>JAIOJX010000032.1:251717438-254422438 GCA_022376925.1 Tragulus kanchil | reverse complement strand
TAGAAAGAGGCCAAAATGTAAAGCAAAGAAAATTAGGAAACAAGCAGCCTCTTAAGTAGGTCAGTTTATTTTCCACCACTTAAGGTGTTCTGTCTCATGGTATCCATGCTGTCTATCTCCGTACCAATCGAAAGTAGTTCCACCCTGGTGTAACCCTACTCAGAAAACTTTATACCTGTGATATCTCCTATCAGGGAAGTTCTCATGCAAATAGAAAGTGTTAGCATTTCCATAGGTTTCAAAATATTAAAGTGCTCTCTGGAAGAAATTAAGTCAATAATAATGTGACATATTTCATTCTTCACAGGAGTAGTTTTTAGGTTCAGACACTTGTGAGCTGACAGTCTCCCTCCAGCACGGTCACCTAGGATGAGGAACTCCATGGGAGCAATACCAGGGTGCCTACTTCAGCTGCGGCTGCGCAGCCATGGCTTGAACTGCTGAAATCCAGTCCTGCCCCAGAGCTAGAAAGCCAAGGTGCTTGGGAAGTTTGCTTCATTCATCTAACAAACACTTCAAAAGCTTTATTACATGTCAAGCATCAAGCTAGGCACAAAAAATATAAAGTTGAATGATACATAGTGTCATAAACAGATCATGATCCAATGTGGTCCAGGCATGATGAGTACAGAGAATGACAGGATTCTTGGAAGATTACCAGACTATCCTGGGAGGGTCAGGGAAGGCTTCCTGGAGGAAGTGGCAACTTAGTTGGGTCCTCGGGAAAAGGAATTAGTAAGGCAAAAGCAGGGAAGGCAGCATTCCAAGCAGTATGGATAATAAAGGTGAGAAACAGCTTCAGCAGTATAGCATGCACAGGGAACAGAGCAGGACATCTTTGTCCACGTACACAGCTGGAGTTAGGGAGAGACAAAAAATAAGCCAAAATGACACCAAAGCCATGGACAGCGACGTATATCATGTTAAGCTTGGTCTTGGATTTATACCAGAGGGCTTCAACCAGGGGAAAGGTCCTGTTACACAGAGATAGGCCACTTAGCAGCAGAATGAACTTACAGGAACAGAAGACAGGAGACTGGCCTTACTTTGAGGAGCAATAATGAGAACCTGCGTGCAGGTGGTAGTAGTGAGAATCAAGAGGGGAACTCAGAAATTTCTAGGACTAGGAAAGAAATGGTGATTAGAGATCAGCCACATTGGGTGACTGGCTGATAAAGGAGCTAAAGACAATGATATTGAGGATGACTCAATGGATGAGTGAGGATAAAAAAGGATTTAGCATACCACCAGTGCAGCAAACATTCACTGCACTCTTATTCAGAGCCATGCGTACAGATGTATCAGGGTCTGCCTACCAAGAACCTTCAGAGATGGGTACTGTTTTTAGCGCCATTTTATAAAGGAAGACCCTGAGGCTGGAGAACTAAATGATTTGTTCACAAATAAATATCAGTAAGGGGCTTCCCTGGTGGTCCAGTGGGTAAGGGCACCGCCTTGCAGTGCAAGGGACACCGGTTCGATCCCTGGCCTGGGAAGATCCCACGTGCCACGGAGTGGCTGGACTGATGTGTCCAATCACCGAGCCGGAGCTCTGGAGCACATGCGCCCAGAGCCAGTGCTCTGCGACGACAGAGGCCGCCGCGATGGGAGGCCCACACAGGCCAATGAGCAAAGATGGATGAAAATGGACAAATGAAACACCAATAGAAGTGGCCCGCCCGCCATCCTCCCTCCCCACCCCACCCCCACCAAAAATAAAAATAAATAAATAAATCTTTATATATAAAATATATATATATATATATATATCAGTAAGTATTAGAATCCAGGTCTGTCTAATTCAAGAGCACCAACCTCACCACCACACCATACAGTCTCTGAAGATGGGAGAAAGGAGAGACTCAGGAGGAAAGCTGGTACGTTTAGCCCCTGTACAATTAGGGAACCTTTCACACACACACACACACACACACACACACACACACACACACATGTAATAACCATTCGGTGTTGGAAACTAGGCTACAGTATGGGGGGAGGGGTCAAACACACAGATGGTGATGAAAACCCAGTGAGCAGATGAAGCCCTGAAGTCAGAGTGAGTATGTCAGAAGAGATGAGCATTCCTCCCAGAACTGAACGCCAACAGAAAGGGGTAAGGAACGAAGGACACGCCCATAAAGGAGATGGAAGACAGAGAAGCAACAGGAGAACCAGAGATTCGGGTCATCTCTTGTAGAAATCGAAGACTGTACATAAGACAGTGGATAAGTTGCATTAGACACACCAAGGAGCAATAAAGCAACAGCACAACAGAGCAATAAACACTACAGCACATCCACTGCATTAAACAAATAGGTATTACTAAGTACAAGAAATGCAAACATTGGAAACAGTGAGAGCATTTCCTAGCCAAAAGGAAAGAGACACCCAAGATGCAAAGGTTGAAAATTAGAGAGGAAGACACAGTGATGAATACAGTAAGGCTTAGGAGAAAGAAGGAGGAGATGGGAGAAACCTAGAGGAAAGCAAACGAGGCGACTACACATATGTTTGCAGGTGTCAGAAAATGAAATTGGCAGAGATCATTCCGAAAGTCTCAGGTTGCTTAATGAAATCAGGTGCAGGGGTGGAGAGCCCTTCAGGAGTACCAGCTGCTTAGAGTAACTGTTCAGTAGAAACGCGATGAAATGAACAGCATCAACCTGCCCAAATGAAAGTCTCCCCTGCACAGTTCAGTGGTCCAGACACAGGCATGGAGAAGGAAGTCCTGGCTCTGGTCCAGGCCTGGAGTCATGCTGGTTATGGAGACCACAGAACTGGGGAATCAGCTAGTCTTCAAGTGACACACCATTCCCCTCCTCACCACTGGCTGTCTACTGAAATCTTCATTCTACTTTTTAGTGGGGTTGACCCAAAGTATCAAAGAACCAAAGAAAACAACTTTATTTCCCCCCAAAGATCTCTCAACACTTAATAATCAAAATAGCACCTTATTTCAACCTTTGATTGTTACTATTACAGCTTCTCAACTGACAAAAAAGCCAACTAACATTTAAAACATGTCAGTGACAAAGCCATAAATAGCCTGTCAAAAGTCTTTTGGTTCTCTAACTACACAGATATTTGACCTAAGAGAATCTTAATTCTTAAAATGATGCTAGAATTATAATCACTAGTGTGCCAGGGCTCAGTGTAAGGAGAATAGTAGAGATTACAAACAATCCAGATTCTGAAACAGTGCAAGGATAAAATGGATATAAATTCACCTCCTTAATAAAAAGGTACAATGCACTCCCTTAACACACAATGATGAAGTTTCCGATTCCAACTCCTACCCTCCCCCAGACCACCACTGCACTAGAGCAAGCAGCCCACAAAACAATGGAAATGTCAGGTCACCCTCCTGTTCTGTGCCCCCCTCCATTTCCTCTTTCACCCTAGATGAGTTGTCATCTTTCCATGAAAGAATGCCAAGCGTTCAGTCAGTCAAACTGGCAGTTCCTGCTCTTCAGGTTCTCTGGATGCTTCAAAAGGGTGGTAATATGTTACCAGAAAGACTACCCTCCTTGGCAGGCTGTTTTCCAGGCTTCCAGCCCTGGTGAATCACTTGCAAGTTTCTATTATGTATAAGGAGATCTATGATTAAAGGAGACTTCATAGGAGTCTCATGAACCTGAGGTTGCCTCTCTTGACAGTGACACTTTTGAATTCAGACTGAATTATACAGGTGTTCTGATGGAGATAGCCCAGATTCCAAGTCAGCTAGAATGTGGAAGTAGCAACAAATGAAATCAAAGAAACCCATAGCAATTAAAAGAACAACCAAAAAGGCAGTGGTCCAGACACAGGCATGGAGAAGGAAGTCCTGGCTCTGGTCCAGGCCTGGAGTCATGCTGGTTATGGAGACCACAGAACTGGGGAATCAGCTAGTCTTCAAGTGACACACCATTCCCCTCCTCACCACTGGCTGTCTACTGAAATCTTCATTCTACTTTTTAGTGGGGTTGACCCAAAGTATCAAAGAACCAAAGAAAACAACTTTATTTCCCCCCAAAGATCTCTCAACACTTAATAATCAAAATAGCACCTTATTTCAACCTTTGATTGTTACTATTACAGCTTCTCAACTGACAAAAAAGCCAACTAACATTTAAAACATGTCAGTGACAAAGCCATAAATAGCCTGTCAAAAGTCTTTTGGTTCTCTAACTACACAGATATTTGACCTAAGAGAATCTTAATTCTTAAAATGATGCTAGAATTATAATCACTAGTGTGCCAGGGCTCAGTGTAAGGAGAATAGTAGAGATTACAAACAATCCAGATTCTGAAACAGTGCAAGGATAAAATGGATATAAATTCACCTCCTTAATAAAAAGGTACAATGCACTCCCTTAACACACAATGATGAAGTTTCCGATTCCAACTCCTACCCTCCCCCAGACCACCACTGCACTAGAGCAAGCAGCCCACAAAACAATGGAAATGTCAGGTCACCCTCCTGTTCTGTGCCCCCCTCCATTTCCTCTTTCACCCTAGATGAGTTGTCATCTTTCCATGAAAGAATGCCAAGCGTTCAGTCAGTCAAACTGGCAGTTCCTGCTCTTCAGGTTCTCTGGATGCTTCAAAAGGGTGGTAATATGTTACCAGAAAGACTACCCTCCTTGGCAGGCTGTTTTCCAGGCTTCCAGCCCTGGTGAATCACTTGCAAGTTTCTATTATGTATAAGGAGATCTATGATTAAAGGAGACTTCATAGGAGTCTCATGAACCTGAGGTTGCCTCTCTTGACAGTGACACTTTTGAATTCAGACTGAATTATACAGGTGTTCTGATGGAGATAGCCCAGATTCCAAGTCAGCTAGAATGTGGAAGTAGCAACAAATGAAATCATGACATAGCAATATGAACAACACTGGCCCTGAGTAGCAACATTTCAAGCAATGAATTCAGAAGCCACCCATTAAGCAAATGAGAAGTCAAAGCAACAGTAGTCAAGGCAATTCAATCTTGAACATAAAACTACCAAACCTTCCCTTAAAATTATTTAGTTGACTTTTTAGTAAAAAGGTAGGAATATAAATTTTGATAAATACTTATTTGATGATCTTCCTTTTGTTTTTAATAAGTAATGTTCTGATTTATCACTTTTATTTATTTATTTATGGGGGGGGCAGGCTGGGGAGGGAGAGGGGTGAGCGGGCCACTTCTATTGGTCTTTCATTTTATCTATTTTTCATCCATCTTTGTTCTTTGGCCCATGTGGGCCTCCCATCGCAGTGGTCTCTGTTGTCGCAGAGCACTGGCTCTAGGCACATGCGCTCCAGAGCTCCCGCTAGGCAATTGGACACATGGGTCCAGCCACTCGGCAGCACGTGGGATCTTCCCAGACCAGGGATCAAACCGGCGCCTCTTGCACTGCAAGGCGGTGTCCTTACCCACTGGACCACCAGGGAAGCCCTGATGATCTTCCTTTTAAAAAATCCTCATTTGACCCAAGGTATACGTTAAAATATATGTAGTGTTTTATGTATGTAACAAAAATTCATTTTTCTGGTATGACCTCTACAGAGAATACGGAAAATCCTTAGAAGCTAAAAACAGAACTACCATATAATCCAGCAATCCCAGTCTTGGGTTTGTATCCAGAAAAAAACATAATTCAAAAAGATACACGCACCTCAATGTTCACTGCAGCACTATTTACAATAGCCAAGATATGGAAGCAACCTAAGTGTCTGCCAACAGAAGAATGGATAAAGAAGATGTGGCACATATTTACAATGGAATATTACTCAGCCATAAAAAAGAATGAACTAGCACCATTTTCAACAACATGGATGGACCGACAGATTGTCATACTAAGTGAAGTAACTCATACAAAGACAAATATCATACTATATTATTTATGTGGAACCTATAAAGATGATACAAATGACCTTGTTTACAATCAAAAACAAATGCATGGATTTAGAATACAAACTTATGGTTACCAAAGGGGATAAATCAGGAGTGTGGGATTAACATATACACACTACTATATAAGAAATAGATACCAACAAGGACCTACTGTATAGCACAGGGGAGTCTACTGTAACAACCTATATGGGAAAAGAGTCTGAAAAGAAATAGATATGTGTATGTAAAACTTAACCATTTTGCTGTATACCTGAAACTATCATAACATTGTCAATCAACTACACTCCAATATAAAATTAAATTAAAAAATAAAATGAATTTTCCAAAGTATCCTATCCAAAGTTTTATTACCAACCCTCTTCCACATAAATTTTATTAGATACTATTGGAGATTAAGCTATCCTTTCCCTCAAAGAACTAAAAGTTTTTGAAATGGCATAAAAACCAAAATAGGAATAGTCATCACATAATACAAGTAAAAGAGAACTTGAAAAAACATGTATTTTTAAATATGAGGAAAACAAGAAAAAAATGTCAAAAGAAGTCCAAAAGTCAATTGTTATTGATATATAATACAATGACAGATCAAGAAGGACTTGTGCAGAAAAGCAGTAGTTTTAGCAGAAAAGAACTTAAACTGACTCCTACCACAGAGTAGGGAAAAACCAGGTAAGACACTGAAAGACATGTTGGCATCAGTTCTCCTCCCAGAACTTTGTTGGAAGGGGAAAAGGTTTATTTTCATAAAGTATTTACATACCACTGAGATTATAAATCCAATTCCTTGTTTATGTCTAATGTTCTAAGTTTCTCAAAGAAGGGAATACATTCAAACACATAACTCATTTATTCAAGCACTCATTTATTAGAGATAATTGTGTGCCTGGTAAAGTACCAAGGGGAACAAATCAGACATGGAGCTGTCTCAGAGTTCATAGTCTATTGAAGAAGCCAAAATAAAACAAATAATCCCAGAACAACTATGTATTCAGAACCATGATTAAATGAGAAGAAAAAGTACAGAAAAATCCAAATTACTCTCAGGGACTCACAGAAGGCCTCTTCATGCAGTGGAATTCTAATGGAGAATTAACTGCATGATGGGGAGATGTATATGGATTTACTGCATTCTCTTAACTACCTTATACTTCATTTAATGTTAAAATGCTAGTTTCAGTTATCTACCTCTAAGAAATTCTTTAAAACCATAGAGCCTCTATATTTCCTCAAAGTTTTCCATATTTTCAGTCCTTTAACTTTCCATAGGTAACCAGACCATGCTGAGGTTAATGAGCCACCATGCTTTAGCATCTCACATTGAGTCATCAGATTTTTATAGCTCACATTTTTTTTTTTTTAATGATTTATTTATTTTGGTGGGGGGGGGGTGGGGGGGGAGGGGAGCAGGCGGACCACTTCTATTGGTCTTTCATTTGTCCGTTTTCATCCATATTTTGTTCTTTGGCCCGTGTGGGCCTCCCATTGCAGCGGCCTCTGTTGGCGCAGAGCACCGGCTCTGGGCGCATGCGCACCAGAGCTCCGGCTCGGTGATTGGACACATCAGTCCAGCCGCTCCGCGGCACGTGGGATCTTCCCAGGCCAGGGATCGAACCGGCGTCCCTTGCACTGCAAGGCGGTGTCCCTACCCACTGGACCACCAGGGAAGCCCTAGCTCACATTTTTCTAACACAGCACGCGCAAAATCATTTTTTGAGCTGTCTTGTCATTCTAAATAATAAATTTTGTATATAATTTTGATAGTTAACTTACAAACAGTTTAATAAACTTTATACCCATGAAAACAAATTTTGGTCACCTGATACAGTCAACTCACTGGCAAAGTCCCTGATGCTGGGAAAGACTGAAGGCAGAAGAAGAAGAGGGCATCAGAGGATGAGATGGCATCACCAATGCAATGCACATGAACTTCAGCAAACTTCGGAAGATGGTGAGGGACAGGGAGGCCTGGAGTGATCCATGAGGTCACAAAGAGTCAGACACAACTGGGCGACTGAACAACAACAACAGGAAAAGAGATCCAGGAAATGGGCACAGCTCATACAGAGATTCCAAAAATTCATCTTTGTATTTCCAGGGCGTCAACACTTACTGGGAATCAATAAATTATGGAATATACTTTAAGTTCCTATTACATTCAGAAAGTCTGAAAATAATGGAAAAAATCTGGAAAATGGGAAAAAAAGTGAAAATTAGAATAATATAGGTTCCTCCTATCATAAAAAGTGAAGTCAAAAAGAGAAAGACAAGTATAGTATACTAACTCATATATATGGGATCTAGTAAGATGGTCATGATAACACATGCAGTGAACTCATGAAAAAACAGAGAATAGACATAAAGACATTGTGGAGACGGAACAGTGGGAGGGAGGCATGGAGGGAGTAACATGGAAGCCTATACTGTCATGTGTGGAAAAGATAGCTATTGTCATTGTGCTAGGGGAATAGGAGTACCTACAACCACTTGGGGTGATGGTCTGGAGGGATGGGAGGGGGGGAACTGGGTGGGGGAAGGGTCCAGGGATGTGCATATGAATGATCTGGGAACATACATGTTGGTGAACAACAAAACTCTGTAAAATCTTCAAAATAAAGGAAAAAATAAAATTTAAAAAAATTAGTATAAAAAAAAAGAATAATATAGGTTCTTATGTATCAAGTAATAAAGTTAAACAATCAGCTCTCACTTATGTTCCATACATAAAACTTCAAATTCCTTCAAATTTGGAAGACTTCTTCCCATTACAACAAATTCCATCTATTCTGGGCCCCCAAAGAATTGCAATATTACTTCAATAAATCCTCTCACCTCCCATGGTGAATAGTAGCCGTCCAAATGTAACAGCATTCACTTCTATAGTTTTACAGCTATAAAAGAGATATGCGAAGTCATCTCCTCCTTGAATTCATTCCTAAGAATTCAAGTTGGATGCTCATGTTTGAGTTGCTTTTTCTTCCATACAAACCACAGTGTGCCAAGAGCATGCCATTTTCTTGACAAATCTTGATTTGTCTTTTGGGTCCCAAAGAGCTAAATCTGTACCAAAGGAAAGGACACTTCTACCAACTGGAAAACCACCAACACTGTTTGGCTCTCCCCCAGAACCTCCTGCCCCTCACTCTGCCTCCAAGCACCACTTAGGTCACTCAAATGTGTCTCTCCCAGCAAAGTACACTTTCACTAATGTAGAGCAAATCTTAAATGTACATATGCACCCAAATCCTAAAATTCATTAGAAAAGCAGAGGATAAAAGACAGACTAAAGCCACAGAATGTCAGCCTGCTTCTCCCTGCCCTCTTCCCCAACCGGCCCCCAATCACAACCACACTCCTTGCCCACCCCCTGTGCCCACACACCCAGAGCAGGAAGGGCAGTAGAATGCAACCCTGCAGGAGGTGAGCTAGAAGCACCATCTTTGAGAACAAAGATTAAGATATATATTCTTCCCGAATTCCTGGGCTCTGGGGAGGAACCCTCACCCCACAAAGACAAGGGAGATAAATGACAATGAGGCAGCCCTCACTCAGAAACCCTAGTGCTCCAGTTCAGTCATTCATTTGGGGGAATCAGTGCCTACCATCAAGTTTTTCAATCGAGTATCATTTCATGAAGCCTCTGCAATGTTTGAAATGAGCACTGCTTAAACCGTGTAAATTTCATGATGAGAAACCCGTGTGGCGTATGTTCTTACCCTGGGATCCTAACCCACAAAGCAAAGCAGTGCTTCATCAAAGGTCCAAGGTTAACAGGAAGCACCAGAACCTACTCATTTCCTTGGCTGAGACTGCAAGAGACAGACTGAGATCTTTCAGGAAGAGTTGAAACATAACCTACAAGCCCTCAACAGAAATATTTACCATGAAAGGATGAATCTCTGAGTGCTGGAAGATCAAAGTCAGCAAGGATATTTTGGAATGGCGTGAAGGTCTAAGCTAAGAGAAGTGCTTTTAAAGAGTTGGCCTGGTCAGTATCTCTGTCCCCACAAAGGAGCACTGACAAGATTCCCTTCCTTCCCAGGAGGCTGGGGCACGTGTGGTGATAAAGCGTCTTGAGCTCCCCGGTACAGACAGACATGGGGGCGAGAGGACGTTCTGGCAGTGTCTCCGAGAGGCCTGGGACTCTTATGAAGAGGTGAAGACAGAGACACTGTTGCAGCTTCTAGGCTCCGTTTCAAATCCATAGACCTCAATATCTGTCAGCTCTCTTTTATTTTTATACTGTTGTATACAACACAAGCCAGGCAAGTATGTGTAGAAGTGTTCTTCTAGTACCTAGTAGCCAACAGGTGGCCTTTGGAAGGGCTATTGTCTTGACCTCCATCCTGAAGGAGAGGCAGAGGAATGGTGGAGGGGAGAAAAAGAGTACAAAAAGGGTGACCATGAAAGCGAGAAACATTGTATGCACACCAAGGTTGGTTATCTTCCAGCTTTACATTCCTATAACACATCGACCTTTTGGGGTCTTCACAGGGCTTCCTCAGAGGTGAGCTAGAAGCACCATCTTTGAGAACAAAGATTAAGATATATATTCTTCCCGAATTCCTGGGCTCTGGGGAGGAACCCTCACCCCACAAAGACAAGGGAGATAAATGACAATGAGGCAGCCCTCACTCAGAAACCCTAGTGCTCCAGTTCAGTCATTCATTTGGGGGAATCAGTGCCTACCATCAAGTTTTTCAATCGAGTATCATTTCATGAAGCCTCTGCAATGTTTGAAATGAGCACTGCTTAAACCGTGTAAATTTCATGATGAGAAACCCGTGTGGCGTATGTTCTTACCCTGGGATCCTAACCCACAAAGCAAAGCAGTGCTTCATCAAAGGTCCAAGGTTAACAGGAAGCACCAGAACCTACTCATTTCCTTGGCTGAGACTGCAAGAGACAGACTGAGATCTTTCAGGAAGAGTTGAAACATAACCTACAAGCCCTCAACAGAAATATTTACCATGAAAGGATGAATCTCTGAGTGCTGGAAGATCAAAGTCAGCAAGGATATTTTGGAATGGCGTGAAGGTCTAAGCTAAGAGAAGTGCTTTTAAAGAGTTGGCCTGGTCAGTATCTCTGTCCCCACAAAGGAGCACTGACAAGATTCCCTTCCTTCCCAGGAGGCTGGGGCACGTGTGGTGATAAAGCGTCTTGAGCTCCCCGGTACAGACAGACATGGGGGCGAGAGGACGTTCTGGCAGTGTCTCCGAGAGGCCTGGGACTCTTATGAAGAGGTGAAGACAGAGACACTGTTGCAGCTTCTAGGCTCCGTTTCAAATCCATAGACCTCAATATCTGTCAGCTCTCTTTTATTTTTATACTGTTGTATACAACACAAGCCAGGCAAGTATGTGTAGAAGTGTTCTTCTAGTACCTAGTAGCCAACAGGTGGCCTTTGGAAGGGCTATTGTCTTGACCTCCATCCTGAAGGAGAGGCAGAGGAATGGTGGAGGGGAGAAAAAGAGTACAAAAAGGGTGACCATGAAAGCGAGAAACATTGTATGCACACCAAGGTTGGTTATCTTCCAGCTTTACATTCCTATAACACATCGACCTTTTGGGGGTCTTCACAGGGCTTCCCTGGTGGCTCAGATGGTAAAGAATCCACCTGCAATGCAGGAGACTCAGATTCAATGCCTGGGTCAGGAAGATCCCCTGGAGAAGGGAATGGCAATCCACTCCAGTATTCTCACCTGGAGAATCCCATGGACAGAGGAGCCTGGTGAGCTACAGTACATGGGGTCACAAAGAGTCAGACATGACTGAGAGACTAACATACACACACATAAAATATTGTCATAATTCTCTGTATGGTCACTTTATTCATCCTTGTATCCTAAGCACAGTCCTGGCATCTCAATGACATTTACTAAATACAATATTTCTAACACTACCATGGACACAAGAATGAACATACAGACAGCAACCAGAATTTCTGAAGTGACAAGCATTGCTCCCCATTCCTTATCAGAAGGGTCAACAAGGTTTCAGCTGGCACCCTGTGCCCTCTGTGGCAACAGTTGTGCCCTCCAGCACTGGAGAACTGGGTTTGAACCCAGACTCTTCCTGTCTTCTATTAATACTATGTATCTCCAGGAAATGTACTTAATCTCTCAGAACCTCTATTTCCACATCTGCAAAATGGGGATGATATTTCAACCAAAATGATGAGAGAGTAAATAAGGTAACAAATATTAAGGACTGATATACAGTAGATGCTCAATAAACATGGGGGTAGGGAAGGAGCAGTATGAGACAGCAGATCAGTCATCAAGCCCCCAGGCGGCCCTTAAGTTACAGATTGTAGCCTAATCTCCCGCGTCCCCTCAGCTCAAATGGAAATAATGATCTACCTACCTCAGAGAACGACTGTGAGGGTCAAAGCAGGGAATGCACATGAAAACAGGAAAGCTACAAAGAGCTAAGCAAACGAACTGCCACTTACAAACCTCAAGGGCAGACTTGTAAGAACGTAAACTGATACCCATCCTCAGTTTTTATCAAATTCTCAGAATGATTCCATTTAACAGTTCTTCCAAAGAATGCCTTTGTGTTCATTGGTCACTCTGCTGCTCAGCTAGACGACCAGTCCTAACTGATAACCTCTGTGTGCCGAGAAGAGGCTAGGAGCAGAGGATGCTGTTAGACCCTGTCATCACGACGCTTACAGTCTAGGAGGAGAAAACTCATCAATTGTAAATAACTGTGCAAAATGCTTTTGGGCAGAAGTGCCAGTTGCTAGGGAAGTATAAAATGTGGGGAGGGGAACTAGCCAAGGCTGAGGGTTCACAGGAAAAATGACATTAACCAGGGGCTAATTGGCTTTTGGCAACTGTGACCAGGGGAGAAAGAAGAGAAAAAGCTGTCACAAACATTACGTACAAAGCTGGTGTACAAAGCAGCTCAGTAGAGCTTACTAAAATTAAGATCACCAGTCTTCCAGGCCCTTCTCTGTCGCTGGCCCAACAAAGAACTAGAGAAGTTTCCCTCCATTTTGACACAAACAAAGCAGAAAAGGGGCTTACCAAGTGTGCACATCAGAGGCAGAGTTTTGTTTTCCTCCGTCTGCCAGCAAATCTGGTCCTACCTCTCGCCTCTCTAGAGGCCACACATGGTTCAGAGGCCCTCACGAGTTGATCCACCTGGCCTTTCCTTTTATTCACTCAAAATCCACTTTCTGGCCATGCATCTCTGGAGCATTCTAACAACACAACACAGGGTACTGGACTCTGACTGTGGTCCCCTCCCCTAAAACACCACACGGTACAGGTATAGTCTGCCATTTAGGAGGACATAGAAATACAGTGTGGTGCAGACAAAACTGGAAGGTTGGCCAGCAAATCAACTGATCTCAGATCATATCAGGAAGAAGAATGCAAAGGAACTGGGGAATTCCTCTGGGGTTTCAACAACTGTCTTGACACGTGAATGAACCAGCTTGGGAAACTAGTGAGATACTCTCCTCCCCAGGCCTGTTAACTCTTCCTCATCCCACTGCCCCAGCCAAGCTCAATAAAGTGCATTTCATCCCACTCCTGAAGAACCTGGGTGCTTGCTTCCTTTGTACTTGGGTAAATGTGGTGGCTCCTCCCTTGTTCTCAGGACACTGCACTGAGTGAAGTTAACACGCGTGGTATATCTGACACCTAAGACCCGCCAATGTAAATTACTAAGGAGATTCATTACTAGTTACATTAGGCTTCTGGTGTATAAAACAGAGAGAAGCATTATAAACCAAATTCTAATGAAAAATGGACTGAGCACCTCTCTACAGGGGACCTACCTTAGATGTCTTGTCTCCTATGACCCTCGGTTAACAATGACCACTACTTAGGGGTAATTAAATCTAAACTAAGAGCATAAACCTCCACAAAATGAGGGTTTTAGAAACAAATGTTCCAAATGCATTACACCCAGAAACGCCGCTGTTAAGCCCAGCAGGCAAGACGTACCAGATGGCTCTAGCCACCTGGATGTGGGCACAGAGGCCTGGGAGAGAGCAGGTGATAGCAGAGCAGGGCATGGATGGACCTGTTCTGACACTTTCCATACAGTCTTGGAGATCATCAGAAAATGTCATCAGCCCAGGTAAATCACTTTAAACTGCAACATCCCATCCCCATGACTCCAAGGTTTTCCTCCGTCTGCCAGCAAATCTGGTCCTACCTCTCGCCTCTCTAGAGGCCACACATGGTTCAGAGGCCCTCACGAGTTGATCCACCTGGCCTTTCCTTTTATTCACTCAAAATCCACTTTCTGGCCATGCATCTCTGGAGCATTCTAACAACACAACACAGGGTACTGGACTCTGACTGTGGTCCCCTCCCCTAAAACACCACACGGTACAGGTATAGTCTGCCATTTAGGAGGACATAGAAATACAGTGTGGTGCAGACAAAACTGGAAGGTTGGCCAGCAAATCAACTGATCTCAGATCATATCAGGAAGAAGAATGCAAAGGAACTGGGGAATTCCTCTGGGGTTTCAACAACTGTCTTGACACGTGAATGAACCAGCTTGGGAAACTAGTGAGATACTCTCCTCCCCAGGCCTGTTAACTCTTCCTCATCCCACTGCCCCAGCCAAGCTCAATAAAGTGCATTTCATCCCACTCCTGAAGAACCTGGGTGCTTGCTTCCTTTGTACTTGGGTAAATGTGGTGGCTCCCTCCCTTGTTCTCAGGACACTGCACTGAGTGAAGTTAACACGCGTGGTATATCTGACACCTAAGACCCGCCAATGTAAATTACTAAGGAGATTCATTACTAGTTACATTAGGCTTCTGGTGTATAAAACAGAGAGAAGCATTATAAACCAAATTCTAATGAAAAATGGACTGAGCACCTCTCTACAGGGGACCTACCTTAGATGTCTTGTCTCCTATGACCCTCGGTTAACAATGACCACTACTTAGGGGTAATTAAATCTAAACTAAGAGCATAAACCTCCACAAAATGAGGGTTTTAGAAACAAATGTTCCAAATGCATTACACCCAGAAACGCCGCTGTTAAGCCCAGCAGGCAAGACGTACCAGATGGCTCTAGCCACCTGGATGTGGGCACAGAGGCCTGGGAGAGAGCAGGTGATAGCAGAGCAGGGCATGGATGGACCTGTTCTGACACTTTCCATACAGTCTTGGAGATCATCAGAAAATGTCATCAGCCCAGGTAAATCACTTTAAACTGCAACATCCCATCCCCATGACTCCAAGGAAAACAGTGAGACAAGGAAAACAAGTGAAGTAGAAAGCAATTGTATTTTTTAAGTAATTAAATTTCCTTCAAACTTGGCACAAACCAAATCGCCTTAGATAAGCAGCAATGTGACAGCGTCTCCTGGGTTTTCACCCAAATACCATCACAGTCTTTGGAATTCCTATCATTGGTTCCTCTCCTGACCAGTCCCCACATCTCACATCAACCTCAAAGGAACTCAGAGAAACAATGTAATCATTAGTGAACATACTGTAAAACAAGGGGCAGCAGATAGGTCCAAGTAAATATATGGCAAAATTCCTAAATCATCTCTAAACTCAAAAATGACTTGTGAGAACTTCATTAGCCAATTATGGAATGAAGATGTGAATGATAAAAACCAATGCTTAGAAAAAGAAACTCAAAGATTCATTCCTATGATGGATATCTGGTTGAAGTCTGGGACTGAATGGTTTACAAAACACAGGCAGAAAGATGTAAAATATTTGATCACGTTGCTTTGTTCATGAAGTTTTACTTCTTTAGAGTTTATCATTAAGGCCATATTTGACACAAAACAAAATCTATGGTCCCTAGAAGTATTTAGGGGGTTTTTTTCCCCTACAAGGTAAGCTCCTTGAAGGCAGAGAATCTATCTTATTTCTTCATGGTCCATGTCTAACAGAACCCCAGACATGTAATAATCACTCTAAGAAAATGTTGAACCTATTGCAAAGTAAGAGTTAATTTTAAAATATTTCAAAAGAGTTAAAAAAGGAAAAAGGCCATCAACATAGGCTACAGCCTTAACCACTGGGAAATTCCCCTGACTACTTTCAGTGACTGTAGAGAAGGGCCAACACTCTCTGCACCATGCTTGTGCTGGTAAGTTCTATCATGTCTCTACCTAGTAATTCACTGTTCTGCTAAGAGAGCATAAAGTTAAAGATAAAAGAAATGAACAGTGCAGCAAAAACAGAGTTTGAGGGGAGGTAAGTCCCAGAGAAAAACCAGCAAATGTGTGCTATATGATTATCTGATGCTTCACTCATCCCACTGCTTAGACAGGTACTATGCTGAGGACCTATTGTCTGCTGCAGAAACACATTTAGTGCATGGCCTTCTGTAGGCTCTATGAACTCTTAAGACCTTGATAATTTCTTTGGTACAATATCAGAGTTAAGAGATATATGCCTTTAAAAGGCAAATACATGGGAGCTCATCTCCACATTTACATCTTGCTCCTTATCAATCACCTGAAGCAGGTGTAATGTCACCGTGGTTCTCTACAGGGGTTTCTCACATCAACCTCAAAGGAACTCAGAGAAACAATGTAATCATTAGTGAACATACTGTAAAACAAGGGGCAGCAGATAGGTCCAAGTAAATATATGGCAAAATTCCTAAATCATCTCTAAACTCAAAAATGACTTGTGAGAACTTCATTAGCCAATTATGGAATGAAGATGTGAATGATAAAAACCAATGCTTAGAAAAAGAAACTCAAAGATTCATTCCTATGATGGATATCTGGTTGAAGTCTGGGACTGAATGGTTTACAAAACACAGGCAGAAAGATGTAAAATATTTGATCACGTTGCTTTGTTCATGAAGTTTTACTTCTTTAGAGTTTATCATTAAGGCCATATTTGACACAAAACAAAATCTATGGTCCCTAGAAGTATTTAGGGGTTTGTTTCCCCTACAAGGTAAGCTCCTTGAAGGCAGAGAATCTATCTTATTTCTTCATGGTCCATGTCTAACAGAACCCCAGACATGTAATAATCACTCTAAGAAAATGTTGAACCTATTGCAAAGTAAGAGTTAATTTTAAAATATTTCAAAAGAGTTAAAAAAGGAAAAAGGCCATCAACATAGGCTACAGCCTTAACCACTGGGAAATTCCCCTGACTACTTTCAGTGACTGTAGAGAAGGGCCAACACTCTCTGCACCATGCTTGTGCTGGTAAGTTCTATCATGTCTCTACCTAGTAATTCACTGTTCTGCTAAGAGAGCATAAAGTTAAAGATAAAAGAAATGAACAGTGCAGCAAAAACAGAGTTTGAGGGGAGGTAAGTCCCAGAGAAAAACCAGCAAATGTGTGCTATATGATTATCTGATGCTTCACTCATCCCACTGCTTAGACAGGTACTATGCTGAGGACCTATTGTCTGCTGCAGAAACACATTTAGTGCATGGCCTTCTGTAGGCTCTATGAACTCTTAAGACCTTGATAATTTCTTTGGTACAATATCAGAGTTAAGAGATATATGCCTTTAAAAGGCAAATACATGGGAGCTCATCTCCACATTTACATCTTGCTCCTTATCAATCACCTGAAGCAGGTGTAATGTCACCCGGTGGTTCTCTACAGGGGGTTTCAAACTCTAGCTACATCACTTAACTAGGCAAGTGTGGGCCTCAGGGGACTCATAAAAAAGAGCTAATAAAATCTATAAAGCTCAAAGGCATTCTGAGGATTGGATACGTTTATGTGTGTGAAGCACTCAGCCTGACACCTAGTTAACCTTTATTGAGTACCTACTGTTATTATGCATGATCCCACCCTCTATTCATCATTTCCCTGTTCTTTCTGGACCCTGCAGCAGAACTCTGAGAAGGAACACATTGAGACTTGTGGAGGAGGATCATTTATCATCTTCCAAATGCACAGGTCAGCTCTGGTTTGCGCCACCATCCAATTACTGTTGGGGGCTCTGTCAACCTGGTCTCCAGGTACAAATACTGCAAGCTCTGGTCTGTAGATGAGGAAAGTATACAAATGACCTGCTGCTCCTATGTAGTGGTCAGGGTTACCTAGAAGCCGTGGGAGATGATACATCTAACATAGGCCCCTCTCTTTTCATGTGAGGTCTAAAACATTGGTAATCTGAAATAATTATATATTAAGTAGAGACCTTTAGAATAGACTGGAAAACACCCTTCTCATGACAGTTTCAAAAGTCATAGATGGGGCTTCCCCTGGTGGTCCAGTGGATAAGGACACCGCCTTGCAGTTCAAGGGGCGCCAGTTCGATCCCTGGCCTGGGAAGATCCCAAGTGCCGCGGAGCGGCTGGACTGATGTGTCCAATCGCCGAGCCGGAGCTCTGGCGTGCATGCGCCGAGAGCCGGCGCTCTGTGACGACAGACGCCACCGCGGTGGGAGGCCCACACGGGCCAAAGAACAAAGACAGCTGAGAATAGAGAAATGAAGGACCAATAGAAGTGGCCTGCCCGCTCCCCTCCCTCCCCAACCCGACCCCTGCCCAAAAAAAAAAAAAAAAAAAAAAGTCATAGATGACTGAAGATCCTAGAGATAGACTGTCCTCTAGAATGGGCTTATAGCAGAAGGGTCTCAGAAGGGAGGGTATCTATATGTGAGTATCTTAGGATCAGCTCCCCTAAAAATAGGGAAAAGAGGAAAATGCCTTGTGAGGAAATATACTAGAAAAGGGAACTGCCAGAGGGTGAGTGTGCAGTCTAGTATTGTGACAGGAACAGAAAGAGCCCTTCGCAGGCCTGAGGAGGTCATTCTCTCAAAGTGGAAACCGAAAAACTATCACATGAAGTAGGAGCCTTGGTAAGTAATTCAAGTCTGGCCTCACTCACTCAACTGGGAGGTCACTGGAACTTAGAAAAGAAAGGAAAACTTTGGTCCCAGATGATTCCTAAGATTCTTCTAGCTTGAAGGAGCTAGCAATCTGGATCTGGTAAAAACAGAAGATCACATAACCAGCCTTGGGAGGAGCTTTTAGAGTCACGCCCAAGAAAAGATCACAGGACCAGCGCCTTCATCTGAGCAGACCAGCAGGTGACCACCCCACCTTTCTCATCACGAGCAGACCTATAGATTGCAGGGGGACGCTGCCAAGAGTCAATAGAATATAAAGACCTTTAGAGTAGACTGGGGAAAACATCTAACATAGGCCCCTCTCTTTTCATGTGAGGTCTAAAACATTGGTAATCTGAAATAATTATATATTAAGTAGAGACCTTTAGAATAGACTGGAAAACACCCTTCTCATGACAGTTTCAAAAGTCATAGATGGGGCTTCCCCTGGTGGTCCAGTGGATAAGGACACCGCCTTGCAGTTCAAGGGGCGCCAGTTCGATCCCTGGCCTGGGAAGATCCCAAGTGCCGCGGAGCGGCTGGACTGATGTGTCCAATCGCCGAGCCGGAGCTCTGGCGTGCATGCGCCGAGAGCCGGCGCTCTGTGACGACAGACGCCACCGCGGTGGGAGGCCCACACGGGCCAAAGAACAAAGACAGCTGAGAATAGAGAAATGAAGGACCAATAGAAGTGGCCTGCCCGCTCCCCTCCCTCCCCAACCCGACCCCTGCCCAAACAAAAAAAAAAAAAAGTCATAGATGACTGAAGATCCTAGAGATAGACTGTCCTCTAGAATGGGCTTATAGCAGAAGGGTCTCAGAAGGGAGGGTATCTATATGTGAGTATCTTAGGATCAGCTCCCCTAAAAATAGGGAAAAGAGGAAAATGCCTTGTGAGGAAATATACTAGAAAAGGGAACTGCCAGAGGGTGAGTGTGCAGTCTAGTATTGTGACAGGAACAGAAAGAGCCCTTCGCAGGCCTGAGGAGGTCATTCTCTCAAAGTGGAAACCGAAAAACTATCACATGAAGTAGGAGCCTTGGTAAGTAATTCAAGTCTGGCCTCACTCACTCAACTGGGAGGTCACTGGAACTTAGAAAAGAAAGGAAAACTTTGGTCCCAGATGATTCCTAAGATTCTTCTAGCTTGAAGGAGCTAGCAATCTGGATCTGGTAAAAACAGAAGATCACATAACCAGCCTTGGGAGGAGCTTTTAGAGTCACGCCCAAGAAAAGATCAGCAGGACCAGCGCCTTCATCTGAGCAGACCAGCAGGTGACCACCCCACCTTTCTCATCACGAGCAGACCTATAGATTGCAGGGCCTGGTGCTGCTCCAGCTCTACCTACAGCTGTTGTCTGCCCTGGGGCTGGCTCTCCTGGCCCAAAAAGAACAGGTCTGGTCACATAGCAGCCACCCAGCACTCTCCACAAGCTCTTCTCTCAAGTAAGTTACTTCTAAACATTAAGCACTTCATTTAACAAATCACCAAAAGAGAAAAAAATAAAGGATGGAATTGGGACTTCCCTGGTGGTATAATGAATAGGAATCTGCCTGCCAATACAGGGGATATGGATTCATTCCCTGGTCTGGGAAGATTCCACGTGCTATAGAGCAACTAAGCCTGTGTGCCACAACTACTGAAGCCTGTACCCTCTAGGGCCAGTGAGTCACAACTACTGAGCCAGAGTGCTACAACTCCTGAAGCCAGTAAGCCTAGAGTCGGTGCTTGCCACAACTAGAGAAAGCCCATGCACAGCAACAAGGACCTACTACAGCCAAAAAATAAACACATTTTTTTAAAGAAAGGATGAAATAGGTCACTCATCCCAGTTTGCAGTGTGTTACACCTGCCACACATCAGCTTACTTTCCTGGGAAACCCTGGCACACAATAGACCCATAAGCCTGCTGCTGGTGTGCATCACGAGACACTTCTGCTCTGGGGTGGTTGGGAAATGCTAGGCACTAGCATAAACGACTCCTGACCCACTTCCCACTGGAGTTCTGTCTCTCATTTAATTTCCCTTTTTCTTACACCTCCAGTGTCATGAAGCTGCAACCCTGGCAGTAGATGTGGATGACATCACAATTCTCAGAGCTGGGGGAACTTTCAGAGACTACCCAGCTCCATCGACAGCCTAAACTAAGGCTATAACTTCCTCAAGCCCACAGGAAGTCGTGTCCCTCAAATGACAACCTGTATGGTGTTTCAGAGGTAAATGGGCATTCATTCTAGCTTGAAGGAGCTAGCAATCTGGATCTGGTAAAAACAGAAGATCACATAACCAGCCTTGGGAGGAGCTTTTAGAGTCACGCCCAAGAAAAGATCAGCAGGACCAGCGCCTTCATCTGAGCAGACCAGCAGGTGACCACCCCACCTTTCTCATCACGAGCAGACCTATAGATTGCAGGGCCTGGTGCTGCTCCAGCTCTACCTACAGCTGTTGTCTGCCCTGGGGCTGGCTCTCCTGGCCCAAAAAGAACAGGTCTGGTCACATAGCAGCCACCCAGCACTCTCCACAAGCTCTTCTCTCAAGTAAGTTACTTCTAAACATTAAGCACTTCATTTAACAAATCACCAAAAGAGAAAAAAATAAAGGATGGAATTGGGACTTCCCTGGTGGTATAATGAATAGGAATCTGCCTGCCAATACAGGGGATATGGATTCATTCCCTGGTCTGGGAAGATTCCACGTGCTATAGAGCAACTAAGCCTGTGTGCCACAACTACTGAAGCCTGTACCCTCTAGGGCCAGTGAGTCACAACTACTGAGCCAGAGTGCTACAACTCCTGAAGCCAGTAAGCCTAGAGTCGGTGCTTGCCACAACTAGAGAAAGCCCATGCACAGCAACAAGGACCTACTACAGCCAAAAAATAAACACATTTTTTTAAAGAAAGGATGAAATAGGTCACTCATCCCAGTTTGCAGTGTGTTACACCTGCCACACATCAGCTTACTTTCCTGGGAAACCCTGGCACACAATAGACCCATAAGCCTGCTGCTGGTGTGCATCACGAGACACTTCTGCTCTGGGGTGGTTGGGAAATGCTAGGCACTAGCATAAACGACTCCTGACCCACTTCCCACTGGAGTTCTGTCTCTCATTTAATTTCCCTTTTTCTTACACCTCCAGTGTCATGAAGCTGCAACCCTGGCAGTAGATGTGGATGACATCACAATTCTCAGAGCTGGGGGAACTTTCAGAGACTACCCAGCTCCATCGACAGCCTAAACTAAGGCTATAACTTCCTCAAGCCCACAGGAAGTCGTGTCCCTCAAATGACAACCTGTATGGTGTTTCAGAGGTAAATGGGCATCATTTCAGGGCAATGAGAGGAGATTACTAAAGCCAGGAAGTCACCATCCAAAACAGCCACTCTTATAAAATATAGGCCTGGTGTAGCAAAGGAGATCTGATACTGAGGGTAAACGGCTCACACTTAAGACTGTAAGAATCCTGCAGTGGAGAGAAAGCTGAGTGGTAAGGCCATACCTGTCCACAGAAGATGGAATCTGGAAAAAACCCTGTTTTAAGTAATTTAGATCAACTGCCCGGTGTCAAATATAACTCCACTCATCTCAACCTAATAAAGTTATGAGCAAGACACTTTTAAAACATCTTCAGACTCATAATTTTTTAACTAATGTTTACACTTTGACAGTGTGCTATGTCCTGTTACACAATGAATATTGCTTGATTACAAAAAAAGCGAGGTCTTACTCTTGCATATTAGACAGATCTATTTAAGATGAAAGTCTAAAGAAATCTGTCCCTCTGACTTCATATTGTCTAGTCCTTGTCCTATTATAGGTCCTGAATGAATGAAAAGTTGAGACATTTTCGTTATACAGCCTAGTTCTTTCATAGTTTTTTTTTTCTTTCACATCACACTTTTATTTTCATCATAACATCTATTTACTCTGTGAAAATGTTTGTGTTAATTAATTAAAACTTTCTCCAACAATGTAATATGAGAATCGTTGCTATTCAGTCGCTGAATCATTTCCAACTCTTTTCGACGCCGTGGACTGCAGCATGCTGGGCTTCCCTGTCCTTCACCATCTCCTGGAGTTTGTTCAAACTCATGTCTAATGAGCTGATGATGCCATCCAACCATCTCATCCTCTGTCAGCCCCTTTTCCTTCTGCCTTCACTCTTTCCCAGCATCAGGGTCTTTTCCAATGAGTCAGCTCTTTACGTCAGAGTGGCCAAAGTAATGGAGCTTCAGCCTCAGCTTCATGTAATATAATCTTCCTTTTTTTGGTACCATGTCTTTGAAATCCAGTGTGTATTGTACACTTATGGCACGGTTTGACTTGTTACTTTCAGCTGCTCAATAGTCGTATGTGATCAGTAAGTACTGTTTTGGACAGTCAGGCTCTACACCGTCCCCCTTTCTTTCATCATTTTCCATCCCTAATGAAACTCTGCAGAAGGATTGCGTCTGCTCTCTGAAAGTCGTGGGCGTGGCAGACTTTTTGCACCCTGGACTCTGGGAGCACTTCACCCTGCTGGGACCTGGGTCATGGCGGGTCAATGGCTCTCCGGTGTTCTGAGCATCCTCTGATTCTTTTTCACATTTCCATCAGAGGCTGTGGTCTGATAAAAACGTCCTTCCATCCAGGTCGAAGGCAGTCAGACAGTCTCTTAAAGTATGTCCTTTTCCAGCCTTGTTTGCAGGTTATGAGGCAACTGTTCTTGATCCAAAGATATCCAAAGACCTGAAGCTACTGAGACAAGCCAAATTCGTCTGCACTCCCTGAGGAGGCTGATGGACACAAGGGGCCGCTGCTGGTACCAAGGCTCTGGTTCCTCGTGGAGTCCAGGCGACGGAGGAAAGCTTACTCTTGCATATTAGACAGATCTATTTAAGATGAAAGTCTAAAGAAATCTGTCCCTCTGACTTCATATTGTCTAGTCCTTGTCCTATTATAGGTCCTGAATGAATGAAAAGTTGAGACATTTTCGTTATACAGCCTAGTTCTTTCAAAGTGTTTTTTCTTTCACATCACACTTTTATTTTCATCATAACATCTATTTACTCTGTGAAAATGTTTGTGTTAATTAATTAAAACTTTCTCCAACAATGTAATATGAGAATCGTTGCTATTCAGTCGCTGAATCATTTCCAACTCTTTTCGACGCCGTGGACTGCAGCATGCTGGGCTTCCCTGTCCTTCACCATCTCCTGGAGTTTGTTCAAACTCATGTCTAATGAGCTGATGATGCCATCCAACCATCTCATCCTCTGTCAGCCCCTTTTCCTTCTGCCTTCACTCTTTCCCAGCATCAGGGTCTTTTCCAATGAGTCAGCTCTTTACGTCAGAGTGGCCAAAGTAATGGAGCTTCAGCCTCAGCTTCATGTAATATAATCTTCCTTTTTTTGGTACCATGTCTTTGAAATCCAGTGTGTATTGTACACTTATGGCACGGTTTGACTTGTTACTTTCAGCTGCTCAATAGTCGTATGTGATCAGTAAGTACTGTTTTGGACAGTCAGGCTCTACACCGTCCCCCTTTCTTTCATCATTTTCCATCCCTAATGAAACTCTGCAGAAGGATTGCGTCTGCTCTCTGAAAGTCGTGGGCGTGGCAGACTTTTTGCACCCTGGACTCTGGGAGCACTTCACCCTGCTGGGACCTGGGTCATGGCGGGTCAATGGCTCTCCGGTGTTCTGAGCATCCTCTGATTCTTTTTCACATTTCCATCAGAGGCGGTGGTCTGATAAACACGTCCTTCCATCCAGGTCGAAGGCAGTCAGACAGTCTCTTAAAGTATGTCCTTTTCCAGCCTTGTTTGCAGGTTATGAGGCAACTGTTCTTGATCCAAAGATATCCAAAGACCTGAAGCTACTGAGACAAGCCAAATTCGTCTGCACTCCCTGAGGAGGCTGATGGACACAAGGGGCCGCTGCTGGTACCAAGGCTCTGGTTCCTCGTGGAGTCCAGGCGACGGAGGAAAGTCTGCTCTGGGACCCTTTGTCGGTCACCAAAACTGTTAACTGAAAAAGGAACAACTTGAGAGTTGTGGGTTAAGTTTTATTTGGGGCATAATTAGGACTGCAGCCTGGGAGACAGCACCCCAGATAGCTCTGAGAAACTGCTCCCTCTTTCATAGTTTTGTAAGAGAAATAACTAGTCTGAATATATGAGTCTTCTCTTCTTAATCTACTGTCTTATTTCTCAGTGAGCTGGTCACTTTTTCTCTAAAGAACCACTCTTTAGAAGATCTCTCACTTGAGTCATAATCATCTGAGAGCCATTAATTTCTTTTTTTTTTTTATTCTTTATTTTAAAGGTTTTACAGAGTTTTGTTGTTCACATACATGTATGTTCCCAGATCAGTCATATGCATATCCATGGTCCCCAGCCGCCCAGATCCCCCTTGGCTTGCACCCCTCCCAAGCCATTGTAAGCACTCCTATTCCCTTAGCACTGTGACACTAGCTATCTTTTCCACACATAACACTATAGGTTTCCTTGTTACTTCCTCCATGCTTCCCCCTCCCTATTTATTCGCCACAATGTCCCTATGTCTATGCTTTGTCTTTTTTTTTTTCATGAATTCCCTGTGTGTGATATCAAGACCGTCCTACTAGATTCCATATATGTGTGTTAGTATACTGTATTTGTCTTTCTCTTTTTGACTTACTTCACTTTTTATGACAGGTTCTAGAGCCAGTCACTTCATTAGGACTGAGTCTTCTGCATTTCTTTTAACAGCTGAGTAGTATTCCATTGTATATATGTACCAGAGCTTCTGGATCCATTCATTCGTCGATGGATATCTAGGTTGCTTCCATGTTTTGGCTATTGTATAGAGAGCTGCAATGAACATTGGGGTACAGGTGCTTCTTTCAGTTTTGATTTCATCAGGATATAAGCCTAATAGTGGGATTGCTGGGTCATAGGGTGCTTCTATTTTTAGTTTTTTAAGAAATCTCCATACTGTCTTCCATAGAGGCTGTATCAATTTACATTCCCACCAGCAATGCAAGAGGGTTCCCTTTTCTCCGCACCCCCTCCAGCATTTATTGTCTGCAGATTTTTTGAAGATGGCCATTCTGACGGGTGTGAGGTGATATCTCATTGTAGTTTTAATTTGCATTTCTCTAATAATGAGCGAGGTTGAGCATCGTTTCATGTGCTTTTGGGCCATCTGTATGTCCTCTTTGGAGAGGCGTCTCTTTAGGTCTTTTTCCCATTTTTTTGATTGGGCTGTTCGTTTTCCCTAACTATTTTCTGAATATATGAGTCTTCTCTTCTTAATCTACTGTCTTATTTCTCAGTGAGCTGGTCACTTTTTCTCTAAAGAACCACTCTTTAGAAGATCTCTCACTTGAGTCATAATCATCTGAGAGCCATTAATTTCTTTTTTTTTTTTATTCTTTATTTTAAAGGTTTTACAGAGTTTTGTTGTTCACATACATGTATGTTCCCAGATCAGTCATATGCATATCCATGGTCCCCACCCGCCCAGATCCCCCCATCCCACCCCTCCCAAGCCATTGTAAGCACTCCTATTCCCTTAGCACTGTGACACTAGCTATCTTTTCCACACATAACACTATAGGTTTCCTTGTTACTTCCTCCATGCTTCCCCCTCCCTATTTATTCGCCACAATGTCCCTATGTCTATGCTTTGTCTTTTTTTTTTTCATGAATTCCCTGTGTGTGATATCAAGACCGTCCTACTAGATTCCATATATGTGTGTTAGTATACTGTATTTGTCTTTCTCTTTTTGACTTACTTCACTTTTTATGACAGGTTCTAGAGCCAGTCACTTCATTAGGACTGAGTCTTCTGCATTTCTTTTAACAGCTGAGTAGTATTCCATTGTATATATGTACCAGAGCTTCTGGATCCATTCATTCGTCGATGGATATCTAGGTTGCTTCCATGTTTTGGCTATTGTATAGAGAGCTGCAATGAACATTGGGGTACAGGTGCTTCTTTCAGTTTTGATTTCATCAGGATATAAGCCTAATAGTGGGATTGCTGGGTCATAGGGTGCTTCTATTTTTAGTTTTTTAAGAAATCTCCATACTGTCTTCCATAGAGGCTGTATCAATTTACATTCCCACCAGCAATGCAAGAGGGTTCCCTTTTCTCCGCACCCTCTCCAGCATTTATTGTCTGCAGATTTTTTGAAGATGGCCATTCTGACGGGTGTGAGGTGATATCTCATTGTAGTTTTAATTTGCATTTCTCTAATAATGAGCGAGGTTGAGCATCGTTTCATGTGCTTTTGGGCCATCTGTATGTCCTCTTTGGAGAGGCGTCTCTTTAGGTCTTTTTCCCATTTTTTGATTGGGTTGTTCGTTTTCCAACAAGAGTTACAGCGACCCTTTCTCCAGGTAGCACACTAGCCTCCCACCCATGCCTTTGACCTTCCAGTCCAAATAATTCCTCAGTCACAGTGACAACTGGTCTGCCATCAACACCCATCAGGCATAGCATGAAGTCCAGTTAATAGCCAACTTTTCCCAGCCCCACTGGAAGCAGTCAGAAAAAAAGGAAAGCAAGTGATTCAATTAGAACAATATCTGTTAGTCCACTGAGACACTGAAAGGGACAAAATTGCCTCCGCCAGAGACAAACCTTAACTAGGCTGACTTAATGGTTATGTCTTTCGCTGTCTTAACAGAGATGCTGTTCTCAGACCTTAGCAGCAACCTCTACAGGGTGTCATCTGATGTTAGCTGCTAGAGACATACACTACATGACCTTTCTGGATGGTGGTCTTCAATAGGACATCTAATAATCAGTTCTTACGTGGTAATCAGTAAACCTGGTTTTAAGACTTCACAGTGGGCCAGAGCACACTGGAAATTCTGCAGTGAGAGATGGAAAGATCTGTGGCATTTGCAGTGAGGGTTAGAACACCTCCGCCCTGTGGGTTCTGCCATACAGCCACAACAATGACACTGGCGAAGGGCAGAGTTCCTGTGGAAACACTTACGGTGCGATTCTTCTGGTGGAAAAACACCAAGGCTTCACACCAAATAGTAGGCAGTGACAAAGCCCAGTGGAACAGGGGTCTGGGGCAGATAATTTCGAGCCCAAACCAAGATAATCATTAGCTTCACATATGTGGAGATAAATCTGTAATTAACTAGAAGATAAAGCCTACAGAGGACATGTTCAAAGCCGCAGTTTGGGTAACCCTAATCTCTAGGGTTCCCTTTTCTCCGCACCCTCTCCAACATTTATTGTCTGCAGATTTTTTGAAGATGGCCATTCTGACGGGTGTGAGGTGATATCTCATTGTAGTTTTAATTTGCATTTCTCTAATAATGAGCGAGGTTGAGCATCGTTTCATGTGCTTTTGGGCCATCTGTATGTCCTCTTTGGAGAGGCGTCTCTTTAGGTCTTTTTCCCATTTTTTGATTGGGTTGTTCGTTTTCCAACAAGAGTTACAGCGACCCTTTCTCCAGGTAGCACACTAGCCTCCCACCCATGCCTTTGACCTTCCAGTCCAAATAATTCCTCAGTCACAGTGACAACTGGTCTGCCATCAACACCCATCAGGCATAGCATGAAGTCCAGTTAATAGCCAACTTTTCCCAGCCCCACTGGAAGCAGTCAGAAAAAAAGGAAAGCAAGTGATTCAATTAGAACAATATCTGTTAGTCCACTGAGACACTGAAAGGGACAAAATTGCCTCCGCCAGAGACAAACCTTAACTAGGCTGACTTAATGGTTATGTCTTTCGCTGTCTTAACAGAGATGCTGTTCTCAGACCTTAGCAGCAACCTCTACAGGGTGTCATCTGATGTTAGCTGCTAGAGACATACACTACATGACCTTTCTGGATGGTGGTCTTCAATAGGACATCTAATAATCAGTTCTTACGTGGTAATCAGTAAACCTGGTTTTAAGACTTCACAGTGGGCCAGAGCACACTGGAAATTCTGCAGTGAGAGATGGAAAGATCTGTGGCATTTGCAGTGAGGGTTAGAACACCTCCGCCCTGTGGGTTCTGCCATACAGCCACAACAATGACACTGGCGAAGGGCAGAGTTCCTGTGGAAACACTTACGGTGCGATTCTTCTGGTGGAAAAAAACAAAGGCTTCACACCAAATAGTAGGCAGTGACAAAGCCCAGTGGAACAGGGGTCTGGGGCAGATAATTTCGAGCCCAAACCAAGATAATCATTAGCTTCACATATGTGGAGATAAAAATCTGTAATTAACTAGAAGATAAAGCCTACAGAGGGGACATGTTCAGGTATTGTGAGATCCTCGAGCAGCTGCCCTTTGGCTAACTCATAATCCAGGGCATGTCTCCCAGGCTTTTCTGTAGTTGGGAGAAGACAAAGCACCAGCATCTATGCTTACAGGAGTTTGGGTGATCATGTTATATGCTAATAAATGAGTTAACTCCACCTCCACCATCCTCTGCTTGAGCTTAATTACTAGGTTAGCCTTTTAAAGGGCACACCCTTCGGCTGCAAATGAGTTTGGCACTCCTGTTCAGAATACAGCCAGACATCTAGCCCACACGCTGCCCCTCCCAGGAACCAGCCCGGTTTCAAGACACAGGCAGGCCACTGTGCTAGGCATGCCACAGGCCCACCGCACACAAGTCTCAACCATCACACTGACTTCTACCACCTCTGGGGTAAAGAGGAGAACCCTTTCTTACCCCTCCCCTCAAAGTGTCCAATTCAACCACTTGCTCAGCACCTACCAAAGCGAGCCACTGGAAATTAGCAGGGGCCAAGATAGTCCCCTTGCCCTCAGGAAGCAAATTCCTGAACCAAACATGATGTGCCTTTATTAATTTTTTTAAAAATTTAAATAACTTAACGTTTGAATTTTTAAACTTTTTTTAAATTTATTTTTTATTGAAGTATAGTTGATTGACAAGGTTGTGTTAGTTTTAGGTACATAACAAAATGATTATTATCTATGGGGCTTTCCTGGTGGCTCAGTGGTAAAGAACCTGCCTGCCAAGGCAGTAGACACAGGTTTGATCCCTGGTCTGGAAGATTCCCTGCAGAAGGAAAGGGCAACCCACTCCAATATTCTTGCCTGGGAAATCCCATGTGCAGGGGAGCCCAGTGGGCTACAGTCCATGAGTTCGCAAAGAGTCAGACACTGAGCATGACTGAGTACAGCATGGATTATTATCTATCTATTCTTTTCAGATCTTTTTCCTATATAGATTATTACAAAATACTGAATATAGTTCCCTGTGCTATATAGTAGGTCTGTGTTATCTATTTCCTTTATGTAGACACAGTTTGCTTTTAAAAGGCACCGAAGTGTTAGCCCTGTGTAAAATGACCCAGATGGGTAAAATTCTAGGCAACAAATATAAATCCCCCAAGGGAGACAGGGGACAAGAGGTTGTACCATCTTAAACCTGATGAATACTGTCTTTCATTATGAAGACTGAACTTGGGTGTCTCCTCCTCCATGAAATCCTACTTGAAGCAAGCTCACAATCCTCTACGCCCTGCACACACTTCTGTCTCTCAGCTCCCCACCGAAAATGTTATATGCTAATAAATGAGTTAACTCCACCTCCACCATCCTCTGCTTGAGCTTAATTACTAGGTTAGCCTTTTAAAGGGCACACCCTTCGGCTGCAAATGAGTTTGGCACTCCTGTTCAGAATACAGCCAGACATCTAGCCCACACGCTGCCCCTCCCAGGAACCAGCCCGGTTTCAAGACACAGGCAGGCCACTGTGCTAGGCATGCCACAGGCCCACCGCACACAAGTCTCAACCATCACACTGACTTCTACCACCTCTGGGGTAAAGAGGAGAACCCTTTCTTACCCCTCCCCTCAAAGTGTCCAATTCAACCACTTGCTCAGCACCTACCAAAGCGAGCCACTGGAAATTAGCAGGGGCCAAGATAGTCCCCTTGCCCTCAGGAAGCAAATTCCTGAACCAAACATGATGTGCCTTTATTAATTTTTTTAAAAATTTAAATAACTTAACGTTTGAATTTTTAAACTTTTTTTAAATTTATTTTTTATTGAAGTATAGTTGATTGACAAGGTTGTGTTAGTTTTAGGTACATAACAAAATGATTATTATCTATGGGGCTTTCCTGGTGGCTCAGTGGTAAAGAACCTGCCTGCCAAGGCAGTAGACACAGGTTTGATCCCTGGTCTGGAAGATTCCCTGCAGAAGGAAAGGGCAACCCACTCCAATATTCTTGCCTGGGAAATCCCATGTGCAGGGGAGCCCAGTGGGCTACAGTCCATGAGTTCGCAAAGAGTCAGACACTGAGCATGACTGAGTACAGCATGGATTATTATCTATCTATTCTTTTCAGATCTTTTTCCTATATAGATTATTACAAAATACTGAATATATTTCCCCTGTGCTATATAGTAGGTCTGTGTTATCTATTTCCTTTATGTAGACACAGTTTGCTTTTAAAAGGCACCGAAGTGTTAGCCCTGTGTAAAATGACCCAGATGGGTAAAATTCTAGGCAACAAATATAAATCCCCCAAGGGAGACAGGGGACAAGAGGTTGTACCATCTTAAACCTGATGAATACTGTCTTTCATTATGAAGACTGAACTTGGGTGTCTCCTCCTCCATGAAATCCTACTTGAAGCAAGCTCACAATCCTCTACGCCCTGCACACACTTCTGTCTCTCAGCTCCCCACCGATGAAACAGTGGGCTTGTGCCGTCTGCCTCAGTACACGGTGAACTCCTTGAGCCATGCACCCCAGCACCTGATGCACCTCTGGCTGAAGCAGGTACCCTGGGAATGCCAGGTGTGTTGGAATGTTTATCTGCATGCCCTGACCTGTTTGTGGGTGTGTGTATGGTTACATAGAAAGTGACATATTTTTGCTGTGTGACCTCCTTCACCCCTATTTCCTCCAGTGTTATGTAAAAAATCCTCTACACAAACTACAAAGGAATACCTGCTCTCCTCCCTGAGTATGTACTGAAAATGAAGACAATTAATCATGGATAGAAACAAGAAAACCTAATTAGCTTATTTATACCTAGATCATGAACTGGGAGACAAGGAGAGATGGGAGAAGAAGAGGGGGAGGGAGACAAGGGCCAGACTCCTGGGAATCTTCTAAGTAGCCTAAACTTTATAGGCAATGGGAAGCCTTTAAAAGATTTCTTAGCAGGAGATAGGTTAAGGTTTGGCTTTAGACAGCTCATCTGGGCAGTTCTGTGGAAGAAGGATTGGAAGGAGTAGATTCGTGGTGTCCACTTCCAAGGCTACTGAAATAATCTGTGTGATAAGGGCCTGAACAAGTGTGGTGCTGATGGAAAAGAGAAACTGACTGAAGAATATTCATCAAGCCAGTTCAGAAGGACCTGGAGGTTGATGAAAATGGGAAAAGAGGTGAAAAGAGAGAGAAGTCTCTACTATGAAGCCCAGGTCCCCAGATGATGGTGAGATGAGTTCCGACAGGGAAAATGCTTAGAGGAGCAGATAGGGATGAAGATGGGATATTTAGTTGAGGGCAGTGTTGACTTGAAGATGCCTGAAGGATGCCCAAGTAGCTCTGTCCAGCAAACATATTAGATATGAGACCTTAGGGCCTCGAGTTGCTTTAAAAGACTGTAAAATGACCCAGATGGGTAAAATTCTAGGCAACAAATATAAATCCCCCAAGGGAGACAGGGGACAAGAGGTTGTACCATCTTAAACCTGATGAATACTGTCTTTCATTATGAAGACTGAACTTGGGTGTCTCCTCCTCCATGAAATCCTACTTGAAGCAAGCTCACAATCCTCTACGCCCTGCACACACTTCTGTCTCTCAGCTCCCCACCGATGAAACAGTGGGCTTGTGCCGTCTGCCTCAGTACACGGTGAACTCCTTGAGCCATGCACCCCAGCACCTGATGCACCTCTGGCTGAAGCAGGTACCCTGGGAATGCCAGGTGTGTTGGAATGTTTATCTGCATGCCCTGACCTGTTTGTGGGTGTGTGTATGGTTACATAGAAAGTGACATATTTTTGCTGTGTGACCTCCTTCACCCCTATTTCCTCCAGTGTTATGTAAAAAATCCTCTACACAAACTACAAAGGAATACCTGCTCTCCTCCCTGAGTATGTACTGAAAATGAAGACAATTAATCATGGATAGAAACAAGAAAACCTAATTAGCTTATTTATACCTAGATCATGAACTGGGAGACAAGGAGAGATGGGAGAAGAAGAGGGGAGGAGACAAGGGCCAGACTCCTGGGAATCTTCTAAGTAGCCTAAACTTTATAGGCAATGGGAAGCCTTTAAAAGATTTCTTAGCAGGAGATAGGTTAAGGTTTGGCTTTAGACAGCTCATCTGGGCAGTTCTGTGGAAGAAGGATTGGAAGGAGTAGATTCGTGGTGTCCACTTCCAAGGCTACTGAAATAATCTGTGTGATAAGGGCCTGAACAAGTGTGGTGCTGATGGAAAAGAGAAACTGACTGAAGAATATTCATCAAGCCAGTTCAGAAGGACCTGGAGGTTGATGAAAATGGGAAAAGAGGTGAAAAGAGAGAGAAGTCTCTACTATGAAGCCCAGGTCCCCAGATGATGGTGAGATGAGTTCCGACAGGGAAAATGCTTAGAGGAGCAGATAGGGATGAAGATGGGATATTTAGTTGAGGGCAGTGTTGACTTGAAGATGCCTGAAGGATGCCCAAGTAGCTCTGTCCAGCAAACATATTAGATATGAGACCTTACACCTGTTCTTGGACCTTCTAAGTCACAGTTCCCTCAAGTAGGAAATGCAGGAACCACGGAACTGCACATCCTTCAAGACTGCTGTAAAAACTGAAGGAGACAGAGTATAAAGCCCTTGACCCTAAGCCTGCTCCAGTCTGAGAAGCATTAATCAAGCTCGGGGACAAAGATGGATGACAGAACTTTGGAAGTTCTTGGCATATGTACAAGACAGGTAAAACTGTGAGAGCAGATGGGACCATCAGGAGTAAGGAAGACAACAATATAAGGACAAAATCCCAGGAACCACCAATACAGAAGGCACTTAAGGAATAATGAAAGGTACAATAAGAAACAAACAAAAATCCCAAAAGATGCTGGAAAAACACAGAGGCAGGGAAGCAAAGAAAAGGTAGCAGTCAATAGGACAAATGAGTGATATGATTACATGGTCATTCCTGGGCTTTGCAGGAATGGTACTCATACAATGATAAAGCAGAAGCCAGTCTGCTCTGGAAAGAAGAATGAATAGGCTGGAGAGGACAGATGCAGTCAGTTCTTTGGGGAGGTGGCTGAGATGAAAAGGGGAGACACTGAGACTCACCACCAAAGGGAAACCAGCAAGGCCAAGAGAGGCCTGTGTCATTTGTTCTGTGGGGTTCGAGGATGCTGAGTGCTTAGAGATTTGGGTCAGTTCTAAAGGGAAGGTGTTGGGAGGAAGGGAGAGGATGTAGGTACAGGAAACGAAATATCTAACCCAGGCAGACACAAAGGGAACCCAAACAGTTATAGGACTGGGCCTCATCCCAAAACTGCCTACAGGATATACCGCAGGTGGGAGCAGGAAGTCTACACCTTTGCACTTCAGTATTTTTGGAACATTAGGGCCCTTGACTACAGAGAAGACTCTGGGTGCTAGGAAACACACTTAAATTCTCCCTGATTATAACCATGACTCTAATTTGAGCTCTTTCAACTAATGACTCAAGCAAAAGACAAGTAAGAAAGCAAGGTCCTGTGGAGAATAAGGATAGAGGAAGTTTGGTGGGGGGAGGGGGGCAGTGGGGAGCCTTCATTATTTTTCTTCCAGTTCTCTGAGTCAGTTTCTTCCTTTTAATGTAAGCTTCACTGAAGCAAACCTGTCACTAGGTAGTTTGACTTCAAAATACTAATAGAAATGATATGAATGGAAAGAGTTCTTTAATATTCTTGCCAAGAACAATTTTTCAGAATCATTATTTTTCCTGTTTTAAAACAAAGTTCTACATACACAAGTCCAGCAGGACCAAATTATAGCAGAAGGAGTCGACAATGAGCATCAGATATTCCGTTCAGAGAGAAAAATGCACACTGGACTCCTAATTAGGCAACTTTGGGGCCACTTTCTTATCTAGCCAGCACAGGATATTTTTTAAGAAAATAAATCTAAATGGCAAGTATTCCTTTAAGGTCACAGCTAAACCATTATCCAGTTTATGCCTCTTGTTGACGTTCTTTTCTTACCAAAGGTAGACTGCCATTAATAACATCCTAATATCTGGTATACCAAAAGATAGTTTGAGTCAATTCTTCCTACACTGAAAATTACCTCTTATCACCTAAACACAAGTTAACATTTTATTTTGGGAACCTAGGATTCAGCTTAGTACTTCCACACACCTTTTACATGTATTTAAATAATCAAAGGAATAAAAATAACACCAGCATGTTCATTCTCTCTAAACTATTCCTGAGGCTGCTCTTAAACTCACACAAAATATTAATGGCTGTATCTGAAATAGGAATATTTTTAAAGAGATCTCTTAGCAAAAGTGGATAACAGTGTTTGAATTCTGAGGCGGACTCGAAAAATTCCCAAGTGCTTAGAGATTTGGGTCAGTTCTAAAGGGAAGTTTTAAAAGGGGGTAGGTACAGGAAACGAAATATCTAACCCAGGCAGACACAAAGGGAACCCAAACAGTTATAGGACTGGGCCTCATCCCAAAACTGCCTACAGGATATACCGCAGGTGGGAGCAGGAAGTCTACACCTTTGCACTTCAGTATTTTTGGAACATTAGGGCCCTTGACTACAGAGAAGACTCTGGGTGCTAGGAAACACACTTAAATTCTCCCTGATTATAACCATGACTCTAATTTGAGCTCTTTCAACTAATGACTCAAGCAAAAGACAAGTAAGAAAGCAAGGTCCTGTGGAGAATAAGGATAGAGGAAGTTTGGTGGGGGGAGGGGGGCAGTGGGGAGCCTTCATTATTTTTCTTCCAGTTCTCTGAGTCAGTTTCTTCCTTTTAATGTAAGCTTCACTGAAGCAAACCTGTCACTAGGTAGTTTGACTTCAAAATACTAATAGAAATGATATGAATGGAAAGAGTTCTTTAATATTCTTGCCAAGAACAATTTTTCAGAATCATTATTTTTCCTGTTTTAAAACAAAGTTCTACATACACAAGTCCAGCAGGACCAAATTATAGCAGAAGGAGTCGACAATGAGCATCAGATATTCCGTTCAGAGAGAAAAATGCACACTGGACTCCTAATTAGGCAACTTTGGGGCCACTTTCTTATCTAGCCAGCACAGGATATTTTTTAAGAAAATAAATCTAAATGGCAAGTATTCCTTTAAGGTCACAGCTAAACCATTATCCAGTTTATGCCTCTTGTTGACGTTCTTTTCTTACCAAAGGTAGACTGCCATTAATAACATCCTAATATCTGGTATACCAAAAGATAGTTTGAGTCAATTCTTCCTACACTGAAAATTACCTCTTATCACCTAAACACAAGTTAACATTTTATTTTGGGAACCTAGGATTCAGCTTAGTACTTCCACACACCTTTTACATGTATTTAAATAATCAAAGGAATAAAAATAACACCAGCATGTTCATTCTCTCTAAACTATTCCTGAGGCTGCTCTTAAACTCACACAAAATATTAATGGCTGTATCTGAAATAGGAATATTTTTAAAGAGATCTCTTAGCAAAAGTGGATAACAGTGTTTGAATTCTGAGGCGGACTCGAGACATGATAACAAGGAGCGGCTTCTTCCTTCTAAAAGGTTTCCGGCTTCCCTGGTGGTCCAGTGGGTAAGAACACCACCTTGCAGTGCAAGGGGCGCCGGTTCCATCCTTGTCCTGGGAAGATCCCACGTGCCGTGGAGCGGCTGGACTGACGTGTCCAATTACCAAGCCGGAGCTCTGGAGCGCATGCACCCAGAGCCGGTGCTCTGCAACAACAGAGGCCACCACAATGGGAGGCCCACACGGGCCAAAGAACAAAGATGGATGAAAATGGACAAATGAAAGACCAACAGAAATGACCTGCCTGCTCCCCTCCCTCCCCACCCCACCCCCATCAAAATAAATAAATAAATAAATTTTAATAGATTTCCTGAGTCCAAGTGCAGGGCATGTGGCCAGGGACCAGGGGGATGCTGAGGGTCACTGATGCTCACTTAGATAGTGTACAATGGGGCTGAAAAGAGGTCAGCAGCTGAGGTCAGGCCAGCACCCACAAACACATTCTCACTCGCTCCCAGACATCTGCAACAGCAGCGCCCCAGCGAATTAATACAACCACAACCCAGGTACAGGATGTGCATGACAAGAGGCGAGGAGGCCCAGCAGGAAGATTCATAAACACAATATTCTCTGCATAACTGAAGAAGGAACCTAAGCTTCTGAACAGACAAAACCAAGGCCGTACTGAACATTGTTGAGCCTTAATTCGGCCTCACTATGGAGCAGATGAAACTTGTGCTCTGAAATATTAAACACTTTCATATCAGAAAACGTCTAACTTAAAATCACCATGAAATATTTAGAACCCCGAACAAGTGTCAAGTCAATAGATAAAACTATAAGTAACTGATGAGTGCGGAGGATGGTCGTGTTTTCCGTAAATCAAAATTGTTGGCATCCTTGATTCCCCTGGAAATGCACAAGTTCAAAGGATGCACTTATAAAATTGTAGTTTTCCTCCTTGAAACTGTGAAAGAACAATTCACATCCAACGCATTATATGTTCAGGGAAACATCTTTTGATGCCAATTGAAAGAGGCTATTTATCATCTTTTCTCAGGAATAAACATGCTCACTTCAGCTTTTGAAAGGGGATGCCATCAGACTTTTGCAACCAAAATACTGCCACTTACTTCTTTCTGGTTATTTCTCTTAACTCAAAACCTTCTCTTTGTCCAACATCAGATAGGCAAACCAACAGACTCAAACTCAAGGTTTTCCATAAACTAACTTTGGCCAATACTGCAACTCTAGCAATCCTAGCTACCCCAGATTTCTCACAAGATTATTCAGAATGGACATATGTGCAGAATTTACCCCAAACCCAGGGTAAGGAAACTATCTCTTCTTCCACCAGTAACCACCCTACTCATTTACACACCAGAATCTTAAACTTTATAGAATTCTAAAGATTCTAAATTCTAACCTCTACATTCTTTAAAAATTAAAATTCCCCAAATTCCATGTAAATAAACATCTTACTCTTTTGAAAGTTAATTTCAGAAAAGATTGGGATCATGACTTCACATTTAAGTACTGGGGTAGAGTGCTGGTGGCTGACATTGGCTTTTCTGCAGTGGTAGATGTCGTGCCAGTTTACATAAATCTTCACAATATTGTCGCAAAATCCTGTGGAGGTATGTGTGAGAAGGCTGGGACCAGCAGGAAGATTCATAAACACAATATTCTCTGCATAACTGAAGAAGGAACCTAAGCTTCTGAACAGACAAAACCAAGGCCGTACTGAACATTGTTGAGCCTTAATTCGGCCTCACTATGGAGCAGATGAAACTTGTGCTCTGAAATATTAAACACTTTCATATCAGAAAACGTCTAACTTAAAATCACCATGAAATATTTAGAACCCCGAACAAGTGTCAAGTCAATAGATAAAACTATAAGTAACTGATGAGTGCGGAGGATGGTCGTGTTTTCCGTAAATCAAAATTGTTGGCATCCTTGATTCCCCTGGAAATGCACAAGTTCAAAGGATGCACTTATAAAATTGTAGTTTTCCTCCTTGAAACTGTGAAAGAACAATTCACATCCAACGCATTATATGTTCAGGGAAACATCTTTTGATGCCAATTGAAAGAGGCTATTTATCATCTTTTCTCAGGAATAAACATGCTCACTTCAGCTTTTGAAAGGGGATGCCATCAGACTTTTGCAACCAAAATACTGCCACTTACTTCTTTCTGGTTATTTCTCTTAACTCAAAACCTTCTCTTTGTCCAACATCAGATAGGCAAACCAACAGACTCAAACTCAAGGTTTTCCATAAACTAACTTTGGCCAATACTGCAACTCTAGCAATCCTAGCTACCCCCAGATTTCTCACAAGATTATTCAGAATGGACATATGTGCAGAATTTACCCCAAACCCAGGGTAAGGAAACTATCTCTTCTTCCACCAGTAACCACCCTACTCATTTACACACCAGAATCTTAAACTTTATAGAATTCTAAAGATTCTAAATTCTAACCTCTACATTCTTTAAAAATTAAAATTCCCCAAATTCCATGTAAATAAACATCTTACTCTTTTGAAAGTTAATTTCAGAAAAGATTGGGATCATGACTTCACATTTAAGTACTGGGGTAGAGTGCTGGTGGCTGACATTGGCTTTTCTGCAGTGGTAGATGTCGTGCCAGTTTACATAAATCTTCACAATATTGTCGCAAAATCCTGTGAGGTAGGTACTATGTTACAGTGAGAAGGCTGGGACTAGCAGAGGTTAAATGGCCTCACTAGTAAGAGACACAGCAAATAGTTGAGTTCCAACCTGGCCGACACTCAACCATCACACTGTGATGCACTGCTAATTATGGTAGTTGTCCAATAAATGTTCCTTAAAGCCTGTATTTGTGTGCTATGACGCTGTCATTGTAGATACTCTGTCCTAATTTATATGACTTAGGCAAGTGCTAATGTGTCTTTTCACATTCAACACAGACCAAACAGATACTGAAGGGATAGTCAGACATATTTCAGCGATTAGGCAGATGCCCAAATAGACATGATCCAAAATTATTCAAAAATAGACAAAATCATCCAGAGTTAATTCCCCAAACTGTACTCAATAAGATAAATGAGCTTTCAGGAGTCAGCAAGAATCGACTGTAACCATTTATAATCTGGGGGATTTTATTTCCTTTATGATTACTGGCACTATGGTTATTAATCCATATAGTTTTGTAAAAAAAAAAAAAAAAAAAAAAACATAAAACACCTGGGATTCTATCAATTGTGTCACTGCAATACAATTATCTTATCTGTCTAAGCATTAAAATATTCCATTAGTACTTATGACTCCATAGAATTTAAATATATCATTTAAAAATTCAAGAATCTGGAATAAACTTTGATGTCTTTGTTTTCTTTTCTCTATTCTTTTTTTTTTTTTTTTTTTTTGCAAACTATGGCACTGAAAGAGGTAGCAAGCAGTCAGATGATTTTGTGTTATTTGAAGGACACCCACAAAACTACCAGGAGGGTGAGCAGTAAAGAATCCACCTGCCAATGCAGAAGATGCCAGTTCAATCCCTAGGTAGGGAAGATCCCCTGGAGGAAGAAATGGCAGCCCACTCCAGCATTCTTGCCTGGAAAATTCCATGGACAGACGAGCCTTATGGGCTACAGTCCATGGGGCTGCAAAGAGTTAGACACGAGTGAGTATGCACGCACACAAAACTACACCCTCCCCCATCTCCAGGAAACACCTACATCATCACCTTCATTGTCTAAAGTGAAACCATCTGAATGTCTTTCCTTGCCCAATATGATTATTTTCAGAAGGTCCTTGTCAAAATATTATTTTCCTTGGGAGAATAAAAACAGCCAGCACTACCATTTCTTGAGGGCCTATTTTGTGCTGAGCACATTTAATGTATTAAATTTAATCTTCACACCAGTCTTTTGAGGTAGATAACTTCAGCATCATGTTCCAGGAGAGAGAAGAGAGCTGAAGGCCTGGCTAATTGTGGCAGAGCTGGAGTAATACACTGCACCAGCTCACACCAAGTCTATCCTCCTCCTCATACCTTCTACCTGTTCCTCCACATGTCAAGCCCGTTGACACCTTTGGGCCTTTTCCTCTGCATGGGATGCTGTCTCTACACATGGCTGGATGCTTCTTGCCACTTGGTCTCAGCCAAAATGTCTTCCTATGAGGCCTCTGTCCACTCTAGCTAGAGTACTCACCTTGTCACATCACATCACCCTGCTTTCATTCTCCACTTAACACCTAACCGCCATTTACTGCTCTTGTAATTGTCTGTTTGTCTGCTTATTTTTTTCTCTCCTTGAGCAGGCAGAAGCCCCATGAGAGCCGAGATTCTGAATGCTGTGTTCTCTGCACCATCTGTGACACCCAAACAGACTGGGGCACACAGCAGGCACTGAGTCAAGATCTGATGAATGACTGAATGGCCTTCTTGCTGCCTCCTCCACACAGTAAGGTGGCATCAGGAAAGAATCCTTGAGTCCTGAGAGCTAGATTCAAGCTTCACCTCTAACTAGCTAGGGGGCTGCATTCTAGGCAACCTCCATTCAGCTCAATTTCCAGCATCATCAGGTTGTTTTCCAAGGTGTCAGTAAAGTGAGCTGGAACGCAGATCAGAAAATCCTGTCAGGGAAGAGGGACCCAGGGCACAGGAGACCAGGGTCACAGGGCAAGAAGAGCAGACAAGCACCACTGATCTGATCATTTTGTCTTGGACTAGAACAATGGTTCACCATAAGGCCCAGTATTGCTCAAGAAGAGGGTAAGTGTTTTTAAGCAGACAGATAATCCTGTCTCTTTTCACAGGGGAAAAGTTTATCTTAACAAAAGACACCAAGCCGAGGTCATTCAGACTGTCCCAGATTTTTTTTAAACTTTCCTCTACGGCAAACCTCAAAGAAACCCCCCTTTAACAGTAGAGACTACCATTTCTTGAGGGCCTATTTTGTGCTGAGCACATTTAATGTATTAAATTTAATCTTCACACCAGTCTTTTGAGGTAGATAACTTCAGCATCATGTTCCAGGAGAGAGAAGAGAGCTGAAGGCCTGGCTAATTGTGGCAGAGCTGGAGTAATACACTGCACCAGCTCACACCAAGTCTATCCTCCTCCTCATACCTTCTACCTGTTCCTCCACATGTCAAGCCCGTTGACACCTTTGGGCCTTTTCCTCTGCATGGGATGCTGTCTCTACACATGGCTGGATGCTTCTTGCCACTTGGTCTCAGCCAAAATGTCTTCCTATGAGGCCTCTGTCCACTCTAGCTAGAGTACTCACCTTGTCACATCACATCACCCTGCTTTCATTCTCCACTTAACACCTAACCGCCATTTACTGCTCTTGTAATTGTCTGTTTGTCTGCTTATTTTTGTCTCTCCTTGAGCAGGCAGAAGCCCCATGAGAGCCGAGATTCTGAATGCTGTGTTCTCTGCACCATCTGTGACACCCAAACAGACTGGGGCACACAGCAGGCACTGAGTCAAGATCTGATGAATGACTGAATGGCCTTCTTGCTGCCTCCTCCACACAGTAAGGTGGCATCAGGAAAGAATCCTTGAGTCCTGAGAGCTAGATTCAAGCTTCACCTCTAACTAGCTAGGGGGCTGCATTCTAGGCAACCTCCATTCAGCTCAATTTCCAGCATCATCAGGTTGTTTTCCAAGGTGTCAGTAAAGTGAGCTGGAACGCAGATCAGAAAATCCTGTCAGGGAAGAGGGACCCAGGGCACAGGAGACCAGGGTCACAGGGCAAGAAGAGCAGACAAGCACCACTGATCTGATCATTTTGTCTTGGACTAGAACAATGGTTCACCATAAGGCCCAGTATTGCTCAAGAAGAGGGTAAGTGTTTTTAAGCAGACAGATAATCCTGTCTCTTTTCACAGGGGAAAAGTTTATCTTAACAAAAGACACCAAGCCGAGGTCATTCAGACTGTCCCAGATTTTTTTTTTAAACTTTCCCTCTACGGCAAACCTCAAAGAAACCCCCTTCAACAGTAGAGACTTTTGAAAATACCTAAATAACACAACCAAATAAATCCTAAAATGGGTCATCATCTGGAATCTTTCACCAGAAGTAAGAACACATTTCAAGTACAAGTCCTAGGAATTAAGAATTAATTTTTTTAAAAAAAGAAAGAAACTTGTTTTTTGACCCCTGAAGAGACCCTGTGTCCACAGTCAGGCTTCAGGGAACCACTGATCTGATGACACTGTTCCCAGCATGCTGTCAAATGCACCCATGGGCATTCTTTTAGAAACAGGGTCCATAGCTTTTATCATCACTAAAACGGTCCGGTGTTCAGAAGCGCTGCTTCTGCTAAAAATCCATTCTTAACTCTTCCATACTGGAATGAACAAGAGTAATATATAACAAAGCACTTAAGAGAGCCACAGCTGACAAATTAATAAATCTATTTTGGTTAGGAAATGTTGCTAATATGGATTCTGTGTACTCTTCCAAAAATAATTTCAGAGGCTATAACAAATTCGAGTATCAGCAGAACAGTCTCCAGAAGACATTTCAGAAGGAGCAGCATTTGCATTGTCTAATGGAACAACGGCCAGAAGTACGTCATTCTGATACTGGAAGGGGCCACAGAGCACAGGCCACCCAGCCTCCACCATTACAGACAAGAACATTAAAGCCCAGGGTGAGGACAGAGGCACATCAAATGTAAGTGCTATGAGACAGATGCAGAAATAGTGCCAAGCAAGTACAAGAGATATATATGCCTTGCAAATAAGAATCCAGCCTTGTGGTTTGGGTTTAAGCACTTGGAGAACAGGCACTGCACTGAGAACATGCTCACACTGGCCGCAAATGACTTATTTCATTAAAGTAATTACAAGGGGGCTCATATTGGCCCTGGTTCTATCCTCTGGCAAATTTCTTACCTTTTTTTCTTTTAAACCACAGAGAAAACTAAACACCTTGGGTTACCTTTTAAGCATTTCTCTACCTGTAAGACAGTAAAAAATCTTTTTACAAAAATTACTTGACACCAAGCCGAGGTCATTCAGACTGTCCCAGATTTTTTTAAACTTTCCTCTACGGCAAACCTCAAAGAAACCCCCTTCAACAGTAGAGACTTTTGAAAATACCTAAATAACACAACCAAATAAATCCTAAAATGGGTCATCATCTGGAATCTTTCACCAGAAGTAAGAACACATTTCAAGTACAAGTCCTAGGAATTAAGAATTAATTTTTTTAAAAAAAGAAAGAAACTTGTTTTTTGACCCCTGAAGAGACCCTGTGTCCACAGTCAGGCTTCAGGGAACCACTGATCTGATGACACTGTTCCCAGCATGCTGTCAAATGCACCCATGGGCATTCTTTTAGAAACAGGGTCCATAGCTTTTATCATCACTAAAACGGTCCGGTGTTCAGAAGCGCTGCTTCTGCTAAAAATCCATTCTTAACTCTTCCATACTGGAATGAACAAGAGTAATATATAACAAAGCACTTAAGAGAGCCACAGCTGACAAATTAATAAATCTATTTTGGTTAGGAAATGTTGCTAATATGGATTCTGTGTACTCTTCCAAAAATAATTTCAGAGGCTATAACAAATTCAAGTATCAGCAGAACAGTCTCCAGAAGACATTTCAGAAGGAGCAGCATTTGCATTGTCTAATGGAACAACGGCCAGAAGTACGTCATTCTGATACTGGAAGGGGCCACAGAGCACAGGCCACCCAGCCTCCACCATTACAGACAAGAACATTAAAGCCCAGGGTGAGGACAGAGGCACATCAAATGTAAGTGCTATGAGACAGATGCAGAAATAGTGCCAAGCAAGTACAAGAGATATATATGCCTTGCAAATAAGAATCCAGCCTTGTGGTTTGGGTTTAAGCACTTGGAGAACAGGCACTGCACTGAGAACATGCTCACACTGGCCGCAAATGACTTATTTCATTAAAGTAATTACAAGGGGGCTCATATTGGCCCTGGTTCTATCCTCTGGCAAATTTCTTACCTTTTTTTCTTTTAAACCACAGAGAAAACTAAACACCTTGGGTTACCTTTTAAGCATTTCTCTACCTGTAAGGTCAAAGTTGTGCAAGGTGAAATTTATGTAAAACTCAAAGGAACCTTCCAGAAGGTGACACATAATAAAAACACTGTTGGTTTAGTCTTTCTATTAAAACATCCCATGTGCTTTGACAATCACTGCTCTAATGCACTGATGCTAAAGAAACACACTAACATAATAATCTTGATAAATCTCTCTGGGTAGTGTCATGACTCTCAACAAGAATTTCCCATCTCATAAAATTCTTCAGTATAGCACTTAAGTAGCCAATACCCTTTGGCCCATTCTGCTATCTAATTAAATTGTCTGTCCTACAAGTGATTTATAGGATTTGTCATCACCCAGGGTGAATGTATAGACTGGTGGCTACAGACACTTCACGACAACAAAGCATTAATTGCCATGCTAGTGAGAATGGCTTCTAGCAAAAGCTCCAGTGGGTGAGGTTCTCAGTCTCTCTCTGATGCAAGAAAACAGGGATATAACTTACCATCCCATAGAACAAGGAGCCCATTAATGTAAATCAAGAAATACAACAGCATGGTGTAAAATGAGGACTCACTGTAATTCCCTTAAGGCTGATTCTAAGCCAAAGAAATAACACCAACATCACTACCAGTGTTAAAAGCCATTTAGATGTGAGCTAAATCCTCTCAAGCCTGAGCAATTTAGATTTGGGCCAATTTAATTCTTAGGAGTTACTAACTTTGATAAGACGCAAGTCATTTTGACTGCCCCAATTTAGATTATGGGCCTTTAATTCTTAGGGTTACGGCCAGAAGTACGTCATCATAGGGCCCCCCCCCTTGACAAGAACATTAAAGCCCAGGGTGAGGACAGAGGCACATCAAATGTAAGTGCTATGAGACAGATGCAGAAATAGTGCCAAGCAAGTACAAGAGATATATATGCCTTGCAAATAAGAATCCAGCCTTGTGGTTTGGGTTTAAGCACTTGGAGAACAGGCACTGCACTGAGAACATGCTCACACTGGCCGCAAATGACTTATTTCATTAAAGTAATTACAAGGGGGCTCATATTGGCCCTGGTTCTATCCTCTGGCAAATTTCTTACCTTTTTTTCTTTTAAACCACAGAGAAAACTAAACACCTTGGGTTACCTTTTAAGCATTTCTCTACCTGTAAGGTCAAAGTTGTGCAAGGTGAAATTTATGTAAAACTCAAAGGAACCTTCCAGAAGGTGACACATAATAAAAACACTGTTGGTTTAGTCTTTCTATTAAAACATCCCATGTGCTTTGACAATCACTGCTCTAATGCACTGATGCTAAAGAAACACACTAACATAATAATCTTGATAAATCTCTCTGGGTAGTGTCATGACTCTCAACAAGAATTTCCCATCTCATAAAATTCTTCAGTATAGCACTTAAGTAGCCAATACCCTTTGGCCCATTCTGCTATCTAATTAAATTGTCTGTCCTACAAGTGATTTATAGGATTTGTCATCACCCAGGGTGAATGTATAGACTGGTGGCTACAGACACTTCACGACAACAAAGCATTAATTGCCATGCTAGTGAGAATGGCTTCTAGCAAAAGCTCCAGTGGGTGAGGTTCTCAGTCTCTCTCTGATGCAAGAAAACAGGGATATAACTTACCATCCCATAGAACAAGGAGCCCATTAATGTAAATCAAGAAATACAACAGCATGGTGTAAAATGAGGACTCACTGTAATTCCCTTAAGGCTGATTCTAAGCCAAAGAAATAACACCAACATCACTACCAGTGTTAAAAGCCATTTAGATGTGAGCTAAATCCTCTCCAAGCCTGAGCAATTTAGATTTGGGCCAATTTAATTCTTAGGAGTTACTAACTTTGATAAGACGCAAGTCATTTTGACTGTTTAAAACCAAACCAATTACTTCAAAAGCAAAGAAATGATGCCACTATCTAACATATGGAGGCTGCAGCTTTAGAGATGAAAGGGTCCCTACAGAGATTTTAGTGCAGTTCCCTCCTGATAGAAACCAAAGAGCTCAAAGTCTAATACACAGAGGCTTGCCTGAGGTCACAGCTGACAGATGCCAAAGCCACACCTTGAACCCAGCTCTCCTGACTCTCACAGCACAGTACTTATATACTGCTGGAAGTTGTACAATGAAATACAAAGAGGTTTTTTTTAATTGGGTAATTAATACTATACTACTATACAGTTATGAGAAGACTCTTGAGAGCCCCTTGGGCTGCCAGGAAATCAAACCGATCAATCCTAAAGGAAATCAATCCTGAATATTCACTAAAAGGACTGATGCTGAAGCTCCAATACTTTGGTCATCTGATGAAAAGAGATGACTCACTGGAAAAGACCCTGATCCTGGGAAAAACAAAAGGCACAGAAGGGGACGACCAAGAACAAGATGGTTGAATGGCATCACCGAGTCAATGGACATGAGTTTGAGCTAACTCTTGGAGGTGGTGAAGGACAGGGAAGACTGGCATGCTGCAGTCCCCTTGAGGTGAGGGAGGAAAGTTTAGTCCTTGGGCCAGTTGTCTTCCCCCAAAAAACCTGTCATAAAGAAATAATCCCATGCTACAGGCTTTTGAGTTCAAAAACTCAAAAACCTCCCAGGACCAATAAGTCAAGGGGATGGAATATTTGGGAGTGGTGAGGTTTGCAGCAAAATAGAGTACCACAGAACTAAATGTCTTCAGATTCAGGGTTAAAAACATCAAACAGCCAAATGAATGCATCTGCAGGGCATTGATGGGCCTAAGAGCTGTCAGGTTTTTTCGCATTATTTTGAACTAGATGTCCTTCAATATCTACTATTCTATCCTGATCTACACAAAACTCGGTATATCTGATGGTTCAAAAAGGATGTTACTGTTTTCTGCCTTGGCACATCAGGAAAAGTTTCCTGGGTCAAATCGTGTCTCCAGTGAAACAGCATGAATTAGCATGGTGGCTCTTGAGGAACTGAAAGCTGCTCATTGTGGCTGGAGCATGAGAGTGCGGGTTGAGGAGAGGTGAGCCATAAGGCTGAGGAGGAAATCAGGGCCCAGATTGTAGAGAACGTTCTATACTATTTTAGAGAGTTCTGCTGTATCTAAGGGCAGTGGGGAGCCACTGAAGGATTTTAAGTAAAGGAATGGCAATAGAAAAAGATAATTTTGGATATAGCCGTGAATACAGTGGAAAGGAAGTGATCAGACACTGAGCTTCAGGCCTCATTTTTTTTTATCATATTCTAGTAAAATGGGGCCAGCAGCCAACACAAATGGAGTACCAGACCTAGCCAACTGTTTTAAAAAATAGAAGAGAGACTAAAAAGAATCCAAGGCAACTCTCTAATCTACATAAATGCTACCCACCTCACAAAAAATTACTGCATTTTTACTACCAAAAGAGCACTATACAGTTATGAGAAGACTCTTGAGAGCCCCTTGGGCTGCCAGGAAATCAAACCGATCAATCCTAAAGGAAATCAATCCTGAATATTCACTAAAAGGACTGATGCTGAAGCTCCAATACTTTGGTCATCTGATGAAAAGAGATGACTCACTGGAAAAGACCCTGATCCTGGGAAAAACAAAAGGCACAGAAGGGGACGACCAAGAACAAGATGGTTGAATGGCATCACCGAGTCAATGGACATGAGTTTGAGCTAACTCTTGAGGTGGTGAAGGACAGGGAAGACTGGCATGCTGCAGTCCCCTTGAGGTGAGGGAGGAAAGTTTAGTCCTTGGGCCAGTTGTCTTCCCCCAAAAAACCTGTCATAAAGAAATAATCCCATGCTACAGGCTTTTGAGTTCAAAAACTCAAAAACCTCCCAGGACCAATAAGTCAAGGGGATGGAATATTTGGGAGTGGTGAGGTTTGCAGCAAAATAGAGTACCACAGAACTAAATGTCTTCAGATTCAGGGTTAAAAACATCAAACAGCCAAATGAATGCATCTGCAGGGCATTGATGGGCCTAAGAGCTGTCAGGTTTTTTCGCATTATTTTGAACTAGATGTCCTTCAATATCTACTATTCTATCCTGATCTACACAAAACTCGGTATATCTGATGGTTCAAAAAGGATGTTACTGTTTTCTGCCTTGGCACATCAGGAAAAGTTTCCTGGGTCAAATCGTGTCTCCAGTGAAACAGCATGAATTAGCATGGTGGCTCTTGAGGAACTGAAAGCTGCTCATTGTGGCTGGAGCATGAGAGTGCGGGTTGAGGAGAGGTGAGCCATAAGGCTGAGGAGGAAATCAGGGCCCAGATTGTAGAGAACGTTCTATACTATTTTAGAGAGTTCTGCTGTATCTAAGGGCAGTGGGGAGCCACTGAAGGATTTTAAGTAAAGGAATGGCAATAGAAAAAGATAATTTTGGATATAGCCGTGAATACAGTGGAAAGGAAGTGATCAGACACTGAGCTTCAGGCCTCATTTTTTTTTATCATATTCTAGTAAAATGGGGCCAGCAGCCAACACAAATGGAGTACCAGACCTAGCCAACTGTTTTAAAAAATAGAAGAGAGACTAAAAAGAATCCAAGGCAACTCTCTAATCTACATAAATGCTACCCACCTCACAAAAAATTACTGCATTTTTACTACCAAAAGAGTTATCATTCTAAACTCTTGCTAGATACCAAACTGTACTAAGAATTACATAAGACAAAATGATTCACTCTGCCCACCAACCTCATTAGCTCTCCTCAGTTGAAACACAACTGAATTTAACATGTCGGGCTCACAAATTACCCGTGAAAAAAGTTACATCATATTAACAGGTTTAGTAACTACAGTCTTTTTAAATGAGTAAAAGTTGGTCATTTTCCAAACATGGTTTTCAATCCATTACCATATTTAGGGACACAAAAATCTGATCCAGTCTTTCAAGCACAAGTTGATAATGTAATTAACTGCCTTTTTAAAAGGGACGTTGATCATTGTAATAACTGATCACTCCTCAAATTACTTTCATTTATTTTTCTTTTTAGGAAAATGAATAAGGTGTGTAAGTAAAGATCTTTACAAAGTGCGTACACTCTACTTGCTCCAAAAATATATTTTAACAAATATTTAGTGCCCATTATATGCCAAGGGGTAAAAAAGAGTCAGATATGGCTAACGTGACTTCACACACACACATATATGCCTGACACTGCTCAAGATGCTGGACTTAGTGAATAAGAGAGATGGGCTCCCTTGGTCTCAAGGTGCTTATACCCTAAAAGAGGAAGGTGGCATGCTACAGTCCATGGGGTTGCAAAGAGTTGGGCATGACTAAGCAACTGAACTGAACTGATAATAAGTAAATAAATTAACAATGATCTCAGAGTGATGAGTGCAATAATGGGTAATAGATCATGTGGACTGGAAGATACTTGAACATTTGAGCCACAACAACCATGATGAGAAGCAGCCAGTCCCACCACAGCAAAATTCTTGTGGTGAAACTGAAGACACAATACAACCAATACAATTCACATACACTGGGATTAACCTCCCTATAGGTGCTAAAGTATGTTTCTCCCCTACACACTCCTCCCCAAATGACTCTGGGGGGAAAAAAAAAAAAACAGTTGTGAGAATGAATAACTGCACTGCAAAATACAAAAGAGAATGAACCAATAGATAATGAATCCAGAAGATTCAATCTGATGCTATAAATCCATGCACTTGGATCCAGGACTCAAGGGTAAAGATAGTCAATGATTGCCCAGTGGTAATCAGGCTGCTTCCCCTGACAAGACTATCAGACAGGTATCCTGAGTAAGAAGTTGAGGGAAAGCAGCCCTCCAGTGCTACAGGGAACAGAATGTCTTCAAGAGGATTGAACCAGGAAAACAGCTTGGGATCCTGCCAAGCAGGTCCTTCCTTCCTGAGGGGATGCCAAGGTCTTTCCATGACGCAGCCTCCAGCTTCTCTTGCCTCCTCCCATGTCCCCATGCTCGACAATAAGTATCAATAGGAGGTGACAGTCCCCGTGTGGCAAGTTAGCGAATAAAGGCCAAACATGTGAAAGAAGGAAATGTTTTAATTTAGATAAATTTACAGGTTTCAGAAGTCCAAGAAATTATACAAACTAAACCAGTTCGAAAAGGAACAGAAAAAAGGAAAAAAAAAAGCTGACAGCAATAATTTAGAAAATGAGACTGTCCCAAAGTCAGAAACTATATTGAATCACTTTGTTTTTTGCTTTTTCTTAATGCTCCTACTCTGATCATATTTTTTGCACTAAAGAGACAAAGTAGTTTTCAAAGGTAAGCTCAAATCTAATTCAGGCATTTACTTACTTAACATCTTCTTTGGTGAAGTAAAATAATATTTTTATCTTGTTTCTTCATACCCTAAAAGAGGAAGGTGGCATGCTACAGTCCATGGGGTTGCAAAGAGTTGGGCATGACTAAGCAACTGAACTGAACTGATAATAAGTAAATAAATTAACAATGATCTCAGAGTGATGAGTGCAATAATGGGTAATAGATCATGTGGACTGGAAGATACTTGAACATTTGAGCCACAACAACCATGATGAGAAGCAGCCAGTCCCACCACAGCAAAATTCTTGTGGTGAAACTGAAGACACAATACAACCAATACAATTCACATACACTGGGATTAACCTCCCTATAGGTGCTAAAGTATGTTTCTCCCCTACACACTCCTCCCCAAATGACTCTGGGGGGAAAAAAAAAAAAACAGTTGTGAGAATGAATAACTGCACTGCAAAATACAAAAGAGAATGAACCAATAGATAATGAATCCAGAAGATTCAATCTGATGCTATAAATCCATGCACTTGGATCCAGGACTCAAGGGTAAAGATAGTCAATGATTGCCCAGTGGTAATCAGGCTGCTTCCCCTGACAAGACTATCAGACAGGTATCCTGAGTAAGAAGTTGAGGGAAAGCAGCCCTCCAGTGCTACAGGGAACAGAATGTCTTCAAGAGGATTGAACCAGGAAAACAGCTTGGGATCCTGCCAAGCAGGTCCTTCCTTCCTGAGGGGATGCCAAGGTCTTTCCATGACGCAGCCTCCAGCTTCTCTTGCCTCCTCCCATGTCCCCATGCTCGACAATAAGTATCAATAGGAGGTGACAGTCCCCGTGTGGCAAGTTAGCGAATAAAGGCCAAACATGTGAAAGAAGGAAATGTTTTAATTTAGATAAATTTACAGGTTTCAGAAGTCCAAGAAATTATACAAACTAAACCAGTTCGAAAAGGAACAGAAAAAAGGAAAAAAAAAAAAAAAAGCTGACAGCAATAATTTAGAAAATGAGACTGTCCCAAAGTCAGAAACTATATTGAATCACTTTGTTTTTTGCTTTTTCTTAATGCTCCTACTCTGATCATATTTTTTGCACTAAAGAGACAAAGTAGTTTTCAAAGGTAAGCTTTCGCTCAAATCTAATTCAGGCATTTACTTACTTAACATCTTCTTTGGTGAAGTAAAAATAATAAATCTTGGTTTCCTTCCCTACCGCGTTATTGGGCGTACTTGTCATACAATAGCATGCACATACTTAACAGAACTATCTGATGCACTTAGACATAAGTATATAACCCGGAAACCATTAGCACAATCAAAATAATAAATATGTTCATTTCCCTCAAAAGTTTCCTTTGCCTACTTTGTAGTCCATCCTTCCCATCACCTTCATTCCCTGCTTCCAGGAAACCACTGCTCTACTTCCTATCCCTGCAAACTACATTTTCTATAATTTCACATAAGAAAAATCATAGTATGAAATCATAGTATGTACTCTTTTTTGGTCTGGCTTCTTTCAGTTTGTAAGTTACATATTTTAATATGTAATTCATTTATATCATTACATGCATCAATGGTTCATTACTTTTCATTATTGGGTAATATTTCATTTTACAGATACAAAATTTGTTTAAATGTTCATCGATTGACTGGCATTTTCCAGTTTGGGGGCTATGACAAATAGAGCAGCTATAAATATTCGTGCACAGAAGTCTCTGTAGAAATAGCTTCATTTCTCTTGGTAAATACTTAAGTGTAACTAGGTCCTGTGGTAAGCACATATCTAACACTAAAAAACTGTCATAGTGTTATCCAATGTCACTATCGTTTTATACCTCTCACAATAGTCTATGATACTTTCAGTTGCTCCACTTCCTCACTAACACTTGGTATGATCAGTCTCTTTAATTTTAGCCTTGCCCATGGGTTTTGGTTTTAACTTAATTTTTCTTAACTTCTCTTTTAATGGGCTATTTTCTGTGAAGGGTACCTATTCAAATCATTATTCCATTTTTAAATTAAACACATTTCTCAGTGCATCCCATTTTTAAACTAAATATTTTTCTCATTGTCATCTTATTTATTCCTGTTAAAAGTTTTCTGTCTGGGCTTCCCTGGTGGTCCAGTGGGTAAGGACACCGCCTTGCAGTGCAAGGGGCGCCGGTTCGATCCCTGGCCTGGGAAGATCCCACATGCCGCGGAGCGGCTGGACCGATGTGACCAACTACTGAGCCAGAGCTCTGGAGCGCATGCGCCCAGAGCCGGTGCTCTGTGACAACACAGGCCGCCGCGATGGGAGGCCCACATGGGCCGAAGAACAAAGATGGATGAAAATGGACAAATGAAAGACCAATAGAAGTGGCCCACCTGCTCCCCTCCCTCCCCACCTCCCCCTCCTCAAATAAACAAATAAATCTTAAAAAAAAAAAAAGTTTTCTGTCTGATATACATGTTGCAAATAATTTCTCCCAGTGAGTGAATTGTGTTTTCTTAAGTATCATCTGAAAAGCAACAGTTAATTTTAATAGTTTGATTTGATTTTTTATAGTACTTGCTTTTTTGTGTCCTATCTCCTCTGATGGCTCAGAAAGGAAAGAATCTGCCTGCATCACAGGAGACCCAGCTTTGATCCCTGGGTCAGGAAGATGCCCTGGAGAAAGGAATGGCTATCTACTCTGGTATTCTTTCCTAGAGAATTCCATAGACAGAGTAACCTGGCCAGTTACAGTCCATGGGATCACGGAGAGTTGGACACGACCAAGTGACTAACATATCCAAAAATATTTGCTGAACCAAGATCACTAAGATTTTCTTATAAAAATTTTACAGCTAAAATCCTATTTTTAGGTCTATGACTCATTTTGAGCTAATTTTTGTGTATAACATGAGGTTAAGATCAATGCTCAAGTTTCTGAACACAGTTATTCAATTGTTCAAGCACCACTTGTTGAGAAAATTATCATTCCCCCCATTGAATTGCCTTGATATCTTTGTCAAAAAAAGAAAGTCAACTGATCATATACAAATGGATATATTTCTAGATTCTCCTCTATTTCATCGATCTCTACGACTCTCTAGTACAACATTACCTTGATTATGTTAGTGTTGTAGTAACGTCTTGAAATAAGGTAATTTAAGTCCTCTAACTCATCCTTTGCTAAAATTATTCTTAGATAAGTCTGGCTCCTTCACTTGTTCATATAAACTTTTAGAATCAGTCTGTTAATTTCTAAAACAAAGCCTGATGATATTTTGACTAGAAATGTATTAAATCTATTGAACACTTTGGGATGAATTGAGGTCTTACAGATGTTGAATCCTCCCTTTTATGAACACAGTATTTCCATTTATTTAGATCTTTAATTTATTTCATCAGTGGTTTTTGATTTCAGTGAACAAGTCTTGCATGTTTTATAAAATGTATCCAATTTCATATTGTGATGCTCTTTTAAATGGTATTTTTCTATTTCAGTTTTCAGTTGTCCACTAATAATGAATAGCAACAACTGACTTTTATAGACTGGTTTGGATTTGGCAACCTAGCTAAACCTAGTCATGGACTATTCTAGTAGCCCTTTTATAGGTGTCTTAGAATTTTCTAGACAGTTTTACTTCTTCCTTTTCATTCATTTCATTTTTAATTGTCTATTGCACTGACTGTGACCTTCACTATGCTGTTGAACAGAAACGGTAAGAGTAGCAATCCTTGCCACTTTTGATCCTAGAAGAATATCATTCAGGTTTTCACCATTAGCATGTTGCCTGTAGGTTTTTTAGTTGTCCTACACCTGGCTGAAAAAGTTCCCTTCTATTTGTTCAGAGTTTTTATCATGAATGGATATTAAATTCTGTCAGATGATTTATCTATTGATCGTATGAATCTCCTTACATATTCTGTTAATTTGAAGATTTTCTTTTTCAAAAAAGGTCTATGACTCATTTTGAGCTAATTTTTGTGTATAACATGAGGTTAAGATCAATGCTCAAGTTTCTGAACACAGTTATTCAATTGTTCAAGCACCACTTGTTGAGAAAATTATCATTCCCCCCATTGAATTGCCTTGATATCTTTGTCAAAAAAAGAAAGTCAACTGATCATATACAAATGGATATATTTCTAGATTCTCCTCTATTTCATCGATCTCTACGACTCTCTAGTACAACATTACCTTGATTATGTTAGTGTTGTAGTAACGTCTTGAAATAAGGTAATTTAAGTCCTCTAACTCATCCTTTGCTAAAATTATTCTTAGATAAGTCTGGCTCCTTCACTTGTTCATATAAACTTTTAGAATCAGTCTGTTAATTTCTAAAACAAAGCCTGATGATATTTTGACTAGAAATGTATTAAATCTATTGAACACTTTGGGATGAATTGAGGTCTTACAGATGTTGAATCCTCCCTTTTATGAACACAGTATTTCCATTTATTTAGATCTTTAATTTATTTCATCAGTGGTTTTTGATTTCAGTGAACAAGTCTTGCATGTTTTATAAAATGTATCCAATTTCATATTGTGATGCTCTTTTAAATGGTATTTTTCTATTTCAGTTTTCAGTTGTCCACTAATAATGAATAGCAACAACTGACTTTTATAGACTGGTTTGGATTTGGCAACCTAGCTAAACCTAGTCATGGACTATTCTAGTAGCCCTTTTATAGGTGTCTTAGAATTTTCTAGACAGTTTTACTTCTTCCTTTTCATTCATTTCATTTTTAATTGTCTATTGCACTGACTGTGACCTTCACTATGCTGTTGAACAGAAACGGTAAGAGTAGCAATCCTTGCCACTTTTGATCCTAGAAGAATATCATTCAGGTTTTCACCATTAGCATGTTGCCTGTAGGTTTTTTAGTTGTCCTACACCTGGCTGAAAAAGTTCCCTTCTATTTGTTCAGAGTTTTTATCATGAATGGATATTAAATTCTGTCAGATGATTTATCTATTGAGATGATCGTATGAATCTCCTTACATATTCTGTTAATTTGAAGAGTTGCACTGATTGATTTTCAATGTTTAATCACGTTCAGCCTTGCAGTCCTGATTATAACCTCATTTGATCATTTGCTATATTGTGGGGTTTGATTTCATAAAACTTAACATTTTTTATACCTATGTTCAGAAGGGGCATTGGCCTGTACTTTTACTTATTTGCAAAGTTTTCATCAAGTTGATATAAAGGTAATGTTGGTCTCAGGAAATTAGCTGGGACGTGTTTCTTTTTCTTCTGTTTTATGGAAGAGATTGTATAGTTGGCAATGTTTCTTCCTTAAATGTATGGTAGAACTCGACAGAAAAGCCACCTGGGGCCTTGAGTTCACGCTGTGGAAAGTTTTTGAACTACAAATTCAATTGTCTTAATGGGCATAAAGCTAGTTAAGTTAGTTGGATGAGTTTTGTCATCTATATCTTTCAAGGAATTTATTCCTTCATCTAAATTGTGTAATTTACTGGCATAAAGTTATTCACAATATTCTCCTTTTTTAAAACATCCATAGGTTCTAGAGTGATGTTTTCTCATTCCTAAATTGGTAATTTGTGTTTTTTTCTTGATCTTTCTGATTTGAGTTTACCAGTTTTATTGTATGTGCGTGTGTTTTTCAAAGAACCAACTTTTTGTTTCATTGACTTTTCTCTACTGTTTCTGTTTTGTACTTCACTGACTTCTGCTACTTTCTATACATTTCCTTCTTTCTGCTTACCTAGGATTCGATTGCTCTTCTTTCTTAGTTTCAGGTGGAAACTCAGGTCTTTGAGATCTTCTCTAATATAAGAGTTTAACATTGAATTTCCATTTAAGAATTTCTTTAGCTGTTATATCCCACTACCTCCTTGGATATATAATGTAAATTAAATATATATATAGATATAGATATATAGTTAGGGAAGAAATAGTTGATTGCCTAATACACAGAAGGCACTGTGCATGGTACTAAGAATTTAATTGCATAAAATAGATCTCTCTCTCTCATCAAGCTCAGAAGGTAATATCAATGGAATTGGTACAAAATCAATGTCAATGATTATCCTCTTAATCTTATAAAGTTTGTTAAGAAAAAGCATAACAACTGTGTTTTATTCTAATAATAAATGTATCTTCTGTTTCTGTCTTTTCTGATCTAGCAAGAACTAAGCTGCTAGATTTTCTCCATTGTGTAGCAGTTTGAAATTTCAGTTATAACAAAGAAATTTATTGTGGAGTAAATTATTCCATTTGTAGCTTTCTAAATAAGCTGTGCATTTCAATTTAATATGCTTAAGATAAATAAGTATTTCTATAATTCTAAATTTCAAAATCACTTTAGACCTATAAAGGGTCATTTTAAAAACAAGCTTTCCATATATCTCCAAATATTTTATTAACAAAATTATTTTCTTAACAAAAAAGGAAACACATTACCTATTTTATCCACCCTATCATCACAGTTTGAAAATATCTAGAACTTTAGAAAGAAAGAAAAAAAAAAAAAACTCTGCCTCTTCGTTGAATGTATCTGACAAATCACTGATTTCAAGGTCCACCTAAAAAAATCAGAGTTTTGTACAAATCTTTATATTTTTTTTCAAAGGAATTTATTCCTTCATCTAAATTGTGTAATTTACTGGCATAAAGTTATTCACAATATTCTCCTTTTTTAAAACATCCATAGGTTCTAGAGTGATGTTTTCTCATTCCTAAATTGGTAATTTGTGTTTTTTTCTTGATCTTTCTGATTTGAGTTTACCAGTTTTATTGTATGTGCGTGTGTTTTCAAAGAACCAACTTTTTGTTTCATTGACTTTTCTCTACTGTTTCTGTTTTGTACTTCACTGACTTCTGCTACTTTCTATACATTTCCTTCTTTCTGCTTACCTAGGATTCGATTGCTCTTCTTTCTTAGTTTCAGGTGGAAACTCAGGTCTTTGAGATCTTCTCTAATATAAGAGTTTAACATTGAATTTCCATTTAAGAATTTCTTTAGCTGTTATATCCCACTACCTCCTTGGATATATAATGTAAATTAAATATATATATAGATATAGATATATAGTTAGGGAAGAAATAGTTGATTGCCTAATACACAGAAGGCACTGTGCATGGTACTAAGAATTTAATTGCATAAAATAGATCTCTCTCTCTCATCAAGCTCAGAAGGTAATATCAATGGAATTGGTACAAAATCAATGTCAATGATTATCCTCTTAATCTTATAAAGTTTGTTAAGAAAAAGCATAACAACTGTGTTTTATTCTAATAATAAATGTATCTTCTGTTTCTGTCTTTTCTGATCTAGCAAGAACTAAGCTGCTAGATTTTCTCCATTGTGTAGCAGTTTGAAATTTCAGTTATAACAAAGAAATTTATTGTGGAGTAAATTATTCCATTTGTAGCTTTCTAAATAAGCTGTGCATTTCAATTTAATATGCTTAAGATAAATAAGTATTTCTATAATTCTAAATTTCAAAATCACTTTAGACCTATAAAGGGTCATTTTAAAAACAAGCTTTCCATATATCTCCAAATATTTTATTAACAAAATTATTTTCTTAACAAAAAAGGAAACACATTACCTATTTTATCCACCCTATCATCACAGTTTGAAAATATCTAGAACTTTAGAAAGAAAGAAAAAAAAAAAAACTCTGCCTCTTCGTTGAATGTATCTGACAAATCACTGATTTCAAGGTCATTTAAATGCTGACCTATCCTACCAAACGCTCATATTTTCCAGAAATATGTAACCACCAATAGGTTACATTAAACATCTAAATATAATTAATTCAGATAATTACAGATATAGAAATCTAATTTATGTTTAAATCTGCAGACAGTGGGAAAACAGGCAGCTCTAAATACCCTCCCTTTGTCAAGTAACCTGAACCTTCCTATACTCATGCTTCTTCCAGCCTGTACCTTGTAGTCTTCTTTTAAGCTATAGATTCTCAAACCTGAATGCACACTGGAATCACCTGGAGAGCCAAAATGTACTGATGCTGGAGTCCACAGTCAGAGATTCTTGTCTAGAGTCTTTAAAAGTGGGGATTTTTAAAAGCCCCCTCCAGGTGATTCCAATGTGCGAACCAGGGGTAAAATGAACCAGTCTAGAATAACTCTTGGAAAACATTCTTCTAATGGCCATCGGTCAGTGTGCACCATATTTCAGAACTAGTTCTTTTAGAGCTTTGGCCAACCTAACTCCTAATCGGAAACTAATTTAGTAATTCCATTCAGATTCCTAGACTCACCTCTATTACCCATCCAGAAATTCACAGGATAAAATGTCAATCCATATTTTGGCTGCTCCCCTCCAGTCCACTTCTAAAAAACCCCAAAAAAAAAGCAAATTTCCACCTGAAAAGAAATTAACTCAAAATAAAAATTTCTGATTTTTTTTCTAGCAAGAACTAAGCTGCTAGATTTTCTCCATTGTGTAGCAGTTTGAAATTTCAGTTATAACAAAGAAATTTATTGTGGAGTAAATTATTCCATTTGTAGCTTTCTAAATAAGCTGTGCATTTCAATTTAATATGCTTAAGATAAATAAGTATTTCTATAATTCTAAATTTCAAAATCACTTTAGACCTATAAAGGGTCATTTTAAAAACAAGCTTTCCATATATCTCCAAATATTTTATTAACAAAATTATTTTCTTAACAAAAAAGGAAACACATTACCTATTTTATCCACCCTATCATCACAGTTTGAAAATATCTAGAACTTTAGAAAGAAAGAAAAAAAAAAAAACTCTGCCTCTTCGTTGAATGTATCTGACAAATCACTGATTTCAAGGTCATTTAAATGCTGACCTATCCTACCAAACGCTCATATTTTCCAGAAATATGTAACCACCAATAGGTTACATTAAACATCTAAATATAATTAATTCAGATAATTACAGATATAGAAATCTAATTTATGTTTAAATCTGCAGACAGTGGGAAAACAGGCAGCTCTAAATACCCTCCCTTTGTCAAGTAACCTGAACCTTCCTATACTCATGCTTCTTCCAGCCTGTACCTTGTAGTCTTCTTTTAAGCTATAGATTCTCAAACCTGAATGCACACTGGAATCACCTGGAGAGCCAAAATGTACTGATGCTGGAGTCCACAGTCAGAGATTCTTGTCTAGAGTCTTTAAAAGTGGGGATTTTTAAAAGCCCCCTCCAGGTGATTCCAATGTGCGAACCAGGGGTAAAATGAACCAGTCTAGAATAACTCTTGGAAAACATTCTTCTAATGGCCATCGGTCAGTGTGCACCATATTTCAGAACTAGTTCTTTTAGAGCTTTGGCCAACCTAACTCCTAATCGGAAACTAATTTAGTAATTCCATTCAGATTCCTAGACTCACCTCTATTACCCATCCAGAAATTCACAGGATAAAATGTCAATCCATATTTTGGCTGCTCCCCTCCAGTCCACTTCTAAATCCCACAAAGCAAATTCACCTGAAGGAAATTAACTCAATATAATTTGATGATACAGTTAAGCAGCCATTATGGTTTTTTCTCCTATTTGAGAGACTACCACAAGCCAACTGTAACTTTACAAAGTATATGATAAAAGTATCAAAGCCTCAAAGTGCAAAATATATATCTAAATGAGTCTTCCTTATTATCTGATTCCCCCACTTGTTAATTTCAAACAAGTTTCCAATACTGGTTCATGTTCTGGGCTCAAAACTGATATTCTCCAGAATTTAAATTAAACTCCTGAAAGTCTCCAAAGGACTTACTCCATTTTACCAAATCAGATCTCTTCATTACAACTATCATTTCATCAGATATAAGTGGGATGGATAACACCTGCATCACAAAGGCAGTATGAAGATTTAGAAACAAAAGATTTTAGCACTGTGCAGAGACATTTATTTGCAACAGACATTTTGCCTCATACGAACTATGTGAAACACACAGGCAAGTAGGAAGTTGCGGGTAACTACTCGTCAATACACAGAAATACACGCGAGTTGGGGGGCGGGTGGCAGCGGTTCACAAACTTCTGAGGAGCCCTGGAACCTCTCCAGATCATTAACAGCAGAAACACCTATTCTCAGGCTTCTCCAGCTGCAACTGAACTAAAGATACCTGCAAACACGTGTAAACCTCATCGTGGAAAAGTGCTAAGCAAAGCTTTGCCAACGGCAGACCCAGGCGCTCCAATCCCTGCCAGGGTAGGTTATGTAGCTCCGGGATCTAATGGATGTGCATGCTGAAACACGTGTGCACGTCTGAGCGGCTGAACCAACACGTATCTATAAACATTATGAATAATACCTGCGAGAATGTATGGCTTTCACTTAAGAAGCGCTTAAAGAGCTTTACCCAAATCAAGGTACTTTCTTATCACACCTTCCTCGCCTTTCCTGTTATTTCCCGCTTGCAGAGAGTCGGGGCGCCTTACCCAAACTCTGGGCAGAGGGTGGACCGACCCAACCCGACTTCGGGGCGCCGAGCTTACCAAACTCTGCAGAGGACAATCCATATTTTGGCTGCTCCCCTCCAGTCCACTTCTAAATCCCACAAAGCAAATTCACCTGAAGGAAATTAACTCAATATAATTTGATGATACAGTTAAGCAGCCATTATGGTTTTTTCTCCTATTTGAGAGACTACCACAAGCCAACTGTAACTTTACAAAGTATATGATAAAAGTATCAAAGCCTCAAAGTGCAAAATATATATCTAAATGAGTCTTCCTTATTATCTGATTCCCCCACTTGTTAATTTCAAACAAGTTTCCAATACTGGTTCATGTTCTGGGCTCAAAACTGATATTCTCCAGAATTTAAATTAAACTCCTGAAAGTCTCCAAAGGACTTACTCCATTTTACCAAATCAGATCTCTTCATTACAACTATCATTTCATCAGATATAAGTGGGATGGATAACACCTGCATCACAAAGGCAGTATGAAGATTTAGAAACAAAAGATTTTAGCACTGTGCAGAGACATTTATTTGCAACAGACATTTTGCCTCATACGAACTATGTGAAACACACAGGCAAGTAGGAAGTTGCGGGTAACTACTCGTCAATACACAGAAATACACGCGAGTTGGGGGGCGGGTGGCAGCGGTTCACAAACTTCTGAGGAGCCCTGGAACCTCTCCAGATCATTAACAGCAGAAACACCTATTCTCAGGCTTCTCCAGCTGCAACTGAACTAAAGATACCTGCAAACACGTGTAAACCTCATCGTGGAAAAGTGCTAAGCAAAGCTTTGCCAACGGCAGACCCAGGCGCTCCAATCCCTGCCAGGGTAGGTTATGTAGCTCCGGGATCTAATGGATGTGCATGCTGAAACACGTGTGCACGTCTGAGCGGCTGAACCAACACGTATCTATAAACATTATGAATAATACCTGCGAGAATGTATGGCTTTCACTTAAGAAGCGCTTAAAGAGCTTTACCCAAATCAAGGTACTTTCTTATCACACCTTCCTCGCCTTTCCTGTTATTTCCCGCTTGCAGAGAGTCGGGGCGCCTTACCCAAACTCTGGGCAGAGGGGGTGGACCGACCCAACCCGACTTCCCGTTAGCCCAATCTGCCATCCCACAAAAGGAACCGTGTCCAGGATGGCTTTTCAGAGGCACAGCTGTGCCCTCGCACACCCACCCCGGTCTCATCACTAGTGCCACGGGCCACTTGGACGAGGACCAAAGTGGAGGGAATTCCCTGCTCGGCGGAGCCCGAGAAGATGGGGAAGCGGGTCCCGGACAAGTGTTGTCAAATGAAAGAGGGACACAAAGGGCAGAGTGGACACAAAGGTGGGGGTGGGGGTGGTTTCCAGGTACTCACCCAGCCCTCGAAGGTGTCGGAGGTACCGGCCGTGCGCAGTAGCTCCTGGAATTGCAGGGTGCAGTTGGCCACAAAGTGGTCGTAGCCCAGGGGCGTCTCGTGGAAGACAGCCAGCTCGAGGTGGCCACCGTCGGTGACGTTGGCGCAGAACTCCTCATTGTACGTGGGTTTGTTGGTCTTCTGCTTGGTGCTGGTCTGGCCCACGCGTACCTGGTCCACGCTCACCGTCAGGTAGGGGTCCAGCAGCTGATAGCCCTTCTTGAAGAGCGAGTGGCGCAGGGACCAGCGGGTGGGCTGCAACCCCACGGCCTCGCCAATGCGGACCCTCAAGTAGCCATTGAACTTCATGGTGCCGGACGACATGCCGGCGCCGCTGTCCCGGCCCCGGGGACCGCGCGGTCTCGCAGCGGGAGAGCGGGGATCCCTTGCTCAGGCCAGCCCTCGCGGCGGCCGCCGGAGTGGAGGCAGCTCCCGGGAAAAGCAGCAGCCAAGCTCCCCTCGACCGGCCATTCTGCCTCCTCCGCCGGACCTTCCCTCCCCTCCTTCCCTGCCTCCCTCCCTCACGAGGTGGAAAGGAGGGGAGCCGGGCGCGGAGCCCCCAGCGGGCCGGGGTCGCCCGACCTGTCCCTCTTGAGCGCGCGGCGCCTCCCGAGGGCTCGCACGGGACTCGCCCCTTCTCCAGGGCCAGGAAGCGCCTCTCCCCGGAGAGCCGGAGCGACCCGTCCGGTTAGCTCGAGCCTCAAGCGTCTCCTGCCCCCGCCTCCTCCCGCTCCGGCTCCGGCTCCTGCCCCCGCCTCCGCGGGCTCACGCTCTCCCCCATTCGGCGAGCTTCAAACCAGGAAGCAGCTGCCGCCGCAACCCGAGCAGGAGCCTCGCGGCGCCCGGCTCCAAGTTCACAGCCACCCTGCGAGGGGCTCGCGCGCCTTCCGAAGCCCGGGGGCGTGGCGCGCGGCCGGAGACCGGTCCTGCGTTCGGCCAGTGGCCGGGCTCACGCAGCCGGGGGAGCCCCAAGCCGGCGAGTTCGAGCGGCTTTGTGCGCTCCCTGCAGCTGGGTCTGGCGGGGGCGCTCTGGGCTGGAGGCTACCCCAGGTGCAGGCCAAAAAGGGAAGGGCTTGTGGCCCAGCGCCAGCAAACACCTGAGGCGTGGGAGATAGATCCGGGGAGAGCTGGAAGGCGGGTAGGAGAAAGAACAGGGAACCCGCGCCGCTGGGAGACGCCAGCTCCCTCCCTTCCAGCCTTGGAGGTGGGTTGGCGACCCAGCCAGACCATCCGGGAGAGGCCCTGGCCCGAGGCGCGTGCATGGCGGGGAGGTTCCTTTTCCTGATCATTACAGGGATGGCTCATCCCAAGTTCAGCTCGGGTCCATCCTGTTTGTGCCCCTTTCCTGCAGAGAGTAATTACACGGTTGTTGTGTGTGTGCGTGTGTGAGTTTTAATAGGGCAATAGTAATGATGGAAATCCTGTCCGCCTCCTTCCTTGGAGAGGTGTGTCTTGTTGCACAAAGAGCAGGAAAGGTCGGTTCTGAAGACAGACACTGCCGAGACGTAATAAATCTCTTCCTCTACAGGGTGGTTCCTGGTCCACCCAGCCGTACAGGACAAGAGCAGAAGATGTTCACACACACACAGAGTCCCTGACACAGGTGCCCTAAAGAAATCGCCTCTTCTAGGAACACTCTGGACTTTTGTTGGTCTGTTTTATGACTCAGAGGGGGCCCGCCTTAAGTTTCTTCTTCAGTCAGGGCTCCTGTAATTTTTCTCCCCTGGGAGCTCCTTACTCCCTGAGGGCCACCTCAACGAATTTGTCTCCCATAAAGCCTAGGCTATTCTTAAGATCCCTAATAACATTCTCTCTGGCGACTCTGAGTCTCCTGGGACTATCCCCCTACCCACAGTGCCCTTCTGGGGCTCTCAACCTAGATTCTCAACATTTCACTTAGGCACACTGTGGAATGAAAACAAAGAACAATGGTCGATGCGGGAAGGCCTGCCTTCAAAACAGCAACATTTCCGTAGAAGAACAGGGCAGGGATGCAGCACATCACCTAGATGACACCTTAGCTTTGGGCAGAGCCCATAAAGCAAGCTCTCAAACATCCAGGGAGCTCTGGTATGTCCCTAGGGCTGCAAGGGAGAAGGGGATCATTTGGGTCAACTTTGTCATCCTCTCCTCCAAAGAGTGGGGCTCTAGCTTTAAGAACTGCTGAAGGATTTGCTGTTGTTGAACTTCAGCACTAAGAGAAGATAGCCCCAAGTGCTGGGCAGCTACACAGCTGCCCCTAGGTTGGGTGATGAGGGGCACCAGATACTCCATTTTTGCCCTACATGGGTCAGTGCCAGGCATAGGTGGGTGACAAAGCAGTGAGTGGACAGGCATAGTGCCTGCCCTCCAGGGGTTTAATAGTCCCACAAGGGAGGAAAGACAAGAAATAGAGGGTGCAGTGGGGGAACAGGCCAGGGTGTCAGGAGTAATTACCCGGTTTGGGTTGTGTGTGTGCGTGTGTGAGTTTTAATAGGGCAATAGTAATGATGGAAATCCTGTCCGCCTCCTTCCTTGGAGAGGTGTGTCTTGTTGCACAAAGAGCAGGAAAGGTCGGTTCTGAAGACAGACACTGCCGAGACGTAATAAATCTCTTCCTCTACAGGGTGGTTCCTGGTCCACCCAGCCGTACAGGACAAGAGCAGAAGATGTTCACACACACACAGAGTCCCTGACACAGGTGCCCTAAAGAAATCGCCTCTTCTAGGAACACTCTGGACTTTTGTTGGTCTGTTTTATGACTCAGAGGGGGCCCGCCTTAAGTTTCTTCTTCAGTCAGGGCTCCTGTAATTTTTCTCCCCTGGGAGCTCCTTACTCCCTGAGGGCCACCTCAACGAATTTGTCTCCCATAAAGCCTAGGCTATTCTTAAGATCCCTAATAACATTCTCTCTGGCGACTCTGAGTCTCCTGGGACTATCCCCCTACCCACAGTGCCCTTCTGGGGCTCTCAACCTAGATTCTCAACATTTCACTTAGGCACACTGTGGAATGAAAACAAAGAACAATGGTCGATGCGGGAAGGCCTGCCTTCAAAACAGCAACATTTCCGTAGAAGAACAGGGCAGGGATGCAGCACATCACCTAGATGACACCTTAGCTTTGGGCAGAGCCCATAAAGCAAGCTCTCAAACATCCAGGGAGCTCTGGTATGTCCCTAGGGCTGCAAGGGAGAAGGGGATCATTTGGGTCAACTTTGTCATCCTCTCCTCCAAAGAGTGGGGCTCTAGCTTTAAGAACTGCTGAAGGATTTGCTGTTGTTGAACTTCAGCACTAAGAGAAGATAGCCCCAAGTGCTGGGCAGCTACACAGCTGCCCCTAGGTTGGGTGATGAGGGGCACCAGATACTCCATTTTTGCCCTACATGGGTCAGTGCCAGGCATAGGTGGGTGACAAAGCAGTGAGTGGACAGGCATAGTGCCTGCCCTCCAGGGGTTTAATAGTCCCACAAGGGAGGAAAGACAAGAAATAGAGGGTGCAGTGGGGGAACAGGCCAGGGTGTCATGGGATAAAGTAACCTGGAGGAGGGGGGCCTTGTCAGAGAAGGGTCAAATACATTCACAGCAGAAGAATCTATTTTTCTCAAGGTTCCTGAGAAAAGGGGCAATTTGACCTGTTTGGGGAACCAGGAGGGTTCCATATGACTGGAGAGGCAAGTGGCTGAAATGAGACTGAAAAAGTGGGTCAGGGGCCAAGACTGACCAGACTGGTAGGTCTTTGGACATTAACTAGGAACAGCTAGGAGCCTCTGGAAAGCTCTTAGGCAGGACCAGGACAGGAGGAAAGTGAGGTTTTAAAATCTCTCTCTGGAGCAGTGGGAAGAATGGACTGGAAGGAGCAAGCACAGTGTGAGGAGAACTGCGGAGGGGGCTGAGGCTGAACTCTAGTAGGGAGGACCGGGACTCAGGTGGTATGATGGTGATGAGGATAGGGAGGTGGAAGAGATGTGTTTAGGAGGTAGATCTGACAGGTCTCAATGAAGGGTGGAAAGGAGGGAATGAGGAAGAGAAAAGTATCAAAAGGAACATTCTGGAAATCAGCTTGAGCAACTGTGTGGATGACAGAGCCAGTAGTGATTAGGAAACCCAAGGGGTGGAGCAGCAGATTTGTGGAGGGGGATAAAGAATTCACTTCAAAACACATCAGGTTTGATAGCCCTTTAAGTAGAAATCCAAAGTGGGCAAGCGGCTATATGGTTGTGAGGTCAGAACGGGAGTCAGGGGAAAAGGCTTAAATGGAAAACCCTTTAGTATAGAGATCGCAATTGAAGCTAGAGTAGTGGATGAGAGCTCCATTACAGGAAAAGATAGGAAGAGAATGTAGCTTGAGAAAAGAAGGGGCTTAGGATGTGGACTTCCAGAAACCCCATCTACAGGTGAAAGAGATGAAGACAAGAGGGTTGAGAAGTGGCAGGCATGACTGAGAGAAAACCCAAGAAGTAGTTATTGAGGAAACCAATTCAAAAGTTCTCAAGCAGGAAGGAAAAGACAGCTAGGTCAGAGGATGCTAAGGGATTAAATAAACAAGACTAAAGAAAGCTTGTGGAGTTGACAGCAGACGAGTCCTGAGTAATCTTTGAGCCAACTTAGTAGAAGGGTCAACGTGGAAGCCTGTTTAGAGTAGGTTGAGGTGAAAAATAAGAGTGAAGAGAGTGTAAACAGTCTTTCAAGATGTTTGACCAGCGTAAGGAGGAGGGTGAGAGCTGAGAAGAAGATGGAATCACTGGATGGAAGGCTTTTATAAGGAGAGCCAAGCCAGAGAGCGTTCATACGGTTCTGAGACCACAGGAGGGTAGGCTATCCAAGGCACAGGTAGAAACAATGGGCCTTAGTTTAAGACATCTCAGCCTGCTGTCTAAAATCGCCTGCCTCCAGCCAGGAAGACGGCCTCGGGTTGCCTCAACTTCCTGGATTTCTAGTTTAACATCCCCAGCAGAAGGAGGATTTTCTCCACAAGCATCCTTAAATCAATCTTGAGGAGGACTCTGATTGTCTCCAGCCTGTGTCACGTGTCATTACGCAGCTCCTAAGTGACACTAGACTAGACCACACATAGCACAGAGTCCCTGAAGGGAAGGACTAGCTGCCAATACAAAGCTCACCTCCATGACAGCTGTTATGCACAGCTGGTCCTGACTTTTAAGGAAGGCAGGGGAGAAAGAAGTTCCCTCTCTTGACTTTTCTCACCCTGATTAATAGTGACTTGTACATAATACAGTGTAAAACTTGCGTATCTGTATAGACTGCTTTAAAATATGCATTATAGGTTCTTTTATAGTTCTAGAGGTTTGGTTTTCTCCACTTATTACTATAGTAAGTGCCCTACATTCTGTTCTGAGCATGTGTTGATTAAGTTCAACAAAATTACCCTAGGTACCCAACTAGCAATCGGCTGCATAGTACTGTACTGGAATAGGTTTATAATACTTTTCAGGATGTAGCTTGAGAAAAGAAGGGGCTTAGGATGTGGACTTCCAGAAACCCCATCTACAGGTGAAAGAGATGAAGACAAGAGGGTTGAGAAGTGGCAGGCATGACTGAGAGAAAACCCAAGAAGTAGTTATTGAGGAAACCAATTCAAAAGTTCTCAAGCAGGAAGGAAAAGACAGCTAGGTCAGAGGATGCTAAGGGATTAAATAAACAAGACTAAAGAAAGCTTGTGGAGTTGACAGCAGACGAGTCCTGAGTAATCTTTGAGCCAACTTAGTAGAAGGGTCAACGTGGAAGCCTGTTTAGAGTAGGTTGAGGTGAAAAATAAGAGTGAAGAGAGTGTAAACAGTCTTTCAAGATGTTTGACCAGCGTAAGGAGGAGGGTGAGAGCTGAGAAGAAGATGGAATCACTGGATGGAAGGCTTTTATAAGGAGAGCCAAGCCAGAGAGCGTTCATACGGTTCTGAGACCACAGGAGGGTAGGCTATCCAAGGCACAGGTAGAAACAATGGGCCTTAGTTTAAGACATCTCAGCCTGCTGTCTAAAATCGCCTGCCTCCAGCCAGGAAGACGGCCTCGGGTTGCCTCAACTTCCTGGATTTCTAGTTTAACATCCCCAGCAGAAGGAGGATTTTCTCCACAAGCATCCTTAAATCAATCTTGAGGAGGACTCTGATTGTCTCCAGCCTGTGTCACGTGTCATTACGCAGCTCCTAAGTGACACTAGACTAGACCACACATAGCACAGAGTCCCTGAAGGGAAGGACTAGCTGCCAATACAAAGCTCACCTCCATGACAGCTGTTATGCACAGCTGGTCCTGACTTTTAAGGAAGGCAGGGGAGAAAGAAGTTCCCTCTCTTGACTTTTCTCACCCTGATTAATAGTGACTTGTACATAATACAGTGTAAAACTTGCGTATCTGTATAGACTGCTTTAAAATATGCATTATAGGTTCTTTTATAGTTCTAGAGGTTTGGTTTTCTCCACTTATTACTATAGTAAGTGCCCTACATTCTGTTCTGAGCATGTGTTGATTAAGTTCAACAAAATTACCCTAGGTACCCAACTAGCAATCGGCTGCATAGTACTGTACTGGAATAGGTTTATAATACTTTTCATGTGAATAATACATAAAAAAACAAACACAAAACTATAAAACATTTTAAATCTTACAGTACCTCAAAAAGTGCAGGGCATATAGGGGCTGACATCAAGTAAACAAGCAAGAAAAGTTACTGACTAGAGGAGGGAGAGGATATGGGAGGTGGGAGAGCTGAAGGAACATCAACAATCTGCTGAGGATCATCAACAATCTGAGGCAGAGGGCAAGCTGCCATTTCACTCACACCCGATGCTGACAGAACACACATTGGCATCTTTAAAAGTTTGTAACTTGAGGTTCATATGTCGGGGACTTACTGTATTACTTTCTCTTGTCTTAGTTATACTATAACTTTGGACTTCTTTACATTCAATTTCTGTGACATTATTTACATGCTATTTGCTTGCTTGATTGACAAAATCACCGCCATTTTTCAAATTTCTTAAGGAACATGTCACATAACCCCCATTCCATTTTAAAATAGTATTAATGCAACCAGGTCAAAAACTACTCCATGTTACTATAAAATGATGTAGCCTTTGGAGGGCAGTTTGATACCATACGTCAAAAGCTTCAAGGTAAGAACTCACTTCTTTGCCTGAAGAGGTCTAGCAATAGTGAAATGACCAAGTAAATTATAGAATAACATCTCAATGGAATATCAAAGTCACTAGAATGACATATGATTAACAACATAGAAAAATAGTGAATAACATTTTTAAAATCTAAAGATATATAAATATGCCATGAAGTACATAATGTTACGTGTCACGGTAAGTGACAAGAAGTAGCACAGAGTCCCTGAAGGGAAGGACTAGCTGCCAATACAAAGCTCACCTCCATGACAGCTGTTATGCACAGCTGGTCCTGACTTTTAAGGAAGGCAGGGGAGAAAGAAGTTCCCTCTCTTGACTTTTCTCACCCTGATTAATAGTGACTTGTACATAATACAGTGTAAAACTTGCGTATCTGTATAGACTGCTTTAAAATATGCATTATAGGTTCTTTTATAGTTCTAGAGGTTTGGTTTTCTCCACTTATTACTATAGTAAGTGCCCTACATTCTGTTCTGAGCATGTGTTGATTAAGTTCAACAAAATTACCCTAGGTACCCAACTAGCAATCGGCTGCATAGTACTGTACTGGAATAGGTTTATAATACTTTTCATGTGAATAATACATAAAAAAACAAACACAAAACTATAAAACATTTTAAATCTTACAGTACCTCAAAAAGTGCAGGGCATATAGGGGCTGACATCAAGTAAACAAGCAAGAAAAGTTACTGACTAGAGGAGGGAGAGGATATGGGAGGTGGGAGAGCTGAAGGAACATCAACAATCTGCTGAGGATCATCAACAATCTGAGGCAGAGGGCAAGCTGCCATTTCACTCACACCCGATGCTGACAGAACACACATTGGCATCTTTAAAAGTTTGTAACTTGAGGTTCATATGTCGGGGACTTACTGTATTACTTTCTCTTGTCTTAGTTATACTATAACTTTGGACTTCTTTACATTCAATTTCTGTGACATTATTTACATGCTATTTGCTTGCTTGATTGACAAAATCACCGCCATTTTTCAAATTTCTTAAGGAACATGTCACATAACCCCCATTCCATTTTAAAATAGTATTAATGCAACCAGGTCAAAAACTACTCCATGTTACTATAAAATGATGTAGCCTTTGGAGGGCAGTTTGATACCATACGTCAAAAGCTTCAAGGTAAGAACTCACTTCTTTGCCTGAAGAGGTCTAGCAATAGTGAAATGACCAAGTAAATTATAGAATAACATCTCAATGGAATATCAAAGTCACTAGAATGACATATGATTAACAACATAGAAAAATAGTGAATAACATTTTTAAAATCTAAAGATATATAAATATGCCATGAAGTACATAATGCTATTCTAAACAGATTCATTTAACATACAGTTAAATTCATCTAATGTAGAGATCTAGAAGTCATGAGTGATTTCTCTAGAAGTCAGGAATGGTGATTTCACCTTCCACAGGGATGTCTTGTGAGACAGATAAATCAGAAAGGCCTGCAAACATTGCTGGGGCCTGGGCATTGCTGTTCCTATGTCTCTGTGCATAGGATACACAGTATAATGCATCCTTAAGGCATGATGTGTCACTGTGGTCCGTTTAGGTAACAGTCAATGACTTGGAAAGCACATGGATTCATCCTGCAAGTTGAATAGAGTTTATAACTGTATTTTCAGTTTTGAGAATATCAGTTCATGTGCAGCTCTTAAACATATTGCCTTATGACTATTAGAATATGCCTCTCCTCTTTTCATCCTTCCCTTGTAGCTCAGTCGGTAAAGAATCTGCCTGTAATTCAGGAGACCCAGGTTCAATTCCTGGGTGGAATTAAGAGATTCCCAGAGAAGGAAACAGCAACCCACTCCAGTATTCTTGCCTATAGAATCCCATGGACAGAAGAACCTGCCTGGCTACAGTTCATAGGGTCGTAGGAGTCAAACATGACTTAGCAACTAAACTACTACTGAAGTACATAAAAAATGTATACCAAAGGATTAAGATTGGAATGCAGCACAGATAAACAAAAACAGTTCTTAGAATGTTGAACTTACAAACGAATAACAAATGTACTTATCTATGAGGGCTCTGAAGATTAAATATTTAAAATTCAATATAAATCATATGATACATTGCCAAGCACATGGTCCATTTAGCTGTTGCTTTGATTGCCATATTACCATTTATTAAGTATCCACCAGCATTGTAACCAGGTACTTGACCCACATTTCATTTGAGTTTCATGACAACCATAGAAGTAAGTGTTTCTCTCTCAATTCACACATAGGAAAAGTGAGGGCTAGAATGGTTATGTGAATTGGATCACATACTTAATACATGAAAAAGCTACAATTTGGCCTTTTTTTCTCTTTTTCAAAAATTCATGCCTAACTTCCATTCCAGGTGGTTTCATTACATAGCAGGAATGAGAACTCTTAAACATACTGAGTACAAGGAGGAAGAAGCTCAAGATTCTCAGCAGGCAGAATAAAGTGTACACAGGTCAAGGGTTATAGGAGTGCTGCTCCTCATTCATTTCTAAATATGCAAAGTTGGCTATGTATAATGGTGTAAGCACAAAGGTACATATCCTGTGGCAAAGGTGGGCCACAGTGTCCTTATACATATTTCAAAAAGAACAGAAGAATGTAAGTTATTTCATAGAGATATACCATTTCTCAGAATGGAAGACACAAGTCTCACATTGAAAAGGACACTGTGTATTAAACAGAATGAATAAAAAAAGATCCACACCTAGACACATCACTGTGAGGCTTCTGAAACCAGGATAAAAGGAAAATCTTCAATGACTTGGAGGAAGAGAAAGAGACAAAGTCTAGAGGAAGGGCGGGGTGGGAGGAGTCTGGGATGAGGTCAGGGTAGTGAGGTCCTCAGAGAGTCACGAGGGCCTGATGTGGCCACCTGTGTCAGTAGATGACCAGCTCATGCTGAGAGAGGGAATGAAGGAAAGGAAGACTGAGGGCCGAGTCCTAGGACAACCTGTATTCTTGCCTATAGAATCCCATGGACAGAAGAACCTGCCTGGCTACAGTTCATAGGGTCGTAGGAGTCAAACATGACTTAGCAACTAAACTACTACTGAAGTACATAAAAAATGTATACCAAAGGATTAAGATTGGAATGCAGCACAGATAAACAAAAACAGTTCTTAGAATGTTGAACTTACAAACGAATAACAAATGTACTTATCTATGAGGGCTCTGAAGATTAAATATTTAAAAATTCAATATAAATCATATGATACATTGCCAAGCACATGGTCCATTTAGCTGTTGCTTTGATTGCCATATTACCATTTATTAAGTATCCACCAGCATTGTAACCAGGTACTTGACCCACATTTCATTTGAGTTTCATGACAACCATAGAAGTAAGTGTTTCTCTCTCAATTCACACATAGGAAAAGTGAGGGCTAGAATGGTTATGTGAATTGGATCACATACTTAATACATGAAAAAGCTACAATTTGGCCTTTTTTTCTCTTTTTTCAAAAAAATTCATGCCTAACTTCCATTCCAGGTGGTTTCATTACATAGCAGGAATGAGAACTCTTAAACATACTGAGTACAAGGAGGAAGAAGCTCAAGATTCTCAGCAGGCAGAATAAAGTGTACACAGGTCAAGGGTTATAGGAGTGCTGCTCCTCATTCATTTCTAAATATGCAAAGTTGGCTATGTATAATGGTGTAAGCACAAAGGTACATATCCTGTGGCAAAGGTGGGCCACAGTGTCCTTATACATATTTCAAAAAGAACAGAAGAATGTAAGTTATTTCATAGAGATATACCATTTCTCAGAATGGAAGACACAAGTCTCACATTGAAAAGGACACTGTGTATTAAACAGAATGAATAAAAAAAGATCCACACCTAGACACATCACTGTGAGGCTTCTGAAACCAGGATAAAAGGAAAATCTTCAATGACTTGGAGGAAGAGAAAGAGACAAAGTCTAGAGGAAGGGCGGGGTGGGAGGAGTCTGGGATGAGGTCAGGGTAGTGAGGTCCTCAGAGAGTCACGAGGGCCTGATGTGGCCACCTGTGTCAGTAGATGACCAGCTCATGCTGAGAGAGGGAATGAAGGAAAGGAAGACTGAGGGGCCGAGTCCTAAAGAGCAGAGTAGACTTGGCTGAGCTTCTTACCCTTCCTCAAAAAGGGGGGCCTTCCATGGACTGATCTCAGAACAGAGGAGCAAACATCAAAGCAATACGCTCATAAAAAGCAGTCAGATTGCCTAGATATAGCCTGGTGATCAGGAGTAATGACTCCATAAGACATATTTGCCATTGTTTTCTAACAGGAAACTCCACTGATGTTAAATATTTTCTGAGTATAAACAGAACAAATACAAATCTCTCCCATGGTTGGTTTACTTTTTTGACATATCTCACCTACTTGAATCTACCCATTAGAATATTTTCACTTGAAACTTTTACGTCACCTAAGAGTCTTTCTTAATAGTAGTATGGGACCCTGGAAAACTTTACAGGCATTCTGTTAAGAAACAGATTTATAAAAGTCCTCAGCTTGGATTACACTTTGGTAGATTTTTTAAAAAGACATTCCTCATATAAAATAAGAAATATATCAAGGAGCCAAGATGAATTTGCATTTAGTGACCTCAATCATTTCTCCATATATACTTCTATAACTATAACCTACACTAGCATGTCACCAAATGAGGCAAAAATATCTTTTGAAACTAAAGGAATTTAAAATTCCTTAATTCCAAAGGCAGAACTTACTATACCTTTTCATTTTAGTATGTTGCTTAATATTTATAAAAAGCTCTAGTAATAGAAAGCAATAGTAATAATTATCTCTAAACCTATTATTAATATAGCTAATGGTCAGGTAGTTCCATTAACTTTTATCACTTGGTTCTAGTCCATTAACAAGCTTTTGAGTAGGATTTTATGGATTGTGTAAGATCACATTAAACAGAATGAATAAAAGATCCACACCTAGACACATCACTGTGAGGCTTCTGAAACCAGGATAAAAGGAAAATCTTCAATGACTTGGAGGAAGAGAAAGAGACAAAGTCTAGAGGAAGGGCGGGGTGGGAGGAGTCTGGGATGAGGTCAGGGTAGTGAGGTCCTCAGAGAGTCACGAGGGCCTGATGTGGCCACCTGTGTCAGTAGATGACCAGCTCATGCTGAGAGAGGGAATGAAGGAAAGGAAGACTGAGGGGCCGAGTCCTAAAGAGCAGAGTAGACTTGGCTGAGCTTCTTACCCTTCCTCAAAAGGAGGGCCTTCCATGGACTGATCTCAGAACAGAGGAGCAAACATCAAAGCAATACGCTCATAAAAAGCAGTCAGATTGCCTAGATATAGCCTGGTGATCAGGAGTAATGACTCCATAAGACATATTTGCCATTGTTTTCTAACAGGAAACTCCACTGATGTTAAATATTTTCTGAGTATAAACAGAACAAATACAAATCTCTCCCATGGTTGGTTTACTTTTTTGACATATCTCACCTACTTGAATCTACCCATTAGAATATTTTCACTTGAAACTTTTACGTCACCTAAGAGTCTTTCTTAATAGTAGTATGGGACCCTGGAAAACTTTACAGGCATTCTGTTAAGAAACAGATTTATAAAAGTCCTCAGCTTGGATTACACTTTGGTAGATTTTTTAAAAAGACATTCCTCATATAAAATAAGAAATATATCAAGGAGCCAAGATGAATTTGCATTTAGTGACCTCAATCATTTCTCCATATATACTTCTATAACTATAACCTACACTAGCATGTCACCAAATGAGGCAAAAATATCTTTTGAAACTAAAGGAATTTAAAATTCCTTAATTCCAAAGGCAGAACTTACTATACCTTTTCATTTTAGTATGTTGCTTAATATTTATAAAAAGCTCTAGTAATAGAAAGCAATAGTAATAATTATCTCTAAACCTATTATTAATATAGCTAATGGTCAGGTAGTTCCATTAACTTTTATCACTTGGTTCTAGTCCATTAACAAGCTGAGTGGTTATTAAGTAGCAAGCAAGTTATTGGATTTCATGGATTGTGTAAGAAACCTGTGAGAGGAAAATGATTATTTTGCTGTAATGGCATCTTTCTTTTGCTCTTTGCTGGGTTTTCTCTATGTCTCATTGATAGCATTCTCAGGTTAACTCAAAGGCCGTCTAATCAGTAATTCCACCTTGGTCACTGGGCAGCATACTCAGGCTTTTCAGAGCCCTCTGGAATGGCCTTCAAGTCATTTGTAACAGCCTATATGTGTTCTCTCAGCCTTGGAATTGAATAGTAGACAGAGATAAAATTTATTACGTGGAACGGCTTTAGTCAAGTCAGGTAATTTTAAAAGGACGATCACCTGAGCCTTCTTAGCTGTGTGTTTTCCTAGTTGTACAAAGGGAAAGGAAGGAGCTTCACTTTAAATAGAATATTTTTCCAAGATGTAGCTGTTCCTGGTGACTATAGTAGCCGTTACAGATGTTCACAATATACTATTAGTGAAAACAGCAGGGATCCTATTTAAAATGTGCATGTGTGTTATGTGGTGTGGTGTGTGTGGGGATGTGTGTGTATTTTTGGAAGGATATACCCCTAGGTGTATCATGGGTCATAAATTACAGAACAGAGTCTGGGCTAGTAGAGAGGTTGAAACAGGGACTCGAGAGAGACCACCTCCACCCAAATCCTATCCCCTATAGCTGTGTGACTTTGGGCTCTGCCTATTCCTACTATGCCTCAGTTTTCTGAACTGTAAATTGGGTTGCTATGAGCTCTATAGAAGTTGTTTGTAAAGTCCCTGAAATAGTGCCAGGTACATGGTAAGCAACTTTATAAGTGTTTATTATTATGGATGGCTTTTTCATTTATCTGTATTTTATGATCTATTTTTTCTATAATTTCTAAATATTTCAGTAATTTTAGGGTTTTTTTTTTAGCTAATAAAAAACTTCACACCAAATCACAGATAGGTGGGCTTTAACCCCTTCAAATGGTAATCATTTCCTGTCATCTTTCCGGTAAAGCCTGAACGTCTTCTGGTTCTTGGAAATGAAAAAGCAGTTTGGCCCTTGTTCTCAAGAGCTTATAGTTCATAATAAGGAGACATAAAAACAGACTTTCCTTCCCTGAAATCCTGGTAATGAATTGTGAAATTTTCATACCAACCCAAATCATCTTTGTCATGCAAGGACATTAAAATCCCTAGCACTTCTTTGTGTCAAAAACTGGGCATCTTTCTTTTGCTCTTTGCTGGGTTTTCTCTATGTCTCATTGATAGCATTCTCAGGTTAACTCAAAGGCCGTCTAATCAGTAATTCCACCTTGGTCACTGGGCAGCATACTCAGGCTTTTCAGAGCCCTCTGGAATGGCCTTCAAGTCATTTGTAACAGCCTATATGTGTTCTCTCAGCCTTGGAATTGAATAGTAGACAGAGATAAAATTTATTACGTGGAACGGCTTTAGTCAAGTCAGGTAATTTTAAAAGGACGATCACCTGAGCCTTCTTAGCTGTGTGTTTTCCTAGTTGTACAAAGGGAAAGGAAGGAGCTTCACTTTAAATAGAATATTTTTCCAAGATGTAGCTGTTCCTGGTGACTATAGTAGCCGTTACAGATGTTCACAATATACTATTAGTGAAAACAGCAGGGATCCTATTTAAAATGTGCATGTGTGTTATGTGGTGTGGTGTGTGTGTGTGTGTGTGTATTTTTGGAAGGATATACCCCTAGGTGTATCATGGGTCATAAATTACAGAACAGAGTCTGGGCTAGTAGAGAGGTTGAAACAGGGACTCGAGAGAGACCACCTCCACCCAAATCCTATCCCCTATAGCTGTGTGACTTTGGGCTCTGCCTATTCCTACTATGCCTCAGTTTTCTGAACTGTAAATTGGGTTGCTATGAGCTCTATAGAAGTTGTTTGTAAAGTCCCTGAAATAGTGCCAGGTACATGGTAAGCAACTTTATAAGTGTTTATTATTATGGATGGCTTTTTCATTTATCTGTATTTTATGATCTATTTTTTCTATAATTTCTAAATATTTCAGTAATTTTAGGGTTTTTTTTTTAGCTAATAAAAAACTTCACACCAAATCACAGATAGGTGGGCTTTAACCCCTTCAAATGGTAATCATTTCCTGTCATCTTTCCGGTAAAGCCTGAACGTCTTCTGGTTCTTGGAAATGAAAAAGCAGTTTGGCCCTTGTTCTCAAGAGCTTATAGTTCATAATAAGGAGACATAAAAACAGACTTTCCTTCCCTGAAATCCTGGTAATGAATTGTGAAATTTTCATACCAACCCAAATCATCTTTGTCATGCAAGGACATTAAAATCCCCCAAGTCACTTTCCCTTTTCTCTTTTTAGAATTCTGAATCCAGGCATTTGTTTAGAACAGAGAAAGTTAGCAAACGTTTTATTAGATACTATAAGAGCAAAGCAGGTAAAATCTTTGTAGGTAGGAATGATTTAAAGAAAAAAATCCACTATAACATCAATTTAATTTTAGCTCTAGAAGCCAACAGTTGAGAGAAGTGTAATTCAAACCTGGTCATGATTTTGGGGGTGAGGTGGGGAGTTGGATGACCCAGGAATTGGCATGTTCAATAAAGTTTAACAATCTCAGGTAATTCTTTTATACGTCAGTTCAAGAAGCCCAGGCATAAGAGACAAAAGCATTGTGAGGGCAAGAGGAGATGGAGGCGACTGAGAATGAGGTGGTTAGACAGCATCAGCAACTCAAAGGACGTGAGTTTGAGCAAACTCTGAGAAATAGTGAAGGACCGGGAAGCCTGGCTGCAGTTCATGGGGTCGCAAAGACCGGGAATGACTTAGTGACTGAACAGCAATAACAGATGTGGGTGGACCTAGAGTCTGTCACACGGAGTGAAGTAAGTCAGAAAGAGAAAAAGAAATACTGTATATTAACGCATGTATATGGAATCTAGAAAAATGGTACAGATGAACAGTATTTGCAGGGCAGGGACAGAGACACGGATGTAGAGAATGAACATGTGGATACAGAAGGGGAGGGTGGGACCTATTGGGAGGGTAGCGTTGATCTATATACACTCCTGTGTGTAAAACAGCTATTGAGAGGCTGCTGTAGAGCTCAGGGAGCTCAGCTGAGGGTACTGCAATGGCCTAGAGCGGGGAATGAGAGCTCTGGAGGGAGAGCATACATGTATGCATATAGCTGATTCACTTCATTGTACAGCAGAAAGTAACACAGCATTGTAAAGCAATTATACTCCAATAATAAAGTAGAAAAAATATTTTAAAAAAGAATAAATGCAGTGATTACAACACATACACAAAACAAAATACACAATCACTCATACTGAGATCTTAAACACGGAGGAAAACATGAAAAAAAATAATACTGGTAACAAAGCAAAGGAGACTTCTGTGAGTATAATGAATAGGGAGAGAAAATAAGCTCATGGACTAAGTGGGCCTGGAAACACAAAAACCACATATAGTACTAAGACGAAAGTTGGGTTCAACAGGAGTAAGGAAGTCAACAAAGGAATTTCACACATTTCCCTGACTTACTCTTGTTTTTTTTTTGAGGGTCTGAACAACTGAAATCAGGAAACACCTGTGCTTGTTAACATTAGTTAGGAAATGACTTTAAAAACTTGGACTCAGTTTGAGATAACTGATGGCAGGCAGTGATATCATTCCAGAGTCTCTATTTCCATGTAAGTGCGCAAGCTACTTCTCTGAGTTTGGGTCCATTTTTGTAATAGCAATCAGAGACTCAACACACTATATTTATGGGGTGGTTGTTTTCATTTTTGTTTTAAAATTACCTGGTACTTCACTACAGATTTGCTTTTTGTTCACATTTATAAGTATCAGTGAACATTATAACCATCCAGAAATACAGCTGTCACTAGTTTGAGATGAAAATAAATGTATAGAATGAACGTTTTAAGATGAAAGAAAAAAATACAACATTGTAATAAGAAGATGGGTTGGAAAGTAAAAACACAAACACCAATAGGATGTGTCCTTTAATCTGGAAGGCATGCCTGATATCTTGAGACCAAACCTATTTAACAGACTAGGAGCTTGGGTATTTCTCATGTTTACGTTACCTATTTCCTGATCTTCAGGGTGCAGGTCCATAGCTCCTCAGAGCGTGTTCTAGTCTCCAGTAAATCACTGACTCAACATGCTTTATCTCTCTTTAATCTGTTTATACAAAAGCAGTATTGTTCCTATTGATTGCATATGTTTTATTAACTTATAAGGCAAAACATAATTAACATACAGTTGATGCCATATCAGTTTCTTAGAAATTCAGTGTTGGGAAAATTTGTTTTGAACATTTTTTTTGATATGCCCCTTAAATTATAACCAGTGAAAAGGGTTATTTTTGTCCTTTTTAGGAAAATTACAAATCGAGTTTTATGCCAGTGAACAAGGTTTGTATAGGCCAGACCTTTATCCTCTCATAATTGGATTACATCACACCTCTTAAAATAGGAGGAAATTAGAATACATTTTGTTCTACTCATATTTTGTATTAAAGTCTTTAATGTGTCTTTTAAATGTTTGAAAAACATTATAATGAGTCTCACAGATATTAATATTAATTATTGATCATTGTGATTTAGAAATTTTAATCAAATAATTTAACTGAACCTCAACAAACTAACAATTCTTGAGGTTTGTCACAATAATCATGTGGAATATGAGCTTATTGGGGGAAATAACAAACCGGGAATGGCTTTAAAAACTTGGACTCAGTTTGAGATAACTGATGGCAGGCAGTGATATCATTCCAGAGTCTCTATTTCCATGTAAGTGCAAGCTACTTCTCTGAGTTTGGGTCCATTTTTGTAATAGCAATCAGAGACTCAACACACTATATTTATGGGGTGGTTGTTTTCATTTTTGTTTTAAAATTACCTGGTACTTCACTACAGATTTGCTTTTTGTTCACATTTATAAGTATCAGTGAACATTATAACCATCCAGAAATACAGCTGTCACTAGTTTGAGATGAAAATAAATGTATAGAATGAACGTTTTAAGATGAAAGAAAAAAATACAACATTGTAATAAGAAGATGGGTTGGAAAGTAAAAACACAAACACCAATAGGATGTGTCCTTTAATCTGGAAGGCATGCCTGATATCTTGAGACCAAACCTATTTAACAGACTAGGAGCTTGGGTATTTCTCATGTTTACGTTACCTATTTCCTGATCTTCAGGGTGCAGGTCCATAGCTCCTCAGAGCGTGTTCTAGTCTCCAGTAAATCACTGACTCAACATGCTTTATCTCTCTTTAATCTGTTTATACAAAAGCAGTATTGTTCCTATTGATTGCATATGTTTTATTAACTTATAAGGCAAAACATAATTAACATACAGTTGATGCCATATCAGTTTCTTAGAAATTCAGTGTTGGGAAAATTTGTTTTGAACATTTTTTGATATGCCCTTAAATTATAACCAGTGAAAAGGGTTATTTTTGTCCTTTTTAGGAAAATTACAAATCGAGTTTTATGCCAGTGAACAAGGTTTGTATAGGCCAGACCTTTATCCTCTCATAATTGGATTACATCACACCTCTTAAAATAGGAGGAAATTAGAATACATTTTGTTCTACTCATATTTTGTATTAAAGTCTTTAATGTGTCTTTTAAATGTTTGAAAAACATTATAATGAGTCTCACAGATATTAATATTAATTATTGATCATTGTGATTTAGAAATTTTAATCAAATAATTTAACTGAACCTCAACAAACTAACAATTCTTGAGGTTTGATTAAGAGTACACAATAATCATGTGGAATATGAAAAATATTGGTATAGATGATCTTATTTATACAGCAGAAATAGAGACACGGATACAGAGAACAAACATAGACACCAAGGGGGAAGAGGGCAGGTAGGATGAATAGGGAAGATTAGGCTTAACATACCTGCACTATGGATACTATGTATAAAACAGGTAACTGGGGCTTCCCTGGTGGCCCAGTGGGTAAAGACACTGCCTTGCAGTGCAAGGTGTGCTGGTTCGATCCTGGGCCTGGGAAGATTCCACGTGCTGCAGAGTGGCTGAGCCTGTATGTCCAACTAACAAGCCGGAGTTCTGGAGCACATGCGTCCACAGCCAGTGCTCTGCAATGAGAGAGGCCACTGCAGTGGGAGGCCCACACAGGCCAAAGAACAAAGATGGAAATAAATGAAAGACCAATAGAAATGGCCAAAAAAAAAAAAAAAAAAACAGGTGACTAATGACAACCTACTGAACCTAGTTCAGTAGCACAGGGACCTCTACTCCATGCTCTGGGGTGACCTATACGGGAAGCAAACCCAAAACAGAGAGGTGTATGGCTGATTTACCTTGCTGTACAGTAGAAACTAATACATTGTAAAGCAACTATCCTCTAATAAAAATATTTTAAATAATACATAATAATCATCAAGAACAGTGCCTTGACATAGAAATGAAAGATCTTTACATAAAAAAAGGATTAAGTGACTTTTTGTCTTAGTACTTTATCAAGATGTACATACTGTTTTATTAACTTATAAGGCAAAACATAATTAACATACAGTTGATGCCATATCAGTTTCTTAGAAATTCAGTGTTGGGAAAATTTGTTTTGAACATTTTTTTTGATATGCCCCTTAAATTATAACCAGTGAAAAGGGTTATTTTTGTCCTTTTTAGGAAAATTACAAATCGAGTTTTATGCCAGTGAACAAGGTTTGTATAGGCCAGACCTTTATCCTCTCATAATTGGATTACATCACACCTCTTAAAATAGGAGGAAATTAGAATACATTTTGTTCTACTCATATTTTGTATTAAAGTCTTTAATGTGTCTTTTAAATGTTTGAAAAACATTATAATGAGTCTCACAGATATTAATATTAATTATTGATCATTGTGATTTAGAAATTTTAATCAAATAATTTAACTGAACCTCAACAAACTAACAATTCTTGAGGTTTGATTAAGAGTACACAATAATCATGTGGAATATGAAAAATATTGGTATAGATGATCTTATTTATACAGCAGAAATAGAGACACGGATACAGAGAACAAACATAGACACCAAGGGGGAAGAGGGCAGGTAGGATGAATAGGGAAGATTAGGCTTAACATACCTGCACTATGGATACTATGTATAAAACAGGTAACTGGGGCTTCCCTGGTGGCCCAGTGGGTAAAGACACTGCCTTGCAGTGCAAGGTGTGCTGGTTCGATCCTGGGCCTGGGAAGATTCCACGTGCTGCAGAGTGGCTGAGCCTGTATGTCCAACTAACAAGCCGGAGTTCTGGAGCACATGCGTCCACAGCCAGTGCTCTGCAATGAGAGAGGCCACTGCAGTGGGAGGCCCACACAGGCCAAAGAACAAAGATGGAAATAAATGAAAGACCAATAGAAATGGCCAAAAAAAAAAAAAAAAAAACAGGTGACTAATGACAACCTACTGAACCTAGTTCAGTAGCACAGGGACCTCTACTCCATGCTCTGGGGTGACCTATACGGGAAGCAAACCCAAAACAGAGAGGTGTATGGCTGATTTACCTTGCTGTACAGTAGAAACTAATACATTGTAAAGCAACTATCCTCTAATAAAAATATTTTAAATAATACATAATAATCATCAAGAACAGTGCCTTGACATAGAAATGAAAGATCTTTACATAAAAAAAGGATTAAGTGACTTTTTGTCTTAGTACTTTATCAAGATGTACATACTGTACCAAAACCCGTGGAAGAGGACATCCACTTCTGGCCCTACAGGGTGACTGGTACTGGGCTAGCCCTCCACTGAAAACAACTCTAAATATCTGAGGTAAATGATTTCCAGCACTTGACAGTAGACCCTGTAGGACTGTGATACTTGGGAGAAGCTCCATCTCTTCTTCAGCTCTCTGCGTAGGCACGCCAGCTGAACCATAAGGAAGTGGGATTCAAGGGGATGTGCGTGTCCTGCTTAGCCAAAGAGGTACAGACAGAGTTTAGAATATCCACGGTCCCTGGAAACTGTAAGGCAGGATATCATAAAGGAAAAATCTGTGCGGAGGAGGCTGACAAAGAAGACTTCATGGGTGTTCCCTTACAGCCAATGTGCAGGAGGAGACTTCAGGAGTAGGCTGTTCATACATACATCATACATAGGCTGTTCAGTGCTGGAGACATGAGAATGTTGGCACAGACACAGTGGCAAGGCCTTATTAAGTACCTAATGTGTTCAACTGAAACCCCACAGAGGCCACACCTTAGAGGAAGTACCATGCCCCAGAGAAAGGGCCATGCCCAGTACTAAGGACAAAACTGAAACAGGGCTGTCCTAACAAATAATAAGACAAAGCCTAACAAGATCAAGAAGCTTTTCCAGCAATTGAAAAGCCTGATAGAGGAAACCTCAACACCCTTTAAAGGAAGATAATATAATCCAGACTCTCTATAATTCCCTTATAACAACATTCAAGAATAATATTTAAAATATTAGGTATGTTAAGAAGTAGGAAAATGTGACCCATAATCAAGAAAGGGAATAGTCAATAAAAGCAGAATCTAAAAGAATCCAAATATTGGAATTAGCAATGAGGTTCTTCAAAACAACTATTATCAATATATTTAAGAGTGAACAGAGGAGGATGAAAATAATGAGCAAATAGATGGAGAATATCAGCAAATAAACTTACATAGAAATGTAAAGCAACTATCCTCTAATAAAAATATTTTAAATAATACATAATAATCATCAAGAACAGTGCCTTGACATAGAAATGAAAGATCTTTACATAAAAAGGATTAAGTGACTTTTTGTCTTAGTACTTTATCAAGATGTACATACTGTACCAAAACCCGTGGAAGAGGACATCCACTTCTGGCCCTACAGGGTGACTGGTACTGGGCTAGCCTCCACTGAAAACAACTCTAAATATCTGAGGTAAATGATTTCCAGCACTTGACAGTAGACCCTGTAGGACTGTGATACTTGGGAGAAGCTCCATCTCTTCTTCAGCTCTCTGCGTAGGCACGCCAGCTGAACCATAAGGAAGTGGGATTCAAGGGGATGTGCGTGTCCTGCTTAGCCAAAGAGGTACAGACAGAGTTTAGAATATCCACGGTCCCTGGAAACTGTAAGGCAGGATATCATAAAGGAAAAATCTGTGCGGAGGAGGCTGACAAAGAAGACTTCATGGGTGTTCCCTTACAGCCAATGTGCAGGAGGAGACTTCAGGAGTAGGCTGTTCATACATACATCATACATAGGCTGTTCAGTGCTGGAGACATGAGAATGTTGGCACAGACACAGTGGCAAGGCCTTATTAAGTACCTAATGTGTTCAACTGAAACCCCACAGAGGCCACACCTTAGAGGAAGTACCATGCCCCAGAGAAAGGGCCATGCCCAGTACTAAGGACAAAACTGAAACAGGGCTGTCCTAACAAATAATAAGACAAAGCCTAACAAGATCAAGAAGCTTTTCCAGCAATTGAAAAGCCTGATAGAGGAAACCTCAACACCCTTTAAAGGAAGATAATATAATCCAGACTCTCTATAATTCCCTTATAACAACATTCAAGAATAATATTTAAAATATTAGGTATGTTAAGAAGTAGGAAAATGTGACCCATAATCAAGAAAGGGAATAGTCAATAAAAGCAGAATCTAAAAGAATCCAAATATTGGAATTAGCAATGAGGTTCTTCAAAACAACTATTATCAATATATTTAAGAGTGAACAGAGGAGGATGAAAATAATGAGCAAATAGATGGAGAATATCAGCAAATAAACCAAACGATAAATTAGAAATAAAAAGTACATATATGAAGTTACACACACACATATATATATGTACATACATACTGGAGAAGGAAATGGTAACCCAACTCACTCCAATGATCTTGCCTGAAAAATTACAAGCCCGAAGGGCTACAGTCCATGGTGTCACAAAGAGTCAGACATAACTGAATCACTAAACAATGTATATATGTATACGTACATATGTATGTGTGTGTGCATGTGTAATCTGGATCCTAGTAAGACAGACAAACGAGAATGGATTAGAATAAAAGTTGAAGAAAGAATGGCTGAAAACTCTTCTAATTTGGTAGAAAACATCAGCCTACCAATTGTATACTCAAAAAAATCCAACCAGAATAAATCTAAAAACCACACCTAGGTATGTCACAGTCAAAAAACTAGAAGCTAAAGAGTGAAAAGCCAATTATCCACAGGCGAGCAGTGCAGTGAAGGAGAGCTGCCTTCTCACTAAAAACAATGGCAGCCAGGAGAGGGGGAGTGTCATGAAAATGATAAAAGTGGCCAACCCAGAATTATAAGTGCAGTCAAAGTATCTTTCAAAAATGAAAACAGAAAAGACATTTTCGGATAAATGGATGCTGGGAGAATTCAATGTGAGCTATAAGAAGTAGGAAGTTTTTGAGGATGATGGGAAACGATAGCAAGGGGAAGCCTGCCCTGAATTGAGGAAGCACCAGGATCAGGAACAGCCACTGCAGGAGGAAGAACAGCACAAATGCAAGTAGGTGTGTAAACATAAAGGACTGTCTTTTTCTCCCCTTCTCGTAATTTATGTAAAAGACAAAAAAATTAAAAGACAAATATACTGCAAGGGTTTTAACTTATATAGCAGTAAATATATATGACAATAACAAAAAGAATAGTTAGAATTATAATATTATGAAGTTCTTATATTTTATATGAAGTGGTGAGCTCTAAGTAGAATGATAAGGTTAAGGGATGGCTAAAAATCCGTGTTCCCAATGCGGGGCTCCAGGTTCCATCTCTGGTCAATGGCTAAAAGGTTCCCAAATATTGGAATTAGCAATGAGGTTCTTCAAAACAACTATTATCAATATATTTAAGAGTGAACAGAGGAGGATGAAAATAATGAGCAAATAGATGGAGAATATCAGCAAATAAACCAAACGATAAATTAGAAATAAAAAGTACATATATGAAGTTACACACACACATATATATGTACATACATACTGGAGAAGGAAATGGTAACCCAACTCACTCCAATGATCTTGCCTGAAAAATTACAAGCCCGAAGGGCTACAGTCCATGGTGTCACAAAGAGTCAGACATAACTGAATCACTAAACAATGTATATATGTATACGTACATATGTATGTGTGTGTGCATGTGTAATCTGGATCCTAGTAAGACAGACAAACGAGAATGGATTAGAATAAAAGTTGAAGAAAGAATGGCTGAAAACTCTTCTAATTTGGTAGAAAACATCAGCCTACCAATTGTATACTCAAAAAAATCCAACCAGAATAAATCTAAAAACCACACCTAGGTATGTCACAGTCAAAAAACTAGAAGCTAAAGAGTGAAAAGCCAATTATCCACAGGCGAGCAGTGCAGTGAAGGAGAGCTGCCTTCTCACTAAAAACAATGGCAGCCAGGAGAGGGGGAGTGTCATGAAAATGATAAAAGTGGCCAACCCAGAATTATAAGTGCAGTCAAAGTATCTTTCAAAAATGAAAACAGAAAAGACATTTTCGGATAAATGGATGCTGGGAGAATTCAATGTGAGCTATAAGAAGTAGGAAGTTTTTGAGGATGATGGGAAACGATAGCAAGGGGAAGCCTGCCCTGAATTGAGGAAGCACCAGGATCAGGAACAGCCACTGCAGGAGGAAGAACAGCACAAATGCAAGTAGGTGTGTAAACATAAAGGACTGTCTTTTTCTCCCCTTCTCGTAATTTATGTAAAAGACAAAAAAATTAAAAGACAAATATACTGCAAGGGTTTTAACTTATATAGCAGTAAATATATATGACAATAACAAAAAGAATAGTTAGAATTATAATATTATGAAGTTCTTATATTTTATATGAAGTGGTGAGCTCTAAGTAGAATGATAAGGTTAGAGGACTTCCCTGGTGGTCCAATGGCTAAAAATCCGTGTTCCCAATGCGGGGGCTCCAGGTTCCATCTCTGGTCAGGGAACTGGATTCTACATGCTAAAACTAAGAGTTCACATGCTGCGAGTGAAGATCCCACATGCCTTGAGGCGCAGCCAAATAAATATTTTTTTAAAAAAAGACAGACTCGGGCTTCCCTCGTGGTCCAGTGGGTAGAGAGTCCACCTTGCAGTTCAAGGGGCACCAGTTTGATCCCTGGCCTGGGAAGATCCCATGTGCCATGGAGTGGCTGGGCCTGTGTGTCCAATTATGAGCCAGCACTCTGGAGAGCTTGCACCCAGAGCCAGTGCTCTGCAACGAGAGAGGCCACTGCAATGGGAGGCCAACACAGGCCAAAGAATAAAGATAGATGAAAATAAATAAAAGAATAAAAAAGGCATGATGGGGGGAAAAATCTAAAAAAATAAAGACAGGCTCTTGTCTTTAAAGAAATATTTTAAAAATTTTAAAAAAGAAGGATAAGAATGTGTTGTTCAATACAGCAGTCACTAACCACAAGTGACTAAAACTTAAACTTTTATTAAAATTAAATATAATTTAAAATTCAGTTTCTCAGTTCTACTAGTCACATTTCAAAGTCTTAATACTACATATTAAGCTCTTAACATGGAATATTTACATAACTGAAGAAAGTTCAGTTGGAGAATTAGAGAAACTATAAGAAATATATACATGCATAACTTAAAACCTATAGGGGAATTGAATTAAAATAGAGTACTGGGCTTCCCTGGTGGTCCAGTGGGTAAGGACACCGCCTTGCAGTGCAAGGGGCGCCGCTTCGATCCCTGGCCTGGGACGATCCCACGTGCCGCGGAGCAGCTGGACCGATGTGTCCAATTAGTGGAGCACATGCGCCCAGAGCCGGTGCTCTGCGACAACAGAGGCCACCGCGATGGGAGGCCCACGCGGGCCAAAGAACAAAGACAGATGAAAATAGATAAATGAAAGATCAATAGAAGTGGCCCGCCCACCCCCTCCCTCCCCACCCTACCCCTTCCCCAAAATTAAAAAAAAAAAAAATATATAGTACTAATCATCTTAGATCTGCAATTCTATAAATTCAGTAGATGCAGAAATATTCATTTTATTCACTACTATATGCAATATCAGGCTCAACACCAGACATATGTAAGTTTTACAACCATTTGCTAAATAAATGGATACATACAATTCTTAAAAATTAAATAAAATAGATTGCTAAAAATGTTTTATTAACTAAAACAAAGAAAAAAGGGCTGATAATATGAGGAGAAAAACAGCTAGCAAGATAAAAGACTTGAACTCAACCATATCAATAATTACATTAAGTGTAAATGAAAGGACCAATCCAATGAAAAGGAAGGGGATACAAGGATAAATGAACAGGAAGATTTAATTATATTTTATTTACATAAGATGCATTTTAAAGATCCAAAGAAATTGAAAGTAAAAAGAGGTAAAAAGACAGGCCAAACAAATCTAAGAAAACTGGTGTTTATACCATCATGCCAGATACACTTCAAGTCAGGGAAACTGATCAAAGTTGAAGATAGTATTAATTTAAAAATAAATGGCCATTTCATCATGAAGACATAAAAATTCTAAATATCTATGGGACTAAAAAGCACTAAGTACTAGAAGCAAAAATGAGAATTTAAAGAACAAATACATAAAACCATAATCATAGGTGAACATTTTAACACTCTTCTCTGTAACTGATAGAACTAAACAAGAAAAATGAATAAGGATTGAATGATTTGAACAATATTATCAGCCTGATATTTTAGGATATTTCACTTAGTATTTGCAGAACATACATTATTTTCAAATGTGCATGGAATAGTTACTTTATTAGTAAAAGTTCTCCAAAGAAACAGAGCCAATAGGATACATAGAGGGGAGATAGACAAATAGGTAGATAAATACATATTATCTACATACATAGATAAATAGATTGATAGAGACAGAGATAAATAGAGAAGGATTTTAGTATAAGGTATTGGTTCACATGATTGGTTCAGTCTGAGAAGATCCTGATCTACTGTCTGTGAGCTGGTGAGCCCTCCCACCAAAAACAACAACCAGTGTGTTCTTCAAAGCCTTGAGAGCCAAAGACCAATGTTGTAAACTCTAGTTGGAGTCTGAGTGCCTAAGAATCAGGAGCAGCAAGGTCAGGAGAAGATCAACACCCCAACTCAAGTGGTCACTTTCCTTTCTGTTCTCTTCAGGTACTCAGAGGAATGGATGAGGTGCACTCCCTGTGCACAGGGCCATCAGTATTACTCAGCTCACCGATTCAAAGACCGCTCCTCCTCGAAACACCTTCATAGACATACCCACATAAAATGCTTCTTGATGACTGACAAGTCAAAAGAGAAATCACAGGGAATTTAGAAGATGCTTTCACCTGAATTATTTAAAAAATGAAAAAAATGTCAAAATTTGTAGGATATAGCTGAAGCAGTTCTTAGAGGGAATTTTAAATATGTGCATTTTCTTGGGAGAAAAATATGATTTTAAAAGCTGGGGGGAAGAGCCAACTAAACCCAAAATGAGTAACAGAAAGGAAATACTTGAGAGCAGAGACCAATAAAATAGAAAAACAGAGAAAATGAATAAAATTAAACTGCTTTTTATAAAGATTAATAACATTTTTAACCCCCTAGCAAGATTTATCAAGGGGAAAAATTCACACAAATTACCTCTATTAGAAATAAAAAGGAGGCCTAACCACAGATCATATAGCTATTAATAGAATAGTAAAGGAATATTATGCTTAACATCATGCCAATAAATTCAACAACTGAAAGGAATTGGAAACATTTCTTGAAAAAATATGACATAAAAACTGACGCAAGGAGAAACTGACACAACTGAAAATCTGAATAGCCCTATATCTGTTTAAGAAATAGAACAGGCGAAACTCTGATAACAGAAACCAGATCAGTAGTCACCTATTGAGTATGGTGCCTGTTAGAGGTCTTGAGAGAATTCTCTGGACTGATAGAAGAGTTCTATATAGCTAACTTTTTGTTTTCTGGTTACAAGGATGTATCATTAACACACTCATAAAATTGTATTCTTAAGATGAGTCCATTTCACTGTATTTACATTTCACCTCAATTAAAAAATAAATAGGTTGCATCCACCAAACAACAGAAATATACAAAACTTGGGGAAGCATGGAGGAAGTAACAAGGAAACCTATAGTGTTATGTGTGGAAAAGATAGCTAGTGTCACAGTGCTAAGAGAATAGGAGTGCTTACAATGGCTTGGGGGTGGGATGGGGGAGCATCCGAACTCAAGTGGTCACTTTCCTTTCTGTTCTCTTCAGGTACTCAGAGGAATGGATGAGGTGCACTCCTGTGCACAGGGCCATCAGTATTACTCAGCTCACCGATTCAAAGACCGCTCCTCCTCGAAACACCTTCATAGACATACCCACATAAAATGCTTCTTGATGACTGACAAGTCAAAAGAGAAATCACAGGGAATTTAGAAGATGCTTTCACCTGAATTATTTAAAAAATGAAAAAAATGTCAAAATTTGTAGGATATAGCTGAAGCAGTTCTTAGAGGGAATTTTAAATATGTGCATTTTCTTGGGAGAAAAATATGATTTTAAAAGCTGGGGGGAAGAGCCAACTAAACCCAAAATGAGTAACAGAAAGGAAATACTTGAGAGCAGAGACCAATAAAATAGAAAAACAGAGAAAATGAATAAAATTAAACTGCTTTTTATAAAGATTAATAACATTTTTAACCCCCTAGCAAGATTTATCAAGGGGAAAAATTCACACAAATTACCTCTATTAGAAATAAAAAGGAGGCCTAACCACAGATCATATAGCTATTAATAGAATAGTAAAGGAATATTATGCTTAACATCATGCCAATAAATTCAACAACTGAAAGGAATTGGAAACATTTCTTGAAAAAATATGACATAAAAACTGACGCAAGGAGAAACTGACACAACTGAAAATCTGAATAGCCCTATATCTGTTTAAGAAATAGAACAGGCGAAACTCTGATAACAGAAACCAGATCAGTAGTCACCTATTGAGTATGGTGCCTGTTAGAGGTCTTGAGAGAATTCTCTGGACTGATAGAAGAGTTCTATATAGCTAACTTTTTGTTTTCTGGTTACAAGGATGTATCATTAACACACTCATAAAATTGTATTCTTAAGATGAGTCCATTTCACTGTATTTACATTTCACCTCAATTAAAAAATAAATAGGTTGCATCCACCAAACAACAGAAATATACAAAACTTGGGGAAGCATGGAGGAAGTAACAAGGAAACCTATAGTGTTATGTGTGGAAAAGATAGCTAGTGTCACAGTGCTAAGAGAATAGGAGTGCTTACAATGGCTTGGGAGGGGTGGGATGGGGGGATCTGGGCGGGTGGGGACCATGGATATGCATATGACTGATCTGGGAACATACATGTATGTGAACAACAAAACTCTGTAAAACCTTTAAAATAAAGAATAAAAATTTAAAAAAAAAGAAATATACAAAACTTAAAACATTCTGAAATTTTAAATATATAGTTTTATAAATAATTGAAATTAAAAGTTCCATGAGATATTTCAAATAGTATAATGCCAAAATGATCCCATGGCCTTATCTGGAAAATGTTTCCTTCTTTTTCCTTTTGAATTAAAGTTGTAGAGTTCAGACCCAACCTTATTTCTTTCTGTAATGAAAATAACTGGGCTAATCCTGACTTCCTTGTGACCTTTTTCAGTGTAATCTTTCTGGAACCACCAAGAGGATACAAGTTCTCCTTTTGCTCCTTTGCCCTTCAGTGTATATCCGCCTTACAGCATCTATATGCTGCATTCTGACTGTCTAAAAATAGTTATTCTCTCTTAATCTACACTATGAATTCTTTGAAGATAAGACTGTGCTTTTATCTTGCTTCCCCAGTGCCTGGACTGATTCCAGGCTTAGTAGGTACTCAATAAATACTGACTGAGCAAATAGTTGAATGATATTCATATGGAGGTTCTTTGAACCAGAACACACTATTGGTCTTGAAAAAAGTATCTAAACATTTTCCCTTTAAATAGGATTCCCTTCCTGTTACATGTTATCTAAGGAAACATATTCCATAAGCGTTATTCTAGCACCCCAGAGGAAAAATAAAGCACCCAACAAATATTAGATAAGAAATAGTGAATAAAATGTTCAATGCTCCAGTCCAAGATTAAGTGAAAAAGTAGAAAAGATAAGGGAAAACTATGAGATAAAATGAAACGGGGAAATCAGGCCAGGGACATACAGTACACAGGCTTTAGATTGTAAGAGGTAGAAAAACTAACATATGAGAAGGCACTCTTTCTAAATCACTTTCTAAAAGGTCAGATAGTATTCAAACTGTATGAAAAAGTGTCATTTATCCTTTGAAACATTTATTTTAAAATAGCCTGTCTAATAATGGATAAATATTATGACCACATTGTGTTATGCCAACTAACAGTACAATTTGCTGACTTCTGGAACTGTGCTGTGAGTCACAGTGCTCTAGTTTGGCTTCAGCTTGGGTGGTGGGTTCTCAAATACATATGAACTCTTAGGGATAAGATGTGCAGTGTACTGTTAGACACGGTGAATCATGCTTGACCAGAGATCCTGTGAAACTTAAGTAGTCTTCTGCTCTCTAAAATGGGACTGCTAACACCTGTCTCAAAGGGTCTTTCAAGGACCGAGTTAACACATGTAAAACACTTACAACAGCTTCTCACACATAATATGTGTTCAAAAAATATTACTATATTGTATTACTACAGAAAGGATAATCAACCCCCTTCCTCTGAAGGAAGTGAGTACACAGAGTAGCTAGTGGAGGGAAACAGGAGTCAGAACACACACACACACATTCCTCACACTTACTGGAAAATCTACAGCCTCACTCACACGTTATGGGACCTAACACCCTCAAATGAATGCATGGATAGTTTGCACCAAGAAAAGGTTTGTGACTTTAAACCTTGACGTTCCAAGTAAAACAAAAAAATTTTTCGGGTAAGGCTTTATTGGTGTCCTGCTACAGCAGAGGGCAGCTAGAACAAACAGCAGGTGCCCATGTTAAGAACTGTGTCAGATGGTGGAGACTAAGATTTATTTGGGACTTCCCTGGTGGCCCAGTGGCTAACACTCCGTGCTACCAATTCAGGGGGCTCAGATTTCATCCCTGATCAAGAAACTAGATCTCACATGCCACAGCTAAGAGTCCACAGGCCGAAACTAAAGATCGCGCATGCCACAATGAAGATCAAAGATTCTGCATGTTACAGCTATGACCTGGCACAAATAAATAAATAAATGTGTTTCCTACAGTCTGCAGGGTAGACTAACAGACAATTACCATACAGTGTGATAAGAGCTGTGGTAAGCAGGGAGCTCATCCTAACTGGAGAAGCAACAGGGAAGATTCCCTCCCCAGAGGCGTCGACATCTGGGCTAGGAAGTATGCAGGAGATGGGGTGGAGCAGAAAGAATTGCAGAGGGAAGGTCTGTCATTTATCCTTTGAAACATTTATTTTAAAATAGCCTGTCTAATAATGGATAAATATTATGACCACATTGTGTTATGCCAACTAACAGTACAATTTGCTGACTTCTGGAACTGTGCTGTGAGTCACAGTGCTCTAGTTTGGCTTCAGCTTGGGTGGTGGGTTCTCAAATACATATGAACTCTTAGGGATAAGATGTGCAGTGTACTGTTAGACACGGTGAATCATGCTTGACCAGAGATCCTGTGAAACTTAAGTAGTCTTCTGCTCTCTAAAATGGGACTGCTAACACCTGTCTCAAAGGGTCTTTCAAGGACCGAGTTAACACATGTAAAACACTTACAACAGCTTCTCACACATAATATGTGTTCAAAAAATATTACTATATTGTATTACTACAGAAAGGATAATCAACCCCCTTCCTCTGAAGGAAGTGAGTACACAGAGTAGCTAGTGGAGGGAAACAGGAGTCAGAACACACACACACACATTCCTCACACTTACTGGAAAATCTACAGCCTCACTCACACGTTATGGGACCTAACACCCTCAAATGAATGCATGGATAGTTTGCACCAAGAAAAGGTTTGTGACTTTAAACCTTGACGTTCCAAGTAAAACAAAAAAATTTTTCGGGTAAGGCTTTATTGGTGTCCTGCTACAGCAGAGGGCAGCTAGAACAAACAGCAGGTGCCCATGTTAAGAACTGTGTCAGATGGTGGAGACTAAGATTTATTTGGGACTTCCCTGGTGGCCCAGTGGCTAACACTCCGTGCTACCAATTCAGGGGGCTCAGATTTCATCCCTGATCAAGAAACTAGATCTCACATGCCACAGCTAAGAGTCCACAGGCCGAAACTAAAGATCGCGCATGCCACAATGAAGATCAAAGATTCTGCATGTTACAGCTATGACCTGGCACAAATAAATAAATAAATGTGTTTCCTACAGTCTGCAGGGTAGACTAACAGACAATTACCATACAGTGTGATAAGAGCTGTGGTAAGCAGGGAGCTCATCCTAACTGGAGAAGCAACAGGGAAGATTCCCTCCCCAGAGGCGTCGACATCTGGGCTAGGAAGTATGCAGGAGATGGGGTGGAGCAGAAAGAATTGCAGAGGGGAAGGTCTGTGCAGAAATGGGAGGAAGGAGGAAGTCCAGTTGATCTGACCAGCTGAAAGGTGTGTCTAAAGACAGAGTACAGACTTTGAGACCGGGGAGGTAAGGCCAGAGAGGTAGGATAAGACCCAGGGCTTTATGCTCACGTTAAGAAGTTTGGATCTGTCTTGAAAGATAGGAGAGGGTTTAGATGTGATATCCTCATTTGTAGACAATGGATCGGTCTGGCTACAATGCAAAAAAATGGGTTCAGAGGAACCAAGGCTAAGTGAAGGTTAACAATCATCAACCAACGAGAGATGATCCAGCCCATGTCCATAGTAGTGACAGAATGTTAAGGTTAAGTATGGGGGATAAAAGCAAAAGAGGATAGAGCCTGACTCAGAATTCTGCATAGGCAACCACACGGATGAAGGTGGCATTGCCCCAGAGAGGAAACGCTGGCTTGGAGTTGGGCAGAAGTCATTTCAGATGAGTTCAGTATAACAGCGCCTGAAGACATCTGGGTGGAAGAAGAGGATGTGGGCTGAAGATACAGACTAGGAAACATTAACACCGAAAGGTATTCAGAGTCTTGGGCGGAGGAGAGACTGCTGAGGGAGAACTGTGTAGGGGAGGACAGTGGCCTCTGGCGGGGCTCCAGCATGACTGGGGACAGCGGGAGGGAAGGCTGAAGACAGGGACCAGAAGACTATTCATACAGCCGGCTGTGGTGTACTCTGTCTGGGGATGAAACTTGAGTAACAGCAATCATTAGCTGGTTAAAGAGGGTCATGAAGCTAGCTCCTGGGTTGATCCCTAAGGAAGCCACTTTATTTCTTTCCAGAGTTAAAGCATTTTGGATAACAGTGACGACATTTGCATCCTATCTGTAAATGCTTTCAGTAATGAGGAACTCAAAGTGAGAGAGAATAGCTACACTAACACAACTTGATCAACAATTTAGAAAATCAGGAGCACAATGCTCCAAAGGGGAGATGGAAGAGTTATAGCATCTCATTCAACTCAGGATTCCCACAACCAAATCTGTATAAGAGGCACTGCTTTATGTCCCATAGGGAGGAACATTTTCTTTCTGCAAGGAAAGTTCCATGAAGGACTGCGGGATTATGTTCTGGGTTGTTTTCAATAAGTTATAATACTGGGAATTTTTCTGTGAAAAATAAAATGTTCCTCCCCTTACTGAAAAAAAAAAGATGTGAAAATTTTAACCAATGCATATTGCTTTCTCCTGCACAGCCTAGCACTGGAATTTTATGTGATTTTTCACATTTGAAATGAACAGCGCCACCTAATGGTCACAAGCCATATTCCCAAAGAGAGGAAGAGAACTAACAATGAAGAAACGAAAATCAGGCCCCCGTCCCATCACTTCATGGCAAACAGATGGGAAACAGTGGAAAGAGTGACAGATCTTATTTTCTTGGGCTTCAAAATCACTGTGGACAGTGACTGCAGCCATGCAATTAAAAAACACTTGCTCCTTGGAAGGAAAGCTCTGACAAAACTAGACTGCATATTAAAACCAGAGAAACTTTGCTGACAAAGATCCATGTAGTCAAAACAAAATGAGTGCAACCCGAATGCATTGCCCCAGCGGGGAACCGCGGGCTTGGAGTTGGGCAGAAGTCATTTCAGATGAGTTCAGTATAACAGCGCCTGAAGACATCTGGGTGGAAGAAGAGGATGTGGGCTGAAGATACAGACTAGGAAACATTAACACCGAAAGGTATTCAGAGTCTTGGGCGGAGGAGAGACTGCTGAGGGAGAACTGTGTAGGGGAGGACAGTGGCCTCTGGCGGGGCTCCAGCATGACTGGGGACAGCGGGAGGGAAGGCTGAAGACAGGGACCAGAAGACTATTCATACAGCCGGCTGTGGTGTACTCTGTCTGGGGATGAAACTTGAGTAACAGCAATCATTAGCTGGTTAAAGAGGGTCATGAAGCTAGCTCCTGGGTTGATCCCTAAGGAAGCCACTTTATTTCTTTCCAGAGTTAAAGCATTTTGGATAACAGTGACGACATTTGCATCCTATCTGTAAATGCTTTCAGTAATGAGGAACTCAAAGTGAGAGAGAATAGCTACACTAACACAACTTGATCAACAATTTAGAAAATCAGGAGCACAATGCTCCAAAGGGGAGATGGAAGAGTTATAGCATCTCATTCAACTCAGGATTCCCACAACCAAATCTGTATAAGAGGCACTGCTTTATGTCCCATAGGGAGGAACATTTTCTTTCTGCAAGGAAAGTTCCATGAAGGACTGCGGGATTATGTTCTGGGTTGTTTTCAATAAGTTATAATACTGGGAATTTTTCTGTGAAAAATAAAATGTTCCTCCCCTTACTGAAAAAAAAAAGATGTGAAAATTTTAACCAATGCATATTGCTTTCTCCTGCACAGCCTAGCACTGGAATTTTATGTGATTTTTCACATTTGAAATGAACAGCGCCACCTAATGGTCACAAGCCATATTCCCAAAGAGAGGAAGAGAACTAACAATGAAGAAACGAAAATCAGGCCCCCGTCCCATCACTTCATGGCAAACAGATGGGGAAACAGTGGAAAGAGTGACAGATCTTATTTTCTTGGGCTTCAAAATCACTGTGGACAGTGACTGCAGCCATGCAATTAAAAAACACTTGCTCCTTGGAAGGAAAGCTCTGACAAAACTAGACTGCATATTAAAAACCAGAGACGTAACTTTGCTGACAAAGATCCATGTAGTCAAAACTATGGTTTTTCCAGTAGTTATGTATGGATGTGAGCGCTGGGCCATAAAGGAGATGGAATGCCAAAGAACTGATGCTTTCAAATTGTGGTGCTAGGGAAGACTCTTGAGAGGACCCAGCACTGCAAGGAGGCCAAACCAGTCAATCCTAAAAGAAATCAACGCTGAATATTCACTGGAAGGAATGATGCTGAAGCTGAAGCTCCAATACTTTGGCCACATGATGTGAAGAGCTGACTCACTGGAAAATACCCTGATGCTGGGAAAGATTGAGGGCAGGACAAGGGGACAACAGAGGATGAGATGGTTAGATGGCATCACCAACTCAATGGACATGAGTTTGAGCAAACTCTGGGGTATAGTGAAGGACAGAGAAGCCTGGCGTTCTGCAGTCCATGAGGTCACAAAGAACTGGCCATGATTTAGCAACTGAACAGCAACATTATCACTAGAAACATCTTGGATGAAATAATACGTTCAACTATGACAATTCTATTTTTTAAAAAAAATAGGTAAATTAGGGGTTCCAATACAAGGATTTTATCTCGATATCTACAAGGCCAACATGGGACCAGTCTTCTGCATGTAAATAACTATTCCATGTGCTCTCCATGCAGCCCCCTTAAGACTGGGGACGTTACGGGACTACTGAATGGATCTTGGATGGGGACTGAAGCCGGCCTTCATTAAGGTTGCTAACAATTTTCCCCCGAAAAAAGATGAAAATTTTAACCAATGCATATTGCTTTCTCCTGCACAGCCTAGCACTGGAATTTTATGTGATTTTTCACATTTGAAATGAACAGCGCCACCTAATGGTCACAAGCCATATTCCCAAAGAGAGGAAGAGAACTAACAATGAAGAAACGAAAATCAGGCCCCGTCCCATCACTTCATGGCAAACAGATGGGAAACAGTGGAAAGAGTGACAGATCTTATTTTCTTGGGCTTCAAAATCACTGTGGACAGTGACTGCAGCCATGCAATTAAAAAACACTTGCTCCTTGGAAGGAAAGCTCTGACAAAACTAGACTGCATATTAAAAACCAGAGACGTAACTTTGCTGACAAAGATCCATGTAGTCAAAACTATGGTTTTTCCAGTAGTTATGTATGGATGTGAGCGCTGGGCCATAAAGGAGATGGAATGCCAAAGAACTGATGCTTTCAAATTGTGGTGCTAGGGAAGACTCTTGAGAGGACCCAGCACTGCAAGGAGGCCAAACCAGTCAATCCTAAAAGAAATCAACGCTGAATATTCACTGGAAGGAATGATGCTGAAGCTGAAGCTCCAATACTTTGGCCACATGATGTGAAGAGCTGACTCACTGGAAAATACCCTGATGCTGGGAAAGATTGAGGGCAGGACAAGGGGACAACAGAGGATGAGATGGTTAGATGGCATCACCAACTCAATGGACATGAGTTTGAGCAAACTCTGGGGTATAGTGAAGGACAGAGAAGCCTGGCGTTCTGCAGTCCATGAGGTCACAAAGAACTGGCCATGATTTAGCAACTGAACAGCAACATTATCACTAGAAACATCTTGGATGAAATAATACGTTCAACTATGACAATTCTATTTTTTAAAAAAAATAGGTAAATTAGGGATTCCAATACAAGGATTTTATCTCGATATCTACAAGGCCAACATGGGACCAGTCTTCTGCATGTAAATAACTATTCCATGTGCTCTCCATGCAGCCCCCTTAAGACTGGGGACGTTACGGGACTACTGAATGGATCTTGGACTCCAGAGAAGGCACGTGAAGCCGGCCTTCATTAGTTCTGTCCCGGGAAGCTGTAGAATGTGGTAAGAACCTTCACCAGCCCAGCTCTGGAGTCAAAGGAATTTTCCATTGCTCACACATGCCATCCAGCTCTGGAGACACAAGTGAGAGACAGGATGGGAGGAACATGGCAGTGCTCCGTTTTAGTCAAGCTTCCTACTCTAAGAACAATGCCTCCCAGACTGAGACTTGGGTGTGGGGCTCCCGAGTCAAATGAATCACCTTCCCTTCCAGCTCACTGGCCTCTTCAAGACTCTGTCCCTTTAGTTTCAGCCTTTCAGAAGTGTTTTGAACCACAGGCTATAGAAATCTATAACTTCCCATAAGAATTGTTTTAAAATAGCCTGCTCTACTTGAGAAGGGATTTAAAAGATAAAGTACGCTGTTTCACTCTTCTCTCATCACATCAAATATTCAACACGAGCAAAATTCCACTAAAATGTTATGATGGAGAAAAGTCATGCTTTACTGCATACTTTTCTACCTGCTTTTAAGTTCTTTGGGGAGAATGAAGACCACATATTGCTTACATACAATCACAAATGTTTCTTGAATTAACTTCCAGGCTTACCAGAATGCAAGGGAGACTTCAAAACACAAAAGCCAACAAAGGATCTAAACAAAAAAGTTAAAATATAAGTTATTTGTGGAAAGTTTATTACATTATATGGAGGTAATTAGAAACGGTGATTTTGTCAAGTTGGTGTTAAGACTAAGCAATCACGTTCTTTGCTTTCTTCGACTCCGATAAGATCCTAAAATGTGTTGAAAAGGGGGAAGAGGGAAGAGATGTGATAGGGAATGGCTTGAGAATAAACTTGAGAACTATGGGCTAGATGCCATGGAGACCAACTGAACAGCAACATTATCACTAGAAACATCTTGGATGAAATAATACGTTCAACTATGACAATTCTATTTTTTAAAAAAAATAGGTAAATTAGGGGTTCCAATACAAGGATTTTATCTCGATATCTACAAGGCCAACATGGGACCAGTCTTCTGCATGTAAATAACTATTCCATGTGCTCTCCATGCAGCCCCCTTAAGACTGGGGACGTTACGGGACTACTGAATGGATCTTGGACTCCAGAGAAGGCACGTGAAGCCGGCCTTCATTAGTTCTGTCCCGGGAAGCTGTAGAATGTGGTAAGAACCTTCACCAGCCCAGCTCTGGAGTCAAAGGAATTTTCCATTGCTCACACATGCCATCCAGCTCTGGAGACACAAGTGAGAGACAGGATGGGAGGAACATGGCAGTGCTCCGTTTAGTCAAGCTTCCTACTCTAAGAACAATGCCTCCCAGACTGAGACTTGGGTGTGGGGCTCCCGAGTCAAATGAATCACCTTCCCTTCCAGCTCACTGGCCTCTTCAAGACTCTGTCCCTTTAGTTTCAGCCTTTCAGAAGTGTTTTGAACCACAGGCTATAGAAATCTATAACTTCCCATAAGAATTGTTTTAAAATAGCCTGCTCTACTTGAGAAGGGATTTAAAAGATAAAGTACGCTGTTTCACTCTTCTCTCATCACATCAAATATTCAACACGAGCAAAATTCCACTAAAATGTTATGATGGAGAAAAGTCATGCTTTACTGCATACTTTTCTACCTGCTTTTAAGTTCTTTGGGGAGAATGAAGACCACATATTGCTTACATACAATCACAAATGTTTCTTGAATTAACTTCCAGGCTTACCAGAATGCAAGGGAGACTTCAAAACACAAAAGCCAACAAAGGATCTAAACAAAAAAGTTAAAATATAAGTTATTTGTGGAAAGTTTATTACATTATATGGAGGTAATTAGAAACGGTGATTTTGTCAAGTTGGTGTTAAGACTAAGCAATCACGTTCTTTGCTTTCTTCGACTCCGATAAGATCCTAAAATGTGTTGAAAAGGGAGAAGAGGGAAGAGATGTGATAGGGAATGGCTTGAGAATAAACTTGAGAACTATGGGCTAGATGCCATGGAGACCAACGTTATCTCTTACCAAGCTCTACCATGTGCCAGGCACTGGCTTCAGCATCTTGTGTGCATTACTCCATGTCAGCCTCATCACCATCCCTGAAGGTAGATATTGCTACCCCATTGTGAAAAATAGTTGGGGGCAAAAGACTTTTTGAAGCTTAGATTAGCTACCTGGGATCCCACAGCTGTAAAAAGACAGAGTAGTTAGATGATGGTGCTATTGTTTAGTCACTCAGTCATGTCTGACTCTTTGTGACCCCATGGACTGTAGCCCAACCAGGCTCCTCTGTCCATGGGATTCTCCAGGCAAGAACACTGGAGTGGGTAGCCATTTCCTTCTCCTGGGTATCTTCCTGACCCAGGGATTGAACCTGCATTCCCTGCACTGGCAGGACGATTCTTTACCACTGAGCCACCAAGGAAGCCCCAGAGTTAGGGGCATTCATTGCTAACTAAGTGTCTTTGTGCACTGGCTCTTCCAGCTACTGACAGCAGAAATTTCATCTAGTGCTTCTCCCAGGAGAGATTTTTTTTTTCATCTCTTCCAATAATTCTGTTTAGCACAATGATCTGAGAACCACTTTCTTGGATCTGATAGGAAGGTCTTTAGGGATATGTCATAGGGATCTCTTTGATCTTTCTCATTTTTTTTGAAATTTTTTTCCTCGAGCTTTTAAAAAATAATTTTGTTTATTTACTTTTTGGTTGTGCTGGGTCTTTTCTGATGTGAGAGCTTTTCTCTAGTTGTGGTGAGCGGGGGCTACTCTCTAGTTGTGGTGTGCATGCTTCTCATTACAGTGACTTCTTTTGCTGTGGAGCACAAGTCCTAGGGCTTTAGTAGTTGCAATTTCCAGGCTCTGTAGTACAGGTTCAATAGTTGTGGCACATGGGCTTAGTTGCTCTGTGGCATGTGGGATCTTCCTGGATCAGAGATTGAACCCTTATCTCTAGGCATTGCCAGGTGGATTCTTTACCATTGAGCCACCAGGGAAGCCCTCCTTTGAATTTAAACTATAAAATCCTATGTTGTGGGGCTTCCCCTGGTGATCCAGTGGATAAGGACACCGCCTTGCAGTGCAAGGGGCACCAGTTCGGTCCCTGGCCTGGGAAGATCCCACGTGCTGCGGAGCGGCTGGAACCATGTGTCCAATCACCGAGCCGGAGCTCTGGAGTGCATGCGCCCAGAGCCAGCGCTCTGCGACAACAGACGCCACCGCGATGGGAGGCCCGCATGAGCCAAAGAACAAAGACCGATGAAAAACAGAGAAATGAAAGACCAATAGAAGTGGCCCGCCCGCTCCCCTCCCTCCCCAACCCGACCCCCACCCAAAATAAATAAATAAATAAATCTTTAAAAAAAAAAAATCCTATGTTGTTTTCCTCTATTTATAAAAGCAAGCCTTGCTCATTAAATAATTTTCTATGAGATACCTGCAAACAGTAAAAAGAAAATAAAACATTATTAGTAGCTTGGTCACACAGAGATAAACACTGACGTTTTGGAGTGCATCTCTCTCCAGGCCCTTTTCCATGTTTACATACACCCACACATATTCTAACAGCAACAGTATCAAAAATGTATATTAGTCTTTCTTTTTTGTTTTCAATATGCTGTGGACACCTTTCCATGACAAGAAAGAGATCTGAAACAACACACTGGAGCTCATCTTACATTCCATCAAATAAATCTGTCACCTAGTCAACAAGTTAGATCTCATCAGCATTTTCAAGTAACTTCTTTTTTTAAATTCCTGATTTCATTATTTATTTATTTTTGGCTGTGCTAGTCTTCCTTGCTATTCAGGCTTTTCTCGAGTTGAGGCGAGTGGGAGCTACTTTCTAGCTGTGGTGCTCGGGCTTCTCATGGCGGTGGCTTCTCTTGTTGTGGAGCACAGGCTCTAGGGCATATGGGCTCAGTGGTTGCAGCTCCCTGGCTCTAGAGCACAAGCTCAGTAGTTGTGGTGCCCACGCTGCTTGTGGGATCTTGGCTGGACCAGGAAAACTGACTCCATGTCTCCTGCATTGCCAGGTAGATTCTTATCTACTATACCACCTGAGAAACCTCCAATCAGCATTTTAAAATATATATATTTATTTGGCTGTGCTGGTCTTATTCGAGGCATGTGGGATCTAGTTCCCTGACCAGGGATCAAACCCACGCCCCCTGCACTTGGAGCTCAGAATTTTAGTCACCGGACCACCAGGGAAGTCCCCAGTCAGCATTTTTATTAGTGACTTGAATGAAGGATTAGGTTTCAGGTTATTTTGATCAAATATTTGGATGACACAAAGTTAGCAGAGATGGCTAATGCCCTTGATTCAAAGAATCAGAATGTAAATCATCTTAATAAATGCAATTGTGACTCTAAAACTTAATAACAAATATAAAACTTCAAGTCTGTGTAGTATCTCCCTGACAAAACCTCATATTTGGGGGAGTGGGGAAAGTCCAGACTTTAAGAAGGGGGTGAAGACAGAGCAGGTAAATCAACCCTTATCAGTATCAACAAAGTGTATAGCAAGAGGAATGGTACAACCAAAGCAATGAGAATGATAAATAGCCACCCAAGAGCAGGCAACATGTCAATCTCAATAAAACTTATTATTACCTTAGGAGAGCTCAGTAAGTCACCCACTCTGTGGATGGAGCACCAGGCCCTTTTCCATGTTTACATACACCCACACATATTCTAACAGCAACAGTATCAAAATGTATATTAGTCTTTCTTTTTTGTTTTCAATATGCTGTGGACACCTTTCCATGACAAGAAAGAGATCTGAAACAACACACTGGAGCTCATCTTACATTCCATCAAATAAATCTGTCACCTAGTCAACAAGTTAGATCTCATCAGCATTTTCAAGTAACTTCTTTTTTTAAATTCCTGATTTCATTATTTATTTATTTTGGCTGTGCTAGTCTTCCTTGCTATTCAGGCTTTTCTCGAGTTGAGGCGAGTGGGAGCTACTTTCTAGCTGTGGTGCTCGGGCTTCTCATGGCGGTGGCTTCTCTTGTTGTGGAGCACAGGCTCTAGGGCATATGGGCTCAGTGGTTGCAGCTCCCTGGCTCTAGAGCACAAGCTCAGTAGTTGTGGTGCCCACGCTGCTTGTGGGATCTTGGCTGGACCAGGAAAACTGACTCCATGTCTCCTGCATTGCCAGGTAGATTCTTATCTACTATACCACCTGAGAAACCTCCAATCAGCATTTTAAAATATATATATTTATTTGGCTGTGCTGGTCTTATTCGAGGCATGTGGGATCTAGTTCCCTGACCAGGGATCAAACCCACGCCCCCTGCACTTGGAGCTCAGAATTTTAGTCACCGGACCACCAGGGAAGTCCCCAGTCAGCATTTTTATTAGTGACTTGAATGAAGGATTAGGTTTCAGGTTATTTTGATCAAATATTTGGATGACACAAAGTTAGCAGAGATGGCTAATGCCCTTGATTCAAAGAATCAGAATGTAAATCATCTTAATAAATGCAATTGTGACTCTAAAACTTAATAACAAATATAAAACTTCAAGTCTGTGTAGTATCTCCCTGACAAAACCTCATATTTGGGGGAGTGGGGAAAGTCCAGACTTTAAGAAGGGGGTGAAGACAGAGCAGGTAAATCAACCCTTATCAGTATCAACAAAGTGTATAGCAAGAGGAATGGTACAACCAAAGCAATGAGAATGATAAATAGCCACCCAAGAGCAGGCAACATGTCAATCTCAATAAAACTTATTATTACCTTAGGAGAGCTCAGTAAGTCACCCACTCTGTGGATACACAGGTTCTGGAGCAGTTTACCTGGTAAGAGTTTCCTGGGACAAGTTCTGATGTGCAGATCATGGGGACTGCCCGGAGGCTAGCTTTTCATGGCTCGCAAGGAGAAGGCTGACTCCTCCAAGTGTACAGACAGAGACTGGAACCTGGCAAGACTCTCCTCACTTAGAGTATTTTAAAAATCTAGCTAAGTCACTTCTAACAGAGAACTCTGGTCTTAACGAACCCACTTGCTAAAAAGATTTTGTCCTCAGGTGTTTGAGGAACGAAGTGATTTGTCTCCAGGAAGAGGATACATGCTGGGCAGGGGGAGCTTGGCCATTGTGGTGTGGGGATGAGACCTCAGTGGGACGGAAAGACTGCCAGAGGTCGGCTGGGTGGAACAGGGGCGGGCCAAGCAGGGGCTTCCCCTGCTTCTGGAAGGAAGACTTGGGATCTGCGCTTGACAAGGCTGTTTTCTGTTGCTGTCAGCCTCCCCGTTCAGCCTGAAAGGCTGTGGACTCATGGGGTGTGGTCCCTGGTATGGTCATTTGAGATGAGCTAAAAAGGGCCTACGGGTAGCCAGACCCTCTGCTTGAGTCCTAGCCGGCAGGCCCTTTAAAGAAAGGGAGAGGCAATTCAGCCCACAAGGCGTGATCAATCAGGCATTCTAGGACTTTGCCTTAACAGATTCCTTTTGCTGTCTGGGAGGTTAATAAAGATGCACTTACATTTGATTAATTTCACAATTTCTCACTTTTTCTGTCCAATCATGGGCAACTAAGTACACAGGGATCCTCCCACACATACCCTATTCTCACAGATCCCTCTTTTAAAAGTTTATCACATGGCTCTGTGAGTAGATAGGAAAGAATCTCTTGTTGGTAGTGTTTTAACGAGAAATGTCTTATTGATTGGACCAGACTTCAGTTTATCACAATTTCCCTAAAGGCTGTTGTGTACTCTTCTCCTAATTTACTGGATGATTTGTCTAAAATGTATGTCACATCCCTGTTTGAGGAATTCTAGGATTCCTGGGACAGTGTTCTACACAAAGAAGCTATGGGCACAGCATCAATTATTATTAAACTCTGTCAGTCTCCTGGAGCAATCAAACAAGATAAGCCTGAGTGTTTTCTGCTTTTATCTGTTTTTCTCTAACCTTTGACTCTGAAATCAGTTGTAGATTGAGATATACAAGCTCAGTACTGAGTCCTTGGGCCCATTCTCACCCTCACTAGCAAGGCTTATAAGGAACCCACACTTAATACTACTGTGCTTCAAGGTCATTCGTAACAGTCCATCAATGGATCAGGTATAGTGTTTGCACCAGTTACAAGGAAGAGAGAGGTGGGTTTTCTCTGGAACACAAGTGTCACGGTATTAGTATAAAGAACCAGTAAAGCATTAATAACCAGCCGACCTCATCTTTTATTATCACAAAGAAATGCCAGTTGTTCTAACCCAAAAACCGTCAATTCCCTATTTTACATATATATTTTTAAACATACAGGGACCCTTCTCAATATAAAAGGTAGTTGTTCTATGACCTGCTTCTGGAAGGAAGACTTGGGATCTGCGCTTGACAAGGCTGTTTTCTGTTGCTGTCAGCCTCCCCGTTCAGCCTGAAAGGCTGTGGACTCATGGGGTGTGGTCCCTGGTATGGTCATTTGAGATGAGCTAAAAAGGGCCTACGGGTAGCCAGACCCTCTGCTTGAGTCCTAGCCGGCAGGCCCTTTAAAGAAAGGGAGAGGCAATTCAGCCCACAAGGCGTGATCAATCAGGCATTCTAGGACTTTGCCTTAACAGATTCCTTTTGCTGTCTGGGAGGTTAATAAAGATGCACTTACATTTGATTAATTTCACAATTTCTCACTTTTTCTGTCCAATCATGGGCAACTAAGTACACAGGGATCCTCCCACACATACCCTATTCTCACAGATCCCTCTTTTAAAAGTTTATCACATGGCTCTGTGAGTAGATAGGAAAGAATCTCTTGTTGGTAGTGTTTTAACGAGAAATGTCTTATTGATTGGACCAGACTTCAGTTTATCACAATTTCCCTAAAGGCTGTTGTGTACTCTTCTCCTAATTTACTGGATGATTTGTCTAAAATGTATGTCACATCCCTGTTTGAGGAATTCTAGGATTCCTGGGACAGTGTTCTACACAAAGAAGCTATGGGCACAGCATCAATTATTATTAAACTCTGTCAGTCTCCTGGAGCAATCAAACAAGATAAGCCTGAGTGTTTTCTGCTTTTATCTGTTTTTCTCTAACCTTTGACTCTGAAATCAGTTGTAGATTGAGATATACAAGCTCAGTACTGAGTCCTTGGGCCCATTCTCACCCTCACTAGCAAGGCTTATAAGGAACCCACACTTAATACTACTGTGCTTCAAGGTCATTCGTAACAGTCCATCAATGGATCAGGTATAGTGTTTGCACCAGTTACAAGGAAGAGAGAGGTGGGTTTTCTCTGGAACACAAGTGTCACGGTATTAGTATAAAGAACCAGTAAAGCATTAATAACCAGCCGACCTCATCTTTTATTATCACAAAGAAATGCCAGTTGTTCTAACCCAAAAACCGTCAATTCCCTATTTTACATATATATTTTTAAACATACAGGGACCCTTCTCAATATAAAAGGTAGTTGTTCTATGAGTTGTTTACTGAGATTTGCTTATGGATAAAACGAATGCTTGGTTATAAGAGATACTGAGTTTTTAAGCTAAAATCTTTGAGGCTGTACTTTGTATATCAACGTGTTAGAATTAATGCCAGTTACATCTTAAGGAGAATCTGGGCACCAACAGACGGTGATTTCTTAGGCACCTCCAGGTGGAAGTGCAGTGGCCTTCTGTCCACCGTATGTGCTTATTAGGTATTTCAGATTTAATAAGAAGTTGTCAATCCCTCCCTAGCTTGATGATTAAAACATATGGCTCTGAGTTTCACTGGAGCTCTGTGATCTAGGAACTTGGCATGATTTTTGTTTGTTTTGAAATTAATAATTTTTGGCCTCACTGGGTCTTTGTTGCTGCATGCAGGGCAACATGTTACAGTGAGGGAGGCCTCTGTCTAGTTGCAGCATAAGGGCTTCTCGTTGCTGTGACTTCTCTTTTTGCAGTGCGTGGGCTCTACAGTGCTCAGGCTTCTGCAGTTGTGTCCCACAGACCCAGATACCCTGTGGCATGTGTTATCTTCCATAACCAGGAATCGAACCTGTGTCTCCCATATTGGCAGGCAAATTCCTAACCACTGGACCACCAGTTCAAACTTACCATGACGTTTAATCTTGGAACTCACAGCTGCTCCTTAACGACTGAGAACTTTGGGAAAATAACAGTATTTGAGGAAGACTACCTGAAGGACAGTAGTGTGCCCATTTTTTTTTATATCGACCATTTTCAAACTTCTTTAACCACAGAATTCTTGCTCAAACCATGTCTTTCTTAAAATCCCAGGGTCAGAGAATGGGATGCAAGGAAGGAATGAAGAGCCTGATTCCACCACTGATGGGCGTCTCAGAACATAGCCTGGGGGCCACTGATAGATCCTGTAACACCATTCATGGACAATGGGGAAGAGAAGCATAGAGTGGCACACGCAGATGAGATTGGGACCTTCCTAGAATGACTTCACTGAATTGTTTCAAACAGAAATTTTAACCAAAACCGTCAATTCTATTTTACATATATATTTTTAAACATACAGGGACCCTTCTCAATATAAAAGGTAGTTGTTCTATGAGTTGTTTACTGAGATTTGCTTATGGATAAAACGAATGCTTGGTTATAAGAGATACTGAGTTTTTAAGCTAAAATCTTTGAGGCTGTACTTTGTATATCAACGTGTTAGAATTAATGCCAGTTACATCTTAAGGAGAATCTGGGCACCAACAGACGGTGATTTCTTAGGCACCTCCAGGTGGAAGTGCAGTGGCCTTCTGTCCACCGTATGTGCTTATTAGGTATTTCAGATTTAATAAGAAGTTGTCAATCCCTCCCTAGCTTGATGATTAAAACATATGGCTCTGAGTTTCACTGGAGCTCTGTGATCTAGGAACTTGGCATGATTTTTGTTTGTTTTGAAATTAATAATTTTTGGCCTCACTGGGTCTTTGTTGCGGCATGCAGGGCAACATGTTACAGTGAGGAGGCCTCTGTCTAGTTGCAGCATAAGGGCTTCTCGTTGCTGTGACTTCTCTTTTTGCAGTGCGTGGGCTCTACAGTGCTCAGGCTTCTGCAGTTGTGTCCCACAGACCCAGATACCCTGTGGCATGTGTTATCTTCCATAACCAGGAATCGAACCTGTGTCTCCCATATTGGCAGGCAAATTCCTAACCACTGGACCACCAGTTCAAACTTACCATGACGTTTAATCTTGGAACTCACAGCTGCTCCTTAACGACTGAGAACTTTGGGAAAATAACAGTATTTGAGGAAGACTACCTGAAGGACAGTAGTGTGCCCATTTTTTTTTATATCGACCATTTTCAAACTTCTTTAACCACAGAATTCTTGCTCAAACCATGTCTTTCTTAAAATCCCAGGGTCAGAGAATGGGATGCAAGGAAGGAATGAAGAGCCTGATTCCACCACTGATGGGCGTCTCAGAACATAGCCTGGGGGCCACTGATAGATCCTGTAACACCATTCATGGACAATGGGGAAGAGAAGCATAGAGTGGCACACGCAGATGAGATTGGGACCTTCCTAGAATGACTTCACTGAATTGTGCTTTGACCAAGCACCATTATACCTCACTCTGGCAGATACTGTAAGGAACTGTTACCAGGAAATGAATGCAGTATTTACTGCAAGGTTGTTGTTAGAGATACTGTTTACTTGATTTTGTGACACCTTATCTGGGAAAAGCCCAAAGAGAAAAATCCATCCTAGTCTTTATACCAGAAATCACATTCTTCTGAGTGAATGGTTTGTTTCCTCCCATGGATGCAATGGTTGATCCTTCCCTCTTGGAGCTGGTTGCCAGAAAGCTTCAGAAGTAAGCCTGCAGACAATCCCAGCAGGCCACAAGAGTTCACAGCAAGTACTTCATGAACCAACTTCTCACTCAACTCCCCCTTGCTTTATAAAATAGAATCCCTTTGCCTTCATTCTTTTGCTTGGAAGTATTTTTTTGTATGTTATTCTATTACATATTTTCAAGCCACCTTGATCTTTTTAAAAATATTATGTAAGAACATCTTCCATGACTTCCCTGTGGGTCCAGTGGCTAACATTCCAAGCTCCCAAGACAGGGGGCCCAGGTTTGATCCCTGGTGATCCCACATGCCACAACTAAAAGATACCATGTGCCACAATGAAGATCAAAGATCCCTCATGTGGCAATGAAGACCTGACACACCTAAATAAATATTTTAAAAAGAAAAAGAGGGACTTCCCTTGTGGTCCAGTGGTTAAGACTCTGTGTTCCCAATTTAGTGGGGCCTGGGTTCGATCCCTGGTCAGAGAACTAGACCCACATGCCCCAACTATGACCCAGTGCAGCCAAATAAACAAAATAATTTAAAAAAAAATAAAAATGAAACAAAAAAAAAAGAAAAAGAGAACATCTAGCAACTCAAGAATAGAAGGAGCCTAGGATGATGAAAGGATGATGGAAATCTAAACCCAAGGAGGACCAGATCAGGAAACTAAGCAAGTCTGTTCAGGAAATTAAAATCTCAGCACAAACATGATAGCCATCTTCAGAGTTCTTAAAGGGCAAGGAGGAAGTTTATTCTGTATTCCTCTAGAGAAGGAACCTAGAATACATTATGGTCATTACCCCAAAAATGGTCAATGTTAGAACTAGACAAGGAAGGGACTGCACAAATCAGTGAGTTCTTTGTCTCAAGAAGTGTTCAAGTGAAGCTAAATGTCCTCCCTTCTTGAGAGGCTACAAAGATTACAAAGATGTGGTAGACAGCCTTTGAGTTCTTGGCCAGACCACACCCTCTCCTTTGGAAGAGTCACTTCAATATTTACTGAAGAGGTGGATGTAGGCAGCCATGTATCTGTCTTGGAACTTTTCCCCATCTCTGCCACAACAGATTGCATCAGGGCCAGATCTGTGACCCAGGTTGGAGCCTCCCTGTAACTAAAGAATATAACTGGCAGAGTCGAGAGGAGCTGAAAGATGATCCAGCATGGGTGTCCACATCAGAGCTGTGGGCACCCAAAGCATGCCGAGTCCAAGGTCTGGAGAAGCAAACTTGCTGGGGAAGGTGGTCTACTGAAGTGCAGGGAGAAGCAGCAGCAAGAAACAGCGCAGAGAGAGAAGAGAAGCCAGGTGACTCTCTTCCCCTAGGAGAGACAGATTCACTTCCCTCAGTTCCTTGCTTCTGTGACATTCCTTATCTCTGAACAATAACTGCCCATTGCCGAAGCTGTTCCCTGCACTGCAGAAATCTCTGACTACAATCAAAGTGAATCCTCAAATGGATTATGAGGATGGATTTGTGGCATCCAAAGCTGAGTGATCATCACATTGCTCTGAGTAAGCTTTCTGGGCTCCAGCCCCTGGGAATTATGATCTATTGGCAATAATTAGATACTAAAAAAATGTGTATTTTTACCCCCTCCTCCATCCCCCTCCTCCTATGGACTTCTCTGGTGGCTCAGACAGTTAAGAATCTTCCTGCAATGCAGGATTTGATCCCTAGGCTGAGAATATCCCCTGGAGACAGGAAGGCAATCCACTTCAGTGTTCTTGCCTGGACAATCCCACGTACAGAAGAACCTGGCGGGCAATAGTCCATGGGGCCATGAAGAGTCAGACATGACTAAATGACTTTCACTCACTTTCTCTCCTCCAAGAATTATGTTACTCGGTCAGTTTGTGAACCACTGATCAGGATTAGGATCTTGGTCCCTTTAAGATTCCAAACTTTGGTTTAGAAGTTGACACATGGAGCTATCTTCACAGTACTCTTCCTGCTGAAAGAAAACTGAAGGTTTTAGACACAACCACTTCAAATTCACATTTCAGAGAGGATATGGGCCCCTACCCTCCTCCCAGATTGAATATTAACAAGGTGTATTGATCAGCACACATGACAAATACAGTTCCCAGATCCTGGGCCAAGGTATTTAAACATCTGTATCAGTGACCTAGACAGTGGAATTAGAAGTATCAGTTCACTGATGTTATCAAACAGGAAAGATCATTGAGTCCCTCTTCCTTGGGCACTTGAGTTTTCCTAAGATGAGCCCTCCCTTCTCCCATTATGGGTGTTAGAGCATAGGGTTTTGCCTTCACTTGGCAACCAACATTTGCTTTATCTAGTTTCACAAGCTGATAACTTTTCAAAACTTTTAAAGTGTTTAACTATTCACTCCTGATACAGTAAGTAATTTCTAAGTTTCAAAGAGATATTATCAGGACTTCCCTGGTAATCCAGTGGCTAAGACTGCGCTCCCTAGTTCAATCCCTGGTCAAAGACCCTGACTGTTGCAACTAAGACTTGGCATAGCTAGCTAAATAAATAAATATTAAAAAACACACACACAAATAGATACTCTTGCCGCATGAAAGGGAAAGCCAGTGTGTATATCACACTCCAGGTTAGGGTGCCCTCTAGCCTGACAGACAGGCTGGTTCCTTAGACACTGCTCTGCCCATGGCCCCACTGTCTTCCAGTTCTCACCCCAGTATATTACGCCATCTTGCCTGGCACAGTGCAGAGCCCAATCCAGTTTTGATTATATTCTCTTATTTCTAGTTACAAAGTTCTTCCTTCTCCTCTATTTCAATTCACCCAACTTGTCCTCCTGATATGTTGGATCTCTCTCCTGCCACCTCACCAAGTACAACTCCTGCAACCAAACTCTATGCATATAGTTCAAGTCCAATCCCATCACTTCTAGTTGGTCCAGCCTTTTAACCTGTTCATTCCACACCTAATGCCTGTGCCGCCTAAGACCAATTGTTTAAGTTACATTATTTATTTTATACTGCCTCCTGCAGCTCAACTCAGCCAATTCTGCTCACCATTGACTTCCACTGTTTTTTCCAGGAAGTTAATGACCAAAAATCTCCACCGCACAGCAGCAAGGAGGGAAAAGAATCTTCACAGTACTCTTCCTGCTGAAAGAAAACTGAAGGTTTTAGACACAACCACTTCAAATTCACATTTCAGAGAGGATATGGGCCCTACCTCCTCCCAGATTGAATATTAACAAGGTGTATTGATCAGCACACATGACAAATACAGTTCCCAGATCCTGGGCCAAGGTATTTAAACATCTGTATCAGTGACCTAGACAGTGGAATTAGAAGTATCAGTTCACTGATGTTATCAAACAGGAAAGATCATTGAGTCCCTCTTCCTTGGGCACTTGAGTTTTCCTAAGATGAGCCCTCCCTTCTCCCATTATGGGTGTTAGAGCATAGGGTTTTGCCTTCACTTGGCAACCAACATTTGCTTTATCTAGTTTCACAAGCTGATAACTTTTCAAAACTTTTAAAGTGTTTAACTATTCACTCCTGATACAGTAAGTAATTTCTAAGTTTCAAAGAGATATTATCAGGACTTCCCTGGTAATCCAGTGGCTAAGACTGCGCTCCCTAGTTCAATCCCTGGTCAAAGACCCTGACTGTTGCAACTAAGACTTGGCATAGCTAGCTAAATAAATAAATATTAAAACACACACACACAAATAGATACTCTTGCCGCATGAAAGGGAAAGCCAGTGTGTATATCACACTCCAGGTTAGGGTGCCCTCTAGCCTGACAGACAGGCTGGTTCCTTAGACACTGCTCTGCCCATGGCCCCACTGTCTTCCAGTTCTCACCCCAGTATATTACGCCATCTTGCCTGGCACAGTGCAGAGCCCAATCCAGTTTTGATTATATTCTCTTATTTCTAGTTACAAAGTTCTTCCTTCTCCTCTATTTCAATTCACCCAACTTGTCCTCCTGATATGTTGGATCTCTCTCCTGCCACCTCACCAAGTACAACTCCTGCAACCAAACTCTATGCATATAGTTCAAGTCCAATCCCATCACTTCTAGTTGGTCCAGCCTTTTAACCTGTTCATTCCACACCTAATGCCTGTGCCGCCTAAGACCAATTGTTTAAGTTACATTATTTATTTTATACTGCCTCCTGCAGCTCAACTCAGCCAATTCTGCTCACCATTGACTTCCACTGTTTTTTCCAGGAAGTTAATGACCAAAAATCTCCACCGCACAGCAGCAAGGAGTGAAAAGAATTCCTGTCTCTCTTTTCCACCTTCAGTGCCTACAGTACTGAAGTTTCTCTGCATCTTCCACTAGGGGGTACCACCCCATAATTTTTGAAACAGGAAGTCTGCTGAATACAGTTCTTAATGAAAAATGAAGTCCAGGCACAGTGGACTTTTTTCAAACTTTTCTGAACACATGCTGTAATTTTATGAAGCAATTTAATGTGATTCCTTTTAAATAAAAGCTGCCCCATGGGCAGAGTAATAGGCAACAATCCTGAGCAGTATAAACTTATATAAGGAATGCCAATTAAAAATCCTTGGTTCTATTATGGTAAGATAAATAGTCATGAATTAAATGAAATAAATGTAAAAACTCAATACAGCCAGACAAGTGAAGTTATTTTTACTTTAGCAAGAGAAATAGACATGCTGAACAAAAGTTGGCTTTAAAATGAAAGTTTTTGTTAAACAAAAATAAGGCAACTCAGATGTTCTGGAACTCTGCATAAATGGAACCGGATTCTCTTATTTTGGGGTATAAAAGACTAGCAACACTAAAATTCGTTCAAGTGTTTTGGGTTTTTGAAGAGGAAGTATGCCCAGACATCACACTGTAGTGACTGAAAATGCAGGATGGCCAGAATTTAGCATCCCTTAGACTTTTCAGTCTCCCACTTAACTCTATAAAAACTTGGCCAGCCTCCATTTCCTTAACATAAATTTTAGTCCTGCATCAGTCTGATGGCTTTAATAATAGGATCAACTGCCTACATTTGGGGTGTAAGCTACTGAATATAAAGCACTTACAGACTGACTGGCTCACAATAGGCACTCAAGAAAGGCTAAGACTTTAATCCATTCAATGAGTCAGTATAAGGAAGACCTCTTAGGATGGCTAAGGACAGATATCTTTGCGTTGATTACTATCACTTTGGCAAACATACTCATACAGATAAGTAACCAGGAGACAAGAGAAGTTAAGCAATTTGACAATGGTCACACGGCTTTGTCTTGATAAACTTTAGATTTTGGACTTTCTTAATGTCAGGCAACTTTCTTTCCCCTACCCATATTGCTTCTCCTAGTATGTGACAATTAGTGCAGATTAGAAACATTCTATGGTTAACAACTGGTTCTGTTCCTAAACTTTTTGTAAATGTAAGCAAGTAAACATTGTTGCAGCAATGTCAAAGACTCCAGAAGTATGTATCTTCAACAGGTTTGACTTTTAAGTACCTTTCCTACTTTTAGAAATGTATCCCAAGGAAATAATACAAAATGAAAGGGTCTACAAAAAAAAAAAAAAAAAAAAAAGGTCTCCTACCATATTCTTTGGAATACTGAAAAAACAAAAAACAATCTACATGCCTAACCACAGGAGAGTAGTTAAATATGGCAGATCCATGGATTGTGGAACCATTTAAAAATTATGAAGACCACAAAGAAATGGGAAATATTTACTTTATTCATCTCACTCCATAAGGAAGTAATTTAACACATAGAATCATCATGTATCTTTATAATTAAAATCAATTACATAATTATATGGATAAATACAGAAAATAAAATGAAAAAAATAAAGGGATTTTATGAGCACTGGAATTAGAAATGACTTTTTCTTAAACTTTGAGTTTTCTTTATAATAAAGAGATGCAATAATGGCTTGTTTAGAATGAACTTTCTTTATTGGGACTGGGAAAGATTTACATGATCCAAATGTCCTTTAATGCATCATGAGAACATACGATCAAATGAAAGGCAGGTCAGAACCCTCATTATACACTGAACCGAGGGACACAGCAATGTATACCCATCCCTGAACTCTCAGAACTTACAAGCTGGTAGAGGAGACATGACATATACCTGGATCTCAACACGGCTCTACCTACAAAACCTTTAACAGATTAAAGACTGACTGGCTCACCATAGGCACTCAAGAAAGGCTAAGACTTTAATCCATTCAATGAGTCAGTATAAGGAAGACCTCTTAGGATGGCTAAGGACAGATATCTTTGCGTTGATTACTATCACTTTGGCAAACATACTCATACAGATAAGTAACCAGGAGACAAGAGAAGTTAAGCAATTTGACAATGGTCACACGGCTTTGTCTTGATAAACTTTAGATTTTGGACTTTCTTAATGTCAGGCAACTTTCTTTCCCCTACCCATATTGCTTCTCCTAGTATGTGACAATTAGTGCAGATTAGAAACATTCTATGGTTAACAACTGGTTCTGTTCCTAAACTTTTTGTAAATGTAAGCAAGTAAACATTGTTGCAGCAATGTCAAAGACTCCAGAAGTATGTATCTTCAACAGGTTTGACTTTTAAGTACCTTTCCTACTTTTAGAAATGTATCCCAAGGAAATAATACAAAATGAAAGGGTCTACAAAAAAAAAAAAAAAAAAAAAAAGGTCTCCTACCATATTCTTTGGAATACTGAAAAAACAAAAAACAATCTACATGCCTAACCACAGGAGAGTAGTTAAATATGGCAGATCCATGGATTGTGGAACCATTTAAAAATTATGAAGACCACAAAGAAATGGGAAATATTTACTTTATTCATCTCACTCCATAAGGAAGTAATTTAACACATAGAATCATCATGTATCTTTATAATTAAAATCAATTACATAATTATATGGATAAATACAGAAAATAAAATGAAAAAAATAAAGGGATTTTATGAGCACTGGAATTAGAAATGACTTTTTCTTAAACTTTGAGTTTTCTTTATAATAAAGAGATGCAATAATGGCTTGTTTAGAATGAACTTTCTTTATTGGGACTGGGAAAGATTTACATGATCCAAATGTCCTTTAATGCATCATGAGAACATACGATCAAATGAAAGGCAGGTCAGAACCCTCATTATACACTGAACCGAGGGACACAGCAATGTATACCCATCCCTGAACTCTCAGAACTTACAAGCTGGTAGAGGAGACATGACATATACCTGGATCTCAACACGGCTCTACCTACAAAACCTTTAACATTCCATCTTGTACTAGGCCTGTTCCCCTCCCAGCTTTCATGCCACCTGCTCATTCACATCCTTAGAACTCCCAGTCGGCGGGTTCCTATGCTCTCTGTTGTTCCCCCAGCTTTGTTTCACTTTTCTTTGCTCTTCTGCTAATACTAAGGTCTAGCACTTCAGCTACCCTCTTCCACAATAACTGTAATATCTGAGACCTTTATTTCTAATTCACCTGACCTGAAAGCCACCAGGAGCTACACATATTCACTCACCTTTGCCCAGCCTGGCTTGTGGAACTCCTGCTAGGTGAGGTCATCCAGCATCCGTTCACACACTCCTGGCCAGTTCCTTGTCCCTGACCTGTCAGTTCTGCCTAGTCTCAGGCTTTCCCTTCTTTCCCCCAGTATACAGAAATTCTTACATGAGAACTTTCTCCCCTTGAGCCAAGCCCAAAGCACAGCTGCATTCTGCATCCATCCTTACTCTCTGCCTTCCTGTTTCAGAGGTGACCCGAGCATGCCCCTGCTCTCAAATCCAGCACCTCCTGCCTGCTCCTGCCTTCCTACCATCCATGAGCTTGTTGTCCCTCTCTTCAGCCTAGCCTGAGCTATGATCTTTTCCCCTCAAATCTCTTTTCCCTCCAATCATTGCTGTCATCTATAAAGAAGCCTTTCCCTTGAAATGGATACATACTCTTCTAAATGATTACCACTTGCTTTTCTCCTCCCCAATATTTCTAAAAGAGCTGTTTTACCTTGGCTGTCTCCAAGTCCTCTTTGCCTTCTTGGAGATAACCTCATTCCTCCCACCCCCACCATCCAAACTGTTCCCATGCAAACTAAATCCAATGATGCTTTTCATTACTTATCTCACTAGAACCCTCAATGGTGTTTCATCCTGTTAACCATTACCTTTCTTGAAATAGTCTCTTCTTTTGGCTTTTGGAACACTCCAATCTGACCACCATTACTGGAATGAATAAACAAACGTCACCCAGGGAGGGAAGAGCTAGTCAGACTCTCAGCTCAACAGGAGGGCTCATACTTCAGAAGAGTGGTGGCCAGGCAGTCGCTAGACTTAACATCCACTGGATTAAGTTCAGGGAACTGAATTCCTTCCTAGAGACTAGTTATGTGGACTCTGTGTCAAGCCAACTGATCACTCAATAATATAGGGTGGATAGACCCCAGTAACATGATACAGAGAACGGTTTATTCTTTGATCTCATTGAAGGAAAGGTGTATGTAGTAAGACTGGATCACTCTATAAGAACTTGAGGCCAGTGCTGGGATTTCCTCTCTTGGGGTATGATTAGGAGTGAGGGAAGTGGAATTCAAGTCAGCCTGAATTCCCTCAGTCTTCTCTAAGAGCTAAAGCTTCCAATCCACATTCATTCTATTCAGTAAGACAGAGTGAATTTTCATTATTAAAGGATTACTTTTTAGTTTTAGTATCATTCTTATAAAGTATAATCCAGTACTTCAGTAGATGCTCTCTTAACTATTTTGACTCTTTCTTACTCCTAAGTAATATGTCTCCTATCAGACTGCAAAGGTCTAGATGTCAAGGGTCCTTTCTAGTCTGTCTTTTTGTTTTCTACACTGGTTAGCACAATAGGGCTAACACTTGAAAGATGCTTTAAAAAAAAATTCCTGTTGTTTAATTTAGCAAGTATTTTAGCTTTCTAAATTTCAATGAGTTTTGAATGACTCCTGGGTGCAAAATAATATTTTAAGGGCAGCACTATAACATAGAAAATATTTAAATTATTTCCTTTATGAGTGGAAGAAGATAGAAGCCAAATCTCTCAATGACCTTTTTTCTCCTCCCCAATATTTCTAAAAGAGCTGTTTTACCTTGGCTGTCTCCAAGTCCTCTTTGCCTTCTTGGAGATAACCTCATTCCTCCCACCCCCACCATCCAAACTGTTCCCATGCAAACTAAATCCAATGATGCTTTTCATTACTTATCTCACTAGAACCCTCAATGGTGTTTCATCCTGTTAACCATTACCTTTCTTGAAATAGTCTCTTCTTTTGGCTTTTGGAACACTCCAATCTGACCACCATTACTGGAATGAATAAACAAACGTCACCCAGGGAGGGAAGAGCTAGTCAGACTCTCAGCTCAACAGGAGGGCTCATACTTCAGAAGAGTGGTGGCCAGGCAGTCGCTAGACTTAACATCCACTGGATTAAGTTCAGGGAACTGAATTCCTTCCTAGAGACTAGTTATGTGGACTCTGTGTCAAGCCAACTGATCACTCAATAATATAGGGTGGATAGACCCCAGTAACATGATACAGAGAACGGTTTATTCTTTGATCTCATTGAAGGAAAGGTGTATGTAGTAAGACTGGATCACTCTATAAGAACTTGAGGCCAGTGCTGGGATTTCCTCTCTTGGGGTATGATTAGGAGTGAGGGAAGTGGAATTCAAGTCAGCCTGAATTCCCTCAGTCTTCTCTAAGAGCTAAAGCTTCCAATCCACATTCATTCTATTCAGTAAGACAGAGTGAATTTTTCATTATTAAAGGATTACTTTTTAGTTTTAGTATCATTCTTATAAAGTATAATCCAGTACTTCAGTAGATGCTCTCTTAACTATTTTGACTCTTTCTTACTCCTAAGTAATATGTCTCCTATCAGACTGCAAAGGTCTAGATGTCAAGGGTCCTTTCTAGTCTGTCTTTTTGTTTTCTACACTGGTTAGCACAATAGGGCTAACACTTGAAAGATGCTTTAAAAAAAAATTCCTGTTGTTTAATTTAGCAAGTATTTTAGCTTTCTAAATTTCAATGAGTTTTGAATGACTCCTGGGTGCAAAATAATATTTTAAGGGCAGCACTATAACATAGAAAATATTTAAATTATTTCCTTTTTATGAGTGGGAAGAGAGGTAGAAATACGTCAATAGCCAAGAAGGATTTAGCACAAAGTTGAAAGGGCCCAGCATCTCCTTGTATATATTGCACCAACCTAGATATAAAAGCCAGAATCCCAAGCAATATTTAGAGCTAATATGTGTTTTCCTTGTAAGCAAATTATAGTAAGTTCTATAATTCCTTGTAGTTCATCTCCTTAGGCCTAATTTCCAATATCCTTAACTGTGGATAACAGCTAGATCTTTTAGGACCTTGAATTAGGGTGTTTTTTTTTTTTTTCTTTTTTTTCCCAGTCGGGTAAATAATCTGAAAGGAAAAAGAAGTCACCTGTAGTCCAGTGCATTTTTCTTCTTGCATGGTTTCTCTACCAGCTAGAGCGATATTTAAAGGCTCTGAACCTCTTCCATCTTTAATTATCTTTTTTTAAGTGTCATTTTACTTTTAGAGAGCTTTCCACTTTTCTTAGTTCTACAGCCAGATTGGGGCACCTGGCTGGAAAATCATTCTCCCTTTAAAAAAATAAAATAAAATGCTAGAATGTGAATGCAGGCATGGAATTCCAAACAGATTTATCAGAGTGCAACGCTTTAAGCATTGCAATGTGTGGCTGGAAGTTGACCGAAAGACGTCCTTAGGTTAACCTTCAAAAACAAGAGGCTCTAGAGACCTTTCCCCGCCTCTTTTGGATAAAAGAGGATGAATTACCTGAAATCTTCAAGGCTCCAGGACGCACGGCGCAGCGCCTCAGTGCAACTCTGTGCTGGAAGCGGCAGCTTCTATGATTTCTTCGGGCAAGACTGTCCCAGGCACTCTCGTCTCACTGAAGGCGGAAGGGGAAAAAGTACCTGAGCAAGGTAGGAGCCATTCAGAGTCAGCCTGGGGCCGCCACTCACTGCCACTCGCTCCAAGGAGGAGGAGCTGGCGTCCGGATCGAGAGGAACCGTGAGCCCTGGGTCCGCAGGTGAGGGAGGGAACGCCCGCCCCGCTCACCTCCGAAGAGGCGGGGCGCGGCTCCCGATTACCCGCAGGGGCGGAGCCGCCCGAGCACCTGGGCCGAGGCGGAACTGAGGGGTCCGGTCACTGCCGGAGAACCCAGTGCCAAGACTCACCTGTGCGCGGGCCGGAGGCCGGGCTGGGGCCAGAACTCACCTGAGCCCTTGGAGACCTGGCCCGGAAGTAGCTCCAGCCTCGCCCAGCGCGGACGCGCCCCTGGGCCGCCCGACCCGAGCGCCCCTCCGCGGGTGCGCGCGGCCGCCATGACCTGGAGCGCCACCGCCCGGGGCGCCCACCAGCCCGACAGCACCGCGTTCACGCAGCAGCGCCTCCCCGCCTGGCACCCGCTGCTGTCGGCCAGCATCGCGCTGCCGCTCTTCTTCTGCGCGGGTCTGGCCTTCATCGGCCTGGGCCTGGGCCTCTACTACTCCTCCAATGGCATCAAGGAGCTGGAGTACGACTACACCGGCGATGCGGCCGCGGACAACTGCTCCGGGTGCGCCGTGGCCGGCCAGGGCCGCGCGCCGCCGCCCCCCTGCTCGTGCGCCTGGTACTTCTCGCTGCCCGAGCTCTTCCAGGGCCCGGTGTACCTCTACTACGAGCTGACCAACTTCTACCAGAACAACATTGGGGCACCTGGCTGGAAAATCATTCTCCTTTAAAAAATAAAATAAAATGCTAGAATGTGAATGCAGGCATGGAATTCCAAACAGATTTATCAGAGTGCAACGCTTTAAGCATTGCAATGTGTGGCTGGAAGTTGACCGAAAGACGTCCTTAGGTTAACCTTCAAAAACAAGAGGCTCTAGAGACCTTTCCCCGCCTCTTTTGGATAAAAGAGGATGAATTACCTGAAATCTTCAAGGCTCCAGGACGCACGGCGCAGCGCCTCAGTGCAACTCTGTGCTGGAAGCGGCAGCTTCTATGATTTCTTCGGGCAAGACTGTCCCAGGCACTCTCGTCTCACTGAAGGCGGAAGGGAATAAGTACCTGAGCAAGGTAGGAGCCATTCAGAGTCAGCCTGGGGCCGCCACTCACTGCCACTCGCTCCAAGGAGGAGGAGCTGGCGTCCGGATCGAGAGGAACCGTGAGCCCTGGGTCCGCAGGTGAGGGAGGGAACGCCCGCCCCGCTCACCTCCGAAGAGGCGGGGCGCGGCTCCCGATTACCCGCAGGGGCGGAGCCGCCCGAGCACCTGGGCCGAGGCGGAACTGAGGGGTCCGGTCACTGCCGGAGAACCCAGTGCCAAGACTCACCTGTGCGCGGGCCGGAGGCCGGGCTGGGGCCAGAACTCACCTGAGCCCTTGGAGACCTGGCCCGGAAGTAGCTCCAGCCTCGCCCAGCGCGGACGCGCCCCTGGGCCGCCCGACCCGAGCGCCCCTCCGCGGGTGCGCGCGGCCGCCATGACCTGGAGCGCCACCGCCCGGGGCGCCCACCAGCCCGACAGCACCGCGTTCACGCAGCAGCGCCTCCCCGCCTGGCACCCGCTGCTGTCGGCCAGCATCGCGCTGCCGCTCTTCTTCTGCGCGGGTCTGGCCTTCATCGGCCTGGGCCTGGGCCTCTACTACTCCTCCAATGGCATCAAGGAGCTGGAGTACGACTACACCGGCGATGCGGCCGCGGACAACTGCTCCGGGTGCGCCGTGGCCGGCCAGGGCCGCGCGCCGCCGCCCCCCTGCTCGTGCGCCTGGTACTTCTCGCTGCCCGAGCTCTTCCAGGGCCCGGTGTACCTCTACTACGAGCTGACCAACTTCTACCAGAACAACCGGCGCTACGGCGTGTCCCGCGACGACGCGCAGCTGAGCGGGCTGCAGAGCTCGCTGCGCAACCCGGTCAACGAGTGCGCCCCCTATCAGTACAGCGCGGCCGGCCTGCCCATCGCGCCCTGCGGCGCCATCGCCAACAGCCTCTTCAACGACTCCTTCTCACTGTGGCACCAGCGCCAGCCCGACGGGCCCTACGTCGAGGTGCCGCTCGACCGCACCGGCATCGCCTGGTGGAGCGACTACCACGTCAAGTTCCGCAACCCGCCGCTGGTGAACGGCAGCCTGGCGCTGGCCTTCCAGGGCACCGCGCCCCCGCCCAATTGGCACCGGCCGGTCTACGAGCTCAGCACCGACCCCAACAACACGGGCTTCATCAACCAGGACTTCGTGGTCTGGATGCGCACAGCGGCGCTGCCCACGTTCCGCAAGCTGTACGCGCGCATCCGCCAGGGCAACTACTCGGCCGGGCTGCCGCGGGGCGCCTACCGCGTGGACATCACCTACAACTACCCGGTGCGCGCCTTCGGCGGTCACAAGCGCCTCATCTTCAGCAGCATCTCGTGGATGGGCGGCAAGAATCCGTTTCTGGGTATTGCCTACCTGCTGGTCGGCTCCCTCTGCATCCTTGTGGGCTTTGTCATGTTGGTTGTCTACATTCGCTACCAGGACCAGAACGACGAGGACGAGGACGACGAGTAATTCCTGCTGTCAAAGTCCCCATTCGGCTTCTTGCCAGAACTCCTGCAAGCTTCTTTAGACTTCTCCCTCTCGACCGTCACCCAATCTCAACTTCGCCTCGCTTTGCCTCCTGTTGTGGATGAGAGGACCAGAGGGAGGAATTACACCTGATGGGGGGCTTCCAGACTCTTTTAGGGTGTTTGAACTGCTAGAGCAAGACATTCCTGCAATTTCCCCCCATCTCTTTCACGAGTGGACATGTTGGACTCTTTGAGCGAGGAATGGATGCTTAGACATTCATATTCAACCCCCATCTGATGAAGAGACAGACCTAGAGATGTTAAATAATTCGTTCGAGATCTAATAGCTACTCATTGGCTCCTGACTCTTGATTCTGACTCTGAATCTAGGGCGTTAAGTACTATAGGATAGTGGTTTTCTTTTCTTGGGGAGGGGTGGAGGTGGGGTGAGTGTAGAGAGTGAAGCCCACAGACAACCAGCAGAGGCCTGGAGGGGTGGGGATGGCGGAATGGTACTGATTAAAAACGTAGGTAGATTAGGAGGCCCCATCCCCAGAAATTCTGGGGTGAGACCCTCAAAGTTTAGGTGAGACCTTCAAAGCTGCGGTTTTAACAAACCCGGCTGGATATTCCTCCTGCATTCCCTCAAGTCTGGCAATCAGTATCCTGAACCAGGAAGCAAGTAGGATACTGTCTGTTTCCCTGTTTCCTGATATGTCTGAGGCTGGGCGTGACTCCAGCACTTCATCGAGTTTTTCAGGTGGTCATTTTTACCAAAGGGCAGTGGCAATCATAATGCAAGTGGCATGTTTGGCGTGACGTCCGCCCAGGGCCCAACTACTCGGCCGGGCTGCCGCGGGCGCCTACCGCGTGGACATCACCTACAACTACCCGGTGCGCGCCTTCGGCGGTCACAAGCGCCTCATCTTCAGCAGCATCTCGTGGATGGGCGGCAAGAATCCGTTTCTGGGTATTGCCTACCTGCTGGTCGGCTCCTCTGCATCCTTGTGGGCTTTGTCACGTTGGTTGTCTACATTCGCTACCAGGACCAGAACGACGAGGACGAGGACGACGAGTAATTCCTGCTGTCAAAGTCCCCATTCGGCTTCTTGCCAGAACTCCTGCAAGCTTCTTTAGACTTCTCCCTCTCGACCGTCACCCAATCTCAACTTCGCCTCGCTTTGCCTCCTGTTGTGGATGAGAGGACCAGAGGGAGGAATTACACCTGATGGGGGGCTTCCAGACTCTTTTAGGGTGTTTGAACTGCTAGAGCAAGACATTCCTGCAATTTCCCCCCATCTCTTTCACGAGTGGACATGTTGGACTCTTTGAGCGAGGAATGGATGCTTAGACATTCATATTCAACCCCCATCTGATGAAGAGACAGACCTAGAGATGTTAAATAATTCGTTCGAGATCTAATAGCTACTCATTGGCTCCTGACTCTTGATTCTGACTCTGAATCTAGGGCGTTAAGTACTATAGGATAGTGGTTTTCTTTTCTTGGGGAGGGGTGGAGGTGGGGTGAGTGTAGAGAGTGAAGCCCACAGACAACCAGCAGAGGCCTGGAGGGGTGGGGATGGCGGAATGGTACTGATTAAAAACGTAGGTAGATTAGGAGGCCCCATCCCCAGAAATTCTGGGGTGAGACCCTCAAAGTTTAGGTGAGACCTTCAAAGCTGCGGTTTTAACAAACCCGGCTGGATATTCCTCCTGCATTCCCTCAAGTCTGGCAATCAGTATCCTGAACCAGGAAGCAAGTAGGATACTGTCTGTTTCCCTGTTTCCTGATATGTCTGAGGCTGGGCGTGACTCCAGCACTTCATCGAGTTTTTCAGGTGGTCATTTTTACCAAAGGGCAGTGGCAATCATAATGGTGCAAGTTGACCTCACTCCTCCTTGAACATAGGAATCTCTCTATAATGTGCAGAATGAGTGAAAACAACTAGCTGGCATCAGATTTGCAGAGCAAGGGTTTGTATCAATTCCTTTGCATGTAATAAGTTCTTTTTTTTTTTTTTTTTTTGGTAAGGTACTGTGTAGAAACTTGAAAATGTCAGATCAGTTTGTACAGTTTAGAGGGAAGGTTTTAGAATCAGGTAGCTGGAGGGGATCTTAGAGGGAAAGCGTTTTTCCTAAAGTCATATCTCTGACTCAGTCTTCTTTGTCATCTAAATGATTTTTTATGCTTAGAGGTTTTTTTAATGCTTATGTTCATACCTTTTCCCTTGTGTCTAAAAATGTTTTTTAATCTATATTCTTAAATGAATTATGTTTGTTTTTAATAATATGATTAAGTGAATGCTAAGGAATTACTCTTATGTAAACTAGACTCAAGAATTATTTGAACCTTTGACATAAAGTTAAACTTTGACTACTGTAAAATCATTCTAATACATTAATATATAAAGTTCGTGTTAGAAAATAGAATTTTTAAAAACTGTTTTATGGCAAACTGTTTTGATCTCTCTAAAAGTGAGATCATCTTGACCAGTTTATTTGCTGAAAGCAGTTATTTGGTGTTCTGACAGAATTCTAAGTGCCTGTTCTCTATTATGGCTACTTTCCAGTTACTACAATTTTGCTCGTGGATGTAAGGTAGTGCAATATCATGCAGTATTTTTTTGAGTAATCCAAACAATACTGAATAATTTATATGTTTTTTTTAAATCTTTGAAAATTAATAGTCATAGAATGCAGCATACCCATGCAGATAATTTAAGATTAGGAGGCCCCATCCCCAGAAATTCTGGGGTGAGACCCTCAAAGTTTAGGTGAGACCTTCAAAGCTGCGGTTTTAACAAACCCGGCTGGATATTCCTCCTGCATTCCCTCAAGTCTGGCAATCAGTATCCTGAACCAGGAAGCAAGTAGGATACTGTCTGTTTCCCTGTTTCCTGATATGTCTGAGGCTGGGCGTGACTCCAGCACTTCATCGAGTTTTTCAGGTGGTCATTTTTACCAAAGGGCAGTGGCAATCATAATGGTGCAAGTTGACCTCACTCCTCCTTGAACATAGGAATCTCTCTATAATGTGCAGAATGAGTGAAAACAACTAGCTGGCATCAGATTTGCAGAGCAAGGGTTTGTATCAATTCCTTTGCATGTAATAAGTTCTTTTTTTTTTTTTTTTTTTGGTAAGGTACTGTGTAGAAACTTGAAAATGTCAGATCAGTTTGTACAGTTTAGAGGGAAGGTTTTAGAATCAGGTAGCTGGAGGGGATCTTAGAGGGAAAGCGTTTTTCCTAAAGTCATATCTCTGACTCAGTCTTCTTTGTCATCTAAATGATTTTTTATGCTTAGAGGTTTTTTTAATGCTTATGTTCATACCTTTTCCCTTGTGTCTAAAAATGTTTTTTAATCTATATTCTTAAATGAATTATGTTTGTTTTTAATAATATGATTAAGTGAATGCTAAGGAATTACTCTTATGTAAACTAGACTCAAGAATTATTTGAACCTTTGACATAAAGTTAAACTTTGACTACTGTAAAATCATTCTAATACATTAATATATAAAGTTCGTGTTAGAAAATAGAATTTTTAAAAACTGTTTTATGGCAAACTGTTTTGATCTCTCTAAAAGTGAGATCATCTTGACCAGTTTATTTGCTGAAAGCAGTTATTTGGTGTTCTGACAGAATTCTAAGTGCCTGTTCTCTATTATGGCTACTTTCCAGTTACTACAATTTTTGCTCGTGGATGTAAGGTAGTGCAATATCATGCAGTATTTTTTTTTTTGAGTAATCCAAACAATACTGAATAATTTATATGAATTTTATTTTACTCTTCTAATTCTTTGAAAATTAATAGTCATAGACAGCATGCATGTCCATTGACCTCTGCTGTGGATCTTCTGGAACAGTTATAATTTAAGAGATTCTGTCCCAGTATTTAGGTAAACTAAAATATATTTCATAATGCCAGTGTGTTGGCTTCCCAGCTCCTGAATATGACACAATTTTATTGTCAGATTGTGTAGTGTGATCTTAGGTTAAGAATATATGATCATATGCATATAGAGTAATTTTTATTTATCATGAACTTTTGATTGAGCAGCTCTTTCTTTATAACTTACCACATTTTTTACTACTTGGTTGAGAAGACCCATGTATATGACAATCATTTTCACAATATTCATTGTATTGGTACAAAACTTTAAATGAGACTACAAAATTAAAGGTATTCTCACTAAATCAATGAATATGGTTCCTGGCCCTCTTCTCTGGGTTTTTGAAAGAGAATAAAGGTTATATTTGTGTTGCCTTTGTTATCACGTTCGTTTGCTTAATCCTTTTGAACTATGATCTTAAAGCTGCAAGCGTTAAAAAAGGTGCCAACTACCATCCACTTTGCCCTTTTGTTATTAGCAGATTTATAATGCAGCGAGAAAATCATCTTTCAGAATAAAGCCCACAGTGAAGTCAATCTTTCAGTGTTAACTTCCTAACATAGAATTTGAACTTACATCAACATTAACATGTAGTATGAATCAGACAATCCTCAACTGTTGTTTGAATTTGGTAAACTGTGGTCAATGTTTAATAATACTTAGTATTAAAAGTTACTAAAGAATATGACTGCAGCAATCTTCACTTCTGCATTTTACCCAAATTTTAAATTACAACTATTTCTTAGATATTTTGGACTACAAAGCCTCAGAAACTTAAAAAATAGAAAAGGAAACATTTCCCTGCATTGTAGCATTTTGTTTGGTATCTCTGGATTCTAGCTGGGCTTGAATTCTCATGTACACTAAATGCTTCCTAGCTAGCACTGTGTCATCTGGAATGAGACAGAAAAGACTGAACCTCAATAATTGGACCGGAAATATGTGGGTTTTTTTTTTTTTTTGGAAATGTGTTTTGATCTACCTTGTAAAGTAAACCACAAACAACAGAAACTAATGTGGTTGGCGGGAACTCCTCATACAGAATAACATAACAAGAAAGACTTTCCAAGAACCTCCAGAATAAAATCAAATAAACAATTCAAGGACTAGGCATTTGTTCAAATGAGAAACAGAACAAAAGTCCCAAGATTTCCTTTAGTAAAAAATATCACTTCACACTATATAACCACAACCCTTCCACACTGTGGTGTTTGTACTCACTTCCTGGGATAACTTAGAGTAATTTATTTATCATGAACTTTTGATTGAGCAGCTCTTTCTTTATAACTTACCACATTTTTTACTACTTGGTTGAGAAGACCCATGTATATGACAATCATTTTCACAATATTCATTGTATTGGTACAAAACTTTAAATGAGACTACAAAATTAAAGGTATTCTCACTAAATCAATGAATATGGTTCCTGGCCCTCTTCTCTGGGTTTTTGAAAGAGAATAAAGGTTATATTTGTGTTGCCTTTGTTATCACGTTCGTTTGCTTAATCCTTTTGAACTATGATCTTAAAGCTGCAAGCGTTAAAAAAGGTGCCAACTACCATCCACTTTGCCCTTTTGTTATTAGCAGATTTATAATGCAGCGAGAAAATCATCTTTCAGAATAAAGCCCACAGTGAAGTCAATCTTTCAGTGTTAACTTCCTAACATAGAATTTGAACTTACATCAACATTAACATGTAGTATGAATCAGACAATCCTCAACTGTTGTTTGAATTTGGTAAACTGTGGTCAATGTTTAATAATACTTAGTATTAAAAGTTACTAAAGAATATGACTGCAGCAATCTTCACTTCTGCATTTTACCCAAATTTTAAATTACAACTATTTCTTAGATATTTTGGACTACAAAGCCTCAGAAACTTAAAAAATAGAAAAGGAAACATTTCCCTGCATTGTAGCATTTTGTTTGGTATCTCTGGATTCTAGCTGGGCTTGAATTCTCATGTACACTAAATGCTTCCTAGCTAGCACTGTGTCATCTGGAATGAGACAGAAAAGACTGAACCTCAATAATTGGACCGGAAATATGTGGGTTTTTTTTTTTTTTTGGAAATGTGTTTTGATCTACCTTGTAAAGTAAACCACAAACAACAGAAACTAATGTGGTTGGCGGGAACTCCTCATACAGAATAACATAACAAGAAAGACTTTCCAAGAACCTCCAGAATAAAATCAAATAAACAATTCAAGGACTAGGCATTTGTTCAAATGAGAAACAGAACAAAAGTCCCAAGATTTCCTTTAGTAAAAAATATCACTTCACACTATATAACCACAACCCCTTCCACACTGTGGTGTTTGTACTCACTTCCTGTCATGGGGATCTCAACAATCTTGAGTAACTTCTCGAAGAATTATTGGTAGAGCTGCAATGTAATCAATTCCTTATATGCCCCTGGGTATATCAATTACTGTGTACAAGTAACTCCAATAATAGTAAGTGCCCTTTTCCTTTATTTTCATCAGGCATTTCTTTGCACCCTAGTTTTTTTTTTCCCACAATAAAGCATAGTTGATTGATTGAGATGACAAAGTTAATTTTTTTTTATTTCAATGTTTCCCCACAGGACAATGTCTCATAATTTCCCTCCAACAAAAGCAGTCACTTATAAAGTGTCATCAAGAAAGTCTTAGTGAATCTGACTGAAACACATTAGGTTCGTGGAGAGATCTTACACAAGAGTTAAATATGTACTTGTACACTTGTAATATATATTTTTTGTATAATTGTAAAATATACAATATATTCTTGTGAAGGATTTGCAAAAATTGTAAACAGTTGTTGACTCAGTGTATACTGACATCCCCCATGATTTCTCTGATAAGACTAACAACCTGTATTCATGGAAAATACTTCCCCACTGGTTGGCCACCTGGCATAATTCTCACCTTTAGTGGTAATTGTGTAAATTAGTTCACCACAGTCAGGTGGCATTCCTTTATTCATGCACTTGGGCAAACAGCTCAGCACAGGACAAAGAAAGACCCCGAGGTAGTGAAACCCAACGTAGACTGGCTATGTGGAGGCACAGGAGATGGGCAAGAAAAAAAAAAGGTGCGGTTTGAAGCAAGAGGCAGAATGTCCAAAAGGGGAGACTTGGTTGCAAAGGGAACCCATTGCAGAGAGCAGAGCTTACCAGTGACCTTAATGATGACAAACCTTTGAGAAATTCCGTTAAGTGGATGGTAGCTCACCTCCCTCAGAACCTCTCAGCTTGTCTTTCTGATCAGTTTCAGTGTGATTTATCTTTTTCTTTAGAAGCAAATGGTATTACTGTCAAGAGCCTCCTCTAATGGCCTTGTTCTCCACATTGAGCTCTTAACTAAATTCCCATTAAAGTGGATGAAACCTTACATCACTGATGAAAACTGCAAATGATGTGTCATTAATAATGATACTTTGTTCTTCTAAAAGGCCTTTGTTCTGAAAGTCCAAGGTGCTTAGCACTATGTTGTCTCATTAATCTTAGCCATCAAAATGCATAAGCTTTTAGAAAGTCATCAAGACTGACTGAGAAAGAGAGAAATAGATTTCATTCTATTTTGCTCAATGCTGTTCAGAGCTCTAGGAAAGCAGGCAGTGTTTTACAACAAAAGCACAGCCGTCTGGATGAGGCAATGAAAATCATTTCAATGGGCCACTTGAGTATTCTCAAAGGAAGACTTGATGTTTTGTTATGATTTTAATAAGTTAAAGACATATCTTATTTTTGTTAAAGAATCCAAAATGAGAGCTCCATCACTTCCTATTCATAGTAAATGACAGAATGCTGTTGTTTAGTCGGTAAGTTGTGTCCAACTCTTTTGAGACTCTGTGAACCTGCATCTCCTACATTGCAAGTGAATTCTTTACCAATGAACCACCAGGGAAGCCTAAATGACAGAATTGAAAACACTTTTACTCTTTCCTTTTTGTTTTTACCTATAGAGCTTCCCTGATGGCTCAGATAGTAAAGAATTTGACAGCAATGTGGGAGACCAGGGTTCAGTCCCTGGGTTGGGAAGATGCCCTGGAGAAGGAAATGGCAACCCACTCCAGTATTCTTTCCTGGAGAAATCCACGGACTGAGGCTACAGTCCACGGAGTCGCAAAGAATCAGACATGACTAAGCAACGAACATACAAACACAGGACTTTAGGGTGAGACTTGTTACATCAACATAATTGGCAAGAAACTGAATGATGGTATCTTACATACCATTAGGCAGCAAATTAGCTTATTTGTTCACTTTCATGAATCTTTAAAAACATTACTGACCATATATACCTCCAGTCCTAATTTTTCTTCTAACTCACACATCCAGCTGCCTCTGGGGCCTAAATGTCCTACAAATAGCACAAGCTCTGCGTGGTCAGCAGGAAACCCATTGACCTTTCCTCCAAATCCAAAAAATTCTTTCAAGAATAAAGCAAATGATGTGTCATTTTAATAAATTCCCATTAAAGTGGATGAAACCTTACATCACTGATGAAAACTGCAAATGATGTGTCATTAATAATGATACTTTGTTCTTCTAAAAGGCCTTTGTTCTGAAAGTCCAAGGTGCTTAGCACTATGTTGTCTCATTAATCTTAGCCATCAAAATGCATAAGCTTTTAGAAAGTCATCAAGACTGACTGAGAAAGAGAGAAATAGATTTCATTCTATTTTGCTCAATGCTGTTCAGAGCTCTAGGAAAGCAGGCAGTGTTTTACAACAAAAGCACAGCCGTCTGGATGAGGCAATGAAAATCATTTCAATGGGCCACTTGAGTATTCTCAAAGGAAGACTTGATGTTTTGTTATGATTTTAATAAGTTAAAGACATATCTTATTTTTGTTAAAGAATCCAAAATGAGAGCTCCATCACTTCCTATTCATAGTAAATGACAGAATGCTGTTGTTTAGTCGGTAAGTTGTGTCCAACTCTTTTGAGACTCTGTGAACCTGCATCTCCTACATTGCAAGTGAATTCTTTACCAATGAACCACCAGGGAAGCCTAAATGACAGAATTGAAAACACTTTTACTCTTTCCTTTTTGTTTTTACCTATAGAGCTTCCCTGATGGCTCAGATAGTAAAGAATTTGACAGCAATGTGGGAGACCAGGGTTCAGTCCCTGGGTTGGGAAGATGCCCTGGAGAAGGAAATGGCAACCCACTCCAGTATTCTTTCCTGGAGAAATCCACGGACTGAGGCTACAGTCCACGGAGTCGCAAAGAATCAGACATGACTAAGCAACGAACATACAAACACAGGACTTTAGGGTGAGACTTGTTACATCAACATAATTGGCAAGAAACTGAATGATGGTATCTTACATACCATTAGGCAGCAAATTAGCTTATTTGTTCACTTTCATGAATCTTTAAAAACATTACTGACCATATATACCTCCAGTCCTAATTTTTCTTCTAACTCACACATCCAGCTGCCTCTGGGGCCTAAATGTCCTACAAATAGCACAAGCTCTGCGTGGTCAGCAGGAAACCCATTGACCTTTCCTCCAAATCCATTCTTTCAAGAATAGTCCCAGATGCTGAAAATGACTCATTAATCCCGCTCAGTCATCCAAGCCCCAAACTCAAACTGCCTCCTTGGCTCCTCCTTCTGTTTATTCCCACATCCAACTGGTTATCAGATTCCACTGCTTCCAGATCCCAAATGCACTTTCAATCAGGTCTCTTGTTGTCACTGCCCTGGCCCAGGACTTTGTTATTTTCCATCTGGAAGTTGGAGGAGCCTACTAATTGGGCTCTAGTTTATTTTCCACATCTAAACCATGAGGAGCTAGCCAAAACACAGATCTTATCATGCAACCCTCAACTTCAAATCTCTCATGTCTAACACAGCCTACAGGAGGAAGTCCAAGTTCCTTAGAGAGCCTATAAGGCCTTCATGTTTGGCCTCACTCACTCTGAATCGTCATTCCTTCTTCTTCCAAGGCTCTACCAAATTCCAACTCTATTGAATGATCTGAAGGGGCCTGAACCCAGTATCTCCTCATGTGTTTAACTGTGCTTATCTTGCATGTCCACCTGACCACTGGAATCTGCCCAGTCATTCACAAAACCATGCTCAGTCTTTGGGTCATTGTCCTCTGCAAAGTCCTCCACAAGAACTTGCCTCCTCCATTCTCTGTCCTCTGCCTCACCTTCCCTTTGTTCATACTCCCTCCTCGCGGGACTTTTCATGTTGCCCACACATTGCTTTTTTGGTTATGTGCCGCCATATTCAACCTGTAAGTTCTTTGAGCACTGAGGATTTTTTTCTCATCTGTCAGTGCCAAGCTGAGTGACTAGCATGTGGTGCATCTTCAAACATTTGCTGAATGATTATTGGGAAGCCAGTGATGCCATTACTTTGCTACCACTGAACAGATGATTTTTTATAATTTAGATGAATGCATAGGAAATCACTAAAGAAACAAAGATGACACCCTAAATTTTTGAAAATCTTACAATAAGGAGTGTCGTGCATGCATATATATTTTTAAAAGCACGAAAGGCTAACCTTAGAGTCCCCATATGATTAATTTAAATGTGCATCAGGCTTTCCTCCCTAAACTAATTTGCAGAAATGAATAGCAGATAGGTTATATTAGTTCATTGGTAGTGCGGACAGAAACTTTATACTCAAAAGTAAATCAGTGTCTTTCCTATTAAACTGCAATAAGTTATTTGAATATTTATATTTTTGTGGTGCTTCTTTATAGAGGAGAATTTTTTTACTTACTGTAGTATTCTATAATAAAATGGAAATGAGCACTGCTTTCCTCCGCCAGATAATTACTCCAGAATCCACTTAAATGAAAATAGCATTTGTAGAGAAATATCTACAGAAAGAAAAGCAAAAATAAATGGAATACTAGTTGTCCCATTTACCGGCTGATGTTTGGTTTATAACATTTGGCACATCTTGATATCTACATAATAGTAGTTTTAAAACCATAAATAATATTTTACAGAGGTCACACCATAGTTATTTAAGTTCAGGGGTTTATTTCCCTGAGCACTAAGTAGCTATGAATGAATTATGTTTAGTCTGATCTGCCACAGAAGGGCCATAAACCTCCAAGTCATAGCAAACCGTGGAATATTACTTCAATACGTCAGGAAAATTGTACATGTAGAAGAATAATGCATGATAAGGGAAAGGTATTTTTATTTTTCTAAAGTAATATATGTTACTGGGCAGGAGCTATAAAATTTTGTTATGTTAAACTTTCCTCTGATTCTGGAAAACAAGTTAAGAAACGGCTTTGCCTGGTCAGCCCTAAGCCAGCAAAGCAGACTGTGGAAATAGAGAAGGCCTAGGAAAGAGAGTTTGGCTTTGGATTGGGACAGTTTTTTTTCCTTCTGAGAATCCTGCTCTTCAAAAAAGATGAAAGCAAGGGAAAGCTGCAAGAATGCAAGAGATGGTTTTGCGAACTTCTCTTTAGAATCAGCATTCTTCTCCCAGTGAACATTTGGATGTTCAGGCAAGTGTTTTTGTAGATACCCAAAAGTATCTACAAGAAGACAACAGTTTTCAGCACTAAGGTGCAATTCACTTCTAAAATTAAATATAGTTAAAACACTTAAATGAAATTATTAAGCATTTACCAGACAACATGCTAAGCAATTTCCTTGTTTTTATATAACAAACCCTAATATTATCCCCATTGTGCACATGCAGAAACAGAGGTTTAGAAAAATAAAGAAACTGGTCCAAGGTGACACGGTTGGTGAGCAAAAGCCAGAGGCCAGTGTGACTGCAGAAGCTCCCAGCTATTCAAAGTCAGTAGTGATGCCCACCAAGCAGTGTTCTGAGCACCTTACCCAGGTTACCCCATTGTAATCCTCACAACAATCCTGGGAAATTGGTGCTATTCTGGTCTGCAGGGCAGAGATGAGGAAGCCAAGGCTCAGAGAGGTAAGGTAACTAGCCTAAGGTCGCACAGATAGTAATGAAGAGCCAGGATTCAAACCGCCTTATCAGACTGAGGGTCTACAGTAAGGTATTGGACTTCTCATCCTCTATGAGTATTAAGAGTGATCTCAACAAGGAACAAACATATCAAGACAGAAGCAAAGGAACAAGGCTTGTGGGAGTGATAGGGTGGAAGGAGAGCCTCTCTTGACTATCGAAAGTGAAGACTTACTGCAAAGCTTCAGTTATTTAGACAACAGGGAAGACAACTAGACCAATGTAACAGTATGGAAAGGGCATCAGAGCATGAAAGAAAGCCCAGAAGTGATTACAATTTAGGAAAGTAGTTATTTCTTCTTCTTCTTCTTCCTTTTTTTTTTTTTTTTTTTTTTTGAGTGGTTACTTCTGAGACAATAAGAGGCAGATAGAAAGCAGCAGGAACAGGGAATGGGCAAACAGGGGGGTCAGAGGTACTGGTCACGTTCCATTCCTTAAACTAGGAGGTAGGGACACAAATGTCCATTTTGCTATCATTCCTTAAATAAGGTAGGACTTCCCAGATGGCAGTAGTGGCAAAGAATCCGCTTGCCAATGCAGGAGATGCAAGAGATGCAGGTTTGATCCCTGGATCTAGAAGATCCCCTGAAGAAGGAAATGGCTACCAGTATTCTTGCCCAGAGAATCCCATGGACGGAGGAGCCTGGCAGGCTATACAGTCCATGGGGTCACAAAGAGTCAGAACAGTTGAGCATGCATGCTAAAACTATGCAGATAACATAGTACTGAAGCAAATAATAACTCAGGAAATGCACCTTGTCCTCGTGAAAAGCTAGAGGGGCGGGGGATCTCGTGCTACACCTCCATAATGCCCTTAGAGTCCACTCCTTTCTGTGGTGCTTCCAGTGTTTCTATAGACTCACATAATGCATGTGGTTAGAATTCATTCTCAAGCATTTGTTACTTTAAGGAACTTGGAAAATTTTTTAATTTAACATTTTATTTAAAATGAATGATGAAAATGACTTTAGGTAGACTACTGCCCAAGCGCTCCATTCTAACTGAAAGTTCCGGAGGACTTCTGGTGAGTTGGACAGTCCAGTTTGTCCAAATGGGTCAGGAAGGAAGCAAAGCTCTGGACAGGGATAGTATAGGGAGGCAGTTGCTCCCTGAAGCACCCAAGCCTCCACATCTCCTCCTTGTTGTCCTTCATCAGAGCAGAAAATGGGAGGAAATGCAGTCTAAGAGCAGATATCTTGGGAAGGGAATGAATCGTGTTTTAACCACACCCCATCCAATTTGTGGCCAAAGGTCAACTCTAGCAGCCAAGCAGTGAGGCTGGATGTCAGATCCTTTGCCCACCACAGAGCCCTGCATCTCTCCTGCATCACATATCCCTAGACTGAGGGAGTGCATCCCTCAGAACTCTGCCACCGGGCCTCCTGATCCTGCCAAGAACTGTCTTTGAAGCCTGACTCAAGAGACGCAGAATGCAATGTGCCACTTCCTAGGTTGACAGCCTCCAATCTCACTCAAGTCAGAATCCGTTTTCTAAAGATGAGCCCTACTGCCCTCCGCTGGAAGGACTCAGAACCTCCAGCCTTTAACTACCTCTGGGCCTCACGCAGGTGGGAAGCAAAAAAAATCTTTTATGTGACTGCGTAATGCGCATGTGAAATACTAGTTTCCAAAATTAAGGCTCCTGGGGGTAAATAAACCACGAATGCTTATAAACTGCATAATAATTCTAAGTTTTAATACATTCCAATTAATCTGTCGAAAAAGAAACTGGAGTGTTTACCTTTGATTTGTATTCAAATTATAGATTATTTCCTTCAAATATAATTCTAGTGATTACTACCAATTTAAGTTCTTTCTGCTAAAAATTGTGTGTTTATTTTAGAGCTATGTCATAAAAGATTCTTGACGCTATTGTTGGAAAAGTACTTGCCATTTATTTTGCTGGAACTTGGGCTCAAAAATGAGAAAGACTCTTACTATTCTTCTTTTCAGCAAATAACTTTGCCAAAAAGACATGGAAATGTTGGGTTTTTATAAGAAACTTTTATTATTGATTTGAAATTAAAATTTTGATTTTTTTATAGTGAGCGGCTAGTAAATATTGACAGGCACCTTTTCCAGGAACTACATCAAGTTGCCACACAATCTTAAGAGGCTTGACAGATAAACCCTCTCCGCGACCACCTTTTCAAAAAGAAAGCCTATAATCTCTCTAGAAGCAAAATAAGTATACTCACTAGGATTCGATGAATGGCTCACTCTGAGACAGTAATTTGGGGGTGGATAATTTTAAACTTTGCATTTTTTTCTAAGGTTGAAGTTGAACCTTAGAAATAAAGAGAAATTTGTGACATATTTCTAAAACTTCGTATATGTGAATCATGTGCATATACCGCTTTGAGATTGAGCGATAACCTTATTTCCTCCATTCTAAGATGTACCTTCTCACGCCCCCACAGTTTTTCTTTTTTCCTCTAAGTCATCGTTTACTTTTCATCAATCTTTATTCTTTGGTATGTGTGGACCCCACCATCGCAGGGCCTCTCTCGTTGCAGAGAACTGGCTCTGGGTGCATGTGCTCCAGAGCGCTGGCTTGTAACTGGACACACCGGCCCAGCCTTTCCTTGGCACGTGGGATCTTCCCAGGCCAGCGATCTAACCGGTGCCCCCTGCACTACAAGGCGGACTCTTTACCCACTGGACCACCAGGGAAATCCCCACCCCCACATTTTTAACTGCTCTAAATTCAGGTTGTGTCTCAATATCCTGGCTTTTCACTATTCTCAGATTCTTAGAATTGCTGTCACTTAGACTCACTGTCAGCCAAGCCACAGTCATGATGTACTTGTCATTGTCTTGCACCATCGCCATATTTTGGGGCCAAACACTGCATTATGTATGATCATAGAGAGTGAAAAAACCTGTCTAGAGGGATTTGGAAGAGGTGGGCTCTGGGTACGAAGCAATATTTGGGGAAATTTAGCCAATTTAATTTTACATATACTTTCCTTTTTATTTCTGCACAAGTGAGACATATAATAAAACTCTATCCAAATAAGTATAAAAGAATCTCTTGAATAAGGGTAAATACAAGAACTTACAGATAAGGAACTATCAGGTCCTCTTTTAATGGGCAGCATTTTTTTCATAGTGGTCCATAAAATAATGGGACATGTTACAATTGATGGCATCTTAAATTCAATGAATTATACAGCACAATAACAGGGCAGTGGAAAGAATGCTTCTGAATTCAAAACCAGCTGACATAAGAAGGCATTAACTGAAAAGGCGTATTCACTCAGTTTCCACTGCCTGGGCCATCGATCAATTCTGAAAAGGAAATGGAATTTTTAAAATTCTCTCACTCCTCTGATGTACCCAGATATTAGAAGAATAAAACAAGGTGCCAGATGCCAGCCTGGATCATCCCCTCAGCCTTCAACCTCTCACTATAATTACTGGGTACAGGCCAGCCAACCTTCTGAATCACAGAGAGTGCAGGGGAGGGGCTCAGAGATCAAAGTCCACGCGTAGCTCATCTGAAGCCCACGTAATATACCTCACTGGAAGAATGCACAGGGGGATATAGTGTGAGAAGAGTGAGAATATTGAAGTGTCTTTCTCAGTCCCTGAGGTCTCCTTTGGACCAGGAAGCTTTGCTGGAGAGGCATACATCACACTCTGTATATTACATCTCTCCGTACAAGTTGTGAGTGTGTGAACTTGATGACCAACTATAAATCAGAGTTATTTCTGTTGACAGGAAACAGGCGGACTCTTTACCCACTGGACCACCAGGGAAATCCCCACCCCCACATTTTTAACTGCTCTAAATTCAGGTTGTGTCTCAATATCCTGGCTTTTCACTATTCTCAGATTCTTAGAATTGCTGTCACTTAGACTCACTGTCAGCCAAGCCACAGTCATGATGTACTTGTCATTGTCTTGCACCATCGCCATATTTTGGGGCCAAACACTGCATTATGTATGATCATAGAGAGTGAAAAAACCTGTCTAGAGGGATTTGGAAGAGGTGGGCTCTGGGTACGAAGCAATATTTGGGGAAATTTAGCCAATTTAATTTTACATATACTTTCCTTTTTATTTCTGCACAAGTGAGACATATAATAAAACTCTATCCAAATAAGTATAAAAGAATCTCTTGAATAAGGGTAAATACAAGAACTTACAGATAAGGAACTATCAGGTCCTCTTTTAATGGGCAGCATTTTTTTCATAGTGGTCCATAAAATAATGGGACATGTTACAATTGATGGCATCTTAAATTCAATGAATTATACAGCACAATAACAGGGCAGTGGAAAGAATGCTTCTGAATTCAAAACCAGCTGACATAAGAAGGCATTAACTGAAAAGGCGTATTCACTCAGTTTCCACTGCCTGGGCCATCGATCAATTCTGAAAAGGAAATGGAATTTTTAAAATTCTCTCACTCCTCTGATGTACCCAGATATTAGAAGAATAAAACAAGGTGCCAGATGCCAGCCTGGATCATCCCCTCAGCCTTCAACCTCTCACTATAATTACTGGGTACAGGCCAGCCAACCTTCTGAATCACAGAGAGTGCAGGGGAGGGGCTCAGAGATCAAAGTCCACGCGTAGCTCATCTGAAGCCCACGTAATATACCTCACTGGAAGAATGCACAGGGGGATATAGTGTGAGAAGAGTGAGAATATTGAAGTGTCTTTCTCAGTCCCTGAGGTCTCCTTTGGACCAGGAAGCTTTGCTGGAGAGGCATACATCACACTCTGTATATTACATCTCTCCGTACAAGTTGTGAGTGTGTGAACTTGATGACCAACTATAAATCAGAGTTATTTCTGTTGACAGGAAATAAAGTTAGACCATCAGACATGCTCTGAGCCAATATCTGCTTTCATGTTTTTCAGAGTTATGGGGAAAAGATGTCTTCCATTATTATGACTGTCTTGTCAGAGCGAAGACGGAGCCAATTCCATTCCACCTCAGTTCTTTTTCTTGGCCAAGAATGGAAACCATACTGTGATAAAATATTGCTGAGGGAGAGTTCTAAATAAAAGCCTCCCAGTCAATTTAGACTCAGCTGGTTGAAGACTCACTCCAACCCCACCCTCTACCACCCTGCCCAGGGAATCAGGTCTTTATTTCTCCTTCAAATATACATTTCTTTTTGCTGACTATCCACCCCCACCTCACCCCCTTCTAAGCAAAGCTCGTAGAATCAGATTTTTTTTTAATGCACACAGACATAGACTCTTATGCCAATTTTCAGTAGTATAAAATGTACACAAATATGGGGAATAGCAGGTTTATAGGTGACTCACACAGAAAAAGCTGTTTCTAGTTATACTTTTCTTATGAGACAAATCCTCTTCTGGCTCTTTGGAAGATACATTTCCATCTGCCTTTGCTCTTCATCCCTGTTCCAGTGCTGAGTCAAGGCCCTAGTTCAAAGGCTGGAGAGTAGTTCTCCCTATAATGATCAGTGTTTCCTTGCAGCAACACCTTTTTTGAACACCCGCCTCCCCTGCCCAATTCCTTGAGTTTGACAGCTTTCCCACCTGCCAGCGTTACACAGCTTCAGTGTCTATTGGGCACTGCATACTTTCTGAACCCGCAATATTTCTGAAAGCATTGTGTATATGTGTGCTAATTCGCTTCAGTCGCATCTGACTTTTTGCAACCTTATGGACCATAACCCGCCAGGCTCTTCTGTCCATGGGACTCTCCAGAAAAGAAGACTGGAGTGAGTTGCTGTGCTGTCTTTTAGAGGATCTTCTCCACCCAGGGATTGAACCAGAGTCTCTTATGTCTCCTGCATGGGCAGGAGGTTCTCTAACACTAGCACCACTTGGGAAATACCCTAAAAGCATTACTAGTCTTTAAAATGCTCCCCCATCCTGGAGCACCCTTCTTTCAAGTTCTCCGTACTCTTCTTCTTACCTAGTCTCACCCTAGGCAAACATTGACACAGGACACCAAAGAAGCAATTTTTCAGCTTTGTGCTTTCAAGCCCAGATGAAAATGATTCTTCGTAGATGATTTGGTGGAGCAGTATTAAAGGTGCTTTTAGTAACAGGGTGGTGACACAGATGAGCACTGACTTGGGAGGACATCTTGTGTACGATTGCCTTTCTATCATGTGACTTGGATAAGTTATTTAATGTTTTGTGCCTCCTCTTCTGCAAAATGAGTCTGATGGACTAAACCACTGGATTCCTTTCCAGTGGCAGAAATCTGTGATTTGGGATTTAGATGGAAATTTTTACAATGAACTGGCCTAGGATTGATGTTTTGTTTTAGTGTTGAAGGATTAATCATTCCCCTGGTGACTCAGTAGATAAGACTCTGTCTGCCAATGCAGGGGACACAAGTTCAATCCCTAGTCTGGGAAGATCCCACATGGCACCGAACAACTACGCCTATGGGCTACAACTGCTGAACCTTGCTCTAGAGTGGGAGAGCCACAACTACCAAGCCCACCTGCTGCAGCTACTGAAGCCCAGGTGCCCAGAACCTATGCTCCACAACAAGAGAAGCCAACGCAGTAAGAACCCCGCCCACCACAACTAAGACTAGCCCCTTCTCACTGCAACTAGAGAAAGCAAGACACAAAGCAAGAGACCCAGCACAGCCAAAAGTAAATAAAAAATAAAATTATAAATAAATAAAATTATATTAAAAAATCATTCCCCTGAAATATTTTCTGCAGGTTATTTCTACTTTCATGAGATGCTATCTGTAGTTGCTTTGCTGCACTGTGGGGAAAGTCCACAATTGGACAAGTTCAAGTCCCCTACGGGACTTTTCAGAGCTTTTGACATGCTAATGTGCCTATGCATCTCCAGGAAGGAGGTCAAATGCTGCCAAACAGTGCAAACAGAATTGTACAAGTGCCTCTTTTTGTTCAAACACTAATTTCCATCTTATAGATATAGGACTCTACATAAGGCATCTTAGAGAACAGTGCCCAGCAGTAGTTTCATGAAGAGAAATACGATTGTCAAAATTGTAGTTCATAACAGCAGAATCTTGTCGATTTCCACTGAGTTTTTTAAAAAGGTTATACTGAGGTTTATTTTGAACTTGGTTTCTTCCAATGTCATCTTCTAAAATCTTTTTAATGATATGCTTATTTAGTCCCCAATAGGTGGGAGAGGAGCATTTGGTATCTGTAGTGATCTTAACCCTTTTCCTACTCCAATCCCAGTCCAGTTCACACTTGTCTATCCCTCCTTACTCTCTTCACAACACACAGCCTTTCTTCTAACATGCAAACCGAGCCTGAATCCTGGAAGAACTAAAATCTAAGGAATCCAAGCCTCTATGTTTCACTGCTAAACACTATTCCAAAAAGTTCACTGATCTCTGAAATCCGCCAGCTCCTAAATCGCTGAAGGGGGTCAAAAGAGTTAAAAGAATCCAGATGGGGCCAGAGCAGCCTCTTCGATTTCTTCCGCCTCTGTTGTTCATTCAGAGGGTGTGACCTGTACAGGTCACTAAATCTCTATGTGCTTTCAACTCCCCATTTATAAAATCTGGCCAGTATATATTGATTTCCAGCATGTTTAGAGATCCTTGAATTAAAGTCACTACAAAGAGAAAATTCCCTACCTGACCGTTGTGTTGTTACCCAAGGAGGCTGTGCATATAATTCAACAGTCAGCAAGTAGCAATGGGTGAAAAGTTGCAGAAATTGACCAAATCAGGCATTCTTAGCTCTGGAACCCCTGCTACCCAATTAAATCTGTACATTCACATTGGACAACATCTAGTTTATAAAGACAAATATTACCCTCCCTCCCCCCTCCCTCCCCAATCCACCCCCCTCAAAAAAGACAAATATTTAATTAGTGAGACCTAGGAGGGGCAATGCTTCTTCTAACACATGTAACAAGATACCTTAAGCTTAGGAAGCAGACCCTGTAAACTTAAACTACTGCAAAATTATAAAGTTTAACATAAAATGGAAAATCTTTAAATGGCTGTTTTGTGCAGTGTTCTTCACAGACAAGACTGCCACACAATGTAACTGTGTAACTGCTAGCAACAGGCACTCCAGGAAGATAAAATAAACTGGCTTTATGGACCTGAGGAATTGATTTTTAATGAGATTCTGCTCGGTTATAATGGCATCCTGAGAGAGTGATCCAGTTTCCACAGCCTCTGGTATATAGTTATAAGGTGCAGAGCAGGACTTGCTTAAACAAGGCCCATGCATTTGCTCTTTTAGAATATGAGATGAAATAAAATAAGGATGTGGTTCTAAGACACACCCCAGAAAGTGCACGTGCACAGGTGTGCATGTGTACACACGACTACACCTTCAGACACTATTGCCAAGGCATTAACTGCTTGTATACTCTGGATTTTAAAGGACCAAAATCCGTGAAGTGATATGCACGTATAACTTTATATTTTTCTTTACCAGAGAATAAGGACTCTCCTGTAAATTATTGCACAGACTTGATGGAGTCTCTCATGCTCCATAACTTGGGCTCCATGCAGATGTTTATACTTATATTTATGTATGTGTGTGTATGTATATCTATCTATATCTATCTATCTTTATACATATATATATATAGAGAGAACTGGGTATGGATAAGAATAGATAGATAGAGATCATAGAGAGATGGTTATAAATAGCAGGCAGTAGAGAATGGAGAAGGCAGTATAACGTATTGGTTAAGAGCCTCAGCTTTGAATCTTGCATCTACCACTTTTTAGTTGTGTCCTTGGATATATTAATATACTTCTTTGAGCCCCAACATTATCTTCAATATGTGGTTAAAAATTCCTATTTCATAGGGCTATAATAAATGTGAAATGACTCAGAGACAACAATTTACATGAATCTTAGCAATACAATATCAAGGGGAAAAGTAAACACCGAAAGATTACATAGAATATATTTTTAATAAAGTTAAAACTAAGTAACACTCAAATCTAAATATACAAGATTCACAAGCTTTAATAAAACTGTATGTAAAAAGGAAAGAAGAGGAGTGTTAAGCACAGAGTTAAGAGTGATGGTTACCTTGAGCAGGGGGAAGCTGGGAAAATGGAAGATAGAATTATATGACTAGATAATAGTTTACAATCAAGGCTCTAGGTAGCTCTTGGGTGGAAGGCTTACAAGTATATTTTATGAATAGCTAGCTAACTGAATAAAACTAGCCATCCATGGACAAATGATGAGAATAGGTCATAAACCGAGGAATCGAACTAATCCAATTCTGTGCACTAGAGTGTTGAAGAAAAAGGGAAGGATAAAGATATAATATACAAGAAAGTGATTAATTAGCACAGTGCCTGGTACACAGTAAGTACTCAACAAACTTTCAGGTAGCTGGCTCGGTGTTTCTAAATATATCTACATTCTCATCCTTAATGAGTTACACTTCCCCTACCGTCCTTGATTTCCCCTTGTTTCCTCTATTTCTAGATTTCCTCATTCATGTCTTTTTTTCCTGTTGTAGCATCTGTATTCCCCAAATTCTTAACTTCTTAATTGTAAAAAACCTGAGGAATAATTTACCCACAAAATCTGGTAATAGGTCTTAAGTATTCAGTTCAATATGTGGTGCCAATTGCATTCACAACCATAACCATTTAAAATAAGACAGAATATTTCTAACACCTCCAAAAATTTCCTATGTGAGCCTTTAATGAATTGCCCTCATGCCAGAGGCAACATTTTTGACTTCTGATTTCTATTATTGTTGACTAATTTTGCTCCCTCATGGATTTCTTGTATGTGAATTATACAGTATATTCTCTTTCATGTCCCCCTTCTTTTGATCAATGTAACGTTTTTAAGATTCCTCACATTGTTGTGTGCCAGTAGTTCATTCCTTTTTATTGTTAAGTTGCATTGTGTTGCATGCATATATAACAATTTGATTATCCTTTCTCCTGTTGATGGACATCTAGGCTGTGTCCAGTTTGAAACTATTATGAGTAATACCTCTATGAACATTGCCATTCAATTATTTTTGTAGACATATCTTTCAATTTCTCTTGGATAATTCTTAGCAGTGGAATTGCAGAGTTGTAGGGTAGATGCCTGCTTATCTTTTTGAGAAATTGTCATTTTTTCAAAGTGGTTAAATCATTCCAAATCCTTACATTTGTCACATCTAACTCCACTGAAAGCTGATTAAGTAACCATACTGGAAATGACCCATTTGTGTCAGGTCCCTGTCTTTTATCAACTCTAACATGATTCCCAGACCAGTAAAACACATCTGAAAAAGAAAGAGATGAATGTAAAGAGCAATAGGTGAATTTAGACTTGTCTAATGGTCGAATGTACAAAACAGAATAGCCAGAAAGGACTTCCCTGCTGATTCAGATCATGAAAAGAATCATTTTTAAGACTATGTACTACTTGAGTGAAGTGTGAGCCTAAATCATATGTTCTCCAGCTGGGTGGATGAAGCTCTTGGCTTCAACAGACAGACTGAATAATCTTTGTGGGGCAGGGGTGGGTGACTGATGGTAGAGGCAGTGACTGATGGTAGGGACATTGATTGTCCCATTGGCCGGTTGAGTTGGCTGTAAAGGGAAAGGCCTGCCTTCACCCCAAAGAGCTCACATCTGCTTCTCATATAACTCAGCCACCCATGCTGCTTCCACCAGCCTCTACTGCTGGCCAGGCTACCACGTTATTGATTTCTCCCCTAGCTCTTTTAAAAAGATGAAAGTTGCTAAAAGTTTTTTGTATGCAAGTATGTGTGTTTGTGTGCATGCACGTGTGTTGGTGACAGCAATGGTTTAGGTTAACAAACTGAACAGCAGCTAGGTGAACCATCAGGCTTGTGTGTGTGTGTGTGTGTGTGTGTGTGTGTGTGTGTGTGTGTTTAACCAATTACCCTGAGATTGGCACCCCCAGTGGTGGAGCCACAGAAGCCTAACAATTACAATGTGATGACAACAACTTAGAGATAATTAGTTGACAATGACTTGAGACCTCATTAACCCCTTTAACACCTCATGGTTTATGATTAAAGTGAAATAGTTGGAGACCATTTTAAGGACACCTTGTCTATCAGTAGCTGTTTAGGTATAGAATATTTGATGTGGCTTCCATTCCTGATAACCACCAACAATGATTATCCAAAATAGTTATCATTATTCTATGGACATCAATGGAGTGAGGATTTATGCTTTTACTCAGAAACCTATTTTATCGCTTCTTTCCCCAACACTCTCCCATTTTCATTCATAGATTTCCCAAGTCAGCCACATTGTTCTTATAAATTACATAGATTGACAACATCAACTGTGATTTTTCTCGAAATCACAGTCCAACTGGGAATTTACAATTGGAGAATTCCATCATGAGAATTCACAGGTGTGCATATGCTTAGACAAACCAGAATATTTCACAAATCTGATGACCTCAGGCTACAATACACGTATGATGGATTCTTTTTCTTGTGTCCTCATTAAATATTTAATAGATGAATCGATGCTGAGATTCCACTATCTTCAAAACTTTGTTTTGCATTGCCTCTAAAATAAACACCATTTAAACCACCAGAAGCAAAACCTAGTGGTTGTATCCTTCATTACTAAATGTTTCTTAGAAAAGAAGTTTCAGTGCTTCTGGAACAATCTGATTGCAGTACATATTAAACTACAAATATCAGACAATTGAATAGAAGATTTGAAATGAACCTTATTTGATTATAAAATGTTGAACACCTATAAAGCTATAGTCTCTTTTAAGCTATAGTCTTAATATCAATTGTAGTATTTAGACATATAATCATTTGTACAATTTAAACATTACAACCATTTATTTGATATGTAAATTTCATACTAATTAGGCCAATACTGCTAAGTTTGTCCATTTTCATGGCAATGGTCCTTAACCTTTTGTGGGGGTCACAGACCCATTTTGGAATATGCTGAAATCTATGAAACTGCCAATCTGCAAAAAAACCTCTATTCACTTACATATCAAGTAGACAAAATTTCCTGGGATTTATGGATTCCACATTAATACTTTTTAATCAGTAACAGAGAGATAATTTTAACCTTCCAGACATCATGGTGACAATTTACAAAACGAATAAAGGAGAAATGGGCCATTTATGAACAGATTATATGTAAATTAGAACTATGATTTGAGAGAACTTAGAAATCCAGTCAGAAAAAAAAAATGGTGCCTTGTTATAACATCAGGGTCAAATGTACAATGGATATTTTTTGAGAAGATTGCTTGGCCAGAAGTTTTGAGCAGGGGCTTCTCATAATATACTCTCTATGACTCTTTCAACAAAATTAGGAGAGATGCTTATTTAAAATGCACATGCCTTGGCCCCATATTTGGCCAACTAAACTGGCATCTCCTGTGACAGGAGCTGGCACCCTGGAGCACAGCTGAACATATTTCCAGTTGATGCAGATACACAGTTAAGACCGTCTCTTACATGCTCATTCTTAGCACTTAGTTTATGTCTTTTGCAAAGTACTCTATTTATATTAGCATTGTTAGTCAGTCAGTGAGGATGAAGATCTTACATAAACATCCAGAAAATGCTTTTTGATAACTCCAATTTGGAGAGTGGATGTCATCAGGGAGAGAGCCCTTGGAAAGCAGCTGCAAATGATTGTGACTCCACTGCACTTACCATCAGAGTCAGGCCACTTTAGATTGGCCCATCATGTTGTTTCATTTTTTGGTACTTAGTCATTTGTTACAATAAAAATTAAGTTACAGGGAAGGAACACTGTGACAGGATAATGGACTCCTGCTCAGAAGAAATCAGCCTGCCTCCAATTCATCACGGCATTTATAGTGCATTAGAAGACATCACAGTGACAACATCATTCCTCTGGGGCAGGAAGAAAAACCAGATTGAGTGGAAAAGAGGGAATTTTGCTTCATGAACTTGGCAAAAGTGAAATAAAAATAGAATCCCGGGGTGGTTTCAATTGCCATGTTCAGCAAACAACAAGGGAAAAGTTAACCGTCTCGGAGGCTAACGTTCCAACATGTTAAGAGAAAAAATTAGTTTACTTCACCTTGCATCACAAGAGTAGTTTATGGGTTAAAATAAAATGGCTGCCTGAGGAATAACATAGACTCATGGAGAAAACGGGCAAAGCTAAGGCAATTTAAAATGATTAAAGCCCACAGAATATTTTGCAAATATAAAATTCTGGAGAGAAGCTTAATAATAATATTTGTCCAATGGACCAAGCCAAAGATATCTATATTGTCTAGGTATTTTCATTGGAGGCCTGAAGTATCATTATAAAATCATAAGAAATGTGTGTTCTCATAAAAGTAAAAATGATTGTTTGAAGCGGTGTTTTGAAAAGTAGGGGCTAAAGGAATAGCACTGGGTCAGTGAGATTGGCAATTTAGACCTGGGAACTTAATAACTTCATGGTATTTTTACCATTATGCACACATTATGTTAAGCCTGCGGAAGAAATGAGAGGACACTAGGCAACTTGGTATAATGGAAACTATGTCTTCATTTTCTGATTTTTTTAAGTGCCATTTTTCTAAACTAGGCTTTTTCTGAAAGGAACAATTTTTTCATAGATCTCAGATCTTTTTGGTGAGGAGGGAGTGGAAAGGGGATTCTGGATTTCTCCTTAATAAAATCGTTAATTCACTTAAGACTCAAATTGAACAAAAAATCTGTGTGGTCTCATTTTCTTTCCCTGTCAATCTGTGTCATTTCCAAGGTGAAAGGTAATTTTGACCATAAACATGGTTTCTATCACACATTTCTAATTTTAACCTATTTGTCTCCATTTGATTTACATTGAGTCTAGAGCAAATTAACTATTGTGAGCTTTTATTGAAAATTAATTAGGTGGCTAAAGTGCCCATGGCAGGCTCTGCCAATGCATGTTTCTCTCTGGGGTTCGCCAGCAACCTTAAAACTCCAGTTAAAACAGACTAGCAACTTATACAAAAACCAGATTGAGTGGAAAAGAGGGAATTTTGCTTCATGAACTTGGCAAAAGTGAAATAAAAATAGAATCCCGGGGTGGTTTCAATTGCCATGTTCAGCAAACAACAAGGGAAAAGTTAACTGTCTCGGAGGCTAACGTTCCAACATGTTAAGAGAAAAAATTAGTTTACTTCACCTTGCATCACAAGAGTAGTTTATGGGTTAAAATAAAATGGCTGCCTGAGGAATAACATAGACTCATGGAGAAAACGGGCAAAGCTAAGGCAATTTAAAATGATTAAAGCCCACAGAATATTTTGCAAATATAAAATTCTGGAGAGAAGCTTAATAATAATATTTGTCCAATGGACCAAGCCAAAGATATCTATATTGTCTAGGTATTTTCATTGGAGGCCTGAAGTATCATTATAAAATCATAAGAAATGTGTGTTCTCATAAAAGTAAAAATGATTGTTTGAAGCGGTGTTTTGAAAAGTAGGGGCTAAAGGAATAGCACTGGGTCAGTGAGATTGGCAATTTAGACCTGGGAACTTAATAACTTCATGGTATTTTTACCATTATGCACACATTATGTTAAGCCTGCGGAAGAAATGAGAGGACACTAGGCAACTTGGTATAATGGAAACTATGTCTTCATTTTCTGATTTTTTTAAGTGCCATTTTTCTAAACTAGGCTTTTTCTGAAAGGAACAATTTTTTCATAGATCTCAGATCTTTTTGGTGAGGAGGGAGTGGAAAGGGGATTCTGGATTTCTCCTTAATAAAATCGTTAATTCACTTAAGACTCAAATTGAACAAAAAATCTGTGTGGTCTCATTTTCTTTCCCTGTCAATCTGTGTCATTTCCAAGGTGAAAGGTAATTTTGACCATAAACATGGTTTCTATCACACATTTCTAATTTTAACCTATTTGTCTCCATTTGATTTACATTGAGTCTAGAGCAAATTAACTATTGTGAGCTTTTATTGAAAATTAATTAGGTGGCTAAAGTGCCCATGGCAGGCTCTGCCAATGCATGTTTCTCTCTGGGTCGCCAGCCTTCTCCAGTTAAAACACCTAGCAACTTAAAATCTCCATAAAACGAATGATATAATTAGTTCCAGAGTGGAGCTCAATCTCTTTGAAATCAGATGCTTTCTTCTAGTGCCGAAGGGCCATACTATAGCCAGCCTTTTATGTTATCAGGGGATTTTCCTGGGGGTAAAGAGTAGCTCGTTGCCGCTGAATCACCTCACGTGACTTACAATAGGCGTCCCTGTGGTACCAAATAGAGCTGCATCTCTGATCTGATTCCTAAGTCAGAGCAAGGAGAAGAGGGAAGCTGGGCTCACCGTACTGTAAATACAAAAAATAAGCTGCCGATGAGTGTGTAGGGTGTGTGTGTGTGTGTGTGTGTGCATGTGTGTGCATATGTGTAAGAGAGGTCTTATGCTTAAGAAAAGCCAGGATGTAAATGTGATTTATTGTAAATAGTTCCACAACATTAAAATGCATTTTTATTTTCGATGTATGCTGCTTCAAAGAAGAGCTCTGTGGGCTCATAAAAATGCAGAGAACAAATAGGGGCCTCTAAGTCCAATTTATATGCCATGCCCACTGTGCACTGAGACACATATAATCTATAAAATGTCAGCTTCAAAGTTCCACCGAGATCGGTGTTAACCCTGACCTCTGGCCTTGCTGCCTCTGGCTGGGCCTGTGTGCTTTCTTTACCAGCTGTTTTAGATAAATGTGTTCCATTTTTAAGAGATTGTCTCAGCGTTTTTTCTTCCATGAATAGTGGTAATATTATTAACTCTCGCAGGAGAAACCACCTTTTCTAAGAGGGTTTTACAGAGGAACCAATCATTTCATGCCCCATGCCGAGAGGAGTGGATTAATAAATATGTCATTGTCCTGAAAATATTTGAACAACACTGGGAGAAAAGAGCAAGGCACACAACAAAAGGAAAGCGTATTAGTAGAGTTTCCTGTCAAAATACACAGAGGAAGCACTTTATTTGGACCATTTTCTCCATAAAGAGACATGGCGGGCCAAAATAAACACAGCGAAGGAATCTGGTTTATCCCACTTTGGAGATTGGAGACCATCAGCTCAACCAAAGTTATGAGACCAAAACCAGGTTTTCTCTCTTGAGGCTGCTAAGTAAAGCCACTGATAGAGGCAAGCAAATAGTCTTAGTCAATCCATAGTGCACAGCAAAGTCATACACACTGGTACAGGTTCTTACAGGGCTAAGCAAAGCAATTCACTTACTAGGCTCTATAAGCAGAAAATTCAGTCACATATATAAAATGTTCATACAGAAAACTTGCCTAACCAAGACTATAGTAAACTGAAGTTTCAGTCAGGGTCCAGGGATGTTTTTCCATTTCCACAGAACAAAGTAAATGCTGACTTAAAGTTTATTGAGTGCTTCCTGGATACAACATAGTTCTTGAAGGGGAATGGGTTTAAAGACATGTTGCTGTTCAGTCACTAAGTGGTGTCCTACTCTTTGCAACCCCATGAACTACAGCACACCAGGCTTCCCTGTTCTTCACTATCTCCCAGGGTTTGTTCTCAGTTTCTTCCAGCATCAGGATCTTTCCCAAGAAGTCAGCTTTTTGCATCAGGCGACCCAAGTATTGAAACTTCAGCATCAGTCCTTCCAATGAATATTCAGGGTTGATTTTCTTTAGGATTGACTGGTTTGATCTCCCTGCAGTCCAAGGGACTCTCAAGAGTCTTCTCTAGTTCGAAAGCATCAATTTTTCAGTGCTCAGCCTTCCTTATAGTTCAGCTCTCACGTCTGTACATGACTACTGGAAAAACCACAGCTTGGACGATACGTACCTTCATCAGCAGCGATGACTGTTTTTAATATGCTGTCTAGGTTTGTCATAGCTTTCTTTCCAGGGAGCAAGCATCTTTTAATTTAAGGATAATTTCTACTAGCCTAAAGAATTGACTTTCCAGGATCAAAAGGCCAATCAAACTTCATAGAGATGAGCATTGTCCTCAGGAAGAGCAAGTATAAATGGAAATTAAGTTGTGAACTATATAGTTGTGGGGAAAGAAAGAAATGAAGTTACATATGATGGAATGTAGTGATGTATGGTGAACTTCACTGAGGGTGATACACTCTGAAATCAACAGTGATGAACAACTGTAGGACCCAGGCTAGCAACTAGGAAAGGTAATGCCATGCTATTTGTTGAAACAGACAGAAGAAGGGATACAAGAGAAAAACAGACCATGTTTTGGAACAAAGCATTCAGTGTGACCCATCTGAAGAGAAGAAAGTGGGGGCAGAGGAGTCAATTTAATCCATTCTTGGTCAGTTTTGCCAGCTGTCAGTGTCTTCATTCTAACTGGTACTGATTTTGTTGAGTCTTGGAACTATGGTTTGCAATGTGCTCAGAATTTAAGATGAGGAAAGAAAACATTACAAAACCCTGAAATTATCACACTCCCTTCAAATCCACATGCATTTGAAATAGGATCCCAAATTCTTACCATTACACTTTATGTACTAGCACAGTTTGGAATTCTTTCATGTGTAGAGACTGACATCATTTAGACTGAATAAGCCACAATTAGTGTTTAGCATAAAAAAAAGTTCCTCTAAATAGATAAGACTTGTTGAAAGCCACTAAAGAAATCATTTTGAAAGGGTAGATATGCTCCGTCTAGGATATCGTATTATTAGTAAATCTGGCACTCCCAAATGGGTTACCCAAAAGTATTAAGTCTATACCAGGTGAGAAGGTTGTTTTTGAAACTGATCCTGCAGAATTGTCCCTTTAAAGTGGCTGCTTTCATGAACCAGCCAGTATTTATATATTATTATAAAGATAATATCCTTACTTACCTCACAAGGGTGTTTTGAGAATTAATTAATGTTTGCCAAGTACTTTGAGTTCTGTAGATGAAAGGTGAAGTGGAAATGCTAAGCATTATTATTATTTTCATCTGTACTTTAACTTGCCTCTTATAAGACAATTTTTTTTAAGATAATGATCTCTTCTTTGGGGAGAAAGGGCAAAAATTGCCTCATCTACAATCAAACCCTCATAAAGAAGACAGGTGTGATTATGAGGATTTGGGCTAAAGAACAGATTGAAGCGAATGGCAAATTTCAAGTCTAAATTCCCAGATCCCAAAAATTCTCTGGGAGTCCCACAAGTGTCAAGTTCAGCTGTGATCCCTGCCAAGATATGCCAAATGCAAAGGCCAGAACCAGTTGAGTATTTACATGGTATACAAATAACATCCAACCCTTTCTTTTTTTCTTTTTTTTTTAAAGATTTATTTATTTATTTATTTTGGGCAGGGGTCATGTTGGGGAGGGAGGGGAGCGGGTGGGCCACTTCTATTGGTCTTTCATTTATCAATTTTCATCCATCTTTGTTCTTCGGCTCCTGTGGGCCTCCCATCGTGGTGGCGTCTGTCGTCGCAGAGCACCGGCTCTGGGCGCATGCGCTCCAGAGCTCCGGCTCGGCAATTGGACACATCGGTCCAGCCGCTCCGCAGCACGTGGGATCTTCCCAGGCCAGGGATCGAACCGGCCCCCCTTGCACTGCAAGGCGGTGTCCTTACCCACTGCGACACCAGGGGAAGGGGAAGCCCCATCCAACCCTTTCAATGAACCTCTTTCCTGCTAGGTGTTTGTAAGGTCCACAATCCAATATCTGGAGGGGAAGATGTTCCCTTAATTCTACCAAGAAGTTAAAGGACAATGTTGAGAAACTGGTCTGGCTAAACCAGTTAGCTAAATTCCCTTGAAAGGAATTGATTTTGCTCTGTTCTGTGTCTTCAACCCTAAGTCTAATCCTGCTCAGCTCAGGAAAATGGTTGCTGCCGAAGATTTTGACAGACTTCTCTGAGAATGTGTTGGACTGTGGTAAGGAAGGACAGTGCAAATCTCAGAATCCTGAAGGACTCAGAAGCTTTCCCCCTGCCCCTACCAAGTTTGCCCTTCTCACAGGCAGAGGATGGATCTCCATCATCAGCATCTCTTCCAGAACCTGATAGGTACAGGGCTGGTGAAGGAAGAAAAGATGGTGCCCTGGTGAGACAGCAGAGGAGCCTGTCTACACCAATAAGACTAGATTCCTTCCTGACAAGTGGTTTGAAATCTCCTGGGGGCCTCTAACCCTGTATTTCAGTGATAAACTTTAAAATCGACTCATTTTTATTTTTGCTCCAAATTAAAGGCTTGCCTACCGTCAGTAACTTCCTTCTGAAAAACTGACATATACAGGGCTTCCCTGGTGGTCCAGTGGCTGAAGAGTCTGCCTTGCAGTGCAAGGGGCATCGGCTGGATCCCTGGCCCTGAAAGATCCCACATGCCGTGGAGCAGCTGGACGGGTGTGGCCAATTACGAGCCAGCACTCTGGAGTGAAAGCGCCCAGAGCCAGTGTTCTGCAACGAGAGAGGCCCCTGCGATGGGAGGCCTACACCTGCCAAAGAATAAAGATGTATGAAAATAATAAATGCTAAGAAAAAGCTAGTGGCTTGAAGTTTAAAAAAAAAAAAAAAACTGATGTATACAATTGCCAATCTTTTCGTGGTTTTTTTTTTTTTTTTTTTTCAATGTCCATCCCTAAGATTGGACATTTTCATCTAAAGCTAACCGGGATTATCCTGCAGATGTTAGCAGACAGGTTTTAGCATCAGTCACTGAATCCTCCCAACTATCCCTTGACACGGGCACTTAAGCAACTCCATTTTACAGAGAAGGAAACTGAGACTTAGAAAATTTAGAAGACTTGCCCAAAGTTGCCTAACTAGGGAGTGGCAGAGTCCAAAACCAGAGTGATTAGGAATCTTGACAGGAGGGGCAGTGAACTGAAACACTGAGCTCTGTTTTGTCCTTGCCCCTACAACGGAGTTTAAAGAAGATATTACAAAACACAGCATATTTCAGTGCATCAGGGTATATGCTATGCATAGGGAAACTAACTCTCTCTTTAAAAAAAACACTCACCCTTCAAATTAAGGATCTAAGGATTCTGAAAATATCCAAATTACACTGTGGCCAAAGGAAAAAGTTTGGCAAAATGTGTCTCGAGTTTTCTTTGAATGTTTCTGACCCTGTTGACCTATCCAACACATCCCTTTCCCCAGGCGGTTCTGAAAACTCTGTCTCGAAGTTCACCATATGCTTTCAGGTTTATCAGAATTATTGCTGATCCCGAAGCAGACACACTCCTGTCTGTGCACAAAGAACTGGGAGCCCTGGCAGGCAATTAGATAGAAAAGAAACAGTTCAGCTATTAAGCTGCTTTTAGACCGGTACACAGAAGAGACGACCTCTTAAAAAATCACTTAACCTAAGTATTAAAATGCTGCAGAAGTGACAAACACTCAACCAAGTTTGTTTCTAGAAACCTAAAGTTGAATAAGACTTTCAGGTTTTTCCTTTAATCCAATGAATTTTAGAAACATGATTTAATAAAACGTTTTTTCTGCTTCAAAAACACCACTCTAAAAGATTTTCTTCTCTTTTCCTGTGCTAGTCGAGGGCTATGCTAGTTTGTCCTCATTTATCCAGCAGGGGTCACTCTTGTCCACTGTACTCTTAAAAAGCATCCTTGCTTGTCTGCACTATTTTCTATGTGTGTTGTGTCCAGATATTCAGTTATGCCCAACCTTTATTTCAAGCAGCAGAATGAAGAAATACGAGCAAAGATATCAGGCCAGGGAGACTGAGGAGAAACAATTCTGTGATTTGGGAGGTGGGATTGAAATGTTGGGGAAATGGATGTTTTGATAATGACCCTGGACAAACAAGTAGACTTCAAGTCTGTACTTTGAACTTCTCAAATAATTAATCCGTCCTTGTCACAGGATTATAAGCCTTAGCTCACTCTTGCTGTGAATGAAATCAGTCTGTAGTACGGAATGCCGATGAGTGATTAGGAATCTTGACAGGAGGGGCAGTGAACTGAAACACTGAGCTCTGTTTTGTCCTTGCCCTACAACGGAGTTTAAAGAAGATATTACAAAACACAGCATATTTCAGTGCATCAGGGTATATGCTATGCATAGGGAAACTAACTCTCTCTTTAAAAAAAACACTCACCCTTCAAATTAAGGATCTAAGGATTCTGAAAATATCCAAATTACACTGTGGCCAAAGGAAAAAGTTTGGCAAAATGTGTCTCGAGTTTTCTTTGAATGTTTCTGACCCTGTTGACCTATCCAACACATCCCTTTCCCCAGGCGGTTCTGAAAACTCTGTCTCGAAGTTCACCATATGCTTTCAGGTTTATCAGAATTATTGCTGATCCCGAAGCAGACACACTCCTGTCTGTGCACAAAGAACTGGGAGCCCTGGCAGGCAATTAGATAGAAAAGAAACAGTTCAGCTATTAAGCTGCTTTTAGACCGGTACACAGAAGAGACGACCTCTTAAAAAATCACTTAACCTAAGTATTAAAATGCTGCAGAAGTGACAAACACTCAACCAAGTTTGTTTCTAGAAACCTAAAGTTGAATAAGACTTTCAGGTTTTTCCTTTAATCCAATGAATTTTAGAAACATGATTTAATAAAACGTTTTTTCTGCTTCAAAAACACCACTCTAAAAGATTTTCTTCTCTTTTCCTGTGCTAGTCGAGGGCTATGCTAGTTTGTCCTCATTTATCCAGCAGGGGTCACTCTTGTCCACTGTACTCTTAAAAAGCATCCTTGCTTGTCTGCACTATTTTCTATGTGTGTTGTGTCCAGATATTCAGTTATGCCCAACCTTTATTTCAAGCAGCAGAATGAAGAAATACGAGCAAAGATATCAGGCCAGGGAGACTGAGGAGAAACAATTCTGTGATTTGGGAGGTGGGATTGAAATGTTGGGGAAATGGATGTTTTGATAATGACCCTGGACAAACAAGTAGACTTCAAGTCTGTACTTTGAACTTCTCAAATAATTAATCCGTCCTTGTCACAGGATTATAAGCCTTAGCTCACTCTTGCTGTTGAAACCTGAGTTTACGCTGTTTCTCTTTTCTGTGTGTCACTATCAGTCTGGTAAGTACGGAATGCCGAGTGGAGCTATGTGTACTTCCATTCATCTAGGCCATTCTCAGCTAGATCCTTCCGCGGGGGTTCGGCCTGGCCTCCGTGATCACTTATACTTTCCGGAGCAGTGACTGCCTAATACACAGAGATTGTTCAGTCTTGGGTGGAAGTTAGTCTTTAGCATAGAAGCTTCTTCCTGCAGGAAATCAGGGCGGGTTCACACAGGCCACTCAGATCAGATCCTGAGTCTGTGGGTGCGTGTGAAAGGGGTGCTGGAGAAGGCATGGTCTTCCTACTGCCCTACTTCAGGAACTGCTCCCTAGGCCATACCGGCACTCCAAGCAGGAAACAGTTTGACGCATGGCCAGGTTCTAGCACTTAGGAACGCAAGAGTGGGGTTCTATGGTCAGTTGGGGATGGAGATGCATCAATAAAGACACTTAAAGCACCCCTTTTGATTACTCTACGTCTCTATACCTCTTAGTGTTCAGTGATATTTAAATCAAATATTTAAAAGACTCATTATTACTCTGCTTCCTCTATATCTTTTTCTTGAAAACAAATGCACCTTTATTTTTAGAGCAGTGCTAGCAAAATTGAGTGAAAATTGAATGGAAATCATAGCAAAATTGAGTGGAAAGTACAGAATTTGCAGATACCCACTGTCCAGACTCACATGCCCTTCCCCACTATCAACATCCTATAAAAGAGGGTACACCTGTTACAACTGATGAACCTAAACTGATACATCATCATCACAGAGTCCATAGTTCACATTAGGGCTCACTCTTTGTGTTGAACATTCTATAGGTTTTGACAAATGTATAATATCATTTATCCAACATTGATACATTGTAGTTATCAAATTTATTTATCAGCAAATGAGAAAAAAATCAGGCCAGGAGACTGAGGAGAAACAATTCTGTGATTTGGGAGGTGGGATTGAAATGTTGGGGAAATGGATGTTTTGATAATGACCCTGGACAAACAAGTAGACTTCAAGTCTGTACTTTGAACTTCTCAAATAATTAATCCGTCCTTGTCACAGGATTATAAGCCTTAGCTCACTCTTGCTGTTGAAACCTGAGTTTACGCTGTTTCTCTTTTCTGTGTGTCACTATCAGTCTGGTAAGTACGGAATGCCGAGTGGAGCTATGTGTACTTCCATTCATCTAGGCCATTCTCAGCTAGATCCTTCCGCGGGGGTTCGGCCTGGCCTCCGTGATCACTTATACTTTCCGGAGCAGTGACTGCCTAATACACAGAGATTGTTCAGTCTTGGGTGGAAGTTAGTCTTTAGCATAGAAGCTTCTTCCTGCAGGAAATCAGGGCGGGTTCACACAGGCCACTCAGATCAGATCCTGAGTCTGTGGGTGCGTGTGAAAGGGGTGCTGGAGAAGGCATGGTCTTCCTACTGCCCTACTTCAGGAACTGCTCCCTAGGCCATACCGGCACTCCAAGCAGGAAACAGTTTGACGCATGGCCAGGTTCTAGCACTTAGGAACGCAAGAGTGGGGTTCTATGGTCAGTTGGGGATGGAGATGCATCAATAAAGACACTTAAAGCACCCCTTTTGATTACTCTACGTCTCTATACCTCTTAGTGTTCAGTGATATTTAAATCAAATATTTAAAAGACTCATTATTACTCTGCTTCCTCTATATCTTTTTCTTGAAAACAAATGCACCTTTATTTTTAGAGCAGTGCTAGCAAAATTGAGTGAAAATTGAATGGAAATCATAGCAAAATTGAGTGGAAAGTACAGAATTTGCAGATACCCACTGTCCAGACTCACATGCCCTTCCCCACTATCAACATCCTATAAAAGAGGGTACACCTGTTACAACTGATGAACCTAAACTGATACATCATCATCACAGAGTCCATAGTTCACATTAGGGCTCACTCTTTGTGTTGAACATTCTATAGGTTTTGACAAATGTATAATATCATTTATCCAACATTGTAGTATCATATAGAATAGTTTCATGTCCTAAAAATCCTCTGTGGTCCACCTGTTCATCTGTCCTGCCCTGTTACTGTCTCCATAGTTTTGCCTTTTCCAAAATGTCATATTGTTGGAACCCTATAATATGTAATCTTCTCAGACTGGCTGCTATCACTTAGCAGTATGCATTTACATTTCCTCCAGTCTTTTTGTAGCTTGAGAGCTCATTTCTTTTTAGCATTCAATAATATTCCGTTGTCTGAATGAAATACAGCTGCTTATCCATTCACTTACTGAAGGACATCTTGATTGCTTCCAATTTCTGGCAAGGATTAAATAAAGCTGATGTAAACATCCAAGTACAGGTTTTTGTGTGGACATAAGTTTTCTACTCATTTAGGTAAATACTAAAGCATGGAAATTACTGGATGAAATGGTACCTCAATACCTTTTGTTCATGGCCTTCACAATTATGGGGTCAACATCCTATCTTCAAAATTACACAACAGATGATTTTTCATAGCTGGAGTTTGTATTTAGGTGGGTGACTCCTTTCTCTGCTCCCCAGTTCTACCACCAACTTCTGGGAAGGGCCCTGCGTCTGAGCAGCAATTGTCAGAGGAGAAGCCACTGTGTCCCCACAGACACCTCTTCAGATGGAAGCAAAAGTGGGGAGCCCTGGTTTTATGAGTAGTCTACCCCAAATTAGACAAAACCATATACAATGAAATCCACTATCTATAATGTAGGGAATTTCAATTGCCACTGAATTCAGTTAGTTTCAGCTTCACATTTGAGGGAGGACAGGGCATGGAAGAAAATACTGTGTTGCCAGGGTGATGGTGGTGGTATGTGGAGGGGGTTTTAGTGGATAATTTGGTGTCAAGTTTGAGTCTCAGCATTGGACACTTGTCAAGAAGAATCAGAATTTCTGAGCTCTATCCTCGCGCATTTCAACCCCCTTGCGCTTTTCAACCCCATGGACTTTCCTTGTTTAAGCCCTCAGACCATGCTCATGGTGTCAGTGAGCTGTTCTGTAGATTGAGAGCTATTAGCCGACAAACGGCAGCCTCCACTGTGCCTTCTACAGGGTGTGTGACGCCAGCTAATATCTCTGCTTTGTTTACACTGCTGAGGACTCTCTGTTATTAACATACTTTTTTATGACTGACAACGTTTGATCTGCAGCAAATAGTTTTCTAAAAAATAAACCAACTCCAGATTATTTTGATGGTTGAGATAACATGCTGAATGTAAAAATGGACATTCTCCAGTAACTCCAGTGATCTCCAGTTAAATGAATGAAGCTGCAGTCTAGATGTGGCCCAACGCACCATTCCAGGAGCACTAGAGAACACCAGGAAAATAAAGACACCTACAGGGTATTTACTTTAGAAGATAAATAATGTTGCCAGGATTTGTGAGAAGTAAAGCATGTTCGACCTACATCATTTAACACTCCCATGTCTTAGAAACAGATCCTAAACTACACAAGGTAATCCTACAGCTCCACAATTGTGAAACGATAGACAGTAAGTGATTATGTCTCCATAAGCAGTTGAAGTACCTTGTTTTAAAACCATTTTAGAATTATAGGAAATGTAAGAGCCACAGGAGAGAGGAAAAAGTGCAGAATTGTGGGTGACTCCTTTCTCTGCTCCCCAGTTCTACCACCAACTTCTGGGAAGGGCCCTGCGTCTGAGCAGCAATTGTCAGAGGAGAAGCCACTGTGTCCCCACAGACACCTCTTCAGATGGAAGCAAAAGTGGGGAGCCCTGGTTTTATGAGTAGTCTACCCCAAATTAGACAAAACCATATACAATGAAATCCACTATCTATAATGTAGGGAATTTCAATTGCCACTGAATTCAGTTAGTTTCAGCTTCACATTTGAGGGAGGACAGGGCATGGAAGAAAATACTGTGTTGCCAGGGTGATGGTGGTGGTATGTGGAGGGGGTTTTAGTGGATAATTTGGTGTCAAGTTTGAGTCTCAGCATTGGACACTTGTCAAGAAGAATCAGAATTTCTGAGCTCTATCCTCGCGCATTTCAACCCCCTTGCGCTTTTCAACCCCATGGACTTTCCTTGTTTAAGCCCTCAGACCATGCTCATGGTGTCAGTGAGCTGTTCTGTAGATTGAGAGCTATTAGCCGACAAACGGCAGCCTCCACTGTGCCTTCTACAGGGTGTGTGACGCCAGCTAATATCTCTGCTTTGTTTACACTGCTGAGGACTCTCTGTTATTAACATACTTTTTTATGACTGACAACGTTTGATCTGCAGCAAATAGTTTTCTAAAAAATAAACCAACTCCAGATTATTTTGATGGTTGAGATAACATGCTGAATGTAAAAATGGACATTCTCCAGTAACTCCAGTGATCTCCAGTTAAATGAATGAAGCTGCAGTCTAGATGTGGCCCAACGCACCATTCCAGGAGCACTAGAGAACACCAGGAAAATAAAGACACCTACAGGGTATTTACTTTAGAAGATAAATAATGTTGCCAGGATTTGTGAGAAGTAAAGCATGTTCGACCTACATCATTTAACACTCCCATGTCTTAGAAACAGATCCTAAACTACACAAGGTAATCCTACAGCTCCACAATTGTGAAACGATAGACAGTAAGTGATTATGTCTCCATAAGCAGTTGAAGTACCTTGTTTTAAAACCATTTTAGAATTATAGGAAATGTAAGAGCCACAGGGAGAGAGGCCACCCTATCAAGGCTCGTACTTCCAAATGATCCATACTATTGCCATTTTACTTCTTTCACTGGAGGGTATTTTAAAGCCTCCCTAAATCAGATGTTCTGTGGTTTATTTTTCTGTTCTTTCTAGCTATTTCACCAAAACATCTTTTTAAAGTTTTGATTTTTTCATTTAAATTAGTATTTAAGTAGCTAAGGTATGCATGGATTATATAGAGGGAATGTGTAACATTAACTAAATATCTATACAGGTTGTGTTCCTATAGGGTTTCAAGAAATGTCTGATGCCCAGGAAACTTGGTTTTAAGAAGCACCTTCTGGCAAGTCGTCATTTGGTTTAGGTCCTCAGTTTCTCGTGGTAGCTCTTGCTGGGTGCCGCATTAGGAGGATGAGCTCATACAGAGGCCATCATCCCTGGCCTTATGATGCTCCCATAAGGAGATGGGACATTGCATTCCTGTGGTGTGCTGTACTGGAAGGGCGTCAGGTGACAGTTCTCTGAATCGCAGCCTGGAGTCTTACTCCTGAGACAGCTCAAAACCAGTAAGAGCCAGGCAGCTTGATGATAGGGGCAGAAACCCAGAAAAGGACCTCCTGCATCTTGGACGACATGAGCAATAGTACTGATGTGGCAGGCAGAAGGGCAAAGAGGAGACTCGGAAAGAGATAAGGCTGAGGAAGTCCCTGGGAGTCCATCATTGGGTCTGCAGTCAACACCGTAGGTCATGGGGAATCACAGCAGAATTTGAAGTACGGATTTTTTTTTTTTTTTTTAGGTGGTATATGCCGATGATTACATGGAGAACTGTGGTTTAGAGGGAGCAAGACCAAAAGCAGAAAAGTTACTGAGAAAGCCTGATCAAAGAATCCAGGAACAAGATGGGCATGGCCTCATGACTCCTAATAAGCTTAATGGGAGAATTCTTTAAGATGCAGATATGGTACAATGCATTCCATACCTATCCAGTGGATAAGAGCACTTTTGGAGGCTGAAGACCTAGTGCGCCTAATATCTCCTCTGGAAGCTCGCCCTCCTCCCAGAAAATTCCCAAAATCAGAGGCCACCAACCACTGAGTTTTGAAACAGAGACTGTTCCTTCTTTAACTCTTCTGTATCTGCTCACTGATGCTGGAAAACCCATTAGGACAAAGATTAAAAATAAGGTGCATGCACAACTTCTAACTTTTCTTTCATGGTTACTATGCTTGGGATGCTAAAGAATCTGAGCAAAGTAACAGACTGCCTAATCTGATGTCAGGTCCTGTGTTGGTCATGTTCTTTTACCCCTCCAGATGGATTCTCTGCCCTTCCATGGCCACTCTGTGTCCTGGGAGGTTAGCTGCTGTAGGCAGCACCACCCGATTCTCTTGCTGATGCTCCTGCTGAATTCTCATAAGGATTCCACCACACCTGGTCTCTGGATGTTGGGATGGGAGTAGTTTCCTGCCGTAAGAGTCCCTCCATCCTCTTGCCAATTCCCTTTACCAGCCTCGCTGTTGTTGCTCAGTTGCTAAGTCATATCCGACTCTTTGGGACCCCCTGGATTGCAGCATGCCAGCCTTCCCTGTCCTTCACCATCTCCTGAAGTTTGTTCATACACATGTCCATTGAGTCAATGATGCCATCCAACCATCTCACCCTCTGTCGTCCCTTTCTCCTCCTGCTTTCAGTCTTTCCCAGCATCAGGCTCTTTTTCCAATGTTTACCAGCCTACACTTTGCTAAACAGCAACTTCGTTTCATTCTTGCAGTAACTCTTTTGAGAGTTTTCTGCCATTTCCCTGCTGATACAGGTCCTTTCCTACATTTGCACTTTGGTCGGGGTAGGACACTGAGCTCCTGAGCATGAGGGTAACCATAGAGAAAGGAAGACATCAAGAAAGAGGATTCTGGGCTCATAGAGACCTCCTTCACACCTATAGTAGGGCTGCCTGGCTGACCATCTGCTTATGCTGTCTGAGGAAAATCTGGTTTCACAGATCTGGTTTGAATTTATATTAGAAAAATCCTGAATTGATTTGTAACCTCCAATCTGTAATTCATAACCACTCCATCAATAGGTACGTCTTGTCTAAGCGTGTAACTTAGTAGACATCACAAGGAGGGAAACAAGAAACATACAGATGTTGTCTTAAGTTGTGTGCATTAGAGAGTCTTCAAGGGTTAAGAAACTGCCACACGCTGCGCGGCAGGTACGGTAGGTTTACCAGAGGTTTTCTTTTGTGCTTCCACAATAAAATGGTTGGTGGTCCACTGGCTACAGCCTGTTATACATTCCTTGCTTTTATTGGGATAACCATAAGCCTCAAAGACCCACCCTGATGTCAGCGGCAGGTTTTATAGAACACTCACAAGTTTCTTCTTGTTGTATTCGGGGGTATATAAAGTATGAGGCATAATAGGTAACAGGTTGGAAGACCAGTTTAGGGCCGACAAAAGTCCCAATTCCTGATGTGAATATTTAATACCTCCTCATTACAGGAAAAGGTTGACTACCAGATGCCGGCTCCAGAGCCCACTAAAGCCTTGAGTTCCTCCAGGAGAGGGTGGGTTTTGGCAGTTCCCTCTGCCGTTCAAAGGACCCACAGGCCAGGACACACCCAGTTGATTTAGAAACACTGGAAAGGAGCATTTGCTGGAAACATCTCTTCTGTTATTCAGTGGCCAAGTGACCCATTACTTCCAAGACAGTGATTTCCTGAGATGATAGAGCATGGTAGTTTAAAAAGCTGTTTTAAATAAACTCATAAGTATCACAACAAATGTAGACTCCACATTGCTGTGTTTGCATCACCAAGTCTGCCTTTCAGGATGTACATTTATGGAGGCCCTTGAGATCAACCCCTGAGCTTCAACTGTAGTTAGGTGACATGACAGTGACCCAGTCCTGCACTCCTGGACAGAGAAATAGCCCCACAATTTGTTAGGTTCGAGATGCTGTCATTTGTCCAGCTGTATTTTGACCACAGCCAATCTGGGAATCATATTGTTTCACGTTTCCATAGCACATGACATTTCCTGACAGAATGCTCACTGGCTGTCTCCTGCCTTGGTTTCTCGGGGTGGCAGGAGGAAGGCTCCTCTTTGCTACCCAGCTTCTACCACCTGCTCCTGTCACACTGGCACATGCCATGGCGTCAGAACTGACAGGAGACCCAGGCTGCAGTGCTGAGCTCTTGTCACTGCCCCAGGTTCCTTGTGTAAAGGAAGCTAATGTTTCAAGAACAACCACTGAGGGACTTCCCTAGGGGTCCATTGGCTGAGATGCTGGGCTCCCAACGAAAGGAACCCAGGTTCAATCCCTGGTCAAGGAACTAGATTCCATATGCTGCAACTAAGAGTTCACATGCCACAACTGGAAGAAAAAAAAAAATCTTCAGGCTGTAAAGAGCTAGTGCAGTCTAAATAAGTAAATATTTAAAGGAAAAAAAAAAAAAAAACACCTATATTGAGTTGGCCAAAAAGTTCGTTTGGGTTGGGTTTTTGTAAGATGTGTCAGAAAACCCAAACAAACTTTTTGGCTGACCTAATGTATAGGGTGAGTCTATTGAATTGGCTTTTTAAAAATCTAAATTGAAGAACTCCTAAACTGTAGATAACAAATGGTTTGAAGTACTTCTGTTATTTCTCTTAAAAAAAAAAAATCCAAAATGGAACTATCTATATATCTCTATCCAGCTTTAAACCTTGGCTTTCCATCCCTCTTAAAATCAAATGCAAAGACCATTAACAGGATCCCTGAGGCCATCTTGCTCTTCTGTGAATTTCCTCCTTCCCTCAAGCAGTAAGCACTCTGGCCTCCTTTTAGCTTCTTGAACTCACCTTGCCTCAGGGTCTTAGTACAAGCTAATCTCCACACCTGGAATATTTTTTCTCTTTCTTTCTTCTTCTCTTCCTTCAGACTTCAATTTTAATATTATTTCTTTAGGGACACTTTCCCAGATTCTAGCTTAGGTCAAGTCCCTCTTAATTTCACAGGTCCCTAGACTTCTCTGTTGGGTCTATTGTCTTTGGAAGCAGTAACTTATTAGTGTAATTACTTATTCAATGTCTTATTCCCTTCTAGACCATAGATATCAGGAGATATGGATGCTGTATTCTCAATGCCTAGCAGAGTAAATTTCACATAGACAAATGACAAATTGCTGAATTAATTATTCAAATAATGCATACTTATTACAAAACAAAGTACTTAAAGTAAAGAAAAAAGTGAAGAATAAAATTAAAATAATCTCTATCTCTACATCCCAGGCATAACAACTTTAGCATTTCAGCATGTTTTCCTTACTTGCTTTAAAAAATAACAACAAACACATGTGGTGTGTGGATAAATATTACCTGCTGAAACCTGCATCCTATGGACCTTTAGAAAGATTCTAAAATGTACAAGGCCCTCCTGTTCAAAACCAGTATCAATGAGGAGAGTCTGAGCAGGAGATCACCATCCATAGCCTCAAAGGTTAGGAATTCAATCCCTGGTCAAGGAACTAGATTCCATATGCTGCAACTAAGAGTTCACATGCCACAACTGGAAGAAAAAAAAAAATCTTCAGGCTGTAAAGAGCTAGTGCAGTCTAAATAAGTAAATATTTAAAGGAAAAAAAAAAAAAAAACACCTATATTGAGTTGGCCAAAAAGTTCGTTTGGGTTGGGTTTTGTAAGATGTGTCAGAAAACCCAAACAAACTTTTTGGCTGACCTAATGTATAGGGTGAGTCTATTGAATTGGCTTTTTAAAAATCTAAATTGAAGAACTCCTAAACTGTAGATAACAAATGGTTTGAAGTACTTCTGTTATTTCTCTTAAAAAAAAAAAATCCAAAATGGAACTATCTATATATCTCTATCCAGCTTTAAACCTTGGCTTTCCATCCCTCTTAAAATCAAATGCAAAGACCATTAACAGGATCCCTGAGGCCATCTTGCTCTTCTGTGAATTTCCTCCTTCCCTCAAGCAGTAAGCACTCTGGCCTCCTTTTAGCTTCTTGAACTCACCTTGCCTCAGGGTCTTAGTACAAGCTAATCTCCACACCTGGAATATTTTTTCTCTTTCTTTCTTCTTCTCTTCCTTCAGACTTCAATTTTAATATTATTTCTTTAGGGACACTTTCCCAGATTCTAGCTTAGGTCAAGTCCCTCTTAATTTCACAGGTCCCTAGACTTCTCTGTTGGGTCTATTGTCTTTGGAAGCAGTAACTTATTAGTGTAATTACTTATTCAATGTCTTATTCCCTTCTAGACCATAGATATCAGGAGATATGGATGCTGTATTCTCAATGCCTAGCAGAGTAAATTTCACATAGACAAATGACAAATTGCTGAATTAATTATTCAAATAATGCATACTTATTACAAAACAAAGTACTTAAAGTAAAGAAAAAAGTGAAGAATAAAATTAAAATAATCTCTATCTCTACATCCCAGGCATAACAACTTTAGCATTTCAGCATGTTTTCCTTACTTGCTTTAAAAAATAACAACAAACACATGTGGTGTGTGGATAAATATTACCTGCTGAAACCTGCATCCTATGGACCTTTAGAAAGATTCTAAAATGTACAAGGCCCCTCCTGTTCAAAACCAGTATCAATGAGGGAGAGTCTGAGCAGGGAGATCACCATCCATAGCCTCAAAGGTTGCATGCGTGCTAAGTCACTTCAGTCGTGTCCTGCTCTTTGCAACTCCACGGACTGTAGCCCGCCATGCTCCTCTGTCTGTGGGATTCCAGGGGCAAGAATACTGGAGTGAATTGCCATGCCCTCTTCCACGGGATCTTCCCAACCCAGGGACTGATCCCACATCTCTTATGTCTCCTGCATTGGCAGGCAGGTTCTTTATCTCTAGGGCCAACTGGAAAGCCACCCCAAGGCTGGGGAGGGATTAAGAGTCAATTATTGGGAGCAAGTTCTGGGATCTTCCTATGTGGCTCCACTGTCATTTTAAGAATGTTAAAATGACATTGGATTGTTAGTAAAGCATCGATTTCTTAAATATTTGGAAGTATGTCACCTCATTGTTTAATTTTTGTTGCTATTATTGTTACTCTTCCCCTAATTCACTTTATCTTTTACAGAATTGGGGTCCAGATTGTCAGATTCCCAGATCTTTTACAAAGGGAGGTGTGCCTGGAAGCAGACTGGGAATGAAGGGGATAATCTCCATTCCTAGGTACGAGCATGATTTCTTTGCCCCAGGCACTACTATAATTTATTGCATAGAATCCATTTCTGTGAGGGGCTAAATCCCCAAAGCTGGTACTGTGGCCCATTTATTTGTGGAGATGTGATGGAAAGAGGTCACAGAACTTGCCCACGGCCGTATAACTAATCAGTGGCTGAGTCAGGCTTGAAGCCCAGGCTGCACTGACTCCAGAGCCCCGGGGCTGAGGCCCTACATCACACCTGCTCCAGTGTAGCTCTCTAGACTTCCTCAAGTGGATCCGGAATATGAGTCACTTCACAGAGCCTTGAAAACCCCTGTATAAATTTTCTGTGTCTGTACAGATTTTTATCTGTGTCTGTACTCTTTCGGGGGAGAAGTTCTCTATATTTCATGAATTTGTTTAGAACAAGAAAAATAAAAATTCATCTGGTTTCACAATTATGCTAGAATTTGTTGACTGGTTACCAAGGACTATTGTAAGCACTTCACATGCATTAAATCCTTCACTCCTTGCGATAACTCTGAGCCACTAGCACTCTTATCCCCATTTTATGACCAGGGAAACCGAGACATAGAGACGTGTTGCTTGCCCAAAGTCACATAGCCGACCATACTGCAGGGATCCTGTCCAGGCAAGTCCCTCACATCTGTGCTCTTAAATTTAACCACAGAAAACAAACGGCTTCTTTGCAGATATTCAACGTCTGGTGCATCTTCTCCGCCCCCCACCCCACCACGTGAACTTGAGATGTATCTCCCGGTTTCTGTACACAATTCATGTAGCAGTTTTCCTTCCTCTCCTTAAAGCTATTAATACATTGACAATGGATCTTACAATAGTAGACATCGTAGAATAAAAATTAGTGACTGTCCTCAGCAGGATTAAGCATATCAGTGATTCACAATACTGTAAAAACTCTCTTAAAAGACTGTCATCCTCTGGTATGAAATCTGCCAAAGCGCTGCATGGAGGTGGGGTTCTCAGTTACCAGGGGGTCCTTTTAGTGGGGGCAGGGGCAGAAAAGTGACTAAGAGGGGAGAGGGGACCCCCCGACAGTCCCTGAGTGCATGGGGGTGGTCACAGTTTACAAACACCTACCCTGCATCTCTGCATATACACTTCTGTTCTAAATATGGATCGAAACACACTCGACTTACATGTCCTGATCAGGATGAATGCAGTTTGAACAACGTGATACTTTCTCTGCACCTTCTGAGATAATGAGGCACAACCTAAATTGTTCCCAAATGGCTTTCACGGTTTACTGAGTATGAGCACTAAACATACTTCATGGTTTTTCCCTTTACAGATGGAAAAATAGAGGTTAGAGCATCAGGCTACTTGTTCAGGGGATTCTAGAGGATTTAATTTAAAGCTAAGAAGAGAGTTATGACTTTGCTCTCCCTGCTGAGGAATTAGCATTTTCCTGATTAAGTGATGCTGAGACCAAAGACTGAAATAACAGAGTCTCAGAGACGAGAATTGAGTCTGCCCCAGGGTCCAGATGAGGTGAAATACAAAACAGGAAGCAAATGCACTTACAGTGAGACGCCTTGGCCAGGACCAGGCAACCTCCGTGACTCGGGCTGAGTGGGTGTGGGAGAAAGGCCTGAAAAAGACATGCTAGGCTGGCTTTCGAGAAAAGATCTTGTACCTTTTTTTTTTTTCTCTGAATGTTCAAATTCTGGCAGACTCCTACTTTCAGACCCTAATGGGAAGGGAAAAGGGAATAAAATTGAAATAGTTTTCAAAGAGGAAAAAGACAACAAACACACCCACTCTTGCAAAAATAAAATCCCACCCCAAGAAAACCTTTATGAAAATGTTTTTGAGCTCTGAAAAACAGAAGGGGGTTGGAATGTCAGTGGGGCACAGGCTGTGGACCGTGGAATGATTATTAAATGTGGCATTCCCACCAGCATCTGGGCATGAGTGCCTTAACCTTGTTTGATCCCTGGAGAGAAACAGCCATGTTCCTTCCCTGGAAGAAGGAATAGAACCCATTTCTATGGATGGGCTAGATCCCACTGTGTTAATGTGGTTAGGTGGAGTGCAGGGAACAATTTGTTCTAATTCACTGCCTCAAAATAAGGGCCTCTCACTCTGGAAGTTTCCTTTCCAACCCACCCTCCCATGCAATCAACAGTCTCAGCCAAATCTTTCCTTCAGTCTCAGATTTCAGTTATATAAGCTGTTCTATCAAACAGACTCCTTCCAATTCAGACTACGGTAAAACAGGCATTTATACAAACAGCTAGTGGTTTATGTAACCAGAGCCATTCAGGTGCCCCAGGTGAACAATGGCAGGCAGATTCCACAGCTCTGGTCTGACTATGGTATGACTTTGTTCCAATAGCTGAATACCTCCTAAGAGGTCAAGTCCTTCCAGAAGTCTCTTTCCAGGTTAAAGAGCCATGATTTAAGGTGCATGTTGCTCCATGTCCCTTACAGATTCTTGTTCTTCATAGAGAACAGATTTAACATTTTTAATATCAAGTGTAAGTGGGAGATTTTACTCCTGATGGTATGAAACTTTCTAATGACCAAAGCCATACACATTCAGAATTTTAATTAGAAAAATACAGAGAAATAAGAAAACTAAACCCACCTGTAATTCCACTATCCAGAGTTAATTGCTTTGAACATTTTGTATATATCCTTCTAGTCTGTTTACCTTGTATATCATATACATCCATATATACATGCACATATAATGTACTATATATGCATACATATATTAAAGATGTGCATGTATTAAAGTCATGCACATATACATAGTATTTAAGTGAATGTGGTATTATGACTCTACTGGCCATTCTGTTTTTTATGCAACAATGACATCATCACCAACTCATTTTTATTTTTTTTCTTTTCTCCTTCTAAAACACTGTAAGTTCACCACCCTCATACAGCAGCTCAAATTCAAGGCCTCTGAAGCCTATGATGTGAAGCATTGCCTTATGTCTTGGTTTCTTAGTTCAGTCAGGTCCGTCACTCATTCGTGTCCGACTCTTTGCGACCCCATGGACTGCAGCACTCCAGGCTTCTCTATCCTTCACCATCTCCCGGAGCTTGTTCAAGCTCATGTCCACTGACTCAGTGATGCCATCCAACCATCTTGTCCTCTGTCATCCCCTTCTCCTTCTGCCTTATGTCTCATTGCTGCTAAATACTTCTCTAAGGAAGCTTTTGAGTGGCTGTCTGACATTCCCATTGCATTCCATCTAACTTATTCTCTATTTCAGAGTGTTTAGATGATTTCCATTTGGGCAGCCATTTTAACCAATTCTGTGAGGAACATTCTCTCATTTAAATATTTATATTACTTTTTCATAGCATACAATCCTAGCAATGAGATCTCTGGGCCAAGGGTATGCCTTTTTTGATGACTTTTTATTATATACTGCCAAAATGCTTTCCAGAAAGTTAAAATAAATTTATATTCCCATCATCTACTGTTCAATACTCTAACCAAAGTCATTTTATAACTTAAAAAATGATTAAAAATGAAAGAAAATATCTTTCTGAAACTGCTCTTATTGGGAAAACAAAAATACATATATAAAATGATTGATAATCAACATAGTCTCTCATTTGTGATTATAACACTTCTAGAAAAAAGTCATTGAGTACTAATGTATATCTGTGGGTCAGTGGTAAAGAATATGTGTGCCAGTGCAGGAAACTCAGGAGATGTGGGTTCAAACCCAGGATTGGGAGATACCCTGGAGGAGAAAATGGCAACCCATTCCAGGGTTCTTGTCTAGAAAAATTCCATGGACAGAGGAACCTGGTGGGCTATAGTCCATGGGATCGCAAAGAGTTGAACATGACCAAGCAACTGAGGACACACACACAGAGTCAATCGATGTGATGAATTCACCTTTGGCCTCCAAAGATAGGCCCCTGAGTTATTTTTTTCCCTTCCTCTTCCCCCCTGCCCTGCAGACCCAGCCACAGCTTCTAATCGCCAGTCCTCCAAAGACTCGGGAAGAGGCAGCCTCTAACAACACAGCAGAAGGGAACTTGCAGGATGAGGAGAAAAAAGGGCTCAGGTTCACTGCTGTCAGCAAAAAGCTCCTATAAACAGAGCAACACATTAAGCCCTTCTGTTAATATGCTGTCTAGACTTGAAAAGATTGCTTTTCTCTCTGTCTTCTACGCTTCAACTTTTGACCTTGTTTCTGTCCTTGTGTCTGTATTGGACTCAAGCAATTCTTCAACAGTCAATTTAGTAAATTACTTGTCACCTAAGCTACTGCAACAACCTGGTAGGGATATGAGACCTATGAAATGAACAGAAATCTTGTCGATACTGACCCCGAGGCAGAAAATGCAGAGATTTTTGTTTAAGGGTAAAACAATTCTTTTTCAGAGTTTAGATGATTTCCATTTGGGCAGCCATTTTAACCAATTCTGTGAGGAACATTCTCTCATTTAAATATTTATATTACTTTTTCTTAGCATACAATCCTAGCAATGAGATCTCTGGGCCAAGTTTATGCCTTTTTTGATGACTTTTTATTATATACTGCCAAAATGCTTTCCAGAAAGTTAAAATAAATTTATATTCCCATCATCTACTGTTCAATACTCTAACCAAAGTCATTTTATAACTTAAAAAATGATTAAAAATGAAAGAAAATATCTTTCTGAAACTGCTCTTATTGGGAAAACAAAAATACATATATAAAATGATTGATAATCAACATAGTCTCTCATTTGTGATTATAACACTTCTAGAAAAAAGTCATTGAGTACTAATGTATATCTGTGGGTCAGTGGTAAAGAATATGTGTGCCAGTGCAGGAAACTCAGGAGATGTGGGTTCAAACCCAGGATTGGGAGATACCCTGGAGGAGAAAATGGCAACCCATTCCAGGGTTCTTGTCTAGAAAAATTCCATGGACAGAGGAACCTGGTGGGCTATAGTCCATGGGATCGCAAAGAGTTGAACATGACCAAGCAACTGAGGACACACACACAGAGTCAATCGATGTGATGAATTCACCTTTGGCCTCCAAAGATAGGCCCCTGAGTTATTTTTTTCCCTTCCTCTTCCCCCCTGCCCTGCAGACCCAGCCACAGCTTCTAATCGCCAGTCCTCCAAAGACTCGGGAAGAGGCAGCCTCTAACAACACAGCAGAAGGGAACTTGCAGGATGAGGAGAAAAAAGGGCTCAGGTTCACTGCTGTCAGCAAAAAGCTCCTATAAACAGAGCAACACATTAAGCCCTTCTGTTAATATGCTGTCTAGACTTGAAAAGATTGCTTTTCTCTCTGTCTTCTACGCTTCAACTTTTGACCTTGTTTCTGTCCTTGTGTCTGTATTGGACTCAAGCAATTCTTCAACAGTCAATTTAGTAAATTACTTGTCACCTAAGCTACTGCAACAACCTGGTAGGGATATGAGACCTATGAAATGAACAGAAATCTTGTCGATACTCGACCCCCGAGGCAGAAAATGCAGAGAGATCCCCTTCTTCTGGTTTAAGGGTAAAACAATACTCTCCCTAGGAACTGGAGCAGATAATCCCTTTGTTGACTGTAGATGGAATCTTGGAAGCTACTGGAGGAAGGGTTGAGAAGAAGAGTTTATGAGCTCCACACTTGGGGATAGAAACCAGTTCCCAGCAACATGAATTTCAGTCTTTTTCTGGAATGTGTTTTATTCTAGGACATTTCTTTCCTCACAATCCCAGGGCCCTCATGCTAACAGCTAGTTTCTCAAGTCTCTCTCCAAGACATAATGTTTATTAAGCACTGTCATAGTATGCCAGGGATTTCTTTGCACTTATCTAACCGTTCTCATTTAATCCCCACAACTGCAATCTTACAAGATAGGTACTGTTGTTGTTATCATTCTTGTTGCACAATTGGAGAAACTGAAGCAGTAAGAAGTTATGAAACCAGAAGCCCATAACATGAAGGCAGAAGTCTGACTCTTTTAGAGCCATATGATTAATCAGTGTTCTATGTTGCCAATCAACCTAATTTCTTGTTACTGTTCTAGATTTTTCTTCTCCATCATCAAAAAAAATCATTTGTCCCCTTAATCTATCTGGGCCTAGTGGTGATGGCTAAATAAATCCAATAAACACATATGATCTGCTAATGGCTAATAGTGGACAAAGCATTACACGTATCAGTGAATGTATATAGTTCGCTAGAACTTTCACTGTTAAAAGACTAGTGGTAGAGCCAAGGATATCTGAGAAAGACATGTTGATGGGAAGGGATGACGGTAGTAGGAGGTGGTGTGGAGGTGAGGATAGAATATTCTTCAGCAGGGAACTTCTCTCATTATCAGCCAATGGCTCACTCGGCACACAGGACAAGAGAAGCCCTGGATGTAATATTTAGGCCTTTCTCAGAAATGACCGAAAGCTCAGCTGTTCACCTCCCAAGAGATAACTTCAGAGAACTCAGAAGTATGAGACACAACCATCGTCTGCCAACCATTGCCAAACAGTATGCTCTGTGGAAACCACATAATTCCATGGTTTAGCCACAACATTCTGGCGTGGAGAGCAAGAGGAGTATGATAGGACTGCCCCACCATCACCCCAAGTGGGCATAACCCAATTGAAACATCACAGACCCACAACAAGTTGTCACATCCTTTCTATTTGATTGACCCACAATATCCTGCAAATACTTTCCTCTCCCGACTCTCTTTGGAGCTTAGGGCAGATTGTAGAAGAGAAAAGATGACTTGATGAAGGGTGTGGCCAAGAAATAATATTATCTTTGGCTTAAATATGTATACTTTGGTTCTGGGCAAGTATATTTAAAAGATTTTAAGGAGTCACAAAGCTCATGTTGACACTTAGAACAATATTTTTCATTCTTTTTTAAGGTGAATAACTAACATAGTGCCTAGGTGAGAGCAGAGGACAAAAAATCCCTGTTGGTTGAAGAAGCAAGTGAGTACTGAGAATGTGACATGGTGGAATCCACCTACATTTAAGACTGTGCTGGAACAGAGGTGAACCTTTAGTGGTGTCTTTAAGGGGCTTCCAGAGAAGTGAATGGCAACCTACTCCAGTATTCTTGCCTGGAGAATTGCATGGCTCCATCCATGGGATCACAACGAGTCAGACGTGACTGTGAACCCTTCCCTTCACTTCTGAAGGGGCTTCCAGAACTTGGTAAATGATTGTCATTGTGTCAGTCACTTCTATAGACCACATCAGTTCACACAGGTAATTTGCTTCTCATTACAAAACACTCCCATTCTGGGACTTCCTTGGTGGGTCAGTGGCTTAGACTCTGTACTCCCAATGCAGGGGGCCTGGGTTCAATCCCTAATCAGGGAGGTAAATCCCACATGCGGCAACTAAGAGTTTCTATGTGGCAACTAAAAAAAATGAAAAAGACTCTGCATACCACAATAAAAGATCCCACATGCTGCAACAAAGATCAAATATCCCTTGTACCACAACTATGACCTAGCACAAGTCACTTCAGTCATGTCTGACTCTGGGTGACCCTATGGTCTATAGTCCGCCACTCTGTCCACGGGGTTCTCCAGGCAAGAATTCTGAAGTGGGTTGCCATTTCCTCCTCTAGGGGATCTTTTCAAACCAGGGATCAAACCTAGATCGCTTACATCTCCTGCATTGGCAGGCAGATTTTTACCACTAATGCCACCTGGGAGGTCACACATACGTATTAAAAAGCACCCCATTCCTGAGACTATATTATTTATGTTTTTCAAGAATATGCATGTCCACTAGAGATTGTTGCTTTGACTTGTTTGTTTTTATAAGCTGACTGAAAAAAAGAGGATTTTTCATGCTAAGTAACAGTAACAGGACAGAGAATATCTGCTCATACACAGGTAGAGCCACCTCCCCCAGAGTCTCAGAGAGCTCATGAATGCTATCATGTATCCATGATAGCATGACCCCATGACCCCTTCCCAGGGGAGAGAAGAGGAGTTCTGGGCCCCAGAGTCGTCATAGCCCGTCACTTCTGACATCAAGGGACACCTCTCCTTAGTTTGTCCAATTCTGGTGTTCACAAGATGCTCTGCTGGGGCTTCATGTCACCCTCTTCACTTGGCAGGTAGCAATTCTGAAGTCCCAGGAGGATGAATTTCCCAAGCCCACAATGTGGGAGGCAGTGGTAAAACAGAAATAAGTTCAAAGAGTTTTATTTCCCAACAGGAAGTTCCAGAGCTAGGGCTACAAAACACACATGCCATTACAAGTCCATGTGTATCAAGCCCACCCCCCACCAATCCCTGACTGTCCTATGAGCCACACATTCTTTTTCAGGATGCAGATCAAAACAAAATCAAGTGCAAATCCACTGAAACTTAATAGAGAGAGCATTTTCCTAGTGCCAGAGCACTGCGGTATTCACCCTTGTAAAAGTGGATTTTGTTGCAGAGGGGTCGCTATAAAAGCATGATTAAAGTGATAGAGTAAAAGCCCAGCAAGCTGGAAAGTGTATGAATTGCCTCTAAAAATGTGCAAGTCTGTGAGGAGGTGAGATCCTGCTGATAAAATCTAATTTTGGAGTCTCCACTCAGAGGAACAGCCTTAACACAAGGTTTGATGCTCCTAAGGGCCCTGCCAATTTACCAAATGCAGATTAAGGAATACTGTAAACCTCTTCCCACATTTCAGGCTGCATTTAAAAACTCATTTATAAAGAGCTGAGTATGAAATGCAGGGAGTGGGGAGGAAGTAAAATTCCCAATGGAGAAATCTGGCAAACATCACCTCAGCCAGGTGATCAAGGTCAATGTCAACAGTAATAAGTCATGTTGACAAGCACATACCTGCTAATATGAAGCGACAAGAATAGCAGTACAGCTCTGTCGTCTTTGGACTGCAAGGAGATCAAACCAGTTAATCCTAAAAGAAAGTAACCCTGCATATTCATTGATAGGACTGATGCTGAAGCTGAAGTTCACTTTGGGCACCTGATGCAAAGAATTTACTCACTGGTAAAGGCCCTGATGTTGGGAAAGGGTGAAGGCAAAAGGAGAAGGGGATGCCAGAGGATGAGATGGTTAGATAGCATCATCGACTCAACAGACATGAATTTAAGCAAACTCTGGGAAAGAGAGGACAAGGGAGCCTGACATGCGACAGTCCATGGAGATAGAGACAGCATAGTGACTGAAAAACAACAACAACAAATCCATGGTCTTCCTCTCAGCCTAATCATGAGGAAAACATCAGACAAACCCCAAAAGGGATATTCTACAAAATACACATCCCAGCACTCCTCAAAACTGTCAACATCATTAAATTCAAGAAAAATCTAGGGAAATGCAACTAAATATCACAATGAGATGTCACCTCACTGCTCTTAGAATAGCCATCATCAAGAGGACAAGACATAACAGGATCTGGTGAGGCTATGGTGAAAAGGGAATCCTTACACATGGTTTGTGTGAATAGAAACTAAGTCCAACCACTGTGAAAAGCAATAGGGAGGTTCCTCAACAAATTAAAAATAGAATTGCCATAAGATCCAGCAATTCCACCTCTGGGTGTATACCCAAAGGAAATGAACACAGAAGCTATATATACTCCCATGTTTATTGCAGCAATTATTCACAGCAGTCAAGATGTGGAACCATCAATGGATGGATGGATAAGAAAGATGTATGTACATACAATGGAATATTATTCAGTCATGAGAAAGAAGGAAATCCTGCCACTAGCAATAACATGGATGGACCTTGGACACATTATGCTAAGCAACTCAGGAAGAAACACAGTACTTTATGATATCACTTCTATGTGGAACCTAAAAAAGTCAAACTGAAAACAGTATAAAATGATGATTACCAGGGGAGGTGAGCAGAGGGATAAGCTAGAGAGTGTTTAATGGGACAGACTTGTGGTAAGTAACGACAAGAATAGCAGTACAGCTCTGTCGTCTTTGGACTGCAAGGAGATCAAACCAGTTAATCCTAAAAGAAAGTAACCCTGCATATTCATTGATAGGACTGATGCTGAAGCTGAAGTTCACTTTGGGCACCTGATGCAAAGAATTTACTCACTGGTAAAGGCCCTGATGTTGGGAAAGGGTGAAGGCAAAAGGAGAAGGGGATGCCAGAGGATGAGATGGTTAGATAGCATCATCGACTCAACAGACATGAATTTAAGCAAACTCTGGGAAAGAGAGGACAAGGGAGCCTGACATGCGACAGTCCATGGAGATAGAGACAGCATAGTGACTGAAAAACAACAACAACAAATCCATGGTCTTCCTCTCAGCCTAATCATGAGGAAAACATCAGACAAACCCCAAAAGGGATATTCTACAAAATACACATCCCAGCACTCCTCAAAACTGTCAACATCATTAAATTCAAGAAAAATCTAGGGAAATGCAACTAAATATCACAATGAGATGTCACCTCACTGCTCTTAGAATAGCCATCATCAAGAGGACAAGACATAACAGGATCTGGTGAGGCTATGGTGAAAAGGGAATCCTTACACATGGTTTGTGTGAATAGAAACTAAGTCCAACCACTGTGAAAAGCAATAGGGAGGTTCCTCAACAAATTAAAAATAGAATTGCCATAAGATCCAGCAATTCCACCTCTGGGTGTATACCCAAAGGAAATGAACACAGAAGCTATATATACTCCCATGTTTATTGCAGCAATTATTCACAGCAGTCAAGATGTGGAACCATCAATGGATGGATGGATAAGAAAGATGTATGTACATACAATGGAATATTATTCAGTCATGAGAAAGAAGGAAATCCTGCCACTAGCAATAACATGGATGGACCTTGGACACATTATGCTAAGCAACTCAGGAAGAAACACAGTACTTTATGATATCACTTCTATGTGGAACCTAAAAAAGTCAAACTGAAAACAGTATAAAATGATGATTACCAGGGGAGGTGAGCAGAGGGATAAGCTAGAGAGTGTTTAATGGGACAGACTTGTGGTAAGTAATAAAGAAGTTGTAGAGGTCTAATAGATTGGATCTGGAATATAGGCAATAGTATTATACTGTAAGTATGTAATGTGATAAATATCATTACAATGGCAACCATATTATAGTATATAAATATATCAAAGTAACATTATGCTAACCTTAAATGTACACGATGTATGTGTCAACTTCATTTAATAAAAAAATACAAGTAAAAATCTGTGAAACTGTCAGGGCCAAGAGGAACCAAAAAAGACACAATGACTAATGTAGCATTCAGAGGGGGATCCTGGACTAGAAAAAGGATGTTTATGAAAAACTGGTGAAAGATGAATAGTGTAGAATTTAATTTATAGTTATATACAATGTTCATTTCTTAGTTGTGACAAATATACCATAGTACTGTAAGATAATACCAACAGAAGAAATTGGCTGAGGAGAACACAAAAGCTTTTTGTTTTATCTTTGTAATCTGTAAATCTGTAAATCTAAAGTTTCTGTAAATCTAAAGTTTTTCTAAAATGAAAGGCTTATTAAAAGAAACAGGTGGAAAAACGAAAATAAAGAGAAGCACTGAAAGCATATATAAGAAACTAATACAAGTATTTACATGTAGTGGGAGGGAATGGATGCACAGGATCACGGGTGGAAGTGAGACTTCTCAGCATACATATTTTTAATATTTTGAGTTATGCACATTGTAAAGGTATTACTGTTTTTAATACACAATATGTCTGTAGCCTATTTAAACATATTGAATGGGTACCTCAATGAGAAAGATTAAGCTTATTAGGCAAAATGCTAATTTTTACAAAATAGAGCCATGTCCAAAGTGAAGGCCACACATGTGCATATAAGGTTGCCAACTGCAAATGCACTTGCCCACAAGGAGCTGTTAGTGGCTGCCTGTCTGAACTGTGGAACTGTGAGTGTGAAGTTTTGAAAAACCAATTTGGCTCTGAGGGGCCTCCAGAGGGCTGGCTCTTTTGCAAGCTTCTGGCCCTTCCCCTCTGGGTGCCGACTTTCTACCACTGTTTATGACAAGCAGTGCCTCTCGCTCGCTCTGCTGCAAAGGTGCCGTGTCAGACAGGAAGCATGGGGCTGTATATTGTAGACTTGAGTCCTAATAAATAAATTCAGAGGCCGATATCATGCTGTATAATGGAGTGTGGGAAAAGAGCAATAAAGATCAGGCAACAGAGTCTTCCCAGGAGGCTGGGGAGGAGGGCAGGAGCTGGAGAGAAGCTGAACTTGATCCAAATGGTAGGAGCCAGAGGTGAAGCTGTAAGTCACAGGCCGTGAAAATTGTGCTAAGCTCATCTCAGCTGTGGCCTCAAAGGCAAGACACTCTAGACTGTCTGAAAGCTAAAGAAATGGGTTTTAGAGCACACCGCCACTTCATTTTAAACCCAAACCCAAAGTGAAATCTTTAGCTCCCACCTTCTTGTCCTTGCGATGCCAGCCATTTTATGGGACTCAAGGCAAACATATGGAATCTGAAGGTTGCAGCAATTTTTTCTTGTGTGCAAAGTTTCTGCAGCATTGTAGGATGCTTTCTCTCTCTCTGAGGATCCTTTCCTGTGTTGAAACTATTGAAATGGGTGAGACTGAATGACTCCCAGGTCCTTTCCACTTCTGAAAGCTTATGAGATCTCTTTGCTTAAGGGGGAAATTTGGGGTTTTAGAGCTTAAGTCTCCTGGGGTGATTCAACAAGATGAAGAGTTGGATTGGTTGGTGCAAATTTAAAAATAAAAATAAAACTCAAGGGTTCTTTCTTAAAAGTTAAAGAAAAAAAAAAGTGTGTCCTGACAGGCCAGAAATATCTCTCAGGCTTTCCAGTTCTCCTAAATACAATGGGTGTGAAACTGGCCACTGGGAATAAAACGTGGAAACAGGAATAGATTAAGCTTATTAGGCAAAATGCTAATTTTTACAAAATAGAGCCATGTCCAAAGTGAAGGCCACACATGTGCATATAAGGTTGCCAACTGCAAATGCACTTGCCCACAAGGAGCTGTTAGTGGCTGCCTGTCTGAACTGTGGAACTGTGAGTGTGAAGTTTTGAAAAACCAATTTGGCTCTGAGGGGCCTCCAGAGGGCTGGCTCTTTTGCAAGCTTCTGGCCCTTCCCCTCTGGGTGCCGACTTTCTACCACTGTTTATGACAAGCAGTGCCTCTCGCTCGCTCTGCTGCAAAGGTGCCGTGTCAGACAGGAAGCATGGGGCTGTATATTGTAGACTTGAGTCCTAATAAATAAATTCAGAGGCCGATATCATGCTGTATAATGGAGTGTGGGAAAAGAGCAATAAAGATCAGGCAACAGAGTCTTCCCAGGAGGCAGTGAGGAGGGCAGGAGCTGGAGAGAAGCTGAACTTGATCCAAATGGTAGGAGCCAGAGGTGAAGCTGTAAGTCACAGGCCGTGAAAATTGTGCTAAGCTCATCTCAGCTGTGGCCTCAAAGGCAAGACACTCTAGACTGTCTGAAAGCTAAAGAAATGGGTTTTAGAGCACACCGCCACTTCATTTTAAACCCAAACCCAAAGTGAAATCTTTAGCTCCCACCTTCTTGTCCTTGCGATGCCAGCCATTTTATGGGACTCAAGGCAAACATATGGAATCTGAAGGTTGCAGCAATTTTTTCTTGTGTGCAAAGTTTCTGCAGCATTGTAGGATGCTTTCTCTCTCTCTGAGGATCCTTTCCTGTGTTGAAACTATTGAAATGGGTGAGACTGAATGACTCCCAGGTCCTTTCCACTTCTGAAAGCTTATGAAATATCTTTGCTTAAGGGGAATTGGGTTTCAGAGCTTAAGTCTCCTGGGGTGATTCAACAAGATGAAGAGTTGGATTGGTTGGTGCAAATTTAAAAATAAAAATAAAACTCAAGGGTTCTTTCTTAAAAGTTAAAGAAAAAAAAAAGTGTGTCCTGACAGGCCAGAAATATCTCTCAGGCTTTCCAGTTCTCCTAAATACAATGGGTGTGAAACTGGCCACTGGGAATAAAACGTGGAAACAGGAATAGATCAATTAGTTGAATCTTTGAGGTTCAAATTTCATGAGCTCATGTAAGCTCTTTGGTTTTCTGAGAAGACAGAATATAGACAAGAAGCTGAAAGCTTTTTGTTCACTCAGAGTTTATTTTCTCAAGCACTGCTTATCCATTATAAAACTAACAGTCTTTGCTGAAAGATCATCTCATGAAACATTTCAGGTAGAAGTAGGATATTTTATGCAATCATATTTTCCCATGAGGAAACCCGTCTAAAGCTCAAATGATTCACACACCAAAAGGTTCCCGGAGTTGTTCATGGTTGAACTCAAAATTCTCAGGAGACACATTAGCTTATTTGATAAGCCAGAAAGAACAATGTTTTTGTGCAAGCATTTTAATACAGGAAATATGAGTCTAATCTGTATCTCTCCAAGTCCATGTGTATGAGGGAATTTCGAAATAAAATGCCATTTGAGTACCCAAAACACAGTTAGAAGAAATATACACAAGTATGGTACTGAAGAAAATGCTTCTTTGGTCTGCACCACACCAGAGAAATATCAAAAATGCACACAAGCTAGTAAGAAGAACAGAACTGAAGCAAGGCGCTGAGCAGCTGAGAGTCATTTCAAAGATACTTTGGGTTTGGCCAAAATTTTGCCATCCCAGTATTTCCCTGTGAAAATCTGTTTTTGTCATGGATACATAGCCCCCTTTTACAGAAGGGATCTAGTGTGCAAATTTTTTCTTGTGTGCAAAGTTTCTGCAGCATTGTAGGATGCTTTCTCTCTCTCTGAGGATCCTTTCCTGTGTTGAAACTATTGAAATGGGTGAGACTGAATGACTCCCAGGTCCTTTCCACTTCTGAAAGCTTATGAAATATCTTTGCTTAAGGGAATTGGGTTTCAGAGCTTAAGTCTCCTGGGGTGATTCAACAAGATGAAGAGTTGGATTGGTTGGTGCAAATTTAAAAATAAAAATAAAACTCAAGGGTTCTTTCTTAAAAGTTAAAGAAAAAAAAAAGTGTGTCCTGACAGGCCAGAAATATCTCTCAGGCTTTCCAGTTCTCCTAAATACAATGGGTGTGAAACTGGCCACTGGGAATAAAACGTGGAAACAGGAATAGATCAATTAGTTGAATCTTTGAGGTTCAAATTTCATGAGCTCATGTAAGCTCTTTGGTTTTCTGAGAAGACAGAATATAGACAAGAAGCTGAAAGCTTTTTGTTCACTCAGAGTTTATTTTCTCAAGCACTGCTTATCCATTATAAAACTAACAGTCTTTGCTGAAAGATCATCTCATGAAACATTTCAGGTAGAAGTAGGATATTTTATGCAATCATATTTTCCCATGAGGAAACCCGTCTAAAGCTCAAATGATTCACACACCAAAAGGTTCCCGGAGTTGTTCATGGTTGAACTCAAAATTCTCAGGAGACACATTAGCTTATTTGATAAGCCAGAAAGAACAATGTTTTTGTGCAAGCATTTTAATACAGGAAATATGAGTCTAATCTGTATCTCCAAGTCCATGTGTATGAGGGAATTTCGAAATAAAATGCCATTTGAGTACCCAAAACACAGTTAGAAGAAATATACACAAGTATGGTACTGAAGAAAATGCTTCTTTGGTCTGCACCACACCAGAGAAATATCAAAAATGCACACAAGCTAGTAAGAAGAACAGAACTGAAGCAAGGCGCTGAGCAGCTGAGAGTCATTTCAAAGATACTGGTTTGGCCAAAAAGTCAGATTTTTTCCATAGCATTTTACAGAAAAACCTAAGTGAATTTTTTTGCCATCCCAGTATTTCCCTGTGAAAATCTGTTTTGATGGTCATGGATACACTAGTTTCTTGATTAAACTCCAAATCACACATCATATTTTGTAGCAGAAGGGAGGCTCAGAACCAGTCTGACAACTATTCTGAGATTAGAAAAAGTGAAAATATCACTTTACAGGATCTACTTTTCAGGGGCAGCCTCAACACTCTGCAGAGACAAGGGCCAGGCCAGGCAGTGCTGGGAGGGAGCCCTGAGTAGGTGCCTCTGCCTCTTTTACCGGACCCCAGAGAAATCATCTAAAGAGGGTGTCCCACAGGGAGGCAATCTCTTTGGCGCCTTTGGATTGTAAATATTCTCCCAAGTGACCTTTTAACAAAAAGTCACCTGGGGAAATAGTCACCAGTAACCCATTCTCCTCGCCTCCAATGAATGTTTTAGAAAATGACCCTGCAAAACTGCAGCAAGGAGGAAAAGGAAGGCAGTCTGCAGTGCCTGGTTTGGAAAAAGGACACCAAAGAACAAGAAGCTTAAAAGTTGCTGCATAGTCAGCAGTGGTCCCAGCCTTGAGGTTTTCAGTGGAACCTCAGATCCCATCCAGGAGACAGAATCAATGCAGAAGGAACATGGGAGGTCAGATCCCAGACCTCAGTAAGGGGTCATTCTAATGCACTTCCAGTCCAATCACAAAGAAGAATAGGGGCAAAGGACAGAAGAGAGTCAGGGAGGAGGGGAAATACACGTGAAGAAAGTGAGATGTGCCAAAATTTTCCTAAGCAGAAGATGAGGGCAAAAAAAGAGAGAGATTAAACAAAAAATAGTAATTCAAATGTGAAAAGCAGAACTAACTAGTCATGATGGTATCTAACCTCCAAACCCAACTACAATAGTTTTGTCTAAGCTTATGGCATATACCCACTCCTGGGTATATACGCAGACAAAACTATAATTTGAAGAGACATGTGCACCCCAATGTTCATAACTACTATTAACACTAGTCAAGACATGAAAACAACCTAAATGTGCATCCGCAGCTGAATAGACAAAGACAACGTGGTACATATATACATTGGAATACTACTCAGCCATAAAAATGAAATAATGTCATTTACAGTAATGAGGTTGGGCCTAGAGATTATCAGACAAAGTGAAGTTAAGTCAGAAAGAGAAAGACAAATACCATATTATATAGTTTATATGTGGAATCTAAAATCTGATATAAATGAACATATCTACAATGTAGAAACAGACTCACAGATACAGAGAACAGACTTGTGGTTGCTAAGAGGGAGGGAAGGTAAGAGTGGAATGGATTGGAAGTTTGAGATTAACAATGCAAACTATTATATGTAGAATGAATAAATAGCAAGGTCTTGTTGTAAAGCATAAGGAAATATATTCAATATCCTATGATAAATCATAGTGGAAAGGATATGAAAAAGAATGTATATGTTCATATAACTGAATCACCTTACTATATAGCAGAAATTAGCACAACACTATAAGTCCACTATACTTCAATAAAATTTTAAAAATTAACAATGTTGTCATTATATGGAGCAGTTCTATATCTTCTTGCTTTATTATTACCCTACGAGTTGTATTACTTGATGCTACTCAGATGAGTCATTACCATTGCCCATCATTAAATAAAAAATAGAAACATACAAAGGGAACATTTGAGTTTCTAACATTTCCTCTAGTAGTAATAATTTAGAAATTTTGGTCATATTTTTCAACTTTATGGCAAAGCTTCTTAATAAATTACATTTGTCATTGTTGTTTGAAACCCACAGAAAAATGGTTTATGAGAAATGAGGTAGAAATGTCAGAGCTGCTTTATCATGATATTGAAAAAGAAGTCAGAAGGCTCAGGGAGATGGTGGTGTTAGAATAGATTTTTTATGTAAGACTGAGAATCTGCCTCTCGACCATGTTCCCTGGGGAATTTGGAGTATATTCTTCTCGTAAGGGTAGAAAGATTGCATTAGGGCAATAGCATCCATATTTTTGAGTTTGTGTTAAGTGGTGAGAGATGCTCCATGGTCCTAGAGAACCCTTGGAAAGGCACAGACCTGGAACCCCAGAGTCTCCCTTTCTCTGAATCACTCCAACAGCAAACCCAAATTCCTGCAGCATGTACCCCATCCCAAAAAGGTTATGCCAGTGGTGAATGCTCCTAACTCCTCTGTCAGGTGGCAGAGTCCTGCCAGGAGGTGTACACCCAAAGGGGAAACTGTTTTGATCACTCCGGGCAGAGATACAGCTGGCAAACTAAACAGGAGGAAAACGCCCCCACAGCATTCAAAGTTTATTAGATTGGGTAAAGGAAAAGAAAGCCCCAATTCATCCCTTATGCCAGTTAGGAAGAACAGGGCATCTGAGTATTAAAGAGATTATCCTCCAGAAATATAACATGAAATGGAGGCAGAGTTTACAGTGACAGAAGAGAACATTGTGACAGTGAAAAATTAGTTAAGATTTGCAAGTGCTAACAATGAGGAAACCAAAGGATAGAACATGGCACAGAACACAAAAGGCAAAGGGGAGTTAGTTAGGAGGACCATCTTTACATAGAAGATACAACAAGAAAAGGCAAATAGTTCCAATGGTTCAGGCAACCCTCTTGGTCTGGAAAATTCATAAAGAAAGGGTAGATATAATAACATCATCAACACAGGAGGCAAAAACACAGCTAAGTAACAATAGAAAATCTGATGGTATGAGTCAAGATGGGAAAGAAAAGAATTAGGAATTAAAAAGGAAAAGTAAGCAGACAAAGATATAGAATTTAAATTATTATTTTTAGTCTTCCTGTTCCCACATTTTATTGTATTTCCCTAGCAGACATCCCACACTCTGGTAAGTCTGGGGGAAAGGGAGGGGTTGGCAGAATAATGGTGCTTTGGGGATTTGAATCTTATTACTTGGTGCTGTTAGTGCTGGGTAGACCTTTATAAAAATTGCATGTTGTAGTGGCAGATCATTTTTTAAAAAGGAATCCTGAGTTTCAAATTTAGGACAAATGTGTTGGTTTAAAAGAAATAAAGAGAAATATTAATAAGCTGAAGGCAGAGAGGATGTGGGATGCCAGTGGGCAGCAGCTGACTTGGAGGGAACTGGAAAACCTGCCAGTAACCGAGAACAAGAGAAACTGCTGCTAGATCCCTGATGAAGGAGAGACTTTGACTTCCTGGGAGTTGTTTTTTTGGCTGCTTATTTCCCAAGGGATCTTCCTTTAAATTAACAAATTATAGTTTTGTCTGCGTATATACCCAGGAGTGGGATTACTGGATTGTATGGTAACTCTAGTTTTTTGAGGAACCTCCATATCATGTTCCACACTGGCTGTACCAATTTACATTCCCACAAACAGTGTAAGAGGGTTCTCTTTTCTCCACACCCTCTCCAGCCTCAATTATTTATAGACTTTTTGATAATGGCCACTCTGACTGGTGGGAGATAGTACCTTATTGTAGTTTTGATCTGCATTTCTCTAATAATTAGTAATGTTGAACATCTTTTGTCTGTTGGCTGACAACCTTTCAAGCATTTAGCTTCTGGTTAAGGGTGGGAGGGTGCCTACTGGCAGTAATTTCCTTCTTATTCATAAAGCTAATTCACCTGAGTAAGAGTAACTGGAAACTAGTCTTTAGGAGAAATCATGGACCAAGAGAAATAAAAATGACCTGTCGTTTTCAGATGCAATGTAAGAGAAGCTTGAGCTTTGTTTCTATAGGAAGGAGGTAATATCAAGAACACCATGGTTCTTTCAATCCTGGAAATTATTGCAATAACACTATAAGACTAGGACAATAACATCCATAATACTATGGTTCCCATGCAATATTTGGGGCCCTGATACTAAAAAAATATACTATTTATCTGAATCAAACTTAACTAGGCATCCTGTATTTCATCTGGCAATGCTAATTGTACCCAACCACCACACAGTGTACTTCATTCCTATGGGGTCCAAGGACAGCTGTCCATCTGCTCAGGATAACGTGTGACACACCTATGAGAGATTTAAATTCCTTCCCAGCTCCAAAGCCAAAGGAGGTTTATGAAGTCCAATTTCAGGTCATTTCCAGACTCAGTTTGGACTGTTTACTTCAGGGACCCCTGATTAAGTCATATATTACGAGGAAGCCTCCCATTGCCCCTAATTCGAAACAGCTGAGCCAGCTTCTCCTGCCAGCCCAGTCTCACGGCAGAAGCCCAGGAGGGGACTATGCTCAGGAGGAAGGGAAGGGCAATCGGGGGACAGGTTTAATATTTTGTGGGGACATGTCTTCATGCTCCTGTGGAAATGCTCTTTATGGAGCATCAGGTTACAAAGCCCCAGTTAGGTAGAGGGGTGAGGAGGGATGGGGTGTAGGAGGGCACTGGAGAAATCACTGTAATGGAGGAGGATCAAAGAATTCAGCCTGTCAAGGGCTATGATATTTTTTCAGTGAGAAAATAAGCTCACATTTTTCCCCTGAGGGCTGAGAGACAAAAGCCAAGGTTCAATTAGAACTTTTTAAGAGCTTTCTTAAGCCGCCAAACTATGTCTGTGTATGCTTTGCCTCCACTCTCACTTTTTTTCCCTTGAAATCTGTGCAGGTGGGCAGGAGAACATTTTATTTTGAGCCTGTACTGATTAAACAACCAGTTAGGCGCATTTGGCCTTATTGAAGTGCACAAAAATATCCATTTGGTGCCCATAAACCTGGTGAATGTGTTTGTTTTCTTACCAAAGCTTATCAAGCACTGAAAGGGGTTGTTTTTACCTAAATCGATCAATACAAGTTGGTAGAAGGCTGGCTATGTGTCTGTATACAGCTCAAGAAGAAAGCACAGGAGTAGAAGATAACAGAGGGAGAAAGAGGCCTAGAGGATAGGAAGGTTTGTGACGAGTAAGATAGATTTGTTCATCCTCCCCCCACCGCCTTGAATAAATATTTCAAGTCTTACTTTTTTGAAGGGAATCAAGCTTGTTTTAACTTCATTTACCAGTAGATAATGCTTCTGTGAACCTGACTGAACCAGAGAAAAGACATGAGAGTCAAGGTCAGCATGCTATGGACTGAAACATCCCACCTCAGAGTAGTTCCGTATCCATGCCTCCTGGCTAGCAACATAACACGAGCTATGCAAACAGGAATAAATAGAAGATAAAATCAAAACTTCAGACGCCTCCCAAAGGGAGGCCCTATATTTACCTTACCATAAGGTTTTCAATATCTGTTCTAGCCTGAGAGAAGTTTGAAACTTGTAAAATATGGGTACGTTTCAAAAGCAGAAGAGGGATTTTCAAAGAGCAGAGTTTGCCTGTCAGAAACCCTGACCGAGATCTGAGTCAGCTCTGGGAATCCAGAGTTCACAGTTGTGTACCACAGAACTGGAGCAATGTTTCTGTCCTTGTATATTCCAGAGCAACCTTCTTCCCAGGTCTTCATGCGACTTTCCCATACCTATCAGGAGGACTCGAGTGAAATTCCCATTTGCTGGTAAGGAGGGAAAAGGTGAGGATGGCCCTGTGGAGGCCGTGGTGATGCTGTGGAGAGGTCAGGGAAGCAGGTGGGAACAGAGGAGAAGGCTGGACGAAAGAGACACTAGTCTGTTTCTCTAAGTGCTAATGGGAATTCAAAAGATAGACTAAGCACCAGTCTACCCTCTACATGGTTAGGTCCTCTTTGTCTCCTTCAAATTGAGACACAGTGGTACAGCTCACTGTCAGGGAAAAGCATACACTTTACATATACTTGAGTTAGGCGCATTTGGCCTTATTGAAGTGCACAAAAATATCCATTTGGTGCCCATAAACCTGGTGAATGTGTTTGTTTTCTTACCAAAGCTTATCAAGCACTGAAAGGGGTTGTTTTTACCTAAATCGATCAATACAAGTTGGTAGAAGGCTGGCTATGTGTCTGTATACAGCTCAAGAAGAAAGCACAGGAGTAGAAGATAACAGAGGGAGAAAGAGGCCTAGAGGATAGGAAGGTTTGTGACGAGTAAGATAGATTTGTTCATCCTCCCCCCACCGCCTTGAATAAATATTTCAAGTCTTACTTTTTTGAAGGGAATCAAGCTTGTTTTAACTTCATTTACCAGTAGATAATGCTTCTGTGAACCTGACTGAACCAGAGAAAAGACATGAGAGTCAAGGTCAGCATGCTATGGACTGAAACATCCCACCTCAGAGTAGTTCCGTATCCATGCCTCCTGGCTAGCAACATAACACGAGCTATGCAAACAGGAATAAATAGAAGATAAAATCAAAACTTCAGACGCCTCCAAGGCAGGCCCTATATTTACCTTACCATAAGGTTTTCAATATCTGTTCTAGCCTGAGAGAAGTTTGAAACTTGTAAAATATGGGTACGTTTCAAAAGCAGAAGAGGGATTTTCAAAGAGCAGAGTTTGCCTGTCAGAAACCCTGACCGAGATCTGAGTCAGCTCTGGGAATCCAGAGTTCACAGTTGTGTACCACAGAACTGGAGCAATGTTTCTGTCCTTGTATATTCCAGAGCAACCTTCTTCCCAGGTCTTCATGCGACTTTCCCATACCTATCAGGAGGACTCGAGTGAAATTCCCATTTGCTGGTAAGGAGGGAAAAGGTGAGGATGGCCCTGTGGAGGCCGTGGTGATGCTGTGGAGAGGTCAGGGAAGCAGGTGGGAACAGAGGAGAAGGCTGGACGAAAGAGACACTAGTCTGTTTCTCTAAGTGCTAATGGGAATTCAAAAGATAGACTAAGCACCAGTCTACCCTCTACATGGTTAGGTCCTCTTTGTCTCCTTCAAATTGAGACACAGTGGTACAGCTCACTGTCAGGGAAAAGCATACACTTTACATATACTGCTTGATGAACTGTTACAAATGTGTGTTCCCATTCAGCCACCCCCAGATTAAGGATCTAGAGTTCCCAAAAGAAGCAGCTCTGGCCACAGCATTTCACATACAAGAGTTTCATACTTAATGTTAGACTAACCTTTCCTGGCCTGGCCCCCAAGTCTTCCCCATAGAGAATCAACCATATTAAATTAATTATTACTTTTTTTAAAAAAAAAAGCTTAATATTGCAACACAAAGCTATACAAAACAAACAACTTAAAGCTATCACTTTTGCCATTGAGCCTAGTCAAAACCACCCATGTGACAACTCAAGAACCAGATCCTTAGCATCCCAAACCTCCTTTAATTCTAGAAAGCAGTGAAAGACTAGCTATGTGAGGATAAAAGCATGAATTGTGAGCTTGAAAAAGTTAGAGGGGGAACTTACAGACTCTCCAACGTTCAGAAGGTCTCCTTCCTACAGTTTACAACTCCTTCTTAATTGCTTTTGTAACCCTTGACTTTTCTGAGTTTCCTTTGTTATCCCCAGGTCTTTTGCCAACCTGAGAACAAAACATGCCTAGGATCTGAATCATGAAATAAATGTGGAGAGAAATAGCCCAGAAATGATATAATGGCCAGAAGAGTATGTGGAAGAACTTTGTACCATGACCTTGTACAAGGGAGACTGTGTAGTCCCAGAGGCCCTATGGTCCTCCTGGATGTCCTTAAAATTTGTACCAATTCTGAGCAGCAGTCTTGAGTATGACACTGGCACAATGGTCTCCTGTGTCACACAGAATTGAACCCATGCTGAGGAATAAGATATGAATTTAGAAATCTCTCCCAAAGCTTTGTTGCTAAATGGAAAGTGAAACAGAGCTGAGGCAGAATGGTACATACTCTTTTATTAAAAACTCGCACATCCTAAGAGGGAGGCAAACCTCAGGAGACAAGCATCAATAAACCAAATGATTAAATATCAAGCACTTATTAATGCATTTTATTCATAAATATACTTATTTAGCAGATATTTACAAACATTTATTGGGCATCTGTGTTAGTCAGGATCTTTGAAGGAAACAGAATAAATAGGATATATTTATATGTGGAGAGAGAGAGAATTATTTATTTTAAAGAATTGGTTCATGCAATTGTGGAGGTGGAAAATTTGAAAACCACAGAGTCAACTTTGTCTGTGTGTGTGCATGTATGCGCTCAATTGTGTCCAACTCTTTGTGACCCTGTGGACTCAACCAGGCTCCTCTATCCATGGATTTTATCAGGCAAGAATCCTGGAGTGGGTTGCCATTTCCCCCTTCGGGGGATCTTCCTCACCCAGGGTTTGAACCTACATCTCTTGTGTCTCCTGCATTGGCAGGCAGATTTTTTTTTACCAGTGAGCCTCTGGCAAGTCCATAAGGCAAACTATCAGAAATTTAGGCAAGAGCTGGTGTTGAAACCTTGAGTTTAAAACCCAGAGGACATGTTGGTAGGCTGGGAATTCAGACAGGATATCCATATTTCAAGCTTGAGGCAGAATTCTTTCTTCTTTGGGAAGCCTCAGTCAGTTCTTAAGGTTTGTAACTGATGAATGAGGCCTACCCACATTATGGAGGGTAATCTGGTTTAGAGTCTGCTGATTGGAGATACTAATCACATCTTAAAAATATCCTTATAGCCGCACCTAGACTTGCTTTTGACCAAAGAGCTTGTCACTATACCCACGCAAAAATGATACATAAAGTTAAGAATAATAACATCTAATGGTTTAAACACCATACTAGGAACCATGAATAACAGTCATGGAAAAGAAGCCACACTAGCAATGTGAGTAGACATAAATTCTTCCCTGTCTTTTTCTAGAAATTTAGCTAACTAGATCATCTGAAAAGCCCTTCTAATGAATTATTTTTAAATTATAATTTAAAGAATAATCTTAAATGATTTGCTGAAATAAAGGAAAGTAATAAATCTAAGGAGGCCAAAAATTCACAGAAAGCAGGAATTCTAGCAGAGTATCCATCAAATTTTGGTGACTTTGGACTTTTATTATGATGACTGCTCAGGATGTCAGGTGGGAGAAAAAGCACAGGATGCAACCAAGGTGGTAAACAAATAAGAGACCTTAGCATTAAGCTGGAATCCCAATGAACCACACATCTGAGTTAGAGTAGACTAGAAATAAGCTCACTCTATAGATGGAGTTTTCAAGGAAGTTTGGTCCTGGATAGAGTTAATCTTCGCATAGGATTATGATCTGAATTCACACTATCTCTGTGGGCTACAAATCTCAAGTGAAGAATTATTAAAAGTAGTTCCAAGCTTTTATTCCCCTTAGGAAACTAACAAAAGGAAGTACAGGCCTTTTTATAGTAATATACTCTTATCAATGTATAAAATAACAATCTTTTGTAAAATTGATAATTATCATATATTTTGACTTTAAAAAATTTATTGAACTATAGCTGATTTACAATGTTGCATTCATTTCTGCTGTAGAGTAAAGTGACTCCATTGCATGCATAGACAGATAGATAGATAGATAGATAGATAGATAGATAGATAGGTAGATAGATAGATAGATAGATAGAGATAGATAGATAAATGAACCCTAAATATTCATTGAAAGGATTGATGCTGAAGCTGAAGCTCCAATACTTTGGCTACCTGATGCAAAACACACACACACTGGAAAAGATTGTGATGCTGAGAAAGATTGAGGGCAGGAGGAGAAGGGGGCAACCAAAGATGGGATGGTTGGATGGCATCACCAACTCAATGGACATGAGTTTGAGCAAATTACAGGAGATAGTGAAAGACAGGGAACCCCGGCATGCTGCAGTCCATGGGGTTGCAAAGAGTTCGACAGGACTTAGTGGCTAAACAATAAGGGCAACTCCAGTGTTTTGAGAGACCTCAATACTTTTGTCCGTAATGACTGCACCAACCTGCATTCCCACCAACAACCTAAGAGAGTTCCTTTTTCTCCATACCCTCTCCAACATTTATTACTTGTAGACTTTTTAACGGTGGCCATTCTGACTTGTATGAGGTCACCATTGTAATTTTGGTTTGTATTTCTCTAATAACTAATGACAATGGACGTCTCCTCATGTGCCTATTGGCCACCTGTATGTCAGGAAGCACAAATCTTTTCTGAAGTTTTCAATTTCAGTTCAGGTTTCAAAGAGTTTCCATGGACAAGTACAAAGAACATGAAGTCACAAATCACAAAGCATAAATACACAAGGCATTGTAAATGACAATTGCAAAATTAGAGTCACAAAGTTTCAGGTGCTGAAATTATCAGATACAGAACACAAACATAGGTTTACTATGTTTTAAAAAATAATAAAGAGACCTGAAATTATAAACACAGAACAGATAGTTTAAACAAGGGAATTTCTAGAAGTTAAAAATTCACTGGATACATTAACTAGCAAATGAAACAGATGAAAAGAGAACTTAAAAACTGGTCAAGAATAAAAAGAAAAAAAAAGAAAGAAAGAAAACAAAACAAAACATAGAAAGAAGAAAAGAAAAAAAAAAAAAAAAAAAAAAAAAAAAACAAAAAAAAGAGAACAAAAAACTGGTAAAGAAATTATCCAGAAGTTAGTCTAAGGAAACAAAATGAAAGAAAATATGAAAAAGTGGCTAGTAATTATAGATAAATTGAGAAAGTTTACCATAAGTTTAGTAGGTATTCCAATTATTTCCAGAATTACTGAAAAATCACAAACTTGATATGCAGGAAGTCAGTAAATCCCAAGTAAGACAGATAACTAGAAAAACATATCTAGGTATATCACAATTAAACCAAGCAACAGCAAAGACATAAAGTCATAGGGATTCCCTAGTGGTCCAGTGGGTAAGGACACCACCTTGCAGCGTGGGGGGTGCCGGTTCGATCCCTGGCCTGGGAGGATCCCACATGCTGCAGAGTGGCTGGACCAAGTGCCGAGCCGAATCTCTGGAGGCATGCACCTGGAGCCAGTGCTCTGCAAAGAGACAGGCCACTGTAATGGGAGGCCCATACAGGCCAAAGAACAAAGATAAATAAATGAAAGATCAATAGAAGTGGCCAAAAAAAAAAAAAGAAGTCATAAAAACATCTGCAGAGAAAAGACAGAATAAATATAAAGGAGCAAGTAGTGCTCAGAATTTTGTTTTTTGGTTTGTATTTCTCTAATAACTAATGACAATGGACGTCTCCTCATGTGCCTATTGGCCACCTGTATGTCAGGAAGCACAAATCTTTTCTGAAGTTTTCAATTTCAGTTCAGGTTTCAAAGAGTTTCCATGGACAAGTACAAAGAACATGAAGTCACAAATCACAAAGCATAAATACACAAGGCATTGTAAATGACAATTGCAAAATTAGAGTCACAAAGTTTCAGGTGCTGAAATTATCAGATACAGAACACAAACATAGGTTTACTATGTTTTAAAAAATAATAAAGAGACCTGAAATTATAAACACAGAACAGATAGTTTAAACAAGGGAATTTCTAGAAGTTAAAAATTCACTGGATACATTAACTAGCAAATGAAACAGATGAAAAGAGAACTTAAAAACTGGTCAAGAATAAAAAGAAAAAAAAAGAAAGAAAGAAAACAAAACAAAACATAGAAAGAAAAAAAAGAAAAAGAAATTAAAAAGAAAAAAAAAACAAAAAAACAAAAAAAAGAGAACAAAAAACTGGTAAAGAAATTATCCAGAAGTTAGTCTAAGGAAACAAAATGAAAGAAAATATGAAAAAGTGGCTAGTAATTATAGATAAATTGAGAAAGTTTACCATAAGTTTAGTAGGTATTCCAATTATTTCCAGAATTACTGAAAAATCACAAACTTGATATGCAGGAAGTCAGTAAATCCCAAGTAAGACAGATAACTAGAAAAACATATCTAGGTATATCACAATTAAACCAAGCAACAGCAAAGACATAAAGTCATAGGGATTCCCTAGTGGTCCAGTGGGTAAGGACACCACCTTGCAGCGTGGGGGGTGCCGGTTCGATCCCTGGCCTGGGAGGATCCCACATGCTGCAGAGTGGCTGGACCAAGTGCCGAGCCGAATCTCTGGAGGCATGCACCTGGAGCCAGTGCTCTGCAAAGAGACAGGCCACTGTAATGGGAGGCCCATACAGGCCAAAGAACAAAGATAAATAAATGAAAGATCAATAGAAGTGGCCAAAAAAAAAAAAAGAAGTCATAAAAACATCTGCAGAGAAAAGACAGAATAAATATAAAGGAGCAAGTAGTGCTCAGCAGTAAAATGAAAAGCAAAAGACAGTGGAGTAATATTTGCAATGTGCAGAAAAAATAAGTCAAATTAAATTTTTAGAACCTGAAAAACAATCAAAAACAGACAAAAGGGAAAGTTTAATACAAAAGAATTCTCATTTAGGGAGAAATATAAAGGATATACATTCAATCTAAACATAACCCAAGAGGAAAAATAAAGTTAACAGAAGAGACAAGGCAAATAGAAGGTACAAAATAAAATGATAGAAATAAATCTAAGTATGGTGGTAACCAAAATAAATATAAGAAGAAAATCTAGATGTATGCTGTTACAGAGATCCATAAGGATACAGAAGGGTATAAAGCATATTGGACAGAAATGCATCTTTCAGGCATATAAACAAACAAAAAAATGGTATGTCCAACTTACTATCACATCAAATAGATTTTTTTTTAACCTGCTATGTGCTAATGGTAAATAAGGTCATTGAAAAATGATAAAAGATTTTATATATTAAAAATATATCATGGGCTTCCCTGGTGGTCCAGTAGATAAAGAATCCACCTTGCCATACAAGGGGCACCAGTTCGATCCCTGGCCCGGGAGGATCCTATGTGTTGTGGTCTATGTGCTAACTAGACTGGTGTGTCCAGTTTACAAGCCAGTGCTCTGGAGCACATGTGCCCAGAGCCACTGCTTTGCAGTGAGAGAGGCCATTGCAATGGGAGGTTCACACACGCCAAAGAATAAAAAAAGATGGATGAAAGTAAACATAAATTAAAAAGGGGGACGGTGGGGAAAAGAAAAATATATAATTCTAAACTGATACACATTTAGGATATAAAACAAATATATTGAGAAGACATAAATGTAGAAAAGGATAGTATGTAAATTTTTAACTGACAAGTGTTATAGAAGAAGAATTAACAAAATATTGTTAATTTGGAGGAGAAAGGAGATAATGGTTAATAACATTGGGAATGTATGGCAGAGCCAAATTGTACAGGATGCTAAAAAGTCAGAGGAATCTTTACTCAGCATGGTAGAACATTGGTAACTAACCATATTTCTAATGCAAGGCATGGGAAATATAAAGGAGCAAGTAGTGCTCAGCAGTAAAATGAAAAGCAAAAGACAGTGGAGTAATATTTGCAATGTGCAGAAAAATAAGTCAAATTAAATTTTTAGAACCTGAAAAACAATCAAAAACAGACAAAAGGGAAAGTTTAATACAAAAGAATTCTCATTTAGGGAGAAATATAAAGGATATACATTCAATCTAAACATAACCCAAGAGGAAAAATAAAGTTAACAGAAGAGACAAGGCAAATAGAAGGTACAAAATAAAATGATAGAAATAAATCTAAGTATGGTGGTAACCAAAATAAATATAAGAAGAAAATCTAGATGTATGCTGTTACAGAGATCCATAAGGATACAGAAGGGTATAAAGCATATTGGACAGAAATGCATCTTTCAGGCATATAAACAAACAAAAAAATGGTATGTCCAACTTACTATCACATCAAATAGATTTTTTTTTAACCTGCTATGTGCTAATGGTAAATAAGGTCATTGAAAAATGATAAAAGATTTTATATATTAAAAATATATCATGGGCTTCCCTGGTGGTCCAGTAGATAAAGAATCCACCTTGCCATACAAGGGGCACCAGTTCGATCCCTGGCCCGGGAGGATCCTATGTGTTGTGGTCTATGTGCTAACTAGACTGGTGTGTCCAGTTTACAAGCCAGTGCTCTGGAGCACATGTGCCCAGAGCCACTGCTTTGCAGTGAGAGAGGCCATTGCAATGGGAGGCCCACACACGCCAAAGAATAAAAAAAAAAGATGGATGAAAGTAAATATAAATAAAAAGGGGCACGGTGGGGAAAAGAAAAATATATAATTCTAAACTGATACACATTTAGGATATAAAACAAATATATTGAGAAGACATAAATGTAGAAAAGGATAGTATGTAAATTTTTAACTGACAAGTGTTATAGAAGAAGAATTAACAAAATATTGTTAATTTGGAGGAGAAAGGAGATAATGGTTAATAACATTGGGAATGTATGGCAGAGCCAAATTGTACAGGATGCTAAAAAGTCAGAGGAATCTTTACTCAGCATGGTAGAACATTGGTAACTAACCATATTGTTAACCAAGAAAGTGACATGACAGAAATATTTTCTTAGGAAGGAGAACAGCAAATGTGGCTACTATGTGCAAGATGAACTGGACAGGTCAACACTAGAGTGTAAGCAAAGAGAGGGGTCAAAATACCCTATATCTGTGGGACAAACGTTATGCAAAGGAGGGAAAATCCAAGAAAAATTTCATAGATAAAATCAACAGGAAACTTTGGCATGGTGCCATTTGGTGGGTTATTTGTCTTAGAAAGTGATTGCCAGAAATACATTCCCTAAAGACAGCTACGTGAAAAGAAACATGAATCCTAGCTGATTACCATAGGGCTCATCCCTGTTAACCTCAGAAAGGAAGGCTAATGACCCCCATTTTTGTGGGTCAAGGTCACTTACTACCTGGTCCCTATACAGATGGTCTTAAATCATTGATTAAATGAAACACCAACAGAAGACTATGGCTCTAGAACTCTTTGAAGACCATTCTAAGTTATCTACCTTTTTTAAAATTAATTTTTACTGGAGTATAGCTGTCTTACAATGTTGTTTGTTTTTACTGTACAGCAAAGTGAATCAGCCATACTATGCATCTATCCCCTATTTTTTTTTCTTTCTTTCCCATTTAGATCCACAGAACATTGAGCAGAGTTCCCTGTGCTATACAGTAGGCTATCATTAGTTATCTAGTTGATACACAGTAGTTGTGTATATGTCAATCCAGCTCTCCCAATTCACCCCACCCCACCCTCAACTCCCAGTATCTAAATGTCCATTCTCTATGTCTGTGTCAATATTTCTGCTTTGTAAATAAGTTCCTGTGCAGAGATACGGCTAAACATAGAGACTATCAGAAAAAATTAAGAGGGTAAAAGGGGCACGGTGGGAAAAGAAAAAGAAAATTAAAACAAATATATTGAGAAGACATAAATGTAGAAAAGGATAGTATGTAAATTTTTAACTGACAAGTGTTATAGAAGAAGAATTAACAAAATATTGTTAATTTGGAGGAGAAAGGAGATAATGGTTAATAACATTGGGAATGTATGGCAGAGCCAAATTGTACAGGATGCTAAAAAGTCAGAGGAATCTTTACTCAGCATGGTAGAACATTGGTAACTAACCATATTGTTAACCAAGAAAGTGACATGACAGAAATATTTTCTTAGGAAGGAGAACAGCAAATGTGGCTACTATGTGCAAGATGAACTGGACAGGTCAACACTAGAGTGTAAGCAAAGAGAGGGGTCAAAATACCCTATATCTGTGGGACAAACGTTATGCAAAGGAGGGAAAATCCAAGAAAAATTTCATAGATAAAATCAACAGGAAACTTTGGCATGGTGCCATTTGGTGGGTTATTTGTCTTAGAAAGTGATTGCCAGAAATACATTCCCTAAAGACAGCTACGTGAAAAGAAACATGAATCCTAGCTGATTACCATAGGGCTCATCCCTGTTAACCTCAGAAAGGAAGGCTAATGACCCCCATTTTTGTGGGTCAAGGTCACTTACTACCTGGTCCCTATACAGATGGTCTTAAATCATTGATTAAATGAAACACCAACAGAAGACTATGGCTCTAGAACTCTTTGAAGACCATTCTAAGTTATCTACCTTTTTTAAAATTAATTTTTACTGGAGTATAGCTGTCTTACAATGTTGTTTGTTTTTACTGTACAGCAAAGTGAATCAGCCATACTATGCATCTATCCCCTATTTTTTTTTCTTTCTTTCCCATTTAGATCCACAGAACATTGAGCAGAGTTCCCTGTGCTATACAGTAGGCTATCATTAGTTATCTAGTTGATACACAGTAGTTGTGTATATGTCAATCCAGCTCTCCCAATTCACCCCACCCCACCCCCCAACTCCCAGTATCTAAATGTCCATTCTCTATGTCTGTGTCAATATTTCTGCTTTGTAAATAAGTTCCTGTGCAGAGATACGGCTAAACATAGAGACTATCAGAGTAAAGTAATCATGAGCAGGTAGGGCGTAATCACGCCAGATCCAGAAATGCAGATTGCTCATAAATTTCAGCATACACCTCCTTGAAAGTTTTTTCCTGGCTGAAACTATTAATATCATAACTGTGGCATAGGAAGTAGAACAGTTAGCCTCAGAGGCTTGTGAGCTTATGTATTTGCATAGATTCAAAAAGGTTTCAAAGACTGTGCCTTCCCACAGGTGCACTGGGCTCAACTGTAAGCACAGGTGGTATGGCTGCTGATTCACACCTGCGTCTTTTTTTCTGATTTTTATAGAATGATATTAAATCTAATCTCAGGACAAATGTCTACTAAATCACGTAGGTCTACAATCAACTAGAAACAGAGGGTAACTAAAACAGAGACAGAGAAAAGAGAACAAAATTCAAGTGCATTGTGAGTTAACATGAGCAGGCGTTCAGTTACAAGGACAGGAGACCTTCTTAACAGAGGACATCTATTATTTTTTCAAGCAGCACTCTGAGATAGTCTAAAATCTACCGCAGGTCAAGCAAGGGCAGCTGAGAACTGGTAATCTGGCCTACATCTATCCACCTACAGGTGAATTTGGCTGAATTCTGATTTTGATGAGATGCTATCAGTCTCTGTTGAGGACCATTATTTTTTAAACTGCCAAGAGATTCATTGGTTTTCTAGAAGTTGTAAGGAGGTTACTTTATAAAACCATGCAGTGACCTCATATCAAAAGCTTAATTGAAGACCATTCTAAGTTATCTACCTTTTTTAAAATTAATTTTTACTGGAGTATAGCTGTCTTACAATGTTGTTTGTTTTTACTGTACAGCAAAGTGAATCAGCCATACTATGCATCTATCCCCTATTTTTTTTTCTTTCTTTCCCATTTAGATCCACAGAACATTGAGCAGAGTTCCCTGTGCTATACAGTAGGCTATCATTAGTTATCTAGTTGATACACAGTAGTTGTGTATATGTCAATCCAGCTCTCCCAATTCACCCCACCCCACCCCTCAACTCCCAGTATCTAAATGTCCATTCTCTATGTCTGTGTCAATATTTCTGCTTTGTAAATAAGTTCCTGTGCAGAGATACGGCTAAACATAGAGACTATCAGAGTAAAGTAATCATGAGCAGGTAGGGCGTAATCACGCCAGATCCAGAAATGCAGATTGCTCATAAATTTCAGCATACACCTCCTTGAAAGTTTTTTCCTGGCTGAAACTATTAATATCATAACTGTGGCATAGGAAGTAGAACAGTTAGCCTCAGAGGCTTGTGAGCTTATGTATTTGCATAGATTCAAAAAGGTTTCAAAGACTGTGCCTTCCCACAGGTGCACTGGGCTCAACTGTAAGCACAGGTGGTATGGCTGCTGATTCACACCTGCGTCTTTTTTTCTGATTTTTATAGAATGATATTAAATCTAATCTCAGGACAAATGTCTACTAAATCACGTAGGTCTACAATCAACTAGAAACAGAGGGTAACTAAAACAGAGACAGAGAAAAGAGAACAAAATTCAAGTGCATTGTGAGTTAACATGAGCAGGCGTTCAGTTACAAGGACAGGAGACCTTCTTAACAGAGGACATCTATTATTTTTTCAAGCAGCACTCTGAGATAGTCTAAAATCTACCGCAGGTCAAGCAAGGGCAGCTGAGAACTGGTAATCTGGCCTACATCTATCCACCTACAGGTGAATTTGGCTGAATTCTGATTTTGATGAGATGCTATCAGTCTCTGTTGAGGACCATTATTTTTTAAACTGCCAAGAGATTCATTGGTTTTTTTCTAGAAGTTGTAAGGAGGTTACTTTATAAAACCATGCAGTGACCTCATATCAAAATTCTGAAAGAGATTTCCATCCCACCCTAGTGTCAGAAATAGTTGCATCTCTGAATTTGGTATTTATTTTCTGAATACCAAATTGTATAATTGCCCAAGTTTCCTTTTTACATTATAACCAAGCTTGTGGCCTGCATAGGGAGAATATGTTGATTAAAGTGCACATTTTATCTTCAGTCCTGGCATCTTTCTTAGGTTCTCCCTCGTTTTCTTTCTTCTTGTGTTAAATATGCAATCTCATTGTATTTTATATATCCTTAGAGTTTGGCTTATATCCTATGTGGAACAAGGTTGGTATAAATAAGTATATAAACTGAAACAGTTTGAGATATGTTAGAATTCCCAAGTAATGTCAAGATAACACACCGTCTGTGGGATTTTGTCTGAAAGTGGCAGCCTGGTTTAGCTTCCTTCCCTTTCTCTTATGCTGCTCCCATGTGGAGCACTTCCCTAAGGAACCACTGGCTGGCTCATCTCTGTCCACTCATGGAGTCTCCCTCACCCTTTACCTTCAAATGATCACTAAGTCTCACTGAGTCTGCCTCCTAAATGTGTTTTGAACTTGTCTAGTTCTTTCCACCCCCAACATCCCCACTCAAAGCCAGACTCACCCTCTCATTTCTGTTGGAGTACAACAGAAGCCTCCTGGATTCCAGCCTTATAATATATAAATCTGTTCTAAAACGGCAACCAAGAGAGTCTTCTCAAAATAAAATTCTGGGGACTTCCCTGGTGGTCAAGTGGCTAAACTTTCAAGCTCCCAATGCAGGGGGCCCAGGTTTGATCCCTGGTCAGGGAACTAGATCCCACATGCCACAACTAAGAGTTTGTGTGTGTGTGTGTGTGTGTGTGTGTGTGTGTGTGTGCAGTCACTCAGTCATGTCTGACTCTGCAACTCTATGGATTGGTAGCCTGCCAAGCTCCTCTGTCTATGGGGGTTTCCTGGCAAGAATTCTGGAGTGGATTTTGGCATCCTCCCAACTTGGGATAAAACCTGCCAAGGCTCCTCTGGTCTTGAGTTTTATTTTTTCTAGAAGTTGTAAGGAGGTTACTTTATAAAACCATGCAGTGACCTCATATCAAAATTCTGAAAGAGATTTCCATCCCACCCTAGTGTCAGAAATAGTTGCATCTCTGAATTTGGTATTTATTTTCTGAATACCAAATTGTATAATTGCCAAGTTTCCTTTTACATTATAACCAAGCTTGTGGCCTGCATAGGGAGAATATGTTGATTAAAGTGCACATTTTATCTTCAGTCCTGGCATCTTTCTTAGGTTCTCCCTCGTTTTCTTTCTTCTTGTGTTAAATATGCAATCTCATTGTATTTTATATATCCTTAGAGTTTGGCTTATATCCTATGTGGAACAAGGTTGGTATAAATAAGTATATAAACTGAAACAGTTTGAGATATGTTAGAATTCCCAAGTAATGTCAAGATAACACACCGTCTGTGGGATTTTGTCTGAAAGTGGCAGCCTGGTTTAGCTTCCTTCCCTTTCTCTTATGCTGCTCCCATGTGGAGCACTTCCCTAAGGAACCACTGGCTGGCTCATCTCTGTCCACTCATGGAGTCTCCCTCACCCTTTACCTTCAAATGATCACTAAGTCTCACTGAGTCTGCCTCCTAAATGTGTTTTGAACTTGTCTAGTTCTTTCCACCCCCAACATCCCCACTCAAAGCCAGACTCACCCTCTCATTTCTGTTGGAGTACAACAGAAGCCTCCTGGATTCCAGCCTTATAATATATAAATCTGTTCTACACACGGCAACCAAGAGAGTCTTCTCAAAATAAAATTCTGGGGACTTCCCTGGTGGTCAAGTGGCTAAACTTTCAAGCTCCCAATGCAGGGGGCCCAGGTTTGATCCCTGGTCAGGGAACTAGATCCCACATGCCACAACTAAGAGTTTGTGTGTGTGTGTGTGTGTGTGTGTGTGTGTGTGTGCAGTCACTCAGTCATGTCTGACTCTGCAACTCTATGGATTGGTAGCCTGCCAAGCTCCTCTGTCTATGGGGGTTTCCTGGCAAGAATTCTGGAGTGGATTGCCATTTCCTCCTCCAGGGCATCCTCCCAACTTGGGATAAAACCTGAGTCGCCTGCATGGCAGGTGGATTCTTTACTACTGAGCCACCAGGGAAGCCCTAAGAATTTGCATGTGACAACTGAAAAGATCCCATATTCCATAATGAAGATTGAAGATCTTGCATGCTACAACTAAGACATGGAACAGTCAAATAAATAAATAAAACTAAATATATATAAAAAGTCATCCTTAAAAAACAAAACTCTGATCAAGTCATTTCTCTGCTTACAACTTTTCAGGGCTGTCCTATTGTTCTTAAGATAAAATCTAAACCTCCAATATAAGACCCATCTTTCTGGGGGTTACAAGACCTTCCAACATTAGGACCTCTCTTTCCTCTAGCCCCTTTTCTTCCTTTCCACCCCTGCCTGGCCCTTCTCTCCTCAACCTACTAAAGGTCTTTCTCTCCCCAGCATTGGGCATGCACTGTTCACTGCTTCTAAACACTTCTCTTTTCCTCAGCATTTGTTTGGAGAACCATTCATTTTATGGATAGTTCTTGAGGCCCCACCAGATACCAGTCATGGAGATTGTCCCCTAGGAGGGCAGCCATCAACTGGACACTCTGAAGTTCTCAGCACAGAGGCTATGTTTCCCCAGACTCCCTCTCAGTTCACCCATACTCAGCTGGTGACTTACAGGCTGCTTTGAGGACCTGAAACAACCCCCGTGTTCTGTGCTTACCTGCGTGTCTAATAGGTACCTTCAAGTTGTCTCTAAACTGCAAACTCCCAGAGAGCAGGGTCTGTCTTGTTTCCTGCAGTTTCCTCTGAGAGTCTTCTCAAAATAAAATTCTGGGGACTTCCCTGGTGGTCAAGTGGCTAAACTTTCAAGCTCCCAATGCAGGGGGCCCAGGTTTGATCCCTGGTCAGGGAACTAGATCCCACATGCCACAACTAAGAGTTTGTGTGTGTGTGTGTGTGTGTGTGTGTGTGTGTGCAGTCACTCAGTCATGTCTGACTCTGCAACTCTATGGATTGGTAGCCTGCCAAGCTCCTCTGTCTATGGGGGTTTCCTGGCAAGAATTCTGGAGTGGATTGCCATTTCCTCCTCCAGGGCATCCTCCCAACTTGGGATAAAACCTGAGTCGCCTGCATGGCAGGTGGATTCTTTACTACTGAGCCACCAGGGAAGCCCTAAGAATTTGCATGTGACAACTGAAAAGATCCCATATTCCATAATGAAGATTGAAGATCTTGCATGCTACAACTAAGACATGGAACAGTCAAATAAATAAATAAAACTAAATATATATAAAAAGTCATCCTTAAAAAACAAAACTCTGATCAAGTCATTTCTCTGCTTACAACTTTTCAGGGCTGTCCTATTGTTCTTAAGATAAAATCTAAACCTCCAATATAAGACCCATCTTTCTGGGGGTTACAAGACCTTCCAACATTAGGACCTCTCTTTCCTCTAGCCCCTTTTCTTCCTTTCCACCCCTGCCTGGCCCTTCTCTCCTCAACCTACTAAAGGTCTTTCTCTCCCCAGCATTGGGCATGCACTGTTCACTGCTTCTAAACACTTCTCTTTTCCTCAGCATTTGTTTGGAGAACCATTCATTTTATGGATAGTTCTTGAGGCCCCACCAGATACCAGTCATGGAGATTGTCCCCTAGGAGGGCAGCCATCAACTGGACACTCTGAAGTTCTCAGCACAGAGGCTATGTTTCCCCAGACTCCCTCTCAGTTCACCCATACTCAGCTGGTGACTTACAGGCTGCTTTGAGGACCTGAAACAACCCCCGTGTTCTGTGCTTACCTGCGTGTCTAATAGGTACCTTCAAGTTGTCTCTAAACTGCAAACTCCCAGAGAGCAGGGTCTGTCTTGTTTCCTGCAGTTTCCTCTGAGAGAAACATCATAGGCAGCTTTTAGTAGGTGCTCAGTAAATAACTGAGAAATGGACTGATTACTCCTATTTTGTATTAGGAAGGTCATGGCTCATGTAGTCAGTCCTTTCTGCTCCAGCCCTATTTGTCATAGACTCAGGTACCAGGAGAAGCCAGCCTCACCTGGGCCCTCCTCTTAAACCATCACTGCAGACAGTTTGGGTTCAGGAATAATCCAAAGTGCCTTTGTCTAAAAGATATTTTTCACCCACCAGTTTTCATAACACTGTTTATTTGAGAGGAAATTTGATCCAGATGTTTTAGGTTCATTTGTATTAAACTCATAACCACGTGACACTATAACAGCTTTTGAGGGCCATGAAGTCCTTTTTCACAAACCAGCCAGTTGCCTTTTGCCAGCCCTGAGTGAGTGCAGGGGCGCCAGTTCTTTGCGCTTGGGTCCAAAATTTAACAATGATGGGGGAGTGTAAAGTTTGGCAACTATACATTCTCCCCTCCCTGCTGAGGCGTGGATGGGATTTTACAGACTTCGGAATTTAGATTTCCTAATGATTCAGATGAATGTCACCATGTGATGGTTTAAATCTACTGAAAGAACAACAAGATTTCTCTTCGTGATTTCTTCTTCCCATTTTAAAAAGAACTAGCAGAACAAAGAGAGGGGAAGGAAGGAGTTTCAGAAGAGTAGACAACTAAACATACACACCAGCATACACAAGATTCTTAACAGCCTAATGATTCCTTAACAGCACCGGGGAATTTAAACAAGCTGGCCCTTGGCAGGCCTAGAGTCAAGGCCGCTCCTGTGCTTTCTCCATCCACCCACCTCTCCATGACATCTTTTAGCATTTGTTTGGAGAACCATTCATTTTATGGATAGTTCTTGAGGCCCCACCAGATACCAGTCATGGAGATTGTCCCTAGGAGGGCAGCCATCAACTGGACTCTCTGAAGTTCTCAGCACAGAGGCTATGTTTCCCCAGACTCCCTCTCAGTTCACCCATACTCAGCTGGTGACTTACAGGCTGCTTTGAGGACCTGAAACAACCCCCGTGTTCTGTGCTTACCTGCGTGTCTAATAGGTACCTTCAAGTTGTCTCTAAACTGCAAACTCCCAGAGAGCAGGGTCTGTCTTGTTTCCTGCAGTTTCCTCTGAGAGAAACATCATAGGCAGCTTTTAGTAGGTGCTCAGTAAATAACTGAGAAATGGACTGATTACTCCTATTTTGTATTAGGAAGGTCATGGCTCATGTAGTCAGTCCTTTCTGCTCCAGCCCTATTTGTCATAGACTCAGGTACCAGGAGAAGCCAGCCTCACCTGGGCCCTCCTCTTAAACCATCACTGCAGACAGTTTGGGTTCAGGAATAATCCAAAGTGCCTTTGTCTAAAAGATATTTTTCACCCACCAGTTTTCATAACACTGTTTATTTGAGAGGAAATTTGATCCAGATGTTTTAGGTTCATTTGTATTAAACTCATAACCACGTGACACTATAACAGCTTTTGAGGGCCATGAAGTCCTTTTTCACAAACCAGCCAGTTGCCTTTTGCCAGCCCTGAGTGAGTGCAGGACGCCAGTTCTTTGCGCTTGGGTCCAAAATTTAACAATGATGGGGGAGTGTAAAGTTTGGCAACTATACATTCTCCCCTCCCTGCTGAGGCGTGGATGGGATTTTACAGACTTCGGAATTTAGATTTCCTAATGATTCAGATGAATGTCACCATGTGATGGTTTAAATCTACTGAAAGAACAACAAGATTTCTCTTCGTGATTTCTTCTTCCCATTTTAAAAAGAACTAGCAGAACAAAGAGAGGGGAAGGAAGGAGTTTCAGAAGAGTAGACAACTAAACATACACACCAGCATACACAAGATTCTTAACAGCCTAATGATTCCTTAACAGCACCGGGGAATTTAAACAAGCTGGCCCCTTGGCAGGCCTAGAGTCAAGGCCCGCTCCCTGTGCTTTTCTCCATCCACCCACCTCTCCATGACATAAGGGTAAGTTTTGGCAGAGAAAGATGATTCTTCATTCCGCTGAATTAACTCAGCACTGAAAAAGTAATTCAGTGAACTGTGAAGATCTTTTATGGCTCAGAAAATGTTCATACCAGGGTGGTTCTCTGAAACAACTCGGAAAGGTTATCTTCGGCACAGCAAGTTGCTCCCTTCTCTGCTCACAGAGCACATGTTCTTAACATGCTCAAATTTATTCTTTTAAAAGGCCATAACTACCAATAGACTGGTAAGACCCAATGCAGAAATTGTTTGTTCTTTTATGCTCAGAACTTAGTGTCTGACATATAACAGTTGCTCATGAAATGTCTGACGACATTTCATCACACTCGTACATATGAACAAATGGATAAACGTATGTCTATCTACATGAACCAGAACTTTCAGATTATTGTGCCAGTACATAAATACAGAGAGATAGACTGATGAATATAAAGAGCTATAGGCAGAGAATGAAGAGAGAATATGGAAAAGAAAGGAAACTTTCCTGTTTCTTGAAAATCCTACAATTGGAATGAGATAACTTCAAATAATTGAAGCAAGTAGCAGCAAAACAGAAGATTTCAGCATGCCTGTACATAACTCTTTCGTTTACTTTGTTTCCATTTTTATAGGCATTTTTGGAGGCAAATCCCTGAAAATGGACATTTCTTAGCCTCCCAATGATCCCATATTTACAACTTCCCTGCAATAGGAAAATCCACGCCTTCAACTATATTGAAAAACACTCCACAAAGCCTTCTGTGGGCCAGGACAAAGCCCCTGCTTAGATCCAGTTATGACATCTGTTTATAAAGGGAAAAAGTTTAACGAGTAGCAACTAACATTCTCCCTCCGCATACACAAGATTCTTAACAGGGCCAAAAAAATTTTTGATTTCTTCTTCCCATTTTAAAAGAACTAGCAGAACAAGAGAGGGAAGGAAGGAGTTTCAGAAGAGTAGACAACTAAACATACACACCAGCATACACAAGATTCTTAACAGCCTAATGATTCCTTAACAGCACCGGGAATTTAAACAAGCTGGCCCTTGGCAGGCCTAGAGTCAAGGCCCGCTCCCTGTGCTTTTCTCCATCCACCCACCTCTCCATGACATAAGGGTAAGTTTTGGCAGAGAAAGATGATTCTTCATTCCGCTGAATTAACTCAGCACTGAAAAAGTAATTCAGTGAACTGTGAAGATCTTTTATGGCTCAGAAAATGTTCATACCAGGGTGGTTCTCTGAAACAACTCGGAAAGGTTATCTTCGGCACAGCAAGTTGCTCCCTTCTCTGCTCACAGAGCACATGTTCTTAACATGCTCAAATTTATTCTTTTAAAAGGCCATAACTACCAATAGACTGGTAAGACCCAATGCAGAAATTGTTTGTTCTTTTATGCTCAGAACTTAGTGTCTGACATATAACAGTTGCTCATGAAATGTCTGACGACATTTCATCACACTCGTACATATGAACAAATGGATAAACGTATGTCTATCTACATGAACCAGAACTTTCAGATTATTGTGCCAGTACATAAATACAGAGAGATAGACTGATGAATATAAAGAGCTATAGGCAGAGAATGAAGAGAGAATATGGAAAAGAAAGGAAACTTTCCTGTTTCTTGAAAATCCTACAATTGGAATGAGATAACTTCAAATAATTGAAGCAAGTAGCAGCAAAACAGAAGATTTCAGCATGCCTGTACATAACTCTTTCGTTTACTTTGTTTCCATTTTTATAGGCATTTTTGGAGGCAAATCCCTGAAAATGGACATTTCTTAGCCTCCCAATGATCCCATATTTACAACTTCCCTGCAATAGGAAAATCCACGCCTTCAACTATATTGAAAAACACTCCACAAATCCTTCAGTGAGCCAGGACAGTTATGCCCCTGCTTAGATCCAGAGTTAATGACATCTGTTTATAAAGGGGAAAAAAGAAATCATATATTTTTAAAAATTGTGTTTTTCCATGTGCGATTGGATTTTCTAAGTCAGCCTGAAAAGCCACATGCCTGATAGACCACAACAGTGCTCCAGAGCAGAAACGGGGAGCCTCTGTCTGAAATGGAGGAGAGGGTGACATCATCCCCAACAGTTAAGGGCTGAAGGGATTATGAGATTTGAAGTGGGATTTGGAAACATCTCTGGTGTTGTGAACACTGGGGGCTGCTGGCTGTCTCTTCACCTGGGCAGCCTCGCTCTCGCCCCTCTGGTTGCTGAGGCCATGTAATAATAATCGCCCTCTTGGCTCGCACTGTGGCAGGTTTATTTTTTCCACTCCAAGTATCAAGGGCTTTTTCCGTGGATCTTAATATTTTTCCACTTTTCTTCAAATCTTTTTGACAAGGTTTCAGATCATGAGCAATCATTAAGTGTAGAGGGACATTAAATGAATGGTATACTTGGCAACTTCCGAGCTACAATTGAGAAGCAATTAAGGAGGAGAGAGTGGGCTGCTGTCATCTGGGGATCACTTCAAGACTCTGAAGCCTGCACAGCTGTGTTTGGCTGACTTGTGTGAGACTGCAAACCAACAAGACTAATATTTAGATTATTTCATCAAAATGGAACACAGTTACAGAGTATCTTGTGCAAAGCATCCTCCTAGATATTCTGTCGAATGGTAACATTTCATAGAGTTTTCCTGCCACCTAAGGCACTTTCAGTTCAGTAAAACCTACGCAAAAGGTGTAATGGCTTTGTTCTGTGTCCATTTAGCCAAGCTGAAATTACCTACTTCAAAATTTGCTTCTTCTTTTTGTTCCCAGATACGGATGACTCCATGAGAAATTGATGGATGTGAAGGTGCTTCCATTTTTGTTCTGAAGGTGGGTGTGGCTATGAGGCACTGTGGCACTGTTCACACTGCCCCTGATCTGCTGGCTCCCTGATCCCACAGGTCCTCCTTCAGAGGCTCGAGTCCTGGGCCGTGTGCCAGTGTCACTCCATGGCAAAAGGACCAGCTTCTCTAGCAGGAATTGGAATTGTTGAGGGCAAAGGCAGGTTGTTCTTGTGAAGTCCAGTTGTCCAGACAAATTCCAGTTTGCCCAGACAAATTCCAGTTTGCCCTTGCTCTTGACCCTGATCATCCTTTCTTCCCAATTACTGTCCCCGTCAACATGGATGGACTTCAGGCTCAACGCTGCTGTCTCTACAACTTGAAGAGCCAAGTTTCAGAGACAGCAGCCTGGCACACACACAACTGCACACAGTCTAAGCTGTTTACTAGATGCCTCATTCCACATTACTCCCAGAGTTCTACTCCTCTGGTCCATCCCTGACCTATATGAAGCCAATACCTGTGAGAGACTCTTGATCTGTTTAATGCAATTACTAGGGACTCCTGTACATTTATTTCAATGATGTCACCTGGTTGTGGTGTTAAGGGACTTGGAAGGTGACTTTATTCCCCCTTGGCCTCATTTGTAAAATGAGGAGCATGTTCCATCCTTGGCATTTTAGCTCTGCCCTATGCAAGGGCTAAACCAGAGCCCTGGAACTGGGGACAGCCCGTGGGCAGGGAAGCAGTGGTGGGGCATTGGGGTGGGAAGCTACCAGCCTCGAGGTGACTGTCCACCTCACACAGGTAATCTCAGAAGCGGGCTGATGGACTTAGTGGCAAAACAACAACAACGTCCCCAGCAATGTCCCCAGCTCACATAAAGCTTCCTTCCCTCACCCCTGGAGGCCCAGAAGTTGTGGTGGGGCTTTCTAGGGTTGTCCAGAACCCTGTTGGTTTTCTTTACCCCACATCTGTGCATCTCTTTATTAAACTGTCTTCAAAACTTCAACTGCTTCTGTCTTCTGCCCCAGAACCCTGACTGACCAGACTGAGGCAGAGCCAGCAGTCGCTCAGAAGGACTTTGCCTCCCTAGAAGGAAACCCAGAGGCTCCCTTAACATAATCAAGTTGCTCTGTCCCTGTTGACCGTGGAAATAGTTATTCCAAGTGCAGGAAGACCTTGGTGCCTATTGTCTACAATTCACTTTCTTTCTTAGGACCACTTGCTTAAACCTCACTTTTGACTCAGTATTGGCGATACTGGTCATTGGAGAAGAAGCTGCATATCTTGGAAGATTCTGGTCTCAAGGAGAACTCAGGACTCTTTTTATACCTATAAGAAGCTTAAATCTGAATTAAAATTTCATCAAAATAATGCAAAGCACATAATAACAAATAAAATAATATATGAAACTGTATCCAGTTTCACTCTAGAAAAAATTTAACTTCTGGCTTTAGTTCATTTGTTGGTAACTTTCATAATTCTAGATAGTATGCGTATATTCCTATTTCTTAATTTATCAAGTTTAAACAATATCTATTGAGTCTCCAATGTCAAAGATGAAAAATGATCTGAGTCCTCCCTTTCCTGCCTCCCCTCCTATTAATATTTAATGCTTATACTCTTATTCTTTTGTTATCTTTGAAATTTTAAACTTTATATAAAGGACTATACCCCAATTTCTTATTTCAGCTACTTAATTTTGTATCTTAAATGTTTACTATGAAATATGAGTATGGAGGTCAATATAATACCTATTTACTTCTTAAATATTTTTATATGTATATTTGCACATATTTATATACAATGCATAGTACTGCCTATGTTTAAAAATATGTACACATGGTATCATTACTCTGGATATCATGTAATTTGCTTTTTTTCATTCAGCTTGATGTTTTCAAATTTTATGCATGCTAACACATATAAATAAGTATTTTCCTTTCAGCAGCTGCTGTGTATTCCTTGTGTCACAGTATTCAGGCTTTGTCGATGACAAATAGTAGTAATAACAACAACAACAACACTGAGTGCCTACTGTCTGCCACACTGTTTCTAGTATTTTCCATTGCTGGGCTAATATGACCCTATAGCAATCCTCATCCATTTTTAAGAAGATTGGCACCGAGAGGAAGTCACATGCCTAACACCTCAATAGCTAATAAATGGCCATCTGGCTTGAGTCCCCTCTTTTACCACTCTGTACTGCTTCTCCATCTACATTGATTCCTTTGAACCATTCCACAGGTTGTTACACTGAGCCTCTTTGTTATCATTTGTGAGCAATTCTCTAGGAGAATGAGTGGGGTATATGGTAAGGGGCATCCTCGTTTGCTTAACTTTATTGCCAAATTAGGGCCTCCCTGGTCTCAAGGAGAACTCAGGACTCTTTTTATACCTATAAGAAGCTTAAATCTGAATTAAAATTTCATCAAAATAATGCAAAGCACATAATAACAAATAAAATAATATATGAAACTGTATCCAGTTTCACTCTAGAAAAAATTTAACTTCTGGCTTTAGTTCATTTGTTGGTAACTTTCATAATTCTAGATAGTATGCGTATATTCCTATTTCTTAATTTATCAAGTTTAAACAATATCTATTGAGTCTCCAATGTCAAAGATGAAAAATGATCTGAGTCCTCCCTTTCCTGCCTCCCCTCCTATTAATATTTAATGCTTATACTCTTATTCTTTTGTTATCTTTGAAATTTTAAACTTTATATAAAGGACTATACCCCAATTTCTTATTTCAGCTACTTAATTTTGTATCTTAAATGTTTACTATGAAATATGAGTATGGAGGTCAATATAATACCTATTTACTTCTTAAATATTTTTATATGTATATTTGCACATATTTATATACAATGCATAGTACTGCCTATGTTTAAAAATATGTACACATGGTATCATTACTCTGGATATCATGTAATTTGCTTTTTTTCATTCAGCTTGATGTTTTCAAATTTTATGCATGCTAACACATATAAATAAGTATTTTCCTTTCAGCAGCTGCTGTGTATTCCTTGTGTCACAGTATTCAGGCTTTGTCGATGACAAATAGTAGTAATAACAACAACAACAACACTGAGTGCCTACTGTCTGCCACACTGTTTCTAGTATTTTCCATTGCTGGGCTAATATGACCCTATAGCAATCCTCATCCATTTTTAAGAAGATTGGCACCGAGAGGAAGTCACATGCCTAACACCTCAATAGCTAATAAATGGCCATCTGGCTTGAGTCCCCTCTTTTACCACTCTGTACTGCTTCTCCATCTACATTGATTCCTTTGAACCATTCCACAGGTTGTTACACTGAGCCTCTTTGTTATCATTTGTGAGCAATTCTCTAGGAGAATGAGTGGGGTATATGGTAAGGGGCATCCTCGTTTGCTTAACTTTATTGCCAAATTAGGGCCTCCCTGGTGGCTCAGCTGTAAAGAATCCAACTGGCAAAGCTAGAGATGCAGGTTCAATCCCTGGGTCAGGAAGATCCCCTGGAGCAGGAAATGGCAATCCACTCCAGTATTCTTGCCTGGGAAACCCCATGGACAGAGGAGCCTGGCAGGCTAAAGTCCATGGGGTCTCAGTCAGATGCAAACTTAGCAACTAAATAACAACAGCACTGCCAAATTGCTCTCCAAAAAAATTGTTCCAATTCACATCTCCACAAGTTTCCACCCATTTTGAACAATATTCTTTGACTCTTTACAAAAATGAGGCAATGATTATGTTGTTCGGTCTTTCTTCTTTCTTTTCTCCTATATTCTCCCTTCTGTTGGTTGCAGTTGACCTTGAATATGGCTGATGCTGTTGACATTATTCTGTATAATTTTTGACTTTTCTCTGCTTTTCCAATAGGTTGACTCTAAAAGCTACACACCAGTGAAAAGTATTTACATGTTTATAACAAAGTGTTGTTCCATGCCTAGGCAAGCAGTGAGCTGGAACTGAAGTTCCTTATCTTTTGGTCCTATTTAACCAAGGACTACATCAAGTAGAATATTCATAATAGCAAAGACAAATGGCATTTCTCCTTCCTGCATTCAGCATTTGCTTTAAATCATGTCATATTTAGTTGACTGAAGTTCTTTTTAATTATGTATTTATTTTTGGCTGTGCTGGGTCTTTGTCGCTGAATGGGCTTTTCTCTAGTTGCAGAGAGCAGAAGCTACTCTCTAGTTGCAGTATATGGACTTCTCATTGTGGTGGTTACTCTTGCTGTGGACCACAGGCTCCAGCTCACAGGCTCAACAGTTGTGGCATATGGGCTTAGTTACTCCATGGCATGTGGGATCTTCCAGGACCAGGGGTCGAACACATGTTCTATTGTCCATTGGCAGGCATATTCTCTTTTTTTTCAAGGATATATATATATATATAGTCTCTAAGTCATTGGGTTTTTTTTTTTCATCCATCTTTATTCTTTTTGGCATGTGTGGGCCTCCCACCATGGTAATCTCTCACTGCAAAGCAGTGGCTCTGGGCTCATGCACTGCAGAGCACTGGTTCATAATCGGACACACCCACCCAGCCGCTCCTTGGCATGTGGGATCTTACCAGGCCAGGGATCAAACCAGTGCCCCCTGCATTGCAAGGTGGACTCTTCACCCACTGGACCACCAGTGAAGCCATAATTTAAAGAATATTTTTTTAATGTCGATTTATTTGTATATTTGGCTGTAATGGCTCTTAGTTGCGGGACTTGGAATATTTAGTTGCAGCATGTGGGATCTAGTTCCCTGACCAGGGATCGAACCCAGGCCCCCTGCATTGGGAGCATGGAACCTTAGCCACTGGACCACCAGAGAAGGCCCTTGACTGAAGTTTGCTGGAGTACATCCTGAAGTAACTTCCCCCCAAAAAAGAGGGCATGGAAAATAGACATAAGTCCTCACAGTTCTGAAACATTTTTATGCAAACACTTAATAGCTGGACTCGCTGTAAAATTCTGACTAATTAAGCTGTGGGAACTCCCTCATGGCCAAGTGAGAAGAGTATTATTTATATGGGACATTTTAGCTTTCCCCCAGGTTGCCAATTTCAAAATATTTTAGAGCAGAACCAACAGACTTTCTGCCCTAGATGAGTGTCAGCTGCCTGTGCTTCAGGCACTAAGGTGGGAGGTTGGGAGGGTACAGGGATGCGCAGCAGCCGCATCTAGTTTTGTCTCGTTTTCCACTCCCAGTAATCTCCAGGACCCTTGGCCATGCCTGCCGATTCTAGACTCAGGGCTTCTCAGTGATTTCATCAGGTAGACTGGCTCCAGTCACCTTTGGAGCCCTCCAGGAAGAGGATGTGAGGCCTCGACTCTGTCCATCCTTCCTCAACAGCCTTCTCTCACCCTCGTTCAATCTTGTGGAAATCTGTTGTCTATCCCTGGTGTGCTTCCTGATTTTTCCCACATGTTCTATTGTCCATTGGCAGGCATATTCTCTTTTTTTTCAAGGATATATATATATATATAGTCTCTAAGTCATTGGGTTTTTTTTTTTCATCCATCTTTATTCTTTTTGGCATGTGTGGGCCTCCCACCATGGTAATCTCTCACTGCAAAGCAGTGGCTCTGGGCTCATGCACTGCAGAGCACTGGTTCATAATCGGACACACCCACCCAGCCGCTCCTTGGCATGTGGGATCTTACCAGGCCAGGGATCAAACCAGTGCCCCCTGCATTGCAAGGTGGACTCTTCACCCACTGGACCACCAGTGAAGCCATAATTTAAAGAATATTTTTTTAATGTCGATTTATTTGTATATTTGGCTGTAATGGCTCTTAGTTGCGGGACTTGGAATATTTAGTTGCAGCATGTGGGATCTAGTTCCCTGACCAGGGATCGAACCCAGGCCCCCTGCATTGGGAGCATGGAACCTTAGCCACTGGACCACCAGAGAAGGCCCTTGACTGAAGTTTGCTGGAGTACATCCTGAAGTAACTTCCCCCCAAAAAAGAGGGCATGGAAAATAGACATAAGGCCTCACAGTTCTGAAACATATTTATGCAAACAATTAATAGCTGGACTCGCTGTAAAATTCTGACTAATTAAGCTGTGGGAACTCCCTCATGGCCAAGTGAGAAGAGTATTATTTATATGGGACATTTTAGCTTTCCCCCAGGTTGCCAATTTCAAAATATTTTAGAGCAGAACCAACAGACTTTCTGCCCTAGATGAGTGTCAGCTGCCTGTGCTTCAGGCACTAAGGTGGGAGGTTGGGAGGGTACAGGGATGCGCAGCAGCCGCATCTAGTTTTGTCTCGTTTTCCACTCCCAGTAATCTCCAGGACCCTTGGCCATGCCTGCCGATTCTAGACTCAGGGCTTCTCAGTGATTTCATCAGGTAGACTGGCTCCAGTCACCTTTGGAGCCCTCCAGGAAGAGGATGTGAGGCCTCGACTCTGTCCATCCTTCCTCAACAGCCTTCTCTCACCCTCGTTCAATCTTGTGGAAATCTGTTGTCTATCCCTGGTGTGCTTCCTGATTTTTCCCTTTTGTGGTTTTATACTTGTTTTCCCATTTATTAGCATGTGACTTGAGAAAATTATTTAAGTTTTCTGTATCTCACTTTTCTCATCATAAAATGCAAAAATATGGAAACTAAGTTTGTTATGAGGATTAAAAGAATTGATACATTTAGGCATGGAAACAGCATTCAACACATTCTTGGCTCTATAATACAAGTCAATTATTATTATTATCACTATTACTAGTATTATTATTAATATTATTTCATAGGGTCTTGAGAGAGGAGGGAAGGAGGGAACCCAAGATTACTGTTGGCTGAAGTATTTACTAAGAGCTCTGATCTGAAATGGAGAAAACTCATGGAATGAGACCACCTGAGGTTCAAAGGTATGGTTTACTCATTTTTAGCTTAGAATCCCTGGAGGAGCACTTCTTACATTTTATGGTGTATCATAATTACCTGGGAACCATATGAAAATGCAGATTCTGATTTAGTAGGTCAGAAATAAGCCCCATATCTGCATTTTCAATAAGCTCCCAAGTGATGCTAATACTGTTTGCAGTGTGCATGTGTTTGTATGTGCCCTAGATGTCAATATGAAATGTGTTTTTACTCTAAGGCACATAAAATATTTGAAAAACACTGGCTGGAGAAATACCTTCCAGCCTCACTCTCAGCTGTCTCCACAAGAGACTCTGCCCCAAGTGCCAATGTTGGAAATCAGGTTTGATTTTATTCAGGAAGCAGAGGGACTCCATACGGCTACTAATCACTCAGCAATAAGACCTGGTCTCAAATCCTAAGCCCTGTTATTTGAGGCCCCTTCCCCGCAGCGCCTGAGATGCTACCTGGCATTATGTACATCTCCTGCTGGTTTTCCCAGCAATTCTGGGCTTCTGGCTTGGCGCCTCATTCAGACCACCAGAGACCTGACATCCCCCAGTCCTTCCCTGGGATATCTGATTTCATTCTTTAGCTACTGGTTTAGGGTTTCTCTTCCTTGGAAGACAGGGACAGCTGGGAATGTAGATCTCATCCTGTCTGGGTTTTCCCCTGACAAGTGGCAGTAGTGGCAGGATGTGGGGTGCTTGAAGATACTCATGGTGCTATTATCACAGCAAGCAGGGTGAGTAACGAAGAGAACAGGTGCAGTGGACCGGATTTCACTTCTTGAGCAAGTGGAAACAGTCAGAATTCATTAAGATTATTTTTTTGCAAAAATATGGAAACTAAGTTTGTTATGAGGATTAAAAGAATTGATACATTTAGGCATGGAAACAGCATTCAACACATTCTTGGCTCTATAATACAAGTCAATTATTATTATTATCACTATTACTAGTATTATTATTAATATTATTTCATAGGGTCTTGAGAGAGGAGGGAAGGAGGGAACCCAAGATTACTGTTGGCTGAAGTATTTACTAAGAGCTCTGATCTGAAATGGAGAAAACTCATGGAATGAGACCACCTGAGGTTCAAAGGTATGGTTTACTCATTTTTAGCTTAGAATCCCTGGAGGAGCACTTCTTACATTTTATGGTGTATCATAATTACCTGGGAACCATATGAAAATGCAGATTCTGATTTAGTAGGTCAGAAATAAGCCCCATATCTGCATTTTCAATAAGCTCCCAAGTGATGCTAATACTGTTTGCAGTGTGCATGTGTTTGTATGTGCCCTAGATGTCAATATGAAATGTGTTTTTACTCTAAGGCACATAAAATATTTGAAAAACACTGGCTGGAGAAATACCTTCCAGCCTCACTCTCAGCTGTCTCCACAAGAGACTCTGCCCCAAGTGCCAATGTTGGAAATCAGGTTTGATTTTATTCAGGAAGCAGAGGGACTCCATACGGCTACTAATCACTCAGCAATAAGACCTGGTCTCAAATCCTAAGCCCTGTTATTTGAGGCCCCTTCCCCGCAGCGCCTGAGATGCTACCTGGCATTATGTACATCTCCTGCTGGTTTTCCCAGCAATTCTGGGCTTCTGGCTTGGCGCCTCATTCAGACCACCAGAGACCTGACATCCCCCAGTCCTTCCCTGGGATATCTGATTTCATTCTTTAGCTACTGGTTTAGGGTTTCTCTTCCTTGGAAGACAGGGACAGCTGGGAATGTAGATCTCATCCTGTCTGGGTTTTCCCCTGACAAGTGGCAGTAGTGGCAGGATGTGGGGTGCTTGAAGATACTCATGGTGCTATTATCACAGCAAGCAGGGTGAGTAACGAAGAGAACAGGTGCAGTGGACCGGATTTCACTTCTTGAGCAAGTGGAAACAGTCAGCAGGGCAAGAACAGCAATCAGGGCTATCACAGATTTTTAAAAAATCAACCACAGGAAGGAACTATAAAGGAACTCTACTCCAATTTTTTTTTAAAAAGTAAAAATGAATAGAGTGGATAGAGGGTAGTTTGGAGGAAAATGGGATACATGTAGTTGGCTGAGTTCCTTCACTGTTCACCTAAAACTATCACAACAGTGTTAATCGGTTGTACACCAATACAAAATAAAAAGTTAAAAAAGTATCAATTACAGGGAGAGATGAAGCACATGAGAGCACATGGGGTTTTTTGGGGGGGGGAGGAAGGGGGAGGGGTGGGCCACTTCTATTGGTATTTCATTTCTCCATTTTCATCCGTCTTTGTTCTTTTGGCTCCTGTGGGCCTCCCATCGGGGTGGCTTCTGTCGTCGCAGAGCACCGGCTCTGGGAGCATGCACTCCAGAGCTTCAGCTTGGTAATTGGACACATTGGTCTAGCTGTTTCACAGCACGTGGGATCTTCCCAGGCCAGGGATCAAATCGGTGCCCCTTGCACTGCAAGGCGGTGTCCTTACCCGCTGGACCACCAGGGAAGCCCCAATAAATGGGGTTTTTAAGACAGCAAAACTATTCTGTTTGATACCCTCAGTGGTAGCTCAGTGGAGAACTGATACATTTCTCAAAACTCACAGAATGTGCAGCATACCAGTGAACCCCAAGGTAAACTACACACATTAACCAATAATAATGTATTAATATCGGTTCATCAATTGTAACAAATGTAGCACAACATCTTAGTACTTCAAGATGTTAGTAGTAGGAGAAACTAGGGAAGGAGGTAGATATATGGAAATTCCCTGTACTTTTCAGTCAATTTTTCTGTGAACATAAAACTGCTCTAAAACATAAAGTCTATTAATTTTTTAAAAAGTAAGTAGAAACTAAAACTAACCTGGCTGGGCTACTATGATGATCAAAATGTAAAAAACATTACTAAAGCACTGAAATACTCATAGTACCAAGAAAAAAAAATCAACAAGCCCTAACAATACAGGAACATATTCTTGCCTCCCCCACCCCCTTCCCAATGGAGCCCAGTACCATTAGGTGATTTGTATCCTTGGAAGATCTTTTCATATGCATTTTTTTTTTGTAAATTTTATTTATCTTTTGGGGGTGGGGTGGGGAGGGAGGGGGATGGGCGGGCCACTTCTATTGGTCTTTCATTTCTTTATTTTTCATCCATCTTTGCTCTTTGGCTCCTGTGGGCCTCCCATCGCAGTTGCCTCTGTTGTTGTAGAGCGCCGGCTCTGGGCGCATGCGCTCCAGAGCTCCGGTTCGGTAGTTGGACACATCGGTCCAGCCGCTCCGCGGCACGTGGGATCTTCCCAGGCCAGGGACCGAAACAGCCCCCCTTGCACTGCAAGGAGGTGTCCTTACCCACTGGACCACCAGGGAAGCCCTCATATGCATTTTTGTATAAATGTAAGGGAGATGATGGGGCTTCCCTGGTAGGTCAGTGGTAAAAAATCCACCTGCCACTGCAGGAGACGCAAGTTCAATCCTTCAGTTGGGAAGATCCCCTGGAAAATGAAACAGCAACCCACTCCCGTATTCTTTGCCTTAAGAATCACAGGTATAGAGGAACCTAGTGGGCTACAGTCCTGGGGTCACTAAAGAACTGGACACGACTTTGAGACTAAACAACAAAGAGGGAGATAATACGTTTGAAATACCTTCTGATATTGTGCAGTCTTTTCAGTAAAATGCTTTCCTTTCCTGCACCCCATTTACTATTAAGACCAGGCCATGAGGCTTATTGTGTCCTGGAATCAGGATTAGACAGAGATAAGATGAAGAGTAGAACTTACTATGCCTTATCACCCAGAAGTAAATGTTAAAAAAAAAAAAAAAGGTAAGAAATTCAGGCAGGAGGTTCCTTGTTTTCTCCCATCTCTCGGTTGTATGTTGGGATAGGTGGGAATTTAAAGACATTCAGATCTATATAAAGGAGCTCCAGACCACTGAGGTAGCAGTGTTTACCCAGCACACCCTACAGGGACTATAATTCCAGCCTTTGGAATTTCACTCAGAGCCACTTCTGTATGTCCACACTGAACAGTTTTCTGCGATGGAAACCTGGATGTCGACTTACTGAAATAAATAGTATGGGCATGGTTCTTATTATAAACATAATGTGTGCACATGGAAACAATCATTTAAATGGAAAAGTATAAAATAAAAGGTAAAAATCTCACTTCATGACCTCCACTCCAGGCCTACTTTTCACAGGTAACTGTTTTTCATCTGCTTATAGTTTTTTGTTTTCTGGTAGTCATCCATATAACCAGAATAACATGTTTATACTTCTTTATGATTTATCAACTTTACAAAGAATCTATTGAGTACTACTTTTAAAAATAAAAAAAAAAAATTGGCTCGGTTATATTCAACCTTCTTTCATCTTTTAACTTATCCTGATTTTTCGTTCTATTAATTCCTTTTTAATACATTTAAAATCACTGCTCTTTTGAGGCAGTAACAGTAAACAATCTCTCTTCTACTGGGAAATATGAGGCAACATATATTCTCTTTCCCCCTCTTTCCCTTAACACCCTTCTATACCATTATGTTCCAAAGTCAATAATGTTGGCATTTTCTTTTGTAATTATAATCAAGTCTTACATGCTTATCTGTGGGGTAATCTATTAAAAATCAAAATAATGTTTACAATGATTGTATAAATATCATTTATTCCTAATTGGGATAATAGAGCCTAGCCTGGTCAGATGGTAAAGAATCTTTCTGCAATACAAGAGACCAGGTTCAATCTCTGGGTTGGAAAGATCCCCTGGAGGAGGAAGTAGCAACCCACTCTAGTATTCTTGCCTAGAGAATTCCATGGACAGGATCCTAGCAGGCTACAGTCCATGCGGTCACAAAGAATCAGACGTGACTGAGTGATTAGCACAACAACAAAGCTCAAAATGTTATATATCATAGAGGTAAAGCATGTGGCTTAGAGTAGCTCTGCCACCTAAAAGCTGTGTGACTTGGTATACTTACTAGCTTCTCTGTGCCTCGATTACTTAGCTGAAAAAGTGGGATAATAATACCTAGCATATAGGGTTGGTTGAAAAGTAAATGAAAATGTCTAAAGCATTCGGCACAGTGCCTGTCAACTGGTAAGAATTTAAATAAAAACTAATTATTATTTTGGTAGTGTGAATGGACCCATTAGAAAGGTGTGTTACTATATCCATGTTATGCTAAGGAGACTATTCCTAATACCAAGGTTGAATGGATTCTCTCTCCATATTCCATCAGTTCAAAATCATGCCATTAATTTGCTTTACTTTTAGACCATGATTTTTTTTTTTAATCTCCTGACATGTCTAATTGCCTTTTTACTGAGAAAATAAACTTGTAATAGCCTATGTCATACTGTGTGTTGAATGATCAACTTTACAAAGAATCTATTGAGTACTACTTTTAAAAATAAAAAAAAAAAATTGGCTCGGTTATATTCAACCTTCTTTCATCTTTTAACTTATCCTGATTTTTCGTTCTATTAATTCCTTTTTAATACATTTAAAATCACTGCTCTTTTGAGGCAGTAACAGTAAACAATCTCTCTTCTACTGGGAAATATGAGGCAACATATATTCTCTTTCCCCCTCTTTCCCTTAACACCCTTCTATACCATTATGTTCCAAAGTCAATAATGTTGGCATTTTCTTTTGTAATTATAATCAAGTCTTACATGCTTATCTGTGGGGTAATCTATTAAAAATCAAAATAATGTTTACAATGATTGTATAAATATCATTTATTCCTAATTGGGATAATAGAGCCTAGCCTGGTCAGATGGTAAAGAATCTTTCTGCAATACAAGAGACCAGGTTCAATCTCTGGGTTGGAAAGATCCCCTGGAGGAGGAAGTAGCAACCCACTCTAGTATTCTTGCCTAGAGAATTCCATGGACAGGATCCTAGCAGGCTACAGTCCATGCGGTCACAAAGAATCAGACGTGACTGAGTGATTAGCACAACAACAAAGCTCAAAATGTTATATATCATAGAGGTAAAGCATGTGGCTTAGAGTAGCTCTGCCACCTAAAAGCTGTGTGACTTGGTATACTTACTAGCTTCTCTGTGCCTCGATTACTTAGCTGAAAAAGTGGGATAATAATACCTAGCATATAGGGTTGGTTGAAAAGTAAATGAAAATGTCTAAAGCATTCGGCACAGTGCCTGTCAACTGGTAAGAATTTAAATAAAAACTAATTATTATTTTGGTAGTGTGAATGGACCCATTAGAAAGGTGTGTTACTATATCCATGTTATGCTAAGGAGACTATTCCTAATACCAAGGTTGAATGGATTCTCTCTCCATATTCCATCAGTTCAAAATCATGCCATTAATTTGCTTTACTTTTAGACCATGATTTTTTTTTTTAATCTCCTGACATGTCTAATTGCCTTTTTACTGAGAAAATAAACTTGTAATAGCCTATGTCATACTGTGTGTTGAATGATCAGTTTTGAGAAAGAGACTGTACAATTTAAGACAAATGTGGAGACAGAGAGAGAATCCCTGATTTCTGAGCTTTTTCCATTCCTCAAATACCTAAAAGAGTCCCTGTCCTAGCCTTGCAATAGTCCTCCTACACACACACACACACACACACATTCATTAAATGGTAGTGTGTGTTGGTTCCTGGGCTTCTCAGGTGGCACTAGTGGTAAAGGACCCACTTGCCAATGCAGGAGACACAACAGACCTGGGTTCCTTTCCTGGGTCTGGAAGATTCCCTGGAGTAGGAAGCGGTAGCCCATTCAGTATTCTTGCCTGGACAATTCTATGGACTTCTGAGCCTGGTGGGCTACAGTTCATAGGGTTTCAAAGAGTTGGACATGACCGAAGTGACTTAGCACACACACATGATGGTCCCTTTCCTTAAAACCCAGTGATGTGGAGGGAATCACAATGAATACACCTAGGTGCTCTTTCAACCCTGATATTTTTGCATATGGTGTTAAGCTCTTTTGGTAGTCTGCTTATCCAAGCTTTCCACTCAGGGTAAAGTTATCTTCCCATCTTCAACCCTTCTCCACCTTAATACATTTAAAGAGGTACTATATAAAATGAAAATTTTAATACATCAGATCCATAGTCATTGTACAGGAAACAAAAAGGAGCATTTTTGCTTAGTAAGAAAATAACTGATCATTCTGAATATCTTAGCAAGTATAACATCAATACTAGGAAGGTGGGAGTCGACCCAAAATCTTGAAATGTCCTAGGAATGAATATCCTTGGGGTCTAGCTTGAAATTTTGCTTCATACCAGACTTCTCTGAAGACGAAAGGGGAGGGGTACATCTTAACAGGCATAAGCTCTCTATAGGGAACTAGTGTCTGATGTTTCACAACGCTTCCCAACAATGCGAATGGTGTCAGTTCCCCTACATTGACTGCGGTGTTTTAATAAATCAAATTATCAGAGCTTCATACATGCTAAAAAAAGTGAAATGAAAACAAGTGAAGCAAGCATAGTTTGCTACTCTAACATCAAAGAACCCCAAACCGTAAATCCATAACATTCACTTTCAAAAGCAGATGATGAAAAATATGGAATGAGTTTCTTAGATTTAATTTTAAAACAGCAAAAGTATGTGAAAGCATAAGAGAAATGCTGAAAAGCAGAAACCAGAGCAGAGGGCACTTCATTTTAAATTTTTAGCTTCTCCAGGGAGCAAAAGAGTTCAGTTTCTTGATGGCTCGACAGCCATAGGCAAAGTTTGCAAGCTCTTTTTCTTTTGTATTGAATCCAGTCATTCAGCTCAAGTCAGTAAATCAGATACCCAGGGGAGACATAACACGTTATTAAATTTATGCAAGAACTCTGAGTTCATCAAGGAAAATAAAGAAAGGTGTGAAATTGCAAGAGTGGTCTTGCTGGTAAGCAAACCATCCAATATTAAATTGATTTTTAATGCACATAGTCTCCTTTTCTGCAAAGTCTCAACATAGTAATAGACACTGGTCACTCTTTTTTTCTTTTTCTTGGTTAAACACATTTCATTTTCCTTCTCATAACATCCTAGTTTCCTTTCCAAGTTGCTTTTCCCCAGTGTGCGTACTCTTGGTGGGCATAGTATCTACTCAACTCCCTTCCTTGCAACCTGACAACAATAAGTGATTTCAACCCTGTCTGTTCCCAGAGTAAACAGACAGAAAGTCTGATGTGACATAGACTCAACCAGTGGAATGCTTTCCTTAATCTGAGTATCCAGTGGCAGGGATTCAATGATATTAGTGGCAATTAGTAATTACTTGTGCCTCCTGATCTGCCTTCTCAAGTTCTCTTTATGTCCAGCCCATTTCCAAACCCAGTCTTCCAGCCCTGCATTGATATGTCCCAAGTACCAACCAAACAATTCTTCATTTTTTCCATGATATCACCAGAGTCTGTTCCAGTTGCTTGTGGCCAATAAATCTAATATATTCATTTATTCAAAGACAAAATTTCTTGAACATCTGCTCTATTTAGCACTAGGAATACAGAGACAAGTTTCCTGCCCTCAGACTGGTCAACACTGTTGTGTAAATAGATAACTACAGTGCAATAGAAGAGGTGCCTTGGTAGAGATAAATAAAGATCACCAAGGAAGGTGACATTCACTCTGCTTCTGGAGTACAGCAAACGTTCTACAGAAGAGACAAAGTTTGAAGTTGGTTTTGAAGGGTAAGTAGGAGTTTACTTTCACAAAAATAGATAGGCAAGCTTTCAAGCAGGGTGAACAACACCCACAGAGGCATAGAGGTATAGAAGAACAAGACATGCTCAAGATTCTTCCACAATTTGACTGGGGCAGAAACTACATGAGTGAGTGTTTGGATGAGACTGAGCCTTCTAATGATGGATCATGTGCTTAGTGCAATAGGATTGCTGTTGGATAAACAGCCAATGGAGTGGGTGATGCAAAGAAAATCAACAGCACTGCCATCAAATACACAAAAACAGAAGCAGGACAGAAAGTAGTAAAACTTCAAATGGAAAAACTGATGCTTTAAATCAGTCATGAAAAACTTTATCAAGGATTAATTCAGGAAAAATAAAAATAATTGCAGAACCATATTTTAAAAACAAAACAATCACTTTGAATCTCAGGGGATTCCACTTTTAATGATGTACTTTATTGATCAGAAGAACACCAAGGAGATAACTGGTGACTCTTACTAGTGGCTAAAATGTTAATACTTGGGAACAGTTATGAATGACCTACAACTGAGAGACAGGTGCCTCACATTCTGTAACCTCAAAAGTAGACACTGACTGACCTTGGTTTCAAAGATGTGTGTAGGGTGGTCAGTCTTGGAAGACAGCAATACATTCCCTCTGGAGCAAAGGTATAATATTCAGTACCTGTTGAGGATTCAACGCTGGCTAGGCCCAATGAGAGACAGGAAAAAAAGAATAAAACATAATCCATACTTGTACTATATGTAAGGAGAGGTGACCAGAACATATGAAACCAGAGTAAACAACATGAAATAACATAGAATGAAGTACTACAGACTCTAGCAACAAATGTCAATTTATACTGTTCAGATGCTTAGTAAGATGTTTTAAATACTGTGAAATTTCGATGGAGGCAAAAGTCAGTGAAGGAAGCTCCCTTGGAGGGAGACTTCTTCTGGGCTCAGAAGGATGGGAGGAGACAGAAGGGAGACATTTGTTTTGCAAGTTGAGGACAAGATGGTTAAGGAGCAAGTTGATGGATGCTGGGTGCCCAGGTTATCGCCTGACTTTCTCCTCTAGGTGTCTCAATCTCCCTACCTGTGCCATCTGGGTGAAAATGTTCCTATTCCCCAGGGAAGTCAGAGGCAAGCCATGAACTGGCAGGTGTGAAACATCTTCAAGTGTGAGCACATAAAAGACAAGATAAATAGACTGATTAAACCAACAATGATCTTATTACTGCTGAGTCTTCTCTTCAAGCTAAATGCCCCCCAGTGACTGTACCCATGTGCCACATGGCATAGAATTAATCCCATCAAATGTTCTCTGTGACCACAGTACAGTTCATGTTTTTCTTCGGTATGGTACTCAAAATTCTCCAGAATAACCTGACCTACACAGACAGAGCATAAACTTTCACCTTCTCTGGGGCAGACACTGCATGTGTACCAATGTAGCCAAAAATACCAGTAGCATCATTAACTCTTATAGCCCCTGAAACTAAAGTTCACTTTTAGTTGAAAGTGATCTGCTACTGTATTATTTCCATCCTGTAATTCTGGTCTCAAAGATAGGAATTTCAACTCAAACCTTGGTTTGCTGTCTGTAGACAATAGCTGATACAAAATGGCAGTAATATTTGAGCAGATTAGCAATCTCAAGGGTGTGTTAAATGGTTACCTAAACTACAGATCACCACCCAACTAGGAAGAATGGGCCACTATCCATATATGGTCTCCAAGCATAGCTGGGTCTTCAGCAATCACACATTCATCTGCCTCTCTAACACCTTACTTTTGACTGCCTCTTATTCTCAGAGGACTCTGCCGCTTACATCAGGCTGGAATTTCCTCCCAGGACACCTACAGATGTTCGCCTCCACTGGGACTGACACTTTTCCTTTCCTTTTGTGATCCAAGGCTCTGCTTTGGCTTTTTATGGTCATCATTCCAACAGCCCAACATTATCTCTTCTGTATCTTCAATTATGCCCTCCTTATTGGTTCTTCTACATCAGCACGCACACAAAAAAGTCCTTTCTATCTTTTTCATAACACCCCTCTGTTATGGACTGAATATTGTGTCCCCTCAAAATTCATATGTTGAAGTCTTAACTCCTAACATGGCTGTATTCAGAGATGGGACCTCGAAGGAGGCAATTAAGGTGAAATGAGGTCCTAAGGGTGAGGCTCTGATCCTAACCTCTGTCTTTCCATTGGACACACTGAGGAAAAGCCACATGAGGACAGCAGGAAGGCAGCCATCCAAAAGCCAGGAAGAGAGCTCCCACAAGAAATGGGATTTACTGGCATCTTGCTCATAGACTTCTAGCCTCCAGAGAAAATAGATGTTTTGTTGTTTAAGCTACCCAGTTAGCTGTAGTCTGTTATGGCAGCCCGAGAAGACTAAGATGCCATTCCTTGACCTTCCCTCATGCCAGCTATTGTCCAATTGCACCATTCTGGTCAGAAGCAAGTTCCTGGAAATAGCTGTCTAGCTTCACTGTCTCTGCTTTCTCACTTCCCACTCATTCTCCAGCTCATGTTGTATGGTTTCAGTCTCTACTGCTCTGCTAAATATGCTCCCACAGGACTTCCTAGTACCTACATGATGAAAGCCAGTATAGGGGATTTTTGCACCATTTGGTTGTTCCTTCCCTTGTCCATTGTGATGTCCTGGACTTGCTTCTACTCTTCCAGTCATACCTTTCGGTCATCTTCTCTGCCTTATCTTTCACTGATGACTTCTGCTTTTCTTCCTCTGTATTCTCGTAACTGAGTGACCTCAATCCAACTTCAACTATAACCTAAAATGTGATGACACTCAAACATCTGTTCATGGCCAGATTCTCTCTGCTAAAGTGCCCCATGCCCAATGCTCTAGGCCATTTGAATGTTCCTAAATTTCTCAAATCCTTCCAATATGGAACTCACACTTCTTTCCTTCAAACCCGTTCCTCCTCTAATATTCCCCATCTCAATGACCATCATCCTCCTATTCACTGGAGCCTGAAACCTGAAGTCATCCTAGATCTATTCCTTTCATTCAATATTTGCATCTAGGTGAATATGTGAGTATCAGTCAATTCAGTTGTTCAGTCATGTCCGACTCTTTGTGAGCCTCCGCACAGTAGTATACCAGGCTTCCCCGTCCTGCACAATTTCCCAGAGCTTGTTCAAACTCAGGTCCATTGACTCAGTGGTGCAATCCAGCCATTTCATCTTCTGTCATCCCCTTCTCCTCCTGCCTTCTATTTTTCCCAGCATCAGGGTCTTTTCCAATGAATCATCTCTTTGCATCAGGTGGCCAAAGCATTAGAGCTTTGGCTTTAACATCAGTCTTTCCAATGAATACTCAGGGTTGATTTCCCTTAGAATTGGCTGGTTTGATCGTCTTTCAGTTCAAGGAACTCTCAAGACTCTTCTCCAACAGAAGGCATCAATTTATGTGTGAGTATATTCACATATAAATACAGAGAAAGAACAGAATGCTAGCCTGCATTAACAATACACTATATTATATTGTTTAACCCTATAAAGTGGATACTATCCTCCTTTTGCCCCTACTTACAATTGAGGGAAGAGATTTCTGGAGGTTAATACACCCAGAGTTGAACATCTAGGAAATGGTAGAGCAGGTCTGAATCAGTTATGTGTTACTCCAAAACCCAAACTCTTAACAACTATACATAATACTTTGCAATAGCTATTGTTTCAAATATAACTATTACTCATTTCCACATCTTTATCTCTACTGTTACTCATCATCCCTTCTCACCTAAATTACAGCAATAACTTCCTAATTATCCCTCCTGCCTATACTCTGGACCACTCCCAAGCCAACCTCAACATTGCCACAAGAACAATCCTTTAAAAGTACAACTCTGATCTACTTGAGGCCTTTCGTTGCTCTTTATGACCTGATTCTTTAGCCCACAAGGCACCTTGTGTTGTGACCACAGTCTCCCCTTCCAGCCGGTCTGAGCATCCTCTTTGTTCCAGAGCTATCTGTACTTCAAATGTGCTTGAAATTTTACAACTCCAAACTTTTACACATTTGTTTCCCACCTTAGATTCATGGCAGATGCTGAAGCTGACTAATCCTACAGCCCCACCAGTGACCTCCCTCCTCAAAGGCCTGAAAGTCAGATTCTTCTTTGCCAGCTTCCTTGTACCTCAAAGTGGTCATGTGATCCATGCTGGCCAATGAGATGCAGAAGAATGTCAGCTGTCCAGGAAAGTGACAGATATGGATAGTCCTGTCCTTCCTTCATCTTTCCACATTCAAGAGGGATGTTACTGTTGGAGCCATGGCGGTCATGCTGAAATCATGAGACCATAAAACATGAGGATGCAAAGCCGTCACACCAAAGATGGCAGAGCAGAATAATAGAGTTAAGAGCATAAATGTTCAACTGGAATCAATGCCAAAGGCCTCTGGATTACTCATCTAAATCACTGTTAATTACATATTCTGTTACCTTCTGCAAAGTGACTCTTAGCTGACACATGAATCTAACAACTTCTACTCTTATTTTAAAATTCAGTCCAAGGTCAGGGTGTCTTTCCTGGGGAATATTCCCTGATCCTAACTGGAGTGCTCTTCCTTTGGCTCCTAAAATAAACTATACATAGTTCTATTACAGAACTTATCACATGTGATGGAACATTTGTTGGCCTGTCTTTCCTACAAGACCGAGCTTTTATTTATTTTTTTAAAGATTTATTTATTTATTTATTTATTTTTGAAGGGGGGGGGACGGGGGTCAGGTTGGGGAGGAGGGGAGCAGGCGGGCCACTTCTATTGGTCTTTCATTTCTCTATGTTCATCCATCTTTGTTCTTTGGCTCCTGTGGGCCTCCCATCACAGTGGCCTCTGTCGTTGTAGAGCACTGGCTTTGGGCGCGTGCGCTCGAGAGCTCCGGCTCGGTAATTGGACACATCAGTCCAGCCACTCCACGGCTTGTGGGATCTTCCCAGGCCAGGGCTCGAACCAGCGCCCCTTGCACTGCAAGGCAGTGTTCTTACCCACTGGACCACCAGGGGAAGCCCAAGACTGAGCTTTTAGACGACAAGTTCATATCTTATTTGATCTTACATTCCCAGTGACTAGCACATTGCCTGACACCTGCTGTCCTGTCAAGACCTGACAACATAATAGGTCTTGAGTCATAAATGCACTTTGAACTCTCCTTTTAGACAAAAGACACAACTTTAAATCATAAACTATAAAAAAGCTTCATAATTATTGTAGTGTATCTCTGAAGCTGGGAAAACCAACTTTCATGTGAAAGTCAGATTCTTCTTTGCCAGCTTCCTTGTACCTCAAAGTGGTCATGTGATCCATGCTGGCCAATGAGATGCAGAAGAATGTCAGCTGTCCAGGAAAGTGACAGATATGGATAGTCCTGTCCTTCCTTCATCTTTCCACATTCAAGAGGGATGTTACTGTTGGAGCCATGGCGGTCATGCTGAAATCATGAGACCATAAAACATGAGGATGCAAAGCCGTCACACCAAAGATGGCAGAGCAGAATAATAGAGTTAAGAGCATAAATGTTCAACTGGAATCAATGCCAAAGGCCTCTGGATTACTCATCTAAATCACTGTTAATTACATATTCTGTTACCTTCTGCAAAGTGACTCTTAGCTGACACATGAATCTAACAACTTCTACTCTTATTTTAAAATTCAGTCCAAGGTCAGGGTGTCTTTCCTGGGGAATATTCCCTGATCCTAACTGGAGTGCTCTTCCTTTGGCTCCTAAAATAAACTATACATAGTTCTATTACAGAACTTATCACATGTGATGGAACATTTGTTGGCCTGTCTTTCCTACAAGACCGAGCTTTTATTTATTTTTTTAAAGATTTATTTATTTATTTATTTATTTTTGAAGGGGGGGGGAGGGGGGACAGGCGGGCCACTTCTATTGGTCTTTCATTTCTCTATGTTCATCCATCTTTGTTCTTTGGCTCCTGTGGGCCTCCCATCACAGTGGCCTCTGTCGTTGTAGAGCACTGGCTTTGGGCGCGTGCGCTCGAGAGCTCCGGCTCGGTAATTGGACACATCAGTCCAGCCACTCCACGGCTTGTGGGATCTTCCCAGGCCAGGGCTCGAACCAGCGCCCCTTGCACTGCAAGGCAGTGTTCTTACCCACTGGACCACCAGGGGAAGCCCAAGACTGAGCTTTTAGACGACAAGTTCATATCTTATTTGATCTTACATTCCCAGTGACTAGCACATTGCCTGACACCTGCTGTCCTGTCAAGACCTGACAACATAATAGGTCTTGAGTCATAAAATGCACTTTGAACTCTCCCTTTTAGACAAAAGACACAACTTTAAATCATAAACTATAAAAAAGCTTCATAATTATTGTAGTGTATCTCTGAAGCTGGGAAAACCAACTTTCATGTGCAAATTTGGGCAGAAAAAAGTGCCACAAGTAGAATGAAAGTTCACAGGCATATCACAGAGTAAGGCTGGAAATAAAACTCTCAAACAAGAACCAAGAAAATGTGTTGACAGTAAACATTTACTTACAAAAACTACTAAAGGAAGTTATTCAGGCAGAAGAAATATAATCACAGATGGAAACATGGAAGGAACAATACAGGAAGGAATGCAGGGAAGTGGAAAATGTAAACATGTCGGTAAAACGTAATGAATATTGACTGTTTTAAACAACAAGAATAGTGGGATTAAAGTTTGTAGAATTAAAACACACGACAACAGTAACAATAATTAATTCATAAGAAATCAACAATAATTAATTAATAATTTCCTATTTTCCAAATAGAAAAACTGACTTAAGTGCAGTAAAGTTGTTTCATTGTCCAAGAAGTATTAATTAATAGTATAGTCTAATAAGTCAGAGATGTGTGTCATCTCTGTGGTAATCCACAAAAAGAATAATTAAAGCATGTATAATCAGGCTTCCCTGGTGACCTGTGGTTGACAGTTCTCCTTGAGGTGCAGGTGACACTGATTTGATCCCTGGTCCAGGAAGATCCCCCATGCCACAGGGCAACTAAGGTCATGTGCCACAGTTACTAAGTCAGCACTCTGAGCTCATGAGCCACAACTGCTGAGCTTAGGTGCTGCAGCTACTGAAGCTTGCATGCATAGAGCCTGTGCTCCGCAAGAGAGGCTACTGCTATGAGAAACCCTCGCACTGCAACAGGAGAGTAGCCTCTGCTTGCCACAGCTGGAGAAAGCCCAGGCATAGCAAAAGACGCAAAAGAGCCAAAGATAACAAAAATGAAAAAATATATTTTTTAAAATAATGTATACTCGATTCCATATATATGTGTTAATATACTGTATTTGTCCTTCTCTTTCTGACTGACTTCACTTTTTAGGATACGTTCTAGATCCAGCCACCTCATGAGGGCTGATTCTTCTGCATTTCTCTTTACAGCTGTGTAGTATTCCATTGTATATATGTACCAGAGCTTTTGGATCCATTCGTTCGTCGATGGGCATCTAGGTTCCTTCCATGTTCTAGCTATTGTATAGAGAGCTGCAATGAACATTGGGGTACAGGTGCTTCTTTCAGTTTTGATTTCATCAGGGTATAAGCCTAAGAGTGGGATTGCTGGGTCATATGGTGCTTCTATTTTTAGTTTTTTAAGAAATCTCCATACTGTCTTCCATAGAGGCTGTATCAATTTACACTCCCACCAGCAATGCAGGAGGGTTCCCTTTTCTCCGCAGCCTCTCCAGCATTTATTGTCTGTCGATTTGTGGATGATGGCCATTCTGACGGGTGTGAGGTGACATCTCATTGTAGTTTTGATTTGCATTTCTCTAATTATTAGTGAAGTTGAGCATCGTTTCATGTGTTTTTGGGCCATCTGTATGTCATCGTTGGAGAGGTGTCTGTTTAGGTCCTTTTCCCATTTTTTGATTGGGTTGTTCGTTTTTCCAGTGCTGAGTTGTTTGAGTTGCTTGTAGATTTTGGAGATTAATTCTTTGTCTGTTGTTTCATTTGCTATGATTTTCTCCCACTCTGTGGGGTGTCTGTTGAACTTTTTTGTAATTTCTTTTGCTGTACGAAAGCTTTTAAGTTTCATTAGGTCCCACATGTTCATTTGTCTTTTTAGTTCCACTATTCTAGTAGGTGGGTCAGAGAAGATCTTGCTTTGATTGATGTCCTTGAGGGTTTTGCCTATATTCTCCTCTAAGAGTTTGATGGTTTCTGGCCTTACATTTAAGTCTTTAATCCATTTTGAGTTGATCTTTGTGTATGGTGTCAGGGTATGTTCCAATTTCATTTTCTTGCATGTAGCTGTCCAATTTTCCCAGCACCATTTGTTGAAGAGGCTGTCTTTGTCCCATTTTATATGTTCGCCTCCTTTGTCAAAAATAAGGTACCCATAGGTGCGTGGCTTTATCTCTGGGTTCTCGATCTTGTTCCATTGGTCGATATTTCTGTTTTTGTGCCAGTACCATACTGTCTTGAGGACTGTTGCTTTGTAGTAGAGTCTGAAGTTGGGGAGGCTGATCCCCCCAGCTCCATTCTTCTTCCTGAGGATTGCTTTGGCTATTCGAGGTCTTTTGTGTTTCCATATGAACTGTGTTATTCGTTGGTCTAGTTCTGTGAAGAATGTTATTGGAAGCTTGATAGGGATCGCATTGAATCTATAGATGATGGTGATGATGGCACATGCAGTGAAGCGACAGAAAGACAGACATGGACAGTGGACATATGGACATTGTGGGGAAGGAACAGTGGTTGAGAGGCGTAAGGGAAGTAGCATGAAGGCCTGTACTATCATAAGTGAAGAAAATAGCTCTAGTCATTGCTCTGTCCAGCATTTATTGTCTGTCGATTTGTGGATGATGGCCATTCTGACGGGTGTGAGGTGACATCTCATTGTAGTTTTGATTTGCATTTCTCTAATTATTAGTGAAGTTGAGCATCGTTTCATGTGTTTTTGGGCCATCTGTATGTCATCGTTGGAGAGGTGTCTGTTTAGGTCCTTTTCCCATTTTTTGATTGGGTTGTTCGTTTTTCCAGTGCTGAGTTGTTTGAGTTGCTTGTAGATTTTGGAGATTAATTCTTTGTCTGTTGTTTCATTTGCTATGATTTTCTCCCACTCTGTGGGGTGTCTGTTGAACTTTTTTGTAATTTCTTTTGCTGTACAAAAGCTTTTAAGTTTCATTAGGTCCCACATGTTCATTTGTCTTTTTAGTTCCACTATTCTAGTAGGTGGGTCAGAGAAGATCTTGCTTTGATTGATGTCCTTGAGGGTTTTGCCTATATTCTCCTCTAAGAGTTTGATGGTTTCTGGCCTTACATTTAAGTCTTTAATCCATTTTGAGTTGATCTTTGTGTATGGTGTCAGGGTATGTTCCAATTTCATTTTCTTGCATGTAGCTGTCCAATTTTCCCAGCACCATTTGTTGAAGAGGCTGTCTTTGTCCCATTTTATATGTTCGCCTCCTTTGTCAAAAATAAGGTACCCATAGGTGCGTGGCTTTATCTCTGGGTTCTCGATCTTGTTCCATTGGTCGATATTTCTGTTTTAGTGCCAGTACCATACTGTCTTGAGGACTGTTGCTTTGTAGTAGAGTCTGAAGTTGGGGAGGCTGATCCCCCCAGCTCCATTCTTCTTCCTGAGGATTGCTTTGGCTATTCGAGGTCTTTTGTGTTTCCATATGAACTGTGTTATTCGTTGGTCTAGTTCTGTGAAGAATGTTATTGGAAGCTTGATAGGGATCGCATTGAATCTATAGATGATGGTGATGATGGCACATGCAGTGAAGCGACAGAAAGACAGACATGGACAGTGGACATATGGACATTGTGGGGAAGGAACAGTGGTTGAGAGGCGTAAGGGAAGTAGCATGAAGGCCTGTACTATCATAAGTGAAGAAAATAGCTCTAGTCATTGCTCTGTGAGAAAAGGGGATCCTTCAGGGGTGCTGTGTGATGGTCGGGAGGGGAGGGAAGGGGGGGATATACATGTGACTAATCTGAGAACATGCATGTCTGTGAACAACAAAACTCTGTAAAAGTTAAAAGTAAAATAAAGGTTTAAAAAAATAAAATAAAATAATGTATACTCAATAAGCTAACAGTGAAAATGGAATAATTTTTAAAAATACTAAATGTAAGAAGTGATAGAAGTTAACAGCAGGAAAAAAAAGGAATAAAAAAGTGGGGGCAAATAGTAAACAAAGAAGATGATTGATTTAAACTCAAATAGCAGCTCTAGTAGGACTCTTGTTTACCATGCAGGAAAAGTCAGTCTTGTCTTAGAGCAGGTGTGCAGAGGAAAGCAAAAAGAAGATGCTTTGTGCCTTAAGATAAAGATGGAGAGATTGATTATCCGACAAACTTTAACCAGTTATACCTCCGGATCATGAATTTTTCTGAGAGTGAAAGTCTCCTGTTTCTTCACAATAAACTCTCCTTTCTGAGCCAGTTTCAGACAGTTCTGTTCCAACCTGCTGTTGCAAACAAATGACGCCTGACTGAGACAGCGGTCACGGTTAATAGGAGCTGAGAAATATGGTCTCATTAGACTGGTCTCTGGGGAAATAGAACCAGTGTCTTGGTCATGAAGCTTCTATCACAAGAATGCTTTCATACTCCAGGTTTCTGTAATGATGATTCTTTTTAAAAATATTTTGGAATACCAGACAATCACTCTTACATGAACCTTAATAGAAAAGTGATCTTGCATATATATAAATGTCTTGAGGACTGTTGCTTTGTAGTAGAGTCTGAAGTTGGGGAGGCTGATCCCCCCAGCTCCATTCTTCTTCCTGAGGATTGCTTTGGCTATTCGAGGTCTTTTGTGTTTCCATATGAACTGTGTTATTCGTTGGTCTAGTTCTGTGAAGAATGTTATTGGAAGCTTGATAGGGATCGCATTGAATCTATAGATGATGGTGATGATGGCACATGCAGTGAAGCGACAGAAAGACAGACATGGACAGTGGACATATGGACATTGTGGGGAAGGAACAGTGGTTGAGAGGCGTAAGGGAAGTAGCATGAAGGCCTGTACTATCATAAGTGAAGAAAATAGCTCTAGTCATTGCTCTGTGAGAAAAGGGGATCCTTCAGGGGTGCTGTGTGATGGTCGGGAGGGGAGGGAAGGGGGGGATATACATGTGACTAATCTGAGAACATGCATGTCTGTGAACAACAAAACTCTGTAAAAGTTAAAAGTAAAATAAAGGTTTAAAAAAAAAATAAAATAAAATAATGTATACTCAATAAGCTAACAGTGAAAATGGAATAATTTTTAAAAATACTAAATGTAAGAAGTGATAGAAGTTAACAGCAGGAAAAAAAAGGAATAAAAAAGTGGGGGCAAATAGTAAACAAAGAAGATGATTGATTTAAACTCAAATAGCAGCTCTAGTAGGACTCTTGTTTACCATGCAGGAAAAGTCAGTCTTGTCTTAGAGCAGGTGTGCAGAGGAAAGCAAAAAGAAGATGCTTTGTGCCTTAAGATAAAGATGGAGAGATTGATTATCCGACAAACTTTAACCAGTTATACCTCCGGATCATGAATTTTTCTGAGAGTGAAAGTCTCCTGTTTCTTCACAATAAACTCTCCTTTCTGAGCCAGTTTCAGACAGTTCTGTTCCAACCTGCTGTTGCAAACAAATGACGCCTGACTGAGACAGCGGTCACGGTTAATAGGAGCTGAGAAATATGGTCTCATTAGACTGGTCTCTGGGGAAATAGAACCAGTGTCTTGGTCATGAAGCTTCTATCACAAGAATGCTTTCATACTCCAGGTTTCTGTAATGATGATTCTTTTTAAAAATATTTTGGAATACCAGACAATCACTCTTACATGAACCTTAATAGAAAAGTGATCTTGCTTATATATAATCAAATGCTGAAATTTGTAAAATAAAAATGTTTCAAAATGTTTCATGCAAAGTAAACAAAAGAAAAATAAAGGCCTCTTGGTTGAGTTTTCTACCATGACCATCTGGTTTTATAATTAATGTTTTGCCAGTGTACTAAAATATTTTCTATGTAAATCTTTTACACTCTCACTGCATTTTCAATTAAAGTCTCTGAATCAAAATTTTGTGCCATGAGTCAGCAGTTAAAGAAAACATGTTTTTTCCATTTATCTTCCTTTGGGAAATCTCAGTCCCAAATGCAGAATGCCTGTCATCCTTCAGTTCTTTTCATCAATCCAGATGTCCATAATTACTTCTGGAGGTTACTACAGTGGTTTGCCCTGCTATCTGACACCGTCTTTCCCATGATTGTTGGTGTAGCTTCCCTTGCCTTTCACTGTTTCCTGTAACTACCCACATTTCTGGTGAAGCACATAACTGGTCTGCAGATCCTAAGACCTGGAGACACCTCACACTCATGGGTGGCTGCATATGTGAACTGCTCTTTTAGGTCTGTGCTGGAGCAGGGAGAATCTGTTTAGGTCCCATTTTAGAAGCAACTGGCCTCCTCACTGAGCTATACTGCAAAAAGTTAACATTCTAAGGAGGAGAGAAGGTACAGTTCCAAAAGGTCATGTATGCAAAAGTCACGAGGTCCATGTAGGCGTTACTAATAATAAGGTTCTCCAATGTGTGGCCCCAAGGCCATCATGACCCTCATCTCTTGTTGGGCTAATGGCCAAAAGTCACGAGGTCCATTTTTAGGCATTTCTTGAAGAAGTTCGGATCAATTTTAAAACGCCTGACTTCAGACAGTTCTGTTCCAACCTGCTGTTGCAAACAAATGACGCCTGACTGAGACAGCGGTCACGGTTAATAGGAGCTGAGAAATATGGTCTCATTAGACTGGTCTCTGGGGAAATAGAACCAGTGTCTTGGTCATGAAGCTTCTATCACAAGAATGCTTTCATACTCCAGGTTTCTGTAATGATGATTCTTTTTAAAAATATTTTGGAATACCAGACAATCACTCTTACATGAACCTTAATAGAAAAGTGATCTTGCTTATATATAATCAAATGCTGAAATTTGTAAAATAAAAATGTTTCAAAATGTTTCATGCAAAGTAAACAAAAGAAAAATAAAGGCCTCTTGGTTGAGTTTTCTACCATGACCATCTGGTTTTATAATTAATGTTTTGCCAGTGTACTAAAATATTTTCTATGTAAATCTTTTACACTCTCACTGCATTTTCAATTAAAGTCTCTGAATCAAAATTTTGTGCCATGAGTCAGCAGTTAAAGAAAACATGTTTTTTCCATTTATCTTCCTTTGGGAAATCTCAGTCCCAAATGCAGAATGCCTGTCATCCTTCAGTTCTTTTCATCAATCCAGATGTCCATAATTACTTCTGGAGGTTACTACAGTGGTTTGCCCTGCTATCTGACACCGTCTTTCCCATGATTGTTGGTGTAGCTTCCCTTGCCTTTCACTGTTTCCTGTAACTACCCACATTTCTGGTGAAGCACATAACTGGTCTGCAGATCCTAAGACCTGGAGACACCTCACACTCATGGGTGGCTGCATATGTGAACTGCTCTTTTAGGTCTGTGCTGGAGCAGGGAGAATCTGTTTAGGTCCCATTTTAGAAGCAACTGGCCTCCTCACTGAGCTATACTGCAAAAAGTTAACATTCTAAGGAGGAGAGAAGGTACAGTTCCAAAAGGTCATGTATGCAAAAGTCACGAGGTCCATGTAGGCGTTACTAATAATAAGGTTCTCCAATGTGTGGCCCCAAGGCCATCATGACCCTCATCTCTTGTTGGGCTATGGACAAGTGGCCAACTGACCACATGCTGTAGATGCAAATCAGGAAGGATGCTGAGCTTAGTGGTGTCTGGTTGTATAACTATCTGGGCAATTTTCTTGAAGAAGCCCTTCTAAAATCTGCTCACCTTGGCCATCTGGTCGCTCTGGACATTCCCTTCTGCCTGCTGCTTTCCACACACACCCTATAACCATCTTAGTGATGATAGTGTCATACAGAACTTCACCAAAATTATTACTAAAGGCTAGATAGATAGGACCATTTGCCCCTTGTTGAAACTTTGCCACAAGTCATACATTATTCTCAGAGTTTTACAGACATTATCTTTAATCCTCGTAAGAACTCTGCAGATTGGACATCTCTAACCCTGTTTAACAGATGAGGAAAGGCTCAGAGCATAGGTTAATTCACCTCAAACCTTATGGCTAGTTAATTTCTCTTACTGACATGGCTTTTATATATGGGAAAATTCATTCATTCTGGATATATTTGCTCAGGATTTGAATAGACAAGAGAAAATCCTGAAATACCGATAATAAACAGAAATCACTTCTTTTAAAATAAGTTCAAATAAATATGGAATTGTATCATCCACTGCTTAAACTCTTCCTCTTTCACACATCAGAATAGTATCTAACTATTGGACTTGCCTGCTTAGGACTCTGTGCTACTGTGCTATCATTTCAGGCACATACGTGAAAAATGTTTCAGAAAAAGTTTCTTATTCTCCACATTTCTGGTGAAGCACATAACTGGTCTGCAGATCCTAAGACCTGGAGACACCTCACACTCATGGGTGGCTGCATATGTGAACTGCTCTTTTAGGTCTGTGCTGGAGCAGGGAGAATCTGTTTAGGTCCCATTTTAGAAGCAACTGGCCTCCTCACTGAGCTATACTGCAAAAAGTTAACATTCTAAGGAGGAGAGAAGGTACAGTTCCAAAAGGTCATGTATGCAAAAGTCACGAGGTCCATGTAGGCGTTACTAATAATAAGGTTCTCCAATGTGTGGCCCCAAGGCCATCATGACCCTCATCTCTTGTTGGGCTATGGACAAGTGGCCAACTGACCACATGCTGTAGATGCAAATCAGGAAGGATGCTGAGCTTAGTGGTGTCTGGTTGTATAACTATCTGGGCAATTTTCTTGAAGAAGCCCTTCTAAAATCTGCTCACCTTGGCCATCTGGTCGCTCTGGACATTCCCTTCTGCCTGCTGCTTTCCACACACACCCTATAACCATCTTAGTGATGATAGTGTCATACAGAACTTCACCAAAATTATTACTAAAGGCTAGATAGATAGGACCATTTGCCCCTTGTTGAAACTTTGCCACAAGTCATACATTATTCTCAGAGTTTTACAGACATTATCTTTAATCCTCGTAAGAACTCTGCAGATTGGACATCTCTAACCCTGTTTAACAGATGAGGAAAGGCTCAGAGCATAGGTTAATTCACCTCAAACCTTATGGCTAGTTAATTTCTCTTACTGACATGGCTTTTATATATGGGAAAATTCATTCATTCTGGATATATTTGCTCAGGATTTGAATAGACAAGAGAAAATCCTGAAATACCGATAATAAACAGAAATCACTTCTTTTAAAATAAGTTCAAATAAATATGGAATTGTATCATCCACTGCTTAAACTCTTCCTCTTTCACACATCAGAATAGTATCTAACTATTGGACTTGCCTGCTTAGGACTCTGTGCTACTGTGCTATCATTTCAGGCACATACGTGAAAAATGTTTCAGAAAAAGTTTCTTATTCTCCACATACTCTTAACATGGATCCCCCTGCCAGTGATCCTAGGATAAATTGGATCCTAGAGTAAGCATAAATGAATCTACATGTGTGGATTAAATTTTTGTGGAGTACCTATGAGCATATAAACTACGGGGGGAAGAACTAGTGAAAAACTTTATTCAATCAACACTACTCAGGAAAAAATACAATTTATATAATCTGCAGTAGTTCAATAAACTTCCCAAACCATCAAACCCAATAGCCTCTAAACAACCCAGGCTGAGCACATCCGAAAGAGATGGGGCTTGAAAAAATTCAGACTCAATTCCTTAGTATATTTTGTTTCCGGAATCTTCTCTATGGAAACCCCAAATTTCTTTTAAGAAAATAAGGCCCATTGTTAAGACCTGAGAAAAAATGTGAGTATGCCAACAAAAGCTAATTCTCTTAACAGATCTAGTTTAGTAAGTGTTGAAAACACAAGAAATGATCATAATTATAATAATTAACCCAATTTCCCTTCCCACTTTGATTGAAGCTACAAGGAGAAAAGAAATTTTTCTCACCTTCTTCTCTTACTGACATGGCTTTCATACTAAAGGGAAGTCAGATTGTTTCACTTTTTTGTGAGTCCTTCAGTAGTTTTTCTGGGACAAAATTACACCCACCCAAGCTCTGACCACAGGCCGCAGACTCAGGCTTCCTATTAATGATCATTTCTGTTGTTTTGATTTTAGAGACTGGTTAATCCATGACAGACTCTCCTTGCTTTGAAAACGACTGCATTTGTTTATGGTCCTTTGGCTTAAGCTGATTGTTTATAAGTTGTTTTTTCCTACCTAAATCATAGGGTTATGTATTCAATCAGTGGATGAATAAATAATTAATAACCATGCTATGGAAATAAACAAGGTCATGTAACTGGAGGGTCACTGAGGGTGGGGAGTGAGTGGGATGGCATCTCTGAGGAGATGACATTTGAAATGAAAGAGCGGGTCATCCAGAAAAACAGAGCTCCAGGCCCAGGGAACAGTGAGTGCAGAGCCTTACGGCAGCAGAGAGCTTAAAGCCACCAGGGAATGCAGAGGTCGTAAAGGTGGTCCTATAGCTGAAATACAGCGAGAGGGAGAGTGGTGAGGGTCAGGCTGGAGGGGGAAGGGTGCCACATGGGCTATGTTCAGAGAAGGCAGTTTAGATCTCATTCTACATATGACAGGAAACCACTGAAGCATTTCCAGAAAGGCAGTGACATGATCTGGGACTTCTCAGATATTCGTTTGTGTTGAATTCCCACTTTTTAAAATATTTTTTCATAAAATACAGTTGATTTACAATATTGTATTAGTTTCATCTATATAGCAAAGTGGATCAGTTATACATATACATAGATCTACTCTCTTTCAGATTCTTTTCCTAGATAGGCTATTACAGAGTATTGAGTAGAGACCTCTGTGCTATACTGTAGGTCCTTATTAGGCACCTATTTTATATATGGGGTTTCCCAAGTGGTGCTAGTGGTATCCAGCAGCCACTGCAGGAAATGCAAGAGAACAGGGCATACAGTAGTGTGCCTGTCCCTTCCTCCTCTTACCCCTTGGGAACCATAAGTTTGTTTTGAAAGGCCATTTCAGCTGCTGGAGAATGGACTGAAGCGGTGCAAGAGTGGAAGGCACACAGATTATGTAGGGGCTGAAATAGATGTTCAGGTGGGAGAGAAACTACTGGTCTCCCTTTTTGGAAAATGATAAGTTTTTAAGATGACTTTGAAGACCTGCTACATCTATGCTCCCAGTGGCTGGAAACTGTTAACTATAGTTTTCCAAAAGGGTAGAGAGCTGGGGTGGGGCGGGTTATCAAAGTAGTTTTACTCAGGAGAACAGCACTTATTATTAGACCTGTCCCTATTTGGTGGTTAATCCGGGATGGACAGACTTTGCTTTGAATACGACTTGATTTGTTGATGGTCCTTTGGCTTAAGCTGATTGTTTATAAGTTGTTTTTTCCTACCTAAATCATAGGGTTATGTATTCAATCAGTGGATGAATAAATAATTAATAACCATGCTATGGAAATAAACAAGGTCATGTAACTGGAGGGTCACTGAGGGTGGGGAGTGAGTGGGATGGCATCTCTGAGGAGATGACATTTGAAATGAAAGAGCGGGTCATCCAGAAAAACAGAGCTCCAGGCCCAGGGAACAGTGAGTGCAGAGCCTTACGGCAGCAGAGAGCTTAAAGCCACCAGGGAATGCAGAGGTCGTAAAGGTGGTCCTATAGCTGAAATACAGCGAGAGGGAGAGTGGTGAGGGTCAGGCTGGAGGGGGAAGGGTGCCACATGGGCTATGTTCAGAGAAGGCAGTTTAGATCTCATTCTACATATGACAGGAAACCACTGAAGCATTTCCAGAAAGGCAGTGACATGATCTGGGACTTCTCAGATATTCGTTTGTGTTGAATTCCCACTTTTTAAAATATTTTTTCATAAAATACAGTTGATTTACAATATTGTATTAGTTTCATCTATATAGCAAAGTGGATCAGTTATACATATACATAGATCTACTCTCTTTCAGATTCTTTTCCTAGATAGGCTATTACAGAGTATTGAGTAGAGACCTCTGTGCTATACTGTAGGTCCTTATTAGGCACCTATTTTATATATGGGGTTTCCCAAGTGGTGCTAGTGGTATCCAGCAGCCACTGCAGGAAATGCAAGAGAACAGGGCATACAGTAGTGTGCCTGTCCCTTCCTCCTCTTACCCCTTGGGAACCATAAGTTTGTTTTGAAAGGCCATTTCAGCTGCTGGAGAATGGACTGAAGCGGTGCAAGAGTGGAAGGCACACAGATTATGTAGGGGCTGAAATAGATGTTCAGGTGGGAGAGAAACTACTGGTCTCCCTTTTTGGAAAATGATAAGTTTTTAAGATGACTTTGAAGACCTGCTACATCTATGCTCCCAGTGGCTGGAAACTGTTAACTATAGTTTTCCAAAAGGGTAGAGAGCTGGGGTGGGGGGCGGGTTATCAAAGTAGTTTTACTCAGGAGAACAGCACTTATTATTAGACCTGTCCCTATTTGGTGTATTCTATATGGTGAATACATGATTATGGTTGATATATCTTACCAGTCCAGCAATCTCATATCTTGGACATTATTATTATTATTTCTTTTATTTATCTTTTTTTTGGGGGGCGTGGGGAGGGAGGGGGACGGGCGGGCCACTTCTATTGGTCTTTCATTTTGTCTATTTTCATCCGTCTTTGTTCTTTGGCTCCTGTAGGCCTCCCATCGCGGTGGCCTCTGTTGTCCCAGAGCACCAGCTCTGGGCGCACGCGCGCCAGAGCTCCGGCTCGGTGATTGGGCACATCGGTCCAGCCGCTCCATGGTACGTGGGATCTTCCCAGGCCAGGGATCGAACTGGCGCCCCTTGCCCTGCAAGGCGGTGTCCTTACCTACTGGACCACCAGGGGAAGCCCTCTTGGACATTATTAACTCCATTTTTTTCATAAAGAAGCAGAGGCTTAGAAAGGCTAAATGATATCCACGGTCACAAAACTAGCATCCGATGAGGATGAGATTTGAACAAATCCCTGCTTTCTCCATAGAAAGAAAGAGAGACAGAGAAAGAAAATTCGATAGCAACTCTCAACCAAAATGGGAGAAAGGAACGGAGGAAGGGAGGAGAGAGGAAAATGCGGCCCTCACTGTAAGAAATGAAGCCCTCATCCTGAGAGGCAACAGTGCCAGTGCAGAACCTCCTCTATCAAGGAAGCCTCTGGGACAGACTGAGCAGTATGGGACAGGCCTTCCATCTGGGACAAGCCAGGGAAGGAGGCTATCTTGTAGAGGGCCACACCATGTTCCCTGCTTTGACTCCTTTTCCATAAAAGTAACTGAGAATTTTGCAAAAAAAACAAACACATGCACAACAAAAAACAAAAATGAATTAAGGGCTTTACTGTTACTGTTTTTTAAAGAAACACTGACCTAGTGAGAAATCTCTGCAAGGTCAGGGCCAGAGACAGGCTAACTGGGCACACCTGCTGGGATTCCCAAACACACGTGGCCTCCCCTTCCCCAGGGCCCCCCACATTTCTTTGGCTTGCAGGGGTACAGAGAAGACTGAGACTCCACCTCTCATTTGGTTTGGCTCAGAATATGCAGATCATCTTTGAATCACATTCCCGGCAGCTGCTGCTGTTTTGTTTTGTGTACTGTTAGGTTTGCGGGGGAGAGAGAGAGAGAGAGAGAGAGAGAGAGAGTGTGTGTGTGTGTGTGTGTATGTCTGTGTGTGTGTGTGTCTGTGTGTGTCTGTGTGTTCTGCTCAAAATACACTATTGTCTGGGGTGGTGGTTCCCCCTGGGTGGATCCTAGATACACAGCAGAGATCAGGACTTGGATGTGCCTGAGCTGGGGGCTGGTGAGCAGGCTAGGGTTGCCCTGCCAAAAGCAAGGCTGGTAGCCCTGCCTTCTTCCCATCCCCACCCAGGACTCACAGAGAAAGCCGAGCCTGGCACTTCTTCCTCAGCTAGCAAAGGCAGTGGCAAAACCAGCTCTTGTTACTCAGACAAGTCTGCTCTGGGTGCCCTTGGGACAAATGCAATGGGGAATAGACTGTATGACAGTTGCTATCTATTTTAACATAGATCAAATATATGGCCAGCCCTAAGGAACATGGGTTTGAACCATGTTCCGCCTCTATGCAGACTTTTTTTTTTTTTTTCAATAAATACCTATTACAGTAGTACAGGATCCATGGGTGGGTTGATTCAGTAGATGTGGAACTGTGAATATGGAGGGTAGTTATTGGCAGATTTTCCATTGCATAGAGATAGCCAGGGCCCCTAATCCCTGCTGTTTACAGATCAATTGTATGATATATGGTGTGCTTTATCTCACCTAATCCTCCCAACAACTTAACCCTAAAGCTCAAAAGGGTTATGTAACCTGCTCAAGCTCACACAGCTAGTAAGTGGGATACTGAGATTCAAACTCAGATCTTGACTCCAAAGCTTTGCTCTTAATTTGGATTCACACACTGATTCAACAAATTTATAAAACACCTACTATGTGCCAGGAAAGGACAAAGACCATGGGAAGAGCCTCTGAAAAGACAGTGTCTTCCCCAACCAAGCCACACACACAGCTGACGCAGAATTTGATTTTTTTTGATTTCTACATTTTTAAGATATTAAGATAGCATATTTGATGTTTAGTTTTAATTTTTCTGAATGAAAGATTCTGAATAGGTTCACTGAGGCTAAACTTTCCTCTCTTGTGTGCGTACATGCAGCACATGCTTCCGTAAGGCAGGCCCAGGTGTGACTGTCAAGACAGCTGCCATCTCTTCCAGGAGCTTGGAGCCCAAGCAGAGGCCAGCAGTCCCCTTGTAACATGCAGCATTCCTGTGAAGAAGCCCGAGGCCTCACTCCAGACTGCCCTCAACCTCAGCCTGCCCTCAACCCCAGCCCCCAGGTCTGGCCTCCCGATAAGACACCACCTTCCCCCACCAAGCATTGTCAGACCCTAGAGAAAATCGAGAGGCCAGAGAGAGGGGGCGGGGGGAGTAGGGCTCCCTGGGTCATTAGGCCCAAGTTGTCCACAGGTGCCACACAGGTGGTCTCAACCCCCAGCCGTGACCTCGGAAAAGCCATGGAACCGCTCAGCTGCAACCAATCCTCCAAACTGCCTGCCTTCTTGAAATAGTCCAGATTTCACTTATTAAACATATTAATCCGAAGTTAACAATTTGTGGTAGTTTCACTATATAGCTTGAAGAATGTCAGAAAAAGAATCTGTTCTGATGGGAAGACTTAACCCTGGTGGACTCATATCCTGCCTTAGAAATAACTGGAAATGGAGGGACTGTTCACAGAAGTGGAGAGTCAGAGGGTAAACAGAACTGGAGTTAGGCACAAACAAAACCCATCGCCTTCTCGGGCTCAACCTGCCATGTGACTCTGAGGACATTGCTTACTGCAGTGACAGCATTTTAAACAGCTGCCCAGAGGGGCTTTAAATAGACTTGATGTAATTCAATGATTTATAGAGCATGGATTACCAAAATATTAAAGTTCTGAAATGCCCCCAAACCAAGACTGTGGCCTCAGCATTCCCTACTCTGAAGCAAGTAATTCTCTGTTTTGGAGTGTGGTCTGAGGAATGCTTTCAGAAAAGTGTGGCTGCTTTGAATGAGGGGCCAGAAAAAGATAAACAGCCTCTGATGAATAGACACTTGCATTCATTTACACTAAGCTCATCCCAGGATCACTGGCAGGGAAATCCATGGTCCAAGTCTGTGAAGACTAAGAAACTTTTCCAAAACATTTATCTGTGTGTGCGTGTGTGTGTGTGTGTGCCTGAAAAACTGGCACACCAGCTCACAGTCCTAAATAGGCAACACTAATAGGCATTTTTCCTCCATATTAAAAAAATACTCTTGCCTGTCTTCAACAACTCAGTCCACAAAAGGGACCAATCTCCAGGAAACGAGCCAGACAATTTTCTTTAACTGCACATCAAATCTAAATATTCAAGGAAATTGCAGGGGAATAGTCAAAGAAATAAATCTGGTTAATGAAATGCCCCCAGACCTCTATATTACAAAATAAGCCACAATTCTGTAAACATTTTACAACCTTAATCAATATCCCCCTTAAATGCAATGGGCTAAAAATGCACACAGGTTTGGAATTAGAGATCTTTTCCAATCTTCTATTACATTTTTCATTACCTTAGAGCAGCCCCCCACCTCAACCGTCCTAATCATAATGGCTCTCTCCATCTCAGAGAGAATACCCTGAGCCAAAGGCAGGTTTCAGGGACTTCTGACAGTTTTGTTTATGTCAAAAATAATGAAAGATGACAGGCTATCACATTTAGACTTGTAACATGATCATTGGCTTTAGGACTCTCTGTTAAGATTAATTTGGAGACAGGGGAGAAGAAGGGGAAAGAAAAAGAAGAGGAAGTCCAGGGAGACAGGGGGCAAAGAAGAGCTCTTAAATGGCCCCCCTAAAAGCAAGGAAGAAGGACGGGCCACCTGGTATGTGCTTTTTCCTTAGCTCAAGGGGCAGGGGGAAATTGAGCATATCTCTGTATGTGGGCTTTTACTTACTGTCCCTTATGTTCTCAATGCTTAGTCTGTAGAAGAGCATTACACTGAGAAACGGTAGAAACCATCAGTGATAATGCCTCGAGTATGGAAGGAATGAGTGAGAACAACCACCATCTCCTGTGTGTTCATGGCGACTACCATCACCATGAATACCATCAACCTGCCATCATGAGCACCACTACATCCATCATCACCACCATCACTTCCACGCCACCAATAACCAAGCAGAATTTCCTTGGGGTAAACTTGTATAACCCCAAACAGTTACCTGACCTCTTCCTTTCAATCCAAACTAAACTACAGACTTCAACTTTTCTATTATGAAAGAATTCCTTCTATCCTCAAGCTAAAGCCCTGACCTATGAAAAGGAAAATGAATCTCAAGGAGAGAGCTTCCTTTGTGAAAGAGAAGCTGGGATTCAATCCAGCACTGGGATTGATAGTTGGAAGAAATCAAGATAGCACAGTAAGCAAGGACCTTCCCTCTTGGATGGATGTGGGAAAAGTCACACAAGATTTTCTGCTAACACATCTCAATATGGAGATAAAACACTTAAAACCTTTAGCCTTTCAAAGAATTCAGTATGCAAAGACCTCTTTTAAAAAAGAGACAAATGTGATAGATCAAGGGTCCAAGGAAGGAAGTTTCATATCAAAGGCTGATTCCCAGCAATTGGCCTTCTGAGACACTGGATTGAAAGATGTTTTCTGTTTTTTTAGGTTCAACAAGAGAAAGGAATACAAACATATACATACAGTGCTTAGTCATTACTGCATGCCCATGGTGGGGAGGGGAGCACAGCAAGAAGAAAATGGACATCTTTCTATTAGCACTTATTTACTACCTCTGCTCCCCACCATGCCCCTCCCAGACAGTCCATGTGTCTGACAATTCCACAAGTATATGTGATCCTATCCTAATGTACCTCATAGGCTTGATATCAGGAGATCCATTGGTTCACATTCCCAAATCATGCAAAACTATAAGTGACTTGAATAGAGGTCTTAAATACCACTGGGATGCACCCTGTCTCTCTGTTTCTCTTATTCTCTTAGCTGGTGTTGCTTTGCTCTCCCAAAGCCACTTTCCCCTCACCTCTGCCTATGACTACTGAAAGCATTAGAATCACACTCATGACCCCAGGAGCAGAAGCACACCAGCTTCAGTTTGGAAAATATCCTAGTGAAAGAACTCTAATCACCTTAGCTTGAATCACGGGCACATTTCTGCACCAGTCACAGGGTGCACAGGTGGGTCACAGTGATTGGCCAAGCTCATGGCAGATGCCCACTCTTCAACCCTTGATTATGGCCACAGAGGTGAAGTCCTACAAATATAAAGTTGCTCTAATGCGAGTCCCATGGTTGGGTCAAGAGAGGTGGAGGGGAGGAGAATCTGGTCCCCCCAGAGAAGAATAGTACAACAGCTATATTTGCTAGGGTCATCAGTACGAGTTACAAGGCATCTTCAACTGGAGCCTACTATAGAAGTGATTTGCAAAGTCCATAGAGGGATATAACTCAGCTATGCAAATAATGCTATTATGAAAAATAGTAATATAATAAATAGTATTACTATGAAAAATATTATTTTCAGCCCTGAAGATCATGCCAGTTCTAGAGACAGCATGGTAGAGATTTTGAGAAGTTATAAATGTACAAGAGAATCAAATAAAGGAAGATGCTCATGATACAGATTTCTGTCCCCATCCTTGGAAATCCTATTTGATGCCCAGAAATTTGCATTTTTAAATCCCCTTCCTAAGAGTTATTAGGACAGATCAAGTTCACAGAGCAGACTCTCAGAAGCACTGGTCCAACATTTTATTTGCCATCAAAATCCAAGGTGAGATGTATGGCCAGGTTCTAAGAAGAGTGAGAAGGTACAGCAGGAAAGTTCCATCTTTTACCAGTTATCTGAGTCTTTTTCTACTGTTTCAGTTGCAGGTTGAAACAAACTACCCTCTCTTTCCCAATACCTCAGTTCTAAGGAAGGTCTTTTCATCAAAGTCTCAAAAGCTGCAGGCATCCAGCTCCTGGCTAACCTACTGCCCCTTGCCTTCTCCTGAGAGTGTTTACTAGGGCACTCCACCCAGTTTTCCTTAAGGGCTGAAGTCTCCCCTCCCACACTCTCCCCGACCACCATCCCCTATCCCGATGCTGAGGGTACAGCCAGTGAAGGCTGTCAGCTGAGTTCCTTTCCAGGACCTGCCCTTAGATAATACCTTGTCTAAAATCACATCCGTGGCAGCAACCTGCACGCAGTGTCAGGTTAATGGAGGATATAAAGAGGAGGTTGCCACCTCCTCTGAGCAGGGCAGCTCTGAAGGGCTGTCCTAGCTTTCTACTGGACTAGCTGAGTCCCAGTGGTAACCACACTCATCACTACAGTCTAAGCCTCCATCTGCTCAGTCTTTCTCCCCTCACCCGCCTTCCACTCTACCTCCAAGGGTTGACCCTGAGAGCCCTCTGCAGCAGACTTTCTCCAGGAAATGTCCATCTCAGGGTCTGTTTCCCTGGGAGCCTGAACTGGAACCCACTCCAAGGCAACTCCCTATCCCCCAAAGCACTGCACGTCCTCCTCTTATCAACAGTCACCTGTTCCTGTTTTCAAGTAATAAATAATATTAGCCACAAAGATGATGGTTATTCTAGGAAGTTACAGGTAGCAAACATGCAGTTAAGAAAAACTAGAGAGAGAGAGAGAGATTGCAGGGATGGAATTATAGGAAAGAGAAATGTGGTATAAGCCAGTCAAAACACCTCAAAGTTTATGTCCTATCCATGTGTGAGCGGCCACTCTCCTAGGAGACCATGAGAGGCAGCACAGGCCAGGAGTGAGCAAGTGAGTGAGTGAGTGAGTGAGTGTGTGTGTGTGTGTGTGTGTGACTGTGTGTGTGTGTGTCTGTAAAGGCAGGGAGTTTGTCCTTTCCTGGAAAGGATAGGGAAGGAGAGGGCCTTGGGGAGCTGGGGATAGGCCAAGAACAAACTAACTCGGCTCTGAGAGGAAATGTGATGTACAGATGGAACATTAGCAAGGATTCTGGAGCCCCAGGGTCCAGCGCTGACTCTGCCAATTCTAGTAATGTCCTCCATTCCTTTACCTGTGAAATGGAAATAATCCTGCCTGCTCAGTCTCTCTCCCAGGATTCTCGTGACCACTAAGTGAGATCGTGCATGCGGCCCTCGTGGAGCAGCTCCTCTGTTCCCCACACCCCAGGCTCCAGCACCCCAAGCCCCACAGTCCCTTCCTGCCCCTCCCCCAAAGCCCTGGAAAGCGAGGACCCAGAACTTTCCAAAGTGTTTTCTTCATAATAGTCGCACCATATACCGAGCACTTAAGAGGCACACTTCCTACTAAAGGTTTCCATGACAGAGCAAGAAGCAGAGGGCCCCAGTCCTGGAAAGTGTTTTCTTGATTTTCCAGAGAAAGAATGTGAGAGTCAGAAAGTTTATCCACTTCGCCGGAGTCACACAACTAGTAAAAGAGGGAGTTAGGGTCTGAGCCAGCTCCATCTACAACCAAAGCTCTCTACCACCAGGGAAGGCTGTTTGAAAAAAAAAAAAGGAATGATCCCTGTGACTCCTCCTCACGTTTCCCCTTAGCCATGCCTTTTAGGAGAAAACTTCTTAGTAGCTAAAGGATTTGGAGAAAGGGTTAAAAATGCAGGTTCCTGTCCAAAACACACTGTAACTTTCTTCTTTTGTTGCATTCCAAACACACATGTACTTCCCGCCTGCTGCAGGGGTTGTAACATCCTTGCAGAGGCTGCGGCTTATGACCTATCATCACCTTCAAGATCAGCCTGGAAAGCAAGAAAAATATTATGTGAGAGCTTTTTCTCTCCTAAAGCCAGTCTTAGGGAACCAGCCATTTTCAGAGGAAAAGCGAGATTGTTGAAGGCCAATACACAGTGGGTTTATTTTAGCCCTATGTGATGCAATAATAATAATATACTTCTGAAAAAGTGTTGCTTAAGAAAAGGCTGAGAATTGGGACTTCGTTGGCTTGGATTTAGGAGCTGGTATGCAGCAAAACAGCCAGATACAGTTCTTTGGAGGAAAAGAAATCTTAAAAGAAAAAGAAAAAAAAAAAAAAAAAACCCTCCCTAGGTTTGAGAAAGGGCAATAAAGCATATGAAGGTGTGTGGTACCATGCCAAAAGCAAAAGAATATTTCACTAAAACCACAACCCCAGTCATATGTTATTACTTATGCTATGGTTGACAATGACTGGCACAGGGCATGAAATAATAATGTCTGGTGGATTTGGCATCGTTCTATGTTAACAGGAAACTGTGTTCTTTTGATTCTGTTGATTGGTTTCCTGCTGAAGGCCATCCATGACAGAGCAGGGAGTATACAAGACTATTGTCTAATTTTAATTTTTCCCAGTGCCCCTTGCTTCTGGCAGGGGAAGCTGGCAGCCTTCCTTTGACATGATCAGGCCCCTGCCTTGCAATAATGCATGCAAGACTGGTTGTAAATGTTGCATTTAGCAGATTGGTTAGGGAAGGAAGAAATCATTGAAATGCAGAAGCGTACATGTTCAAACAAGCTCAGATGAAACACCATTTGTTCTGTGGCAAATGCAGAGACTCCATTCATTCCCTGCCATCAGCTTCAAGGGGCCAGGTCACAATGTAGCAGAAGATCTGCCTCCCATGGAGACCTGGAAATGTTTCAAAGGGTTAGTAGCTAAAGGATTTGGAGAAAGGGTTAAAAATGCAGGTTCCTGTCCAAAACACACTGTAACTTTCTTCTTTTGTTGCATTCCAAACACACATGTACTTCCCGCCTGCTGCAGGGGTTGTAACATCCTTGCAGAGGCTGCGGCTTATGACCTATCATCACCTTCAAGATCAGCCTGGAAAGCAAGAAAAATATTATGTGAGAGCTTTTTCTCTCCTAAAGCCAGTCTTAGGGAACCAGCCATTTTCAGAGGAAAAGCGAGATTGTTGAAGGCCAATACACAGTGGGTTTATTTTAGCCCTATGTGATGCAATAATAATAATATACTTCTGAAAAAGTGTTGCTTAAGAAAAGGCTGAGAATTGGGACTTCGTTGGCTTGGATTTAGGAGCTGGTATGCAGCAAAACAGCCAGATACAGTTCTTTGGAGGAAAAGAAATCTTAAAAGAAAAAGAAAAAAAAAAAAAAAAAAACCCTCCCTAGGTTTGAGAAAGGGCAATAAAGCATATGAAGGTGTGTGGTACCATGCCAAAAGCAAAAGAATATTTCACTAAAACCACAACCCCAGTCATATGTTATTACTTATGCTATGGTTGACAATGACTGGCACAGGGCATGAAATAATAATGTCTGGTGGATTTGGCATCGTTCTATGTTAACAGGAAACTGTGTTCTTTTGATTCTGTTGATTGGTTTCCTGCTGAAGGCCATCCATGACAGAGCAGGGAGTATACAAGACTATTGTCTAATTTTAATTTTTCCCAGTGCCCCTTGCTTCTGGCAGGGGAAGCTGGCAGCCTTCCTTTGACATGATCAGGCCCCTGCCTTGCAATAATGCATGCAAGACTGGTTGTAAATGTTGCATTTAGCAGATTGGTTAGGGAAGGAAGAAATCATTGAAATGCAGAAGCGTACACATGTTCAAACAAGCTCAGATGAAACACCATTTGTTCTGTGGCAAATGCAGAGACTCCATTCATTCCCTGCCATCAGCTTCAAGGGGCCAGGTCACAATGTAGCAGAAGATCTGCCTCCCATGGAGACCTGGAAATGTTTCAAAGGGTTAGACAGCCATAAAGAGGAGAATGAGAATAGGTGGAGTTTGGCTGAGCCTGCCTCTCCTTCCTCCATGATTTCTAAGCCAGATCATCTAAAAAGTCATGAAATCTTGGTTGGGAGTAGTATGGTTGGGCCTAAGCCTGAGAAAACTTTCGTTGATTAGTCAGCGTCCTCTGCCAGGCCACGTCCATGTGTATTCTCGGTGTTCTTAGTAACATCATGGATAGAATTTTATATATGTTGGATAGCATGCATATTCTTCATTGATTTTATTTCAGGGTGGTATTGGGAGCAAATTTTGCTTTGGCTTTCTGTTATTTTAATAGCATGTTGGTAATAAAGTAATTCTCTTTAAAATGATGAAGACAGAGAATTCATGTTAATAGTAAGCTTTGGCTGGACCTCAGAAAGGGAACTGGCCAAGAGCAAGGACATCTCCATCCCAAGGATCCCACTCTGCCCCTCATCAACCACTTGGCCACCAGCAGGAATGGGAATTCTCTCCTCTTTGACCAGAGACATGACAAGCTCTAGAGGCTCACCCTCAACATCTCCTGTAACTCTGTTCACTGGCCTGGGCCTTCAGCACATTAGACACTCTGCCTCCTGTTTCAAGCCATAGAAACAGTAACAAAAATAGTAAGAATTTATTTCATTTCCAGGTAAGAAACTGTAGGTCACACAACATACATGGGAGAAAGTTACAGGAATTGACTCAATCACAGATGCTGCTGCTTAGCTCATACCTTTGGACCATCCTCAGCTAAGAGATCCTTCTTAGTCCCTTATCTATAAGACCGAAATCCTTTCTTCCAAAGCTGTAAGTACAGCATCCCCACTCCTTGCCGCTTGCACACTGGAAACCCCCCCCCGATCAGGCCCCTGCCTTGCAATAATGCATGCAAGACTGGTTGTAAATGTTGCATTTAGCAGATTGGTTAGGGAAGGAAGAAATCATTGAAATGCAGAAGCGTACATGTTCAAACAAGCTCAGATGAAACACCATTTGTTCTGTGGCAAATGCAGAGACTCCATTCATTCCCTGCCATCAGCTTCAAGGGGCCAGGTCACAATGTAGCAGAAGATCTGCCTCCCATGGAGACCTGGAAATGTTTCAAAGGGTTAGACAGCCATAAAGAGGAGAATGAGAATAGGTGGAGTTTGGCTGAGCCTGCCTCTCCTTCCTCCATGATTTCTAAGCCAGATCATCTAAAAAGTCATGAAATCTTGGTTGGGAGTAGTATGGTTGGGCCTAAGCCTGAGAAAACTTTCGTTGATTAGTCAGCGTCCTCTGCCAGGCCACGTCCATGTGTATTCTCGGTGTTCTTAGTAACATCATGGATAGAATTTTATATATGTTGGATAGCATGCATATTCTTCATTGATTTTATTTCAGGGTGGTATTGGGAGCAAATTTTGCTTTGGCTTTCTGTTATTTTAATAGCATGTTGGTAATAAAGTAATTCTCTTTAAAATGATGAAGACAGAGAATTCATGTTAATAGTAAGCTTTGGCTGGACCTCAGAAAGGGAACTGGCCAAGAGCAAGGACATCTCCATCCCAAGGATCCCACTCTGCCCCTCATCAACCACTTGGCCACCAGCAGGAATGGGAATTCTCTCCTCTTTGACCAGAGACATGACAAGCTCTAGAGGCTCACCCTCAACATCTCCTGTAACTCTGTTCACTGGCCTGGGCCTTCAGCACATTAGACACTCTGCCTCCTGTTTCAAGCCATAGAAACAGTAACAAAAATAGTAAGAATTTATTTCATTTCCAGGTAAGAAACTGTAGGTCACACAACATACATGGGAGAAAGTTACAGGAATTGACTCAATCACAGATGCTGCTGCTTAGCTCATACCTTTGGACCATCCTCAGCTAAGAGATCCTTCTTAGTCCCTTATCTATAAGACCGAAATCCTTTCTTCCAAAGCTGTAAGTACAGCATCCCCACTCCCCTTGCGTGCACACTGGCATTTTAGGCACATAGGCATGGGCACCACACCCACCCACACAGAGCTTTAAGTCAAAACCATACCTTCGGCAACTATCCAAGTTCGGATCTGGCCACTTTCTTGACTGAACTTGATGGGTGGCCTGGGGACTCTAGGTGGGGTTAGAGCCAGACGGACAGAAAGAGGAGCCGAGACCACGCCAACAGGATGAGGCTTCCTGGGAAGGTACAGGGCAGGAGCGAGCAGCAAGCCAGCCCTCTCCTGGTTACTGTGGGGTGGAGGGGAGTGGGGGCAGAACTCTGAGGAGCCACCCACCTGGAGGACAGTGACTGAGTGTCACTGGTGGGAGGCAACTGGCGCTGCGCCTTCACTGCCTCTGGAAATGAAGCACCAGTCTGCAGCTCTTTGTCCCAGCTCCCTTTTACTCAGCATCACTCACTCGTCTCCCCCTGCTGAAGCCTCAGTCAGGCTTTACCTGAAGCTGTCTCACGGCTCTCTTTTTCCTTCTATGTTTGTTTTTGTCTCCCTCTCCCTGCGACCTTTACTCTTTTCCACCTTCTTGTCTATTCTACTCTCTTGCCTCTCACAAAGATTCGGCTGCAAGCTGCCCGCCCAGGATGCATAGGTGTGCAGTGGTCCCTGGAAGTCAGATGGGAGGAATGGCCCAGAGGGTGGCCAGAAGGCAGGGTCCCGGGAGCAGCCAGGTGGCCAGGATTTGGGAAGGAGGTGGATGGCAGTGAGTGCTGACCTGGGCTCAGAGAACACAGGGCACCAGTGAGGCAGAACGGGCCTCTCTCTCAGCAGGAGGGCAGCCAGGCAGCCATCCGGTCCTTCCTCCAGACCCTCCCAGCCCAGCGTCCCTCAGCCAGGGTCACTCGGGTCACAGGAAGCATCTTAATCCCTCTTTCTCTTTGTGACTTCTTGAGAGTTCTGTGAGATGCAGATTTCCTGGCTGCTCACTGAAGCCCCCTCCTTTGGTTTCTTTCCCGCCTTCTCCAGTACTTACTCTCGTCCTAAGCATGTCTGTTCCATCCATGATTGAGAAGCCTGCCCTGGGTCTCCCATGTTCAGTACTCTGTCCACCCAGCCTGTGGGACTGCCTGCCTCTCCAAGGCCAGGCAGTGTCAAGTCTGGATGGGAGCCCGAACCTCTGGACCCTGGTTCGTAGCTCTGGCTGGCTGAGCACTGCCCGCCCACACTGCTGCCTGGTGGCTGCGGATGGTCATCTTGGAGGAAAGAGCCTCAGAACCACGCATCCAAGGCAGGCAAAAATGAAGCTAATTCAGTGCAAAGTGCTTTCTGTTTGTTCCGTTTGGTTTTTCTGTTGGTTTGGAATCTGATAGAACTTGGGATATGGCTTTTCCTGTCTCCAGATATACAATGAAATTTAGCCTCAGGCGAGGTTTCAAGCCCACATACTAAGGAGGATCAGGGACTTCAAGGGGCTCCTTTATTTTCCCTTTCCCAGGCACCTCCACGCCCCTGCTGGTTCTTTTAAGGACAGGATTCCTCGTGTGGAGCTGGGCATTTACAAGGGCCCAGACTCCAGGAAAACCCTAGAGGACTAAAGCACAGTGCCCTCGACAGGGTCCTTCATGCCCTCTCCCCTCACACCAAGTACACACATTTGCAGCATCCTGGAGGGACATTCTGAATGCATTTCTGTTAATTAGTAAAACCGTCTGGATAGAAAGACGCTGTCTTATTCGCTCTGTTGTCTTTCTTTTCCACTGGGATCAACCCCACCAGGCAGAACTTTGTGCTGTCTGGTTGCCTAGAAAAGAATCTAGAAATGGAAGGCACTCAGCAAGTTCTTGTAAAATAAAGGCACAAACAATGGTTCCATCTCTTAGGTTCTAAATTTCTTTAACTGCGATAAGAGGTCAAAGGCTAGAGTCCATCTGTGCTATCTGTATCTATTCCCCACCAGAGAGAGACCCCAGTTCTACCTGTCGCATTGGGAGATGATTCCTGTCTCCTCAATGTCTTTCCTTTTCTGCCTTGTTTTTCTTTCTATTCTTCCATGTCTTTAACTCTTCTACTAATAACCGAAGCAGTCCTGTTTCCCCTGATGTTTCCAGACTACCACCCCTATCATTTTCCCTTCAGTTTGTATCTGGTGAAAAAAAAATTCCTCCCAGAAATGTGACTCAGAGGTAATCCACATACATGTCATCAAAGCCAGGGGGAATTTCTCAGCCATGAGTCACATCCCCTCTGTTGAGAACCAGGGTTTCAGTCAAAGCAGAAAGTTAGAAAACCCAGCCCCAGAGACATCCCTTTCCTCCCCAGCTGCATGCCCACATGCTTCAGGAACCTCTCCCTGTCATTCCTCATTGCTGCTCTAGGTCACATCAGGTGAAACCTCAGGCTGCCCTCCCTTCCCGCCAACATCAGTGGCTTCCCAGCAGGAAGGCCAGTGCTCCTCCTCTCCAAGGACCCAGAGACATAGCCCACCGCAGGCGCAGGGCCAGAGCACCTCCAGTCTCCCACTCCAGCTGGAAACAGGATATGAAAGGCACAGGTTAAGGAGGACCCATCGCCACCGAGTTCAAAGAGCGCATTCATAAAGTTCAAATGAAAAAAAAAATCAGTATTTAGATTGCTCTGCTTTCCTTATTCTTTCTCTTTTGCTCTCAAATTTGTAGAATGGTCTTAATGCATGAATTTGGAACAGAACAGGAAGGAAAAGCAGAAAGAAGGACGGAATGAAGGGAATATAAAGGTCATCAGAACATGCAGGAAGGTGACACCAGGCACTTGCTATGGAAATAGAAGAGGACTAAGTCTGTGCTCACACATGAAAGGGGCAGTAATTTTTAAATAGAAAGAGTGAAGGAATGACTTTGTGCTGTCTGGTTGCCTAGAAAAGAATCTAGAAATGGAAGGCACTCAGCAAGTTCTTGTAAAATAAAGGCACAAACAATGGTTCCATCTCTTAGGTTCTAAATTTCTTTAACTGCGATAAGAGGTCAAAGGCTAGAGTCCATCTGTGCTATCTGTATCTATTCCCCACCAGAGAGAGACCCCAGTTCTACCTGTCGCATTGGGAGATGATTCCTGTCTCCTCAATGTCTTTCCTTTTCTGCCTTGTTTTTCTTTCTATTCTTCCATGTCTTTAACTCTTCTACTAATAACCGAAGCAGTCCTGTTTCCCCTGATGTTTCCAGACTACCACCCCTATCATTTTCCCTTCAGTTTGTATCTGGTGAAAAAAAAATTCCTCCCAGAAATGTGACTCAGAGGTAATCCACATACATGTCATCAAAGCCAGGGGGAATTTCTCAGCCATGAGTCACATCCTCTGTTGAGAACCAGGGTTTCAGTCAAAGCAGAAAGTTAGAAAACCCAGCCCCAGAGACATCCCTTTCCTCCCCAGCTGCATGCCCACATGCTTCAGGAACCTCTCCCTGTCATTCCTCATTGCTGCTCTAGGTCACATCAGGTGAAACCTCAGGCTGCCCTCCCTTCCCGCCAACATCAGTGGCTTCCCAGCAGGAAGGCCAGTGCTCCTCCTCTCCAAGGACCCAGAGACATAGCCCACCGCAGGCGCAGGGCCAGAGCACCTCCAGTCTCCCACTCCAGCTGGAAACAGGATATGAAAGGCACAGGTTAAGGAGGACCCATCGCCACCGAGTTCAAAGAGCGCATTCATAAAGTTCAAATGAAAAAAAAAATCAGTATTTAGATTGCTCTGCTTTCCTTATTCTTTCTCTTTTGCTCTCAAATTTGTAGAATGGTCTTAATGCATGAATTTGGAACAGAACAGGAAGGAAAAGCAGAAAGAAGGACGGAATGAAGGGAATATAAAGGTCATCAGAACATGCAGGAAGGTGACACCAGGCACTTGCTATGGAAATAGAAGAGGACTAAGTCTGTGCTCACACATGAAAGGCAGTGACAAGGTGAGAAATTGTTTTCTAGATCACTGACAAGTTTCCAGATCTTCAATAAGTAGGAAAATGGTTGAGGATTAACTAAGACTATGTGGACAACCTTAAACAGGAAAAGGAGACAGCCCAGGGTGAAGTTCATAGGCTGGGAGCCAGGCAGTTCCTGGTTTCAAATCATAAGAAACAAATGAAAATAAAAACCATGTAAAAATAATGATCCTGGCATGTGATAGCCTTTCCACACACAACTGGCAAATGAATGAATGAACATTTGAATGCTTCTTGGTGCCTCGGGCACAGAGAGTTGATCATGTAATAGCAGCAGCAGCATTCTCCCCTGAACTCACTGTTGAAAACTTCCGGGAACCCTTTCTGTCACTGAGCTGGGATTTAACTGAGAGCAGTCAGGACAACAGAAGGTCAGGAGGAAGAGGACACTCAGCTACACTCAGAGCATCTCTTCCCTCAGTGCGAGTCAGGGGATGGCCACATCACAGTGGCTCTGACAGGAACAGCGAAGGGTCACTGTCTCCAGAAAGGGCCATGTCTAAATGGGTGCAAACCAAACTCCTCTGAATATTCTAAAGGGTTCTTACTTCTGACTGGGGACTTTCTTGGCTAGCACTCACAGGTCCTAGGAGCTATCTCCCTTATCCTGTGTCTACATCACCACTCCCTATAGGCAGAACCTCTGACTTCATGCACCAATCTTGCAACTTAGGGTGCCTTCTATCTGAAGGTGGTTAGTTTACAAGTCAAATGTGACAGAAAGTTTTCCACAGTTGGGAGAGAATTTGAACATTATTCAGGCTACCTTGCATTAGCCAAGATCCTGAATTACTTGAAAAACCCATCTCAAACAACTTTTAGCTAAAGGAGAAAATTCCCTGGCTCACAAAACCAAACTTCCAGGAGTAGAATTGGTTTTAGGAACTGGTAGGACCAGGAACTTAAAACATGGTCAGAACTCGTGCCTTAACTTCTGGCATTTTCAGGCTCATATCCAAGCTTTGAGATGCTCCAGCTTCAGGTTTTCCATCTGTATAACTGGAATATTAGCCTTTCTGTCTATTTTACAGCATTATTATAGAGATCAGGTGAGATCCATGTATAGCCTGGGATAACACTTGCTTTGAAAATGCAAATTTATTCCAGTTAGGTGAAGATATTATGGGATCATTTGAGCATATTTAAATTTCTCACAGGTAATTTTTGTCTGTGAGAAAAACCAGGTTAACATAGAAAACTGCACCCAGCTGAACTGAGTCTTGTAGGCCACGATGCACCCAGGCACACGCTTCACACATCAGCTCCCTACCTTGAACCCCTTAAGTTGTCCTACACACTCTAATTATCCTAACCAAGTGATTTGTCCTCTAAGGTTGTACTTCACTATTCTTTCACACTTGTGAAATTTTCTGTAGTTTAAAAGAAAAAAACCCTCATTCAGCTTTTGAAATATGTCTGGGCAACCTAGTTCAAAAACAACAAACAGATCATGAGAAAAGAAAGCTTTGTGTACTGAGGAGAAGCTTGAAGTGAAAAAGAATTTTGAAAGGATCAAGAGAACATGTGACATTTCCCAAGAAACATGCATAAAAGAATCCACAATGTTGTGATGAGAAAATAAACACCTATAGATGGAACTCTAAGTGTTGGGAAGTCAGTAAGAGCAAGACACAAAGAAGTGGAAGAGATGGAAAGATGAGCACTGTTAAGACTTAAAACCAAAGAGCAGAAAATGGGGGACAAACCTCACAGAGAGAACATACTATCTGTATATAAAAACCTTCATGGAAAACACTGTATTCAGCAGAAGTGGCACCTTCTAGTACTAGTGAATTGGGATGCACCAATCTTGCAACTTAGGGTGCCTTCTATCTGAAGGTGGTTAGTTTACAAGTCAAATGTGACAGAAAGTTTTCCACAGTTGGGAGAGAATTTGAACATTATTCAGGCTACCTTGCATTAGCCAAGATCCTGAATTACTTGAAAACCCATCTCAAACAACTTTTAGCTAAAGGAGAAAATTCCCTGGCTCACAAAACCAAACTTCCAGGAGTAGAATTGGTTTTAGGAACTGGTAGGACCAGGAACTTAAAACATGGTCAGAACTCGTGCCTTAACTTCTGGCATTTTCAGGCTCATATCCAAGCTTTGAGATGCTCCAGCTTCAGGTTTTCCATCTGTATAACTGGAATATTAGCCTTTCTGTCTATTTTACAGCATTATTATAGAGATCAGGTGAGATCCATGTATAGCCTGGGATAACACTTGCTTTGAAAATGCAAATTTATTCCAGTTAGGTGAAGATATTATGGGATCATTTGAGCATATTTAAATTTCTCACAGGTAATTTTTGTCTGTGAGAAAAACCAGGTTAACATAGAAAACTGCACCCAGCTGAACTGAGTCTTGTAGGCCACGATGCACCCAGGCACACGCTTCACACATCAGCTCCCTACCTTGAACCCCTTAAGTTGTCCTACACACTCTAATTATCCTAACCAAGTGATTTGTCCTCTAAGGTTGTACTTCACTATTCTTTCACACTTGTGAAATTTTCTGTAGTTTAAAAGAAAAAAACCCTCATTCAGCTTTTGAAATATGTCTGGGCAACCTAGTTCAAAAACAACAAACAGATCATGAGAAAAGAAAGCTTTGTGTACTGAGGAGAAGCTTGAAGTGAAAAAGAATTTTGAAAGGATCAAGAGAACATGTGACATTTCCCAAGAAACATGCATAAAAGAATCCACAATGTTGTGATGAGAAAATAAACACCTATAGATGGAACTCTAAGTGTTGGGAAGTCAGTAAGAGCAAGACACAAAGAAGTGGAAGAGATGGAAAGATGAGCACTGTTAAGACTTAAAACCAAAGAGCAGAAAATGGGGGACAAACCTCACAGAGAGAACATACTATCTGTATATAAAAACCTTCATGGAAAACACTGTATTCAGCAGAAGTGGCACCTTCTAGTACTGTGAGTGACTAGTTGGGTAGTTTCAAATATTGCTTCAATTTCCAAAGCCTTCAGCTGCTAGACAAAGTCCCAAGTGCAGATGAGAAAGAAAGCCACGAAAGAATTTTGAGCAGGGGTACAGAAGTTGGATGAAAAAGATCATACATAGATTTAAATTTTCAATTTTGATGAAGATGGTATCTATTATACCATAATATAAATGCATACTTCAAAGGGCCTACATTTCAAAGTCAGAAAAACAAGCTCCAGGATTTTAAGACTGCAAATGTTGATTGCTTTCCTTCTATCACTTTAGAATAACTCCCAAGCTGCAAAGCAGCCTCTACAAGCAAACTTCAGGTTTTTTTCAAGATTAAAGTACCATATCTACTTAATCTTCCTTGTAGTTCAGACGGTAAAGAATCTGCCTGCGATGCAGGAGACCTGGGTTCAATCTCTGGGTCACAAAGATACCCTGGAGAAGCAAATGGCAACCCTACTCCAGTTTCTTGCCTGGAAAATTCCATGGACAGTGGAGCCTGGTGGGATACAGTCCATGGGGTCTCAAAGAGTCGGACATGACGAAGCAACTAACACACACACCATAGCTAATGTGGTATTTACATATTTTTAAATTACTTAACATAAGATTGTGTCATCATTTTTATTAGATTCCTATCTTTTTTAATATCACTGACAAAGCTTTTAGGTATTGTGCCTTTGACTTCATTTTCAGTAAGTCCTATGGTTTATATGGTACTATTTTGTATAGCGAGGTGAATTTTAGGCATGCATGTGTTGTGTTAGAGGAACCTGACTGTATCATAGTGAAATATACAAATGTACTAGGATGTTGCTAGCTGGCTCTTTTCATTCTCACTCAACCATGGTTTGGCTACTCCAGGATATAGGTGTGAACTGCTAAATTAAACTTGTCCTTCCCGTCTGGGCCCCAGAACCAGAGCCTCCCAAGATCTACTTCATTTCCAGAGTTCCTCAGGGCTGAGTCAAACATTTTGAAAACCCTACACTGAGCATCACCATTTGGAAGGACTGCCCAGAAATCCCATCTGTCCTCCGGCAGCACGCTTTTTCATCTCTGACTCCATCAATCTTACTCTTTCTCTCTGAGGCTACCTGCTAGAAGCCTTGTATATCCATGCAGCTCCTATTGTTTGTTCTCTATTAAACAAGAAACTTTTCGCCTTATCCTTTGTTAAGCAGTGCTGGCTGAGTTGTCAGGACTGAATGGAAGCTGGCGTCCCTTCCTGAGTAATGAAGGAACCAGCCCTGGAAAGCTAGCTTATGCTAGCTTGTGCTTATGGGACCCAGACACACATTTTCTGAAGGAGCCTGGGTTGTGGGCTGAGTACCTTCCAGACTTTCCTTGGCCTGTGTGGGAAGACTTGGCCCTTCTGCAAGACTCGGCAGACCTGTCTCTGCAAAAACAACTGGGACCAGCCCTGCAGGAGGTGAGGAGAGTGGGCTGGAAATCAGACCCATGGCCACCTAGCAAACCACATTTCAACCACTGCCATTTGTGAGCCGCTTTTCCTGGGGAATTTTATTATTCTTTCCTGACTACCTAACACATGTCAGAGTTTGGAGAGTTAAGGAAATCCCCCACTGTGTAAGCTTTATTTTACTTTAAAAAGTGAGTTTCTAGCTCTTCCTGTTTCTAAACTCCAGTAGCTTTGTCTACATAAGAAAGCCACTGTGCAGCTCAGCTAAGACAACCCCAGAAATAAAAGGTGTAAATTATGCCACTCCAATGAAGCAGCAACTTCAAAACTGTTTTACTATGAAAGGTGGAGAGCAACAGACTCCTTCTCAAATTTGACTTTCTTTAACCCCTTAGTTTAACTGAATTGCATGTGGTTCAGGAGTGGTTTTCAAAGGGATAACATTGAACTTGACTAGCAATTAGAACTTCTTTTATTTTGTAAGTATGGTGTTAGTCACTCAGTCATGCCAGACTCTTTGCGACTCCAGGACCCTGCCAAGGTCTTCTGTTCATGGGATTCTCCAGGCAAGAATACTGGAGCGGGCTGCCATTCCCTTCCCCAGGGATCTTCCCGATCCAGGGATGGAACAAGTCTCCTGCTTTGCAGGCAGATTCTTTAGGTCTGAGCCACCAAGGAAGTGCTTTGTAAGCATAGGAATTCTTTTTTAAAAGTGAAGTATAATTGATTTACAATATTGAGTTCATTATTGCTGTATAGCAAAGTGATTCAGTTACACAGGTATATACATTCTTTATGTATATATTCTTTTCCATTATGGTTTATGATAGGATACGGAACATACAGTCCTCTGTGCTGAACAGTAGGACCATGATGTTTATCCAGAACTGCTTTTGATTTGTATTCCTCTCCTGACCTCTAGCATGTACATACTTTAGCTCTAAATTCCATACCACATTTTCTGAAGGAGCCTGGGTTGTGGGCTGAGTACCTTCCAGACTTTCCTTGGCCTGTGTGGGAAGACTTGGCCCTTCTGCAAGACTCGGCAGACCTGTCTCTGCAAAAACAACTGGGACCAGCCCTGCAGGAGGTGAGGAGAGTGGGCTGGAAATCAGACCCATGGCCACCTAGCAAACCACATTTCAACCACTGCCATTTGTGAGCCGCTTTTCCTGGGGAATTTTATTATTCTTTCCTGACTACCTAACACATGTCAGAGTTTGGAGAGTTAAGGAAATCCCCCACTGTGTAAGCTTTATTTTACTTTAAAAAGTGAGTTTCTAGCTCTTCCTGTTTCTAAACTCCAGTAGCTTTGTCTACATAAGAAAGCCACTGTGCAGCTCAGCTAAGACAACCCCAGAAATAAAAGGTGTAAATTATGCCACTCCAATGAAGCAGCAACTTCAAAACTGTTTTACTATGAAAGGTGGAGAGCAACAGACTCCTTCTCAAATTTGACTTTCTTTAACCCCTTAGTTTAACTGAATTGCATGTGGTTCAGGAGTGGTTTTCAAAGGGATAACATTGAACTTGACTAGCAATTAGAACTTCTTTTATTTTGTAAGTATGGTGTTAGTCACTCAGTCATGCCAGACTCTTTGCGACTCCAGGACCCTGCCAAGGTCTTCTGTTCATGGGATTCTCCAGGCAAGAATACTGGAGCGGGCTGCCATTCCCTTCCCCAGGGATCTTCCCGATCCAGGGATGGAACAAGTCTCCTGCTTTGCAGGCAGATTCTTTAGGTCTGAGCCACCAAGGAAGTGCTTTGTAAGCATAGGAATTCTTTTTTAAAAGTGAAGTATAATTGATTTACAATATTGAGTTCATTATTGCTGTATAGCAAAGTGATTCAGTTACACAGGTATATACATTCTTTATGTATATATTCTTTTCCATTATGGTTTATGATAGGATACGGAACATACAGTCCTCTGTGCTGAACAGTAGGACCATGATGTTTATCCAGAACTGCTTTTGATTTGTATTCCTCTCCTGACCTCTAGCATGTACATACTTTAGCTCTAAATTCCAGACCACAATAAGGTAATACCAAGGGCTTCCCCTGGTGGTCCAGTGGGTAAGGACACCGCCTTGCAGTGCAAGGGGCGCCGGTTCGATCCCTGGCCTGGGAAGATCCCACGTGCCGCGGAGCGGCTGTACCGATGTGTCCAATTGCCGAGCCGGAGCTCTGGAGCGCATGCGCCCAGAGCCAGTGCTCTGCGACGACAGACGCCACCGCGATGGGAGGCCCACGGGAGCCGAAGAACAAAGACGGATGAAAATAAAGAAAGACCAATGAAGGTGGCCCGCCCGCTCCCCTCCCTCCCCAACCCGAACCCCACCCAAAAATAAAAATAAATAAATCAAAAAAAAAAAAAGTAATACTAAACTCTATCAACTACCAAAGTGAAAAAGGTAGTGTTTACAGCCGAAGGAAAGCTGCACAGTGGGAAAGGTGTTTATGCAGAAACCTTTGAATTGAAAGTGCATCTACACCAAAAGTCAGGGACTGGCCCCAGAATGTTCCTGCCTGGAAAGATTGTAGAGTCTGTGGCACCAGGATGCCCCGATTTGATTCTTGACTCTGCCATCAATGAGTCACCTGATCTTCAGGAAGTCACTTTCTGGGGTTTTTCCATTAAATGTAATATAAACATCATAGAGGCACCTGACTGCCAAGTCATTATAAAGATTCAACGGAGGCTCATGATACACACCAGGTACATAGTAAGTACTCAATAAATGCTTGCTGTTTTAACCATCTCAAACAATCTTGTGAACAGTCTAGAGAAACATAGATACTGATTATTTGTCTAAAAGGTGTTGTTCTCCTAAAAATAAGAGCTTTCAAGTTACAGTGAGGACTAAAGGCAATCAAGCCAGTCAATCACAAAGGAGATCAACCCTGAATACTCTTTGCAAGGACCAATGCTGATGCTGAAGCTCCAATACTTTGGTCACCTGGTGTGAATAGCCAACTCACTGGAAGCATGAATTTTTTAAAGTGAAGTAAATTTCAATATTGAGTTCATTATTGCTGTATAGCAAAGTGATTCAGTTACACAGGTATATACATTCTTTATGTATATATTCTTTTCCATTATGGTTTATGATAGGATACGGAACATACAGTCCTCTGTGCTGAACAGTAGGACCATGATGTTTATCCAGAACTGCTTTTGATTTGTATTCCTCTCCTGACCTCTAGCATGTACATACTTTAGCTCTAAATTCCAGACCACAATAAGGTAATACCAAGGGCTTCCCCTGGTGGTCCAGTGGGTAAGGACACCGCCTTGCAGTGCAAGGGGCGCCGGTTCGATCCCTGGCCTGGGAAGATCCCACGTGCCGCGGAGCGGCTGTACCGATGTGTCCAATTGCCGAGCCGGAGCTCTGGAGCGCATGCGCCCAGAGCCAGTGCTCTGCGACGACAGAGGCCACCGCGATGGGAGGCCCACGCAGGCCAAAGAACAAAGACGGATGAAAATAAAGAAAGACCAATGAAGGTGGCCCGCCCGCTCCCCTCCCTCCCCAACCCGAACCCCACCCAAAAATAAAAATAAATAAATCAAAAAAAAAAAAAGTAATACTAAACTCTATCAACTACCAAAGTGAAAAAGGTAGTGTTTACAGCCGAAGGAAAGCTGCACAGTGGGAAAGGTGTTTATGCAGAAACCTTTGAATTGAAAGTGCATCTACACCAAAAGTCAGGGACTGGCCCCAGAATGTTCCTGCCTGGAAAGATTGTAGAGTCTGTGGCACCAGGATGCCCCGATTTGATTCTTGACTCTGCCATCAATGAGTCACCTGATCTTCAGGAAGTCACTTTCTGGGGTTTTTTTCCATTAAATGTAATATAAACATCATAGAGGCACCTGACTGCCAAGTCATTATAAAGATTCAACGGAGGCTCATGATACACACCAGGTACATAGTAAGTACTCAATAAATGCTTGCTGTTTTTAACCATCTCAAACAATCTTGTGAACAGTCTAGAGAAACATAGATACTGATTATTTGTCTAAAAGGTGTTGTTCTCCTAAAAATAAGAGCTTTCAAGTTACAGTGAGGACTAAAGGCAATCAAGCCAGTCAATCACAAAGGAGATCAACCCTGAATACTCTTTGCAAGGACCAATGCTGATGCTGAAGCTCCAATACTTTGGTCACCTGGTGTGAATAGCCAACTCACTGGAAAAGACCCTCATAATGGCAAAGATCTAAGGCAGAAGTAGAAGAAAGTGACAGAGGATGAGATGGTTGGAATGCACCACCGAATCAATGGACATGAACTTGGGCAAACTCTGGGAGATGGTGAAAGACAGGGAAGCCTGGCATGCTACAGTCTATGGAATCACAAAGAGTCAGACACAACTTGGTGACTGAACAACAACCAAGATTAAAGAGTTAACAGATTTAAGGTTGTTGATACATAGTGAGCACTCAATAAATATTATGTGTTTTGACCATCTCAAACTGTATGTGACTAGCTGTAGGATAATATTTGAAGGATATTAAAAAATATATTGATTTTATAAAATGTGTAGCCCTTAGTCCTTTCTGCCTGCGTGGGTCCAAATCCATGTTTCAATTCTGATAAATGCTTATTTCCAACCCTGAGTTCATGAGGTCATAATTGAAGGAATCACAGCCGAATGTTGGTTGTTTACATTGAAAGAGAAGCAGAGACACAGAGCAGAAATCTATAGAAAGTACACCAATTCTTCTAAGAATTTGCTGGGCCTCTCCCTCCCTCCTGCAGGAGGCCTGCTCGCCCAACCCGTGGGCAGTGGACCCCTGGAACCTACTCCTTCCAGACTGCCAGAGCTGGTTTTGTACATTTCTTCCCAACTCCTCTTTGAGGGACTCCTGGTTCAAGCTAGGAGCCTAATAGAAGATTAACGATTCTTCTGAACAGCCATTTACAAAACATCATAGAGGCACCTGACTGCCAAGTCATTATAAAGATTCAACGGAGGCTCATGATACACACCAGGTACATAGTAAGTACTCAATAAATGCTTGCTGTTTTTAACCATCTCAAACAATCTTGTGAACAGTCTAGAGAAACATAGATACTGATTATTTGTCTAAAAGGTGTTGTTCTCCTAAAAATAAGAGCTTTCAAGTTACAGTGAGGACTAAAGGCAATCAAGCCAGTCAATCACAAAGGAGATCAACCCTGAATACTCTTTGCAAGGACCAATGCTGATGCTGAAGCTCCAATACTTTGGTCACCTGGTGTGAATAGCCAACTCACTGGAAAAGACCCTCATAATGGCAAAGATCTAAGGCAGAAGTAGAAGAAAGTGACAGAGGATGAGATGGTTGGAATGCACCACCGAATCAATGGACATGAACTTGGGCAAACTCTGGGAGATGGTGAAAGACAGGGAAGCCTGGCATGCTACAGTCTATGGAATCACAAAGAGTCAGACACAACTTGGTGACTGAACAACAACCAAGATTAAAGAGTTAACAGATTTAAGGTTGTTGATACATAGTGAGCACTCAATAAATATTATGTGTTTTGACCATCTCAAACTGTATGTGACTAGCTGTAGGATAATATTTGAAGGATATTAAAAAATATATTGATTTTATAAAATGTGTAGCCCTTAGTCCTTTCTGCCTGCGTGGGTCCAAATCCATGTTTCAATTCTGATAAATGCTTATTTCCAACCCTGAGTTCATGAGGTCATAATTGAAGGAATCACAGCCGAATGTTGGTTGTTTACATTGAAAGAGAAGCAGAGACACAGAGCAGAAATCTATAGAAAGTACACCAATTCTTCTAAGAATTTGCTGGGCCTCTCCCTCCCTCCTGCAGGAGGCCTGCTCGCCCAACCCGTGGGCAGTGGACCCCTGGAACCTACTCCTTCCAGACTGCCAGAGCTGGTTTTGTACATTTCTTCCCAACTCCTCTTTGAGGGACTCCTGGTTCAAGCTAGGAGCCTAAAATTAGTGACAGTGTTTTCACCTTGACAACTGGCCAGTGCCACAAACTAGAGATGTCTTGTCTGAACAGCCATTTACAAAACATTTACTAGTGCATGCAGCATGGTGGGGCCAGAAACTTTGCCAGAATTCCAGAGACGTTCCACAGGCTAGGAACCATCTCCCACTCCTACTGCTGCCTTCCCTGTGGAAGTGCTGTAACCGTTTGGCCCTCTACAGAGATGTGATCCTCCTGATGGGCTACCTGTCTCTTCCCTGGGGTCGGGGAGGAGGCAGGAAGACTCCCTCCCACTTACCACGCTGTCCCCTCAGTCACCACAATACAAACACACAGGCTGCAAAGGCAGGTGCATTTCTTTCCTAGTGAGTTAATACACTTTGAGAAAGAAAGTACAGTGTAAGAGGGACAAAGTCTGAGGTTGAAGTCAATTTGGACTTTCTCTATGGGTTCAGAGCCCATATCCTGAAAGGGAACCTCATCTCCTTTCCTGGGAAAACCCTATACTTACCCCTACCCATGGGAAGAGGTCTCACTCTCAGAATGCTTATGGAGAGCTACAGTTTGAATGAATCCTTCCCCAGCCAGCTCCAACAGAGTAGACACGAATGCTCATTGCTCCCTCTAAGTGAAACAGGAGGGAAGAGAGCACAGCACAATTTTTCAAAGAATGGCATGACCATAGGACATTACAAAGACTGTTTAGAAGCAACTTGGTCCGAAAGGGCAGAAGATGATGAGCCTCATTATAGTATATCATTATATTGAATGGCACACATTTTTCAAAGAATGGCTGACCAAAATAAATTGAACCCAATGAGTTCATGAGGTCATAATTGAAGGAATCACAGCCGAATGTTGGTTGTTTACATTGAAAGAGAAGCAGAGACACAGAGCAGAAATCTATAGAAAGTACACCAATTCTTCTAAGAATTTGCTGGGCCTCTCCCTCCCTCCTGCAGGAGGCCTGCTCGCCCAACCCGTGGGCAGTGGACCCCTGGAACCTACTCCTTCCAGACTGCCAGAGCTGGTTTTGTACATTTCTTCCCAACTCCTCTTTGAGGGACTCCTGGTTCAAGCTAGGAGCCTAAAATTAGTGACAGTGTTTTCACCTTGACAACTGGCCAGTGCCACAAACTAGAGATGTCTTGTCTGAACAGCCATTTACAAAACATTTACTAGTGCATGCAGCATGGTGGGGCCAGAAACTTTGCCAGAATTCCAGAGACGTTCCACAGGCTAGGAACCATCTCCCACTCCTACTGCTGCCTTCCCTGTGGAAGTGCTGTAACCGTTTGGCCCTCTACAGAGATGTGATCCTCCTGATGGGCTACCTGTCTCTTCCCTGGGGTCGGGGAGGAGGCAGGAAGACTCCCTCCCACTTACCACGCTGTCCCCTCAGTCACCACAATACAAACACACAGGCTGCAAAGGCAGGTGCATTTCTTTCCTAGTGAGTTAATACACTTTGAGAAAGAAAGTACAGTGTAAGAGGGACAAAGTCTGAGGTTGAAGTCAATTTGGACTTTCTCTATGGGTTCAGAGCCCATATCCTGAAAGGGAACCTCATCTCCTTTCCTGGGAAAACCCTATACTTACCCCTACCCATGGGAAGAGGTCTCACTCTCAGAATGCTTATGGAGAGCTACAGTTTGAATGAATCCTTCCCCAGCCAGCTCCAACAGAGTAGACACGAATGCTCATTGCTCCCTCTAAGTGAAACAGGAGGGAAGAGAGCACAGCACAATTTTTCAAAGAATGGCATGACCATAGGACATGACAAAGACTGTTTAGAACCAACTGGGTCCGAAACGGCAGAAGATTATGAGCCTCATTATAATATATCATCATGTTGAATGGCACACCCACCAGCATTGTGACAGTTCTGAGGCTATCCACAAAAGGCTAAAGAGTGGGTGGTGGCCCCAATCTGGGAAGTATCTGATCCTTTCCCCAAAATAAATTGGAATAATCCTCCCAATCATTAGCTTACGAAATTATTCAGCCCATGAAAAGTAACAACTTCATATTTCTAGGCTCTCTGGCTTTCTGAGATGGACCACACTCTGTATGTGGAGTGTGTTTCTCTCTAAACAAATCCACTTTCTACTGATCACTTTGTCTCTGAATTTTTTGGCAATGAAATGTGATGCAGCATAAATTCACTATCAACATAAGCATGAGGTGGGGGTAGGGAAATGGAGACATGAATATGTGTGTGCTCAAATGTGTCTGACTCTTTGCAACCTTCCAGAGTGTGAGCCTCTAGGTCTTTGCCCATGGGATTTTCCCAGCAAGAATACTGGAGTAGGCTTCCATTTCCTCCTACAGGGGTTTTTCCCAATCCAGGGATCAAACCTGTGTGTCCTGCATTGGCAGGCAGATTCTTTAACCACTGAGCCACCTGAGAACTGCAGAGGCATGAATGGATATCTGCAATTGCATGGATGAGGGTGGATATGAATCCTTCAATACAGGTTTCCTTTCAACCATTCCACCAGCAAAAGAGATACAGGACCACCAATTCTATATTCATCAACCCCTTAAAGTAAGTGACTCTCCAAAAGACAAATACTAAGTTTTCTCAGAAACACTACAATCTAAGCCAGTGGTTCTCAACTCTGGTTATACATTAGAATCACACAGGAGTTTTAAAAATACGGATGTCTGGGTTTCTCACAGAGTAGGGTTTGGGTCCAACCCTTGCTACTTTTTAAGACTGATTAGGTGACTCGAATGTGCAGACAGATCTGGAAACTACTGGTCTAAATCCATGGGGAAAAAAGGACTGTTTAGAACCAACTGGGTCCGAAACGGCAGAACATTATGAGCCTCATTATAATATATCATCATGTTGAATGGCACACCCACCAGCATTGTGACAGTTCTGAGGCTATCCACAAAAGGCTAAAGAGTGGGTGGTGGCCCCAATCTGGGAAGTATCTGATCCTTTCCCCAAAATAAATTGGAATAATCCTCCCAATCATTAGCTTACGAAATTATTCAGCCCATGAAAAGTAACAACTTCATATTTCTAGGCTCTCTGGCTTTCTGAGATGGACCACACTCTGTATGTGGAGTGTGTTTCTCTCTAAACAAATCCACTTTCTACTGATCACTTTGTCTCTGAATTTTTTGGCAATGAAATGTGATGCAGCATAAATTCACTATCAACATAAGCATGAGGTGGGGGTAGGGAAATGGAGACATGAATATGTGTGTGCTCAAATGTGTCTGACTCTTTGCAACCTTCCAGAGTGTGAGCCTCTAGGTCTTTGCCCATGGGATTTTCCCAGCAAGAATACTGGAGTAGGCTTCCATTTCCTCCTACAGGGGTTTTTCCCAATCCAGGGATCAAACCTGTGTGTCCTGCATTGGCAGGCAGATTCTTTAACCACTGAGCCACCTGAGAACTGCAGAGGCATGAATGGATATCTGCAATTGCATGGATGAGGGTGGATATGAATCCTTCAATACAGGTTTCCTTTCAACCATTCCACCAGCAAAAGAGATACAGGACCACCAATTCTATATTCATCAACCCCTTAAAGTAAGTGACTCTCCAAAAGACAAATACTAAGTTTTCTCAGAAACACTACAATCTAAGCCAGTGGTTCTCAACTCTGGTTATACATTAGAATCACACAGGAGTTTTAAAAATACGGATGTCTGGGTTTCTCACAGAGTAGGGTTTGGGTCCAACCCTTGCTACTTTTTAAGACTGATTAGGTGACTCGAATGTGCAGACAGATCTGGAAACTACTGGTCTAAATCCATGGGGGAAAAAAAAGGACAGTTTCCTAACAGCAGACCTGGCCTCAGAACAGTGAGCCTCCATCATTACAGCATTCTCTTGATTACCAGAGCAAAGAAAAACATGGTCTTGATTATATTCTTTTCATTTACCAATCCCCTCTATCATTGAAATGGGAAAGAGGGTAAAAGAAAAGATTATCAGTCCTCTCAGCATGCCGTTTTCTTAGTCATTAATTTTTTTATTTTACTTTTTTAACTACAAAAAAGTAGCACAGTTGATCAATTTGAATTCATCTTTTTCCTATCTTTTCTCCCTTTAAAGCTCTGATCATTAGTCACAAGAGAACCAAGAACACAGCACTGTAAATCAACTTCAGTTAACAAACAAACAGAGAACCAAGAAAAAACGGCAGACAAAAAATTCTTGAAGATCTCAACAACTTGAGTCATTGCCATGGTCATAAGCATTAATAACTGTGCTTTGCCAGTATGCACCCACCCTTGGTAAAGTTTTCGTATCTACTAATATTCATCTCAGGAAACGAAATACCACTGGCCCAAGGTATCCCAAACATCATTTTCCCCATCCTAGTTCCATTAACAAGTGCCTCTGTAAATTTCTGTAGCTGCTCATCCTAGACCAGTAGAAATTTCTCTTCCCAAGACCTGCACCCAGAATTCATTGAGTTCTCTACTGAGTTCTGTGGGGTCTCCAGCAGCCTCCATCCCCTTCCATGACCAGCACAGCCCAGACTTCCCATAGTAGGCTCCCCCAACAGAGAGTTGGGTAAAGGGGGAGAATGGGGCTTATCTCCAGAAGCCAGAACTGGAGTGGAAATATCTTACCAGGATGACTCAGAGGCATGAATGGATATCTGCAATTGCATGGATGAGGGTGGATATGAATCCTTCAATACAGGTTTCCTTTCAACCATTCCACCAGCAAAAGAGATACAGGACCACCAATTCTATATTCATCAACCCCTTAAAGTAAGTGACTCTCCAAAAGACAAATACTAAGTTTTCTCAGAAACACTACAATCTAAGCCAGTGGTTCTCAACTCTGGTTATACATTAGAATCACACAGGGAGTTTTTAAAAAATACGGATGTCTGGGTTTCTCACAGAGTAGGGTTTGGGTCCAACCCTTGCTACTTTTTAAGACTGATTAGGTGACTCGAATGTGCAGACAGATCTGGAAACTACTGGTCTAAATCCATGGGGGAAAAAAAAGGACAGTTTCCTAACAGCAGACCTGGCCTCAGAACAGTGAGCCTCCATCATTACAGCATTCTCTTGATTACCAGAGCAAAGAAAAACATGGTCTTGATTATATTCTTTTCATTTACCAATCCCCTCTATCATTGAAATGGGAAAGAGGGTAAAAGAAAAGATTATCAGTCCTCTCAGCATGCCGTTTTCTTAGTCATTAATTTTTTTATTTTACTTTTTTAACTACAAAAAAGTAGCACAGTTGATCAATTTGAATTCATCTTTTTCCTATCTTTTCTCCCTTTGAAGCTCTGATCATTAGTCACAAGAGAACCAAGAACACAGCACTGTAAATCAACTTCAGTTAACAAACAAACAGAGAACCAAGAAAAAACGGCAGACAAAAAATTCTTGAAGATCTCAACAACTTGAGTCATTGCCATGGTCATAAGCATTAATAACTGTGCTTTGCCAGTATGCACCCACCCTTGGTAAAGTTTTCGTATCTACTAATATTCATCTCAGGAAACGAAATACCACTGGCCCAAGGTATCCCAAACATCATTTTCCCCATCCTAGTTCCATTAACAAGTGCCTCTGTAAATTTCTGTAGCTGCTCATCCTAGACCAGTAGAAATTTCTCTTCCCAAGACCTGCACCCAGAATTCATTGAGTTCTCTACTGAGTTCTGTGGGGTCTCCAGCAGCCTCCATCCCCTTCCATGACCAGCACAGCCCAGACTTCCCATAGTAGGCTCCCCCAACAGAGAGTTGGGTAAAGGGGGAGAATGGGGCTTATCTCCAGAAGCCAGAACTGGAGTGGAAATATTTTACCAGGATGACTCAGAGAGTGAAAGGCCAGATAGCTGAATTGGAAGAGTCTGGAGAAAGAGTGGAAAATGAAGATGGGAACCATAAGGTCTAGGAGGATAAGTAGAGCTGAAAATAAAGACTGTTTGCTACTATATCCATAAATGAGGTCAGCCACAATGGGTGCCATGACAGAGGGTAGTGAGCTTCTTTCAAAAAGATGCTTAGCGGGGCTTCCTCTGGTGGTCCAGTGGGTAAGGACACTGCTTTGCAGTGCAATGGACGCCGGTTCCATCCCTGGCCTGGGAAGATCCCACGTGCCTCAGAGCGGCTGGACTGATGTGTCCAATTACCGAGCTGGAGCTCTGGGGCACATGCGCCCAGAGCCGGCGCTCTGAGACGACAGACGCCACCACGATGGGATGCCCACGGGAGCAAAAGAACAAAGACGGATGAAAATAGAGAAATGAAAGACCAATAGAAGTGGCCCGCCCGTTCCCCTCCCTCCCCAATCCGACCCCCGCCCAAAATAAATAAATAAATAAATCTTTAAAAAAAAAAAAAAAAAAAAGATGCTTAGGGATTTGCCCATTATAGACATAGGCTACTCTCAATTGTCAATGGAATTTCTCATTTCTCTGAAAATTTATTTCATTTCCGGGAAAAAAAAAATGTGAGAATTCCTATCAGTAAGACAACTGAGGTATAGATACTGAAGAAAGATTCATATTTGTGAAGACAAATCTGAATGCTTTGTTTCCCATGTAAAATTTAAATAAAACACCGAAACAAAAACATTTCAGTTTGGAATGCAGTCTGAGGTCTCTGAATGTTTTTAAATGATTTGTCCTTCTAAATCCAGTCCTAAATCTAAAGTATATTTGTCTAGTTCTTAATTATTAAAATTTGGGATAACTTTGAGGGAAATTTTATCCATACATTCTGATTCATTTGCATTCAACTCATCAAAGAAAATGTTTAAACACTACTTCGAGGAATCTTTACAAATTCAAAAAACGGGAAGTTCTATTTTACAAGGAGCAAACATATTTAAACATCAAGCTGTTCTCATTTGGTGGGATTTGCCTAGACCGAGGAGATTAAGCAGATTCTAAACATGGCAAAATACAGCCCTTCTCCCCTACCAGACTTATTCTATCATATGCAAAACGCCACAATGTGCTCATAAGAGAAAAAATTTAAATATTTCCTTGATTTGCGTACAAAGCTTTGTTCATAATCAAACTAGAGACCTGAAAAGCATGCAAAATGTCTGCTGTTTGTGCTGTGGTTTCAATCTCAATTTCTTATGGGATTCCATAGCCCTGGGCCAGTTTTATCATTTTGCTAGAGCACAGGTCTCTTGAGGAAGAGAGACTCCCCACATATGTCACTCCCATAAAAATATGCCAAAACGTTTTATTCATTGACTACAGTGCCTACAACTGCAATCATTTATTTTGTCATGAATCGTAGTGATTATGTGAACTACCCTGATACGTTTAAAGAGAAAGTATATAAAATCCCTAAATGGTTTTTTATGATAGCTAACTCACTATTTCTTTTCTTTAGTTGTTGAGCTTTTCCACTGGGAAAGGATAATAACTGCTGGCATTTGCAAATACCAATGAGTTTAGGTAAAGTTCACTTTTTGATTGACCAGATGACCATAAATTTTTGAATTCTTAGTCTCTTAGAAACTACATGAAACCAATCACAAAAATATTAGACTTAAGTTCAAGAGATAATGAGAAATGACAAAATCAGAGGACTAGCCAAAAGGCTGGAAGGAAAGGAAACACAAAGATGGGTGTGAAGCAACAGACTATTTATCAAGAGTAATTTTTTTTTTAATCAAGTGTAATTTTTTAAAGTTCCAACAATGGGTAGGGTCTGTTAGAATCAAATCCAATACAGTAGATTGATGTCAGTAATTGCTCCAATTCTTCACTTTTGCCTGAATCTACACAATTTGCCATCCAACTCTCCCCTTATCACTCTGGTATGAAGCCATGTGTATATCTAGACACTAAAAAATCAGCTTTATGGAGCTATAATTTATACACAATGAAATTCACCCATTTAAAAATGTGTAGTCTGATCAGTGTGGTAAATATAGAGAGCTGTATAATCACCTCCATGATCAAGATACAGAGCACTTACAACACTCAAAAAGTACGTAGCCCCTGCGCAGTCAATCTTATTTCACCATCTCCACCCCCAGGCAATGACTAATCTGGTTTCTGTTACAAAAGCTTTGCCTTTTCTGGAATTTCATATACATCGAATCAGACAGCATGTAGTCTTTCACATGTTGCTTCTTTCACTTGGCATAATGCTTTTGAGCGTCACCATGCTGTTGCATGTATCAATTTCTTATGGGATTCCATAGCCCTGGGCCAGTTTTATCATTTTGCTAGAGCACAGGTCTCTTGAGGAAGAGAGACTCCCCACATATGTCACTCCCATAAAAATATGCCAAAACGTTTTATTCATTGACTACAGTGCCTACAACTGCAATCATTTATTTTGTCATGAATCGTAGTGATTATGTGAACTACCCTGATACGTTTAAAGAGAAAGTATATAAAATCCCTAAATGGTTTTTATGATAGCTAACTCACTATTTCTTTTCTTTAGTTGTTGAGCTTTTCCACTGGGAAAGGATAATAACTGCTGGCATTTGCAAATACCAATGAGTTTAGGTAAAGTTCACTTTTTGATTGACCAGATGACCATAAATTTTTGAATTCTTAGTCTCTTAGAAACTACATGAAACCAATCACAAAAATATTAGACTTAAGTTCAAGAGATAATGAGAAATGACAAAATCAGAGGACTAGCCAAAAGGCTGGAAGGAAAGGAAACACAAAGATGGGTGTGAAGCAACAGACTATTTATCAAGAGTAATTTTTTTTTTAATCAAGTGTAATTTTTTAAAGTTCCAACAATGGGTAGGGTCTGTTAGAATCAAATCCAATACAGTAGATTGATGTCAGTAATTGCTCCAATTCTTCACTTTTGCCTGAATCTACACAATTTGCCATCCAACTCTCCCCTTATCACTCTGGTATGAAGCCATGTGTATATCTAGACACTAAAAAATCAGCTTTATGGAGCTATAATTTATACACAATGAAATTCACCCATTTAAAAATGTGTAGTCTGATCAGTGTGGTAAATATAGAGAGCTGTATAATCACCTCCATGATCAAGATACAGAGCACTTACAACACTCAAAAAGTACGTAGCCCCTGCGCAGTCAATCTTATTTCACCATCTCCACCCCCAGGCAATGACTAATCTGGTTTCTGTTACAAAAGCTTTGCTTTTTCTGGAATTTCATATACATCGAATCAGACAGCATGTAGTCTTTCACATGTGGCTTCTTTCACTTGGCATAATGCTTTTGAGCGTCACCATGCTGTTGCATGTATCAATAGTTCATTTCTTTTTGTTGCTAAAGAATATTCCACTGTAAGGAAATACTGCAATCTGTTTATCCATTCATCAGTTAAATGATATTTGGATTGATTTCAGCTTTTAGCGAATGAAAATGAAGTTGCTATGCATGTTCATAGACAAATCTTTGTGTGGACACATGTTTTTATGTTTCTTATGCTGTTATCTAAGAAGTAAATTGCTGGATCATAAGAAAAGTACACATTAAATTTTATTAAAACTGGCCAATTGTTTTCCAAAGAATTGTACCATTTCATATTGCCCATTGGTAATGAGAGTTTTTCGGTTGCTCCATATCTTCACCCAAATATGGTCTTAAAAGTATTTTTAATTCCACTCATTCTAGTGCACATGTAGTAATGCCTTACTGATTTTAATGCACATTTCCCTAAGGATGAATGATGTTAAGCAATTGTTCATATCCTTATTTATCATTTGTTTATCTTCTTTGGTGAACTATCTGTACAAATCTTTGTCCATTTGTTTCTCATTTATTACAGAATATTCTGACTGCAAGTCTTTTGTAGTAAGTCTTAACAAATATTTACTCCCAGTCAGAGACTTGCCTTATCATTTGTTGTTTTTTGCCTTGTCATTTTTTTGACAGTGTCAGGACAAAAGTTTATAATTTGGAAGGAGTCTAGTTTATCAATTTTTCTTTTTCAAGATTTTTCTTTTTCTGTTTTATTTAACAAATCTTTGCCTCACCCAGCTCAATTTCTTTGTCTATTTTTTCCCAGACTTTCATAGTTTAGCTCTGACATTTAGCTCTATTATCTACTTAAAATACCTTTTGCATATGATGTAAGATAAGGGCCAAAGTTTAATTTATTCCCTCATGTATACCCAGTTGTTTTTTGAAAGGTCTCTCCTCTCTCCATTGAATTATACTGACACCTTTTTAGAAAAACGATTGACCACATATGTGTGTGTCTATCTCTAGATCCCCTATTTTTTTCTTTGTTTCTATCTGTCTGTCCTTAGTCCAGCACCATACTAAATTTTGAGCTTTATAGTAAATCTTGAAATTAGTACAATTCCTCCACATTTGTTCTTCTTTCTAAAAATAGTTTTGACAATTCTAGATCCTTTACATCTTGATAAAACTTCAAAAATAACTGTCAATTTCTAAAAATAATCTGCTGAAATTTTGATTGGGGTTATATTGATTTTGTATATTAATTTGGGAAGAACTAAAATTTTAACATTATTGAGTCCTCTGACCGAATACAGTATCTCTCCACTAATTTAAATCTTCTTTAATTTCTCCCAACAGTTTTATGTTTCAATGTATAAGTGCTGTGCATATTTTATTAACTTTATCCCAAAGTATTTCATGCTACTAGATGCCACTATAAAGGTCACATATAAAATTTCCAATTATCTGTGACTAATAAATGCACAAGGCTATATACGGTCACCATGTTTAACAACCTGCGAAATACTGGGCTAAAATCAAGACTGCCAGGAGAAATATCAACAGCCTCCAATACGTAGATGATATCACTCAAATGATAGAATATGAAGAGAAACTAAAGACCCTCTTGATGAGGGTGAAAGAGGAGAGTGAAAAAACTGGCTTGAAACTCAACATTGAAAAAACTAAGATCATGACATCTGGTCCCATTGCTTCATGGCAAATAGAAGGGGAAAGAGTAGAAACAGTGATAGATTCTATTTTCTGGGGCTTCAAAATCACTGCAGATAGTTACCGCAGACATGAAATTAAAAGACACTTGATCCTTGTAAGAAAAGTTATGGCAAATCTAGACAGTATATTAAAAAGCAGAAACATCACTTTGTAACAAAGGTATAAAAAGTCAAAGCAGATTCCAGCTCAATTTCTTTGTCTATTTTTTCCCAGACTTTCATAGTTTAGCTCTGACATTTAGCTCTATTATCTACTTAAAATACCTTTTGCATATGATGTAAGATAAGGGCCAAAGTTTAATTTATTCCCTCATGTATACCCAGTTGTTTTTTGAAAGGTCTCTCCTCTCTCCATTGAATTATACTGACACCTTTTTAGAAAAACGATTGACCACATATGTGTGTGTCTATCTCTAGATCCCCTATTTTTTTCTTTGTTTCTATCTGTCTGTCCTTAGTCCAGCACCATACTAAATTTTGAGCTTTATAGTAAATCTTGAAATTAGTACAATTCCTCCACATTTGTTCTTCTTTCTAAAAATAGTTTTGACAATTCTAGATCCTTTACATCTTGATAAAACTTCAAAAATAACTGTCAATTTCTAAAAATAATCTGCTGAAATTTTGATTGGGGTTATATTGATTTTGTATATTAATTTGGGAAGAACTAAAATTTTAACATTATTGAGTCCTCTGACCGAATACAGTATCTCTCCACTAATTTAAATCTTCTTTAATTTCTCCCAACAGTTTTATGTTTCAATGTATAAGTGCTGTGCATATTTTATTAACTTTATCCCAAAGTATTTCATGCTACTAGATGCCACTATAAAGGTCACATATAAAATTTCCAATTATCTGTGACTAATAAATGCACAAGGCTATATACGGTCACCATGTTTAACAACCTGCGAAATACTGGGCTAAAATCAAGACTGCCAGGAGAAATATCAACAGCCTCCAATACGTAGATGATATCACTCAAATGATAGAATATGAAGAGAAACTAAAGACCCTCTTGATGAGGGTGAAAGAGGAGAGTGAAAAAACTGGCTTGAAACTCAACATTGAAAAAACTAAGATCATGACATCTGGTCCCATTGCTTCATGGCAAATAGAAGGGGAAAGAGTAGAAACAGTGATAGATTCTATTTTCTGGGGCTTCAAAATCACTGCAGATAGTTACCGCAGACATGAAATTAAAAGACACTTGATCCTTGTAAGAAAAGTTATGGCAAATCTAGACAGTATATTAAAAAGCAGAAACATCACTTTGTAACAAAGGTATAAAAAGTCAAAGCTATGGTTTTTCTAGTAGTCATGTACAGATGTCGGAGTTGGACCACAGAGAAGGCTGAGCACTGAAGAATTGATGTTTTCAAATTGTGATGCTAGAGAAGACTCTTCAGAGTCCCCTGGAGAGCAAAGAGATCAAACCAGTCAATCCTAAAGGAAATCAACACTGAATGTTCATTAGAAGGACTAATGCTGAAGCCCCAACACTTCGGCCACTTGATGCAAAGAGGTGACTCATTGGAAAAGACCATAATGCTGGGAAAGATTGAAGGCAAAAAGAGAATGTGGTGAGAATGAGATGGTTAGATAGCATCATAAATTTAATGCACGTGAATTTCAGCAACATTCAAGAAATAGTGGAGGACAGAGGAGTCTGACATCCTGCAGTCCATTGGGTTGCAAAGAATTGGACACAACTTAGAGATAGAACAACAACAAAATAAATGCCACAACGGATTTTTCTTTAATAAATTTTCAGTGCTTCAATCTTGCAAAATTCACATTATTCTTGTAAATCGTTTGATACACTCTTTAGGATTTTTCTACATAGTGGCTATAAATAAAGACAATTTTATTTCCTTCTGTCCAGTCTCAATGATCCCCATTCCCCTAGAATATGCATTATAATGCTGAATACAAGTACTAAGAATGGTAAGAGAGGACATTATCTTAGGGAAAAATAAGCCCCATTGTGTTTTGCCATTACATACAATATTAACTATAAAGGTCACATATAAAATTTCCAATTATCTGTGACTAATAAATGCACAAGGCTATATACGGTCACCATGTTTAACAACCTGCGAAATACTGGGCTAAAATCAAGACTGCCAGGAGAAATATCAACAGCCTCCAATACGTAGATGATATCACTCAAATGATAGAATATGAAGAGAAACTAAAGACCCTCTTGATGAGGGTGAAAGAGGAGAGTGAAAAAACTGGCTTGAAACTCAACATTGAAAAAACTAAGATCATGACATCTGGTCCCATTGCTTCATGGCAAATAGAAGGGGAAAGAGTAGAAACAGTGATAGATTCTATTTTCTGGGGCTTCAAAATCACTGCAGATAGTTACCGCAGACATGAAATTAAAAGACACTTGATCCTTGTAAGAAAAGTTATGGCAAATCTAGACAGTATATTAAAAAGCAGAAACATCACTTTGTAACAAAGGTATAAAAAGTCAAAGCTATGGTTTTTCTAGTAGTCATGTACAGATGTCGGAGTTGGACCACAGAGAAGGCTGAGCACTGAAGAATTGATGTTTTCAAATTGTGATGCTAGAGAAGACTCTTCAGAGTCCCCTGGAGAGCAAAGAGATCAAACCAGTCAATCCTAAAGGAAATCAACACTGAATGTTCATTAGAAGGACTAATGCTGAAGCCCCAACACTTCGGCCACTTGATGCAAAGAGGTGACTCATTGGAAAAGACCATAATGCTGGGAAAGATTGAAGGCAAAAGAGAATGTGGTGAGAATGAGATGGTTAGATAGCATCATAAATTTAATGCACGTGAATTTCAGCAACATTCAAGAAATAGTGGAGGACAGAGGAGTCTGACATCCTGCAGTCCATTGGGTTGCAAAGAATTGGACACAACTTAGAGATAGAACAACAACAAAATAAATGCCACAACGGATTTTTCTTTAATAAATTTTCAGTGCTTCAATCTTGCAAAATTCACATTATTCTTGTAAATCGTTTGATACACTCTTTAGGATTTTTCTACATAGTGGCTATAAATAAAGACAATTTTATTTCCTTCTGTCCAGTCTCAATGATCCCCATTCCCCTAGAATATGCATTATAATGCTGAATACAAGTACTAAGAATGGTAAGAGAGGACATTATCTTAGGGAAAAATAAGCCCCATTGTGTTTTGCCATTACATACAATATTAACTATAGGTTTTTCACTTATGGCACTTTATCAGGATTAAAAAGTTTCCATCTATTTCTAGTTTACTTAATTTTTACCATAACAAGTATAGATTGTGTCAAATCCTTTATGTGTACCTACCTATTGAGATGACTGGGCTTCCCCAATGGCTCAGCAGGTAAAGAATCTGCCTGCAGGGCAGGAGACACAGGAGACATGAGTCCATGAGACATGAGGAGCTATACCATATATCTATTATATATACAAGTACATAAGTATTATACATATATATGTATTATATATATTACATATATGTATATAAGTATTATACATATATAAGTATATAAGTATTACATATACATAAGACAAGGTCAAAGAAGAATAGTGGCTTCTTCTTAGAATTTGTCTTATTATCTCAGCTGTTCCATTTATTGGCACAAAGTTATTTACAATATTCCTCTGTGGGTTTTTTGTTGGTTTATTGTAGATTAAGTGACACAGAGGAAAGTTTGTGCTTTTTAGGTATATTGTTCCACAAATTTTAACAAACTCATGCAGTAATATACCACTACTATAGTCAAGACATAGAACACCTGCATCATCTCCAAAAGTTCCTTCATGTTCCGTTAGAGTTCATTCCATCCATCCATCCTCCACTCCTCCAGGTCCCTTACAATCAGTGATCTGCTATCTATCCATATTAATTTGATTTCTCTATACTGTCATATAAATAAAATCCTGCAATCATCTCCAAAAGTTCCTTCATGTTTTTTCCATCATAAATTTAATGCACGTGAATTTCAGCAACATTCAAGAAATAGTGGAGGACAGAGGAGTCTGACATCCTGCAGTCCATTGGGTTGCAAAGAATTGGACACAACTTAGAGATAGAACAACAACAAAATAAATGCCACAACGGATTTTTCTTTAATAAATTTTCAGTGCTTCAATCTTGCAAAATTCACATTATTCTTGTAAATCGTTTGATACACTCTTTAGGATTTTTCTACATAGTGGCTATAAATAAAGACAATTTTATTTCCTTCTGTCCAGTCTCAATGATCCCCATTCCCCTAGAATATGCATTATAATGCTGAATACAAGTACTAAGAATGGTAAGAGAGGACATTATCTTAGGGAAAAATAAGCCCCATTGTGTTTTGCCATTACATACAATATTAACTATAGGTTTTTCACTTATGGCACTTTATCAGGATTAAAAAGTTTCCATCTATTTCTAGTTTACTTAATTTTTACCATAACAAGTATAGATTGTGTCAAATCCTTTATGTGTACCTACCTATTGAGATGACTGGGCTTCCCAATGGCTCAGCAGGTAAAGAATCTGCCTGCAGGGCAGGAGACACAGGAGACATGAGTCCATGAGACATGAGGAGCTATACCATATATCTATTATATATACAAGTACATAAGTATTATACATATATATGTATTATATATATTACATATATGTATATAAGTATTATACATATATAAGTATATAAGTATTACATATACATAAGACAAGGTCAAAGAAGAATAGTGGCTTCTTCTTAGAATTTGTCTTATTATCTCAGCTGTTCCATTTATTGGCACAAAGTTATTTACAATATTCCTCTGTGGGTTTTTTGTTGGTTTATTGTAGATTAAGTGACACAGAGGAAAGTTTGTGCTTTTTAGGTATATTGTTCCACAAATTTTAACAAACTCATGCAGTAATATACCACTACTATAGTCAAGACATAGAACACCTGCATCATCTCCAAAAGTTCCTTCATGTTCCGTTAGAGTTCATTCCATCCATCCATCCTCCACTCCTCCAGGTCCCTTACAATCAGTGATCTGCTATCTATCCATATTAATTTGATTTCTCTATACTGTCATATAAATAAAATCATATAATACATAGTCTTTTGAATCTGCCTTCTTTCAACTTAGTATGCTCTGTATGTATCAGAACTCTATTCCTTTTCACTGCTGAGTACTATTCAATTGTATGAACATATCACAATTCAGTTATATATTTACCTGTCAAAGGAGATTTGGCTCGATTCCAGCTTTGGCAGTTGTGAATAAAAGTAGCAGAAATGCCCGCTACACATAAAACACAGTGGTATAGTTGCTCTCAAAAATTTTGATCATGATTAGGAAACACATTTTTACATCAAAATCCTGTGTGCTCTCTCCTCTCCCTTCTCCTTCCCTGCCCTCTGGTTTGAGGGTGGTACTGTATCTGCTAACAGCATAGTGGACACCAGTGCCAAGATTCTGTCCTCAGTGATCCCAATCCCATTGATGTGAGGTAGAACTCACTTACTTTCTTTAAAAGCTGTCCAGGTGATTGTAACATGGAGTCAGGACTGAGAAACATTCAACTTTCAGTGTGCAAGGTCCTTGTTATATCCTCTCCTGGAAACAGGTTAAACTATTGGAAGAACTGACCGCAAGTCACCCAGTGAGCCAAGACTGGAGCCCCAGTATTCTTTGTGAGTCTATACCACGCACCTACATGCCTAAAAAGGCTGAATATACAGGTAGCTCAGGGCCCTCTACCTGGTATGGCCTGAGACTGCCTGTCTTTTCTTGTGCTATAGTTTTTAGGCACTGTACCTACCATTAATATTCCTGCTCTTACTGGTTTTAATAACCTTTATACTTTCAAGAACCTAAAGTGTGCTCACTAATAACTGGGAAATATCTTAATAAAGACCCAGACTTTTTCAACTAGTCAGCATTAATCATTACTTCTGGTTAAACTGACTGAGACAAAACCCAGAGCAGGGTTTGTTCTTTTTAGGTATATTGTTCCACAAATTTTAACAAACTCATGCAGTAATATACCACTACTATAGTCAAGACATAGAACACCTGCATCATCTCCAAAAGTTCCTTCATGTTCCGTTAGAGTTCATTCCATCCATCCATCCTCCACTCCTCCAGGTCCCTTACAATCAGTGATCTGCTATCTATCCATATTAATTTGATTTCTCTATACTGTCATATAAATAAAATCATATAATACATAGTCTTTTGAATCTGCCTTCTTTCAACTTAGTATGCTCTGTATGTATCAGAACTCTATTCCTTTTCACTGCTGAGTACTATTCAATTGTATGAACATATCACAATTCAGTTATATATTTACCTGTCAAAGGAGATTTGGCTCGATTCCAGCTTTGGCAGTTGTGAATAAAAGTAGCAGAAATGCCCGCTACACATAAAACACAGTGGTATAGTTGCTCTCAAAAATTTTGATCATGATTAGGAAACACATTTTTACATCAAAATCCTGTGTGCTCTCTCCTCTCTCCCCTTCTCCTTCCCTGCCCTCTGGTTTGAGGGTGGTACTGTATCTGCTAACAGCATAGTGGACACCAGTGCCAAGATTCTGTCCTCAGTGATCCCAATCCCATTGATGTGAGGTAGAACTCACTTACTTTCTTTAAAAGCTGTCCAGGTGATTGTAACATGGAGTCAGGACTGAGAAACATTCAACTTTCAGTGTGCAAGGTCCTTGTTATATCCTCTCCTGGAAACAGGTTAAACTATTGGAAGAACTGACCGCAAGTCACCCAGTGAGCCAAGACTGGAGCCCCAGTATTCTTTGTGAGTCTATACCACGCACCTACATGCCTAAAAAGGCTGAATATACAGGTAGCTCAGGGCCCTCTACCTGGTATGGCCTGAGACTGCCTGTCTTTTCTTGTGCTATAGTTTTTAGGCACTGTACCTACCATTAATATTCCTGCTCTTACTGGTTTTAATAACCTTTATACTTTCAAGAACCTAAAGTGTGCTCACTAATAACTGGGAAATATCTTAATAAAGACCCAGACTTTTTCAACTAGTCAGCATTAATCATTACTTCTGGTTAAACTGACTGAGACAAAACCCAGAGCAGGGTTTGTTCTTTTTGGAATTGGCTGAGACTCCATGAGGAAGTGCAGGCAATGTGACGTCCAGGCCTGTTCCCCATGGGGTAGAGCCAGGCCAAGAGCAGAGAGGAGATGAGAACACACACATCTCCCTCCGCTGATCCGATGACAGGGCCAGCCTCTGACAGCTGACAGGTCTGGTTCAGACATTGGAGCTCAAGCTGGGGTTTAGATTCCCTTGAACAACCCACCCATAAGGAAAGGAAAACACCAATGTGATTTTCTTTGACACTTTCCCCCAAGTTCCTTCTCCATTATTATTGTTAGAAATTCCAGAAAGAAACACACTGAATTAAGCATTACATACATTCTTCTCTGGAAGAGAACTGGATATGTGGGTTTGGGGTTTATGTTTAAAGGTCTTGCATACCAAGTTACTTGGTAACCCAGGAAAAGCCTCAGAAATGCCATGTCTCACTTCTCTAGCTATAAAATGTGGTCAACACGTCCACTTCAAAGGCCAGGCTACTCACACTAGCCTTGCTTGAATTGTCCTGACTGGATGTTGGGATACTGTAGGGGTGCAGGTCAGCCTACAAGGGGTGACGAAGCACCTGGAGCTAAGAGCAAGGCAATCCCTTCCCACTCTCAGGCCTTGAAAGCACAAGGAGGGGAAACAGTGCCCAGAGTCTGGCGAAGCCCATCACTGTAGGAGCCAAGGTCTTCAGTTGAGGGTGCAGCTCTGCCAACCCACAGCCTGGCAGGAAGGGAGAGGGAGTAAGCACCCCAAATGCACTCTCCCCCACCCTGTGATCTCCCACAGTGCCTCCCTTTGGCTGAACCCAGCAGGAAATCAGGGCAAAGGAGCCCAGCTGATGCAATTCATACAGGCCAGCCTCCGGAGACGCAGAGCAGCATGGAGAGGGGAAGAGTCATTCCAAGGGGCACACAGAGAATGTCTAGTGGAGCTAGACAAAAGCCTCTGAGCCCTCCAAGAGAAACCCCCCAAATACACATCTATGATGTACACGCCTCCTTCAATATTCGCAAAAAAAGACCTAAAGTGTGCTCAAAACTGGGAAATATCTTAATAAAGACCCAGACTTTTCAACTAGTCAGCATTAATCATTACTTCTGGTTAAACTGACTGAGACAAAACCCAGAGCAGGGTTTGTTCTTTTGGAATTGGCTGAGACTCCATGAGGAAGTGCAGGCAATGTGACGTCCAGGCCTGTTCCCCATGGGGTAGAGCCAGGCCAAGAGCAGAGAGGAGATGAGAACACACACATCTCCCTCCGCTGATCCGATGACAGGGCCAGCCTCTGACAGCTGACAGGTCTGGTTCAGACATTGGAGCTCAAGCTGGGGTTTAGATTCCCTTGAACAACCCACCCATAAGGAAAGGAAAACACCAATGTGATTTTCTTTGACACTTTCCCCCAAGTTCCTTCTCCATTATTATTGTTAGAAATTCCAGAAAGAAACACACTGAATTAAGCATTACATACATTCTTCTCTGGAAGAGAACTGGATATGTGGGTTTGGGGTTTATGTTTAAAGGTCTTGCATACCAAGTTACTTGGTAACCCAGGAAAAGCCTCAGAAATGCCATGTCTCACTTCTCTAGCTATAAAATGTGGTCAACACGTCCACTTCAAAGGCCAGGCTACTCACACTAGCCTTGCTTGAATTGTCCTGACTGGATGTTGGGATACTGTAGGGGTGCAGGTCAGCCTAAAAGGGGGTGACGAAGCACCTGGAGCTAAGAGCAAGGCAATCCCTTCCCACTCTCAGGCCTTGAAAGCACAAGGAGGGGAAACAGTGCCCAGAGTCTGGCGAAGCCCATCACTGTAGGAGCCAAGGTCTTCAGTTGAGGGTGCAGCTCTGCCAACCCACAGCCTGGCAGGAAGGGAGAGGGAGTAAGCACCCCAAATGCACTCTCCCCCACCCTGTGATCTCCCACAGTGCCTCCCTTTGGCTGAACCCAGCAGGAAATCAGGGCAAAGGAGCCCAGCTGATGCAATTCATACAGGCCAGCCTCCGGAGACGCAGAGCAGCATGGAGAGGGGAAGAGTCATTCCAAGGGGCACACAGAGAATGTCTAGTGGAGCTAGACAAAAGCCTCTGAGCCCTCCAAGAGAAACCCGCCCCCAAATACACATCTATGATGTACACGCCTCCTTCAATATTGTACCATGATGCATAAATGTTAAATAGGAATATGCACACAAACGAACATGACTAACCATAAAGACCTACATATACTCCTGTCTATTACAATCATTATCATCATTATTTTCCAAAGGGGGCTTAAAAACCCCCTTAGCTGTCGGTTGTCAGAAACTGAGCAAATAAAATAATCTAGCAACTGTAAGATACAGAGGCTGTTATCAGGCTGCTGCATCTGGCCCCATCTGTAACACCAAGTGGCCTGGCTGGAAATTCCAACAGAGTAAGCTACAGCACTCTGCCCGCCCGCTGTTGACTTTCCTCTCTCCCCAACTCCCGCAGGGTGGAATGTCAGCTGAGTGGCAGGGAGTTTGCTCACCAAGGGGCTGGGTCACTGCTTTGGAGACCCATCCCTCTACTGGAATTTAATAAAAACCACCCATCAAACACAGGGTGGGGGTGTTGACTTTTTAAATGATGCTTTTCTTAAGGAAAAAAAAATATCCATCTGTGCCAATAAAAGAGGAGAAAGAATCTAGTTATTCAAAGATGGAAGAAAAAATGTTTTTAATTTGTAACTTCACTAATTTCATTCCCCTGCTGAAAAGTCTTTGATGGCTATCATAGGTAATGGAATAAATTTCCAGTGCTTTAGCCTGAGCTCCGCCCTCAGCTTCTTCTACCCACACTCTCATTACTCTCCCTTGATTATGTTTCTTCCATCAAAGTGATCGACTCAGAGGACGTTTTATGGGCAATGCCAGGTGTGCCCCCACACACAGCTTTTCCATGCTTTAGGCCAGTGGTTCTCATCCAGGACCATTTGCCTCTTAGGGGGCATCTGGGAATATCTGGAGATGGTTGAGGCTGTCACAACTGAGGAGGAGAGGGTTCTACTGGTATTTAGTGGGTAGGGTCTAAGGGTATTCAATGCCCAGGATCCTTCCCACGGCTAAGAGCCCCGGATATCAATAGTGCCGAGGTTAGGAGACCCTGCCTGGACCATACCAGATGTCTTCCCACTCCTCACACCTAAATACTACCGTTCCTCAATGTCTAGACACGCACTGTCCAACAGAGTAGCCATTTGTCACGTGTGGCTAATGAACCCTGGAAATGTGACCCATCCAAACTCAGGTGTGTTGCATCAAATACTCCCCAGCTTTCAAACAATGAAACAAGGAATGCTAAATGTTTTGTTAATAATTTTTATATTGATTACATTTTAAAATGATAATGTTTTCGATCTTCTGGGTTAAAAATATACTTTATTAATTTTACCCTGTTTGTTTTTGCCTTATTAGTGTGGCTACTAGAAAATGTTAAATTTATGTGACTAAATAATATTTCTATTAACACTAGTCCAGACCAGGGATGGGCAAGCATTTTCTGTAAAGGACCAGATAATAAATATCTTAGTCTTTGCAGATCACATGTGGCCTTCCATGTACTTTCTCCTTTTCCTTGTTTTCCTTCAACTTCTCTTCCTTCTCCTCCTCCTCCAACAATTCTGAGCTCCGGGGCTATATAAAAACAGGCCTTGGTCCCAGATTTAGCCCGCGGGCCATAGCTGATAGACCTGTGGGATTAGTGATTTACAGAAGCAGTCTTTCCCTCCTGTTCTTTCAAAATATACTTGGACCTTCCGTTTCCTCTGCTCTGTGTGTGTGTGCTGTGCTAAGTCACCTCAGTTGTGTCCAACTCTGCGACCCCATAGACTGTAATCCACCAGGTTCCTCTGTCCATTGGATTCTCCAGGCAGGAATACTGGAGTGGGTTGCCATGGCCTTCCTCCTTGGCATCCTTCCACCCCAGGGATCAAACCCATGTCCCATATCTCCTGCATTGACAGGTGGGTTCTTTACCACGTGTGCCACCTGAGGAGTCCATTTCCTTTTTTCTACTTGGAGCTAATGGTAGACCCTAGCTCAGAGTGAGTGTGAGGACAGATGGAATAATAGACAAACAGAGCACTCAGCACTTTGCTGTGAAGATAGCTGGGCTAGTACTTTTAAATTAGTGACTACAGTAATTACTAAGAATTAACTGCTTATTGTGTCCTAGAGATAAGACAAATGTGAAAAGGATTCTTATTCTTCTTGTTGTTACAATTATGTTTTTAAAACCCAAAGAACTTGTGAAGTGAATTATAAAATCTATAGAACTATGGTCTACTGCTTCCAAAAACCTGATTGTTTTTCCAGGGAGTTACACACGTGTATGAATGTGTATATGTTGGCAGCTCAGAATTAACAGAGTATTTTTTTAAGTTCTGAATTCCTCTCAAATAGGAACGAAGTGTTCTCCTGACCCTTCCTACACTCCATATTACTGTCGACATCTGCAACTAATTGATGATCTATAAGTCAAAACTGTGACCAATGCAAAAAATCTTTAGCCAAGCCTGCCTGGGTTTGGCTGACCTTCCTAATGTATTTCATATTAAGACTAAAACCAGCCACATTTTAACTGTTCAACTGAGGACTGCACAGTAGCAGTGAATATTTATCAAACATCAAATAATCACATGATCAGATAACACGCTTACCAGTGAAAATCTGATTTAGAGCATTTTAAAAATTTCATTTGAATTTTTAAAACCCAGACCTTTTGAAAGGTACTGAGGAATATATTGTCAGCATGCAATTTGATTGATTAAAGTCCCTCTTTAAGCCAAAAAATCAAATTGTTACCATCTGAATGTCTTTGTTGTAAAGGAATGACACTTTAAGAAGCAGTAGGAGAGGTTTTTTGGTAAAGAATTTGGGCCCTGACATAAACAGACCTGAGTTTGTACCCAATTTTGGCATTTTCTAGCTGGGTATGCTGGCAGGTTACTCGACCTCCCTGAACCTCTGTTCTCATCTGTGAAATGGAGACAATAGAAGCTTCTTTCAGGGATTCCTTTTGAGGATTAAACATAATGCATTTTAAGGGACACATGATTTAAATGGTAACCTATGTGTTTCAAACATTAGGAACAAAAGGACTATAAAATGTACAGTCTGACAAATAATCATATCTTTTTCTTTGGGCCTCTTTTATTGTTTTTTTATTTATTTGTTTTCATCCATCTTTATTCTTTGGCCCGTGTGGGCTTCCCATTGCGGTGACCTCTCTCGTTGCAGAGCGCTGGCTCTGGAGTGCTGGCTCATAATTGGACGCACCGGTCCAGCTGCTCCACTGCATGTGGGATCTTCCTGAGCCAGGGATAAAATTGGTGCCCCCTGCACTGCAAGGCGGACTCTTTTACCCACTGGGCCACCAGGGAAGCCTGTATCTTTTTAAAATTAAATTATATAAAGGCAATGGACTTGATAGCCTATTTGTGTGTTTACTAACTGACCTGCTCTATGCTCTTTAGGAGAACAGTTCAATAAACCTCCCTTCTACTCACGTTGGCACCAACTACATAGAGTTGCCCATGTGAGAAGCAACTTGCTGCATGTCAGCAACCACATTCCCACTGAAGGCTTGTACACAGCTATTTGCTGTCTTGGCCCAGCATCTACGTTCTGGGTCTAGTCATTCCAGCCTCCAGTCACAGCTACCTGTCACCAAATTGCAGTTTTGTTCCCTCTGGAAAATGATGGCTTATCTCCTTGAGATTCATTCATGGCCGAGCCAGCCTTTTCCGTTATACCAGTCTAATATGCTCTCCAAATTTACTAAAAACTAGGCACCTATTTTTACAAGATGTGGTAAAGTCAAACAAGAAACAGAAACTTCAAATCTAAAGTACAATTTTATTTTTGATGGACGAAATGCAAAAATAGGTTTGAAATGATAGATGCTTATGTATTTTTAAAATATTCATAGCTTGAGAATGATGAGAATTTGTTTTTTTGACACTTTAAGAAGCAGTAGGAGAGGTTTTTTGGTAAAGAATTTGGGCCCTGACATAAACAGACCTGAGTTTGTACCCAATTTTGGCATTTTCTAGCTGGGTATGCTGGCAGGTTACTCGACCTCCCTGAACCTCTGTTCTCATCTGTGAAATGGAGACAATAGAAGCTTCTTTCAGGGATTCCTTTTGAGGATTAAACATAATGCATTTTAAGGGACACATGATTTAAATGGTAACCTATGTGTTTCAAACATTAGGAACAAAAGGACTATAAAATGTACAGTCTGACAAATAATCATATCTTTTTCTTTGGGCCTCTTTTATTGTTTTTTTATTTATTTGTTTTCATCCATCTTTATTCTTTGGCCCGTGTGGGCTTCCCATTGCGGTGACCTCTCTCGTTGCAGAGCGCTGGCTCTGGAGTGCTGGCTCATAATTGGACGCACCGGTCCAGCTGCTCCACTGCATGTGGGATCTTCCTGAGCCAGGGATAAAATTGGTGCCCCCTGCACTGCAAGGCGGACTCTTTTACCCACTGGGCCACCAGGGAAGCCTGTATCTTTTTAAAATTAAATTATATAAAGGCAATGGACTTGATAGCCTATTTGTGTGTTTACTAACTGACCTGCTCTATGCTCTTTAGGAGAACAGTTCAATAAACCTCCCTTCTACTCACGTTGGCACCAACTACATAGAGTTGCCCATGTGAGAAGCAACTTGCTGCATGTCAGCAACCACATTCCCACTGAAGGCTTGTACACAGCTATTTGCTGTCTTGGCCCAGCATCTACGTTCTGGGTCTAGTCATTCCAGCCTCCAGTCACAGCTACCTGTCACCAAATTGCAGTTTTGTTCCCTCTGGAAAATGATGGCTTATCTCCTTGAGATTCATTCATGGCCGAGCCAGCCTTTTCCGTTATACCAGTCTAATATGCTCTCCAAATTTACTAAAAACTAGGCACCTATTTTTACAAGATGTGGTAAAGTCAAACAAGAAACAGAAACTTCAAATCTAAAGTACAATTTTATTTTTGATGGACGAAATGCAAAAATAGGTTTGAAATGATAGATGCTTATGTATTTTTTAAAATATTCATAGCTTGAGAATGATGAGAATTAAGAGTTTTTTCACTGTTATCTCCTGCATGTCTCAGGCTCTGGGGCAGGCATTTGTCTAACTGTAGACATTGTTTTTTACCTGAACTGCTGCTCCTTAGCTTTGGACTGCTACCCTACGAAATATGGAAGCCTGATAGCCTGACATCTCTGTAGATGCAGGATCCCCAGAGGCAAGGATGCAGGCACAGCGGCCACATTCTCTTCCAAGTGACACACTCCAGGGCTGAAGGTTGGTGCACAACAGCCTTCCTCCATCTGTAGGTTTCTGAACCTATTCAGACTGCAGGTAAGTGCACCAACCACAGGTCCACACTAAGGTCTCTGGGCCCTTCTGGCTGCTACACCACCTTGAACTGAATATCAGGCTACCAAAAGCCCTGAACATGATCCTCTGAGGCCACACTTTGTAAAAAGTTGTCCTCCCACACCTGAAGTCACTGACGAGCTGGGCCAGCCTCTCTTCTGGGATCAGGGGAGGATGTATCCCTTGGGCAATGGAGTGTCAGTGATGACCAGTGCCCTCACCCATCCTCCAATCTCAGAACGCCCTGGAGCAGGGGAGGGAAACACGGCTACTGACAAAGTGCCTTCAAGGTGCTCAGGTAAGGTGCTCATGATTTGTGGTGTATCACCTCATTGAATCCCAACAACATAGCCCTTGGAATTAGGCAGCATTCTTCTCACAGCGTAACAACTGAGGAAGTCAAGGTTCAAGAAGGTTAAGCCACTTGTCCTCATTGGTCCTGCAAATCATAAGTGTCTGAGTCCACCCCAAGGCTGACCAGTACATTCAAACTTGGATGACTACAATAAGCTGGTATGGGGTGGGTGTCAAAATTGTCCCTTGATGGCCACCAGTGCCAGGGTCACTGTGACTGGGTCTTACTTTCAATGTGGAGTGCACATGTGCATACACACACATGCACACACACACAATACAGGCTGCCAGAGGAATTTTTTGGCTGGTAAAGTCAAACAAGAAACAGAAACTTCAAATCTAAAGTACAATTTTATTTTTGATGGACGAAATGCAAAAATAGGTTTGAAATGATAGATGCTTATGTTTTTTTTTAAATATTCATAGCTTGAGAATGATGAGAATTAAGATTTTTTTCACTGTTATCTCCTGCATGTCTCAGGCTCTGGGGCAGGCATTTGTCTAACTGTAGACATTGTTTTTTACCTGAACTGCTGCTCCTTAGCTTTGGACTGCTACCCTACGAAATATGGAAGCCTGATAGCCTGACATCTCTGTAGATGCAGGATCCCCAGAGGCAAGGATGCAGGCACAGCGGCCACATTCTCTTCCAAGTGACACACTCCAGGGCTGAAGGTTGGTGCACAACAGCCTTCCTCCATCTGTAGGTTTCTGAACCTATTCAGACTGCAGGTAAGTGCACCAACCACAGGTCCACACTAAGGTCTCTGGGCCCTTCTGGCTGCTACACCACCTTGAACTGAATATCAGGCTACCAAAAAGCCCTGAACATGATCCTCTGAGGCCACACTTTGTAAAAAAGTTGTCCTCCCACACCTGAAGTCACTGACGAGCTGGGCCAGCCTCTCTTCTGGGATCAGGGGAGGATGTATCCCTTGGGCAATGGAGTGTCAGTGATGACCAGTGCCCTCACCCATCCTCCAATCTCAGAACGCCCTGGAGCAGGGGAGGGAAACACGGCTACTGACAAAGTGCCTTCAAGGTGCTCAGGTAAGGTGCTCATGATTTGTGGTGTATCACCTCATTGAATCCGCAACAACATAGCCCTTGGAATTAGGCAGCATTCTTCTCACAGCGTAACAACTGAGGAAGTCAAGGTTCAAGAAGGTTAAGCCACTTGTCCTCATTGGTCCTGCAAATCATAAGTGTCTGAGTCCACCCCAAGGCTGACCAGTACATTCAAACTTGGATGACTACAATAAGCTGGTATGGGGTGGGTGTCAAAATTGTCCCTTGATGGCCACCAGTGCCAGGGTCACTGTGACTGGGTCTTACTTTCAATGTGGAGTGCACATGTGCATACACACACATGCACACACACACAATACAGGCTGCCAGAGGAATATGGCTGTGTAGTTCTGCTCTGAGTTTCCTAACTCAAAGCACTGGAGTCCTCAGCTCTGCTTGAATTCCTTCTAAGCTGAGAGCTGGCCAGGCCCTAGAAACACAAGGCCGTCCATCACTCAAGTCTCAAGTTTGCTCCTCGGAGAGCCGGAGTTGACCACAACTGCCTTGGCACCGTTCCACTGTGAGGGAGTCACAGAACTGGCATTTAAGTCCAGAGCGGAAAAAACACCCAAGCTTGTTCATTTTTTCTGACAGGTGCTGGAGCCCATGAAAGGTCAGATTCCAGCTCACAGTCACATCCTGGCTTAGCTGGCTCCAGGCACACAAAGGCCTGTCTGTCTCACCCAAGTGCAGGGAGCAGGGATCCAGGCCAAAGGCTTAACATGGCTGCCTGATGGCCCGCGCCTGCTGATCCAGCCCTTCATGGGCATGGGCCTAAATGAAGCATTGGGAAGCCCAGCTGCCAAAAATGTGTGAGGTGGGTGAAATGAAGAAGAATGCAGGCTTTTTTCTGATTTGTAATTGCAAGAGATATTAACCCCCTGGCAGCCCATGAATCCGTAGTCCACGTCCAGCCTGCTGTGGCTCATTTGTAAAAGCCCCGGGATGTTGCTATTTCAAGTTCAAAGCCTTGTGGGGCTGCAAAACTGAACAAGAACGGCCCCTCCAAGCCCAGCAAGGATGTTGGGAAATGAAGGAGTTTGTTCTCTTCCTTGCTGATGCACCAGGGATCGCTCGGATTTGTGGTGTATCACCTCATTGATCCGCAACATAGCCTTGGAATTAGGCAGCATTCTTCTCACAGCGTAACAACTGAGGAAGTCAAGGTTCAAGAAGGTTAAGCCACTTGTCCTCATTGGTCCTGCAAATCATAAGTGTCTGAGTCCACCCCAAGGCTGACCAGTACATTCAAACTTGGATGACTACAATAAGCTGGTATGGGGTGGGTGTCAAAATTGTCCCTTGATGGCCACCAGTGCCAGGGTCACTGTGACTGGGTCTTACTTTCAATGTGGAGTGCACATGTGCATACACACACATGCACACACACACAATACAGGCTGCCAGAGGAATATGGCTGTGTAGTTCTGCTCTGAGTTTCCTAACTCAAAGCACTGGAGTCCTCAGCTCTGCTTGAATTCCTTCTAAGCTGAGAGCTGGCCAGGCCCTAGAAACACAAGGCCGTCCATCACTCAAGTCTCAAGTTTGCTCCTCGGAGAGCCGGAGTTGACCACAACTGCCTTGGCACCGTTCCACTGTGAGGGAGTCACAGAACTGGCATTTAAGTCCAGAGCGGAAAAAACACCCAAGCTTGTTCATTTTTTCTGACAGGTGCTGGAGCCCATGAAAGGTCAGATTCCAGCTCACAGTCACATCCTGGCTTAGCTGGCTCCAGGCACACAAAGGCCTGTCTGTCTCACCCAAGTGCAGGGAGCAGGGATCCAGGCCAAAGGCTTAACATGGCTGCCTGATGGCCCGCGCCTGCTGATCCAGCCCTTCATGGGCATGGGCCTAAATGAAGCATTGGGAAGCCCAGCTGCCAAAAATGTGTGAGGTGGGTGAAATGAAGAAGAATGCAGGCTTTTTTCTGATTTGTAATTGCAAGAGATATTAACCCCCTGGCAGCCCATGAATCCGTAGTCCACGTCCAGCCTGCTGTGGCTCATTTGTAAAAGCCCCGGGATGTTGCTATTTCAAGTTCAAAGCCTTGTGGGGGCTGCAAAACTGAACAAGAACGGCCCCTCCAAGCCCAGCAAGGATGTTGGGAAATGAAGGAGTTTGTTCTCTTCCTTGCTGATGCACCAGGGATCGCTCGGAATTGTGGTGTTATTGGAACACAGGGTGTGTGTTTAAATGCACGTAGCCTCATGCTTTCAACCGGGAACGTTTGTTTTTGCAGCCTTTATGAAAACATCTCCCAATTCACAATGGCTCCAAGGACCCACATCCTGGATTTTAAGTTCCTTGTCAGCAGCGGCAGACTGAGGTTCTTTAACACACCTAACTTCTTCAAAAGATGGTCACTTTACCAGCTCTCCCAGTCTCTCTAGTCCCGTATTCCATCCCCTCTCTCTCCTCCACCTTCCTTATACATGTTCCTTCACATCAAACTGATGCTGACGGGAAGCCAGAATTTAGAGTGGCCACTGCATACCATCCTGTAAAGAAACCTGGGAGACCTTGCTCTTGTAAGATCGGAGCTTGAAAGTTCCTGTCAAATAGCAAGTTCAGAGTACCAATAAAATTATTTTGATCAAGAAAACAAGAGAGAATAAACCTCCTCATGGAAAAAAAAAATAGTCACCCTCCTTGGGATAATTTTTCCCTCCCAGTTAAGAGAATCTCAACCTAACAAGAAAGATTCTCAGTAAAGTGGGCTGAAGTATAGAACCTGAGGCTCTGGCCTCTTATCCTACCCATGTCAGCAAGTTATTCTGGATCAAATTGTGTTCACACTCAGACTGTGGGGGAGCCCCAGCCTTCTAAGAGGGTGAACAGCAAGACACTGACTCCAAATCTCTTCCTTTGTCCACCCCTTCTCCCCATGTGTCCCAAATAAGTCCCCTGTCCCTAAAACCCGCGCCCCGTCACACTCAGCTGGTAAGGTTCTATCCTGTACGCTCAACCAATGGTTTGACTGAAAGGACATTGGCTAGTGGCCTCTGTGAAATGCCAAGGTATCCTCAGGGCCAGTCCCACAAACACTGTGTAGCTGAGTCTCCCCATCTCTCATGGGGGAACAGAAATACTTACAACCCTAATAAACACATCGGTGGGCACGCTACTATGTGCATACACTGTGCTAAGCTCTTTTCTGACGTGATCATATGGTTTCCCCACCACTCTGTGAGCAGGGATGATTCACCCCATTTTGTAGAAAAAGAGCCTGTGGTTCAGAGAGGTACCCTCATGTGGTGGAACCAGCAAACAAACACACACAAGGGAAGACAGCGCTCTCAGCTACCACGCCTCTCATCCCAACTATAGCTATCAGGAATAAATAATCGTCAATCATCCTTTTTAGAAAATAACAGAAAAGTTTGACTTCGGTCAAAATAATTATCAATTATTGGGCTCTCCATGCATGCTGGGCACACTGAGGCCTCTGTGTACATCTCTTATAGCATTCCTGCAAAGTAGCTGACATGTCCGTCTGATACGTCAGTGGCTTGACAAATGGGAGAGACAAAGCAAAACCCCGAGCTTGACCCTAGAGCAAGAGGACCTTGGCAGTGGAGCTGGGCCACATGCAGTATGGATTCTGGCAGCATTTAGATGACTTACTGTTGCATCACTGTTATTTAGTATTAACAGGAATACTCACTGGCATTTATGGACATGGAACACAACATGCGTTATGGTTCCCTTCCTGGTGGGTTTGTGTTCCCGCTTTGGGGATGTCAGCATTCCAAAAATCTGGTTCTTGTGATTTCCCAGACTGCCTGGGGCTCCACACATGTGTGTGTGCCTGTGTGGGTGCCTGTGTGTTTGCACACACCCGCTATGTGTGTCTGTCACACTGCAGGGAGCTTTTCCTCATTTAAACAGCCAATTAAAACCCACTTTGGCACTTAACACATGTCACTGCTGCTCGGCACCCAGCTGCCTTCCCAGCAGGCCTTTAATTTGATAAAGAGCTTCTAATAACGTCTAACAGAGGCCCGTAAGTTCATTCTCCCCATGTGTCCCAAATAAGTCCCCTGTCCCTAAAACCCGCGCCCCGTCACACTCAGCTGGTAAGGTTCTATCCTGTACGCTCAACCAATGGTTTGACTGAAAGGACATTGGCTAGTGGCCTCTGTGAAATGCCAAGGTATCCTCAGGGCCAGTCCCACAAACACTGTGTAGCTGAGTCTCCCCATCTCTCATGGGGGAACAGAAATACTTACAACCCTAATAAACACATCGGTGGGCACGCTACTATGTGCATACACTGTGCTAAGCTCTTTTCTGACGTGATCATATGGTTTCCCCACCACTCTGTGAGCAGGGATGATTCACCCCATTTTGTAGAAAAAGAGCCTGTGGTTCAGAGAGGTACCCTCATGTGGTGGAACCAGCAAACAAACACACACAAGGGAAGACAGCGCTCTCAGCTACCACGCCTCTCATCCCAACTATAGCTATCAGGAATAAATAATCGTCAATCATCCTTTTTAGAAAATAACAGAAAAGTTTGACTTCGGTCAAAATAATTATCAATTATTGGGCTCTCCATGCATGCTGGGCACACTGAGGCCTCTGTGTACATCTCTTATAGCATTCCTGCAAAGTAGCTGACATGTCCGTCTGATACGTCAGTGGCTTGACAAATGGGAGAGACAAAGCAAAACCCCGAGCTTGACCCTAGAGCAAGAGGACCTTGGCAGTGGAGCTGGGCCACATGCAGTATGGATTCTGGCAGCATTTAGATGACTTACTGTTGCATCACTGTTATTTAGTATTAACAGGAATACTCACTGGCATTTATGGACATGGAACACAACATGCGTTATGGTTCCCTTCCTGGTGGGTTTGTGTTCCCGCTTTGGGGATGTCAGCATTCCAAAAATCTGGTTCTTGTGATTTCCCAGACTGCCTGGGGCTCCACACATGTGTGTGTGCCTGTGTGGGTGCCTGTGTGTTTGCACACACCCGCTATGTGTGTCTGTCACACTGCAGGGAGCTTTTCCTCATTTAAACAGCCAATTAAAACCCACTTTGGCACTTAACACATGTCACTGCTGCTCGGCACCCAGCTGCCTTCCCAGCAGGCCTTTAATTTGATAAAGAGCTTCTAATAACGTCTAACAGAGGCCCCGTAAGTTCATTAAACCTTGTCCTTTATTTTGCTTCCAAGGTGTGCCCTCCTTGTAAAAGGCCCAGGGTCTGTGCTTTGGCAAATGACTTCAGACAATGTTCCATGCTCCAATGAGAAAAGTATGTCTGTCATGTCCTGGCAAGTTACACTTAAAGTCTCAATTTCAGCATCATGTCAGGCTTTCACAGAGGCCAGGAGCAGATGGAAAAAAAGGCTCTGCACCCAATTGTATGGGAGCCAGAGTTAGCAATGGAAGATGCGTTTCCTCTGAGAGCATAATGCTGAAAGACGACCTGGCTGTCATATTGAACTCCATCTATCCCATTTCTTTAAAGTAATCTGAGAGTCCAGATGGGTTGTATAAACAGAAGAGGAGGTTCCTGGGAGTTCACTAGCTTAATGAAGCCCGTATGTTGGACTCACGTAATAAGTATTTAATCATGCTGATGAAATTCATTTCAACCTCAGCCACACACACTGGTGTCGAAGCCCTGAGAGCGCTAGCCATGCTGGAGTGAGACGGTGGCGAGACAGAAAGTTGGTGACACTTCACACAGTAAATGGGCTTTAGAGGGTGGTACAGGGAGAGAGAGAGAGAGCCGTGGGAAGCTGACCTGGAGCTCCACTGTCTCTGGGTCCTTGAAGTTCTGCTCTGCCTTCGTCCCTGGTGAGATGCTAGAGGCTGAGCAGTAACTCACGTGTCCTCGCTGCTGAGTTTCTGAGTGGTCAGTTCAGAGGAGATACATCGGTTAGGAAGCTTTCTGCTACTCGCACCAGAAATAGCAGCCCACAGAGATTCAACAACTTGGATTTTTTGGAAGGCATAGAACTAGAAATTCTGATACACAGTGCTGTCAGCAGCTTGATCACATCACCAAAGACCTGAGTCCCTTCCCTATTTCTGTTCTAAAGCCAATGATGTATGAGTTGTCCTCAGGCCAGCTACTTTCATGACCACAGGATGCCTGTCAATACTGACTGCAGTGGAATATGAATTACTGCAGGGAAATAAGAGAAGCGGCCCATTCCTTTATCGATAAAGAAAACTTTTCTTCAAGCACCCAGTCCTGTCCTGGAATATTTTTTGGTCACAAGCCAATTACTATAGAGAGATAGGATCCCCATGATTAACTTTGACCAGTAGCCCTTGAGAGGCAATAGGGCAGCTCTTTATAAGTTTTCAAGAGCTGACAGCACTCACCTCTTCTCACACCCTACACTTAAAGTCTCAATTTCAGCATCATGTCAGGCTTTCACAGAGGCCAGGAGCAGATGGAAAAAAGGCTCTGCACCCAATTGTATGGGAGCCAGAGTTAGCAATGGAAGATGCGTTTCCTCTGAGAGCATAATGCTGTAAGACGACCTGGCTGTCATATTGAACTCCATCTATCCCATTTCTTTAAAGTAATCTGAGAGTCCAGATGGGTTGTATAAACAGAAGAGGAGGTTCCTGGGAGTTCACTAGCTTAATGAAGCCCGTATGTTGGACTCACGTAATAAGTATTTAATCATGCTGATGAAATTCATTTCAACCTCAGCCACACACACTGGTGTCGAAGCCCTGAGAGCGCTAGCCATGCTGGAGTGAGACGGTGGCGAGACAGAAAGTTGGTGACACTTCACACAGTAAATGGGCTTTAGAGGGTGGTACAGGGGAGAGAGAGGAGAGAGAGCCGTGGGAAGCTGACCTGGAGCTCCACTGTCTCTGGGTCCTTGAAGTTCTGCTCTGCCTTCGTCCCTGGTGAGATGCTAGAGGCTGAGCAGTAACTCACGTGTCCTCGCTGCTGAGTTTCTGAGTGGTCAGTTCAGAGGAGATACATCGGTTAGGAAGCTTTCTGCTACTCGTACCAGAAATAGCAGCCCACAGAGATTCAACAACTTGGATTTTTTGGAAGGCATAGAACTAGAAATTCTGATACACAGTGCTGTCAGCAGCTTGATCACATCACCAAAGACCTGAGTCCCTTCCCTATTTCTGTTCTAAAGCCAATGATGTATGAGTTGTCCTCAGGCCAGCTACTTTCATGACCACAGGATGCCTGTCAATACTGACTGCAGTGGAATATGAATTACTGCAGGGAAATAAGAGAAGCGGCCCATTCCTTTATCGATAAAGAAAACTTTTCTTCAAGCACCCAGTCCTGTCCTGGAATATTTTTTGGTCACAAGCCAATTACTATAGAGAGATAGGATCCCCATGATTAACTTTGACCAGTAGCCCTTGAGAGGCAATAGGGCAGCTCTTTATAAGTTTTCAAGAGCTGACAGCACTCACCTCTTCTCACACCCTCCATTTGGTGATCTCCTGTTGGTAGCCTGAGACTGATTGTGCCAGGCATACTTACACCACAGGAATCGGCAAACGCTACACACAGGGCTTTTGTTGCCCTAAACAGCCATCCTAAAGATAAACATCTAGTAAAAGGGATAAATGTTATTGCAAAAGGTTCCTCCTCCTTAAGACTGAATGCCAGGCCAAAATTGGGGTTGTTTTAACTAGGAAGAAAACTCCAAACAAGAATCAATATGATCTATCTGAGAAGGGTTCAGTTGCTCACTCATTCTCTTTGGAAAACACAGCCCTGGGGATCTGAGTTCCACTAAAACAACTCATAAATAGGAAAACCCTAAGTGACTTCAAAAATATCCCAAGAGAACCTGCACAGGTAGGAAACGCTTGTTTTTGTCAGTTGACCTCATTTTCCTACCGAAATTGAAAAGCTTCTCTAGCAAAGTTCTAGGTTTCCTTTTAGCTAAAGTGTTTTAGCTAAACACTTCATATATTTCACAATCACCTGGGAGAATCTGCTAAAACTGCTGGTTCCCTGGGATTAGGGGAAGGGGGTCTTGCGATCTGCTTCAGTGGGTCTAGTGTGGGGACCAGGGAGCTTTACCTCTAGCAGCATTCTCCTCCACCCTCAGAGACTCCAACACAAGTTGTCTGAAATTCATTTTCACGAAAAAATACACGCCTTGAGGATCTAACTCAGAGTCTGGCAAACTATAGCACTTGAGCTGAGAAATTCATACACAGTGCTGTCACTGACATGACAGTCCCTTCCCTATTTCTGTTCTAAAGCCAATGATGTATGAGTTGTCCTCAGGCCAGCTACTTTCATGACCACAGGATGCCTGTCAATACTGACTGCAGTGGAATATGAATTACTGCAGGGAAATAAGAGAAGCGGCCCATTCCTTTATCGATAAAGAAAACTTTTCTTCAAGCACCCAGTCCTGTCCTGGAATATTTTTTGGTCACAAGCCAATTACTATAGAGAGATAGGATCCCCATGATTAACTTTGACCAGTAGCCCTTGAGAGGCAATAGGGCAGCTCTTTATAAGTTTTCAAGAGCTGACAGCACTCACCTCTTCTCACACCCTCCATTTGGTGATCTCCTGTTGGTAGCCTGAGACTGATTGTGCCAGGCATACTTACACCACAGGAATCGGCAAACGCTACACACAGGGCTTTTGTTGCCCTAAACAGCCATCCTAAAGATAAACATCTAGTAAAAGGGATAAATGTTATTGCAAAAGGTTCCTCCTCCTTAAGACTGAATGCCAGGCCAAAATTGGGGTTGTTTTAACTAGGAAGAAAACTCCAAACAAGAATCAATATGATCTATCTGAGAAGGGTTCAGTTGCTCACTCATTCTCTTTGGAAAACACAGCCCTGGGGATCTGAGTTCCACTAAAACAACTCATAAATAGGAAAACCCTAAGTGACTTCAAAAATATCCCAAGAGAACCTGCACAGGTAGGAAACGCTTGTTTTTGTCAGTTGACCTCATTTTCCTACCGAAATTGAAAAGCTTCTCTAGCAAAGTTCTAGGTTTCCTTTTAGCTAAAGTGTTTTAGCTAAACACTTCATATATTTCACAATCACCTGGGAGAATCTGCTAAAACTGCTGGTTCCCTGGGATTAGGGGAAGGGGGTCTTGCGATCTGCTTCAGTGGGTCTAGTGTGGGGACCAGGGAGCTTTACCTCTAGCAGCATTCTCCTCCACCCCTCAGAGACTCCAACACAAGTTGTCTGAAATTCATTTTCACGAAAAAAAATACACGCCTTGAGGATCTAACTCAGAGTCTGGCAAACTATAGCACTTGAGCTGAGAAATCATTTTATTGTTTTGAATGATTTTTAAAAATCAAAAGAAGAATACTGTTTGGTGATGTTGAAATTACATGAGTGCTCACTTCGGCAGCACATATACTAAAATTGAAATGGTACAGAGATTAGCATGGCCACTGCACAAGGATAACATGCAAATTCCATTAAGTCTTCCATAGTTTTACATGTGTATACCTGTGGCTGATTCGTACTGATGTATGGTAGAGGCCAACACAATATTTAAAGCAATTATCCTCCAGTTTAAAAAAACGAGGGAAAAATTCTGTTTGAAATGATTTTTGAAAATGATGTAGAATTCAGATTTCAAGGTCCACAATAAAGGTTTATTGGAACACAGCCACATATTAGTTTATGTGTTGTCCATGACTGCCTTCACACTATAATGGCAGAGCTGAGCAGTAATGACAGAGATGATATGGCCCTCAAAGCCTAAAATATCTACCCTCTGGCCCTTCACAGAAAACAGTTTACCAACTCTTGGTCTAATATATTCCATTCAATGAAGAACCAATGGTATGGAAAGACTTCACCAGTTCCTTAGTAGAAGGCATTCCAGCAGGTCAAGTCCAAGTCACTGGACGTGTCAGTCTTGCAGCCTGGGAATCAGCCTGCAGCCCAATTTCCTCTGACTCAAGCACAGCTAACAATGGCCAGGTGCCTTTCCCTTTGACTGTTAAAAGAGCCCTGGATGGTATAGAAAGCAGATAGTGATGTCTCTGTTAGTAATATGTTCCACCCCATGAGAAACCAGTAACCATCACGGCATCACCTGTGGGCTTCTCTCTGTACACACCACAGTACTTATCTGTAGTCAGGTCAGTGGGGAATGGATTCACACACATGTTGTGATGGTCTCTGTTCTCCTGGAGCTTACCCATAGCTGAAGAAACTACAGAGAACTTCCAGGTGGGGCAAAAACAACAGTGGTGCCATTTAAAACAGTCGGGCTTTTCTCAAGCAAAATCAGAAATGTGAAAGAGAGGGTTGGAATGGGATCCAGGAAGAAGGCACAGAGAAGATGGTATCAGAAAAGGTCTTAAAGGCAAGACATAACAGCATGAGGCAAAAGACAAAGAGGCAAAAATGCAGAGGACGGGTGAAGCAAATGCAGCATCTCCTGGTGGGGTGGATAAAGAGGGTTAGGCCGAGAAGGTAGGTCCAGTCATAGCAGGCCCTGAATGCCAGAGTCAGAAATTGACACTTGGGCTTCCCTGGTAGTGCAGAGGTTAAGAAACTGCCTGTCAATGCAGGGGACATGGGTTTGATCCCTGGTCCTGGAAGATCCCACATACAAAAGCAACTAAGCCCGTGTGCCACAACTTCTGTGTCCACGTGCTGCAACTACTGAAGCCCATGCGCCTAGAGCCTGTGAGCCACAACAAGAGAAGCCACCACAATGAGAAACCTGCACACTGCAATGAAGAGTAGCCCCCGTTTGCTGCAACTAGAAAAAACCTATGCACAGCAACAAAGACTCAGCACAGCCAAAAAATTTTAAAACCTTTAAAAAAAAAAAATTGGCACTTAATTCCACAGGAAAGAGGAACAGTTTTTTAAAGTAAGTTTTGTGCTAATGTATAACACATGAAAAGGGGGGGCAAAAATCACAGGTGAATTTTTCCAAAGCGAGCACATCCAGAGAGCCAGCACTTCTGTTCCACAGAACACCTCAATCTGTGGGGAATCCCCTCACCCTGTACATAATAATAATAATAATGGCCATTATGACTTACACTGTATAGAAAGCTATGATTTGCAAATCATATTGACATGCTTTTTTTCTAACGTCATGTGGTAGGCATTATGACTATGATCCTTGTTTTACAAAGTCATAAAGTAGTAAGATCATGAGTATCATGGAGAAGAACCTGGACTCTATTTACCCTTTGTATCCTCACCGTATGCATGGTGTGGTCATTAAAATGATGCAGATACTTACTGTTTCACAAAGAAACATGGTCAAAATACGTTATGAAATTTTTAAAAAATAGGCTTTTGAGTTGTGGTGCTAGACAAGACTTTTGAGAGTTCTTTGGACAGGAAGTAGATCAAATCCATGCATTCTAAATGAAACCAACCCTGAATATTCACCGGAAGGACTCATGCTGGACCTCCAATACTTTGGCCGCCTGATGCAAAGAGCCAGCTCACTGGAAAAGACCCTGATGCTGGGAAAGATAGAAGGCTAAAAGAGAAGGGGACAGCAGAGGATCAGAAGGTTAGATAGCGTGATTGTCTCAATGCACATGGATTTGAACAAACTCCAGGAGATTGTGAAAGGCAGGGAGGCCTGGCGTGCTGCAGGTCATGAGGTCGCAAAGAGCTGGATATGACTTGGTAACTGAACAGCAACAACAAAAGGGGGAGGTGGAAAGGGATAAATTAGGGGATTAAATAGGTACACACCACTATACACAAAACAGATGAATAACAAGGGTTTACTGTATGGCACAAGGAACTGTACTCAAAATCTTGCAAAATCTTCCCTATAGTGGAAAAGCATTTGATTCTTTTCTATATGTGTTATATACACACATATATATATATAACCAAATCACTTTGCTGTACGCCTGAAACACTGTAAATCAAGTGGACTTCAATTTTCTAAGGAAAAAAAAAGGCTACAGAAGAACCATGTATCACTTATGGGAAAATATCACTAGAATATGCCAGAGTCAGAGCATTTGTATTCAAATCCTGGCTCTTGACACTTCCTGGCTATGTGACTGCTATGAACTGACCATTTGTGTCTCAAATATTCTGTCTCAGATCCAGATGTTGAAGCCCTAATCCAAAGTGCAATGCTATTTTGAGGTGGGGCCTTTGGCAAGTAATTAAAATTAGATGAGGTCATGAGGGTGGGGACCTCACGATGAGATTAATGCCCTTACAAAGAAAGAGACTCAGTCGCTCTCTGCCTGTCTCCCTTTCTCTCTGTGCCATGTGAGGACAGCCATCTGAACCCCAGGAAGTAAGGTTTCACCAGATACCAGATCAACTTGCACTTTAACCTTGGCCTCTCTAGCCTCCAGAACTGTAAGAAATGCTTATTATTTAACTGATTCAGTTTATGTTATAGCAGCTCATGCAGACTAAAACAATGACCTTGGGCAATTTACATAAATTCTGGAACCTCATTTTACCCATCTGCAAAATGAGTATAATAAGAATATACACTTCATGTGGCTACCATGAGAACTGAATGAGAAAACTTCTGTGTGGCAGGCAGAATAACACTGCCCCCAAAATGTCCGGGTCCTTGGCAGTCTACTCTCAAGGCTTCATGCCAACCAGATAATTCTGGGAGGAGCTCAGAAGCGTGTTCTAATCCCACCCCCACTCCACCCCCTCCAGGAACAGAGGAAATCAAAGCGGCTGGTGGCTGCCTTTGAATCATCCTGGAAGTCAGAGGGGTAGGTGGTATTTCTGCTTTGCCTCAGTCTATTATTTTGGAAAATTACTTGCTTTATCTGAACATCCTGGATTTAACTACTGTTTGGAATTTTGTCTATTTTACCTAGTGCTCCTTAAATATATGAATTCCCAATAGCCCTCATGGAAGAAAACAGTGTTATTTCTTTATTAAGCACATAAGCAGTAGAGTCATGTGTAGAATTCTTGTCTTTCCCCATTACTGTTAGTGTGATCTTGGATAATTACTCCTCAGGAAGCTCAGTTTCCTCATCTGTAAAAGCTGGAAAGTAAAGCCTTCCCAACCAGGTGTTAGAAGATTCAGTGAGGTCATGTAAAGCACTTAGCACAGCCTCTGGGAGGGACTAAGCTCTCCAAAGTGGTGTCATACATTACTAATCTCCAATGTGCCATCAGGCTTCCCCAGTGGCACAGTGGTAAGATTGTTTTATGCTGACCATTTGTGTCTCAAATATTCTGTCTCAGATCCAGATGTTGAAGCCCTAATCCAAAGTGCAATGCTATTTTGAGGTGGGGCCTTTGGCAAGTAATTAAAATTAGATGAGGTCATGAGGGTGGGGACCTCACGATGAGATTAATGCCCTTACAAAGAAAGAGACTCAGTCGCTCTCTGCCTGTCTCCCTTTCTCTCTGTGCCATGTGAGGACAGCCATCTGAACCCCAGGAAGTAAGGTTTCACCAGATACCAGATCAACTTGCACTTTAACCTTGGCCTCTCTAGCCTCCAGAACTGTAAGAAATGCTTATTATTTAACTGATTCAGTTTATGTTATAGCAGCTCATGCAGACTAAAACAATGACCTTGGGCAATTTACATAAATTCTGGAACCTCATTTTACCCATCTGCAAAATGAGTATAATAAGAATATACACTTCATGTGGCTACCATGAGAACTGAATGAGAAAACTTCTGTGTGGCAGGCAGAATAACACTGCCCCCAAAATGTCCGGGTCCTTGGCAGTCTACTCTCAAGGCTTCATGCCAACCAGATAATTCTGGGAGGAGCTCAGAAGCGTGTTCTAATCCCACCCCCACTCCACCCCCTCCAGGAACAGAGGAAATCAAAGCGGCTGGTGGCTGCCTTTGAATCATCCTGGAAGTCAGAGGGGTAGGTGGTATTTCTGCTTTGCCTCAGTCTATTATTTTGGAAAATTACTTGCTTTATCTGAACATCCTGGATTTAACTACTGTTTGGAATTTTGTCTATTTTACCTAGTGCTCCTTAAATATATGAATTCCCAATAGCCCTCATGGAAGAAAACAGTGTTATTTCTTTATTAAGCACATAAGCAGTAGAGTCATGTGTAGAATTCTTGTCTTTCCCCATTACTGTTAGTGTGATCTTGGATAATTACTCCTCAGGAAGCTCAGTTTCCTCATCTGTAAAAGCTGGAAAGTAAAGCCTTCCCAACCAGGTGTTAGAAGATTCAGTGAGGTCATGTAAAGCACTTAGCACAGCCTCTGGGAGGGACTAAGCTCTCCAAAGTGGTGTCATACATTACTAATCTCCAATGTGCCATCAGGCTTCCCCAGTGGCACAGTGGTAAAGAATCTGCAGGAGACCCAGTTTCATTTCCTACATCAGGAAGATCCCCTAGAGAAGGAAATGGCAACCCACTCCAGATTTCTTGCCTGGAAAATCCCATGGACAGAGGAACCTGGTGGACTATAGTCCTTTAGGGTCACAAAGAGTCAGACATAACTAAGCACACACACAATATACCATCATCCTGAGAGCAGAGACTCCTGGATCAAGTGCTGTGAGTGCCTTCCCCATGCCCCACGAGGCCCCAGAGCATCCCAGAGTCTCCAGCCCACACTTTGCCGGCATCTGTTGATGAGAGAGGTACAGGCAGGCTCCTGGAGGCCAGGGATCCCACCAGAAACCAGAGGGAGGGCAGCCACATGCAGCAGCCTGATGCACTTGGGAGGAGCAGCCCTGACCTCCCTGAGACCTGACATGTCCACTGCTGTCTGCCACATTTGGAGCTGAAGTCCAACCAGCCTGGCTAATGTCGGCTCTTGAGCAGGAGGCAGAGGGGCTGCCGTGGGGTAAGCATGAGGGCTGTGGTGCTGGACCGCTTCCATGCACCAGTGCACAGCAGAGGGAAAGGGCCCGACCTCCCTGGGTGGTTGTTCTGGCTTTTTGCTTGTGATTTTCTGCAGGTGCCAGCCTCTGCCTGGTACATGCCCAAATGCCCCTGCAGGTTCAAGACAGTCATGGTTCTCTGCCAAGGAACCATGACCTCCAAAGCTGGTGACACTGCGAGGTACTACTCCCACCTCCCTCCCACTCTGCCTTGACTGCGCCTCTCTGTGTTCCAGACCCCAAGGATGCCACTGCCTTGATGGAGCCCAAGAGCAATGAAACAGTGCCTGAGAACAACCGAGAGGTGCCTGCTGTTTTCCTGTTGCCCTGTGACCTCTTGGAGTAAAAGCATGATTTGGAAAAAATTCAAGACCCATTCACTGCACAGCACTACACCCGTTCACTCGGGGCCACCGTTGACAGGGCGGCTTCTATGACTGTTGGACTCTTAAGGAAGGAAACTCAGAACCCTTGGGTTTTCATGCCAAGAAATCAAGCTAAGGTTTATGGATCCTTATAGATGGAGGGAGGAAAAGAGGGAAAGGAGGAGAGAGAGGAAAACCAACCTCTATCTTGAGCCAGGCTTATTGCAGGTGGGAAGTGGATCCTGGCAACCAACAAAGCCATAGCAGGAGACAGTGGCTGGTGCCCAAGCAGCACACAAAGAGCTGAGAGCACCAGCAAAATGGATGTGGCTGCCGACCAACAGCCGTCAACCCCTGACAGCAGGTGCAGAGAGGAGATGGGCAAAGGGGGCCTCTCTTTGTCATCACATGCACAGGGCCCATGGGTTATGAAACCAGTTTGTCCTGTGAGGAGGGTGCAGAAAGGGGAGAAGGAAAAAAATGACTGTCCCCCTGGGGACCCATAAGTCACTGGAGGTGAGAGACCATGCCTGGGGAAGTTGGAGACTCTACTTGACCCAGCGCTGGTGGTGAGCCTAGAGGTCGTAAATCACCAGGACTCTGCCAACCACAGCCCCTCCTCCTGTGCCAGTGCAAAGGTGGTGGTGGTTTTGCTGGCACTGGGGCAGGTGTTTGCCAGCCCGTGGGATGCAGCACTTGGGTGTGACAGGGCAGAGAGCTGAGTGGCTAGCTATCCCTGGGAATTTGGCTCGGTGGCCTGGCAGAGCTGGAATGTCCTTGGCCAGCTCTTTGTAAGCAGTCAGAGGTGATCAGGAGATGAGTCTCAAGATCAGATGACTTGGACTTGCCGGGGTATCTTTCCCAGGTTTCGGAATCATCTGAGGTCACTTGACTGTCCTTGTTGTCCTTGTTGTGTCCCACAAGCAGAGCTCACCGAGCTGTAATTGTACAGCTTGCGCGGCATTTGTTTAATTCTTGTGCTGAATTCGATGGGCTTGCTGAACAGGTAGGTGTGACAAAGTAGACTGCTAGTTTACCTCGCCCCATGCGTCAATTAGGGGCTGCACACAAAAAGGGACAGATTGCCAACTGCGGTTGTTCCCCCCCATCCTGCCAAGCAGGCTACGCGGATCCCTGCTTATCCACCTGTGATGGCCCTGCCATCTGGCAAGCACTTAACAATGCTACAAGGCCCTGCTCAAATGTCCTGTCTCTGGGAAGCCTTCTGTGACATCTCCCCCCACCTCACACTACCACATCCTGGAGAATTTACGAGTCCTTTTTTCCTTCAGCTTCTTCATAAAAGAACAATTCTTGAGCCCCTATACATGCCAGATGCTATCCATACAAGAAAAACAAGATGGACACAGCCTCTGTTAGAGTTTACTCTGTTGTGGATTCAAGAGATAATAAAATTTAAATAAATGAAATGGTCACACCTTGTAAGTACTTTAAAGGAAATAAAGAAGCCCAACGCAAATGACAAGGATTAAAGTGAAGTTACCATAGACTGGGCAATGAAAGAAGGTCTCTTTAAGGAATGATATTCAGTGGAAGTTGGAAGATGAAAAGGGGCCAGCAGAGGGCGATGTGTGCAGAGAAGGCTGGCAAGCAAGAGGAACAGAGGCCCCGGTGATCTGGAAGAGTGAAGCTAGATCACCCAGGGCCAGGACTCATGGGAAAGAGGCGGGCAATTCATGCTCAGGGTCCTTCGATCACGTGATATTTCACCCTTTATTGGCAGGTGCTCTGCGCCACTGTTACCACTGGTTTACTTTCTTCTCTTCCAAGCTGAGTGTGGGCCCTCTGAGGCAGGGCTGTGTCTTGCTCATGACTGTCTCTTTGGCACAACCACATTCAGTGCCTCATGGATGGGTGAGATGAGCCGTTGGGCCCTGACGGCCAGAGTAGGTTTCATACCTGTCTGCCCTTCCCCCATCCCTCACCTTCCAAGGGTGAGGAAGAAGCACGTGTTAGAGGAAGTGGATGCAGAGCCAAGTGGCTGGAGTAACTGACCAGGCCTTTGTCCTGAGATAACCTTGGCACTTGAGACACAGAGTCCACGGGCCTGGAACTCCAGAAAGCTCTGAAAACCTTCCCAGCTGCTGGCACTGCCAAAGGTTTCCGGCAAGACTGAGCACCTTTATGGACCCATCTATGTCTTGAACAAATGTCTGAACCTCATGATTGGTTTCTGCCTATTGTTCCAGAATTATCCTACACAATATCTGGTAAAGAAAAAAAAAAAGCAGGTAATGTTTTGTTATATTACCTCATCAACACACAGTTTGATCTGTGGCAGCAGATCTTCCCAGATGATACAGTGGTAAAGATGAGGATTTTTGATCACAGGGATACTTTTCTGTATCAGTTCAACATGAGCTCCCATTCCAGGCACAGTGATGCCAAGAAGAATACAGCCTCTGCCTTTAGGGAGCTTACAGGCTAGTTAGGAAAAAAAAAAAAAGGACTTGTAAACAAGTAAATACCGGAAAATGTGTTAATTGTTATACTATGGGCATCAGCTCAGTTTACAGATAAGAGGATCAGTTTTCCTTGGGGCAGAAAGGGAAGGTAGGGGGCATTGGGATGACATTTGGGAGAAAGCACACATAGACCAGGAAGCAAGGGCAATGCAGGCAGAAGGAGCAGTATGAGCAAGAAGCAGGGAGGTCAGAAAGAGTGAAGCTAGATCACCCAGGGCCAGGACTCATGGGAAAGAGGCGGGCAATTCATGCTCAGGGTCCTTCGATCACGTGATATTTCACCCTTTATTGGCAGGTGCTCTGCGCCACTGTTACCACTGGTTTACTTTCTTCTCTTCCAAGCTGAGTGTGGGCCCTCTGAGGCAGGGCTGTGTCTTGCTCATGACTGTCTCTTTGGCACAACCACATTCAGTGCCTCATGGATGGGTGAGATGAGCCGTTGGGCCCTGACGGCCAGAGTAGGTTTCATACCTGTCTGCCCTTCCCCCATCCCTCACCTTCCAAGGGTGAGGAAGAAGCACGTGTTAGAGGAAGTGGATGCAGAGCCAAGTGGCTGGAGTAACTGACCAGGCCTTTGTCCTGAGATAACCTTGGCACTTGAGACACAGAGTCCACGGGCCTGGAACTCCAGAAAGCTCTGAAAACCTTCCCAGCTGCTGGCACTGCCAAAGGTTTCCGGCAAGACTGAGCACCTTTTATGGACCCATCTATGTCTTGAACAAATGTCTGAACCTCATGATTGGTTTCTGCCTATTGTTCCAGAATTATCCTACACAATATCTGGTAAAGAAAAAAAAAAAGCAGGTAATGTTTTGTTATATTACCTCATCAACACACAGTTTGATCTGTGGCAGCAGATCTTCCCAGATGATACAGTGGTAAAGATGAGGATTTTTGATCACAGGGATACTTTTCTGTATCAGTTCAACATGAGCTCCCATTCCAGGCACAGTGATGCCAAGAAGAATACAGCCTCTGCCTTTAGGGAGCTTACAGGCTAGTTAGGAAAAAAAAAAAAAGGACTTGTAAACAAGTAAATACCGGAAAATGTGTTAATTGTTATACTATGGGCATCAGCTCAGTTTACAGATAAGAGGATCAGTTTTCCTTGGGGCAGAAAGGGAAGGTAGGGGGCATTGGGATGACATTTGGGAGAAAGCACACATAGACCAGGAAGCAAGGGCAATGCAGGCAGAAGGAGCAGTATGAGCAAGAAGCAGGGAGGTCAGAAAGGGTGTACCGCACTCACTGGGGGTAATCCGGCCAGGCTTGGAGCAGGAGCCTGGGGGAGAGTGGAGATGGGCAGTGGAGGGTTAGAGGGAGATGTGTGTGCTGGGCTCAAGTGCTTGGACTTGATGCTGTTGGCACAGGGAATTCCTGAAGAGCTTTAAGTAGGAGAGAAGGTGGAGAGGTCATATCTACCCTGGGGAAAAACTGCTGCGGTGGCAGTGTGCAGACTGGAGGCGAGGAGATCGGGCCAGGAGACCCGGAAGTCAGTCCAGGCACCAGTGAGAGCTCTCACTGGGCCGCACCCAAAGGCCGAGAGAGAAGGAAGATTCTGGAGGAGTTGGAATTGCTAGACCTGAAGGCTGCTTCAGAGATGGGGAAGCAGTTCTGTGCTCAGGGTTCCCCCCGGGGGAGGAAGATGGCGTGGAGGCAGAGTGCAGAGGCAGGAGTGGATCTGGAGGGACAGTCATCCTGTTTGGGACAGCTTGTGTTTGATGTACTCAGTACCTGACTTAGACTTCAACAACGGGGGCTCCCACCCTTGACCCTATACTTTAGGGCCTCTTTCTTGCCTTTCTGAGTCATACAGCTCTCCATGAAACAATGAGAAGTCTGTGTGACCAAGGAGATGTGTCCACCTGGATCCAGTGATGCCCTGCCCCTGCAAGCCTTGCTCCATGGACCTGGAACCTGGAAATTCCAGGTCCAAATGGTCTAAGCCTGTGTGCTCCTTCCAAGTCTCTCCTCTGAAGGGTGGCTCATGGGCACACTTCTGGCCCCAGGCAGAGGCCAACTGGTGGTGTTTTGGTGGGTGGAGAGCCAGAGCTTGGGCTGGGGTGTCTCCAGCAGCCTGGGGTACCTACACAATTAAGTGTGTGCCAAGCCCCTCACCATGTGGACAGAGGAGGGTTTGGCAGAGAAGGACTCTCCATTTGTCCCCCACAGATGTCAGGGGCAGACCTGAGGTGACCTGTGGTGCTGTTGTTTTCTTTCTTTTTTTTTTTAAGATTTTTTTTTTTTTTTAGTGTGGATCATTTTTAAAGTCTTTATTGACTTCGTTACAATATTGTTCCTGTTTTATGCTTTGACTTTTCAAGCATGAGGCATGTAGGATCTTAGCTCCCCAGCCAAGGATCGAATCTGTACCCGCTACAGTGGAAGGTGAAGTCCTAACCACTAGACCACCAGCGAAGTCTCCCAGGGCTGTTCCCTTACTGTTCTGAAATCTCTTTTCTGCACTTCCCAGGTGGTGCTTGTGGTAAAGAATCCTCTTGCCAATGCAGGAGATGCAAGAGACTCGGGTTCAGTCCCTGGGTTGGGAAGATTCCCTGGAGGAGGAAATGGCAACCCACACTAGTATTCTTTCCTGGAGAATCCCATGGACAGAGGAGCCTGGCAGGCTGCAGGTCTTGGGGTCACAGGGTCAGACATGACTGAAGTGAGCACGCATAACCACACCTCTCACCAAAGAACTGGGAGGAAGGGACTGCGTGAGCTCATGCATCGCCTGTGCCTCCGGAGAGACAAAGACACACCTGGATGGTCCACAGGTGGCGTGAAAGACAAAGGGAGGGTCCGCTTCTCTTTCCGGCCTGTGGTCCTAACCCAGGCTCTACTGCAGTCTTTTGATTCTTTCATGAAAACCAGTAGGTCCCTCCCGGCCCTGTGCTCTGATTACAGCACCGCAACTTTTCCTGGGGAGCAACCCTCCGGATGATCTTGTGGGTCTGACCACCTCATCAACTCACCGTCTTTTTAATAACCTCATGGGAAAGCATATCCTTTCACATTCGCCTCTTCATGTCTCCCTCCTCCGGCAATTTTTTTCTCTTCCTCTCTCTGAAACCTTATTCTTGGTACTTTATGGAACACACTGGGCTATAGATTGCCTGAAGAGCATGCACTGTAAACACACATGGCCCTAGCTCTGAACTGTCCGGATCTTGTCCAGCTGTGCAACCTCATCCATCCAGCTGTTTACTTGTGCACAGCCCAGCAGCTTTGTGACATGGGTCCCAGCTTCAAAGCTCCTCTGTTGGCCAGGAGCTCCATGCGCATAGTTCACCTTAGATCACCATGAAGAACCGGAGCAGCCCAGGTCAATGGCCGGGCCCAGGCTCCTGGCAAGGTGAGCAGAGCTAGAGAGCTCCCTCAGCTGCTGCAGCCTGCGGGAGGGGCAGAGGGTGACTCCAGGCCATCAGAGCTGCCTGACATCTGTGTCCCTGGGGTGTTTCATAAGCCCCATCAGCTCCTCAGCATTGTTTCAGGGGTGCTTTACCACCCCACCACTTTAACTCCTGCCCCCTGGGAACTTTGTCCCTGCTGAAGGTGTTGAGATGATTGCACATACCAAAGTCAAGTCTGGCCTAAAAGAAAACAGTGCATGGTCTGCCTTCCACCAGAGCCCTTTGCAGTTCCTTTTAATTAGCTTATGCTGTGTTCCCCTAAGGTGCAGAGAGCCTGGAACCCTCTGTCAACAGCTCTATCTATAGCGGCCCCAGGGCCGGCCCAGCCTTCACCCCTGGGCCCCTCTGCCTGCACAGCGCTCGCTGACCCTGCAGCTCAGCTGTGAGAATCAATCATCTCCTTCCAGAAGTCATCATTCAGCAGCTGCGGGGCCTCGGCTATTTTTATCACCCCAGGAAGCCGGCGGCCAAGGACGTGCTGGGCTACCTTTGCGGGCAGTGCTGCTGCAGAAAGGAGCTGCGGGTTGTCAGGGTAGCCGAGCCTCTGCCTCAAGGTTAAATCCAAAGGGCCCTGACCTGGAACAGGAGAACACTTGACCTTCCTCTCCTCTGCAACAGGCAAGGCTTATGTTGGGACAGCAGATAGCCCAACACGGGGACTACTCCAGGCACGCCGTGGAAGAACTCGGGGCAGGAGGGGAGGAAACTGGGGTGGACACGTGTGTCCCTGGGCTTCACTGATCAGTGGTATCAGAGATCACTGCGTCTCCAGCAGCTGGCCTCCACCACCTACACGGTCCTAGCCAACAACCAACACTTAAAGGGCGACTGCACTGACCCTGGCAATTCAGGGTCTGCCCTGGGATTGTCCAGAGTCTTATTGTTCAGTCACTACATCGTGTCCGACTCTTTGTTACCCCATGGACTGCAGTATGGCAGGCTTTTCTGTCCGTTACTATCTCCCTGCGTTTGCTCAAACTCATGTCCATTGAGTCAGAGACGCCATCCAACCATCTTATCCTCCTGCCTTCAATCTTTCCGGAGTCTAGAGAGGCCAAATCAAACAGAGCAGCACGAAACCCAGTCTGCCCATCACCCTCATTCCTTTGCCAGTCTGAGGTTATAACTACCTTCCTACTTGGCTCCCAGGGGAGGAACCTGTACCGCATAAGAGCAGGTGACGCAAAGCATTTTATATTTGTAAAGGTTCATCCGATCCCCTAAACAAGCTCCTTCAGCACAGTCCGCTGAGGTAAGTCAGTATTTTTAGTCTGTTTAAAAATAGTCTGGACGGGCAGTGTCTCGGCTGCCTGCGCACACGTGTACTCTGCTAAGTGGGAAAAGGACAACTAACCAGTGTCCTAACAGTGAGGCGGGGGATGGGGGGGTTGGGGGTAAGAGGGCTCAGATTCCACAGATCTCTCTTACCTCCAGAAAGGAAAGACAGAGGTGTAGGAAGGAAAGATGAGCTCTGAGGCTCTCTTGCTGGCAACCCCATGACCTCTGGGGAAGGGAAAACAAAGCCTGTGAAACCCTCTACTGGAAGGATGGGCCATGCAGAAGGCAGATGCCATCCGTCATGTTCAAGTTCCAATGAGAGAGAGAGAAATGAGTTTGGTAGGTCCAGACCATCTCCACCTACAACCCTGAGTCTGGGAGAAGGTGGTGCACCCAGTGCCTTCCTGGTCTGTTGAGGAACCGCTGGGAGGTGTGGCTAAGGGCAGCACATCCAAGGAGGAATGAGATCTGCCCAGGGAATGTTACCTCTCCAAGGGTAGGGGCAGGGAGGCAGGGAGCTAGGGGTGAGGACCTGCTTAGATTACGCGAGGCAGTGGGTGTCCTTGTCTGGGTGAGGCAGCAGCACCAGAGGCCGCAAGAGGCTTGTGGAATGACCCGGGGTCCTGGAGTCCTGCCAGGGCAAGAACTCCCTCCGTGCCTCATGCTCTCTGAGGCTGTGAGTGACCAGACAGTTCACTGCCCTGAAATAGTTTCTCCCACAGCCAGTGCCAAATTAGAAAATCATCCATAGAAGACGTCACTTGTCACTCTCCTTTGTAGTTGGGGAGTATGCAAATTGACCTAACCCTTCTGGAGGACAATCTGGCAATTAGTATTGGACCTTAAAAATATTCACACCCCTTTGAGCTCATCACTTCTGCTTTATAAATTTTCTCGAAGCAAAGAACGCCCAATAGCAGACCCAGTGAAATGAATGCATCTATTTAATGACGTACTGTGTCATTATGTGTTTAATGACCTGAGAAAATGTTAAAAACGTAATGGTCAATTTAAAAGGCAGAATAAAGACTGTATATAGAGTATGATCTCAAGAATTTTTATTAATTCTAAATACCAATTTGACTGAGAAAGGTCAGTATTTTTAGTCTGTTTAAAAATAGTCTGGACGGGCAGTGTCTCGGCTGCCTGCGCACACGTGTACTCTGCTAAGTGGGAAAAGGACAACTAACCAGTGTCCTAACAGTGAGGCGGGGATGGGGGGGTTGGGGGTAAGAGGGCTCAGATTCCACAGATCTCTCTTACCTCCAGAAAGGAAAGACAGAGGTGTAGGAAGGAAAGATGAGCTCTGAGGCTCTCTTGCTGGCAACCCCATGACCTCTGGGGAAGGGAAAACAAAGCCTGTGAAACCCTCTACTGGAAGGATGGGCCATGCAGAAGGCAGATGCCATCCGTCATGTTCAAGTTCCAATGAGAGAGAGAGAAATGAGTTTGGTAGGTCCAGACCATCTCCACCTACAACCCTGAGTCTGGGAGAAGGTGGTGCACCCAGTGCCTTCCTGGTCTGTTGAGGAACCGCTGGGAGGTGTGGCTAAGGGCAGCACATCCAAGGAGGAATGAGATCTGCCCAGGGAATGTTACCTCTCCAAGGGTAGGGGCAGGGAGGCAGGGAGCTAGGGGTGAGGACCTGCTTAGATTACGCGAGGCAGTGGGTGTCCTTGTCTGGGTGAGGCAGCAGCACCAGAGGCCGCAAGAGGCTTGTGGAATGACCCGGGGTCCTGGAGTCCTGCCAGGGCAAGAACTCCCTCCGTGCCTCATGCTCTCTGAGGCTGTGAGTGACCAGACAGTTCACTGCCCTGAAATAGTTTCTCCCACAGCCAGTGCCAAATTAGCAAATCATCCAAAGAAGACGTCACTTGACACTCTCCTTTGTAGCTGGGGAGTATGCAAATTGACCTAACCTTTCTGGAGGACAATCTGGCAATTAGTATTGGACCTTAAAAATATTCACACCCCTTTGAGCTCATCACTTCTGCTTTATAAATTTTCTCGAAGCAAAGAACGCCCAATAGCAGACCCAGTGAAATGAATGCATCTATTTAATGACGTACTGTGTCATTATGTGTTTAATGACCTGAGAAAATGTTAAAAACGTAATGGTCAATTTAAAAAGGCAGAATAAAGACTGTATATAGAGTATGATCTCAAGAATTTTTATTATTCTAACATTTGCTGGAAGAAAGGTCCTTGTTTAAGAAACTTCATTCCAAATCCCTTGAATTAGAGAAGGAAACGTGAGGGTCTGGTGCTGAAAGGTGCAAAACAATAGGAGGTTTGGAGGGCGATAGTGGCAAGAGTGGGGAGAAGGGGGCATGAGAGGAGCAGAGAGCCAAAGATATGAGTCCCAGACCCACAGAGCAAAATCCGACATAACCCTCAGGGGAGGGGCTGCCGGCAGGGCACAGAGGTGCCTGGAACTCCATCTGTGGGTGCTATTACTGTGGCTCAGACGGTAAAGGGTCTGCCTGCAGTGCACATGGCCTGGGTTTGATCCCTGGGTTGGGAAGATCCCCTGGAGAAGGAGATGGCAACCCACTCCAATGTTCTTGCCTGGAAAATCCCATGGACAGAGGAGCCCAGCAGACTACAGTCTATGGGGTCACAAAGCGTCAGACAGGATTGAGCAACTAACACACTACTATGACTGCAAGCTGAACCCTAACTCTGCCCCATCTGCCATTTTCAATGGAGTCCATTTCAACAATAAATGCTTTGTGTGAGTGGAAACCCAGAGAAAGTCTTAGTATTCACCTAGGTTCATAAAATGCAGAACAACACAATTAAAATGGCGGTAGAAACAGATGCTTGGAGACCAAGGTGACTCCGAGGACATGAGACTTCTGGGATTTCCAGAAACACTAGAAAGACTTGGACTTCTGGAGAATATGCCTCATGCTCTCTGAGGCTGTGAGTGACCAGACAGTTCACTGCCCTGAAATAGTTTCTCCCACAGCCAGTGCCAAATTAGCAAATCATCCAAAGAAGACGTCACTTGACACTCTCCTTTGTAGCTGGGGAGTATGCAAATTGACCTAACCTTTCTGGAGGACAATCTGGCAATTAGTATTGGACCTTAAAAATATTCACACCCCTTTGAGCTCATCACTTCTGCTTTATAAATTTTCTCGAAGCAAAGAACGCCCAATAGCAGACCCAGTGAAATGAATGCATCTATTTAATGACGTACTGTGTCATTATGTGTTTAATGACCTGAGAAAATGTTAAAAACGTAATGGTCAATTTAAAAAGGCAGAATAAAGACTGTATATAGAGTATGATCTCAAGAATTTTTATTATTCTAACATTTGCTGGAAGAAAGGTCCTTGTTTAAGAAACTTCATTCCAAATCCCTTGAATTAGAGAAGGAAACGTGAGGGTCTGGTGCTGAAAGGTGCAAAACAATAGGAGGTTTGGAGGGCGATAGTGGCAAGAGTGGGGAGAAGGGGGCATGAGAGGAGCAGAGAGCCAAAGATATGAGTCCCAGACCCACAGAGCAAAATCCGACATAACCCTCAGGGGAGGGGCTGCCGGCAGGGCACAGAGGTGCCTGGAACTCCATCTGTGGGTGCTATTACTGTGGCTCAGACGGTAAAGGGTCTGCCTGCAGTGCACATGGCCTGGGTTTGATCCCTGGGTTGGGAAGATCCCCTGGAGAAGGAGATGGCAACCCACTCCAATGTTCTTGCCTGGAAAATCCCATGGACAGAGGAGCCCAGCAGACTACAGTCTATGGGGTCACAAAGCGTCAGACAGGATTGAGCAACTAACACACTACTATGACTGCAAGCTGAACCCTAACTCTGCCCCATCTGCCATTTTCAATGGAGTCCATTTCAACAATAAATGCTTTGTGTGAGTGGAAACCCAGAGAAAGTCTTAGTATTCACCTAGGTTCATAAAATGCAGAACAACACAATTAAAATGGCGGTAGAAACAGATGCTTGGAGACCAAGGTGACTCCGAGGACATGAGACTTCTGGGATTTCCAGAAACACTAGAAAAGACTTTGGACTTCTGGAGAATATGCAGCCAGATCGAGCCTCTTCAAGAAGGTGAGGGACTGGGAAATCCTTGTTGATATCTGACTGTGTAAATGTTCATACACACGCATACACATAGGACTGAAAGAAGCAGGACCAGGATTTCAACAGGGGTGACTCTTGAGCACAGGGATTATGATGATATTTGTTTTCCTTTTTATATAGCTTAGAATTTCCCAACTCTGGGTTAGTAAACAAAAAGTTTGTATATATAAAAAAATATATAAATACAAAGCCCTGCCACGCATATGGCATGTGGAGTGTTTGTGTTTCTCCTTGGGTGCTCTGCCCCTGGGCTGATGAGAAGCCAAGTGGACCCAGATCCAGATCCTGTCACAGACACGGACTGCCCGTGGAACTCGGTACAGCACTGGGGGCCAGGGCCCTGACCACTACGAACACACTAGAGCCCCCCAAAGCCCCCACACTGGAGCCCTGGGACACACCGGATGTGTTCCAGTCTTGGCCGCAGCTCACAGCATCAGGTCTGTGAAAGGGAACCTATTTCCCTGCAAATTGAGGCACAATTACCACTGTTGGAAGGATATAATCAACCATGTCTCCTGGTTTCTCTGCCTTCCTTTGATCTCTGTTTATGTGTATCTTCTAAAAGCTTGTGAGTAAAATATTCCACACTGATTTTTGTCTTTGAATCTTTCTTCTCCTTATAATAGAGCAGAATCCTAAACTGCTGGATTAGTTCTCTTTTCTCTCTTCTTTTATTAAAGGGAAACTCTGCAGATAGTAAAGGGAGATGAAAAGACAACCAGCCCATATGTTCATTATACCTTCAGGTGAACAAGGCAACTATTTCTGTCTTAGATGATAATATGTTTATAACATCACACTTAGAACTTTTCTACCATTTCCTGCATGGGGATGTGAAAATGCTTCACTGTCCAAGCATTAATTCTCAAACCACTCTGAAGAAAAAGAGAGGAAGCTGAAATTATTTGCAGCATCCTCTCTCTCGATGGCTCCCTCAGACTTTTTTGACCGTAGTCAACTTAGACCTGGCAGAAATCCCCACAGCCCCTTTCCTCTTTTTAAAAGAAAAAAATACTACACTCAGCAATGATAAAAAAAAAAAAAAAATTAGAGGAATAAAAAAAGAACTTTTCATTCACTTCATAACAACATTATAAACATGGGCATGAGTTTATACTATGTATACTATGCATGTTTATAGTATGTATGTACTATGTTATATACAATACCTATTTCTCATGCATCTATATTTTATCATTTAGCATGAAGCTATTTCCCATTGTATTATATTTTATCCTATGAAGCAATGTAATTCAGAAACTTAGTAATGCTTAATAGTTCTTAGTAGGCTCCAAATAAATAACTTTTGATAGTTTATGTTAATGAGAGTTTGTAGAACTGGGCAGCATTCGCATGGGAGAAAGCACAGTCGGATTTCACAGTTGCCTCCTGGCTCTTCCCTTGGCCTTGGACCATATCTCAAGGGTCATTTCTCCCTCAGAGACAGCAATACAGACACTTTGTGCACAAACCATTTTGGTTGGGAAATGATGCCTAAGCACAGTGGTGCTCTCATTAGTAGAAAATAGGCATGTGTTCTAACCACACTTTTTCTTTTCACATCTTCTAAGGCAATGATCTCTTTCCAGACCCTCAAGTGCTTTTCCCCAACCAAGGATCTCGGGGTAGTAGAGAGACCTGAGGACTGAAAAGAGAGACTTATTTTGCCGACCCCTTCCTTCAAAGCCCAAGACACAACCCCAACCCCTGGGCTGGGGAGAGGGTTGCCTTCCAGTTAGGATCTAGAGCAGAGGAAAGGCACAGAGAAACAGAGATGAAAGGAAGACCAAACCATGTTCACCAGGGGGTGCTAGTGGTTAAAGAATCTGCCTGCCAATGCAGGAGATGTAAGAGACGTGGGTTTGATCCCTAGGTTGGGAAGATTCCCTGGAGAAGTGCATGACAACTTACTCCAGTATTCTTGCCTGGGAAGTTCCATAGACAGAGGAACCTGGTGGGCTACTGTCTATACCATCGCAAAGAGTTGGACACAACTGAAGTGACTAGTATGTAGCACAGAGAGAAAAAGACAAAATGAGTGAAGGCAACAGGCACAGGCTAAGAGGCCACCTTGTGTCATTGCGAGAGTCAAAGTCGGGGAACAATCAGCTGTCATAATCTTTGAATGATTAAAGTTGATCCCTACGATCCACTGACACACAGAGCACAGCAAGTGGAACTGCATTTGAGTGCCTCCATCCTGTGCTCCCGGCAAACTTCTACTTCCTTTTTGATCTTTTCCTTCTAGGATTTATTTTGGATGCAGGTTTCTCTCAGATACCATGAAATATTTAAGAAAAAAAAAGTTTGGGAGTCTTCCTAACCTTGTTAACTCTAAAAGAAACTCCAGTGGAAAGAAACTTCTTTTATACCTTCTCTAAAACCAGGGGGTCTGTTGAAGAACATCAGATTTTATCATTGTAAGACAATTTACGATTCATTGCAGCAGTGACCCTTTCTGTTTTTACAGCTGAGGAGAGATTGAGAAATGAGTCTAGGGTGCCCAGGTGTAAGTGACAAACAAGCCTGGCCTTCAGCTCTGATTCCAGAGACTGGACGCACTCTTCTCCGGGGTACATGGCCCAAGCTGGTCATCAAGCACAGCTCTTCTTGGGGCAAAGGAGGGTGGGAAAGGCGGATGTGGAGGGTGCTCTCATTAGTAGAAAATAGGCATGTGTTCTAACCACACTTTTTCTTTTCACATCTTCTAAGGCAATGATCTCTTTCCAGACCCTCAAGTGCTTTTCCCCAACCAAGGATCTCGGGGTAGAGAGACCTGAGGACTGAAAAGAGAGACTTATTTTGCCGACCCCTTCCTTCAAAGCCCAAGACACAACCCCAACCCCTGGGCTGGGGAGAGGGTTGCCTTCCAGTTAGGATCTAGAGCAGAGGAAAGGCACAGAGAAACAGAGATGAAAGGAAGACCAAACCATGTTCACCAGGGGGTGCTAGTGGTTAAAGAATCTGCCTGCCAATGCAGGAGATGTAAGAGACGTGGGTTTGATCCCTAGGTTGGGAAGATTCCCTGGAGAAGTGCATGACAACTTACTCCAGTATTCTTGCCTGGGAAGTTCCATAGACAGAGGAACCTGGTGGGCTACTGTCTATACCATCGCAAAGAGTTGGACACAACTGAAGTGACTAGTATGTAGCACAGAGAGAAAAAGACAAAATGAGTGAAGGCAACAGGCACAGGCTAAGAGGCCACCTTGTGTCATTGCGAGAGTCAAAGTCGGGGAACAATCAGCTGTCATAATCTTTGAATGATTAAAGTTGATCCCTACGATCCACTGACACACAGAGCACAGCAAGTGGAACTGCATTTGAGTGCCTCCATCCTGTGCTCCCGGCAAACTTCTACTTCCTTTTTGATCTTTTCCTTCTAGGATTTATTTTGGATGCAGGTTTCTCTCAGATACCATGAAATATTTAAGAAAAAAAAAGTTTGGGAGTCTTCCTAACCTTGTTAACTCTAAAAGAAACTCCAGTGGAAAGAAACTTCTTTTATACCTTCTCTAAAACCAGGGGGTCTGTTGAAGAACATCAGATTTTATCATTGTAAGACAATTTACGATTCATTGCAGCAGTGACCCTTTCTGTTTTTACAGCTGAGGAGAGATTGAGAAATGAGTCTAGGGTGCCCAGGTGTAAGTGACAAACAAGCCTGGCCTTCAGCTCTGATTCCAGAGACTGGACGCACTCTTCTCCGGGGTACATGGCCCAAGCTGGTCATCAAGCACAGCTCTTCTTGGCAACGTGCAAAGGAGGGTGGGAAAGGCGGATGTGGAGGGGCTGGAGGAAGCAGTGGGGTTGTGAGGGCTATGAGCCACCACAAGGGAGTGTGTTCAAGCAGCAAGTGAATGGCAGGCACCTCCTGTGTCCCGGTCCCCATGCCAAGTGCTCAGGGAGGGCACCAAGAAGCCAGCAGAGGCGGGCCCTGAGTGACCCACATTAGTGAGGCCAAGATACATGAGGACAGAGGACATAGAAAGGACTGAACAAGGGAGTCTTAGCACTCAGTCCCGGCGGAGGACATGTGACCTGGTAAGGAAATACATGAGAATGAGGTTAAGAGCAGGCACTCTGGGAGTACGGGTCACAGAAAACACGCTGCTCTTCACTTTAACGATTTAGACATCCAGCGAACCTCGCATTGAGGCTGGGCACAGATTTCTCTCCCTGAGTGAAAAAAAAAATGACCAGCGTGTTGACTTCGGGGGCCAGTTTCCTCTGTACTACCAAAGTATAAATATCAGAATAATTTTAAGATAGAAATTTAAGACAAAGAAAAACAACGAACTCTTGGTACTATTCAACACACAAGGATGTGAAGTCTCTCAAGGCCAAGTCTCCCGGCTCTCAGTCCCAGGCATCCAGTTGGTCCTCAAAACAGCTCAGTCTGCACGTGGGCCACCCCCCACCACTCCACCTTGGCCTCCGCTCCTTGCGCATCCCAGGGCTCCTTTGGCTGTACATAACACTGCCCATCAGCCTGTTTCCCTTCGGGAGGTCCCATCAATTCTCCAGAGGCCCATCCTGGCTCTCAGGAAGCACCATGGCAGAGAAGAGGTATTCCCTAAGCTGGGCATCATTATGGCTTTTGCTGTCTTCCACTGCAGCTGAACATCTGACTATGTGAAATTTTAAAACCCAATGAATTCTTCCTCACCTTTGATATTCTACAGAGTGGGCATCATCCCTGTGCCCTGAAGATCTCTGTGAACTTGGTCTGATCTTGCCCACCCATAAAGGGGAATGCCTAGATGGAACCAAGGCTGATGGAAAGGGTCTGGCCAAGCCCCAAAGAAAATAAGATGATTCGACCCCAAGGAGGCAGACAGTCCCAATTCCGGGCACATGGGGTAAACACCGAATGGAAATCCAACTGCCGCAGAGAGTGATTGCTCAGATGGAGCAAATGTGCTGTGAAATCAGTCCTTGGAAAATCATCTGGAGTTCATCTCAGCGAAATCCAAAAACAATAACTGACTCCCCAGCCGCCCCAGAGGGAGCTTCAGGAGCTCCCCTCGTCAGAAGCCTGGAAAGCCTCGGCAGGAGCAAGGCCCTGGGTCTCCCACTCTGCCCTTGTTTATTTACAAATCTACTTTTCTTTCCCACCTCAGTTCAGCCCTCAGCTTCCCCCCCTGGGGAGCCCAGGGCATCCATCATGCCTCTCACCGGGCAGGCGCAGACACACACATGAAAGAGACAGTTAACTCACTAACTGCTTCCCCCACCCTGGCAAAGAGACCCTCGTGCATGCCCCCAAAGAATCCCTGCTCAGGAAGGAAGGTGAGCAGACCCTAGACCCTCCTTGGGGCCAAGGCAAGAAGAGTCAGACATGAGGAGAACCAGAAGGCAGTTGCTCAGACTTCCTAGGGAAGAGAACAACCCTTTGGGTTGCGCTGTGCCTGTTAAGTGCTTAGAGAGGTGGCTCTGGTGCGTGGTTCCTATTTTATGCTTGTAAAGTGGTCTGAGTCCACCTACATTCCCAGAGGCACCAGGGGTCATCCCAGGAGAGTTCACAACCCCACCAGCCAGGTCCCCGCCAGTCACCCCACCAGGAGGGCTCCCAATCTTTTTTCTTTATATAAATTTTATGTATTTATCTTTTGGGGGGTGGGGCGGTGAGGGAGGGGGATAAGCGGGCCACTTCTATTGGTCTTTCATTTCTCTATTTTCATCCATCTTTGTTCTTTGGCCCGTGTGGACCTCCCATCGCAGCGGCCTCTGTTGTCGCAGAGCACCGGCTCTGGGCGCACACGCGCCAGAGCTCCGACTCAGTATTTGGACACATCGGTCCAGCTGCTCCGCAGCACGTGGGATCTTCCCAGGCCAGGGATCGAACCAGCACCCCTTGCACTGCAAGGCAGTGTCCTTACCCACTGGACCACCAGGGAAGCCCGGGCTCCCAATCTTATGCGCAGCACAGCGACTGTGACTACTCCTGCAGAAGAGGCAGAGCTCTGAGGAATTTAGGGTTCATCTGCCCTGTGATGGCCAGACTTTTGATATCACAAAAAGTGGAGCGACATGGAGGACTTTTCCTAGGACAAAGAGCTCCTGCCCCAAACCTGGCACCTGCCCTCTGACATACTCTCAGAGCCTGGAGCCCACGTCCTCTGGATCTGTGATCTGATCTCACTTGGAAAATTCAGATAGTTGGGCTGAAGCAAAGAACTTGCAGAGAGTCATGGGAAGGAGTGGGAGAATGTTTGTAAGCTGCTCAGCAGATGAAAGTGACAACGTGTCAAAATTTCCAAGCTGGTTTCCAAACATTCTGTTAATGGGTCTTCCAGAAGCCCATCTCCTAACAAACTGAAAGATTTTTGGTTCCCAGCTTTTTCTGCCACAACATACAAGATGATGATACTCATGTAGGCCACACACCCCTGAACCTACCCCACGTTTGCACCCAGTTCCCAGTACCTGGCCATCCCCCCACCTTCTCCATCCACCCATGAAAGCAAACTGGGATAAGAGTAAGTGTGAGGGCATTACTATGGGGTAATCAAGAAGTCACTGCAGTTAAAAAGAAGTCAGCAAGCAAACCATTCATACACTTGGACACTGTGCTAGAAGGAACAGATGACGGTTGGCTCCATGCAGCCTCACCTGGACTACAATTGGAGACGAACTGGGCCAGCACCGAGTTTTTTTTCTGAGGGCTTCTGTGGGACCCTGAGCAGCAGGCCTGGCTGCCCTGATTTCAGGGTTTGGTGTGGGGGACTGCTCATCACTCCAGATCAGCATCCCCAGCCTTTGAGAAGCACTTCCTGGGGCTGGTGTGGCTAGTCATGTGAGCAGTTTAGCTTTCTACAACCCCCAACACTGAGAGTTTCCACGTCTGGCAGAAGTTGGATGACAAAAGTATACTTACACTGTCAAGATGATCACACTTATGATCTCGTGGTCCAAAAGGAGGCATGAGACCTGGATCCTGAGTCATTTAAGAGTAGATGAGAGTGAGAGAGAAGGGGAAGCCATGCCCACGAGACGAATTCCAAACAAATGGGGTGGAAGGACTCAGCACCTAGGATCTGTTTCATTTTTTCCACACCTTGGGCCTCCAGCAAGCTGATAACTTCTATCCCTTTCCTTTCTGCCCCAACAGAATGCAGCTGGAAGTATCTGTATCAGGGCTGGGAGCTGAGGCAGACGTTGGTCACACCACACGCCACTTGCCTTCACCAGCACTCACCACCAGACACTGTCCTCACAGAACCACCAGAGGTCCTGGTGAGCTGTCACCTGGGAGGCAGCTGCTCACATCCATCCGAAGCCGAGGCTGGCCTCCGGGCATGGCCAGTATTATCTCAATGAGCAAATAAGTTGCAACTGAAACTGGAAGGGATGTTCCACAGAAAGTCTAAGTATGGGTCCCTCCCTCTCTTTTAAACATTCCTCAAGTCATGACAGAAATCATGCAATTAAAAGACACTTGCTCCTTGGAAGAAAAGCTTTGACAAACCTAGACAGCATATTAAAAAGAAGAGATTTCACTTTGTTGACAAAGGTCCATATAGACAAAGCTATGGTTTGTCATAAAGTAGTCATGTATGAATGTCAGAGTTGGACCAACCATAAAGAAAGCTAAGTGCTGAAGAACTGATGCCTTCAAACTGTGGTGCTAGAGAAGACTCTTGAGAGAGTCCCCTGGACTGCAAGGAGATTAAGCCAGTCAATTCTGAACATTTGTTGGAAGGACTGATGCTGAAGCTGAAGCTAAAGCTACAACACTTTGGCCACCTGATGGGAAGAGCCAACTCATTGGAAAAGCCCCTGATGCTGGGAAAGATCAAGGGCAGGAGAAGGGGATAACAGAGGATGAGATGGTTGGATGGCATCACCAGCTCAGTGGATGTGAATTTGAGCAGACACTGGTAGATGGTGAAAGACAGGGAAGTCTGGCATGCTGCTGTCCAGGGGACGCAGAGTCAAACACGACTGAGCAATTGAACAACATAAAGTCGTCTGAGCAGAAGTCGTGGCCTCTGTGCACTAAATAAAACCTATGTGCCTCAGGCATCAACATGGACTTGTAAAGTGTCTTGCCCCTTTTCGTGGTGTAAGTCCCTTATCCCTTCAGTTTGAAAGGAAATGCTGAGTGGACAATAGCTATCCAAAGGCTCGGCCTGCAGCATCTGGATCCTAGCCCTGTTGTGCACTGATGTTGGGCAAGGGCACCACTGCTTTCATCTTGGTTTCATTCTCATTCATCCCACATAAAGGACATTCAGGTGTTAACACAACAGACACAGCTCCAGTCTCATGGAGCTGTTGTTTGAGCAAAGACAGAAAAGAGACAAACATAGAAACATCAACGTCAGCTCCAGGACCATAAGGAGTTTTGTTGGTTTTGTCTCTCCAACTCTGGAAGGCAGCTTGGTACATAATAGAGGCTCGATAAATAGATACACCAATAACCATGGAAAATGTCACGGTTGTGCATGTTATAGTCAGAGTATGCTGAGACAGAGGGGCTGGAGGAGTCACCTGCCAAAAGGGGCTGCCGTGGGAGGACTCTGATAGCAATAACTCACTGTTTGAGCAAACAGATCAGCACACGACTATACGGTGGTGAGAGTTCTCAGTTTACTAGAGCTGCCAGAGCAAAGTCTGACAGACTGGGTGGCTTAAACAGCAGAAGTTGATTCCTTCACAACTCTGGAGGCTAGAAGTCCAAGATCATAGTGTCAGCAGGGCTTCGTCTTAGTCGTGAATGTCAGAGTTGGACCAACCATAAAGAAAGCTAAGTGCTGAAGAACTGATGCCTTCAAACTGTGGTGCTAGAGAAGACTCTTGAGAGAGTCCCTGGACTGCAAGGAGATTAAGCCAGTCAATTCTGAACATTTGTTGGAAGGACTGATGCTGAAGCTGAAGCTAAAGCTACAACACTTTGGCCACCTGATGGGAAGAGCCAACTCATTGGAAAAGCCCCTGATGCTGGGAAAGATCAAGGGCAGGAGAAGGGGATAACAGAGGATGAGATGGTTGGATGGCATCACCAGCTCAGTGGATGTGAATTTGAGCAGACACTGGTAGATGGTGAAAGACAGGGAAGTCTGGCATGCTGCTGTCCAGGGGTCGCAGAGTCAAACACGACTGAGCAATTGAACAACATAAAGTCGTCTGAGCAGAAGTCGTGGCCTCTGTGCACTAAATAAAAACCTATGTGCCTCAGGCATCAACATGGACTTGTAAAGTGTCTTGCCCCTTTTCGTGGTGTAAGTCCCTTATCCCTTCAGTTTGAAAGGAAATGCTGAGTGGACAATAGCTATCCAAAGGCTCGGCCTGCAGCATCTGGATCCTAGCCCTGTTGTGCACTGATGTTGGGCAAGGGCACCACTGCTTTCATCTTGGTTTCATTCTCATTCATCCCACATAAAGGACATTCAGGTGTTAACACAACAGACACAGCTCCAGTCTCATGGAGCTGTTGTTTGAGCAAAGACAGAAAAGAGACAAACATAGAAACATCAACGTCAGCTCCAGGACCATAAGGAGTTTTGTTGGTTTTGTCTCTCCAACTCTGGAAGGCAGCTTGGTACATAATAGAGGCTCGATAAATAGATACACCAATAACCATGGAAAAATGTCACGGTTGTGCATGTTATAGTCAGAGTATGCTGAGACAGAGGGGCTGGAGGAGTCACCTGCCAAAAGGGGCTGCCGTGGGAGGACTCTGATAGCAATAACTCACTGTTTGAGCAAACAGATCAGCACACGACTATACGGTGGTGAGAGTTCTCAGTTTACTAGAGCTGCCAGAGCAAAGTCTGACAGACTGGGTGGCTTAAACAGCAGAAGTTGATTCCTTCACAACTCTGGAGGCTAGAAGTCCAAGATCATAGTGTCAGCAGGGCTTCGTCTGTCTGAGGGGTGCGACAGAAGATCAGTCCCAGGCTTTCCTCCTTGGTGGGCAGGCAGCCATCTGACCCCTGAGTCTCCATCCACCATCCTCCCTCTGTGCACAACTCTGTGTCCAAATTTCTCCTCTTATAAGCACACCAGTCCTATGGACTAGGGCCCACACAAAAGACTTCACTTTAGCTTTATTACCTTTGTAAAGCTCCTATCTCCAAATAAAATCACACCCCAAGGTGCTGCAAGTTAAAGTTTTAGCATGTGAATTTGGGGATGGACACAATTCAACCCAGAAGCATGCATTTAATAATAAATATTAACTGTTATTAATGATGACAGTAAAATCAACAACAGTAAAAAGTAGGAGCCAAAATAAAAACAAAACCTTTAATAATAAAGTTAAAACTAAAGGACTTCCCTGGTGGTCCAATGGCTAAGACTCTGCACTCTCAATGCTGGGGCCTAGGCTCAATCCCTGCTCGGGTACCTAGATTCCACATACTGCAGCAATACCACAATACCACAAGTAAAGATTCTGAGTGCCACAGTTAAGACTCAGACAGCCAAATAAATTGTTTTTTTAAGAGGTCAAAACTGTTGCCTCGGGCTTCCCCTGGTGGTCCAGTGGATAAGGACACCGCCTTGCAGTGCAAGGGGCGCCGGTTCGATCCCTGGCCTGGGAAGATCCCATGTGCGGCAGAGCGGCTGGACCGATGTGTCCAAATACCGAGCCGGAGCTCTGGAGCGCATGCGCCCAGAGCCGGCGCTCTGCAACAACAGACGCGACCGCGATGGGAGGCCCACAGGAGCCAAAGAACAAAGACGGATGAAAATAGAGAAATGAAAAACCAATAGAAGTGGCCCGCCCGCTCCCCTCCCTCCCCAACCCGACCCCCGCCCAAAATAAATAAATAAATAAATCTTTAAAAAAGAAAAAAAACAACTGTTGCCTCATTAATTCATAATCTTTCAATAGCTCCATGGAGCCCAGAGATGAAGGCCACATCCCTAAGCCTGATGGTCGAGGACTTTCCCACGCTAATGCCTTACCTTCTTTTCCAGGCTTTGCTCCTGTCCAGGCAGTCTCCCCACCTTCCCTCCGCTTCTCCTTGGCACCCCAGCTCGGGCTGTGCTCTCCTTGGAAAGTCCTTTGTTCTCTTCTCTGTTTACCCAACTTAAGCTCATCCTCAAATGCTCAGTCTAGGTTCTGCAAAGTGGGTGTTCCCTAAGCTCGTTTATCAGTCAGTTTCCCAGTGCAGCACTCAAGAGAGCTCTGAAGAGTAAAGGAACTATTTTCAGAGGTGTGAGGAGGCTTATGGAAACAAAACAGGGACCCTGGGACCAATGGCTGCAGAAGTCATACCATCCTGCTCCTCCCAGGAGCTGCAGCTTTAGAGGACCCAGCTAAACCAGAATCACACTCAACGAGGTAGGAGACAAGATGGGGAAGAAGCAGGGAGAATAGATCCCAGGCCTCCCTTTCCTTTTGCTCTCCCCATCCCCTGTCTCTTGTCTGAGATTCCACTGACCTAAGTGGAAGTAGAGGGCCAGGCCAGGCAATGTAGGCTCCAGCGGTCAGCCCCAAGGCACCCAGCAGGGAAGAGAATGGCCCTGGGCGTGAGTGGGGGCAGATAGGACCATCAGCATGCACTCCGGCCCTGTCTGTCTCACCTTCCTCTGAACTCACACGGCAGGTTTTACCTGGACCACGTATGTGACCTATAGCCAAACAGAGCCATCCTGGCTGGTGATCTCCCTTTCTGAGTGCGTGGTTGTCACTGCGACTAAAGGACAAGCCCCAAAGCAGAGTGCCTGTCAGAGGCTTCCTCTGTCCCTTTCCTGTTCCCTCCTCCCTCACCCACCCCTACCCATCATGCTGAGTACAGAGCTGGGCTTGTAGTACGTGCTTAGTAAATCAAGACCTGGATATGAGCTGGGGTTTGGGAGACAAAGTGTGGGTGGGATCCATACAAACACATATTGAAAAATCACCGACTCTGGAAGAACAATTGTCAGGCCCATTTCCTGCTGCAGATGGAGCCAGGAGACGCTCTGGGCTTGGCAACCTGACAGCTGAGGAGCAGCCAGGGAATTTAGCAGGAGACAGAGAAAATGAGCCCTGCGGGTCTGGCCCAGCCCCATCAAAAGCAGACTTGGGGCAGACTCTCTCTTCCCAGACTTGGGGGCCAAGGTGGGGTGGGAGCCATCTCTTGTTCACTCAGGTCTGCCGTGAGCCAGAGCATAGCAGTCAGGGAGATGGTGGCATCGGTTTGGACACTGACAGCTCAGCCTAAGGCTGGGCTTAGAAACTGCCACCTGAAGGAAGAGCCTAGATGTGTCAATGTGGCTGCTGCCATGCCCCAGTCCCTCACCTGGCTGAAACTGTCTGTCCTTGACCTAGGCTGGTTTGGGGTCAGGGGTAGGCATGGGATGAACCAGAAGTACACACCTGCCTCAATGGCAAATCTGTCCACAGTGTAGTCACTGATGTGTGCCATGGACATTGTGGTTGTTGCCTCCAGCCGAGAGGACCTTCCTGGTCATTTCATTTCTAAGGACAAAGCATGGATAATTCTTACCAACGAACATCACAGGGAAGTTTTATGGGAATCTTGTAGGAAAAGAGGTAATGACAAAAGTTAACCTCCCTTTTTCCTCTGAATACGGCGCCTCGGTGTTATGCCGTGACGGCTGCTGCCTCTTGCTCTCACCACGAAGTTAAACCAATGCTGAGGCCACAGGACAAAGACTGGTGCAAAAAAATATCAGTCTTCGATGAGACCATGGAGCCCCTAAAACAAGCAGTCTTAACATCTCACTATTCCAGTAACTCAGATATGTAATAAATGTCCAGCTTCAATGAGGTTTCTGTTACTTGCAGCCAAGAGCACCCTATTTGTTACAACCTGAGTGGTCAGCTTAAGCCAGGTAGACTATCTCCCTCCAGATCCTGAACAGGGCAGACAGTCCACCAGTGATATAGGGAATGCCTTTCATTGTTATACAAGCATTTATTGATAGTTTTGCATTTGTTTTAATACCTATTTAAACATATACATAGAACATGAAATCTATGATACAAATTTTTTAAATAAATTTCTTTGTGTAAAAGTGTGACGTATTTCAAGGGAGAACTCTAGGTAAATAACAGTATGCATATCACAAAGTAAAATACGGGACATGGAATGTGATTCTGTAATGTAGGGAAACTGGATCAGAGGCTACTGAAGAATTGGCCAGTAAGGATTGAGAAGAGAAGGAGCAAATCATCATAAGTGAGAGACCTTTAAGTCAACAACTACTAACTAAGTACCTTAAATTGCCAACTCTGGACCAAGCACTGGGGATGCAGCAAAGAACAAGGCTGTCATCTTCCCAGCTGCCCCAGGGCTTCCAGAGTAGCAAGGAGATGGATGCTGACTAGAAAACCTTGCAAAACATTATTACATGTTGGAAAGTTCTATGAGGGAGACAAAGGAGTGTTAAGAGTGTGTAAAGAGGAAGAAAAAACTTCATCCGGAGGGTCTGGAAAGTCCTGAGAAAGAAAGCAAGAAAGGGAAAACTCTCTAGAGCTGCCCCCACATGGGCCCAGCTCAGTTCAATATCTTATAATGAACTTTCATTCTAGGATGCTGTTACAGCCTGAACTGTGCCCCTTCAAAAACTCATATACTGAAGTCCTAACCTTTAGGTCCTCAGAATGTGCCTGTATATGGAGACAGGGTCTTTAAGAAATAATTAAAATGAGATCATGGGGAGTGGGGTCTAATCGATATGACTGGTGTCCTTATAAGGAGGAGAAATCTGGGCAGGGAGACATGCCCTAGAGGGAAGGCAGTGTAAAGACACAAGAGAAGACAGAAGTCTACAAGCCACAGAGCAAGGCCAGCAGAGCCTGCCCTCATGGGCCTCAAAAGGAAGCAACATTCCTGACATCTTGATTGTGGACTTTCACATTCCCAAGCTGGGAGGCAATGAAGTCTTGTTAAGTCACCCAGTCTTTATTATGGAAGCCTGGAAAATTGATACAGAGGCCTAAGTGAGCGTCTTTTAGAATTGAAATAGCCCCTACTCACCCTGGGAACAGGGAGACTTGAGTTTGGGGGAGATCGGCTCTGGGGTTTCCCCTTGAGGGAATGCCTTTCATTGTTATACAAGCATTTATTGATAGTTTTGCATTTGTTTTAATACCTATTTAAACATATACATAGAACATGAAATCTATGATACAAATTTTTTAAATAAATTTCTTTGTGTAAAAGTGTGACGATTTCAAGGGAGAACTCTAGGTAAATAACAGTATGCATATCACAAAGTAAAATACGGGACATGGAATGTGATTCTGTAATGTAGGGAAACTGGATCAGAGGCTACTGAAGAATTGGCCAGTAAGGATTGAGAAGAGAAGGAGCAAATCATCATAAGTGAGAGACCTTTAAGTCAACAACTACTAACTAAGTACCTTAAATTGCCAACTCTGGACCAAGCACTGGGGATGCAGCAAAGAACAAGGCTGTCATCTTCCCAGCTGCCCCAGGGCTTCCAGAGTAGCAAGGAGATGGATGCTGACTAGAAAACCTTGCAAAACATTATTACATGTTGGAAAGTTCTATGAGGGAGACAAAGGAGTGTTAAGAGTGTGTAAAGAGGAAGAAAAAACTTCATCCGGAGGGTCTGGAAAGTCCTGAGAAAGAAAGCAAGAAAGGGAAAACTCTCTAGAGCTGCCCCCACATGGGCCCAGCTCAGTTCAATATCTTATAATGAACTTTCATTCTAGGATGCTGTTACAGCCTGAACTGTGCCCCTTCAAAAACTCATATACTGAAGTCCTAACCTTTAGGTCCTCAGAATGTGCCTGTATATGGAGACAGGGTCTTTAAGAAATAATTAAAATGAGATCATGGGGAGTGGGGTCTAATCGATATGACTGGTGTCCTTATAAGGAGGAGAAATCTGGGCAGGGAGACATGCCCTAGAGGGAAGGCAGTGTAAAGACACAAGAGAAGACAGAAGTCTACAAGCCACAGAGCAAGGCCAGCAGAGCCTGCCCTCATGGGCCTCAAAAGGAAGCAACATTCCTGACATCTTGATTGTGGACTTTCACATTCCCAAGCTGGGAGGCAATGAAGTCTTGTTAAGTCACCCAGTCTTTATTATGGAAGCCTGGAAAATTGATACAGAGGCCTAAGTGAGCGTCTTTTAGAATTGAAATAGCCCCTACTCACCCTGGGAACAGGGAGACTTGAGTTTGGGAAGGGAAGATCCTGGCTGGGGCTGGGGTCTTTGCAAGACAACCCCCTCTGTGCCCGGTAGGCCCCATGGTCCACCTCCATCCCTCCCACTCTCCCAAATGGGAACGTATACCAGCCACCCCATGTTTCCTGCCAACTGGGGAGTGAGCTGGGGAAGAGGGCCCCCACCCCTGCCCAGTTATGGGCTCCCTGATGTTCTAACCTCGGATCAGTTATAACAGTCCTGCAGGGATGGCAGGGTTTACTGCCAGGAAGAGAGACCCCAGGAAGCCAGGCTTGCTGTCCTCGAGACAGTGGGGGCAGTGGGGGGAGTGAAATTCTGCAGCCATGACTCATGCAAGGCTTCATAGGGAAGGGAAGTTAACAGAGTCGTAAGGACCATACTGAAAAGCAGTTAAGCCCATTTTCACAGCAGCATTACACAGAATTAAAAACTGCACTATCTGCAACCACAGCCTCCAGGAACTAACGCACAAGCCAACTGAGCTTGGTGTCCTGACTCAGGCTGGGCACACGTGGTCATGTGACCTATATCCAGGGCCGGGAGCCTCTGCACTTAAGCAGAAAAGGCCCTCGCCCTTTTGATCCACTGGTCTTTCTTGGACCTCTTGAAATCACCTGGGTGTCTGCCCCTGTTTGGGGACATGGTTAGAGCTGACCTGCTCAGTGGGAGCCAATGAGATGCACGTTGTCCTGGTGAGAAGAACACCCCCAGGGCTGTTGAGAAGGTGAAGAATTTGTAGTCATGCCAAGAGCTGACTAGTTTTTCCTTTCCCTGAGTTTTTGGACCTGAGCAATACCTCCAGCAGCAGAATGGCTTGGACAGACAGTGTTGAGGAAATCCTGGAGAAGTGGGGGGGCCCAGCAGGGAGAAAAGAAGGCTCTTTCATAGTGGACAGGAGATTGACAGGTGCTAAGTAGGGGGGTTAGGGCTCAGACAGAGGCAGTGCCACACTTCAAGACTCAGAGAGCCTCTCCCCACCAGCAGCCAAGGCTCAAGGGGAGAGGCAGGTAGCAGTTTCCAGACCAGTTGGTGGGGACCAGCTTCCATCTGTTTGCTAGCATTTATTGAGTGCTGAGTGTTTGCACTGTGCAATAGTAACAGCAGAGGAGAACTTTAAAGAAAGGAGCAGACTAGTCTCTGGTGTCCCTGTCTTTGAACATGGCCTGGATGAGGATGCATCTCATCCTCTCCTTCTGCTCTTCCAGTGGACTAAGCCAAAGGCTTCGATGGTCATGGAAAAGGGATCTACCCATCCAGCTGCTTCAGCAGTCTCTGAGCTCCCTCAAGTCCTATTTGCGTTGGGCTAACCTGGCTTCCAGAGTCAACCACCACCACTGGCTGGGTGCACTGACAGAGGGACACACGGAGCATCCAGGGTCAGAGGACAGGCCTGCGAGGGTGTTTCCAACCTACCTGAAGAGACATGAGCATGTGAATCACCACTGAGAGCACAGTGTTGTGGGTGGGGACAGAGGGCCCTGAACTTTGGAGAGCAAGAGGCAGCTATGTGCTCACTCACTTCCTCAAGGCACCCTCAAGTGACCTCTGTCCTTGTCTGTCATTATGCAGAGGAGAAAATATTTAGAACTCACAGTGAAACAGACCATACTCTCCCAGCACTCCCTTCAATACCTATCCTTGTCCCAAGGGAGCCAGAAAATGCCAAAGGAGCTTTCTTTCCTACTGTAAAAAATTCTTGATAATAATGACCAGAACTATTCACTGAGGGTCTGTTATGTGTTCAGTACTATGCGATTATTCTTTTCAATCTTCACAATGATTCTGCAAAATAAATGCGGAATCCCCATTTTACAGATGTGAAAATACAATGAAATGTTTAAGTCTCTGCCAAAGGCCCACAGTCGAAGCCAGGATTTAGTGCAGGAGAGTCTAATGACAAATGTTCCCTCCCATCCTGCCTTGAAATTGCTCAGTGTTTCTACAATCAGCGATTATAACTAATTCAATTTCAAGAATAATAAATTTGGAGTGTGTATGAAAGGGAGTTTAGCAGCTATAAATAAATACTCAAGTCTATTTCTCTTGAGCAAGATGCAGTAAATTATAAGGAGCCACAGTTCTACCTGGAATGCATTTTTCATTCAGAACACAAGTCAGCAGTGGGCAGATCTTTCTCTAGGCTTCAAAATGCAAGAAGAGTGAGCCCATCAGCACTGTTTCCTTGAATCCTGCTGTGCAGTGGCAATTTATTCTGGGAACCACGCTGCAGAGTGTGACCAAAAATAGAAAGGCAGGTTTTGCATAGTTCCATGCCCAAGTGCTAGCTCCTTGACCCTGTCCATAGTGGACTGGCTTGGCTAATGGATGAATCAAACTTTGTTGACACTTGATGTGTCCTAAATTGGCTAGAAATGCCACATACCTCAAAGGTGACAGTTACCTTCAGAAAAGCTTTTACATCAAAGTTATATTTTAAGCATGTTAACCTCACTTGATGCAAAGTTTCTAAACCTCAATAGACATATTGAGAATTAATGTATTCTTCATCAGGACTAAGCTTTCCAATGCATTAGGACAACAGAACTGATGTATTCTTCTTAATAGTTTAGGACAATAGGACTAATGTATTTTTCAACGCTTGGGCTATGATCAAGTACAGATTTTGACTCCAGGATTTCAAACAGTGATGATAACTGATCGAGGAGATTTGAAATGGCTGGGACCAGCAAGAAGTCCATTTAAGTCAGTTCCTGCCCCTGACGGTCTGACTGTGTGTGCTACCTAAGTCCCTTCAGTCATATTCCAACTCTTTGCAACACTATGGACTGTAGCCCGCCAGGCTCCTCTGTCCCTGGGATTCTCCAGGCAAGAATACTGGAGTGGGTTGTCGTGCCTTCCTCCAGGGGATCTTCCTGACCTAAAGATTAAACCTGCATCTGTTATGTCTCCTGAATTGGCAAGTAGATTCTTTACTAGTAGGACCATCTGGGAAGTCCTGATGGTCTGGGCAGTTGATCCCCAAAGACCACAGCTCAATTCCCACAACAGTCAGGAGCTGGAGGCAGATAGAGCTGAGCTCTTCAAGTGGGTACAGAACCAACCGTGAAACAGAAGGCAGAGGAGCAGGAAAAACTAGAAGGTTCTGTCTGTTCCCACTCAGCCGTTGCTTATGGTTGACTTCCCTCTATTAGGTATCCATCCCTTTTAGTCAGTGCAGCCTTTTCCAAATGGCCATTACAGGCCAACAAAAACATTGGATCCACAGTTCTACCTGGAATGCATTTTTCATTCAGAACACAAGTCAGCAGTGGGCAGATCTTTCTCTAGGCTTCAAAATGCAAGAAGAGTGAGCCCATCAGCACTGTTTCCTTGAATCCTGCTGTGCAGTGGCAATTTATTCTGGGAACCACGCTGCAGAGTGTGACCAAAAATAGAAAGGCAGGTTTTGCATAGTTCCATGCCCAAGTGCTAGCTCCTTGACCCTGTCCATAGTGGACTGGCTTGGCTAATGGATGAATCAAACTTTGTTGACACTTGATGTGTCCTAAATTGGCTAGAAATGCCACATACCTCAAAGGTGACAGTTACCTTCAGAAAAGCTTTTACATCAAAGTTATATTTTAAGCATGTTAACCTCACTTGATGCAAAGTTTCTAAACCTCAATAGACATATTGAGAATTAATGTATTCTTCATCAGGACTAAGCTTTCCAATGCATTAGGACAACAGAACTGATGTATTCTTCTTAATAGTTTAGGACAATAGGACTAATGTATTTTTCAACGCTTGGGCTATGATCAAGTACAGATTTTGACTCCAGGATTTCAAACAGTGATGATAACTGATCGAGGAGATTTGAAATGGCTGGGACCAGCAAGAAGTCCATTTAAGTCAGTTCCTGCCCCTGACGGTCTGACTGTGTGTGCTACCTAAGTCCCTTCAGTCATATTCCAACTCTTTGCAACACTATGGACTGTAGCCCGCCAGGCTCCTCTGTCCCTGGGATTCTCCAGGCAAGAATACTGGAGTGGGTTGTCGTGCCTTCCTCCAGGGGATCTTCCTGACCTAAAGATTAAACCTGCATCTGTTATGTCTCCTGAATTGGCAAGTAGATTCTTTACTAGTAGGACCATCTGGGAAGTCCTGATGGTCTGGGCAGTTGATCCCCAAAGACCACAGCTCAATTCCCACAACAGTCAGGAGCTGGAGGCAGATAGAGCTGAGCTCTTCAAGTGGGTACAGAACCAACCGTGAAACAGAAGGCAGAGGAGCAGGAAAAACTAGAAGGTTCTGTCTGTTCCCACTCAGCCGTTGCTTATGGTTGACTTCCCTCTATTAGGTATCCATCCCTTTTAGTCAGTGCAGCCTTTTCCAAATGGCCATTACAGGCCAACAGCAGAATAAAGCTAGTGGACTTTCCTAAACCAGTTCTATTTCTTGTAAAAGACTATCTTTTAATCTGAAATTCTACCCTTTTTCACTATTTGCTGCTGTTAAAAATATATGCTTTCTTTTAAGAAATAGCGGTGATATTCTTGGGTGGGAATTTGTTTTCTTTTTAATGGTCTCACTTAGCAAAACAAAAAGTTAGCACTTTATCGGGGGTTGCCAAAAGTTTTGAAAATTTTACTGGTTTAGAAACCTCTGCATTAAAACATTATTCTCAGAAAGCTTGCCTTTAGGACCCAGACAGTGCATGGTCAGCCCAGAAGAGGCCATGAGAATGAGCTTGTGGGTTCTTTTTTCTTATTCGTGAACATCAGGCAGTGTTGAGTGGCAGAAAAGATTTCAAAATGGGAAGTGGTCAGGCAAAGGCACATAATGTTTCTTTATAATTTTGCAAAGGCTTTTCCTAGCTGCCTTTCTACCAAACGAAAAGGAAAAAAAGATGAAAATAAATCCCCCATGGGAAAAGGAGGAGAACCTGAGCAGATTATGGTATGGAAGGGAAGCTTTATTATGGATGACTTACCATTCCTTCAAGAAAGACAGGTTATTGTTGGGGCATCTCTTATCAGTGTTCTCTATCTCTCCCAAATCCTCAGCGAGAGGAAATTGCCTCCAAATGAAGCAAGAACAGATTATTGTTTTGGCCCCCATTCTATGCACCTCTGAAAGGGCCGGAGTGGGTTGTCGTGCCTTCCTCCAGGGATCTTCCTGACCTAAAGATTAAACCTGCGTCTGTTATGTCTCCTGAATTGGCAAGTAGATTCTTTACTAGTAGGACCATCTGGGAAGTCCTGATGGTCTGGGCAGTTGATCCCCAAAGACCACAGCTCAATTCCCACAACAGTCAGGAGCTGGAGGCAGATAGAGCTGAGCTCTTCAAGTGGGTACAGAACCAACCGTGAAACAGAAGGCAGAGGAGCAGGAAAAACTAGAAGGTTCTGTCTGTTCCCACTCAGCCGTTGCTTATGGTTGACTTCCCTCTATTAGGTATCCATCCCTTTTAGTCAGTGCAGCCTTTTCCAAATGGCCATTACAGGCCAACAGCAGAATAAAGCTAGTGGACTTTCCTAAACCAGTTCTATTTCTTGTAAAAGACTATCTTTTAATCTGAAATTCTACCCTTTTTCACTATTTGCTGCTGTTGAAAATATATGCTTTCTTTTAAGAAATAGCGGTGATATTCTTGGGTGGGAATTTGTTTTCTTTTTAATGGTCTCACTTAGCAAAACAAAAAGTTAGCACTTTATCGGGGGTTGCCAAAAGTTTTGAAAATTTTACTGGTTTAGAAACCTCTGCATTAAAACATTATTCTCAGAAAGCTTGCCTTTAGGACCCAGACAGTGCATGGTCAGCCCAGAAGAGGCCATGAGAATGAGCTTGTGGGTTCTTTTTTCTTATTCGTGAACATCAGGCAGTGTTGAGTGGCAGAAAAGATTTCAAAATGGGAAGTGGTCAGGCAAAGGCACATAATGTTTCTTTATAATTTTGCAAAGGCTTTTCCTAGCTGCCTTTCTACCAAACGAAAAGGAAAAAAAGATGAAAATAAATCCCCCATGGGAAAAGGAGGAGAACCTGAGCAGATTATGGTATGGAAGGGAAGCTTTATTATGGATGACTTACCATTCCTTCAAGAAAGACAGGTTATTGTTGGGGCATCTCTTATCAGTGTTCTCTATCTCTCCAAGTCCTCAGCGAGAGGAAATTGCCTCCAAATGAAGCAAGAACAGATCCATTCAGTATCTGCTGTTCCCCTAGACTGAAAGTTCTGCCCCTGCCTTCTCTCTGATCCTCATTCCTACTCCCCCAAGCAGGCCCTTGTGGGGCTCTGAGTTGAAAGAGGACCGTTGCAAGCATAAGGAAGCTTAAGCACATTGTTTCAGTTTGGAGCTAAGATGGGCCTACAGGAAGAGACGAGGGCGTGATCTAAAGTGTTAAGTGATGGTCAAAATTTCTGATTGGTTCCCCTGGTTTCCATGCTCTCAGATGATTGCTTGACCTTTAGCTTGATTGGTGTAATCTATAGGAAGTCCCGTGCAAAAGCCCCTTCACTTACCTATAAAAGCTGTAAGTCTGCACTAATAAAACGGAACTGCTTTGACGGAACCCCTGCCGTGTCTGATTGTCCCTCGTGTGTGCCATGTCTGATTGTCCCTCGTGTGTGCCGTGTGGGGGGGGACTGGGTTGGCCGGCAGCAGACTCGCCCCTCTCCGATCTTCCCGTGGCTCAGCCACGGGCTATCCCGCCACCGTTTCTCCTCTGCGGGCAGCCCCGCAGACCCTAGCCTTCCTTTCTTGAGGCTCTCACAGTACTCTGTTCATACTCCTAGTATCACACTTCTCATTGGGTATTTTTAAATAGGCCATTTTCTTCTGATTACAAAAACACAGAAGTTACAACATGTAAACTTAGAAGTGCTAATAGCAGTTAGGCAAAGCTCACTATGCACCTGGCCTTCTCAGGTACAGTTCACAGCGATCGGCCCCCCTCAGTCCTCTCAATAGCCCGATGGTTCAGCATCCCAACTGCGGCAGGCATGAGAATGAGCTTGTGGGTTCTTTTTTCTTATTCGTGAACATCAGGCAGTGTTGAGTGGCAGAAAAGATTTCAAAATGGGAAGTGGTCAGGCAAAGGCACATAATGTTTCTTTATAATTTTGCAAAGGCTTTTCCTAGCTGCCTTTCTACCAAACGAAAAGGAAAAAAAGATGAAAATAAATCCCCCATGGGAAAAGGAGGAGAACCTGAGCAGATTATGGTATGGAAGGGAAGCTTTATTATGGATGACTTACCATTCCTTCAAGAAAGACAGGTTATTGTTGGGGCATCTCTTATCAGTGTTCTCTATCTCTCCAAGTCCTCAGCGAGAGGAAATTGCCTCCAAATGAAGCAAGAACAGATCCATTCAGTATCTGCTTTTCCCCCTAGACTGAAAGTTCTGCCCCTGCCTTCTCTCTGATCCTCATTCCTACTCCCCCAAGCAGGCCCTTGTGGGGCTCTGAGTTGAAAGAGGACCGTTGCAAGCATAAGGAAGCTTAAGCACATTGTTTCAGTTTGGAGCTAAGATGGGCCTACAGGAAGAGACGAGGGCGTGATCTAAAGTGTTAAGTGATGGTCAAAATTTCTGATTGGTTCCCCTGGTTTCCATGCTCTCAGATGATTGCTTGACCTTTAGCTTGATTGGTGTAATCTATAGGAAGTCCCGTGCAAAAGCCCCTTCACTTACCTATAAAAGCTGTAAGTCTGCACTAATAAAACGGAACTGCTTTGACGGAACCCCTGCCGTGTCTGATTGTCCCTCGTGTGTGCCATGTCTGATTGTCCCTCGTGTGTGCCGTGTGGGGGGGGACTGGGTTGGCCGGCAGCAGACTCGCCCCTCTCCGATCTTCCCGTGGCTCAGCCACGGGCTATCCCGCCACCGTTTCTCCTCTGCGGGCAGCCCCGCAGACCCTAGCCTTCCTTTCTTGAGGCTCTCACAGTACTCTGTTCATACTCCTAGTATCACACTTCTCATTGGGTATTTTTAAATAGGCCATTTTCTTCTGATTACAAAAACACAGAAGTTACAACATGTAAACTTAGAAGTGCTAATAGCAGTTAGGCAAAGCTCACTATGCACCTGGCCTTCTCAGGTACAGTTCACAGCGATCGGCCCCCCTCAGTCCTCTCAATAGCCCGATGGTTCAGCATCCCAACTGCGGCCCTACTTTCATCGCCAGAACAAGGACCCATCCATCTTCCTGCCTCTGGAGCCTGACACGGTGCTAACCACAGTCGATGCCTATAGAAGAACTAAAATGACAAGAAAGACAACAGTTTGATTTGCCTATTTCAGATGTTGCCTCATCTAGGAGAATGGGGCTGGTCTACATGATGTGACAGCTTATCCCAGCTGTTTAATTATGGGACCCTATCATTAATTTGCATACTCTATGATCATACTGAATATATCAATATACTCATAATTTATCAATTTATTGATCACTGACTGGCAGCTCTGGGTGAGTATATAATTCTGTCACTACCTTGGATGTTCTAAAGTTATTCGGGTGTGTACAAATTTATTTATATTAGTGTGTGTCCCAGAAGGATTAGCAAATTAGTACATTGTGCCTGTGTCAACACTTCTATTTTTAAACAAAACTATTTACTTAGCTAACTTTTGGCTTTACTGACAGCTGTTAGTATAGCAACCTGGTATTTAATGAAGGAGAAAAAATAATAAACCATGTTGATGTTATTCCTCCAAAATAACTGCTTTTTAAAAACATCTTTTTCTTGGAAAGGCAAAATGGAACTGGAGAAGGTCCAGAGAAATGCAATAATATGATCAAGAAAATGGAATGGTTCCTATACAGCCAAAAAAACCAAGCAGGTCTCTTTCTTCTGGAAAGAAGACAGATAAAAGAAAATGTAATAAAAAGCTATAAAAATTCTGAGAGGAACAAAAAAGATAAACATAGAGTGTTAGTTCCATATCCCAAGTATGTTTTCTATCTAGGAGATCAAGGTAATTTTAGGAATATAAAAGGAAATATGATTGTCTATGTATTGTGTAGGAGGAAAACAGTACTACTTGTTACACACTGACAACCTGGAGCTGGTAAGTGGTTTAGAGGTATATGGATGAAAAATCATAACAAATTATTAATGGAAATAGGATGGGGGAGACAGAATGATTTCCTAAGCTGACACTGCAGCCCAGAACAATGCCCTCTACCAGTCATGTCTCAAGCCAGATATTGTGCTGAGTGGATCATGAAGATAACATTTGTTGGAACATACATTTCTATATTTCGTATTGTATTTGTGTATCAGATAATGAATTGGATTTTTCACTAGCATGGGTAACTGAGCAGTTTCATGGCATCGCTTTTATATAAAAACAATAATCTTCTAATAAGAGGTCTTAGTTTTCCAAAGAATGACAAACCTTCCTGCCAGAACTACCAGTAGGACACTAACACACATGCTGTTTGGCTGGTCTCCTGAACATTCACCCAAGTTTTGCCCTCAGCTATAGCACATCTCTCTCTCTCCTCCATTGATTCCAAATGACTGAATTGCTGTGTGTTCCAGATACAACAGCCACATAAATAATCCTTCTGTTCATAAACTCACCTTGGCTTTGGGACGCTGAACCCTGGCAGCCACACTGTGGAGGTGCCCACAGGGACATGTTCTAACACATGAGAGAGGATGATGGAAAAGGGCTGGGACTCCTTCCGGGGTTTTGGTTTGGTGTGCTGTTGCCAGTCCTCTGGCTTCTACTGACAGCTGTTAGTATAGCAACCTGGTATTTAATGAAGGAGAAAAAATAATAAACCATGTTGATGTTATTCCTCCAAAATAACTGCTTTTTAAAAACATCTTTTTCTTGGAAAGGCAAAATGGAACTGGAGAAGGTCCAGAGAAATGCAATAATATGATCAAGAAAATGGAATGGTTCCTATACAGCCAAAAAAACCAAGCAGGTCTCTTTCTTCTGGAAAGAAGACAGATAAAAGAAAATGTAATAAAAAGCTATAAAAATTCTGAGAGGAACAAAAAAGATAAACATAGAGTGTTAGTTCCATATCCCAAGTATGTTTTCTATCTAGGAGATCAAGGTAATTTTAGGAATATAAAAGGAAATATGATTGTCTATGTATTGTGTAGGAGGAAAACAGTACTACTTGTTACACACTGACAACCTGGAGCTGGTAAGTGGTTTAGAGGTATATGGATGAAAAATCATAACAAATTATTAATGGAAATAGGATGGGGGAGACAGAATGATTTCCTAAGCTGACACTGCAGCCCAGAACAATGCCCTCTACCAGTCATGTCTCAAGCCAGATATTGTGCTGAGTGGATCATGAAGATAACATTTGTTGGAACATACATTTCTATATTTCGTATTGTATTTGTGTATCAGATAATGAATTGGATTTTTCACTAGCATGGGTAACTGAGCAGTTTCATGGCATCGCTTTTATATAAAAACAATAATCTTCTAATAAGAGGTCTTAGTTTTCCAAAGAATGACAAACCTTCCTGCCAGAACTACCAGTAGGACACTAACACACATGCTGTTTGGCTGGTCTCCTGAACATTCACCCAAGTTTTGCCCTCAGCTATAGCACATCTCTCTCTCTCTCCCTCCATTGATTCCAAATGACTGAATTGCTGTGTGTTCCAGATACAACAGCCACATAAATAATCCTTCTGTTCATAAACTCACCTTGGCTTTGGGACGCTGAACCCTGGCAGCCACACTGTGGAGGTGCCCACAGGGACATGTTCTAACACATGAGAGAGGATGATGGAAAAGGGCTGGGACTCCTTCCGGGGTTTTGGTTTGGTGTGCTGTTGCCAGTCCTCTGGCTTCTCCTGACAGAGCCTTCACTAGCAGATAATCACATTTCACCCTTTAGAACATGTGATTTCTATTAATGTGGAAGCATTGGCTGGCAGGGCAGCCAGCTTTCCCGTGGCTGCTGGATGCATGTGGTGTGTCCACAGAGCAGGGGCAGAGCCAGCCTGGTTAGTTCCAAGTAAAATCTTGGAGATCTCTGCCTTAAATAGTAATTATTCTGGCAAAGGTCCTTTATACCTTGCTCTAAATGTTATCCCTGCAAAGGCAGAAAATGACTTTGTGGGAAGTCTTTCTTGTTTTAAAAAGTTTTAGCAGAGGCATAGCAGCTTCAGAAATAGAATGTGTGTATTTTTATAGGCCATTATGAAATGAACTTGCAGTAACTAACAATTATTTCACATACCCATTCGCCTTTTCCAGAGACCCTCCAGGATTCAAAATCTCAACGCAAGAACTGCCTTGTGTGTTCCCAAACTATTTTTTCTAAGTGCTAAAGAGAAATTTCCATGAAGCCTCATTCTTCTAGGATGCAGCACCCTATCCATGCCAAGAAAAAAAAAACTTTTAAAACGGTTCTTCAGTATTAGGGTACATTATGAATATGATTAGTTCAAACCTCCCTGGTCATATGAAACATGTCACATAATTGTATTTTTGGTGAGAAAGGAGTGTTACAAAACAAATATTTCCCCATTAGAGCACACTGGAAAATGTTTGCTGACACCTACACTCGAACCCAGCAGGTTCCCTTGGAAGACTTTGGCAAAGAACAGGCCCCTCCTTAATGAGGTGCTGGAGTTGGTTGAAAATTAAATATTAATTTACAAAATTTTTTTTTGCATCTTAAAAGTCAAAACTGTGGTCTGCCTGTGGGTGTCTGTGCTTTCTATGTTCCTCTGGCTTTTGGTTTGTGAAATTTCCTGGGTCAACCAAGGATCATCATCTTTTATTGAATTGCATCATTCTTTCTCTTTCTAAAGCAGTTTGTGGAAAACATCAAGAAGTTTGGTTTTTCAGATTTATTTTTTTCCCTTTCCCCCGAAATTTTTTCTTTCTCTGTGTCTCCTACTGGAAAATTCTTTCTGAAGCTGTTGATGGACTGTTTCATTTGATTCCAGGAAAGCGTAGCTGTGAGGGCCATGGGAGTACAGATCAATAGGTGTGATAATTACTGGTTCCTCTTGGAGAACTTTTCCCCTCCACCACACATTCTAAAGAGTCTATGCCCTCCAGTCATCCTTAGTTGCTCTCAGGAGTCTTGTCTGCTCTGGCTCTGACTGCTGGATTGAAACAGGATGACCAAAGAGGTGGCTGTGGGGCTTTCACTGCCCCTGGCCACAGGCCGTTTAGGGTCCTCTTTTTCAACTACTCCAGGGCTTTCAATTCCAGATCCAGGAATTTCCCCTCTGGCTCTCATGTTCTTAACAGAATTCCTCTCCTTCTTTCTAAACACTAATTCACTCAATTCACCCAAAACTTTGTGTAGTTATGTCGCCTTAATTTGTAAGTAGACTGATGGTTGCAAATAATACTGATCTTTCCAAGGCAAAGTACATACAGTTTAATTCCCTAAGGCTCTGGAAATATTTCTCTTACCTCTGATACTGGAATTTCAAGGCACCAGAGGAGATAAGTAGGATTTAAAGACAGGCCTTTAGGAGATAAGATTTTTAAGCTAAAGAGAAATGTCCATGAAGCCTCATTCTTCTAGGATGCAGCACCCTATCCATGCCAAGAAAAAAAAAACTTTTAAAACGGTTCTTCAGTATTAGGGTACATTATGAATATGATTAGTTCAAACCTCCCTGGTCATATGAAACATGTCACATAATTGTATTTTTGGTGAGAAAGGAGTGTTACAAAACAAATATTTCCCCATTAGAGCACACTGGAAAATGTTTGCTGACACCTACACTCGAACCCAGCAGGTTCCCTTGGAAGACTTTGGCAAAGAACAGGCCCCTCCTTAATGAGGTGCTGGAGTTGGTTGAAAATTAAATATTAATTTACAAAATTTTTTTTTGCATCTTAAAAGTCAAAACTGTGGTCTGCCTGTGGGTGTCTGTGCTTTCTATGTTCCTCTGGCTTTTGGTTTGTGAAATTTCCTGGGTCAACCAAGGATCATCATCTTTTATTGAATTGCATCATTCTTTCTCTTTCTAAAGCAGTTTGTGGAAAACATCAAGAAGTTTGGTTTTTCAGATTTATTTTTTCCTTCCCCAGAAATTTTTTCTTTCTCTGTGTCTCCTACTGGAAAATTCTTTCTGAAGCTGTTGATGGACTGTTTCATTTGATTCCAGGAAAGCGTAGCTGTGAGGGCCATGGGAGTACAGATCAATAGGTGTGATAATTACTGGTTCCTCTTGGAGAACTTTTCCCCTCCACCACACATTCTAAAGAGTCTATGCCCCTCCAGTCATCCTTAGTTGCTCTCAGGAGTCTTGTCTGCTCTGGCTCTGACTGCTGGATTGAAACAGGATGACCAAAGAGGTGGCTGTGGGGCTTTCACTGCCCCTGGCCACAGGCCGTTTAGGGTCCTCTTTTTCAACTACTCCAGGGCTTTCAATTCCAGATCCAGGAATTTCCCCTCTGGCTCTCATGTTCTTAACAGAATTCCTCTCCTTCTTTCTAAACACTAATTCACTCAATTCACCCAAAACTTTGTGTAGTTATGTCGCCTTAATTTGTAAGTAGACTGATGGTTGCAAATAATACTGATCTTTCCAAGGCAAAGTACATACAGTTTAATTCCCTAAGGCTCTGGAAATATTTCTCTTACCTCTGATACTGGAATTTCAAGGCACCAGAGGAGATAAGTAGGATTTAAAGACAGGCTGGCCTTTGAGGATTCTTCCAATCACAACACTTGCTCTGGCCATGATCTTCAGATCTTGGGCATGGGAGTTTCTACTCTAAGGAGAACGCAAATCAATCTACCTACTTAATTCTATTTCCATCTGAAAAGAATTGCTTTTAGAGGGGAGGATGGGAGAGGAAGAGCTTGACAAAATAGTTCTAAAGTGAATAAATACATGAGGATAGCTAAGAAAGCCTTTGAGATGAAGAATAAGGCGGGGTGTACATGCTTAATTAGATATGAAAACATAGGCGTTTCACTCCTGCCTAGCATGTAGAAAAGTTGAAAAAATACCTCTTCTATGCTCACAACAACAAAAGAACCATCAATTATATTGAATCCATCAGAAAGCTAAGGTCATACAGAATCAAAAAGCCTGAAGTCTATGGAGAGACAGCCCCTCCCAAAAGAGATGAAACTAAGTAAGGGCTTACTTGTGGTTGGGTACAGGAAGAAGAGATATTGGGTACTGTACAAAAGTAAAAATTAAAAGAATTCAGCTAAAAGTTACAAAATTGTGAAAGGACAAAAGTGGGCCAGCATGAGGGTACAGCACCCCTGGGAGTTGCAAATCCAGGAGGAATTCACACCCACTTGCCAGTTCTTTTCTGCAGACCTCCACCCATTCTTGGAGAAGAACTGATAGCAGGCAGGAGACCAAAAAAGCCTCCCTTCCCCTTGAGTCTGGAGAAGGGCAGCAAGATTGCTGAGGGAAAGCCACAAAGTTACAAGTCTTTTCCCCCCAAGCCACTGGGCAGTAAACTCTGTTCACTGAGGGCACCCTGAAGATCCACCATAGCAGGCGGAAGAGTAAAAGACAAACAGCAAAACAAAACAAAACCAGGGCTTCCCCTGGTAGTCCAGTGGGTAAGGACACCGCCTTGCAGTGCAAGGGGTGCTGGTTTGATCCCTGGCCTGGGAAGATCCCATGTGCTGAGGAGCGGCTGAACCGATGTGTCCAATTACTGAGCCGGAGCTCTGGAGCGCATGCAACCAGAGCCGGTGCTCTGCGACAACAGAGGCCACCGCGATAGGAGGCCCACAGGAGCCGAAGAACAAAGATGGATGAAAATAGAGAAATGAAAGACCAATAGAAGTGGCCCGCCCGTCCCCCTCCCTCCCCAACCCATACCCGCCCCCCCCAAAAAAAAATTAAAAAAAAAAAAAACTTTAAAAAGAATTAGTCTGTTTAAGAAACAAACAAGAAAACAAAACCAATCTCTCCATCCCTAGGGAATGAGCAAGAAACAGCCCTGGACTCAGGATCCTGTAAGAGGTCTCCTATCAGAGAGACACAGGCAGGACATTCTCTTTTGCACAATACAGAAGACAGAGGTCAACCGCTAGAGAGATGAGGGACATAATTTCTGAGAAACCCCACATCTGAAACCCAACCCCACAGGGGCTGCCTAAGCATGAAACTGAACTAGTAGGAAGCGTATTTTGTACTAGCAGTATACCCTATAGGCTGGAAGCACGTATACCCCACAGGCTGTGTTCAGAGACACAGCTACAAAGTAAAGATTGTAATCTACAAGTAAAGAAATAACACTGAGAAAACTCCTCTGACATCCCAGTAATAATCATACGGCAATGCTAAAGGAATTTGAATCTGGTAATGCACTGAATACAACTATAGCAACACAAAACCCCAATCGAGTTCAAATCCCATTATAACTCACTCAGTTTAGCAGAAGAAAATGAATGCCTATTTCCAGCAAAAATACTGTTTACCTCAGTCTTCTCTGTTCTACATACAATCTCTGATGGTAAGTCAAAAATTAGGAGAAAAACAAAAAAGCAAAGAAGAAAACAAGCCACTGTTAAGAGACAAGGCAATCAAAAGAACCAGACTCAGAGATGGTACAGATGGTAGAACTATCAAATAGGGAATTTAAAATAACTGATTAGAGCATTAATAACCTAGTGGGAAAAGTAGACAATATATATGAACAGATCAAGAATTTCATCAGAGAAATGAAAATCATAGAATCAAATGTAAGTGTTAAAAATAATAGTAGTAAAGATGAATGTTTTTGAATAGCTCATAATAGGTTTGACACAGCAGAGGGAAAAAATCAGTAAACTTGAAGACAGGTCAATAGAAATAACCAAACTGAAACACACAGAGAAACAAACAAAAAACAGATAATCCAAGAACTGTGAGACAGTATCAAATATTCTAACTGGAATTCTAGAAATAGAGAAGAGAATGATTCAGAAGAAATATTTAAAGAGATTATAATCAAATTTTCCCAAAACTAATGAAATATATCATGCCATAGACCCAAGAATCCCAGAGAAATCTAGGCAAGATAAATGAAAAATAAATTAATAAAAAAACAAGCTCACCAAGTTACTTTGGAACTGCTGAATTGAATTATAACCACAAACATCTGAAAAGTTCAACAAGAAAGTAACAACCTTAAAAAAAAACTCATATAATTCCACTGGAAAATTCTATCAAGTGTTTAAAGAAAAACTGCCAATTATACACTATATATTATATTCTAGAAAATAGAAGAGAGGGTAACATACCTTGATTGATTTTATGAGGCCAGGATTACCCTGATATCAAAATTAGACAAAGACAGTTTAAATAACTATCTTTAAAAATAAATAAATAACTATCTTTTTGATATGAAGAAATCTCTTTAATATTAGGAATATATTAAAAAAGGATAGTCTGTGCATAAACACCAAATAAATGATAAACAAATCATTAAAAAGTGTTTGTGTTGAAATTGGGCATCCCAGGTTGGCTCACTGGTAAAGAATTTGTCTGCAATGAAGGAGATGCAAGTTTTATCCTTGGGTCAGAAAGATTCCTTGGAGTAGGAAATGGCAACCCACGCAGTATTCTTGCTGGAAAACCCCCATGGACAGAGAAGCCTGGTGAGCTCCTCTGGGGTCCCAAAGAATCACCAGCGGGTTTTTTTGGGGGGGAGGAGCAGGTTGGAGAGGGAGGGGGCAGGCGGGCCACTTCTATTGGTCTTTCATTTATCTATTTTCATCCATCTTTGTTCTTTGGCCCATGTGGGCCTCCCATCACAGTGGCCTCTGTTGTCACAGAGCACCAGCTCTGGGCGCATGCACTCCAGAGCTCCAGCTCGGTAATTGGACACATCAGTCCAGCCACTCTGTGGCACGTGGGATCTTCCCAGGCCAGGGATCAAACCGGCGCCCCTTGCACTGCAAGGCGGTGTCCTTACCCACTGGACTACCAGGGAAGCCCCCAAAGAATCAGATACAGCTAAGCACACATGCAAACACTGATATTAAAAAACTGACAGAAAAAAGAATAATACATCATGAACAAATGAGGTTTATCCTGGGAAAACAAGTTTGGTTCAATTTTTTAAAATCAATCAGTGTCTTCTACCATATTAATAGCCTAAAGAAGGAAAACCATAACATCATATCAATTGATGCAGAAAAAAACATTTATCAAACATCAAGATCCACTCATAATAAAAACTCTCCGTGGAAATTTCTTTAAAAATTAAAAATAGAAGCACCATATGACCCAGCAATCCCACTCTTAGGCTTATACCCTGATCAAATTAAAGCTGAAAGAAGCACCTGTACCCCAATGTTCATTGCAGCTCTCTATACAAGAACATGGAAGCAACCTAGATGCCCATCGACAAATGAATGGATACAAAAGCTCTGGTACATATATACAATGGAATACTACACAGCTGTAAAAAGAAATGCAGAAGAATCAGCCCTAATGAGGTGGCTGGATCTAGAACCTATCATAAAAAGTGAAATTAGTCAGAAAGAGGACAAGTATAATATACTAAAATATATGTATGGGATCTAGTAAGATGGTGATGATTCCGTCGCAGTGAAGCGATGGAAAGACAGACATGGACAGTGGACATATGGACATTGTGGGGAAGGAACAATGGGTGACAAGCATAAAGAAAGTAGCATGAAGGCCTGTACTATCATATGTGAAGAAAATAGCTATAGTCATTGCTCCGTGAGAAAAGCAGATTCTTCACGGGTGCTGTATGACGGTCTGGAGGGGTGGGATGGGGAGGATATACATATGACTGATCTGAGAACATACATATCTGTAAACAACAAAACTCTGTAAAAGTTAAAAGCAAAATAAAAGTTTTTTTAAAAAAAAAAACTCTCTGTGGAATAGGAGAAGGAAATTCCTCAAATTGATAAAGGACATTTACGCAGCTACCATCATGACTAATGGTGAAAGATGAATGCTTTCTGTTGATACTCTCTCCCCACTCCTATTGAAAACCTTACTGAAAGTCCTGACAAGTGCAATGAAGAGTAAAAAGTAATAAAGAGTATGGAGTTTGGAAATGAAATGAAGCCAAAGCTGCAAAATTTATGTATCTGGCTTGAGCACTCAGAAGCTGTGAGAGTGCTCACCACCTAACTCTAAGACTTCTGTGCTGGGATAAGTTGGTCATGGAACAGGTTAGATCAACAGTAGGTCACCCACCAACTTTAAGAAAACCATAACATCATATCAATTGATGCAGAAAAAAACATTTATCAAACATCAAGATCCACTCATAATAAAAACTCTCCGTGGAAATTTCTTTAAAAATTAAAAATAGAAGCACCATATGACCCAGCAATCCCACTCTTAGGCTTATACCCTGATCAAATTAAAGCTGAAAGAAGCACCTGTACCCCAATGTTCATTGCAGCTCTCTATACAAGAACATGGAAGCAACCTAGATGCCCATCGACAAATGAATGGATACAAAAGCTCTGGTACATATATACAATGGAATACTACACAGCTGTAAAAAGAAATGCAGAAGAATCAGCCCTAATGAGGTGGCTGGATCTAGAACCTATCATAAAAAGTGAAATTAGTCAGAAAGAGGACAAGTATAATATACTAAAATATATGTATGGGATCTAGTAAGATGGTGATGATTCCGTCGCAGTGAAGCGATGGAAAGACAGACATGGACAGTGGACATATGGACATTGTGGGGAAGGAACAATGGGTGACAAGCATAAAGAAAGTAGCATGAAGGCCTGTACTATCATATGTGAAGAAAATAGCTATAGTCATTGCTCCGTGAGAAAAGCAGATTCTTCACGGGTGCTGTATGACGGTCTGGAGGGGTGGGATGGGGAGGATATACATATGACTGATCTGAGAACATACATATCTGTAAACAACAAAACTCTGTAAAAGTTAAAAGCAAAATAAAAGTTTTTTTAAACACAAAAACTCTCTGTGGAATAGGAGAAGGAAATTCCTCAAATTGATAAAGGACATTTACGCAGCTACCATCATGACTAATGGTGAAAGATGAATGCTTTCTGTTGATACTCTCTCCCCACTCCTATTGAAAACCTTACTGAAAGTCCTGACAAGTGCAATGAAGAGTAAAAAGTAATAAAGAGTATGGAGTTTGGAAATGAAATGAAGCCAAAGCTGCAAAATTTATGTATCTGGCTTGAGCACTCAGAAGCTGTGAGAGTGCTCACCACCTAACTCTAAGACTTCTGTGCTGGGATAAGTTGGTCATGGAACAGGTTAGATCAACAGTAGGTCACCCACCAACTTTAAGAAAATTTCCATGCAACAAAGTACACTGTAAAACACCACAGAATCTCATCCCTAAGTGACACATTCCTCTTAGCTATTAATTTGGCTCCAAAGACCCAAGATTTGGCTAAAGAAATGTGATTCTCAAGTTTCAAAAAATTGAGCATGCCACCTTCCAGCTCATCTTTTTATTTCAATTGTGGTCCTGAAAGCTATAGATGTCTACAAAAATGACCATATCTTACTAAGACAACCTAGAATTACAATAACTCTTATGGTATGGAGAATGTTCCAATTAGCCAAAATCATTCATTTAAGAAGTACACATGAAAGTAAGTGTTCCCAAACCAAATAGATTGAGATTTTTTTAACTGAAAATACACAGAAGGCTCCAAGTCTTCAAGATTACAAAATAGCTTCATTGAAAGATTCATTGCAAAAGGTTAATGAAAAATCAAAGACACAAGAGGTAACTAAAACAAAAGACTGTAAGACTAACATGACTCCTACCTCTCCCCTCAATTCCTCCTTTATCTGAGCACTCAGTCTATGAGGACTCCATTGAATTGCTTTTCTACTCCAAAGGGATTACAAGACCATAAACACAAAGCTGCCAGGTTAGCTGCCTTACAGTTGCAATAGTTTCAAAATCCAGAAACCTTAAATCAGTAATACTTGAATCTTCCCCACCACACCCAACATCAAAACATTGGCCCAGACATCAGTATCTCATTTGCAATCAACCAAGGCATTGGAAAAAATTATCCTTGAAGGTTTGGTCAAATCTTTCCATCCAACTTGAATGCCCTCACATCAACCCTGGAAGGAGGGCCCTCCCAGGGATTGATGGCATTTCAAGGGATTCTCCAGCAAACTTCTATCAGTTATTCTCTTAAGCAGCCAATAAGTGTTCTAGAAACTGTATGAAATTCCCAGAAACCTGATTTGTCCTGGTATAATGTTGCTACCTTAACATGTTGTATGTCTTCAAAATAACAAATTTCCTTGTCAATTCCATTATAATGCACTCACCAAATCTTCAACCATGAGAATTTAAAATTTTGTCATTTATACATCCCTTATACATATAATCTAAAAAAGAAATGATGCAAAAGAATTTACTTAAAAAACAGAAAAGAGACTTACAGACTTAAAAAACGAATTGACCCTTGCCCAGAAGAAGGGATAGTTAGGGAGTTTGGGAAGGTCATGTACACTCTGCTATATTCAAAATGGATAACCGACAAGCACCTATTGTATAGCACACAGAACTCTACTCAATTTTAAATGGCAGCCTGGATGGGAGGAGGGGGGCTTGGGGGAGAACGGCAACATGTGTATGTTTGATTGAGTCCCTTCACTGTCCACCACAACATTGTTAATTGGCCCCAGGACAAAATAAGAAGCTTGAAAAAAAATTGGTCCTTTATAGACAAGTTATTGTTTTACTCTGATGAATTTGCACAAGGGAGATTCAAGAAGACCCTGCCAGGTACTCTTGACCCCTGACACCACTGTCAAATGACAAGGTGGTAAATTTCACAACTGAAGAATGCACCACCTCATATCTGGTTATGTGTAAATGCTGGAGACCTCAAGATCAAACGACTCAAAGAGAAGTTGCTGACATCAGCACAGACTGCTTCTTCCTAAGTCGTCAGATCTACAATGTTTCTTTCTAGTCTTACTTCCCTCTCAGACTTTTTCCTAATTCTTATTCCATGAAGGGTCTTTATGAACCTTTTGTCTACCTTTTCCCTTGCTCTGGTCCACAAAGGTAACATATATGTTAGAAAAGGTCAAAGGAGGGAATGATCCAACCTCTGACAATAGTTCAAGTTGCCACAATGGTGATCCTGTCGTTCTGCCCATCTTAAACTTCTCCCTGACTTCCAATGCCTGCTTTTCTGGAACACCCTCTCTCTATCACACCAGGTTGCCTAAACACGGGGACACATTAACATGCCTCTGGTTAACAATCTAAACCCAGGAACCTGGGACCCAGGCTCTGTACAAAGAGGGCACAGGGCAAATACAACCAAAATAAAACCTCCCAGGTACAGACCTTTCAATTTTGCGATGCATGCTGCACCTTTCCATCTGAGTCATGGCTGCACTTTCGTTGTATGTCTTCAAAATAACAAATTTCCTTGTCAATTCCATTATAATGCACTCACCAAATCTTCAACCATGAGAATTTAAAATTTTGTCATTTATACATCCCTTATACATATAATCTAAAAAAGAAATGATGCAAAAGAATTTACTTAAAAAACAGAAAAGAGACTTACAGACTTAAAAAACGAATTGACCCTTGCCCAGAAGAAGGGATAGTTAGGGAGTTTGGGAAGGTCATGTACACTCTGCTATATTCAAAATGGATAACCGACAAGCACCTATTGTATAGCACACAGAACTCTACTCAATTTTAAATGGCAGCCTGGATGGGAGGAGGGGGGCTTGGGGGAGAACGGCAACATGTGTATGTTTGATTGAGTCCCTTCACTGTCCACCACAACATTGTTAATTGGCCCCAGGACAAAATAAGAAGCTTGAAAAAAAATTGGTCCTTTATAGACAAGTTATTGTTTTACTCTGATGAATTTGCACAAGGGAGATTCAAGAAGACCCTGCCAGGTACTCTTGACCCCTGACACCACTGTCAAATGACAAGGTGGTAAATTTCACAACTGAAGAATGCACCACCTCATATCTGGTTATGTGTAAATGCTGGAGACCTCAAGATCAAACGACTCAAAGAGAAGTTGCTGACATCAGCACAGACTGCTTCTTCCTAAGTCGTCAGATCTACAATGTTTCTTTCTAGTCTTACTTCCCTCTCAGACTTTTTCCTAATTCTTATTCCATGAAGGGTCTTTATGAACCTTTTGTCTACCTTTTCCCTTGCTCTGGTCCACAAAGGTAACATATATGTTAGAAAAGGTCAAAGGAGGGAATGATCCAACCTCTGACAATAGTTCAAGTTGCCACAATGGTGATCCTGTCGTTCTGCCCATCTTAAACTTCTCCCTGACTTCCAATGCCTGCTTTTCTGGAACACCCTCTCTCTATCACACCAGGTTGCCTAAACACGGGGACACATTAACATGCCTCTGGTTAACAATCTAAACCCAGGAACCTGGGACCCAGGCTCTGTACAAAGAGGGGGGCACAGGGCAAATACAACCAAAATAAAACCTCCCATGCAGTCTACAGACCTTTCAATTTTGCTGATGTCTATGGCTGTCACCTTTCCAGTCTGGAGCCACAGATTCAAATGGGAGTTACCAGGAGAAATTCATGATTCAAATGTCTCTTCCTTTGACACATTCCTACACGCCTGGCTAAAAGTAATTTCAAATGAAGTTCTGATCAGAAACCTCTCTTTAACTCTCAAAGATATTTTGTAATCTACTGCTAAAGCAATAGCTGCCCAACAAAAGTCTCTAGACTGTCTGGCCAAAATTGTTCTTGACAGAAGTACAGTCCTTGATTATCTTTTAGCTGAGCAAGGAGATGTCTGTGCTACAGCCAAACCACTTGCTGCATGTGAACTGACACTTCTAGGGAAGTTGCAACTCAACTACATAATATCATAGAACAAGCCACTGGCTTAAGATAGGGACTCTTTCAACAGGGTCATTCTTTGACTTATTTGATTCTGATTGGGTCCTGTGGGCCCTGGCACTGAAGTGCTCTCCAGACGCTGGGAATTACCCTCCTTGCAATAACCCTGGCAGTTTCCCTGGTGTGCTGTAATCTCTCAAAAGCTTTAAACGCATGTTCACAGCTGCTAACCACCAACCAAAATGATCTCCTTATGTACAGAACATCAGAAAAGGAAGAGGATGGCCAGCTTAAAAACTGTGAACACGACATCACGACCTATAAATATCACACAGAGATTGGTCCAAACTGTAAGAATTCCAGAGTGGCCTCTGGGAGGAGTGCTCATGCCTTAATATTTTCATTGTGTCTCTCAGACAGAAAGTCTAATCGATAGGTGAGAATTGTTATAAACCAGACAACAGTCTCCAAATGAAGTCACACTAAGACCCAAGTCACCAAACCGAGACTTGATGAGGTTTCAGCCTCTCCTAGAAATGGAATCATAAACCAATCAATCCTGAATCACATGCTCAGCCCTAGTCAGGTCATCAGCTTGATAGACCCCCCCCATCCTCTCAAGTAGGGCTCCCCAAACCTTTGGAATCTAAATAATGCCTGATGGTCTGAGGTGGAGCTGATGGGGAAATAATAGAAATACAGTGCAAAATAAATGTAACGTGATTAAAACATCCCGAAACCATTTCCCCCACCCCTGCTCTGTGGAAAATGGTCTTCCGCAAAACCCGTTCCTGGTGCCAAAAACGGCTGGGAACGCGGTGCTAAATAAAAGCAACTGTGCAATCGTCAGCCTCCTTTCTTCCTGATACAACTTACTTGTTCCTGCTTCCTCCTGCCTACAGCTCCAGAGAGCCCTTTTATCCACTCAACTGGTTGTTGCCCAATTCATGAATCACTGAATAAAGCCAATAGGACATTTTTGTAATCTAGGGAACGTTGCTCTGAAATTGTTCTTGACAGAAGTACAGTCCTTGATTATCTTTTAGCTGAGCAAGGAGATGTCTGTGCTACAGCCAAACCACTTGCTGCATGTGAACTGACACTTCTAGGGAAGTTGCAACTCAACTACATAATATCATAGAACAAGCCACTGGCTTAAGATAGGGACTCTTTCAACAGGGTCATTCTTTGACTTATTTGATTCTGATTGGGTCCTGTGGGCCCTGGCACTGAAGTGCTCTCCAGACGCTGGGAATTACCCTCCTTGCAATAACCCTGGCAGTTTCCCTGGTGTGCTGTAATCTCTCAAAAGCTTTAAACGCATGTTCACAGCTGCTAACCACCAACCAAAATGATCTCCTTATGTACAGAACATCAGAAAAGGAAGAGGATGGCCAGCTTAAAAACTGTGAACACGACATCACGACCTATAAATATCACACAGAGATTGGTCCAAACTGTAAGAATTCCAGAGTGGCCTCTGGGAGGAGTGCTCATGCCTTAATATTTTCATTGTGTCTCTCAGACAGAAAGTCTAATCGATAGGTGAGAATTGTTATAAACCAGACAACAGTCTCCAAATGAAGTCACACTAAGACCCAAGTCACCAAACCGAGACTTGATGAGGTTTCAGCCTCTCCTAGAAATGGAATCATAAACCAATCAATCCTGAATCACATGCTCAGCCCTAGTCAGGTCATCAGCTTGATAGACCCCCACCATCCTCTCAAGTAGGGCTCCCCAAACCTTTGGAATCTAAATAATGCCTGATGGTCTGAGGTGGAGCTGATGGGGAAATAATAGAAATACAGTGCAAAATAAATGTAACGTGATTAAAACATCCCGAAACCATTTCCCCCACCCCTGCTCTGTGGAAAATGGTCTTCCGCAAAACCCGTTCCTGGTGCCAAAAAAGGCTGGGAACCGCGGTGCTAAATAAAAGCAACTGTGCAATCGTCAGCCTCCTTTCTTCCTGATACAACTTACTTGTTCCTGCTTCCTCCTGCCTACAGCTCCAGAGAGCCCTTTTTTATCCACTCAACTGGTTGTTGCCCAATTCATGAATCACTGAATAAAGCCAATAGGACCTATAAAATGCACTCAGGTGAATTCTGGTTTCTTAACACATGCAAGAACCTCACAGCAGAATATTGCCAAACCCCCTGACTCAACATGTGTACTCTTATTATATACATTTTAGAATACTTTTACATTTTATACACACAGAATATGCTGCTACTATTTTTTTTTTTACTCTTGACCACCATTTATCTTTTTAGAACAATTTGAAATTTTAGTGCATTTTACCTGCATTTATTCAAATTCCAGTGCGCCTCCATCTTGCCTCATATTCTCCCACCTGAAGAAATTCAACATTTTCTGTAACAGCACATCTGCCAGCATCTGAGCTTTCCTTTTCTGAATTCTTCCCCCTTCCTTAGGGTGGAGGGGTTTTGGTTTTATTCTCCCAGGTTTGCCAGCACTCTAAGGGAAACAGTTTTTCACCCTTTCTCCAACAGATGAGGCTTTTTTTGCTCCAGCAGGTATATGGGGGAGACTTCTGGTAGGGTTTTGTGGCTCCCTGCAGGGGCTGTTTTCCCCTTCTCCAGACTTGCACTACTGAGGGGGTTCTCAGGACTTGAGGCAGTCTTTTCAGTGAAAGCTCCATGGAGAAAAGCCTGTGAGAAGACACAAACCCTCTCTATGCCTGTAGTCTCATGGGCTATGTGCTCTCTCTGCAGCCCACGCTCACTCCCCACCAGGTCTTTACCGACTCCAGCTGAATTCTATTGACTGCATCTGCTCCTGGGCCAGCCACAGGCTCTCCTGTCCCGCACTCCATCCGCAGGCCCACATGATCCTTGATTTCCGGTGGTGATGCCCTGTGACCTCAGCTTTGTGATGGATCCAAAATGTAAAAGCGCTCCTTCTAGAACTCTACATCGTCAGCACTTCCCCTTTCTGCTCTGTGGAAAATGGTCTTCCGAAAACCCGTTCCTGGTGCCAAAAGGCTGGGAACGGTGCTAAATAAAAGCAACTGTGCAATCGTCAGCCTCCTTTCTTCCTGATACAACTTACTTGTTCCTGCTTCCTCCTGCCTACAGCTCCAGAGAGCCCTTTTTTATCCACTCAACTGGTTGTTGCCCAATTCATGAATCACTGAATAAAGCCAATAGGACCTATAAAATGCACTCAGGTGAATTCTGGTTTCTTAACACATGCAAGAACCTCACAGCAGAATATTGCCAAACCCCCTGACTCAACATGTGTACTCTTATTATATACATTTTAGAATACTTTTACATTTTATACACACAGAATATGCTGCTACTATTTTTTTTTTTACTCTTGACCACCATTTATCTTTTTAGAACAATTTGAAATTTTAGTGCATTTTACCTGCATTTATTCAAATTCCAGTGCGCCTCCATCTTGCCTCATATTCTCCCACCTGAAGAAATTCAACATTTTCTGTAACAGCACATCTGCCAGCATCTGAGCTTTCCTTTTCTGAATTCTTCCCCCTTCCTTAGGGTGGAGGGGTTTTGGTTTTATTCTCCCAGGTTTGCCAGCACTCTAAGGGAAACAGTTTTTCACCCTTTCTCCAACAGATGAGGCTTTTTTTGCTCCAGCAGGTATATGGGGGAGACTTCTGGTAGGGTTTTGTGGCTCCCTGCAGGGGCTGTTTTCCCCTTCTCCAGACTTGCACTACTGAGGGGGTTCTCAGGACTTGAGGCAGTCTTTTCAGTGAAAGCTCCATGGAGAAAAGCCTGTGAGAAGACACAAACCCTCTCTATGCCTGTAGTCTCATGGGCTATGTGCTCTCTCTGCAGCCCACGCTCACTCCCCACCAGGTCTTTACCGACTCCAGCTGAATTCTATTGACTGCATCTGCTCCTGGGCCAGCCACAGGCTCTCCTGTCCCGCACTCCATCCGCAGGCCCACATGATCCTTAGATTTCCGGTGGGGTGATGCCCTGTGACCTCAGCTTTGTGATGGATCCCCAAAATGTAAAAAGCGCTCCTTCTAGAACTCTACATCTTGAGCTTCTTTATTCTCTTTTCACCAGGCTAACTCCCAGGGCCATGTCCTGCTGCAGAGAATTTTTCATCCCTACAAGAATGCCTTCCTGAAGCCACAGCTGATGAGAATTGAAAGGAGCCAATAATATGGTTAACAAGAAGGCAGGCCTATCACCTGGAGGTAGCAGCGTTCCAGGAGTCAGCTCTACCTCCTGAAGAGCCAGGGGTCTAAGCAGAGTCCAGCTTGCCGAGGAGGCAGTGGGGATGCCATAAGCTACCTGGGATCCTTCACTTTCCAGGCCCTGCCTGTCGCCAGAGCCTGTCGGTCTCCTGAGTGACAACCTGGGAGGCAGGGTCCTGCCCCCACTCTAGGAGCATCCCCATGTGTGATACCAGGATCTCCCTTTCAGAGCTGTGGGGGGCAGTGAGGATTGTTTCAGCTTTTGCAGGTGAAGATAATGTTTGAGGGGCTTTGCTGGTGAAGACCCAGGGAAGGGGTAAATAATCTGCCTGCAATGCAGGGGATGTGGGTTTGATCTCTGGGTTGGAAAGATCCCCTGAAGAAGGAAACGCCAACCCACCCCAGTATCCTTGCCTGGGAAATGCCATGGACAGAGGAGCCTGGCAGGCTACAGTTCATGGAGTGACTAAGAATTGGACATGACTGAGTGACTGAACAATAACAACATGGGTTGAGATCTTTTTTATTGGAAATAGCAAAAAGCACTGCTCCTGGTCCACACTGTGTACCTGTTTAGTTGTCTGAGCTGTTCTGGCTTCCAGCTGGTTCCTTAGACTTCATTCTTCAACAGAAAGCAGAGACAAGGTGAAGAGATGCATACATCGTGCCTGTTGTACATATGGGGCCTGTGTCTGTGTGAAACTAAAGTTGATTTCTTTCTTTCTAATAGGAAACAGCTGAGCACATAGCCAAGCCTCCCACTAGACTGCACTCAGGGCTGCCTTTCTTAGCAGAAATCATCATTCTCTTGCCTTCAAAGATGGCAATGCTTTGTGCACATTCATCAATGAAACTTTTTACAGGTATACTATGGAAAAGCATACCTGTGGTTCTATGTAGCATTCTCTTTTAGCGTTTTCATCTAACACTCATCTCAAAATACCCCTTAAGCTTTTGTCATCTGTACTTTACAGACAATACAGTTGAGGCTCCTAGGAATGACTAACCTGAACATTTCCACTGTGAGTGGCACAAGTGGGCCCCGGTGGGGACCTGAAGCAGCTGATGAGTAGCAATATGGTTAACAAGAAGGCAGGCCTATCACCTGGAGGTAGCGTTCCAGGAGTCAGCTCTACCTCCTGAAGAGCCAGGGGTCTAAGCAGAGTCCAGCTTGCCGAGGAGGCAGTGGGGATGCCATAAGCTACCTGGGATCCTTCACTTTCCAGGCCCTGCCTGTCGCCAGAGCCTGTCGGTCTCCTGAGTGACAACCTGGGAGGCAGGGTCCTGCCCCCACTCTAGGAGCATCCCCATGTGTGATACCAGGATCTCCCTTTCAGAGCTGTGGGGGGCAGTGAGGATTGTTTCAGCTTTTGCAGGTGAAGATAATGTTTGAGGGGCTTTGCTGGTGAAGACCCAGGGAAGGGGTAAATAATCTGCCTGCAATGCAGGGGATGTGGGTTTGATCTCTGGGTTGGAAAGATCCCCTGAAGAAGGAAACGCCAACCCACCCCAGTATCCTTGCCTGGGAAATGCCATGGACAGAGGAGCCTGGCAGGCTACAGTTCATGGAGTGACTAAGAATTGGACATGACTGAGTGACTGAACAATAACAACATGGGTTGAGATCTTTTTTATTGGAAATAGCAAAAAGCACTGCTCCTGGTCCACACTGTGTACCTGTTTAGTTGTCTGAGCTGTTCTGGCTTCCAGCTGGTTCCTTAGACTTCATTCTTCAACAGAAAGCAGAGACAAGGTGAAGAGATGCATACATCGTGCCTGTTGTACATATGGGGCCTGTGTCTGTGTGAAACTAAAGTTGATTTCTTTCTTTCTAATAGGAAACAGCTGAGCACATAGCCAAGCCTCCCACTAGACTGCACTCAGGGCTGCCTTTCTTAGCAGAAATCATCATTCTCTTGCCTTCAAAGATGGCAATGCTTTGTGCACATTCATCAATGAAACTTTTTACAGGTATACTATGGAAAAGCATACCTGTGGTTCTATGTAGCATTCTCTTTTAGCGTTTTCATCTAACACTCATCTCAAAATACCCCTTAAGCTTTTGTCATCTGTACTTTACAGACAATACAGTTGAGGCTCCTAGGAATGACTAACCTGAAATCACTTAGCCCTGAAGCAGAGGAAATGTCCTGGAGTGGCACAAGTGGGCCCCCAGGTGGGGACACATGGTGGGGAGAGAGGGGGACAACTTTAAGTGGGAGCTGCCTTCAATGGTATACTTTGCCTTTGCAACCAAGTCCGCCTGTTGGAGTCTGAGCTTATATGTCACTCAGTCACAGCAAGAAACAGATGACACACTCAGAAGGAAACTTTAGTAAAGGGACTTTGTAATAAGCAAAGCTTAAGGGACTCACCAAGGGATAGTAAAGCACCCCAGGGTTGCATGCAGTGTATTAGTCTGCTAGGGCGACCAGGATCAAACACCACAAACTGGGTGGCCTAAACAACAGAAATTTATCTGCTCATGATTCTGGAGGCTAGAAGTCCAGGATCAAGGTGCGACAGGGTTGGTTTCTTCTAAGGCCTGTGCCCTTGTCACTATGCCATCTTGTCACTATGGCCTCACATGGACTTTCCTCTGTACACGTACCTCCCTGGTGTCTCTCTGTGCAGCCACATTTTCTCATAAAGACAGCAATCAGACTGTATTGGAGCTCAATCCAGTGGTCCCATTTTAATTTCCCTTTAAAGGCCTGATCTCCAAATACAGTTACATTCCGAGGTCCTGGGGTTTAGGAATTTCAGCGTGTGAATTTGAGGGGACAAAATTCAGCCTGTGACAGCTAGTAAAAATGGAGGGGCAGCTATTACTGCCCTGTGACTGAAGGGGCAAGAGGAGAGGAGGCCACCAGAACCCCGATGCTGGCAAGACTGGCTGTGTGGAGAAGCTACCTTACAGGAACTGTGTGTTTGGTGGAGAGGAGCAGCCAAGTCTCCCAGCAAGGAGTGGAAGAAATTCCCTTATGTCACTGTCCTCCTCTCTGAGCTGCACTCCAAAAGGGAACATGCCTTTCTTGGGCCCAGAAATCATCATTCTCTTGCCTTCAAAGATGGCAATGCTTTGTGCACATTCATCAATGAAACTTTTTACAGGTATACTATGGAAAAGCATACCTGTGGTTCTATGTAGCATTCTCTTTTAGCGTTTTCATCTAACACTCATCTCAAAATACCCCTTAAGCTTTTGTCATCTGTACTTTACAGACAATACAGTTGAGGCTCCTAGGAATGACTAACCTGAAATCACTTAGCCCTGAAGCAGAGGAAATGTCCTGGAGTGGCACAAGTGGGCCCCCAGGTGGGGACACATGGTGGGGAGAGAGGGGGACAACTTTAAGTGGGAGCTGCCTTCAATGGTATACTTTGCCTTTGCAACCAAGTCCGCCTGTTGGAGTCTGAGCTTATATGTCACTCAGTCACAGCAAGAAACAGATGACACACTCAGAAGGAAACTTTAGTAAAGGGACTTTGTAATAAGCAAAGCTTAAGGGACTCACCAAGGGATAGTAAAGCACCCCAGGGTTGCATGCAGTGTATTAGTCTGCTAGGGCGACCAGGATCAAACACCACAAACTGGGTGGCCTAAACAACAGAAATTTATCTGCTCATGATTCTGGAGGCTAGAAGTCCAGGATCAAGGTGCGACAGGGTTGGTTTCTTCTAAGGCCTGTGCCCTTGTCACTATGCCATCTTGTCACTATGGCCTCACATGGACTTTCCTCTGTACACGTACCTCCCTGGTGTCTCTCTGTGCAGCCACATTTTCTCATAAAGACAGCAATCAGACTGTATTGGAGCTCAATCCAGTGGTCCCATTTTAATTTCCCTTTAAAGGCCTGATCTCCAAATACAGTTACATTCCGAGGTCCTGGGGTTTAGGAATTTCAGCGTGTGAATTTGAGGGGACAAAATTCAGCCTGTGACAGCTAGTAAAAATGGAGGGGCAGCTATTACTGCCCTGTGACTGAAGGGGCAAGAGGAGAGGGGAGGCCACCAGAACCCCGATGCTGGCAAGACTGGCTGTGTGGAGAAGCTACCTTACAGGAACTGTGTGTTTGGTGGAGAGGAGCAGCCAAGTCTCCCAGCAGAGGGAGTCAGGGGAAGAAATTCCCTTATGTCACTGTCCTCCTCTCTCTGAGCTCCCATGGCCGTCCCTCTGGCTGAATCCAATGGGAAGCCAGAGAGGCAAGGGAACGCACTGACAGTCCTATGGGGTCAGCCTCCAAGACTTAGAGTGAGGTGGGAAAGGGGAGAGGGCAAGCACAAGACACACAGGATGACTGGGAAACTGACTGCTGCCTCCTGCTCTGAAGCCACAGTGATGTACGACAGGAGCATTCACTTGCTTGATTTTTAAATCTGGGTTATGGTCAATAACCACACCCTGCAAGCAACTGTGTCTGCAGGACATTTTGAGGACACATTTCCTAAGAAACAGTCCTCCCTAGGGTCGAGGTGAGTGTTGTCCACATTGCTCAAGTATCAGCAGAGAAGGGTCAGGTGGACCTGGGTTTCCACCCTCCCCTCAGAGCCCCTTCCAGTCAGAGTCCGTGGGCACACGTCATCACGCCTCTAGGCCTTTGTGCATGTTACCTGCCCTTCACGCCTGTTCACTGCTGTTGTTGCTGTTCAGTTGCTCAGGCGTGTCTGACCCTTTGCAGCCCCATGGACTGCAGCACACTAGGCTTCCCTGTCCTTCACCACCTCCTGGAGTTTGCTCCAACTCATGTCCACTGAGTCCCTGATGCCATCCAACCATCTCATCCTCTGTTGCCCACTTCTCCTGCCCTCAATCTTTCTTTCCCAGCATCAGGTCTTTCCCAATGAGTCCTTTTCACTGGATGACCCTCCCTGGTGTCTCTCTGTGCAGCCACATTTTCTCATAAAGACAGCAATCAGACTGTATTGGAGCTCAATCCAGTGGTCCCATTTTAATTTCCCTTTAAAGGCCTGATCTCCAAATACAGTTACATTCCGAGGTCCTGGGGTTTAGGAATTTCAGCGTGTGAATTTGAGGGGACAAAATTCAGCCTGTGACAGCTAGTAAAAATGGAGGGGCAGCTATTACTGCCCTGTGACTGAAGGGGCAAGAGGAGAGGGGAGGCCACCAGAACCCCGATGCTGGCAAGACTGGCTGTGTGGAGAAGCTACCTTACAGGAACTGTGTGTTTGGTGGAGAGGAGCAGCCAAGTCTCCCAGCAGAGGGAGTCAGGAAGAAATTCCCTTATGTCACTGTCCTCCTCTCTGAGCTCCCATGGCCGTCCCTCTGGCTGAATCCAATGGGAAGCCAGAGAGGCAAGGGAACGCACTGACAGTCCTATGGGGTCAGCCTCCAAGACTTAGAGTGAGGTGGGAAAGGGGAGAGGGCAAGCACAAGACACACAGGATGACTGGGAAACTGACTGCTGCCTCCTGCTCTGAAGCCACAGTGATGTACGACAGGAGCATTCACTTGCTTGATTTTTAAATCTGGGTTATGGTCAATAACCACACCCTGCAAGCAACTGTGTCTGCAGGACATTTTGAGGACACATTTCCTAAGAAACAGTCCTCCCTAGGGTCGAGGTGAGTGTTGTCCACATTGCTCAAGTATCAGCAGAGAAGGGTCAGGTGGACCTGGGTTTCCACCCTCCCCTCAGAGCCCCTTCCAGTCAGAGTCCGTGGGCACACGTCATCACGCCTCTAGGCCTTTGTGCATGTTACCTGCCCTTCACGCCTGTTCACTGCTGTTGTTGCTGTTCAGTTGCTCAGGCGTGTCTGACCCTTTGCAGCCCCATGGACTGCAGCACACTAGGCTTCCCTGTCCTTCACCACCTCCTGGAGTTTGCTCCAACTCATGTCCACTGAGTCCCTGATGCCATCCAACCATCTCATCCTCTGTTGCCCACTTCTCCTGCCCTCAATCTTTCTTTCCCAGCATCAGGTCTTTCCCAATGAGTCCTTTTCACTGGATGACCCTTACTTACTCTTCAAGAGCAGGACTAAGGACAGTCTCTGAACTTTCTGTAAAGTAAGGAGACTCTTAGTGGAGATAAACCGGCACAGTTTTCTATTAGAGGACAATAGCAAGTGATGTGAGTGATTTTCCAAAGATCTTAACACTTTAATAGGTCTCACCTCACTATCTAGGTGAGGGCAAAGGAAGGCTGGCCTCCATCCACCCCTGAGTATATCCCCGGGGAGCACTGTGCAAGGTCAGGAGACTTGGAAAAGCAGAAGTGACGGTTGCTGCCCTGCAGTAACTTCCAGGCCGGCAACAGAAACCACACACACACACACGAGACGCCTCTGACCACACCACCGTGTACTCCTCTGTGGCCTCTCACTGAGGCGCAGACGGCCTCTCCCGTGTTGCTGTGCTAAGTGCTCCAGGCAGTGCAGCACTCGACACTGTGTGCAACCTACTCCAGCGGTCAGAAGCTGGACTTGGGAAACAGTCTTGCATCTGGGTTTTTGCCGTCTCTGACATGGGTCATTTCATCACTCTGAAGCTACTTCACCATCTGAACAATGAAAATTATAGTGTCTTCTGCATAGGATTAGTGTGAGGGTAAAATAAACTAGTAGCATAGATTAAGTACTAACTGTTGTCTTATTTTATTGACGAAAGTACTCAGGCCTTCAGAAGAGAAATCACTGTGGGCTAGGGGACCAGGAAAGGTTTCACAGGACATGAGAGACTTGAATTGAGTCTGGGAATGTGGGCCTGGAATCTCTATAAATGTTGAACTGAAGGATGGGTAATATCAGTCAGAGTCCGTGGGCACACGTCATCACGCCTCAGGCCTTTGTGCATGTTACCTGCCCTTCACGCCTGTTCACTGCTGTTGTTGCTGTTCAGTTGCTCAGGCGTGTCTGACCCTTTGCAGCCCCATGGACTGCAGCACACTAGGCTTCCCTGTCCTTCACCACCTCCTGGAGTTTGCTCCAACTCATGTCCACTGAGTCCCTGATGCCATCCAACCATCTCATCCTCTGTTGCCCACTTCTCCTGCCCTCAATCTTTCTTTCCCAGCATCAGGTCTTTCCCAATGAGTCCTTTTCACTGGATGACCCTTACTTACTCTTCAAGAGCAGGACTAAGGACAGTCTCTGAACTTTCTGTAAAGTAAGGAGACTCTTAGTGGAGATAAACCGGCACAGTTTTCTATTAGAGGACAATAGCAAGTGATGTGAGTGATTTTCCAAAGATCTTAACACTTTAATAGGTCTCACCTCACTATCTAGGTGAGGGCAAAGGAAGGCTGGCCTCCATCCACCCCTGAGTATATCCCCGGGGAGCACTGTGCAAGGTCAGGAGACTTGGAAAAGCAGAAGTGACGGTTGCTGCCCTGCAGTAACTTCCAGGCCGGCAACAGAAACCACACACACACACACGAGACGCCTCTGACCACACCACCGTGTACTCCTCTGTGGCCTCTCACTGAGGCGCAGACGGCCTCTCCCGTGTTGCTGTGCTAAGTGCTCCAGGCAGTGCAGCACTCGACACTGTGTGCAACCTACTCCAGCGGTCAGAAGCTGGACTTGCGAATCAGTCTTGCATCTGGGTTTTTGCCGTCTCTGACATGGGTCATTTCATCACTCTGAAGCTACTTCACCATCTGAACAATGAAAATTATAGTGTCTTCTGCATAGGATTAGTGTGAGGGTAAAATAAACTAGTAGCATAGATTAAGTACTAACTGTTGTCTTATTTTATTGACGAAAGTACTCAGGCCTTCAGAAGAGAAATCACTGTGGGCTAGGGGACCAGGAAAGGTTTCACAGGACATGAGAGACTTGAATTGAGTCTGGGAATGTGGGCCTGGAATCTCTATAAATGTTGAACTGAAGGATGGGTAATATCAACAACCCAAAACAGGCGCTTCCCTGGTTGTCCAGTGGCTAAGCCTCCAAGCTCCCAGGGCAGGGGGCCTGGGTTCGATCTCTTATCAGTGAGATACATCCCACATGCTGCGGCTAATTGCTGGCATGCTGCAACTAAAAAAAAAAGATCCCGCATCCACAACTAAGACTTGGTGCAGACAAATGAATAGATATTTTTAAAAAATATATATGTATAGATATTTTTAAACCTGAAATACTGGCCAAAGGAGAGAAATCCTGCTGCCTCTGGGCTTAGATCTTGTCTAACTTATTTTAGTTTTAACTCTTCAATCTAGCCTCCTGCCTCAGGCAAACACCCCCTCCTTGGCCCCTGCTTGTAGGTCTGGCTCATTCTCCTCCTGCTCAAAACCTTCATGATTTGCTACATGCCATGTGGCCCTCTAATTCCATCCCAAGGCTCCAGAGGTGCAGATCTGCAAACCAGCATGATTAGCCACCACTGCTAGCTTCCCATTCAGCATATAAATCTAGTGCCTGGGATTACCTCATGCCAGAAAACCGAAATCCAAGTCAGATGGTTAAGGCATTAATAGCAGTGAGTGTTGTAAAGACTCAACAATGTGAACCTTCCCAAAATGAACCGTGCTGACCTCCCTCACGCTGACAATGCGTGTGTGACATCATGTGTAAATGAGCCTTAAATTTGAACCAGGTGCCGAGAGCTGTCTGGCGTCTCCGGGCTGCTGTATTAACCACTAACATGCACTGGGGGATTCTGAGGCAGTAAAATGGAGCGAAACCAATGGCAGTGACCAGTACCGGGCGCAGCAGCTGCGGCAGTGAACAGTCAAATCCCGCCCACCCTGTTGGGCACAGGCCACCCTGGGGCCTGGAAGGCTGATTTCCGGAGGGCTGGGGAGCCCTGGGGAATTTGGCTGGCTTCACTCAGAGACAAGAGCTCCTCCATGCAAATCAAATCACTCGGACTTACTTGCCAGAGTTGATGCTGAGTTCTGTTGTGATTTGCATCCATGAGGTGGGACTCTCAAGCTCGGTCCTAAGCGGTGTTTGGTGACAGAGCCAATGCATGCAGGGACAAGCAGTCTAAGACATATTTTCAGAGGGCACAGTTGCCAAGGAAGAGAGCCAGCTCTAAATCCTTAAGTGCTACGGTTTTCACCAGGCTGGCATCTGGAGATAAAAACATACCTTTGTCCATCTGGCAGCACAAATTCCCTCAGCTGGGCCTCACCCCACAGCAGATCAGATGACGAACAGGCCTTAGAGACACTAAAGAAAATGAGGAGGATGGAATGAGGTGCACATGCTGGAGGCAGGTCGGGGGGCAGTCGAAGCATTGTTACTCATAGGTGTGTGACAATAGATGGAGAGTAATTTAAGTTAGGAAGAAATCAAGTCTGAATAAAATTGAGTTCTATTTCTCAAATGCTTTCTGTTCATGGTGCTGAATCCCAGGTTATTAACAGCAAGACGTGTTAATAGCCTGTACTCTTATTATCACTAGCAGGCCTACAGAAACTGGAGATAAGATAGGAAGGAGGCACAGGTATTTGTAACTCCAAGTCAAAGGCTCCATGGTTAAAGGCCATGCTAGCTTCCCATTCAGCATATAAATCTAGTGCCTGGGATTACCTCATGCCAGAAAACCGAAATCCAAGTCAGATGGTTAAGGCATTAATAGCAGTGAGTGTTGTAAAGACTCAACAATGTGAACCTTCCCAAAATGAACCGTGCTGACCTCCCTCACGCTGACAATGCGTGTGTGACATCATGTGTAAATGAGCCTTAAATTTGAACCAGGTGCCGAGAGCTGTCTGGCGTCTCCGGGCTGCTGTATTAACCACTAACATGCACTGGGGGATTCTGAGGCAGTAAAATGGAGCGAAACCAATGGCAGTGACCAGTACCGGGCGCAGCAGCTGCGGCAGTGAACAGTCAAATCCCGCCCACCCTGTTGGGCACAGGCCACCCTGGGGCCTGGAAGGCTGATTTCCGGAGGGCTGGGGAGCCCTGGGGAATTTGGCTGGCTTCACTCAGAGACAAGAGCTCCTCCATGCAAATCAAATCACTCGGACTTACTTGCCAGAGTTGATGCTGAGTTCTGTTGTGATTTGCATCCATGAGGTGGGACTCTCAAGCTCGGTCCTAAGCGGTGTTTGGTGACAGAGCCAATGCATGCAGGGACAAGCAGTCTAAGACATATTTTCAGAGGGCACAGTTGCCAAGGAAGAGAGCCAGCTCTAAATCCTTAAGTGCTACGGTTTTCACCAGGCTGGCATCTGGAGATAAAAACATACCTTTGTCCATCTGGCAGCACAAATTCCCTCAGCTGGGCCTCACCCCACAGCAGATCAGATGACGAACAGGCCTTAGAGACACTAAAGAAAATGAGGAGGATGGAATGAGGTGCACATGCTGGAGGCAGGTCGGGGGGCAGTCGAAGCATTGTTACTCATAGGTGTGTGACAATAGATGGAGAGTAATTTAAGTTAGGAAGAAATCAAGTCTGAATAAAATTGAGTTCTATTTCTCAAATGCTTTCTGTTCATGGTGCTGAATCCCAGGTTATTAACAGCAAGACGTGTTAATAGCCTGTACTCTTATTATCACTAGCAGGCCTACAGAAACTGGAGATAAGATAGGAAGGAGGCACATGAAGTGATTCTCTCTTGGTAGGAACTGCTCGAGAAGCTGTACACATGCTGGTGAAAAGGAGCTGCAGCCAAAGAGAGGTGAAAACCCTCCAGGGATTCCAGAGGACTGTAGCTCCAAAGAAATCCTCTGCTGTTCAGGGCAAACTCTTGAAACACCATCACTCAACAAGGGCTCTGCATTCTCCTGTGAAGTTAGGTATGCTGGAGTGGGCGTGGGAAGGAGGTCCTGGATGGAAGATGTAAAGGGGCTGGTAGACAGAAGTATCTTTCATAACAGCCATTACAGTGTGCTTAGACATAAACAAGAAGTTGTATATTTTGTAATTTAAAGAAATTAAATGTAGCATGAAGATGTTGGGGATGGATTTCCTGAACAATGGAGCAAAGAGGGTCACATAAACTCAAAGTCTCAGAAGTCCTTCCAGAGGAGGTTAGGTTTTGAGGAAGAGGATGAGCTTTGGAGAAGAAAACAGATATAGCATGACTTACTTGTGCAAAAATGTGGAGACAGGAACTCGTGGGTCGCCCCTTAAGATGCCAGAGGTCTTAATAGGATCTGAGGGCATGAGGGATTTCCCCAAACTCCAGAACAATCCTTCAAGCTCCCTGGAGCCAATACTTTGGAACAAATTTGTAAGTGTAGGCTTTTGGATGACTAGTATTTAAAGGTTGAAAGTATTTCTTTTCATAAAGTTTTTGGAAGAAGATGGTATTGAGAGTCAAGGCAAAGAAGCAATGTTTTCCATCACCATTTTGGATCATGCCTTGCTGTTTGATGGAAAATCCAAAATCAGCCTAACTTTTAGCATTCTCTACAACCGGGCTCCTACCCTTCAACGGTATTTCTGAAACTGCCATTACATCTCTGCTCCTGGCAAAATTCTTTCCTGTCACTTTCAAAATAGTTTTACCTTTCATTTTCTGGTATGTTTGTTAGCATTTTCTAGTGGGAATGCCTTCCTCCCATTCTCCATTCTATTTTGGTTATACTGTAATTTTACTCAGCTGTTACTCCCTCTACACAATCCTCCCCACTGACTCTTTTTTGGTAGGAACTGCTTTCAAAAAGCAGGCCTACAGAAACTGGAGATAAGATAGGAAGGAGGCACATGAAGTGATTCTCTCTTGGTAGGAACTGCTCGAGAAGCTGTACACATGCTGGTGAAAAGGAGCTGCAGCCAAAGAGAGGTGAAAACCCTCCAGGGATTCCAGAGGACTGTAGCTCCAAAGAAATCCTCTGCTGTTCAGGGCAAACTCTTGAAACACCATCACTCAACAAGGGCTCTGCATTCTCCTGTGAAGTTAGGTATGCTGGAGTGGGCGTGGGAAGGAGGTCCTGGATGGAAGATGTAAAGGGGCTGGTAGACAGAAGTATCTTTCATAACAGCCATTACAGTGTGCTTAGACATAAACAAGAAGTTGTATATTTTGTAATTTAAAGAAATTAAATGTAGCATGAAGATGTTGGGGATGGATTTCCTGAACAATGGAGCAAAGAGGGTCACATAAACTCAAAGTCTCAGAAGTCCTTCCAGAGGAGGTTAGGTTTTGAGGAAGAGGATGAGCTTTGGAGAAGAAAACAGATATAGCATGACTTACTTGTGCAAAAATGTGGAGACAGGAACTCGTGGGTCGCCCCTTAAGATGCCAGAGGTCTTAATAGGATCTGAGGGCATGAGGGATTTCCCCAAACTCCAGAACAATCCTTCAAGCTCCCTGGAGCCAATACTTTGGAACAAATTTGTAAGTGTAGGCTTTTGGATGACTAGTATTTAAAGGTTGAAAGTATTTCTTTTCATAAAGTTTTTGGAAGAAGATGGTATTGAGAGTCAAGGCAAAGAAGCAATGTTTTCCATCACCATTTTGGATCATGCCTTGCTGTTTGATGGAAAATCCAAAATCAGCCTAACTTTTAGCATTCTCTACAACCGGGCTCCTACCCTTCAACGGTATTTCTGAAACTGCCATTACATCTCTGCTCCTGGCAAAATTCTTTCCTGTCACTTTCAAAATAGTTTTACCTTTCATTTTCTGGTATGTTTGTTAGCATTTTCTAGTGGGAATGCCTTCCTCCCATTCTCCATTCTATTTTGGTTATACTGTAATTTTACTCAGCTGTTACTCCCTCTACACAATCCTCCCCACTCACCCAGAGGGCAGTGTGCTTTCATCCTGATAAAGTCGTCCAGCAGAGCTTTTCCTGTTCATATTACTCACCAAACTATGTTACTCTTTCAACAAGCACTGCTGATGGTCTAGTGTGCCTGTGGAGGGCACTGTGGCCAATTCCTGTCCTTCAGGATACTGCAATCCTAGATAAGGGATTATAAACTCCAAAAGTGGTTCATCAATTAAAGAACAACTATTATATATACTGAACAACGTTAGAAAGTTATGTGACAGGCAAAAGCATTCATTCACAAATTAGGTTGGAAATGGAGTTCATGGGATTTCTCTTACCAGAATAAAGTTCTAAATTGCTAGAGTATGGCTCGATGATTTACTGAAAGCAAATTTCTTTATTTTACTATACAGAAATGACAACATTGTGAAATGCTTAAGTAACTGAACCTAGGAGTGATTAGACATCTTTTGGAGGAATTGACTGAAAAGAATAAAATCTGGGAAAATCATTTTTACATTGACATTAAAATGCATGAATGCAACGTTCTTTAGTCTGGTTGACTATTCTGGATGAGTGAAAACAAAGAATTTATCTGAATGCAAATGAACAATAGATCTTTAGAGACATGGGGAGTCTTCAGGTATTTTGTTTCCCTGTGAAATGCAAATATTATCATGGTATAATCATTACAGATTGACTTTTGCTATAACATGAACAAACCTATGAAGTCTTATAGTAGAAATGCTGTGTTTTTTTTATTATTATTATAAATCCTGAAATCTTGGCAAATTTTTGTAAATTTGTAAGCTGGGAGTCAATTAATTAGATATTTTTCCTTTCCAAAGTTTAGGATCAGCAATTTTGGAAGATAAAGCCATTAATCTGTTTTTGCAACGAAGATTTCTTTTTATATATGTTTCCTTCCAAATACAAGATAATTGAAGTCAGTGAGCATTAGAGGTCCAGAGATCTCTACTGAATTTTTGAATATAGATTTTGGTTATCTAGACCAGTAGTTTACAAATATTAAAAGTGAAGAAGTTTTTATGGTCCTTGATGATAAAAATAAGGAATAGCAAGCTTTTAACAAATCTAGATCTAGTGAATTTAAAGGACTGTATTTTATTATAACATTACCTCCCTTATACATTTTCTATTAAAGGATGGTGATGAACGGTGGCAAGTCCCCAAATTCATTTTGAAGTTCTAAGAATCCAGAAGAAATCCAGTTTTGGAAACAATGAATTAGAGTGTCAATGGTCTGAGCTATATCTAGATTTTTAAAAATTGTATTTGTAGAGAGTTACAGAACATAGAAGTAGATTTCTGTTTTTTGAAGGAGCCAAGATTTCTTGAAGCCTGACTGACAAATACTGGAACACATAACTTTTTTCTTTGCCTAGAATTTCCTCTGAAAAAATTTAAAAAGTAGATTTTAGCTTTATTTTACTATACAGAAATGACAACATTGTGAAATGCTTAAGTAACTGAACCTAGGAGTGATTAGACATCTTTTGGAGGAATTGACTGAAAAGAATAAAATCTGGGAAAATCATTTTTACATTGACATTAAAATGCATGAATGCAACGTTCTTTAGTCTGGTTGACTATTCTGGATGAGTGAAAACAAAGAATTTATCTGAATGCAAATGAACAATAGATCTTTAGAGACATGGGGAGTCTTCAGGTATTTTGTTTCCCTGTGAAATGCAAATATTATCATGGTATAATCATTACAGATTGACTTTTGCTATAACATGAACAAACCTATGAAGTCTTATAGTAGAAATGCTGTGTTTTTTTTATTATTATTATAAATCCTGAAATCTTGGCAAATTTTTGTAAATTTGTAAGCTGGGAGTCAATTAATTAGATATTTTTCCTTTCCAAAGTTTAGGATCAGCAATTTTGGAAGATAAAGCCATTAATCTGTTTTTGCAACGAAGATTTCTTTTTATATATGTTTCCTTCCAAATACAAGATAATTGAAGTCAGTGAGCATTAGAGGTCCAGAGATCTCTACTGAATTTTTGAATATAGATTTTGGTTATCTAGACCAGTAGTTTACAAATATTAAAAGTGAAGAAGTTTTTATGGTCCTTGATGATAAAAATAAGGAATAGCAAGCTTTTAACAAATCTAGATCTAGTGAATTTAAAGGACTGTATTTTATTATAACATTACCTCCCTTATACATTTTCTATTAAAGGATGGTGATGAACGGTGGCAAGTCCCCAAATTCATTTTGAAGTTCTAAGAATCCAGAAGAAATCCAGTTTTGGAAACAATGAATTAGAGTGTCAATGGTCTGAGCTATATCTAGATTTTTAAAAATTGTATTTGTAGAGAGTTACAGAACATAGAAGTAGATTTCTGTTTTTTGAAGGAGCCAAGATTTCTTGAAGCCTGACTGACAAATACTGGAACACATAACTTTTTTCTTTGCCTAGAATTTCCTCTGAAATACTTCACAACAATGCTTTGGCAACAGACCATGACTCAGAGGACACACAAAGGGCCCAAATTCTGTCTGGTTGGTGTGCAAAACAGACTTAATATGCAACATTTTAAATGAATAAATAAGTCTTCAACACAGTCAATATTGACTATGTGTCTACTATGAGCAAAATCTTTTTGTGGGAAAAAGTCCAACAGTTGCTTATATTTAACTATTAGCACGACTGTTATGCCCACAGATTTTATAGTCAGACTTATTTGTATTCTGGATGTTTGACTTTGGACAAGTCACTTAACTTCATAACCTCTCTAAACTTTAACATTCAATGTATTAAATGGAGGAATATAACTATACGTACCTCAGAACACATGAGATAATGCACTTAGCATGGTGCCTGGTCCATATATATATAAGGGCTCGTGCAACATTATCAGTTTATGAGACTGCAAACCTTCATTTAACACACCAAACTCTCTTTAAGATTTGAACAGAGAACTGAAAAGGAGAACTAGGGAATGCTACAAACTGGTCTTCACTCTTTCCCCACAGGAGTAACCTTCCTGTGGGGCTCCTCCACCTCCTCTGATTCCTACTATCACCATCCAATCAGAAGTCAAGTTAACGGGTTCAATTTTCCAAACACAAGACACCTTGGGTTTATATAAGGCCGGTGCTGGGAGGCCAGCCTCTGAACCACCAGACTGGGTTCCATAGACCCTGGGAAGAGGACTCCAAGAGGAAGTGCTAAAGGAATTGTCATGTTCTGAGACCCATTTCTTTGAAAGCTTGGTCTTTGTCTCTTAGAAAAGGTCATGTTCTGAGACCACTCCTATTAAAGGATGGTGATGAACGTGGCAAGTCCCCAAATTCATTTTGAAGTTCTAAGAATCCAGAAGAAATCCAGTTTTGGAAACAATGAATTAGAGTGTCAATGGTCTGAGCTATATCTAGTTTTTTAAAAAATTGTATTTGTAGAGAGTTACAGAACATAGAAGTAGATTTCTGTTTTTTGAAGGAGCCAAGATTTCTTGAAGCCTGACTGACAAATACTGGAACACATAACTTTTTTCTTTGCCTAGAATTTCCTCTGAAATACTTCACAACAATGCTTTGGCAACAGACCATGACTCAGAGGACACACAAAGGGCCCAAATTCTGTCTGGTTGGTGTGCAAAACAGACTTAATATGCAACATTTTAAATGAATAAATAAGTCTTCAACACAGTCAATATTGACTATGTGTCTACTATGAGCAAAATCTTTTTGTGGGAAAAAGTCCAACAGTTGCTTATATTTAACTATTAGCACGACTGTTATGCCCACAGATTTTATAGTCAGACTTATTTGTATTCTGGATGTTTGACTTTGGACAAGTCACTTAACTTCATAACCTCTCTAAACTTTAACATTCAATGTATTAAATGGAGGAATATAACTATACGTACCTCAGAACACATGAGATAATGCACTTAGCATGGTGCCTGGTCCATATATATATAAGGGCTCGTGCAACATTATCAGTTTATGAGACTGCAAACCTTCATTTAACACACCAAACTCTCTTTAAGATTTGAACAGAGAACTGAAAAGGAGAACTAGGGAATGCTACAAACTGGTCTTCACTCTTTCCCCACAGGAGTAACCTTCCTGTGGGGCTCCTCCACCTCCTCTGATTCCTACTATCACCATCCAATCAGAAGTCAAGTTAACGGGTTCAATTTTCCAAACACAAGACACCTTGGGTTTATATAAGGCCGGTGCTGGGAGGCCAGCCTCTGAACCACCAGACTTGGTTCCATAGACCCTGGGAAGATGACTCCAAGAGGAAGTGCTAGGAAGTGTAGCATTGTCATGTTCTGAGACCCATTTCTTTGAAAGCTTGGTCTTTTGTCTCTTAGAAAAGGCACTTCCTTATGATGGATGACTAATCAGGAATGAACTCCTAAGTCAATGAAATGACACTTTATTGTCACTGGTATGTCAACTAAAGGTGCCTGTGCTTTGAGAGTCAGGCTAAGTTGGTTCAACCACATTCTCCTATAAGAACAATCTCACTGCCCTTCTGAAGTCCCCAAGGACTCTGGGAGGAAGGGTGACTTGTACATGTTCTGCTTATCTCTGGCTCTGAAATGCCCTTTTCAGAGGTTTCTGGATCAGCTCACTGGCACATGTGCGACCCTGTTTTGCCCTGTGTGGCTGCAAAAAGGGTTCACACATACACACACACACAACACACACACATACAATCCTGCTCACACAAGGCATGTTTGTGGATTGCTGACTTCCTATTGGTTCCAGGAATCTGAAGCCAGCAAATTAAAACTGAATATTAGACACTTATGCCCCTAAAATTCTTAGCTGCTTTTCCTCACAGTCTCTAGGTTCCCACCATGGCTCAGCATCCACTATCCTTTTCCCTCTGCTCCTCCTCAACTCCTTGGTCCACATTCTGACACAAAGTACACTAACTATCTCACTTTCACCTTCTTCTTCTACCAACTCATTCTCACGGGGGCTCACTTTTCTTTTTTTTAAACTAAAGTGCAATTCACATAATATAAAATAGTCACAGGCATTTAGTATTCTCACATTCTGAGATTCTATAGGGCCTCATTGGTCACCATCTAATGCCTTATCAAAATATTTTCCTAAACAAAGGTATTTCCCTTACTAAGAGAAATTCTGGCTCAGCTGGTACCTCCTACATCCCTTAAACCTTGTTCTTTCATGGATACAAGTTTCTTGGAAAAATACAGTGTCATAAAATCTTTCCAGTCCTCGGGGATTCCTACTATCACCATCCAATCAGAAGTCAAGTTAACGGGTTCAATTTTCCAAACACAAGACACCTTGGGTTTATATAAGGCCGGTGCTGGGAGGCCAGCCTCTGAACCACCAGACTTGGTTCCATAGACCCTGGGAAGATGACTCCAAGAGGAAGTGCTAGGAAGTGTAGCATTGTCATGTTCTGAGACCCATTTCTTTGAAAGCTTGGTCTTTTGTCTCTTAGAAAAGGCACTTCCTTATGATGGATGACTAATCAGGAATGAACTCCTAAGTCAATGAAATGACACTTTATTGTCACTGGTATGTCAACTAAAGGTGCCTGTGCTTTGAGAGTCAGGCTAAGTTGGTTCAACCACATTCTCCTATAAGAACAATCTCACTGCCCTTCTGAAGTCCCCAAGGACTCTGGGAGGAAGGGTGACTTGTACATGTTCTGCTTATCTCTGGCTCTGAAATGCCCTTTTCAGAGGTTTCTGGATCAGCTCACTGGCACATGTGCGACCCTGTTTTGCCCTGTGTGGCTGCAAAAAGGGTTCACACATACACACACACACAACACACACACATACAATCCTGCTCACACAAGGCATGTTTGTGGATTGCTGACTTCCTATTGGTTCCAGGAATCTGAAGCCAGCAAATTAAAACTGAATATTAGACACTTATGCCCCTAAAATTCTTAGCTGCTTTTCCTCACAGTCTCTAGGTTCCCACCATGGCTCAGCATCCACTATCCTTTTCCCTCTGCTCCTCCTCAACTCCTTGGTCCACATTCTGACACAAAGTACACTAACTATCTCACTTTCACCTTCTTCTTCTACCAACTCATTCTCACGGGGGCTCACTTTTCTTTTTTTTAAACTAAAGTGCAATTCACATAATATAAAATAGTCACAGGCATTTAGTATTCTCACATTCTGAGATTCTATAGGGCCTCATTGGTCACCATCTAATGCCTTATCAAAATATTTTCCTAAACAAAGGTATTTCCCTTACTAAGAGAAATTCTGGCGTCAGCTGGTACCTCCTACATCCCTTAAACCTTGTTCTTTCATGGATACAAGTCTTTCAACATTTAAGGAAAAGATACTAGATGTCATAAAATACATCCTATCCTTTTGGAAAAAAAGGGATCTTATTTGTAAAAAAGAAAAAATTATGAAATATTTTTCACAAGAGATAGTGTATAGATTTGTCATAAAAGATGATACTTATAAAACTAATTTTCAGCTTTATTTACTACTCAATGGGACGTCAACAAATTACTTGCAAATCATTCAGCAACAAATATGTACAAATAAAATGAGCAAATGTCAAATTTTAGTGGTAGGTAAATGGACATATTCCAATTTATACTTATGTTTGAAATTTTTCATAATAAAACATTGAGTTGAGTAAAACTCCGGAGCAGAACTTTTCTGTTTAGATACTTTATAGTATATGGTATAAAAATTTGTTATGTATTAAGTCTAGGACATGTTTGGTGTCAGCTGCAGTCCTTATGCTGAATTGTTCAAAGATCCAAGATGATAATAGAGAATCCAGGAAGAGCAACAGAAATGGACAGCACCTCTCTCAAGAATATCATTCAGGTCACCTCCTCTCCTGGGAACAGTGCACAAGAGATATTACACTGCTGATGGAAATATCAATTAGTAAGATTTCAATGGAAGGCAACCTAGTAATATCTATCAAAATTAGAAACGGATGCACTTACCCTTTGACTCACAATTTCAGTTAAATGGTTAGAAGTTTATCCCACAGACATATTCATATATGTGCTAAATTATGTATGCATAAAGATAATAATTGAAGTATCCTAAAAATAGCAAAATAAAAAAAAGAAAATTTAAACCCTAAATATGCATTGATAGGCAATTGGTTAATTAAGTTATGGTACACATGTTTCGGTGTTTACCCAAAAGAACTGAAAGAGATATCTGCGTTATTATGCTCACTGCAGCATTATCCACAAGAGCCAAGAGGTATAAACAATTTAAATATCCAATGACATATGAACTGGAAGAAAAGTGTGATACTTACACATGGTGGAGTATTATCTGGCCCTCAAAAGCAATATCCATGACATATGAAACTGGAATACATTTACAAGAGAAATTCTGGCGTCAGCTGGTACCTCCTACATCCCTTAAACCTTGTTCTTTCATGGATACAAGTCTTTCAACATTTAAGGAAAAGATACTAGATGTCATAAAATACATCCTATCCTTTTGGAAAAAAAGGGATCTTATTTGTAAAAAAGAAAAAATTATGAAATATTTTTCACAAGAGATAGTGTATAGATTTGTCATAAAAGATGATACTTATAAAACTAATTTTCAGCTTTATTTACTACTCAATGGGACGTCAACAAATTACTTGCAAATCATTCAGCAACAAATATGTACAAATAAAATGAGCAAATGTCAAATTTTAGTGGTAGGTAAATGGACATATTCCAATTTATACTTATGTTTGAAATTTTTCATAATAAAACATTGAGTTGAGTAAAACTCAGGGAGCAGAACTTTTCTGTTTAGATACTTTATAGTATATGGAATAAAAATTTGTTATGTATTAAGTCTAGGACATGTTTGGTGTCAGCTGCAGTCCTTATGCTGAATTGTTCAAAGATCCAAGATGATAATAGAGAATCCAGGAAGAGCAACAGAAATGGACAGCACCTCTCTCAAGAATATCATTCAGGTCACCTCCTCTCCTGGGAACAGTGCACAAGAGATATTACACTGCTGATGGAAATATCAATTAGTAAGATTTCAATGGAAGGCAACCTAGTAATATCTATCAAAATTAGAAACGGATGCACTTACCCTTTGACTCACAATTTCAGTTAAATGGTTAGAAGTTTATCCCACAGACATATTCATATATGTGCTAAATTATGTATGCATAAAGATAATAATTGAAGTATCCTAAAAATAGCAAACTAAAAAAAAAAAGAAAATTTAAACCCTAAATATGCATTGATAGGCAATTGGTTAATTAAGTTATGGTACACATGTTTCGGTGTTTACCCAAAAGAACTGAAAGAGATATCTGCGTTATTATGCTCACTGCAGCATTATCCACAAGAGCCAAGAGGTATAAACAATTTAAATATCCAATGACATATGAACTGGAAGAAAAGTGTGATACTTACACATGGTGGAGTATTATCTGGCCCTCACAAAGCAAACCCTGACACAAACTACAACATGGATGATCCTTGATGACATCATGCTAATTTTAACCAGTCAATCACAAAAGACAAATATGTTTCCATTGTATGAAGTAGCTACAATAGTCAGGCCTACTGGAGCAAAAAGTAAAACGGTGGTTGCTAGGCTGCAAGCAGGGGAAAAAAGTGTTTTATTTCATAGGCAGAGTTTCAGGCATGCAAGATACAAAGTGCTAGAGATCCACTGTACAGCAGTGTACATATAGTTAACAATAGGATTGTATACTTAAATGTTGGTTAAAAGGGTAGATTTTGTATTAGGTTCTTTTTAACTGCAACTTAAATACACACATGTGTATACCTATACAGACACACACAGACACACACACACACAGACAAACACACATACATTTCCCTAGAATAGGAAATGGCTACCCACTCCAGTAATCTTGCCTGGAAAATCGCATGGACAGAGGAATCCAGTGGGCTACAGTCCATGGGTCCCAAAGAGTCAGACATGACTGAGCAACTAAGCACACACACACACACACACACACACGTATACACACACACACACACACACATATATAGTTTAAACATATCCCTATGTCTAAGTGAAAAAAGTCAAGGTGCAGAGAACTGCAGGTAGTATGTCAACATTTGTGCTTGCTTGTATGTGTGTGTGTTCTATATAAACACAGGTTAAGTAGGCTTGGAATGTGTTTGTGAGGATACAAAAACCTGTAATAGTGGTCGCTTCCAAGGAGAAAAACTAGAACCTGGGTAGAGGTAGGAGAGAAGCAATCTCATAAATTTTGAATTTGTACCATGGGCATATTACCTATTAAAATATGAAATATAAAAACAGCTTATGAAAACAGGAAATATGTTACAAGATACTAATGATAGGGTTTCCCTGGTGGTCCAGTGGGTAAGGACACTGCCTTGCAGTGCAAGGGGTGCCGGTACAATCCCTGGCCTGGGAAGATCCCACGTGCCACGGAGCAGCTGGACCAATGTGTCCAATTACCAAGCCGGAGCTCAGGAGCACATGCGCCCAGAGCCAGTGCTCTGTGATAACAGAGGCCGCCGCTATGGGAGGCCCCCACTGGCCAAAGAACAAAGATGGATGAAAATAGATAAATGAAAGACCAATAGAAGTGGCCCGCCCACCCCCCTCCCCCCCCAAAAGATACTAATGATACATACCAAAAGAATCACATCAGCAACAATGGGTAGATTGGGTGGAGAGTGAAGTATTTAAAAAATGGGATCTGCCCATGTGCCGTGGAGCAGCTGGACCGATGTGTCCAACTACCAAGCCGGAGCTCTGGAGCACATGCGCCCAGAGCCAGTCTCTGTAACAAGAGAGGCTACTGTGATGGGAGGCCCACGCAGGCCAAGGAACAAAGATAAATAGACGAAAGACCAATGGAAGTGGCCAAAAAAAAGAAAAAAAGAATTTGCCTTGCAAGCCTGGATGGGAGGGGAGTTTGGGGAAGAATGGATACATTGTGTATATATATATATATATATATATGGCTGAGTCCCTCTGTTGTTCACCTGAAACTATCACAACATTGTTCGTTAACCAGCTATACTACAATACAAAATAAAAAGTTTAAAAAGCCAAAAAGAAAAAAAAAAAGGGATCTGTGCTGGATCTTGAACAACTGGGAGCATCTGGATAGACAGAATAGCAAGAAGGAAAACCTGGGTTTATATGTGAAGTCAGAGTTGGGAGCGAAGGACTGTGGAAGTAAAAGCATCAAAGCAGAGTCATTAATGAAAGGCAAATCAACAGTCAGATAGTGAGACATTTCAGTGTACAAGAAGAGGTAAGCAAGAATAAGATGAAATACAGTCGGGTAGATGAGGGAGGCAGATGTGGAATTAACACGGTGCTAGTAGGGAACCACTATAAGCTCTTGAGCAGGGAAATGATACTGTGAAAGAAGGATTCCAGGGAGATAAGTAGAGAGCAACAGATGAAATGGACTGGAAGACATCTATTAGCAGGCTGATGCAGCATTCCAGTGGCTGTCCATTACAATCGCCTGAGAAGCTTTAAAAATAGGTATTAATGCCCAGGTCCAACCCTCTTGGAGATTCTGATTTAATTGGTTTGGGGGAAAGCCTATATCTTTTTAAAACATGCCCCAAGTGATTCTAAAGCAAGACCAATGTGGGTGGAGAATCACTGCCACAATCCAGGCACTGAGATGAGGCTCAGATTCAGGTGCTGGCAGGAGGGTGGGGACAGGATAAAAGCAAACCTAGGAGACATTTCAAAGGAAGAACCAATACGGTGACAAATTGGAGGCAATAAGTGAAAAGATACATAGTTAGACTCCTTTATGTATTCATTCAACATATCTTTATCATGCTACTCCCAGTTGCAAGGTACCATTCAAGGGTCTAAGGGTTTGGTGATGAACAAGACAAATGATTCTCAGTTCCTACGACACTCGCAGTCTGGTGGACACAGGCAATAACAACAACAACAAAAATGCAGGTCTAACAGGGTAAAGTTATAAAGCATGACTATTTGCTAAGGGCTGCTTGCTTATATTAGATGGTCAGGGAAGGCCTCTCTGAGTGGGTGATGTTTCAGCTGAGGCTTGATGATGAAAGCCAAGCTTGCAAAGGTCTTTGAAGAGAATGGTCTAAGGAGGGGAAACACTAAGCACAGAGAAACAAACCAGACAAGCCTGCATGCCAGAAACGAGTGAAAGAGAGATATAAGGTGCGGTCAGACAAATGAGTAGGTACCAATGAAACTGAGTCTCACAGGCCATGGAACTGTGAGATGGGAAGCCATGGGAGAAAATCGTGCAGGATAGTGAAATGATCTGATTTACATCATTTAAACAAAGACTCTGGTTGTATTGTGAACATGGACTGCATGTGTCAGGGATGGAAGCAAGAAAACCAGTTGGGAGGTTAGGTTAAAACAGTGGGGCCACGGAAAGCCATGGGGAAACTGGGTGGGGGAAAAGATCTGAACACACTTGAGTTTGAGGTCACTGGCTGGCACCCAAGTGGAAATGTCCAAGAGTAATGAGAAATATAAAGAAGAGACAAGAATTTAGGTTGTACCTACCAACTTGGGAGATTCTTCCAGGGGATCTGAAGAAAAGTAGGATAGATGACACTACAGGAATATGATAACTGCATTCATTCCAGGGATCTGAAGAAAAGTGATAGATGGCATACGGCTGATGCAGCATTCCAGTTACAATCGCCTGAGAACAAAAAGGTATTAATGCCCAGGTCCAACCCTCTTGGAGATTCTGATTTAATTGGTTTGGGGAAAGCCTATATCTTTTAAAACATGCCCCAAGTGATTCTAAAGCAAGACCAATGTGGGTGGAGAATCACTGCCACAATCCAGGCACTGAGATGAGGCTCAGATTCAGGTGCTGGCAGGAGGGTGGGGACAGGATAAAAGCAAACCTAGGAGACATTTCAAAGGAAGAACCAATACGGTGACAAATTGGAGGCAATAAGTGAAAAGATACATAGTTAGACTCCTTTATGTATTCATTCAACATATCTTTATCATGCTACTCCCAGTTGCAAGGTACCATTCAAGGGTCTAAGGGTTTGGTGATGAACAAGACAAATGATTCTCAGTTCCTACGACACTCGCAGTCTGGTGGACACAGGCAATAACAACAACAACAAAAATGCAGGTCTAACAGGGTAAAGTTATAAAGCATGACTATTTGCTAAGGGCTGCTTGCTTATATTAGATGGTCAGGGAAGGCCTCTCTGAGTGGGTGATGTTTCAGCTGAGGCTTGATGATGAAAGCCAAGCTTGCAAAGGTCTTTGAAGAGAATGGTCTAAGGAGGGGAAACACTAAGCACAGAGAAACAAACCAGACAAGCCTGCATGCCAGAAACGAGTGAAAGAGAGATATAAGGTGCGGTCAGACAAATGAGTAGGTACCAATGAAACTGAGTCTCACAGGCCATGGAACTGTGAGATGGGAAGCCATGGGAGAAAATCGTGCAGGATAGTGAAATGATCTGATTTACATCATTTAAACAAAGACTCTGGTTGTATTGTGAACATGGACTGCATGTGTCAGGGATGGAAGCAAGAAAACCAGTTGGGAGGTTAGGTTAAAACAGTGGGGCCACGGAAAGCCATGGGGAAACTGGGTGGGGGAAAAGATCTGAACACACTTGAGTTTGAGGTCACTGGCTGGCACCCAAGTGGAAATGTCCAAGAGTAATGAGAAATATAAAGAAGAGACAAGAATTTAGGTTGTACCTACCAACTTGGGAGATTCTTCCAGGGGATCTGAAGAAAAGTAGGATAGATGACACTACAGGAATATGATAACTGCATTCACTCAGAGAGGAGGTTAACAGGGACTTGGAAGAAAGGGTTCTAGTGGTGGGCTGGGGGCTCTGTAGTTAGTCTTGTGCCACTGAACATTTTCATCTGTGAATGGGATGAAGATATGACTAGATAATGAAGAATGTCAGAAAGCAAGAAGTAATACATGATGCTCTAGAATCAAGATTCAAAAAAGATCTCACCTGCTGGAAGGATGAGCTGAAGCAAACAAGAGAAATTTAATAGATTTATAGATGGATAATAGCGTTGTGTGTATGAACAAACACATGTATACCTGTATGTGGGACCCAGAGCTTTGGCCAACCACATACTTTGTAAGTCTAAAGTGTAATGACATTGTGAAAAAGCTGATATAAAATCAGAGTATGTCAGATAATACTGAAAAACTACAAAAAATCTTTTTTCTGGGACAGAATACATCAGTAATGAAAACAAATCACATTGATCAGGATTCTTTCTAGAAAAATATTTTTCTGATCAGGCTATTTGTTGAAAGCAGAGAAGGGAGAAGAGATATGTGATTTTGGTAACTATGTGATTTGAGGAACCATCAAGTAATGAAGCTGTAGTTGTATTCAATTCAGGGCTTAACAAAGAATTCAAACTTTCCCCAGATACCATGTAGTCTAACAAAGACACCAGGTATATTTCCCCTGGTTAAGAGAAAACTCAGTACTCAAACACAGAAGGTTTTCAGAGATTTAAAGTAACTTGTCCTAGAGATGGGAAGCCATGGGAGAAAATCGTGCAGGATAGTGAAATGATCTGATTTACATCATTTAAACAAAGACTCTGGTTGTATTGTGAACATGGACTGCATGTGTCAGGGATGGAAGCAAGAAAACCAGTTGGGAGGTTAGGTTAAAACAGTGGGGCCACGGAAAGCCATGGGGAAACTGGGTGGGGGAAAAGATCTGAACACACTTGAGTTTGAGGTCACTGGCTGGCACCCAAGTGGAAATGTCCAAGAGTAATGAGAAATATAAAGAAGAGACAAGAATTTAGGTTGTACCTACCAACTTGGGAGATTCTTCCAGGGGATCTGAAGAAAAGTAGGATAGATGACACTACAGGAATATGATAACTGCATTCACTCAGAGAGGAGGTTAACAGGGACTTGGAAGAAAGGGTTCTAGTGGTGGGCTGGGGGCTCTGTAGTTAGTCTTGTGCCACTGAACATTTTCATCTGTGAATGGGATGAAGATATGACTAGATAATGAAGAATGTCAGAAAGCAAGAAGTAATACATGATGCTCTAGAATCAAGATTCAAAAAAGATCTCACCTGCTGGAAGGATGAGCTGAAGCAAACAAGAGAAATTTAATAGATTTATAGATGGATAATAGCGTTGTGTGTATGAACAAACACATGTATACCTGTATGTGGGACCCAGAGCTTTGGCCAACCACATACTTTGTAAGTCTAAAGTGTAATGACATTGTGAAAAAGCTGATATAAAATCAGAGTATGTCAGATAATACTGAAAAACTACAAAAAATCTTTTTTCTGGGACAGAATACATCAGTAATGAAAACAAATCACATTGATCAGGATTCTTTCTAGAAAAATATTTTTCTGATCAGGCTATTTGTTGAAAGCAGAGAAGGGAGAAGAGATATGTGATTTTGGTAACTATGTGATTTGAGGAACCATCAAGTAATGAAGCTGTAGTTGTATTCAATTCAGGGCTTAACAAAGAATTCAAACTTTCCCCAGATACCATGTAGTCTAACAAAGACACCAGGTATATTTCCCCTGGTTAAGAGAAAACTCAGTACTCAAACACAGAAGGTTTTCAGAGATTTAAAGTAACTTGTCCTAAATTGGATAAAAAGAGGTAGAGCTGGGACTTGAACACAAGCAAGTCTGACTCCAAACCCTATATATATGTGTATAAAAAAATTAGTCAGTCAGTGTGTCTGACTCATTGTGACCCATGGACAGGAGCCTACCAGGCTTCTCTGTCTGTGGAGTTCTCTGGGCAAGAATACTGGAGTGGGTACCTGTTCCCTTCTCCAGTATATCTTCCTGACCAAGGGATCAAACCCAGGTCTCCTGCATTGCAGGCAGATTCTTTACCATCTGAGCCACCAGGGAAGCCCACATCTGTGTATACACAGATATATACATGAAATATATAGATAATTTCCCCTTTGGGTTAAGCAGTTTCACTTTTCAAGTCTACTTGAAAAGGCTCAGTCAGAAAAATCCAAGTTGTATTCAAGTTTTTTTATTTTTTCTAGCGCAAGAAATGTGCCTTATTTACCTTGCGCCTTTAGGCCCAGCAAGAACTGCTAGTACATAACAGGTGTTCCATAACTGCTGGCTGAATTAGCCAGCTCCCTTAATGGTGTTCTGTATCAGCGCACTGATCAACATAAGATAAAACACATACTGATTCAAACAAGTGGGAAACATTTCTCTCCCAAATATTTTTCTTTATAGCATTTTAAACTATAACACTTTTTAATTCATCTGTTTTTCTTTTTCTCCCCCTGGCAGCTCCATTTCCCTCTCCACCATTTACTTTGTCCCATAGGTGAATAAAGCTCTCACTCCCAGCTGTCCACCTGGCCACCAGCCAGGATGTCTTCCTGTTCCTCATAATTGCTCATCCTGATGGACAGGTTGGCAAGCTAGGACACCGGATCATGAGGACAGCAAAACTGTACATCAGGTTGTTTGGAAAAGGTGAGAGGCAAAGAATTTTGATGGCAATGAAGAAACTACATCCACAACAACTTTACTTGTCCTTCATCAAAATTTTGCTTTCTCAATTTGACTTCTTGGGCTATATTTAGGAAGATTATGGTAGTCTAAAAAAAGGTAAGAAGCTCAGTACTCAAACACAGAAGGTTTTCAGAGATTTAAAGTAACTTGTCCTAAATTGGATAAAAAGAGGTAGAGCTGGGACTTGAACACAAGCAAGTCTGACTCCAAACCCTATATATATGTGTATAAAAAAATTAGTCAGTCAGTGTGTCTGACTCATTGTGACCCATGGACAGGAGCCTACCAGGCTTCTCTGTCTGTGGAGTTCTCTGGGCAAGAATACTGGAGTGGGTACCTTTTCCCCTTCTCCAGTATATCTTCCTGACCAAGGGATCAAACCCAGGTCTCCTGCATTGCAGGCAGATTCTTTACCATCTGAGCCACCAGGGAAGCCCACATCTGTGTATACACAGATATATACATGAAATATATAGATAATTTCCCCTTTGGGTTAAGCAGTTTCACTTTTCAAGTCTACTTGAAAAGGCTCAGTCAGAAAAATCCAAGTTGTATTCAAGTTTTTTTATTTTTTTCTAGCGCAAGAAATGTGCCTTATTTACCTTCGCGCCTTTAGGACCAGCAAGAACTGCTAGTACATAACATGTGTTCCATAACTGCTGGCTGAATTAGCCAGCTCCCTTAATGGTGTTCTGTATCAGCGCACTGATCAACATAAGATAAAACACATACTGATTCAAACAAGTGGGAAACATTTCTCTCCAAATATTTTTCTTTATAGCATTTTAAACTATAACACTTTTTAATTCATCTGTTTTTCTTTTTCTCCCCCTGGCAGCTCCATTTCCCTCTCCACCATTTACTTTGTCCCATAGGTGAATAAAGCTCTCACTCCCAGCTGTCCACCTGGCCACCAGCCAGGATGTCTTCCTGTTCCTCATAATTGCTCATCCTGATGGACAGGTTGGCAAGCTAGGACACCGGATCATGAGGACAGCAAAACTGTACATCAGGTTGTTTGGAAAAGGTGAGAGGCAAAGAATTTTGATGGCAATGAAGAAACTACATCCACAACAACTTTACTTGTCCTTCATCAAAATTTTGCTTTCTCAATTTGCCTACTTCATTATGGAAAGACTATATTTAGGAAGATTATGGTAGAAAGATAAATAAACTACGTCTTTAAATTAGAAAAGGTAATTTCTTATTCTACAGAAGGTTCTGAGAAGTTTTTGACCAAAAATTATGACACCTAAAACTTAGGCAAAGTTGTAGGAAACAAAGTGTGTCTCCAATAAGGTTAATTCTAACAGTCACAGAGTACTTGTCAACATCCCAAGATGGGAAACAGTTAAAATAGACGGTTGGAGTCCCTTTGTTTCTAGCATCTATTCTCCATCTCCATATACTGTGCTGGCAGTGTCAGCACTGAAGACAGCCCAAATGGAAACACTCTCCACACCCAGCTCCCCACAGATTATCAAGGAACCTGATCCTGCAAATACACAGGGCAGAGAATGCAGAAGAGAAAAATCAGACCTTCCACATTCATTAACATCTCATACAATGCTCACCAACTCATTTGTGCTCACATAACCTTATTCCGAGGCTCTAAAACAAATCATTTCGGGGTCAAATGGCTATAGTCCTTCCACCAATGGCGAGGGAGGGGATATGTATTTCACATACAAACCACTGTTGCAAGGACACACTGAGAAAGAAGAGAATCTCTCCCAACTGCTCTCTGCTCACTTCACCCACCACCTCTTCTCCTTAAAAAAATGGGGAAGAAAAAAATTCTTAAGGGTGAATGTTTTACATTTAGGCAAATATAGAACATGAGATTTTATATTTTAAATGTCTTTAGGTGATATGAAGGTCAGTGAATTTAAAGCTTCTACATTTTTCCTGTTTTCTTTCTCCCCCTGGCAGCTCCATTTCCCTCTCCACCATTTACTTTGTCCCATAGGTGAATAAAGCTCTCACTCCCAGCTGTCCACCTGGCCACCAGCCAGGATGTCTTCCTGTTCCTCATAATTGCTCATCCTGATGGACAGGTTGGCAAGCTAGGACACCGGATCATGAGGACAGCAAAACTGTACATCAGGTTGTTTGGAAAAGGTGAGAGGCAAAGAATTTTGATGGCAATGAAGAAACTACATCCACAACAACTTTACTTGTCCTTCATCAAAATTTTGCTTTCTCAATTTGCCTACTTCATTATGGAAAGACTATATTTAGGAAGATTATGGTAGAAAGATAAATAAACTACGTCTTTAAATTAGAAAAGGTAATTTCTTATTCTACAGAAGGTTCTGAGAAGTTTTTGACCAAAAATTATGACACCTAAAACTTAGGCAAAGTTGTAGGAAACAAAGTGTGTCTCCAATAAGGTTAATTCTAACAGTCACAGAGTACTTGTCAACATCCCAAGATGGGAAACAGTTAAAATAGACGGTTGGAGTCCCTTTGTTTCTAGCATCTATTCTCCATCTCCATATACTGTGCTGGCAGTGTCAGCACTGAAGACAGCCCAAATGGAAACACTCTCCACACCCAGCTCCCCACAGATTATCAAGGAACCTGATCCTGCAAATACACAGGGCAGAGAATGCAGAAGAGAAAAATCAGACCTTCCACATTCATTAACATCTCATACAATGCTCACCAACTCATTTGTGCTCACATAACCTTATTCCGAGGCTCTAAAACAAATCATTTCGGGGTCAAATGGCTATAGTCCTTCCACCAATGGCGAGGGAGGGGATATGTATTTCACATACAAACCACTGTTGCAAGGACACACTGAGAAAGAAGAGAATCTCTCCCAACTGCTCTCTGCTCACTTCACCCACCACCTCTTCTCCTTAAAAAAATGGGGAAGAAAAAAATTCTTAAGGGTGAATGTTTTACATTTAGGCAAATATAGAACATGAGATTTTATATTTTAAATGTCTTTAGGTGCATATGAAGGGTCAGTGATAAACTCATAACCTATTTAAAGGCATGTGTAAGGTTTACCCCAAAATGGATGATTTGTTTCTGCTTTTCGTTGGTGAATATACCATGTGTGCTTGTGTGCTCAGTCATGTCTGACTCCTTGCAACCTCATGGACTGTAGCCCACTAGACTCCTCTGTTCATGGGATTTTTCCAGGTGAGAATACTGGAGTGGGTTGCCATTTTCTCCTCTGGTAGATCTTCCCAACCCAGGGATCAAACCCGTGTCTCCTGCATTGGCAGGCGGTTTCTTCACCACTGAGCCTCCTGGGAAGCCTCATATACCAGGGTATCAAGCTTAAATTTAAAAGATGCCATGATAGGAAGAAACATCAGGACAGAAGCAAATAAAGCCAGAGAGGCTGGGCTAACCTGGTATCTAGACTCCCATCAAATGTCAGTTAGGAATTTTCAGAGACAAGAGAACCTTTGCTATTCTACTTTCAAGATTCCAATTCTAAACCTAAATTGTGCTGAATTTCAGAATTTCCTTCTACATGGAAAAGAAAAATACAACAAAGATTTCCAGACCTGGGTGTTTAAAGGGCCTTCACACAGTAAATCAACCTACTGCAGTCTTGTTTTCTCCACAGCCAGACAGAAATAATACAGTGCCAGCAGAGGTGTGAATTACCCCCATTCATCTTAATGGAGTGTTAACTTCAAAGGCTTGTTTTAACCATTTAAATGCTAAGCTCATGAGTAAACATTCTGTTAAAAAAAAAAAAGTACAATTTAAACATTCACCCTCAACAGAAGAGAAAATCAGACCTTCCACATTCATTAACATCTCATACAATGCTCACCAACTCATTTGTGCTCACATAACCTTATTCCGAGGCTCTAAAACAAATCATTTCGGGTCAAATGGCTATAGTCCTTCCACCAATGGCGAGGGAGGGGATATGTATTTCACATACAAACCACTGTTGCAAGGACACACTGAGAAAGAAGAGAATCTCTCCCAACTGCTCTCTGCTCACTTCACCCACCACCTCTTCTCCTTAAAAAAATGGGGAAGAAAAAAATTCTTAAGGGTGAATGTTTTACATTTAGGCAAATATAGAACATGAGATTTTATATTTTAAATGTCTTTAGGTGCATATGAAGGGTCAGTGATAAACTCATAACCTATTTAAAGGCATGTGTAAGGTTTACCCCAAAATGGATGATTTGTTTCTGCTTTTCGTTGGTGAATATACCATGTGTGCTTGTGTGCTCAGTCATGTCTGACTCCTTGCAACCTCATGGACTGTAGCCCACTAGACTCCTCTGTTCATGGGATTTTTCCAGGTGAGAATACTGGAGTGGGTTGCCATTTTCTCCTCTGGTAGATCTTCCCAACCCAGGGATCAAACCCGTGTCTCCTGCATTGGCAGGCGGTTTCTTCACCACTGAGCCTCCTGGGAAGCCTCATATACCAGGGTATCAAGCTTAAATTTAAAAGATGCCATGATAGGAAGAAACATCAGGACAGAAGCAAATAAAGCCAGAGAGGCTGGGCTAACCTGGTATCTAGACTCCCATCAAATGTCAGTTAGGAATTTTCAGAGACAAGAGAACCTTTGCTATTCTACTTTCAAGATTCCAATTCTAAACCTAAATTGTGCTGAATTTCAGAATTTCCTTCTACATGGAAAAGAAAAATACAACAAAGATTTCCAGACCTGGGTGTTTAAAGGGCCTTCACACAGTAAATCAACCTACTGCAGTCTTGTTTTCTCCACAGCCAGACAGAAATAATACAGTGCCAGCAGAGGTGTGAATTACCCCCATTCATCTTAATGGAGTGTTAACTTCAAAGGCTTGTTTTAACCATTTAAATGCTAAGCTCATGAGTAAACATTCTGTTAAAAAAAAAAAAGTACAATTTAAACATTCACCCTCAACATATGAAAGTAATTTATATTCTCAACACTTCATCTTTTAATTTAGCAAACAAGTCTCCAAGTGTTAGAAAAATACAGATTTTGTGCTTTACTTAGTTTAATTTTAAATAGTTATTACCTAATAAATTATGAACATTAAGCCCAAAATGAGAAGGTCTATATTTCCCAGGAAAAATGCTGAGGAGTACTTGAACAAGGTTTTATGTGAAATCCTGATGAAGGGGGCACTGCTTGTACTAATCATCTTACCAGCTTCCTCTAAACTCATAGAGAAAGTTACGTCTCTCAACAGGCAACTAGAATCAGGCAGAACATTAAAGGAAAATAAAAATAAAGACCTCTACTCATACTTTCTCTTGGTATTAACTAAGTTTTGTGTGGAGTGCAGTAGGTTACTTGTCCCTTTGCCAAACCTCCCATGATCCCATCCTGAGCAGGTGACAAATGAATTAATTGATGCCCACCTGTCATCACACTTAACATCTGCCCCTGGGGACATCCTTGCATCTGCTGCAGATTTAGGGTTATTTTGGTATTATTGGAGTTAGATTTATTTTAGAAGCTGAACACCTATTTGTATTTGGATCTATAATTTCCCTCAGAAATGTGGGGAAGTACTAAAAAGAATGCACAAGGCCCAGGTTCTCCTGTGAGTGACGGCTAGAAAAAGATTCTAAACATATTAGTTGTGTGAGATGGAAGAGAAAGAAATTCCATGTCCTTGTCGGAAAGCAAATTCATCTTACAGGTTGAGGTGAAGGGATAGGAAGAAAGGGGATAAATATCCAGTCTATTAAGAGAGCCTGTTTTGGTCTGCACCTAATTTATACAAGGTCATTTAATCCTCTCAACACAGCCCTGGATAATTGGTATTAACTCCATTTAATACCTATGTGAAAGTAGAGGTTTAGAGAGGTTAAGTGGTTTGTCTAAACTCACTGAGATTTTCATCTACGTCTTTCTAACCCCCAAAGCTGGACTTTTTCCATTACACAGTGCTGAATGCAAGTTGCCAAAGAGATGTCTTAAAAGAGCAGCTCAGTTGTCAATTTTTCCGCCCATTTCCTAAGTGGGAAACAAGGAGTCCCCTGCCAAAGAGTGTATTTTCATATATGCAAGTTGGCATTTTGCATGTAATTCTCTACTTTACATGTACAGGATTATGTTTTTACTGATACACCCTGGCTTTGGCAGGCTGCTAACAAGATGCCCTTTACATAGAATACTACCAAGGGCAGGGGATGAGGGGGACCTAGCTGCTGGTTTCCAACCAGCAATAAGCCACAGTAATGGGAAGGTAGGAATGATCTATAACCTCCAAACAAAACATGATATAAATCATCAACATTTGTCTCTGCTTGCCAAGCAGAAAGTCACATGTTTTAGTGACAGATGAGAAAGCTCAGACAACTTTCAAATCCACAGCTAGTCATCACAGTTCTATCTCATACTGCACAACAGAGGAAAAGTTTCTCAGTCAGGATTTGGAATCAGGGAAAAATATCAAGTGAAATAATCCCACAGTTTTGTTATGAGTGACTGACATTGACATTAACACATAAACTAAGATTTAATTTTGTATATAAGCAATGTACTGATTTGTTAAAAAAAAAAAAAAAAGAAACAAAAAATTATCTCAATATATTTAATAATATTAAAAAACTTCCCTGTGAAAGATGCTGTTCAGAGAATAAAAACACAGTCCAGAGATTGGGAGAAAATCTTTGCAAAATACATATCTGATAAAGGATTGGTATGTAAAATATACAAAGAATGCTTAAGACTCAATAATGAAAAACAATCCAATTTTAAAAATCAGAACCTTATCAGAGAAAACATACAGATGGCAAATAAGTATATTAAACACCACAGGTCATTAGGGAAATGAAAATTAAAAAACAATGAGATATTAATACAACTGCACACCCATTATTCCAATGGTGAAAATCCAAAATACTGACACCACCAGATGCGGGCGAGGATATGGAACAATAGGAACTCTCACACATTGCTGACTGCAAAATGTTATAACCACTTTGGAAGGCAGTGGGGCAGTTTCTTTCAAGACCAAATATTCTACCATACCATGTAGTATTTGCTAAAAAGCAAAGTCTTTGGTATTGGTATGAACCCACATAAGCTGAAAACTTATGCCCCCACAAAATCTGCCTACAAATGTTTATAGCAGCTGTATTCACAAATGCCAAAATCTGAAAGCAAACAGGAGAAAACTGGTACATGCATGTGTGCTAAATCATTTCAGTCGCGTCCAACTCATTGCGACCCTGCGGATCGTAGCCCACCAGCCTCCTCTGTCCATGGGATTCTCCAGGAAAGAATGCCGCAGTGGGTTGCCATGCCCTTCTATAGGAAATCTTTCTGACCCAGGGACCACACCTGCGTCTCTTATGTCTCCTGCATTGGCAGGTGGGTTCTTTACCACTAGCACCACATGGGAAGCCCCAAATTGTGCTACAGCCATACAATGGAATACTATCAGTGATTTTAAAAAAAGCTACCAAGTTATGAAAAGACATGGACAAAACTTAAACACATACTGACTGCTAAGTTAAAGAAGCTAGTCTGAAAGGTTAAATACTGCATGATCCACCAAACAATGTTTTAGAAGAAAAAGTTCATGGGGAAAGGCTCAGGGTTTTATGGACATAGTAAAAGATCAGTGGCTGCCAATGGTTGCATCAAGAGAGAGCCCTAAAATTTTATATAGCATAAGAAATAGATACAGATGCAGTGAAGCATAACACAGAAGTTCAAGTTCTATGTTTTTTTTTTTTTTTTAATCTCAATATATTTAATAACATTAAAAAACTTCCCTGTGAAAGATGCTGTTCAGAGAATAAAAACACAGTCCAGAGATTGGGAGAAAATCTTTGCAAAATACATATCTGATAAAGGATTGGTATGTAAAATATACAAAAAATGCTTAAGACTCAATAATGAAAAACAATCCAATTTTAAAAATCAGAACCTTATCAGAGAAAACATACATATGGCAAATAAGTATATTAAACACCATAGGTCATTAGGGAAATGTAAATTAAAACAACAATGAGATATTAATACAACTGCACACCCCTTATTCCAATGGTGAAAATCCAAAATACTGACACCACCAGATGCTGGCGAGGATATGGAACAATAGGAACTCTCACACATTGCTGGCAGGACTGCAAAATGTTATAACCACTTTGGAAGGCAGTGGGGCAGTTTCTTTCAAGACCAAATATTCTACCATACCATGCAGTATTTGCTAAAAAGCAAAGTCTTTGGTATTGGTATGAACCCACATAAGCTGAAAACTTATGCCCCCACAAAATCTGCCAACAAATGTTTATAGCAGCTGTATTCACAAATGCCAAAATCTGAAAGCAAACAGGAGAAAACTGGTACATGCATGTGTGCTAAGTCATTTCAGTCGCGTCCGACTCATTGCGACCCTGCGAATCGTAGCCCACCAGCCTCCTCTGTCCATGGGATTCTCCAGGAAAGAATGCCACAGTGGGTTGCCATGCCCTTCTATAGGAAATCTTTCTGACCCAGGGACCACACCTGCATCTCTTATGTCTCCTGCATTGGCGGGTGGGTTCTTTACCACTAGCACCACATGGGAAGCCCCAAATTGTGCTACAGCCATACAGTGGAATACTATCAGTGATTTTTTAAAAAGCTACCAAGTTATGAAAAGACATGGACAAAACTTAAACACATACTGACTGCTAAGTTAAAGAAGCTAGTCTGAAAGGTTAAATACTGCATGATCCACCAAACAATGTTTTAGAAGAAAAAGTTCATGGGGAAAGGCTCAGGGTTTTTATGGACATAGTAAAAAGATCAGTGGCTGCCAATGGTTGCATCAAGAGAGAGCCCTAGTGTAAACGATGAACTTCAGTTAATAAAAATGTATCAATACTGGCTCATCAAGTATAACAAATGTACCTCACTATGGCAAGCTGTTAGTAATATGGGAAACTATGAGTGTGCCAGAAGGAGGGGATATATGAGAACTCTCTGTACTTTCTGTTCAATTATCCCTGTAAATATCAAAACAACCTTATTAATTCAAAAAAATAAACTCACAACAAAAGATGCTCAACACATTTAAGAGCATTTTGAGTTTGTTTCTTATTTTGATTAAAGCAGCTATATCTGCTTTCCCCTCTCCCTCTTGTTTTGTTCTGCTTTTCTGTTAATGTCTGTAAAAATGTTAATCCATATAAAGACGATTCATCCAAGGTGCCTTCCAGAATAATTCCTTTTTGGATATGGAGGTAAAATACTTTTCAGAAGTGGAGAAATATTTCTTTCACTTATTAATCCAATTAAAAATAATGAGTGCTAAGCTAAAACTACCAACCAAGATACCAAAAACGAACAAGACAAACGCCTGTGGAAATAAAGAAAAAGAACGAATTAGAAGTATTTTTTTAAAGCTTCGCCCTCTCCAATAATGTATGTTATGGCTCAAAATATATTAACTTTATTGATGTAGGTAAAAGACTTAATTATAAAATGACAAACTATTTCTTAAAATAAGATTCTTAAAAGAAACAAATAAAAACCAACCTAAAAAAAAAAAAAAAAAAACCAAACTACCCCCAACTTTTTCCATGAGAGAAAATCCTCTCTGTTCATTTTAAGATAGAACAGTCCTGGGAACACAAAAATCAAACACGCTGATGTACTGGAACCTTAAAGTGGGGAGGGAAAAAGAAAAAAAAGAATATTGCCAGATTCAGATGTGAGAATGGATGACAACTTTACCTATTTCAGAAAATGGAATTTTGAAATAGAAAACTTACCAACTATACCAAATACATTCCTAATGTCAGGAACATATATTGCAAGTAAAACAATGATAATATTGAGAGCTAGAGTAACCAAAGAATGGTGAATCCATGAGAATGGAAAACTGGAGAAAAATATCATCATCAAAGCTTTCCTTGCCTGTATAACAGAGGGGGGAGAAAACAGATTTAAGCAGAGAAAGTGTCAAAGCCAAACTACCTGCTTAGGGAAATACATATATGGTATGATATTATAGTCACCAAACCATTCAGATGCCAAAAATATGGCATAAACCATTACTGTAATTATGTGTATTTGCTACACACAAACTAAGAAATGTACCTATCTGTGTGAGCTTCATAAAAATTGTTTTGGTTTAATTCTTGATAAAATCGTCATGTGCAATTTATTTAGGTTGCATGATTTTCAAAATTACCAGCAATAACACTGTGCAAAGAAATCTCAGGGTATCATTTTCATGAAATTCAATAGATAAAAAGGACAAATGGTTTAAAATAGAAGCAGAAGTCATGGCATGGTAAAGAAATTCCATTTACTGTTTTATCATTACTGTTTCACATGTAAATATGAAAATGCTTCCAACTGCCAAGGTGGCTGATAGGCAGTCGCGTCCCACAGACTTCTATCCAGCCCCCCTGCACTTCCGGCACTACAGCCACACGGGCAGGAGGCAAAAAGTGGGAAGGCTCAGGTCTTCAGGAACTCCCTGTTTAGGGATTCAAGACATCCATGGAGAAACATTTGTACCGAAAGCCTATGTTCTATTTTCCCAGTTGCAACTAAGTCTAGAGTGAAGATCCATTCTGTCCCTTAAACTATAATTCTAGAGCAAAATAAATAAAATTTGTGACTGAGATTAAACTAAACAAATTCCAATAAACCAGAAGGAGCTTACTTTTGCTTACTTGACTTTTTCTTCTTCATGCACATTCTTTTGAATACAGCATTAAAGTCTTTATAAGAACTATAGTCTCTAAATTGGAAACAATGTTGTGGGAAAGGGTAAATCTAAACTAAATCTCAAAAAGCACAAATCAGTTTAGTGGTTCACTGTGATTTTTGTGCTTTCATGGGTCCATAGGTAAGTATGAGGTCTTTGATCAATTCCTTGACAAATGAGTAAGATATACAAGACTAGATGTGATACAAACACTCTAGTCTGTAAAGAATTAGTGTTGCCATATTAGTGAGCTGCTACAGCAAGGAACAAAACCTTGAAGAGTACTTACAGGGAAGTGGATTAGAGGAACTGTCAAAAGCACAGAAAGCAGTATGCATAACTTCACAGTCATGACGACAACATCATGTGGCAAGTATTTACTGTAACTTTGTAGTAATTCTGACGCCACATTGTCTGCAAATTTAAAAAATAATAAGGATCACATTATAAACTACTGAGATGTCAATAATAGCAACCTTATTTTCCTTTGCACAAATGGATCTTAACAGATTTTGGATTCTCAGTACCAAATCCATCTCTGGCCTTTTTCCTAAAACCTTAAAATTGAAATCTGCAGTTTTTTCTTAATGAAACTAGAAATTACCAGCAATAACACTGTGCAAAGAAATCTCGGGCTTTCATGAAATTCAATAGATAAAAAGGACAAAGGGTTCGCAATGGTAAAGAAATTCCATTTACTGTTTTATCATTACTGTTTCACATGTAAATATGAAAATGCTTCCAACTGCCAAGGTGGCTGATAGGCAGTCGCGTCCCACAGACTTCTATCCAGCCCCCCTGCACTTCCGGCACTACAGCCACACGGGCAGGAGGCAAAAAGTGGGAAGGCTCAGGTCTTCAGGAACCCCCTGTTTAGGGATTCAAGACATCCATGGAGAAACATTTGTACCGAAAGCCTATGTTCTATTTTCCCAGTTGCAACTAAGTCTAGAGTGAAGATCCATTCTGTCCCTTAAACTATAATTCTAGAGCAAAATAAATAAAATTTGTGACTGAGATTAAACTAAACAAATTCCAATAAACCAGAAGGAGCTTACTTTTGCTTACTTGACTTTTTCTTCTTCATGCACATTCTTTTGAATACAGCATTAAAGTCTTTATAAGAACTATAGTCTCTAAATTGGAAACAATGTTGTGGGAAAGGGTAAATCTAAACTAAATCTCAAAAAGCACAAATCAGTTTAGTGGTTCACTGTGATTTTTGTGCTTTCATGGGTCCATAGGTAAGTATGAGGTCTTTGATCAATTCCTTGACAAATGAGTAAGATATACAAGACTAGATGTGATACAAACACTCTAGTCTGTAAAGAATTAGTGTTGCCATATTAGTGAGCTGCTACAGCAAGGAACAAAACCTTGAAGAGTACTTACAGGGAAGTGGATTAGAGGAACTGTCAAAAGCACAGAAAGCAGTATGCATAACTTCACAGTCATGACGACAACATCATGTGGCAAGTATTTACTGTAACTTTGTAGTAATTCTGACGCCACATTGTCTGCAAATTTAAAAAATAATAAGGATCACATTATAAACTACTGAGATGTCAATAATAGCAACCTTATTTTCCTTTGCACAAATGGATCTTAACAGATTTTGGATTCTCAGTACCAAATCCATCTCTGGCCTTTTTCCTACCCTATGAAACACAGACACATTAGTCAAACATCTTGAAATCTGCAGTTTTTTCTCTTAATGAAACTAGAAATTACCCTAGGCAGACTCTCTAAAATCATGACAATGAAAAAAATGTGTGTATATATATATATATATATATTTCAAAATATCAAGAAAAATCTTCTTTAGAACTTTCGATAATCTGAAGGTTTTGAACAACATTTACATTATTTTGTAAAGTGCTTTCATGTGTACTATGGAATATGATCCCTATGATAACCATATAAGACAGGCAGCTAGGTTAAAAATATTAACTGGCTTGCCTAAGGTTAAAAATATTAACTGACTTGCCTAAAATATTAACTGGCTTGCCTAACTGGATCATATGAGACAAAGGGGCAGAGATGTACATTGAAATTTTCTTGATGCCAAAGTCTTTCCTTAATATCACAATGTTTTCTAGGATCTTGTGAAAGTGATAGTTGCTCAGTTGTGTCCGACGTTCTGTGATCTCATGGACTCTAGCCCACCACACTACTCTGTCCATGGAATTCTCCAGGCAAAAATACTGGAGTGGGTAGCCATTCTCTTCTCCATGGGATCTTTCTGACCCAAGGATCAGTTTTGTGCATGTTACCTGCTTCATCAACATTTTATCTAAAGACTCATCTTTCCTAAAAGAGAATGCAATGGTAGGATAACAGCTTCCTCAGCAAGCCAGTGTGTTCATCAGCAACAGAAACAGAATGAGCAGACCGGACATTGCTCCCTGGTGCTGCTTCCACCCTATGTCTTCCTCACCCCAAGCCAAATGAGGGTTATGAATAGAGAGTTCTCAAGAGGATTTCACATTCACTGCCTTGTAGGGAAAGAGGGAGTGTGTACTTAAAATACAATAGAGGTTTTTGTTTTAGTTTTTGAGACCATACATTTTGGAAAAGTCACTTCGGAGAAAAAAAAAAAAAACCAAACAAAACTGTTTTCAAAGACCTTCAAATTTAAAGCAAAGATAAGATGAATACACATAGATATAACAAAGTATATAAACATAGATATACACTTAAGTGAAGAAGGTCTAAAAAGCAAAGGAAAAAACTTATGGATCTTAACAGATTTTGGATTCTCAGTACCAAATCCATCTCTGGCCTTTTTCCTACCCTATGAAACACAGACACATTAGTCAAACATCTTGAAATCTGCAGTTTTTTCTCTTAATGAAACTAGAAATTACCCTAGGCAGACTCTCTAAAATCATGACAATGAAAAAAATGTGTGTATATATATATATATATATATTTCAAAATATCAAGAAAAATCTTCTTTAGAACTTTCGATAATCTGAAGGTTTTGAACAACATTTACATTATTTTGTAAAGTGCTTTCATGTGTACTATGGAATATGATCCCTATGATAACCATATAAGACAGGCAGCTAGGTTAAAAATATTAACTGGCTTGCCTAAGGTTAAAAATATTAACTGACTTGCCTAAAATATTAACTGGCTTGCCTAACTGGATCATATGAGACAAAGGGGCAGAGATGTACATTGAAATTTTCTTGATGCCAAAGTCTTTCCTTAATATCACAATGTTTTCTAGGATCTTGTGAAAGTGATAGTTGCTCAGTTGTGTCCGACGTTCTGTGATCTCATGGACTCTAGCCCACCACACTACTCTGTCCATGGAATTCTCCAGGCAAAAATACTGGAGTGGGTAGCCATTCTCTTCTCCATGGGATCTTTCTGACCCAAGGATCAGTTTTGTGCATGTTACCTGCTTCATCAACATTTTATCTAAAGACTCATCTTTCCTAAAAGAGAATGCAATGGTAGGATAACAGCTTCCTCAGCAAGCCAGTGTGTTCATCAGCAACAGAAACAGAATGAGCAGACCGGACATTGCTCCCTGGTGCTGCTTCCACCCTATGTCTTCCTCACCCCAAGCCAAATGAGGGTTATGAATAGAGAGTTCTCAAGAGGATTTCACATTCACTGCCTTGTAGGGAAAGAGGAGTGTGTACTTAAAATACAATAGAGGTTTTTGTTTTAGTTTTTGAGACCATACATTTTGGAAAAGTCACTTCGGAGAAAAAAAAAAAAAACCAAACAAAACTGTTTTCAAAGACCTTCAAATTTAAAGCAAAGATAAGATGAATACACATAGATATAACAAAGTATATAAACATAGATATACACTTAAGTGAAGAAGGTCTAAGCAAAGAGCTATGCTGATTTTGAACAGGGAAAAATAACTATGGCTTTGATGAACATGACAGAAATCCAGGAGGATTTGAGGAGAGTGATCCTGAGAAAGCGAGCAGCAAGAGAGTAGTGGGGCTTGAATTCTGAGATTGGGCAGACTGAAATTCAACTCCTACTACTTAGTAGCAACTTACCTTCTTTGAGTATCTTGCTTTTTACATCTGTAAAATGGGGACAATAATATATTGACCTATAGAGTTGCTGAGAGCATGACGTTAGTTAATGTATGTGTGCTGACACTCAACGGGGGAGATTCTCTCTGGAAGCAAGAACATGCACAAGCAGAAGCCACCAAGTAACAATGGGAATTTGCATCTGAGAAAATGAGCAGCCCAGCAGCACTAGAGAGGCTGAAAGACGGCGCTGGAGAGCCAAGAGTAGTGGGTGAAAAGGCTGCACGTGCATTTAGGACACAGCAACAGAGCCCTTCATGGAGTCAGGACTCAATCTGGTAGGCCAAAGAGATGCAATGACTTCTGAAGAACAGTGTGTTATGATCTGAACTGAGCAGGAAGACAGACCAGAAGAAAAAGAGGTCCAAAACAGGAGTAACAGTTAGAAGCTGACTGTCATAATCACTGAGAAGTAATGAGAATTATATTATCAACAATAGAAATGGGATAGAAACTAATTATGAAAAACATCAAAGCCATAATGTGAGACTACTGAACCAGGTAAGAAATTAGCAAATTAGCTATGAAAGCTGGATTCTAGTCCCCAAAATGGGAGATACTTGCTCAGAGTCTTTGGAGAAGTATGGCAAACTATTTTATTTCCATTTACTGAATCATAAAAATGAGCCATTAACACTTATTGCTTAACGACTTTGTAGAGTTTTAAAACGGTCTGGTTGTTACGCAACATTTGGGTATTGGCCTGGCTCACCAGAGGAACACTTTTTATTCCTCACCTTGTAATGCTTCAACATCTATAATCAGAACCAGTATCATTAATTTAGGTACATACTTATTGGCCCCTTTAATCTGACAAAATTTAGATATTAACTAAGCCTTGAGAGCACTGGATAAAGGATCCCAAGCAGCTCCAGAAGCCTAAGGAACTAGATTTATTACACATTCAAACTACCTGTTACATATCTACTTTCTCCTTTCCCAAGATAAAAGCCTTTCTCCTGAGCCAGTCGATTCTGTGTCCTTAGCTGAGCCTTAACATATGTAAGGGATAGAGTGCAGCACACTTGTCGGGATTCAGACAAATCTCTACAAATCTCAGGAAGGACCTAACAGTGATCTCTGCAAGTTACATATTCTACTGAAGTCAGAAGGCTGTTTTGTTTAATACACTCTGTCAAACAGGGGATGAAGTTTATAGAGATTACCACAGAGTAACTGAAAGATCACTGGATGAATATTCAAGTGACACAGGAGACGTGCTACTAATTGTGGGACAGGTCACTCTACCCAGGCCTTAATTTGTGACAAGTCCTTCTGATAAAGATTCGGGTTCACTCAGCAATTTCTCTCTGTAAGACTGAGAGCTACTGCTATTCCAACAGAAATATATTGTAAAAGATTTTCAGTGCAAGAAAGAAACACTGTGAACAGCAAACCAATACCCAAATCTTTTCTATCTTTGGGGAAAGAACTACTTTTCTATCAATTGTTCCTTCGATCTATCACCTACCTATACTAACCTATCCTGTGATTTTTCTTTGATGTGTATTGCTCCATTACATAAAATGAGAATATTCTGAAGAACTTGCATTGGTTGAGAAGGGTTAAGGTAGAGACAACAACTTTACTTGATAACCAAGAAAATCCCTGTGCAGGAAACATTGCATGTATATTATGAAAATATTTAGTTTCTATGCTCAAGCAAAGACAGGTAGATAGATATGGATATGCCTGGAACTTAAGTGAGCCATTAACACTTATTGCTTAACGACTTTGTAGAGTTTTAAAACGGTCTGGTTGTTACGCAACATTTGGGTATTGGCCTGGCTCACCAGAGGAACACTTTTTATTCCTCACCTTGTAATGCTTCAACATCTATAATCAGAACCAGTATCATTAATTTAGGTACATACTTATTGGCCCCTTTAATCTGACAAAATTTAGATATTAACTAAGCCTTGAGAGCACTGGATAAAGGATCCCAAGCAGCTCCAGAAGCCTAAGGAACTAGATTTATTACACATTCAAACTACCTGTTACATATCTACTTTCTCCTTTCCCAAGATAAAAGCCTTTCTCCTGAGCCAGTCGATTCTGTGTCCTTAGCTGAGCCTTAACATATGTAAGGGATAGAGTGCAGCACACTTGTCGGGATTCAGACAAATCTCTACAAATCTCAGGAAGGACCTAACAGTGATCTCTGCAAGTTACATATTCTACTGAAGTCAGAAGGCTGTTTTGTTTAATACACTCTGTCAAACAGGGGATGAAGTTTATAGAGATTACCACAGAGTAACTGAAAGATCACTGGATGAATATTCAAGTGACACAGGAGACGTGCTACTAATTGTGGGACAGGTCACTCTACCCAGGCCTTAATTTGTGACAAGTCCTTCTGATAAAGATTCGGGTTCACTCAGCAATTTCTCTCTGTAAGACTGAGAGCTACTGCTATTCCAACAGAAATATATTGTAAAAGATTTTCAGTGCAAGAAAGAAACACTGTGAACAGCAAACCAATACCCAAATCTTTTCTATCTTTGGGGAAAGAACTACTTTTCTATCAATTGTTCCTTCGATCTATCACCTACCTATACTAACCTATCCTGTGATTTTTCTTTGATGTGTATTGCTCCATTACATAAAATGAGAATATTCTGAAGAACTTGCATTGGTTGAGAAGGGTTAAGGTAGAGACAACAACTTTACTTGATAACCAAGAAAATCCCTGTGCAGGAAACATTGCATGTATATTATGAAAATATTTAGTTTCTATGCTCAAGCAAAGACAGGTAGATAGATATGGATATGCCTGGAACTTAAGTGAGCCAGGTTTTTCCAAAAGTTCACTTTGAGAATGAAGGGAATCTGGATTCTATGGCATAATTCCTGAGGAGGCAGCACGGAGATAAAGGTCTTGACTCTGGAGCCGGTCAGAATTGGATTCAAACCCCAACTCATTCTTCATTAGCTGTGCTCAACCTATCTGAACCTATACCTTGCAGAGCTGAGTTAGGTATGAGTTAGGAAATGTATGTAAAACATCTTGCATTTACATAACAAGTGTTAACAGATGTATTAACATCCACCCTCCCTTCACATCCCATTCAATCTAAGCTTTCTTACAACTTAACACAGCTCCTAACATCTCATGATAACCTTTATGTAACTACTTTTTGGCTATTCTGGAAATCAGTAGGTCATTTGTGGTTTCTTCCAGATAGCTTTATTTTAGGAAAAGGAGGCACAGTTTGAGGAACTTTTCTCACTTTTGAAGATTCCTAACCATAACAGTATTTGTGCCAGTTGACAATTTCAATTTCTAAAAACATACAGCTATTCTGCTAAGTTTTTGCTGAATCCCAATGAAGACCTTGCGGCAGTATTTTATTGCTACAGAAAGGTCTTACTGTGCTCAACTCTACAAAAACAAACCTAACAACTGAAAACAGTTCATGTATTTCAAAAATTTTGTTTCCTTAACAATGATAAAAAAAAAAAAATAACAATCTGCTTTAACTTTCCCTGTAGGGTATCCACGTATATGTTGGAAGTAGGAAGTATGTTCTTCCTGATGGTGTGCACAGAGCTCTACCCATCTCAGCTAACATAGTTCTAAAATTCAAGAGCAGATTTACATTCATCAGCTGCTTTTACTACTGTTGAAGTGACACAGGGTTACCAAGAAAAGGACCAAAGGACTATAGAGAGCAATTACAACTAATAAACTGAAAACTCTAAGATAATACACTAATAATACACTGAAGTTACCATATTTAAATTAACTTCATTAATGACAGTAAGGAGAAAAGTGTAGTGTTGAAAAAAAGAGGACGTGACGGTATGAAATAATTGTAATAGTGATGAAAACAATAAAGAAAATACACCGGCAGCAGTAACTCCCCTTTGTGGAAGACTGCTCTGAGCCAGACACTGTAACAGGCATTTCACACACATCTAGTCTCCTCTTCTGTACAACTTTAGATAATTATCCCTGTGTTACAGATTGGGAGATGAATGAAGGTAGTGCATGGTGAAGTACCCTGTTCAAGGCCACATAGCTAGCTAGAGCGGAGTGGTTTTCTGAACTATATTTGCTGGGTTTCAAAATCCATACCCTTTCTACTGGGCTTAGGAAAGGTGGCTATGCATATAAATGTCCAAAAACTGGTCCAAGCTGAAAACTATCTGGAAGGTAAGCAAAGTATCATTACAACTGCTTGTGAATGTCTACAACCTGAAACATGTACACAAGGCCACCACCATGAAATCAGAGTCCAAACAGCTACAAGTCACAAAAGTAATAACAGCCATCTCCTTGGAGTGTTGCTATAAGAGCATTCATAAACTGAAAAGTGCATTCAAGAATATGACAAATTGTTATGTATCTGTTTGCAAATTAAACAAGAGAGCTTCCATGTTTTTCTCCTTTTTTTAGACTTTTAAGCTTTTCTTGAGGTTCTTAACAGAAGAGAAAAAACACACACCAAGCACTAACTTTTCAAACACAGAAGAAAATTTTACTTTTATGAATTTGAAAGAATATTTTAAGAATAGAGGGAGAAAGGTCATGGCAAAGCACAGAATACACACTGCAGGATGATGTGAATTAAGTCTGAAGGCAGAGGTCTCTGGCACAAGTGTACAACTTCAGTCCAGCGTGAAACACCTTCCTTCCTCGATTTGTTCTTTTGCAATTGAGATGACTGATTCTCTCAACCTCCCAAACTGCTGAACTAGAGTCTAATATATTGTACTTTCAATGAAAAGAAATAAAGTCATTATTACACTTTCTTTTTCTTCATAGAAAGACTTCAATGTTTCTAAGCCCAAGACTTTATTTTTAGGTGTTTAAGCAATTTTTTCATATGAAGTTATCAATCTTGGACTTGATTATTCTTAAGAAAAAGAAAATTCATTCTTTAAGGCTTGCAGAGCTACCACATCAGTGCACTGAATTCTGCCAGCCTGAACAAATTAACTTGCCAATGAAAGGCAGAAACAAAGGCCATACTCAGGTGTGAGATCAACTATAGAACAACTTATTTTGTCACCTATAATGAAATAATGTACTTACCATAAAAAGTGAGGTACCCAAAGAGTGCAGATATAAAATAAATGAGAAAACTTAAAGCAATTGCTGTATTGGTCACATTCTGCATCCTTTTCTTAGAAGGGCTGAAAGACAAAAAAGGCAAAATTAGAATCAGTAAGAAACACAGGTTCAATTCCTGGGTCTGGAAGATGCCCTGGAAGAGGAAATGGCAACCCACTCCAGCATTCTTGCCTGGAAAACATCATGGACAGAGGAGCCCGGCAGGCTATAGCCCATTGGGTGGCAAAAAGTTGTACATGACTGAGACAACTTGTCATGATCTGATTTATATCTAAATAAATAGATGTAATGATTCCTTAATCACTCCAGCCCTGGTTCATAAATTAACTATACAATAGAATTCCTGATTGGAAATTACTGTGCAAAAGATTATGCTTCTAAGAAACTTTCTCAACTTAGAACTAACATCTAGAAACCAGGGATAGGAAGGAAGGATTCATGGAGGAGAATGTCATTCAGTCTGGAAGCCCTAGAAGTCAAAAGACATACTTAATACATTTAATATATTCCAGGAGTCTATAGTACCTTTGAAGTTCACAGTATATGGGCAGTATTGAGGTATGGCAGAGAAATGAAAAAGCCATGGTTGGTATGGCATAAGCACTCTGAAAAAAAAAATTTAAGAAGAAATTACTAACTTCTACTCTATTGAAACTATTTCATTAGACAATAAACTCAGGCTTTTAAAAATCAATTTAGTTAAATTTATTTCACTTTTCATGAATCACCTGCTTATAAAATAAAGTTTTTTTTTTGTTTTCTTTTATTGGTTTCTGTTGTTATTGTTGTTGTTGTTAAATGAGACACACAATTACAATCACCAGCAAATATTTTTCCTGAAAGGGGAATTGCCTGCACTAACTGAAATATTTCTTGACTGTTTCTTTACCATGTTTTTATTACTATCACTATTGCTTCTATATTATTTCAGTAATATAAAAGTGATTTAAGTAAGATAAATAATATTTAGGTAAAATTTAAAATTAACTTGCCAATGAAAGGCAGAAACAAAGGCCATACTCAGGTGTGAGATCAACTATAGAACAACTTATTTTGTCACCTATAATGAAATAATGTACTTACCATAAAAAGTGAGGTACCCAAAGAGTGCAGATATAAAATAAATGAGAAAACTTAAAGCAATTGCTGTATTGGTCACATTCTGCATCCTTTTCTTAGAAGGGCTGAAAGACAAAAAAGGCAAAATTAGAATCAGTAAGAAACACAGGTTCAATTCCTGGGTCTGGAAGATGCCCTGGAAGAGGAAATGGCAACCCACTCCAGCATTCTTGCCTGGAAAACATCATGGACAGAGGAGCCCGGCAGGCTATAGCCCATTGGGTGGCAAAAAGTTGTACATGACTGAGACAACTTGTCATGATCTGATTTATATCTAAATAAATAGATGTAATGATTCCTTAATCACTCCAGCCCTGGTTCATAAATTAACTATACAATAGAATTCCTGATTGGAAATTACTGTGCAAAAGATTATGCTTCTAAGAAACTTTCTCAACTTAGAACTAACATCTAGAAACCAGGGATAGGAAGGAAGGATTCATGGAGGAGAATGTCATTCAGTCTGGAAGCCCTAGAAGTCAAAAGACATACTTAATACATTTAATATATTCCAGGAGTCTATAGTACCTTTGAAGTTCACAGTATATGGGCAGTATTGAGGTATGGCAGAGAAATGAAAAAGCCATGGTTGGTATGGCATAAGCACTCTGAAAAAAAAAATTTAAGAAGAAATTACTAACTTCTACTCTATTGAAACTATTTCATTAGACAATAAACTCAGGCTTTTAAAAATCAATTTAGTTAAATTTATTTCACTTTTCATGAATCACCTGCTTATAAAATAAAGTTTTTTTTTTGTTTTCTTTTATTGGTTTCTGTTGTTATTGTTGTTGTTGTTAAATGAGACACACAATTACAATCACCAGCAAATATTTTTCCTGAAAGGGGAATTGCCTGCACTAACTGAAATATTTCTTGACTGTTTCTTTACCATGTTTTTATTACTATCACTATTGCTTCTATATTATTTCAGTAATATAAAAGTGATTTAAGTAAGATAAATAATATTTAGGTAAAATTTAAAATAATAACATTTTAGAAATGATCTTATTATAATTCTCAGCCTTTTCTAAAGTAAGTATTAGGAAACTTAAATATATCTTATTACCCCTAAGTAGCACTAATACTTAATGCTTTTGAACCAGCTTTCACCAAGTCAGTCCAAGTACCCACTTAATCTAAGACAATACTGAATGTATTAATCACATTTCAGCATCTTTAGCATCTCTTTCAATGGGAATGACCATGATTTATTCTAGACCAACAAATTCTTAGAGATCCACCGGAATACATGATCACAACTTGTTGCTGTTTTTAAATGTAGAACAGTTAAGACCCAGAGACAGTTACAAAGCAAACAGAAGTTACCACCTAAATGAAAATATTGTCTTTACAAAGTGAGTGGTAATTGATTTACTTTCTCTTCTCTACTCCAAAAAATTTGTCCTTAACTCTTAATCACAAGAAGTTCCAGATGACTTTAGAGGTTATCTTCATACACAAGGCCTTCTAAAATCTCTGAAGACAGCTGGCAGGAAGGCAAGCGGTGGCATTTCCCAATAGGGGAACGAGAGTTCAATTCATCAATTTTATTTCATATATTTCTCAGTTTCCTGGCTTTTTAACTACCCTATCTAAGTCTTAAGGCACATGGAGCCCATTCCTATGCAAAAGATGTGGTAACTTCCCTTGTAAACTGGGGAGTGAGGGAGTTCCCTGATGGCTTTGTGGTTAGGATTTTGGACTTTCACTGCCATGGCCCAGGTTCAATCATGGGTCAGGGAACTGAGATCCCACAAGCCATGAAGCATAGCCCAAAGAAACAAAAACAAAAAACCTGGGGAGTAAAAAGGAGAATTCTGCATGGAGGAGTCATCACACTAAAAAGATACTAATAGAGTTGTACATGAGTGGCAGGCATTCTGGCATCTGGGACATCCATTTTACAAAATCAGAAAGAGTACAAGAAGTGTGTAGCAACAAGGAGGACACAGAGCTCTTCTAAAATGGTAGAGATCATCTGGAAGTTTCCTGTCTCGTCTGCTGATGCTCAGGGGCTCTTGCAGGAATTCCCAGCATCCTGCAGCTCTTGGAGAAGAGAAGGGTGCTTGGTCTTTCAGTCTCTGCTACAGGCATTGTAAATTTCAACTTTGGAATGTCAGCCAGAAGACATATTGGCAGTGCTCAATTGCGGGTCCAACCATGAGGCTGTTTAGCCACAGTCACTTAATGCTTTTGAACCAGCTTTCACCAAGTCAGTCCAAGTACCCACTTAATCTAAGACAATACTGAATGTATTAATCACATTTCAGCATCTTTAGCATCTCTTTCAATGGAATGACCATGATTTATTCTAGACCAACAAATTCTTAGAGATCCACCGGAATACATGATCACAACTTGTTGCTGTTTTTAAATGTAGAACAGTTAAGACCCAGAGACAGTTACAAAGCAAACAGAAGTTACCACCTAAATGAAAATATTGTCTTTACAAAGTGAGTGGTAATTGATTTACTTTCTCTTCTCTACTCCAAAAAATTTGTCCTTAACTCTTAATCACAAGAAGTTCCAGATGACTTTAGAGGTTATCTTCATACACAAGGCCTTCTAAAATCTCTGAAGACAGCTGGCAGGAAGGCAAGCGGTGGCATTTCCCAATAGGGGAACGAGAGTTCAATTCATCAATTTTATTTCATATATTTCTCAGTTTCCTGGCTTTTTAACTACCCTATCTAAGTCTTAAGGCACATGGAGCCCATTCCTATGCAAAAGATGTGGTAACTTCCCTTGTAAACTGGGGAGTGAGGGAGTTCCCTGATGGCTTTGTGGTTAGGATTTTGGACTTTCACTGCCATGGCCCAGGTTCAATCATGGGTCAGGGAACTGAGATCCCACAAGCCATGAAGCATAGCCCAAAGAAACAAAAACAAAAAACCTGGGGAGTAAAAAGGAGAATTCTGCATGGAGGAGTCATCACACTAAAAAGATACTAATAGAGTTGTACATGAGTGGCAGGCATTCTGGCATCTGGGACATCCATTTTACAAAATCAGAAAGAGTACAAGAAGTGTGTAGCAACAAGGAGGACACAGAGCTCTTCTAAAATGGTAGAGATCATCTGGAAGTTTCCTGTCTCGTCTGCTGATGCTCAGGGGCTCTTGCAGGAATTCCCAGCATCCTGCAGCTCTTGGAGAAGAGAAGGGTGCTTGGTCTTTCAGTCTCTGCTACAGGCATTGTAAATTTCAACTTTGGAATGTCAGCCAGAAGACATATTGGCAGTGCTCAATTGCTGGTCCAACCATGAGGCTGTTTAGCCACAGACCAAGGTTGTACTCACAGGGGAGGAGTTTTTGATATAATTGGCTATTTAGCTTTACAAGTCCAGAGGGCAACAGGAAGTCTGTATCCACAGAGGACCTTATTGGCCAGACCAGACATTCGGTAAATCTGTTCTTTCAGGCAGTGGCCCATTTAAAACAGGCTCCATTTAAAGGCATGCCAAAAAAAAGGTGGCTGTTTCATTATGGGCCACCCTGTGTTAAATAATATTATTCTTCTGGTAAGCAACCCTATACTTAGCACTTTCATGAAAATTAATTACTTACAGGTACAAAGACCTAAGAGACCCTGTTACACAAATCTCTTAAAACTTGAAATGTGAAAAATCAACCAAAAGTATCTGTTAATAACTTACACACCTCTTTGGAGAAATGAAAGAGCTTTGGTTTACAATCATCTGTAGTGTTTGAAATCTGTTTAAGAGGATTGAGGGTAAAAAGAGAAACCAACAGTCATTAAAAGTTAGAGTATTTGCTAAAAAAAAAAAGAGAGATGAATTTATTATTACTGGAATTTCAAATAAAATTATTTCAAAACAAAGTTCCAAAAGCAATATAGCCATTAATTTTTTATTAATTAGGAAAAAAGTCATTATTAGTCTACTTTTTTTTTTTTTTTTTTGGTTAGCTTAAAATAGAAAAGAAGGAACTGGAGGGAAAAAAAAAAAAAAAGAAACAAACTATTACCTGGAAGTACTGTTCTACATAATTTAATGTCAGAGGACAAGGGACGGACCATTTTTTAATTACTACCTGTAAGAATAAGTAGAATCAGATCATTTCTTACAAAACTCATGACAAGCAAGTGATTTCAAATAGGTCAGTATTTTTCAATTAATCTAACACCATACCAGTCAGTCCTAAAGAAAATCAACCCTGAATATTCACTAGAAGGACTGATGCTGAAGCTGAAGCTCCAATACTTTGGCCACCGAACAAGTGACAACTCAGTGGCAGGCATTCTGGCACTAAAAAAGGCTCTGGTAGAGATCATCTGGAAGTTTCCTGTCTCCTGCTGATGCTCAGGGGCTCTTGCGGGACCAAGGCTCTTGGAGAAGAGAAGGGTGCTTGGTCTTTCAGTCTCTGCTACAGGCATTGTAAATTTCAACTTTGGAATGTCAGCCAGAAGACATATTGGCAGTGCTCAATTGCTGGTCCAACCATGAGGCTGTTTAGCCACAGACCAAGGTTGTACTCACAGGGGAGGAGTTTTTGATATAATTGGCTATTTAGCTTTACAAGTCCAGAGGGCAACAGGAAGTCTGTATCCACAGAGGACCTTATTGGCCAGACCAGACATTCGGTAAATCTGTTCTTTCAGGCAGTGGCCCATTTAAAACAGGCTCCATTTAAAGGCATGCCAAAAAAAAGGTGGCTGTTTCATTATGGGCCACCCTGTGTTAAATAATATTATTCTTCTGGTAAGCAACCCTATACTTAGCACTTTCATGAAAATTAATTACTTACAGGTACAAAGACCTAAGAGACCCTGTTACACAAATCTCTTAAAACTTGAAATGTGAAAAATCAACCAAAAGTATCTGTTAATAACTTACACACCTCTTTGGAGAAATGAAAGAGCTTTGGTTTACAATCATCTGTAGTGTTTGAAATCTGTTTAAGAGGATTGAGGGTAAAAAGAGAAACCAACAGTCATTAAAAGTTAGAGTATTTGCTAAAAAAAAAAAGAGAGATGAATTTATTATTACTGGAATTTCAAATAAAATTATTTCAAAACAAAGTTCCAAAAGCAATATAGCCATTAATTTTTTATTAATTAGGAAAAAGTCATTATTAGTCTACTTTTTTTTTTTTTTGGTTAGCTTAAAATAGAAAAGAAGGAACTGGAGGGAAAAAAAAAAAAAAAGAAACAAACTATTACCTGGAAGTACTGTTCTACATAATTTAATGTCAGAGGACAAGGGACGGACCATTTTTTAATTACTACCTGTAAGAATAAGTAGAATCAGATCATTTCTTACAAAACTCATGACAAGCAAGTGATTTCAAATAGGTCAGTATTTTTCAATTAATCTAACACCATACCAGTCAGTCCTAAAGAAAATCAACCCTGAATATTCACTAGAAGGACTGATGCTGAAGCTGAAGCTCCAATACTTTGGCCACCTGATACAATGTGACAACTCACTGGAAAAGACTCTGATGCTGGGAAAAATAGAAGATAGAAGGAAAAGGGATGATAGAGGATGGGATGGTTGGATGGCATCCTGAGTCAATGTTCATGAATTTGAGAAAGCTCCAGGAGGTGGTGAAGAACAGGGAAGCCTAGTGTGCTGCAGTCCATGGGGTTGCAAACAGTCGGACATGACTGAGTGACTGAACTGAACACCATACCAAATAATACACATACAGGAGATAAAGCATTAAAAGAAAATGCAACTCAGGATGGGAACATTATGTTCCCCTATATGGCTATCTGTAGACCTGGCAGCAGTAGGAGATAGAGAAATATGAATAGCAGTTTTAGAAATGACCACAGGCAGATGAAAAGAGGGAGGCTGAGGGATGGCTGATGTAGGAGCACTGTCCTTCCTTGCTGTTCTCAGACTTATACTACATATTACAGTGCATGCAGATGAAGCTGGTCAAGAATAAGAGCACAAAGCTAGGGAGCTAGAGCTGGTAAAAACGAATTTGTTTAAAAAATTTAAAGAAATCCATAGGGATGCTATTTCCCAGAAACAATCAATGAAAATGTTTCAGGATTTTACACTTAATGGTGGCCATCCTATTCCTAGACCTGCAGTGGAGCTGTGTCAACATCACCACTGCTGTCGCTGTTTCAGGGCACTTAATTACTCTGTAAATAAACACTTGCTCTGGGCTGAAACCCAGCGCACAATACAGCCAAGGAGAATAAAGGAAGCATCTGTCCATTGTAGGAGACCAGTAAGTAAACACTACTCCTATTCAATATTTATCTAGGTTTGAATTTTTACTAATCCAATCAAAATTTTATACAGTGATAAGTGGATTAGTCGCTCAGTCATGTCCAACTCTTTGTGGCCCCATGGACCACATGTGTCCCAGCAGGGTCCTCTGTGTGCGGAATTCTCCAGGCAAGAATACTGGAGTGGACTGCAGATGTCCTTCACAAACCTAAAAATGTATATATTTTTAGGATTAAGGCAATGAGAGAAAAATTACTCTTATTTAAAACTCTCACCAAGAAAAATTAAGAACTATAATGACAAACAGAGCAAGTTTCTTTGATGTTTCTAGGTAAGTTTTAAATGTGCAATAAAACTAAATGGACAATTTACTAAGAGGAAAGAAAAAAATCAAAAGCAATAATTTCATCACTCTTTTTCTGACATGTTCCCCCAGAAGGATGAGGATGGGTACGGTAGAAAGCTGTTACTGATCTCTCTCTTTAGCCCTGCTCCAAACTCAGCATTTCACCCTCCCCCTGACTAACAGTGATGGCGGTGGTGGCAGCAGCATCATTTACTGATGGTATACCAGGTGCACTGATGAGGTCGGTATGTGAGCCACCTCACTTTATCATCAGTAAACACCAGACCTGAAAATCCAAGCACTGTAAAAACAATGCCCCAACGTGCAACATGATAATTATTTTTTGTTAATTAGAAAACAGCGCTTCTGGGCCTTTGGGTTAAGAACAAGTGTAGAAGGTATCATTAGCAGCCTGAATTTATATTAACATAAAATTCAGTGCCTATAGCTCGTGCATGCAGATGAAGATGGTCAAGAATAAGAGCACAAAGCTAGGGAGCTAGAGCTGGTAAAAACGAATTTGTTTAAAAAATTTAAAGAAATCCATAGGGATGCTATTTCCCAGAAACAATCAATGAAAATGTTTCAGGATTTTACACTTAATGGTGGCCATCCTATTCCTAGACCTGCAGTGGAGCTGTGTCAACATCACCACTGCTGTCGCTGTTTCAGGGCACTTAATTACTCTGTAAATAAACACTTGCTCTGGGCTGAAACCCAGCGCACAATACAGCCAAGGAGAATAAAGGAAGCATCTGTCCATTGTAGGAGACCAGTAAGTAAACACTACTCCTATTCAATATTTATCTAGGTTTGAATTTTACTAATCCAATCAAAATTTTATACAGTGATAAGTGGATTAGTCGCTCAGTCATGTCCAACTCTTTGTGGCCCCATGGACCACATGTGTCCCAGCAGGGTCCTCTGTGTGCGGAATTCTCCAGGCAAGAATACTGGAGTGGACTGCAGATGTCCTTCACAAACCTAAAAATGTATATATTTTTAGGATTAAGGCAATGAGAGAAAAATTACTCTTATTTAAAACTCTCACCAAGAAAAATTAAGAACTATAATGACAAACAGAGCAAGTTTCTTTGATGTTTCTAGGTAAGTTTTAAATGTGCAATAAAACTAAATGGACAATTTACTAAGAGGAAAGAAAAAAATCAAAAGCAATAATTTCATCACTCTTTTTCTGACATGTTCCCCCAGAAGGATGAGGATGGGTACGGTAGAAAGCTGTTACTGATCTCTCTCTTTAGCCCTGCTCCAAACTCAGCATTTCACCCTCCCCCTGACTAACAGTGATGGCGGTGGTGGCAGCAGCATCATTTACTGATGGTATACCAGGTGCACTGATGAGGTCGGTATGTGAGCCACCTCACTTTATCATCAGTAAACACCAGACCTGAAAATCCAAGCACTGTAAAAACAATGCCCCAACGTGCAACATGATAATTATTTTTTGTTAATTAGAAAACATCACTTCTCGGCCTTTTGGTTAAGAACAAGTGTAGAAAATATCATTAGCAGCCTGAATTTATATTAACATAAAATTCAGTTCCTATAGCTCATTTCTCTGCAGAGACTCATGTCAAGCCCAAACTTATGGGTGGACAGAAGGGGTATCTACGAAGCAGAAGTACAGGACAGGCATAGAGGATACCTGATAACAAAGGGCTACGGGAGTCCTTGCTCAGGCTGAAGACAGAGCACAGGAACATCAACGCAGGGGTCAGAAACAGAGTCAAAGAGAAAAAAGATTAAGCCTCAAAAGGGCTTGTTCACTTGCACGGAAGACTTTTCCTTCTCTCTGCTCCAAGTCCTTCCCATCTTTCAAGGCTCAGTTCAAGTTATATTTCCCTCCACATCCTTCTTTTTTCTAGCTGTCGATGATCCTTCTCTCACCTTTTGTAATTCCTATTCTGAAGCAAATATATCAACATTTAACTATGTATTAACTATATTGTTCTCTATTTTTTTCTAATAAATTTACCTCATTGCCCTGATGAGGGGGGACAGATCCTTATAAGTAGTATCCTGGTTAAACTCCCACAACTCTAATGATTCCCATAGTGCTCGGGAGAAGGAAATCCTAATCGAACCAAAATTCATTCAAGTAGTTCTCTGTTTTCATTACTGACTGATTAAAATGCCAGTTCTATATTAATATTAGAATACTCAACTGTACTCAAGACAGAATTTCAGGAAAGAATATAAATTCGTGTTTAAAAATAGAGCAAAAAAGGTACCATTGTGCTGAGCCACTGCTACAATAAAATTTTTTCAAATTTTAGATACTTCAGTCAGGACAAAATTTCTGTCAAAAATTTTAGGCAAAATAAGGACGTGGGTGTCCTTGCTGGTTCTGAGTGTAAAGAATTTGCCTGCAGTGTAGGACATCCAGGTTCAGTCCCTGGGTTGGGAAGATGAATGGCTACCCACTCCAACGGTCTTGCCTGGAGAATTCCATTGACAAAGGAGCCTGGAAGGCCACAGTCCATGTGGCTGTAAAGAGCGGGACATGACTGGGTGGCTAACACTCACAGTTTCACTTTTTTCTGAAAAGGCTGGGAAAACAGATGAGAGTCCATGTTTCGATTTGCATTATTTGGAGACTATAACTTAAGAAAACAATAGTTTCTGGGACAAATATTTTTTTAATTTAATATAAATATGATATAGATTTAAAAACATGTATTGATAAAAATAATCAATGAAAAAAGGTACAATGGAAAAAATGCTAGCAAAGGAAAAAATAATAATCAATGAAATATACATGGTTCCTTTCCATAACCATTATGTATTTTAAAACCTAATACTTAAAAATATTAATGTGGAGATTCAGATGATACCACCTTTATGGCAAAAAGCCAAGAAGAATTAGAGAGTCTCTTGATAAAGGTGAAAGAGAAGAGTGAAAAAGCTGACTTAAAACAATATTTCCAAAAATGAAGATCTAGTCCCATCACTTTATGGCAAATTTATGGAGAAACAATGGAAACAGTGACAGACTATTTTCTTGGCCCCAAAATCCCTGCCGATGGTGACTGCAGCCATGAACTTAAAAGACACTGCTCCTTGGAAGAAAAGCTATGACTAACCTAGACATATTAAAAACCAGAGACATTACATCTGGAAGTTCTCGGTTCACGTACTGTTGAAGCCTAGCTTGGAGGATTTTGAGGGCGACCTTGCTAGCATGTGAAATGAGTGCAATTGTGCAGCGGTCTGAATGAAAACTAACCTTTTCCAGTCCTGTGTTCACTGCTGAGTTTTCCACATTTGCTGGCATATTGAGTGCAGCACTTTGATAGCATCATCTTTTAATATTTGAAACAGTTCAGCTGGAATTCCACCACCTCCACTACCTTTGTTCACAATGATGCTTCCTAAGGCCCACCTAACTTCACGCTCTAGGATGTCTGACTTTAGGTGAGTACTCACACCATCGTGGTCATCCAGCTCATTAAGATCTTTTTTGTATAGTTTTGTATATTCTTGTCACCTCTTAATATCTCCTGCTTCTGTTAGGTCCCCACTGTTTCTGTCCTTTAATGTGCCTATCTTTGCATGAAATGTTCCTTTGATATCTCTAGTTTTCCTTAAGAGATCTCTAGTCTTTCCCATTCTATTTTCCAATTTTTCGATGTGCACTGACTGGGTGGCTAACACTCACAGTTTCACTTTTTTCTGAAAAGGCTGGGAAAACAGATGAGAGTCCATGTTTCGATTTGCATTATTTGGAGACTATAACTTAAGAAAACAATAGTTTCTGGGACAAATATTTTTTTAATTTAATATAAATATGATATAGATTTAAAAACATGTATTGATAAAAATAATCAATGAAAAAAGGTACAATGGAAAAAATGCTAGCAAAGGAAAAAATAATAATCAATGAAATATACATGGTTCCTTTCCATAACCATTATGTATTTTAAAACCTAATACTTAAAAATATTAATGTGGAGATTCAGATGATACCACCTTTATGGCAAAAAGCCAAGAAGAATTAGAGAGTCTCTTGATAAAGGTGAAAGAGAAGAGTGAAAAAGCTGACTTAAAACAATATTTCCAAAAATGAAGATCTAGTCCCATCACTTTATGGCAAATTTATGGAGAAACAATGGAAACAGTGACAGACTATTTTCTTGGCCCCAAAATCCCTGCCGATGGTGACTGCAGCCATGAACTTAAAAGACACTGCTCCTTGGAAGAAAAGCTATGACTAACCTAGACATATTAAAAACCAGAGACATTACATCTGGAAGTTCTCGGTTCACGTACTGTTGAAGCCTAGCTTGGAGGATTTTGAGGGCGACCTTGCTAGCATGTGAAATGAGTGCAATTGTGCAGCGGTCTGAATGAAAACTAACCTTTTCCAGTCCTGTGTTCACTGCTGAGTTTTCCACATTTGCTGGCATATTGAGTGCAGCACTTTGATAGCATCATCTTTTAATATTTGAAACAGTTCAGCTGGAATTCCACCACCTCCACTACCTTTGTTCACAATGATGCTTCCTAAGGCCCACCTAACTTCACGCTCTAGGATGTCTGACTTTAGGTGAGTACTCACACCATCGTGGTCATCCAGCTCATTAAGATCTTTTTTGTATAGTTTTGTATATTCTTGTCACCTCTTAATATCTCCTGCTTCTGTTAGGTCCCCACTGTTTCTGTCCTTTAATGTGCCTATCTTTGCATGAAATGTTCCTTTGATATCTCTAGTTTTCCTTAAGAGATCTCTAGTCTTTCCCATTCTATTGTTTTCCTCTATTTATTTGCACTGTTCCCTCTCTTTGGTAATCCTAAATTTATTTTCTATGTCTGTGAGTCTCTTTCTGTTACATAAATAAGTTCATTTAAATTTTTTTCTTTTCTTTTTTTTTTAAGATTTCACATGTAAGTGCTATCATATGATCTTTGTCTTTCTCCTAACTTACTTCACTTCTAGGTCCACTCATTTGGGGGCAAAATGGCATTATTTCATTCTTTTTTATGGTTGAGCAATATGTCAATTTAAAAGAAAATTAAGAAGCAAGTATATAGTATCTTCACTGTCTCAAAGTAAACCAAATTTAAATTGTGCCCAAAGGTAAAAATCTGAGCAGATGGTTAGTAAAGCATAATAAATGCAGAATAAATGCAGAAATAATAAATTATCTCCATATGACAGCTACAAGAGGAATCTGCATCAAATTTAAGAGTATCTGTCATAATAGAAATGAATACTGTGAGAACTATAATAGACATGTCATGTCAATACATTTTACCTGTTTCAGACTACTGGCTATAAAAGCCAATTACTCCTACCTATTGACAGCTTGTGTGGTCAATTATATATGAGGAAAACATTCAATGTTATGTACGCTGATTCTCTTTAATATTCATATATTCAAAAAACATTCATATATTCATTTGCAAAGATAGGCCACTCTTAACCATGTAGATGCTTTTCAACAATCAAATTATGATACAAATATTTGCTGTTTACCTCTTAATATGGCATCTAAGAATTGTGTGTATGGATGTTAAGTAAACCGTGTGGCAATCAATTCATAGTATATGTACATTTGGTCATCATGTTGTACACGTTAAACTTACACAGCACTATATGTCAATTACATATCAATAAAATAGAAAGAAAAAATCTTAAAAAAAGTGTATGTTCAATTCACTAATAAGATACAAGGCAGACAATTTGTGGAGGGAAGGCAATGATTTTACTGTTGGTAAGTTCAACAAATGATTAAATGGAAATACCATTAAGTATTTTTAGTTTTAAGTACATCCATGGAAGTATATATAAATATTCTTATACAATGAAACCATATACTTTCACTTCATTTAAATAATCTAAAGTTACTTCATCCTTGTATCCCAGAAGATAGTGTAGCCTAAAGTTACATGTATCCTAGATTGTTCTGACAGCTTGGAAATCTGGTTCTATTATACGGTTTAACTAATGATGATCTTGCTCTTTTGGATAGCATGTTTCTTTCATTCATTTCTCAATAACAAAGGAGAGTTTAAATAAGCTTATGATTTTAAGACTTTAATCAAGTCATTCAAGTACGTAACTTCAAAGTTTAAAATGTTTAATCCTACTTAAGGTTTGACAGAAACAGACTATGGAATAAACCACTAAAAAAAGGATTTCTTCCCTTCTCCCTAAAATTTCACACAAAAATATAATCTTTGGAATGTTAAAATCTGTTTTTGAAGAATTAAAAGGAAATCAGAAATTCAAATTATTTTATATCAAATTATTTTGTAAATAAGTTTACCATCAGAGATATTTTTCCTATGCTATAATAAAAATGAGCTAATTTGAAAAAATTGTTCATATGTGAAAAACAATATTTCTGTGCAGCAGATTTTTCATGAGAGCTTAACCATGCTGAATAAATCAGATGAGATAGAATCAGTCACCCCAATTCTTACTAGATCTGTTCAAGGTTAAGCCCCTGAAGTTCTGGTTTCATCAATGGAACCAAGTTTCAAAATCAAGATGACTAGGATTCAAAATGATCTTACAGATCAGAACCAGCCCAATTCTGATTCTCAAGAACCCTGCCTCCAAAAACACACACATACACACACAATCTTGAACAGAAATAAATTAATACATATACCTACTCAAAGAATTACACTCCATCTAAAGTTTTAACAGAACTGGTTTGCTCTCCTCTAGCTAAGCACAGAAGGAATTGAATCTGAAGTGCTATTGTTGCTAAGCTTCTTCATAGTATATGTACATTTGGTCATCATGTTGTACACGTTAAACTTACACAGCACTATATGTCAATTACATATCAATAAAATAGAAAGAAAAAATCTTAAAAAAAGTGTATGTTCAATTCACTAATAAGATACAAGGCAGACAATTTGTGGAGGGAAGGCAATGATTTTACTGTTGGTAAGTTCAACAAATGATTAAATGGAAATACCATTAAGTATTTTTAGTTTTAAGTACATCCATGGAAGTATATATAAATATTCTTATACAATGAAACCATATACTTTCACTTCATTTAAATAATCTAAAGTTACTTCATCCTTGTATCCCAGAAGATAGTGTAGCCTAAAGTTACATGTATCCTAGATTGTTCTGACAGCTTGGAAATCTGGTTCTATTATACGGTTTAACTAATGATGATCTTGCTCTTTTGGATAGCATGTTTCTTTCATTCATTTCTCAATAACAAAGGAGAGTTTAAATAAGCTTATGATTTTAAGACTTTAATCAAGTCATTCAAGTACGTAACTTCAAAGTTTAAAATGTTTAATCCTACTTAAGGTTTGACAGAAACAGACTATGGAATAAACCACTAAAAAAAGGATTTCTTCCCTTCTCCCTAAAATTTCACACAAAAATATAATCTTTGGAATGTTAAAATCTGTTTTTGAAGAATTAAAAGGAAATCAGAAATTCAAATTATTTTATATCAAATTATTTTGTAAATAAGTTTACCATCAGAGATATTTTTCCTATGCTATAATAAAAATGAGCTAATTTGAAAAAATTGTTCATATGTGAAAAACAATATTTCTGTGCAGCAGATTTTTCATGAGAGCTTAACCATGCTGAATAAATCAGATGAGATAGAATCAGTCACCCCAATTCTTACTAGATCTGTTCAAGGTTAAGCCCCTGAAGTTCTGGTTTCATCAATGGAACCAAGTTTCAAAATCAAGATGACTAGGATTCAAAATGATCTTACAGATCAGAACCAGCCCAATTCTGATTCTCAAGAACCCTGCCTCCAAAAACACACACATACACACACAATCTTGAACAGAAATAAATTAATACATATACCTACTCAAAGAATTACACTCCATCTAAAGTTTTAACAGAACTGGTTTGCTCTCCTCTCTAGCTAAGCACAGAAGGAATTGAATCTGAAGTGCTATTGTTGCTAAGCTTCTTCAAAATAGATAGAATGAAGGAAACAGTTTTGCAGAATAAACGCGCTTTTAATAACACACTGAAATAAAATGGGATACTTTTTCAATAAAAAGCAGAGCAAAGAGAAAAAAAGACATTAACACAATGAGCTCAATTTTAGTGAGGAGATAAGTAATATACTATATTTTAAACTTACCACAAGAGCAAAGAACACCATAAACAAAAATGATAAACTACTTGTGTAGCCAAGAAAGCCTGTAAAATAGCAGTAAAATAAAAAGCAATTTATAAGGAAAATGATCCTAACATGCAGCTAAAGCAATACATCTTGGGCATGTTTTTTATTACAGCACTTGGTATTTGGGGCTTAGGGCTGAGAATAACAACATTCCAACTATCTGTCACAGATCATTTATGTAGCTCTGTACAGCAGAATTGGAACTGACTTACCACTAATGGTACACTGTAAGGAAAGGCTGCTCTTTAATGTTCCGCTGTAAAGATTTTATTTTAGTAGGGCAGACAAAATACAATTGCAAACCAAGTAATAGGTTAACTAGGCAAGGCTGAAGGCTGAACAACCTAAAATAAGTCTAGGTTCAAAATTATTCACAACCACCTTCTGCTAAAACTGTGAAACTGTGAAATTTAAAAGCACCTTAATGTTATTAGTTTGCTTTCTTTTCCTCTTTTCTTCTAAACAAACAATGCCCCTTCTATAAAGACTTACCTATTTTAGGAAGGAGTGCAAGAGGGAACACAATGCCAACACAAATGATTATTAGTAGTGTGTCTCCATCAAGATACCAAGACCTATTAGGGGAGAAAAGTTCTACTTTAGGTACAGGACTCCAATGCTTGTGTAGACACACCCACACACCCACACACCCACACAATATAATCATTAAAACCGGCCACTAGGAAAAGCCTACTTCTTTTTGTTAAAATATGTTCTTGTGAGATCCTATTATTCTTACTAACAAATTTACATTGATTTATGTATCAAAACAATGGGATATCATTTTTCAACTACAAATTAGCAAATACTTTAAAGTAAGGCAATAGACTATGTGAGTGAAGAATAGCGAGCTCTACACAAAACTAGGGAGAATATAAACTAGGTAAATTACCTTTCTAAAAAGCAGTTTGGCTATAGATATTGAAAGCTTTAAAATATTTAACACTCAACAAATGACAATTAACAATAAGGAAACAACCAGTAATAAGAATAATTGTGTATTGTCAAAGAATAATAAAATGAATGATGACTTAGAGGCAAAAAAGAAAATTTATGTAAAAGATATTTATAAGGAAAATGATCCTAACATGCAGCTAAAGCAATACATCTTGGGCATGTTTTTTATTACAGCACTTGGTATTTGGGGCTTAGGGCTGAGAATAACAACATTCCAACTATCTGTCACAGATCATTTATGTAGCTCTGTACAGCAGAATTGGAACTGACTTACCACTAATGGTACACTGTAAGGAAAGGCTGCTCTTTAATGTTCCGCTGTAAAGATTTTATTTTAGTAGGGCAGACAAAATACAATTGCAAACCAAGTAATAGGTTAACTAGGCAAGGCTGAAGGCTGAACAACCTAAAATAAGTCTAGGTTCAAAATTATTCACAACCACCTTCTGCTAAAACTGTGAAACTGTGAAATTTAAAAGCACCTTAATGTTATTAGTTTGCTTTCTTTTCCTCTTTTCTTCTAAACAAACAATGCCCCTTCTATAAAGACTTACCTATTTTAGGAAGGAGTGCAAGAGGGAACACAATGCCAACACAAATGATTATTAGTAGTGTGTCTCCATCAAGATACCAAGACCTATTAGGGGAGAAAAGTTCTACTTTAGGTACAGGACTCCAATGCTTGTGTAGACACACCCACACACCCACACACCCACACAATATAATCATTAAAACCGGCCACTAGGAAAAGCCTACTTCTTTTTGTTAAAATATGTTCTTGTGAGATCCTATTATTCTTACTAACAAATTTACATTGATTTATGTATCAAAACAATGGGATATCATTTTTCAACTACAAATTAGCAAATACTTTAAAGTAAGGCAATAGACTATGTGAGTGAAGAATAGCGAGCTCTACACAAAACTAGGGAGAATATAAACTAGGTAAATTACCTTTCTAAAAAGCAGTTTGGCTATAGATATTGAAAGCTTTAAAATATTTAACACTCAACAAATGACAATTAACAATAAGGAAACAACCAGTAATAAGAATAATTGTGTATTGTCAAAGAATAATAAAATGAATGATGACTTAGAGGCAAAAAAGAAAATTTATGTAAAAAGATATTTACAGAAAACATTGAAAATCATAAACAAACATCTATGGCAATGGCAATTTTAAAATTAAATATGAGACCATGGAACAATCATAAAATATTAGGAAGAAGTACAAGAGAGAACACAATAATTCAACATAAATAATAATTAGTAGTGTGTCTCCATCAGGAAATTAAGGCCAACTGGGATAAAAGTTCTACTTTAGGTACAGGTGTCTTTGATAAATATAGTAATATACTGCATATATCATAAATATATTTAATATAATAATAAGTTTGAGGGAAAATATAGATTCATTTAAAAATGGAAAGGAATAATAATATATTGATAGCCATTATCCCTGCATGGTAGAATGACAGATAATGTTTTTTCTTATATAATGGTTTTCCATATTTTTTAAATTTTCAGGAAAGGGAATAAACTACAGAGAAAATATATTACATTTTTCATATAAAAGCAATAGAATACTGAGTGAGAAAAGGTAGGTAAATGTGTGATGGTGTATTTGATTATTAAAAAAAAAAAGAATGCACTTTCTTTTTTTTTTAGCCACTTCTATTGGTCTTTCATTTATTTCCATCCCTGTTCTTTGGCCTGTGTGGGCCTCCCATCGCAGCGGCCTCTCTCCCTGCAGAGCACTGTCTCTGGCTGCATCCACTCCAGAGCTCCGGCTCGGTAGTTGGACACATTGGTCCAGCTGCTCCGTGGCATGTGGAATCTTCCCAGGCCAGGGATCGAACTGGAGCCCCTTGCACTACAAGGTGGTTTCCTTACCCACTGGACCACCAGGGAAGCCCAAGGATGCACATTTTTAAAAAATCAGAAAGATATGCTTAAAATGACAAAAGTGGGGCTTCCCCTGGTGGTCCAGTGGGTAGGGACACCGCCTTGCAGCGCAAGGAGCACCGGTTCGATCTCTGGCCTGGGAGGATCCCACGTGCCGCGGAGTGGCTGGACTGATGTGTCCAATCACCAAGCCGGAGCTCTGGAGCGCTCTGTGACGACAGACGCCACCGTGATGGGAGGCCCACAGGAGTCAAAGAACAAAGACAGATGAAAATAGAGAAATGAAAGACCAACAGAAGTGGCCCGCCCGCTTCCCTCCCTCCCCAACCCGACCCCCGTCCAAAATAAATAAGTAAATAAATCTTAAAAAAAAAAAAATGACAAAGTGGATATTTCTATATAGCAGCACTGATAATTTTTTTATTTTATGTACTGGGGGCAAATACCCATGGTTTTAATTCTTCAACATAAAAATACATGTGTTGGAAGTTTTTGAAAAATCAGAGTTAATTCCCTAAGATTTCCATAGCAAAGACTTCCCTTTAGTATATACAAATGAAACAATTCATAAAAGAAGCACAACTAGTAAACACACATGAAGAAAAATCCATCTCTGATGCTAATTAAAGAAATAAATAAGGCTATTGAGATTGAGTAAAAATATTTAAAAAATAATATTCAATGATGTGTAATAACTTGGTCCTTCACACATTGTTAGTGATCTTGTCAATTAGCATTATCTTTTGGATAATAATTACATTGGTAATGTATGACAATCTAAGAGAATAACCTAATATATCAAGAATTCTATGTGCATGAAGCTATGACTACAATATTATCATAATGTTAAAAAGCTAAGGGGAAATCTTATATAACCAACAATAGAAAATGTTTGTCAAAAACAGCATACTCAAAAAAAAAAAAAAGCATACTCAGTGGAATGTTAAGCAATGTGAAAGAAAAAAAGCCAGCTTACTAAAATAGAAAATACTAATGATAAAAATACAAAATAATGATTATCAACTATGTTTTATAAATGTTTAGGGGAAAATTCAAAGGAAATAAAATGATAACAGCGACTAGGTAAGAGAAGGAATTAAGTATAATTTTTCTTTGCTTTCTTTTCATATTTTTACTCTGAGGCACATTTCTATGCACGTTCACAATGGTAACAAAGAAAAATTCATGCTAATATGAGAGTTGAGGGCATCAAAGATAATAGGTATTACTTTTTAAGCCATTTGTTAGATGTTCTCAGAAATTCCAGTTGACTATAATGTATCCTTTCACTACCAGACAGCCCAAGTCTCCCACTGCCATGTTAAATTAAGAAAATGGACAAATTCCTAGAAACATACAATGTACCAAGACTGAATCAGGAACAATTAAAAATATAAACAGACCGATAATGAGTAAGGACACTGTATCAGTAATCAGAAACCTATCAACAAAGAAAAGTCCAGGAGCAAATAGTTTTACTAGTGAACTCTACAAAACATTTCAAGAAAAACTAATGCCAGTGCTTCTCCAACTCTTCCCCAAAACTGGAGAGGAGCAAACACTCCCAAACTCATTTAACAAGACCAGCATGCCCAACTATCAAAGCCACAAAGAACATTACAAAAAACCCCAAAACTTAAAGACCAGTTCCTTGGTGAATATATTACAAAAATTCTCAACAAAACGTTAGCAAACCAAATCAAACAGCACATTAAAAGGATCACATACTATGAACAAGTGGGATTTACCCAGAGGATGCAAGGATGGATCAACATATGAAAATCAGTCACTATAATATAGTACATTAATAGAATGAAAGATAAAAATCATATCATCACCTCAATTGATGTCCCACAAAGCATGTGACAAAATACAATATCCTTTCATGATAAAAACATTCATCAAATTTAGTACAGAGGGAACAAATCTCAACATAAAGCCTAAACATAACAAGCCCACAGCTAACATCATACTGAAACAGTAGAAGGCTGAAAGTTTTTTCTCTAAGATCAGGAACAAGACTAGGATGCCTACCTTCACCACTCTTATTCAACACAGTACTAGAAGTCCTAGCTACAATAATCAGTCAGGATAAAGAAATAAATGGCATCCAAATTGGATCAGAAAGTAAAAATTTATCTTATTTGCAGGTATGATCTTAAATATAGAAAATTCTAAAGACTTCAACCAAGAAAACTGTTAGAGCTAAAGGACAAATTCTATGAAGCTGAAGGATATGTAATCAACATAGAGAAATCAGTTGTATAAGCAATCTTATTCACAATAGCATGAAAGCAATAAAATAGTTACAAATCTCTAACAAGAGAGAAGCGAAAGATTGTAAACTTAAATGAAAGAAAAAGAAGACAGAAATAAATGAAAAAATATCCCATCTGTGTCCATGGATCAGAATAATCAATATTGTTAAAATAGCCATACTATCCAAAGCTATCTACAGAGTCAGTTCAATCCCTATCAAACTCCAATGAGTTTTTTCTCAAAACAGAACAAACAATCCTAAACTTTGTATGGCGCCACACACACAAAAGGACTCCAAATCGCCAAAGCAATCCTGAGAAAGAAAACAAAACTGACTTCAAACTATATTGCAAAGCTTTAGTAATGAAAACAGGATAGTACTGCCATAAAAAAAGATACATGATCCAACAGAATACTCCCCCACCCCAAACACTGTCAATTAATATCTGACAAAGGACTCAAGAATATTCAGTGGGAATCTTTTCAAAAAACTGTACTGAGGAAATTGGAGAGTTATATACAGAAAAATGAGATTAAAAAGTACTGGCAAGGATGTGGAGAAAAAGGAAGACTTGTCCATTGCTGGTGGGAATTTGAATTGGTTCAGCAACTATGGAAAATGGTAAGTTGGTTCCTCAAAATATTAAAAACAGAACTACTACATGATTGATTCAACAATTCCATTCCTGGGCATACATCTAAAGGAAATGAAAGTGAGAGATCAGAAAGATATCTGCACTCCCATGTTTACTGGATGGAAACAACCTAAGTGTCTGTGGATGGATGAAAAAATCTCAACATAAAGCCTAAACATAACAAGCCCACAGCTAACATCATACTGAAACAGTAGAAGGCTGAAAGTTTTTTCTCTAAGATCAGGAACAAGACTAGGATGCCTACCTTCACCACTCTTATTCAACACAGTACTAGAAGTCCTAGCTACAATAATCAGTCAGGATAAAGAAATAAATGGCATCCAAATTGGATCAGAAAGTAAAAATTTATCTTATTTGCAGGTATGATCTTAAATATAGAAAATTCTAAAGACTTCAACCAAGAAAACTGTTAGAGCTAAAGGACAAATTCTATGAAGCTGAAGGATATGTAATCAACATAGAGAAATCAGTTGTATAAGCAATCTTATTCACAATAGCATGAAAGCAATAAAATAGTTACAAATCTCTAACAAGAGAGAAGCGAAAGATTGTAAACTTAAATGAAAGAAAAAGAAGACAGAAATAAATGAAAAAATATCCCATCTGTGTCCATGGATCAGAATAATCAATATTGTTAAAATAGCCATACTATCCAAAGCTATCTACAGAGTCAGTTCAATCCCTATCAAACTCCAATGAGTTTTTTCTCAAAACAGAACAAACAATCCTAAACTTTGTATGGCGCCACACACACAAAAAGGACTCCAAATCGCCAAAGCAATCCTGAGAAAGAAAACAAAACTGACTTCAAACTATATTGCAAAGCTTTAGTAATGAAAACAGGATAGTACTGCCATAAAAAAAGATACATGATCCAACAGAATACTCCCCCACCCCAAACACTGTCAATTAATATCTGACAAAGGACTCAAGAATATTCAGTGGGAATCTTTTCAAAAAACTGTACTGAGGAAATTGGAGAGTTATATACAGAAAAATGAGATTAAAAAGTACTGGCAAGGATGTGGAGAAAAAGGAAGACTTGTCCATTGCTGGTGGGAATTTGAATTGGTTCAGCAACTATGGAAAATGGTAAGTTGGTTCCTCAAAATATTAAAAACAGAACTACTACATGATTGATTCAACAATTCCATTCCTGGGCATACATCTAAAGGAAATGAAAGTGAGAGATCAGAAAGATATCTGCACTCCCATGTTTACTGGAGCATTATTCACCATAGCCAAGACATGGAAACAACCTAAGTGTCTGTGGATGGATGAAAGGATAAAGAAAATGTGGTGCATATACACAGATTACAATATTATTCAGCCATGAGAAAGATATTTTGCCATTTGTGATAACATTGATGGACACTGAGCACATTATGCTAAGTGAGACAGTCTGACAGAAAAAGAAACATACTGTATATCGCATATATGTGGAATTTAAAAATTCACGCTTATAGACACTGAGTAGAATAGTGGTGAGCACAGGCTGGCAGGTAGGGGAACAGAGAAGATGCTGGTCAAATGGTACAAACTTGCAGTTGGATGAATAAGTTCTGGGGCTCTAATGCAAAACAATGTGATTATAGTTAACAAAACTATATTATGTACTTGGAAGGTGCTAAGAGACTTAGTAAATGCCCTCATCACAAAAAAGAAATGATAACTATGTGAGGCAATGGAGGTATTAGCTAACACTACAGTGATAATCATACCACAATATATATTAGGGTGTCAAATCTATATACACTGGATACCTTAAACTTACACAATATATAGCGGGCAATGTTATATGTCAACCCCAGTGGCTCAGCGGTAAAGAATCCACCTGCAAGGTAGGAGATGCAAGAAATACGGGCTTTTTGATCTTTGGGTTGGGAAGATCCCCTAGAGGATGGCATGGCAACCCACTCCAGTATTCTTGCCTGGAGAATCCCATGGACAGAAGAGCCTGGAGGGCTGCAGTCCATGGAGCTGCAAAGAGTTGGACACGACTGCAGCAACTATGCACCAACACAAATATCAATATCTCAACTTAATTTATGTCCCTGGATATATTCCAGTGCTTCCTGATTTGTAGTCTATGGGAACATGAACAGAATTTGTACCCTGCAGCTGTGTAAAAATGTATAAATCCTAATTATGTTGAATTGGTTCATAAGGCTTTTCAGGTCTATTATATTCTTCTACTTTTTATTCATTCTACTAATTTTTGAGAGTTTTTTTTTAAAGATTTATTTATTTAATTTATCTACATAATAAATAATTGTAATATATAGTGGAACTATATGTACCTTTGTTCTGTATTTTCCAAGACCCCTGTGCTATCATACTTTAATAATTTAAAAAATAAAAAATTTAAATAAAACTCAAAAAAAAAAAATCTCAACTTATATAAAAATCAAGAAAGAAAAGGGTTTCCTCTAAATGGGCGTCAGTCCCAGGCTTCTAACACAAACTTTATGATTCACTTTATGTCTCTTTTATACTTCAGTTTATGAAGAAATCCTCTTTCATGTATCTTTCAAAGGTACTGTTAGGTGCTGACAAGTTCATCTTTAACAGAACAAGAGAAGGAGCAGCAGCAGAAGCGACACCATGGTCACAGCTTGCCCTTCTTCATCCTACCTCATGTCTTTACGAAATGCATGAGCCAGAAACTAAAACCTGCACCTAAGTATATCTAGCTAACAGGCCTGAAGCTGTGCCCTCGGCATTTGCACACACCCCTCAAGTCCTGGTACACAGGAGGTTCTAAGAGAGCACGGAGATTACAAATACAACATGACACTTCTCGGCATATTCATCTTCTAGTCACTCTTAAATATGTATGAAAATGGGAACTTCAGAATATCCCTCACTGAGGAACACCTGGCAACTAAATTTCTGAAGCTGGCAAAAGCCCAGGGCTCTATGCCTGAAATCTCTTTCTTTCTGTGACCCAAAACAGACTAGCGGCAATGTTATATGTCAACCCCAGTGGCTCAGCGGTAAAGAATCCACCTGCAAGGTAGGAGATGCAAGAAATACGGGCTTTTGATCTTTGGGTTGGGAAGATCCCCTAGAGGATGGCATGGCAACCCACTCCAGTATTCTTGCCTGGAGAATCCCATGGACAGAAGAGCCTGGAGGGCTGCAGTCCATGGAGCTGCAAAGAGTTGGACACGACTGCAGCAACTATGCACCAACACAAATATCAATATCTCAACTTAATTTATGTCCCTGGATATATTCCAGTGCTTCCTGATTTGTAGTCTATGGGAACATGAACAGAATTTGTACCCTGCAGCTGTGTAAAAATGTATAAATCCTAATTATGTTGAATTGGTTCATAAGGCTTTTCAGGTCTATTATATTCTTCTACTTTTTATTCATTCTACTAATTTTTGAGAGTTTTTTTTTAAAGATTTATTTATTTAATTTATCTACATAATAAATAATTGTAATATATAGTGGAACTATATGTACCTTTGTTCTGTATTTTCCAAGACCCCTGTGCTATCATACTTTAATAATTTAAAAAATAAAAAATTTAAATAAAACTCAAAAAAAAAAAATCTCAACTTAAAAAAAAATCAAGAAAGAAAAGGGTTTCCTCTAAATGGGCGTCAGTCCCAGGCTTCTAACACAAACTTTATGATTCACTTTATGTCTCTTTTATACTTCAGTTTATGAAGAAATCCTCTTTCATGTATCTTTCAAAGGTACTGTTAGGTGCTGACAAGTTCATCTTTAACAGAACAAGAGAAGGAGCAGCAGCAGAAGCGACACCATGGTCACAGCTTGCCCTTCTTCATCCTACCTCATGTCTTTACGAAATGCATGAGCCAGAAACTAAAACCTGCACCTAAGTATATCTAGCTAACAGGCCTGAAGCTGTGCCCTCGGCATTTGCACACACCCCTCAAGTCCTGGTACACAGGAGGTTCTAAGAGAGCACGGAGATTACAAATACAACATGACACTTCTCGGCATATTCATCTTCTAGTCACTCTTAAATATGTATGAAAATGGGAACTTCAGAATATCCCTCACTGAGGAACACCTGGCAACTAAATTTCTGAAGCTGGCAAAAAGCCCAGGGCTCTATGCCTGAAATCTCTTTCTTTCTGTGACCCAAAACAGACTCAGACAGTTGCAGCCCCAGGAGAAAAAAGGGCCCTGAGGTGCACCAAAGCAGATCCCATCTGTTAGTTCTTCTGTCCTTGCTGTCACAAGGAAGAGCCGTGCAAAGGGAGCATGTTAATCCTATGGACTAAAGACTCTTTTTTCCCCCACGTCAGAATCTGAGAAACACTTCGAAATCCTGAGCTTTGTAACATTTACTATTATGCATTATGCTTTATAACTTTACATTATTTCAGATCACAATTCACATCAGTCCATGGAAGCCACATGACTGCCCAAAGCTGTGGGTCTAAAAACAACTTCACCTTTTCCCAGTGGTAGCTCAGAATCACAGAGTTAGGCAATGTTAGAGCTACAAGGGACCTCAGAGATCATCTGGTTCGGCAACTTTACTCTGTATGTCTAGAAAATCAGCAAAAGGGTGATGATTATCTTAGTAACAGAAGCAATGGAAATACTCTATTCTTCAAGTGTCACTCTGAATTTAGGGTATTTTCTTCAGACACTGCCCCTACAGTCTCATTTTTCTCAAGACTGATTTCTTTACACTTACCTGTTCACAAGACTTTACTTTTAATTGCTAATATTAAAAAGAACTTTATTGTGAAATATAATTTCTCTATCCCCGGCTTGGCTACTGGTAAATATTAATCATTTCTTATCTTTATTCGACTGAAGTGTTAGACGCTCAGTCATGTCCGACTCTTTGCAACCCCATGGACTGTAGCCAGCGAGGATCATCTGTCCTTGGGATGCTCCAGGCAAGAATGCTGGAGTTGAGTGCCATTTCCTTCTCCAAAGGATCATTCCAACCCAGGGATCCAACCCGGGTCTCCCGTCTTGCAGGCAGATTCTTTACCGTAAGATAAAATAATTTATCTTCATTACATTATGTTAAATACAATCAATTATAAATACAATGCTTTCCTTTACCATTCATCAACAATCAAGGCAACAGAGTAATCTACAGTAAAGTTAGTTCAAATTTCATGTGCATGTCACAGTCAACTGAATTGTGTTTGGCAATGGATGCTTTCCAAGGAACAGAAATGATTAAACTATACAAATAAAACTCCAGCTTGAGAAATATAAGCCAGTGGAAAGAAATAGCAAAAGCACAATTTATAAATCAAGATTTTCAGAAGAATATGCTAAGGTTAAAATTTTTCCTAAGTGGAGGAAAAAAAAGAATTATTTAACAGAATCCCTGTTTTCTACTGTGATGTAAATATACATTCTCTTCAAGTCAAAAGAATTAGAGTAAAAAGTTTTATACTTCCTAGAAAACTTGTGTGATCTGTGGATTTAATCCTATATGATAAAAATGTTCCAAGTATGAAATATAGAGCATAGATCCTTAGCTGTATTGCAAATGATTTGGCATGCAGATGTTTTTTCCATATTTTAATGAAAACCAGATTTATTTATAAGTTGCTTTAATTTTATTCCCGAATGGAATGGAACTAGAGTATCATATGTTCTGAATTAGGATCTTACTCACATCCCATATCAATTATGTAACTCAAATGCAAGACAACTTAATTGTGTCAATCATATTCTGCTGACAAGATCATTAAATGTTAACAGAGAGCTTCCAACTTTTAACAGCCATAGATTTCATTTTAAAAAAGAAGTTACTCTATGAAAAATACTGATGCCTCATAAAAATTTGGTATAGCATTATAGCTTCTGACTTCTAATAATAACTTTTGAAATTAGAATATGATGAAAATGTAGTTTCTTTTTGATAACACCTTTATAAAGGTTTATTTTTCACAAAGGTATACATCAAATCTCATGAATAACACAGAACATAAGCATAACTGAAAATTCTTAACTGTAATTTATTGCAATTCAAAACCTAAAAGTCTATCAATATCAAGAAATATTGCTTTGTAACTCTACCTAGAAATAAACTGCTCTAGATAGTTATGTTAATTACCATAACATCTGTTTCTTAATTATTTTATAGTATTAAACTTTAATGTCTAATGATTTATCTGCATTCTAACTTATTAATATAATTAGTTACTTACTAAACTTTCACTATGAAATCCAAAATAAGTGAATATATACTACATTTAAAACAAGATGGGGTTATTAAAAGATGAGCAATTTTAAACTATCATAATGGAGATATTACAAATTGGTCATAGTTTGGCAATGGATGCTTTCCAAGGAACAGAAATGATTAAACTATACAAATAAAACTCCAGCTTGAGAAATATAAGCCAGTGGAAAGAAATAGCAAAAGCACAATTTATAAATCAAGATTTTCAGAAGAATATGCTAAGGTTAAAATTTTTCCTAAGTGGAGGAAAAAAAAGAATTATTTAACAGAATCCCTGTTTTCTACTGTGATGTAAATATACATTCTCTTCAAGTCAAAAGAATTAGAGTAAAAAGTTTTATACTTCCTAGAAAACTTGTGTGATCTGTGGATTTAATCCTATATGATAAAAATGTTCCAAGTATGAAATATAGAGCATAGATCCTTAGCTGTATTGCAAATGATTTGGCATGCAGATGTTTTTTCCATATTTTAATGAAAACCAGATTTATTTATAAGTTGCTTTAATTTTATTCCCGAATGGAATGGAACTAGAGTATCATATGTTCTGAATTAGGATCTTACTCACATCCCATATCAATTATGTAACTCAAATGCAAGACAACTTAATTGTGTCAATCATATTCTGCTGACAAGATCATTAAATGTTAACAGAGAGCTTCCAACTTTTAACAGCCATAGATTTCATTTTAAAAAAGAAGTTACTCTATGAAAAATACTGATGCCTCATAAAAATTTGGTATAGCATTATAGCTTCTGACTTCTAATAATAACTTTTGAAATTAGAATATGATGAAAATGTAGTTTCTTTTTGATAACACCTTTATAAAGGTTTATTTTTCACAAAGGTATACATCAAATCTCATGAATAACACAGAACATAAGCATAACTGAAAATTCTTAACTGTAATTTATTGCAATTCAAAACCTAAAAGTCTATCAATATCAAGAAATATTGCTTTGTAACTCTACCTAGAAATAAACTGCTCTAGATAGTTATGTTAATTACCATAACATCTGTTTCTTAATTATTTTATAGTATTAAACTTTAATGTCTAATGATTTATCTGCATTCTAACTTATTAATATAATTAGTTACTTACTAAACTTTCACTATGAAATCCAAAATAAGTGAATATATACTACATTTAAAACAAGATGGGGTTATTAAAAGATGAGCAATTTTAAACTATCATAATGGAGATATTACAAATTGGTCATAGTTTTGAAGTATCTAGTTTTAAAAATTCATCTCTCACATGTAAATATAACAGTTTTATTAATTTTCTACTAATATGAGTAACATGGAATTAACTTTGATTTCTTTAAACAAAATAGAGGAAAAAACATACTAAATGACAACTGATTTAAAAGGAAACTATGGTAAAAGTAACATTTGGAGAGAAAGCAGACCTAAGTTTTAACCACAATTCTGTCACATACCACCTTAATTATTTCTAAAATTTTATATGTATTTTTGTCCCTTTTCCTTCTGCAAAGACATATGACAATAAAAAAAGCTAACAGAAGTCACCAAATTAAAAAAAAAAATGACCATATGCACAACAAAATAAAAAAAAAAAAAAGAAGTCACCAAATTTAGGGCCAAGAAAAATGAGAACACATGTGACAACTACTAGGATTAATAGTTAATACAATACATTCAAATTTGACTCTGACCTTCCTGGCATTTAGAGCAAATGGGGGAAACCACCTTTGCACAGTAACTAGTACTGCAAGTCCTTTGTTTAAAAAATTGGGGCATAACTGACACACACTATGGAGCTGTTTCCACATTTACACAATGCTATCAGCTTACAAAAGCATGCACATGTCTATAGTATCTTATTTGGTCATCCCAACAACTTTGTTAAGAAGGCAGTAGTGGTGCCACTGGTACACCAGATGAAGAAACCCCAGGCTAAAAATTAAGTTAAATGGCCAAAGAAACCAAATTAATTTCCTGAGGTTGCTGAATATGAAATGGATAGAACACGTGTTTCCTTACTCTTAGTCTAACATTCTTCATTTTACCTCTTATTGCCTGAGTTCTTAGCCCTAAATCATAATGGAAATTTATTGCATAGAATTTTTTGAGTAATTGAAGTTGTCTTCACTATTTTTAAAGCAAATCCAAAATAAGTGAATATATACTACATTTAAAACAAGATGGGGTTATTAAAAGATGAGCAATTTTAAACTATCATAATGGAGATATTACAAATTGGTCATAGTTTTGAAGTATCTAGTTTTAAAAATTCATCTCTCACATGTAAATATAACAGTTTTATTAATTTTCTACTAATATGAGTAACATGGAATTAACTTTGATTTCTTTAAACAAAATAGAGGAAAAAACATACTAAATGACAACTGATTTAAAAGGAAACTATGGTAAAAGTAACATTTGGAGAGAAAGCAGACCTAAGTTTTAACCACAATTCTGTCACATACCACCTTAATTATTTCTAAAATTTTATATGTATTTTTGTCCCTTTTCCTTCTGCAAAGACATATGACAATAAAAAAAGCTAACAGAAGTCACCAAATTAAAAAAAAAAATGACCATATGCACAACAAAATAAAAAAAAAAAAAAGAAGTCACCAAATTTAGGGCCAAGAAAAATGAGAACACATGTGACAACTACTAGGATTAATAGTTAATACAATACATTCAAATTTGACTCTGACCTTCCTGGCATTTAGAGCAAATGGGGGAAACCACCTTTGCACAGTAACTAGTACTGCAAGTCCTTTGTTTAAAAAATTGGGGCATAACTGACACACACTATGGAGCTGTTTCCACATTTACACAATGCTATCAGCTTACAAAAGCATGCACATGTCTATAGTATCTTATTTGGTCATCCCAACAACTTTGTTAAGAAGGCAGTAGTGGTGCCACTGGTACACCAGATGAAGAAACCCCAGGCTAAAAATTAAGTTAAATGGCCAAAGAAACCAAATTAATTTCCTGAGGTTGCTGAATATGAAATGGATAGAACACGTGTTTCCTTACTCTTAGTCTAACATTCTTCATTTTACCTCTTATTGCCTGAGTTCTTAGCCCTAAATCATAATGGAAATTTATTGCATAGAATTTTTTGAGTAATTGAAGTTGTCTTCACTATTTTTAAAGCAAATGCAAAAGCAAATTTTACTTAAGTGTGTCCTTTAGCAATTGTTTATCAATATAAGAACAGATAACTAGGGGCTTCCCCGGTGGTCTAGTGGGTAAGGGCACCGCCTTGCAGTGCAAGGGCCGCTGGTTCAATCCCTGGCCTGGGAAGATCCCATGTGCTGCAGAGCGGCTGGACCAATGTGTCCAATTACCAAGCTGGAGCTCTGGAGCGCATGCAGCAGAGCCAGTGCTCTGCAGCGAGAGAGGCCACTGTGATGGGAGGCCCACAGGGGCCAAAGAACAAAAATGGATGAAAACAGATAAATGAAAGACCAATAGAAGTGGCCCGCCCGCCCCCCTCCCTCCCCAACCCATCCCCCCAAAAGAAAGAAAGAAAGAAAAAAGAACAGGTAACTAGATAAAGCTACAGATAAAACAAGGTAGCTGTTAGTATCAAATGTGATAATGAATGTGGAAACCTTGTAAACTGTAGAGTGCTATACGCTATACAAAATCACACCATCCAAAAATGAAAAGTCATTAAGGATATCCACTTAACTATTTTCAGTCACATCATCTTCATCATCTTGGTAGTTCCTATTCAGATCTATACCACATTTTCCTTATAAATATGCATTTGCAGTTGTGAAGTAGAATTCTTTCATGGAGGCCAACTTGCAAAGGCTAAAACTCAATTTTGAAAACTTGCCCTGCAATCCAGAACAAGTCGGAACAAAATACTGACATGAAATAACCAAATACATAAATCTAAAAGTCTGATGGTTTTTTGTGTTGTGATTTAGAAATGACATGGAATAATTTGATGACAATTAAAAGGGTCCATGTAACCTTTACAAGTTTATTTTTCTCAGAATTTCATGCTATACATAGTAAAAGGAAAAGTGTAATTAATTTGGGTTTTTCCCCATAAACAGATAGTCTTTAGAACCCAGTGTGTCTTAAAAGGAAAGAGAAGGGCTGTGTAACGTGGTTTAATATATATAATATTCTTAAAAACAGGAAATGAAACAATTTTCTTCCAACGGAGCTTTACAACAGGATCTTACACAAGCATGTTTTACCTTTATCACTCTGACTTACCTTTTTCAGTGGTTCACTGAAAAGTGACAGTTGAAGAGAGTCACTACTAGCGCTTTTAGCCTGCTCCTCCTTAATCCAATCTTTCATTTCCAGAGATTTCCCCTGGAATCGTCTCCAAGAGCTAGCTGACCCCCACCCTGCTTTCACAGCCCCATGGAATGCAAGGATTGTTAGAGGATCACCACCAGTCGTCTGTAGTATTTCCTTTGCTATGATCACTCTGCCTCTGCCTGATTTGTAAGTGTCTTGAGGGCAGGGACTACATTTATTTTACTTCCCAAGAGGACTTAACAGATACTTATTGAATTAATTAATAAATGGATACAATGTGAACAACTTTTTCTTACCCACTATAGTCTCCAGGTAGAAATTCTGAAATAGCAGCAGGAAGCTCTGTTTTAATGATTAAAAGGTAAGATGACATAGCTGCAAACAGAATAAAAAGAGCTCCTGTTAGAACTCTGTAACTGTCAACCATTTAAAGAACCATCTATCCAAAAACACAGATACCCATTTGGGCTGTGACAGCATGCGGAATGTTAATTCATACTGCACTGTCTTCAAAGAAAGATACACACCAGGAATGGAGATAAAGATAAATAATTATTCTTCTTTGTAGAGAAGAATAATTGGTAAGCTCATTAAGTATCTTTTGTTTACACTTCAAGTCCAAGGCAAAAATATTTAAGTAAGAGAAAAGAATCTTGATTACAAGCCAATTAGAAATAAAATTTTATTTGTGGGTGCAGGCATGGATGCTCTGTCGTATCTGACTCATTGCGACCCCATGGACTGTAGTCCACCAGGTTCCTCTGTCCATAGAAATTTTCAAGGCAAGAATACTGGAGTGGGTTGCCATTTCCTAGTCCAAGGGATTTTCCCGTGAAGCTAGGCAAAAACTCTTAATGTTATCTCCTGGCACAAGGCAGTAGAGGTCAATTTACTAACAACTGATAGAGATAAGAGATAAATAAGTTGCTAACAAAATTTATTATTCGTTTTTGCTTATTAAAAAGAGACCTCCCCTCAGAAGTCTCACTTTCTCTTTCTCTGCTACTGTCCTCCCACACACATTTTGGACTCACGTTATTACAAAACAATATAACAAAATGCAGAATGAGTTACCTTTTAAATTGCCCTTTAAAACAGATTAGAAAAGATTCAATTGAAACTATTAAGCATATTAAAGGGACAAAACTTAAAATTATTATTCTATTTTATTAACAGGGCTCTTTTGTATTATAAAAACAAAACCAAAAGCCAGCATTATTTCTCACATTCTATCAGACAGGATACAAGAAATAACCAGCTTTTATAGCATTTTTAATAATGATCCTACTTCTAGTATAGCTATTAAAAAAAAAAAAAACACATCTTATAAACCTACCATCATATCCTAGGAACTGTTTTCATATAGTTATAGAATACAGAATTCATTTATGTGTAAATATTTGAGTTCAAACTTAAATGCTTAAGTAACATATAGAACCCAGATGATCTTGAGCCAGTTTAACAGAGTAATAATCTCTGTTTCCCCTAGAGATCAAATACATATCTAAAAAGAGCCAACAAGAATATGTCCTTGAAGAATAGAGTGTACTCTGTATGCATGTTAATTTTATTACTTAATATATTTCAGGAAATATTTCACTTTTTATTGGGGTCTACAAAAACTAAGAACACAAATGAATACCAAGTCTGAATGGCAAAAATCTGGGGAAAAACTGACTAAAAGGCTCAAAGAGTTTAAAAAAGAAGAATGTGTATTTTTCAATCAACAAATATAAAAGCAGCTGAACTTCACAATTATTAACACAGCCACTCAATCCCAGAGGTGAAAAAAGATATATATTAGATTGTATATAAATTTATATGAAGATAGGCAATACTTACACATGCAAACACATACACACTTTAAAACAACAACATGCAAACAACATGCAAAGTAAAATTTAGGACAGTTAAAATGTTGCTAAGAGTCGGACATGACTGAGCGACTAAACTGAACTGAATGGTCACTTCTCTTTACTGAAAATATACATATTCACATTTTCCAGTTTATGACTATTTCTTTTTTTCCCAGCAGAAGCACAGTTGTTGAAATAAAGTCTTTTTATCAGCAGAAGTACAGTACGTTTCTTCAAACGCTCTGTTAATTACAAGACATCATGGTTAATTGTACATGAAAAGGTATTTTAAGTCGTTCATATTCTCATAAGGAAAAATGCCACCAGTCTTGTACAGAACAAAAGGAAGGTTTCAATTAACCTTCTCCACCCAAGAATTTGGGGTCTTTGTTTATAATACTTTATCTATTCCAAAGAATCATACACATATGGTGTGATGTTGAAAATCATGAATTGAATCTTCTGAAACTGGCCTAGAGCTACTTAAATATATCTTTCAAGGAAAAGAAAAAGAGATAAGAGTACCCTGAAAACAAGGAATGCACACTTCCTACACAATATAATTTATTATCTGTCCATCAGTCTTTCTTGCTTAGATTACTTCAATACCACATGCTTTTCTAAAGTTTCAGACATTTGTCTCTTTTCAGTAATTTTCTATTATTTCTCTTAGATCTTTAGTTGTAAAAAGCTTCAATGAATATGAGATCATATTTCTTCCTAATATACAATCTGTCAGTCTTCCCAGAATTTCTATTAGCCTCTGGCTAATCATTTGATCACTTTTATCCTCTGTTGTAGCCTTAACTCTTTGGTTTTCAAATGGGAGTCCTATTTCATTAGATTCCAGTCTGAGGAATCATGTATATTTCAAGAAATATGAACTCATCAAACATATGTTTCCCTCAAAAAAAAAAAATCTTAGCATATAAGCCATAAAAGAATTGTCTATTTTTCAATCAACAAATATAAAAGCAGCTGAACTTCACAATTATTAACACAGCCACTCAATCCCAGAGGTGAAAAAAGATATATATTAGATTGTATATAAATTTATATGAAGATAGGCAATACTTACACATGCAAACACATACACACTTTAAAACAACAACATGCAAACAACATGCAAAGTAAAATTTAGGACAGTTAAAATGTTGCTAAGAGTCGGACATGACTGAGCGACTAAACTGAACTGAATGGTCACTTCTCTTTACTGAAAATATACATATTCACATTTTCCAGTTTATGACTATTTCTTTTTTTCCCAGCAGAAGCACAGTTGTTGAAATAAAGTCTTTTTATCAGCAGAAGTACAGTACGTTTCTTCAAACGCTCTGTTAATTACAAGACATCATGGTTAATTGTACATGAAAAGGTATTTTAAGTCGTTCATATTCTCATAAGGAAAAATGCCACCAGTCTTGTACAGAACAAAAGGAAGGTTTCAATTAACCTTCTCCACCCAAGAATTTGGGGTCTTTGTTTATAATACTTTATCTATTCCAAAGAATCATACACATATGGTGTGATGTTGAAAATCATGAATTGAATCTTCTGAAACTGGCCTAGAGCTACTTAAATATATCTTTCAAGGAAAAGAAAAAGAGATAAGAGTACCCTGAAAACAAGGAATGCACACTTCCTACACAATATAATTTATTATCTGTCCATCAGTCTTTCTTGCTTAGATTACTTCAATACCACATGCTTTTCTAAAGTTTCAGACATTTGTCTCTTTTCAGTAATTTTCTATTATTTCTCTTAGATCTTTAGTTGTAAAAAGCTTCAATGAATATGAGATCATATTTCTTCCTAATATACAATCTGTCAGTCTTCCCAGAATTTCTATTAGCCTCTGGCTAATCATTTGATCACTTTTATCCTCTGTTGTAGCCTTAACTCTTTGGTTTTCAAATGGGAGTCCTATTTCATTAGATTCCAGTCTGAGGAATCATGTATATTTCAAGAAATATGAACTCATCAAACATATGTTTCCCTCAAAAAAAAAAAATCTTAGCATATAAGCCATAAATATAATAAAACATGTAAAACACTGCTTCTTTCTTACAGAATGCTAGTGCTTGTTTTAACAGCTACAAAACCACAGAGCTCATAATGGTGGAAAAACTCCACTAATTAAGCAAGTAAATCAAAAAGACACCACCCTGTTTACTGTCCATGTTTTCCTAACCACAAGCAAACTTTCATGCAAGGACTAGCACCTTCACACGTTATATGTAGTACAGAGAGAATAAAATTAATAAACATACATGACATTAGGAATAAATCTTAATTAGATTTACATAAAAAGAACAATCACCTTAATAAAATAAAGTGGAAAAGCTTTAAAGATACAAAAATCAAAAGGAATCCTCACGTGGCCATTGTTTTTTCCTAAGGTTCACCAGCTCCAAAAGTTGCCTGCCACACCTTTCACCTCGTGTCTTCTATTAATAGCATAAGGAAGTGTTTAAGGACTTATCTTAGAGACAGGTCATAAGCAAGAATTTGTAAATGATTCTTGCTGACATCGATACACTGCACAGATTCCTCATGTGAGACACACCATGTTGTCCTCTTAGATTAACAGCTCGAGCAGGGTCGTCCCCAAGAGCCATGGTCATAGTTAGGCAGTTCTGGCCTCTACACCACCAAAGCCAGAATTAAGGCTAGAAGACAAACCTGGGTGACAGGTATTCAGCCGTTACAAATCATTTAGCTTCACCACATTAACTAAATAGGTATTCTTGTCGGCCTCATTTTAAACATAACTAATAGAATTCATTGAGTAGAAACTGACTTAGGAAGGAAATTAAAAAATCTGTCAACTTAATCAAAAATCAAGAGTTGAAAGTATTTTACACAAACCATGCGGAGAAGCAACTGTTATATTAAGCAATGACTAAAAGAGGGTAAAATCTGATTAGGTAATAGCAAGTGGAAAGGTATTAATACTGGTTGATCTAATCATAAAGAGAAACACATGAGCTGAGAGCATGGAGGCTAGGGGGAGAGATGGGAAAAACACAAAAGCAGAAAACGCTCTGGAGGAGAACTACAAGAGTGAACAATGGGGGTGGGGAGGTGGTTCGGATGCCTATTCCAAATGATTTCCAAGGGATTTCCTCGTTTAAATTTATTTCCTCACCACAAACCTGTGGGGTAGATATTTTTTATTTCACAGACGCAGAAATGGAGGCACAGAGTCAACTTGCCCAAGCTAGGGATGATGGAAGCAGCCCGTCTGACTTGAGAAGTCTTCTCTGTTAACTGTTATGCCATGAGAAAGTGCAGAGATGCAAAGGAAAGAAGAAATCCACAACAGCAAAGAAAAACAAGAGAAGTCTATCAAAAGGACCACTCCCCAGAATTATTCTTTTTTCATCACCATTTAAAAAACAAATTGCTTCCGAACGCTGAGTTTCACAGATGAGTTCAAAGAAAATAAAGAATTTCTGTAACAGAGAACATTAGTTAGAAGTGTTAACAACACTCAGTAATGTTCATTTCACTTTGAGTTGTATTTTCATTTCAGTTTTATAGCTGGTTTGGTAAAGTGATCAGTCAAGATGCCTCAACAAGCTGAAGAATTTCATGAAAGGATTCTACTGGATTTACCACAAACATTCTATTTTATTTACAGCTATTATTGTAGTTCAGAAGAGAAAGTTTCCTATTCTCACACATTTGAGGTACTAACACTACACCGAAATTGAAAAAAATTAAAACAAAAATCAATCCCTCTTCCCACAAACCCTGTTCTCTCTCATAGGTTACTTTCCGCCACAGTTCTTTAAAAAAAAGAGGACAAATTTGAGTTTGGAGACTTCAGTTGGAGTTTGGACCTCAGAAACCATTAGTTTACAAAAATAATTATCCCTTTTGTTAAATGTTTAAAATACACATATGAAGATTAGATGGCACAGCTCTATTTTTAAAACAGAATTAGGTTTTCAGCACTTGGAAGAAGTTCAGCAGCTTCTTTAAGGATTAGTCAGCCAGCTCTAAATGGATGAACTATGGGAGGAAATAACAAGTCTGCCTTTCCTTCTAAGAGAGATTCAGTTTTACTTCAAACATGGCTTTAGTCATGAATACCGACTGGTTTATTTTATTCAATGTGTCTTATTAACCTAGTGTTCCTACTAAATGTTCAAATGTCACTGAGAGTCTATCCCCACTCAACATAGTACACAAAAGAATCGCTCTCTTTAAAAAATTTTTAAAAAACCACTGAAAATAAGGTCATCTCCCTACTTTGTATACAAATAGAAATCAAAAATACATGGAGGAAGTTTTCCCTCCCAATCTGAGGAAAACATACATTTTGTTTTATCATCTATTAAGATCTTAAACTTGAATTAAAAACTGACCCTGGTACTTACTGTTCTGAAAACTCTATAGCCAAACTTAAAAAAAATTATTACTAAGAAATACATTATTTTCAAGAACAGTTTTAAAGAGACATGTAACCAGTATATTTTGTCAAAGGAAGGACTTCTGAGAAAGACTCCCCTCCAAATTGCCTATAATTCTCCTACGCTAAGACAGTGCTTTCCAAAATTTCTGGACAAACTCTTCAGGCCTCATAAAAGCCACAGTTTGACTACAGACAAGTTGACCAGCAGATGGCATTGTAACAGCATGCCCAATCCCTGTTTCCCAGGAGATGGCTACAAACTAGTAATTCTAAAAAACTTCAGTATCTTACCAAAACAAAACAAATTTCTTAGGACTAAAGTAAATCGGTAATCAGAAACGATTTACAAAAAGCTATTATTGTAGTTCAGAAGAGAAAGTTTCCTATTCTCACACATTTGAGGTACTAACACTACGAAATTGAAAAAAATTAAAACAAAAATCAATCCCTCTTCCCACAAACCCTGTTCTCTCTCATAGGTTACTTTCCGCCACAGTTCTTTAAAAAAAAGAGGACAAATTTGAGTTTGGAGACTTCAGTTGGAGTTTGGACCTCAGAAACCATTAGTTTACAAAAATAATTATCCCTTTTGTTAAATGTTTAAAATACACATATGAAGATTAGATGGCACAGCTCTATTTTTAAAACAGAATTAGGTTTTCAGCACTTGGAAGAAGTTCAGCAGCTTCTTTAAGGATTAGTCAGCCAGCTCTAAATGGATGAACTATGGGAGGAAATAACAAGTCTGCCTTTCCTTCTAAGAGAGATTCAGTTTTACTTCAAACATGGCTTTAGTCATGAATACCGACTGGTTTATTTTATTCAATGTGTCTTATTAACCTAGTGTTCCTACTAAATGTTCAAATGTCACTGAGAGTCTATCCCCACTCAACATAGTACACAAAAGAATCGCTCTCTTTAAAAAATTTTAAAAAACCACTGAAAATAAGGTCATCTCCCTACTTTGTATACAAATAGAAATCAAAAATACATGGAGGAAGTTTTCCCTCCCAATCTGAGGAAAACATACATTTTGTTTTATCATCTATTAAGATCTTAAACTTGAATTAAAAACTGACCCTGGTACTTACTGTTCTGAAAACTCTATAGCCAAACTTAAAAAAAATTATTACTAAGAAATACATTATTTTCAAGAACAGTTTTAAAGAGACATGTAACCAGTATATTTTGTCAAAGGAAGGACTTCTGAGAAAGACTCCCCTCCAAATTGCCTATAATTCTCCTACGCTAAGACAGTGCTTTCCAAAATTTCTGGACAAACTCTTCAGGCCTCATAAAAGCCACAGTTTGACTACAGACAAGTTGACCAGCAGATGGCATTGTAACAGCATGCCCAATCCCTGTTTCCCAGGAGATGGCTACAAACTAGTAATTCTAAAAAACTTCAGTATCTTACCAAAAACAAAACAAATTTCTTAGGACTAAAGTAAATCCAAAGAGTTCCTAATTTAATATTAAATCAGGATTTTGAAAAATACTGAGAATTTGACATTTTTATAATTCCAAACTAAAAATGCTCTCACCTATATCTTTCTGTTAAGAGATTTAGAAACTGTGCTATTTGGCCATATAAAAGGGCTGCTGAGTTTCTCTTAGATTCCCAAATTGACGTGTTAATCAAGGCTGCTAGAGTAGGTTTGTGGGATCTGTGTCAGTCTGGAAAATCTAGGTCAGTATAGCAATTTCAGGAGGTTTCAGTAAATCTACTAATATTTAGGGTTCTCCTTTAACAATATGTAGCAATCTTTATTCTCTTTTAAAGAACTAAGGAAAGGATATGCTAACCCTAGTCATCCTTCATATTTCAGAAGAGCAAAATAAGAATTTAACATACTCCTAAGAGCCACTCACCTTGCATTTTGAGTTGGGCAAGACAAAATGAGAAACATAAATTAACTTCACTTTTATCACATACTCATCAGATGAATAGGACTTTCTCTCAGCTTGACTAAAGATGATTCAAGGTTTACTGCTTGATTTCTAGGTTGTTTCAACTAACTGAGTGGTCTATATCAAGGAGTTCAAACACGTGTGAAACTACTGACCCTTGTTTTTAGGAAAAGACTCTCATACTGTAAGACTACTAGAGGAACCATATGAAAATTGCCTGTGCTTATTTGCTATTACAGTTCTTAATCCTTTTGCTTATAGTCCACTAAATTCAAACCCTCATCCAGAGTTCTCTTCCTTGTAACAGCATTAAATATTAAAGCTTCCAGATGCTTCTCTTTTTATGGCCACTTCTACTGGTCTTTCATTTATTTATTTTCATCCATCTTTGCTCTTTGGCCTGTGCAGGCCTCCCATTGCAGTGGCCTCTTTTGCTGCAGAGCACTGGCTCTGGATGCATGCGCTCCAGAGCTCCGGCTGGTAGTTGGACACATCGGTCCAGCCGCTCCGCAGCACATGGGATCCTCCCAGGCCAGAGATCGAACCGCGCCTTGCACTGCAAAGCGGTGTCTTTACCCACTGAACCACCAGGGAAGCCCCAGATGCTTCTTTTTTGACTTTGTGTCTAAGCAATGACTCTCAGCAAATGTCACTCTGGAGCCTGAGGTACTGGGCAGCTGGGGACTCTCTCTGGCTCTGGTCTGTTTTGACACCCCTATTCATCACTGTTGGGAGTCAATTAGGAATTGCTTCTAAGAAGTACTTTACTATGTGGGTCTCCATTTTCTAAAGGTAACAGTTTCCGTAACTCTAAGAATACTAGTTTTAGCCCTCCTATTCTCTGACGTGTTAATCAAGGCTGCTAGAGTAGGTTTGTGGGATCTGTGTCAGTCTGGAAAATCTAGGTCAGTATAGCAATTTCAGGAGGTTTCAGTAAATCTACTAATATTTAGGGTTCTCCTTTAACAATATGTAGCAATCTTTATTCTCTTTTAAAGAACTAAGGAAAGGATATGCTAACCCTAGTCATCCTTCATATTTCAGAAGAGCAAAATAAGAATTTAACATACTCCTAAGAGCCACTCACCTTGCATTTTGAGTTGGGCAAGACAAAATGAGAAACATAAATTAACTTCACTTTTATCACATACTCATCAGATGAATAGGACTTTCTCTCAGCTTGACTAAAGATGATTCAAGGTTTACTGCTTGATTTCTAGGTTGTTTCAACTAACTGAGTGGTCTATATCAAGGAGTTCAAACACTGATACTACTGACCCTTCTTTTTAGGAAAAGACTCTCATACTGTAAGACTACTAGAGGAACCATATGAAAATTGCCTGTGCTTATTTGCTATTACAGTTCTTAATCCTTTTGCTTATAGTCCACTAAATTCAAACCCTCATCCAGAGTTCTCTTCCTTGTAACAGCATTAAATATTAAAGCTTCCAGATGCTTCTCTTTTTATGGCCACTTCTACTGGTCTTTCATTTATTTATTTTCATCCATCTTTGCTCTTTGGCCTGTGCAGGCCTCCCATTGCAGTGGCCTCTTTTGCTGCAGAGCACTGGCTCTGGATGCATGCGCTCCAGAGCTCCGGCTGGTAGTTGGACACATCGGTCCAGCCGCTCCGCAGCACATGGGATCCTCCCAGGCCAGAGATCGAACCGGCGCCCCTTGCACTGCAAAGCGGTGTCTTTACCCACTGAACCACCAGGGAAGCCCCAGATGCTTCTTTTTTGACTTTGTGTCTAAGCAATGACTCTCAGCAAATGTCACTCTGGAGCCTGAGGTACTGGGCAGCTGGGGACTCTCTCTGGCTCTGGTCTGTTTTGACACCCCTATTCATCACTGTTGGGAGTCAATTAGGAATTGCTTCTAAGAAGTACTTTACTATGTGGGTCTCCATTTTCTAAAGGTAACAGTTTCCGTAACTCTAAGAATACGAGTAGTCATAAATTTAATGAGTCTTTTTTTTCTATCAAAAAATGTCCAGGCAGTATGATGGCCTAAACAGGTGGGATGGGGGTACTGGGAGGAGGGTGGAGGGGGAAGGGGGTCAGGGATTATGTATATGACTGATCTGAGAACAACAAAACTCTGTAAAAATTTTAGAAAATAAAAATTTTTTAAAAGGTCATAGATTTTTCAAAGACAGTAGATTTTTCCAGTCTATTTAGACCACATTACTTCCCTGTGACTAATTCTTGGTGTGTGATTGATACTGGGGAAAAAAGATTTTCTGTGAAGTTCTGACAGTAGATTCTTCCCTAAAGAAACCATATGTTCACTTATGTATTCTGTGAGGCCTTCTCTTCCCAGTTGATCTTCCTTTTAAAGGAGTTCCAAGCCAGGTCACTGGCCTTTCCTTCTCTTCCCTCCTTCTCCTATTCCCTACATTCTTCCTATAATAAATAAGACTTACTGGGCTTCCCTTGTAGCTCAGTGGTAAAGACTGCCTGCCAATGCAGGAGGCACAGGTTCAATCTCTGATCTGGGAAGATCTCACATGCTGCTGAGCAACTAAGCCCAGGAGCCACAACTACAAAGCCCACATGCCACAACTACTGAAGCTTGTGTGCCCTAGAGCCAGTGCCCTGCAACAAGAGAAGCCACTGCAAGGAGAAGCCTGCTCACTGCAACTAGAGAAAAGCGCTTGTGCAGCAACAAACACCCGAAACAGCCAAAAATAAATAAATAAATAAATTTTAAAAAATAATAAGGGGAGGGAGCCAAGATGGTGGAGGACTGCGGGGAAGATTTCACCAGCTCCCCAAGAGAATCACCAGAACTAACCAAGAAATGAACCACCACCAACAAACCAGCCGCTAGACGACAGAAGAATTCCATAGGTCCGCGAGAGTAGAAGAGTGAATAGACAGAACTTTCCCGGAGCTAGGGTTCTAAGAATCCTCTATCCTAACCCCCACGCCGGACCGCACCGGTGGAGAGTGCGCCAGCAAGTGCCCTAAAAGGGGGCCTAAGCGGAGCCTCGGGGGAAAGAAGGCAGCGCTCAGCATGAAAACTCCAAGAATCCGCCCCGATCGCCAGCAGAAATTAAGACACTACGAAGATAGGATGCCGAAGCAGGGCTGAGCAGAACGCGCTTGCTGCCTAGCGACCTGAGGCCTGACGGAACACGGGGAGCGCTGCCTAGCGACCGACCGGGAGATAGGAGAGAGTGCCCAGTGTGAAAATCACGCCGCTCCGCCGGGCGAAAATCGCGACTTTCCGCCTGGCACCGGGTGAGTTCAAACACTCCTAGTGGGGGACTGGCTGAAGGGGAAGTCGCCCACAGATTGCTGACCAGGGACCAGGCTCGAGCCAGACGGGGAAGCTTGTGCCTGCCTGTCGGACTTGAAGGCGTAACCAGCAGTGCGGGCGTACCAGTGGCGGAGGAGCCCGTGCACCCGCATAGCTGCACCCCCATAGCTGCACCCCCATAGCTACACCCGCAGCGGAGGAAGCCGGGAGAAGGGCAGGTATTGGAGGCTACCGGCGGGTGCACAGCAAAGCCGGGCGCCCCCGCCCAACTGGGATCAGCCCGCCGACCGGGCCAGCACCTGAGCTTGCAGACCGGTGCCATAAGGGAAAGGCTACATCATCAAGACAACACCATCGAGAGCAGACTGGCTTCCACCAGACAGATGAGAGGATAAAAACCAGGGACAGTATTTAGCTTTTTTGCTTATCTGTTGTGGAGGGTTCTGTTTATTCGTTTGATCGGTCAGGTTTGGGTTTTTTTTTTTCTTTTTTTCTCTTTTGTCTCTTCTTATTAAGTTTCTCTTACCTTTTTAATTTTTTTTTTGATTTTTAATTATTAATTTTTTTTAAATTTTAAGTATTGGAAACTTCTGATTTTCTTTCCTCTTTCCCACTCCTTCCTCCCTCTATGTTCTAAATCTAAAACTTTCTCCTATCTACCACTACCCCCTAGATAAATATTTCCTACCTTCCTGCCTCCACTATTCTCTTCCAGCTGCACTAAACAATACAACACACTAATCTTGGCTACATAATCCTATAAAATACTTCCAAGACGAATCTATTCCTTCTCATTACCCATACACTCTCCACCTCCTCACCCCCAACACATGGCTTAGTTAAAAACTGCTTTCAATGAAATAGTCCAAGCCAGGACCTTACCCAAGATCTATTTTCCCAGGCACTATTTTAATTAATTCAGAGCTTAACGAGCAAGTACCACCTTTGACTGCATCGTTTGCCAGAAAAATTTCCTATGCTTTGTCACTGTAAGACTGGTTAGATGTGGTTATTGCTGTGTATGTATGTATATCTTTTTTTTTTTTTAATTTATTTTTATTCTTTATTTTTAAAGGTTTTACAGAGTTTTGTTGTTCACATACATGTATGTTCCCAGATCAGTCATATGCATATCCATGGTCCCCACCCACCCAGATCCCCCCAGCCCACCCCTCCAGACCTTTGCCCCAAGCCATTGTAAGCACTCCTATTCCCTTAGCACTGTGACACTAGCTATCTTTTCCACACATAACACTATAGGTTTCCTTGTTACTTCCTCCATGCTTCCCCCTCCCTATTTATTCTCCACGATGTCCCTATGTCTATGCTCTGTCTTTTTTTTCATGAGTTCCTTGTGTGTGATATCAAGACCGTCCTACTAGATTCCATATATGTGTGTTAGTAATATGTATGTATATCTTATGACTAGGTTAGAAAACATCTGCATGCTTTTATGACTGTCACCCATTAGGGACACACCTCTTGCTCCTCAGATGCTAGTATTTGAACTAATATCATGGAACACCATAGCAAACCACACATAGAGCCTACACCCCCTGACCAATCATCAAACCAAGGATCCTCAGAGTAGAAGCCTTGATTCCAAGACCCCACACTATCAAAGAACATACAACACTAGAGATTGTTCACCTGTAAACAAGACCTAACACCACCCAAGACACAAACCACTGAACCCTTCTACAAGGACAGAACCCCAAAGGAAGGGAGAATTCAACCAAGAAGCCTGGTGGGAAAAAGAACTCCATACACACAGACACCCACAAAGAAACAAAAACTAACCTAATAATGAAATGACAGAGAAACACTGCACAAATGAAGGACCAAGCTAGAGAATCACAGCTTCAAATGACAGAGGAGGAGATAGACAAATTATCTGAAAGAGAATTCAGAAAAACTATACTAATGAGGATGCAAAACACCGAAAACAGAATATTAGAGGAAATTAGTGCATTGAGAAAAGACATGCAGGAAATGAAAAATAAGCAAATAGAGACCATCAACTCAATTGCTGAACTCAAGTCTCAACAGTAGGGTATCGGAGGCAGAAGAACAGATAAGCGAGCTGGAAGATAGACTGGTGGAAATAACTGCTGAGGAACAGAACAAAGCTGAAAGAATTAAAAGAACTGAGGATAGCATCATAGACCTATGGGACAATATCAAATGCACCAATATTTGAATTATAGGGGTTCCAGAAGAAGAGGGGAAGAAAAGCTATGAAAAAATTCTTGAAGAGGTTACAGTAGAAAACTTCCCCAACATGGGAAAGGAAATAGTCAACCACGTCCAAGAAGAACAAAGAGTTCCATACAGGATAAACCCCAGAAGAAATACACCAAGGCACATTCTAATCAAACAAATGCAGACTAAATATAAAGACAGATTACTAAAAGCAGCTAGAAGCAAACAACAAATAACATATAAAGGAAACCCCATACGTCTAACTGCGGATCTCTCAACAGAAACCCTGCAGGCCAGAAGAGAATGGCAGGACACATTTAAACGGCTAAAAGAGAATAACCCTCAACCAAGAATTCTCTACCCAGCAAGAATCTCATTCAGAATCGATGGAGAAGTCAAAAGCTTCTCAGACAGACAAAAACTAAAAGAATTCTGTACCACAAAACCAGCCCTACAACAAGTGTTAAAGGGCCTGATATAGCCAATAAACACAAGAGTAGAAGAAGTCCTACAAATCAAACCCCAAACTTCTAAGAAGATGACAATAGGAACATTTGTATCAATAATTACTTTGAATGTAAATGGATTAAATGCTCCAACCAAACGACACAGGTTGGCTGAATGGATCAAGAAACATGACCCATATATACGCTGTTTACAAGAGACCCACTTCAGACCTAGAGAAACCCATAGACTGAAAGTGAAAGGCTGGAAAAAGATATTCCATGCAAATGGAAATCAAAAGAAAGCTGGGGTAGCAATCCTCATATCAGACAAAATAGATTTTAAAGTAAAGAAGATTCTAAGAGACAAGGCAGGTCACTACATCATGATTAAGGGATCCATCCAAGAGGAAGACATAACAGTCATGAACATCTATGCACCCAACACAGGGGCACCTCAATACATAAGACAGATACTTTCAGACTTAAAAGAAGAAATCAATAATAACACAATAATAGGAGGAGACTTTAACACTCCTCTCACACCAATGGACAGATCAACAAAACAGAAAATTAATAAAGAAACACAAGCCTTAAATGCCACACTAGAAAAGATGGATCTCATCAATATCTTTAGGACGTTCCACCCCAAAGCAGAAGAATACACTTTCTTCTCAAGTCCTCACGGAACATTCTCCAGGATAGACCACATCTTGGGCCACAAATCTAACCTCAGTCAATTCAAGAAAATTGAAATTATATCAACCATCTTCTCGGACCACAATGCAATGAGACTAGACATCAACTACAGGAAAAAAAACCGCTAAAAATACAAACACATGGTGATTAAACAACACATACCTAAAAAACCAACTGATTACTGAGGAAATCAAAGGAGAAATTTAAAAATTCCTAGAAGAAAATGACAGTAAACATACGACCATGCAAAACCTATGGGATACCGCAAAAGCAGTTCTAAGAGGGAAATTTATAGCAATACAATCCCACCTCAAGAAACTAGGAAAATATGAAGATGACTTAACCCTCCACTTAAAACAATTGGAAAAAGAAGACCAAACACATCCCAAAGCCAGCAGAAGACGAGAAATTATAAAGAGTAGAGCAAAAATAAATCAGAAAGAAATGAAAGAAACTATAGTACGGATAAATAAAACAAAAAGCTGGTTCTTTGAAAAGGTAAACAAAATTGACAAGCCTCTGGCCAGACTCATCAAGATAAAGAGAGAGAAGAACCAGATCAACAAAATCAAAAACGAAAAAGGAGAGATTACAACAGAGAATGCAAAAATCCAAAGGATTCTAAGAGACTATTATGAGCAACTCTATGGCAACAAACTGGACAACCTGGAAGAAATGGACAGTTTCTTGGGGAAGATCAATCTCCCAAGACTGAGCCAGGAAGAAACAGAAACTTTGAACAACCCAATCACAAGCTCAGAAATCAAATCAGTGATTAAAAATCTACCCCAAAATAAAAGCCCAAGGCCAGATGGCTTCACAGCCGAATTCTACCAAACATTTAAAGAAGAGCTAATGTCTGTCCTTCTAAAACTCTTTCGAAAAATTGCACAGGAAGGAAAACTTCCAAACACATTCTACAAGGCCACCATCACCCTGATACCCAAACCAGGCAAAGACAACACAAAAAAGGAAAATTATAGGCCAATTTCACTGATGAACTTAGATGCCAAGATCCTCAACAAAATCCTAGCAAAGAGAATTCAACGACACATCAAAAAACTCATACATCATGATCAAGTCAGGTTCATCCCAGGCATGCAAGGATTCTTCAACATCTGCAAATCAATCAATGTGATACACCATATCAACAAATTGAAAGACAAAAATCACATGATCATCTCAATAGATGCAGAAAAAGCCTTCGACAAAGTACAACACCCATTTATGATAAAAACTCTTCAAAAAATGGGCATAGAAGGAACCTATCTCAACATAGTGAAAGCCATATATGAGAAGCCCACAGCAAACATTATCCTCAACGGTGAAAAACTGAAAGCATTCCCTCTAAGATCAGGAACAAGACAGGGGTGTCCACTTTCACCACTACTATTCAACATAGTCCTGGAAGTGCTAGCAATGGCAATAAGAGAAGAGAAAGAAATCAAAGGAATCCAGATTGGAAAGGAAGAAGTCAAGCTCTCTCTTTTTGCAGACGACATGATATTATACATAGAAAATCCCAAAGACACTATTACAAAGCTACTAGAGCTAATCAACGAATTCAGCAAAGCGACAGGATACAAAGTCAACACACAGAAATCACTGGCATTCCTATCCACAATGAAAAATCAGAAAATGAAATCAAAGAGGCAGTCTCCTTCACCATTGCAACCAAAAGAATCAAATATCTAGGAATAAACCTACCCAAAGAAACAAAAGAACTGTACACAGAAAATTACAAGACACTCATGAAAGAAATTAAAGAAGACTATTATGAGCAACTCTATGGCAACAAACTGGACAACCTGGAAGAAATGGACAGTTTCTTGGGGAAGATCAATCTCCCAAGACTGAGCCAGGAAGAAACAGAAACTTTGAACAACCCAATCACAAGCTCAGAAATCAAATCAGTGATTAAAAATCTACCCCAAAATAAAAGCCCAAGGCCAGATGGCTTCACAGCCGAATTCTACCAAACATTTAAAGAAGAGCTAATGTCTGTCCTTCTAAAACTCTTTCGAAAAATTGCACAGGAAGGAAAACTTCCAAACACATTCTACAAGGCCACCATCACCCTGATACCCAAACCAGGCAAAGACAACACAAAAAAGGAAAATTATAGGCCAATTTCACTGATGAACTTAGATGCCAAGATCCTCAACAAAATCCTAGCAAAGAGAATTCAACGACACATCAAAAAACTCATACATCATGATCAAGTCAGGTTCATCCCAGGCATGCAAGGATTCTTCAACATCTGCAAATCAATCAATGTGATACACCATATCAACAAATTGAAAGACAAAAATCACATGATCATCTCAATAGATGCAGAAAAAGCCTTCGACAAAGTACAACACCCATTTATGATAAAAACTCTTCAAAAAATGGGCATAGAAGGAACCTATCTCAACATAGTGAAAGCCATATATGAGAAGCCCACAGCAAACATTATCCTCAACGGTGAAAAACTGAAAGCATTCCCTCTAAGATCAGGAACAAGACAGGGGTGTCCACTTTCACCACTACTATTCAACATAGTCCTGGAAGTGCTAGCAATGGCAATAAGAGAAGAGAAAGAAATCAAAGGAATCCAGATTGGAAAGGAAGAAGTCAAGCTCTCTCTTTTTGCAGACGACATGATATTATACATAGAAAATCCCAAAGACACTATTACAAAGCTACTAGAGCTAATCAACGAATTCAGCAAAGCGACAGGATACAAAGTCAACACACAGAAATCACTGGCATTCCTATCCACAATGAAAAATCAGAAAATGAAATCAAAGAGGCAGTCTCCTTCACCATTGCAACCAAAAGAATCAAATATCTAGGAATAAACCTACCCAAAGAAACAAAAGAACTGTACACAGAAAATTACAAGACACTCATGAAAGAAATTAAAGAAGACTTAAACAGATGGAGAGATATTCCATGTTCCTGGGTTGGAAGAATCAATATTGTGAAAATGACCATACTACCAAATATCATCTACAGATTCAATGCAATACCTATCAAACTACCATTGACATTTTTCACAGGACTAGACCAAATAATAACACAATTCATATGGAAACACAAAAGACCTCGAATAGCTAAAGCAATCCTGAGAAAGAAAAACGGAGCTGGAGGAATCAGCCTCCCTAACTTCAGACTCTACTACAAAGCAACAGTCATCAAGACAGTATGGTACTGGCACAAACCCAGAAATAGAGACCAATGGAACAAGATCAAGAACCCAGAGATAGACCCACGCACCTATGCATACCTTATTTTTGACAAGGGAGGAGAAACTATAAAATGGGACAAAGATAGCCTCTTCAACAAGTGGTGCTGGGAGAATTGGACAGCTACATGCAAAAAAATGAAGTTGGAACATTCCCTGACCACATACACAAAGATCAACTCAAAATGGATTAAAGACCTAAATGCAAGACCAGAAACCATCAAACTCTTAGAGGAGAATATAGGCAAAACCCTCAAGGACATCAATCAAAGCAAGATCTTCTCTGACCCACCAACTAAAATAGCAGAACTGAAAAGAAAAATGAACATGTGGGACCTCATGAAACTTAAAAGCTTTTGTACAGCAAAAGAAATTACAAAAAAGCTCAACAGACACCCCACAGAGTGGGAGAAAATCATAGCAAATGAAACAACAGACAAAGAATTAATCTCCAAAATCTACAAGCAACTCAGACAACTCAGCACAGGGAAAACAAACAACCCAATCAAAAAATGGGAAAAAGATCTAAAGAGACGCCTCTCCAAAGAGGACATACAGATGGCCCAAAAGCACATGAAATGATGCTCAACCTCGCTTATTATTAGAGAAATGCAAATTAAAACTATAATGAGATGTCACCTCACACCCGTCAGAATGGCCATCCTCAAAAAAATCTGCAGACAATAAATGCTGGAGAGGGTGTGGAGAAAAGGGAACCCTCTTGCATTGCTGGTGGGAATGTAAACTGATACAGCCTCTATGGAAGACAGTATGGAGATTTCTTAAAAACCTAAAAATAGAAGCACCCTACGACCCAGCAATCCCACTATTAGGCTTATATCCTGAAGAAATCAAAACTGAAAGAAGGGGCTTCCCCTGGTGGTCCAGTGGGTAAGGACACTGCCTTGCAGTGCAAGGGGCGCCAGTTCGAGCTCTGGCCTGGGAAGATTCCACGTGCCGCAGAGCGGCTGGACTGATGTGTCCAATCACCAAGCCGGAGCTCTGGAGCGCATGTGGCCAGAGCTGGCGCTCTGCGACAACAGACGCCACCGCGATGGGAGGCCCACAGGAGCCAAAGAACGAAGACGAATGAAAATAGAGAAATGAAAGACCAATAGAAGTGGCCCGCCCACTCCCCTCCCTCCTCAACCCGACCCCCGCCCAAAATAAATAATAAATCTTTAAAAAAAAAAAAAAACTGAAAGAAGCACCTGTACCCCAATGTTCATTGCAGCTCTGGAAGCAACCTAGATGTCCATCGAGGAATGAATGGATACAGAAGCTCTGGTACATATATACAATGGAATACTACTCAGCTGTTAAAAGAAATGCACAAGACTCAGTCCTAATGAAGTGGCTGTCTCTAGAACCTATCATAAAAAGTGAAGTAAGTCAAAAAGAGAAAGACAAATACAGTATACTAACACACATATATGGAATCTAGTAGGACGGTCTTGATAACACACGCAGGGAACTCATGGAAAAACAGACAGAGCATAGACATAGGGACATTGTGGCGAAGAAATAGGGAGGGGGAAGCATGGAGGGAGTAACATGGAAACCTATACTGTTATGTGTGGAAAAGATAGCTAGTGTCATAGGTGCTAAGGGAATAGGAGTGCTTACAATGGCTTGGGGCGAAGGTCTGGAGGGGTGGGATGGGGGGAATTAGGGGGGTGGGGACCATGGATATGCATATGACTGACCTGGGAACATACATGTCTATGAACTACAAAACTCTGTAAAACCTTTAAAATAAAGAATAAAAAAAAAAAAATAAGACTAAACACTAAGTGCTAGGTACTTAAGAACATAAGCAAATGAGCAAGTTATTTAGAGATATGAAATACACAGATGTAGAGAGTATACTGAGTCTTACTGAAAGATCCACATAATAAATATTGACCAAGGAAAATTCATGATCATCTTACTTCTAAAGGCCCTGCTTCATTTTTCTCATAGATTCATCAAGGGCATAGAATCTCAAGAAAACTAACAGAATCTCAAGGAAACTGAGAAATATTTAAATGTTACAAAGAATAAAAGAGCTGGGAAGCATTGATTTATGATATGATTACCTAATCTGAAAACAGAGTATTTTAAAATACTTGATTTTCTATTTTACATAAATAAGATCTAACTCTCCTCAATATTTTCAATCTTTTAAATTTCATATAATTCTAAATAATAAGTCACTCTATGGGTGCTCAAATTTCTATCATTTATATAGTATATAAAACTGTCTCTTTGAGGCAAAATCTTTGACTTTTTAAATAGAATTTTTTAAATTATATCATTTATTCAATAAGTATTATTTATTGAGTTTCTCTACCAGAAACTAAGTCAAGTTAGGAAAGTAAATGAAAACACATACTTTCCAAGGAGTTTTTAAAAATCCTCAATATTTAATTTTTTCATAGCTTTTCAAACATTTACTATATCAGAGCAGAAAGAACAAAGCCTTTAGAAGTAGCCAAAGTGAGATTTGAGTTCTGGCTTTATTATGGAGTAAAGGTAAGTCATTATCCCCTCTGAACACTGATCTCATCTTCTGTACATTGAGGACAATGTCACCTACCCTGAAGTCTAATCATAAGGATAAAGTGTCGAGTACTGGTTTGACCTAAAGACAATCTACTATATTATTTTTCATTTCTAAATGGTCACTGAAAAACTGACCACTTACACTGATAATGAATATTAGTGTATCTCCAATTAATAAAATGTCAAAATTCACTTTGAAGGAATAACATTAAATAAGTCATACGCACAACATTAAGGATCCTCCCAAATAAGCATGCTGTTTCTTCCCAAGCATACAAGGCATATTAAGTGTAAAAAGCTTCCACAGACCCAACGTCAATTAATCAGGAAACTACTTCTTACAGCTGGAGTTCCTAGACTTGAACCACAAAGGCTTGGTAGACGCCCTAAAGAGTAGTCCTAAGAACTGAAGCTCCCCTTTCTGAAAAAGAAGGGCAAGCACCCATGAAAGCTTATAGGGCAACAGTGGTTAACTCATTCAAGACACCTCAGAAAAGAGCAACTCATCTTTTTGAACCAAGTATAACCCTCCCATGAATCTTTCCTATAATAAAAGTATTTTAATGCTCTGAAGGAATTAACATGCCTATCAAAGTGCTAAATTAGAATATAAATTTTTGGGATAAGAAAGGATCTTCAGCTTCCTGCTTTTCCCATCCCGCTCCCAGCCATTTAACAAAGAGGAAATTGAAGCTAACAGGAATTTCCCCAACACACATGGCTGCCCAGCGGCAGAGACTGGAGTGGACAACTCAAGGCACCTGACTTCCAAGCCAGTGTTTTGCTCACAACAGCAAGCTTGCAATCCTATTTTAATAAAGGAACGCCTTATGCCTATCTTGCTAAGACAAAAGAAAAATAGCTCTGAAAATATGTTTCAGTAATTACTCAGTGGGATTTCAATAAATAAACTTTTAACCAATGTGAAGAAATTCACTAGGACATTATTCTAAAACCTAAAAGAATTATCAGTTTTTCTGAATTTGAGGCACATTAAAAATTGCCGTGACTGCTTTTAAATCACTTAAAAAAAGTGTCTAAAACAAAATAAGCAAGCAAACTGAGAGTCAAAAGAACTGATGATTTATCTGCCACCAAATGCAGGAATTTTTTCTAGAACATTCTGAAAACTGACCCACCAGCGATATTTGAATATTTTCAGGGATACAGAGCTTTTTCAAAGGACTGTAGGACACCTTCATGATCACAAAACTTAGTACTTCAAATGAAATGAAGCCAGCTTCACCATAGATTTCTACCCATGAGAACCAGGTCTGCCCTCCGGAACAATACGAAGTTACTCTAGGATCTGTTCATACTTCATGTTCAACTTTTCAAATATTTAAAGCTAGTGATCAATCTAGAAGTCTCCTTACCTCTTCTTATTGAGAAATACAGCTAGAATTTTTTAAAGTACTTGCACATATTCAGCTAACATTGTTATAAAAAAAAGGTTGATCAAGTCCCAAGTTCTGTGTTAGGTTCTGGGAGAACAAAATGAAATGAGACCTAATACTTGGCCTAGGGGGAGCTGACAATATAGTGGGGAAGAAAAGCACATGCAGAGATAACTTTAACCTAATAACTGCAAGTGCTAAAACAGAGTCAGGAACTAAGTAACTGAGGAAGGCATTAGCCTAAGAAAAAATTTAACATTTGAATCTTTCCTATAATAAAAGTATTTTAATGCTCTGAAGGAATTAACATGCCTATCAAAGTGCTAAATTAGAATATAAATTTTTGGGATAAGAAAGGATCTTCAGCTTCCTGCTTTTCCCATCCCGCTCCCAGCCATTTAACAAAGAGGAAATTGAAGCTAACAGGAATTTCCCCAACACACATGGCTGCCCAGCGGCAGAGACTGGAGTGGACAACTCAAGGCACCTGACTTCCAAGCCAGTGTTTTGCTCACAACAGCAAGCTTGCAATCCTATTTTAATAAAGGAACGCCTTATGCCTATCTTGCTAAGACAAAAGAAAAATAGCTCTGAAAATATGTTTCAGTAATTACTCAGTGGGATTTCAATAAATAAACTTTTAACCAATGTGAAGAAATTCACTAGGACATTATTCTAAAACCTAAAAGAATTATCAGTTTTTCTGAATTTGAGGCACATTAAAAATTGCCGTGACTGCTTTTAAATCACTTAAAAAAAGTGTCTAAAACAAAATAAGCAAGCAAACTGAGAGTCAAAAGAACTGATGATTTATCTGCCACCAAATGCAGGAATTTTTTCTAGAACATTCTGAAAACTGACCCACCAGCGATATTTGAATATTTTCAGGGATACAGAGCTTTTTCAAAGGACTGTAGGACACCTTCATGATCACAAAACTTAGTACTTCAAATGAAATGAAGCCAGCTTCACCATAGATTTCTACCCATGAGAACCAGGTCTGCCCTCCGGAACAATACGAAGTTACTCTAGGATCTGTTCATACTTCATGTTCAACTTTTCAAATATTTAAAGCTAGTGATCAATCTAGAAGTCTCCTTACCTCTTCTTATTGAGAAATACAGCTAGAATTTTTTAAAGTACTTGCACATATTCAGCTAACATTGTTATAAAAAAAAGGTTGATCAAGTCCCAAGTTCTGTGTTAGGTTCTGGGAGAACAAAATGAAATGAGACCTAATACTTGGCCTAGGGGGAGCTGACAATATAGTGGGGAAGAAAAGCACATGCAGAGATAACTTTAACCTAATAACTGCAAGTGCTAAAACAGAGTCAGGAACAGTAACAGTTGCATGCTAGCTTAGAAGATGAGGAAGGCATTAGGGTGAAGGATACTGAGAATACAGCAGCAGGCATTTTGCTACAGTCACCAATGTAGATTCGAATTCCTGGGCTGAAAAATTCAACATAAAATACTAAACGTGACTGGTGGTTCTTATAGAAGGGCTTCCCTGATATCAGGGTCAAGTGATAAAGAATCTGCCTGCCAATGCAGGAGATACCGGTTTGATTTCTGGGTCAGGAAGATCCCCTGGAGAAGGAAATGGCAACTCACTGCAGTATTCTTATCAGGGAAATCCCATGGACAGAGGAGCCCTGCGGGCTACAGTCCATGGGGTTGCAAAAGTCGGATGCGACTCAGCGACTAAACAGCAACAATCATAGGGAGAAGAAAATGCAGGATTGAAATTAATAAAATATACTTTCATGTTAGTGGTATTACTAGTACACATGTAAACATATTCGATAAAGCAACGTATTCCAAAGTAGATTTCAAAATCATGGCATTATATATACATATATTCCTCGGAGAAGAGACAGGATACTAATGTGAAGAGTGAAGTATGTGTGTTAAAGTGAAATTATTTGGTGTGATATCTAAGAAAGTATTCTTCTCTTTCAACAATATATCTTTTTACTCTGAAAATTCAAAGAATTAAAACATGAATATTCAGGAATTCAAAACAATGGCAAATACAATTTATTTCTGGAATGTTAATTTTTTCCTTGGCCAAGAAACTCATTAAAGACGGAATTTTGTTGAACAACACTTAAACTGAAGCATTAATAGCTCAGATCTCCTGAGTATCAATGTAAGTTTATTAAATCTGTCATCTTAAATTATTTTGTACTGTTACATGTAAGAAATAAGATTAAAATTTCCTCTGACCATACAATCTTGTATAAGATCCAAAGTGCATATCAACCCTCTGTGTATTTAAACTAAAAACAGTTATCACTCCAGTCGATGGCAAAAGAAAATTAAGACATTGTTCAACATGATGTAACTTCTTTACAACATATACAAACATGATTCCCATAGTATTTTGGATTTAAATGTTTACAACATTTAGTCAATAATGATCAATAATTAACAGTACTATTTGTTTCTACAGTTCTTGATATCAGGATTTTTTAAAATGGGACTAAGAGGCAAGGTAAATGTGAGAATACTTTTTATTTGTCTCAAACTTGTTTATTTTGTACACCACGTGGTCATTTTCAATTTCTTGCTTACATAAGGAGGTTGCCTTTGCACACCTGACTGTTCACAGCCATGGAACACCTCTGCCTCTAAAGCAACATACATCACAGGGGTGATCAGGACAGAAACAGAGGGGAACTACTCCGGAATCACCTGGAGAGCTTTTCCTAGCTGCACCTCACCACTGCCACAGCTACAGAAAGTCAGTGCTTTAGAGGTGTGTTGCAGAGCTAATAACAAGACTGACGAGGGTTTAGCTGCAGATGAATTTAGAAGCTATTAGTCCTACAAGGGCTGCTAAAAGGATCTTGGGCAGAGGCTAATTTAAACCCAGACTGAGAGGAGCATAAAATATTCTTTCATGTTAGTGGTATTACTCTGAAAATTCATAAGCAATTAAAAAAAATGAATATTACATATATTCCTCGGAGAAGAGACAGGATACTAATGTGAAGAGTGAAGTATGTGTGTTAAAGTGAAATTATTTGGTGTGATATCTAAGAAAGTATTCTTCTCTTTCAACAATATATCTTTTACTCTGAAAATTCAAAGAATTAAAACATGAATATTCAGGAATTCAAAACAATGGCAAATACAATTTATTTCTGGAATGTTAATTTTTTCCTTGGCCAAGAAACTCATTAAAGACGGAATTTTGTTGAACAACACTTAAACTGAAGCATTAATAGCTCAGATCTCCTGAGTATCAATGTAAGTTTATTAAATCTGTCATCTTAAATTATTTTGTACTGTTACATGTAAGAAATAAGATTAAAATTTCCTCTGACCATACAATCTTGTATAAGATCCAAAGTGCATATCAACCCTCTGTGTATTTAAACTAAAAACAGTTATCACTCCAGTCGATGGCAAAAGAAAATTAAGACATTGTTCAACATGATGTAACTTCTTTACAACATATACAAACATGATTCCCATAGTATTTTGGATTTAAATGTTTACAACATTTAGTCAATAATGATCAATAATTAACAGTACTATTTGTTTCTACAGTTCTTGATATCAGGATTTTTTAAAATGGGACTAAGAGGCAAGGTAAATGTGAGAATACTTTTTATTTGTCTCAAACTTGTTTATTTTGTACACCACGTGGTCATTTTCAATTTCTTGCTTACATAAGGAGGTTGCCTTTGCACACCTGACTGTTCACAGCCATGGAACACCTCTGCCTCTAAAGCAACATACATCACAGGGGTGATCAGGACAGAAACAGAGGGGAACTACTCCGGAATCACCTGGAGAGCTTTTCCTAGCTGCACCTCACCACTGCCACAGCTACAGAAAGTCAGTGCTTTAGAGGTGTGTTGCAGAGCTAATAACAAGACTGAACGAGGGTTTAGCTGCAGATGAATTTAGAAGCTATTAGTCCTACAAGGGCTGCTAAAAAGGATCTTAAAAAAAAAAGAGAGAGAGTAATCAGGTCCACACACGGGGCTTCTGAGAGACCTGTGTCTACAGAGGTTCAGGTTCCCAGCTAGACATGTAGTAAGGCAAGAAACTAAAAGAGGAAATCACTTCACCACGTCTATGCAAAAGCAGTGCAATTTCAATTGCTTACCTCCAATGTTCTGAATTATGATGGTGCTCGCTACCACCACCTATAAAAGAACAAATATATTCAGAAGATGAAAGGGAAAAAAATATAAAAGGATTGGAATTTTATTAAAATCCAATAACTGTTACCTAAAAACAGATGCAGAAAATTGAGTGAAGGGAAACTGAAAAGAATACATTTTGCCAGCCATTTTGTAATATATAAAACTAATAATCATCACATAAAAAGCCTTTCTTTAATAGTTCCTTGGTTACTATAAAGCACACATTTGTAAGTTTCCTTGGCAGTCATTTTTAAACAGTTTAAAGTGTTAAAAAGCTAGTGAATCAATGGCTATCAAAGTACCTAAAAACTGAAATTGAGTCTATCTGGTTTCATTCTCTCTCTCTCTCTTTTTTTTTTAAACTGGTTTCATCACATGGCTTTGCTAGGTAGACTGCGACAACCTGAGGTGTGTTGTGCTGAGGCTGCACTAAAGAAAGGAAATAAGACGGTCTTCAGAGTCTATCAGCTTGGCATACACCAAGCCTTGAACATCCCTGTTGCAGGGATTAATAAAGTCTAAAACAGAAAACTCTGGAGCCCACATATTTTCACATCTGAAAACTGAAGCAAAACATTTCAAACTCAGTAACATGAAATGGGCTGAGTAAAAGACAATAGGAGGCAGTGAATACTGTAATATATTGGAGAATCCCTCCTCTTCCAAAACTGGGCAGCTGTTACACAGCTCTAGCCAGTTGCTGACATGTGAGAATGTGAATCCACTGTAGCTAGATCTTCTGATTTTTCAAGGAAAGTCAGAAAATGAATTCTTTTAAAATGTCATAACTCTTAGTTGGCAATCAGCTCAAAATAAAAAAGATTTGAGCCAAAGAAAATATGGCTGAGGACTAAGTTCAGCCTGCAGGCTTGCTAACTTATGATTTTTGATGAGATGCCTAGGAAATTCAAGACAGCACTTTATCCACTCTTGGTCATCAGATGTACTCAGAAGAAATGGTTAAACATTTTGCTTTTATTTGGGCCTTTCAACCACTTAAATCTTGATGAATCTGTACCTATAATGTATGTCTGGAGCTGAGGAGGTATCTAAGATTATTCAGTCCTACATGGACTGGGACAAGATCACCCTTCCTCTCTTAGGAATTCCTTCGGTGACACAGCATTTGCCTATCCTGGGAACAAACTAAGTTATCAAGATATAGAGGCCTTGGGATTTAGAAAGCAAGGCTAATGACAGAAAATTGATGAAGGAAACTGAAAGTTTTCAGTTTTAAAAAAAAAAAAGCCTTTCTTTAATAGTTCCTTGGTTACTATAAAGCACACATTTGTAAGTTTCCTTGGCAGTCATTTTTAAACAGTTTAAAGTGTTAAAAAGCTAGTGAATCAATGGCTATCAAAGTACCTAAAAACTGAAATTGAGTCTATCTGGTTTCATTCTCTCTCTCTCTCTTTTTTTTTTAAACTGGTTTCATCACATGGCTTTGCTAGGTAGACTGCGACAACCTGAGGTGTGTTGTGCTGAGGCTGCACTACACGAAAGGAAATAAGACGGTCTTCAGAGTCTATCAGCTTGGCATACACCAAGCCTTGAACATCCCTGTTGCAGGGATTAATAAAGTCTAAAACAGAAAACTCTGGAGCCCACATATTTTCACATCTGAAAACTGAAGCAAAACATTTCAAACTCAGTAACATGAAATGGGCTGAGTAAAAGACAATAGGAGGCAGTGAATACTGTAATATATTGGAGAATCCCTCCTCTTCCAAAACTGGGCAGCTGTTACACAGCTCTAGCCAGTTGCTGACATGTGAGAATGTGAATCCACTGTAGCTAGATCTTCTGATTTTTCAAGGAAAGTCAGAAAATGAATTCTTTTAAAATGTCATAACTCTTAGTTGGCAATCAGCTCAAAATAAAAAAGATTTGAGCCAAAGAAAATATGGCTGAGGACTAAGTTCAGCCTGCAGGCTTGCTAACTTATGATTTTTGATGAGATGCCTAGGAAATTCAAGACAGCACTTTATCCACTCTTGGTCATCAGATGTACTCAGAAGAAATGGTTAAACATTTTGCTTTTATTTGGGCCTTTCAACCACTTAAATCTTGATGAATCTGTACCTATAATGTATGTCTGGAGCTGAGGAGGTATCTAAGATTATTCAGTCCTACATGGACTGGGACAAGATCACCCTTCCTCTCTTAGGAATTCCTTCGGTGACACAGCATTTGCCTATCCTGGGAACAAACTAAGTTATCAAGATATAGAGGCCTTGGGATTTAGAAAGCAAGGCTAATGACAGAAACATCTGGCAAGATGTCTTTGAAATTTTTGTATACTATCTTTCATTTGCAATTGCATTTGTTGTCAAGCACACCTGAATTTTGAATTTTTTTCTATGAATATATTGCAAAAAGCAGTAATAACAACTTAGGCTTCCCTGGTGAAAGAATCTGTATGTGATACAGGAGACCCAGGTTCAATCCCTGGGAGTCAGGAAGATTCCATGGAGAAGGGAATGGCAACCCACTCCAGTTTTCTCGCCTAGGAAATAAATATCAACTTACTGATGACTATTTGTCCATTTTCTGGTTCAATTTAGGCATTTTTGATCTAGAAAGTCAATATATCTATCAATCTACACATCCTTATAATGCCTAGCACGCTACATGGCACATGGTATTTACTCAATAAATATGTGTTTGGCAAGTACATAAATCCATTTATAGATAATTAAAATATTTTCCTTAAAAAGTTCAAATCAGGGGCTTCCCTGATGGTCCAGTGCTTAAGGACACTGCCTTGCATTGCAAGGGGCGCCGGTTTGATCCCTGGCCTGGGAAGATCTCACGTGCTGCAGAGTGGCTGGACCCATGTGTCCAACTACCAAGTCAGAGTTCTGGAGCGCATGAGCCCAAAGCCGGTGCTCTGCAGTAACAGGACCCGCTGCGATGGGAGGCTCACACAGGCTGAAGAGCAAAGATCGATGAAAAGAGATAAATGAAAGACCAACAGAAGTGGCCAAAAAAAAAAAGTTCAAATCATTTCAAAAATAATTTCAGAATAATGTTACCCTATCACACATCACATCTATATTCGTACAATATCTGGGAAGAAGGAAATAGGAAAGTTTCACCCTAACTGTGGAAGTTGAGAGAAAACGTTAAACAAACAACTCTCCATTTAGAGTATTCTCTGTTTATCTGCCTACTAAAAACTGTGCGCATACATTAAAAAGAATAATACAACTATTCTAAAGTATTAGGAAAAGGGGACGCTCAATAATCCATGTGCTTCTTGTCGACTCTGCTGCTATCCAAGGAATGAAGGCAATACTAATGTGAAGTAACAATGAAGATGTGCAGAGTCAGATTCATAGATTATATTAAATTAATAGGAGACTTTTCTTGTATAAATAACATTTTCTTCTTCTCCCTTGATTAAACTGAATGCAGGAAATTAATCATAATTATACCAAACATCCTAATTTTGTGTGTGTGTGTGTGTGTGTGCAAACATCCTGATTTTTGAGAAAGAGAAATTATTACCAAAGATGATTAACAAAACCTTTACCCTCAAAAGTAACACAGTCTCCATTTATTTCACACATCAGGCTATTAAGATCCAAACCATGTGTTATATAGTATGATTTAAATATTCTCTTTTGTACTTGAAATACAAAGCTAATTTGAATGCAAATATACATCTCCCTACTTCCCATTACATAGCTGTATCTTTTTTCCTCTCAGACTTGATTCCTAGAAGTTATTTCAGCCATCTACAAAATAGCATACTTTTAGATTAAAAATAAAGCAAACAAAAAACCACAAACAACAGATTTACAAATGACAAGAAAAAGTCTTGCTTGGAACCAATGTGCAAATGGATTTTAGAAGTATGATAGCTAAGAAATTAAAAATATATATTAAAACACTAGCAATAATATTCAGCTCCAGATTATCTGTGGAAGAAGATAGGCAATTAGTTTAACTAAATTAGTTTAGTATGCCCACCACAAATGAGTGCCGAATAAATATGGTTGTCATTTCTCTTATTCTGAGGAGGAAAAGTAGTAAATGAGTTGAGTCAGGAGTCCTCTGGGGTAGTACTGGCTTTAGTAATTGTAGACAAGTAGGCCTCTTCCCTCTCTGGGCCCTAACTGCCTCATTTATGAGTGAGGGGATATCTAGATTATCTTTTAGCACTGTTCATCTCTAAAGTGACATGATCTTCTAATTACCAGTTTTATAAACATGCTATACGGCTAATTCTGTGCTTCCGTCTTGCCCAGTCTTCATGGGACTGCACTCTGATAATCTAATTAAAATTAGTAAGAAAAAGTTACAGCAGGTCATTCTTACCAATTTAAAATTATAAGTCATGGTTCTCCTTCATTAGTGTGGAAATACACTAAAAAATTTGTGTCGAATTAAATTTATCAGTACATGTTTAGGAAAAGCCTAGACAGTTTTTGTTCTCTTCCTGCCCCTACCATTGCCTAATCTTCCTTTTATTTCCTTAACTTCCTCTTACATTTACTTGTCCTTTCTACTGGAAACGGAAGGAAGAAAATGCCTTTCAGGATTTTGGATATAGCGAGGAGAAAAAAAATTACCTTTCCAGGTAATCCAAATGCAAAGAGTCCAAGATCTTCATAAGATGTCACAGCTGTTGAGAGAAATTATAATTGCTATTTCACACAAAACTATTTGTGTACAAAGTCTTACACACAAAAAAGCTATTCCACTACTACCTTATAGCTACTGGATTAAATTTAAATTTAAAGCAGAGTAATGACTTTGGAAGAAGCCTGAAAACTTATGATCTGTAAAGATAATGTTGTCTTATACACCTGAGCAATTTCCAAGGTTGTCTAACAACTAAGGTTACATTAATTCAAATGGAATGATTATTCAACCCACTTTTCACTAAACCGTACTCACAGACTATACTGTCCAAATATAAATTTTCATTGGCAAAAGTTTCCGAAAACTGCCTATGTAAATAAAGCTTGATAAAGTAGAAAAGCTGTTATCATACTTTGAGAGACATTCACTTTTCTAGGCTAACTAGGATATGGTAATACATTCATGATGGAAATAACACCCTCATCCTGCAAAAAAGGTCTATGTTTTCTTTCTCATCTTACAGAGTATGAAGTTACATTTTCATTCCACATGCTCTGGAAGTGTGATCACAGAAAAAGATGAAAATTAAATGGCTCATAAAGAACCAAATCTGTCCTTAAATGGTAAACCTTAGTGTTATAATTAGTGATGCCTTAGGTAAATATAAGAGAAGTAAAAACATTTATAGAATCATAACATTTGAAAAATACTTATAGTGCTTACACCAATAAAAAAAAAAAAAAGGTAAGTAGTGGATACTAAGGCCTGATAGTAACACCATACATTTACTTTAGAGTTAAAGGTACAGATTATTTCTTTCCTTTTTTTTTTTTTTTAATTGTTTTTAACACCAAAAACATTTTCTATTGTGGTATAGTCAATTAACAATGCTGTGATAATTTCAGAACAGCGAAGGGACTCAGTCATATATATACATGTATCCATTCTCCCTGGGTCATCATTTCCTAAAGCAAGTTTTTAAAGTATCCTCTCAAGATATACATGGGTTTCTTTAAGATATCACTATATTAACAAAAAACTCCTCCGTACTTTCTTTCCTCAGCTGGTGCAGAAGCTGCATACAATGCAGGAGACCCCAGTTTGATTCCTAGGTTGGGAAGATCACTGGAGAAGGGATAGGCTACCAACTCCAGTATTCTTGGGCTTCCCTGGTAGCTCAGTTTGTGAAGAATCTGCCTACAATGCAGGGGCCCTGAGTTCGATCCCAGGGTTGGGATGATTCACCTGAAGAAGGGAACATTCCAGTATTCTTGCCTGGAGAATCTCCATAGACTGAAGAGCCTGGTGGGCTACAGCCCACGTGGTTGCAAAGAGTCAGACATGACTAAGCACAGCACAGCATATTTTCTTTCATCTCTGAGCACTGTTCAGCTCTTAAATGACATGCTTTTCTAGTTACCAGTTTTTTAAACATGCAATAAGGTGAACAAAGTTTATCAGGTTTGAAAAAATAAGCATTTTGAAAACCATATATGGTCTTTACATGTTATAACTACAAAGTCAGAAAGAAAATAGTGAAATGCTAAAAAAAATTTGAGAAGAAAAATTTTAACATTAAAAAATTTTAATCTATTATCAGAGTTGATAAAAGAATTTAGAAACTTTTTGGATGACACACCTATTTATAATTATTTTTTAAATTTGAATATAATATTTTAATCTTTTTAGCCAGGTCATGTGGCATGCAGGATCTTAGCTTCCTGACTAGAGACTGAACGTGTGCCCCCTGCATTGGGAGCGTGGAGTCTTAGCCACTGGACCACTAGGGAAGTCCCAGACACAGCTATTTTTTAAAATGTATTTATAGGCTGTTCAACAATAGACAAGAAAAACTTAATTTTGAATTTGAAATATATAATTTAGTTACAAGTAGGAAACTTGATGCTTTAACAATGAAAGACTTTAATCATAATCTTAGAGGGGCAGACATATTTTAGAACATAAAATTAAAAAGCAGAGTTAAAAAAACTGAGAACTAGATTTTTTTCCTCCTATATGATATGGCTAAATTCTTTTTTCAAATACACATGTTCTAAAGTAAATGTCATCACAAAACTTAATATTTATTTCAACCAATAAAACTTCACAAGTTTGTCTCAGTGTTCCTAAACATAAGCAATAATGTTATTTATAAGGGCATACTTTCTTATACTTAACATTCCAAAGCCTTGGTTTTATATATTAAATCAGAATATGCTCTAAATGTTAGCTTCTAATATGAGATTAAGACAGTAATTTTATTGCATATTATGTGTATGTGAACCAAGTCTCCAGAAGGTCTCTGATCTGTTACTATGAAACATGAGATTAAAGGAACATCATTGCTCATTTTCAGCATCCCTCTTTCATATTACAGTTGAAAGTGTTTGTTCTTTAAAAATCTTTTCTTCCAAGGGCTTAAAGCAAGGCGGTTCTTGGTGCTACGCATGGAAATATATCCTATAACTTGCTTTTAAAATGATCTATTTCGCATTAGTTCTTGGTCAGGGAGCAAGTTATCAAAATAATACTCTTCAAAAGTGTGCCTAGGATTTGTTTCATTTTTAAATAGCAGAAAACAAGTCTGACAAGAATATTAAAGTGGGTTGCCATTTCCTACTCCAGGGAATCTTCCCGACCCAGGGATTGAAACCGTGTCTCTTTGCATCTCCTGCATTGGTAGGTGGATTCTCTACGACTGTGCCACCTGGGAAGCCCCACAAATTGTATACCAGTAGACATGAAAAGCAAATAACTTTCCTATAGGCAAAAATAATACTGAAATAATCCAAAAAGAATTGGTATTTCAATTAACTAAATTTAAATAAACAGTCTTAATTTTAAAATTAGGACTTTTATTACTCCATAAAACATAATCACACTAATAGCTTAATGAAGACAGCTGTAACTGGAATTTCAGAGAACAGTGGCATACATTTTAGCAATCTCAAATTAATTCTCTATTATTTACTAGTTTTATAAAAATATCTCGAAATACAGCAAAGTCCCAAACTCAGAGTGAAAAAAATGTTTAGAGTTTTAAACGGAGACTATTACATTCAAATTCTAATTTTATTTTTCAAGTCAGCCGATATGGCTAGTCATTCAGTTCCCGTCTCTGTCGTCTTAATTCTTCTATGTTGCAAAAAATCAGAAGTACTTTTCCATGTCTGAGACATCATGAGTATGAATTATGGCTTCTGGCCTAATGTTGAGGCTTTACTAAAATATGTACACAGTCAGTCAAATGCTTTATCTCCACATGTTCACCTTTTAACGGTTTTTTAGATCATCTTGACACAGACACCAAAACAACACCAGTGAAATACTTTTAAAATTCTGTTCATCTCTTGGACAATTAAGTGTAAATTGAAACTGACTTCATAATGTAATTTCAATGAAGAACCTTGAAAACATTTATAACATTTGACCCGTGGGAGCTTGTATCTTAGGAAATAAGACTAAAATCAGAGAAATCATCGTAAGCAAAGATACTCAGTGTGCATTATTTACACTGAAAACAAAGAATACCTAAATGCACAATGGTGGTTAACTGGTTAACTAAATTATGGTACATATATCTAGTAGAATAATACATAGGCATTACAAGCTATGTTTACAATAACATGAAAAGTGCCAATATCAAGTGAAAAGTGAAAGATTTGATCAAATACGATCTATAAAGCAAAACATGCTCTCAAATAATCAATGTTTTAATATCTTACTTATAATGTTAAAGATATTTTGAAAGCTGTTAAAATGAGATGTGGTAATGACCAGTCACACTAACAGCACATTTTTACAGAAGAGGAATAACATTAATTATGAAAATTATGAAATTAATTCAGCCTTTTACAGGAATTCAAACAAGCAGTACTTGGCACAATCCTCCCTAAATAAATAACTGAAAGCAGTTACTAGTAATCTATTTTAGGAAATTAGTTTTTGACATTAAAGAAATCAATGCTATTTTTTTGAGGGGGTGAAAAGGCTATAAATCTTAATCAAGTAAATTGGGGAAAATTTTCTTCTTTAATGTACCATCAAGGCACACTTTAGTGCTATTTTGGCCAGACCAAGAGTTTGGCCTCCACAGGAATAGTTTGGAAAGCTGCTTCCCATGAAGTAGTGGAATATTTCCAGCTAGTTACTCCAGTGTTCTGTCTGCTTTGCATTTTTTCCTCAATGAAATAGGACAATTAATAAACTCTGGTTACAGTACAAAGCCCAAGTTTCAGCAGCAGCAATATTATCTTTGGAACTGGACTGAGGGACATGAGTTATTCAAATACAGTTCAACTCTCAGAAAGCAGGCCATTTGGAATGTACTCTTATTTTGAAATTCTTTTCTTTCTTGTGTTTTCCTTCATTTTCCTCTTGTCTTTTTTTCTCCCTAATAGTGCCATGCAGGCCATTCATTTATTGAATGTCTACTAAGCAACTGTGCTGCCACTTCTGATCTTTCTTAATGTGTATTTAAATGTCAGTTTACCTACTAAATATGGCATGATTTTAGAGCACTCATAGTAAAAGAAAACAGAATGTGAGAGTACAAAGAAGATTTTCCATGGCAAAGAGGTGAGATACAGCAGGAAGAGAGAAAGTTCTAGGATCCCAACAAATTGCTTGGTTCTGTAGTGAACAGGATTCACCCACTCATATCCTATAAATGCTCTTCATTGGTTTTCACCTTTAGACTCAACTCATATATAAAACGTGAATGACTTAGATTACAAAAAAAAGTGTACTGTCAGCCTTGACAATGTCAGGGTACAGCAGAGGACTATTTAGAGAACAGGGGAAGGCAAGCACAGGAGGATTAATATGTGCAACATGGCAGTCAGGAGACACCATCTAAGAAGCAAAAACAAAACTTTAAATGTGTTGTTTAGAGTCACAGTCAGTGGAAGAGTTGTTGAATACAAACTAATGATTAGAAGAAGGACTAATGTACCCAAGCAAAATCCTCACCTTACACAATGGGGTGTCAACAGACAATCTCTTAACAAATAACAGTAGAAGGATATTACTCAGACTTGGAATGGTAACTCCCCAAAAGAAATCAAAACAAAACTCTAAATGTTATGAACTCCGGGAAATGGAACTAGAAGGGGGGAAGAATGGGCAGGAAAGTGCTTCAAGTCCACCTGTACAAGTGCACACACACGTATACACACATCACACACATCCACATGTGTGTGACTATTATTACCTTGATAAAAGAGGAGGCTGATTTTAAAATACAGTTAACCTTGCAGAAACTCATACAAAAAGTTCAGTTCTGCTACAGGAAACATTCTGCCATCAAGATCATCATCCATAGGGATTGCCCCTGGAACAGCAGACACACGCAACCTAGCCCAGGGCTTCTCATCCTGCCACTGCTGACATTTTTGGCCTGGATAAGTGATGGGAGGATGCTGTTGTGTGCACTGTAGGAGTGGGGCAGCATCCCCGGCCTCATTAGATGCCAGCAGCACCTCACCCTGCAGTTCTCCCTCAACCAAAACCCCCCATCCCCCTGTTCTTGGCCATGACAAACAGAAATGGCTTCAGACACTGCCAAATACCCTTGGAGGAGAAAAATCAAGGCAAGATGAGAACTACTTAGCAGCAGAAAGGAGGAGACAAAACCAGCATTCACTGAAGATGGTGTCCCATAATCTGCCCATTTAATGAACTGTGGGGATACTGAACTATGCTCACTAATCACAAGAAAAAGATATGAAATTATAAATAGTTTGGACAGCTATCACTCCAAACAGTAAACAAATGCAGAGAGCACTGAGATGGGAAATAGGAATCTACTGTCTTTTCAGTTTCAGTCTCGTTTGCTCTCACAATGACAGCATCTCACAGAGCTGAATGGGAAAAGTGATCCATGTTCTTCACACAGTGCCCAGACCAATGTGGGGGTGTAAATAAAAGGCTTTCAACTTTATTGAAAAATGATATGTTGGTGTCCAACATGAAGTATAAATCTTGTCTACTCTATTTTATAAATAATGCAATAAATTTTCAAAGGTACTTTTAACATATGTAGTATTTGCCTTGTGTGTTAATTTTGGAACTTTTAAAATAGAATTCCTCTGTAGCTCTACTCTATCCATCCATCATCACCCACATACCCAGCTTTTATTAAACACCCTCTGTATGTCAAGCACAGTTTCGTAGATGCTGAGAAAACAATGGTTAACACTTTCAATATACACTAAAATTTCCAGGAATATAATTACCATGTAAACAGATGTTTGGTTTTGTTTGGAACTTTGCCAAAAACTGTTCCACATTTAGGAAAATCACATCATCAACAGCATTTATTTTGGTTTTGTTTCTCCTTTACTTTGCTATATGGCATTATATTCATTGTAAATACTGTATTAGTTTCTTAAGGCTGCTGCAACAAAGTCTAACAAATTTGGTGACTTAAAACAGCAGAAATTTATTCTCTCATAGCTCTGGAGGTCAGAAGGGCAAAATCAGCCTCACTGGGTCGGCACCAAGGTAGCAGCAAGGCCACAACCCCTCTGGAGGCTCTAGAGGAAATCTGTTCCTTGGCTCTTCCAGTTTCCGGAGACAGCTGGCCTAACTTGATTTGCAGCCAGATCACTCCCATCTCTGCCTCTGCAGTCATCCTGCCTTCCCCGCTTCATCTGAGCTCTCCCTCTGTGATGCCAGTGACTGCACTGAGTCCATCAGAATACTATCCCAAACAAAGTCCCCTCTTTTGCCAGCAATGGTAACATTCACAGGGATTAGAATCTGGATATGTTTTGGGAGACCTTTATTTAGCCTATTCAATAGGTTACAATAGCTATAGGAATTCTACTTTAGATAGTAAAAGGATCATTTAGAATTTTTTTTTTAAAAAAATAGTGTATTGTGATGGATTTCAAATCACCACTCTAATGCTCTTCATTAAAAAAATAAAATGGGGAGGACAAGGGGCCATTTTACTCATTATTTCTTCATCATTGCTAACAAAACCCTCATAAAAGAATTGTAAGCCTTAGGAGGAAGAAGACAGGGGATTATGTTGTCTTTCTCAGTGGGCTCTCAAAAAGACCAAAATTCTGTTTGGAAGCAACTGGTGAATCTCAGTATATACTCTGACTCTTTTTCTACCACCTGAGTGGCTTTTCACTCCTTCAGCAAAAACTCCAAATTCCTTAGGATCTGACACTTGTCTGTCTTTTCAGTTTCATTTTCTTCTTTGTATCTTATGCCTAAAAAAAATAGTAAACTAGTACTCGTATCTTGAGTAAATTATTCAGTATATACCTTTGTATATGCTGTTTTTCCCTGGTGGGTAAGACAGTAAAGAATCTGCCTGTAATGTGGGAGACATGGGTTTGATCCCTGGGTTGGGAAGACATACCCACTCCAGTATTATTGCCTCGAGAATTCCACGGACAGAGGAGCCTGGCAGGATACAGTCCATGGGGTCACAAAGAATCAGATACATCTGAGCAACTTTCACTTTTGTATATGCTGGGATATTCCCTCTTGTTTTATCTGTTGGTCTAATCCCTTTTTAGCTCGGTCCTCCAGGAATATTGGCTGACCCTCACACTCGCCACCCCCACAAGACAAGGCAAAACATTCCCTCCTCTGACCTATCACTATACCCTGCACATATTTAAATGATCACACTACTTTATAAATCATTTGCTTATGTATTTGTCTCCCCTTCTGGACTATGAGCTCTTTAAAGGGAACGAAGTAAGTCATTTATCTCTGTAATACTCACAGTCAAATGAGTATCGGATGAATGAAAAATTAAAAAAACAAGCCTCTGTCCTGTTGAGTTCTAGGATCAATCCATCTAGTTTTATTTCAGAGTGCAGATATACAAAACTGAACTAGTGTTTATTTTGAACTAGCACCTCCTGCTGTGTTCTTATGTCTGTTAATGACACTATCAATAATCCAATGGCCCATTTCCAAAATCTGGGAGATATGCTCAGACAGCCCCTACTCCACATTCAGCCTAACTTCTTCATGTTTCTTAACATGTTTTTTTTTTCCTTTCATTCTCTTTGTTAATACCTTGCTTCGATCTTCCACTATTTTGATTCTTAGACTTTGTAACAACCAAGCCTAACTGTTAACCTACACAAATACTGTTAGTACGAATTAGAGCTAGACAAGTGAGAAAGAACTCCCTTTTCAGAAGAAGGAAAAGAAAAGGATTTCCATCCTGAACGCAATCCTGAGGGCAAGCATGACCTGGAGAGCTGACTATGCCTTTGTGAAAAGACCTATTCCAGTCTGCAGGCGGCTCTTAGATCTGCTGTTAGGCTGTTGTCCTGGGAAGTCCCTCCACTGCCCTATTTTCTTGGCACTGCCTAACTATGCTGGATTCCCTGTTTTTTTGGTACTGACTAACTGTGCTGGATTCCCTGTTTTTTGGTACTGACTAACTGTGCTGGATTCCCTGTTTTTTGGTACTACCTAACTGTGCTGGATTCCCTGTTTTTTGGTACTGCTTAACTGTGCTGGATTCCCTATTTTTTTTGGTACTGCCTAACTTCAGTAAATGGCATCTTCCATTGCTCATTAAATAAGAGTATATGGGAGATAATTTTTTGAGTATTTCATTGTCATTATTCTACATGAACACTAAAATAGTTTGGCTGGATATAGCATTCTACATTGAAATCATTTCCCCCAAGAACTCTGAAGGTATTACTTTGTAGTCTTATTTATAGTTCTTCTGGGGAAGTCTATTGTTGTTATGGTTTTTGACTCTTTGCATGAGCATTGTTTGCTTCTCCTCTCTGAAGCTTTCCACATAGTCTCTTTAAAACTATATTTCTAATTTTTCATAATGATGTAACTCGATATGAATTCTTTTACAATTATTATATTGGTTACCAGGAAAAATTCTTTCAATCTGGAAACCAATTTCTTTCAGTTACAAAAACTTTGCTTGTATTATTTTGTTGAGTTTTCTACCAACTAATTTTTTCGCTTCTGTTTTTGTGGAATTCCTATTGTTTGCATGTTGAACCTCCTAGACTGATCCTCTCATTTTCTTATATTTTTCTCCCATTTTCAAGCTCCTTATCTTTTTTCTCCCCCAGAAATGTCCTTAACTCTTTTCAACACAGCTACTAAATTAATTTTAAATTCCATTTATAACCTCTAGGATTCTTGTATTCTCTGACTATACCCTTGAAATAATTTGTTGTTGTTTCAATGATACAGTATCTTCTTTTAGTTCTATGAAGCTATTAAATGTAGTTTTTAAAGTTTTCATCTGGTCTCTGAATTATCTGTTTCCTCTCTTCCTCTGAGAACAAACTTATTTAGCAGTTTTAGGTTGAAAAATTTCCATCCTGAACGCAATCCTGAGGGCAAGCATGACCTGGAGAGCTGACTATGCCTTTGTGAAAAGACCTATTCCAGTCTGCAGGCGGCTCTTGATCGCTGTTAGGGCAGTGACCTGGAGCCCTACTGCCTTTTTGAAAAGCCTATTCCAGTCTGCAGGCGGCTCTTAGATCTGCTGTTAGGCTGTTGTCCTGGGAAGTCCCTCCACTGCCCTATTTTCTTGGCACTGCCTAACTATGCTGGATTCCCTGTTTTTTTGGTACTGACTAACTGTGCTGGATTCCCTGTTTTTTGGTACTGACTAACTGTGCTGGATTCCCTGTTTTTTGGTACTACCTAACTGTGCTGGATTCCCTGTTTTTTGGTACTGCTTAACTGTGCTGGATTCCCTATTTTTTTTGGTACTGCCTAACTTCAGTAAATGGCATCTTCCATTGCTCATTAAATAAGAGTATATGGGAGATAATTTTTTGAGTATTTCATTGTCATTATTCTACATGAACACTAAAATAGTTTGGCTGGATATAGCATTCTACATTGAAATCATTTCCCCCAAGAACTCTGAAGGTATTACTTTGTAGTCTTATTTATAGTTCTTCTGGGGAAGTCTATTGTTGTTATGGTTTTTGACTCTTTGCATGAGCATTGTTTGCTTCTCCTCTCTGAAGCTTTCCACATAGTCTCTTTAAAACTATATTTCTAATTTTTCATAATGATGTAACTCGATATGAATTCTTTTACAATTATTATATTGGTTACCAGGAAAAATTCTTTCAATCTGGAAACCAATTTCTTTCAGTTACAAAAACTTTGCTTGTATTATTTTGTTGAGTTTTCTACCAACTAATTTTTTCGCTTCTGTTTTTGTGGAATTCCTATTGTTTGCATGTTGAACCTCCTAGACTGATCCTCTCATTTTCTTATATTTTTCTCCCATTTTCAAGCTCCTTATCTTTTTTCTCCCCCAGAAATGTCCTTAACTCTTTTCAACACAGCTACTAAATTAATTTTAAATTCCATTTATAACCTCTAGGATTCTTGTATTCTCTGACTATACCCTTGAAATAATTTGTTGTTGTTTCAATGATACAGTATCTTCTTTTAGTTCTATGAAGCTATTAAATGTAGTTTTTAAAGTTTTCATCTGGTCTCTGAATTATCTGTTTCCTCTCTTCCTCTGAGAACAAACATTATTTTAACAGCAGTTTTAGGTTCAGAGCAAAACTGAGCAAAAAGTATAGACGGTTTCCACATTCTCTCTATCTCCACACAAGCACAGGCTCGTCCACCATCCATAGCCCCCACAAGAGTGGTACGTTTGTCACTTCAGTGAATCCACACTGACATCATCATCACCACAGGTCCATAGATGAAAGTTCACTCCTGGTGTCGTACATTCTGTGGCTTTGACAAATGAATAGTGACATCCCTCTTCCAGTATTGGGTCACACAGAAGAGTCTCACTGCTCTAAAATGCTCTGTGCTTCCACCTATTCATTCCTCCTTCCTCTCTAAGCCCTGGCAATTGCACACCTTTTAACCATCTCCATAGTTTTGTCCTTCCCAGAATATCATATTGTTGGAACCATACAGAATGCAGCCTTTTTAGAGTGGCTTCTTTCATTTAGCAATATGCATTTATAAGATTCTCAGTTTATTTCTCTGCAGGGCTGAATTATATTCTATTAACTGAATGGACCACAGTTGGACCATTCACCTACTGAAGGGTGTCTTAGTTGCTTCTAATTTCTGACGAATCTGAATAAAGCTGCTATAAACATCCATGTTTAGGTTTTCAGGTAACAAATTTTCAACTTATTTAAGTAAATATCAAGTAATATACATGCTGGATCAAGAAGGTAGTCTCTATATCTTTTCACCATGGTTTTCACAATTGTTTTGTCAGTATTTTACTTTCAAAATTACAGGACAGAAACTTTGCTTGTATTATTTTGTTGAGTTTTCTACCAACTAATTTTTTCGCTTCTGTTTTTGTGGAATTCCTATTGTTTGCATGTTGAACCTCCTAGACTGATCCTCTCATTTTCTTATATTTTTCTCCCATTTTCAAGCTCCTTATCTTTTTTCTCCCCCAGAAATGTCCTTAACTCTTTTCAACACAGCTACTAAATTAATTTTAAATTCCATTTATAACCTCTAGGATTCTTGTATTCTCTGACTATACCCTTGAAATAATTTGTTGTTGTTTCAATGATACAGTATCTTCTTTTAGTTCTATGAAGCTATTAAATGTAGTTTTTAAAGTTTTCATCTGGTCTCTGAATTATCTGTTTCCTCTCTTCCTCTGAGAACAAACATTATTTTAACAGCAGTTTTAGGTTCAGAGCAAAACTGAGCAAAAAGTATAGACGGTTTCCACATTCTCTCTATCTCCACACAAGCACAGGCTCGTCCACCATCCATAGCCCCCACAAGAGTGGTACGTTTGTCACTTCAGTGAATCCACACTGACATCATCATCACCACAGGTCCATAGATGAAAGTTCACTCCTGGTGTCGTACATTCTGTGGCTTTGACAAATGAATAGTGACATCCCTCTTCCAGTATTGGGTCACACAGAAGAGTCTCACTGCTCTAAAATGCTCTGTGCTTCCACCTATTCATTCCTCCTTCCTCTCTAAGCCCTGGCAATTGCACACCTTTTAACCATCTCCATAGTTTTGTCCTTCCCAGAATATCATATTGTTGGAACCATACAGAATGCAGCCTTTTTAGAGTGGCTTCTTTCATTTAGCAATATGCATTTATAAGATTCTCAGTTTATTTCTCTGCAGGGCTGAATTATATTCTATTAACTGAATGGACCACAGTTGGACCATTCACCTACTGAAGGGTGTCTTAGTTGCTTCTAATTTCTGACGAATCTGAATAAAGCTGCTATAAACATCCATGTTTAGGTTTTCAGGTAACAAATTTTCAACTTATTTAAGTAAATATCAAGTAATATACATGCTGGATCAAGAAGGTAGTCTCTATATCTTTTCACCATGGTTTTCACAATTGTTTTGTCAGTATTTTACTTTCAAAATTACAGGACAGATACTTTCTCATATTTGGAATTTGCATTTGGAGTAGGAGAAAAAGAGTCCAGAGTAATTCTAAGGTCTTTGTCCTGAGCAACTAGAAGGAAGATTTCTTATTTACTTAGATGGGAAACCAGTGGAAGGCTACACTGGCAGTGCCAAGATGCAGAGTCTGGTAAATTTGAGATCAATATATTAAACATCCAAGTGGAAGTGTCATGGAGGAAGTTGGATATGAGACTGAAATTCAGGAGAAGAGATGCAGGCTGGGGGTATAAATTTTAGGGCTGTATTGAACCCGAGAGTATAAAACAAAAGAGATCAGAGGAATAGGGCAGGGATACTCCAGGTTTAGAAGACGGGGAGATGAACAGGATTCAGCAGAGGAAAAAAGTATTCTGTGAGACAGGAGGAAAACCAGGAGAGAGTGAATAAGCATTTTACAGAGGAAGGTGTGATCAACTGTGTCAAACGGTGCTGACTGATCAACTAAGATGAAGACAGAACTGACCACTGGATTAGCAAAGTGGAAGACGCTGGTACAGGAATTTCTGTAGAATTATGGGGAAAGGCTGACTGAAGAGTGTTCAAGAGAGAATAAAGGAAGGGGAAGTATCTGGTATAGATAACTATTTTGAGGAGTTTGACTATGAAGGCATGGAGCCTATCGAATGAATGTGGAGTCATTTTCTAATTGGAAGAAATTATAGTCTACTGTAAACTGATAGGAAGAAAACAGAAAGGAAAATAGAAAGGAACAAAGATGATGAAGAAGAAGAGAGAAGGGAGAAAGTGCCTGGAGTACTGTAGATGTGAGCTGACGGGGTCATAGATTAGTGGAGGGGCTGGCCTCAGACAGGAACACAAAGAGTTCACCCAATGTAACAATGGCACAGATGAAGAAGGGTGGGTAGCAGTGGTCATTAGAGCTTATAAAGTTCTTTCAGAGTTGCTTCTATTTTCTCAGGGAAATAGACAGTGAGGATATCAGCTAAGAATGAAATCAAGGATGATGCGTTAAAGGTCTGAGAGAAATAAGAAAGGGGAAAGTCATCTCCTAAATAGCAGAGTAATCAGGTGAACGAACTGAAGTGATAAGGATTAGATGATAGCCTCATGGATCCACTAGACCCTGAACTGCAGAAACATTAGTCCGCATGGTCGTAAGTTCTTCAGGAATATTCAGCTCTATAGGTGCATGTATGAAGCAGCACGGTGGAAGGGAGGAGTAAGGGAGAGATTGTTACAGCAGGGAACTTCAACTGGATAAAAAGGGGAATACAGACAAGACAGTGAAGGAGAGACAAAAGGAGGTAGACCAACGAATTCAAGTCCTGGTTGGGGCACAGGACTGTCAGAGTTAAGTATTTGAGGGAATGAGTTTAGAAAAATAATAATTAAAAAGACAGTGGTTTTGGGAGGATGAGATTCTTGAAAATGAGATTTTGGAGGGAACACAATCTTGGTAATGACAAGATCAATGGTATGACCATGGAAATAAGTAGCTGAGGTAGGCAGGGAATGTAATCCCTAGAACAGAAAAGGTTAAGGAAATGAAAGTATTAAGATTATTTACATGGATACTGAAATCATCCAGATTTATGACAGCAAAGTGAAAGAAAAGCTGAAGCTAAAATGGTCACAAAATGACAGAAAGTGGCTAAGGAGTCTGTAATGATATTCATAGGCAGAAGTTAAGAGATTAAGAGCTGGAGGTTTGGGGGAGAAGTGAAAACAAGGCGAGGACATCTATCCTATCGGTACACCAATAGGAGAGACAGGGAAGAGAAACGAGTGGCCACTTGAGAGGACCACAGAGAAAGCAGTGTCCACCGAGAAGTCTCAGGTCCTCTTAGAAGAAGAAAGGTGAGGAAGTCTTCAGAAAACGGTTGAGGGGAACTCTTTAGTATCCTGTGATAAACCATAACAGAAAAGAATATGAAAAAATGAACACATATGTATAACTGAATCACTCTGCTGTGCAGCAGAAATTAACACAGCGTTGTAAATCAATTATACTTCAGTCAAATTGAAAAAAGAAAATGAGTGACAGAACTATTGGGTGAGTCTGGGAAAGGAAGGACAGCAGGATTCTTGAAGTGACTGACATAAATTGAGGTAAGCAGTATGAGATCATTAATCCAAGTGATCTCAAATAATGAGAAAATAATGATGACAATGCAGTGAGTGATCAGGACTCCGGACTAGGAAGTAGGGACCTGACCAGATACAGGCTGTTGAAACACTCTGATTCTTTTCTGTTGACAATTATGTGGAAGCCAGAGAAGAGGAGCTCCTCATTTATTCCTAGAGCATAAACATTTCCCTGGGGAATCATAATGAGCCAACTGTCTCTTGGACAGCAGTATAGTATGTATAACACCTTGTGGGAACTCCTTGGCAGTCCAGTGGTTAAGACTCTGTGCCGGTCAATTTCTGGTCAGGGAGCTAAGATCTCACATGCCATGAAATAAAAAAAAAAAAAAAAAATACATACCTTGCAATTCTTATGGGTTCTGACCCAGTGAGAACTCATAATAATAAAAGCTACTAACATTTCACCAAGGACTTGACATTTTAGGTATGTCATTATATTTCATTCTCGCAAGAATTAATCCCAAGAGAAAAGCATTATCCCTATGATTTTAGAATTGGTAAACAAAGGTTCCTTGGATTGGGAAGATTCCCTGGAGAAATGAATGGTTCCCCACTCCAGTATTCTTACCTGGAGAATCCCAAGGACAGAGGAGCCTGGTGGGCTACAGTCCATGGGGTCATAAAGAGCCGGACATGACTGAGCACCTAAGCACAAACTAAGGCTAGAGAGATGAAGGTACCTCATATGCTTCCTCAGCTCTCAAGGAAAGTCCAGATAGATCCCAAATCTTATATAAAATCAAAAGTAGCAGAATTTCAGTGAAGAAATCCTTTAATAAAGGTAGAATTTTTCATAGAAGAAGAAAGGTGAGGAAGTCTTCAGAAACGGTTGAGGGGAACTCTTTAGTATCCTGTGATAAACCATAACAGAAAAGAATATGAAAAAATGAACACATATGTATAACTGAATCACTCTGCTGTGCAGCAGAAATTAACACAGCGTTGTAAATCAATTATACTTCAGTCAAATTGAAAAAAGAAAATGAGTGACAGAACTATTGGGTGAGTCTGGGAAAGGAAGGACAGCAGGATTCTTGAAGTGACTGACATAAATTGAGGTAAGCAGTATGAGATCATTAATCCAAGTGATCTCAAATAATGAGAAAATAATGATGACAATGCAGTGAGTGATCAGGACTCCGGACTAGGAAGTAGGGACCTGACCAGATACAGGCTGTTGAAACACTCTGATTCTTTTCTGTTGACAATTATGTGGAAGCCAGAGAAGAGGAGCTCCTCATTTATTCCTAGAGCATAAACATTTCCCTGGGGAATCATAATGAGCCAACTGTCTCTTGGACAGCAGTATAGTATGTATAACACCTTGTGGGAACTCCTTGGCAGTCCAGTGGTTAAGACTCTGTGCCGGTCAATTTCTGGTCAGGGAGCTAAGATCTCACATGCCATGAAATAAAAAAAAAAAAAAAAAATACATACCTTGCAATTCTTATGGGTTCTGACCCAGTGAGAACTCATAATAATAAAAGCTACTAACATTTCACCAAGGACTTGACATTTTAGGTATGTCATTATATTTCATTCTCGCAAGAATTAATCCCAAGAGAAAAGCATTATCCCTATGATTTTAGAATTGGTAAACAAAGGTTCCTTGGATTGGGAAGATTCCCTGGAGAAATGAATGGTTCCCCACTCCAGTATTCTTACCTGGAGAATCCCAAGGACAGAGGAGCCTGGTGGGCTACAGTCCATGGGGTCATAAAGAGCCGGACATGACTGAGCACCTAAGCACAAACTAAGGCTAGAGAGATGAAGGTACCTCATATGCTTCCTCAGCTCTCAAGGAAAGTCCAGATAGATCCCAAATCTTATATAAAATCAAAAGTAGCAGAATTTCATGTGAAGAAATCCTTTAATAAAGGTAGAATTTTTCATGTACACCAGGCAATAAATGAAGAAGTTAATCTGTAAAGACTTAGGATAATCCTTTCTCCAACCATGGAATCCAATATGTACATAATACTCCTTTATGACAGTCCAATAAGCTAAGGAGAAATTCAGCTGTGCATTATTCTCTAACATATATATAGCATACGCTATATATATATATACCATATATATGCATAGATATATATAGAATTTATTATTATTTTTAAAGCCTACCTCCACAGAGAACTTTATAAAGACTGAAGGAATTCAATCAACAGCAGACAGGTGCAGCAGTGTGTACGAAGAATCATGAAGAAATTAGTTCATGGACCGAGTAAGCTACAAAAATCAAAGAAAAAGAAAAAAGAAAGAGAAACAGAGCTTTTCACTTTATATGCCCCAAAGTTATAGAAAAGAACAACAGACGTCAGAATCATAAAGTTAAACACAGATGAACCGAAAGAAAGTAAAAAAAAAAAAAAAGCATTACTTGGAAATCTTCATAAATTGAATATTACTTCCAAATAATTTAAATTAATAAAGCAAAACACATCATTCAACATATAATTGCCAGATAGTTGACTAACACATTAATCTTTTAGTAGAAACCATGATAAAATAACCTATGAAGATGTTAGATAAACTATCACAATTAAGCAAAAATGAGTTTTTTAAACAAAGCAGCAAATTTTCAAAACATGTCATTAAAATTCCAGTCACCTTTCAACACTTATTTAATGCTCTTACTCCTGAACCTAGGATGATGTTATGAACAACTTGCTACTTTGTGATTAATATCACTGCACTATTTCCTAGCATTTCTCTCTCTGCACATTCACCCAAGTCCCTTGAAAGCATAGGAATATATTTGTGGGCTGAATGACAAAAAGCAGTGGTGCAATTTACAGCCATGAACTATATAGATCCCAAGTCAGTGTTGTATGAGAATCCCTTGGAGGACTTTTAAAAAGAGATTCCTGAATTCTACCTCAGATTCTTAGAATCAGAATCCCTGAGGCTTAGAAATCCCTATTTATAGAACAGTCTGCAGGTGTGTCTGATGCATAGCCAGATTAGAATAATCCCATTTTTATCTATTTTATGCTTTTATTCTGTTTCTTAGGGCTTCCCTTAAAAATATGAAAATAAATATCAGTAAGGGCAAAGTGAACCCATCCACGTAAGGATTCAACTCATGACTCTGACATCATAACTGACCTAATTCAAAGGTAAACAGGACAGATAAAACAACCAGGACGGATGGACACACAGTATTTGTCAATGCCCAAAGAAAAACTTCAAGAAAACTGTTGTGTAATTCATATACTTTTATTTACTGCAACTTAAAAGAACTTATTCAATAGATGACTGAACTACATAATGAAGTTTCCAGTGGAAAAACACATACATTTATAGATATAGATATAGATATATGAGGGGGGCAGAGATAGCAACAGATCTCACAAGGTGTTCTCTAGGAAATGGTCACCCTAGGAGAAAGATGGTCATCATAAACACCTGTCTACTGCCTCGCCTAACACAAGGTTTGCATCCTTTAAACACCTTTCAGGCGCTTCTCCTAACCTACTCTGACACAGAAAATGATGTCACCTGTGGTGGAGAACGGTGAGGAAGAATGCAGGTTTCCTCCTCCTATTCTGTTCTGGATATTTCCCTGGAGGACTGGGTCCATACATTCTGATCATTTGGAATTCTCCATTTCAACCACCCTACCTAATATGCCCGCAGGAGATTAGATCTGAGGCAGTCAATCCAATGTAGGTAGACATAATCTTAATGGGCTACTTCATCAAATGAGTTGGCATAACATTTTTACTTACCTGTCTGAATACACAAACTAAGCAGGAGATGAACAGAGTAAGAAGCCAGGAGAGCGACTATCAGCAACAAGATACTAAAATATAAAAGAGTACATGGTCAAAATTCACCCCCTCCAAGTTTCCTTTTAATGGTTATCTCATTCAAAAAACAAATTTTTGTTCACATTCAAATAGCCACATGCAAGTGTTCTACGTAGTTTCAGTCACATCTGACTCTTTGCAGCCCTATGGACTGTAGCCTTCAGGGATCCTCCAGTCAAGAATACTGGAGTGGGTTGCCAGTTCCTTCTCCAGGAGATCTTCCCCACCCAGGGATCAAACCTCCATCTCTAATGTCTCCTGCATTGGCAGGCAGATTCTTCACCACTAGTGCCACCTGGGAAGCCCTCAAATGCTCACAGAAACTGTCTTTAAGTAGTTGGATTATGGTCATTAAAGGAAGTAAGGAGATACGTTCTATATTTACCAAATTTTATTTAAAGGAAAATGTACTGCTTTAAAAGTAAAACTTAGAAAAAAAGTTTATGTAAAACAACAACAAAAAATCTTCTTCTTTAGCATTCGTTGCGAACTGCAGCTTCAGCCATTCAGTCATCTTGCAATACATCCCTTTTATGACCATTTTTTTCCTATTTTAAGTCAAGAAAGATGTAAGTTTCAGTTGTGAAATCTAATTGTATTTTTTCTTTCTTCTATTTCTCCCCCCTCCCTTTTTTTGGCCACTTCTATTGGTCTTTCATTTATTCATTTTCATCCATCTTTGTTCTTTGGCCTGTGTGTGCCTCCCATCACAGTGGCCCCTCTAAAATAATCATAGTCCTATGATTATGTCTTATGATTATGTATCATGTTTATTATGTATGTATTATGATTATGTCTTGACTAAGGTATCACGCATTTTTTTTTAATTTTGGCCTCTTTTATCATTTGTTGTTGTTTTTTTTTAAAATTTTCATCCATCTTTATTCTTTGGCCTGTGTGGGCCTCCCATTGCAGTGGCCTCTCTCACTGCAGAGCACCGCTCTGGGCATGTGTGCTCCAGAGGGCTGGCTCCCAACTGGACACACCAGTCCAGCCACTCTGCGGCACGTGAAATCCTCCCAGGTCAGGAATCCAACCAGTCCAGCTTGCACTGCAAGGGGGACTCTTTACCACTGGACTACCAGTGAAGCCCAGCTTTGAAGTTTTAAAACAATGAAAGTTTGCAAATACATCCCATAATAAAAGCAAGTTGAGTTACCTAAAAGTTGGTTTGCTAACCAAGAAATTCAAAATAAAAGCAAAAATGTACCTAAATGAGACTGTATTTTAAATTTCCTAGAAAAAAATAGGTCTACTAGTACTAACAAAACAAATTATTAAGCATGATTCTATATGCTAAGGATAAGATCTAGTCCAAAAGTATTTCAGAGTTCAGTAGGGAAAATAACTTGCAAACATATCATTATAATAAAAGGATGAATATACAAAGTACTATGGAAACACAGATAAGACAGGAATGTCTTCTATCTTGTGTAAACTGGCCTAAGAGCTGAATCTTAAAAGATGAAAAGAAATAAGTGCAGAGTACACGTCTAGCCTCAGAAAGTGAAACAAGACTACTTAACAGTAAGAGGACAGAAAGAGATGGAGAGAAACCAAAGGATTATATGCTTTATTTACAGTCACAAAATTGCTTTTTATAAGTAATCTGCATGGTTGAAAAACTGTAACTACTTTGGTCAACTGAACACAGTAAGTTTCAGTTGTGAATCTAATTGTATTTTTCTTTCTTCTATTTCTCCTCCTTTTTGGCCACTTCTATTGGTCTTTCATTTATTCATTTTCATCCATCTTTGTTCTTTGGCCTGTGTGTGCCTCCCATCACAGTGGCCCCTCTAAAATAATCATAGTCCTATGATTATGTCTTATGATTATGTATCATGTTTATTATGTATGTATTATGATTATGTCTTGACTAAGGTATCACGCATTTTTTTTTAATTTTGGCCTCTTTTATCATTTGTTGTTGTTTTTTTTTAAAATTTTCATCCATCTTTATTCTTTGGCCTGTGTGGGCCTCCCATTGCAGTGGCCTCTCTCACTGCAGAGCACCGCTCTGGGCATGTGTGCTCCAGAGGGCTGGCTCCCAACTGGACACACCAGTCCAGCCACTCTGCGGCACGTGGAATCCTCCCAGGTCAGGGATCCAACCAGTACCGCTTGCACTGCAAGGGGGACTCTTTACCACTGGACTACCAGTGAAGCCCAGCTTTGAAGTTTTAAAACAATGAAAGTTTGCAAATACATCCCATAATAAAAGCAAGTTGAGTTACCTAAAAGTTGGTTTGCTAACCAAGAAATTCAAAATAAAAGCAAAAATGTACCTAAATGAGACTGTATTTTAAATTTCCTAGAAAAAAATAGGTCTACTAGTACTAACAAAACAAATTATTAAGCATGATTCTATATGCTAAGGATAAGATCTAGTCCAAAAGTATTTCAGAGTTCAGTAGGGAAAATAACTTGCAAACATATCATTATAATAAAAGGATGAATATACAAAGTACTATGGAAACACAGATAAGACAGGAATGTCTTCTATCTTGTGTAAACTGGCCTAAGAGCTGAATCTTAAAAGATGAAAAGAAATAAGTGCAGAGTACACGTCTAGCCTCAGAAAGTGAAACAAGACTACTTAACAGTAAGAGGACAGAAAGAGATGGAGAGAAACCAAAGGATTATATGCTTTATTTACAGTCACAAAATTGCTTTTTATAAGTAATCTGCATGGTTGAAAAACTGTAACTACTTTGGTCAACTGAACACAGTAAGCCATTTGTTAACGTTAAGGAGTGTGGATCAAGTTTCCTTTTGTTTGTTTTTTTAAATTTTGGCTTCTTTTATTGTTTTTGTATTTATTTATTTTCAGCCATTTTTATTCTTTGACCTGTGTGGGCCTCCCATTGCAGCGGCCCCTCTCGTTGCAGAGCACTGGCTCTGGATGGATGCGCTCCAGATCACTGGCTCCTAATTGGACACACCGGCCCATTAGATCGGCAGCATGTGGGATCTTCCTGGGCCAGGGATGGAACTGGTGTCTCCTGTACTGCAAGATGGACTCTTTACCCACTGGACCACGAGGAAAACCCCAAGTTTCCTTTTTTTTTTTTTAAACTTAGCCATACTTTGGATAAAAAACACAAATTATATAGCTTCTCTCCAAGCTACAGAGTAGCAACAATGTAGGAATGAGAGAAACCCCAGAAATAACCAGAAATTGTGTAATACCAAGTTCTGCAGCCTTTTTGCTGCTCAACGTATTATCAAAATGAAAAGCAAAAACAAATAAAAATAGTAATGGTAAAATACGAAAAAAACTCACCTAAATCCAAGGATACCAGTATGAGCCATAACATAGGCTAACCCAAGGATGCCACTTCCCATGATGGCATTCATCAAATTAAACACTGAGAAACCAAATGAAGCTCCTTGGGACCTCTGTCTATGAACTTCCTGTAAACACACAAATTTAACAGTATTAAGTGTTTGAATGGTGAAGTTCAACTTCGATCAAGAAATGACTGACAGGCTACGGAGAAAGTCTCCTAAGACCGCAGACATGCTGTGACAAATTTCAGAGTTCAGTAGGGAAAATAACTTGCAAACATATCATTATAATAAAAGGATGAATATACAAAGTACTATGGAAACACAGATAAGACAGGAATGTCTTCTATCTTGTGTAAACTGGCCTAAGAGCTGAATCTTAAAAGATGAAAAGAAATAAGTGCAGAGTACACGTCTAGCCTCAGAAAGTGAAACAAGACTACTTAACAGTAAGAGGACAGAAAGAGATGGAGAGAAACCAAAGGATTATATGCTTTATTTACAGTCACAAAATTGCTTTTTATAAGTAATCTGCATGGTTGAAAAACTGTAACTACTTTGGTCAACTGAACACAGTAAGCCATTTGTTAACGTTAAGGAGTGTGGATCAAGTTTCCTTTTGTTTGTTTTTTTAAATTTTGGCTTCTTTTATTGTTTTTGTATTTATTTATTTTCAGCCATTTTTATTCTTTGACCTGTGTGGGCCTCCCATTGCAGCGGCCCCTCTCGTTGCAGAGCACTGGCTCTGGATGGATGCGCTCCAGATCACTGGCTCCTAATTGGACACACCGGCCCATTAGATCGGCAGCATGTGGGATCTTCCTGGGCCAGGGATGGAACTGGTGTCTCCTGTACTGCAAGATGGACTCTTTACCCACTGGACCACGAGGAAAACCCCAAGTTTCCTTTTTTTTTTTTTAAACTTAGCCATACTTTGGATAAAAAACACAAATTATATAGCTTCTCTCCAAGCTACAGAGTAGCAACAATGTAGGAATGAGAGAAACCCCAGAAATAACCAGAAATTGTGTAATACCAAGTTCTGCAGCCTTTTTGCTGCTCAACGTATTATCAAAATGAAAAGCAAAAACAAATAAAAATAGTAATGGTAAAATACGAAAAAAACTCACCTAAATCCAAGGATACCAGTATGAGCCATAACATAGGCTAACCCAAGGATGCCACTTCCCATGATGGCATTCATCAAATTAAACACTGAGAAACCAAATGAAGCTCCTTGGGACCTCTGTCTATGAACTTCCTGTAAACACACAAATTTAACAGTATTAAGTGTTTGAATGGTGAAGTTCAACTTCGATCAAGAAATGACTGACAGGCTACGGAGAAAGTCTCCTAAGACCGCAGACATGCTGTGACATAGTAGCTGCTTAACCAGCAACCAGCACATTTCCTTTCCTTCCCTTCTCACTTCCCACTAGTGCGGCTACAGGAATCCAGTTTCCTAGGAAAATCATCTCCACCTGCGCAGACACCAGTGGACTTCAGGAAGAAGGCATTATTAACCTTGTGACTGCAAAAGAAGGAGATAGGGCAAGATTGGGTGGGGACAGAGAGCAGGCGGATGACCTCAAGCTCACGTGATGACTGACTGAAGAATCCCTGAGTCAGCTTGGGGTTACTGTAGACAACTGTTGCTCCCCATTTATTAGGATTGCAAAACTAATCTCTATCTATACACTTAGTGAATTACGTCTGCCCAACTGGAAGGATGGTCATGAACACCACAGAATGGCGATATAATAAATAAAAGCAATTCACGCTGCTCTGGCAAGGATGCGCCGTGAAAACATTCTCCCCTAAAACAGCGTTTGGGAATATAGTCCTAAAAAACGTTACTGCCCTGGGACTTGAGTTAAAGAGCCTAAGTGTCCACTGCACAGGCTTTAGGGTCAGAGAAGTGCTATGTACTCATTACCAGGCCACCTACGTTCCTTCGCGGTTAAGGATCTCTATATTAAGATGTTTACAGGTCCCCAGTTACTAAGCTGAGAAAAGCAAAATCTTGTGACTCTTGCAAAAAGCTCAAGACTGGTAGAGGAAACAAGAAGTCGCCAAAGATACTAACAGCAGTGAGTTACAGAACCGTGGGGCTGCTCCCCTAGTGGGGTCCCCAGCCTCCACTCGCTGCTGCACCCCTTCCATCTGAGCCTGCACCTTAACTTCAGCTTTTTTTTTTTTCTAGGATGGGTTAGGCTCCTATCTCATTCGTGAACTCCTCCAGACCTTGAAATCTTCGCTGCTGCCTTGGGGCCCCTGGTCCTAAGCTTCTCTTCTCTCTCCTTGCCACCCCCTCAAGTAAGTTCCCGCGAGCTTGCAAAGCGAACTTACGTTGCTAAGCAACGGCCTCGACTCTTCCGCCTCCGCCTCTTCTGGCCGCTGGACAGAAACAAACCAGCCGGGCTCGGCGTTGATGACCTCTCTGGGAGCCTCCATGCCACTCGCTGGCCGACTACCCACTCCATCTACTAGCCACTATCCCTGCTCTCCCGTCGGTAGTCGCGCTGGAGGCGGAGCAACGTTCCAGGCCCTTCCGGGTTCCCGTACCTCACCAGGGCCGGGACGAAAGGAGGCATTAGACGTGATCTGATGACGCTCGCCTCTCGGCGGCCAACACTGATGGTGTCATCGACGGCCCGCCCACCCGCCAGAGACCCATTTCCGAGCTGCACCGGAGCATGAGGTGAGGGTGGTCTTGGAGCCACCTGCGGGGAAACCGCCGGGAAATGGGGTGGTGACGTTGGTGAGGAGGCGGCCCTGGTATCCTTGATAGTTCAGAGAGTCTGAGGGTCCGGTGGCGGTACCGGTCGGCTCGACTGCTCTCTGCCTCGCGCAGCCTGGGCGCAGAAATGTCACGAGGTCGCCCACCGCCCGGTGCAGACAGGGCCCAGGCCTGATCTCGGGGGAGTGAGGAGTATTTCATCTCTTCAAAAGCTTTCTTTCCTGTAGAACCTTTAGCTACATTTTTACGTGTGAAAAGCCGAGATGCACTTTAAGAAATCACCCAAGATCACACATCTGATTAACTGCTCAACCCAGTTTGAAGCCTGATTGATTCTTTGACAGTTGCTTTACAGCAACTGGAAAGCCCTTCTTACACTTACTTCTTCAGTATTCCAGAAGGCAAAATGAAAACTGATCTGATACTGCTAATGGGATGTGCGTAACGCCAAAGATACTAACAGCAGTGAGTTACAGAACCGTGGGGCTGCTCCCCTAGTGGGGTCCCCAGCCTCCACTCGCTGCTGCACCCCTTCCATCTGAGCCTGCACCTTAACTTCAGCTTTTTTTTTTTTCTAGGATGGGTTAGGCTCCTATCTCATTCGTGAACTCCTCCAGACCTTGAAATCTTCGCTGCTGCCTTGGGGCCCCTGGTCCTAAGCTTCTCTTCTCTCTCCTTGCCACCCCCTCAAGTAAGTTCCCGCGAGCTTGCAAAGCGAACTTACGTTGCTAAGCAACGGCCTCGACTCTTCCGCCTCCGCCTCTTCTGGCCGCTGGACAGAAACAAACCAGCCGGGCTCGGCGTTGATGACCTCTCTGGGAGCCTCCATGCCACTCGCTGGCCGACTACCCACTCCATCTACTAGCCACTATCCCTGCTCTCCCGTCGGTAGTCGCGCTGGAGGCGGAGCAACGTTCCAGGCCCTTCCGGGTTCCCGTACCTCACCAGGGCCGGGACGAAAGGAGGCATTAGACGTGATCTGATGACGCTCGCCTCTCGGCGGCCAACACTGATGGTGTCATCGACGGCCCGCCCACCCGCCAGAGACCCATTTCCGAGCTGCACCGGAGCATGAGGTGAGGGTGGTCTTGGAGCCACCTGCGGGGAAACCGCCGGGAAATGGGGTGGTGACGTTGGTGAGGAGGCGGCCCTGGTATCCTTGATAGTTCAGAGAGTCTGAGGGTCCGGTGGCGGTACCGGTCGGCTCGACTGCTCTCTGCCTCGCGCAGCCTGGGCGCAGAAATGTCACGAGGTCGCCCACCGCCCGGTGCAGACAGGGCCCAGGCCTGATCTCGGGGGAGTGAGGAGTATTTCATCTCTTCAAAAGCTTTCTTTCCTGTAGAACCTTTAGCTACATTTTTACGTGTGAAAAGCCGAGATGCACTTTAAGAAATCACCCAAGATCACACATCTGATTAACTGCTCAACCCAGTTTGAAGCCTGATTGATTTTTTGACAGTTGCTTTACAGCAACTGGAAAGCCCTTCTTACAGTTACTTCTTCAGTATTCCAGAAGGCAAAATGAAAAACTGATCTGATACTGCTAATGGGATGTGCGTGTAACGCCCAGCAGAATTCCCGTCTTAGAAATATCTCTAGTTACAGATAGGACTTGTGCAGTAAAACATCAAAAACAAGCAACATAGATTAAGAATGCTGGATTTTCATCTTTGCTCAACCACTTACAGCAACAAGACTTTGGGTCTATTAACCTACTTCTGAGCTTCAGTTTACTCTTTTACAGAAACGAGAATTGCAATACCACACACCTCCCATGATTATTACCGTGCCTCAAGTATTTGATCTAATCAAATAAGCTTCCATAAGAATATCTTTTTAAATCTTGACATTGGTAAAATCATCAATATAGTCACCGTTTTGTTTAGAGATGATCCTTTAACTTTAGCCTTTGGGTGGGGAGGTCTATTGACTGTAGAGAGGGTGACCGATCACTAAACCCTAGTCTGGGCTGCAGGTGGGCTGAAAGTACAGACGTATTATTTACCATTAATAAAAGTCATCTTGTCCTGTAAAAGTTATTAATAGTACACTTCTCACATACCACTAAAAGTTGTAATCTTCAGGATTTAGCAGGTTTTTTGAAACAATTAAAATTTTTATTAAGACCTATTGTGAACATGTTAAGCTTATCTGTAGCTTTATGGTATTGCCTTTAATTAAATGATTTTTTTTAAGGAGCTTATTGAAGCCATTTGGATTCTCAAGAAGACTTCTCAAAGTGGAAAGTTGTAGAATAACTGAATCAGAATCACTGATTTCACTACCTTGGGCATCACTGACACAGACGCTTAGCAGAGCATCTGGTATTTTCTTGTTGGATCAAAGAAAAAGATTCTCAATCATGCCTGAAATAGAAACAAATCAGAGAGACTCTGAATTATTTTCCCCACCCTCTGATGTTCGAGGAATGACAGAACTTGATAGGACAGCTTTTAAAAGACAGTCACCATCCCGGTGCTTAAAGTGAAGAAAGAAATAGTCAATAAACTGTTGAGGTCCCTTAAAGGGCAGCACTGCAGCGCCCAGGCATAAAACGTGTGATTGAAGATCCAGAAGATGAAGAAAGTAGACTTTTTCAAAATGTGCTTAACCCAGCTGATTGATTTTGACAGTTGCTTTACAGCAACTGGAAAGCCCTTCTTACAGTTACTTCTTCAGTATTCCGGGCAAAATGAAAACTGATCTGATACTGCTAATGGGATGTGCGTAACGCCCAGCAGAATTCCCGTCTTAGAAATATCTCTAGTTACAGATAGGACTTGTGCAGTAAAACATCAAAAACAAGCAACATAGATTAAGAATGCTGGATTTTCATCTTTGCTCAACCACTTACAGCAACAAGACTTTGGGTCTATTAACCTACTTCTGAGCTTCAGTTTACTCTTTTACAGAAACGAGAATTGCAATACCACACACCTCCCATGATTATTACCGTGCCTCAAGTATTTGATCTAATCAAATAAGCTTCCATAAGAATATCTTTTTAAATCTTGACATTGGTAAAATCATCAATATAGTCACCGTTTTGTTTAGAGATGATCCTTTAACTTTAGCCTTTGGGTGGGGAGGTCTATTGACTGTAGAGAGGGTGACCGATCACTAAACCCTAGTCTGGGCTGCAGGTGGGCTGAAAGTACAGACGTATTATTTACCATTAATAAAAGTCATCTTGTCCTGTAAAAGTTATTAATAGTACACTTCTCACATACCACTAAAAGTTGTAATCTTCAGGATTTAGCAGGTTTTTTGAAACAATTAAAATTTTTATTAAGACCTATTGTGAACATGTTAAGCTTATCTGTAGCTTTATGGTATTGCCTTTAATTAAATGATTTTTTTTTTAAGGAGCTTATTGAAGCCATTTGGATTCTCAAGAAGACTTCTCAAAGTGGAAAGTTGTAGAATAACTGAATCAGAATCACTGATTTCACTACCTTGGGCATCACTGACACAGACGCTTAGCAGAGCATCTGGTATTTTCTTGTTGGATCAAAGAAAAAGATTCTCAATCATGCCTGAAATAGAAACAAATCAGAGAGACTCTGAATTATTTTCCCCACCCTCTGATGTTCGAGGAATGACAGAACTTGATAGGACAGCTTTTAAAAAGACAGTCACCATCCCGGTGCTTAAAGTGAAGAAAGAAATAGTCAATAAACTGTTGAGGTCCCTTAAAAGGGCAGCACTGCAGCGCCCAGGCATAAAACGTGTGATTGAAGATCCAGAAGATGAAGAAAGTAGACTAATTATGTTGGATCCCTATAAAATATTTACTGTTGATTCCTTTGAGAAAGAAGAACTCAGTATTTTAAAGCAGCTGAATGTCAGTCCACAGATATCTGAACATAATTTGGAACTAACTTATGAAAACTTTAAGTCAGAAGAAATCTTGAGAGCTGTGCTTCCTGAAGGTCAAGATGTGACCTCAGGATTTAGCAGAGTTGGACACATTGCCCACCTGAACCTTCGAGATCATCAACTACCTTACAAGCATTTAATTGGTAGGTGTGTCTTAGTAATATTCACACATTAGAAAGTGATTAGTGACTTCTAAGTTTAATATTTTTTAATGCCTAATTACAGAAACAGGACACTTTTATCATTTTAATTTTAAGCTGGATCTCAAGCTACATACTCTCTCTTTTGAGGGTCATTTTGGAATATCCTTCCCAGAGTCACTTGTTATTTAGTTGCTAAGTCATGTCTGACTCATTGCAACACCATGGACTACATGTAGCCTGCCAGGCTCCTCTGTTCATGGGATACCCCAAGCAAAAATACTGGAGTGGGTTGCCATTTCCTTCTCCAGGGGATCTTCCTCACCCAGGGATGGAACCCAAGTCTTCTGCATTGGCAGGCAGATTCTTTACCACTGAGCCTCCCAGAGTCCTAGTAAGCTCTAAGTATCAGTTCAGGCTTTTGTGTACACAATACATAAGTGTACACTTGAGTCAATTGCTCTCTTTGGCAGCTTATCATTTTGGTATCCTGGAATTATTAGAACTTCAGGACTATATTGAATGCTAGGTTTCATAAATGTGAGTGTTTTATAGTCAAAACAGCAAGACACTGTTAATTCATGCTTTCACTGATTCAGTTCATTGAGCCTCTTCTATGAGGTAGGCACCATGCGTTTTTTTGTTCTCCTAGCGTGGTTTTTTTTTTTGGGGGGGGCGGCACTTCTTTTGGTCTTTCATTTATTTATTTTAATCCATCTTTGTTCTTTGGCCTGTGCGGACCTTCCACTGCAGTGGACCCTCGTTGAAGAGCACCAGCTCTGAGCGCAGGCGCTCCAGAGCGCCAGCTCGGTAGTTTGACACATTGGTCTAGCTGCTCTCCAGCACGTGCGATCAGGGATCAAACCGGCGCCCCCTGCATTGCAAGGCGGTGTCCCTAACCACTGGACCACCAGGGAGGCCCCCTGTTCTAGCTTTTTAGAAAAAATGCTGTGTATGCCCTACCTCCGTAGCCTAGAGGTGAAGCATTAGTCTTTTATTCTTTGGGGTAAGAAAGAAGTAGAAGACTAATCAAAATTGCACTTGTCCTTATATAAATATTTAATGTCAATGCATTTTTGCAGATTTTTAAAAAATTTTGGTCTATTTTATTGTTTTTATTTATTTATTTTCATCCATCTTTATTCTTTAACCTGTGTGGGCTTCCCATTGCAGCAACCTCCCTTGTGGCAGAGCACTGACTCTAAGCGCATGCGCTCTAGAGGACTGGCTCATAATTGGACACACCAGTCCTGCCTCTCCGTGGCTCGCACGTGGGATCCTCCCAGGCCAGGGATCAAACTGGTGCCCCCTGCACTGCAAGGCGGGCTCTTTACCCACTTGACCACCAGGGAAGCCCCCAGATTAGTATTTTTAATGTAGAGTAATTGTCAGAATTTCTGGGAATTATTTTCAGCTTTAATATGCAGTGTTCATTGTTTTGCATGGGTAGAATTTCAGAGATATATACTATTATGCGTTTCCTTTGTCTTTATTGGTAAAAAGGGCTGATAATGCATAGTGATAACATAATAAATACTTAAGCAGAGCCTTATAATTATGACCCAGTGCAAATGTCAAGTCTAGGTTTTCCTATGAATCACTGTCTGTCCTTACTAAACATTCTTTTAGCGCTGTTATAAACTCTCTTTCATAAAAGGACACTCGTAGATTGAAAATGAAACAGTGGCACAGTGCTAAAGAATCCACCTGCCAATGCAGGAGACATAGGAGATGTGGGTTTGATCACTGGATCGGGAAGATCCCCTCAAGTAGGAAATAGCAACCCACTCCAGTATTCTTGCCTGGAAAATTCCATGGATAGAGGACACGGCAGACTATAGTCCATAGGGTTGCAACGAGTCAGACACGATTGAGCACGCCCACACTCACATACATCTTCAGCATATGGTTTTTTTCTTTTTCAGTCTTAATTTCAAACTGATTTCTGTACCTTAAAAATTGAGTTCTAATGCCTGAAGCAGAACAAAAACAATGATTGACAAGTTTATTGACATTATCATATTCAAAATCTGGGATCTAATTATCAGAGAGAAACTGGATAAATTCCATTTGATGTTTAAGCATATTTATATTATGGAGTACTTTATACTAACTTACAAATCAAGTTATCTGCTTTTATACAATGAGATAACATATAGATTCTTGTAGATTTTTTAAGTGCTGACAAAAATGCAGACTTTGATTACAGGCTATCAATGTACCATTGCTGGTATTTTTTACCTTTGTAGCTTTTTGTGCTCTGGCAAATATTTGACATACAGAACACTTCAAGTAAATGAACATTTTATTTAGATAAAACTAAAGGATCTATGTTTCTTTTATTTGAAAACATTATTTTGCTGATACGTATTTCTAAAGTGGGATTATCTGTTTCAGATACACAATAAAGCAAACATTTGGTTTGAGGTCAGTGGGGACAGGCTAGTGTTTGCCAAGACCATTTGTTTCCACAGTCATTAACATCTTTTCTGTTCTTTAACCAATTCCGTGTCTATCTGTTTGCTTATTGTTGTATTTATATATGAGAAGATTAAGTAAAAGACATGGAGAAATATTATGTAGAACAAACTGCTCAACATTTTTTCTTTGAATGTACCCACACATTTTTTGTGTGTTTGCATTGGGGGCTATCAGACATTAACTTTAGTAATCTGCTGAATTTTTAGAATTGCATGCTTCTATACCTACTAGCTTCCCAGGTAGTGCTAGTGGTAAAGAGCCCACCTATCAGTGCAGAAGACATAAGAGATGCGAGCTTGATGCCTGGGTTGGAAAGAGTCCCTGGAGGAAGGCATGGCAAGCCACTCCAGTATTGCCTGGCGAATCCCATGGACAGAGGAGCCTGGCAGGCTACAGCCCATAGGGTTGCAAGAGTCACACATGACTGAGGTGACTTAGCATGCATGCACACACACGATGCAGTTTTTGTCTATAAAGCAAAAGAAAATATAGTTCACATCCATTTCTTTTTTGCAATTTTAGCTTCCATTTTGCAACCAGAAGGCAATATTTATTATGAATTCTCTGCTTTTAGGCCAAGTTATGATTGACAAAAATCCAGGAATCACCTCAGCAGTAAATAAAATCAATAATATTGATAATACCTACCGAAATTTCCAAATGGAAGTATTATCTGGAGAGGAGAATATGATGACCAAGGTATGGAATATTTTTTTGTTTAAAATAGAGAATATCAAGATTAATGTTTGGAATCAGATTAGGTAATGATTAAGAATATATAATACCTAATATTGATGAGTATGTGAAAATGTGAACATTTTACCTTTGTAGCTTTTTGTGCTCTGGCAAATATTTGACATACAGAACACTTCAAGTAAATGAACATTTTATTTAGATAAAACTAAAGGATCTATGTTTCTTTTATTTGAAAACATTATTTTGCTGATACGTATTTCTAAAGTGGGATTATCTGTTTCAGATACACAATAAAGCAAACATTTGGTTTGAGGTCAGTGGGGACAGGCTAGTGTTTGCCAAGACCATTTGTTTCCACAGTCATTAACATCTTTTCTGTTCTTTAACCAATTCCGTGTCTATCTGTTTGCTTATTGTTGTATTTATATATGAGAAGATTAAGTAAAAGACATGGAGAAATATTATGTAGAACAAACTGCTCAACATTTTTTCTTTGAATGTACCCACACATTTTTTGTGTGTTTGCATTGGGGGCTATCAGACATTAACTTTAGTAATCTGCTGAATTTTTAGAATTGCATGCTTCTATACCTACTAGCTTCCCAGGTAGTGCTAGTGGTAAAGAGCCCACCTATCAGTGCAGAAGACATAAGAGATGCGAGCTTGATGCCTGGGTTGGAAAGAGTCCCTGGAGGAAGGCATGGCAAGCCACTCCAGTATTGCCTGGCGAATCCCATGGACAGAGGAGCCTGGCAGGCTACAGCCCATAGGGTTGCAAGAGTCACACATGACTGAGGTGACTTAGCATGCATGCACACACACGATGCAGTTTTTGTCTATAAAGCAAAAGAAAATATAGTTCACATCCATTTCTTTTTTGCAATTTTAGCTTCCATTTTGCAACCAGAAGGCAATATTTATTATGAATTCTCTGCTTTTAGGCCAAGTTATGATTGACAAAAATCCAGGAATCACCTCAGCAGTAAATAAAATCAATAATATTGATAATACCTACCGAAATTTCCAAATGGAAGTATTATCTGGAGAGGAGAATATGATGACCAAGGTATGGAATATTTTTTTGTTTAAAATAGAGAATATCAAGATTAATGTTTGGAATCAGATTAGGTAATGATTAAGAATATATAATACCTAATATTGATGAGTATGTGAAAATGTGAGCATTTACATATATTATTAATGGGAATGCAAATTTGATACAGTGAGGAAGAGTGTACGGTTAATATATTGCAATTTTGAATAGCTGTATCTTCTTACCTAGCATTCCATTTATAGGAAGTTATCTATAACTGGGGGGCTTCCCTGGTGGTCCAGTGGGTAAGGATACCACCTTGTAGTGCAAGGGGCGCCAGTTCGATCCCTGGCTTGGGAAGATCCCACGTGCCGCGGAGCGGCTGGACCAATGTGTCCAATTACTGAGCCGGAGCTCTGGAGTGCACGCGCCCAGAGCGGGTGCTCTGCAACGAGAGAGGCCACTGCGATGGGAGGCCCACATGGGCCAAGGAACAAAGAGGGATGAAACTGAATAAATAAAAAGACCAATAGAAGTGGCCCACCCGCTCCCCTCCCTCCCTAACCCACCCTCCCCCCAAATAAATAAATAAATAAAACTCTAAAAAAAAAAGAAAGAATATAACTGAATAACTGGATAAAACTGTAATGATGTATATACTAGGTTCTGCATCTTTTTTTTACCCCTTTTTCAACTGTGCCATGAGGCATGTGGGATCTTAACTCCCCAGCTAGGGATTGAACCCATACTCCTCTGCAGTGGAAGCATGGATTCTTAACCACTGGACCACCTACATCACTTTCATAATAATAAATAAACAAATCAAGGAATGAAAACAACCTAAATGTCATCAGCAGATAACTGATCAAATTTTGGTATAATAAAATGGAATACTCCATCATTAAAGATTATTTAGCTCCATACTGAAAGTAAATTGTCCACTGACAAGTTAAGTGACAAAAAATAAACTGTACGACAGTATATACAACTTAGTTTCACTGATGATTTTAAATATGTAAATAAGCATATATGTCAGAATGTTGATTGTGGGCATATTTTCATTTGGTATAGGTATTGGTGACCTTTATTATCATCTTCATACTTTTCCAATGAGCACATATTTCTTTTCTAAGAAAAACAGAATCTATTTCAAAAAAAAAGTAAAATATATAGGAATAAATTCCCGGTATAAACCACTTTCCCATCTTTCACTCCCAAAATCCTCTGTAGTCTTCAATATAATAAACTTTTTAAGCCAAATCTTAGATAATTACATGTTAACATTATGTGAAATTTTGTACCTAAATTAAGAAAAACAAATCCTGACAGACCCACAATATAATGGATGTTATTAATATTCTTTTTATGCAGATAGTAACAAGGAATGACCAAGCAGAGTGCTTGGAGCCAGGGTTCTGACTTGAGTCTATGCTCAGTCCTGCCCAGCTTACCAAACCTCCATTGCCTGCATGAATCCTCTGATAATAACCCTACTTAACTCAGCTGACATTAAGACATACTAAACTTTAGGCACACCCGGATGAACACTGTGCATGTTCTTTACTTGGTGCTAACCCTTAGGTGTTAGGTAATATCTTCTCAGAAAGATCAAATTCTGAGAAACTTATGTAATTTTATAAATGCCTTGTGATTGATGTCTTAAGTTAACTAAAGTTTGTTCTTAGGACATACTTTATGCCTAATATGTATATTGTCAAATAAATGTGAAAACTCAATATAATTTCCTTGCTCCAAACACAGTCACATTTAAGTTTAAGAGCTCATGCAACATTTAAGTAGTATTTTAAAAGATTCCTAAAGTAGACTAGGGATGGAACCCATACTCCTCTGCAGTGGAAGCATGGATTCTTAACCACTGGACCACCTACATCACTTTCATAATAATAAATAAACAAATCAAGGAATGAAAACAACCTAAATGTCATCAGCAGATAACTGATCAAATTTTGGTATAATAAAATGGAATACTCCATCATTAAAGATTATTTAGCTCCATACTGAAAGTAAATTGTCCACTGACAAGTTAAGTGACAAAAAATAAACTGTACGACAGTATATACAACTTAGTTTCACTGATGATTTTAAATATGTAAATAAGCATATATGTCAGAATGTTGATTGTGGGCATATTTTCATTTGGTATAGGTATTGGTGACCTTTATTATCATCTTCATACTTTTCCAATGAGCACATATTTCTTTTCTAAGAAAAACAGAATCTATTTCAAAAAAGTAAAATATATAGGAATAAATTCCCGGTATAAACCACTTTCCCATCTTTCACTCCCAAAATCCTCTGTAGTCTTCAATATAATAAACTTTTTAAGCCAAATCTTAGATAATTACATGTTAACATTATGTGAAATTTTGTACCTAAATTAAGAAAAACAAATCCTGACAGACCCACAATATAATGGATGTTATTAATAATATTTTTATGCAGATAGTAACAAGGAATGACCAAGCAGAGTGCTTGGAGCCAGGGTTCTGACTTGAGTCTATGCTCAGTCCTGCCCAGCTTACCAAACCTCCATTGCCTGCATGAATCCTCTGATAATAACCCTACTTAACTCAGCTGACATTAAGACATACTAAACTTTAGGCACACCCGGATGAACACTGTGCATGTTCTTTACTTGGTGCTAACCCTTAGGTGTTAGGTAATATCTTCTCAGAAAGATCAAATTCTGAGAAACTTATGTAATTTTATAAATGCCTTGTGATTGATGTCTTAAGTTAACTAAAGTTTGTTCTTAGGACATACTTTATGCCTAATATGTATATTGTCAAATAAATGTGAAAACTCAATATAATTTCCTTGCTCCAAACACAGTCACATTTAAGTTTAAGAGCTCATGCAACATTTAAGTAGTATTTTAAAAGATTCCTAAAGTAGATCTGCTGAAAGCAATGCTTAACTAAGAGAGCAAGATATCAATGACAACATGAGTAAAACCAGAGAGATACTTAGAACCTAATTTTTCAAGCTAGATCCGTGATTCCCACTAAAGACCTTAAAAGCCTACTAAGTAGAAAGGAGATTTCAGGAAAAGCATCCCAAGACATATTTAAGCCTTCCAAGTTATATGCTTGGATTGACCTTTAGTTGGCAGAATCGTGAAGAAACATTTCCAGCTCTGGAACCTTAATATGGCCAGAGCATCTTACCTGGTCAGAAGGAAAAAAAAAAAGTACATATTTAGAATTAAGGTCCATGAAGAGAGAATATAGATGTCTCTATTAGATTTATAGAACTGAGGAACCTTCTGGCCTTTGATTCTTCATCTGTTAAAATAAGAGGCTTAAGATGATACATAAGGTCACATTCCATAATTGTAAGTTTTGTTTTCTATTTTCTATCATGTTTATGATAGTCCCCAAAGAAATGTTATAGTCTTAATTTTGTTTAGGACTTAGCATCATTGTATATATTTAGTTTATCCCTGAAAACTTCCTGATTTGAGAAAGGAGAAAACAGGGGAATGATTTATTCTATACACTGGCTCTGTTTACAGACATGAAACCTGCAAAGTCCAAGTAACTGTCATAAAACATAATAGCAGAGTACCTTGAAATTCAGTGACACATGACACATGTATTATGCCAAACTAAAAACTAAGGAGGGAAGCATGTTTGCTGCATGGGGGGTGCTATCTGCAACTTAGCTACCCACCATGAAGGTATGTGTAGTGTGTTGTTTAACAGTATAGGTTTTTTTCCCTATCAGCTGACAGGAAAGAGTATAATTAAGCCAATTAACCTATCTAAAAAATCCCTAGTGTGATTAGGGAGCCACTGTATGGTCATTTAAGATGAGACAGAGAGCTTTTTTTGAAAAAAAGATGATTACTACAAAAAGTTTGTTCTTAGGACATACTTTATGCCTAATATGTATATTGTCAAATAAATGTGAAAACTCAATATAATTTCCTTGCTCCAAACACAGTCACATTTAAGTTTAAGAGCTCATGCAACATTTAAGTAGTATTTTAAAAGATTCCTAAAGTAGATCTGCTGAAAGCAATGCTTAACTAAGAGAGCAAGATATCAATGACAACATGAGTAAAACCAGAGAGATACTTAGAACCTAATTTTTCAAGCTAGATCCGTGATTCCCACTAAAGACCTTAAAAGCCTACTAAGTAGAAAGGAGATTTCAGGAAAAGCATCCCAAGACATATTTAAGCCTTCCAAGTTATATGCTTGGATTGACCTTTAGTTGGCAGAATCGTGAAGAAACATTTCCAGCTCTGGAACCTTAATATGGCCAGAGCATCTTACCTGGTCAGAAGGAAAAAAAAAAAGTACATATTTAGAATTAAGGTCCATGAAGAGAGAATATAGATGTCTCTATTAGATTTATAGAACTGAGGAACCTTCTGGCCTTTGATTCTTCATCTGTTAAAATAAGAGGCTTAAGATGATACATAAGGTCACATTCCATAATTGTAAGTTTTGTTTTCTATTTTCTATCATGTTTATGATAGTCCCCAAAGAAATGTTATAGTCTTAATTTTGTTTAGGACTTAGCATCATTGTATATATTTAGTTTATCCCTGAAAACTTCCTGATTTGAGAAAGGAGAAAACAGGGGAATGATTTATTCTATACACTGGCTCTGTTTACAGACATGAAACCTGCAAAGTCCAAGTAACTGTCATAAAACATAATAGCAGAGTACCTTGAAATTCAGTGACACATGACACATGTATTATGCCAAACTAAAAACTAAGGAGGGAAGCATGTTTGCTGCATGGGGGGTGCTATCTGCAACTTAGCTACCCACCATGAAGGTATGTGTAGTGTGTTGTTTAACAGTATAGGTTTTTTTCCCTATCAGCTGACAGGAAAGAGTATAATTAAGCCAATTAACCTATCTAAAAAATCCCTAGTGTGATTAGGGAGCCACTGTATGGTCATTTAAGATGAGACAGAGAGCTGTTTGGCTTTGAAGAGATGACTTTTCTCACAAAAACATCTAATGCAAGATAGTGACTACCCTCAAGTATAGCATAAACACCAGAATTCTAATTAAAATGCCTGTAAATGCACTGTAATTTGTTCTTATTAGTAGTAAATTTAAGTTTGTGTGTGCATGCATGCATGTGCATCCATCAAATGTCAGTGACTGTAATTTAAGACTAAGCAGTTTAACCAAAAAGCATAATGCCTTTTTCAGGTTCGAGAAAACAATTACACCTATGAATTTGATTTCTCAAAAGTCTATTGGAATCCTCGTCTCTCCACAGAACACAACCGTATCACTGAACTTCTCAAACCTGGTGATGTCCTATTTGATGTTTTTGCTGGGGTTGGGCCCTTTGCCATTCCAGTAGCAAAGAAAAACTGCACGGTGTTTGCTAATGATCTCAATCCTGAATCCCATAAATGGCTCCTGCACAACTGTAAATTAAATAAAGTTGGCGAAAAGGTGAAAGTCTTTAACTTGGATGGGAGAGACTTCCTCCAAGGACCAGTCAGAGAAGAGTTAATACAGCAGCTGGAACCACTGTCAAAAGAAAGAAAACACTCTGTGCACATTGTCATGAATTTGCCAGCAAAGGCTATTGAGTTTCTCAGTACTTTTAAATCCCTCTTAGACGGACAGCCATGTGGCAGTGAGCTTCTTCCCATCGTGCACTGTTACAGCTTTTCCAAAGATGCTCACCCAGCTAAGGATGTTCAGCAACGAGCTGAAACTGTGTTAGGCATCTCCTTGGAGGCATGCAGTTCAGTTCACCTAGTAAGAAACGTGGCCCCTAACAAGGAAATGTTATGCATCACAAATTCCCGTTTTGCTAGTCTGCCTTAAACTAATGGAGGAAGCATGTTTGCTGCATGGGGGGTGCTATCTGCAACTTAGCTACCCACCATGAAGGTATGTGTAGTGTGTTGTTTAACAGTATAGGTTTTTTTCCCTATCAGCTGACAGGAAAGAGTATAATTAAGCCAATTAACCTATCTAAAAAATCCCTAGTGTGATTAGGGAGCCACTGTATGGTCATTTAAGATGAGACAGAGAGCTGTTTGGCTTTGAAGAGATGACTTTTCTCACAAAAACATCTAATGCAAGATAGTGACTACCCTCAAGTATAGCATAAACACCAGAATTCTAATTAAAATGCCTGTAAATGCACTGTAATTTGTTCTTATTAGTAGTAAATTTAAGTTTGTGTGTGCATGCATGCATGTGCATCCATCAAATGTCAGTGACTGTAATTTAAGACTAAGCAGTTTAACCAAAAAGCATAATGCCTTTTTCAGGTTCGAGAAAACAATTACACCTATGAATTTGATTTCTCAAAAGTCTATTGGAATCCTCGTCTCTCCACAGAACACAACCGTATCACTGAACTTCTCAAACCTGGTGATGTCCTATTTGATGTTTTTGCTGGGGTTGGGCCCTTTGCCATTCCAGTAGCAAAGAAAAACTGCACGGTGTTTGCTAATGATCTCAATCCTGAATCCCATAAATGGCTCCTGCACAACTGTAAATTAAATAAAGTTGGCGAAAAGGTGAAAGTCTTTAACTTGGATGGGAGAGACTTCCTCCAAGGACCAGTCAGAGAAGAGTTAATACAGCAGCTGGAACCACTGTCAAAAGAAAGAAAACACTCTGTGCACATTGTCATGAATTTGCCAGCAAAGGCTATTGAGTTTCTCAGTACTTTTAAATCCCTCTTAGACGGACAGCCATGTGGCAGTGAGCTTCTTCCCATCGTGCACTGTTACAGCTTTTCCAAAGATGCTCACCCAGCTAAGGATGTTCAGCAACGAGCTGAAACTGTGTTAGGCATCTCCTTGGAGGCATGCAGTTCAGTTCACCTAGTAAGAAACGTGGCCCCTAACAAGGAAATGTTATGCATCACATTTCGGATTCCTGCTGCTATACTCTACAAGAACCAGACTATAAATCAAGGTGAGCTATTTCTGGGAAATTAAATGTAAGCTATAATACTTTTAACGTAATTTTCTTTTGCAACATATATATTTTATATTATTTTTTAAATTTGGAAACAGGTTGAACTAATTCTGGTTAGATATTTCAGTTCAAGACCCCTTGCCATTCAACTGTGACTAATTTCACACAGTTCTACAGATTTTATATGACACACTTTTCAGTCTGGTAGGCCATTACGTTAAAATAACAAATTCATGAAAATGTTACTATTTCATGCATTAAGCTGAAGAGATTAAAAATCTTTAAAGTATCTATATTATTTGTTTTTTAAAAGTATTTTCAAATGTTAAGTGTCTTACTTAAAATAGGTTTTCTGGATTTGTTACAGGCAATCATGAAGATCCACCTCTTAAACGCCAGAGGACAGATAAAGACTTTTAAGAAGAAAAAAACCAAACTGCTTCAGTCACTTAATTGGAAATATTTTCTCCATCTCCCCACTAGACCTTGGTGTAGGGAAATATCATTTGTGGGATTTCTGGTATTTTAGCATTGTTACTTTATTATTGAACCCTTATGATTTAATCTAGCTGTCTTACAAATTGGGGATTATCAAACTAAAATTTAAGTCTACTAAAGATTGTTTCTTCTTTTTTTCCATCATGCCTCTTTTATTTATATTTATTTTCATCTATCTTTTTATTCTTTGACATGTGTGGGCTTCCCAATGCTCTCCTTTTGCGGAGCACCGGCTCTAGGGTGCATGCGCTCCAGAGTGCCGGCTAATTGGACTCATGGGTCCAGCCACTCTGCGGCACGTGGGATCTTCCTGGGCCAGGGATGGAACTGGTGTCCCCTGCACTGCAAGGTGGACTCTTTACCTACTGGACCACCAGGGAAGCCCTACTAAAGATATTTTTAAGTGTATATTTTATAGTTTTATCCTCATGTAGGTCTAATTTTTATTAGATAAATATGTTAAAGATTGAGTTTTTCTCTTGGGAAAATAGTGTTTGAAGGTATGATCACTGCATGGCTAACTAGAAAGCACTGATCATTTTATAGTTATCCTTAGTTGAAGAGTGTAGCTAAGTTGTGTAAGTATTCCTACACCATAACTATTCATATAAGAGTATTAATAACAACAAATGATATTAACTAAATCAGAGACAAAAAAACTGTGTCCAACAGGCCAAAGCTGGTCCATCACCTGTTATATGCAGGTAACCTGAGAATGGTTCTTAAATTTTAAATGATGGAAAAAGAATCAGATGGAAAATTCTACAGATTTTATATGACACACTTTTCAGTCTGGTAGGCCATTACGTTAAAATAACAAATTCATGAAAATGTTACTATTTCATGCATTAAGCTGAAGAGATTAAAAATCTTTAAAGTATCTATATTATTTGTTTTTTAAAAGTATTTTCAAATGTTAAGTGTCTTACTTAAAATAGGTTTTCTGGATTTGTTACAGGCAATCATGAAGATCCACCTCTTAAACGCCAGAGGACAGATAAAGACTTTTAAGAAGAAAAAAACCAAACTGCTTCAGTCACTTAATTGGAAATATTTTCTCCATCTCCCCACTAGACCTTGGTGTAGGGAAATATCATTTGTGGGATTTCTGGTATTTTAGCATTGTTACTTTATTATTGAACCCTTATGATTTAATCTAGCTGTCTTACAAATTGGGGATTATCAAACTAAAATTTAAGTCTACTAAAGATTGTTTCTTCTTTTTTTCCATCATGCCTCTTTTATTTATATTTATTTTCATCTATCTTTTTATTCTTTGACATGTGTGGGCTTCCCAATGCTCTCCTTTTGCGGAGCACCGGCTCTAGGGTGCATGCGCTCCAGAGTGCCGGCTAATTGGACTCATGGGTCCAGCCACTCTGCGGCACGTGGGATCTTCCTGGGCCAGGGATGGAACTGGTGTCCCCTGCACTGCAAGGTGGACTCTTTACCTACTGGACCACCAGGGAAGCCCTACTAAAGATATTTTTAAGTGTATATTTTATAGTTTTATCCTCATGTAGGTCTAATTTTTATTAGATAAATATGTTAAAGATTGAGTTTTTCTCTTGGGAAAATAGTGTTTGAAGGTATGATCACTGCATGGCTAACTAGAAAGCACTGATCATTTTATAGTTATCCTTAGTTGAAGAGTGTAGCTAAGTTGTGTAAGTATTCCTACACCATAACTATTCATATAAGAGTATTAATAACAACAAATGATATTAACTAAATCAGAGACAAAAAAACTGTGTCCAACAGGCCAAAGCTGGTCCATCACCTGTTATATGCAGGTAACCTGAGAATGGTTCTTAAATTTTTAAATGATGGAAAAAGAATCAGAAGGACAGCATGGGTGATGTGAGAATTACATGAACTTTGAATTTCAGTGTCCATAAATCAAGTCTTATTGGAAGACAACATGCTCATTGTTTACATCCTGGCTCATTGTCTACCTCCTGGTAGAAGAGCAGAGCAGAGTAGCTGCAACACCTCACACCATTGCCAGCAGTGACACAGCATTTTGTGAGTGTATATCCATCATTCCAAAACAGGAAGAGTAGACATCTATGCTGTGCTTTTTTGAATCAAAAATGCAATTTTTTTGATGTTGAATTAGATGACAGAGTATCCATACCTGAACTAAAGTACAATATACTGTGACATTTCCAAATGAAGTACTCATCATAGTATTTCCAACTCAGAGGCAAGCATCTATCAGAAAAATTAGATATTTAAACTGAAAATTTACAGTAGAATTTCTTCATAAAATAAAAATGAAAGTGAGGCTACAACCAAGTAAGTCTCCAAGTGACTCTTTTGTAAGCCAAGCAAGGAAAATCATTTATTGATGGTGAGTTAACTGTGTTTGTTGGAAAGCAGCAGTCTAAGAAATGTGTACAGAGGAAGCAAACTTTGTTTAAAACTGTTGAGAACACGGGGAGCACCATCAGCAGTCAAAAAGGTAAATGAGTCCAAATAACTGTTTACGCTAAGTTGAGAAAACTAATTCTGTAAAAACTGAAGCAGAATCTGATCTGTTATAACTGATGATGGTTAAAAAAAAAAAAAAAGAAACTGAGGTGGAGAAATTTACAAAGCTTATGAACACGTAAGGTGTTTAAAACCTATAGTTAGTCATTGTATTACTCACCAGCAAGCACTTTGCAGCAAATATATGAATCTATCATGTGTTAATGAACCAGTAATGTCAATGATAAACTTCATTTGCTTTCATGGACTTTAATCATCCTTAAAGTCCTTAAATTTTGTCAGAAATTGAAGCTGAATTTCCTGATTCACTTAACCTAAGTTTGATCTGCTTAGCAACTGAAAAGTTTGACTGCAATTTTTAGGGTTCGTGGCCAAGACTGAAATTTTTCTTAAGAACCAACCTTAAACACTTCTAAAATACTAAATGTCTTTGGAGGTTAGTTTTTGTTAAACACTTGATACTATTTCTCAAAGATTTCAACCACAATTACAAGGCAAACATTAACTCTAATGTGAAACATACTATAGTAGTCAGATATGATACACCCACACATTTCTCATGCTATCAAAAATTAAAATAAGAAACAAGATTTCCATCCTCACACAAATTAGTAGATATATTATTTTGAGTTTAACATTTTTGGAACCTTGGTTCAAATGTAAAGAAAATTTGTATATTTCAAAACCCATTTAACTACAACTGAACTTGCATCTGATCTTCAACTGGAAGTGATTAATGTGTTATTGTAATGACATGCTAAAAGGCAAATACCAAGGGACTAAGAAATGCTTTCCAAGTGATGTATATGCTCAGTAAAAATCACATGTTCCAATATCTGGTCCTATCTGCCTGTCTGAAAAGACTTTTAAAGATGAAATGTGCAAAATCTTGTTACATATAATCATCAGCAGGTGATTAATTACAATTCATTTTGATGATGGAACACTCAGAACTCCAATTAAAAGAAATTAACCTCCACCCACCCTACCCCTTGGCCAAAGCACACTATTAAAAATGTGTAGCTGCTGTTTAGTCATTAAGTTAAGTCTTACTCATTGCAACCCCATAGACTGTCACCTGCCAGACCCCTTAGTCCATGGGATTCCTCAGGCAAGAATATTGGCATGGGTTGTTTTCTTCTCCAGGCAATCTTCCCAACCCAGGTGTCTCCTGTTTAGAAGGTGACTTCTCTACCACTGAGCCACCCGGGAAGCCTACAAAAAATGTACTCAATTATATTTTGAATTTTGTTAATTTAAAAAATTGTGCCCATTTATCTCTTGCTTAGCTATATAATGGCCTCAATGTTTCCTCTTGCAAGCTAAAAGCCTAAAACACATTTACTCTTTGGTCCTATAGAAAAAGTTTGTGGATGCCTGGCCTAAATAATTTGTTACAAACTCAAATGCCTTCAGCAGTTAAGTAATATAAATAGATAAAGGCACTAAATGGTAAGAAGTATAAAGGAGGTAATGAATTTGGAACCTTTCCTCCTTACCTAAAGATACTTAGAATTATTTTGGACTTCAACCCAACCTATCCTATGCAAAAACTTGGACGTTAATTCTGCCAGGGATTGTTAATTTGGGACTTCAAATTTTTCTTCTCCCTTCTCTCCAAACAAGTGTATGTTGCTCAGGGGTCAGTGCACTTTTGTAAAGGGCCAGATAGTATTTTAGGCTATATAATGACTAAAATATAAGTGATATCAACTAAATAACCATGTTGATATCTCTGGTAGAAGGTATAAGGTGGCTCTGTAAGATATAACGTGACTTCCCAGGTGGCGCAGTGGTAAAGAATGCCTGCTAATGCAGGAGACACAAGAGACACGGGTTCCACCTCTAGACTGGGAATATCTCCTGGGGTAGGAGATGACAACCCATTCCAGTATTCTTGCCTGGAAAATTCTATGGGTACCTAAGAAATGCTTTCCAAGTGATGTATATGCTCAGTAAAAATCACATGTTCCAATATCTGGTCCTATCTGCCTGTCTGAAAAGACTTTTAAAGATGAAATGTGCAAAATCTTGTTACATATAATCATCAGCAGGTGATTAATTACAATTCATTTTGATGATGGAACACTCAGAACTCCAATTAAAAGAAATTAACCTCCACCCACCCTACCCCTTGGCCAAAGCACACTATTAAAAATGTGTAGCTGCTGTTTAGTCATTAAGTTAAGTCTTACTCATTGCAACCCCATAGACTGTCACCTGCCAGACCCCTTAGTCCATGGGATTCCTCAGGCAAGAATATTGGCATGGGTTGTTTTCTTCTCCAGGCAATCTTCCCAACCCAGGTGTCTCCTGTTTAGAAGGTGACTTCTCTACCACTGAGCCACCCGGGAAGCCTACAAAAAATGTACTCAATTATATTTTGAATTTTGTTAATTTAAAAAATTGTGCCCATTTATCTCTTGCTTAGCTATATAATGGCCTCAATGTTTCCTCTTGCAAGCTAAAAGCCTAAAACACATTTACTCTTTGGTCCTATAGAAAAAGTTTGTGGATGCCTGGCCTAAATAATTTGTTACAAACTCAAATGCCTTCAGCAGTTAAGTAATATAAATAGATAAAGGCACTAAATGGTAAGAAGTATAAAGGAGGTAATGAATTTGGAACCTTTCCTCCTTACCTAAAGATACTTAGAATTATTTTGGACTTCAACCCAACCTATCCTATGCAAAAACTTGGACGTTAATTCTGCCAGGGATTGTTAATTTGGGACTTCAAATTTTTCTTCCCCCTTCTCTCCAAACAAGTGTATGTTGCTCAGGGGTCAGTGCACTTTTGTAAAGGGCCAGATAGTATTTTAGGCTATATAATGACTAAAATATAAGTGATATCAACTAAATAACCATGTTGATATCTCTGGTAGAAGGTATAAGGTGGCTCTGTAAGATATAACGTGACTTCCCAGGTGGCGCAGTGGTAAAGAATGCCTGCTAATGCAGGAGACACAAGAGACACGGGTTCCACCTCTAGACTGGGAATATCTCCTGGGGTAGGAGATGACAACCCATTCCAGTATTCTTGCCTGGAAAATTCTATGGACAGAGGAGCCTGGAGTGTTATAGTCCAGGGGTCACAAAGAGTCAGACACAACTAAGCAACTGAGCATGCATGCACAAGCTGTAAGGTCTCTGCTGCTTCTCAACTCTGCCATACTAGCCCAAAAGCAGCCATCGACAATACTTAAACACAGTATATATTAAAAAAAAGAAATTTATGAACACTGAAATTTTAAATTCATATGCTTTTCACATGTTAATAAGTATAGTATTCCTTTGGCTTTTTCCAACCTTCAAACACATATACACCAATCTTAGTTCACGGAGCATACAAAAACAGGAATGAGCTGGATTTAGCCAAGGGTCTATAGTCTGCCTTCTCCTGATCTAGATGTAGATAATTAATCTGCATGTAGGACTATGAGCTTTTTTCCCCTAGAACTGTACATCCATGTGCTAGGCTATAAATAGTAAGTGTGGGTATGGTGGTGGTATTCATACATGTCAAATGGTAAGATATATTCTTTAACCCCTTAATTAGACAAACTATGCAGTATATAACTAAAGAGAACAGAATCCTTAAGTGCTTCTATTAACCCCTCCTCCATTTTTCCTCAGTGAGTAAGTGAACATGTGATTATTTCCTTATTTACCTTTCATTATTTACCTAAACTTGTGGATGGGACACATAGTAACTGAACTCTTGGCTAACCCACTAAAAAACAATGGCTAGAATTCTCAGTAGATAGAATTTTTAATTTTGTTAACTTTTTGACAAGTTTTCTGCCACTTCAGATTTTGAAGTGATTATCCAAGCCACCTGTTGATAGTGTAGAGAGAGATGCTTAGTGCATGTATTATTGATATAAATTAAGGAATACTGAATATTGCATTATAATTACCATGTAAATATATCCCATACCATTAATATCTGCTTAAAATAACCTGTTATATCTATGTGAAGGTAAAGGTGGGCTCTGTAAGATATAACGTGACTTCCCAGGTGGCGCAGTGGTAAAGAATGCCTGCTAATGCAGGAGACACAAGAGACACGGGTTCCACCTCTAGACTGGGAATATCTCCTGGGGTAGGAGATGACAACCCATTCCAGTATTCTTGCCTGGAAAATTCTATGGACAGAGGAGCCTGGAGTGTTATAGTCCAGGGGTCACAAAGAGTCAGACACAACTAAGCAACTGAGCATGCATGCACAAGCTGTAAGGTCTCTGCTGCTTCTCAACTCTGCCATACTAGCCCAAAAGCAGCCATCGACAATACTTAAACACAGTATATATTAAAAAAAAGAAATTTATGAACACTGAAATTTTAAATTCATATGCTTTTCACATGTTAATAAGTATAGTATTCCTTTGGCTTTTTCCAACCTTCAAACACATATACACCAATCTTAGTTCACGGAGCATACAAAAACAGGAATGAGCTGGATTTAGCCAAGGGTCTATAGTCTGCCTTCTCCTGATCTAGATGTAGATAATTAATCTGCATGTAGGACTATGAGCTTTTTTCCCCTAGAACTGTACATCCATGTGCTAGGCTATAAATAGTAAGTGTGGGTATGGTGGTGGTATTCATACATGTCAAATGGTAAGATATATTCTTTAACCCCTTAATTAGACAAACTATGCAGTATATAACTAAAGAGAACAGAATCCTTAAGTGCTTCTATTAACCCCTCCTCCATTTTTCCTCAGTGAGTAAGTGAACATGTGATTATTTCCTTATTTACCTTTCATTATTTACCTAAACTTGTGGATGGGACACATAGTAACTGAACTCTTGGCTAACCCACTAAAAAACAATGGCTAGAATTCTCAGTAGATAGAATTTTTAATTTTGTTAACTTTTTGACAAGTTTTCTGCCACTTCAGATTTTGAAGTGATTATCCAAGCCACCTGTTGATAGTGTAGAGAGAGATGCTTAGTTCAAATATTATTGAAAGAAATTAAGGAATACTAAATATTGCATTATAATTACCATGTAAATATATCCCATACCATTAATATCTGCTTAAAAGGGAGTGCAATTAGTAGTCAAATCATGTTCTATGTAATGAATTCCTCACAACTCCTATCAAAGGTATCAACATGGTCATTTAGTTAATACAACTTTTATACCATATAAGAACCTGATCTGTAAAATATCCTGGACGTTAAGAAGTTTGACTATTCAGACTTGGTTTTACATTGCTGTTGTTTTTAAGTTTGATAGTCACCTCTAGAATGTGGACTCTGCAGTTTAACCACGTAGATTCAAATCCAAACTCTGCTCCTTTTAAGATGTATTGACCTTGAGTGGGTTACTTAACCAAAGCATCTCCAATCTGTTAAAATGGGGAAATAATACTAGCACTGTTACAAGGATTATTCACAAAGCGTGAGGCACAACGCTTGGCAGATAGGTTAGTTGTTTCTGTGCTGGTGGTGTAAAACTTAGGAAATTCATGTAGACTTGTACATGCTTTTGTCTTTGAGACAGGAAATCACTGCAATAGAGGATAATGTCATCAATGTAGAATATTGTTCAGTGAATTGTTGCCTTTAGGTTATCTTTCACCATTCCCTTTGATCTAACAAGGTCGGTTAACAACGTTTAAATTTGGCCTGTTGAACAAAGTATGGCAATAGTAAGGACAAAATAATTAGAGACATATCCAGGTGGTAGAATTTAAATGATTTGCTAAATCAGGAGCAGACAATTTCCACAATAATAAACCAGGAAAGCTTTCTATTAACCCCTCCTCCAAAGAGAACAGAATCCTTAAGTGCTTCTATTAACCCCTCCTCCATTTTTCCTCAGTGAGTAAGTGAACATGTGATTATTTCCTTATTTACCTTTCATTATTTACCTAAACTTGTGGATGGGACACATAGTAACTGAACTCTTGGCTAACCCACTAAAAAACAATGGCTAGAATTCTCAGTAGATAGAATTTTTAATTTTGTTAACTTTTTGACAAGTTTTCTGCCACTTCAGATTTTGAAGTGATTATCCAAGCCACCTGTTGATAGTGTAGAGAGAGATGCTTAGTTCAAATATTATTGAAAGAAATTAAGGAATACTAAATATTGCATTATAATTACCATGTAAATATATCCCATACCATTAATATCTGCTTAAAAGGGAGTGCAATTAGTAGTCAAATCATGTTCTATGTAATGAATTCCTCACAACTCCTATCAAAGGTATCAACATGGTCATTTAGTTAATACAACTTTTATACCATATAAGAACCTGATCTGTAAAATATCCTGGACGTTAAGAAGTTTGACTATTCAGACTTGGTTTTACATTGCTGTTGTTTTTAAGTTTGATAGTCACCTCTAGAATGTGGACTCTGCAGTTTAACCACGTAGATTCAAATCCAAACTCTGCTCCTTTTAAGATGTATTGACCTTGAGTGGGTTACTTAACCAAAGCATCTCCAATCTGTTAAAATGGGGAAATAATACTAGCACTGTTACAAGGATTATTCACAAAGCGTGAGGCACAACGCTTGGCAGATAGGTTAGTTGTTTCTGTGCTGGTGGTGTAAAACTTAGGAAATTCATGTAGACTTGTACATGCTTTTGTCTTTGAGACAGGAAATCACTGCAATAGAGGATAATGTCATCAATGTAGAATATTGTTCAGTGAATTGTTGCCTTTAGGTTATCTTTCACCATTCCCTTTGATCTAACAAGGTCGGTTAACAACGTTTAAATTTGGCCTGTTGAACAAAGTATGGCAATAGTAAGGACAAAATAATTAGAGACATATCCAGGTGGTAGAATTTAAATGATTTGCTAAATCAGGAGCAGACAATTTCCACAATAATGAAGCAGGCTCAAAAAAAAAAAAGGTTTTGAAAGCCTTTGAAATGCTTTGTTAATAATTAGTTCATTCTATTTAAATACATCATACACGGTATTGAGAATAAATAACAGTGTTTCTTTTTTAAAGACTGGATACCTTACTTTGGTATCTGAGTACAGAAAATCATTAACCACAAATCCAATGTTCTCATTATTCTTTGAACAGCTTTATGTATTGTACTTAAAAGTACTGGTCCTCTATTGGGAAAAACTAATACTGGGTTGGTCAAACAAACTTTTTGGCCAACCCAACAGATATGAGAAATAGGATGCAACCTAGTACAGATAGAACTAGACTTGGATTAAAAAAAAAAACACAAAAAACCCCTTGTGTTCTAATTCTGGCTTGTGAGTATGATTTTAGCCTACTCAGTTATGTGATGCCTTGGTTCTCAATTATTAAAGATTTAAGGGTTGTAAAGATGAACATGCACTTCTGAAATTAACGCCTACTTAGTCAAATAAAGTGGTGCTGTTACATATGAATATTCCACCCTAATGTAACCCACAAATTTAGTTTCACATAACTTTCCACTCATAAAACTAACATCTGTTGTAATGGAGATTTGATAGAAAATCCCTTAATTTCTTTGAGAAACGATGTCCCATAACTAGTTGTCTAGGTAACAGACTCACACAAAGTTGAGATGCTACAAATATCCATCTTACCCACACCCAAACTCCTTAAGCAACATTCTGGGTGTACTCAAAACCTTTGAAGTTGTAAAAGAAACTACACTGGGGTCTGCAATTTACTCACAGGGAAATTTCATTTAAAATATATTCATTCCAGTTTCCAAGGTTTCATCATAAAAATGAGCTCACATTGAGGTGAAAGGTGCCTTTTAAGTATTAAATTTTATTAACATACTTCTTTGAATTTGTTGTTAAAGCAGGTTAATACTCTGCTCTGGTTTATCCTAAGTGAGGCTCACAGCTGGGAACTATAACACACCAATCAAGGTTTGTCTCACTTTCCACTGCTCAAAACAGGACAGTCCTTAATACATATCCAGGTGGTAGAATTTAAATGATTTGCTAAATCAGGAGCAGACAATTTCCACAATAATGAAGCAGGCTCAAAAAAAAGGTTTTGAAAGCCTTTGAAATGCTTTGTTAATAATTAGTTCATTCTATTTAAATACATCATACACGGTATTGAGAATAAATAACAGTGTTTCTTTTTTAAAGACTGGATACCTTACTTTGGTATCTGAGTACAGAAAATCATTAACCACAAATCCAATGTTCTCATTATTCTTTGAACAGCTTTATGTATTGTACTTAAAAGTACTGGTCCTCTATTGGGAAAAACTAATACTGGGTTGGTCAAACAAACTTTTTGGCCAACCCAACAGATATGAGAAATAGGATGCAACCTAGTACAGATAGAACTAGACTTGGATTAAAAAAACACAAAAAACCCCTTGTGTTCTAATTCTGGCTTGTGAGTATGATTTTAGCCTACTCAGTTATGTGATGCCTTGGTTCTCAATTATTAAAGATTTAAGGGTTGTAAAGATGAACATGCACTTCTGAAATTAACGCCTACTTAGTCAAATAAAGTGGTGCTGTTACATATGAATATTCCACCCTAATGTAACCCACAAATTTAGTTTCACATAACTTTCCACTCATAAAACTAACATCTGTTGTAATGGAGATTTGATAGAAAATCCCTTAATTTCTTTGAGAAACGATGTCCCATAACTAGTTGTCTAGGTAACAGACTCACACAAAGTTGAGATGCTACAAATATCCATCTTACCCACACCCAAACTCCTTAAGCAACATTCTGGGTGTACTCAAAACCTTTGAAGTTGTAAAAGAAACTACACTGGGGTCTGCAATTTACTCACAGGGAAATTTCATTTAAAATATATTCATTCCAGTTTCCAAGGTTTCATCATAAAAATGAGCTCACATTGAGGTGAAAGGTGCCTTTTAAGTATTAAATTTTATTAACATACTTCTTTGAATTTGTTGTTAAAGCAGGTTAATACTCTGCTCTGGTTTATCCTAAGTGAGGCTCACAGCTGGGAACTATAACACACCAATCAAGGTTTGTCTCACTTTCCACTGCTCAAAACAGGCACTTAGTCCTTAATACTGAGAGAGTGACATTATCACAGATCAGGTTTTACTTGCCACAACTTGTTGGTAGAAAGAAATATACCCTCTTGTCTGGACTAGTATTAAGAAGATATTGGTTAAAAATGGAACATTTTATGAGAAGAAATAATAGTCTTGGATATTAACACTAAATGTCGTATTCAAAATGGCATTTTAAAATGTGTTCAAGTAAAACACTGTAATAAGAGAAAAACCACAAAACTTAATATGAAGTCTAGCTTTATTTTTTAAAAGATTTTACAAGTCTGTCAACCTCAAACTTACATAAGTGAATTATTCATATCTTCCATCAGATGAGGCTTACGGCTTCAATCCTGCTCAGAAAAATATAAGTAAAAATAAATCTTTTCCACAAATATTTATCCACTATATTACTCAGCTTAGTTCTGAAATTTTCTCTCTATAAATACTTTAACGCAGCTGCTAGTGGTAGGACTGCTGTTGTACAGCTGCACATGGCTATAATTTTACAAGTCTGCCTTACTTTTGCTTGCTCCCTGATTCGGCTCCAAGATCCAAATCTTATAGAGGAGAAATAAAGGTTAACTGGGCTGCCAGAAAAGCCCACTGAATGCATCCTGTAGTGCTCTGTGACAAGCCAGAGAAGAAGTATAGCCTCCAGCAAGGTCCTGTGGCAAGGCAGATCTGACATGGTTTAAATACCTACAACAAAACAGAAAGTGTGGCATTGATACAGAAAGCACATGCAAACTGGTAACACTTTTAAAAACAACAGTAAAACTGACTCAAATGTTAAAGACAAATCCTACAATTGAAATGTTCAGACTTTATAAATGCATTGTTGCCTTTTAAAAGGAAACATACCAAGTCTAAACTATAAAGCGAATTACATTAAGATTTAAAAACAGCACTGAGTTTTCAACAATAATACTCGCTATTAAAATGTACCTTATTCTTAGTTTTCAGAACTAATTTATTTTGCTGGTTATTGTTTGGGTACCTAACTGCTGCTCTCCTTCCTGGCATACTCTTAATACAACATATCATAATACTGCTGTATTACTAAATTTTACATATTGAATATTTTACAATAAATATGTTCCAGAAACATACCTAAACAAGTGATATAGGGGAAAGAACATACTAGGTACTTCAAAACTACTTTAATATTACAAAAATACACTGTCTCCCTCCTTATAGGAAAGGAAATCTTAGAAAATTACATCCAAGGAATCTCTGAGACTGAGCCTGAGTTCAAAAGAATGTCTCAATTAGTAAATAGTGAAGAGTCTTTTGAATCAATCTCAAAAGACTGTTACACACATTATTTAGCAATTAAAGCTTTCTGCTTTGATAAAGGTATAGAAACAGGTCTAAACAATGGGATAATCCTAACTAAAGTGGGACAACTTGTTAGCATGACTACCCGCACTATCAGAAAACAAATATTTCCTACTTTGCTTTAATGCTTAGTTTAAGAAACCACACTGTTTCTTCAGGCCTCAGGAAGTAAAGGAGCTTCACCCACTTTAGAATTATGGGTATGGCAAATGAATAAATCAGGTACCAGAACATTTAATAACTTGGAAACTTTTCTATGCATTCATTCAGACTTCCTGTGTGTCAAAGGCTTGATACATGAGCAACTTATTATATCTAACATAATAACAAGTCTGTTTTTCATTTGTATCCATGTTTAATAAGCTTGTGTGATTAAAAAATATATAGCGATAAAAAAGGCCAAATAGAAAATATATGTAAAAGCGGGACGATCTGACATGGTTTAAATACCTACAACAAAACAGAAAGTGTGGCATTGATACAGAAAGCACATGCAAACTGGTAACACTTTTAAAAACAACAGTAAAACTGACTCAAATGTTAAAGACAAATCCTACAATTGAAATGTTCAGACTTTATAAATGCATTGTTGCCTTTTAAAAGGAAACATACCAAGTCTAAACTATAAAGCGAATTACATTAAGATTTAAAAACAGCACTGAGTTTTCAACAATAATACTCGCTATTAAAATGTACCTTATTCTTAGTTTTCAGAACTAATTTATTTTGCTGGTTATTGTTTGGGTACCTAACTGCTGCTCTCCTTCCTGGCATACTCTTAATACAACATATCATAATACTGCTGTATTACTAAATTTTACATATTGAATATTTTACAATAAATATGTTCCAGAAACATACCTAAACAAGTGATATAGGGGAAAGAACATACTAGGTACTTCAAAACTACTTTAATATTACAAAAATACACTGTCTCCCTCCTTATAGGAAAGGAAATCTTAGAAAATTACATCCAAGGAATCTCTGAGACTGAGCCTGAGTTCAAAAGAATGTCTCAATTAGTAAATAGTGAAGAGTCTTTTGAATCAATCTCAAAAGACTGTTACACACATTATTTAGCAATTAAAGCTTTCTGCTTTGATAAAGGTATAGAAACAGGTCTAAACAATGGGATAATCCTAACTAAAGTGGGACAACTTGTTAGCATGACTACCCGCACTATCAGAAAACAAATATTTCCTACTTTGCTTTAATGCTTAGTTTAAGAAACCACACTGTTTCTTCAGGCCTCAGGAAGTAAAGGAGCTTCACCCACTTTAGAATTATGGGTATGGCAAATGAATAAATCAGGTACCAGAACATTTAATAACTTGGAAACTTTTCTATGCATTCATTCAGACTTCCTGTGTGTCAAAGGCTTGATACATGAGCAACTTATTATATCTAACATAATAACAAGTCTGTTTTTCATTTGTATCCATGTTTAATAAGCTTGTGTGATTAAAAAATATATAGCAATATAAAAGGCCAAATAGAAAATGTGGTCAAAGTAAGACATAGCATAAGCTCCTTGAACTGCCTATAATTTATTCACACTGCCACAAATCAAAGTGTTAACTCAATTCTTTGCTTCTCCATCAAGGGTAAAAGGGGAAAATGAAAGGAGAAAGGAAATTAATATTTATTGATCATCAATCTCTAAACATTTTGATAGTATATTTATAGCAGTAAAAATATGTAAGTATGCATCTCCAAAATCTGTATACTTGTTTTATAAATTATACACATAAAATATTAATATATACTATTAGTATATTAAGTATTAAATATACATTATAGTATATATACAGGCTTCCATGGCAGCTCAGATGGTAAAGAATATGCATGCAATGCAGGAGACCTGGGTTGGATCTCTGGGTTGGGAAGATCCCCTGGAGAAGGAAATGGCAACCTGCTCCAGTATTCTTGCCTGGGAAATCCCACGGACAGAGGAGCCTGGTGGGCTACAGCCCATGACATCGCAAAGAGTCAGACACAACTGAGCAACTAACACTTTCACTTTACACTGGTGGCTCAGACGGTAAAGAATCTTCCTGCAGTACAGGACACTGAGGTTCCATTCTTGGGTCAGGAAGATCTCCTGGAGAAGAGAATGGCTACCTATTCTAGTATTCTTGCCTGAAGAAATCCATGGACAGTGGAGCCTGGTGGGCTACGGTTCATGGAGTCGCAAAAAAATCAGACATGACTGAGTTACTAACACTTTCACTATTTGTAGCATAAATACACATAATATGCTTGAAGGCTGAGATTAAAATATTTAAATGAAAATTCTAATATTTTCTGTTTACATCCCATCTTACGTACCCTGGTGGAATACATCCCACTTTGGAGACTGTCATTATTAAACAATCATTGTCAAACTCTTGATATAACTTTTAAAGCCCACAGGTTTTAAATAAGAATTCACCAAACCTAATACATAGCCATAAATGTATGTACTTATTACCTCTCAGGATAAAGTAAAATGTTCACTGTTAAGACTCTGATGCATGAGAAATGAAGTCACCTCATTAAATCACCTCAGAAAGTAGAAGTTAACCTGGAGCAGCATAAAATCAATCTCTCTTTACTAAGAATTAAATAACTATCACACAAACAGTGAGTAATATTTTTATAGCTTTCCTGGAAGTGAAATCTTCCATTCCTGATACAAGTTTCCAGCTAAGTTTTATCCATATCCCAGATAATGCTGTATCACCCTTTTCCCTTTCCTCAGACCTTCAACAGCACACTCTTAGCTCTGATGGCTGTTTACCCATGGCAAAATTCAAGTACCACTGAATAATGTGTCAACCTTACAAAGCCAACTATCATAAATGAGAACTGGTTTTCATAACTGAATACAAACCACTGTGCAACTGGCTGTTTTAATTCATCACATTTTGGTACAAATTGCTTCTGGGAAAGTTGAGTCATACCATCTCTGGCTTGGCAATTCAAGTATAAACTTGCAGTGTGCATACAGCTTTTTATATGTTATCCTGAGAAACCTGAAACAGCTGCACTGCTGGCAGAAAAACACAGGACCACCAGTAAAATATCCAAAACAGTTGCATCTTTTAATTTATGACTGTGCACTATTTCCATAAAGAGTATATAAAACAGTTCAACTTTTTATAGGTAAAATGCAATAAACAGTCATACTCACTGATGTCATAAATGTGTTTTTAAAAGTTTATTTAAAATGATTAACTAGTATTTGAAAATAGTAGTTCTTGAACAGTAATCTAGAGCAATGAGCCAATACTTTTAAATTTGTGTTATTAATGCTAAGTTGTAGATTCTCATGGCCAATATCAAGTCCATTAAAATTTCTTTCCATAGCATTGAAAACAATGCATTTCTCTTCTAATAAGTCATTTACTTTAAACATATCTGTGAACATGATTCTTTAAAGATTTGCTTATTTGCATTGCTATTTTTGATTGCCAGGGCTGCACAAAACAGTTATTATTAAATATTCCAACCTATTTTCACCGTGGCAATCTACATTAATTTCAATTTTAAAAAATAAAATGGGTCATTCTTGTTATTCAACTGTGGGCTATTATTTTCTAAGTATCTTAATGTTCCTCAACCCTTTAATTATTGTGGTATACCCAAGTATTTTGAAGGATCTGCAACATTAAAACCACACAATGAGAATTTAGTGTTTTGCCTACTTTTTCCACAGTAATCCACATCTGTGTTGTTTTAATTCTTTCATGACCGTTACAGTACATCATTGAACAGGATTCCTGGGGTTTCTGGCAGAGGTCAGTATCATTTCGTGTACACCTTTATACAATAGAATGAGGAAGAAGTCTTCGCCAAATTTACTTCCAAAAGTCAAGCTCAGTTGGATTTTGGAACCTGGAGGTAATTGCTCTTACTATTTAGCCAATCCCAGAACAGTATTTCTGTTTTTCATGGGTTTATTTTAAATACCTGTAAATCTTCTAAGCAGAAACCGGGAAAGAAAAAAAGAGAGGTTTGCTTATTTTGGTACCTATACCTTATTTTTACTGAAAGCAGACTAAATTCAAAGATTTAAAAATCATACCTTTATTTTCTTGAATAAGGCTAAAAAAAGTATGTTTTCAAAAGCATGTCTACAATCATTTCTATACAAAGGATATCTTATGCCCTAATTTACACTACATCTAAAGGTTCCTTCCTTGGCCATTACTCATCAAAATCTCTTTCAAACAGACTTAGGAGAAAGGCAAGGAAAAGGAGGGAATGGATCCTGAAAGGGGAGTAAGAAAGGATTAAGCATTAGAAACCACACTTGAAAGTCTATTCCTGAACTTTGATTTCCTACAGTCTTTTTCTTCTGTTACATTTAGCAGCTTTTGCTCCCAGAGAAGGTGGTATAATTTACACTTCATTTCAGAAAGACTTCCATTTTCTCAGTTCTTTAACCTAAGAGAGCTCCTCTGAAATTACTCTTTTACTATTTCCCTTCCTTTAAAAGCCCTATATTGACCATATGGCTGAAGTCTTGGACTCAGCTCATTTTAGTGCTAGGCAACAATTCTTTGTGTTCTCGGCTAGGGGCAGAGGGCAGAGGTTGTCACTCAGAACCAAGAGGCACCACTCTCCCCCTTCAGTCATAACTCCCTCGTGAAAACCCTTGAAATGCTTTGGCTCCAGGGAATCAAAGAATCCCAGAGTCTAAACTGAAATCAAAATATGAAGTTCATATTAGTTTCCTCCACCTCAAATTACCAGGCCCTGTGGAGAGTTTAAAAAAAAGTCAAACTTTTTAACTCTACTGAGTTATAAACTTGGACTGGTTCAAACTAAGAAAGGGAATGAACTCTAGAGACTAAGACTTTCTTTTTATAAGGTGGCCCATTTTTTAAAGTCTGCATTTAAAGCCATCATACATTAAAAAGAAAAAAAAAAAACAGTTCCAAGTAGTTCTGCCTCCCAGTCTACAAAATTCAAATCTAAGTACCATTAAGAGAGATCAGCCAACAGATCTCAGCTGTCAAGACCAAGAGCTCTTATTAAGAAATTCCACCAAAGCTCTAAAAGATTTACCTTAACAACCTGAAGTCTATCTCAAGAACAATCAGACCAATAATATGCTCAGATAATTATCACTAAAATCCAGAAACATTCTAAAAACTGAGGTTAGGGGACTTCCCTGGTGGTCCCGTGGTTAAGACTCGGTGCTTCTAATGCAGGGGGCCACGGTTTGATACCTGGTCAGGGAACTAGATCCTACATGCCACAACTAAGACGCAGTGCAGCCAAATTAAAATAAATAAAGCAATAATTAAAAAAAAAAAAAAAAACTGAAGTTAGTGCTCCAGTGTCCTAATCCAATCACAATGTCAGAAGAACAGACGAACTGTCCACAGAGAAAAATTTATGACTGTATATTCTAACAAATGGGGATAGCACTATAAATCAGAATTACTGTCCATAATTCTGAGAACCGTTTGGTCATAAAAACACAGGGCTGGTCCAGTGGGTAAAGAGTCTGCCTTGCAGTGCAAGGGGTATAGGTTCAATCCCTGGCACGGGAAGATTCCATATGCCATGGAGCAGCTGGACTGATGTGTCCAATTACAAGCCAGCGCTCTGGAGCGCATGTGCCCAGAGCTAGTGCTATGCAGCGAGAGAGGCCACTGTAATGGGAGGCCCACACAGGCCAAAGAATTAGGATGGATGTAAATAAATAAGTGAAGGACCAATCAAAAGAGGACAGAAAATTAAAAAAAAAAAAAAGAGTAAAGTTAATTAAAAAAAAAAAAAACACGTGGCTTCATGAACTCCAACCAAAAATATAACAAAATTCCACAGTCATGATGCTACTCTTTATTATCTAGCCAGTAATTTGAATAGACTACTTATTAAAGCTTATTCTCTATTTACACTAATATAACTGGGAATCAAGTGATCAATTACTCAAGACATTTAGAACACTTGAACACCAAAGCTCAGATTTGGAAATTAAAAGCCACAAGGTGCCCAAGTAAGAGATAATTACAGATTGCTCAAGTAAGTCTTTCTGAATTATAACTGAAGTAAACTGTACAATTTATTACTATCAAAGAATACACCCGGAGTTTTAAGTCAAGGTGGCTATTGCTGAAAGTTAATATGACTACACAGTGGAAAGACTACTTCCTTGAATGTGAGTGTGAACTACTTGAAAACACAGAAGATATAGCCCATTCTGGTTTGTCTAATGTATTGTTTTACTACAAATTCCACGCTACTAACAGATGTGTGCTGAAAGTTTCATCACATCTTTATAAAAGAAGAATGAGTAAGTTTTCTCCAAGTGTGGGACAGGTGAAAAGCAAAAATTCACATGTATACAGCTCATTCATTCTTCAAAAAACAACAAAAGTTACATTTCATTATCTACTATTTGCCCCGTTTTGAAGTAACTCTGAGAATAAAACAGCAAAGACTCCATGCTCTTATAGAACTTGTAATTCAGAAGGAAGAAAAACGTTGTTAAATAATACAAATCATGAAAAAGAAAGCCAGAGCTCTATGGGTGTGGATAAAAAGGGGAACCAACATCAACAAGTTTAGAAAAGGCCTTACTAATGAAATGACAGTTAAGCTTAGATCCAAAGCATGAGGAAGAGTTAGTAAGCAAAACAAGAGGAGTAGAGCAATGGTCCAGCAGAGGGAAGAACTTAGGTGAAGCAGTAAGGACCCACAGCACATACTGAGAATACAGGGAAAAGGTCACTCCAGCTTAGGATGAAATGAGATCTAGGTATAAAGACATCCTTATGGAAATGTTAAAAACTGAATTTTATTCAAAAGGCAATGGGAAGCCACAAACAAGTTGTTAGGAACCTGGTAATTTAAATAGGTTAGCTTTGCAGCACAGTGGATTAGAGAGGCAGAGGCTGATTATAGACACACTCCTCCTGAGAATGTTTCTCTATTCCAGGCTTGAGAAGAGGCACCTGAATTAGGGTGGTGGTAGTGGAAACAAAGATAGGAATTATCCAAGGGGCTTCCCTGGTGGCTCTGTGGTAAAGAATCCCTGGATCAAGAAGATCCCTCAGAGGAGAGCATGGCAACTCACTCCAGTATTCTTGCCTGGAGTATCCCATGGATAGAGGAACTGGGCAGGCTACAGTCCATAGGGTCACAAAGAGTCAGGCATGACTGACTGACTGAGCATGCAGCATACACTTGTTCATAAGACATTTAAAGATCAACTGAGTATGTGAGAGGGGAAAGGGAAGGACTTCCAGATGCCTAGTCAATTTTTAGCTATTTAGTCACATAGAACAAAAAAGATGCCCTCACAGAGACAATGGAAAACTGGAGGAGAGGTAAATTGTGGTGGGGCAAGAGAGAAGGGAAAGATTAATTTTGAACTCAAGTCTGAAGCAAGTTGAGATACAGAGTTGTAGCTGGATGTATAGGCCAAGGGCTAAAAAGAAAATTTGGGAGTTATCAGTATTTAGGTGGTATTTGAAACCATAAGAGTGAATACTTACTCTTTAAGAGAGACAGAATAAGAAGGGAAAGGACTGAGGCAGAGGCCTGGAGGACTACAGTGTATAACTGTATGACAAAAGAAGCTGTAGTGGTTAACTTTATGTCAACACAAAATTATGTTGAATAAGCCACAGGACACCTAGATATCTGGCTTACCATTACTTATGTGTGTTTCTGAGTATACCCCATACACTCTTTCCAAGACTAGCAAAGAAGATAGATGCAAGGGATGTATAAGCCACTTGGAAAAGAGTTAGAACCTGCTACTTTGTGCCTCTCCCTTTCTTGTAATTTTAAGGAGATAATAAGAACAGAGACAGAAAACCTAGGGGCTGTAGGGACCACTGAGGGGTTCTCCAAGGAGCCCGTTCATAGTACTTATAGCTGTAGTATTTCTTAAAGCAAAAGAACAAAAGAAACAACCCAAGCCACTGATAGGATAAGAGACAAGCAAATTGTTATGCCTTACAATAGTTTTTGCTAAAAAATTAAAACTGTTAGTATAGTTTCTTTTAAGCAAAAGAACAAATAAAACAAAACATGAATAAGAATTAGGTGGTAGTGGAAACAAAGATAGGAATTATCCAAGGGGCTTCCCTGGTGGCTCTGTGGTAAAGAATCCCTGGATCAAGAAGATCCCTCAGAGGAGAGCATGGCAACTCACTCCAGTATTCTTGCCTGGAGTATCCCATGGATAGAGGAACTGGGCAGGCTACAGTCCATAGGGTCACAAAGAGTCAGGCATGACTGACTGACTGAGCATGCAGCATACACTTGTTCATAAGACATTTAAAGATCAACTGAGTATGTGAGAGGGGAAAGGGAAGGACTTCCAGATGCCTAGTCAATTTTTAGCTATTTAGTCACATAGAACAAAAAAGATGCCCTCACAGAGACAATGGAAAACTGGAGGAGAGGTAAATTGTGGTGGGGCAAGAGAGAAGGGAAAGATTAATTTTGAACTCAAGTCTGAAGCAAGTTGAGATACAGAGTTGTAGCTGGATGTATAGGCCAAGGGCTAAAAAGAAAATTTGGGAGTTATCAGTATTTAGGTGGTATTTGAAACCATAAGAGTGAATACTTACTCTTTAAGAGAGACAGAATAAGAAGGGAAAGGACTGAGGCAGAGGCCTGGAGGACTACAGTGTATAACTGTATGACAAAAGAAGCTGTAGTGGTTAACTTTATGTCAACACAAAATTATGTTGAATAAGCCACAGGACACCTAGATATCTGGCTTACCATTACTTATGTGTGTTTCTGAGTATACCCCATACACTCTTTCCAAGACTAGCAAAGAAGATAGATGCAAGGGATGTATAAGCCACTTGGAAAAGAGTTAGAACCTGCTACTTTGTGCCTCTCCCTTTCTTGTAATTTTAAGGAGATAATAAGAACAGAGACAGAAAACCTAGGGGCTGTAGGGACCACTGAGGGGTTCTCCAAGGAGCCCGTTCATAGTACTTATAGCTGTAGTATTTCTTAAAGCAAAAGAACAAAAGAAACAACCCAAGCCACTGATAGGATAAGAGACAAGCAAATTGTTATGCCTTACATAGTAGAATATTATATAGCAGTAAAAATAAGGAGTTACAGCTACGTGATTGCATGTATCAACAGTGCTGAACCTCACAGTGTTGAGTAAATAATAATAAGCAAGTTACAGCAAATACAGAGTATGGTATATTTACATAAATCTCAAAACATGTAAAACTAAATACAGAATATATAGACACATATGTATGTGTACATATGTATATGATCAAACTGTAAAGAAAGCAAGGAAATTAAATCATCATACTTAGGGTAAGTGAATCTGTGATGTTAGATGGAACCACAAAGTAGTTAAAAGAAATGCACACAGGTACTTTCCACAGCACTGGTTATGCTCCATCTCTTAAGTTAATAAGTAGAATTCAAAATACAGAACTTGAAGGAGTAGAGGGAGGAAAAGCAATGAGAATGGAAACAATTCAGCAACTGTTGTATTATTACTCTTTGTAAAGTATATACACTATATATTTTCTATGTATGAAACATTTCATTTGAAAAAGTGGTGCACAAAATATAGTCACAACTATAGCTGCCATTCATCCAGTTTAAAACTGCCTGGAAACACTTAACCATTTCTAGTTGACCTTGATTTCACCAAATATCACTACTTATAGCCACTTTGATTCCACTTGTCAGAATTCATGTCAGTGATAATAATTTGTCTTAAAGTATATATAATACTAAAGCATGACACATTCATATTATTCTGCCCACTGCTTTAGTGAACTCCCTCCTGGTTTCCATGCAAAGTCAATACATTAAGATGAGAAAGGTTAGCAAAATCAATTTGTCTGGAAAAAAATCATTTGAAAATTACATATATAAATAGCAAGGCTAAGTACTGATCAGTGGTTACAAAGCTGATCTAGTAAAGAAGCAGAAGCAAAGTGATGTATGAATTCAGTTAAGAAGTCAGTGAGACCTCAGTCAAAGCCCTGATAATCTGGAACTTTCCCCCACAATAACGCTGCAAATTTCTGTTTGTTTATTACCATGAAATATGCTGAGGAGAGTATTAAGGCTAATAGCCAGATGGAGAAAGCAAATTGTTATGCCTTACATAGTAGAATATTATATAGCAGTAAAAATAAGGAGTTACAGCTACGTGATTGCATGTATCAACAGTGCTGAACCTCACAGTGTTGAGTAAATAATAATAAGCAAGTTACAGCAAATACAGAGTATGGTATATTTACATAAATCTCAAAACATGTAAAACTAAATACAGAATATATAGACACATATGTATGTGTACATATGTATATGATCAAACTGTAAAGAAAGCAAGGAAATTAAATCATCATACTTAGGGTAAGTGAATCTGTGATGTTAGATGGAACCACAAAGTAGTTAAAAGAAATGCACACAGGTACTTTCCACAGCACTGGTTATGCTCCATCTCTTAAGTTAATAAGTAGAATTCAAAATACAGAACTTGAAGGAGTAGAGGGAGGAAAAGCAATGAGAATGGAAACAATTCAGCAACTGTTGTATTATTACTCTTTGTAAAGTATATACACTATATATTTTCTATGTATGAAACATTTCATTTGAAAAAGTGGTGCACAAAATATAGTCACAACTATAGCTGCCATTCATCCAGTTTAAAACTGCCTGGAAACACTTAACCATTTCTAGTTGACCTTGATTTCACCAAATATCACTACTTATAGCCACTTTGATTCCACTTGTCAGAATTCATGTCAGTGATAATAATTTGTCTTAAAGTATATATAATACTAAAGCATGACACATTCATATTATTCTGCCCACTGCTTTAGTGAACTCCCTCCTGGTTTCCATGCAAAGTCAATACATTAAGATGAGAAAGGTTAGCAAAATCAATTTGTCTGGAAAAAAATCATTTGAAAATTACATATATAAATAGCAAGGCTAAGTACTGATCAGTGGTTACAAAGCTGATCTAGTAAAGAAGCAGAAGCAAAGTGATGTATGAATTCAGTTAAGAAGTCAGTGAGACCTCAGTCAAAGCCCTGATAATCTGGAACTTTCCCCCACAATAACGCTGCAAATTTCTGTTTGTTTATTACCATGAAATATGCTGAGGAGAGTATTAAGGCTAATAGCCTAGATGGAGAAACCAAATTCAATTCCTCTCCTCATTGAGCACACTCCTAAGTGTACAGAAGGAAAACTCTCCCCATTGGTGTGGTTTTCTGCTTACTACAGACTCTAAATTAAATATAAATCACTTCAATCTTCTCCCCTGTACCACGTAAATATATAAAGACATCAGAGTTTAGTAGGAAGGTTAACGAGTTTAGATACAAATACATTTGGGTTTGCATCCCTCCTTGGACAATTACTAACATCATCAATTGGAAAGTTTCTTTATTTTTCAAACTTCATCTTTTTTTTTTTTTTCGGTAAAAGGGATATAATAATACTATGGTTTTGGAAGGTTAAACAAAAGATATATGTATAAAGTACATGGCACAGAAGAGACATTTGATAAAGTATACTAGCCATGTCCAACTTATGCGTTCTCTTTGACACAGTTAATACAAGGTAAGCTTTCATAAGCAATAGGCCTTTCATAGCCCAAATTTCCAGTCTTTATCTTCCACTAATTAGCAGGTACTTCTTTCCAACTCTGAGACCTTCATCTACTCTCACATCTACTGTAATAATAATAATAGTGTTGCCTTCACTCCTCTTTCTTTTACTGTACCCCAATAATGAAGATCTAAGTAGAAGTTTTGTTTTCGATACTTTTCATTAGACAAATTAGGGGACATTCCCTGGTGGTCCGGTGGTTACGATTCCACACTTCAATTGCAGGGCATTCAGGTTCAGTCCTTGCCGGTTTAACTAAGATCCCACAGGCCATGCAACATAGCCAAAACAAAACAAAATAAATAAATCTGAAATAAATAAGACAAATTTGGGCTTCCCTGGTGGTCCAGTGGGTAAGGACACCGCCTTGCAGTGCAGGGGGCGCCGGTTCAATCCCTGGCCTGGGAAGATCCCACGTACCGCAGAGCCACTGGACCGATGTGTCCAATTACCGAGCTGGAGCTCTGGAGCACATGCGCCCAGAGCCGGTGCTCTGCGACAACAGAGGCCACTGCGATGGGAGGCCCACACAGGCCAAAGAACAAAGATGGATGAAAATAGATAAATGAAAGGCCAATAGAAGTGACCCGCCTGCCCTCCTCCCTCCCCAACCACTCCCGCCCCAACAAAAAGAGGTAAATAAACTTTAAAAAAAAAAAAAAAGACAAATTAGAGTATTCCCACTTACTTATCTTTTATCACAAGGTAACAGAGTAATCCAAGGATGCCAATAGACACATGTTAAAAGACAAATAGGAAAAATTTACATACAAGATTACCTGGTAACTCAGATGATAAAGACTCTGCCTGCAATGCAAGAGACCCAAGTTCAATTCCAGGATTGGAAAGATTCCCGGGGAAGGGAATAGCAACCCACTCCAGAATTTTTGCCTGAAGAATTCTATGAACAGAGGAGGCTGGCAGGATACAGCCCATGGGGTCTCAAAGAGTAAGGCATGATAAGTGAATAACACACACACACACACACACACACATACATAAAACATATTCACAAACAAATGTGTGGGTCTATATTTCTTAAATCCTACTCACATTATAGAGTATTTTATTTCAAAAGTCAAATTACTATATTATTCCTACTCTCACTACCTTTTCTTCCTCTTATTCCTCATTTCCCATTCGTATGAACTGACCCTTTCTCTGTCCTTGCCCTCCTCAACATCTTCTTCCACTCTCTCTGCATCTAGAAACAGACAGCAGTTATAAAATGCTCTTAGTCTCTGGCTTCCACAACAAAGTTTCCTTCCATTCCAGAAAAACATCTACTTATGCTTCATTACTACACTAAAGCCTTTGACTGTGTGGATCACAACAAACTGGAAAATTCTCAAAGAAATGGCAATATCAGACCACTTTACCTGCCTCTTGAGAAACCTCAGGACAGGAAGCAGGAAATATGCAAGACAAGAAATAACAGTTAGAACTGAACATGGAACAATGGACTGGTTCCAAATTGGGAATGGAGTATGTCAAGGCTGTATATTGTCACCCTGCTATTTAATTTATATGCAGAGTACATTATGCAAAATGCTGGTCTGGATGAAGCACAAGCTGGAGTCAAGTCTGCCAGGAGAAATATCAATAACCTCAGGTAGGCAGATGACACCACCCTTATGGCAGAAAGTGAAGAGGAACTAAAGAGCCTCTTGATGAGGGTGAAAGAGGAGAGTGAAAAAGTTGGCCTAAAACTCAACATCCAAAAAACCAAAGATCATGACATCTGATCCCATCACTTCATGGCAAATAGATGGGCAAACAGTGGAAACAATTACATACTTTCTTTTCTTGGCCCCAAAATCACTGCAGATGGTGACTGCACCCCCCAAATTAAAAGCCATTTGTTCCTTGGAAGAAAACCTGACAAACCCAGACAGTGTATTAAAAAGCAGAGATATCACTTGACTAACAAAGGTCCATAGACTCAAAGTTATGATTTTCCCAGTAGTCGGTATGGATGTGAAAGTCGAACCATAAGGAAGACTGAGCACAGAAGAATTGATGCTTTCAAATTGTGGTGTTGGAGAATATTCTTGGGAGTCCCTTGGACTGCAAGGAGATCAAACCAGTCAATTCTAAAGGAAATCAACCCTTAATATTCATTGGAGGGACTGATGCTGAAGCTGAAACTTCAATACTTTGGCCACCTAATGCAAAGAGATGACTCATTTGAGAAGACCCTGATGCTGGGAAGAATAGAAGACAGAAGGAGAAGGGGACAACAGAGGACAAGACAGTTGGAAGGTATCACTGAGTCAATGGACATGAGTTTGAGCAAGTTCTGGGAGATGGTGAAGGACAGGGAAGCCTGGTGTGCCACAGACAATGGGTCACAAAGTGTCGGACACGACTAAGGGACTGAACTGACTGATTCCATAACAATGCCTATAATTTGGACCACATTCCTAACTGCTTTGCCATATAATTCCCCAAATTTCTCTTCTTCAACCTGATTCCTAATACATTAATTTTCTTTTGGCTCACTTCCTCTTCTCCTCTTCTGTATTCCATCTCAGAAATGCATGTCTTCATTCACCACTTCTAAATACTAAATCCTGTAATTCTATCCTTTGCCCTTTTGTCCTTCTTTCTGTTTGGGTGGCCCTTTGCACCTAAGGGTTAATTTATATGCAGAGTACATTATGCAAAATGCTGGTCTGGATGAAGCACAAGCTGGAGTCAAGTCTGCCAGGAGAAATATCAATAACCTCAGGTAGGCAGATGACACCACCCTTATGGCAGAAAGTGAAGAGGAACTAAAGAGCCTCTTGATGAGGGTGAAAGAGGAGAGTGAAAAAGTTGGCCTAAAACTCAACATCCAAAAAACCAAAGATCATGACATCTGATCCCATCACTTCATGGCAAATAGATGGGCAAACAGTGGAAACAATTACATACTTTCTTTTCTTGGCCCCAAAATCACTGCAGATGGTGACTGCACCCCCCAAATTAAAAGCCATTTGTTCCTTGGAAGAAAACCTGACAAACCCAGACAGTGTATTAAAAAGCAGAGATATCACTTGACTAACAAAGGTCCATAGACTCAAAGTTATGATTTTCCCAGTAGTCGTGTATGGATGTGAAAGTCGAACCATAAGGAAGACTGAGCACAGAAGAATTGATGCTTTCAAATTGTGGTGTTGGAGAATATTCTTGGGAGTCCCTTGGACTGCAAGGAGATCAAACCAGTCAATTCTAAAGGAAATCAACCCTTAATATTCATTGGAGGGACTGATGCTGAAGCTGAAACTTCAATACTTTGGCCACCTAATGCAAAGAGATGACTCATTTGAGAAGACCCTGATGCTGGGAAGAATAGAAGACAGAAGGAGAAGGGGACAACAGAGGACAAGACAGTTGGAAGGTATCACTGAGTCAATGGACATGAGTTTGAGCAAGTTCTGGGAGATGGTGAAGGACAGGGAAGCCTGGTGTGCCACAGACAATGGGTCACAAAGTGTCGGACACGACTAAGGGACTGAACTGACTGATTCCATAACAATGCCTATAATTTGGACCACATTCCTAACTGCTTTGCCATATAATTCCCCAAATTTCTCTTCTTCAACCTGATTCCTAATACATTAATTTTCTTTTTGGCTCACTTCCTCTTCTCCTCTTCTGTATTCCATCTCAGAAATGCATGTCTTCATTCACCACTTCTAAATACTAAATCCTGTAATTCTATCCTTTGCCCTTTTGTCCTTCTTTCTGTTTGGGTGGCCCTTTGCACCTAAGGGTCTTACTTGCACTATAAATTTAATGCTTTCATAAATGAACTCATCTTCCTTTACAAATATACCCCTCTGTGTCTCTTATTCCTCTTAGTAGTTTCAATGTAGTCCTAAGGTCATTTTGGAATCCTCTTTCTCCCACATACCAATGAGAAATATGTACCACAGTATCTCTCACATAACCTTCACTACCTCTGTTATTTCAGCTCCTTATTACCTCTTTCATGGAATACTGCTAAAAATCTCTTAAGTGAGCCCCCTGTTTCAAGTATGGTCTCTCTATTACAAGCTATTCATGGTTACCAAATTAATCTTCATAGGGCAAAGCTCTGCATCACTCCCACAGACATTCACTGGCTTCTTTCTTTATATACAGCAAAACCAAAATTCCTTAGCCTAACATTCAGGGACTACTGTACTTGATTTCAACCTACCTTTCCAAAAATATTTCCCATTAATCATCTCCATATACCCAGAACTTAAGTCAAAGTCAACCATGAGGTGTTTAGTTATTTCCTAAGAAAGCCTTATAACTGCTCACACTATACCTTTATTTAGGCCTTTTGATTTCTTGAAACGTCCTCCCCATTGCCTGTCTTCCAAAGGCATGGTTCAAATATCGATCCCTCAATTCTGAACAGAGACATGAGAAGCTTCCCTACACAACATGGAAATATTTACATGTACTTTATATACTATAACAAACAAAAGTAAAATAAGCAACTAACTTTAAAAGCAATAAAACTCCCAAGTACCAGAAATTATAGTGGAATACAAAATCAGAATATGAGCAGAGGATAAGGTTCAGGAAAGTGCTGGGTCCCAGTAATTCGACATCTATGTAGGGACAGAAGATAGGCTGTAGTCCTATTAGAGGTAGGAAGTTGGAACTTGGCATGGCTCCATGCATAGAAACTGGATTCACAAAATGTTGTCTGGACTTTGATTCCAAAAATGAAACCACATTCCTAACTGCTTTGCCATATAATTCCCCAAATTTCTCTTCTTCAACCTGATTCCTAATACATTAATTTTCTTTTTGGCTCACTTCCTCTTCTCCTCTTCTGTATTCCATCTCAGAAATGCATGTCTTCATTCACCACTTCTAAATACTAAATCCTGTAATTCTATCCTTTGCCCTTTTGTCCTTCTTTCTGTTTGGGTGGCCCTTTGCACCTAAGGGTCTTACTTGCACTATAAATTTAATGCTTTCATAAATGAACTCATCTTCCTTTACAAATATACCCCTCTGTGTCTCTTATTCCTCTTAGTAGTTTCAATGTAGTCCTAAGGTCATTTTGGAATCCTCTTTCTCCCACATACCAATGAGAAATATGTACCACAGTATCTCTCACATAACCTTCACTACCTCTGTTATTTCAGCTCCTTATTACCTCTTTCATGGAATACTGCTAAAAATCTCTTAAGTGAGCCCCCTGTTTCAAGTATGGTCTCTCTATTACAAGCTATTCATGGTTACCAAATTAATCTTCATAGGGCAAAGCTCTGCATCACTCCCACAGACATTCACTGGCTTCTTTCTTTATATACAGCAAAACCAAAATTCCTTAGCCTAACATTCAGGGACTACTGTACTTGATTTCAACCTACCTTTCCAAAAATATTTCCCATTAATCATCTCCATATACCCAGAACTTAAGTCAAAGTCAACCATGAGGTGTTTAGTTATTTCCTAAGAAAGCCTTATAACTGCTCACACTATACCTTTATTTAGGCCTTTTGATTTCTTGAAACGTCCTCCCCATTGCCTGTCTTCCAAAGGCATGGTTCAAATTTCGATCCCTCAGGTCTGAACAGAGACATGAGAAGCTTCCCTACACAACATGGAAATATTTACATGTACTTTATATACTATAACAAACAAAAGTAAAATAAGCAACTAACTTTAAAAGCAATAAAACTCCCAAGTACCAGAAATTATAGTGGAATACAAAATCAGAATATGAGCAGAGGATAAGGTTCAGGAAAGTGCTGGGTCCCAGTAATTCGACATCTATGTAGGGACAGAAGATAGGCTGTAGTCCTATTAGAGGTAGGAAGTTGGAACTTGGCATGGCTCCATGCATAGAAACTGGATTCACAAAATGTTGTCTACCCATTTGTAAAATAACTTAAAGGGCAGTTCTGTTCACTGTCCCAGGACAACTATAAGAAAGTCTAGGTGTACTGGCAGAAAATAATCCATACATGAGAAATCATAATATCCAAGCCTGCTTCACCCCCAGGAAATTAAGAATAGTAACTGGTCCAGATTCAGTGAAGCCAATAGGAACTTGGCAGAAGCAAATGTGAATCTCTGCATCAGTATGCCTTCACAAAACAAGGCTCAGGGGAAAGCAACTCCCACTAAAAAGTGTTCACAGTTAAAAAAAAGAGAAGATGACGAAGAAACAGATCTCACTTATAAAAGTCAGAAGATACAACCAACCAATGGTAAGACTAACACTCAAACCCATAGCTAAGTGAATCTGAAAGAAACAGAAAAGAAGTATATGTCATGTCAAAATAGATGAAGAAATAAATAATGTCATAAGACAAAAAAATATAAAAAGAACAGACATTTTCATTAAAAAACAACCCAACAGCAATATTTGGAACAAAACCATCAATGGACAGGTTAAGCAGCTGATTATCCACAGACAGGCAGAAAATGAGTATATTTGAATTCTACCCATGTGGAAAATACAAAGACTTTAGCAGAGCTTTAAAAGATGGAAAATGTAAAAGAAGCACTAATGGAGGTATTTCAGCAAGAGAAAATAACATTAAATCCCAATGTGAGGAGCAGGATACAATGGTAAAGATGAGCCAAAGACGCCACCACTGCCACCACAAAACAGTAACAAGAATATAAAGGCTTCTATTAGAAGGGAAGTCTAAGATTAAAGCATTCTAAGACCTTTGCTTTGTTCAAAGGGGAGAGAGATGCTACCTTTGGACTTCTGAAAAATAGTATCTGTTAACTGCATGGCAGGATTATATTTACTTATTCTCTGTACTTCCTATGTTTGAAATATTTAACAACATTTTTAGATGCAACCTCCTCTAAATTGACCAGGTAGAATCACTTCCTCCTCTGAATATGCACAGAACTTTATCTCTATCTCTCTTATAAGTACCACGGCTTTTTATACGTTACATGTTCCCTGTTAGATAAGTTTCTTGACAGCAAGATCTATTCACTAAATAACCATTGCTTAAAAATAAAAATAAGCCAAGCTTATAAGTAGAGGGTATAAAATTTTTGAAACTAAATCAACATTCTTGTTACTTAAGGATCTAAAGAATGGTAATGAAAACAGATGTCAAGTAACAATACACAGGACATGAAAAGAGTTATCATCACAGATTATGAAGCTGTGGAGGAAGATAGCAGAAGATTCAAGGAAGATGAGCTGTGTTCAATATTTACAGAGGAAGACAGGAAGGGTTCCTGGAAATTAGAAGATATCCACAATAATCACAGAGGGAGGACACAATGCAGAGTGTAAAATGACATCATTTAAAATAAAAACATTCATATTTTCATAAATAGGTATATTTGAAATTGCTTTGAGATTTTATCATCCACTGTATCATAAGCTGATACATACCATATTGGGGTAAAGCTATAAATGCAAAGAAAAACAAAAAATTCAAACAGATGTATACACACCCAAAGCTAGATATTTTGTAAGATATTTATTTTTCCATTCAAAGTACCTTCTCGAAAATTCTATTTCATACACTGGAATCTGAATCATGTTGATAATTTAGATAAGTCTCTAAAGCAAACAATAAGACAAAGTCAAGTGGATAAAATAACTGATGTTTTGTCTTAATTGTGGAAAATTCTATTTTCCAGCAAGTAAAAACAGGTTCATAAAATATCTACTCAAGGGACCAGTGACTATAAGCTGTAAAACCTGAAAAATATCCAAGAGTTCTGGTTTAATGCATAACAATTTCAATTTTAAGAAGCATTTTATACTTAAGCCCACAAAAATTGGACTTCTGAAAAATAGTATCTGTTAACTGCATGGCAGGATTATATTTACTTATTCTCTGTACTTCCTATGTTTGAAATATTTAACAACATTTTTAGATGCAACCTCCTCTAAATTGACCAGGTAGAATCACTTCCTCCTCTGAATATGCACAGAACTTTATCTCTATCTCTTTATAAGTACCACGGCTTTTTATACGTTACATGTTCCCTGTTAGATAAGTTTCTTGACAGCAAGATCTATTCACTAAATAACCATTGCTTAAAAATAAAAATAAGCCAAGCTTATAAGTAGAGGGTATAAAATTTTTGAAACTAAATCAACATTCTTGTTACTTAAGGATCTAAAGAATGGTAATGAAAACAGATGTCAAGTAACAATACACAGGACATGAAAAGAGTTATCATCACAGATTATGAAGCTGTGGAGGAAGATAGCAGAAGATTCAAGGAAGATGAGCTGTGTTCAATATTTACAGAGGAAGACAGGAAGGGTTCCTGGAAATTAGAAGATATCCACAATAATCACAGAGGGAGGACACAATGCAGAGTGTAAAATGACATCATTTAAAATAAAAACATTCATATTTTCATAAATAGGTATATTTGAAATTGCTTTGAGATTTTATCATCCACTGTATCATAAGCTGATACATACCATATTGGGGTAAAGCTATAAATGCAAAGAAAAACAAAAAATTCAAACAGATGTATACACACCCAAAGCTAGATATTTTGTAAGATATTTATTTTTCCATTCAAAGTACCTTCTCGAAAATTCTATTTCATACACTGGAATCTGAATCATGTTGATAATTTAGATAAGTCTCTAAAGCAAACAATAAGACAAAGTCAAGTGGATAAAATAACTGATGTTTTGTCTTAATTGTGGAAAATTCTATTTTCCAGCAAGTAAAAACAGGTTCATAAAATATCTACTCAAGGGACCAGTGACTATAAGCTGTAAAACCTGAAAAATATCCAAGAGTTCTGGTTTAATGCATAACAATTTCAATTTTTAAGAAGCATTTTTAATACTTAAGCCCACAGAAAATTGGCACTGTCTCCCAAAAGCTAAACCACAGCACCACTTTGGGAAAAAAATAATCTATGCCCATTATCATAAGTAATGTGCTAATGTAATCAATTTTACCAAAAATGAAGTTTTTCTGGAATAGAACTCCTCAATAGACTAGTCAGTCAGCAGGTTAAACACCATTTGGACCAAAGACTTCATGTGCAAAGAAAATATTTTTCTCTTATTTAAAAAAATTATAGTCTTATTTTCAGTATTCTGACTTGCTTCCAGACTACATTTTTAAGCAATGTGTTATGCCTTTGTACATTCTGGTATAATATTTTAAATAAAAACACATTTTAATCAGTTACATATGACTTACTTTGAAAATCATATGTTTTTAAGGTTTAATTTTACAAAACTTGCTTTAATATACTACAAAACTTCTTTATAATTAAACACCTAAAATTTCTTATTTTATTATTCTAAAAGATTAAAGAAAGAAAGAAAACCTATTTTCCTGAATTCTACCTTTTGGTAGAAAAATTATTTTTACCTGTCATTCCAGAGTTCATAGAACAAGCCAGATAATATTCTCATCTCTAGATCATGCTTTGAAGTAGACCTGCCACAATGAGTTAGTAAAAGTAAAAAAAGAAATAAAATACAAACTAAGATCATTTGTGGTATATGTTGTTGTTTAGTCATTAAGTTGTGTCTGACTCTTTACGATCCCATGGACTATAGCCCATCAGGATTCTCTGTTCATGGGATTTCCCATGCAAGGATACCAGAGTGGGTTGCCATTTCTTCCTCCAGGGGATCTTCCCGACCCAGGGATTGAACCAGCATATCCTGTATTGCAGGCAGGTTCTTTACACTGAGACCCCAGGGAAGCCCCCAGTCATGATATAGTTTGTTCCTGATTGGCCTCCATTTGTAAAAGCTAATGTTTTGTGGCTCTAAAGATATTTTTATTTGAAATGATATAAAATAAATACCAAGTGAATCCAATCTCATCTTTTAAACATATATTTAAAATTAACTGTACATGTGGTTACTGAAACTAAATTTTAAATTTTGTAAAATAAATGAGAGGAATAGTGGGTAAAGATAGCATAGACAGTATATAGTAAGGGAAGTAACACAGAACCCTAAAATTTGAAGGGAACATTAGAAATCATCGTATTTCACTGCTTATTACCAAATAAAGCAAGCCAACCATGCCAAGATACAACCCTGTTCCACAGCAGATGGGCACAGGCTGCAGGACCTCTCAGGGTTCTGCAGACAGGCACCTGAGGACCTGGCCATGCCCATCAGTGGGCTAGTAATTTCCCAGTGTCCCCAAGGCAGCACAGCCAGCTGTGCTAGAACATGGCCACACCTGCCAGCAGCTGCCAATACACAAGGCAGGGCCTGGCAACCATACCAGTACAACCATAGTACTCAACCCTCCTCAACAGAAGAGCCTGCATACACCATTATGGGAAAAGTCCTAGAACACAGAGCTCTGGTAACCTGAGAGGAGGGTGCTGCTGTGCCTCATAGGACATTCCCTACATAAGAACACTTTTCCAAGATTAGGAAATGTAACCAACCTACCTAGTACACAGAAATAAAAACAGAGAATTAAATAAAACAAGACAACAGAAGAAACAAGATAAAACCTCAGAATAATTATGCAGAGTTAAAGAAAGCAATCTACCCAATAGAGTTCAGGTACTGATCATAAAGGTACTCAATAAATTAAGGAGAAAAATGTATGAAAACAGTGAGAAGTCAATCTAACAAAGAACCAGAAAATCTAAAGAAAAATCAAACAGAGCTGAAAAATACAGTAATTAAATTTTTTAAAAAAACACACACTAAAAGGAATCAACAGTAGATTAAATGATAGAGAGGAATGGATTAGTGAAGTGAAAGAAAAACTAGTAAAAATCATACAAGTAGAACATAAGAAAGAGTAAATAATGTGGACAGTTTCAGAGACAACAGGATAATATCAGGTCTTCCCTGGTGGCTAAGCAGTAAAGAATTTGCCTGCCAGTGCAGGAGACACAGGTCCCATCCCTGGGTGGGGAAGCTCCCCTGGAAGAGGAAATGGCAACCCACTCCAGTATTCTTACCTGAGAAATCCCATGGACAGAAGGCCCTGGTGAGTTACAGTTCATGGGGTCACAAAAGAGTCTCTTAAACTGCTAAGAGGCATGACTTAGCAATTAAACAATAACAAGGATGAAATCAAGCATACTAATACTGATATTATATATAGGAATCACAGAGAAGAGAAAGAAGCAGAGAAATTTATTTGAAGAAATAATAGCTGAAAAATTTCCTACTCTGGAAAAGGAAACAGATATTCAAGTCCAGGAAGCACAGAAGAGTCCTAAATGAACCAAAGATATAGCCATTGTGGAAAACAGTATGGAGGCTCCTCAAACAATTAAAAATAGAATATCTGATTCAGTCATTGCAATCCTGAATATATAACCAAAGAAATGAAAACACTAATTTGAAAAGACATATGCACCCCAATTTTCATAGGAATATTAATTACAATCAGTAAGACACAGAAGCAACCAAAATGACCGTCAACATACAAAAGGACAAAAAAAAAGATAATACGTATGTACACGTACACATACACACACACACAACACAGAACAATTAGTTTCCCTTGAAAACAAATGAAATTTTGCCACTTAAAATAACATGGATGGGCTTCCCTGGTGGTACAGTGGGTAAGGACACCACCTTGCAGTGCAAGGGGCTCCAGTTCAATCCCTGGCCTGGGAAGATTCCACGTGCCTCAGAGCGGCTGGACCAATGTGTCCAACTACCGAGCCAGAGCTCTGGAGCGCATGCGCTCGAGCCGGTGCTCTGCAGTGAAGAGAGTCCACTGTGATGGGAGGCCCACACAAGCCAAAGAACAAAGATGGATGAAAATGGATGAATGAAAGACCAATAAAAGTGGCCAAAAAAAAAAAAAGGATGGACCTGGAGGTATTATGCTTAGTGAAATAAGTCAGAAAGAGAAAGAAAATACTGTTTTCACTTACATGTAAAATCTAAACAATAAAACAAGTGAATGAATATAGCAAAACATAAACAGACTCACAGATACAGAGAACAGGTCAATAGTTACCAGAGGGGAAGTGGGGGGTGGGCAAGATAGGTAAAGGAAATCAGGAGGTACAAATTACTAGATATAAAATAAATAAGCTACAAGAATGTAATATACAACACAGGAAATAAAGCCAATATTTTATAATAACTTTATATACAGTACAATCTATAAAAATATTGAATCACTGTTGTACACTTGAAACACATATAATAAATCAATTATTTATCAAAAAAAGAGATCATCTATCTTTTTCCTGTCAAATATCTCTAAACACAAGTCAAAGTACCTGACTCTTATATTTTTCATGATACATTACAGACTCAGAAAATGGATTTTTTAAAAAATAGAAATGCTACCTATGTTTCAGAGAATACTTCTAAACATAGTAGGTAGCTATACTTTTGGAAATATTCTTATTTCTAAAGAAGTTTACCTTGAACAAGAAAGTATACTGCTGAGACTTAATGAGTGAAACGCACTTGCACCTAGAAGATGCTATTAAGTGGTACTTAGTAGCTATGAAACTCTGATTCATAACTTCACATTAGTTCCTTAATTGCAATGACTGAATTTTTCATTAGGTAACCAAATACTTATTTTATTATCTTTGGGAAACTGTTATAATCATATTTACAGTAAAAATTTTCTAAAGATTTATTTTCTCACAGTGAACAAAGCTTTAACACTTCTTAATAGCCATGCTTGTGTGAAAACTCCTTGAATCCTCATTTATTTTTTCCAAGAATAGTTAGAACAATAAAATGGTTCTCTGTACAAGTCAGAAAACCAGAGATAATTCCTCATAGAGAATTATTAGTGCTAGAAATCCAAACTGAAGTGCCTGGCTTCCCAGGACTCAGACAATTGTAGTTTTGTAATTCTTAGGAGATTTTGCAATTCTTAAGAAATCAGGAAAAAAAACAGCTTTTATGCTAGTATAAATCAATATACCCTGTAAGCTTTAAAAAATGGTCACATCTTGGCTAATTTGGGCAAACATTTTAGATACTACCAAAATAGGAAACTAAAGTTCTCACATTTAGTATTTTGCAAATAGCACACCATGCTCAAATGAATGTTTCCCATTACATGTAAAATCTAAACAATAAAACAAGTGAATGAATATAGCAAAACATAAACAGACTCACAGATACAGAGAACAGGTCAATAGTTACCAGAGGGGAAGTGGGGGGTGGGCAAGATAGGTAAAGGAAATCAGGAGGTACAAATTACTAGATATAAAATAAATAAGCTACAAGAATGTAATATACAACACAGGAAATAAAGCCAATATTTTATAATAACTTTATATACAGTACAATCTATAAAAATATTGAATCACTGTTGTACACTTGAAACACATATAATAAATCAATTATTTATCAAAAAAAGAGATCATCTATCTTTTTCCTGTCAAATATCTCTAAACACAAGTCAAAGTACCTGACTCTTATATTTTTCATGATACATTACAGACTCAGAAAATGGATTTTTTAAAAAATAGAAATGCTACCTATGTTTCAGAGAATACTTCTAAACATAGTAGGTAGCTATACTTTTGGAAATATTCTTATTTCTAAAGAAGTTTACCTTGAACAAGAAAGTATACTGCTGAGACTTAATGAGTGAAACGCACTTGCACCTAGAAGATGCTATTAAGTGGTACTTAGTAGCTATGAAACTCTGATTCATAACTTCACATTAGTTCCTTAATTGCAATGACTGAATTTTTCATTAGGTAACCAAATACTTATTTTATTATCTTTGGGAAACTGTTATAATCATATTTACAGTAAAAATTTTCTAAAGATTTATTTTCTCACAGTGAACAAAGCTTTAACACTTCTTAATAGCCATGCTTGTGTGAAAACTCCTTGAATCCTCATTTATTTTTTCCAAGAATAGTTAGAACAATAAAATGGTTCTCTGTACAAGTCAGAAAACCAGAGATAATTCCTCATAGAGAATTATTAGTGCTAGAAATCCAAACTGAAGTGCCTGGCTTCCCAGGACTCAGACAATTGTAGTTTTGTAATTCTTAGGAGATTTTGCAATTCTTAAGAAATCAGGAAAAAAAACAGCTTTTATGCTAGTATAAATCAATATACCCTGTAAGCTTTAAAAAATGGTCACATCTTGGCTAATTTGGGCAAACATTTTAGATACTACCAAAATAGGAAACTAAAGTTCTCACATTTAGTATTTTGCAAATAGCACACCATGCTCAAATGAATGTTTCCCATGTAAGAGAGTACACAAATGTTTGTCAATATGTTACAAATGAAAATAAATGAAACTCAAATAGTGAACTACAGAGCATAAGAGAGGGAACTCCTACAAATCACCTAACATTCACTAGAGATATTCACAGACTGAATATGGTTAAGAATATCTACTAATTATGCATTTCTACATAAAATAACATTTTATAAAAAACAATCAAAACCATAAAGTGTCAAACATTAAAGTACTGCAGTAATTATGTGATAAGGATGTTTTAACATTGTCTAATCATAATAAATAGTATGTTAAGTACAACCTAAAAGGAATGTAAGGATATAGTTACATTATACATCATTCCTTTCATTTGTATATAAGGTATCTTTTACATAACAAAAACTAATATATTATCAGACAGCAAAGTTGATTTTATACAAATATGTCTACAGCCATTTCCTCATTCCTACTGTGTTTTCTTTTTTTTTTTTTAATTTTTTATTTATTTATTTATTTTTGTACATGTATGTTCCCAGATCAATCAGATGCATATCCCTTGACCCTCCCCCCACCCAGGTTCCCCCATCCCTCCAGACCATTGCTCCAAGTGGTTGTAGGTACTCCTATTCCCCTAGCACAATGACAATAGCTATCTTTTCTACACATGACAGTATAGGTTCCCATGTTACTCCCTCCCATTGTTCGGTATCCTGTGTTTTCTTTTAAGTGGATAATACTTTCAAATGGTTGACAGACTGTCTTTGAGTCTTGTGTCAGGAAAATGTAAATTTATACAAGTATAAAAAAAAAAAGATTAAGAATGATCTCTAAGAACAGAATACAGATTCCTAACCAGTCTATGCTTTAACACTCTATAACTAGCAATGTTTAAAATCAAATTTTATTATGAAAGATTGAAAAAAGTTTAATTACATGAATTTTTCCTAGTTGCTTTCTTTTCTTTCATGGCTCAAAGGCATTTCAGTCTGCAGTGATCCAAAAAAAAATGCATATTTTGCCATAACTATCATCTGCTGACAAAATACGTGGAACAGAAAATAGATTAACAGAGTTACTAGTTTAACTTATTTCTACTTAGTAGTCCTTGATGACTCATATTCCAATCACAAAAAGAAAAAAGCATTGATAAAGTTCACATCAACAGAAACCTATACTACTATATGCAAAAGAGACAACCAATGTGAATATGCTGTAAGACAAAGGGAACTTATATGGGGGCTATACAACAACTTGGAGGGGTTGGGGGCAGGGACTGGGAGAAGGGCTCAGAGGGGAGAGTCAAGGGTATACCTATGACAGATTTGGGTTTATGTATAGCTGTAAGCAACAAAACTCTGTAAAAGTAAAATAAAAATAGTTTTTTAAAAAAGCCTGAAACTCAACATTCAACAAACTAAGGTCACTGCAGTTGGTCCCATCACTTCATGGCAAATAGAGGGGAAAAACATGGAGGCAGAGATAGATTTTATTTTCTTGAGCTCCAAAAGCACTGCAGACAGTGACTTCAGCCATGAACTTAAAACATATTTGCTCCTTGGAAGGAAGAACATAGCATTAAATAGCAGAGACATAACTTTGCTGACTAATGTCTGTATAATCAAAGCTATGGTTTTTCCGGTAATCATGTATGAATGTGAGAGTTGGACCATAAAGAAGGCTGAGTGCTGAAGAATTGATACTTTTAAACTAGGCTGCCAGAGAAAACTCTTGAGAGTCCCTTGGGTTGCAAGGAGATCAAACCAGTCAGTCCTAAAGAAATCAACCCTGAATATTCATTAGAAGGACTGATGCTGAGGCTGAAGCTGGAGTTCTAATACTTTGGTCACCTGACGCCAAGAGTTGACTCATTAGAAAAGACCCTGATACTGGGAAAGACTGAAAGCAAAAGGAGAAGGGAGTGGAAGATGATGAGATGGTTGGATAGCATCACTGACTCAGTGAACAAGAATTTGAGTGAGGAGAAGATAGTGGAGGATACAGGGGCCTGGCATGCTACAGTCCATGGAGTTGCAAAGCGTTGGGCACGACTTAGCAACTGAACTCCAACAACAATCTTACACCTTATACCTTAAGAAATTAGAAAAAGAACTAAATCCACAACTAGTAAAAAGAAGGAAATTACAATCATTAGGATGAACATAAATGAACCAAAGAACAACAACAACAGCAAGTCAGCAAATCCAGTTAGTATTTCAAAAAGATTGGCAAAATTGACATTTAGCTAGACCAACCAAAAAAAATTGACAAAAGATGCAAATAACTAAAAAATAACCATGAGCAACTGTATGCCAACAAATTAGATAACCTAGACTTATAGACAATTCCTGGAAAAAAATTATCTAAACTGACTCAATAAAAAACAGAAAATCTCAATAGACCTATAACAAGTAAGAATTGTAGCAGCAATAAAAAAGCTCCCAACAAGGAAAAGTCCAGAAACAGGTGGCTTCATTGTTGAATTTCACAAAATATTTAAAGAAGAATTAAAAACAATCCTTTTCAAACTTTTCCAAAAAGTAAAAGAGAAACACTTTGTAACTCATTCTATGAGGTACTTCTCTGGAAGTCCAATGGTTAAGGCTCTGCACCCCCAATGTATGGGGCACAAGTTCAATCCCAGGCTGGAGAACTAAGATTCCATATGTTGCATGACCAGAAAAAAAAAAAAAGAGAGAAAGATAACTCATTCTATGAGGCCAGTATTACCAATATCAAAGCCAAACACTGATACAAGAAAATTATAACCAATATCTCTTATCAATATAGCTGTAAAAACCCTCAACAAAATATTAGAAAAACAAATTCAACACCATATTAAAAGAATTACATACTATGACTAAGTGAGATTTAGCCCAAGAATATAAGGGTGGTTCATCATAGGAAAATCAATAGGCTATTATATACCACATTAATAGAACAAAGGGAAAAAAAAATGACTGTTTCAATTAACACAGAAAAATCATTTGAGAAACTTTTCATAACAAAAACATCAGAGAACTAGAAAGGAATCTCCTTTACACTAAGTTAAGGGCATTTATGAAAAAATGACAGCAGACGTCATACTCAATGGTGAAAGAATGAAAGCTTTGCTGCTAAGATGGAGAACAAAGACAAGGATGCCTGCTTTCACTACAGCTGTTTAATACTGTACTGGAATTTCTAAGAAAACTATCTGGGCAAGAAAACAAATAAAAGGTATCAAAACTGAAAACAAGGGAAACTCTCTCTATCTATATAGAATACATGATCCTATATTTAGAAAATCTTAAAGAATCTATAAAATGGTCACTGGAGTTAACACCACAGCAAAGCTGCAGGCTACAAGATCAACACACAGAAATCAATTATGTACACTAGCAACAAATGTTTCAAGAAAGAAATCGAGTAAATAATTTCATTTCAATAGCATCTAAAATTATAAAACACCAGAAAATAAATCTGACCAAAGAGGCGAACACTTGTACTTTGAAAACTACAAACATTGCTGAGAGAAATTAAAGAAGACCTGTATGTGGAAAAATATTCTACATTAATGGATTAAAAAATTAATATTGTTAAGACATTAGTACTACACCATACAATCTATAGATTCAGTGCAATTATTTTTTGAGGGGAGGCCTCATCATGCAGCATTTGGGATCTTATTCCATGACCATGGATCCATGTGACCCCTGGAGTGGAAATGCAGAATCTTAACTTCTGGACCACTAGTTAAGTCCCTTAATACAATTTTTATTAAAATTACAACAGCAATTCTTTTTATAGAAATAGGAAAAAACTGGCAGGAATGGCCCAAATGTCCCTCAATAAACGAACATATATATAAACTGCAGAATATTCAAATAATAGAAGATCGACCAAAAAAAGAAATGATACATATTATAATGTAGACGAGTTTTGAAAATATTATGTATGAAAGAAACTAAACACAAAGATCACATATTGTTTGATTTCATTTACAAAATATACAGGGAATTACATATTTTTTAGAAAGGGTATCACTTCCATTGATATGAAATAAAACCTTCAGCTAGAACTTAAGAGATCTACCATCTCAGAAAAAAGCAATGAATGATAGGACCAAAAAGAGGGGGATGTTATGATTAACTCCGATGTGAAAAGCATGGGTTCAGAAAGCGCTATTGATGTGAAGAAAGATACAACTACATTGGCTTAAGTTTTGGATCGCATAACAGGATTCCAACTAAAAACAGATGGCACCGTCTGCTTAAGATAACCTGCAGAAAGTTTATTTACAAAAGGACTACTTCCAGAAGTAAAGAAGCAGAGAATAAAAGGGACAGCTCAGAAACCCATAGTACGAGCAGAGGCATTGCTACTCTAGGTTCAACAAATAAGTGTGGCTCTAAGAACCCAAAGAGAGAGAATACATGAGCCTATATTTAGAAAATCTTAAAGAATCTATAAAATGGTCACTGGAGTTAACACCACAGCAAAGCTGCAGGCTACAAGATCAACACACAGAAATCAATTATGTACACTAGCAACAAATGTTTCAAGAAAGAAATCGAGTAAATAATTTCATTTCAATAGCATCTAAAATTATAAAACACCAGAAAATAAATCTGACCAAAGAGGCGAACACTTGTACTTTGAAAACTACAAACATTGCTGAGAGAAATTAAAGAAGACCTGTATGTGGAAAAATATTCTACATTAATGGATTAAAAAATTAATATTGTTAAGACATTAGTACTACACCATACAATCTATAGATTCAGTGCAATTATTTTTTGAGGGGAGGCCTCATCATGCAGCATTTGGGATCTTATTCCATGACCATGGATCCATGTGACCCCTGGAGTGGAAATGCAGAATCTTAACTTCTGGACCACTAGTTAAGTCCCTTAATACAATTTTTATTAAAATTACAACAGCAATTCTTTTTATAGAAATAGGAAAAAACTGGCAGGAATGGCCCAAATGTCCCTCAATAAACGAACATATATATAAACTGCAGAATATTCAAATAATAGAAGATCGACCAAAAAAAGAAATGATACATATTATAATGTAGACGAGTTTTGAAAATATTATGTATGAAAGAAACTAAACACAAAGATCACATATTGTTTGATTTCATTTACAAAATATACAGGGAATTACATATTTTTTAGAAAGGGTATCACTTCCATTGATATGAAATAAAACCTTCAGCTAGAACTTAAGAGATCTACCATCTCAGAAAAAAGCAATGAATGATAGGACCAAAAAGAGGGGGATGTTATGATTAACTCCGATGTGAAAAGCATGGGTTCAGAAAGCGCTATTGATGTGAAGAAAGATACAACTACATTGGCTTAAGTTTTGGATCGCATAACAGGATTCCAACTAAAAACAGATGGCACCGTCTGCTTAAGATAACCTGCAGAAAGTTTATTTACAAAAGGACTACTTCCAGAAGTAAAGAAGCAGAGAATAAAAGGGACAGCTCAGAAACCCATAGTACGAGCAGAGGCATTGCTACTCTAGGTTCAACAAATAAGTGTGGCTCTAAGAACCCAAAAGAGAGAGACTAGTTTAAGAAAGGACTGTCTTGAAAGCAGGGGTGATTTTTTTTGAAGGACAGAGCCAGCATATGGAGACCTATATGGGAATAAATACCTTTACAAAACTCCCCTCCTGCTCTCTAATTTCCTGTTGAGGTTGTCCACTGCCTATTCCTACTTCAACCTGGAAACGAAAAGGTGCAGGAGCCAGTGACGGAGTCGATACAAGTCAGTATCCTAGGGTAACAGAGCAAAGTAGAGAAGGGAAAAGATTGGATTTGAAAGCGCTAACACAAGATATCCATCAAGAAGAGCATTTCCAAGTTTCATGTCCTCTTCCCAGATATATCCAATCAAGTACCCCAAGTTACTAACTCAGTTCCAGATGGACTAACATGGTAATTCTGTTTACCTCGGGAAAGTAAGTGAGTATAGCCTTACAAGAAGTACATCACAGGGCTTCCCCTGGTGGTCCAGTGGGTAAGGACACTGCCTTGCAGTGCAAGGGGCGCTGGTTCAATCCCTGGCCTGGGAAGATCCCACGTGCCACGGAGCGGCTGGACCAATGTGTCCAATTACCGAGCTGGAGCTCTGGAGCGCATGCGCCCAGTGCCGGTGCTCTGCAACGACAGACACCACCGTCATGGGAGGCCCACAGGAGCCAAAGAACAAAGACGGATGAAAATGGAGAAATTAAAGACCAATAGAAGTGGCCCGCCCGCTCCCCTCCCTCCCCAACCCGACCCCCGCCCAAAATAAATAAATAAATAAATCTTTAAAAAAAAAAAAAAAAAAGAAGTACATCACAGATTAGAAACCTCTGACACAGAGGGCTAACTGTAAAGTTACACAAGAATTTTCAACTCCTAGGTCAGCAGCCTCTAACCCCTACGTTGTTCAAAAGTCAACTGTAAACTGAAACTATATTACCAGTACTTTTGTATAAACTGTGATTAAATAGATATATACACAGGTTCTTTAATTAATGAGTTATGTTGCACAACTTTTTTTTAAAATGTTCAAACCACTTAAGAATATTATTTTACAACCCGGATTTCTTTTAATTAATTTTAGGTCAGAGGCATTGCTACTCTAGGTTCAACAAATAAGTGTGGCTCTAAGAACCCAAAAGAGAGAGACTAGTTTAAGAAAGGACTGTCTTGAAAGCAGGGGTGATTTTTTTTGAAGGACAGAGCCAGCATATGGAGACCTATATGGGAATAAATACCTTTACAAAACTCCCCTCCTGCTCTCTAATTTCCTGTTGAGGTTGTCCACTGCCTATTCCTACTTCAACCTGGAAACGAAAAGGTGCAGGAGCCAGTGACGGAGTCGATACAAGTCAGTATCCTAGGGTAACAGAGCAAAGTAGAGAAGGGAAAAGATTGGATTTGAAAGCGCTAACACAAGATATCCATCAAGAAGAGCATTTCCAAGTTTCATGTCCTCTTCCCAGATATATCCAATCAAGTACCCCAAGTTACTAACTCAGTTCCAGATGGACTAACATGGTAATTCTGTTTACCTCGGGAAAGTAAGTGAGTATAGCCTTACAAGAAGTACATCACAGGGCTTCCCCTGGTGGTCCAGTGGGTAAGGACACTGCCTTGCAGTGCAAGGGGCGCTGGTTCAATCCCTGGCCTGGGAAGATCCCACGTGCCACGGAGCGGCTGGACCAATGTGTCCAATTACCGAGCTGGAGCTCTGGAGCGCATGCGCCCAGTGCCGGTGCTCTGCAACGACAGACACCACCGTCATGGGAGGCCCACAGGAGCCAAAGAACAAAGACGGATGAAAATGGAGAAATTAAAGACCAATAGAAGTGGCCCGCCCGCTCCCCTCCCTCCCCAACCCGACCCCCGCCCAAAATAAATAAATAAATAAATCTTTAAAAAAAAAAAAAAAAAAGAAGTACATCACAGATTAGAAACCTCTGACACAGAGGGCTAACTGTAAAGTTACACAAGAATTTTCAACTCCTAGGTCAGCAGCCTCTAACCCCTACGTTGTTCAAAAGTCAACTGTAAACTGAAACTATATTACCAGTACTTTTGTATAAACTGTGATTAAATAGATATATACACAGGTTCTTTAATTAATGAGTTATGTTGCACAACTTTTTTTTAAAATGTTCAAACCACTTAAGAATATTTGATTTACTTAATTTTTCTCAGATTTATTCCGTTTGCAGCTGTTGGATTTCTTGGAAGATTTTGTAAGATATGTAAACTGGGATTTTAAGGAATCTGCATCAGAGTTTTAAAACTGCAGTTAGAATATTGACTAAAATTCTGAGTTACCTGAACATTAAGAAAAATGATTATTTTACATAAAAAACACTGAATTCATAAGTAAAATAAAATCTGTAAGTCAAGACTAAAACCTTAGGCTTCCCTGGTGGCTCAGTAGTAAATAATTTGCCTATCAATGCAGGAGACATAAGTTTGATCCCTGATCTGATAAGATCCAACAGGCCACAGAGCAACTGAGCCAAGGTGCCACAACTACTGAAGTTCATGCACCCTAGAGCCTATGCTCCACAACAAGAGAAGTCACTGCAATGAAAAGCGTACACATCACAACTAGATAGTAGCCTCCGCTCACCACAACTAGATAAAAGTCTGTTCAGCAACAAAGACCTAGTAAAGCTAAAAATAAATGAATATTTTAAAAAAAAAGAATAAAAGCTTAATTTGGTTTACCTGTATAGTAATTTACATATGAGTAATTGTATAAATTCCTTCCAAAGGTCGACAAAAGGTCAATATATATTCTGTTTACAAATGGTATAAATTAAAACCATACTCAACACATGAAAATAAAGGGATTTTTTAAAATTTCACATACAAGCAAATACTGACAGGAAAGGAAGCTGGTTTAATACATTGTTAATAATGCATTTATAAGTTTAAAACACAAGTCATTATTAATAGGAATACAGAAGAAACTTACACATTAATAAAAGGAGCAATCCCTAATAAGATTTAAGAAGTGTGTGTGTGTGTGTGTGTGTGCTCATTCATGCTCAGTCTTGTCTGACTCTGCGAACACATGAACTATAGTTCGTGTCAGGCTCCTCTGCCCATGGAATTTTCCAGGCAAGAACACTGGAATGAGTTGCCATTTCCCATCCAACTGGATCTTTCTTTTTCAAGGATTGAACCCACATCTCCTGCATCAGCAGGCGGACTCTTTACCATTGCACCACTTGGGAAACCCTTAATAAATTCCTTGTTGTTCAGTCCCTAAGTGGTGTCCAACTTGGCACACCAGGCTTCCCTATCCTTCACTATCTCCTGGGGTTTGCTCAAACTCCTGTCTATTGAGAAAATGATAGCATCCAACCATCTCATTCTCTGTCACCCGCTTCTCCTACTCCCTTTAAGGTTTCCCAGCATCGGGGTCTTTCCCAATGAGCTGGCTTTTTGCATCAGGTGGCAAAAGTATTGGAGGCTCAGCTTAATAAACTTGCATACAACTAAAAAGTAGCCTCAAAGTTTATAAGGGAAAAATTCCTGTGAAAATATCTGTAATATCTATGCAAATTCTCTTACAGTAAGTTAGACAATTTGTAGATAACCAGTTAACTTAGAAATCATGACCTTTTATGAAAACTCAAAAATAGAGAGGTTTAAAATTTTTAAACTTTTATAGTAGAAAACAACATAGACTCTCATTTTCTTATATCTCATGGTATATGTTTGAAATTAAAGTTACCATACATATTCATGATCAAGGGACTTCTCTGGTGGCCAGTCATTAAGAATCCCTGCCATGCAGGAGACACAAATTCGATCCCTGGTCATGGAACTAGGGATCATGTCACGGAACATGGATCCCACATGCCACCAGGCAACTGAGCCCATGCACCACAATTACTGAGCCTGTGCTCCAGAGCCCATCCTCTGCAACAGGAGAAGCCACAAGAAGAAGCCTGCGCACCAGTCCCTGTTTGCCACGACCAGAGAACATGCACTGCAGTGAAGACCCAGTGCAGCCAAAAATAAGTAAATAAATAAAAATTTTAAAAATATTCACGATCAGTAAATTACTCCCTTGTCTCCAGCCATTCTACCTACACCATCCAGATGCCTGATGTTGTATTATAATAGTAATCTTTCTATAAGAGCCCTTCGTCATGTCACTTCCTGATTAACATTTTTCCATTAGTTTCCCATCAGCTATATAATAAAATTCCAACTCTAGCAAGACACAGAAGACTTTAAGCTGGCTTGATTATTTCTCCAGTCTCATTGTTTAGTGTCTCTTCTCCTTGTCCTGCCCCACCCCCAATATTTTCTATTCAAACATTAACAAAGAACTTGTAATTCCTGAAATACAATCTTCTGGGTCAGGCTTCTGAGCCTTCACGTATGCTTTTCTTTCTACTACAAAGTCTTTCTCCTCCTAACAGTTTGGCAAATATCTAGTCATCCTTTACACCCTACTTAGGTATTAGTTCTTGCAAAAGTTTCCTCAGATTTACTTTCACTCTTCCTCCAAAACAAACATAATGACTGACTATAGGCTGTTTTCTGAATTTTATCCCACTTTAACATAACTCTATTTCTGTCTTATCTTGAAGAGTTTATGAAACAAATTTTTATCTGAAAATCTTTTTATCAACTCATATTTTCCATTTCTTCTCTAATATAAAATGGTTAAGACTTGCTTTGCTTATAAAACAAATGAACAAGACAGGGAAAAAGGAAAAAAATAAAGAACTCACAAAAATGCTTTTAAGACTGAACACAATGAAAACAATCCCAAAATGATATACTTATTAAATAATGTCATAAACAAGAAATAGAAAGGAAAGCTTTATATCCTGAGTGACAAAAAAGGTGAAGCTAAATATGTCTTTTATAAACAATCTATGGCACTCTAATGACTAAACGAATTTTCTAACACACTCTACTGTTTACATTTCTATCTATTTTAGGAATGAACACTTAAGACACACCCTTTCTGATATGATAGGAGCCCCTGAAGTAATTTCCAGTAGAATCCAGCATGATTAGAAGATAGTATTTCATTAAATTTATTATCTTTTTCTAAGCAACTTATTTTTTTTTTCTTGAAGTATGGTTGATTTACAATACTGAGTTAGTTTCAAGTTTCAGTAAAGTGATTCAGTTATATATATTTTTCAGATTGTTTTCCATTATAGGTTATTATAAGATACTGAATATTATTCCTTGTGCTATACAGTAAATTCTTATTGTTTATCTATTTTATGTACAGTAGCTTGTATCTGCTAATCCCATAGTGGCCATTTATAGGTCTTTGGAGAAATGTTGTTGGTTGTATCATTTTCAATTTTTTTTTCCCATTCCACAAGTTGTCTTTTTGTTTTGTTGATGGTTTCCTTTGCTATGCAAAAGCTTTAAGGTTTGATTAGATCCCATTTATTTATTTATGATTTTATTTCTTTTGCTTTGAGAGATTGATCTAAGAAAATACTGCTATAATCTATGTCAGAAAATGTTTTGCCTGTGTTCTCTTCTAGGAATTTTATCGCATCAGGTCTTATAGTTAGGTCTCTCAACAATTTAGGCAACTTATTTTTAAAGTATTTTAAACATAAAAACAATATCTTTTTGTAATATGCTTTTAAAAATACCCTTCAGTGTTATTTTTATATATCAGAAGCATAAGGGGCTTTCATAATTTCTATACGGCAATACGATTTCTCAGAGTATAATTAGCAATATAAAATAAATACTTAAAATTTATGAAGTTCTTATTTCTGAGAAGTCTTTGTTACAGTAAGTCCTTCTCTTATCTATTTGCAAATCATTTTTACATTATAGGACTATATAAACTGAGCAAGGACACCCACCTGGCTGACCATTTGTCATTTTCTTTAGGAAAAGAGGCAGTTAACTATCAACCTTTTCAATATTACAATACAGAAAACATTTTGCCTCCTTCAATAGTTAATAAACTTTTGTTTCACTCAAATTTCCAGGTCCTAATCATCAGGTGTACTAAATCACAAACTAACCACAGAAATGCCAGGAAGCATTTTAACATCTTTGCAGGACACAGAAGTCCTAGATATAGATCCGCAAGAGCTTATTCTATATGCATAACCTGTATGGATAACATGTTTCAGTTCTATGATACTGTAGCTACATTCATATCTACAGGTAACTGCAGAGCGAGATTATATCATGCTTAGCTTAAAATTAACCCTGGAAAATTCATTACTTGAAAAAAGACACAGTTCCACATTGATTTACCCTTGTTCTAAAACATATAATACTTTTAGCCTTTCTTCTCTTTTCCACCCAGCATACATCTGAAAATTTTAAAAGCTACTAAATTAGGTATAGGTGCCCTAGCCACCAGCAACTTAGAAGGTAGAATGTAACACATTTACTTGCTTTGTATAATTTTTTATCTTGATAGAAATGCTTAGAAAAAAAGATAAAATAAATGAAAATTCCTCTCTCCCCACCCTACCCCCTAGTACTCAATGGCTGGATATATAATTGATGCTAATGAGAAAAAAAGAAAAAACAAACAGTTGAAGGATCACCCCATTGTTTTCCCTTTTTTTTTTGAGAGATTGATCTAAGAAAATACTGCTATAATCTATGTCAGAAAATGTTTTGCCTGTGTTCTTTTAGGAATTTTATCGCATCAGGTCTTATAGTTAGGTCTCTCAACAATTTAGGCAACTTATTTTTAAAGTATTTTAAACATAAAAACAATATCTTTTTGTAATATGCTTTTAAAAATACCCTTCAGTGTTATTTTTATATATCAGAAGCATAAGGGGCTTTCATAATTTCTATACGGCAATACGATTTCTCAGAGTATAATTAGCAATATAAAATAAATACTTAAAATTTATGAAGTTCTTATTTCTGAGAAGTCTTTGTTACAGTAAGTCCTTCTCTTATCTATTTGCAAATCATTTTTACATTATAGGACTATATAAACTGAGCAAGGACACCCACCTGGCTGACCATTTGTCATTTTCTTTAGGAAAAGAGGCAGTTAACTATCAACCTTTTCAATATTACAATACAGAAAACATTTTGCCTCCTTCAATAGTTAATAAACTTTTGTTTCACTCAAATTTCCAGGTCCTAATCATCAGGTGTACTAAATCACAAACTAACCACAGAAATGCCAGGAAGCATTTTAACATCTTTGCAGGACACAGAAGTCCTAGATATAGATCCGCAAGAGCTTATTCTATATGCATAACCTGTATGGATAACATGTTTCAGTTCTATGATACTGTAGCTACATTCATATCTACAGGTAACTGCAGAGCGAGATTATATCATGCTTAGCTTAAAATTAACCCTGGAAAATTCATTACTTGAAAAAAGACACAGTTCCACATTGATTTACCCTTGTTCTAAAACATATAATACTTTTAGCCTTTCTTCTCTTTTCCACCCAGCATACATCTGAAAATTTTAAAAGCTACTAAATTAGGTATAGGTGCCCTAGCCACCAGCAACTTAGAAGGTAGAATGTAACACATTTACTTGCTTTGTATAATTTTTTATCTTGATAGAAATGCTTAGAAAAAAAGATAAAATAAATGAAAATTCCTCTCTCCCCACCCTACCCCCTAGTACTCAATGGCTGGATATATAATTGATGCTAATGAGAAAAAAAGAAAAAACAAACAGTTGAAGGATCACCCCAGAAGGTAACAACCTAATTCTGCTGCGTTTCAGACATATGGCCTAAACCAAGTGATTTTCCTGCAGTTTCCCCATCTGTTAAATGTATGTGATAATAATAAAACAAAACAATAGTAAACAATAAAATCTGCATACATCTCCCAGGACTGTGGTCAAGAACCAAATGAGATGATGTGCTTTGAAATCACAAAGTACTCTCAAATTACATAATAGTATTGATGAAGGCACATTTACTCAGTTATTTCACTGTTATTTTTTCCAGTAGCAATTTATAAAGTGGCTCAGAGATCTATAGGAGCTAATCTGGAAAGATAAATAACATAATTCAGCATGCATTAGAAGAATCACATGTGATGATTTACATGGTTCTAATTTAATTAACAAATTCATGGAAAGTCAAATGACAAAATAACTAAGAGAGAACCTAATGGTTAGAAACACATTTGTAAATAAAGGCACTGATGACTTTATCGTCAATCAGGACAGGCTCAGTTTTGCAGGAGGAATGAATAATCCAAACATTTCAGTGGTTAACTCTAATAGAGGAGGTTTATTTCTTGCTCACATGATCTATTAGGAAGGGAAATATGGCAGATCCTCAAACAGAATGGGTTTAGAGGCATTCACCCTCCACCCAGCTGAAAATCCACCTGTAACTGTATAGCCCATCCTTGGAATACTTGGTCAGGATATGAAGAATCAACCAAATGTGGATTGTGCCATACTGTAGCACACACTTATCTTTAACCCTGGAAAATTCATTACTTGAAAAAGACACAGTTCCACCCTTGTTCTAAAACATATAATACTTTTAGCCTTTCTTCTCTTTTCCACCCAGCATACATCTGAAAATTTTAAAAGCTACTAAATTAGGTATAGGTGCCCTAGCCACCAGCAACTTAGAAGGTAGAATGTAACACATTTACTTGCTTTGTATAATTTTTTATCTTGATAGAAATGCTTAGAAAAAAAGATAAAATAAATGAAAATTCCTCTCTCCCCACCCTACCCCCTAGTACTCAATGGCTGGATATATAATTGATGCTAATGAGAAAAAAAGAAAAAACAAACAGTTGAAGGATCACCCCAGAAGGTAACAACCTAATTCTGCTGCGTTTCAGACATATGGCCTAAACCAAGTGATTTTCCTGCAGTTTCCCCATCTGTTAAATGTATGTGATAATAATAAAACAAAACAATAGTAAACAATAAAATCTGCATACATCTCCCAGGACTGTGGTCAAGAACCAAATGAGATGATGTGCTTTGAAATCACAAAGTACTCTCAAATTACATAATAGTATTGATGAAGGCACATTTACTCAGTTATTTCACTGTTATTTTTTCCAGTAGCAATTTATAAAGTGGCTCAGAGATCTATAGGAGCTAATCTGGAAAGATAAATAACATAATTCAGCATGCATTAGAAGAATCACATGTGATGATTTACATGGTTCTAATTTAATTAACAAATTCATGGAAAGTCAAATGACAAAATAACTAAGAGAGAACCTAATGGTTAGAAACACATTTGTAAATAAAGGCACTGATGACTTTATCGTCAATCAGGACAGGCTCAGTTTTGCAGGAGGAATGAATAATCCAAACATTTCAGTGGTTAACTCTAATAGAGGAGGTTTATTTCTTGCTCACATGATCTATTAGGAAGGGAAATATGGCAGATCCTCAAACAGAATGGGTTTAGAGGCATTCACCCTCCACCCAGCTGAAAATCCACCTGTAACTGTATAGCCCATCCTTGGAATACTTGGTCAGGATATGAAGAATCAACCAAATGTGGATTGTGCCATACTGTAGCACACACTTATCTTTAAAAATTGATGTGTACATGGATCAGTGAAATTAAAACCCACGGTGTTCGAGGGTCATCTATATCACAGATGATAATCATTCAGGGACCACTCAGTCTGAGGGAAATTCCATCTCAATTGATTCTAACTCATTACTGAGACAAGAGGAAGACAATATAGAGGATCTGACACAGTCATGGAAGTTCTTGCTCTGAAAAGTTATTTCACTGGCTAAAGCAAGTCATGTGGCCAACTTCAAAGCTGACAGGGAAAAGAAATTCCACTTGTCCAAACAGAGTATTTATAAGTTGCCCCATGGCTATCACAGGTATCAAATAGTAATTCATTAAAATTTTAACAAAATCATAGTTTTGATATGTATTTTTCCTCTGTCCCTTCTATTTACTAGTAAACAGTTATAATAAAAATATATCCTTCTGAATTATAATTTTAATTTAAAACATATTACTTTCCTGTCATAGTGTTACAGCTGCCAGTTTTACTTTTCTAAGAAATGGACTTGTATTAGTACTTACATTAAAGGCTTAAAACATAAAAGTAAAATAAAGTCACTTTTGACTTTTTTGCAGGTAGTACATGAAGAGAACATAGGGCTAAAGCATTTCTCAATCTCATTAAATGTTTATTATTGAGAACCTTTGTAATCTTCAAGATAGAGTAGGGAGAGATTATATCTAAATGCAGTTCAGTATCTTTCTAAAAAATGCTAAATCTGTCATTTGGAATAGTAGGATCAACAAGCACAATTCTTGGAATCAGTTTTTCAAACAGGCCTTTCATCCTGGGCACCCTAGGGTAACTTGGCTATTAAATTTGTGGCTTAAAATCACTATCAAACACCTAGTACTGACACCTCATTTATAAGCACATTATATGTCTAGTATTAAACTATCTTTAATATAAACAACTTAAATAGAAAGATAAATACAGGATACTAATAGTCAAGATGATAAATTTCAGGAAAAAGTGAAAACTGAAACATTTGCAGTTATTTAAAGCTAATGAATATGCAAAGCTCTGAAGCAGCACTGACGAAGTTTCAGTACAGATTACTGTATGGAGAAGAGCACCAATATGTACCCATGTCCCCGGTTGCTATACACCTGAAAGATGTGCTGGTAAAAAAATATAAAGAGATGCCTAGCTTCTGCCATGATCCCAACTTGCACAGAATCCCCTCCCTTGATACCTCTTTAGGAAAGCCAACTTAATGATAATCATTTAAACTACAGAAACCAGTGCATTCATGAGTCTGTTCCCTTAAAAGTGGTCTTTATCAGCTTTAGAACCTGTTAGGGCCATGTGGAAAGAGGATTTGAACAATCACTCCCTAGTCAGTTGTATCATCTTGCCCATTCATTAATATAATTTACTAAATTTATTAAAACACAGGAGAAAGAGAACTTAAATATTTTAAGATGAAATATAAAGTAGTGTACAACTGAAGGAATTCCTAATTTGTTAAGCTCACTATTGTTTATTATCTAAACATCACATGAAATAATCACACCAAAAATTATATACTATAAAAACTAGAGATAAAACAAAACTTCTGTATAATATGAAACTAACTGGAATGCTATTAAAATTACCAGTACTTAACCCAGGCATCTTCTGGAAACTTTTAAAGAAGTAATTCAAATATTAACACTAGGTGGCAGAAGGTTATACAATGTTCTTAATACAGAGTTTAAGTTTTTTAATAGGAACACTAAATTAAAAGCCTGAAACTCAGAGTACAAAAAAAAAAAAAAAGAAAAACCTCTTAAAAAATTGAGTTTTTCAGACTATTTATTCTAATTTTAACCCTTTTTAAGATTTTATAATGTTAAAAAGCCTCATGAGAAAGAAAAGAACTGGACTTAATGGACATCATTTTAGTTATCTCATCATAAGTCAGTCTAGTCAATGAATCACAGAAATAACTTAAAAAGCTTGATGGTAAATTTTCTCCTTAATAGTGACTTTCAAATCTAATACTGCATCCGACACAATTTGAAAAATAGCAGCAGCTATTAGACAATACCTATGAATATAAAATAGATTGCTTTCTCATTCTCCTCGCTGCTGTGTACTCTTATCCTTGGCCTTTCTTCATCATGTGACATTTTTTCTTTTCATCCTTTTCTGTTTTGATATTCTTTTTGACCACTACATCTGTTGCATTAAAAGATAAATAAATTTTAAAATCAATCAAAATAAACAGAATTGTAAACAACATAAAAAAAGCATTTTGTTGTTGTGGTTTGTTTTGGTTTTGTTCTACTTCTCCTCCTCCATGCTATAGCATACATACAGAGAAGGAACTTGTGGATTATCAAAGAGGTGGTCATAACAAAAGACTGAATTAAACAATTTACATATTCTTCCTAATTCCATCCTGAAAATAATGACTGAAAACTCCTACTAAACTCTATGTATCGTAACTTTCCAGATTAGCCAGTAAAGCAGATGACACCATGCCTGTTTTAATTTGATTAGCATTTTTGTGGAAATAATGCCATTTTCTTTTTTTTTTTATTATTCTTTATTTTAAAGGTTTTACAGAGTTTTGTTGTTTACAGATATGTATGTTCTCAGATTAGCTATATGTATATCTCCCCTTTCCCACTCCTCCCGACCATTCAGCTAAATACTATAAAAACTAGAGATAAAACAAAACTTCTGTATAATATGAAACTAACTGGAATGCTATTAAAATTACCAGTACTTAACCCAGGCATCTTCTGGAAACTTTTAAAGAAGTAATTCAAATATTAACACTAGGTGGCAGAAGGTTATACAATGTTCTTAATACAGAGTTTAAGTTTTTTAATAGGAACACTAAATTAAAAGCCTGAAACTCAGAGTACAAAAAAAAAAAAAAAGAAAAACCTCTTAAAAAATTGAGTTTTTCAGACTATTTATTCTAATTTTAACCCTTTTTAAGATTTTATAATGTTAAAAAGCCTCATGAGAAAGAAAAGAACTGGACTTAATGGACATCATTTTAGTTATCTCATCATAAGTCAGTCTAGTCAATGAATCACAGAAATAACTTAAAAAGCTTGATGGTAAATTTTCTCCTTAATAGTGACTTTCAAATCTAATACTGCATCCGACACAATTTGAAAAATAGCAGCAGCTATTAGACAATACCTATGAATATAAAATAGATTGCTTTCTCATTCTCCTCGCTGCTGTGTACTCTTATCCTTGGCCTTTCTTCATCATGTGACATTTTTTCTTTTCATCCTTTTCTGTTTTGATATTCTTTTTGACCACTACATCTGTTGCATTAAAAGATAAATAAATTTTAAAATCAATCAAAATAAACAGAATTGTAAACAACATAAAAAAAGCATTTTGTTGTTGTGGTTTGTTTTGGTTTTGTTCTACTTCTCCTCCTCCATGCTATAGCATACATACAGAGAAGGAACTTGTGGATTATCAAAGAGGTGGTCATAACAAAAGACTGAATTAAACAATTTACATATTCTTCCTAATTCCATCCTGAAAATAATGACTGAAAACTCCTACTAAACTCTATGTATCGTAACTTTCCAGATTAGCCAGTAAAGCAGATGACACCATGCCTGTTTTAATTTGATTAGCATTTTTGTGGAAATAATGCCATTTTCTTTTTTTTTTTATTATTCTTTATTTTAAAGGTTTTACAGAGTTTTGTTGTTTACAGATATGTATGTTCTCAGATTAGCTATATGTATATCTCCCCTTTCCCACTCCTCCCGACCATCTCACAGCACCCCTGAAGGATCTCCTTTTCTCACAGAGTAATGACTACAGCTATTTTCTTCACATATGATATAGTATAGGCCTTCATGCACTTCCTTTACACCTCTCACCCACTGTTCCTTCCCTACAACGTCCATATGTCCACTGTCCATGTCTGTCTTTCCGTCGCTTCACTGCATGTGCCATCATAACCATCCTACTAGATTCCATATATATGTGTTAGTATATTGTACTTGTCCTCTTTCTGACTAACTTCACTTTTTATGATAGGTTCTCGATCCAGCCACCTCATTAGGGCTGATTCTTCTGCATTTCTCTTTACAGCTGAGAAGTACTCCATTGTATATATGTACCAGAGCTTTTGGATCCATTCGTTTGCCGATGGGCATCTAGGTTGCTTCCATGTTCTAGCTATTGTATAGAGAGCTGCAATGAACATTGGGGTACAGGTGCTTCTTTCAGTTTTGATTTCATCAAGGTATAAGCCTAAGAGTGGGATTGCTGGGTCGTAGGGTGTTTCTATTTTAGTTTTTTAAGAAATCTCCAGACTGTCTTCCATAGAGGCTGTATCAACCTACATTCCCACCAGCAATGCAGGAGTGTTCCCTTTTCTCCGCACCCTCTCCAGCATTTATTGTCTGCCGATTTGTGGATGATGGCCATTCTGACAGGTGTGAGGTGATATCTCATTGTAGTTTTGATTTGCATTTCTCTAATTATAAGCGAAGTTGATCATCATTTCATGCATTTTTTGGCCATCTATATGCCCTCTTTGGAGAGATGTCTGTTTAGGTCCTTTTCCTAATTTTTGATTGGGTTCTTCATTTTTCTGATGCTGAGTTGTCTCAGTTGCTTGTAGATTTTGGAGGTTAATTCTTTGTCTGTTGTTTCATTTGCTATGATTTTCTCCCATTCTGTGGGTTGTCTGTTCAGCTTTTTTGTAATTTCTTTTGCTATACAAAAACTTTTAAGTTTCATGAGGTCCCACATGTTCATTTGTCTTTTTAGTTCTGCTATTCTAGTAGGTGGGTCAGAGAAGATCTTGCTTTGATTTAGGTCCTTGAGTGTTCTGCCTATATTCTCCTCTAAGAGGTTTAGGCTTTCTGGTCTTACATTTAGGCCTTTAATCGATTTTGAGTTGATCTTTGTGTACGGTGTCAGGGAATGTTCCAACTTCATTTTTTTGCATGTAGTTGTCCACTTTTCCCAGCACCATTTGTTGAAGAGGCTGTCTTTGTCCCATTTTATAGTTTCGCCTCCTTTTTTTTTTTTTTTTTAAGATTTATTTATTTATTTATTTTGGGCGGGGGTCAGGTTGGGGAGGGAGGGGAGAGGGCGGGCCACTTATATTGGTCTTTCATTTCTCCATTTTCATCCGTCTTTGTTCTTTGGCTCCTGTGGGCCTCCCATCGTGGTGGCGTCTGTTGTCGCAGAGCGCCGGCTCTGGGCGCATGCACCCCAGAGCTCCAGCTCGGTAATTGGACACATTGGTCCAGCCGCTCCACAGCACGTGGGATCTTCCCAGGCCAGGGATCGAACCGGTGCCCCTTGCACTGCAAGGCGGTGTCCTTACCCACTGGACCACCAGGGAAAGCCCTAACTTCACCTCCTTTGTCAAAAATAAGGTACCCATGGGTGCGTGGGCTTCTCTCAGGGTTCTCGATCCATTGGTTTCTATTTCTGGGTTTGTGCCAGTACCATACTGTCTTGAGGACTGTTGCTTTGTAGTAGAGTCTGAAGTTGGGGAGGCTGATCCCTCCAGCTCCATTTTTCTTCCTCAGGATTGCATTTCTCTAATTATAAGCGAAGTTGATCATCATTTCATGCATTTTTTGGCCATCTATATGCCCTCTTTGGAGAGATGTCTGTTTAGGTCCTTTTCCTAATTTTTGATTGGGTTCTTCATTTTTCTGATGCTGAGTTGTCTCAGTTGCTTGTAGATTTTGGAGGTTAATTCTTTGTCTGTTGTTTCATTTGCTATGATTTTCTCCCATTCTGTGGGTTGTCTGTTCAGCTTTTTTGTAATTTCTTTTGCTATACAAAAACTTTTAAGTTTCATGAGGTCCCACATGTTCATTTGTCTTTTTAGTTCTGCTATTCTAGTAGGTGGGTCAGAGAAGATCTTGCTTTGATTTAGGTCCTTGAGTGTTCTGCCTATATTCTCCTCTAAGAGGTTTAGGCTTTCTGGTCTTACATTTAGGCCTTTAATCGATTTTGAGTTGATCTTTGTGTACGGTGTCAGGGAATGTTCCAACTTCATTTTTTTGCATGTAGTTGTCCACTTTTCCCAGCACCATTTGTTGAAGAGGCTGTCTTTGTCCCATTTTATAGTTTCGCCTCCTTTTTTTTTTTTTTTTAAGATTTTTTTTTTTTTTTTTTTTTGGCGGGGGTCTGGTTGGGGAGGGAGGGGAGAGGGCGGGCCACTTCTATTGGTCTTTCATTTCTCCATTTTCATCCGTCTTTGTTCTTTGGCTCCTGTGGGCCTCCCATCGTGGTGGCGTCTGTTGTCGCAGAGCGCCGGCTCTGGGCGCATGCACCCCAGAGCTCCAGCTCGGTAATTGGACACATTGGTCCAGCCGCTCCACAGCACGTGGGATCTTCCCAGGCCAGGGATCGAACCGGTGCCCCTTGCACTGCAAGGCGGTGTCCTTACCCACTGGACCACCAGGGAAAGCCCTAACTTCACCTCCTTTGTCAAAAATAAGGTACCCATGGGTGCGTGGGCTTCTCTCAGGGTTCTCGATCCATTGGTTTCTATTTCTGGGTTTGTGCCAGTACCATACTGTCTTGAGGACTGTTGCTTTGTAGTAGAGTCTGAAGTTGGGGAGGCTGATCCCTCCAGCTCCATTTTTCTTCCTCAGGATTGCTTTGGTTATTCGAGGTCTTTTGTGTTTCCATATGAACTGTGTTATTCTTTGATCTAGTTCTGTGAAGAATGTCATTGGTAGTTTGATAGGGATCGCATTGAATCTATAGATGACATTTGGTAGTATGGTCATTTTCACAATCTTGAGTCTTTCGACCCAGGAGCATGGACTCTCTCTCCATCTGTTTAAGTCTTCTTTAATGTCTCTCATGAGTTCTTGTAATTTTCAGTGTACAGTTCTTCTGTTTCTTTGGGTAGGTTTATTCCTAGGTATTTGATTCTTTTCGTTGCGATGGTGAAGGGGATTGCCTCTTTGATTTTGTTTTCTGATTTTTCATTGTTTGTGTATAGGAATGCCAGTGATTTCTGTATATTGATTTTGTATGCTGCGACTTTGCTGAATTCATTGATTAGTTCTAGTAGTTTTGTAATAGTGTCTTTGGGATTTTCTATGTATAATATCATGTCATCTGCAAAAAGAGAGAGTTTGACTTCTTCCTTTCCAATCTGGATTCCTTTGATTTCTTTCTCTTCTCTTATTGCTGTTGCTAGAACTTCCAGGACTGTGTTGAATAAGAGTGGTGAAAGTGGACAGCCTTGTCTTGTTCCTGATCGTAGAGGGAATGGTTGTTTTTCACCATTGAGTATAATGTTTGCTGTGGGCTTCTCATAGATGGCTTTCACTATGTTGAGGTAGGTTCCTTCTATGCCCATTTTTTGAAGAGTTTGTATCATAAATGGGTGTTGGATTTTGTGGAAGGCTTTTTCTGCATCTATTGAGATGATCATGTGATTTTTGTCTCTCAGCTTGTTGATATGGTGTATCACATTGATTGATTTGCAGATGTTGAAGAATCCTTGCATGCCTGGGATGAACCCGACTTGATCATGATGTATGAGCTTTTTGATGTGTTGTTGAATTCTGTTTGCTAGGATTTTGTTGAGAATTTTGGCGTCTAAATACATCAGTGAAATTGGCCTATAATTTTCTTTTTTTGTGTTGTCTCTGCCTGGCTTTGGTATCAGGGTGATTGCAGCCTCGTAAATTGTGTCTGGAAGTGTTCTTTCCTGTGCAATTTTTGAAAGTTGGGGAGGCTGATCCCTCCAGCTCCATTTTTCTTCCTCAGGATTGCTTTGGTTATTCGAGGTCTTTTGTGTTTCCATATGAACTGTGTTATTCTTTGATCTAGTTCTGTGAAGAATGTCATTGGTAGTTTGATAGGGATCGCATTGAATCTATAGATGACATTTGGTAGTATGGTCATTTTCACAATCTTGAGTCTTTCGACCCAGGAGCATGGACTCTCTCTCCATCTGTTTAAGTCTTCTTTAATGTCTCTCATGAGTTCTTGTAATTTTCAGTGTACAGTTCTTCTGTTTCTTTGGGTAGGTTTATTCCTAGGTATTTGATTCTTTTCGTTGCGATGGTGAAGGGGATTGCCTCTTTGATTTTGTTTTCTGATTTTTCATTGTTTGTGTATAGGAATGCCAGTGATTTCTGTATATTGATTTTGTATGCTGCGACTTTGCTGAATTCATTGATTAGTTCTAGTAGTTTTGTAATAGTGTCTTTGGGATTTTCTATGTATAATATCATGTCATCTGCAAAAAGAGAGAGTTTGACTTCTTCCTTTCCAATCTGGATTCCTTTGATTTCTTTCTCTTCTCTTATTGCTGTTGCTAGAACTTCCAGGACTGTGTTGAATAAGAGTGGTGAAAGTGGACAGCCTTGTCTTGTTCCTGATCGTAGAGGGAATTTTTTTGTTTTTCACCATTGAGTATAATGTTTGCTGTGGGCTTCTCATAGATGGCTTTCACTATGTTGAGGTAGGTTCCTTCTATGCCCATTTTTTGAAGAGTTTGTATCATAAATGGGTGTTGGATTTTGTGGAAGGCTTTTTCTGCATCTATTGAGATGATCATGTGATTTTTGTCTCTCAGCTTGTTGATATGGTGTATCACATTGATTGATTTGCAGATGTTGAAGAATCCTTGCATGCCTGGGATGAACCCGACTTGATCATGATGTATGAGCTTTTTGATGTGTTGTTGAATTCTGTTTGCTAGGATTTTGTTGAGAATTTTGGCGTCTAAATACATCAGTGAAATTGGCCTATAATTTTCTTTTTTTGTGTTGTCTCTGCCTGGCTTTGGTATCAGGGTGATTGCAGCCTCGTAAATTGTGTCTGGAAGTGTTCTTTCCTGTGCAATTTTTCGAAAGAGTTTTAGAAGGACAGGCATTAGCTCTTCTTTAAATGTTTGGTAGAATTCGGCTGTGAAGTCATCTGGCCCTGGGCTTTTATTTTTGGGTAGATTTTTGATCCCAAAGTCGATTTCTGAGCTTGTGATTGGGTTGTTCATAGTTTCTATTTCTTCCTGGTTGAGTCTTGGGAGATTAACCTTCTCTAAGAAACTGTCCATTTCTTCCAGGTTGTCCAGTTTGTTGCCATAGAGTTGTTCATAATAGTCTCTTAGAATCCTTTGGATTTCTGCATTATCTGTTGTAATCTCTCCTTTTTCATTTTTGATTTTGTTGATCTGGTTCTTCGCTCTTTTTTTCTTGATGAGTCTGGCCAGTGGTTTGTCGATTTTATTTACCTTTTCAAAGAACCAGCTTTTTGTTTTATTTATCTTTACTATTGTTTCTTTCATTTCTTTTTCATTTATTTCTGCTCTAATCTTTATCATTGACATTTATCACTTGTTTTTAAAATTCTTTCTTATCCTTATCAAAGAATTTTAAATTATTCTTATTATCTTTGTTCCTACCTTTAAATACAAGTCTAATTCATTGTACTATATGATTTCAATACATTACCCTCCTCTGAGGCCTGCATTTCTTTGCATATTGCAGAATATGATATCTGCTCTTTTTTATATATATAAACTTCTATGATTCATTCCTTTCTTCACAGTACTTCCTAAATATTCTACTAAGCAATATGAAATAAATGCAAAGATGTCCTACTTCCAAATTATAAAACAGTGCTCTGACTTCTCTGCTGGTCTAGTGGCTAAGACTCTATGCTGCCAATGCAGAAGCTCAAGTTCAACCTGGTCTGGGAACTATATCCCATATGTTGTGACTAAGATCCCACAGGCCTCAACATGTGTTTTGTCTCTCATATTGGCAGATGTTGAAGAATCCTTGCATGCCTGGGATGAACCCGACTTGATCATGATGTATGAGCTTTTTGATGTGTTGTTGAATTCTGTTTGCTAGGATTTTGTTGAGAATTTTGGCGTCTAAATACATCAGTGAAATTGGCCTATAATTTTCTTTTTTTGTGTTGTCTCTGCCTGGCTTTGGTATCAGGGTGATTGCAGCCTCGTAAATTGTGTCTGGAAGTGTTCTTTCCTGTGCAATTTTTCGAAAGAGTTTTAGAAGGACAGGCATTAGCTCTTCTTTAAATGTTTGGTAGAATTCGGCTGTGAAGTCATCTGGCCCTGGGCTTTTATTTTTGGGTAGATTTTTGATCCCAAAGTCGATTTCTGAGCTTGTGATTGGGTTGTTCATAGTTTCTATTTCTTCCTGGTTGAGTCTTGGGAGATTAACCTTCTCTAAGAAACTGTCCATTTCTTCCAGGTTGTCCAGTTTGTTGCCATAGAGTTGTTCATAATAGTCTCTTAGAATCCTTTGGATTTCTGCATTATCTGTTGTAATCTCTCCTTTTTCATTTTTGATTTTGTTGATCTGGTTCTTCGCTCTTTTTTTCTTGATGAGTCTGGCCAGTGGTTTGTCGATTTTATTTACCTTTTCAAAGAACCAGCTTTTTGTTTTATTTATCTTTACTATTGTTTCTTTCATTTCTTTTTCATTTATTTCTGCTCTAATCTTTATCATTGACATTTATCACTTGTTTTTAAAATTCTTTCTTATCCTTATCAAAGAATTTTAAATTATTCTTATTATCTTTGTTCCTACCTTTAAATACAAGTCTAATTCATTGTACTATATGATTTCAATACATTACCCTCCTCTGAGGCCTGCATTTCTTTGCATATTGCAGAATATGATATCTGCTCTTTTTTATATATATAAACTTCTATGATTCATTCCTTTCTTCACAGTACTTCCTAAATATTCTACTAAGCAATATGAAATAAATGCAAAGATGTCCTACTTCCAAATTATAAAACAGTGCTCTGACTTCTCTGCTGGTCTAGTGGCTAAGACTCTATGCTGCCAATGCAGAAGCTCAAGTTCAACCCCTGGTCTGGGAACTATATCCCATATGTTGTGACTAAGATCCCACAGGCCTCAACAAAGATGCAAGATCCCTCATGCCACAATTAAGACCCAGCACAGACAGGCGGATACAGAGATAGAGACATATATACATAAGCTGTAGGAGTCTATACCCTTTTAACTAAATAAATGAATAAACTAAATAAATAAATGAAATAGTGCTAATCAAAAATGAAAGGAAGTCATAAGAGTATGAGTGTTCAAATTCCTCAACCTGATACAACCTAATTCCAATGTTTTTCTACCTTACCTTCCACTATGCACCCCCCCCCCCTTTTTTTTTCAAATTAGAGTATAGGTGGCTTATAATGTGTTCGTTTCAGGTAAACAGCAAAGTGAATCAGTAAGTGTGTGTGTATGTGTATATATATATATATATACACACATACACACATATATGCATATATACACTCTTTTCTTGTGTTTAGATTCTTTTCCCAAATAGTATATTAGAGAGAAATGAATAGGGTTCCCTGAGCTATACAGTAGGTTCTTACTAGTTATCTATTTTATGCACAGTGGTATGTATATGTCAAGCACAACCTCCTAGTTTATTCTTCCTCTCCTTATTCCCTGGTAACCATAAGCTTGTTTTCTACATCTCTGAGTATACTTCTGTGCATCCTTTTTTTAGATTCCACATGTAAGTAATATTATAAGATATCTGACTCTCTGTGTCTGACTTACTTCACTCAGTTATGTTCTGTAGCACTATTTACAATAGCCAAGACATGGTAGCAACCTAAAGGTCCAGCAACAGAGAAATGGATAAAGTCGACATGGTAATGGTATATATACAATGGAATACTACTCAGTCAAAGAAAAGAGCAGTCATTGAATAAATGCTAAATTTTTTAAAAGTCTAATTCATTGTACTATATGATTTCAATACATTACCCTCCTCTGAGGCCTGCATTTCTTTGCATATTGCAGAATATGATATCTGCTCTTTTTTATATATATAAACTTCTATGATTCATTCCTTTCTTCACAGTACTTCCTAAATATTCTACTAAGCAATATGAAATAAATGCAAAGATGTCCTACTTCCAAATTATAAAACAGTGCTCTGACTTCTCTGCTGGTCTAGTGGCTAAGACTCTATGCTGCCAATGCAGAAGCTCAAGTTCAACCCCTGGTCTGGGAACTATATCCCATATGTTGTGACTAAGATCCCACAGGCCTCAACAAAGATGCAAGATCCCTCATGCCACAATTAAGACCCAGCACAGACAGGCGGATACAGAGATAGAGACATATATACATAAGCTGTAGGAGTCTATACCCTTTTAACTAAATAAATGAATAAACTAAATAAATAAATGAAATAGTGCTAATCAAAAATGAAAGGAAGTCATAAGAGTATGAGTGTTCAAATTCCTCAACCTGATACAACCTAATTCCAATGTTTTTCTACCTTACCTTCCACTATGCACCCCCCCCCCCTTTTTTTTTCAAATTAGAGTATAGGTGGCTTATAATGTGTTCGTTTCAGGTAAACAGCAAAGTGAATCAGTAAGTGTGTGTGTATGTGTATATATATATATATATACACACATACACACATATATGCATATATACACTCTTTTCTTGTGTTTAGATTCTTTTCCCAAATAGTATATTAGAGAGAAATGAATAGGGTTCCCTGAGCTATACAGTAGGTTCTTACTAGTTATCTATTTTATGCACAGTGGTATGTATATGTCAAGCACAACCTCCTAGTTTATTCTTCCTCTCCTTATTCCCTGGTAACCATAAGCTTGTTTTCTACATCTCTGAGTATACTTCTGTGCATCCTTTTTTTAGATTCCACATGTAAGTAATATTATAAGATATCTGACTCTCTGTGTCTGACTTACTTCACTCAGTTATGTTCTGTAGCACTATTTACAATAGCCAAGACATGGTAGCAACCTAAAGGTCCAGCAACAGAGAAATGGATAAAGTCGACATGGTAATGGTATATATACAATGGAATACTACTCAGTCAAAGAAAAGAGCAGAATAACATCTTCACTATTTCCTTTCCTGCAACCAATTCCGCAGTCAAGCTTCAATACTGATTATTAGTCATATATGCTCTATTGCTTTCACCTAACTCATCTGTTCATGCTCTATAAAAGGAACATTGTTCTTCACTTTTACATGTCAAAATTCTATTTCCAGCTGTATTTCCTGAAAAACTTCTAAGTTTACCTAGATCTCTTTCAGAGAGTAAGAAGAAAATAGTTTCAATTCAGACAGTTCTCTGTTGAAGTGTTATTTCCAAATACCATTTGGTGATACTTTACCTATACATCATATGGTTGCTGTGAAATGAATTAGGATAAATGTGTAATCTTGTATCTACTTTGTTTCAAAACATTAGAAAACCATAATAGTTTTTCTCAAATAAAACTGAATCTTTATTTCAACAATTAGAAAACAAATGTTTATTCTAACCTAATGTCAAAACTATAAGGAAGAATGGCAATAAAACCATTTATTATTGAGTTGATACCCCTAATTGATCAAACTCGTGGTGAAGGTATAGAAAGGAAAGAAAAGAAAGCTAGGAAAACTCAACAGATCTAAAAACAGTGTACTACAAATAGATTCTAAGAGACTAGACTTTCCATATTGTACTTTCATTTTCTATCAGTCAGTATTCTAGGTTCTTACATATACTATCTCATTTTGCACCCAAAATAACGTGAGATAGGAGCTACCTATCTTATTTTCTCTATTTTATAAGGGAAGAAACAAAGACACAGAATGACTAAAATTTCCTAGAGTTATACTAGTTTTTTTCTATTTTATGCACAGTGGTATGTATATGTCAAGCACAACCTCCTAGTTTATTCTTCCTCTCCTTATTCCTGGTAACCATAAGCTTGTTTTCTACATCTCTGAGTATACTTCTGTGCATCCTTTTTTTAGATTCCACATGTAAGTAATATTATAAGATATCTGACTCTCTGTGTCTGACTTACTTCACTCAGTTATGTTCTGTAGCACTATTTACAATAGCCAAGACATGGTAGCAACCTAAAGGTCCAGCAACAGAGAAATGGATAAAGTCGACATGGTAATGGTATATATACAATGGAATACTACTCAGTCAAAGAAAAGAGCAGAATAACATCTTCACTATTTCCTTTCCTGCAACCAATTCCGCAGTCAAGCTTCAATACTGATTATTAGTCATATATGCTCTATTGCTTTCACCTAACTCATCTGTTCATGCTCTATAAAAGGAACATTGTTCTTCACTTTTACATGTCAAAATTCTATTTCCAGCTGTATTTCCTGAAAAACTTCTAAGTTTACCTAGATCTCTTTCAGAGAGTAAGAAGAAAATAGTTTCAATTCAGACAGTTCTCTGTTGAAGTGTTATTTCCAAATACCATTTGGTGATACTTTACCTATACATCATATGGTTGCTGTGAAATGAATTAGGATAAATGTGTAATCTTGTATCTACTTTGTTTCAAAACATTAGAAAACCATAATAGTTTTTCTCAAATAAAACTGAATCTTTATTTCAACAATTAGAAAACAAATGTTTATTCTAACCTAATGTCAAAACTATAAGGAAGAATGGCAATAAAACCATTTATTATTGAGTTGATACCCCTAATTGATCAAACTCGTGGTGAAGGTATAGAAAGGAAAGAAAAGAAAGCTAGGAAAACTCAACAGATCTAAAAACAGTGTACTACAAATAGATTCTAAGAGACTAGACTTTCCATATTGTACTTTCATTTTCTATCAGTCAGTATTCTAGGTTCTTACATATACTATCTCATTTTGCACCCAAAATAACGTGAGATAGGAGCTACCTATCTTATTTTCTCTATTTTATAAGGGAAGAAACAAAGACACAGAATGACTAAGTAACTTTCCTAGAGTTATAAACCAAACAAGAACACAGCTGAAATCTAAACACTGGCAATACAACTCCACAAACCCTCCTCACATATTCTAAACTATACTGTACTTGTAAACTATACTGTATTTTATTATATAAAGTGATTTATATATCTTCAAAGATTTAAGATCACTATTATATTTATCATTTTCTGAAAATAGAATATAACATAGTGTACAAAAGTATGATGCAAAAACACTAATACTTACCTATTCAGAAATAAGCATGACTTAGGAAACATGGCTTGAAAAATGATAAACATTAGAGGCCAGGATAGGAAATTGTTAAACAACAATTGTACAGTATGTTTAATTACCTTGGGAGTTAATGTCAACAGTGTAGACTAAGATATTTTTAAGTAAATGACATAAAATATGGTTGTTACATGTGTGTGTGTGTGTGTGTGTGTGTGTATAATATTAATAGTTAATTCCTTAAAAGTAATGTTCTAAAGGGTAAATTAAAGCTTATATATCATTTAAAGAATAAAAGTAAATAGCTTAAATACTTGCACACTCCACCTGTTTATGTCCTTAACCATATTACTCAGAGGAGAAAAAAACTATACAAATTTTCTAAACCTGGTAGCTTCTTCTTAAAAATGAAATGAAATACTATACCAAGTAGAAGTACAGTTCTGGGATTCAAGCCAATTTATGATAAACATCAATGGCAAATTTAAGTTTGGTGTGGTTTTGCAAGGAAAATGATGAACTATTAATATTAAAATATACTTTTTTTAACCAAAAGAAAAAATATTTTAAATATATTAATGAATAAAAACTCATTTTCAGTTTAATCTTAGACTTCACTTAGCCAAAAAAAAAAAAGCAAACCTTTAATAAAATTTGGTGGAAAGAAATCATTTCCTTAAAGATAAATAATAGTAAATTTCTAACGTCATTAGGTGACAAAGTATTCATACTAAAAGAAAGTACCTGCACATTTTCAGTAAAACATCATATTTCCAAATAAAAACAGTGTACTACAAATAGATTCTAAGAGACTAGACTTTCCATATTGTACTTTCATTTTCTATCAGTCAGTATTCTAGGTTCTTACATATACTATCTCATTTTGCACCCAAAATAACGTGAGATAGGAGCTACCTATCTTATTTTCTCTATTTTATAAGGGAAGAAACAAAGACACAGAATGACTAAGTAACTTTCCTAGAGTTATAAACCAAACAAGAACACAGCTGAAATCTAAACACTGGCAATACAACTCCACAAACCCTCCTCACATATTCTAAACTATACTGTACTTGTAAACTATACTGTATTTTATTATATAAAGTGATTTATATATCTTCAAAGATTTAAGATCACTATTATATTTATCATTTTCTGAAAATAGAATATAACATAGTGTACAAAAGTATGATGCAAAAACACTAATACTTACCTATTCAGAAATAAGCATGACTTAGGAAACATGGCTTGAAAAATGATAAACATTAGAGGCCAGGATAGGAAATTGTTAAACAACAATTGTACAGTATGTTTAATTACCTTGGGAGTTAATGTCAACAGTGTAGACTAAGATATTTTTAAGTAAATGACATAAAATATGGTTGTTACATGTGTGTGTGTGTGTGTGTGTGTGTGTATAATATTAATAGTTAATTCCTTAAAAGTAATGTTCTAAAGGGTAAATTAAAGCTTATATATCATTTAAAGAATAAAAGTAAATAGCTTAAATACTTGCACACTCCACCTGTTTATGTCCTTAACCATATTACTCAGAGGAGAAAAAAACTATACAAATTTTCTAAACCTGGTAGCTTCTTCTTAAAAATGAAATGAAATACTATACCAAGTAGAAGTACAGTTCTGGGATTCAAGCCAATTTATGATAAACATCAATGGCAAATTTAAGTTTGGTGTGGTTTTGCAAGGAAAATGATGAACTATTAATATTAAAATATACTTTTTTTAACCAAAAGAAAAAAATATTTTTAAATATATTAATGAATAAAAAACTCATTTTTCAGTTTAATCTTAGACTTCACTTAGCCAAAAAAAAAAAAAAAGCAAACCTTTAATAAAATTTGGTGGAAAGAAATCATTTCCTTAAAGATAAATAATAGTAAATTTCTAACGTCATTAGGTGACAAAGTATTCATACTAAAAGAAAGTACCTGCACATTTTCAGTAAGAAAACATCATATTTCCCTTATGCAAGGGAACAATATCATGCCAATTTGAAAGTATCTCTCTTTTATAAAGCTACAAAGCAGGATACAGAAATGAAATATACAGTTGAGTCCATAAAAACAAAAAGGACTCTCCATCATTTTTCTCTATTCAGTACTCTAACAAGTAAGTTACAGAAAATAAAAATAAAATAAAAAGTGAATTATAATCTACTTATCATCTGAAAAGTAACATTAACATAATGATAATACCCAGACGTTCATCTTGTTTTTAAAAAGTGAAGCTGTGATTTTTAAAAACTAAAGCAAGCTTAAACAGATAGAAATACAACAGACAATACTCCAATATACAAACATGACGGAGCCTGGCCTATCACTCAGTGAAGGTGGTACTGCTCTCTACAAAATAAAAACAGATATAGAAAGGCAGAAGGCAGGTGGGGAAGGTCAACTTCATTAAAATATTAAACTATTCTGTCAACTTCATTAAAATATACCATATTTTTTATAAAAATGATACAGTTGTATCCTAGATAACCAACAAGCATAACCAAAAAGAATGATAAACTCAAAGATAGTTTGAATGACCCTTTGCCCTCCTCAAACTGATCACTATTTGCAGAATAATGGATGAGATAAAGAAAAAAAGTCAAAAAATAAAATTTAAAGAACACTCCACCTGTTTATGTCCTTAACCATATTACTCAGAGGAGAAAAAAACTATACAAATTTTCTAAACCTGGTAGCTTCTTCTTAAAAATGAAATGAAATACTATACCAAGTAGAAGTACAGTTCTGGGATTCAAGCCAATTTATGATAAACATCAATGGCAAATTTAAGTTTGGTGTGGTTTTGCAAGGAAAATGATGAACTATTAATATTAAAATATACTTTTTTTAACCAAAAGAAAAAAATATTTTTAAATATATTAATGAATAAAAAACTCATTTTTCAGTTTAATCTTAGACTTCACTTAGCCAAAAAAAAAAAAAAAGCAAACCTTTAATAAAATTTGGTGGAAAGAAATCATTTCCTTAAAGATAAATAATAGTAAATTTCTAACGTCATTAGGTGACAAAGTATTCATACTAAAAGAAAGTACCTGCACATTTTCAGTAAGAAAACATCATATTTCCCTTATGCAAGGGAACAATATCATGCCAATTTGAAAGTATCTCTCTTTTATAAAGCTACAAAGCAGGATACAGAAATGAAATATACAGTTGAGTCCATAAAAACAAAAAGGACTCTCCATCATTTTTCTCTATTCAGTACTCTAACAAGTAAGTTACAGAAAATAAAAATAAAATAAAAAGTGAATTATAATCTACTTATCATCTGAAAAGTAACATTAACATAATGATAATACCCAGTCGTTCATCTTGTTTTTAAAAAGTGAAGCTGTGATTTTTAAAAACTAAAGCAAGCTTAAACAGATAGAAATACAACAGACAATACTCCAATATACAAACATGACGGAGCCTGGCCTATCACTCAGTGAAGGTGGTACTGCTCTCTACAAAATAAAAACAGATATAGAAAGGCAGAAGGCAGGTGGGGAAGGTCAACTTCATTAAAATATTAAACTATTCTGTCAACTTCATTAAAATATACCATATTTTTTATAAAAATGATACAGTTGTATCCTAGATAACCAACAAGCATAACCAAAAAGAATGATAAACTCAAAGATAGTTTGAATGACCCTTTGCCCTCCTCAAACTGATCACTATTTGCAGAATAATGGATGAGATAAAGAAAAAAAGTCAAAAAATAAAATTTAAAGAAGACTTCACCTTTCCAGAGAGGAAAGTTCAGGGAACTTATACAAAACAAAAATAAAGACATATTCTACAAAGGAAAAATATTTGATAATTATAAACACAAAATGGATGAAAACTTACAAAGTTTGGACTAGCAAAAATTAGTAAAACTGAAAAAAAAATTAGTAAAACCAAAAAGTCTAAACATTCTAGAAAAGGAAAATATTTAAGTATACACTATCTTATGAACAAAGAGCATGCATAATTCCCAGATTCCTTGAATCAGACTTAAATAGTTGACTATGTATCTCAGGGAAAAGAAATTAATTCACCACTACTTTAAAAAACTGATTTTGGGAGTGTTTAAAATCCTTTACCATGACAACTAAGCAATTCTTTGCAGACTCTAGAAATAATTCCACAGGTTAATATATTTTAAATTATACATGTAATATTTATATATTTGTGCATAATATTTTTAAACATGTTAGGACTTTAGGCAATTGTATTCACCCACACTAAATCATGAATATTAAATTAAGGGTTCAGCATAGTAAATTAACAATTTAAGTCCAATATAGATACATATATTGATAGATATACATATATCTCTACAGAAAAATTTTTAAAATAAAGGACATTTATGACAAAAGTTGCAGAAACATCGTGAATACAAAATTTTATGGTGCACTCAATGCTGCAACAGGCTTTGTTATGACAGAAGTTTTAACAATCTACCTACTTTGGTCCAGCCCAGCAGCTGTGGCAAGTGGTGGTAGTGAATCAAAAGGAAGTGGCAGCTGCACATACTCTCTGGCAGCAGAATAAATGCAGTCTCTGTCCCCCAGTGACTTCTCTCTCAGGGCCTCCCTTGACACAGAAGGCAAAAAGGGTGAGCAGTGAGAAAGAAAGCCTGAAGCAGCTGCCTTAATCATTCAGGATGCTTGTGGTAGCTCTCACACAATTTACGTCTGAGTGTCATGTTCCACAGGCCATGCATAGCTCTGGAGGAAGCCTTATGAAAGTCACCAGAGTCATTCAGACACTTGAGCTAAAAGCCTTGTCATTTTCCTAGACTATTATTCTCCACATGAAATCAGTGGCCAGGTCCTACAAGTTCTATCCCTTAAAATTCTTTCTTGAATTCATTAACTCCATCCTCCCTGTTTAGATGTGTCTCTTTTTAGGCACTCTTTTTAATTTTTTTAATTTCAGTCTATTCAAACACATCCTATACCCTGCTGCATTCAAAAGTGCTTTACTAAAATGTAAATCTGAGTATGTCACCTATTAAAGGTTCTTCAGAAATTCCCTCTCACTAAAATGATATGATCTAGAGCACAGCTACAAAGAAAACAGCAGCTTTTCAACCTTGCTTTAAGACACACAGAAATAAAAGGGAAAACCAAGTATCATTCACAGTACTTAATATGACAAATAAGACTCTTCATGACCTAGATCCCAGTTTCTTGTCAATCTCTGTTACAAACTTGTGGTCTAGCCAGACTGAACTACTTGAAGTAATTTCTATCAAAGGCATCATATTCTTTCCAACTTCTCTCCTTCTCTAACAGAATGGTCTATGCATGCTCCTCTGCCATGCTGTGTTCACTCAATTGTGTCTAACTCTTTAGGACACCATAGACTGTAGCCCACCAGGCTCCTCTGTCCATGGAATTTTCCAGGCAAGAATCCTAGAGTGGGATGCCTACAGGGGATCTTCCTGACTCAGGGACTGAACCCACATCTCCTTGAAACCCCTGCAATGACAGGTGGATTCTACCACTGTGCCACCTGGGAGGCCCACACATGCCACTAGCAGACCCCAATTTATCCTTTTAATTCTACTATCTCTCTGTAGGCCTCTTTTCCCCTTGACCAACAGTGCTTTGTTATGCTGCAACGGGAAGTTTTAACAATCTACCTACTTTGGTCCAGCCCAGCAGCTGTGGCAAGTGGTGGTAGTGAATCAAAAGGAAGTGGCAGCTGCACATACTCTCTGGCAGCAGAATAAATGCAGTCTCTGTCCCCCAGTGACTTCTCTCTCAGGGCCTCCCTTGACACAGAAGGCAAAAAGGGTGAGCAGTGAGAAAGAAAGCCTGAAGCAGCTGCCTTAATCATTCAGGATGCTTGTGGTAGCTCTCACACAATTTACGTCTGAGTGTCATGTTCCACAGGCCATGCATAGCTCTGGAGGAAGCCTTATGAAAGTCACCAGAGTCATTCAGACACTTGAGCTAAAAGCCTTGTCATTTTCCTAGACTATTATTCTCCACATGAAATCAGTGGCCAGGTCCTACAAGTTCTATCCCTTAAAATTCTTTCTTGAATTCATTAACTCCATCCTCCCTGTTTAGATGTGTCTCTTTTTAGGCACTCTTTTTAATTTTTTTAATTTCAGTCTATTCAAACACATCCTATACCCTGCTGCATTCAAAAGTGCTTTACTAAAATGTAAATCTGAGTATGTCACCTATTAAAGGTTCTTCAGAAATTCCCTCTCACTAAAATGATATGATCTAGAGCACAGCTACAAAGAAAACAGCAGCTTTTCAACCTTGCTTTAAGACACACAGAAATAAAAGGGAAAACCAAGTATCATTCACAGTACTTAATATGACAAATAAGACTCTTCATGACCTAGATCCCAGTTTCTTGTCAATCTCTGTTACAAACTTGTGGTCTAGCCAGACTGAACTACTTGAAGTAATTTCTATCAAAGGCATCATATTCTTTCCAACTTCTCTCCTTCTCTAACAGAATGGTCTATGCATGCTCCTCTGCCATGCTGTGTTCACTCAATTGTGTCTAACTCTTTAGGACACCATAGACTGTAGCCCACCAGGCTCCTCTGTCCATGGAATTTTCCAGGCAAGAATCCTAGAGTGGGATGCCTACAGGGGATCTTCCTGACTCAGGGACTGAACCCACATCTCCTTGAAACCCCTGCAATGACAGGTGGATTCTACCACTGTGCCACCTGGGAGGCCCACACATGCCACTAGCAGACCCCAATTTATCCTTTTAATTCTACTATCTCTCTGTAGGCTTTTTTTGACCCTCTTCCAGATAACACTCCCCCTCCCTGGAGGTCAGCTTCTGAGAGAGAAACCATTGATGATGATGTTCATAATTTTAGCACTCTGCACAAATACACTTAATACATATCAGAAGGAAGAGGAGTCTCGTCACTTGGCAATGTCATGACTTCATCAGCTATACCTGTTTTAGTTTTTTTTTAATTTAAAAAGTCATTTCAAAAAAAAAAGTCATTTCAGAACATCTGTGCCCTCAAGGCACTGCAAAATGAGGTGGGATGGAAGGTGGTGAGGTAGAAAAGCAAAATGAGTAAGACTTAGAAGAACTTACAATTTAGAAGGAAAAAGAGAGTCAAAAACATAAAGAGGGAAGATAAATCTTTAGTAATAAGTATTTTGACTTCTTTAGCAAACACACGGGAATCACTGATGACAGTATTTGTAAAATAGCCAAAACTAAACACTGCCTCAATAACCTCTAATTTTGACCTGGAAAAGTAATTAAGGGGGCCAGTTATGCTTTACCAAGGCATGTTATATTTTTCTGACCTCTGAATGCAAATATTTTGAGTTTGAAGACTGAAACAAAATTTAGACCTTTTGGTGTTAGAAGGTTAGGTGCTTGAAGTTGAAACAGGTTCCTGTCAAAATGTTTTCTGGCTTAGGAATCAAGAGATGCTTTTGGATCCTAGACATAATAAATATTTATTTCAAGGTTTAATTATAAATTGTCAGGCAAAACGTGAAATGTTTCCCTATAGTTTTCACATTTAAAATTAAACATCCCTCAAACTTAACATACAGTTTTAACAGTCACTATTACTACTCCAGAAAGGCTCAAAAGCTGAAAATGTAATTCAGGAAAGGAAAAGACAATATTCTCAGGTCAAGACAAAGTTCAAGACTCAATAATCACAGTGGTCTACTCTTTAGGACACCAAATAGACTGTAGCCCACCAGGCTCCTCTGTCCATGGAATTTTCCAGGCAAGAATCCTAGAGTGGGATGCCTACAGGGGATCTTCCTGACTCAGGGACTGAACCCACATCTCCTTGAAACCCCTGCAATGACAGGTGGATTCTACCACTGTGCCACCTGGGAGGCCCACACATGCCACTAGCAGACCCCAATTTATCCTTTTAATTCTACTATCTCTCTGTAGGCTTTTTTTGACCCTCTTCCAGATAACACTCCCCCTCCCTGGAGGTCAGCTTCTGAGAGAGAAACCATTGATGATGATGTTCATAATTTTAGCACTCTGCACAAATACACTTAATACATATCAGAAGGAAGAGGAGTCTCGTCACTTGGCAATGTCATGACTTCATCAGCTATACCTGTTTTAGTTTTTTTTTAATTTAAAAAGTCATTTCAAAAAAAAAAGTCATTTCAGAACATCTGTGCCCTCAAGGCACTGCAAAATGAGGTGGGATGGAAGGTGGTGAGGTAGAAAAGCAAAAATGAGTAAGACTTAGAAGAACTTACAATTTAGAAGGAAAAAGAGAGTCAAAAACATAAAGAGGGAAGATAAATCTTTAGTAATAAGTATTTTGACTTCTTTAGCAAACACACGGGAATCACTGATGACAGTATTTGTAAAATAGCCAAAACTAAACACTGCCTCAATAACCTCTAATTTTGACCTGGAAAAGTAATTAAGGGAGCCAGTTATGCTTTACCAAGGCATGTTATATTTTTCTGACCTCTGAATGCAAATATTTTGAGTTTGAAGACTGAAACAAAATTTAGACCTTTTGGTGTTAGAAGGTTAGGTGCTTGAAGTTGAAACAGGTTCCTGTCAAAATGTTTTCTGGCTTAGGAATCAAGAGATGCTTTTGGATCCTAGACATAATAAATATTTATTTCAAGGTTTAATTATAAATTGTCAGGCAAAACGTGAAATGTTTCCCTATAGTTTTCACATTTAAAATTAAACATCCCTCAAACTTAACATACAGTTTTAACAGTCACTATTACTACTCCAGAAAGGCTCAAAAGCTGAAAATGTAATTCAGGAAAGGAAAAGACAATATTCTCAGGTCAAGACAAAGTTCAAGACTCAATAATCACATAGTTCTGCTTATAGTAAGAATTACTGAAGCTGACAAGCAACACATGCAGAATTCAAAAGGGAAAGGATATTCTTTTTAACAAATGATATTAGAAAACTGGGCATCTATGTGCAAAAAGATGACCTGGACCCATACCACACATCATACACAAAAATTAACTCAGAGGTATACATGTAAAAAGTAAAACTATAAAACTTTTAGAAGAAAACACAGGAAGAAATCTTCATGGCCTTCAGTCAGGCAAAGGTGCCTTAGACATGACACCAAAAGAATAATCCACAAAAGAAAACAATTGGTAAACTCATCTTTATCAAAATTCACGTGTTTATAACATGAAAGTAAACGAAAATAAAACTACACCATGGTTGAAAATACTGACGAGTTAAATATTTATAAAATAACTGGTCAGGAATTCCCTGGTGATCCAGCGGTCAGGACTCTGCACTATCACTACAAAAGGCAAGGTTTCGATCCCTGATCTGGGAACTAAGATCCCTCAGCCATCAGGCATGGTCAAAAAATTTTAATATATATATTAAAAGAACTGATAGCCAGAAGTGATAAGGAACTCTTCTAACTTAATAAGATAAATGACCAATTTTTAAAAATAGTCAAAAGATGTGAATAAATATTTCAACAAAGAGGATATCTGAATGGTTAATAAGGATATACAAAGATGCTCAACATCGTTATTTATTCATTTCAGTTCAGTCCCTCAGTCATGTCTGACTCTTTGTGACCCCATGGACTGCGGCACATCAGGCTTCCCTGTTCTTCACCATCTCCCAGAGTTTGTTCAAACTCATGTCAATTGACTCAGTGATGCCATCCACCCACCTTGTCCTCTGTCGTCCCCTTCTTCTGCTGCTTTCTATTTTTCCCAGCATCAGGGTCTTTTCAAATGAGTTCTCTTCGCATCAGGCGGCCAAAGTAGTGGAGTTTCAGCCTCAGCATCAGTCCTTCCAATGAATATTCAGGGTTGATTTCCTTTAGGATTGACCGGTTTCATCTTCTTGCAGTCCAAAGGGACTCTCAAGAGTCTTCTCCAACACCACAGTTCAGAGGCATCAATTCTTTGCCGCTCGGCCTTCTTTTATGATCCAACTCTCAAATCCACATGACTACTGAGAAAACCACAGCTTTGACTATATGGACCTTTGTCAGCAAAGTGACATCTCTGTTTTTTAATAGGCTGTCTAGGTTTGTCATAGCTTTTCTTCCAAGGAGCAAGTGTCTTTTAATTTCATGGCTACAGTCACCATCCACAGTGATTCTGAAGTCCATGAAAATAAAGTCTGTAATTGTTTCCAACATTTGCCCATCTGTTTGCCATGAACTGATGAGACCAGATGCCATGATCTTTAGCTTTTTGAATGGTGAGTTTTAGTCCAGCTTTCTCACTCTCCTTTTTCACCCTCAACAAGAGGCTCTTTAGTTCCTCTTCACTTTCTGCCATAAGGGTGGTGTCATCTGCCTACTTGAGGTTATTGATATTTCTCCTGCTGTCTTCACTCCAGCTTGTGCTTCAATCTAGATCACCATTTCACATGATGTAGTCTGCAGGATGAGTTAAATAGCAGGGTGACAATATACAGTCCTGATGTATTCCTTTCCCAACCTGAAACTGATCCTTTGTTCATGTCTGGTTCTAACTGTTGCTTCTTGTCCTATATACAGGCTTCTCAGGAGGCAGGTAAGGTGGTTTGGTATTTCCATCTCTTTCAGAATTCTCCACAATGTGCTGTGATCCACAAAGCCAAAGGCTTTTAGTGTAGTCAACAAAGCATTATTTATTAGAGAAATATAAATTAATTCACAATGGGATACCGTTTTCATCCACTAGAATGGTTATGATCAAAATGGCAAGCAATACTATCTTTGGACCATGCACATACCTGGGTAAAAAGGGCAACAGTTTCTCAAAAATTTATTTTATTTTGGGGACTGAAAATGTTTTGCACCTTTCCAAAAGCTAAACAGTAGCCCACCCATTTCCTCCTAATTCCTACCTATACCCTCAAAACACATTAAGAAAAAACTTTTGGGACACAAATTTTACTACTGTATAGTACAGGGAATGTTACTCATTACTCTGTATTGATCTATATGGGAAAAGAACCTAATAGAGAGTGTAGTTATGTTTACGTATTACTAATCCACGTTGCTGGACAGTAGATACTAGCATAACACTGTGGATCAACAGTATGCTAGTAAAAATTAATTTATAAGTAAACAAGTGAGAAAGACATTAACAAATGATGCCAATGATGAAGAAAAAGGGAACCCTTATCCTACTGAAAATGTTCAATGGTATAGTCTCTTTAGAAATAAGTTCCAATACTTATTCCTAGGTATACACCCGAGAGAAATGAAAACATATACCCACACAAGGACTTACATGTGAATGTCTCATAGCAGCGTATTCCAACATTTGCCCATCTGTTTGCCATGAACTGATGAGACCAGATGCCATGATCTTTAGCTTTTTGAATGGTGAGTTTTAGTCCAGCTTTCTCACTCTCCTTTTTCACCCTCAACAAGAGGCTCTTTAGTTCCTCTTCACTTTCTGCCATAAGGGTGGTGTCATCTGCCTACTTGAGGTTATTGATATTTCTCCTGCTGTCTTCACTCCAGCTTGTGCTTCAATCTAGATCACCATTTCACATGATGTAGTCTGCAGGATGAGTTAAATAGCAGGGTGACAATATACAGTCCTGATGTATTCCTTTCCCAACCTGAAACTGATCCTTTGTTCATGTCTGGTTCTAACTGTTGCTTCTTGTCCTATATACAGGCTTCTCAGGAGGCAGGTAAGGTGGTTTGGTATTTCCATCTCTTTCAGAATTCTCCACAATGTGCTGTGATCCACAAAGCCAAAGGCTTTTAGTGTAGTCAACAAAGCATTATTTATTAGAGAAATATAAATTAATTCACAATGGGATACCGTTTTCATCCACTAGAATGGTTATGATCAAAATGGCAAGCAATACTATCTTTGGACCATGCACATACCTGGGTAAAAAGGGCAACAGTTTCTCAAAAATTTATTTTATTTTGGGGACTGAAAATGTTTTGCACCTTTCCAAAAGCTAAACAGTAGCCCACCCATTTCCTCCTAATTCCTACCTATACCCTCAAAACACATTAAGAAAAAACTTTTGGGACACAAATTTTACTACTGTATAGTACAGGGAATGTTACTCATTACTCTGTATTGATCTATATGGGAAAAGAACCTAATAGAGAGTGTAGTTATGTTTACGTATTACTAATCCACGTTGCTGGACAGTAGATACTAGCATAACACTGTGGATCAACAGTATGCTAGTAAAAATTAATTTATAAGTAAACAAGTGAGAAAGACATTAACAAATGATGCCAATGATGAAGAAAAATGGGAACCCTTATCCTACTGAAAATGTTCAATGGTATAGTCTCTTTAGAAATAAGTTCCAATACTTATTCCTAGGTATACACCCGAGAGAAATGAAAACATATACCCACACAAGGACTTACATGTGAATGTCTCATAGCAGCGTATTCACAATGCCCCAACACAAAAGCAATCTAAAAATCATCAAGTGATGAATTGGAAAGATAGATAATGGATAAAATATATCATTTATAGCCATACAATGGATTATTATTCAGAAACTTAAAGAAATGAAAATATATTACAATACCAATATTTGCTACAATACAAACCTCAAAAACATGAAAGAAGCCAGACACAGAAGTCCGCATATTACAAGATTATATTTAAATGAAATGCCTAGATGGGCAAATCTAGATACAAAAAACAGATTAAAAACTACTGCCCTTGTCTGGGGATGGAAAATGGGAACTAAATATAAATTGGAATAACGGATCTTTTAGGGGCAACGTTCTAAAGCTGGATTGTGGTCAGGCTCAGTACGAAATAAACGTGTTCAAAAAGCAGGATTTTCTCCCCTTTCTTCTAGACCTACCATGATACTTTTTCTTTGCTATGTAACACTGAGCTTCCTTAGATACGAGGATAATTGCTGGGTGCGTATAGACCTTCAGAGGCATGCAAAGGGACACATCCAACCCTGACCTTCCCTGTGTCTACAGCCCTGCTGGAAGTGGTGGCAGCAGCAGGAACTAAGAAAACGCAAGGAATATATGGCTGAAAAATGTGACAGAGAGACAGGTCTATGTGGTTCCAAGCCCATACAGTATGCCCTCCTGTCCGATCAGACTTTATTTACCAAACACAAGTAAGATATAAAGTAACTAAGAATTTCAAGATGCAGGGCCTAGGTTCCTGTGAGACTATACTGGTCAGACGTATGAGAAGCAGAAATTGATGTGGTGATGACTGTGTGCATGCATGCTCAGTCATTCAGTCACGTCCGACTCTGCAGCCCATGGATTGTAGCCCACCAGGTTCCTCTGTCTTTGGAATTCTCCAGGCAAGAATTGTGGGTTGCCATTTTCTACTTCAAGGGGTCTTCCCAACCCGGGAATTAAACTTTCATCTCTGTGTCCCCTGCACTGGCAGGCAGATTCTTTACCACTACGCCACCCAGGAGGCCAAGGAATTTGTCAAAGTAACTCAAAACAAAAATAACCTTTTCCAAAAATGTGTTGTGATCATTATTCCTATTATTTTGCCCAAGAATTGAGAACAAGCTCTGCGCAAGGTAAAATGGGGCGTATTCACAATGCCCCAACACAAAAGCAATCTAAAAATCATCAAGTGATGAATTGGAAAGATAGATAATGGATAAAATATATCATTTATAGCCATACAATGGATTATTATTCAGAAACTTAAAGAAATGAAAATATATTACAATACCAATATTTGCTACAATACAAACCTCAAAAACATGAAAGAAGCCAGACACAGAAGTCCGCATATTACAAGATTATATTTAAATGAAATGCCTAGATGGGCAAATCTAGATACAAAAAACAGATTAAAAACTACTGCCCTTGTCTGGGGATGGAAAATGGGAACTAAATATAAATTGGAATAACGGATCTTTTAGGGGCAACGTTCTAAAGCTGGATTGTGGTCAGGCTCAGTACGAAATAAACGTGTTCAAAAAGCAGGATTTTCTCCCCTTTCTTCTAGACCTACCATGATACTTTTTCTTTGCTATGTAACACTGAGCTTCCTTAGATACGAGGATAATTGCTGGGTGCGTATAGACCTTCAGAGGCATGCAAAGGGACACATCCAACCCTGACCTTCCCTGTGTCTACAGCCCTGCTGGAAGTGGTGGCAGCAGCAGGAACTAAGAAAACGCAAGGAATATATGGCTGAAAAAATGTGACAGAGAGACAGGTCTATGTGGTTCCAAGCCCATACAGTATGCCCTCCTGTCCGATCAGACTTTATTTACCAAACACAAGTAAGATATAAAGTAACTAAGAATTTCAAGATGCAGGGCCTAGGTTCCTGTGAGACTATACTGGTCAGACGTATGAGAAGCAGAAATTGATGTGGTGATGACTGTGTGCATGCATGCTCAGTCATTCAGTCACGTCCGACTCTGCAGCCCATGGATTGTAGCCCACCAGGTTCCTCTGTCTTTGGAATTCTCCAGGCAAGAATTGTGGGTTGCCATTTTCTACTTCAAGGGGTCTTCCCAACCCGGGAATTAAACTTTCATCTCTGTGTCCCCTGCACTGGCAGGCAGATTCTTTACCACTACGCCACCCAGGAGGCCAAGGAATTTGTCAAAGTAACTCAAAACAAAAATAACCTTTTCCAAAAATGTGTTGTGATCATTATTCCTATTATTTTGCCCAAGAATTGAGAACAAGCTCTGCTCAAGGTAAAATGCCCAAAACAAGGAGACGAGCTATTATGGAAAGGATACCCAAACAAATTTGGGCACCAGAGAAAAACTACTTATTTACTGTTGTGATAACTGTAATGGGACTGTACATGAAAATACCATTGTGATAACTGCACGATTTGGTAAATTTAGCAAAATTCACTGAATCATACACTGAAAATAAGTCAATTCTGGTATATAAAATTATACCTCAATAAAGTGCTGTGAGTTTTTTAATGGCTTTAAGTCTTTAGTGACAACATATTAAAATTTACTAAATGGGCAAAACATCACAGACAGGACACTGTCTTTACTTTCATTTTAGACTCAGTCAGAGGGTTTTTTCCCCGAGTCAAATAAACAAAGGATAAAAGAATTGTATCTCAAAAAGCCCCACATGGCATCAAAAGATATGACTCTCATTTCCAATGCATAAATGGACAACTCTTTGTAGATAAAAGAAGTGTTATTCCTGAGGTAATGAGTTCAACTCATAACTGGATAAGATCTTCCAAATGCTAAAAGTTTATAACCAGACAGTATGGCCAAATGTACAGTTCTGTGACCAAAATCAAGACTGAATTTCCATCAAAAGATATACCTATGGCTGATTCAGGGGCTTCCCAGGTGGTAGAGTGGTAAAGAACCCGCCTGCCAGTGCAGAAGGTCCAAAGACATGAGTCTGATCACTGGTCAGGATCCCCTGTAGGAGGGCATGATAACCCACTCCTGTATTCTTGCCTGGAGAATTCCATGGGCAGAGGAGCTGGTGGGCTACAGTCCATAGGATCGCAAAAACTCAGCCATGACTGAAGTGACTGAGCACAGCACGGGCTGATTCATATTGATGTGGCAGAAACCATCACAATACTGTAAAGTAATTGTCAATTGGGTTTGGGAACTCAAACCCGAAAAATTCATCTCTGTGTCCCCTGCACTGGCAGGCAGATTCTTTACCACTCGCCACCCAGGAGGCCAAGGAATTTGTCAAAGTAACTCAAAACAAAAATAACCTTTTCCAAAAATGTGTTGTGATCATTATTCCTATTATTTTGCCCAAGAATTGAGAACAAGCTCTGCTCAAGGTAAAATGCCCAAAACAAGGAGACGAGCTATTATGGAAAGGATACCCAAACAAATTTGGGCACCAGAGAAAAACTACTTATTTACTGTTGTGATAACTGTAATGGGACTGTACATGAAAATACCATTGTGATAACTGCACGATTTGGTAAATTTAGCAAAATTCACTGAATCATACACTGAAAATAAGTCAATTCTGGTATATAAAATTATACCTCAATAAAGTGCTGTGAGTTTTTTAATGGCTTTAAGTCTTTAGTGACAACATATTAAAATTTACTAAATGGGCAAAACATCACAGACAGGACACTGTCTTTACTTTCATTTTTAGACTCAGTCAGAGGGTTTTTCCCAGAGTCAAATAAACAAAGGATAAAAGAATTGTATCTCAAAAAGCCCCACATGGCATCAAAAGATATGACTCTCATTTCCAATGCATAAATGGACAACTCTTTGTAGATAAAAGAAGTGTTATTCCTGAGGTAATGAGTTCAACTCATAACTGGATAAGATCTTCCAAATGCTAAAAGTTTATAACCAGACAGTATGGCCAAATGTACAGTTCTGTGACCAAAATCAAGACTGAATTTCCATCAAAAGATATACCTATGGCTGATTCAGGGGCTTCCCAGGTGGTAGAGTGGTAAAGAACCCGCCTGCCAGTGCAGAAGGTCCAAAGACATGAGTCTGATCACTGGTCAGGATCCCCTGTAGGAGGGCATGATAACCCACTCCTGTATTCTTGCCTGGAGAATTCCATGGGCAGAGGAGCTGGTGGGCTACAGTCCATAGGATCGCAAAAACTCAGCCATGACTGAAGTGACTGAGCACAGCACGGGGCTGATTCATATTGATGTATGGCAGAAACCATCACAATACTGTAAAGTAATTGTCCACCAATTGAAATAAATTTTTTAAAAACAGGGAAAAAAATTCTTTTTCACTGAGTAATTCCAAGTGCTACAGTGTTTCTGACTCTACTCTGACTCAATGAATCAGAGGCCTTTACCTCCACACTGGCTTTTTTGTGCTAAGTATTCTTAAAAGACCTTATATTCTGCCAAAATATACACTTAAAAATTATAGGTAAATACAGAAATAAAGAGGGGGCAGAGGAAAAAGATTTTCACATTAGTGGCTTTCCAAAAAATGTTTTGTCTATTCTAGCTTCTTGGCATTAGATAACAATTTTAGAATCAATTTGTTGGTTTCTTCAAAAAAAAGTATGTTCATAAAGAAAAATAAGAACTGAATCTTCAAATGCTGATTGTTCAGACTGAAGTATATTGATTACCTTTATCAAGACCCTTCTTTTCTACACCTCTGGGAACAAAATATATGTAAAAGATACTTCAGCATCCCAGTCCACTAAGTCTTGTGTGCTTCTATTGATTTGACTTTTCTTTTCCCCGCTAATGCATATTATATTCCTGATTGTTTGCCTAGATAATAATTATCTTTGATTAGCAGGAAAAATTATGCCTAAATAGGACTAAGGCAGTCTAAACAAAACCTATGCAAACTTCATAATCAAAGTACTAACAAAAACATTAACAATCCTCCCTGAAGTACTAGTATGGTTTATTTTTAAAGGTTGTTACATTCCAAAGAAATAGATTATACAGTGAATATCAATTTTAAGACAAAGGAAGAAAAAATAAATATAATTTGATGGGAAGGAGTTGCAAAGAAGTAGTAAGGTTGCTAAGTTATGAAAACAAGAGCAGAATGCACAAAAACTGGGGAGAACTCCAAAAATAACACTTCTGAGAGAGTCCAAGGCAAAACTAAGTCAAAAGGAACAACATGGAGAAAATGGACACCCTATATAGTACACTATGCATTCTCCCGTGGCTTACTGCATTAAGCTGTGCTGATGATCTGAATATGTGAGTTCAGCTACTATTACTCAGCTATATAACACATTTACCTACTGGGAAAAATCATGTACCAACCAAATGATTTTCACATTATAGAGATATCAATCCCCTATTTACCATTCAAATGTGAACTAAGTCATGTTACAGATAAACATGTTCTAGAAACAGGCAATATAACACAATAGAACATATTCATTTCCTGCTTCAGTTTGTATCCTAGTTGCCAATTCTTTCCCTCACCCATTCCTTGGATCTCTTTAACCAAGATTCCCAATATTAGATCACCTATAAGTGATCATATTTGTGGAACATTCCTCTATTTTTCTCTGTATGAGTTTAGTATTTTACCTTGAGAGTCAGAAAACATCCACAAGGGTGGATGTTTTATCAGAATAGTTTTACAATACAGCAGAGAGACTTAATATATATTCCTATTCTTAATTTCAAAAGGTAGTACATTAGATAACAGACTTGTTGGTTTCTTCAAAAAAAAGTATGTTCATAAAGAAAAATAAGAACTGAATCTTCAAATGCTGATTGTTCAGACTGAAGTATATTGATTACCTTTATCAAGACCCTTCTTTTCTACACCTCTGGGAACAAAATATATGTAAAAGATACTTCAGCATCCCAGTCCACTAAGTCTTGTGTGCTTCTATTGATTTGACTTTTCTTTTCCCCGCTAATGCATATTATATTCCTGATTGTTTGCCTAGATAATAATTATCTTTGATTAGCAGGAAAAAAATTATGCCTAAATAGGACTAAGGCAGTCTAAACAAAACCTATGCAAACTTCATAATCAAAGTACTAACAAAAACATTAACAATCCTCCCTGAAGTACTAGTATGGTTTATTTTTAAAGGTTGTTACATTCCAAAGAAATAGATTATACAGTGAATATCAATTTTAAGACAAAGGAAGAAAAAATAAATATAATTTGATGGGAAGGAGTTGCAAAGAAGTAGTAAGGTTGCTAAGTTATGAAAACAAGAGCAGAATGCACAAAAACTGGGGAGAACTCCAAAAATAACACTTCTGAGAGAGTCCAAGGCAAAACTAAGTCAAAAGGAACAACATGGAGAAAATGGACACCCTATATAGTACACTATGCATTCTCCCGTGGCTTACTGCATTAAGCTGTGCTGATGATCTGAATATGTGAGTTCAGCTACTATTACTCAGCTATATAACACATTTACCTACTGGGAAAAATCATGTACCAACCAAATGATTTTCACATTATAGAGATATCAATCCCCTATTTACCATTCAAATGTGAACTAAGTCATGTTACAGATAAACATGTTCTAGAAACAGGCAATATAACACAATAGAACATATTCATTTCCTGCTTCAGTTTGTATCCTAGTTGCCAATTCTTTCCCTCACCCATTCCTTGGATCTCTTTAACCAAGATTCCCAATATTAGATCACCTATAAGTGATCATATTTGTGGAACATTCCTCTATTTTTCTCTGTATGAGTTTAGTATTTTACCTTGAGAGTCAGAAAACATCCACAAGGGTGGATGTTTTATCAGAATGGTTTTACAATACAGCAGAGAGACTTAATATATATTCCTATTCTTAATTTCAAAAGGTAGTACTTTAGCTCTGTGATGACCTGGGGGTGGGGGTTAGGGGAGCAAGACTCAAGAAGGAGGTGATCTGTATATAATTATGATTGATTCACACTGTTGTACATCAGAAACCAAGACAACATTGTAAAGCAAGTTTCGACCAATTAAAAATTTTAAAAAAGGTAGTATTTCATTCTTTTCTCAAAATCAAAAATAATGTCTCAATTTTTCTTACTATAGGTCTAGATAAAAATACTTCCCTACACTAATCTATACCACAGTTTTACCATATTCAAGGCAAGCAGTACAATTTTTTTAAAGACACTGAAATTGAATAGCTCTTTAATACCGACACAAACTTAGTAATATAAATTTTCGTATAAACTGTAAACTATGTGTATGTGACATATAAATAACATGACAAATATCTCCCCCAATTTTTCAAAAGTTATTATTCATCTCCAGAAGTATATGAAATATGTGTTTTAATTTAGAAAAATCTATTGTCAAATAAGTTTTCATCATTAAAAACTACTGAATCGATGAAAAGTAAATAAAAACTATTTCCTTAATAAGCTCTTTGCTTTACTTTTAACACTGCTCCTGTCTCTTTTAAAGTGGTGGCTATTACATTTATTAGTGTTCAAGTACCATATGTCAAAAGTCATTTAGCCTCAAATGAGCCTCAGAATCATATCTACCCATCAATTCAGGGATTTTGCTAATGAAATAGTTGGAAGATAGCACCAAAATTTAAAATTTAACAATGATCTATCTATAAAAACAACAAATGAAAAATTATCGAAGTGCCTATTAGATAACTAATGAAATAATGATACAAAAAATTTTTAATGACGCTATAGATAAATATGAAAAAATAGTAAAATAAAGGTAAAAGACGTAACAAAATAATTCAGCATAAGTGTTTTTATAAATACATATTTGTAGATACACATAAAAATAGGAAACGGTCTAAAGGCTATTTAGCAAGGCTAAACCAGAGCTTGCAAAGTGTAGTCCCCAGTCAACAGTATCAGCATCACTGCGGAATCTATTATTAATAGAAATCAAACCTTTAGGGCTGTACTCTAGTCTTACCAAATCAGAAATCCTAGAAGCAGGGCCCAACAATCTGCATTTTAATAAATCCTCCAAGTGATTCTGACATATGCCAAAGGCTGAGAACGATTACTCTAGATTCTTTATTGGGATTAAGACCCCTTTGAGACTGATAAAAATTATGAACTTTTTCCCAGGAAAGTACCCATTTGGACAAATGCTCAGTTTTAAATATTTCAAAGACAAAAATGGGCAGAGGGTGCCTGCAGTAGTAACATACTGTCCCCAAATGGGACATATCTGTTCAGCCCTAGGACTCTGTACCTATAAAAAATAACGCACACTTATTGCATGCAAGTTGCCAAAATTAAATTGAGAAAAATGAAAGAATCAGAAAAACGTAAACCAATCAAGTCTGGCACACCAGTATTTCTTCTGGTTTGTCTTCACTTACTCAGATTTCAATGCTGACAGAAAATCTCCTGGGTTTAACTTTCCAAACTTCTGAACTTTATTGAGTTCATAGATTGAACTTGTGGCCTTTGTAATGGAGAATTCTCACATGATCACTATTCCATTTGACTATCCATCTGTACTTTATGGCCTTAAGAAGAAAACTTTTCAGATAAGTGTATTTTTAATTTAAAAAAATTTTTGAACACTATGCATGTTTTAGAAACACAGAGAATCAAATTCATATATCCTACAATTTAAGTAGATTTCTTAGCTTATAGCAAGAATGAGTACCAACCTAAAAAGACTTCAAGTCATACTGTCATAAGAATACAAAGGCTAAAAATTAAAAATTTAATTAGCCAGTCAGAAATCACCCCCTAATTTTATTTTTCCAAATGAATTGCAGGTTTTTGCAGTAACACATGCATCTCCTATGATAATGAATTTCAGCCAAAATAAAAATAGTAAAACGGTCTAAAGAGCGTAACAAAATAATTCAGCATAAGTGTTTTTATAAATACATATTTGTAGATACACATAAAAATAGGAAACGGTCTAAAGGCTATTTAGCAAGGCTAAACCAGAGCTTGCAAAGTGTAGTCCCCAGTCAACAGTATCAGCATCACTGCGGAATCTATTATTAATAGAAATCAAACCTTTAGGGCTGTACTCTAGTCTTACCAAATCAGAAATCCTAGAAGCAGGGCCCAACAATCTGCATTTTAATAAATCCTCCAAGTGATTCTGACATATGCCAAAGGCTGAGAACGATTACTCTAGATTCTTTATTGGGATTAAGACCCCTTTGAGACTGATAAAAATTATGAACTTTTTCCCAGGAAAGTACCCATTTGGACAAATGCTCAGTTTTAAATATTTCAAAGACAAAAATGGGCAGAGGGTGCCTGCAGTAGTAACATACTGTCCCCAAATGGGACATATCTGTTCAGCCCTAGGACTCTGTACCTATAAAAAATAACGCACACTTATTGCATGCAAGTTGCCAAAATTAAATTGAGAAAAATGAAAGAATCAGAAAAACGTAAACCAATCAAGTCTGGCACACCAGTATTTCTTCTGGTTTGTCTTCACTTACTCAGATTTCAATGCTGACAGAAAATCTCCTGGGTTTAACTTTCCAAACTTCTGAACTTTATTGAGTTCATAGATTGAACTTGTGGCCTTTGTAATGGAGAATTCTCACATGATCACTATTCCATTTGACTATCCATCTGTACTTTATGGCCTTAAGAAGAAAACTTTTCAGATAAGTGTATTTTTAATTTAAAAAAATTTTTGAACACTATGCATGTTTTAGAAACACAGAGAATCAAATTCATATATCCTACAATTTAAGTAGATTTCTTAGCTTATAGCAAGAATGAGTACCAACCTAAAAAGACTTCAAGTCATACTGTCATAAGAATACAAAGGCTAAAAATTAAAAATTTAATTAGCCAGTCAGAAATCACCCCCTAATTTTATTTTTCCAAATGAATTGCAGGTTTTTGCAGTAACACATGCATCTCCTATGATAATGAATTTCAGCCATATAAAAACGTTAATGTTATTCTAAGAAAAATATTTCAATTCTTTTTTCTTTAAAACATTATATGCACACCTGCTATTCTCCTATCAATCCTAGCAGGAAACCATTTTTCCTCTACATCATGAGCAATAGAAAAGTACTTATTAGAACATTAATCACAGTCCATTATATTCTGACTCACTGCCAAAAGTTACTATTACATCACTGAAAATATCTATTAACCAAAACCTGCTTCTGACAAGTTACAGGAGTGTAACATTCAGAATTTAGTAATGTATTATAAAAGTCAATTTAAAAAAGGAACAGTTACACAATTGATTTTGCAGTGGCAGCAAAAATAATTAATTTTTTTCCAAAATTTATTACCAAAAGGTTGATTTAACTTGTGTTTCTACTGTAAAATTATTTTAAAATTATTTCAAATTTCACCTAGCATTATTAAACACATTTACTATGAAAGTATTAAATACAGACGACTGTTTAAAGAATTTCAAAATGTGCTGAATACATCACTGTATGTAAAACTATATTGTCTTGTATAAATATGGGTCTTGTTTAGAGCCATGTCTAGCAGGAAATTGTAGCAAATGAAAACCATCCCTGTTTTTCCACTCCCACTCTTTAGGATTTATGTCTTTACATTTAAACCCAGTAATACAGAGAAACAAAACAAAAAGTATGGCAACAATATCTTTCAAAACAAAAAGAAAAAAGATATTCTGATTCATAGATTGAATTTTTGTTTGGCCTTTGTTAATGGAGAATTCTCACATGATCACTATTCCATTTGACTATCCATCTGTACTTTATGGCCTTAAGAAGAAAACTTTTCAGATAAGTGTATTTTTAATTTAAAAAAATTTTTGAACACTATGCATGTTTTAGAAACACAGAGAATCAAATTCATATATCCTACAATTTAAGTAGATTTCTTAGCTTATAGCAAGAATGAGTACCAACCTAAAAAGACTTCAAGTCATACTGTCATAAGAATACAAAGGCTAAAAATTAAAAATTTAATTAGCCAGTCAGAAATCACCCCCTAATTTTATTTTTCCAAATGAATTGCAGGTTTTTGCAGTAACACATGCATCTCCTATGATAATGAATTTCAGCCATATAAAAACGTTAATGTTATTCTAAGAAAAATATTTCAATTCTTTTTTCTTTAAAACATTATATGCACACCTGCTATTCTCCTATCAATCCTAGCAGGAAACCATTTTTCCTCTACATCATGAGCAATAGAAAAGTACTTATTAGAACATTAATCACAGTCCATTATATTCTGACTCACTGCCAAAAGTTACTATTACATCACTGAAAATATCTATTAACCAAAACCTGCTTCTGACAAGTTACAGGAGTGTAACATTCAGAATTTAGTAATGTATTATAAAAGTCAATTTAAAAAAGGAACAGTTACACAATTGATTTTGCAGTGGCAGCAAAAATAATTAATTTTTTTCCAAAATTTATTACCAAAAGGTTGATTTAACTTGTGTTTCTACTGTAAAATTATTTTAAAATTATTTCAAATTTCACCTAGCATTATTAAACACATTTACTATGAAAGTATTAAATACAGACGACTGTTTAAAGAATTTCAAAATGTGCTGAATACATCACTGTATGTAAAACTATATTGTCTTGTATAAATATGGGTCTTGTTTAGAGCCATGTCTAGCAGGAAATTGTAGCAAATGAAAACCATCCCTGTTTTTCCACTCCCACTCTTTAGGATTTATGTCTTTACATTTAAACCCAGTAATACAGAGAAACAAAACAAAAAGTATGGCAACAATATCTTTCAAAACAGAATAATGACTACTAATGGTAAGATAACTGAATATTATTAAAAGCAATGCTTAAAGATATTCTGATTCTGTACCAGTGGAACCAACGATCTAGTTTTCACTTGTTCGATGTTTATTTGAAGAGCAGTGACACTGGCTTCTTCCAAACCAGGAGAAATGTACCTGACACTTAGCAATAAAGTACTAAGAAAAAAGTATGGGGAATATCAGCAATTGTTTCCTAAGAATATTTAATACAAACCATTTAAGGGTTATTGTGATTATGAATATTGAAAAAATAACTACATATTAGAAACAGGTAACTTTTTTCTTTAATTTACTGTGTTTTCAAGGTTTTCCTATAATGAATATACATCATCTTTATAATTGAGAAACTCAAAGAATTTATTTTAATATAATCCCTTAGAGCCACATGTAACAACTGGGGAAGAAAAATCTTACTTGCCTTAATGCATTATAGTCCATGTATTTTCTTTCAAATATAAATGTTTATACTCTCTATTTCTAAAAATAGGAGTGAATAACAATTTCTAGTAGCTTGTATAAAATCTGTTTTTTAAGCATGATGTTCAATTTAGTTGGAAAATTCATGGTAGAGGGATTTATAAAAATTAGAAGCTTGAATTATGTATTATTAAAAAAGGGGACAGAAAAAGAAAACAGACTTAGGTTACAATCACAGAACATGATAACCATAAATTAGCAAGGTTGTTTAACGTAAGATCCAACATGTTTTACATTTGAAAGGTTAAGAGAGTCACCAAACTACATATGTCTAATAACTTCTTAACAACTCAATCTCTAAAGTACTTTTCCTTCCTTTTTTCTTTTTGAACATTAAAAATGGAAAATACAATCCTCATTTCTCTTCAAATGAAAATATAACTTCTACATACCTAAAGAAGATAGTTACCTCTACTTGAAAGTGGTTTTTAAGAGAATATGACTCTTATGAGGCATACCTCAACAGCGTTACCTGAATTCTAGCATGTGATCCTCAGTTCTCACCAAGGAAATGAATAACGAGTGACTATATTCATTGGAAGGAATGATGCTGAAGCTGAAGCTCCAATACTTTGGTTACCTGATGCAAAGAGACAACTCACTGGAAAGAGCCTGATGTTGGGAAAAATAGAAGGCAAAAGAAGGGGAGATGGTTGGCATCACTGAATCAATGGACATGAGTCTGAGCAGGCTCCGGGAGATGGTGAAGAACTGGGAAGTTTGGCATGCCTCAGTCCATGGGGTCACACAGAGTCGGGCACGGCTGAGCGACAGAACTGACTGACTGTACACTTGACAGAACTGACTGATTGTACACTTGACAGTACCCTCAATTAAAGGACAGTGAACATATAATTAAAGAGAGATTCTTGCTGATGCTTTTTTTTTTTTTAAAGATTTATTTATTTATCTATTTTGGGCGGGGGTCGGGTTGGGGAGGGAGGGGGATGGGCGAGCCACTTCTATTGGTCTTTCGTTTCTCTATGTTCATCCGTCTTTGTTCTTTGGCTCCTGTGGGCCTCCCATCGTGGTGGCGTATGTCGTTGCAAAGCGCCGGCTCTGGGCACATGAGTTCCAGAGCTCTGGCTCGGTAATTGGACACATAAGTCCAGCTGCTCTGCGGCACTTGGGATCTTCCCAGGCCAGGGCTCGAACCAGCGCCCCTTGTACTGCAAGGCGGTGTCCTTACCCACTGGACCACCAGGGGAAGCCCTTGCTGATGCTTTTAAAGACTCTCATTTCATACATATTATCCTCAGTGTGAATATAAATCTTTAGGTGATTAAATTTTGTTCTATGTTTGTGACTGAAATTATTATTTACAAACTCAAAACTCCTCCTAAAAACACTTAACAATTTCCATTAAGTCCTCTTTAAAATAACTACGAGCAAAAGATAAATGACAAGAGAATTCCACTGGTTTGAACTCTGTGCTCTCACTGCTGAGAGCCTGAGTTCAATCCCTACTCAGGGAACTAAGATCCCACATGCCACCAAGCCTCCCTCCCCCAAAAAACAATGACAAATGACAAATCCCTACTAGTACACTCATCTCACTTCTTCCTTATATGTTTAAGCCTTTAACAATCACTACTTGATTATCCCTTCTGTTATACAACATTGACTAGTGAGTGATTCTCAATGGTAATGATGTATGTAAGTTAGATGTTTTTATAGTTGTCTATAAATCTGGACAGAAAACAAAGTAGAGGGTATGATTATTCTTAATAGCCCTTTCAAAATCATCATACTTAGTAAAAAGTAGAGAAAAAGTAGAGAAACAGTACTTAAAGTAAAAACTAATTTAGAAAAAAATTAAATTCATATAAATCATGCAAGACAATTAAATGGCCCAAACTACAAAATCTGACATTGTTTTTATATTAAAGAAACTCTGCCCCAAAACGCAACTTGATCAGCTTAAGAAGGAAACAAAATCAATCAACAAAAATTAAGCTGGACATAAACTTTTAAATTAGTTTGTTAAATATTTACAGAGTTCATTACATATTAGCAATATTCCCAGTAACAAATGTTAACTCCAATGATAGCATTTGTCACTCAAACAGCTAACCTTTATATACCACTTATTATGTGCCAGATATTATTTCAAGAGTTTCTCATTTATTAACTCATTTGATACTCATAACCATATGAGATAGGCACTAACAACCACATCTTGAAAATACAGAAATCAAGACACGCAGAGATTAGTAAAGTGTCCAGGAAATTAAAATTAGTTAATAAAAATACCTAGTATTCAAACCCAGGAAGACAAACTCCAGAGTATATTCTCTTCTCAAACTAAAATGTTAGTGATAATAAGCCTTGAATACTTTGGTTTTATTGCACTGATAAATTAAGAGAGGAACAGGTCACATTATTTCTACTGGTAATTAATCATGTTGGTGATATTCACTAACAACACTAATTTTTCATCAGATGGAGGCAGTATATAATCCCAAATACCCAGCATGGTATTTCTTCTCTCTGTTAATTAGCTCCCGGTGTTGGTCAATCTAAATTAGACTCGCTCAACAGGTGTCCACTTCCATTAATTCTTTCTTTGCCTCTAAAACAAGATGTGACCTTTCCCTCTCCGTTGGCACATAAAACCTTCTTTACTACTAAACAACAATAACAGTTAACATTTATTCAATGTTTCCTAAGTATTAAAAGTGAAGTGCTATAAACTAAATTATATAATCAAAATATCCTGACAGACAGATTCTATTACCATCTTCATTTTATAAATAAAACCAGTAAGGTTTAGAGGTCAAATTGCCAAGAAACAGAGCCTGGAATTGAAGCTAGGTGTGTTTAATACCAAAATCTATGTTGGTTAAACCAACCACAAGGACACTGTGGCAGTGTGTATCTTATACTGCATTGTACCCAATTTATTTACATACCATCATATCCTATAATTCTATACCAAGAGTTATTTGATGACCCAAATGATGGCTTATATACTTTTATTTCCTAAAAATAACTGGGCTTAATGAGTGCATCATGAACAAATGGATGAGCAAACAGATAATTACTACAAAAGCTACATATGTAATGAAAAAATTAAACAGATCAGCAATTCTCACAACTGTTGGCTTTAAGACCTCTTCACACTCTTAAATATTACTGAGTACTCCCAAAGAGATTTCATCTAGATGGGTTATATTTACTTCTATTTTCCATATGAAACTTTAAAACTAACAAATTGGGAAATATTTATTAATTCATTTAAAAATAACAATTAAGGCACATGACATTTTAGAGTTAAGGCACATATTACAAGTAACATACCATGTTAACGCTAGTCAATTTGGGAAGCAGGATAACTGTTTTGATATCAAACTAATTAGATATCACAGCAAAGAATATTATCAGGAATAGAAGATCATTTCATAATGATAAAGAAAATAAATTGAATAGACTATAACAACCTTAAATGTTTATTTTCCTAGTAAAAGAACATTTACAGAAGACATGATAATTTACATTTTCAAAAATCCAATGAACTACAAAAAAGTTCCTAAAACTAATAAATGAGTTTTGCAATGTTGTAAGTTATAAAATCAACATATAAAATATCTCTTAGAAATAAGTAATCATAGGGCTTCCCTGGTAGCTCAGTGGTGAAGAGTTTATTTGCCAATACAGGAGACACAGGTTTAATCCCTGATCCAGGAAGATCCCACATGCTGCAGAGCAACTAAGCCCATTAGCCCATGAGCCTGTGCTGTAGAGCCTCAGAGCTACAACTATTGAGCCCATGTGCCACAACTATTGAAGTCTGTGTGCCCTACAGTCTGAGTTCCACAAGAGAAGTCATCCCAACAAGAAGCCTGCTCACCTCAACTAGATAGTAGCCCCCACTCCCTGCAACTCAACAAGAGCCTACAGCAGCAGTGAAAACCCAGAATAGCCAAAAATAAATAAACTTTTAAATAGAAAAAAAAAAAAAAAAAAAAGTTTAGCCCCAACTCTTGCAAAAAAAAGGCTTATTACATATCCTATAATCTATACCAAGAGTTATTTGATGACCCAAATGATGGCTTATATACTTTTATTTCCTAAAAATAACTGGGCTTAATGAGTGCATCATGAACAAATGGATGAGCAAACAGATAATTACTACAAAAGCTACATATGTAATGAAAAAATTAAACAGATCAGCAATTCTCACAACTGTTGGCTTTAAGACCTCTTCACACTCTTAAATATTACTGAGTACTCCCAAAGAGATTTCATCTAGATGGGTTATATTTACTTCTATTTTCCATATGAAACTTTAAAACTAACAAATTGGGAAATATTTATTAATTCATTTAAAAATAACAATTAAGGCACATGACATTTTAGAGTTAAGGCACATATTACAAGTAACATACCATGTTAACGCTAGTCAATTTGGGAAGCAGGATAACTGTTTTGATATCAAACTAATTAGATATCACAGCAAAGAATATTATCAGGAATAGAAGATCATTTCATAATGATAAAGAAAATAAATTGAATAGACTATAACAACCTTAAATGTTTATTTTCCTAGTAAAAGAACATTTACAGAAGACATGATAATTTACATTTTCAAAAATCCAATGAACTACAAAAAAGTTCCTAAAACTAATAAATGAGTTTTGCAATGTTGTAAGTTATAAAATCAACATATAAAATATCTCTTAGAAATAAGTAATCATAGGGCTTCCCTGGTAGCTCAGTGGTGAAGAGTTTATTTGCCAATACAGGAGACACAGGTTTAATCCCTGATCCAGGAAGATCCCACATGCTGCAGAGCAACTAAGCCCATTAGCCCATGAGCCTGTGCTGTAGAGCCTCAGAGCTACAACTATTGAGCCCATGTGCCACAACTATTGAAGTCTGTGTGCCCTACAGTCTGAGTTCCACAAGAGAAGTCATCCCAACAAGAAGCCTGCTCACCTCAAATAGAGAGTAGCCCCAACTCCGTGCAACTAGAGAAGAGCCTACAGCAGCAGTGAAAACCCAGAATAGCCAAAAATAAATAAACTTTTTTAAAAAAAGAAATAAGCAATCATAAATTTAAAAAATTTAAATACCATTTATAACAAACTAAAAAATACTTAAGAATAAATCTGATAAAATATATGCAAGACCTGTTCACCAAAATTATATATTACAAAGAGAAATTAAAGAAGACCAAAATTAATGGAAAATAAACACTTCTTGAAGCAAAAAACTCATTTTAAGATGGCCAATTCATTCCAAAATGATCTACTGTTTCAAAATTTGAGCAGATCTTATAAGCAATGATACCCATTAGCACAAGGACACTTCCAGCTGAGATAATGGTTTTAATACTATTGTTGGGCATCCCTGGTAGTTCAGATGGTAAAGAATCTCCTACAGTGCAGGAGACCCAGGGCTTCTTAGAAAAATGGCTCCTTCAAGAACTTGTCAAGAAATACATATACCAGGAGCTTAGAGCATCTTCCACTGACAAAAGTAAAGACATACTTAAAAAAAGATGTGATGATGGGAGAAAGGCAAAAGGGCACCAGAGCTAACTAGAAGAATCAAATGGCGAGAAATAGATTATAACCCGAAATGTAAAATAAATATTCATGAGTCCTTAATGACAGAGGAAAATGAATAAATAAATAGATGGTGGAGAGAGACAAATCTCCAATGCAGAAGAATTTCAAATAACTTACCCTCACTGCATCCTCAAGAAAAGTGAGTATCCCCACCCCTTAAGTGTAATCTGTGCATAGTGACTTTCTTCCAAGGAGTGTAATAAAGACAGAGGAGATAAGAGTACATTACAGCGGAGAAACCTGCAAAACACCACCCCAGCCAGATGATCAAGGTTAGCATCAAGAATGATAAGACATGTTAATAGCACATACCAGTGATACGAAGTGATGAAAATGGCACTTTATGGACTTCCTCTAAAGAATAAATATATAGCCTTGGTCTGATAATGATAAAAACACTGACAGATTAAAACGGGGCATTCTGCAAAATATATGACCACTACTCAAAACTGTCAAAATCATCAAAATTGAGGAAAGTCTGAGAGGCCAAGAGGAGCCTAAAGAGACATGCCTACATAATGTAATAGGATACTCTGGATGAGATCCCAGAACACAGACAGGACATAAGGGAAAAACTAAGGAAAGTGGAATGAAGTATGGACTCTAGTTAATTAAAATGCATCAATTTCAATTCATTAAATATAACAAATTATACTACTATTAGGCAGTGATAATGGAAGTCACATGGCTGTGTATATAAACTTTTTATATTATCTTTTCAATTTTTCTGTAAATCCAAAATGGGCTTCCCTGATGACTCAGACAGTAAAGAATATGCCTGCAATGCAGGAGACCCGGATTCAATCCCTGGGTCAGAAGATCCACTGAAGAAGTAAACAGCTACTCACTCCAGTATTCTTGCCTGGGAAATCCCGTGAACAGAAGAGCCTGGCAGACTATCGTCCATGCAGTTGCAAAGAGTTACACACAACTAAGTGACTTTCACTTCACTTCAAATATGTTATAAAATTGAATTTTGTAATTCCAGTATACTTTTTTTTTTACAGGAACAGGTGATCTGATCCTAAAATTCACATAGAAATACAAAGAACTTAGAACAGGCAAACAAAATCTAAAAAAGAAAAACGGAATAATTCATAAGATTATAACCCGAAATGTAAAATAAATATTCATGAGTCCTTAATGACAGAGGAAAATGAATAAATAAATAGATGGTGGAGAGAGACAAATCTCCAATGCAGAAGAATTTCAAATAACTTACCCTCACTGCATCCTCAAGAAAAGTGAGTATCCCCACCCCTTAAGTGTAATCTGTGCATAGTGACTTTCTTCCAAGGAGTGTAATAAAGACAGAGGAGATAAGAGTACATTACAGCGGAGAAACCTGCAAAACACCACCCCAGCCAGATGATCAAGGTTAGCATCAAGAATGATAAGACATGTTAATAGCACATACCAGTGATACGAAGTGATGAAAATGGCACTTTATGGACTTCCTCTAAAGAATAAATATATAGCCTTGGTCTGATAATGATAAAAACACTGACAGATTAAAACGGGGCATTCTGCAAAATATATGACCACTACTCAAAACTGTCAAAATCATCAAAATTGAGGAAAGTCTGAGAGGCCAAGAGGAGCCTAAAGAGACATGCCTACATAATGTAATAGGATACTCTGGATGAGATCCCAGAACACAGACAGGACATAAGGGAAAAACTAAGGAAAGTGGAATGAAGTATGGACTCTAGTTAATTAAAATGCATCAATTTCAATTCATTAAATATAACAAATTATACTACTATTAGGCAGTGATAATGGAAGTCACATGGCTGTGTATATAAACTTTTTATATTATCTTTTCAATTTTTCTGTAAATCCAAAATGGGCTTCCCTGATGACTCAGACAGTAAAGAATATGCCTGCAATGCAGGAGACCCGGATTCAATCCCTGGGTCAGAAGATCCACTGAAGAAGTAAACAGCTACTCACTCCAGTATTCTTGCCTGGGAAATCCCGTGAACAGAAGAGCCTGGCAGACTATCGTCCATGCAGTTGCAAAGAGTTACACACAACTAAGTGACTTTCACTTCACTTCAAATATGTTATAAAATTGAATTTTGTAATTCCAGTATACTTTTTTTTTTACAGGAACAGGTGATCTGATCCTAAAATTCACATAGAAATACAAAGAACTTAGAACAGGCAAACAAAATCTAAAAAAGAAAAACGGAATAATTCATAAGACTATCAAAAGACAATATAATTTTGGTATCAAGATCAACAAACACATCAATGAAAGAAAATAGAACTGAGAAACAGATTCGTATATATATGAGCAACTAATTTTTGACAAAGGTGAAAAGGCAATTTACTGGAGAAATAATAGTCTATAATAACAGTCTATCAACTCAATATGCATATGCCAAAAACAATAACAAAAGAAAATTACTTCAAAGCATACCTCTTATCATATACAGAAATGAACTGTAAATCATAGGCCTAACTAATGCTAACGCCCAAAGTATAAAATATCTGGGAGAAGGCAGAGAAGAAATTATTTTGACCTTGAATTAGGCAAAAGAAAATTTTAAATATAACACCAAAAGCATGATCCACAAAAAGACAAAAACTCTGTATAATTGGAAAATATACATACACCCCAATGGTCACAGAAGCACTATTCACAATACCCAACACATGGAAGCAACCTAAATGTCCATCAACAGAGGAATGGATAAAGAAGATGTGATATTTTATATATGCACGCTAAATTGCTTCAGTCGTGTCCAACTCTTGAGACCCCAGGGACTGAAGCCGCCGGGTTACTCTGTCCATGGGATTCTCCAGGCAACAATACTGGAGTGGGTTTCCATGCCTTCCTCCATATTTTATATATATGTATACACACACACAATGGAATATTACCTACCCATTAAAATAAAACATTGCCATTTGCAGTAACATGGATGGACTTAGAGAATATCCTAAGTGATGTAAGTCAGACAGAGAAAGACAAGTGTTTTATGATACCACATATATAGAATCTAAACAAAAAAAATACAAATGAACTTATTTACAAAAAAAAAAAAAGACTCACAAAGAGAGCATATCTATTTTTACCAAAGGAGAAAGGGGACGGAGAGGGACAAATTAGAGGTACAGGATTAACGGATATACACCAGTATATACAAAACAGATAAACAATAAGGATTTACTGCATAGCACAGGAACTACATTCAGTATCTTATAATAGGGCTTCCCTGGTGGTCCAGTGGGTAAAGAGTCCGCCTTGCAGTGCAAGGAGCACCAGTTCGATCCCTGGTCTGAGAAGATCCCACATGCCACGGAGCAGCTGGACCGGTGTGTCCAATTAGGAGCGAGTGGTCTGCAGCACATGTGCCCAGAGCCGGTGCTCTGCGACAACAGAGGCCACTGGGATTGGTATCAAGATCAACAAACACATCAATGAGAAAAACAGAAACAGATTCGTATATATGAGCAACTAATTTTTGACAAAGGTGAAAAGGCAATTTACTGGAGAAATAATAGTCTATAATAACAGTCTATCAACTCAATATGCATATGCCAAAAACAATAACAAAAGAAAATTACTTCAAAGCATACCTCTTATCATATACAGAAATGAACTGTAAATCATAGGCCTAACTAATGCTAACGCCCAAAGTATAAAATATCTGGGAGAAGGCAGAGAAGAAATTATTTTGACCTTGAATTAGGCAAAAGAAAATTTTAAATATAACACCAAAAGCATGATCCACAAAAAGACAAAAACTCTGTATAATTGGAAAATATACATACACCCCAATGGTCACAGAAGCACTATTCACAATACCCAACACATGGAAGCAACCTAAATGTCCATCAACAGAGGAATGGATAAAGAAGATGTGATATTTTATATATGCACGCTAAATTGCTTCAGTCGTGTCCAACTCTTGAGACCCCAGGGACTGAAGCCGCCGGGTTACTCTGTCCATGGGATTCTCCAGGCAACAATACTGGAGTGGGTTTCCATGCCTTCCTCCATATTTTATATATATGTATACACACACACAATGGAATATTACCTACCCATTAAAATAAAACATTGCCATTTGCAGTAACATGGATGGACTTAGAGAATATCCTAAGTGATGTAAGTCAGACAGAGAAAGACAAGTGTTTTATGATACCACATATATAGAATCTAAACAAAAAAAATACAAATGAACTTATTTACAAAAAAAAAAAAAGACTCACAAAGAGAGCATATCTATTTTTACCAAAGGAGAAAGGGGACGGAGAGGGACAAATTAGAGGTACAGGATTAACGGATATACACCAGTATATACAAAACAGATAAACAATAAGGATTTACTGCATAGCACAGGAACTACATTCAGTATCTTATAATAGGGCTTCCCTGGTGGTCCAGTGGGTAAAGAGTCCGCCTTGCAGTGCAAGGAGCACCAGTTCGATCCCTGGTCTGAGAAGATCCCACATGCCACGGAGCAGCTGGACCGGTGTGTCCAATTAGGAGCGAGTGGTCTGCAGCACATGTGCCCAGAGCCGGTGCTCTGCGACAACAGAGGCCACTGGGATGGGAAGCCCACACAGGCCAAAGAATTAAGATGGATGAAAATAAATAACTGAAGACCAATAAAACAGGCCAAATTTTTTTTTAAATTTTGAAAAATAAAAATATCTTGTAATAACCTATAATGAATAAGAACCTAAAATGCATATATAGAAGAATACAATTATATCTACATCTATAAAATGAATCACCTTGCTATACACCTGAAACCCCCACACAATAACATAAATCAATTATCAAATTTTTAATTAACCTTTAAAAGTGTGATACACAAAATAAAAAATTATAAACTGGACGTCATCAAACTTTAAACTTCTTTCTACTCTCCCCTAAAGACACTGTTAAAAGACTGAAAGACAAGCCAAGGACTGAGAATATATCTGCAAACTACACATCTAATGAACACAATATATATAAAAATTAAAATCCAGAATCCACAAGAAGTTCTCAAAATAAGAAAACAAGCCCAAAAAAGAAATGGACAAAACATTTCAATAGACACTTTGTAAAGAAGATATATGGATGGCAAAAAAAAAAAAAAAAAAGATTTTCAGCATGACTAATCATTAGGGAAATTAATATTAAAATAGTGGTATCAGGCTCCCCTGGTGGCTCAGACAGTGAAGAATCTGCCTGCAGTGCAGCAGACCTGAGTTCAACTCCTGGTCAGGAAGATCCCTTGGAACAGAAAATGGCAACCCACTCTAGCATTCTCGCCTGAAGGAGCAATCCATGGATAGAGGAGCTTGGTGGGCTATAGTCCATGGGCAAAGAGTCGGACAAAATTGACTGACTAACACACACAACACACTACACATTTATTACATTATTACAACAAGTAAAACTCTAAAGATGGACAATTCCAAGTGCTAGTGAGGATGGAAGGAAACTAGAACTCTCACAAACTGCTGCCAGAAATGTAAATTGGCACAACCTCTTTGGAAAACAATTAGTTTCTTCAAAAGTTAAACATACAATGTATGACACAACCATTCCAGTCCTAGAAATTTACCCATGAATAAAGGATTTGTGCATGAATGTACATATCAGCTTTGTTTTATTAGCCCCAAAACCAGAAAGAAACAACCCAAACACCCAACAACAAGAAAACAAATGAAAATTGTGGCATATATATATATATATGCCATGGAACATTACTCAAGAAAAAATAAATGAAAGAAATGACCAATGATACACACTACAACAAGGATGAATCTCAAAACAATTATTCTGTGTGAAGGAAGCCAGAGCCCCCCGCCCAAAAAAAGGATACATCTTCTTCATTTCAGTTTATATAAAATTCTGAAAAATGCAAAATAAGCTACAGTTACAGAAGGCATATGAGTGGTTTCTCGGTTGGGGACTGACAGGTGTGATAGCAACACACCAGCAAACCTTTGGGGATGAAGGACGCGTTCATTCTTTTGAGTGTGGATATGACTTCTTTTTCATATACATATGTCGAAGCTCGTAAACTATACATTTTTAATACATGTTATTTACTGCATGTCAATTATACCTCAGTAATGCTGCTTAAAAATAGAATAAATTTTAAACTTCCATTAATTAAAATATCATATAGATACATTAACCTTTTTAAAAGTACGATAATGGAATTTTAGTGACCTTATTTTTACTATAGCTTGAAACATATTATTGTTTTATCATCCTAAAGATTATTTCATTTATTCCCTATAAGGCTAATAAAAACCTAAAATAATAAGAAAGAGAAGATGATGGGATCATTTGAAGAATGATGCAATAATCAAAATAATCACAACTATTACATGAACCTTCATTTTTCTTCCTGCAGTGCCAAAATGACATCTTTTTTTTTTTTTGTATCATCTCTTAAGAGGTACAATTCAATGATTTTTAGTAAACTTACAGAGCTGTACAATCATCAACACAATCTAATTTTAGAACATTTTCATCGACCCAAAACAGATACCTGATTTACAACTGCAGTTACTAAAGTACACATTTTTAAGGACTAAAAGGAAATATTATCTTCTTCATCCAGACATTAAAGAGAATGATTTTCATTCCACTATAATATGGGATAAGAAATTTGAGTAACTATTTTGGTAAAAGAATGTATATCAACATATTTTTTATTTTTTATGATGTTTGTGTACCATCACTTTTATACAACCTGCTATATACTATACTGAATAAATACTATAGGCAGGTACATACAGAAAGGTATTTTGAAGGAAGGAGATGATGTATAAATGACTAATTAATTGGACTGGTCATTCTAACTGAAATCTAATAAATAACTTTGACCAATGATACACACTACAACAAGGATGAATCTCAAAACAATTATTCTGTGTGAAGGAAGCCAGAGCCCCGCCCAAAAGAATACATCTTCTTCATTTCAGATTATATAAAATTCTGAAAAATGCAAAATAAGCTACAGTTACAGAAGGCATATGAGTGGTTTCTCGGTTGGGGACTGACAGGTGTGATAGCAACACACCAGCAAACCTTTGGGGATGAAGGACGCGTTCATTCTTTTGAGTGTGGATATGACTTCTTTTTCATATACATATGTCGAAGCTCGTAAACTATACATTTTTAATACATGTTATTTACTGCATGTCAATTATACCTCAGTAATGCTGCTTAAAAATAGAATAAATTTTAAACTTCCATTAATTAAAATATCATATAGATACATTAACCTTTTTAAAAGTACGATAATGGAATTTTAGTGACCTTATTTTTACTATAGCTTGAAACATATTATTGTTTTATCATCCTAAAGATTATTTCATTTATTCCCTATAAGGCTAATAAAAACCTAAAATAATAAGAAAGAGAAGATGATGGGATCATTTGAAGAATGATGCAATAATCAAAATAATCACAACTATTACATGAACCTTCATTTTTCTTCCTGCAGTGCCAAAATGACATCTTTTTTTTTTTTTGTATCATCTCTTAAGAGGTACAATTCAATGATTTTTAGTAAACTTACAGAGCTGTACAATCATCAACACAATCTAATTTTAGAACATTTTCATCGACCCAAAACAGATACCTGATTTACAACTGCAGTTACTAAAGTACACATTTTTAAGGACTAAAAGGAAATATTATCTTCTTCATCCAGACATTAAAGAGAATGATTTTCATTCCACTATAATATGGGATAAGAAATTTGAGTAACTATTTTGGTAAAAGAATGTATATCAACATATTTTTTATTTTTTATGATGTTTGTGTACCATCACTTTTATACAACCTGCTATATACTATACTGAATAAATACTATAGGCAGGTACATACAGAAAGGTATTTTGAAGGAAGGAGATGATGTATAAATGACTAATTAATTGGACTGGTCATTCTAACTGATAAATCCAATAAATATTTTATAAATCTAAAAATGAAAATCATAATTACGGGATAAAGAAATAGGGTCCTCTCTTCAATCAAATGACAAGGCATCAAACTTTTCAAAAGTATTTAATTTTGACCATGTAAATGCAAAAAGTAAAATAATAAAAAGCGTGAATTTATTATTGATGCATTTTATTTTAATGATATAACTGCCAGCAGAACCAGAGGCAGTAATAAGCTATATATCCTAAATATGTATGTAAAATCTAGATCCCGTATTTATAAGATGAATATGTCCCATGTTCATGCATAACCACTGATCAGTGGTTAGTCACACTCGTAGGATGCTGTCAATTTGGGGTATATATACCTTCTAAACCAAGACCATATGGAATAAATATTTGATTGTGTTATGTCTAAATCCCTGCTAAATTTTCTAATAAGTTTTTTTCCACGATTAATTTATTCTCACATTTGCAGATTCTTCACAAAATAACTTAAAATTACAATAAAAAGGGCCCATTGAGACCTAGAAAATAAATGCAGATGACTATTTTTCCTGATAAAAAGAGGATTAGAAGCTAATGAAATTCCACACAGCATTATGACAGACTAAAATCAGAGGCCATGCCCACCTATGTCCATGTACAATTTCCCTTAGCGCAATAGTATTATATTCTAGATTTTAGTAAACTTACAGAGCTGTACAATCATCAACACAATCTAATTTTAGAACATTTTCATCGACCCAAAACAGATACCTGATTTACAACTGCAGTTACTAAAGTACACATTTTTAAGGACTAAAAGGAAATATTATCTTCTTCATCCAGACATTAAAGAGAATGATTTTCATTCCACTATAATATGGGATAAGAAATTTGAGTAACTATTTTGGTAAAAGAATGTATATCAACATATTTTTTATTTTTTATGATGTTTGTGTACCATCACTTTTATACAACCTGCTATATACTATACTGAATAAATACTATAGGCAGGTACATACAGAAAGGTATTTTGAAGGAAGGAGATGATGTATAAATGACTAATTAATTGGACTGGTCATTCTAACTGATAAATCCAATAAATATTTTATAAATCTAAAAATGAAAATCATAATTACGGGATAAAGAAATAGGGTCCTCTCTTCAATCAAATGACAAGGCATCAAACTTTTCAAAAGTATTTAATTTTGACCATGTAAATGCAAAAAGTAAAATAATAAAAAGCGTGAATTTATTATTGATGCATTTTATTTTAATGATATAACTGCCAGCAGAACCAGAGGCAGTAATAAGCTATATATCCTAAATATGTATGTAAAATCTAGATCCCGTATTTATAAGATGAATATGTCCCATGTTCATGCATAACCACTGATCAGTGGTTAGTCACACTCGTAGGATGCTGTCAATTTGGGGTATATATACCTTCTAAACCAAGACCATATGGAATAAATATTTGATTGTGTTATGTCTAAATCCCTGCTAAATTTTCTAATAAGTTTTTTTCCACGATTAATTTATTCTCACATTTGCAGATTCTTCACAAAATAACTTAAAATTACAATAAAAAGGGCCCATTGAGACCTAGAAAATAAATGCAGATGACTATTTTTCCTGATAAAAAGAGGATTAGAAGCTAATGAAATTCCACACAGCATTATGACAGACTAAAATCAGAGGCCATGCCCACCTATGTCCATGTACAATTTCCCTTAGCGCAATAGTATTATATTCTAGATTTTAGACACTGAGTAGTGACTTCTACTAACACATGCTCTGTGTTTAAAGCAACATTTCTCACTTTTCTTACCATAACGAGTAAATACTATTTACATGAAAACTGACAACAAATGTGTATATATATACACATAAAATTGAGTCAAAATTGGTCATCTCATACAGAATAAATTCGAGAAGAAATACACCAAGATACATATTAATTAAGCTAACACAAATTAAATACAAAGAAAGAATTCCAAAAGCAGCAAGGGAAAAGCAACTAGTGACATAAGAGGGAAGCCCCATACATTTAACAGCTGATCTTTCAACAGAAACTCTGCAGGCCAGAAGGGAATGGCAAGACACATTTAAGGCACTGAAACAGAACAATCTGCAACCAAGAATACTCTACCTTTCAAGGATCTCATTCAAAATTGATGGAGAAATCAAAAGCTTTACAATTAGGCAAAGATTAAGAGAATTTAGTAACATCAAATCAGCCTTACAACGAGTGTTAAAGGAACTTTATATAGACAACAAATATAAGAGAAGAAGAAGATCCACAAAACAAACCCGTCATAACATCTAAAAAGATGACAATAGGATCATTTGTATCAATAAATAGTGTGAATGTAAACAAACTAAATGCCCCAAACAAAAGACACAGACTGGCTGACTGCATTCATACATACGCTGTTTACAAGAAACCCACTTCAGACCTAGAGACACACATAGACTGAAAGTGAGAGGATGGAAAAAGACACTACACGCAAAAGGAAATCAAAAGAAAGCCGGAGTAGCAATCCTCACATCAGACAAAAAAGACATTAAAATAAAGAAGATTATAAGAGACAAGGCAGGACACTACATAACGATCAAGGGATCAATCCAAGAGGAAGACATAACAATCATATATATCTATGCACCCAATACATAAGACAAACACTTTCAGATGTAAAAGAAGAAACTGACAATAACACAATTATAGTAGGAGAATTTAACACTCCTCTGACACCAATGGACAGATCATCCAAACAGAAAATTACTAAAGAAACACAAGCCTTAAATGACACACTAGAAGAGATGGACCTCATGGATATCTTTAGGATCTTCCATCCAAAAGCAGAATACACTTTCTTCTCAAGTGCTCATGAAACATTCTCCAGGATAGACCACATCTTGGGCCCACAAATCAAACGTTAGTCAATTCAAGAAAATTGAAATTATATCAACCATCTTCTCTGACCACAATACAATGAGACTAGAGATCAACTACAGGAAATAAACTGCCAAAATCACAAGCACATGGAGATTAAACAACACATACCTAAAAAACAAACTGAATACCAAGCAAATCAAAGGAGAAATAAACAAATTCCTAGAAGAAAACAACAATGAAAACAAGACAATGCAAAACCTAGAGGATACCTCAAAAGCAGTTCTAAGAGGGAAGTTTATACCAATACAATCCTATCTCAAGAAACAAGAAAACTACCAAACAGACGACCAGGAAGAAACAGAAACTATGAACAACCCAATCACAAGCTCAGAAATCGACTTTGGGATCAAAAATCTACCCAAAAATAAAAGACCAGGGCCAGATGGCTTCACAGCCGAATTCTACCAAACATTTAAAGACGAGCTAATGTCTGTCCTTCTAAACCTCTTCCAAAAAATTGCACAGGAAGGAAAACTTCCAAACACATTCTATGAGGCCGCCATTACCCTGATACCCAAACCAGGCAGAGACAACACAAAAAAAGAAAATTATAGGCCAATTTCACTGATGTATTTAGACGCCAAAATTCTCAACAAAATCCTAACAAACAGAATTCAACAACACATCAAAAAGCTCATACATCATGATCAAGTCGGGTTCAACCCAGGCATGCAAGGATTCTTCAATATCCGTAAATCAATCAATGTGCTACACCAAATCAACAAATTGATCACATGATCATCTCAATAGATGCAGAAAAAGCCTTCCACAAAATCCAACACCCATTTATGATACAAACTCTTCAAAAAATGGGCATAGAAGGAACCTACCTCAACATAGTGAAAGCCTTCTATGAGAAGCCCACAGCAAACATTATCCTCAGTGGTGAAAAACTGAAAAAATTCCCTCTACGATCAGGAACAAGACAAGGCTGTCCACTTTCACCACTCTTATTCAACACAGTCCTGGAAGTTCTAGCAACAGCAATAAGAGAAGAGAATGAAATAAAAGGAATCCAGATTGGAAAGGAAGAAGTCAAACTCTCTTTTTGCAGATGACATGATATTATACATAGAAAATCCCAAAGACACTATTACAAAACTACTAGAACTAATCAATGAATTCAGCAAAGTCGCAGCATACAAAATCAATATACAGAAATCACTGGCATTCCTATACACAAACAATGAAAAATCAGAAAACAAAATCAAAGAGGCAATCCCCTTCACCATCGCAACGAAAAGAATCAAATACCTAGGAATAAACCTACCCAAAGAAACAGAAGAACTATACACTGAAAATTACAAGAACTCATGAGAGACATTAAAGAAGACTTAAACAGATGGAGAGAGAGTCCATGTTCCTGGGTCGGAAGACTCAAGATTGTGAAAATGACCATACTACCAAATGTCATCTATAGATTCAATGCGATCCCTATCAAACTACCAATGACATTCTTCACAGAACTAGATCAAAGAATAACACAGTTCATATGGAAACACAAAAGACCTCGAATAGCCAAAGCAATCCTGAGGAAGAAGAATAGAGCTGGAGGGATCAGCCTCCCCAACTTCAGACTCTACTACAAAGCAACAGTCCTCAAGACAGTATGGTACTGGCACAAACCCAGAAATAGAAACCAATGGATCGAGAACCCTGAGAGAAGCCCACGCACCCATGGGTACCTTATTTTTGACAAAGGAGGCGAAACTACAAAATGGGACAAAGACAGCCTCTTCAACAAATGGTGCTGGGAAAAGTGGACAACTACATGCAAAAAAATGAAGTTGGAACATTCCCTGACACCATACACAAAGATCAACTCAAAATCGATTAAAGGCCTAAATGCAAGACCAGAAAGCCTAAACCTCTTAGAGGAGAATATAGGCAGAACACTCAAGGACCTAAATCAAAGCAAGATCTTCTCTGACCCACCTACTAGAATAGCAGAACTAAAAAGACAAATGAACACGTGGGACCTCATGAAACTTAAAAGCTTTTGTATAGCAAAAGAAATTACAAAAAAGCTGAACAGACAACCCACAGAATGGGAGAAAATCATAGCAAATGAAATAAAAGACAAAGAATTAACCTCCAAAATCTACAAGCAACTGAGACAACTCAGCATCAGAAAAATGAAGAACCCAATCAAAAATTAGGAAAAGGACCTAAACAGACATCTCTCCAAAGAGGGCATACAGATGGCCAAAAAACACATGAAACGATGCTCAACCTCACTTATTATTAGAGAAATGCAAATCAAACCTACAATGAGAGATCACCTCACACCTGTCAGAATGGCCACCATCCACAAATCGGCAGACAACAAATGTGGGAGAGGGTGCGGAGAAAAGGGAACCCTCTTGCATTGCAGGTGGGAATGTAAATTGATACAGCCTCTATGGAAGACACTAAGGAGACTCCTTAAAAAACTAAAAATAGAAGCACCCTACGACCCAGCAATCCCACTCTTAGGCTTATAACCTGATGAAATCAAAACTGAAAGAAGCACCTGTACCCCAGCGTTCATTGCAGCTCTCTATACAATAGCTAGAACATGGAAGCAACCTAGATGTCCATCGACGAATGAATGGATACAAAAGCTCTGGTACATATATACAATGGAGTACTTCTCAGCTGTAAAGAGAAATGCAGAAGAATCAGCCCTAATGAGGTGGCTGGATCTAGAACCTATCATAAAAAGTGAAGTTAGTCAGAAAGAGAAGGACAAGTACAATATACTAACACATATATATGGAATCTAGTAGGATGGTATGATAACACATGCAGTGAAGCAATGAAAAACAGACATGGAGAATAGACATAGGGACATTCTGGGGAATGAACAGTGGGTGGGAGGCAAAATGAAAAGGAGTATCATGTGAGAGAAATGACAGGACCTCATGCAAACTTAAAAAGACCCTCAAAATCGATTAAAGGCCTAAATGCAAGACCAGAAAGCCTAAACCTCTTAGAGGAGAATATAGGCAGAACACTCAAGGACCTAAATCAAAGCAAGATCTTCTCTGACCCACCTACTAGAATAGCAGAACTAAAAAGACAAATGAACACGTGGGACCTCATGAAACTTAAAAGCTTTTGTATAGCAAAAGAAATTACAAAAAAGCTGAACAGACAACCCACAGAATGGGAGAAAATCATAGCAAATGAAATAAAAGACAAAGAATTAACCTCCAAAATCTACAAGCAACTGAGACAACTCAGCATCAGAAAAATGAAGAACCCAATCAAAAATTAGGAAAAGGACCTAAACAGACATCTCTCCAAAGAGGGCATACAGATGGCCAAAAAACACATGAAACGATGCTCAACCTCACTTATTATTAGAGAAATGCAAATCAAACCTACAATGAGAGATCACCTCACACCTGTCAGAATGGCCACCATCCACAAATCGGCAGACAACAAATGTGGGAGAGGGTGCGGAGAAAAGGGAACCCTCTTGCATTGCAGGTGGGAATGTAAATTGATACAGCCTCTATGGAAGACACTAAGGAGACTCCTTAAAAAACTAAAAATAGAAGCACCCTACGACCCAGCAATCCCACTCTTAGGCTTATAACCTGATGAAATCAAAACTGAAAGAAGCACCTGTACCCCAGCGTTCATTGCAGCTCTCTATACAATAGCTAGAACATGGAAGCAACCTAGATGTCCATCGACGAATGAATGGATACAAAAGCTCTGGTACATATATACAATGGAGTACTTCTCAGCTGTAAAGAGAAATGCAGAAGAATCAGCCCTAATGAGGTGGCTGGATCTAGAACCTATCATAAAAAGTGAAGTTAGTCAGAAAGAGAAGGACAAGTACAATATACTAACACATATATATGGAATCTAGTAGGATGGTATGATAACACATGCAGTGAAGCAATGAAAAAACAGACATGGAGAATAGACATATGGACATTGTGGGGAATGAACAGTGGGTGGGAGGCATAGAGGGAGTACCATGGAAACCTATGCTATCATATGTGAAAAAGATATCTATTGTCATTGCGTTGTGAGAAAAGGGGATCATACAGGAGCGCTGTGAAACAGCCTGGAGGGGTGTGATGGGATGTGGGGGATGTGCATATGACTAATCTGGGATCATAGATATCTGTAAACAATAAATCTCTGCAAAAGTAAAGCAAAAATTTAAAAAAAAATCGGTCATCTGATCTACATTTTACTATCTTATTGATCACATCATTTTCCTTTCAAAACAGCATTCCTTCCAAACAATTTTCATAACCTAAAAAATGATTAACCATTCCTGCTTATGGATATAAGCAGACATATACAGTCAAACAATTTGCTAGTACTATCTTGAAACTAAAGGGGAGTGACTACTAGAAACTGAAGTAAGCACCAAAAAGAGGACAAGAATGGAGAAAGAAACTGAATCCTGGTCAGATCACTGGAGTCCTGGATCAAGTTCCACTGCTCTCCCTGTTGACCAATAAAGTTCACTTATTATGTGAGGCAAAAAAAAAAAAAAAAGATCAACCATTCTATTTTCATTCTATTTTCCTAAAGCATAGCATTAGTTTTCCTGACTCAACAATCACAATTCTTTTAACCTACAAAGGATCTAATTTCTGACCAGTACTTATTTCTGTTGTTCTTATTCTTTTTTAATCTAAGTCTCCACATTTTTCTGAAATCACTATGACCAAATGTGATGGGGAATTTACTCTCATGATTAAATTGACAATATTTGGTATTAACAGAAATGTGACCCAGGATTCCATCCTCAGGGTCAACTCTTCCCAGGCAAGTGTACACAGTCAAAATATACCTTTTTTTAATCAGCTCCTCACTACAACAAAATTAAAGAGAAATGCAGAAGAATCAGCCCTAATGAGGTGGCTGGATCTAGAACCTATCATAAAAAGTGAAGTTAGTCAGAAAGAGAAGGACAAGTACAATATACTAACACATATATATGGAATCTAGTAGGATGGTATGATAACACATGCAGTGAAGCAATGAAAAAACAGACATGGAGAATAGACATATGGACATTGTGGGGAATGAACAGTGGGTGGGAGGCATAGAGGGAGTACCATGGAAACCTATGCTATCATATGTGAAAAAGATATCTATTGTCATTGCGTTGTGAGAAAAGGGGATCATACAGGAGCGCTGTGAAACAGCCTGGAGGGGTGTGATGGGATGTGGGGGATGTGCATATGACTAATCTGGGATCATAGATATCTGTAAACAATAAATCTCTGCAAAAGTAAAGCAAAAATTTAAAAAAAAATCGGTCATCTGATCTACATTTTACTATCTTATTGATCACATCATTTTCCTTTCAAAACAGCATTCCTTCCAAACAATTTTCATAACCTAAAAAATGATTAACCATTCCTGCTTATGGATATAAGCAGACATATACAGTCAAACAATTTGCTAGTACTATCTTGAAACTAAAGGGGAGTGACTACTAGAAACTGAAGTAAGCACAAAAAAGAGGACAAGAATGGAGAAAGAAACTGAATCCTGGTCAGATCACTGGAGTCCTGGATCAAGTTCCACTGCTCTCCCTGTTGACCAATAAAGTTCACTTATTATGTGAGGCAAAAAAAAAAAAAAAAGATCAACCATTCTATTTTCATTCTATTTTCCTAAAGCATAGCATTAGTTTTCCTGACTCAACAATCACAATTCTTTTAACCTACAAAGGATCTAATTTCTGACCAGTACTTATTTCTGTTGTTCTTATTCTTTTTTAATCTAAGTCTCCACATTTTTCTGAAATCACTATGACCAAATGTGATGGGGAATTTACTCTCATGATTAAATTGACAATATTTGGTATTAACAGAAATGTGACCCAGGATTCCATCCTCAGGGTCAACTCTTCCCAGGCAAGTGTACACAGTCAAAATATACCTTTTTTTTTTTTAATCGCACCTGCTCCTCACTACAACAAAATTATTTTCTCTAATAATCATGAAATGAAAAATAGCAAAAGTGCAGAAAAAAGACAACAGGATTTTTTCTTCTATTGGATTTTGTACACATTATGCCACTAAAAATTTTTAAATCAAAACAAAATTCACATGATAAAAAAGGAAAAAGTAAGACTAAAATATGCATTAATTATATTAATTTTTGAAAACAGGAAAATATTTATAAGTACATCAAAATAATAAACTATAATAAAGTTTTTGTTTTGAGCTCTGACTTATACAATCTTTCAGTGAATTCATTAAAGTTGACATTCCTTGCATATACATTCAATAGACAATAAAGCCAGATTTTTATTTATCTCTGCTAATAATAAATTGAAGAATATTTTTATTAATTTTGATTTAAAGTTTCTTTAAGCAACAAGTATCCAAACAGAAAATATCTTCATAACTTTGATAGTCTCATAAAATCACTATTTCACAATAAATTCTGAAAATTACAAAACTTTTCATGTCTTTGCTTCTTTAGGATTTTTTTCTAGCAACGTTCAAGTGTCTATTAGTTGAAAAGCTTTAAACACAAATAAATATTCCAAGAACTTAACTTCTCTTTCCTCATTTCTACCATCAATGGACTATCAGTTTACTTCAAATTACCTTTTAAATGCAGAAATATTTAGTACTACAGTGGAGTTGAAAAGAGAAATTTTGCCAGAAAGGAGCCATAAATATTCTAAAACCTCACAAATTTACTCTGGAGTGAGGTTAAATGTAGATGGGTTTGTTGCAGGCATAGGGTGGGGTGTGTTCTGGGGCTGACTATAAAGCTGGAAATTTTATGATTTCACTTCTGTAAATAATACAATATTATTCAAGAACAAAAAATAAAGATGAGTTCATTAGAAGCTTACTTATTACATGCTCTGAAATTTAAAAGTAATAAAATCAATTGTTTAGAACTTGGACCCAAAGAAGACGTTTTCAGGAAGAAGCATTTGAAAACCAACATTGTTTAGAACTACTAGTACATGTTGATTTAAACACATACATACACATACAACTGTCTTTCAATTGATTTTATTATTTTTTTCTAATTCTCTATAGACAATGCAACTCTTATTGCCTCTACCTGTGAGAGACCATTCCTACCATTCCACCCTCGCTACACCTCTGCTATCAGGGCACTTTTACCTAAGCTCCAACTCAAAAGTGTGTGAGCCACAATGCCCAACTCAGTTCTACTTCTCTCATGGCGGGGCGGGGTGGAGGGGCTGGGGGGTGGGGATGTAGACTGAAAACTTGCCTCATATTTAGAGCAGGATAATTTTGTTTCTTTTCTACTTTTTTTTTTTTTTTTTTAGAATATAATAAGCAAAGGTGTTATATAATTTGAATTAATTGCCTTTAAAAACACTATCTGAGGGGCTTCCCTGGTGGTCCAGTGGGTAAGGACACCGCCTTGCAATGCAAGGGGCGCCAGTTCAATCCCTAGCCTGGGAAAATCCCACGTGCCATGGAGCAGCTGGACCGATGTGTCCAACTACCGAGCCGGAGCTCTGGAGCGCATGCGCCCAGAGCCAGTGCTCTGTGACAACAGAGGCCACTGCGATGGGAGGCCCACACAGGCCAAAGAACAAGATGGATGAAAATAGATAAATGAAGAACCAATAGAAGTGGCCCGCCTGCCCCTCTCCCTCCCCATCCTGCACCCCCACCAAAAAATACTATCTGAAATGAAAATAATCTAAAACCAGTTAGTCCTAAAGAAAATCAACCCTGAATACTCTGGAAGAACTGATGTCGAAGCTGAAGTTCCAATACTTTGGCCACCTGATGCAAAGAGACAACTCATTGGAAAAGACCCTGATACTGGGAAAGACTAAAGGCAAAAAAAGGGCGGCAGAGGATAAGATGTTGGATGGCATCACCAACTCAAAGGACATAAGTCTGAGCAAACTCTGGGAGACAGTGAGGGACGGGAAGGCCTGGCATGCTGCAGCCCATGGAATCACAAAGAATCAGACAAGACTTAGTGACTGAACAACAACAACAAAAGCATAATAAAAATAAAGCTCATTGATATTTTGAAAGTTCTATGAATAGGACGGTGTTGGCCATTAAGGCACAACAAAAGGAAAGTACTAAGAAACTAAAAATCTAGTCCTAGCTTTGCACTACCCAAAGACGTGACTATAAGCCCAGAAGAGTTTTCTTCTTTAGCTTCTGCTGTGGTGAACTTATGACTCTCCCATGAAGAGGAGAACTGCTAAGGATTTTTTCCCAGTTCTTACAGTCTCTTTAGACACATATTTTATTTCAATATTTGATAAATAACTGAACTTAAAGCAACTCTCACAACCATCCTCCCTCAGAGAACCCTTTCCCCTAATCTCCCTTATCACATTTAAATAACAACTTTGTGCCTCAAATATAACCTGGGAGCAACTTCTTTGTAACAATCCCCCGCCCCCCTACAACACATTCAATCCATCAAAGATTCTCTCCTTTATGCTATCAAAATTATATTCATAATTTGACCACTTTTTAGCAACTACACTGTTACCATCTTAGCATAAGCCCTACCATCTTATCTGGGACAGTTGTAAGTTTTCTTGCTTTCACTCCATCATCCTTTCTCCTATAACAGACCTTTCTTTTTTTTTTTTTTTTTTTTTAATTTTGGCCACTTTTTTAAATTAGTCTATCATTTATTTATTTTTTTCATCCATCTTTGTTCTTTGGCCTGCATGGGCATCCCATTGCAGTGGCCTCTCCTGTAACAGAGCACCGGCTCTGGACGCGTGCACTCCAGAGCGCAGGCTCGTAGTTGGACACACTGGTCCAGCCACTCCACAGCATATGGAATCTACCCATGCCAGGGATCGAACAGGTGTCCCCTGCACTTCAAGGCAGACTCTTTTCCCACTGGACCACCAGGGAAGCCCTATAATAGACCTTTCTAAATATACGTCATATAACACACCTTTGTTCAAAATTCTATGACTTTTCTTCTTCACAATAAAAGCCCAAGTCATGGCCATCATCTAAAAAAACCCCGACATGATCGACCTGGGCTCAGTCTGCCTTCTTATACAAAAAACCTGCTACCACTCTGATCTTACCTCCTACTACTGTCCAGCTCACATTATTGACACTCACTCTATAAGCCAGAAGAGTTTTTCTATCGGTGTTGGCCATTAAGGCACAACAAAAGGAAAGTACTAAGAAACTAAAAATCTAGTCCTAGCTTTGCACTACCCAAAGACGTGACTATAAGCCCAGAAGAGTTTTCTTCTTTAGCTTCTGCTGTGGTGAACTTATGACTCTCCCATGAAGAGGAGAACTGCTAAGGATTTTTTCCCAGTTCTTACAGTCTCTTTAGACACATATTTTATTTCAATATTTGATAAATAACTGAACTTAAAGCAACTCTCACAACCATCCTCCCTCAGAGAACCCTTTCCCCTAATCTCCCTTATCACATTTAAATAACAACTTTGTGCCTCAAATATAACCTGGGAGCAACTTCTTTGTAACAATCCCCCGCCCCCCTACAACACATTCAATCCATCAAAGATTCTCTCCTTTATGCTATCAAAATTATATTCATAATTTGACCACTTTTTAGCAACTACACTGTTACCATCTTAGCATAAGCCCTACCATCTTATCTGGGACAGTTGTAAGTTTTCTTGCTTTCACTCCATCATCCTTTCTCCTATAACAGACCTTTCTTTTTTTTTTTTTTTTTTTTTAATTTTGGCCACTTTTTTAAATTAGTCTATCATTTATTTATTTTTTTCATCCATCTTTGTTCTTTGGCCTGCATGGGCATCCCATTGCAGTGGCCTCTCCTGTAACAGAGCACCGGCTCTGGACGCGTGCACTCCAGAGCGCAGGCTCGTAGTTGGACACACTGGTCCAGCCACTCCACAGCATATGGAATCTACCCATGCCAGGGATCGAACAGGTGTCCCCTGCACTTCAAGGCAGACTCTTTTCCCACTGGACCACCAGGGAAGCCCTATAATAGACCTTTCTAAATATACGTCATATAACACACCTTTGTTCAAAATTCTATGACTTTTCTTCTTCACAATAAAAGCCCAAGTCATGGCCATCATCTAAAAAAACCCCGACATGATCGACCTGGGCTCAGTCTGCCTTCTTATACAAAAAACCTGCTACCACTCTGATCTTACCTCCTACTACTGTCCAGCTCACATTATTGCAGACACTGGATTCCCTTCTCATCCTCATACACATGCCTACCTCAGGGTCACTGCATTTACAGTTCCTCTCTCACCCCATAACACCACATGATTAGCTGCTTCACTTAATTGATGTCTATTAAAATATCATCCTACAGAAGATTCCACTGCTATCTATCTAAAACCAGCATTCTGCACCAATCACTACATATCCCTTTACCCTGTTGTATTCATCTTCAAGACACTGATTGCCATCTGACAAATTCATCAGTGCATTTATATTATTTGCTTCAACCCAACAGAATGTTAAGTTTCATGACAGTAGGCATCCTCTCTGTTTTGATCACTGTTTTTTTCTTAGTACCTAGAAGAGTACCTGACATACAGAAGGTGCTTCATAATTAAATGAATAACAAAAGTAAAAGAACTGATAAATAATTACTTTTTCAATTAGCATGAGCTAAATAACTATGAAGCTTCATTTCCCAGTGAAAACAATTACATATAGGTACACAGAGCTGATAGAATTTTATACTGATTTGGTAGGAACTTAGCAAATTCCATAATGAAAATTTTTTTAGGGTCCTATAGAAATCTGTATTTCATTGTAACAATTTATAGCTATAATTTCATTACTAAACTAAATAATTTGTTAATTTATTGCTACTTTTCTGAGTTTACTTTTAGATTACATATATATTTTAATTAATACTACGATTTAATAGTCTTAAAGTCCTTACTACAAAAGACTATTCTGCAATCAACTGCATAATTACATTTCCTCGGTGACCTTGTAATCTCGTGAGCATTTACTCTAGACTAAACAGCCTCATTCAGCTGCCCTGTGTCTGAGCCTGGGGCCCTATACAGCATAGGAATCTACCCATGCCAGGGATCGAACAGGTGTCCCCTGCACTTCAAGGCAGACTCTTTTCCCACTGGACCACCAGGGAAGCCCTATAATAGACCTTTCTAAATATACGTCATATAACACACCTTTGTTCAAAATTCTATGACTTTTCTTCTTCACAATAAAAGCCCAAGTCATGGCCATCATCTAAAAAAACCCCGACATGATCGACCTGGGCTCAGTCTGCCTTCTTATACAAAAAACCTGCTACCACTCTGATCTTACCTCCTACTACTGTCCAGCTCACATTATTGCAGACACTGGATTCCCTTCTCATCCTCATACACATGCCTACCTCAGGGTCACTGCATTTACAGTTCCTCTCTCACCCCATAACACCACATGATTAGCTGCTTCACTTAATTGATGTCTATTAAAATATCATCCTACAGAAGATTCCACTGCTATCTATCTAAAACCAGCATTCTGCACCAATCACTACATATCCCTTTACCCTGTTGTATTCATCTTCAAGACACTGATTGCCATCTGACAAATTCATCAGTGCATTTATATTATTTGCTTCAACCCAACAGAATGTTAAGTTTCATGACAGTAGGCATCCTCTCTGTTTTGATCACTGTTTTTTTCTTAGTACCTAGAAGAGTACCTGACATACAGAAGGTGCTTCATAATTAAATGAATAACAAAAGTAAAAGAACTGATAAATAATTACTTTTTCAATTAGCATGAGCTAAATAACTATGAAGCTTCATTTCCCAGTGAAAACAATTACATATAGGTACACAGAGCTGATAGAATTTTATACTGATTTGGTAGGAACTTAGCAAATTCCATAATGAAAATTTTTTTAGGGTCCTATAGAAATCTGTATTTCATTGTAACAATTTATAGCTATAATTTCATTACTAAACTAAATAATTTGTTAATTTATTGCTACTTTTCTGAGTTTACTTTTAGATTACATATATATTTTAATTAATACTACGATTTAATAGTCTTAAAGTCCTTACTACAAAAGACTATTCTGCAATCAACTGCATAATTACATTTCCTCGGTGACCTTGTAATCTCGTGAGCATTTACTCTAGACTAAACAGCCTCATTCAGCTGCCCTGTGTCTGACTGCCGATGAAAGAAGCTTGTTTGACAATTGCTTCAAGCAGAAACATATTTTTTTTCCATGACTGCAAAAAAGATTTAAAACTTACCAGACTAGTGACAGACTAGAACTTTAAGCACAAAGGTTCATGATAGATGTGTGAGCTGATTTCTAATTCAAATGCCAACAAAAACAGATACTAAAGACATTTGGCTGTCATAGCCAAAAGAAATTAATTTAGCAATATTTTCATAATTACAACAAAGTATAAATCATATATTATATACACATACATATTTCAGTTTTTGTGAATTTTGTACTTCTCCATATTCTTTGATTTTCTTGTGTCTTGAGAATTTTTCTAAACCTAATACATCAACTTAAGTGTATAGGATTTTTAAAAAGCAAACAAAACAAACATCCTTATTCCATCCTTTGACAACTCAAGTATAATAAGTTAATAGAGACTTTGACCAAAAAACAGAAGTTACACAATATGATTTTTAAAAAATACTTTAACATGATAAAAAAAATCACTTAATTAACCAATATGATACTTAACAATAAAACACTTGAAGCGTTCACCAAAAAATTGAGACACAAGAAAAAAAACTGCAGTTATCAGAACTATACAACACCAAGTTAAGAAGTTCTAAGCAAATGCAATAAAATGTGAAACTGAAATTAGAGACAGAAAATTTAAAAGAAAAAAATCATTTTATCAGATGACTGGCTTCCAGATAAAACCCTCATCACCTTCAAGAACAACTAAAATTTAACTACATATAAAATGAAAATATATTCAACCAAGCACAGTAAGAAAGCATAATGAAAACAATTTGTGACAATAGCAACATATGTATAACAAAAATTGATTTCTAAGAAATCTGTAAGATACATTTTAAAAATCAGTAAATTGTCATTTTAAAGCAATTCCAAATGAAATATCAAAAAAAAAAAAAATAGTGCTTGGTTGACTCTAATAGGGGCGTAATAGGGATGGCCATGTCTTACTTGCTAAGGTGGTTTGGTTTGCTTGGTTTGATTACTTGCTTCATAATGTTCTATAATGAAAATTTTCAACTGTATAGAAGACTTGAAAGAACCGTAGGGTGCTTTGTTACTTTGGCAAACAAAGCTTACTTGGAAGAACAAATGTATAAAAATGCTAAAACACTTTGAAAACAGTAAGGAGCAAAGGAAAACTTGCCTCACTGTGGTAGGCAGAATTTTGAGATAGCCCCCAAGATTTCCACCCCTTTGTGTGCATCCTCGCATGATTTCATCCTCATGGATATGATGACTTTAATCCTTAGATTATACTATATGGCAAAAGAGATTTTGCAGATGTAAGTAAAATCTCAAATTGGTTGCTTTTTTAAAATTCCCTTTTAAAAAGGAAAATTATCTAATTATCCAAACTTAAACAGGTAGGAGCCCTTTAAAAAGGAAGAAATCCAAAGAGATTTTCTCCTACTAACATTGAAAAGGATGAAAGTCACTGTGAGTTCCACACTGGCAAGAAATCTTATTCTACCAATAATATGAATGAGCTTGAAAGACAGTCCCCAAACCTCACTACTGGACCCACAGCACCTGCTGGAGATGGCAGGCACATGCAGTCTGAGTATAAGATCCAAGTAACTCATGCCCAGACTCATAATTTGTAGATACTGATAATAAATGAGGTAAAATGGATATTGTTTTAAGTCACATAAACTTGTGGTAATTTAAAGCATAGCAATAGAAAATAAATACATGACTCATACTAAAACATATCATGAATTTAAATGAGTAAGAATGTGATGTGGTTAAAAAACTGAAACACAGATTAATGGAAAAAGGTCAGTAGATAAAAAGTCCTAGAATGTTAATCTAAAACATCAATATAAAAAAAAAAAGGACTACTGAACAAATTATTGTGGGCCACCTGATTAACTAGCTGAAAAAAACAGAGTAAAGATTCTTATACAATTCCTTACAAATAAATATATTTAACATGGACCAAGTGATTACATGTAAATATGAAGCTATCAAAATACTAGAATATAAATAGCTAAAGTTTTATTGGTTTGTGACTTTTCAAGTAGAGGAGCAATGGAAAATTGACAGAACATCATTAATATATTTTACTGTTTAAAGGTTAAGCTTACTTCACATAAAATAACCATAGTGTCCATCAACAGATGAATGAATAAAGATACATGTGTGTGTTTACACACACATATATACACACAAAATGGAATGCTAGTTGGTCATAAAAATGAATGAAATCCTGCCATTTGCAATAATGTGGATGGACACAGAGAGTATTACACTTAGTGAAATAAGTCAGAGAAAGACAAAAACTCTGTTATTATTTATATGTGGAATCTAAAAAATAAAATGAATGTATATAACAAAACAGAAACAGACTGACAGACATAGCAAACAAACCTGTGGTTATGAGTAGGGAGAAGGTATGTGGGGAGAACTAAGAAGTGTAGGATTAAGAGATACAAGGTACTATGTATAGAACAGATAAGGAATAGGATTAATCATATAGCAAAGGGAAGCATAGCCATTATTTAGTAATCATTTTAAAGGAAATATAATCTATAAAAATACTGAATCACTATTCTATAACCTGAAACTAATATAATATTGTAAATCAACAATATTTCAATTAAAATAAAAAGTGCAAAGCTAATGATGGCCATAAAAAAAATCAAAAAAGAAAACATTATTTTGAACAATTTCCACCTTCATAAAAATAAAGCTAATCTTTAAACAAACAAAAGAAACTAATTAACATCATAAATACATCATAAAGATAAAATCTTTAATTTCAAATATTAATATTCATACTATATGGCTTGCATATACATAAGTAAAAATACTACTTCAATAGAAAAGGGAATATGGATCACAAAAGACAACTGACAATCCGTACATAGGGAGTAAAAGACAGAAAGAAATTACTGAGGGGACTGTGCCACCATCATAAAGGTAAAGAGCCTCCTAAGGAAATGAAACAGCACGTGAAATAGCACAAAATGTGAGACACCATACAATTCCTTACAAATAAATATATTTAACATGGACCAAGTGATTACATGTAAATATGAAGCTATCAAAATACTAGAATATAAATAGCTAAAGTTTTATTGGTTTGTGACTTTTCAAGTAGAGGAGCAATGGAAAATTGACAGAACATCATTAATATATTTTACTGTTTAAAGGTTAAGCTTACTTCACATAAAATAACCATAGTGTCCATCAACAGATGAATGAATAAAGATACATGTGTGTGTTTACACACACATATATACACACAAAATGGAATGCTAGTTGGTCATAAAATGAATGAAATCCTGCCATTTGCAATAATGTGGATGGACACAGAGAGTATTACACTTAGTGAAATAAGTCAGAGAAAGACAAAAACTCTGTTATTATTTATATGTGGAATCTAAAAAATAAAATGAATGTATATAACAAAACAGAAACAGACTGACAGACATAGCAAACAAACCTGTGGTTATGAGTAGGGAGAAGGTATGTGGGGAGAACTAAGAAGTGTAGGATTAAGAGATACAAGGTACTATGTATAGAACAGATAAGGAATAGGATTAATCATATAGCAAAGGGAAGCATAGCCATTATTTAGTAATCATTTTAAAGGAAATATAATCTATAAAAATACTGAATCACTATTCTATAACCTGAAACTAATATAATATTGTAAATCAACAATATTTCAATTAAAATAAAAAGTGCAAAGCTAATGATGGCCATAAAAAAAATCAAAAAAGAAAACATTATTTTGAACAATTTCCACCTTCATAAAAATAAAGCTAATCTTTAAACAAACAAAAGAAACTAATTAACATCATAAATACATCATAAAGATAAAATCTTTAATTTCAAATATTAATATTCATACTATATGGCTTGCATATACATAAGTAAAAATACTACTTCAATAGAAAAGGGAATATGGATCACAAAAGACAACTGACAATCCGTACATAGGGAGTAAAAGACAGAAAGAAATTACTGAGGGGACTGTGCCACCATCATAAAGGTAAAGAGCCTCCTAAGGAAATGAAACAGCACGTGAAATAGCACAAAAATGTGAGACACCATGAACTTCTTAAAAAATACCAAGTATGGGCTTCCCCTGGTGGTCCAGTGGCTAAGGACACCGCCTTGCAGTGCAAGGGGCGCCGGTTCGACCTCTGGCCTGGGAAGATCCCACGTGCCGCAGAGCGGCTGGACCGATGTGTCCAATGACCGAGCCGGAGCTCTGGGGCGCATGCGCCCAGAGCCGGCGCTCTGCGATGACAGAGGCCACCGCGATGGGAGGCCCACAGGAGCCAAGGAACAAAGACGGATGAACATAGAGAAATGAAAGACCAATAGAAGTGGCCAGCCCGCTCCCCTCTCTCCCCAACCCGACCCCCACCCAAAATAAATAAATAAACAAATCTTTAAAAAAAAAACCAAGTATGAGAGGATTGGAACTTATGGGTAGGAAGGTAGACAGGGGTCAGATTATGCAGATACTGATGAGTCACTGAGGATGAATAGACAGACATGACCAGACTGATATATTAGAAAGTCTTCTCTGGCAACAAAGAGGAAGGCTTAAAGAGGGAGACAAAGAGACTTTTTTTCATTTTGAAACTTTTTTTTACTTTTTCGAAAATTTTTAGAGTATGTTCAGTATCTCATCTCAAATTTGTAACATATAAAATTCCATGTATCAATTTATAAGAGCAAAAGAATGGTCATGAAAAGTAGCTCCAGGCTTGGCATAAACCTTCCAGACTTCAGTCAGTACTATAAACCTACAGTAATCAAAATAGCATGATGTTGCCACAAAAACAGAATGTAGATCCTATTTAAAGGAAATATAATCAAAAATAAATTTTTTTTTTTGCAAAGCTAATGATGGCCATAAAAAATCAAAAAAGAAAACATTATTTTGAACAATTTCCACCTTCATAAAAATAAAGCTAATCTTTAAACAAACAAAAGAAACTAATTAACATCATAAATACATCATAAAGATAAAATCTTTAATTTCAAATATTAATATTCATACTATATGGCTTGCATATACATAAGTAAAAATACTACTTCAATAGAAAAGGGAATATGGATCACAAAAGACAACTGACAATCCGTACATAGGGAGTAAAAGACAGAAAGAAATTACTGAGGGGACTGTGCCACCATCATAAAGGTAAAGAGCCTCCTAAGGAAATGAAACAGCACGTGAAATAGCACAAAAATGTGAGACACCATGAACTTCTTAAAAAATACCAAGTATGGGCTTCCCCTGGTGGTCCAGTGGGTAAGGATACCGCCTTGCAGTGCAAGGGACGCTGGTTCGATCCCTGGCCTGAGAAGATCCCATGTGCCGCGGAGCGGCTGGACCGATGTGTTCAATCACAGAGCCGGAGCTCTGGAGCGCATGCGCCCAGAGCCGGCGCTCTGCGATGACAGAGGCCACTGCGATGGGAGGCCCACAGGAGCCAAAGAACAAAGACAGATGAAAATGGAGACATGAAGGACCAACAGAGGTGGCCCGCCCACTCCCCTCCCTCCCCAACCCGACCCCCACCCAAAATAAATAAATAAACAAATCTTTAAAAAAAAAACCAAGTATGAGAGGATTGGAACTTATGGGTAGGAAGGTAGACAGGGGTCAGATTATGCAGATACTGATGAGTCACTGAGGATGAATAGACAGACATGACCAGACTGATATATTAGAAAGTCTTCTCTGGCAACAAAGAGGAAGGCTTAAAGAGGGAGACAAAGAGACTTTTTTTCATTTTGAAACTTTTTTTTACTTTTTCGAAAATTTTTAGAGTATGTTCAGTATCTCATCTCAAATTTGTAACATATAAAATTCCATGTATCAATTTATAAGAGCAAAAGAATGGTCATGAAAAGTAGCTCCAGGCTTGGCATAAACCTTCCAGACTTCAGTCAGTACTATAAACCTACAGTAATCAAAATAGCATGATGTTGCCACAAAAACAGAATGTAGATCAATGAAATACAATAGATGGTTCAGAAATAAACCCACACACCTATGGTCAATTAATCTGCAAAAAAAAATGGCAAGAATATACAATGGAGAAAAGACAATCTCTTAAGTAAGTGGTGTTGGGAAAGCTGGACAGCTAAATGTAAATCTAAGAAATTATAACACCCCCTCAAAATCCAAACAAAAATAAACTCAAAATGGTTTAAAGACGTAAATATAAGGCATAACACCATAAAAACCATAAAAGAGAACACAGACAAGAGAAAATTCTTCACATAAATCATAGCAATATTTTCTTAGATCAGTCAAAGTCAAAGAAATAAGTGAAAATGAATGGGACCTAATCAACACTTTTTTGTTGTTTTCTGTTTTTGTTTCTGTTTTTGTTTTTGGCCATTTCTATTGGTCTTTCATTTTCATCTTTGTTTTTTCACTTGTGTGAGCCTCCCATCGCAGTGGCCTCTCTCCCTGCAGAGCACCAGCTTTGGACACATGCACTCCAGAGCTCCAGCTTCGTGGTTGGACACATGGGTCCAGTCACTCCACGGCACATGGAATCTTCCCAGGCCGGGGACGTAACCAGCATCCCTTGCACTGCAAGGCAGTGTCCTTACTCATTGGATCACAAGGGAAGTTCTAATCAATACTTTTACATAGCAAAGGAAACCATAAACAAAGTGAAAAGAAAATTCACCAAATAGGAGGAAATATTTGCAAACTAACAAGGGTTAATATCTAAAATATACAAACAGCTCACACAACTCAGTAACAACAACAACAACAAAAATCCAATCAAAAGTTGGACAGAAGACCTAAATAGTCATTTCTCCAAAGAAGACACACAGCTAGCCAACAGTCACATGAAAAGATGTTCAATATGGTAATTATTAGAGAAATGAAAATCAAAACCACAATGAGATATCACCTCACACAGGTCAGAATAATGAAAGTCGCTCAGTTGTGTCCAACACCTTGCAACCCATAGATGAGCCATGGAATTCTTCAGGCAAGAACACTGGAATGAGTAGCCTTTCCCTTCTCCGGGGGATCATCCCAACCCAGGGATGGAATCCAGATCTTCTGCACTGCAGGTGGATTCTTTACTGTCTGAACCACCAGGGTAGCCAAATAGGTCAGGTTTGTAAAAACCTTACAAACAACAAATGCTGGCGAGAATGTGGGAAAAGTAAGTTGGTGCAGCCACTATTGAAAATATATGGAGACTCCCCCAAAAATTAAAAATAGAGCTATCATATTATCCAGTATTTGACTACTGGAAGACCCATAGCTTTGACTATACAGACCTTTGTCGGTAAAATGATACACTTTTTAATACAGTGTGTAGGTTAAATTCAATCACACTACTCTATACTTAATACTCTAAATCAACCAAACTTTGAAAGGAGAGAAAGATGGAAGAAAGGAAGGGAAGAAGAGAGAAGTAAAGAGAGAAAGGGAGGGAGAGGGGGGAGTGGGAGAGAGAAAGGAAAGAGAGAAAGAAAAGAAAGAGAATAGAGAGGGGAAGGGAGGAAGAAATGAAATCTCCAGGGCTGCTCTGTGATAGAGAGTAACTATACCCTATCCTATTCCCTCAAGAAAGAACATTTTAATTGCTTTGCCAACAACAGTAACAGATTTGTAACAGGTCAGTTACTTCTGTTCAGCAATGTGATTTTTATGAATGTGGCCACACAAGAAAACAATGTGATTTTTATCAATATGGCCACACAAGAAAACAGACTGATAAATGGGAGATCAAACAAGAAACTTTCTTCTAATTATCATCAGGTTCTATTTAACTGAGTCAATCTAATACTATCATAACCACAAATTTTTCACAATTTATTTCATAATAACTAAATAATCTTAACTGGTTAGGAAAATACTAGACTATACAGTTTGTCTATTCCTTAAAGCTCTCATAGTTGATAACACAGAATCAGTTATGTTGAGAGACAGAAATGAATGTGTGCACTTGGCTACAACATTCTACCACAAAGAAGTATACAAAAATGTTCTATAGAAATGAAGATTAAAATTTTATTCTACAGAAATATGGTAGCAAATAGTTCACTTAAAGTAACAAATAGGGCTTCTCTGGTGGTTCAGTGGGTAAGGACACCGCCTTGCAGTGCAAGGGGCGCCGGTTTGATCCCTGGCCTGGGAAGATCCCACGTGCCGCGGAGCGGATGGACCCATGTGTCCAATTACTGAGCCGGAGCCCTGGAGCGCATGCGCCCAGAGCCGTGCTCTGCGACAACAGAGACCACACATGGGAGGCCCCCACAGGAGCCAAAGAACAAAGATGGATGAAACTAGCGAGACCAAAGAAGTTGGTCCATATGAGCTATCATATTATCCAGTATTTGACTACTGGAAGACCCATAGCTTTGACTATACAGACCTTTGTCGGTAAAATGATACACTTTTTAATACAGTGTGTAGGTTAAATTCAATCACACTACTCTATACTTAATACTCTAAATCAACCAAACTTTGAAAGGAGAGAAAGATGGAAGAAAGGAAGGGAAGAAGAGAGAAGTAAAGAGAGAAAGGGAGGGAGAGGGGGGAGTGGGAGAGAGAAAGGAAAGAGAGAAAGAAAAGAAAGAGAATAGAGAGGGGAAGGGAGGAAGAAATGAAATCTCCAGGGCTGCTCTGTGATAGAGAGTAACTATACCCTATCCTATTCCCTCAAGAAAGAACATTTTAATTGCTTTGCCAACAACAGTAACAGATTTGTAACAGGTCAGTTACTTCTGTTCAGCAATGTGATTTTTATGAATGTGGCCACACAAGAAAACAATGTGATTTTTATCAATATGGCCACACAAGAAAACAGACTGATAAATGGGAGATCAAACAAGAAACTTTCTTCTAATTATCATCAGGTTCTATTTAACTGAGTCAATCTAATACTATCATAACCACAAATTTTTCACAATTTATTTCATAATAACTAAATAATCTTAACTGGTTAGGAAAATACTAGACTATACAGTTTGTCTATTCCTTAAAGCTCTCATAGTTGATAACACAGAATCAGTTATGTTGAGAGACAGAAATGAATGTGTGCACTTGGCTACAACATTCTACCACAAAGAAGTATACAAAAATGTTCTATAGAAATGAAGATTAAAATTTTATTCTACAGAAATATGGTAGCAAATAGTTCACTTAAAGTAACAAATAGGGCTTCTCTGGTGGTTCAGTGGGTAAGGACACCGCCTTGCAGTGCAAGGGGCGCCGGTTTGATCCCTGGCCTGGGAAGATCCCACGTGCCGCGGAGCGGCTGGACCCATGTGTCCAATTACTGAGCCGGAGCCCTGGAGCGCATGCGCCCAGAGCCGGTGCTCTGCGACAACAGAGACCACCGCGATGGGAGGCCCCCACAGGAGCCAAAGAACAAAGATGGATGAAACTAGACAAATGAAAGACCAATAGAAGTGGCCCGCCTGCTCCCCTCCCTCCCCACCCTACCCCCCACCAAAACAAATAAATAAATAAATCTAAAATAACAAATAAGGGGCTTTCCTGGCGGTCCAGTGGGTAAAGAGTCTGCCTTGCAGTGCAAAGGGCACCAGTTCAATCCCTGACTGGAGAAGATTCCATGTGCCGCGGACTGGACTAGTATGTCCAATTGTGAGCCAGTGCTCTGGACCCCATGTGCCCAGAGCTGGTGCTCTGCAACGAGAGAGGCCACTGCAATGGGAGGCCCACACAGGCTGAAGAATAAAAGTGGATGAAAATAAATAAATGAAAAAAACAGTAACAAAAGAGGACAAAATTTTAAAAAATGTTTTTTTTAAATAAAGTAACAAATGAAAAATATAAAGCTTGCTTAAAGATTATAGCTTATATTATAAAACCTTATTTCTGTAGCAGGTTCATGAATGAAAAGTTCGTATTAAATAAATCATACATTTAAAACAGCAGTAATATTTGACTAAATAATATGATGAATAAAATTGATAAATGCTTGTAATTTGTATCAGTTAAAAGAAATATTCTTTGGGTTTGAGGTAGCAAAATATTAACTACAAAGCCAGTTGATTATTAAAAAGACACTTTCACAATGTCAACCAATGAAACTTTACTAAACTGCTAAAGCTGCAATCTGGGGAATTTCAATTAGCAGTTAAGTTTTTCCAATGCTTGCTCCCACTGGTCCAGGATTAATGAAACATGTTTACATATTGCCTTGAGCAAACCAGAAGAATACTGACAAAGCAATCTGGACTATAATTATATATTCATAATACCCTCCTGAATGAGAAATTCTCATTTATACTTCATCAACTTGAGAGAACTAATTCTTAAGCAGGTTGATAGGAAGGCTAGAGGATCCCTAAGTAGGCGAAGAAAGAGGGACAACAACCCTTTTATAGCCAAGGTGTCTTCTCTTTGGTTGCCATGCCTATCATCTATTTGGCCTAAGACTTTCTTTAAGCCCAGAGCTAATGATTATAACAGCAATGCTGGAGGATATGTTTCTCTTTCTCTCTTTCTAAGGAACCCTTTCCTTCAGGCTAATCTCATACCTATGTTAATTATGTATGCTGTGGGTGTGGGTCTGGTAAGATCTTTACAACCTTAAAATAGTATTTTGATCTATTATTAATAACCAACTGAAAAAATATATAATGTCCCACCTAAACTAGCAAGCAGGGTATTTCTGGAGAAGATTCCATGTGCCGCGGACTGGACTAGTATGTCCAATTGTGAGCCAGTGCTCTGGACCCCATGTGCCCAGAGCTGGTGCTCTGCAACGAGAGAGGCCACTGCAATGGGAGGCCCACACAGGCTGAAGAATAAAAGTGGATGAAAATAAATAAATGAAAAAAACAGTAACAAAAGAGGACAAAATTTTAAAAAATGTTTTTTTTAAATAAAGTAACAAATGAAAAATATAAAGCTTGCTTAAAGATTATAGCTTATATTATAAAACCTTATTTCTGTAGCAGGTTCATGAATGAAAAGTTCGTATTAAATAAATCATACATTTAAAACAGCAGTAATATTTGACTAAATAATATGATGAATAAAATTGATAAATGCTTGTAATTTGTATCAGTTAAAAGAAATATTCTTTGGGTTTGAGGTAGCAAAATATTAACTACAAAGCCAGTTGATTATTAAAAAGACACTTTCACAATGTCAACCAATGAAACTTTACTAAACTGCTAAAGCTGCAATCTGGGGAATTTCAATTAGCAGTTAAGTTTTTCCAATGCTTGCTCCCACTGGTCCAGGATTAATGAAACATGTTTACATATTGCCTTGAGCAAACCAGAAGAATACTGACAAAGCAATCTGGACTATAATTATATATTCATAATACCCTCCTGAATGAGAAATTCTCATTTATACTTCATCAACTTGAGAGAACTAATTCTTAAGCAGGTTGATAGGAAGGCTAGAGGATCCCTAAGTAGGCGAAGAAAGAGGGACAACAACCCTTTTATAGCCAAGGTGTCTTCTCTTTGGTTGCCATGCCTATCATCTATTTGGCCTAAGACTTTCTTTAAGCCCAGAGCTAATGATTATAACAGCAATGCTGGAGGATATGTTTCTCTTTCTCTCTTTCTAAGGAACCCTTTCCTTCAGGCTAATCTCATACCTATGTTAATTATGTATGCTGTGGGTGTGGGTCTGGTAAGATCTTTACAACCTTAAAATAGTATTTTGATCTATTATTAATAACCAACTGAAAAAATATATAATGTCCCACCTAAACTAGCAAAGCAGGATATTCTCCTACGCCCTTCCAGTGCCTTTTGCTGGCAGCTTTCTCTATCCTTTTTTTACTATAAAAAACTTTAGCTGCGCGAAACTCTGGGTGACTAAAGCCACATCTTTTGATCCTGAAGTGAAATTTTCTCCTTTGGAGGTCACGAAACCGACACCATCCACCATAAGCTATCTACTGTCACTTATCATACTTCTCAAGTTTAACTAACTTCAAAAAATACTCCAGTAAAAATCACCTAAAACGTCATGGCAATGTACTTCTGATTTTGTCCTTTTTCCAAGTAATACATGAGGACAAAAATGTAGTTCTTTGAAGACATAATGCCTCCTAAGACCTTATGCCATATACTCCCAAAATTATATAAATAAAATTACTTTAAAAGTGCCTGCAGGGGGCTTCCCTGGTGGTCCAGTGGGTAAGACACCACCTTGAAATGCAAGGGGCGCTGGTTCGATCCCTGGCCTGGGAAGATCCCACGTGCCGCAGAGTGGCTGGACCCATGTGTCCAATTACCGAACCAGAGCTCTGGGGTGCATGCGCCCAGAGCCGGTGCTCTGCGACAACAGAGGCCACTGCCATGGGAGGCCCACACGGGCCAAAGAACAAAGCTGGATGAAAAATAGATAAATGAAAGACCAAGAGAAGTGGCCCGCCCGACCCCCTCCCTCCCCAAGCTGCTCCCCTCTAAAAAAAAAAAAATTGCCTCCAGGGCTTCCCTAGTGGTCCAGTGGATAAAGAGTATGCCCTTCAGTGCAAAGGGTGCTGGTTTGATCCCTGGCCTGGGAAGATCCCACATACCGTTGAGTGGCTGGACCAGTGTGTCCAATTATGAGCTAGCGCTCTGAAAAGCATGTGCCCAGAGCTGGTGCTCTGCAACGAGAGAGGTCACTACAATGGGAGGCCCACACAGGCTGAAGAATAAAGATAGACGAAAATAAATAAACAAAAAATCAAAAAAGAGGCCAAAATTTTAAAAAAAAGAAAAATAAAAGTGCCTCCATCCATAGTTTTACCAACTAACATGAAGCTACAAAATGAATTCTTAACTTCATAATGTCATATAGATTTCAAAACAGATATAATTAGTGTAAGTAAGGTAGTTAATTTATTTTCTATTTGTCTCGAAAGAAACAAAGAACTTGTTTAGTTGGTAGGATAACATAATATAAAATGGGATATTTGTTGTAATAGGAAAAGAAAAGAGAAGGAAGTTAGAGTTTTAGGGAAAGGAAGAGCCTACTGTAAAGGGATACTTAGGGCTTATTAGACATAACCTTCTAAGAAAGATAGGGACAAACCTTAGAACAGATATGCAACTACTATGCCTTAAGTCAACTAAAGTTTATATTCCTTGTATCTTAATAGAGTACCTTTGTAGATACCAAATTATTCTTTGAAAAGTCACTTCACTGAGCAACTTCTTCAGTTCCTTTCTAAATGTTTCTGAAAATTAGATTACATCTTAGATTTAGAGTAGTTTTCAAAAAGGAAGAAAGCATATGGCTTCAAATAATAATTCCAGAAAAGAACATGAACTAGTAAAATAAAAAATCAATCAAAAAAAAAAATCAATCTAGGATTTCTTTTAGCAAATGTTTAAGCATGAAGTCATAACATGTCACCAAAGAGACTACCTGAGCTAATAATTAATCCTGGCTCTAAAACCAAAATTGTCTGTATAGCATTCAATTTCTTTCTTAAGACAGAAGCCTGGAGAGAAGAAGGTGTGAGACACATTCTATTTTAGTATATACTTTTACATCAAGAAAAAGTCAATGCTTTTTTAGCAATTCTGACATCACTATTGATGATCCAGAAATGTCTCCATGAGCAAGCCATAGAAAGCTGAAAGAAATGTATAGCCATGCTTGAAATACATACAAACTTGTAATCAGAACAATTTGTCCTCTTAACTGTTGTAGATACAGAATATACAGATTAGCCTTTGTTGAGAGAGACAAAAGTACCCTTCAAGAATTCTGGAACTAACTATATTCTAAATAGTCAATAATTAACAAAAAAAACCCTCCCAATCACTAAAACAAAATAAAACCATGACCGAGTACCCTTTATTTAGGTTCAAATAAGATTTTAGATGTGAAAAACCCTCCAGTACTGCAGGTCTCATAGTAGGTACTAAATGGAAATAAATCACGGCTGGAAGAATTTGAAACCTATGATACATGGATGACAAGAAGAATTATCCATGCTTTTTAAACACCAAGTCAAGAAAAGATCAAAAAATACAAAATAGAGCATCTATGAAGTATAGAACATCAGAAGGCTTGACATATGTGAAATCTGAATCTCAGAATGAAAATACAGAAAAAATGTGGTCAATTATTCAATACAATTGTTACCACAAACTCAAAGGGGGTTTTAGATTTCATTTCATGTTCCCACAACTTCATGCTTGGAGATTGCAGAACTTTCTTAAGAGACTACAAAACTAAAGAAAATCATAAGACCTACCAAAGAGCAGTTAGTGAATTATCTACCATTTTAACAATAATTTGACCTTGGAGTCTCCATGTTCCTATGTAAAATACTACGTATTATGTTCAGGTTGCAGTTTTGATTTTGAAGAGCATATAGGCTTTATTATCTGCTTCATCTTATTTTTGCTGTTGGAGGCCTTTTTTAAATTACTTTTTTATTTCTTCATTTCATTGTAGTCATTATTTTCTTTTCACATTATACCCTCCATGATATTTCATTAAGAAACAACTGTTTTCTAGGTTACTCAACAGTGTAGACTGAAACACCAGATCCAGATCTGATTTGCTCCATTCAATTAAAGTTTGTACCTCTACTTTCCAAGTACACAAATATCCATTTGTTCCCATAAGACAGAATGTGATCATCTCAATCGCTCACAAAAGCCACAATACCAAGTTCATTTCCAAAATGGATGTATACAATTCAGCTTTTTAGCCACTAGGCCAGTCCTATATCATATCCCTTGACAAGGAAAATTCTGTGGCTCATTTCTCATAAACATAATTTCACTGTACACAACAGCTAGTAAAACTGCTCTTATTCATGGCAAGGAGTTCAATTCTAATCTCAATGGCTTACCACTAACTATTAATAAATGAAGCCCCCCTATTTCTAAAAAAATTATAAAGTGAGCCAAAAATGAAGAGCTAATTCAGTACGGCTGCCAATGACATCCTTAAAAGGAAATTAGTTCAAGGCAATCATAAAATACCTAATAAGACAGTAGGAAAAAATAACATATCAACATAATATTAAGTACCATTCATTTCTTACAAAGAGTAAAGTTCTGTAAAGTCAAAAAAATTCTAACAATGCTAAACCGTTAGCTAAAAACAATAACAAAGCCCTAACATCAGCTCCTCAGTGAAAAGTTCTAGACACTTACCCAAGTCTTCCTAACATCTCAAACTCAGGAACTTGTGGTCCACATGTCTCTATTTGCAGTGGCTGGTATTCATACAGAGCTTCTTCAAGTTTTTGAATGGGTGCTAATGAAATATGTTGACCCTGTTAGAAAAATGAAATAAAATAATACTTGTAAATATTACTTTCGTATTATGACTTATTTGCAGTTATCTTAAAGGTAAGCTAAATTCCTCACATTAAAACTATTACCTATTATTCATTACATTACTGAAACCTACATCATATAACTAACACACAATGATACAGGATTAAAGGAAGAAAACCAAATCCATTATTAAATTTAAATTCAGTATTAAAGAGTACAGCTGTCCTATGTCAATGGTAGAATTCAGCAAACATATAAGCATAGTTTACTCTCACATTTTCCTATTTTATTATACAACTTTGATAGTTTCGATAATTTGTGCTTTGTTGAAATCTGTAGATAGGAAAGCACACTAATAAAATTATTATGTGAAAATTTTGCCACAGAAAAGTCTATTCTAACTCTTCATAACCAAATATGTGTACTTGATGTCTACTTATACACACACATAAAATGAAAAATGTGTAAGCTAAAAACTAAGCTAGAAGAAATATCCACATATTTTTCTGAAAATAATTATTGGAAAACTAAAAAAGACCATATTTGATGAAAAATAAAAAATAAAATTCCACTCAGCTACATAGCATCATTATACTGAGATTTGTATATTTGTCATAACCTGAGGAGAGAATTCTAATTTTTAAAAATCCATATTTTTTTATATCATCCATGTTTTCTAACTATAGTTCTGTTACTTTTCTTGGTATATAGTTCTCACTAAGTTTCTCTATGTCCTAACTTTTTAATAAAAACTAGTTCTTACAGTTATTAGTTCCAGTGTTTTCTAGTCTTTATTTCTCTTGATACCTCCCTTAGTTTCCTTTTCTTTCTCCCCTAAATTAGTAAGTTGGATACATAAAACATCTGTTCTCTCTTGTTTAAAAGAGGGGGAGAAAAAAGGCAAAAACCATGACCTAAAAGTGCAATTGTGGCAGTGAGGAATGAAACAATAAAGACATCTGCATATGACTCATGGTTTTTCTCTTCAACAAGTTTAATACCATGTAGCACTATCCTGACTAATTTAACATCATATTTATAGCTTCTTCGACACTCTGACTTCAATAGTCTTTACCAAACTTGGGGAAAGGACTTGAAGAAACATTTCTCAGAGATACACAAATGTCCAATAAGCACAGGTAAAGATGCTTAACATTACCAGTCATTAGAGAAATGTAAATCAAAACTATAATGATATATAGTCAGAGTCCAAAATCCAAGGATATACAAATCCCTTACATAAAATGACATACTAGCACAGTCAGCCAACCCCATCCCCAGATTCCTTATCCCTGGGTTCTGCATCTACAATGAAACCATTCACAGTGCTTTTCAATGGTAGAATTCAGCAAACATATAAGCATAGTTTACTCTCACATTTTCCTATTTTATTATACAACTTTGATAGTTTCGATAATTTGTGCTTTGTTGAAATCTGTAGATAGGAAAGCACACTAATAAAATTATTATGTGAAAATTTTGCCACAGAAAAGTCTATTCTAACTCTTCATAACCAAATATGTGTACTTGATGTCTACTTATACACACACATAAAATGAAAAATGTGTAAGCTAAAAACTAAGCTAGAAGAAATATCCACATATTTTTCTGAAAATAATTATTGGAAAACTAAAAAAGACCATATTTGATGAAAAATAAAAAATAAAATTCCACTCAGCTACATAGCATCATTATACTGAGATTTGTATATTTGTCATAACCTGAGGAGAGAATTCTAATTTTTAAAAATCCATATTTTTTTATATCATCCATGTTTTCTAACTATAGTTCTGTTACTTTTCTTGGTATATAGTTCTCACTAAGTTTCTCTATGTCCTAACTTTTTAATAAAAACTAGTTCTTACAGTTATTAGTTCCAGTGTTTTCTAGTCTTTATTTCTCTTGATACCTCCCTTAGTTTCCTTTTCTTTCTCCCCTAAATTAGTAAGTTGGATACATAAAACATCTGTTCTCTCTTGTTTAAAAGAGGGGGAGAAAAAAGGCAAAAACCATGACCTAAAAGTGCAATTGTGGCAGTGAGGAATGAAACAATAAAGACATCTGCATATGACTCATGGTTTTTCTCTTCAACAAGTTTAATACCATGTAGCACTATCCTGACTAATTTAACATCATATTTATAGCTTCTTCGACACTCTGACTTCAATAGTCTTTACCAAACTTGGGGAAAGGACTTGAAGAAACATTTCTCCAGAGATACACAAATGTCCAATAAGCACAGGTAAAGATGCTTAACATTACCAGTCATTAGAGAAATGTAAATCAAAACTATAATGATATATAGTCAGAGTCCAAAATCCAAGGATATACAAATCCCTTACATAAAATGACATACTAGCACAGTCAGCCAACCCCATCCCCAGATTCCTTATCCCTGGGTTCTGCATCTACAAACTGAACCAAACCCAGATGGAATTTCACAGTTGGCTGAATCCATGGATGTAGAACCCATAAATACAGAGGGCCCAACTGTAGCACTTAACACCCACAGCTATTACCCAGAACAAAAACAAACAAAGAAAAAACACATAAAATAACAAGCACTGGCAAGGATGTGGAGACATTGGAACCTGTGCACTGCTGACAGGAATGTAAAATGGTGCAGTTACTAATAAAAACACATAGCAATTCCTCGAGAGAGTAAATACAAAATTACCATATGAGTCAACAACTCCACTTCTGGGTATATACCCAAAAGTAAAGAAAGCAAGAACTTGAACAGGTATCTGTACACCCCTGTTCATAGCAGCATATTCACAATATCCAAAAGGTATAAGTAACCCAAGCATCAATCATTGAATTAATGAATAGGGTTTACACATAATGGAATATTTTGTTGTTATTCAGTCACAACTTTTTGTAACCCCATGGACTGCAGCACTTTCCTGTCCTTCACTATCTTCCAGAGCTTGACTCAGTGATGCCATCTACCCACTTTGTCCTGTCATCCCTTCTGCTGCTTTCTATTTTTCCCATCATCAGGATCCTTTCCAATGAGTTGGTTCTTCACATCAGGTGGCCAAAGTATTGGAGCTTCAGCTTCAGTCCTTCTGATGAAAATGCAGGGTTGATTTCCCTTAGGATTGACTGGTTTGATCTCCTTGCTGTCCAAGGGACTCTCAAGAGTCTTCTCCAGCACCACAACTCAAAAGCATTAATTTTTCAGTGCTCAGTATTCTTTATGGTCAAACTCTCACATCCTTACATGATTACAGGAAAAAACGTGGACTATATGGACCTTTGTTGGCAAAGTGTTATCTCCGTTTTTTTAAGATGCTAAGTTTGTCATAGCTTTACCTTCAAGGAGCAAGTCTTTAAAATTCATGGCTGCAGTCACTGTTTGCACTCCAGATTTTGGAGTCCAATAAAAGAAAATCTGTCACTACTTGCAATTTTTCTCATTCTACTTGCCATGAAGAAATGTAACTAGATACCATGATCTTAGATTTTTGAATGTTGAGGTTTTTTTGATTTTTTTTTTTTTACAGTTTTGTTGTTCACAGACATGTACGTTCCCAGATCAGTCATATGCATATCCCTGGCACCCTCCCACCTCCCAGACCTCCCCATCCCACCTCTCCAGGCCATCGCACCCCGCCCCTGCAGGATCTCCTATTCTCACAGGGCAATGACAATAGCTATCTTTCTCACCTATATGATAGTACAGGTTTTCATGGTACTCCCTCTATGCCTGCCACCCACTGTTCATTCCCCACAATGTCCATATGTCTATTCTCCATGTCTGTTTTTTCACTGCTTCACTGCATGTGTTATCATCCTACTAGATTCCATATATATGTGTTAGTATACTGCACTTGTCCTTCTCTTTTTGACTGAGTTCACTTTTTATGATAGGTTTTAGATCCAGCCACCTCATTAGGGCTGATTCTTCTGTATTTCTCTTTACAGCTGAGACCTAAATAAAAAAAAAAAAAAAAAAACTAAAAATAGAAGCACCCTACGACCCAGCAATCCCACTCTTAGGCTTATACCCTGATGAAATCAAAACTGAAAGAAGCACCTGTACCCCAGTATTCATTGCAGCTGTCTATACAATAGCCAGAACTTGGAAGCAACCTAGATGTCCATCGACGAATGAATGGATACAGAAGCTCTGGTACATATATACAATGGAATACTACTTAGCTGTTAAAAGAAATGCACAAGACTCAGTCCTAATGAAGTGGCTGGATCTAGAACCTATCATAAAAAGTGAAGTAAGTCAAAAAGAGAAAGACAAATACAGTATACTAACACACATATATGGAATCTAGTAGGACGGTCTTGATAACACACGCAGGGAACTCATGGAAAAACAGACAGAGCGTAGACATAGGGACATTGTGGGGAAGAAATAGGGACGGGGAAGCATGGAGGGAGTAACATGGAAACCTATACTGTTACGTGTGGAAAAGATAGCTAGTGTCATAGTGCTAAGGGAACAGGAGTGCTTACAATGGCTTGGGGCGAAGGTCTGGAGGGGTGGGATGGGGGAAATTGGGGGTGTGGGGACCATGGATATGCATATGACTGATCTGGGAACATACATGCCTGTGAACAACAAAACTCTGTAAAACCTTTAAAATAAAGAATAAAAATTTAAAAAAAAAACTTTTGACTCGTACGTCAACACATAGATACACAAAAACTTCTAATACTGCAAATCATTTAAAATAACATTAATAAAAAAATATATTATTTCCTAATAAAAACAACAGCAACATAAAAGTCAATTAGTAATCATTAATATGTAGGTTGTTGAAATAAGCAATAATAAAGATATATAAATGGAAATACCCTTCCATATCAGTCAGTATATGATCTTCTGTTAAATACCATACAACAGGTTATAATTCATAAAGCATTACCAATTCAGAGCAAAGTCCTTTAACACAATTTTGAGATTTAGAACTCTCTTTCCTTCTCTTTGACTGAGTTCACTTTTATGATAGGTTTTAGATCCAGCCACCTCATTAGGGCTGATTCTTCTGTATTTCTCTTTACAGCTGAGACCTAAATAAAAAAAAAAAAAACTAAAAATAGAAGCACCCTACGACCCAGCAATCCCACTCTTAGGCTTATACCCTGATGAAATCAAAACTGAAAGAAGCACCTGTACCCCAGTATTCATTGCAGCTGTCTATACAATAGCCAGAACTTGGAAGCAACCTAGATGTCCATCGACGAATGAATGGATACAGAAGCTCTGGTACATATATACAATGGAATACTACTTAGCTGTTAAAAGAAATGCACAAGACTCAGTCCTAATGAAGTGGCTGGATCTAGAACCTATCATAAAAAGTGAAGTAAGTCAAAAAGAGAAAGACAAATACAGTATACTAACACACATATATGGAATCTAGTAGGACGGTCTTGATAACACACGCAGGGAACTCATGGAAAAACAGACAGAGCGTAGACATAGGGACATTGTGGGGAAGAAATAGGGACGGGGAAGCATGGAGGGAGTAACATGGAAACCTATACTGTTACGTGTGGAAAAGATAGCTAGTGTCATAGTGCTAAGGGAACAGGAGTGCTTACAATGGCTTGGGGCGAAGGTCTGGAGGGGTGGGATGGGGGAAATTGGGGGTGTGGGGACCATGGATATGCATATGACTGATCTGGGAACATACATGCCTGTGAACAACAAAACTCTGTAAAACCTTTAAAATAAAGAATAAAAATTTAAAAAAAAAACTTTTGACTCGTACGTCAACACATAGATACACAAAAACTTCTAATACTGCAAATCATTTAAAATAACATTAATAAAAAAATATATTATTTCCTAATAAAAACAACAGCAACATAAAAGTCAATTAGTAATCATTAATATGTAGGTTGTTGAAATAAGCAATAATAAAGATATATAAATGGAAATACCCTTCCATATCAGTCAGTATATGATCTTCTGTTAAATACCATACAACAGGTTATAATTCATAAAGCATTACCAATTCAGAGCAAAGTCCTTTAACACAATTTTGAGATTTAGAACTCTCTTTTTTTATAGCTTGCTTAATTCACCCGACTAGCCATATCTTCAGCATATGCAGGTTGTTGAACATACTTGCTAATAAATTCTGTAAGGTTGGTAAAACTCTCTTTGTATAAATATCTGTTTAACATCTGTATCCTCCATTAGACTGTAAGGCCCTGTTGTTCACTGCTGTGCCTCACAGCACAGTATACAACACAGAAGAACTGCTTGACATTCTGTATATTTTGTAGAATAATACAAAGGGACATGTGAACAATCATCTGGTTTAGTAGTCTGAACATTAGAAAAACCAGTAAAATGGAAGTCAGGTTTCCATATTCTATAAATTTCAAAATGCTCTTACTATGTGTAAACAATTAGAATTTTGTAATCACATGTACTCTGAGAGTATGTAAAGCTGGAGTACCTCCAGCTTCTCCACACTTTAATACTGCTCTGTTTCACTTAGTCATCAAATTAAGTCAGTAGATGCTTTTTACCCCTAGCCTGGAAATGTGCTTTCTAGCTACTTAAAATCATTTCAACAAAATTTCAGACAACAAAATCAGTACAGCAATAAACAAAACTGATACAAGCCCCCACTTCAGGGAGCTTGTATTCTACCTAGTAAATCACTTTTCAATGAGATTATTCCTTCTACTTTTATTTTGTTGATCATCTAAATACAAAAGAAGGGGCTTCTCTAGTAATCTAGTGGTTAAGACTCCACGCGCTCAAAGCAGGGGGCCCAGATTCAATTCCTGGTCAAGGAACTGGATCCCACATGATGCAACTAAGACCTGGCACAACCAGATAAATAACTATTGAAATACAAAGCATAAATGAACAAACAATAAAGCAATGATAGTGGTGTCTGTTGGATTCTCTCACATGTTAAATTTATCAAATCTTACAGAATGCTAACATTGCTAAAGGCAATTAGAAACCAAAATATTTCACGGGTCTCAGAGCATTAAACCACTGCAATTCTATTGATTATTTCTAGAGAAAATATCTACAGGAGACCTTTCAGAAAATGAATTAATTTATTTTTGAAATATTATTTTTATGTTGGTAAATGCCCTAATAATTCAAATATGTGTGTGCACCTATGGACACGTGTTTTCTACTCGTGCACATGTACGCATCCGTATGTGGATGTGGACATATTTTTCTGTGTTTGTGTTTGTACCTTTTTTTTTCTGGGCCACTTCTATTGATCTTTCATTCACTTATCTTTTTTGTTCTTTGTGGGCCTCCCATCACAGTGGCCTCTCTCATCGCAGAGCACCGGCTCTGGGCGCATGCACTCCAGAGCTCCAGCTCGGTAGTTGGACACAAGGGTCCAGCCGCTCCGCATCACATGGGATCTTCCCAGGCCAGGGATCGAACTGGCACCTTTGCACTGCAAGGCGTTGTCCTTACCCACTGGACCACCAGGGAAGCCCTGTACTCAAGTTTTTAATGGGAGAGAGAATACGTAAAAAAATATACCTGGCACTGACTTCAAGCTATTCATTTGAAGTAAATTTTGTTTAAATTTAGTTGTTATCAATTTATTTTCGGAGTAAGCAGAACAATTTTTACCCTATGTTGTGTGGTCACTCTTCGGTGATATCAGCCTGTCATCACTGCAACAGCTGCATGGGAACAACTTCCTGGTAGCACATAATTTCATGGTAAGTACAATTCATTTTCCCCCACAGAAACAGTGCTAATTTCTTTAAAAATTCACAGTAAACAGCATAAGACAAATGAGGGACAAGACCCTGCATGGTAAGAAGTAACTATATACTTATGCTGACACTGCCTCTAACCTAAAACAAACTGAGGTGATTTTATTTCTCTAAGCTTCATTTTCATCAGCAACAGTGTCAGGGTGGGGGCAAACTGGAGGGCTGGACTAGATGTTCTCCCACCTTCACTGAAGGTTCTCTAACCTTCAATGATTACATGAAGACTAAGTGGAAATAAACCACCATCTGATAATGTATCATAAAAATAATTCTTCCCAAATTTAATGTATAATAGTGTGATTCTATATATACTAAAGAAATAGTCATTGGAAAAAACAATCACTAATTCTCAGATTCTCAAATCTCTACTAGAATCACCAGACTCCATTCCCTTTCTGAATGTGTGTTTTGAAATGAGTATAACCTTTTTTTTTTTTTTTTTTGCCTCTAAGTCATCCTTTATTTTTCATCCATCTTTATTCTTTGGCATGTGTTGACCTCCCATTGCAGTGGCCTCTCTGGCTGCAGAGCACTGGCTCTGGGCGCATGCGCTCCAGAGGCTGGCTTGCAACTGGACACACCCACCCAGCTGTTCCTCCACATGTGAGATCTTCTCGGGCCAGGGATCCAACGGGTGCCCCTTGCAGTGCAAGGCGGACTCTTTACCCACTGGACCACCAGGGTGGTCCACCAGTCCTGAGCAGAGTATAACTTTTTAAAAAATGATTAAGGTTGGCTTTTTTAAGCATTTTAATATTGACTTACTCCTACAAATCAGCCTTTATGAGTATTCCTGTTTTTTTTTTTTTAAATATGATGCCTAAATAGCAAATTACCTATTTTCCTAAAGAATATGAAAGAGGATTCATCTTGAATACTCTACAAATAGCACCATATATTTCTGACTGTTTAATGACAATTGGTTCCATTCAAATATGTAAGATATGCTTTGAAACATCAAAGGAGAATTTCTTTAACTAGCTGGGCTTAAAACTTTTGTTCATCATTAGAAATCAAATAGTCCTAAAAATAGTTATACTCTCACTTGGCCAAGCCAAATCTCTGAAACTGTTTCTATATCAAATCAGCCCAGAAAATATCATCAAAACCCATTCACAATACTGGAAGTACTTAAAGCCTTTGTAAACTAAATCCAGTTGTAATCTCCTCCCACAGCACACACCATTTAGTGTTTGCATAATGTTCTGCCTCTAACCTAAACAAACTGAGGTGATTTTATTTCTCTAAGCTTCATTTTCATCAGCAACAGTGTCAGGGTGGGGGCAAACTGGAGGGCTGGACTAGATGTTCTCCCACCTTCACTGAAGGTTCTCTAACCTTCAATGATTACATGAAGACTAAGTGGAAATAAACCACCATCTGATAATGTATCATAAAAATAATTCTTCCCAAATTTAATGTATAATAGTGTGATTCTATATATACTAAAGAAATAGTCATTGGAAAAAACAATCACTAATTCTCAGATTCTCAAATCTCTACTAGAATCACCAGACTCCATTCCCTTTCTGAATGTGTGTTTTGAAATGAGTATAACCTTTTTTTTTTTTTTTTTTTTTGCCTCTAAGTCATCCTTTATTTTTCATCCATCTTTATTCTTTGGCATGTGTTGACCTCCCATTGCAGTGGCCTCTCTGGCTGCAGAGCACTGGCTCTGGGCGCATGCGCTCCAGAGGCTGGCTTGCAACTGGACACACCCACCCAGCTGTTCCTCCACATGTGAGATCTTCTCGGGCCAGGGATCCAACGGGTGCCCCTTGCAGTGCAAGGCGGACTCTTTACCCACTGGACCACCAGGGTGGTCCACCAGTCCTGAGCAGAGTATAACTTTTTAAAAAATGATTAAGGTTGGCTTTTTTAAGCATTTTAATATTGACTTACTCCTACAAATCAGCCTTTATGAGTATTCCTGTTTTTTTTTTTTTAAATATGATGCCTAAATAGCAAATTACCTATTTTCCTAAAGAATATGAAAGAGGATTCATCTTGAATACTCTACAAATAGCACCATATATTTCTGACTGTTTAATGACAATTGGTTCCATTCAAATATGTAAGATATGCTTTGAAACATCAAAGGAGAATTTCTTTAACTAGCTGGGCTTAAAACTTTTGTTCATCATTAGAAATCAAATAGTCCTAAAAATAGTTATACTCTCACTTGGCCAAGCCAAATCTCTGAAACTGTTTCTATATCAAATCAGCCCAGAAAATATCATCAAAACCCATTCACAATACTGGAAGTACTTAAAGCCTTTGTAAACTAAATCCAGTTGTAATCTCCTCCCCACAGCACACACCATTTAGTGTTCAAATCACCACACAGAAAAATGTCCTTTAATAATGTTCTCTTTTGGAACTCACATTGTTACATCAATCAAAATTATTCCTTGAGAAGGAATTTGAAAAACAAAATGCAATATATACAGAAACTTTAAGTGAAGGGTAAAAGTTAGAAAGTGATACCTTTATAAAGAAAAAGATTAACACATTAAAGTATTTCAAATATAGTAACAATCAAATCCTACACGTTTTTTAAATTAATTAATGAACTTTTTTGGCCACACCATGCAGCTCCCAGATCTTAGTTCCCTAACCAGGGACTGAACCCAGGCCCCAGCAGTGAAGGCACTGAGTCCTAACACATTCAAGACATATCCAGATGTTATCTAGAAAGATCCCAGGTGACATTACTCATTTAAATTCAACACAGTTATAAAAATGAAGTCACACCTTGCACAGCAGTTAGGATCTAAAGTTAGTATAAGGCAAAAACTAGTCACAGAGGAAATTACAGCCCACTCCAGTACTCTTGCCTGGGAAATTTCAGGGACAGAGGATCCTGATGTGGAACAAAATAGTCAGACATGACTGACCAGCTAAACCATCACCACCATGAAGTGAATATACGCCTAAATATAACATGTTAAAAGGATACTTACCATATACTAGTTTTGTTTTGTTTCGATGGGGAGTGAGAGTCAAAGAAGACTTGAGGCTATTTTTTCATCAATGTCCATTTTATATTTATTTATAATGGCCATTATTTTTTACTAATACTGTAAAACTATGGAAAATGAGTAAAATTACTAAAAGTTTTGTGTAGCCAAGAGTTCATAATAAGAAGGCTTTATTTTATATGATATATTGAATTAAAAACTAGACAAAATAACCCCTCAAAAATCTTTTAAACAGTCCATAAAGTACAATGCTATATGCATACTATAATCTCTATACAAATCCAACTCACCTAGTTTTTCCTCCAGCATTAGATTACTAATTGTTCCATGGAAAATCAGATAAAGTGTTTGGTTTGCTTTCAGCAACAACATTGTTTTAAAAACACTTTTGATTGGGGGAAAAGAGGAATTCTTCAGTAATTTTCTCCCTAGTTCAGTGTTTTCAACTTTAGTTGAATTCAAATAAGTTAAATGTACATATGACATGACTCTGCTGAACATGACAGGTATCTGAACATTATTCAGTTGAATTTATGGGGAAAAAGATGACATTTGAGATGGGCTATGAAGCCTGAATGGGGCTGAAATGGAGGGAAAAGAAGAGCATTTCTAGTGAAAAAAGCTTATACCAAGAGCAGCTTCAGTGTGGTAGTGGAAATAGAAGCCAGAATATAAATGACAGAAGAAAGAATGAGTGTTGAGAAGTACAAACACTGAATAAAGTTGATTATTATTTTTATCAAAATATAAAATAAAATAAAAACAGGGAGACATGGCATTAGCTTAAAGAAAAAGTAGAGTCCAAGGAAGAGGTTTTTGTTTATTTTGTTTTGGTTTTGTTGTTCTAGGTTTTACGTTCCCTTGAGCACTAATAAATGAGGTAGTTTTGAAAAGTATTATTTTTACATTCTTTCTCTGATGCTTGTCTTGCTACTGAACTGCCATTTGTTGCCAAGAGGACAGAGTGTCCAGCAAATCATATCTGTTTCTATAAAAAGATCAGAAAAGAAAAACATCAAGGAGACCATTCAGTGAGACAAAAATCTGCCTCCTTAAGAGTCTGCACTAATTTTAAGAAAAGCAGTGTTTACCAGGAATTTTACAAATCTTTCTGGCATATACAGTATTTAGCTCATTTACTTTTAGTAATTACATAGTTTCCAAGAAAAAATTCTTATCTTGGCACTTTAAGTAAACTTTTAGTTAACCATCAATAACAACAACTTACACGTAAGTTTAAAATTTTGAATGTGATAAAATATGAAAATTGCTTTATATAAAGTTCTCTACGGATATTACTTTTATGATACAAGCAAAAAAGCAACCCTCTGTGCCTAGTACAGTGCTTGGTACATACTAGCAAAGTTTGTTTCATAAATGAACAAATGTTTTATAATGATCCACTGTATACTAGTCACTCTAATCCTCTAATCCAAGCCAACCTTCCAAACAACTACAAAACAAATCTGGCTCTAGAGTGGTTATTGTCTATTTCTATTGTAGAAAATAAACAGTGAAGCCAAACTATACTGACTTTATCCTTCTTCTGTCCTAAAAGGAAATGACAAATACTATGAATACCCTAACCATCCCAAACTGCCTTCCCCAAGTAAACATTACCACTACCATTCTCATCATGTAATTAGATCTAGACTCTGAATATAGAATACTTAGGATTCTCTGATTTCCTTGCAATTTCATATAAACTGACTTTTACTAAAGTCATGAAGAGAGGCAATTTGAGTATTAAATAGTGGGATTCCACAGAAAGGACACAAATAATTACTGACCATCTACTATTCACCATGTACTACGCTAGTCCTTACCCATACAGTTGAGATAAGTTTTATTTGTTTATTTTACAGGAAAACAAATTAATGTTTTCCAAGACCAAGTAGCCTATCCAAGTTTTAAATCCTATACTGTCAGAATTCACCAAGCACTTTCCTACAACGCTATGGTAAAAAAACTGATTTACCTGAACATTTAGAGGATGTTAGGCACTAGTGAAGGAATGAGAGAAAGGGTAGACTACCAGAACAGATCCTCCTTTCTAAGCATTCAGCAACACATGTTTATGTTTATATTAAACAGAAATTAGAAAATGTTCACTTATTTTAAAACGTTAGTATTGGGCTTCCCTGGTGGTTCAGTGTGTGCATATTTAAGAAAAGCATTTTAGATTTACAAATCTTTCGGGAAACAATTTCATTTACTTTTAGTAATTACATAGTTTCCAAGAAAAATTCTTATCTTGGCACTTTAAGTAAACTTTTAGTTAACCATCAATAACAACAACTTACACGTAAGTTTAAAATTTTGAATGTGATAAAATATGAAAATTGCTTTATATAAAGTTCTCTACGGATATTACTTTTATGATACAAGCAAAAAAGCAACCCTCTGTGCCTAGTACAGTGCTTGGTACATACTAGCAAAGTTTGTTTCATAAATGAACAAATGTTTTATAATGATCCACTGTATACTAGTCACTCTAATCCTCTAATCCAAGCCAACCTTCCAAACAACTACAAAACAAATCTGGCTCTAGAGTGGTTATTGTCTATTTCTATTGTAGAAAATAAACAGTGAAGCCAAACTATACTGACTTTATCCTTCTTCTGTCCTAAAAGGAAATGACAAATACTATGAATACCCTAACCATCCCAAACTGCCTTCCCCAAGTAAACATTACCACTACCATTCTCATCATGTAATTAGATCTAGACTCTGAATATAGAATACTTAGGATTCTCTGATTTCCTTGCAATTTCATATAAACTGACTTTTACTAAAGTCATGAAGAGAGGCAATTTGAGTATTAAATAGTGGGATTCCACAGAAAGGACACAAATAATTACTGACCATCTACTATTCACCATGTACTACGCTAGTCCTTACCCATACAGTTGAGATAAGTTTTATTTGTTTATTTTACAGGAAAACAAATTAATGTTTTCCAAGACCAAGTAGCCTATCCAAGTTTTAAATCCTATACTGTCAGAATTCACCAAGCACTTTCCTACAACGCTATGGTAAAAAAACTGATTTACCTGAACATTTAGAGGATGTTAGGCACTAGTGAAGGAATGAGAGAAAGGGTAGACTACCAGAACAGATCCTCCTTTCTAAGCATTCAGCAACACATGTTTATGTTTATATTAAACAGAAATTAGAAAATGTTCACTTATTTTAAAACGTTAGTATTGGGCTTCCCTGGTGGTTCAGTGTGTAAAGAGTCCGCCTTGCACTGCAAGCGGAACTGGCTCAATCCTGGGCCCAGGAGGATTCCACGTGCCGCAGAGTGGCTGGACCGGTGTGTCCAATTAAGAGCCAGCGCTCTGGAGCGCACGCGCCCAGAGCCTGTGCTCTGCAACAGAGGGGCCACTGCAATGGGAGGCCAACACGTGCCAAATAATAAAGATGGATGAAAATAATAAATAACTAAGAAAGAGCTCATGGCATTAAGTTAAAAAGAAAAAGTTAGTATATAAGTGTTTTTTAAATGAAAGTTACCCTAATTCATTAAAACATACAACTCAATTTTTTTTTAGAAAACATTCATATTCAATTTTGTCACAGTACATTTAGATTGATATAACTTTCACTTCTACTGAGCTATGTGCTTCATCCTTCTCAGAATCTCTCTTGAAAATTCAGTCTTCTTGTTATAACAAAGAAAAATAGTATCTTCCTCAAAAAAAGAATACAAATTGTGGCTTGTCTATGAATCCATGAAAACTGAATATATTTTGAAATATGAATTAGGAAATAAGCCATTTTCCTAAAAGCTGACTTAATAACCAAGTCTTTAAATCACATTTTACTACATTTTAACAGACCATTTTTCGTAATTGACAAATATGTCTTATGTTAATGATATGAATTACGAAAGCAATTCAGAAAAACAAAATCACAATTTTGGTAGATTTTTCCTCTAAGAACACTATGTGTTCACTGAGCATAAAAATGGCTGCACAAATACAGGAGTACACAGACTATCACATAATTTGTTTTGTTTTCAAAATTTTTTAAAAACTAACTTTATTTTGTAACTTTTATAGATAAATACACACATAAATAAATAAATAAATAAATGAGAGGTACATTTAGTAAAACAGTGCCATAGAACACAAACAAAGCAATCAGTATGGGAGACTTTAATGAACACAGCTTTAAAGCCTTTCTGGAAACTCCAGGCTTGATAAAAGCACTAACATTGTACCAGTTGCGAAAACAGGTGCTCCTGCCAATCAGCTGCATTTGCTGAAGCATATTTTAAAGATTACTAATTAATCTCTATACTGAAACCAATGGCTGGCTGTCATTTTGATTACCATTAAAAAAGGGAGAAAGACACAATCATTATAGGGCCAAACACAACTCTAGGTAAAACACAACTCTAGGTAAGCTCTGCATCTACTTAATTACTTAGTTATATTTCTTCCTGGTGTTCTTTATTCCAAACTCAAAACTTCTTTAGGTTAGAGTCATGGGTCTTAAAGTCTCTCCACCTGCTGTTTCTGAGTTATTTCTACATACCACAAAAAAATATGAAAGCATTTGTGAGATACTCTTTCTTGTTGTTAATTTTGAACCTTTCTATGAGGAGATACATGACTTATGGAGGCATTCTTTAGATCAAACCTGCCTTTCCATTAGAACCTACCCACACTTCCCTATCCCAGCTCTCAACACACACACACACTTTTGAATATTTTGTTCTACCATCATGACATCCTACCTTTATCATATGAACTCTGTTCAGAGCACTGCTCAAAATTTAACAAACACTGCAATAGTTAATGTTTCCAAGTCTGGGCACTTGTTACAAAAAGTGGTTCTGAAATTCTTTTAAAATATGCTGGGACAGGATGCCAAAGAAATTGCTTTAAATACATTTGGAAACATGCAAACATATATATTTAGCGAATAATGTATGTGAGGGTTCTTTTTACAATTTTCCATCCTTTTAATGTTTCAAGCTAACAATGATCCTTGAATCTTAAGAAATACTATCTGTTCTACATGTTTTTAAAGTTGCTTTCAGTCAACTGTATGTGCCTGTGACCTCTACAATGACCTCTCCAAAAGCAGTTGTGCACTTTACTGTGGTGCAAATCCTCACAGACAAGTTGAACCTGTTCTTTTTGGCACTGAGCCCTTGCGCTAAGCACACAGCTGAGATTTATTATAAAAGGGGAACTAAGGGGCATTATTGCACAACATTTATCCTTCACATACAGCCAAGCATAATCTTTTACAACCTTTGAGAGTTCTTAAATAAACAGATCTTCTCCTAATTGCATAGAGTTTCTTATTTGTCACCAATCATGTGGCATATTGAGACTCATTTTATATTAGGAAAAAGCTAGCACACAAAACATACATTCTAAAAGTTGTTAGTCTCTTAATATTTATTCAAAAACAATGATACCCTGAATACTCAGACCTTGCTGTTTTTAGCAAGGTCAACGCAGTGAGGTAGTGAACACCTGTCTTCAAGGAGCTATACTTTAATAGGTTTAAGAAATCTTTCTACAGCACTCCTGTGGGTCTTTTGAAAACATTTCAGAGAAAATATTGACCTTTACTTTTACACTGCTTTGTGTTTTATTTTTAATTTCAAAGTTCAGTTTTAATCGGCTTTCCCACAGCATTTTAAAAACAGCTTCCATTTCTAAAGAATTTTGACCTGAGCTCTGATACACATGACTGCTACCAGGTCACTTCCTCACTTCAACAGCAGATCTGATACCCAGGGGCAAAGAGGAATTTCATGAATTCTAAGAAGTATCTTTTATAACAGGAATTACCACACAATTTACATTAATTCTTCAGGATTTGCTAACTGATCCATCATCAAGACTTGCCTGTGGAAAACAAAGAAATTACTATACAAGTATTCTATCCTGAAAGTCCGGTTCAAACTAGCTTATCAGCTAACTAACTGCTTAACATAAAGGAAACTAAAATATGTTGATTCAGGTGAATACTTCCTTGCTCTAAATTCTTCTAATCTTTTTCATTACTATTAAGTGTACAAACAATCAGGGGAAATGCCTACGGACTTATAAGAGTGGGGCAGGGTGCACTATTTGTTTAATGGACACAGAATTTCAGTTTTACGAGATGAAAAAAATTATGGAGACTGTCAGTAGTGGTGGTTGCACAATATGAATGTATTTAACACTACTGAACTGTATACTGAAAATAACTAAAATGGTAAATCATACATATTTTACCAAAATAAAACTTTTAATTTAAAAGACAAAAATCATAACTTTAAAAAAATTAATGAACTGCTTTTTAATGGTGAAAAAAATCAAATGTTACATTTTTAGGAATCAAGGGTTCATAATGAGAAAAACAGACATTCACTCATGGATGATACCAAATATATTCTGTAAACACAAAATAAGTAAAGAGTTAAATAAGAAGTTTCTTTCGTTAAATTAAACATTTTAAGCAACATATTTATACTGTTCCAGACCGAAGAAAAGATGTTTTAAACAATGTCTCCCTAATACTGTCTCCTTCTTTGTCTAGGGAATGAAAAGTAGAATTTCATGAGTCTGGGCATTTTTAAAACTCATTACTAAAACAGACAACATTTTTTATTTAAATGTGTAGTCTTTCAGAAAAAAATTATATTAAATTTTAATTGTTTTGCAAGCATTACGTTTTTAAATAGACATAATTAGCATGCTAGAAAATCACCAGTTTTATTCATAATGTTTATACTGCTTGAGGAAACATAAAATTAATGAGAGTAACTAGAAAACATGAATCAAATACAAAAAAAATGTCTCAAGACTTGATCTTACACAATGTACTAACACTATGTCAACACTGGTGGTGTTTTTTAAATACCTAAGCCCTCTAATTCATTTTGAAATGCATGTGCTTCAAGATTTCCATAATATCCAAAATCACTCTTGATGAAGTCATAACTATAATTAAAAATAACATCCAAAGAACCCATAGTTGCAATGTCAAGCAGGTTAAACCAGGTTAACCTCCAAATAACTTAAAGCAGCTGTAAGAACAATTCCAGTCTCCATTTATTTTGGTTCTTCACATTGTAACATTTTTCCCATCTATGCCTCTCTTTTTTTTCCAGCAAGAATGCAAACAAATACTCTATCTGCCTATAACGCCTTACTCTTTTAAATTCCTCCTATTATGTGTCCCCACAGAATAACACAATATTCAAAACACAGGCTTTGGAGTCCAACAAGTCAAATTCCAGCTCTACCATGTGTATTATTTTTTAACAAGCCTCATTTTTACCTGTAAAATTATTTTCATGATTCGACTAAAATATATTTAAAGGACATAGCATAGTCTAGTATACACAAAATGCTACTCTATCATCGCCTTCATCAGGAAGAGAAATAAGAGGCATATTTTGCACCAGCTTCACAGACCATCTATTAGTCACTATCACCAGATAAAATCACCACAGGCAAGTATCAACATATGAACAGGAACCTTTCAAAGAGTTTAAGACATTTTCCTGCCGAAACAAAGTTTTCAATGAGAGTACAATCCTAGGTTAACAATATATAAAACATCAATCATCTTAAATTTAGTAGAAAGTCCTGGAAACAATACATGAGAGAAAACAAGGAAAAGTTCACTTTCTCTTTCCTGGGTGCAACCCTTGCCTTAGGCAAAACTTCAAATTTCTGAAATATTAGCTTCTCCCATTTTGCCTTTTGTATTCTTACTCAGATCTACTATCTTTCCCAAGAGTTTTATGTCCCCACAATGCTATAACCCTAAGTTCCTAATTGGAAACATTCCACTCAAACCTACTGATTCTTAATGTGCTCCATGATGTTAAGCCACCAACCTGCATCTCACCACAAAACTTCCAGATACCACTGAGGTGTTAGAAGGAAAGAAACTGCATTGCATTATTTTGCATAGTGGACATCTGGTTCATATTACATTATTATTGCTTTTAAAAAGAACATTTGCAAAACAATTTTTTTCTGGAAAAAAATACAAACCAGTAGTTACCTTTTAAATATATGGAATAAGAAATATTCACTGATCATTTTATACCTTGTATAATGTTTTCATACTTTTAACAAGTGTCCACTAATTATCTGGGCCAAATTTTTCATCTTCATTTCCCTAAATAAAAGTCATTTTCTCAAAAAGTATTAACATTTTTTTACAGTGACTCAACTACAGTAATATCAGGAATTCTACAATGAAAACTAGGAAGAAACAGAAGCCCTGGGTAAAATTCAAGTGTCCATAATGATGAAATTCAGAGAATCCTAGCAGTATACAAAATATTAAACATAATCTCCGGTCTTAATGGCCACTTGATTTTCAATCTCCTCTTCAATATCCCTGTGTATGACTAAACACCTTACAAGTTACCAAGGCAAACTAAAACACCAAAACAGTTTATAAAAGTATGCCTCAGTACTCAAATAAATGCATAAAAGTACATACTTAATAAAGAAGAGATAAAACCTCTATGACACAATAAAATGTATCTCTATGCACATAAATCACAATATTTGTCTTACAAAGTTTAATTATGACTTTTTTGTCTTCATTTCCCTATTAGTCACTATCACCAGATAAAATCACCACAGGCAAGTATCAACATATGAACAGGAACCTTTCAAAGAGTTTAAGACATTTTCCTGCCGAAACAAAGTTTTCAATGAGAGTACAATCCTAGGTTAACAATATATAAAACATCAATCATCTTAAATTTAGTAGAAAGTCCTGGAAACAATACATGAGAGAAAACAAGGAAAAGTTCACTTTCTCTTTCCTGGGTGCAACCCTTGCCTTAGGCAAAACTTCAAATTTCTGAAATATTAGCTTCTCCCATTTTGCCTTTTGTATTCTTACTCAGATCTACTATCTTTCCCAAGAGTTTTATGTCCCCACAATGCTATAACCCTAAGTTCCTAATTGGAAACATTCCACTCAAACCTACTGATTCTTAATGTGCTCCATGATGTTAAGCCACCAACCTGCATCTCACCACAAAACTTCCAGATACCACTGAGGTGTTAGAAGGAAAGAAACTGCATTGCATTATTTTGCATAGTGGACATCTGGTTCATATTACATTATTATTGCTTTTAAAAGAACATTTGCAAAACAATTTTTTCTGGAAAAAAATACAAACCAGTAGTTACCTTTTAAATATATGGAATAAGAAATATTCACTGATCATTTTATACCTTGTATAATGTTTTCATACTTTTAACAAGTGTCCACTAATTATCTGGGCCAAATTTTTCATCTTCATTTCCCTAAATAAAAGTCATTTTCTCAAAAAGTATTAACATTTTTTTACAGTGACTCAACTACAGTAATATCAGGAATTCTACAATGAAAACTAGGAAGAAACAGAAGCCCTGGGTAAAATTCAAGTGTCCATAATGATGAAATTCAGAGAATCCTAGCAGTATACAAAATATTAAACATAATCTCCGGTCTTAATGGCCACTTGATTTTCAATCTCCTCTTCAATATCCCTGTGTATGACTAAACACCTTACAAGTTACCAAGGCAAACTAAAACACCAAAACAGTTTATAAAAGTATGCCTCAGTACTCAAATAAATGCATAAAAGTACATACTTAATAAAGAAGAGATAAAACCTCTATGACACAATAAAATGTATCTCTATGCACATAAATCACAATATTTGTCTTACAAAGTTTAATTATGACTTTTTTTGTCTTCATTTTCATCTCATAAGACTTTCTAGGAAATATGATTTTCTTTTCTTTTTTTTCCTTTTTTGGCCTCACCATGTGGTATCTTAGTTCCCCATCCAGGGATGCAACCCACGCCCCCTGCATTGCAAACATGGAGTCTTAAGCACTGGACCACCCAGTAAATTATGGAAGCATGATTCTTACTGAAGAGAGAGGTGCTCTCGCTAGGAGCAATGTATCAACATCAATCATCATGGTAATACAAATACAATTTCATAAATACTTAGGATGATTCCTCAACTACAGTTATTTTAACCAATAAAGCACTAGATCATTTCTTAACTGTGAGTTCATCTAAGGCTTTAACCTACTCTGCAATCCTTTCTGTTTCCAATAATTTCAAGGGATGGCCAGACTAATGTTTGTTTTTCCAGATATCTACCACGCAGTATCTGCTCAGTAGAAATTCCCATAAAATGTGAACCAAATAAAGAATGGAGGTACTTTGAGAGCTTTTATTATCAGCCAAATTAAATGATTTAAAAAGTCATTAACACTTTTTAATGGACTGTGTCATTATTTCCTATTAACCTATTTATAACTTAGGACAAAGTCTTTTTCCTTTTTGTTTAGACTGCTTAAAATTTTGGGGAAGTCTACATCCAGTTCTAAGATTTATGTTTAGAGTTACTCACTTAACTCTCTTCCTTTTACTCATTTTCACTTCTTTACTTTAAAAAAAAAAATTATCTACTACATTACTTAGGAAGGAACCATCTGGCTTTGAGCTTTCTTTCACTTAATTTCATTCTATTCTCAAAAACACCATAATGATGAAATTCAGAGAATCCTAGCAGTATACAAAATATTAAACATAATCTCCGGTCTTAATGGCCACTTGATTTTCAATCTCCTCTTCAATATCCCTGTGTATGACTAAACACCTTACAAGTTACCAAGGCAAACTAAAACACCAAAACAGTTTATAAAAGTATGCCTCAGTACTCAAATAAATGCATAAAAGTACATACTTAATAAAGAAGAGATAAAACCTCTATGACACAATAAAATGTATCTCTATGCACATAAATCACAATATTTGTCTTACAAAGTTTAATTATGACTTTTTTTGTCTTCATTTTCATCTCATAAGACTTTCTAGGAAATATGATTTTCTTTTCTTTTTTTTCCTTTTTTGGCCTCACCATGTGGTATCTTAGTTCCCCATCCAGGGATGCAACCCACGCCCCCTGCATTGCAAACATGGAGTCTTAAGCACTGGACCACCCAGTAAATTATGGAAGCATGATTCTTACTGAAGAGAGAGGTGCTCTCGCTAGGAGCAATGTATCAACATCAATCATCATGGTAATACAAATACAATTTCATAAATACTTAGGATGATTCCTCAACTACAGTTATTTTAACCAATAAAGCACTAGATCATTTCTTAACTGTGAGTTCATCTAAGGCTTTAACCTACTCTGCAATCCTTTCTGTTTCCAATAATTTCAAGGGATGGCCAGACTAATGTTTGTTTTTCCGTATATCTACCACGCAGTATCTGCTCAGTAGAAATTCCCATAAAATGTGAACCAAATAAAGAATGGAGGTACTTTGAGAGCTTTTATTATCAGCCAAATTAAATGATTTAAAAAGTCATTAACACTTTTTAATGGACTGTGTCATTATTTCCTATTAACCTATTTATAACTTAGGACAAAGTCTTTTTCCTTTTTGTTTAGACTGCTTAAAATTTTGGGGAAGTCTACATCCAGTTCTAAGATTTATGTTTAGAGTTACTCACTTAACTCTCTTCCTTTTACTCATTTTCACTTCTTTACTTTAAAAAAAAAAATTATCTACTACATTACTTAGGAAGGAACCATCTGGCTTTGAGCTTTCTTTCACTTAATTTCATTCTATTCTCAAAAACACCATACTACAAAATATCTTTCAGTCATAAGACTTATATTATTAAAAATGAATAAGGTTATTTACCCATGTCCCATAAGCATTAACTCACAGAGCCAGAATTTGAGCCTCTTCAGTCTGATACGAAAGCCCTTATCTATCCCTAACCACACTGCTATCCTGTCTATCTTCTGTAAAAAGGCAAATAAAAGTCTCTTGGTTGTGCCATTAGACAAAGTATTAGTAGGATATAATTACCTTCCATTACCTCTTATTATCATGCCAAATGTTCCTATTGGAAAAGAACAAGTTGCTACTATATAGAACACAAAGAAAACAGCTTGATAATCTTTGATAAAAACATAGTGGAACTTTACTAGAACTAGTGCCAGCTATGTAAAACCATGCAAAATTATTTACCATTTCAAGGATAAGAGGTCTTATACCAGAAACAGGTGATTATATTTATGGATCTAATTTCTGAAACTAAAATCATTACTAAAGAAATAAAAAGACTATTTTACAGGGCCATGACATTATCAATAATCCTCTTAGTATACATAAAGGTGATATAAGAGTTTCTATCCATGAGAGTATGGGTTGGTTCATGGTCTACCATTATTTCCTCCATCAAGTTCTTCTTCCTTCTTTCATTTCCATCTTTACCTGTCTCTCTCCTACCTCACACGTTTAACTCAAGAAACACTCTGGGTATAATGGAAAAAGCATCTTAAGATCTTAAGAATCTAAAGGCTAAAATTCTCACTCTGACTTCCATTGTCCTCCTAGGCACAGAAGATATAGTAAAAAAGGAAAAGGAGGTAAAATCAATAATATCGATGCTGCATATTTATATGTACGTATATTCAATGGCATAAAGTACTCTCCAATTAAAAGGTCTTATTAAGACGCTCACAGATACAGAAATCTAGCACCAAAGGTTTCAAACAACTCAATGTTCTGATTTCAGATGCATTTTAAAAACTTCATATACATGAAATAACATTCATTTTTACAGAAGAATATAATCAATAAAACTACAAATAGGAAGTTTTGAATGAATGTTTGTCATTTATTTGAATTAGCACTGTTCAATTTAAGTGTATGATCCTTCAAATGTATTGTCAAAATATGATCTGAAATAAGACAGTTATTTATCTTATGAAAAAGTAAGTCCTGAATAAAATTCCAGCAAAATAATCTATAATTGTGTTTATATTATATGAGTGATTTGCTGGTTCTCAAAAACACCATGTGGAAACTCGGTAATTCTCAGACTTGCGAAGTACTTCCATGTGCTTAACAAGAAAACTATCCAAAATAAACAATGCTTAAGAAATATTTTATTATTTTTATTTCCCTACCATCTGTTTTAGTCCTTTTTTTCCCCTTATCACTCATAGTAACACTTCTAAAGAGTAAGGCAGCAAAATTAGATAGTGTGTCAGGAACTTTGCTCCCAGATAGAACTTGACAATGACACAGTCCAGAGCTAAATATTTACGGACATAAACTCCTAAATAAATTAATATACATCTCAGTGCAAATACTAAATATAATATGGTATATTTATTTCACCTAGTCTTCAAGATTATCATTCAAGATTCACCAAAGGGAAAATATATTAAGACCACAAGTTTTTTAACCTTTTACTACTATAAGCCTTATTTTTACTAATGCATTTTTATCTAACAAATATATAGAAAAAGATAAATAAATATATGAGTGTATGTACATAAAATCTGATGAGTTAGGATAAAAATTTAAAGACACACATGAAATAAAATAAAACACTAAAACACTATTAACTTTTCTCACTACCAAAGATGCTTAAGTAGCCCCTCCTAAAACAGGCATTGTTCGATCCATGGCTATGAAAATGTGAGGAAAAAGGCAAATATATAAAGAAATAAATTGAGATTATAAACATTTTTAAAACAGAGTAAAAACCTGTATAATCTTTCTTTAAACCTTACCTCTTTATACTAAATTAGCCCCCAAAAAGGTCACAACATCAGGGAAGCTGAAGCCCTTCGGGGCTTTAAAAGTGTAGAAAGACAAAGACAAAGCGAACATCTTGTAAGCAGTCACCAAAAAAACAACTATTCACATTTAAGGGGGCTCCAAATAAGATTAAAAACTGACTTTTAATCGGAAACCACAGACTTCTGAATGTGATGGGATAATATATTAAAAATACAGAAAGAAAAATACTGTCAACCAAGAATTCTTTGTCTAACAAAACAGAGGCAAAACTAAAGCTATTCTAAGATAAACAAAGACTGAGTAATTTGTTGTAAGCACACACACATCACAAAAAATAGTTAATAGTACTAAAAAAGTCTTTCAGATTAAAAGGAAATAAAATCAGGCAGTAACTCAATTCTCACAAAGAAATAAAGAACACTAAAAGGATAATTACATGGATAAATATAGAAGACATGAAGAAAAACTTTCTCCCTTTTGCCTTCCTCATTTTAAAGTAACTGAAAAAAAAATGGTAAAACTATCAGTTGGCTTTTAACACATAAAATATATATTACAATAACGCACACAAGAGTAAAAAGAAATGGAGTCAATCCAGGAACTTTGCTCCCAGATAAACTCCTAGAGCTAAATATTTACGGACATAAACTCCTAAATAAATTAATATACATCTCAGTGCAAATACTAAATATAATATGGTATATTTATTTCACCTAGTCTTCAAGATTATCATTCAAGATTCACCAAAGGGAAAATATATTAAGACCACAAGTTTTTTAACCTTTTACTACTATAAGCCTTATTTTTACTAATGCATTTTTATCTAACAAATATATAGAAAAAGATAAATAAATATATGAGTGTATGTACATAAAATCTGATGAGTTAGGATAAAAATTTAAAGACACACATGAAATAAAATAAAACACTAAAACACTATTAACTTTTCTCACTACCAAAGATGCTTAAGTAGCCCCTCCTAAAACAGGCATTGTTCGATCCATGGCTATGAAAATGTGAGGAAAAAGGCAAATATATAAAGAAATAAATTGAGATTATAAACATTTTTAAAACAGAGTAAAAACCTGTATAATCTTTCTTTAAACCTTACCTCTTTATACTAAATTAGCCCCCAAAAAGGTCACAACATCAGGGAAGCTGAAGCCCTTCGGGGCTTTAAAAGTGTAGAAAGACAAAGACAAAGCGAACATCTTGTAAGCAGTCACCAAAAAAACAACTATTCACATTTAAGGGGGCTCCAAATAAGATTAAAAACTGACTTTTAATCGGAAACCACAGACTTCTGAATGTGATGGGATAATATATTAAAAATACAGAAAGAAAAATACTGTCAACCAAGAATTCTTTGTCTAACAAAACAGAGGCAAAACTAAAGCTATTCTAAGATAAACAAAGACTGAGTAATTTGTTGTAAGCACACACATCACAAAAAATAGTTAATAGTACTAAAAAAGTCTTTCAGATTAAAAGGAAATAAAATCAGGCAGTAACTCAATTCTCACAAAGAAATAAAGAACACTAAAAGGATAATTACATGGATAAATATAGAAGACATGAAGAAAAACTTTCTCCCTTTTGCCTTCCTCATTTTAAAGTAACTGAAAAAAAAATGGTAAAACTATCAGTTGGCTTTTAACACATAAAATATATATTACAATAACGCACACAAGAGTAAAAAGAAATGGAGTCAATCCAGTATTGAATTAGTATACCATGAAATAGTATGTAGTAAGTTAAGATGCATATTGTAACTTTCATAATTGCATTAACTGCAAATAGGTAAACATACTAATCAAAGGGCAAAGATTGTCAGATTGAAGAAACAAAATCCAACTAGACACTGTCTATCAAAAGGCGCACATTGGGATCAAAGACACAGAATAGACTGAAAGCAAAAGTGTGGAACAAAATAAACCATGCAAATAATAATCATCAGAGGGCCACAAAACCGTGTTAAAGAAAAAAATGTTATATAACTGAAGACAAAACTAGGCAAGTTGACATTGGTTAGAAATTTCAATTTTCCAGTTTCAATAACTGACAAACTACACAGAAAATCTGTGACGATACAGAATATTTATACACCACCATTAATCAATCAATCCAACATTAATCAATCCAACACTCTCCCCAAACAACATCAAAATACATACTAGTTTGAAATGCACATAAAATATTTTCTACAATAGAGAATACACTGGGCCATAAAATAAGTATCAATATGTTCAACAGGAATGGACTCATATACTATAAAAGACTTCAACTAGAAATCAATAAAAAAGAATTTAGGAAATTCACAAATATTTGGAATTTAAAACAATACACTACTAAATAACTGATCATCAAAGAAGTAATAACAAGGAAACTGAGAAAATATTTTCAACTATAGAAAAATTAAAACACAAATTATTAGTGCAGTTCAAGCAGTGCAGAGAGGGACTTATTTATAGCCTTAAATTCCCTTTCTAGGAAAGAAGATCTCAAAGCAGTAACTCAATTTTCCATCTTAAGAAATTGAAAACAAAAAGGCAAAGTGAAAGTATAAGTTCAACTCTTTGCAACCCCATGCCCTGTCAGGCAACTCTGTCCATGGAATTCTCCAGGAAGGAATACTGGAATGGGTAACTTCCCTTTTCGAGGGGATCTTCCCAACCCAGAGATCAAACCCAGGTCTCCCGCATGACAGATGGATTCTTTACCATCTGAGCCACAAGGGAAGCCCAAGAATACTGGAATAGTTACCCTATCCCTTCTCCAGAGGGGAAGGGAATCAAACCAGGATCTCCTGCATTGCAGGCAGATTCTTTACCAGCTGAACTATGAGGGAAGCCCAGGAAAAGAAGAACAAAGTAAACCCAGAATAAGAAAAAAGGATATAATAAATATTGTACTGAAAATCAATAAAATGGAAATCAGAAAGCAACAGAAAAAAAAATAATCAATAAAGCCAAGGACGATTCTTTGAAAAGATCAGCAAAACTGCCACACTGATAGCTTGATTAACCTACAGTAAAAGAGAAGACACAAATTATCAAAGTAGGAAAGTAGAAAATGAAAGAAGACACATCACACTGGACCCTACAGAATTTCAACTTAGATGAAGTCAATCAATTCCAAGGAAGACTGAAATTACTAACAGAAGGGAGACGGTGGCAGAGGAAATCAGAGGAAGAGAGGAGAGACAGGAGAAGGAAAAACAAAAGAAAATTAAAAAGGTCTATATAGACCATATAAAGTAAAGAAATTTAAAAGTACTTGGAAATTGTCCCATGGTTTCACTGGTGAAATGTTATCAAATTTTAAGGAACGAATATTACCAGTTCTTTACAAACTCTTCCAGAAAACAAAAAGTAGGCAATATTCTCAACTCATTCTATGAAGTCAATATTCGCTAACACTAAAATAACACAGAGTCATGCTATAACATGAGTGAAACACTAAAAGCATTATGTTAAGGGAGCTAGATTCATAAAGACTACTAGATTCAAAGACTACATATCATACAATTCCATGTATAGAAAATGTGCAAAAATATAAAACACAACTATAGAGACAGAAAGCAGAAGAGCAGTTGCTAAGATCTCAGAATGGGAGCAGGAACCAACTGCAAACTGATACAAGAATATTTCTGGGATGATGAAATACAGTAAAGTCCCCTACATATGAACGAGTTCTGCTCCAAGAAAATGTTCTTAAGTCCATTTCATAAGTCCAAAAAAAATAACATAATTACCCAACTAACATAATCATCTATATAGCACTGTACTGTAATGCATTAGTTATACTTTTTACATAAAAAACAAACACACAAAAAATAAAACATTTTCAATCTTACAACACAACACCTTGAAAAGTATGCTGGTACAGTACAACAGCTGACAAACAGGGCTGAGCATCAAGTGAACAGGCAAGAAGAGTTACTGACTGGAGGATGGACAGGAGGTGGAGGATGTGAGAGCTGAAGGACTGTTAGCTATAGGAGAGGGCAGGCTGCAATTTCACTCTTACCTAACACTAATGGAATGCAACTTTGAAAGTTCATAATTTGAAGGTTCCTATGTAGGGGACTTAACTGTATTCCATACATGTATTATGGTTGCATATCTCTTTAATAGTACTAAAATCATTAAACTATAAACTTAGTAAGGTGAGAAAAAGAAACAGAGGGTTTCCCTGGTGGTCCAGTGGATAAAGAATCCACGTTACAGTGTAAGGGGCACCAGTTCAATCCCCGGCTCAGGAAGATCCCACGTGCCATGGGATGCTCTGCAGACGCTCTGCAGCAAGAGAGGCCACTGCAATGGGCCCACACAAGCGAAAGAATAAAGATGGATACAAATAAATAATCAATAAAAGAGGCCAAAACTTAAAATATATATATATATATATATATATATATATAATTAACACATCCTAAAATCTTAAAGGATATTCAAAAAGCAATCTTGAATAAGAACAAAACTGAAAGACATCCAGTACCTGATATCAAGACTTCCAATTAAACTACCATAATCAAGACAGTAAGTTATTGGAACTGAATAGAGACTATAAGTAATATATAATCAATTAAGCTTAAATAAAGGCACCAAATGTGCACAAGCAAACCAATGGAGAAAAGAAAGTCTTTTCAACAAATAGTATTGGAAAAGCTGAATGGCCATATGCAAAACTGGATCATTATATGTACTTTACATCATACATAAAAATTAATCCAAGGTGGATCAAGACTCTACCTATAAAAGCAAAAACCATAAAGTTTTCAAATAGGAGAATATTTTTTGACTTTAAGAAATTTAAAGGTTACTTTTCTTTACAGAAAACAGGAGAATGACCTTAAAAGAAAAAAATCCAGGCTTCCCTGGTGGTCCAGCGGGTAAGGACACCGCCTTGCAAAGCAAGGGACACCAGTTCAATCCCTGGCCTAGGAAGGTCCCACGTGCCGCGGAGTGGCTGGACCCATGTGTCCAATTACCGAGCCGGACAACAGAGGCCACTGCGATACGAAGCCCGCACGGGGCCAAAGAACAAAGATGGATGAAAATAGATAAATGAAAGACCAATTGAAGTGGCCCGCCGCCATCCCCCCCAACCCACCCGACCCACTTCCACCCCAAAAAAAGAAAAAAATCCATAAATGAGACTTCATCAAAATTAAAGCATTGGATCATTAAAATATATCATTAAGAAAACAGAAAGGTAGAGAATTCTCTGGCAGTCCAGTGGTTTGGTCTTAGTGTTTTCCATGCCCATGGCCCAGGTTCAACCCCTGGTCAGGGAACTAATATCCTATAAGACGCACGCTCTCCTCCTGTGACAAAAAAATTTTTTCTCTTAAAGAAAATGAAAAAGTAAACCACAGATTGGGAGAAATTATTTGTAAAACAGATTATCTGACAAAAGATTTGTATGCAACATATTAGTTCTTAAGAATATACAAATTAAGATTAATATCACAATGAAATACCATTAAACACCCACCAAAATAGCTAAACTTTTAAACGTTGTCAACATTAAATAATGACAAAAAGTGGAGCAATAAAAACTCTCCTGCTACTGGTATGAGTATAAAACTGTAGAATTGAGATGTAAAAAGTGATTGTTATTTTCTTCTAAGATTAATAAATATACTAAAAACAAGCAATTTCACTCATATTCTGAACTAAGAATTTAAAGCATGTGTTTACATAGATTAGTGAAACAAGATGGAAAGCCCAGATATAAACCCATGTGTGGGGCTCTGAATTGAAAGAGGACCGCTGCAAGCATAAGGAAGCTTAAGCACATTGTTTCAGTTTGGAGCTAAGATGGCGCCTACAGGAAGAGACGAGGGAGTGATCTAAATTGTTAAGTGATTGCCAAATTTTCTGATTGGTTCCCCTGGTTTCCACGCTCGTGGATGATTGCTTGTTAGCTTGATTGGTGTAATCTATAGGAAGTCCCGTGCAAAAGCCCCTTCACTTGCCTATAAAAGCTGTGAGTCTTCACTAATAAAACGGAACTGCTTTGACGGAACCCCTGCCGTGTCTGATTGTCTCCTGCGTTTGCCGGGGGGCTGGGGGGCTGGGGGGCCGGCAGCAGACTTGCCTCTCTCCAAGATCTCCTGGTTCATCCGGGGGCAATCCCGCTGCCTTCCTTTCTGCGGAAGGCCCCCGCACCCATGCACCTATAGTCAATTAATCTACAACAAAGGAAAGAATATACAACAGACAGAGAAAAGACAGTCTCTCCAATATGCATGGAAAACTGAACAGCAACAAGTTAAAAATCCATAAATGAGACTTCATCAAAATTAAAGCATTGGATCATTAAAATATATCATTAAGAAAACAGAAAGGTAGAGAATTCTCTGGCAGTCCAGTGGTTTGGTCTTAGTGTTTTCCATGCCCATGGCCCAGGTTCAACCCCTGGTCAGGGAACTAATATCCTATAAGACGCACGCTCTCCTCCTGTGACAAAAAAATTTTTTCTCTTAAAGAAAATGAAAAAGTAAACCACAGATTGGGAGAAATTATTTGTAAAACAGATTATCTGACAAAAGATTTGTATGCAACATATTAGTTCTTAAGAATATACAAATTAAGATTAATATCACAATGAAATACCATTAAACACCCACCAAAATAGCTAAACTTTTAAACGTTGTCAACATTAAATAATGACAAAAAGTGGAGCAATAAAAACTCTCCTGCTACTGGTATGAGTATAAAACTGTAGAATTGAGATGTAAAAAGTGATTGTTATTTTCTTCTAAGATTAATAAATATACTAAAAACAAGCAATTTCACTCATATTCTGAACTAAGAATTTAAAGCATGTGTTTACATAGATTAGTGAAACAAGATGGAAAGCCCAGATATAAACCCATGTGTGGGGCTCTGAATTGAAAGAGGACCGCTGCAAGCATAAGGAAGCTTAAGCACATTGTTTCAGTTTGGAGCTAAGATGGCGCCTACAGGAAGAGACGAGGGAGTGATCTAAATTGTTAAGTGATTGCCAAATTTTCTGATTGGTTCCCCTGGTTTCCACGCTCGTGGATGATTGCTTGTTAGCTTGATTGGTGTAATCTATAGGAAGTCCCGTGCAAAAGCCCCTTCACTTGCCTATAAAAGCTGTGAGTCTTCACTAATAAAACGGAACTGCTTTGACGGAACCCCTGCCGTGTCTGATTGTCTCCTGCGTTTGCCGGGGGGCTGGGGGGCTGGGGGGCCGGCAGCAGACTTGCCTCTCTCCAAGATCTCCTGGTTCATCCGGGGGCAATCCCGCTGCCTTCCTTTCTGCGGAAGGCCCCCGCACCCATGCACCTATAGTCAATTAATCTACAACAAAGGAAAGAATATACAACAGACAGAGAAAAGACAGTCTCTCCAATATGCATGGAAAACTGAACAGCAACAAGTTAAAGAATAAACTTAGAACATTCCCTAACACCACACACAAAAATAAACTCCAAATGGATTACAGACCTAAATGTAAGATCAGATACTAGAAAACTTAGAGGAGAACATAGGCAGAACACTCTGACATAAATCACAGCACCTACCTTCTAGAGTGAGGAAAATAAAAACAAAACTAAAGAAATGAGACCTAATTAAACTTAAAACTTTTGCACAGCAAAGGAAACCATAAAACAAAAGATAACCCACAAAATGGGAGACAGTATTTGCTAATGAAGTGACTGACAAGAAATTTATCTGCAAAATATACAAACAGCCCATGTAGCTCTGCATCAATAAAACAACACAATCAAAAAAAAAGAGACAGAAGATCTAAATAGACATTTCTCTAAAGAAAACATACAAATGACCAAGAGTCACATGAATGACCAGTCAGAATGGCCATCATTGAAAAGTCTAAAAACAATAAATGCTGGAGAGGGTGTGGAGAAAAGGGAACTCTGATACAGTATTGGTTGGAACTGAACTGGTCAAAGCTATGGTTTTTCCAGTAGTCATGCACAGATGTGAGAGTTGGATCATAAAGAAGGCTGAGCACTGAAGAACTGATGCTTTCAAATTGTGGTGCTGAACATAAAAAGAAATGTATTTGAGTCAGTTCTAATGAAGCGGATGAATCTAAAACCTGTTATACACAGTGAAGTGTGTCAAAGAGAGAAAAGAAAATATTGTATACTGACACATATATGGAATCTAGAAAGATGGTGCTGATAAATGTATATGCAGAGGAGAAATGCAGAAGTGGACATAGAGAACAGACTTATGGACAATGGCATGACAGAGGGGAAAAATCTCTGGGACTAGGGGATCTCACTTTGGCGACCTGATGCAGTGGGATGGGGAGATGGTGGTGGGGGAGGGCGGTGGTTAGGGAGGTGGAGGGACATATGTATATATATATGGCAGATTCAGGTTGATGTGTGGCAGTAAACAACAAAACTCTATAAAGAAAAGAAAACTGTGGTGACGGAGAAGACTCTTGAGAGTCCCCTGGTCAATAAGGAGATCAAACCAATCAATCCTAGAGAAAATAAATCCTGAATAATCACTGGAAGAACTGATGCTAAAGCTGAGGCTCCAGTACTTTGGCCACCTGATGTGAAGCACTGACTCACTGGAAAAGACCTTGTTGCTGAAAAAGACTGAAGGCAAAAGGAGAAGGGGACAGCAGAGGTTGAGATGGTTAGACAGCACCTTCAACTCAATGGACATGAATTTGAGCAAACTCCAGGAGATAGCAGAGGACAGAGGAGCCTGGTGTGCTACAGTCCACGGGGTCGCAATGTCAGACATGACTTAGTGACTGAACAACAACAAACTGGTACAACCATTATGGAGAATAATATGGAACTTTCTTAAAAAACTAAAACTAGAACTACCAGCAATGATTCATCAATCCCACTTCTGGGCATATACCCAGAAAATATCATAATTCAAAAAGATACCTACACCCCCGCATTCACTACAGCACTATTTACAATAGCTAAGATATGGAAGCAACCTACATGTCCATCAACAGAGGAATGGATAAAGAAGATGTAATATATCTACACAATGGAATATTAGTCATAAAAATGAGTGAAATAATGCCATTTGCAGCAGGTGTGCATGCATGCTTGCTCAGTCATTGAGTCATGTCCAACCTTTTGTGACCCTATGGACAATCCCATGGACAGAGGATACAGTCTCCCATGGAACAATGGAATGGGTTGCCATTTCCTCAAGGGGATCTTCCCAACTCAGGGATCAAACCAGCATCTGCTGCATTGGCAGGTGGATTCTTTACCACTAAAACACCTGAGAAGTCAAAGTAAGTCAGACAGAGAAAGACAAGTATCATATGATGTCATTCATATGTGAAATCTAAAAAAAAAAAAAAAGAAGAAGATACAAACTTATTTACAAAACAGAAATAGAAATAGATTCACAGACTTTGAAAACAAACTTATGATTACCCAAGGGAAAAGACAGAGGGAGGAATGAATTAGGAGTTTGGGATTAACATATACACACTACTATCTTACATATAACAGATAATCAACAAGGACCTATGATATAGCACTGGGAACTCCACTCCGTTTTCTGTAATAACTTATAATGGGAAAGATTCTGAAAAATAACGGATATATGTACACCTGAATCACTCTACTGTATACCTGAAACTAATGCAGCATTGTAAATGAATTATACAATATAAAATAAAATTAAATTCAAAAAAGTAAAAAAAAAAAAAAAATGTGTTTTCACAAAAATAACTTACATAAAAAAGTTCATAGAAGCTTTATTAACTGCCAAAATTCACAAAAAGCTCAGGTAGCTGTCAACAAAAGAATCACTAATCTGGTATATTCAAATAGAATACTATATAAAAATAAACACTAATTCCCAATATAAAAAATAACATTAACGAATCTCAAAGTATTATGCTGCTACTTTAGTATATGACCATTTTACTATAAAAGGACTAGATGGACCATTCCCCACTTTAAGCAACTAAAACACTGAAAATATTATAAGACTCAAATTGTTTTCAGAAATTAGAAACTGAGTATCAGTCAGTACAAGATTCTCATCCCTAAAGAAGAGAAGGAAATGAAGTGATACCTGAATTTCTCTTGGTATAACATGAAGGGAATTCCCAGGCCATGATGTGTGGAAGGGGAATTCAAACAAAGCTTGGGAGTCAAGTAGACTGAGATAAGACTTTAGGACTGTCAAGGTAGTTATATTTACAGGTTAAGAGTACCAGAAAACAAAATGTTGCACACAGAGAAAACTCTAAAGCAAGGGTTTGCAAAACTTTTCTGTAAAGGGCAAATAAATTTTTTAAGTTTCACACACAACATGCAGGCTACTTAACTGCCATTAAAACATGAAAACAAAGACAATACATAAATGAATGGGTATGGCTATGTTCCAATGAAACTGTAGTTACAGTAACAGGTTTTATGTGGGACTTGGCCTGTGAGTTGTAAATCTGCCCTCCTCTTCTCTTGACATCTACAGAATGATGTCCTTAACTCTTGCCTGGGAGATTTGCACACAAGTGTGAATTACTCAAGTTGAAGCTCCAATACTTTGGCCACCTGATGCAAAGAGTAGACTCATTGGTAAAGACCCTTATGCTGGGAAAGATTTGGGGTGGGTGAAGAAGGGGACGACAGAGGATGAGATGGTTGGATAGCATCACCAACTCAATGGACCTGAGTTTGAGCAAACTTTGGGAATAGTGTAGGACAGGGAAGCCTGGTGTGCTACAGTACACAGGGTCACAAAGAGTCAGACACGAATGAACAAGAACAAAGAAAATAACCTGGATAGCAACAGTTTAAAAATATTCACCAAACTCACATGAGATCAGAACAGTTTACAGTCTCAATAAATAATGAGAACAGGCCTCTCAATACATGGGACATCACATATAGAGTCCTCAAAACTCTATCAACTTGAAAGTAGAGCTACATTAGTCTAACATTCAAGTCTGTTTTTGTAGATCCTAGTAATGCTTAAAAGAAATCCATACAAGGATCTAACAGATTATAGGTAACCTAACTACAATTCAAGTCTGAAAATGTTTAATGAAATGTCATAAATTACCAGGTATTCAAATACAAGGCAGCCATATACGACCCACATCAAGAGGGAAGAAACTGTCAATGGAAGCAGACAGAGAAATGACAGAATGGAATTATCAAACAAGAACATTAAAACTAAGTTCTTAAAAACTGAATGACGCTTACAGAGGTTAAGAGATTTGCCCAGGGTCATACAGTTAATATGTATATAGTAGAGGAGCCACAAAAAAATAAAATCAGAAGTATTGAAATTATGCTGTTGGAATTTGAACCAATTAGCTTAAAATAGCTAGTAAATGACTGAGAAAGAAAGTTACATTTCCTACTTGAGTACAAAGAACTATTGCCAGAGAGAAGACAAAATACATACAAAATAAAGTTTCCCCTATTCTTAGATATTCAAGTTACAAATTATGTATTAATAATTCTTCTAATACTCTACCCCTAACACTTTCCCACTCACTAAGAGCTTAAATCCTAGAAAATAGAATTCAAAAAATTCAGCCAATCTGTGAACACACCTAACCAAAATGTATTCAGTCTCAACTCTACACATTTCAATACATAATAATTAAATCCTCATTTCATACTAATTATTTTATGCCAGTTTTTAATCCTTCATAATTCTCTAGGTTTACTAAATAAATAAATCCTATCTTCTCAGTCATGCGGCCAAGGATCTATTTTCAAAAACCTTAATCACATTTAAATGTCTTTCTTGGACCCTCTCAAAGTTCAGCAAATCTGACTTCATTTGTTGTGTTTGACTTTTTTCTAAGTACAGCAGATCAGGAAAAGAAAAGGTCATTGCTCTGGCTCCTGTCCCTTAGATCTTCCTTTATCTGTGTGATAGTTACACAGATGTTCACTTTGTGATAATTCACTAAGCTATATGGTGAAGCTATATTGGTTCTGTGCACCTCTGTATATGTGCATTACCTTTCACCAAACAGGTTATAAAAAAGAGAAGAAGGGAAGAAGAAAGAAAATAAATAACAAGGTCACAACACTATCTGGAAAGATGTTAAATTTAACACAGGTCAAATGATATACTGACGACAAATAAGCACACAAAAAGATGCTCAACATCATTAGTCATCAGGGAAATGCAAACTAAAACCATAACAAGATACCACTACAAACATCTGTTTAGAATGCCTAAAATACTAACATTCTTAATACTGAAGATACAGAGGAATAGAATATTCAGTGTTTGTAGGAATGCAAACTGGTATAGGCACTTTACAAAACAGTTTGAAATTATTTTTACAAAGCTGAATATACCTTTATCATATATAAATCATCAATCTCATTCTTAATAGTATTTACCCATGAGAAATTAAAACTTACATACACATACAAGTGAAAACAAATGTTTACAGCAGCCTTATTTATAATCATAAAAAAAGGAAATAACCCACATGAAAGAATTTTTTTTATTTTTTAACACATTATTTATTTATTTGACTTTATCAGGTCTTAGTTCTGTCATCTGAACTCTTAGTTGCAGCATGTGGGATCTAATTCCCTGACCAGGGATCAAACCCAGATCTCTGCATTGGGAACTTGGAGTCTTAGCCAATGGACCACAAGGGAAATCCCAGCACATGAAAGAATTTTGAGGAGTAATGGAACTTCTCTAAATTATGATTTATGATCAATATACTGTACTGCATTTGGCAAGACCTTGTACATCACAATGAATTACCTTTATTGTATGCAAGTTTACAAAATAAATTGTAGAAAACTTTAGAACAAAACACTATGGTCACAGCAATGCCACAGATTTCCAGAATATCAATATGCCAAATTTATTGTAAAATTCCCACAAATTCAAGAATCCTAAAAATATGTATTATCCAATTATACAATATAAACAGATTATAATATAACTCACTTAGACATTTAACACCAAAAAGTATTACTTGTAAAGTTATAGTTGTACTTAGTTTAGCAATTTATATATATATATATATATTTTTTTTTTTAATCCTCCAAATAATCATGTAAAGCTAAAATGATCTCAGCTTTACCAGTGAGGAAACAATTTCAGAAAGAGTAAAGTAACATTTTACCCACAGATACACATCTAGTGAGCAATGAAGCTGAAATTTAACCCCATTGTGTCTGAGTTTTTCCAAGCCTATTTTCTTTCCTTTACACTTTTTTTTAGCTTTGGTAATTCCTTAATGAGTATGCATGCCTTTACATACCTCCTACATGTGTAAGTTTAAAATGGATTATGAATATGTTCTATTATTCAGGTATCCACATCACCACAATTATACAAAACAAAGTTAAAATATACAACTACTGCCCCTTTTAGTCTAATACCTCCCCTACATGAGTGTAACATTCTTAATACTGAAGATACAGAGGAATAGAATATTCAGTGTTTGTAGGAATGCAAACTGGTATAGGCACTTTACAAAACAGTTTGAAATTATTTTACAAAGCTGAATATACCTTTATCATATATAAATCATCAATCTCATTCTTAATAGTATTTACCCATGAGAAATTAAAACTTACATACACATACAAGTGAAAACAAATGTTTACAGCAGCCTTATTTATAATCATAAAAAAAGGAAATAACCCACATGAAAGAATTTTTTTTATTTTTTAACACATTATTTATTTATTTGACTTTATCAGGTCTTAGTTCTGTCATCTGAACTCTTAGTTGCAGCATGTGGGATCTAATTCTGACCAGGGATCAAACCCAGATCTCTGCATTGGGAACTTGGAGTCTTAGCCAATGGACCACAAGGGAAATCCCAGCACATGAAAGAATTTTGAGGAGTAATGGAACTTCTCTAAATTATGATTTATGATCAATATACTGTACTGCATTTGGCAAGACCTTGTACATCACAATGAATTACCTTTATTGTATGCAAGTTTACAAAATAAATTGTAGAAAACTTTAGAACAAAACACTATGGTCACAGCAATGCCACAGATTTCCAGAATATCAATATGCCAAATTTATTGTAAAATTCCCACAAATTCAAGAATCCTAAAAATATGTATTATCCAATTATACAATATAAACAGATTATAATATAACTCACTTAGACATTTAACACCAAAAAGTATTACTTGTAAAGTTATAGTTGTACTTAGTTTAGCAATTTATATATATATATATATATTTTTTTTTTTTTTTTAATCCTCCAAATAATCATGTAAAGCTAAAATGATCTCAGCTTTACCAGTGAGGAAACAATTTCAGAAAGAGTAAAGTAACATTTTACCCACAGATACACATCTAGTGAGCAATGAAGCTGAAATTTAACCCCATTGTGTCTGAGTTTTTCCAAGCCTATTTTCTTTCCTTTACACTTTTTTTTAGCTTTGGTAATTCCTTAATGAGTATGCATGCCTTTACATACCTCCTACATGTGTAAGTTTAAAATGGATTATGAATATGTTCTATTATTCAGGTATCCACATCACCACAATTATACAAAACAAAGTTAAAATATACAACTTCTGCCCTCAAAGTGTTTATAGTCTAATACCCAGCACACTTACGACAAACACAGCAATTTTATAGCTCAAAAACAATAGCTGAGTAGTAGAAACACAGTTAATGTGAATACTCTGTAATAGTAAAATAATTCTAATTGCTTCCTCCTATCCCTTGTATCATCACTGTCATTCATTTCACTTATACACAAGGACATGTGTGTGGATAAGTACACAGGTGCATATATGCACACATAAGCATACTCAAATACAATATTATTATTTTAAACTATTGTCTGCTAGAGCAGTTCAGCACAAGAAAAATAAAAGTTTTATTTTATCTTCATTCATTTCTTCTGCAATGCTTTTCCTTAGATATCTGGATTTCTCATCTATACTATCTTCCTAGCCTCTAAAAGAATCTCTTTTAACACTTCTTACAAAAATGACCTAGTGGCAAAAAATTCCCTCAGTTTTTCTGATGATCTTTACTTCTCCTTTAATTTTTAAAGTATAATTTTACACAGTACACTATTCTAGGTTGGAAGCTTTTTTCCCTCAATGCCTTAAATATTCCATTCCACTCTCTTCTTGTGCTTGCATGGTTTCTGAGGAAAAGCCAGATATAATTCTTATCTTTCCTTCTCTATAGAAGGAGCTTCCACAGAACTTTTTTCTTTATCTACAATTTTCTTCTGCAATTTGAAAATAATATGCCTAGGGATAAGGATTTTTCTTCTTCTTCTTCTTCTTTTTTTTTTGCCATTTGTTGTACTTAGTGTTCTCTGAGATCCCTGGGTCTTTGGTTTGGTGTCTGATGTTGATTTAGAGAAATTCTCAGTTGTACTGTTTCAAATATTTCTTCTATTTCTTTATCTCTTATTCTCTGGTATTGTCATTATGCTTGTGTTATACCTCTTATAGTCATTTCACTGTCCTTGCAATATTCTGTTTCATTTGCCACCCTCCCCACTCCCACACAGGGCATTTTCTCTTTGGTTTTCAGTTTTTAAGAATTCTATTGATATATCCTCTTGCTCAGAGACCCTTTGCTCATGCATATCCAATCCACTAATAAGTCATGAAAAGCACTCTTCACTTCTGTTTTGTTTTTTTTTTTTTCTTTTTCCTCTAGCATTTCTTTTTGGTTCTTTCTTAGAATTTTCATCTGTCTGCTTATATCACCCACCTGTTCTTGCATGTTGTCTACTTTATCCGTTAATACTCTTAGTATATTAATCCCAGTTGTTTCAAATTCCCAGTCTAATAATTCCAACCCTGCTGCCACATTCAATTCTAATTTTCATGATTTCTCTGTCTCTTCCAACTGTGTCTTCTGCCTTTTAGTATATCTTGTAATTTTCTTTTTTGATAGCTAGACATGAAACACTGGGTAAACTGAAATGCTGTTAACAGGTCTTTAGAAATGCGGTGGTTAAAAAAAAAAGAAAGAAATGTGGTGGTAAGGTGTCAGGGATGGGAGAACAATTTAAACTCCTATGATAAGGTTTCAGTCTTTTAGAAAGCCTGTGTTTCTAGACTGTGAACTTCACACACACACATCTCTTATCTTCTTCCCCTCAGGTAGGGCAGGATGGCTACAATACCAGAAACCAGAAGTCTGCATTTTAAGAAATGTCTTCCTACACCACAAGCTTAAAACCTTATGTAGAGAAAAAAGAAAAACAACTTAGGTAGAATAATAAAACACATACAAACTCAGTATCATATAGAACAAAACTGTGTTGTATACTTTGTAAATTATTTATTACTTTTCACTTTCCTCTTATACTGCACATATTTATATTTCTAGATATGTAGCCTTGATCATACACTTTTCTTAAATAGCTGAACCTCCCAGTTTATCTGTAAAAATCAATATACAGTCTTAAAGTACAGTACTTAAAATATATTTTCTAAATAAACAATTAAAATTCAGCTTACCATTTTGATGCCAGTAGAAAATGTCACTGGTTTTATAGGTTTGGGTTTCTCAATTTGCATTTCCAACTGGGTAGATCTATCTTTATGCTGAGCCAAAAGGAGAGCAACGGGAAGATCTACTTTATCTCTTATTCTCTGGTATTGTCATTATGCTTGTGTTATACCTCTTATAGTCATTTCACTGTCCTTGCAATATTCTGTTTCATTTGCCACCCTCCCCACTCCCACACAGGGCATTTTCTCTTTGGTTTTCAGTTTTTAAGAATTCTATTGATATATCCTCTTGCTCAGAGACCCTTTGCTCATGCATATCCAATCCACTAATAAGTCATGAAAAGCACTCTTCACTTCTGTTTTGTTTTTTTTTTTTTCTTTTTCCTCTAGCATTTCTTTTTGGTTCTTTCTTAGAATTTTCATCTGTCTGCTTATATCACCCACCTGTTCTTGCATGTTGTCTACTTTATCCGTTAATACTCTTAGTATATTAATCCCAGTTGTTTCAAATTCCCAGTCTAATAATTCCAACCCTGCTGCCACATTCAATTCTAATTTTCATGATTTCTCTGTCTCTTCCAACTGTGTCTTCTGCCTTTTAGTATATCTTGTAATTTTTTTTTTTTGATAGCTAGACATGAAACACTGGGTAAACTGAAATGCTGTTAACAGGTCTTTAGAAATGCGGTGGTTAAAAAAAAAAGAAAGAAATGTGGTGGTAAGGTGTCAGGGATGGGAGAACAATTTAAACTCCTATGATAAGGTTTCAGTCTTTTAGAAAGCCTGTGTTTCTAGACTGTGAACTTCACACACACACATCTCTTATCTTCTTCCCCTCAGGTAGGGCAGGATGGCTACAATACCAGAAACCAGAAGTCTGCATTTTAAGAAATGTCTTCCTACACCACAAGCTTAAAACCTTATGTAGAGAAAAAAGAAAAACAACTTAGGTAGAATAATAAAACACATACAAACTCAGTATCATATAGAACAAAACTGTGTTGTATACTTTGTAAATTATTTATTACTTTTCACTTTCCTCTTATACTGCACATATTTATATTTCTAGATATGTAGCCTTGATCATACACTTTTCTTAAATAGCTGAACCTCCCAGTTTATCTGTAAAAATCAATATACAGTCTTAAAGTACAGTACTTAAAATATATTTTCTAAATAAACAATTAAAATTCAGCTTACCATTTTGATGCCAGTAGAAAATGTCACTGGTTTTATAGGTTTGGGTTTCTCAATTTGCATTTCCAACTGGGTAGATCTATCTTTATGCTGAGCCAAAAGGAGAGCAACGGGAAGATCAGAACTCTCCTGTAAGAGGAGTTAAAGTGCAATGTGAAAGTTAAAAAGAAAAAACTAAACAGCAATAACTCTTTTATTTTAAATTAAGCTTTTCCATAAGCATTTGATGTCAATCTACATATTCACTTTATGGAGAACACTCTACAGAAAACTTTAACATTCCATAATAAGAAAAGGCTGTTAGACTCATAAATCAAAATAACCTACAAAAAAGGATTTTTACAAAATCCACATTAAACACAGTATAATAGGGCCTTATTTTATCCAGTGAAACCAACCATATATTTATTAAAATAAAAAAATTAGAAGTTAATCACAAAGAGAGTAGTACAAAGTACTATAACCTAGATCAGATGTTTGTCTAAGACACATTCTTTTAACCAGTGAATTCATACTGGTTTGAAATTGTTTCCCATTAGATTTCACCTGAGGCTCTTTGGAAATGATCCTTGTTTGTTTTGCACAATGGAATGATTGTTAAATACAACCAAAAGTACATTTATTTTCTTCTTTATTGATTTATTTTTACAAATTAAGTCTAAATTTTTAATTAACAAAATAATAGTAAACACTTAATATCTTATATTGATACTAAATCAGGGTCACTAATGAACATATATCTACATACACATATATTAGTAACATCAGAAAAAAACTAATTCTTACATGTATATGTTATTTATTCTATTGAACACGCAGCCTTCTTACATGTTCAAAGTGCTATAGACCTAAGATCTAAACTAAATGTATCCAAGGCATTTTCCTCTCAGTAATGTCAGTTAAATAAGAACACAGAAACACATGCAGAAGGAAACCAGGAAGGAAGGAGATCATACACAAATATACACAAAGAGACACAATGCTTTCTGTATCTGTAAATACAAATTTCTATATCTTATACCAAAGTGACCTATGAAAAGAAAGTCTTCAAATGGTCTAACAGATTTTTAAAATAGCAACTACCCAGAATTTGCTCCTGAAAAAACTATGTTGTTAAACATTTCATAATATAAAAGTGGAGACAAAGAATTTTCTAATTTTCTTTCCAAATCCAACAACTTAATATTTTGGGACACAAATATAACTAACTAATACATTTAAAGGACTTGTTTAAAGGTTAAAGTACAAAAGAAATTCAAATAACAAGCCATTTATTTCAACACCATCATCCTAGAATAAATCTGTATTCAAAACTTTATAACAGAAGTGCTTTGCAAGAGCAAACGTTATAAACAGTAAAACTTTTAAAGATAAACAGAAAACTACAAATTTTATTTATAAAGCAGAACTTTATTAAGCAGAAAAACTCTTGAGACATGGCTTTAGCAATAATAAAGGAGAATGAATAAAATATACTATAAGAATATACTTGAATATCTTTCGTATTCTACAACAAAGCATTAGTAATACATTAATAACAAACAGTATTGGGACTTTCCTGGTGGCTCAAGAAGTATAGTATTACTGTGAATTCTCGCAGCTATTTGAGATTTCCATTAGGAATTTTATAATAAAATGTAAATTAAAGGACATTTTAGGTCTTCCCTAGTGGTCCAGTGGGTAAGGACACTGCCTTGCAGTGCAGGGGACAGTCGGTTTGATCCCTGGCCTGGGAAGATCCCACGTGCTGTGGAGCGGCTGGACCAATGTGTCCAATTACCTAGGGGGAGCTCCGGAGCGCATGCGCCCAGAGCCGGTGCTCTGCGACAACAGAGGCCACTGCGATGGGAGGTCCACATGGGCCAAAGAACAAAGATGGCTGAAAAAACAGATAAATGAAAGGCCAAAAGAAGTGGCCCGCCAACCCTTCTTCCTCCCCAACCTGCCCACCCCTCAAAAAAACACGTTGAAAGGACATTTTAAATGAGCAGTGGCCCAAAATATCTTTTAAAATCTCTTACTATCTTTTCATATATAAAAGCTACCAAAAGAAAAATAAATTTTCTTGGCTAGAAAGCTAAACCATTGCTTCCTAATTAATACTCTGAATTCAATTTCCATATTTACTCTCAAAAAGTAAAAGTTCTTATGTAAGCATAAAGTAAGACAATGTGTGCACTTCAAAAAAAGTTGCTAATCAGTACTATGCCAATTATAATCTGGTCTCACTTTCATATAAAAGAACCATAATAGTAAAATGTGTTTGTTGAATTTTAATAAAATTTCATAAAATTTTAAATTTTACTTTAAACAATAAAAAAATTATACATAATTTTTATATTTTATATTAAATATAATCAAATTTTATTATAAATTGTATTGAAATTTTAATAAAAAATTTATTAATCTTTTTACTAAGATTTTGGGGGGGGCGGGGGGCGGGTTGGGGAGGGAGGGGAGCAGGCGAGCCACTTCTATTGGTCTTTCATTTCTCTATTTTCATCCGTCCTTGTTCCTTGGCTCCTGTGGGCCTCCCATCACGGTGGCGTCTGTTGTTGCAGAGCACCGGCTCCAAGCGCATGCGCTCCAGAGCTCCAGAGCTCTGGCTTGGTAATTGGGACACATAGGTCCAGCCGCTCCGCGGCATGTGGGATCCTCCCAGGCCAGGGATCAAACCGGCGCACCCTGCACTGCAAGGCGGTGTCCCTACCCACTGGACCACCAGGGGAAGCCCTATTAAGATTTTTAATAAAAATAAAATTCTGGAAATGTAAAACCAACTTTGATATAAAGCCAATACAATTTATTCCAAATCTGTTGGGCTCCACTTTAGCAATCAAAACTTTGGAGTCTAAAAATCTTTGTAAATGTTAAGACAGAAATAAGCAGGAGTTCTAACAACAACAAAAAAATCTATAGAGTAAAATAAACTATGGGAAATATACATGCTCTCAGGAATACAGAAAATACAGATTCAGTCCTTCAAGTAATTTGGTTGGCCAGAAAGTTCATTCCGGCTTTCCTGTAACATCTTATGGAAAAACCCAAATGAACTTTTTGGTCAACCCAATATTTCATTCTTCTTAGCCAACCTGCCCACCCTCAAAAACACGTTGAAAGGACATTTTAAATGAGCAGTGGCCCAAAATATCTTTTAAAATCTCTTACTATCTTTTCATATATAAAAGCTACCAAAAGAAAAATAAATTTTCTTGGCTAGAAAGCTAAACCATTGCTTCCTAATTAATACTCTGAATTCAATTTCCATATTTACTCTCAAAAAGTAAAAGTTCTTATGTAAGCATAAAGTAAGACAATGTGTGCACTTCAAAAAAAGTTGCTAATCAGTACTATGCCAATTATAATCTGGTCTCACTTTCATATAAAAGAACCATAATAGTAAAATGTGTTTGTTGAATTTTAATAAAATTTCATAAAATTTTAAATTTTACTTTAAACAATAAAAAAATTATACATAATTTTTATATTTTATATTAAATATAATCAAATTTTATTATAAATTGTATTGAAATTTTAATAAAAAATTTATTAATCTTTTTACTAAGATTTTGGGGGGGGGGTGGGTTGGGGAGGGAGGGGAGCAGGCGAGCCACTTCTATTGGTCTTTCATTTCTCTATTTTCATCCGTCCTTGTTCCTTGGCTCCTGTGGGCCTCCCATCACGGTGGCGTCTGTTGTTGCAGAGCACCGGCTCCAAGCGCATGCGCTCCAGAGCTCCAGAGCTCTGGCTTGGTAATTGGGACACATAGGTCCAGCCGCTCCGCGGCATGTGGGATCCTCCCAGGCCAGGGATCAAACCGGCGCACCCTGCACTGCAAGGCGGTGTCCCTACCCACTGGACCACCAGGGGAAGCCCTATTAAGATTTTTAATAAAAATAAAATTCTGGAAATGTAAAACCAACTTTGATATAAAGCCAATACAATTTATTCCAAATCTGTTGGGCTCCACTTTAGCAATCAAAACTTTGGAGTCTAAAAATCTTTGTAAATGTTAAGACAGAAATAAGCAGGAGTTCTAACAACAACAAAAAAATCTATAGAGTAAAATAAACTATGGGAAATATACATGCTCTCAGGAATACAGAAAATACAGATTCAGTCCTTCAAGTAATTTGGTTGGCCAGAAAGTTCATTCCGGCTTTCCTGTAACATCTTATGGAAAAACCCAAATGAACTTTTTGGTCAACCCAATATTTCATTCTTCTTAGCTTTCCATTTTTACCCTGAAAGGTTCCCAAAGCTATATTAACTGCCTGAAGGTACAATGCTCAATATTTAAAGAAATTTTAATTAAGATGATCTGTAATACTCATTATAAGCTTTATAATGACCATTTTGAAAGATTATTTTAACTGACTTTGGGCAAGCCATCTGGCAAACAACATTCTAATAAAAATCAGCTATTGCATTTGACAATATTAGCCCTTCACAAAATTTAAGGCATAAAGAGAATTTTCTAGCAGGAATATAAAAAGATTTAATAAGTCAGGACCTATTTAAAAATCTTTTTCCAGTTTAAAAAAAAAAAAACAAACTGAATTTACAGTTAGGATTAAAAAGGGGGTTTTTAGGCAACATTTTAAGTCATAAAACATTAACATTAAAATCTTGTCACATACAGTATAATGTAATGCCAACACTTTTTAAAAACATTAAAAATGACTTTTACCATAAGGACCAAAAACAGGAGAAAAAAGCTCTAATAAGTAGTACTTGTACTAGTTGTCTAAATTAGATCCAGAGAATCATTTTAAGATTTAAGCTACTAGATACATTTATAATGCAAAGTTTCCAAATAAAATCTAACACATGAACATATATAGAAAATAATATAATATATTCTTTTCCATACTTAATAAGGATTTAGGAAAATAAAAAGAAATTTAACAAATTCTTTGAATTAAACAAGAAGGATGAAATGGACACTAACATTTTAACAAAAAAAAATTAATAAATATTAAAAAACTAAAGTAACAATTTTAAAAAATAAATTTGAAAATGAAACCCAGAAATTCAAATTGAATTGGTATTTAAGCCAATCTGTTGTAATTAATTGTTCCAATGAATACAGTAAATTGTTAAGGATTATTTAACCCCCATGTTACATGATCTAAATAGTGAAGTAAGTATTCACAGTAATGACTTGCAGGTGAAGAAAACAGGAAGGGGAGGGCAGTTCTGAACAAAAACCAATATTAACTCCAGATTATACACAATGTACAACACTGGCAGTTGCAGCTCAGTTGGCAAAAGCTGCTCAATAAGGCACCAAAACTTCAAGCTGAAATACTAAAGATAAAAAGAATATGCAAGAATACTGCTATGAAAAACTTGTTAATCTCAGAATAAAAACTAAAAACTCTTTATAATAAATGGAACATCTTTTAGAAGCATATTTTTGTCTTATATCTAAGTTTTGTATTTGGACTTAGTGAACAGAGGAAAGCATTAATAATGTACAAAGAAAACAAAACTATGTTCCTCTTTACATGAAATGATGAGAGAACCTTTCAAAAAAAAACTGTAACATGAATCTTTACTAATTCATTCTTTAAAGTTTTTAATTTCTCACAAGCTACATGTCTACAAAAAATGTAAAACACGGTATGTATCATTTCAACTGTTAAAGTCACAACTGCCACTTAATAGTTTCAATAAAAATTAATGGAAGTTACTAATAAAAAAAAATCTTCTATTCTATATACTGATCCTCTCATTTTTTTGTTTGTTTTGGGCTATGCCACGTGGCTTGTCGGATCTCAGTTGCTGATCAGGGACTGAACTAAAGTCATGGCACTCAAAGGACCAAATCCTAACCATTAGATCACCAGGGAAATCCTTGTCCTTATTTTTAGAACCAAATGTACATTCCACTCATACAAAGTAGATAGGGTTTACGTAAGCATTTTCTGTCTAAGTCTCACTAAGGCCCTTACCCCTTTACTTTCTCACGTACTTATAATTTATTAGATTGATGCAAAAGTAATTGTGGCTTTACACTGTTGAACTATGCTGTTGCCTACTGGAATACATCCTTAAATAAATGTGGTTATGCTATACATCACTTTAGTGTGTATTTCTTACACATTAATGTTTTTTTCCAATGATTTATCATTTGCTGCTTATTTTATATTTATTTTAGACTATAGAAATGACGTTAGACAAAGCAGATTTAAGCAATTTTTTGAGTTCACTATGGGTCATAAAGCAGCAGAGAGAACTTGCAACATCAACAACACGTCTGGCACAAGAATTGTTAACAAAAATACAATGCAGTGGTGGTCCAAGAAGTTTTGCAAAGATGAGAACCTTGAAGATGAAGAGCACAGTGGCCAGCTACTAGAAGTTGACAATGACCAACTGAGAGCATCATCAAAGTTAATCTCTTACAACTACATGAGAGGTTACCAAAAAACTCAGTGTGACCTTGCTATGGTTGTTCAGCACTTGAAGCAAACTGGAAAGGTTAAAAACCTCAATACATAGGTGCCCCATTAGAAGACCAAAAAAATTTAAAAACTTGTCATCTTGAGGTGTCATCTTCTCTTATTCTACACAAGAACAATGAACTATTTCTTGATCGAATGGTGATGTGAGACGAAAAGTGAATTTTGTATAAAAACCATCAACAACCAGCTAACCGGTTGACTGAGAAGCTCCAAAAGCATTTCCCAAAAGCCAAAACTTGCACCAAGAAAAGGTCATGGTCTCTGTTTGATGGTCTGCTGCCAGTCTGACCATCTACAGGAGTCTTCTGAATGCCAGTCAAACCATTACACCTCTACAAAAATGTAAAACACGGTATGTATCATTTCAACTGTTAAAGTCACAACTGCCACTTAATAGTTTCAATAAAAATTAATGGAAGTTACTAATAAAAAAAAATCTTCTATTCTATATACTGATCCTCTCATTTTTTTGTTTGTTTTGGGCTATGCCACGTGGCTTGTCGGATCTCAGTTGCTGATCAGGGACTGAACTAAAGTCATGGCACTCAAAGGACCAAATCCTAACCATTAGATCACCAGGGAAATCCTTGTCCTTATTTTTAGAACCAAATGTACATTCCACTCATACAAAGTAGATAGGGTTTACGTAAGCATTTTCTGTCTAAGTCTCACTAAGGCCCTTACCCCTTTACTTTCTCACGTACTTATAATTTATTAGATTGATGCAAAAGTAATTGTGGCTTTACACTGTTGAACTATGCTGTTGCCTACTGGAATACATCCTTAAATAAATGTGGTTATGCTATACATCACTTTAGTGTGTATTTCTTACACATTAATGTTTTTTTCCAATGATTTATCATTTGCTGCTTATTTTATATTTATTTTAGACTATAGAAATGACGTTAGACAAAGCAGATTTAAGCAATTTTTTGAGTTCACTATGGGTCATAAAGCAGCAGAGAGAACTTGCAACATCAACAACACGTCTGGCACAAGAATTGTTAACAAAAATACAATGCAGTGGTGGTCCAAGAAGTTTTGCAAAGATGAGAACCTTGAAGATGAAGAGCACAGTGGCCAGCTACTAGAAGTTGACAATGACCAACTGAGAGCATCATCAAAGTTAATCTCTTACAACTACATGAGAGGTTACCAAAAAACTCAGTGTGACCTTGCTATGGTTGTTCAGCACTTGAAGCAAACTGGAAAGGTTAAAAACCTCAATACATAGGTGCCCCATTAGAAGACCAAAAAAATTTAAAAACTTGTCATCTTGAGGTGTCATCTTCTCTTATTCTACACAAGAACAATGAACTATTTCTTGATCGAATGGTGATGTGAGACGAAAAGTGAATTTTGTATAAAAACCATCAACAACCAGCTAACCGGTTGACTGAGAAGCTCCAAAAGCATTTCCCAAAAGCCAAAACTTGCACCAAGAAAAGGTCATGGTCTCTGTTTGATGGTCTGCTGCCAGTCTGACCATCTACAGGAGTCTTCTGAATGCCAGTGAAACCATTACACCAGAGAAGTATGCTCAGCAAATCAATGAGATGCAAGAAAAACTGCAATGCCTGGTCAATAGAATGAGCACAACTCTTCTTCACAACAATGTCCAGCACAACCAATGCTCCAAAAATTGAATGAATCAGGCTACAAAGTTTTGCCTCACCCACCACATTCACCTGACCTCTTACCAACTGACTACCACTTCTTCAAGCATCTCGACAATTTTTTGCAGGGAAAACGTTTCCACAACTAGCACGAGGCAGAAAACGCTTTTCAAGAGTTCATTGAGGGCTTCCCTGGTAGCTCAGTAGTAAAGAGTTCGCCTGCCAATGTAGGAGACATGAGTTTGATCCCTGATCCAGGAAGATCTCACATGTCACTGAGGAACTAAGCCCGTGAGCCACAACTATTGAGCCTGTGCTCTAGAGCCTTAGAGCCTCAACTGTTGAGTCCATGTGTCGCAACTACTGAAGCCCATGCGCCCTAGAGTCCGAGTTCCACAAGAGAAGTCACCACAACAAGAAACCTGCTCACCTCAGCTGGAGAGTGGTCCCCACTCCCTGCAACTGGAGGGGAACCTGCAGCAGCAGTGAAAACCCAGAATAGCCAAAAGTAAATAAATAATTTTAAAAATGAAAAAAAAGAGTTCCTCGAATTTCAAAGCAGGGATTTTTATGCTACAGGAATAAAGAAACATTTCTCGTTGGCAAAAAAAAAAAGTGTTGAGTGTTGATTTAGCGTCCCGTTTGGTGGCGGGGAGCTTCACTTCATCCTTTTCTGTTTCCGCTTTAGTGGCTGAAACCTGTCCCTTTACCATTTCAGCCTATTCTGTGTCTTTTCCTCTACTGTTCCTTTCTTGATCACAACGGAAGCTAGATGCGCAGAGAGAGCCAGGCTCGTGAAGCCGCAATATGATAGGTAACAGAAGGAGTCTTGAACCGCGGAGGGTGTCTACGGGCGAAGGGTGAGGCGAAGTGCATCCCTCGCCATCCTCCTCGACGCCGCGGTGACCCACTTCGGTCAAGGATCTGAAGGGATCCATAAAGAGCAGCAGAGGTGAAAGGCACCCACCCCTCCAGCAGGTGTGGAGTTTGTTCCAGTTTATACGCATATTAGCAGTTTGTGGAAATATTCATCTTAATAAAATCCTGATGATAGCAGGAAGCTGAATTCCTGTACTACCACTGGATGACATAGACCCAAAGGAGTTAAACAAAGAATCATTTGAAAAAATAAGATATCAACTGTGCGCGCCACGGCCCCCCGCCCGACGGAGTGGGATCAGGCCACTGCCCCGGCCAGCACCTGAGCTTGCAGCAAAGCCTTGGCTGCTGAAAACAAAAACAGAAACCATAGAAACCGATGCTGTAAGGGAAAGGCTACATCATCAAGACAAAACCATCGAGAGCAGATGGGCTTCCACCAGACAGATGAGAGGATAAAAACCAGGGACAGTATTTAGCTTTTTTTGTTTATTTGTTGCAGATGGTTTTGTTTATTTGATTAATCGATCAAGTTTGGGTTTTGTTGCTTTTTCTTTTTTTTTTGTCTCTGCTTATTGAGTTTTTCTTCCCTTTTTAATTTTTAATTCCTTTTTTGATTTTTAATTTTTAATTTATTTTTAATTTTAAGTATTGGAAAATTCTAATTTTCTTTCCTCTTTCCCACTCCTTCCTCCCTCTATGTTCTAAATCTAAAACTTTTTCCTATCTAACACTATCTTCTAGATATATATTTCCTACCTTCCTGTCTCCACTATTCTCTTCCAGCTGCACTAAACAATACAACACACTAATCTTGGCTACATAATCCTATAAAATACTTCCAAGACGAATCTATTCCTTCTCATTACCCATACACTCTCCACCTCCTCACGCCCAACACATGTCTTCAATGCGTTTTTCACTTCATCCTTTTCTGTTTCCGCTTTAGTGGCTGAAACCTGTCCCTTTACCATTTCAGCCTATTCTGTGTCTTTTCCTCTACTGTTCCTTTCTTGATCACAACGGAAGCTAGATGCGCAGAGAGAGCCAGGCTCGTGAAGCCGCAATATGATAGGTAACAGAAGGAGTCTTGAACCGCGGAGGGTGTCTACGGGCGAAGGGTGAGGCGAAGTGCATCCCTCGCCATCCTCCTCGACGCCGCGGTGACCCACTTCGGTCAAGGATCTGAAGGGATCCATAAAGAGCAGCAGAGGTGAAAGGCACCCACCCCTCCAGCAGGTGTGGAGTTTGTTCCAGTTTATACGCATATTAGCAGTTTGTGGAAATATTCATCTTAATAAAATCCTGATGATAGCAGGAAGCTGAATTCCTGTACTACCACTGGATGACATAGACCCAAAGGAGTTAAACAAAGAATCATTTGAAAAAATAAGATATCAACTGTGCGCGCCACGGCCCCCCGCCCGACGGAGTGGGATCAGGCCACTGCCCCGGCCAGCACCTGAGCTTGCAGCAAAGCCTTGGCTGCTGAAAACAAAAACAGAAACCATAGAAACCGATGCTGTAAGGGAAAGGCTACATCATCAAGACAAAACCATCGAGAGCAGATGGGCTTCCACCAGACAGATGAGAGGATAAAAACCAGGGACAGTATTTAGCTTTTTTTGTTTATTTGTTGCAGATGGTTTTGTTTATTTGATTAATCGATCAAGTTTGGGTTTTGTTGCTTTTTCTTTTTTTTTTGTCTCTGCTTATTGAGTTTTTCTTCCCTTTTTAATTTTTAATTCCTTTTTTGATTTTTAATTTTTAATTTATTTTTAATTTTAAGTATTGGAAAATTCTAATTTTCTTTCCTCTTTCCCACTCCTTCCTCCCTCTATGTTCTAAATCTAAAACTTTTTCCTATCTAACACTATCTTCTAGATATATATTTCCTACCTTCCTGTCTCCACTATTCTCTTCCAGCTGCACTAAACAATACAACACACTAATCTTGGCTACATAATCCTATAAAATACTTCCAAGACGAATCTATTCCTTCTCATTACCCATACACTCTCCACCTCCTCACGCCCAACACATGTCTTCAATGAAATAGTCCAAGCCAGGACCTTACCCAAGATCTATTTTTCCAGGCACTATTTTAATTAAGTCAGAGCTTAACGGGCAAGTATCATCTTTGATTGCGTCATTTGCCAGAAAAATTTCCTATGCTTTATCTCTGTAAGACTGGTTAGATGTGGTTATTGCTGTGTATGTATATATATCTTACGACTATGTTAGAAAACATCTGCATGCTTTTATGACTGTCACCCATTAGGGATGCACCTCTTCTTCCTCAGATGCTAGTATCTGAACTAATATCACGGAACACCATAGCAAACCAGACATAGAGCCTATACCCCCTGACCAATCATCAAACCAAGGATCCTTGGAGTAGAAGCCCTGATTCCAAGACCCCACACTATCAAAGAACATACAACACTGGAGATTATTCACCTGTAAACAAGACCTAACACCACCCAAGACACAAACCATTGAACCCTTCTACAAGGACAGAACACCAAAGGAAGGGAGAATTCAACCAAGAAGCCTGGTGGGAAAAAGAACTCCATACACACAGAAACATACAAAGAAACAAAAACTAACCTAATGATGAAACGACACAGAAACACTGCACAAATGAAGGACCAAACTAGAGAAACACAACTTAAAATGACAGAGGATGAGATAGACAAATTATCTGGAAGAGAATTCAGAAAAACTATACTAATGAAGATGCAAAACACCGAAAACAGAATATTAGAGGAAATTAGTGCACTGAGAAGAGACATGAGAGAAATGAAAAATAAGCAAATAGAGACCACCAACTCAATTGCTGAACTCAAAAATACTATAGAAGGTCTCAACAGTAGAGTATCAGAGGCTGAAGAACGGATAAGTGAGCTGGAAGAAAGAATGGTGGAAATAAGTGCTGAAGAACAGAACAAAGCCAAAAGAATTAAAAGAACTGAGGATAGCATCATAGACCTATGGGACAATATCAAATGCACCAATATTTGAATTATAGGGGTTCCAGAAGAAGAGGGGAATAAAAGCTATGAAAAAATTCTTGAAGAGGTTATAGTTGAAAACTTCCCCAGCATAGGAAAGGAAATAGTCAATCAAGTCCAAGAAGCACAAAGAGTACCATACAGGATAAACCCCAGGAGAAACACACCAAGGCACATTCTAATCAAACTAACGCAGACTAGATACAAAGACAGATTACTAAAAGCAGCTAGGAGCAAACAACAAAAGAAATATAAAGGAAACCCCATACGTCTAACTGCGGATCTTTCAACAGAAATCCTGCAGGCCAGAAGAGAATGACAAGACACATTTAAACGGCTAAAAGAGAATAACCTCCAACCAAGAATTCTCTACCCAGCAAGAATCTCATTCAGAATTGATGGTGAAGTCAAAAGCTTCACAGACAAGCAAAAACTAAAAGAATTCTGTACCACAAAACCAGCCCTACAACAAATGTTAAAGGGCCTGATATAGCCAATAAATACAAGAGTAGGAGAAGTCCTATAAATCAGATCCCAAACTTCTAAGAAGATGACAATAGGAACATTCGTATCAATAATTATTTTGACGGTAAATGGACTAAATGTTCCAAACAAATGACACAGGCTGGATCCAGGAGCATGACCCATATATATGCTGTTTACAAGAGACCCACTTTAGACCTAGAGACACTCATAGACTGAAAGTGAGAGGCTGGAAAAAGATATTCCATGCAAACAGAAATCAAAAGAAAGCTGGAGGGGTTCTCCTGGTGGTCCAGTGGGTAAGGACACCGCCTTGCAGTGCAAGGGGCACCGGTTCGATCCCTGGCCTGGGAAGATACCACGTGCCGCGGAGCGGCTGGACTGATGTGTCCAATTACTGAGCCGGAGCTCTGGGAGGCGTGCGCCCAGAGCCAGCGCTCTGTGATGACAGAGGCCACCACGATGGTAGGCCCACAGGAGCCAAAGAACAAAGACAGATGAAAATAGAGAAATGAATAAAAATGAAAAAAAAAAAAAGAAAATAGAGAAATGAAAGACCAAAAGAAGTGGCCCGCCCGTCCCCCTCCCTCCCCACCCCACGCACCAAAAGATAAATAAAAAATAAATGTTTTTAAAAAAGAAAAAAAAAGAAAGCTGGAGTAGCAATCCTCATATCAGGCAAAATAGATTTTAAAGTAAAGAAGATTCTAAGAGACAGGGCAGGTCACTACATCATGATTAAGGGATCTATCCAAGAGGAAGACATAACAGTCATGAATATCTATGCACCCAACACAGGGGCACCTCAATACATAAGACAGGTACTTTCAGACATAAAAGAAGAAATCAATAATAACACAGTAATAGTAGGAGACTTTAACACTCCTCTCACACCAATGGACAGATCATCTAAACAGAAAATTAATAAAGAAACACAAGCCTTAAATGCCACACTAGAAAAGATGGACCTCACCGATATCTTTAGGACGTTCCACCCAAAAGTAGAAGAATACACTTTCTTCTCAAGTGCTCACGGAACATTCTCCAAGATAGACCACATCTTGGGCCATAAATCAAACCTCAGTCAATTCAAGAAAACTGAAATTATATCAACCATCTTCTCCAACCACAATGCAATGAGACTAGAGATCAACAACAGGAAAAAAAACCGCTAAAAACACAAACACATGAAGATTAAACAACACATACCTAAAAAACCAACTGATCACTGAGCAAATCAAAGGAGAAATAAAAAAATTCCTAGAAGAAAAAGACAATGAACGCACAACTGTGCAAAACCTAAGGGATACCACAAAAGCAGTTCTAAGAGGGAAATTTATAGCAATACAATCCCACCTCAAGAAACTAGGATAATATGAAGGAGATGACCTAAACCTATGCTTAAAACAATTGGAGAAAGAAGAACAAAAAAACCGCAAACCCAGCAAAGAGAAATTATAGACAAGAGCAGAAATAAATGAGAAAGAAACGAAAGAAACAATAGCAAAGATAAATAAAACAAAAAGCTGGTTCTTTGAAAAGGTAAACAAAATTGACAAACCACTGGCCAGACTCATCAAGAGAAAGAGAGAGAAGAACCAGATCAACAAAATCAAAAATGAAAAAGGAGAGATTACAACAGATAATGCAGAAATCCAAAGGATTCTAAGAGACTATTATGAACAACTCTATGGCATCAAACTGGACAACCTGGTAGAAATGGACAGCTTCTTGGGGAAGATTAATCTCCCAAGACTCAACCAGGAAGAAATAGAAACTATGAACAACCCAATCACAAGCTCAGAAATCGAATCTCTGATCAAAAATCTACCCAAAAATAAAAGCCCAGGGCCAGACGGCTTCACAGCCAAATTCTACCAAACATTTAAAGAAGAGCTAATGCCTGTCCTTCTAAAACTCTTTCGAAAAATTGCACAGGAAGGAAAACTTCCAAACACATTCTACAAGGCCACCATCACCCTGATACCCAAACCAGGCAAAGACAACACAAAAAAGGAAAATTATAGGCAAATTTCACTGATGAACTTAGATGCCAAGATCCTCAACAAAATTCTAGCAAACAGAATTCAACAACACATCAAAAAGCTCATACATCATGATCAAGTCGGGTTCATCCCAGGCATGCAAGGATTCTTCAACATCTGCAAATCAATCAATGTGATACACCGTATCAACAAACTGAGAGACAAAAATCACATGCACATGATGCAAATACAAAACATGAAATTTAAAAAGGTGGCGGTGTGAAGCATCTATGAGATTAAAACAATTCACTTTTACCACAATGAAAGACAATCAACAACAGGAAAAACCGCTAAAACACAAACACATGAAGATTAAACAACACATACCTAAAAAACCAACTGATCACTGAGCAAATCAAAGGAGAAATAAAAAAATTCCTAGAAGAAAAGACAATGAACGCACAACTGTGCAAAACCTAAGGGATACCACAAAAGCAGTTCTAAGAGGGAAATTTATAGCAATACAATCCCACCTCAAGAAACTAGGATAATATGAAGGAGATGACCTAAACCTATGCTTAAAACAATTGGAGAAAGAAGAACAAAAAAACCGCAAACCCAGCAAAGAGAAATTATAGACAAGAGCAGAAATAAATGAGAAAGAAACGAAAGAAACAATAGCAAAGATAAATAAAACAAAAAGCTGGTTCTTTGAAAAGGTAAACAAAATTGACAAACCACTGGCCAGACTCATCAAGAGAAAGAGAGAGAAGAACCAGATCAACAAAATCAAAAATGAAAAAGGAGAGATTACAACAGATAATGCAGAAATCCAAAGGATTCTAAGAGACTATTATGAACAACTCTATGGCATCAAACTGGACAACCTGGTAGAAATGGACAGCTTCTTGGGGAAGATTAATCTCCCAAGACTCAACCAGGAAGAAATAGAAACTATGAACAACCCAATCACAAGCTCAGAAATCGAATCTCTGATCAAAAATCTACCCAAAAATAAAAGCCCAGGGCCAGACGGCTTCACAGCCAAATTCTACCAAACATTTAAAGAAGAGCTAATGCCTGTCCTTCTAAAACTCTTTCGAAAAATTGCACAGGAAGGAAAACTTCCAAACACATTCTACAAGGCCACCATCACCCTGATACCCAAACCAGGCAAAGACAACACAAAAAAGGAAAATTATAGGCAAATTTCACTGATGAACTTAGATGCCAAGATCCTCAACAAAATTCTAGCAAACAGAATTCAACAACACATCAAAAAGCTCATACATCATGATCAAGTCGGGTTCATCCCAGGCATGCAAGGATTCTTCAACATCTGCAAATCAATCAATGTGATACACCGTATCAACAAACTGAGAGACAAAAATCACATGATCATCTCAATAGATGCAGAAAAAGCCTTCCACAAAATCCAACACCCATTTATGATACAAACTCTTCAAAAAATGGGCATAGAAGGAACCTGCCTCGACATAGTGAAAGCCATCTATGAGAAGCCCACAGCCAACATTATTCTCAACGGTGTAAAACTCAAAGCATTCCCTCTACAATCAGGAACAAGACAGGGGTGTCCACTTTCACCACTCTTATTCAACATAGTCCTGGAAGTTCTAGCAACAGCAATAAGAGAAGAGAAAGAAATCAAAGGAATCCAGATTGGAAAGGAAGAAGTCAAGCTCTCACTTTTTGCAGACAACATGATATTATACATAGAAAATCCCAAAGACACAGTTACAAAGCTACTAGAGCTAATCAACAAATTCAGCAAAGTCGCAGGATACAAAGTCAACACACAGAAACCACTGGCATTCCTATACACAAACAATGAAAAATCAGAAAATGAAATCAAAGAGGTAATCCTCTTCACCACTGCAACGAAAAGAATCAAATATCTAGGAATAAACCTACCCAAAGAAACAAAAGAACTGTACACAGAAAATTACAAGACACTCATGAAAGAAATTAAAGAAGACTTAAACAGATGGAGAGATAGTCCATGCTCCTGGGTCGAAAGACTCAATATTGTGAAAATGACCATACTACCAAGTATCATCTACAGATACAATGAGATCCCTGTCAAACTACCAATGACATTCTTCACAGAACTACACCAAAGAATAACCCAGTTCATATGGAAACACAAAAGACCTCGAATAGCCAAAGCAATCCTGAGAAAGAAAAATGGAGCTGGAGGAATCAGCCTCCCTAACTTCAGACTCTACTACAAAGCAACAGTCCTCAAGACAGTATGGTACTGGCACAAAAACAGAACTACAGACCAATGGAACAAGATCAAGAACCCAGAGAGAAACCCACGCACCTATGGGTACATTATTTTTGACAAAGGAGGCGAAAATCTAAAATGGGACAAAGACAGCCTCTTCAACAGGTGGTGCTGGGAAAAGTGGACAGGTACATGCAAAAAAATGAAGTTGGAACATTCCCTGACACCATACACAAAGATCAACTCAAAATGGATTAAAGACCTAAATGCAAGACCAGAAACCATCAAACTCTTAGAGGAGAAAATAGGCAAAACCCTCAAGGACATCAATCAAAGCAAGTTCTTCTCTGACCCACCTACTAAAATAGCAGAACTGAAAAGAAAAATGAAGATGTGGGACCTCATGAAATTTAAAAGCTTTTGTACAGCAAAAGAAATTACAAAAAAGCTCAACAGACACCCCAAAGAGTGGGAGAAAATTATAGCCAATGAAACAACAGACAAAGAATTAACTTCCAAAATCTACAAGCAACTCAGACAACTCAGCACAGGAAAAATGAACAACCCAATCAAAAAATGGGAGAAAGATCTAAAGAGACACCTCTCCAAAGAGGACATACAGATGGCCCAAAAGTACATGAAACGATGCTCAACCTTGCTTATTATTAGAGAAATGCAAATTAAAACCACAATGAGATATCACCTCACACCCATCAGAATGGCCATCATCAACAAATCGACAGACAATAAATGCTGGAGAGGGTGCGGAGAAAAGGGAACACTCTGGTATTGCTGGTGGGAATGTAGGCCTTCAAGACTCAATATTGTAAAAAAAAAATGTACACAGAAAATTACAAGACACTCATGAAAGAAATTAAAGAAGACTTAAACAGATGGAGAGATAGTCCATGCTCCTGGGTCGAAAGACTCAATATTGTGAAAATGACCATACTACCAAGTATCATCTACAGATACAATGAGATCCCTGTCAAACTACCAATGACATTCTTCACAGAACTACACCAAAGAATAACCCAGTTCATATGGAAACACAAAAGACCTCGAATAGCCAAAGCAATCCTGAGAAAGAAAAATGGAGCTGGAGGAATCAGCCTCCCTAACTTCAGACTCTACTACAAAGCAACAGTCCTCAAGACAGTATGGTACTGGCACAAAAACAGAACTACAGACCAATGGAACAAGATCAAGAACCCAGAGAGAAACCCACGCACCTATGGGTACATTATTTTTGACAAAGGAGGCGAAAATCTAAAATGGGACAAAGACAGCCTCTTCAACAGGTGGTGCTGGGAAAAGTGGACAGGTACATGCAAAAAAATGAAGTTGGAACATTCCCTGACACCATACACAAAGATCAACTCAAAATGGATTAAAGACCTAAATGCAAGACCAGAAACCATCAAACTCTTAGAGGAGAAAATAGGCAAAACCCTCAAGGACATCAATCAAAGCAAGTTCTTCTCTGACCCACCTACTAAAATAGCAGAACTGAAAAGAAAAATGAAGATGTGGGACCTCATGAAATTTAAAAGCTTTTGTACAGCAAAAGAAATTACAAAAAAGCTCAACAGACACCCCAAAGAGTGGGAGAAAATTATAGCCAATGAAACAACAGACAAAGAATTAACTTCCAAAATCTACAAGCAACTCAGACAACTCAGCACAGGAAAAATGAACAACCCAATCAAAAAATGGGAGAAAGATCTAAAGAGACACCTCTCCAAAGAGGACATACAGATGGCCCAAAAGTACATGAAACGATGCTCAACCTTGCTTATTATTAGAGAAATGCAAATTAAAACCACAATGAGATATCACCTCACACCCATCAGAATGGCCATCATCAACAAATCGACAGACAATAAATGCTGGAGAGGGTGCGGAGAAAAGGGAACACTCTGGTATTGCTGGTGGGAATGTAGGTTGATACAGCCTCTATGGAAGACAGTCTGGAGATTTCTTAAAAAACTAAAAATAGAAGCACCGTACAACCCAGCAATCCCACTCTTAGGCTTATACCCTGATGAAATCAAAACTGAAAGAAGCACCTGTACCCCAATGTTCATTGCAGCTCTCTATACAATAGCCAGAACTTGGAAGCAATCTAGATGTCCATCGACGAATGGATACAGAAGCTCTGGTACATATATACAAGGAATACTACTTAGCTGTTAAAAGAAATGCACAAGACTCAGTCCTAATGAAGTGGCTGGCTCTAGAACCTATCATAAAAAGTGAAGTAAGTCAAAAAGAGAAAGACAAATACAGTATACTAACACACATACATGGAATCTAGTAGGACAGTCTTGATAACACACACAGGGAACTCATGGAAAAACAGACAGAGCGTAGATATAGGGACATTGTGGGGAAGAAACAGGGAGGGGGAGGCATGCAGGGAGTAACATGGAAACCTATATTGTCATGTGTGGAAAACATAGCTATTGTCACTGTGCTAAGGGAATAGGAGTGCTCACAATGGCATGGGGCGATGGTCCAGAGGGGTGGGATGGGGGGAACTGGAGGGTGGGGACCAGGGATATGCATATGACTGATCTGGGAACATACATGTCTGTGAACAACAAAACTCTGTAAAACCTTTAAAATAAAGAATTTTAAAAAGTGTTGATTGTAATAGTTCATATTTTGATTAATAAAGATGTGTTTAAGCCTAGTCATAATGACTTAAAATTCACATTTTGGAACAACAATTACTTTTGCACCAACCTAATAAATAATCTTGTTTTCTTTTATTACTGGTTATATGGCTTAAATGCTTTTAGGGTAAAAGCATAGCAGAAAAATATACACTTACACATTCACCTGGTCACAGAATAACAAACAGCATAGTAACTAGCTGACTGAAGAGTTACTTATGATAAAAGCATGCGATTAATTATGTGGCTAAAAAAAAGAAGAAAGGAAAAGTCTACCCATCAGAATGGCCATCATCAACAAATCGACAGACAATAAATGCTGGAGAGGGTGCGGAGAAAAGGGAACACTCTGGTATTGCTGGTGGGAATGTAGGTTGATACAGCCTCTATGGAAGACAGTCTGGAGATTTCTTAAAAAACTAAAAATAGAAGCACCGTACAACCCAGCAATCCCACTCTTAGGCTTATACCCTGATGAAATCAAAACTGAAAGAAGCACCTGTACCCCAATGTTCATTGCAGCTCTCTATACAATAGCCAGAACTTGGAAGCAATCTAGATGTCCATCGACGAATGGATACAGAAGCTCTGGTACATATATACAAGGAATACTACTTAGCTGTTAAAAGAAATGCACAAGACTCAGTCCTAATGAAGTGGCTGGCTCTAGAACCTATCATAAAAAGTGAAGTAAGTCAAAAAGAGAAAGACAAATACAGTATACTAACACACATACATGGAATCTAGTAGGACAGTCTTGATAACACACACAGGGAACTCATGGAAAAACAGACAGAGCGTAGATATAGGGACATTGTGGGGAAGAAACAGGGAGGGGGAGGCATGCAGGGAGTAACATGGAAACCTATATTGTCATGTGTGGAAAACATAGCTATTGTCACTGTGCTAAGGGAATAGGAGTGCTCACAATGGCATGGGGCGATGGTCCAGAGGGGTGGGATGGGGGGAACTGGAGGGGTGGGGACCAGGGATATGCATATGACTGATCTGGGAACATACATGTCTGTGAACAACAAAACTCTGTAAAACCTTTAAAATAAAGAATTTTAAAAAGTGTTGATTGTAATAGTTCATATTTTGATTAATAAAGATGTGTTTAAGCCTAGTCATAATGACTTAAAATTCACATTTTGGAACAACAATTACTTTTGCACCAACCTAATAAATAATCTTGTTTTCTCTTTTTATTACTGGTTATATGGCTTAAATGCTTTTAGGGTAAAAGCATAGCAGAAAAATATACACTTACACATTCACCTGGTCACAGAATAACAAACAGCATAGTAACTAGCTGACTGAAGAGTTACTTATGATAAAAGCATGCGATTAATTATGTGGCTAGAAAGAAGAAAGGAAAAATGTAAAAAACCTTTACTCGAAAGAACAATTCCTAGTTGTGATTTCATCAGTATCACACTGAGCTTCAAATAGCATATTCTCAAATCCATGAAACATTTCATAAACCCTGGTTGCAACCCCTGCTATTATCTAATAATGCTGACTACACAGGGAATTAATATCTAAAAAACACCAAAAAACTTGCAAAACATTACCATTTCTTTCAATGTATTTTTCCCATGCAAAAAATACAAAATACCATTCTCACAGAGTAACCACAGTCACTAAAACTTTAGCATGAAGCCAATATGCTTGAAAATGAGCTAGTCATTAGAAAATCAATAACAATCAGAAGAAAAGTGCTCTGAAAACACCATGTTTTAGTCAGTAAACTTAGAAACACAACACCCTATGAATAGTAAACTGGCTCATGTTAATTACAATATTACTTTCTTATCTGAAAAAAAATAGGTATTAACAAATATTTAAAAAAAAAAATAAAGAAAGGTCTTCCCTGGTGGTCCAGTGGATAAAGAGTCCACCTTGCACTGCAAGGGGCACCAGTTTGATCCCTGGCTTGGGAAGATCTCATGTGCAGCAGAGTGGCTGAACCAGCATGTCCAATTATGAGCCAGCACTCTAGAGTGCATGTACCCAGAGTTGGCGCTCTACAGCGAGAGAGACCACTGCAATGGAAGGCCCACACAGGCCAAAGAATAAAGATGGATGAAAATAAAGAAATGCCTGTGAGCCTAGAGTGTATGCTGTGCAGTAAGAGAAGCTACCACAATTAGAAGCCCATGCACCACAACTAAGAGTAGCCTCTACTTGCCCGAACTAGAGGAAGCCCAAATGCAACAAACAACACCCAGCACTGCCAATAAATACATAAATAAAGCTTTAAAATAAACTTTTAAAATAAATAAATTAAAGGAACAGAAGGTGAATACACAAGCACAAACTATAGAAATGCCATTTAAATACCATTATTCAACATAATAAACAGAAAAAGATAAACCCTGAAGAAAACATTTTTATCACAATCAACATTAATACATACGAGTTCATCTAAAAAGGCCTGCTTATTCTTCCTTTTTAGAATCTGCTGCAGTTGTTCTTCTTTTTGTATAAAAAGTCTTCTTTGTTCATTTTCCTGTCGTTCTACCTCTAAAGCTTCTTCTAATTCCTCCTGTTCTCGAGTCTGAAACAGTAACATTCATATATGGCATGAAATAAATTTAGTAACCAAATCAACTCTATACCATACTCTATACCTTTTCTAGAAGCATAAATTCCACCAGTCACTGTTTAATAGTCAAGCAGCAGTTCCACTTTAAAAGAACTAGAATTCATTTTTTTCATGCAGACCTGTTACTATTAGAGAATGACACCTGGCACTAAATAAAACCTAAACAAACTACACTTAGCTCACCTGCAGAACTGTGGAAACTGCTTAATATGGCTTGACTTACGAGATTTAACAAGGAAAACAAAACAAAAAACCCAACAACAACAAAAAATAGATCATGTCCATATAGAACTATTAATTCAAACAGTCTATATAAAAGACTGGTTGATTTAATAGAAATAATTCTCAGAATATATAAGATAATGGAAAGTTATCACAGTATTTAACTTTATTCCAAGTCAAAATAAGTCTTTCTGATGCTTGAGTTCCAAATAGCATTCACTTAAGGTAAGTTATGAAAGACTAAAGTTATTTTCTAACACAAGCATATACATTTCAAGGGTCCTCAGTAGACTGAAAAATTCAAAATCCAAAGCTAATATATAGAGAGAATAAACTACAGTCCTACATTTATTTCCCTTTTATGAAGTTCCTTAGAAATATTAAATACTTCCAGACTCTGAAATTTATTTCAACTCTAATTTAAAAGCAGAATTATACCTACTCTTTGCTCTTTAAGTCTTATGAATGAGAAATATAGCAAACTCTGAATGGCTTTATTTTATATCCTTGGTTGCTGCTCTTACAAATGCAGTATCCTTTTTTAATTCAACAGAATACTGAGAATTTATGGTATTCTGAGGCAAATACAAAATACAGAGTATGTTTTGGAATCACTAACATATGAAGTAACACAGACCTCAAAGAAAAGTACATTTTTATGTAAAATAATATTCATACATTAGTAATATGTTAATCTTTATTAATCTAATCTCTGTTAGATGATTTTAATTCACAAATTAAATAAATTGCAAGAAATAAACAAGATTCCCAAATGAAAAACTACTTTCCTTTTAATTCAAATTCAGTATATCCGAAGTTAAGTTTAGCATTTGGTTTCCGAAAGCTGAACACCCTCCTATATTCCTGAATTCTGCTAAGTGCACACCTACATCTCAGTCAACTCAAGTTGAAATCTTAAAGTCATCTTTATTACTCCCTCTCTTTCAACACCATCTGACTTAAATTAAGTCAGTTGCTAAGTTCTAGTAGCATCTCTCCCTTATAACTTTATAGACCTGTATTACTGAGGTTGCTATTCTAACTCTGGCATCCAGTGGAGAAAACTCAAACTTGACTTAGAAAAACTATTTGGAATAAAATGTACTAAGTTAGGGTGTAAGATATGAGCGCTAGAAAAGTGAATTACTAGACTATAGGTTCATAAGCAGAAAAGGATGAGTCTCATAATAAAACAGTGTTACATAAACAAGAAGTAGGACAAGTGATAGCGAGGTTTACACAGAGTACAGTGAGGACAGAATTTATAAGAGTGGTAAATTCCCCTTGCAATGATGGAGGGCAGGTAGAGTTAGAAAAGATTTCATACAGAGTGTTATGGGTTGAATGTGTGCTCCTAAATGTTGAAGTTCTTAACCCATGGTACCTATAAATGTGACCTTATTTGAAAACAGGCTCTTTGCATATATAATAAGTTAAGATGAGTTATAGTGGAAATGTGGACACAAACACAAAGAAGGTCATGTGAAGACAGAGGCAGAGATCAGAGTGGTGGCAAAGGTGCTAGAAGAGACAAAGATTCCTTCCTAGAGCTTTCAGAGAGACCAGGACCCTGATGACACCTTGATTTCAGACTGCTAGTCTATGGAAGTTTGCTTTTATAAGAGACAGATTTCTATTGTTATAAACCACCCAGTTTTGTTAATTTGTTTTAACAGCCCTAGGTAACTAATACATGAAGGTTGAGCATACTTCAAACAGTAGGTATTTATCTCCACTAGAGAGTGGAAGAGTCATTTAGATAGAGAAAACAAAGACACAAAGACATGAATCAAGCTGGAATGCTTGCTATCACGAAGTTGAGGAAAGCTCTAGATAAAGTTGAAGAGGCAGGCAGAAAGCTTATGATGGAGAACCAACCATACTATACTAAAGGATGCATTTATGCCACATTAAGGCAACTCATAAGACATAGAGTTTAGAAAGATGACTAGAAGCAGTTAAGAATACAAATCACTGGGATTCAAGACTAAAGTCAGGAAGACTAGTTAGAGGAATATTTCAATAACTCAGGTAAAAAATAATGAATATTCAGTAAAGTAACAATAATATACTTAGAGAGGAACGAGGTTTGAAAGACCATAAAGAAAGACTATCAACAATATATGATTCTCCAGAAAAGACATACAGATGGTCAATAAACACATGAAAAGATGCTCAATATCACTTCTTATTAGAGAAATGCAAATCAGAACTATAATGAGGCATCACCTCACATCGCTCAGAATGGCCATCATCAAAAAACTACAAACAATAAATGCTGGACAGGATGTGAAGAAAAGAGAACCCTACTGCACTGTTAGTGGGGATGTAAATTGATAACAGATACTAAGAACAATAATATGGAGATTTCATCACAGACTAAGACTGAAACTACCATATGACCCAGCAATTCTACTACTGGGCATATATAGTAAGAAAATCACAATTTAAAAACACATGGGGGGCTTCCCTGGTGGTCCAGTGGGTGAGGACACCGCCTTGCAGTGCAGGGGGCGCTGGTTCGATCCCTGGCCTGGGAAAATCCCACGTGCCGCGGAGAGGCTGGACCGATGTGTCCAATTACTGAGCTGGAGCTCTGGAGCACATGCGCCCAGAGCTGGTGCTCTGTGACAACAGAGGCCACCGCCATGGGAGGCTCACAAGGGCCAAAGAACAAAGATAGATGAAAACAGACAAATGAAAGACCAATCGAAGTGGCCCGCCTGCTCCTTCCTCCTCACCTCCCCACCTTTCAGTCTCAATTTCTTTTATAAGAGACAGATTTCTATTGTTATAAACCACCCAGTTTTGTTAATTTGTTTTAACAGCCCTAGGTAACTAATACATGAAGGTTGAGCATACTTCAAACAGTAGGTATTTATCTCCACTAGAGAGTGGAAGAGTCATTTAGATAGAGAAAACAAAGACACAAAGACATGAATCAAGCTGGAATGCTTGCTATCACGAAGTTGAGGAAAGCTCTAGATAAAGTTGAAGAGGCAGGCAGAAAGCTTATGATGGAGAACCAACCATACTATACTAAAGGATGCATTTATGCCACATTAAGGCAACTCATAAGACATAGAGTTTAGAAAGATGACTAGAAGCAGTTAAGAATACAAATCACTGGGATTCAAGACTAAAGTCAGGAAGACTAGTTAGAGGAATATTTCAATAACTCAGGTAAAAAATAATGAATATTCAGTAAAGTAACAATAATATACTTAGAGAGGGAACGAGGTTTGAAAGACCATAAAGAAAGACTATCAACAATATATGATTCTCCAGAAAAGACATACAGATGGTCAATAAACACATGAAAAGATGCTCAATATCACTTCTTATTAGAGAAATGCAAATCAGAACTATAATGAGGCATCACCTCACATCGCTCAGAATGGCCATCATCAAAAAACTACAAACAATAAATGCTGGACAGGATGTGAAGAAAAGAGAACCCTACTGCACTGTTAGTGGGGATGTAAATTGATAACAGATACTAAGAACAATAATATGGAGATTTCATCACAGACTAAGACTGAAACTACCATATGACCCAGCAATTCTACTACTGGGCATATATAGTAAGAAAATCACAATTTAAAAACACATGGGGGGCTTCCCTGGTGGTCCAGTGGGTGAGGACACCGCCTTGCAGTGCAGGGGGCGCTGGTTCGATCCCTGGCCTGGGAAAATCCCACGTGCCGCGGAGAGGCTGGACCGATGTGTCCAATTACTGAGCTGGAGCTCTGGAGCACATGCGCCCAGAGCTGGTGCTCTGTGACAACAGAGGCCACCGCCATGGGAGGCTCACAAGGGCCAAAGAACAAAGATAGATGAAAACAGACAAATGAAAGACCAATCGAAGTAGCCCGCCTGCTCCCTTCCCTCCTCACCCCTCCCCACAAAATAAATTTTAAAAAAAATGGGGACTTCCCTGGTGGTCCAGTGGTTACGACTCTGTGTTCTCACTGCAGTGGGGCCCAAGTTCGATCCCTGGTCAGGGAACTAGATTCCACGTGCCACAACTAAGACCCAGTGCAGCCAAATAAATAAATAAAAACACATGTACAGGGGCTTCCCCTGGTGGTCCAGTGGGTAAGGACACCGCCTTGCAGTGCAAGGGGCACCGGTTTGATCCCTGGCCTGGGAAGATCCCACGTGCCACGGAGCAGCTGGACTGATGTGTCCAATTACTGAGCCGGAGCTCTGGTGCACGTGTGCCCTGAGCTGGTGCTCTGTGACAACAGTGGCCACTGCGATGGGAGGCCCACAGGAGCCAAAGAACAAAGCCGGATGAAAATAGAGAAATGAAAGACCAACAGAAGTGGCTCACCCATCCCCCTCCCTTCCCACCCCACCCCCCAAAAGATAAATAAATAAAATTAAAAAAGAAAAAAGAAACACATGTACCACAGTGTTCATTGCAGCACCATTTACAATAGCCAGAACTTGGAAGCAACACAACTGTCCATCAACAGATGAATGGATAAAGAAGAGGAGGTACATATATATAATGTAATATTACTCAGCTATAAAAGCAAAGAATTTGAGTCAATCCTAATGAGATGGATGAATGTAGAGTTTATTAAAGAGAGAAGTAAGTCAGAGACAAATACCATATGTTTCCACATGTATATGGAATCTAGAAAAATGATACTGATGAACCTATTTGCAGGGAGGGAATGGAGATGAAGATGCAGAGAACAGACATGTGGCCACAACAGGGGAAAGAGAAGGAAGGACAAATTGAGTAAGTAGCATTGACATATATACTCTATCATGTAAAATCAACAACTAGTGGCAAGTTGCTATATAAGTTACTGAAGCCCAGCCTAGCTTCTTGTCATGATGTGGAGGGGTATGATGGGAAGGGGTATGGAGGCTCAAAAAGGAAGGGATATACGTATATATAAAATTATGACTCTTCCACATTATACAGCAGAAATTAGCACACTGTAAAGCAATTATCCTCCAATTAGAAAATATTTTTTTTAAGTATATGAAGATGAACCAGATATGACTTGAACACTTAAAGAACATAAAAGGAAAACTAGGTGGAAGAGTGAAGATTAAAAAGGTCAGTTATGATGAACATCGATACAAAACTCTTCAACAAAATATCAGCAAGACCAAATTCAACAATACAGTAAAAGGATCACATACCATAATCACGTGGAATTTACTCACAAGGATGCAAGGATGTTTCAATATCCACAAATCAATCAATGTGCCATAACACATTTACAAATTGAAAAAAAAAAAAAAAGGCATCATCTCAATACATGCAAAAAGGGCTTTTGATAAAATTCAACATTCATTTATGGTTAAAAACTCTAAACAAAGTGGGCATAGAGAGAACATAATTCAATACAATAAAGGCCAAATATGACAAACCCAAAATTAATATTATATTCAACAGTGATAAGCTGAAAGCATTTCCAAGGATGCTCACTCTAGTCACTTTTATTAAACTTTGCATTGGAAGTCCTAGTCACAGCATTCAGACAAAAAAATTAAAAGAACAAAAATTTAAAAAATAAAATTGGGAGGGAAGAAGAAAAACTGTCAATGTTTACAGATGGCATAATACTACATGTACAAAATTCTGAAGATGCCACCAAAAAACATATTAGAACTCATCAATGAATTCAGTAAACTTGCAGGTTACAAAATTAATTTATGAAAATCTGTTGCAAAAAAAAATTTGCTGCATTGCTATATACTAACAACAAACTACCAGAAAGAGACAGTAATCTCATTTATATCTGCATCAAAAAGAATAAAACACCTAGGAAGTAATCTAAGGAGGTAAGAGACCTGTAAAGAGAAAACTAGAAGACACTGACAAAAGCAACTGAAGACAACGCAAACAAGTGGAAAGATATTGTGCTCATGGGTTGAAAGAATTAATATTATTAAAATGGCCATACTTAAATAGCTTCTTGTCATGATGTGGAGGGGTATGATGGGAAGGGGTATGGAGGCTCAAAAAGGAAGGGATATACGTATATATAAAATTATGACTCTTCCACATTATACAGCAGAAATTAGCACACTGTAAAGCAATTATCCTCCAATTAGAAAATATTTTTTTTAAGTATATGAAGATGAACCAGATATGACTTGAACACTTAAAGAACATAAAAGGAAAACTAGGTGGAAGAGTGAAGATTAAAAAGGTCAGTTATGATGAACATCGATACAAAACTCTTCAACAAAATATCAGCAAGACCAAATTCAACAATACAGTAAAAGGATCACATACCATAATCACGTGGAATTTACTCACAAGGATGCAAGGATGTTTCAATATCCACAAATCAATCAATGTGCCATAACACATTTACAAATTGAAAAAAAAAAAAAAAAGGCATCATCTCAATACATGCAAAAAGGGCTTTTGATAAAATTCAACATTCATTTATGGTTAAAAACTCTAAACAAAGTGGGCATAGAGAGAACATAATTCAATACAATAAAGGCCAAATATGACAAACCCAAAATTAATATTATATTCAACAGTGATAAGCTGAAAGCATTTCCAAGGATGCTCACTCTAGTCACTTTTATTAAACTTTGCATTGGAAGTCCTAGTCACAGCATTCAGACAAAAAAATTAAAAGAACAAAAATTTAAAAAATAAAATTGGGAGGGAAGAAGAAAAACTGTCAATGTTTACAGATGGCATAATACTACATGTACAAAATTCTGAAGATGCCACCAAAAAACATATTAGAACTCATCAATGAATTCAGTAAACTTGCAGGTTACAAAATTAATTTATGAAAATCTGTTGCAAAAAAAAATTTGCTGCATTGCTATATACTAACAACAAACTACCAGAAAGAGACAGTAATCTCATTTATATCTGCATCAAAAAGAATAAAACACCTAGGAAGTAATCTAAGGAGGTAAGAGACCTGTAAAGAGAAAACTAGAAGACACTGACAAAAGCAACTGAAGACAACGCAAACAAGTGGAAAGATATTGTGCTCATGGGTTGAAAGAATTAATATTATTAAAATGGCCATACTACCCCAATGCAATCTGCAGATTCAATGCAATCCCTACGTCTGTCACAGAACTAGAACAAATAATACTTTTCAATCTTGAGAAAGAACAAAGCTAGAAGTATCATACTACCTGATTTCAAACCATAATACAAAGATACAGTCCTCAAGAAAATACAGAAATGGTAAGAAAAAAAAAAAGAGAGAGAGAGACATATATATCTATGGAATAGAATAGAGAGTCCAGAAGTAAAAATCACACTTATATGGGCAATTGATCCATGACAAAGGAGGCAAGAATATACAACAAGGAAAATATAGCCTCTTCAATACATGGTATTGTTAAAACCGGACAGCTACATGAGAAGGAATTAAACAGGACTACTTTCTCACACAATAAACAAAAATAAACTCAAAAGAAATTATTAAAGACTTAAGTGTAAGACACAAAACCATAAAACTCTCACAAGAAAACATGGGTAGTATGCTCTTTGACATCAGTTGTAGCAAACAAAAAATCTAATAAGAGGATAATATCCAAAATATACAAAGAACTCATAGACCTCAACATTTAAAAAATAAACAAGCTGATTAAAAAATGGGTAAAGAGGGCTTCCCCAGTGGTTCAGTGGATAAAGAATCCACCTTGCAGTGCAAGGGGCACCGGTTTGATCCCTGGACTGGGAAGATCCAACATGCCACAGAGTGGTTGGACCGGTTTGTCCAGAGTACCCAGAGCTGGTGCTCTGCAACAAGAGAGGCCACTGCAATAGGAGGCCCACACATGCCAAAAAACAAAGATGGATGAAAATAAATAAAAATAAATAAATAAAAGAGGCCAAAACTAAACAAGCAAACAAAAAACTGGGCAAAGAACCTGAATAGACTTTTTTTCCAAAGACATATAGATGATCAAAAGGCACAGGAAAAAATGCTCAACATCATTAACCATCAAGGAAATGCACAATGAGATATCACTTCATATCTGTCAGAATGGCCATCATCAAAAAAGACAACAAATAACAAATTTTGGAAAGGATGTGGAGAAAAGGGGACCCTAGCACACTGTTGGTAGGAATGTGAATTGGTGCAGACAGTATGAAAATCAGTAAGTTTCCTCAAAAAATTAGAAACACAACTACAAAACAATCCAGCAATGCTGGATACTTACGCAAAGAAAACAAAAACATTAATTTGAAAAGACATATGCACCTCAATATTCATTTATACATTGTTTACATAAGCCAAGATAATGGAAACACCTTAAGTACACATCAACAGAAGAATGGATTAAAAAGATGCAATATATACAATCAAATATAATTCGGTCATTAAAAAAAAAGAAGGAAATCTTTCCATTTGGATTGACCTAGATGTAATTGTGCTAAATCAAAGAAATCAAAAAAAAAAAAAGACAAATACTGTATGATTTCACTTATATTTGCAATCAAAAAAACAAGCAACAAAACAGAAACAGTCAGATACAGAGAACAAACAGGAGGTTCCTAGGGGGAAAGGGAATGGGAAATGAAAGAAATAGGTGAGAAAGACTAAAATGTATGAACTTCCAGTTACAAATTAAGTTAGAAACAGGAATAAAATGTACAGTGTGGAGGAATACAGTCAGTAACAATATGGTATCTTAGCATCATGATGGTAACCATACGATCATAATGGTAACTTGACTTATAACGGCAATCATTTGAAATGTATGTTGCTGTTGCTGTTCCTTTTAGTCACTAAATTATGTTCAACTCTTTGCAGCCCCATGGTCTGCAGCATGCCAGGTTTCACTGTCTCCCAGAGTTTGCTCAGACTATTGTCCATTGAGTCAGTGATGCTATCCAACCGTCACATCCTCTGTTGCCCTGCCTTGTCCTCCTGCCCTCAATCCTTCCCAGTCACCTAGGTCTTTTCCGGTGATTCAGCTCTTTGCATCAGGTGACTAAAGCATTGGATCTTCAGCTTCTGCATCAGTCCTTCCAGTGAATATTCAGGGTTCATTTCCTGACTAGGACTGACTGGTTTGATGTTCTTGTTGTCCAAAGGACAAGGCACAAGCTTCTTTTAATTTCATGGCTACCGTCACTGTTTGCAGTGATATGGGAGCTCAGTAAAAGAAAATTTGTCACTACTTCCACTTCTTCACCCTTCTATTTGCCATGAAGTGATAGGACCAGATGCCATTTTCTTAGTTTTCTGAATGTTGAGTTTCACGCGAGCTTTTCACTCTCCTCTTTTACCCTCATCAAGAGGCTCTTTAGTTCCTCTTCATTTTCTGCCATTAGAATGGTATCATCCACGTATCTGAGGTTGTTGATATTTCTCCTGGCAATCTTGATTCCAGCTTCTGATTCATTCAGTCCAGCATTTTGCATGACGTACTCTGCATAAAAGTTAAATAAGCAGGGTAACAGTATCCATCCTTGACATATTCCTTTACCAATTTTGAAACAGTCAGTTGTTCCATGTAAGGTTCTAACTCTTGTTTCTTGACCCATATATAGGCATCTCTCAGGAGACAGGTAAGGCGATCTGGTACTTCCATCTCTTTAAGAATTTTCCAGTTTATTGTGATCCACACAGTCAAAGGCTTTACTGTACTCAATGAAGCAGATGTTTTTCTGGAATTCTATTCTTTCTCTATGATCCAACAAATGCTAGAAATTTGGTCTCTTGTTCTTCTGCCTTTTCTAAACCCAGTATGTATCTGGAAGTTCTCAGTTCACACACTACTGAAGCCTAGATTAAAGGATTTTGAGTATAACCTTACAAGCATGTGAAATGAGCACAACTGTATGGTTGTTTGAACATTCTTTGAATATTCTTTTCTTTGGGACTGAAGTGAAAATTGACTTTTTCCAATCCTTTGGCCACTGCTGAGTTTTTTAAATTTGCTGGAATGCTGAGGGCAGCACTTTAACAGCATCATCTTTTAGGATTTTAAATAGTTTAGCTGGAATTCCATCATTTTCACTAGCTTTGTTTATAGTAACACTTCCTAAGGCCCACTTGACTTCATACTCCAGAATGTTTGGCTCTAAGTGAATGCCCACACCCTCACGGTTATCCAGGTCATTAAGATTTTTTTGTATGTAGTTCTTCTATGTATTCTTGTCACCTTTTCTTAATCTCTTCTGCTTCTGTTAGGTCCATACCATTTCTCTCCTTAATCGTTTCCACTCTAGCATGAAATAGTCTTTTGATATCTCCAATTTTATTGAAAAGATCTCTAGTCTTTTCTATTCTATTGTTTTCCTCCATTTCTCTGCAGTGTTCATTTAAGAAGGCCTTTTTTTTTTTTTTTTTAAACTTTTATTTATTTTAATTTTGGCTGTGCTGGGTCTTTGTTGATGTGTGGGTTTAGCTGCTCTGCGGTATGTGGGATCTTCCTGGATCAGGGATCGAACCTGTGTCTCCTGCATTGGCAGACGAGTTCTAATCCACTGAGCCACAAGGGAAGCCCCTAAGAAGGCCTTCTTATCTCTGCTTGCTATTCTCTGGAACTCTACATTCAGTTGGTTATACCTTTCCCTTTTTCTTCATCTTTTGCTTCTCTTATTTCCTCAACTATTTGTAAAGCCTCCTCAAAAACCACTATGTTTTCTTGCATTTCTTTTTCTTTGGAATGGTTTTGGTCACTGCTTCTGTACAACGTTACAAAACCTGTCCACAGTTCTTCAGGCACTCAATTTGCCACCTTCACTGTACAATCACAAGGAATTTGATTTAAGTCATAACTGAATGGCCTAGTCGTTTTCCGTACTTTCTTCAATTTAAGCCAGAACATGGCAATAAGGAGCTCATGATATAAGCCATAGTCGGCCCCTGGTCTTGTTTTTGCAAACTGTACAGAGCTTCTCCATCTTTGGCTGCAAATAATATAATCAATCTGATGTCAGTATTGATCATTTGGTGATGCCCATGGGTAGAGTCATCTCTTGTGTTGTTGGAAGAAGGTATTTTCTATGACCAGTGTGTTCTCTTAACAAAACTGCTAGCTTTTACACTGCTTCATTTTGTACTATAAGGCCAAACTTGCCTGTTACTCAAGGTATCTCTTGACTTTCTACTTTTGCTCTCCAATCCCTGTGATGAAAGGGACATCCTTTTTTGGTGTTAGTTCTGGAAGGTCTTACAGGTTTTCATAGGACCAGTCAACTTCAGCTTCTTCAGCATTACTGCTTGAGGATTACTGTGCTGTTGGATTACTATGATGTTGAATGGTTTGCCTTGGAAATGAACTGAGATCATTCTGTCATTTTTGAGATTGCATCCAAGTTGTGCATTTCAGACTCTTTTGTTGACTATGAAGACTACTCCATTTCTAGTAAGGGATTCTTGCCCACAGTAGTAGATATAATGGTCACCTGAATTAAATTTGCCCATTCCTGTCCATTTTAATTCACTGATTCCTAAAATATCAGTGTTCATTTTAGTTCACTGATTCCTAAAACGTCAATGCTAACTTTGGCCATCACCTGCTTGGCCACATCCAACTTACCTTTATTCGCGGACCTAACATTCCAGATCCCTATGCAACACGGTTCTTTAAGTATGGGATGTTATTTTGGCCACCAGACACATCCACAACTGTGCAATATTTCCACTTGGGCCCAGTCACTTCATTCTTTCTGGAGCTATTCATGATGGTCCTCTACTCTTCTCCAATAGCATACTGGACACCTTCCAACCTGGGGGGCTCATCTTCTGGTGTCATATCTTTTTGGTTTTTCATACTGCCATGGCATTCTCGCAGTAAGAATACTAGACTGGTTTGCCATTCACTACTCCAGAGGACCACATTTTTTCACAACTCTTCACTATGACCTATCCATCTTGGTTGGCCCTGCACAGAATAGCTCATAGCTTCAATGAGTTGCACAAGCCCATTCACTATGAAAAGAACTTGTTTTAACCAAAGTACAGAGCTTCTCCATCTTTGGCTGCAAATAATATAATCAATCTGATGTCAGTATTGATCATTTGGTGATGCCCATGGGTAGAGTCATCTCTTGTGTTGTTGGAAGAAGGTATTTTCTATGACCAGTGTGTTCTCTTAACAAAACTGCTAGCTTTTACACTGCTTCATTTTGTACTATAAGGCCAAACTTGCCTGTTACTCAAGGTATCTCTTGACTTTCTACTTTTGCTCTCCAATCCCTGTGATGAAAGGGACATCCTTTTTTGGTGTTAGTTCTGGAAGGTCTTACAGGTTTTCATAGGACCAGTCAACTTCAGCTTCTTCAGCATTACTGCTTGAGGATTACTGTGCTGTTGGATTACTATGATGTTGAATGGTTTGCCTTGGAAATGAACTGAGATCATTCTGTCATTTTTGAGATTGCATCCAAGTTGTGCATTTCAGACTCTTTTGTTGACTATGAAGACTACTCCATTTCTAGTAAGGGATTCTTGCCCACAGTAGTAGATATAATGGTCACCTGAATTAAATTTGCCCATTCCTGTCCATTTTAATTCACTGATTCCTAAAATATCAGTGTTCATTTTAGTTCACTGATTCCTAAAACGTCAATGCTAACTTTGGCCATCACCTGCTTGGCCACATCCAACTTACCTTTATTCGCGGACCTAACATTCCAGATCCCTATGCAACACGGTTCTTTAAGTATGGGATGTTATTTTGGCCACCAGACACATCCACAACTGTGCAATATTTCCACTTGGGCCCAGTCACTTCATTCTTTCTGGAGCTATTCATGATGGTCCTCTACTCTTCTCCAATAGCATACTGGACACCTTCCAACCTGGGGGGCTCATCTTCTGGTGTCATATCTTTTTGGTTTTTCATACTGCCATGGCATTCTCGCAGTAAGAATACTAGACTGGTTTGCCATTCACTACTCCAGAGGACCACATTTTTTCACAACTCTTCACTATGACCTATCCATCTTGGTTGGCCCTGCACAGAATAGCTCATAGCTTCAATGAGTTGCACAAGCCCATTTACTATGAAAAGACTGTGAACCATGCAGAGGATTTCAAGATTATATCACCTGTATTCATTTCTCTGTGTTCACAAATGATCAACTGTGCCAGTTCCATAAGACCAATGAGATCTCATTAGCAGAAAATGCAGTAATAGTTTTTCTATGTCAAAATGGGTAATCTTATGTGCTTAATTATGCAAGAGATTTTTCCACCTTTTTTGACATAATTCTGATGCTTATGGAACAGTGAGACTTCAATATTCACAAGAATATTAAAGGCAAGTTGCTACATTAGGATAGTAAAAACACATCAGTCATACAGTCCACTTTCCTTTGGCTACTTGAGAACTGGCCTCTACACAGTGATACCATAGCTATTGATAATATGCTAACTTGAACCATCTTAAAATATGGCCCTATGTCTGTATTTATGCCAACACCATATAGCTATGTATCACTAATAGATAGAATGCTCATCAGAGAATGATCAATTAATAAATAATAATGAATCACTGACCAAAATAAGTGCTAAGCATTAACATGAAGAATAAATGAAGGCACTGTAACAGGCATTAAAAAAGTACAAGTTAGTGGCTTCCCCTGGTGGTCCAGTGGGTAAGGACACCACCTTGCAGGGCAAGGGGCGCCAGTTCGATCCCTGGCCTGGGAAGACCCCATGTGCCGGAGCGCTGGACTGATGTGTCCAATTACCGAGCTGGAGCTCTGGGGCGCATGAGCCCAGAGCCGGTACTCTGAGACGACAGAGGTCACACAACTGTGCAATATTTCCACTTGGGCCCAGTCACTTCATTCTTTCTGGAGCTATTCATGATGGTCCTCTACTCTTCTCCAATAGCATACTGGACACCTTCCAACCTGGGGGGCTCATCTTCTGGTGTCATATCTTTTTGGTTTTTCATACTGCCATGGCATTCTCGCAGTAAGAATACTAGACTGGTTTGCCATTCACTACTCCAGAGGACCACATTTTTTCACAACTCTTCACTATGACCTATCCATCTTGGTTGGCCCTGCACAGAATAGCTCATAGCTTCAATGAGTTGCACAAGCCCATTTACTATGAAAAGACTGTGAACCATGCAGAGGATTTCAAGATTATATCACCTGTATTCATTTCTCTGTGTTCACAAATGATCAACTGTGCCAGTTCCATAAGACCAATGAGATCTCATTAGCAGAAAATGCAGTAATAGTTTTTCTATGTCAAAAATGGGTAATCTTATGTGCTTAATTATGCAAGAGATTTTTCCACCTTTTTTGACATAATTCTGATGCTTATGGAACAGTGAGACTTCAATATTCACAAGAATATTAAAGGCAAGTTGCTACATTAGGATAGTAAAAACACATCAGTCATACAGTCCACTTTCCTTTGGCTACTTGAGAACTGGCCTCTACACAGTGATACCATAGCTATTGATAATATGCTAACTTGAACCATCTTAAAATATGGCCCTATGTCTGTATTTATGCCAACACCATATAGCTATGTATCACTAATAGATAGAATGCTCATCAGAGAATGATCAATTAATAAATAATAATGAATCACTGACCAAAATAAGTGCTAAGCATTAACATGAAGAATAAATGAAGGCACTGTAACAGGCATTAAAAAAGTACAAGTTAGTGGCTTCCCCTGGTGGTCCAGTGGGTAAGGACACCACCTTGCAGGGCAAGGGGCGCCAGTTCGATCCCTGGCCTGGGAAGACCCCATGTGCCGCGGAGCGGCTGGACTGATGTGTCCAATTACCGAGCTGGAGCTCTGGGGCGCATGCGCCCAGAGCCGGTACTCTGAGACGACAGAGGTCACACAATGGGAGGCCCACAAGAGCCAAAGAACAAAGACAGATGAAAATAGAGAAATGAAAGACCAATAGAAGTGGCCCGCCCGTCCCCCTCCCTCCCCACCCCACCCCCCAAAAGATAAATAAATAAAAAATAAATGTTTTTTTTTTTTTTTTTGAAAAAGTACAAGTTCTACATGGAGAGTTAGGGGTGCTGATCCTGGGCGTAGTTGAAAATTCATGTATAATTTAGAGTTTACCCTCCTTATCAGTGGGTCCCACTGTGTCTGTGATTCTGTATCCAAGGATTCAATCAACCTCTCATCAAGTAGTACTGTATTATTTATTATTAAAAATAATCCAGGTGTTAAGTGAATCTGTGCAGTTCAAATCTGTGCTATTCAAGGGTCAACTGTTTTCAATAACCTATCATTATAAAGTTTTAAGTTAATTATAAATTCCTATTTATAAAATAATATAGCCAGGCTAAAATTAGATTATTCTTTCATTTCAACTCTCAATATTATTTGCTAGCTTAAAACTATAAAAGTAGACTTGCATGCAAGTCCTGACATCACCCAACCACCAGCATCACCCAGAATAAGAAGCCCCATTCAAACAATAAACACCAACAGACGTAACCCAAAGTCTGGGAAAAGGAAATCCCAAACAGAGTCAGTTCAAAAATTAATAAGAACAATGAAATGGCAGAGAAATACCACACAAGTGAAGGAACAATCTACAAACACACAAGATCAAATCAATGAAGAGAATTTGGACAAACTTTCTGAAAGTGATTTCAGAAGAATGATAGTAAAGATGAACAAAGACACTGAAAACAGAATGTTAGAGAAATTGCAAGACACAACTAACACAATGAATAAAGAAATACAAGAACTTACCAAAAAAGTAACAGACAAACAACTCAATTGCTGAACTGAAAAACACTGTAGAAGGAATCAAGAGCAGAGTATCTGAGACAGAAGACCGGATAAGTGAGCTGGAAGACAGAATGGTGGAAGTAACTGCTGAAAAACAGAATCTAGCTCAAAGAATGAAAAGAGCAGAGGATAGCCTCAGAGACCTCTGGGATAATATCAAATGCACCAATATTCAAATTATAGGGGTTCCAGAAGAAGAAGAAAAAAAGAGGCTATGAGAAAATTTTTGAAGAGATTCTAGTTGAAAATTTCCCCAACATGGGAAAAGAAACAGTCAATCAAGTCCAAGAAGCGCAAAGAGTACCATACAGAATCAATCCAAGGAGAAACACACCAAGACACTATTAATGAAGCTAACACAAATTACACACAAAGACAGAATTCTCAAAGCAGCAAGGGAAAAGCAACTAGTGACATACAAGGGAATCCATACGTTTAACAGCTGATCTTTCAACAGAAACTCTGCAGGCCAGAAGGGATGGCAGGACACATTTAAATGGCTAAAAGAGAATAATCTGCAACCAAGAATCCTCTACTCTGCAATCATAAATATGCAACCAACACAGAAGCACCCCAATATATAAAACAAACACTTTCAGACATAAAAGAAGGCATTGACACTAACACAATAATAGTAGGAGACTTCAAAACTCCTCTCACACCAAAGGACAGATCATCCAAACAGAAAATTAATAAAGAAAAACAAGCCTTAAACGGCACACTAGAAGAAATGGACCTCATTGATATCTTTAGAACGTCCCATCCAAAAGCAGAAGAATATACTTTCTTCTCAAGTGCTTACGGAACATTCTCCAGGATAGACCAAATCTTGGGCCACAAATCAAACCTCAGTAAATTCAAGAAAACTGAAATTATATCAACCATCTTCTCAGACCACAATGTGATGAGACCAGAGATCAACTACAGGGAAAAAAACCGCTAAAAACACCAACACATGGAGATTAAACAACACATACCTAAAAAACCAACTGATCACTGAGCAAATCAAAGGAGAAATAAAAAAATTCCTAGAAGAAAAAGACAATGAACACACGAACGTGCAAAACCTATGGGATACCACAAAAGCAGTTCTAAGAGGGAAGTTTATAGCAATACAATCCCACCTCAACAAACTAGGAAAATCTCAAACAGACGACCTAACCTTACGCTTAAAACAACTAGAGAAAGAAGAACAAAAACACCGCAAAGCCAGCAGAAGAAGGGAAATCATAAAGATCAAAGATGAAATAAATGATAAAGAAATGAAAGAAACAATAGTAAAGATAAATAAAACAAAAAGCTGGTTCTTTGAAAAGGTAAATAAAATCGACAAACCACTGGCCAGACTCATCAAGAAAAAAAGAGCGAAGAACCAGATCAACAAAATCAAAAATGAAAAAGGAGAGATTACAACAGATAATGCAGAAATCAAAGGATTCTAAGAGACTATTATGAACAACTCTATGGCATCAAACTGGACAACCTGGTAGAAATGGACAGCTTCTTGGGGAAGATTAATCTCCCAAGACTCAACCAGGAAGAAATAGAAACTATGAACAACCCAATCACAAGCTCAGAAATCGAATCTCTGATCAAAAATCTACCCAAAAATAAAAGCCCAGGGCCAGACGGCTTCACAGCCAAATTCTACCAAACATTTAAAGAAGAGCTAATGCCTGTCCTTCTAAAACTCTTTCGAAAAATTGCACAGGAAGGAAACTTCCAAACACATTCTACAAGGCCACCATCACCCTGATACCCAAACCAGGCAAAGACAACACAAAAAAGGAAAACTATAGCTTACGGAACATTCTAGGAAGAAATCCTCATTGATATCTTTAGGACTTTCCATCCAAAAGCAGAAGAATATACTTTCTTCTCAAGTGCTTACGGAACATTCTCCAGGATAGACCAAATCTTGGGCCACAAATCAAACCTCAGTAAATTCAAGAAAACTGAAATTATATCAACCATCTTCTCAGACCACAATGTGATGAGACCAGAGATCAACTACAGGGAAAAAAACCGCTAAAAACACCAACACATGGAGATTAAACAACACATACCTAAAAAACCAACTGATCACTGAGCAAATCAAAGGAGAAATAAAAAAATTCCTAGAAGAAAAAGACAATGAACACACGAACGTGCAAAACCTATGGGATACCACAAAAGCAGTTCTAAGAGGGAAGTTTATAGCAATACAATCCCACCTCAACAAACTAGGAAAATCTCAAACAGACGACCTAACCTTACGCTTAAAACAACTAGAGAAAGAAGAACAAAAACACCGCAAAGCCAGCAGAAGAAGGGAAATCATAAAGATCAAAGATGAAATAAATGATAAAGAAATGAAAGAAACAATAGTAAAGATAAATAAAACAAAAAGCTGGTTCTTTGAAAAGGTAAATAAAATCGACAAACCACTGGCCAGACTCATCAAGAAAAAAAGAGCGAAGAACCAGATCAACAAAATCAAAAATGAAAAAGGAGAGATTACAACAGATAATGCAGAAATCAAAGGATTCTAAGAGACTATTATGAACAACTCTATGGCATCAAACTGGACAACCTGGTAGAAATGGACAGCTTCTTGGGGAAGATTAATCTCCCAAGACTCAACCAGGAAGAAATAGAAACTATGAACAACCCAATCACAAGCTCAGAAATCGAATCTCTGATCAAAAATCTACCCAAAAATAAAAGCCCAGGGCCAGACGGCTTCACAGCCAAATTCTACCAAACATTTAAAGAAGAGCTAATGCCTGTCCTTCTAAAACTCTTTCGAAAAATTGCACAGGAAGGAAACTTCCAAACACATTCTACAAGGCCACCATCACCCTGATACCCAAACCAGGCAAAGACAACACAAAAAAGGAAAATTATAGGCAAATTTCACTGATGAACTTAGATGCCAAGATCCTCAACAAAATTCTAGCAAACAGAATTCAACAACACATCAAAAAGCTCATACATCATGATCAAGTCGGGTTCATCCCAGGCATGCAAGGATTCTTCAACATCTGCAAATCAATCAATGTGATACACCGTATCAACAAACTGAGAGACAAAAATCACATGATCATCTCAATAGATGCAGAAAAAGCCTTCCACAAAATCCAACACCCATTTATGATACAAACTCTTCAAAAAATGGGCATAGAAGGAACCTACCTCGACATAGTGAAAGCCATCTATGAGAAGCCCACAGCCAACATTATTCTCAACGGTGTAAAACTCAAAGCATTCCCTCTACAATCAGGAACAAGACAGGGGTGTCCACTTTCACCACTACTATTCAACATAGTCCTGGAAGTCCTAGCAACAGCAATAAGAGAAGAGAAAGAAATCAAAGGAATCCAGATTGGAAAGGAAGAAGTCAAGCTCTCACTTTTTGCAGACAACATGATATTATACATAGAAAATCCCAAAGACAGTTACAAAGCTACTAGAGCTAATCAAGCAATTCAGCAAAGTCGCAGGATACAAAGTCAACACACAGAAACCACTGGCATTCCTATACACAAACAATGAAAAATCAGAAAACAAAATCAAAGAGGCAATCCCCTTCACCATCGCATCCAAAAGAATCAAATATCTAGGAATAAACCTACCCAAAGAAACAAAAGAACTGTTACATAGAAAATTACAAGACACTCATGAGAGACATTAAAGAAGACTTAAACAGATGGAGAGATAGTCCATGCTCCTGGGTCGGAAGACTCAATATTGTGAAAATGACCATACTACCAAATGTCATCTACAGATTCAATGTGATCCCTATCAAACTACCAATGACATTTTTCACAGAGCCACACCAAAGAATAACACAGTTCATATGGAAACACAAAAGACCCCAAACTGCCAAAGCAAGCCTGAGAAAGAAAAATGGAGCTGGAGGAATCAGCCTCCCTAACTTCAGACTCTACTACAAAGCAACAGTTCTCAAGACAGTATGGTACTGGCACAAACCCAGAAACAGAGACCAATGGAACAAGATCAAGAACTCAGAGAGAAACTCACGCACCTATGGGTACATTATTTTTGACAAAGGAGGCGAAACTATAAAATAGGACAAAGACAGCCTCTTCAACAAATGGTACTGGGAAAATTAGACAGGTACATGCAAAAAAATGAAGTTGAAACATTCTCTGACACAATACACAAAAATAAACTCAAAGTGGATTAAAGATCTAAACGTAAGACCAGAAACCATCAAACTCTTAGAGGAGAAAATAGGCAAAACCCTCAAGGACATCAATCAAAGCAAGATCTTCTCTGACCCACCTACTAGAATAGCAGAACTAAAAACAAAAATGAACATGTGGGACCTCATGAAACTTAAGCTTTTGTACAGCAAAAGAAATTACAAAAAAGCTCAACAGACACCCCACAGAATGGGAGAAAATCATAGCAAATGAAACAACAGACAAAGAATTAACCTCCAAAATCTACAAGTAACTCAGACAACTCAGCACAGGAAAAATGAACAACCCAATCAAAAAATGGGAAAGGGACTTAACCAGACACCTCTCCAACGATGACATACAGACGGCCAAGAAGCATATGAAATGATGCTCAACTTCACTTATAATTAGAGAAACGCAAATCAAAACTACAATGAGATATCACCTCACACCTGTCAGAACGGCCATCATCCACAGATCGACAGACAATAAATGCTGGAGAGGGTGCAGAGAAAAGGGAACACTCTGGCATTGCTGGTGGGAATGTAAACTGATACAGCCTCTATGGAAGACAGTATGGAGATTTCTTAAAAAACTAAAAATAGAAGCACCGTACAACCCAGCAATCCCACTCTTAGGCTTATACCCTGATGAAATCAAATCTGCAACAAGCACCTGTACCCCAATGTTCATTGCAGCTCTCTATACAATAGCTAGAACATGGAAGCAACCTAGATGACCATCAACAAATGAATGGATAAAGAAGCTCTAGTACATATATACGGGGCTGGAGGAATCAGCCTCCCTAACTTCAGACTCTACTACAAAGCAACAGTTCTCAAGACAGTATGGTACTGGCACAAACCCAGAAACAGAGACCAATGGAACAAGATCAAGAACTCAGAGAGAAACTCACGCACCTATGGGTACATTATTTTTGACAAAGGAGGCGAAACTATAAAATAGGACAAAGACAGCCTCTTCAACAAATGGTACTGGGAAAATTAGACAGGTACATGCAAAAAAATGAAGTTGAAACATTCTCTGACACAATACACAAAAATAAACTCAAAGTGGATTAAAGATCTAAACGTAAGACCAGAAACCATCAAACTCTTAGAGGAGAAAATAGGCAAAACCCTCAAGGACATCAATCAAAGCAAGATCTTCTCTGACCCACCTACTAGAATAGCAGAACTAAAAACAAAAATGAACATGTGGGACCTCATGAAACTTAAGCTTTTGTACAGCAAAAGAAATTACAAAAAAGCTCAACAGACACCCCACAGAATGGGAGAAAATCATAGCAAATGAAACAACAGACAAAGAATTAACCTCCAAAATCTACAAGTAACTCAGACAACTCAGCACAGGAAAAATGAACAACCCAATCAAAAAATGGGAAAGGGACTTAACCAGACACCTCTCCAACGATGACATACAGACGGCCAAGAAGCATATGAAATGATGCTCAACTTCACTTATAATTAGAGAAACGCAAATCAAAACTACAATGAGATATCACCTCACACCTGTCAGAACGGCCATCATCCACAGATCGACAGACAATAAATGCTGGAGAGGGTGCAGAGAAAAGGGAACACTCTGGCATTGCTGGTGGGAATGTAAACTGATACAGCCTCTATGGAAGACAGTATGGAGATTTCTTAAAAAACTAAAAATAGAAGCACCGTACAACCCAGCAATCCCACTCTTAGGCTTATACCCTGATGAAATCAAATCTGCAACAAGCACCTGTACCCCGATGTTCATTGCAGCTCTCTATACAATAGCTAGAACATGGAAGCAACCTAGATGTCCATCAACGAATGAATGGATAAAGAAGCTCTAGTACATATATACGATGGAATACTACACAGCTGTAAAGAGAAATGCAGAAGAATCAGCCCTAATGAGGTGGCTGGATCTAGAACGTATCATAAAAAGAGAAGTCAGTCAGAAAGAGAAGGACAAATACAGTATATTAACACACATACATGGAATCTAGTCGGATAGTGATGATGGCACACGCAGTGAAGTGACAGAAAGACAGACATGGACAGTGGACATATGGACATTGTAGGGAAGGAACAGAGGATGGGAGGCGTAAAGGAAGTAGCATGAAGGCCTGTACTATCATAAGTGAAGAAAACAGCTATAGTCATTACTCTGTGAGAAAAGGGGATTCTTCAGGGGTGCTGTGTGATGGTCGGGAGGGGTCGAAGAGGGGGATATACATATGACTAATCTGGGAACATGCATATCTATAAACAACAAAACTCTGTAAAAGTTAAAAGTAAAATAAAAGTTTAAAAAAAAAAAAACTATAAAAGTACAAAGCACTCACTTGAAAAGAACAACCTGATTAAATTAAACAGAGTTAATGCAACAAGTTTCACGTGCATATCTATTTTGCATGTATCTTCTGATGTACCCAGAGAAGGCTACTGAGCAAAGACAGTAATTTTTATGGCATACTGATGCTCTCGGAAATGAGACACCTTTCTAAGGAATATAAATGGAATAGAATGTCAATTCCTCAAGAGTTTTATTGTAGGAAAGAAGTGCCTTAATGAAACACTCGAAGATTATAACAAGTAAATCTAAGTACAAAATGAAAATACAAGCCATGTAATCCAAATATACCTATATCACTTTTACCAACAATTACAAATTCCTGGTATAGTACCTCAAAAACAATTATCTCTGCTTTCCCCAAAACTAGAAACCCAAGCTCTACTGAAGAAATGAAAGCTAAATTGTGTTAGTTAGATACTTAAATCTCTGCATGCATACAGAGATTATTTTTCCCTTATAGAATATATTTAATAATGCCACCAAAATTGTCTTTACTATAGTATATGCTTTCATACAATAGCTAGAACATGGAAGCAACCTAGATGTCCATCAACGAATGAATGGATAAAGAAGCTCTAGTACATATATACGATGGAATACTACACAGCTGTAAAGAGAAATGCAGAAGAATCAGCCCTAATGAGGTGGCTGGATCTAGAACGTATCATAAAAAGAGAAGTCAGTCAGAAAGAGAAGGACAAATACAGTATATTAACACACATACATGGAATCTAGTCGGATAGTGATGATGGCACACGCAGTGAAGTGACAGAAAGACAGACATGGACAGTGGACATATGGACATTGTAGGGAAGGAACAGAGGATGGGAGGCGTAAAGGAAGTAGCATGAAGGCCTGTACTATCATAAGTGAAGAAAACAGCTATAGTCATTACTCTGTGAGAAAAGGGGATTCTTCAGGGGTGCTGTGTGATGGTCGGGAGGGGTCGAAGAGGGGGATATACATATGACTAATCTGGGAACATGCATATCTATAAACAACAAAACTCTGTAAAAGTTAAAAGTAAAATAAAAGTTTAAAAAAAAAAAAACTATAAAAGTACAAAGCACTCACTTGAAAAGAACAACCTGATTAAATTAAACAGAGTTAATGCAACAAGTTTCACGTGCATATCTATTTTGCATGTATCTTCTGATGTACCCAGAGAAGGCTACTGAGCAAAGACAGTAATTTTTATGGCATACTGATGCTCTCGGAAATGAGACACCTTTCTAAGGAATATAAATGGAATAGAATGTCAATTCCTCAAGAGTTTTATTGTAGGAAAGAAGTGCCTTAATGAAACACTCGAAGATTATAACAAGTAAATCTAAGTACAAAATGAAAATACAAGCCATGTAATCCAAATATACCTATATCACTTTTACCAACAATTACAAATTCCTGGTATAGTACCTCAAAAACAATTATCTCTGCTTTCCCCAAAACTAGAAACCCAAGCTCTACTGAAGAAATGAAAGCTAAATTGTGTTAGTTAGATACTTAAATCTCTGCATGCATACAGAGATTATTTTTCCCTTATAGAATATATTTAATAATGCCACCAAAATTGTCTTTACTATAGTAATGTCTGTCTCATACCTATATGCCATTATATACATACTAGTATTTCTGGCCTTAATTTCAGCTAAATTCTTTTTAAATATGCCTAAGTTTAGAGAAAGCTTTTTAAAGGATCATGTTTCTAATACAGAAGAAGAAAATACTTAGCACCAACCAGCTTTAATTTATTTTTCTGAATGACATCTTTGTTTTCCTTTTGGTATATCTCCATTTTCTTTTTGGTATTGTCCAAATCCACATTGTTGGTCAAATTGAAAACTGCATCAGAAAAGAAACACTGACATGAAATACAGTTCCAACATAAATTTTTACAATATAATAAAAACCAAATATTCATCACAGTGATGTCTTAACTCCTCAGGTTGACACTTTTTACAGTTCTATTTGTGTCTTTTTAGTGACCACCTACTTAATAGAAATTAGCTCTAGTTCAGCAACTTTGGTTTTCTGAATGAAACATAAGGAGACACTGTCAGATTATCACACAGACTCTCTAAAGTTTTCCATCGCCTCAATAAACCTAACACGTGTGCCTGCCATAGTCACAATGGATTTGTAACTTTAAAAATATAAAAAAAATTTTCTTAAACTTTTCAAAATAAAACGAGTATGTCTGGAATCTACTACACTGGTCAGAATCAATAATAAAAAAAAAAAAAGAATTTAAGCTCCAGAAATAGAAAAAATATCCAAAGGAATAAAAAAATACTGTCTAACAAAAACAGGCTTTATTCTAATCTTCAACATGGCTAGACATAAGACTGAATCATTTCCCATATAGTCTAGATCTTGAAAAATATAAAATACATGTGTTGAAACTTAACAAGGAAGGTAAAGGATAATTTGGCACCAAAACTGAAAACTGAAACAGTTTAGTAAGAGAAGCCACTGAAACATGTTCAGATAGGAGATAAACTTTCAGTGAGTAAGAACTATCTTTATAATTCTAACTCAAAATGAATTTGATTATAAATGCCTTGCTCCCTTCTAAGCTTACATATGTACATGAAAAGGTTATTATAATACTCTGAACAAAAAAATTCTTTCAGTGTATATAAATTCATATTTTAAAGTACTGCCCTCTGCCATAGTCCTTCAGTATTCCTATCAGCCCATCTAAAGAAGGGTCCTCATCATTGTCTCCCCTATTCCATAATTCAATTCAGACCTCCCTTAGATTCCTGCATAATCTTTACAGATCCATTATCAGCCCTTCTACTCCTCCAATTACTAACCACTGCTTCCTCCAGCTTAACCTATAAGCAGATTTGATCTATCCTAAATAATTCTGCTTTACTGCATGTTCCTACAGATTCCTTTTCCATCTCACTCCTTCAATTAACTAGCAACCATCTCAAATAGTCCCTAGAGTTTTTTCATTAGATCTATGAGTTGAAAAGTAAATACTGATGGCCAAACAGAGGATTATCTATTTTGTTGAGTAAGGCCATCAAACCTAATGAAAATATCAATCTGGTCCATAATTTCATTTTTATCTCTTCAAAGGATCAATTATTTTATAACATTGATTTATCATAATCACTGTTGAAACTCCAGGCTTAATTATGCAGGGAAAAAGAAGCAATTCTCTATTACATGCAATTTAAAAACTATGGGAGAAATAAGAAATAACAACCCTCTAGTTATTGCTCCAGTTTTTTTATCATCAAGTAGTAAAGAAAATAATAATGGTGATAAAGCAGGTGTCAAGGATGCAATATAGGGCATTGCCTATAAATCACACCCTGGCCTTGAAACAAAACAATCAAAGAAAGAAGCTCCAAACCAGCATCAGCCCTCGGAACGGCAACTGTGATTCATTAATTAATATGGTCTGATTCCACTATCCTTGCCAACCACCTACAATTGATCCCTTGTATTTAACAGCCATCCACTGGATCACCAAATCCAATAATCTTGTACCACCTCTACTACCCTCAACATCTATGCCCACTTAACAATTCTGGTCACTTTTTTTCTCCTTAGCACATCCTATCCTTGACAAATTTGTTAATACATTCTCCTGGTCTTCCTCTTTCTGCTCCAATTTGTGCTCAGATGCTCAGTCATGTCCATGTCCTGGTGGTCTATGGCTCACCAGGTTTTTCTGTCCATGGAATTTCCAAGCAAGAATACTAGAGGGGGTTGCCATTTCCTCCTCCAGGGAATTTTCTAGACCCAGGGATCAAACCTGTGTCTCTTACATTAGCAAGCGGATTCTTTACCACTAGCAACTACTCCAACTACTTATTCTTATTTCCATCTCTGCCTCATCTCTCCAGGTAGTCCACATAATTCTGGCCTTTGCTCTCTTCCTTCCCTGTATGTTTCTTGGGCAATCTCATCACTGTCCATAGTTTCAACCAAAGAAATGTTAGAAAAATATGACTCTCAAAGTATATTTTAGAAAGCCTAGCACACAGTAATTTCCAAATTTACTCCTCCTTGTAAATTCTTTATCTGTTAGTGATATGACTATCAAGGTAAGACACCAAGATTTAACATCTCATTCATTTGACCCACTCTCTTTAGTACCCCATAGGCAAAGCCACAAAATACGACATATTCTACTGCCAAAATCTCTTTGAAACTGCCCTTATTTTCAATGTACCTTGTCAGTACTCCAAGCCAGGATCTTATTTCTCTCTGGATAATTTATAGTCTGTAACTTAACTTCCTATCTCTAGAATCCTTCTTATCTTACATCTTTCCCTATTCCCAAGTCCCATCCATAGTATACAATACTAATATTTCTGAATCCCCGTCTGCTTCCACCATTCTGCCATTCTCTCTCATCTCCTTTTCCTTTCCCCTTTTTGTAGGGGAAAAAAAAATACGCATACTTTGAACACTTTATAATTTGACTATAACTACTTTTATCTCCCCTTAATGGTAAAAAATAAGAAAGAAGCTCCAAACCAGCATCAGCCCTCGAACGGCAACTGTGATTCATTAATTAATATGGTCTGATTCCACTATCCTTGCCAACCACCTACAATTGATCCCTTGTATTTAACAGCCATCCACTGGATCACCAAATCCAATAATCTTGTACCACCTCTACTACCCTCAACATCTATGCCCACTTAACAATTCTGGTCACTTTTTTTCTCCTTAGCACATCCTATCCTTGACAAATTTGTTAATACATTCTCCTGGTCTTCCTCTTTCTGCTCCAATTTGTGCTCAGATGCTCAGTCATGTCCATGTCCTGGTGGTCTATGGCTCACCAGGTTTTTCTGTCCATGGAATTTCCAAGCAAGAATACTAGAGGGGGTTGCCATTTCCTCCTCCAGGGAATTTTCTAGACCCAGGGATCAAACCTGTGTCTCTTACATTAGCAAGCGGATTCTTTACCACTAGCAACTACTCCAACTACTTATTCTTATTTCCATCTCTGCCTCATCTCTCCAGGTAGTCCACATAATTCTGGCCTTTGCTCTCTTCCTTCCCTGTATGTTTCTTGGGCAATCTCATCACTGTCCATAGTTTCAACCAAAGAAATGTTAGAAAAATATGACTCTCAAAGTATATTTTAGAAAGCCTAGCACACAGTAATTTCCAAATTTACTCCTCCTTGTAAATTCTTTATCTGTTAGTGATATGACTATCAAGGTAAGACACCAAGATTTAACATCTCATTCATTTGACCCACTCTCTTTAGTACCCCATAGGCAAAGCCACAAAATACGACATATTCTACTGCCAAAATCTCTTTGAAACTGCCCTTATTTTCAATGTACCTTGTCAGTACTCCAAGCCAGGATCTTATTTCTCTCTGGATAATTTATAGTCTGTAACTTAACTTCCTATCTCTAGAATCCTTCTTATCTTACATCTTTCCCTATTCCCAAGTCCCATCCATAGTATACAATACTAATATTTCTGAATCCCCGTCTGCTTCCACCATTCTGCCATTCTCTCTCATCTCCTTTTCCTTTCCCCTTTTTGTAGGGGAAAAAAAAATACGCATACTTTGAACACTTTATAATTTGACTATAACTACTTTTATCTCCCCTTAATAAAGATCTATATTGAAATCAGACAAGTATGTATCTCTCAAATATTCCCCACATTTCCTGCTCCAGCTCCTTTAATCATATTGCCTAGAATGGTGGATCCTTTCTTACTTTTGAAAATATATCCAATCTTCAAATTTTAACTAAATACTATCTTTTCCATGAAGTTCTCCTCAGTTACCCTAACTAGAAATAACTTTCTTTTCTTATAAATATCAAAAACATTATTTACAGCACACATAAAAATTTCTTTCTACTCTACAGGGTATGTACACACATACACAGCAATCTTTACTTTGCACTTAATATTTTCTTGAATCTCTGTATTATCCAAACATAACAGAAAGAAAAAAGAGAAGGAGAATTTAGAGATCATCTATTACGTTCCCAACCGTATGGCATTGTGAACATACAAAAGAACTTCCTGTTTTCAAAAATTATCACTCTCAATTGGGAGATTACTCCTACACACATGAAACTGAGTAATACATGACATTATAGGATCAAGTGATAACAGGGGAAGACTAAAAGTATTCTTAATCATTTGTTAAATAATATTTAGTATTATATGTGCTTAGTCACTCAGTTGTCTCTGACTCTTTACAACCTCATGGACTGCGGCCCTCCAGGCTTCTCTGTCCATGGGATTATCCTGGCAAAAATACTGGAGTGGGTTGCCATTTCCTCCTCCAATTTAGCACTTTGCTAGCAGGTAAATAAATGTTTATTAAAGGAATAAACTGTCATTCTTCTTCATAAAATCAGCTACCAATTAGCCCTTCCAGAAGTTCTGGGTATGTCATTAAGTCACTGAGTCACTGTTTATTCAATACTTCTCCATGGACAATGCCTAGAATAAATCTTAACTCTTAACATTACTTTTCTCTTTGTGAGTTTTGCAAATTCCTCAGAACCTCTTCAAGAACCAAGAGAAAGAGACTGAGCAATCTAACCAAAGTATTATAGTTTCCCTTCATTTGTTTGCTTTAGTGATCTCTTTCTCAAAACAGCTTGAACATTATAGTCTATAGTGTGTGCACGTATGCCTACATGTGAGTTTATAAAATACCTCAAACTACAAAATACATATGATGGGCACTACATCTAGCATTTGGCTTAACTGTATCACTTAATCCTCCTAAATCTTATGACATATATGAGGTTTTACTGTCATTCACACTTTACAGGTAAGGTTTAAAGATATCAAATAACCATGTCCAAGGTGTACAGTATGTTAGAACCTGGATTTTAACCTAGACTGATTCCAGACCCTGAACTTTCTGTCTACACTGCTAGTTTTACTATTTCTCTCTATGCCTGAAAACCACTACTAGCCCAGTTCAGCTATTTCTCTGCATCTGTAGAGGCCCCACACTTTCCTATCTCCATATCTATGATCAAATTGACCCTAGGGGGCCCAGCTTAGTGCCAACCTTGCTGTTATTGTTCTTATCCAGCTTAATCAGCAGCTCTTCCTTATAACTCACTTTGTTGACACAAATCCTCTCCATCATCCATTCCTGAATGCTCACAACAGATTATCTAATAGTATTCTGGTAGTACATATCCACTTTCTACCTTGCATACTTATTTCCAATGTATATACATACTTGATCTAATAGAGTACTCACTGAAGACATATTTTAGGACTGATTCATCTTCATTATTCTGACTTAAATAAAAACTTTCATTATACATCACTAAATGGCCAAAATCCAATATACAATGACACCAAACGCTGGCAAGGATGGAGCAAGACTACAGTGGGATTAATCACTGCCCCAAAATACTCGGAGTGGGTTGCCATTTCCTCCTCCAATTTAGCACTTTGCTAGCAGGTAAATAAATGTTTATTAAAGGAATAAACTGTCATTCTTCTTCATAAAATCAGCTACCAATTAGCCCTTCCAGAAGTTCTGGGTATGTCATTAAGTCACTGAGTCACTGTTTATTCAATACTTCTCCATGGACAATGCCTAGAATAAATCTTAACTCTTAACATTACTTTTCTCTTTGTGAGTTTTGCAAATTCCTCAGAACCTCTTCAAGAACCAAGAGAAAGAGACTGAGCAATCTAACCAAAGTATTATAGTTTCCCTTCATTTGTTTGCTTTAGTGATCTCTTTCTCAAAACAGCTTGAACATTATAGTCTATAGTGTGTGCACGTATGCCTACATGTGAGTTTATAAAATACCTCAAACTACAAAATACATATGATGGGCACTACATCTAGCATTTGGCTTAACTGTATCACTTAATCCTCCTAAATCTTATGACATATATGAGGTTTTACTGTCATTCACACTTTACAGGTAAGGTTTAAAGATATCAAATAACCATGTCCAAGGTGTACAGTATGTTAGAACCTGGATTTTAACCTAGACTGATTCCAGACCCTGAACTTTCTGTCTACACTGCTAGTTTTACTATTTCTCTCTATGCCTGAAAACCACTACTAGCCCAGTTCAGCTATTTCTCTGCATCTGTAGAGGCCCCACACTTTCCTATCTCCATATCTATGATCAAATTGACCCTAGGGGGCCCAGCTTAGTGCCAACCTTGCTGTTATTGTTCTTATCCAGCTTAATCAGCAGCTCTTCCTTATAACTCACTTTGTTGACACAAATCCTCTCCATCATCCATTCCTGAATGCTCACAACAGATTATCTAATAGTATTCTGGTAGTACATATCCACTTTCTACCTTGCATACTTATTTCCAATGTATATACATACTTGATCTAATAGAGTACTCACTGAAGACATATTTTAGGACTGATTCATCTTCATTATTCCTAGCACTTAAATAAAAAACTTTCATTATACATCACTAAATGGCCAAAATCCAATATACAATGACACCAAACGCTGGCAAGGATGGAGCAAGACTACAGTGGGAATGCAAAATGGTATAGCACTTTGGAAAGCAATTTGACACTTTCTTATAAAACGAAACATACACTTATCATATAGTCCTACAACTGCACTCCTAGGTATTTATCCAAAGGAGTTAAAAACCATGTCCACACAAAAAGCTGCATATGAATGTTTATAGCAGCTTTATTCATATTACTGAAAAAACCAGGATGTCCTTCACTAGTCTGAGTAGATAAATTAGAGTATATACAGATAATGGGATATTATTCACCACCAAATAATAATAAGCTATCAAAGGATTAGCCCAGATGGGGCAGTGGTAAAGAATCTGCCTGCCAGTGCAAGAGATTCCAGAGATGCAGGTTCAATCTCTGTCTGGGTCAGGAAAATCCCCTGGAGGAGGAAATTGCAATCCACTCCAATATTCTTGCCTGCAGAATCCGATGGTTGGCTACAGTCCATGTGGTTTCAAAGAGTCAGAAATTTTCTGTGTGACTGAGCACAGCACATCACACCATGACAAGACACAGAGGAAACTTAAATGCATATTACTAATACAACTGATAAGGCTTCATACTATATGATTCCAATTATATATGACACCCTAGAAAAGACAAAACTACAGACACATTAAAGAGATCAGTGAGGAGAAGGGATAAATAAGCAGAACACAGAGGAATTTCAGGGTAGCAAAACTATTCTGTTCAATATATAATGGTGGATATGTATCATTATACAGTTATCCAAACCCATAAAATGTACAACATCAAGTGTAAACCTTAATGTAAACTATGGACCTTGGGAGATAATGATATTTCTCCCATTGGTTCATTGATTATAACAAAGTCATCACTCTGGTGGGTATGTTCATAAAGGGCAAGTCTTAGTGTATGTGAGACACAAGGGTATAAGGCAACCTCTATACTTTCCATTTAATTTTACTGTGAATCTAAAACTGCTCCAGAAAATAAAGCCTATTAAAAAAAGAAAACGAAATTTCTCATCTGGTAAGAGCTCAAGAAATGCTTCTTGAATTATTACAAGAGAAACAGTGCTTGGGTGTAGGGGGGATGGACAAAACAAGTAAAGTGGATTAAGAAGTACACACTTAAATAAGTTACAAGCCACAGGGATATAATGTACATAGGGAACATAGTCAGTATTATTGTAACTACTTTCTGTAACGATGGATGGGAACTGGTCTTAGTGCAATGATCATTTCATAATGCATAAAAACATTGAATCACTATGCTGAAACCAATATAATATTGCATGCTAATCATATCTCAAAAAAAACTAAAATAAAAAAGAAATCAATGCTAATATCTGTAATTATCTTTATAAATACAGACTGAATCTAAATGACCTTTACAATTATAAAACTGAATTCTTTAGAACAAAGCAAACAGATGTGAAAGGACAGGAAAAAAATAATCTTTCGTTTCTTATGGTATGAACCTACTGACAAGTAAAGTCAATCAAATTGATGTCCTATGCTGAACTTGTTTAGAGCAATTTAAAAAGTTTAGAGCAATTTTTTTAAAAAATTACAATTTATCACCAAGCTAAACAATGTACTACTGATTTAAACTTCTCATTAAATAGAAATTAGAAATGGTAAAGTTAAATTTTAATTGAAATTTATCTGTTTATAAGACAATTTATTTTTACATTTATTAAAAATTTTATGATGAATTTTAATGAAACTAAAATCACCAACTTATTTCATTTTCTACTTTATAAAGCAAAGGCAATATCAATGTAATAGATTAAATCATAAGTAATACAAATCTCTTCCTAAAAATAAAAATACTAAAAGTGAACTGCAATTTTGAAAACTTCACATGAAGCAAGTCTCATTCACAGCACAATGAATCAGACTGGTACAACAGCTTTGAAAAAAGGGGAAAATCTTCTCTAACAATCATATGGTCTTTTATCTGTCTGGTTACTGGTTTAGCTCAGATGTTGACCTGTCTTCAGTCAAGTATTAAAGCCAACAAAAAACCTACTGTACTTTCTGAAAGATTTAATGTTATTTAAGTGCAATTTTAAAGTTCTTTTGACATCCAGAATCCACAATTAAAGCCCCTAGGGCTTTCTCACCCTTTTAAAACAAGCATACCCTAAACCAAAACAATAATATGTTTATTATGAAACTAAGAACAAACCTTTGAGATAATCCCTGAGGCCAAAAGGAATAAGAATTTTTATGTTTAGATTGTCATAACCACAGAAAAGAACCCATTGTTAATGTTATAAGAAAGTCCGTGCCCATGTGTACTCCCTCCTACTATAATTTTTATGCCACTATTCAAAATTATACTGTTTTAAAATGTTTATATTCATGAAATTCAAAGGATTCATAATGAAATTTATATAACAGAATGACCAATCCCCAATTTATAAATCCTCAAACACTGACTCCTTAGCCACGCTACTGATTCTATCCTTTTCAGTCTTCAACAGCAACTTCCTATCTTCCATCCTACCAAACTTCTTTAAGATCCTTCAAAATATAGCTTCAGTACATACTTTCTACCCTCATCTCCCCCTATTCTACCAATCAACACTCCATATTCTAGCCTCAGGCTCCTAGCTATTCTGAGACTACCAAGCACTTTCATGGGCTCTGTGAGTTAGGAAAACCTATGTTCAAAATATGGCTCCATTATGTTCTACCTACATGATCTCCAGCACAACAGTTAAGCTCTCTGTGCCTCCTCTCCACATGAAAATGGAAGTATTAAAACGCCTGTCTCAAGAGTTGTGGAAATTATGCTTTTAATTAACACAGAGATAGCCAATACAGATATCACAAGCATCCAACCAATCATCTTTCAAAGATGAATAAGACACAAAGTAAACAGCTACTGAAACAAGATTTTAAAGGGAAGTTTTCTTTTTGTTTTGTTTTTTTTAAGAAGGTTTTATTTGTAACAGTCAGAACAATTAAATCTACAGTGGTGGAGTCACACCCTAACAAAAAATCAAAGGGTTGAAACTGGTCTTTTCCTCATTTCCATACTCTCCACTCAACAAAACAGTAAAAAGTGTCAGTGCTCCCACTATTACTTTCAAGATTAATAACTGTTCAAAGTCAGAATGCTGCAATTCATCCTGGCCTACTCTTTCTTAACTCATTTCTTACATGAAATCAGTCATTCAAATACTCTAGCTCTAAAACATTCCTTTTAACTATTTCTTTCAGTTACTACCTACTCTAAATACTCACCCAAATTGCTGCTACTGCCCCTAAACGTGGCTTCCCAGATGACGTTAGTGGTAAAGAACCCACCTACCAATGCAGGAGATGCACGTTTGATCCCTGGGTCGGGAAGATCCCCTGAAGGAGGAAATGGCCACCCATTCCAGGGTATGCGAACCTGATTTTAAGAAAGTCCGTGCCCATGTGTACTCCCTCCTTTTTTTCATGAAATTTTCAAAAAGGATTCATAATGAAATTTATATAACAGAATGACCAATCCCCAATTTATAAATCCTCAAACACTGACTCCTTAGCCACGCTACTGATTCTATCCTTTTCAGTCTTCAACAGCAACTTCCTATCTTCCATCCTACCAAACTTCTTTAAGATCCTTCAAAATATAGCTTCAGTACATACTTTCTACCCTCATCTCCCCCTATTCTACCAATCAACACTCCATATTCTAGCCTCAGGCTCCTAGCTATTCTGAGACTACCAAGCACTTTCATGGGCTCTGTGAGTTAGGAAAACCTATGTTCAAAATATGGCTCCATTATGTTCTACCTACATGATCTCCAGCACAACAGTTAAGCTCTCTGTGCCTCCTCTCCACATGAAAATGGAAGTATTAAAACGCCTGTCTCAAGAGTTGTGGAAATTATGCTTTTAATTAACACAGAGATAGCCAATACAGATATCACAAGCATCCAACCAATCATCTTTCAAAGATGAATAAGACACAAAGTAAACAGCTACTGAAACAAGATTTTAAAGGGAAGTTTTCTTTTTGTTTTGTTTTTTTTAAGAAGGTTTTATTTGTAACAGTCAGAACAATTAAATCTACAGTGGTGGAGTCACACCCTAACAAAAAATCAAAGGGTTGAAACTGGTCTTTTCCTCATTTCCATACTCTCCACTCAACAAAACAGTAAAAAGTGTCAGTGCTCCCACTATTACTTTCAAGATTAATAACTGTTCAAAGTCAGAATGCTGCAATTCATCCTGGCCTACTCTTTCTTAACTCATTTCTTACATGAAATCAGTCATTCAAATACTCTAGCTCTAAAACATTCCTTTTAACTATTTCTTTCAGTTACTACCTACTCTAAATACTCACCCAAATTGCTGCTACTGCCCCTAAACGTGGCTTCCCAGATGACGTTAGTGGTAAAGAACCCACCTACCAATGCAGGAGATGCACGTTTGATCCCTGGGTCGGGAAGATCCCCTGAAGGAGGAAATGGCCACCCATTCCAGTATTCGTCCCTGGAGAATCCCATGGACAGAGGAGCCTGGTGGGCTATATATAGTCCATGGGGTCACAAAGAGTCAGACAAGACTGAGGTGACTAGGCACATACATACAGCCCCTAAAAATGGTTTACCAGCCTGGAGTGTCTCCTGCCGGTATTCCACATCACTATCACAATATTCTGTTCCTCCCTACCAGACAGAGTAAAATCTTAACCTTTACAGTCCAGCTTACAAAGCCCTCATTAACCCAGGTCCAGTCTGTTTTTCAAACCTCATTTCTAGTCTTTCCCCTTGTTTTACTTATAACTGATTAATACCTGCTCCATTCTCATCATGCTCAACATATATCTCTGTGATTTTGTCTTTTGCTACAGACATTCTTCCATCCTCTTTCTACCTGATAAACTCTTATTCATCTTTTAAGACAGTGCGTTCAGTGGTTCAAACTTTACCTCTACTTCTTAATGTTGAATTAACTGTTTTGTTATCTATATTCCTGAAACATTCTATAACTAAATGCCTACATACCTTCACATTAAGTTATAATTACATAATTATCTCCCCCTTTAGAGGATGCACTCATTGAACACAAAGATCACATATTCTCAGCTAGTAAACGGTCACATAGAACAATATTTGGTTCAGAAAATAAACTATGAATCCATGAAGTTAGAAATGCAGCAGAACTGTTCTTTGTCCAACATGATCAGAATCAGTAGTCAATTACTTAGAAAGTCTGTTAAAGAAGGGAAACACATACACATTCAAACATTTTAACTGAAAGCAGATACACTAAGTGTATAGCATTCTCTAATGTAGTAACACATAGTTAAGGTACAGATTTTAATGTGAGTACTGCTTCCTTCTTGTATAAACCATACAAGCTATCTATATTGTTCAGTTTCCATTTTTTTTAAGTACATCAAAGATGTAAGAAGTAGAATCCTTCTAAAGTTCTAAACTTTTCCTAACCTTATGAACTACTTAAATTAATTACAATAACTAGTACAACTAGCATAAGAGGTTTGATTATCAATGCAACCAACTCTATATATAACTGAACTGGCAAGTGAAGTACAGAAGTAAACTACAAAACATCTTTTGATGGACAAGACCTATCAAGCATTCATTAAGCTTCAATCATAGGTCAGTTGACATTACAGGACTGGGAAATATCAGTTATTCCAATGAGTCAATTAAGTAGTCTGGTTAAGTGAGTGTCAAAATACTGCAACTAAAGATAGTCCCTAATGAATATACATATTAGCAGAATCACTTCCAAATTAAATGTTCTGAGCCAGTTTCCTTATCCAATTAAGGAAAAAATGACAATATTGTAACCCTAATATTCTGACCTACTCTTATCTGTCATTCCTACTTCCCACTTCTGGATATGATTTTATCTATGAGCCCTCAGGTGATTCATATCTTCAAACTAATCAATATCACAGCAAAAAAATAAAGCCTTTTTTTTTTCTTGGCCACTTCTATTGGTCTTTCATTTATTTATCTTTGTTCTTTGGCCTGTGTGGGCCTCCCATCACAGTGGCCTCTCTCATCGCAGAGCACCGGTTCTGGGCACATGCACTCCAGAGCTCTGGCTCAGTAGTTGGACACATCTGTCCAGTTGCTCCGCGGCACGTGGGATCTACCCAGGCCAGGAATCGAACCAGTGCCCCTTGCACTGCAAGACGGTGTCCTTACCCACTGGACCACCAGGGAAGCCCAAAACTTGTCTTTTTCAAAATCATGGCTCAACCAAAACTTTTTTCTAGAATCAACATTCCACCTTTCCTCCGTCTTGGTCTATCAGGTTCTTTTAGTTAGCCTACCTGACTGCTTGGATTTGTAACCACGTATTCATGTATTTCTCTGTGACATCTATAATCTTCATGCCCTTTACCATGTGATCAGACTTATGACTAACCACATTGCCTTTAGAATAAACATAAGCTAAGTGTCTTCCTGCTTGCTATCCAACTGCCTGTCCTAAACCAAATAACTAAGTACAGCTATACTTCTATGTAAGGACATGCCCATTCTTGCAGATCTGTTTTCAGTTTATCTTCTCAGTCTATATCCTAACTTTCCTCTTTGCCTTAGTACTCCCAATTCTATCATCTTTTCAGTTAAAATCTATAGCCATTTATGGTTGCTAAGATTACATACAAAGTACAATGAATATAATTAGAATAAAAAAGCAATAGCTCCAAAGCACTAAAAGATACCAGAAAAAGGCTAAATTATGTTCTATACATCTACTTGCTATGATATAATAAATAAACTTAGATATTTTTTAGAAGAGTTTCAATAACAGTTGAAATAAAAGGCTTTCTCGGCTTTTCTCAGTTAATAAAGAAATAAAAAAATTAGAATACTCTATTCCTCAGAAATCTGAACTTTCTAAAAAAATAATCAAATATAAATATTTCAAAGGATAGTAAATGTTATTATTATCATATTGTAAATAAGAAATAAGGTGAGTATAGCTTGGCTTTCAGGCCTGAGAAAAGAATGAAAAGATAATTATTTAACTGGCTTGGTCTTGTTCTACTTTTCATAGTCTGTAAATTCTGTATTATTTCCAAACCTAGAGGAAGCAATAGTAATCATGGCAAGCTTAAAATGCAATATTAACTTTTTTAACTAATTTATAACTATTTCAGACTTTTTAATAGCTCTGAAATCTTATTTAAGAAAAGAAACAGGAGGGACGCTGAAGAGAGAGGGGATTGATGCATGATGATTATGGCAGAAACCAACACAATATTATAATGCAATTATCCTTCAATTAAAGACAAATTTTTTTTAAAAAGATCAAAGAAAGCAGAAATAATACTTTCTTTTGATGAAAGCTTCTTTTTGACTAATCACATAGAAAGAATAAGCACTAAAATTACTTTAACTTCTGATTCCAGAATAACACTGACTAGCAGAAGGTTACCTCAACAGTCAACTACTTCAAAGTATTTTGAAATTACTGCATGCACAGAATCATAAATGATGGCAAACAACAAATGACTTTAATCACAATGGATACAGTTAATATAAATCCTATTTTTATTTTTCTCTTGTTTACTCTTAACACATCTCGGCATCTAGATGATATATACACATACAACCTTCATTCCTAGCTATAAAGTTGCAGTACTTCTATTCAGCATATTTTTCCTAAGACAAAACGTTTATAACTTAAGTATGTCCTTTAGGTACAACAGAAAGAAATTAGGTAAATCCCAGCTAGCAGAACAAAATCTGTCAGAAACTTCTGTATGAGATGTTCTTCTAGGCATCAAAATAATAAAAGCAGAGAGGATAGTACATCAAAACTACAAGCATTAAAAACATACCAATTTCTTCAACTTCTTCCAGGAAATCATTATATTCTCTTAGGCTAGGAAAGTCTTCTTCCCTTTTATTGTATCTTTAAGAGAAGAAAAATAAATGAAAATATTCCATATCACTTGCTTTCAGTATTATCTAACTGGATTGTTTGTTCTTGCCTAACTCATACATGATACCTAAAAGGGGTCTGCTTATGGTGTAAAATAGTTTTCTTGAAAATAGGTCTGTATCTATACCAAGAATGTTGTTCTTAAATTCTTAACACTACAGTAAAAGAATAGAATCAGGAGAGAATGGTACAGCATGTAAAATCCGAAGATAGGAAAAAATAAAGAAAATAGGACACTGAAGAAATGGGAAATGAGTTTTAAACAAGGTCTACCACTGAAATTACGATACTGGGTTTTTTAATACTGTTTATTAGTAAATATTCACTAATTTCCAGAAAGCTAAAAATTAATTCAAAAGACATCTTTCTGTCTTTTCATGACAGTTGTAATCTAGAGTACTACATCAAGAAAAATCTATAAACGATGTGGGGCATTTCTGGCATTCCACTAGTTAAGACTCCGCACTCCCAAAGCAGAAAACAAGGATTCGATCCCTGGCTAAAAACCCACATGGCAAAAAAGAAAAACAAAAATCATAAATAAAAAAAATTCTATAAATAAATAATGTAATGTGCCTGTGAAGAAATAGAAATCAGAGGATTTAATGATAGATGATAAAGAATTTAAGAAAACCTACTTAGGACTAATTCATATTGATGTATGACAGAAATCAACACATGATACGGCTTAAAAAAGAATCTAAGAAAGATTATCTCCTGGAAGTAATCTAAAAAAACAGTAGTTTGGATTATTGATAAAGTACCTAGAAAGATGCTGCTAAAACACTGCTGAACAAAGCTGAAGTGTAGACCACCTAAATAGATAGATAAATAGATAGATCGTTTTAGTTCAGTTACTCAATCATGTCCAACTCTTTGCAACCCCACTCACTGCAGCATGCTAGGCTTCCCTGTCCTTAACCATCTCCCAGAGTTTGCTCAAGCTCATATCCATTGAGTCGGTGATGACATCCAACCATTAAAAACATACCAATTTCTTCAACTTCTTCCAGGAAATCATTATATTCTCTTAGGCTAGGAAAGTCTTCTTCCCTTTTATTGTATCTTTAAGAGAAGAAAAATAAATGAAAATATTCCATATCACTTGCTTTCAGTATTATCTAACTGGATTGTTTGTTCTTGCCTAACTCATACATGATACCTAAAAGGGGTCTGCTTATGGTGTAAAATAGTTTTCTTGAAAATAGGTCTGTATCTATACCAAGAATGTTGTTCTTAAATTCTTAACACTACAGTAAAAGAATAGAATCAGGAGAGAATGGTACAGCATGTAAAATCCGAAGATAGGAAAAAATAAAGAAAATAGGACACTGAAGAAATGGGAAATGAGTTTTAAACAAGGTCTACCACTGAAATTACGATACTGGGTTTTTTAATACTGTTTATTAGTAAATATTCACTAATTTCCAGAAAGCTAAAAATTAATTCAAAAGACATCTTTCTGTCTTTTCATGACAGTTGTAATCTAGAGTACTACATCAAGAAAAATCTATAAACGATGTGGGGCATTTCTGGCATTCCACTAGTTAAGACTCCGCACTCCCAAAGCAGAAAACAAGGATTCGATCCCTGGCTAAAAACCCACATGGCAAAAAAGAAAAACAAAAATCATAAATAAAAAAAATTCTATAAATAAATAATGTAATGTGCCTGTGAAGAAATAGAAATCAGAGGATTTAATGATAGATGATAAAGAATTTAAGAAAACCTACTTAGGACTAATTCATATTGATGTATGACAGAAATCAACACATGATACGGCTTAAAAAAGAATCTAAGAAAGATTATCTCCTGGAAGTAATCTAAAAAAACAGTAGTTTGGATTATTGATAAAGTACCTAGAAAGATGCTGCTAAAACACTGCTGAACAAAGCTGAAGTGTAGACCACCTAAATAGATAGATAAATAGATAGATCGTTTTAGTTCAGTTACTCAATCATGTCCAACTCTTTGCAACCCCACTCACTGCAGCATGCTAGGCTTCCCTGTCCTTAACCATCTCCCAGAGTTTGCTCAAGCTCATATCCATTGAGTCGGTGATGACATCCAACCATTGCATCCTCTGTTGTCCCCTTCTCCTCCTGCCTTCTATTTTTCTCAACATCAGAGAAAATCATTTGTCTAATGAGTTGTTTCAATGAGTTGTCTCTTCACATTAGGTGGCTGAAGTACTGGAGCTTTAGCTTCAGCTTCAGCATTAGTCCTTCCAAAGAATATTCAGGGTTGATTTCCTTTAGGATTGACTGATCTGATTTCCTTCCAGTCCAAAGGACTCTCAAGAGTCTTCTCTAACATCACAGTCTGAAGGCATCAATTCTTTGGCACTCAGTCTACTATGGACCAACTCTCACATCCATACATGATTACTGGAAAAACCATGGCTTTGACTATATGGACCGCTGTCAGCAAGGTGATGTCTCTGCTTTTGAATACGCTGTCTAGGTTTGTCACAGCTTTCCTCCCAAGGAGCAAGCACCTTTTAATTTCAAGGCTGCAGTCACCATTCATAGTGATTCTGGAGCCCAAGAAAATAGTTTGCCACTGTTCACATCTTTTCCCCGTCTATTTGCCACAAAGTGATGGGACCGGATGCCATCATCTTAGTTTTGTGAATGTTGAGTTTTACGCCAGCTTTTTCACTCTCATCTTTCACTTTTATCAAGAGGCTCTTCAGTTCCTCTTCACTTTCTGCCATAAACATGGTATCATCAGCATATCTGAAGTTAATGATATTTATCCTGGCAATCTTCATTCCAGCTTGTGCTTCATTCAGACTGGTTTTTAATGATATTCATATTGATGTATGACAGAAATCAACACATGATACGGCTTAAAAAAGAATCTAAGAAAGATTATCTCCTGGAAGTAATCTAAAAAAACAGTAGTTTGGATTATTGATAAAGTACCTAGAAAGATGCTGCTAAAACACTGCTGAACAAAGCTGAAGTGTAGACCACCTAAATAGATAGATAAATAGATAGATCGTTTTAGTTCAGTTACTCAATCATGTCCAACTCTTTGCAACCCCACTCACTGCAGCATGCTAGGCTTCCCTGTCCTTAACCATCTCCCAGAGTTTGCTCAAGCTCATATCCATTGAGTCGGTGATGACATCCAACCATTGCATCCTCTGTTGTCCCCTTCTCCTCCTGCCTTCTATTTTTCTCAACATCAGAGAAAATCATTTGTCTAATGAGTTGTTTCAATGAGTTGTCTCTTCACATTAGGTGGCTGAAGTACTGGAGCTTTAGCTTCAGCTTCAGCATTAGTCCTTCCAAAGAATATTCAGGGTTGATTTCCTTTAGGATTGACTGATCTGATTTCCTTCCAGTCCAAAGGACTCTCAAGAGTCTTCTCTAACATCACAGTCTGAAGGCATCAATTCTTTGGCACTCAGTCTACTATGGACCAACTCTCACATCCATACATGATTACTGGAAAAACCATGGCTTTGACTATATGGACCGCTGTCAGCAAGGTGATGTCTCTGCTTTTGAATACGCTGTCTAGGTTTGTCACAGCTTTCCTCCCAAGGAGCAAGCACCTTTTAATTTCAAGGCTGCAGTCACCATTCATAGTGATTCTGGAGCCCAAGAAAATAGTTTGCCACTGTTCACATCTTTTCCCCGTCTATTTGCCACAAAGTGATGGGACCGGATGCCATCATCTTAGTTTTGTGAATGTTGAGTTTTACGCCAGCTTTTTCACTCTCATCTTTCACTTTTATCAAGAGGCTCTTCAGTTCCTCTTCACTTTCTGCCATAAACATGGTATCATCAGCATATCTGAAGTTAATGATATTTATCCTGGCAATCTTCATTCCAGCTTGTGCTTCATTCAGACTGGCATTTTGCATAATGTACTCTATATATAAGTTAAATAAGCAGGGTGACAATATACAGACTTGACATACTCTTTTCCCAATTTAGAACCAGTTTGTTGTTGCATGTCTGGTTCTAACTGTCGCTTCTTGTCCTGCATACAGGTTTCTGAGGAGGCAGGTAAGGTAGTCTGGTATTCTGATCTCTTTAAGAATTTTGCATAGGTTGTTGTGATCCACACAGTCTACACTTTAGTGCAGTGAATGAAGAAGTATATGTTTGTCTAGACTTCTCTTACTTTTTCTATGATTCAACAGATGTTGGCAATTTGATTTCTGGTTCCTCTGCCTTTTCTAAATCCAGCTTGTACAAGTGGAAGTTCTTGGTTCATGTATTGTTGAAGCCTAGTTTGGATGATTTTGAGCATTACTTTGCTAGTGTGTGAAATGAGTGCAATGGTATGGTAGTTTGAATATTCCTTGGCATTGCCCTTCTTCAGAATTGGAACGAAAACTGATCTTTACAAGTCCTGTGGCTGCTGCTGAGTTTTCCAAATTTGGTAGCATATTGACTTAAACAGTATCATCTTTTAGGATTTGAAATAGCTCAGCTGGTATTCCATAACTTCCACTAGCTTCATTCACAGTGATGCTTCCTAAGACCCACTTGACTTCGCACTCCAAGATGTCTAGGCGAGTGATCACACCATGATAGATATTAATTCTAACCCTAACCTAAAATGCAATAGGTGGCTTACAGCAAAAGCATAGATAAAATTCAAAACTATTAAAAAAGAGTAAAAGAAATAAATATAGAGTAAAAAAACATGCTAGAAATATTTATGTACCCCCCCCCTCAACACACAGAGATGTACCAAAATAAATTGTAGCTAACCCTGATTTTCTCTAACAGCTTTCAATCTTAACATAAATGTTACCTCCTCAGACCTTACCTAATATCACTGACTGACAACAATATTCAGTCCCTAACTTCACAGCATTTTCCTCAATTTATCATTTGTTTTGTTTGCCTATTTTAAGGCTATCCAAGCTACTATCCTGTAAACATTATAAGAGCAATGTTTGTAGCTATTATACTCATTTCATATTCTGTGTGTGTGTGTGTGTTTCGTATACTACCAAATACCTTCTACAGATTCAATGTGATCCCTGTCAAACTACCAATGACATTTTTCACAGAGCCACACCAAAGAATAACACAGTTCATATGGAAACACAAAAGACCCCAAACTGCCAAAGCAAGCCTGAGAAAGAAAAATGGAGCTGGAGGAATCAGCCTCCCTAACTTCAGACTCTACTACAAAGCAACAGTCCTCAAGACAGTATGGTACTGGCACAAACCCAGAAATAGAGACCAATGGAACAAGATCAAGAACTCAGAGAGAAACCCACGCACCTATGGGTACATTATTTTTGACAAAGGAGGCGAAACTATAAAATAGGACAAAGACAGCCTCTTCAACAAATGGTACTGGGAAAATTAGACAGCTACATGCAAAAAAAATGAAGTTGAAACATTCTCTGGCACAATACACAAAAATAAACTCAAAGTGGATTAAAGACCTAAACGTAAGACCAGAAACCATCAAACTCTTAGAGGAGAATATAGGCAAAACCCTCAAGGACATCAATCAAAGCAAGATCTTCCATGACCCACCTACTAGAATCGCAGAACTAAAAACAAAAATAAACATGTGGGACCTCATGAAACTTAAAAGCTTTTGTATAGCAAAAGAAATTACAAAAAAAGTGAACAGACAGCCTACAGAATTAACAGACAAAGACTTCAGCTCCAAAATCTACAAGTAACTCAGACAACTCAACACCGGAAAAATGAACAACCCAATCAAAAAATGAGAAGAAGACCTAAAGAGACACCTCTCCAAAGAGGACATACAGATGGCCAAAAAATGCATGGAACGATGCTCCACCTCGCTTATCATTAGAGAAATGCAAATCAAAACTACAATGAGATATCACCTCACACCTGTCAGAATGGCCATTATCAGCAAATCAACAGACAATAAAGGCTGGAGAGGGTCGGGAGAAAAGGGAACACTCTTGCATTGCTGGTAGGAATGTAAATTGATATAGCCGCTATAGAGGACAGTACGGAGATTCTTTAAATTACTAAAAATAGAAGCACCCTACGACCCAGCAATCCCACTATTAGGCTTACATCCTGATGAAATCAAAACTGAAAGAGACACCTGTACCCCAATGTTCATTGCAGCTCTCTATACAATAGCTAGAACATGGACGCGACCTAGATATCCATCAACGAATGAAAGGATGAAGAAACATTGGTACATATATACACTGCTAAAAAAGAAAATGGAGGCTGGAGGAATCAGCCTCCCTAACTTCAGACTCTACTACAAAGCAACAGTCCTCAAGACAGTATGGTACTGGCACAAACCCAGAAATAGAGACCAATGGAACAAGATCAAGAACTCAGAGAGAAACCCACGCACCTATGGGTACATTATTTTTGACAAAGGAGGCGAAACTATAAAATAGGACAAAGACAGCCTCTTCAACAAATGGTACTGGGAAAATTAGACAGCTACATGCAAAAAAAATGAAGTTGAAACATTCTCTGGCACAATACACAAAAATAAACTCAAAGTGGATTAAAGACCTAAACGTAAGACCAGAAACCATCAAACTCTTAGAGGAGAATATAGGCAAAACCCTCAAGGACATCAATCAAAGCAAGATCTTCCATGACCCACCTACTAGAATCGCAGAACTAAAAACAAAAATAAACATGTGGGACCTCATGAAACTTAAAAGCTTTTGTATAGCAAAAGAAATTACAAAAAAAGTGAACAGACAGCCTACAGAATTAACAGACAAAGACTTCAGCTCCAAAATCTACAAGTAACTCAGACAACTCAACACCGGAAAAATGAACAACCCAATCAAAAAATGAGAAGAAGACCTAAAGAGACACCTCTCCAAAGAGGACATACAGATGGCCAAAAAATGCATGGAACGATGCTCCACCTCGCTTATCATTAGAGAAATGCAAATCAAAACTACAATGAGATATCACCTCACACCTGTCAGAATGGCCATTATCAGCAAATCAACAGACAATAAAGGCTGGAGAGGGTCGGGAGAAAAGGGAACACTCTTGCATTGCTGGTAGGAATGTAAATTGATATAGCCGCTATAGAGGACAGTACGGAGATTCTTTAAATTACTAAAAATAGAAGCACCCTACGACCCAGCAATCCCACTATTAGGCTTACATCCTGATGAAATCAAAACTGAAAGAGACACCTGTACCCCAATGTTCATTGCAGCTCTCTATACAATAGCTAGAACATGGACGCGACCTAGATATCCATCAACGAATGAAAGGATGAAGAAACATTGGTACATATATACAATGGAGTACTTCTCAGCTGTAAAAAGAAATGCAGAAGAATCAGCCCTAATGAGATGGCTGGATCTAGAACCTATCATAAAAAGTGCAGTAAGTCAAAAAGAGAAAGACAAGTACAGTATACTAACACATATATATCGGATCTAGTAAGAGGGTAATGGTAACACACGCAGTGAAGCGATGGAAAAACAGACATAGAGAACAGACATACAGACACTGTGGGGAATGAACAATGGGTGGGAGGCATAGAGGGAGTAATATGGAAACCTATACTATCATATAGGTGAAAAAGATAGCTATTGTCATTGTGCTGTGGAATAGGAGATCCTGCAGGGACGCAGTGTGACAGCCTGGAGGGGCTAGATTGGGGGACTGGCAGGCGGGAGGGTGCCAGGGATATGTATATGACTGATCTGGGAACATACATGTCTGTGAACAACAAAACTCTGTAACAATACAAAAAAAATTTTAAATTTTTAAAAAAAGAACTGAGGTTCTGCAAGCCACATAGAGCAGCTAAAATATATTTTCAATAAAAAAGATTTACTCTTCTTTAACAAAGGCTAGACAAGATTATGGAGTTCTCTCAGAACTTAATAAATGGTTAACATTGAACAATTGCATAGATCAATTTTTACATATTATTTGCCAAACTGTCTACATTTCTACGAGTAAATAATTACATCAATTATAGAAATAATTAAAGCCCTCTTTGTGAACTCAGTCATTCAAGAAATAAAATTACCAAAATGCATGGAACGATGCTCCACCTCGCTTATCATTAGAGAAATGCAAATCAAAACTACAATGAGATATCACCTCACACCTGTCAGAATGGCCATTATCAGCAAATCAACAGACAATAAAGGCTGGAGAGGGTCGGGAGAAAAGGGAACACTCTTGCATTGCTGGTAGGAATGTAAATTGATATAGCCGCTATAGAGGACAGTACGGAGATTCTTTAAATTACTAAAAATAGAAGCACCCTACGACCCAGCAATCCCACTATTAGGCTTACATCCTGATGAAATCAAAACTGAAAGAGACACCTGTACCCCAATGTTCATTGCAGCTCTCTATACAATAGCTAGAACATGGACGCGACCTAGATATCCATCAACGAATGAAAGGATGAAGAAACATTGGTACATATATACAATGGAGTACTTCTCAGCTGTAAAAAGAAATGCAGAAGAATCAGCCCTAATGAGATGGCTGGATCTAGAACCTATCATAAAAAGTGCAGTAAGTCAAAAAGAGAAAGACAAGTACAGTATACTAACACATATATATCGGATCTAGTAAGAGGGTAATGGTAACACACGCAGTGAAGCGATGGAAAAACAGACATAGAGAACAGACATACAGACACTGTGGGGAATGAACAATGGGTGGGAGGCATAGAGGGAGTAATATGGAAACCTATACTATCATATAGGTGAAAAAGATAGCTATTGTCATTGTGCTGTGGAATAGGAGATCCTGCAGGGACGCAGTGTGACAGCCTGGAGGGGCTAGATTGGGGGACTGGCAGGCGGGAGGGTGCCAGGGATATGTATATGACTGATCTGGGAACATACATGTCTGTGAACAACAAAACTCTGTAACAATACAAAAAAAATTTTAAATTTTTAAAAAAAGAACTGAGGTTCTGCAAGCCACATAGAGCAGCTAAAAATATATTTTCAATAAAAAAGATTTACTCTTCTTTAACAAAGGCTAGACAAGATTATGGAGTTCTCTCAGAACTTAATAAATGGTTAACATTGAACAATTGCATAGATCAATTTTTACATATTATTTGCCAAACTGTCTACATTTCTACGAGTAAATAATTACATCAATTATAGAAATAATTAAAGCCCTCTTTGTGAACTCAGTCATTCAAGCATTGGCACTTACATCTTTAGCACTTTTTTCCGAATTTCAACTTCCTTATCAACAGTAGGATCTTCAAAGAGCTGAACTCTAAAGTTGCTCTTTCGAAGTGGAGTGCCACACTCAGGACAATTTCCAGCTCCTCTTAGAAAGAGTAAATCGACACAACTTTCACACCTGTTAGGGAGAAAAATACAACATATCTTTTAAGCTAGTATTCAAATCAGCAGTAAGTCTATATACAGTTTGCCTTTTTTGGTTTTGGTGTTTGTTTGAGGGTAGGAAGGGCACAGGAAAAATAATCATTGCTACTTAAAGTCATTTTATAAACCTTCTGGAAAAGAGTTCATTTTTATTTGGAGCCTACTTCAGACACAGGTATCCCAAGGGTCACCAGTATAGTTTTACAAATGAAACAAATATACAAATTTTGATCTGGGGTCTCAGATTCAGATAGCAGGACAGGGAGAAGTCAAAGAGGCATGTAGAAGAGCAGTCTAGGGTCAAGTCCACTCTTAGTCCAGTATCACACTCAGACCTAACTGGGACCTACACTTTAAATACCCCTACACACCATAATAACTAAAACAAAGAATTTTCTCACACTTTCAGCCTTGTAAGGAAGTTCTTTAAAGTTCAATAAGCAACTGAATCAGTGGAAGTTACTCAGAAAAGAGAGGTGGCAGCTGAAGGAGGCTCTTCAGACAGAGGATAAAGAACTAAGAATGACTCAATATATGTGGACGAAGGAGAAAATCACCACCGCTTCTGCCCTGAAAAATCCTTGAAAGGATGGATACTTATAAAATCTTTAATCAGTTAATGCTGGCTGCCCTAAATCCACCAAAGTGACTGCCCAGGCAAGCCAAGTCTCCCAAATGCCTGCATCCCTTTTTTTCCTCTCTTCTCTGGTATTACAATTTGGGGAAGAGCTTAGAACTTCTTAGAAGTCTTAAGTTGGAAAAGAAACGAGCTGGCAAGGTTAACCCTCTGTAGGAGATACCTGGGGAACTGACAGTGTCAGTCTAATCATCTCTGCCCTCCCTGTTCTGCCCTAGAAGATCCATCCTACAAATGAGACTAGCAAGTGAAAGGCTGACCAGGAGCAAGCAGCTGCTTCAGCCTGTGGGCCTTAAAGTTACAGGCTCCTGGGAATTCAGGATGCAGTGTTGGAACTAAGGATGCAACTACAACAGTAGGATTTTGAACTCTAAAGTTGCTCTTTCAAGTGGAGTGCCACACTCAGGACAATTTCCAGCTCCTCTTAGAAAGAGTAAATCGACACAACTTTCACACCTGTTAGGAGAAAAATACAACATATCTTTTAAGCTAGTATTCAAATCAGCAGTAAGTCTATATACAGTTTGCCTTTTTTGGTTTTGGTGTTTGTTTGAGGGTAGGAAGGGCACAGGAAAAATAATCATTGCTACTTAAAGTCATTTTATAAACCTTCTGGAAAAGAGTTCATTTTTATTTGGAGCCTACTTCAGACACAGGTATCCCAAGGGTCACCAGTATAGTTTTACAAATGAAACAAATATACAAATTTTGATCTGGGGTCTCAGATTCAGATAGCAGGACAGGGAGAAGTCAAAGAGGCATGTAGAAGAGCAGTCTAGGGTCAAGTCCACTCTTAGTCCAGTATCACACTCAGACCTAACTGGGACCTACACTTTAAATACCCCTACACACCATAATAACTAAAACAAAGAATTTTCTCACACTTTCAGCCTTGTAAGGAAGTTCTTTAAAGTTCAATAAGCAACTGAATCAGTGGAAGTTACTCAGAAAAGAGAGGTGGCAGCTGAAGGAGGCTCTTCAGACAGAGGATAAAGAACTAAGAATGACTCAATATATGTGGACGAAGGAGAAAATCACCACCGCTTCTGCCCTGAAAAATCCTTGAAAGGATGGATACTTATAAAATCTTTAATCAGTTAATGCTGGCTGCCCTAAATCCACCAAAGTGACTGCCCAGGCAAGCCAAGTCTCCCAAATGCCTGCATCCCTTTTTTTCCTCTCTTCTCTGGTATTACAATTTGGGGAAGAGCTTAGAACTTCTTAGAAGTCTTAAGTTGGAAAAGAAACGAGCTGGCAAGGTTAACCCTCTGTAGGAGATACCTGGGGAACTGACAGTGTCAGTCTAATCATCTCTGCCCTCCCTGTTCTGCCCTAGAAGATCCATCCTACAAATGAGACTAGCAAGTGAAAGGCTGACCAGGAGCAAGCAGCTGCTTCAGCCTGTGGGCCTTAAAGTTACAGGCTCCTGGGAATTCAGGATGCAGTGTTGGAACTAAGGATGCAACTAAAGCTGTAGCTTGATTCATAACCTTTAAATACGTAAACATATTGGTATATAGTCCTCTGGCTTTAGTACTATCCCAACTCCGTATATTAGGACCACCAAATAGCTCCTTTCTAAGCATTATTTGAAATTATTTATTTCTTTATGTGTAACCCCCATGAAAATGGAGGGCAGGAATTTGGCCTATCTTGTTCTACATCACCAAATACAGGAAAAAGATAAATCTAATAAATAAGGGAAAAGTTGATCTCTTTCAAATATGTAGTTCACTTATGGAAATAATGATACAGAGAAATAAAAACATTTGACGTTGGCTACTAGCAAAATTTTTACAGGTTCAGGGGCTCACAGTTTTGGAATAAGACTTTCCAAGTGATAGGCCTGAATCTGGTATAATGTTACAGAATAAATCACAAGATCTTAGCATTTATTTGGCTATTTGTTTATTTGGTTGCAACAGGTCTTAGTTGCAGCATATGGGGTCTTGTTCCCTGACCAGAGATGGAACTTGGAGCCCCTGCATTGGAAGCATAGTGTCTTAACTGCTGGACCACCAGGGAAGTCCCTAGCTGTTTTTCTAATACAGGAGAAATTTGTCTTGATTAGAATGAATGTTAGCAAAAGGGAATGTAAATCCAGTATGATGAGAATAAAATTATCTGTCCAAAATAATTTTACAGGATGGAATTACTTTAGTAATGTCCACTTAAAGATATGGTATATGAACTCTCTTTGAGAAATAAGGTATCATAAGCTTAGTGGTAAATATTACATCTTCAAAAGAAAAGAACTACACAAAATAAAGTATGAAATAAAATATATTAGTTTCTGGATAAGAGTCCCAAATAACAAAAGCCTGGTGTTAGCACCTAGAAAGAATCATGACCCTATATGGATATGATAACAAATCATGTTAAAATTTCATTCTTCATGATTATCAAAAAAGTCAAAAACTGCAGTCAAGTGCATGTTGGGATTCCCTGGTGGCTCAGATAGTAAAGAATCTATTTGCCAAAGCAGAAGATGCAGTAGACATGGGTTTGATCCTTGGGTTGGGAAGATCCCCTGGAGGAGGAAACAGCAACCCACTCCCGTGTTTTTGCCCGGAGAAATACACGAACAGAGGAGCCTGGAGGGCTACAGTCCACAGGATCACAAAGAGTCAGACACAACTAAGCAACTAACACATTAGTAAAATACTAACACTGACCTCTACATATTTCAACCTTAAAACGGGGCAAGGAGAGAATCCATCAAAAACAGAGGTTAAAAATAGTTTTCTTTATTTTTTTTGTAACCCCATGAAAATGGAGGGCAGGAATTTGGCCTATCTTGTTCTACATCACCAAATACAGGAAAAAGATAAATCTAATAAATAAGGGAAAAGTTGATCTCTTTCAAATATGTAGTTCACTTATGGAAATAATGATACAGAGAAATAAAAACATTTGACGTTGGCTACTAGCAAAATTTTTACAGGTTCAGGGGCTCACAGTTTTGGAATAAGACTTTCCAAGTGATAGGCCTGAATCTGGTATAATGTTACAGAATAAATCACAAGATCTTAGCATTTATTTGGCTATTTGTTTATTTGGTTGCAACAGGTCTTAGTTGCAGCATATGGGGTCTTGTTCCCTGACCAGAGATGGAACTTGGAGCCCCTGCATTGGAAGCATAGTGTCTTAACTGCTGGACCACCAGGGAAGTCCCTAGCTGTTTTTCTAATACAGGAGAAATTTGTCTTGATTAGAATGAATGTTAGCAAAAGGGAATGTAAATCCAGTATGATGAGAATAAAATTATCTGTCCAAAATAATTTTACAGGATGGAATTACTTTAGTAATGTCCACTTAAAGATATGGTATATGAACTCTCTTTGAGAAATAAGGTATCATAAGCTTAGTGGTAAATATTACATCTTCAAAAAGAAAAGAACTACACAAAATAAAGTATGAAATAAAATATATTAGTTTCTGGATAAGAGTCCCAAATAACAAAAGCCTGGTGTTAGCACCTAGAAAGAATCATGACCCTATATGGATATGATAACAAATCATGTTAAAATTTCATTCTTCATGATTATCAAAAAAGTCAAAAACTGCAGTCAAGTGCATGTTGGGATTCCCTGGTGGCTCAGATAGTAAAGAATCTATTTGCCAAAGCAGAAGATGCAGTAGACATGGGTTTGATCCTTGGGTTGGGAAGATCCCCTGGAGGAGGAAACAGCAACCCACTCCAGTGTTTTTGCCTGGAGAAATACACGAACAGAGGAGCCTGGAGGGCTACAGTCCACAGGATCACAAAGAGTCAGACACAACTAAGCAACTAACACATTAGTAAAATACTAACACTGACCTCTACATATTTCAACCTTAAAACGGGGGCAAGGGAGAGAATCCATCAAAAAAACAGAGGTTAAAAACTTCCTAAAAGAGAGAAGAAAGACCAAAATCATCATTATTCAAGATCAACAAAACCCCAGAAAACTCACTTGGGATTGGGAAGACTGGGAGTGGTCAATTTCTCTTAATCTTTGTGGTTGGAGGAAATTAAATCCAACCAGAGAAACTGAAAATGAGTATACCTTAGAGTATAGGCCCTATACACACACTAATCTTGTGTTGAACCATGGTTATGAAACCCTTCATCAAATCCTCTGGGGTTGGGGCACATGACTTTCTAAGGTAGGAGCCCTCTGTGTTCCCCTGTGCCTGGTAAAGCAATAAAGCTATCTTTTTCTACTTTAAAAAAAGAAAAAACTGAGCATAGTATGTAACTACACTGAAGATATTTATAGGCAAGGAGACATGTGAAATACTCAAAACCAATGAGCTATTATATACAATATAATATTTTATACAGTATTTCAAGGTCTTGGAGAGCAGACTCACTCAGTATTTAGTTAAAAAGGCAATAAAGGGGCTTCCCCTGGTGGTCCAGTGGACAAGGACACCGCCTTGAAGTGCAAGGGGCGCCGGTTCGATCCCTGGCCTGAGAAGATCCCACGTGCCCAGAGCAGCTGGACTTATGTGTCCAATCACCGAGCCAGAGCTCTGGAGCACATGCACCCAGAGCCGGCGCTCTGCGACAACAGACGCCACAACAGACAACAGACGCCACAACAGACGCCACCACGATGGGAGGCCCGCAGGAGCCAAAGAACAAAGACAGATGAAAAAACAGAGAAATGAAAGACCAACAGAAGTGGCTCACCCGCCCCACTCCCTCCCCAACCCGACTCCCGCCCAGAATAAAAAAAAAAAAAAAAAATCTTAAAAAAAAAAAAAGGCAATAAAGAATGCTTTAATATTTCTAAAAGTCATATTATAATTTAAGACATATTATTTGTTGTCACAATCAGTTCTGCGTCTGCAGTTCTAATATACCTTAAATCATAAAAATTTCAACAGCATTAAAGATATTTTCAAATAATCTATTTTCCCATACAACTTTTCCCTTTCAGATATTAACTGCTAAAAGAACAAATAATTATTTTTTAAAAGCTCAAATATAGAAGCATATAGAGAAAAAACTCAAAGTTCTACTTCATTGTATTCTACATCTTACTTCTACATGTTACATACAACTGTCAAGTTCTGTGTTTATGTGGCCAGATCTTTTTCTATACATTTGCAAAATATGTACGTACAAATTATATACATGAAAACTAGTCTTATAAAAAAAGAACAGAAGAAAACATTCCTAATTGCTAGTTTACTTCATGTGGCAGCACAACAACCAAAAGACAGTTATGTGGCCAATCTTTGCCTCCAAGAGTGCTAGGAACTTTTTCAAAGAAAATCTTATACTCTGCAGAACATAGGAAAATTTGCTGAAAAAGCTCAAATGCTGGGTTATTACCCCTTCCCAAAGATGTTTTTACGGTTTTCTTTTGTTTTTAAAAATGGTGCCTGCCCTCTTTTCTCTCTGAGCAACTTATTTTTAGATTTTATACTTTTCTATCAAGAATATTCAACTGCTTATATTCCTCTGCCATGATTTTCAATCAACTTGTTTCTTTACGTTTTCAAGAGCAAACAAGTCAATTAAAAATCTTGACAAAGACTAGATTTAAAAAACCTAACATAATACTTAAGGGTGAGAAACTAGAAATTTTCCACCTAAAATCAAGTAAAAAGCAAGACTGTATCTTTTCACTATTCTTTTTCAGCATGACAGTAGAAGTCTAGGCTGATGTAGTAAGACAGGAAAAGGAAATAAAAGATAGGCTGGCCAAAAAAAAAAAAAAAAAACACAGAGCTCTCTTTGCTCACAGAAGACATGATCATCTATATAGAAAATCCAAAAGAATCAACGAAAAAACTCTTGGAATTAATAAGTGACTATAGTAAGGCTGGTATATACAAAATACAATATACAAAAGTTTATTGCTTTCCTAAGTATCACATCAATGAACAAGTGCAATCTGAAATTAAAAACAATTACCATTTGTGCTAGCTCCCCAAAATTTGAACTTTTAAGTATAAATCTAACAAAATATGTATATGAAAAAACTACAGACTCAGTATTTTGAGTTCTCAGTTTTTACCATCTTAATCTATAGATTCAATGCAATTCCAATGAAACTGCCAGCAAGTTACTCTATGGATATCAATGAACTGATTCTAAAAGTTCACATAAAAAAAGCAAAAGGTTGGAACAGGTACCTTAATACTAAGGAGAAGAACATAGTTGGAAAACTGATGCTACCCAACTTAAGACTTACTACAAAACTACAATAATCAACACAGTGTGGTGCTGGTAAAAGAACAGATGAACAAACCAATGGAGCAAAACAGCACAAAAATATACCCACATAAATATAGTCTAATAAATATAGTCAGTTGATCCTTGATAAAAGAGCAAAGGCAACACATGAAGCAAATAGTCTCTTCAACAAACTGGACATCCACATGGGAAAAAAATACATCTATACATTCACTTCCTTAAAAAATTAACTTCAAACTTAACACACAAGCCTAAACGAAAATGTAAAACTATAAAACTCCTAGAACCTAATCTAGGATAAAAGCTGTATGACTTAGGGTATGGTGATGACTTTATAGATACAACACCAAAGGCATGATCCATGAAAGATATAACTGATAAGCTAGATCTTTTTTTAATTTTGGCCTCTTTTATTGGTTTTTTATTTATTTATTTATTTATTTTCATCCATGTTTATTCTTTGACTGTGTGGGTCTCCCATTGCAGTTGCCTCTCTCACTACAGAGCAACAGCTCTGGGCACATGCACTCCAGAGCGCTGGCTCATAATTAGACACACCGGTATTCCACAGCATGTGGAATCTCGCCAGGCCAGGGGTCGAACCAGTGCCCCTTGCACTGCAAGGCAGACTCTTTACCCACTGGACCACCAGGGAAGCCCTAGATTACTTTTAAAATCTGAAAATTCTGCTCTATTAAAGGCGATGTCAAGAGAAAAAACACACACCTGATAAAAGACTGGTACCTAAAATACACAGGAAAAAAAAAAAACTCTTAAAAAATGGACCAAAACTCTTAACAGACGATTCACCAAACAAAATACACACATACCTCATTTTACTGAGCTCTGCTTTATTCCACTTCACAGATACTATGGTTTTTATAAATTGAAGGGCTGTGGCAACTCTGCATTGTCAGAGTTAACATTTTTTAGTAATAGAGTTTTTTTTTTTTACATTTATTTATTTATTTATTTAGGGTGGGGTGGGGAGGGAGGGGGCGGGGGGGCCACTTCTATTGGTCATTCATTTATCTATTTTCATCCATGTTTGTTCTTTGGCCCGTGTGGGCCTCCCATCGCAGTGGCCTCTGTTCTGGCAGAGCACCGGCTCTGGGCGCATGCGCTCCAGAGCTCGGGCTCGGTAATTGGACACATCGGTCCAGCCGCTCCGCGGCACGTGGGATCTTCCCAGGCCAGGGATCAAACCAGCGGACCTTGCCCTGCAAGGCGGTGTCCTTACCCACTGGACCACCAGGGAAGCCTGTAATAGAGTATTTTTTAATTAAGGCATGTACTGTTTTTAGACACAGTGCTACTGCACACTTAGACTACAATGCAGAGTAAACATAACTTTTATATGCACATTGGGAAACCAAAAAAATTATCGTGACTCATTTTACTGCAATATTCACTTCAATGCAGTGGTCTGGAACTGAACCCACATTATCTCCAAGGTATTGTTGCTGTTCAGTTGCTCATTTATGTCCAGCTCTGCAACCTCATGGACTGCAGCACATCAGGTTTCCCTGTCCTTCTCCATCTCCCAGTTTGCTCAAAATAAGTCCACTGAGTTGGTGATGCCATCCAAACATCTCATCCCGTGTTGTCCCCTTCTCCTCCTGCCCTCAATTTTTCCCAGCATCAGGGTCTTTTCCAATGACTTGGCTCTTCCCATTAGGTAGCCAAAGTATTGGAGCATCAGCTTCAACATCAGTCCTTTCAATGAATACTCAAGGTTGATTTCCTTTAGGATTGACTGATTTGATCTCCTTGCCATCCAAGGCACTCTCAAGAGTCTTCTCCAGCACAATTCAAAGGCATCAATTCTTTGGTGCTCAGACTTTTTTATTGTCTGGCTTTCACACATGTACATGATTGAAAAGTTCTTTAGGCGATGTCAAGAGAAAACACACACCTGAAAAAAGACTGGTACCTAAAATACACAGGAAAAAAAACTCTTAAAAAATGGACCAAAACTCTTAACAGACGATTCACCAAACAAAATACACACATACCTCATTTTACTGAGCTCTGCTTTATTCCACTTCACAGATACTATGGTTTTTATAAATTGAAGGGCTGTGGCAACTCTGCATTGTCAGAGTTAACATTTTTTAGTAATAGAGTTTTTTTTTTTTACATTTATTTATTTATTTATTTAGGGTGGGGTGGGGGGGAGGGGGGGGCCACTTCTATTGGTCATTCATTTATCTATTTTCATCCATGTTTGTTCTTTGGCCCGTGTGGGCCTCCCATCGCAGTGGCCTCTGTTCTGGCAGAGCACCGGCTCTGGGCGCATGCGCTCCAGAGCTCGGGCTCGGTAATTGGACACATCGGTCCAGCCGCTCCGCGGCACGTGGGATCTTCCCAGGCCAGGGATCAAACCAGCGGACCTTGCCCTGCAAGGCGGTGTCCTTACCCACTGGACCACCAGGGAAGCCTGTAATAGAGTATTTTTTAATTAAGGCATGTACTGTTTTTAGACACAGTGCTACTGCACACTTAGACTACAATGCAGAGTAAACATAACTTTTATATGCACATTGGGAAACCAAAAAAATTATCGTGACTCATTTTACTGCAATATTCACTTCAATGCAGTGGTCTGGAACTGAACCCACATTATCTCCAAGGTATTGTTGCTGTTCAGTTGCTCATTTATGTCCAGCTCTGCAACCTCATGGACTGCAGCACATCAGGTTTCCCTGTCCTTCTCCATCTCCCAGTTTGCTCAAAATAAGTCCACTGAGTTGGTGATGCCATCCAAACATCTCATCCCGTGTTGTCCCCTTCTCCTCCTGCCTTCAATCTTTTCTAGCATCAGTGTCTTTTCCTGTGAGTTGGCTCTTCACATCAGGTAGCCAAAGTATTGGAGTTTCAGCTTCAACATCAGTCCTTTCAATGAATATTCAGAGTTGATTTCCTTTAGGATTGACTGATTTGATCTCCATGCTGTCCAAGGGACTCTCAAGAGTCTTCTCCAGCACAATTCAAAGGCATCAATTCTTTGGTGCTCAGACTTTTTTATTGTCTGGCTTTCACACATGTACATGATTACTAGAAAAACCATAGCTCTGACTATATGGAACTTTGTTGGCAAGATGATGTCTCCACTTTTTAAGGCATTGTCCAGGTTTGTCATAGCTTTTCTTCCAAAGAGCAAGCATCTTTTAATTTCATGGCTGCAGTCACCATCCACAGTGATTTTAGAGCACAAGAAAATAAAGTCTGTCACTGTTTCCACTGTGACAGATGGAAATAAGCACATGAACAGATGTTCCACATAATATGGCATAAGAGAAACGCAAATTAAAATGACAATGAAATATACACTAACACCTATTAAAACGGCCAAAATGCGAAACCCGAACAACACCAAATGTTGACAAGTATGTGGTACAACAGGTACTCTCATACACTGCTGTTGGGGATGCAAAATGGTACAGTCACTTTGGAAGAGTTTGATGGTTGGGCTTCCCCTCATGGTCCAGTGGGTAAGGACACCGCCTTGCAGTTCAAGAGACACCGGTTCCATCCCTGGCCTGGGAAGATCCCACGTGCAGCGGAGCGGCTGGACTGATGTGTCCAATTACCGAGCCAGAGCTCTAGGGCACATGTGCCCAGAGCTGGCGCTCTGCGATGACAGAGGCCACCACGATGAGAGGCCCACAGGAGCCAAAGAACAAAGACGGATGAAAATAGAGAAATGAAAGACCAACAGAAATGGCCCGCCCATCCCCCTCCCTCCCCACCCCACCCCCCAGAAGATAAATAAATAAATGTTTTTTAAAAAAAGAAAAAAAAGAATTTGATGGTTATTTATGAGATAAAGCATTTTCTTACCATACAATCCAGCCATTATGCTCCCTGGCATTTAACTAAAAAAGTTGAAAACTACAACCACCCAAACACCTGCACAGTTTTTTATACAATCTTTGTTCATGATTCCCAAAACTTGGACACAACCAAGATGTCCTTCAGTAGATAAATGGATACATAAACTGTGATATATACAGACAACAGAATACTTTTTTAAACATTTATTTGATGTTTCTATTTATTTATTTTCATCCATCCATTTATTATTTGGCCTTTCTGGGTCTCCCATTGCAGTGGCCTCTCTCTCTGCATAGCACCAGCTCTGGGTGCATGCACCCCAGAGCGCTGGCCCATAACTGGACACACCTGCCCAGCCGCTCTGTGGCACATGGGATCCTCCTGGGCCAGTGATAAAACCGGTGCCCCCTGTACTGCAAGGCGGACTCCCCACCCACTGGACCACCAGGGAAGTCCCAGACAACAGAATATTATTCACCACTAAAAACAAATAACCATGAAGCTACAAAAAAACATGAGAGAAGCTTAAAGGTGTATTACTAAGTGAAAGAAGCTAATTTGAAAAGCCTACATAGATTTCAGCTGTAAGACATCTTAGAAAAGACAAAGTATGTAGACAGTACACCTGATCTTAGCCAAAAGGCTGAGAAGCAATTACTGAGACAATCAAAAGATCATGGGCTATGGTGGAGGGAGAAAGGAAGGGATAGGCAGAGCACAGAGGAACTTAGGTCATTATGAACATAGGCCATTATACTTTTGTCCAAACCCAGAGAATGTATACCACCACAAAAGAATCCTAAGTAAACTATGGATTTTGAGTGATAATGACGTGTCAATATAGGTTCATCCTTGCTTTAAAAAAAAAAAGAAAACTTCTCTACCTCCCTCTAAATTTTGTTGTAAATCTGAAACTGCCCTAAAACAATTCATTCTAAAAAATAAATCATTATCTTTGGTTTTAAAAGAAAAAATGCTATCAGTGTTTGCTCACAATTTATTAACATTTTCATTTAGTCATTTTAAATATCCAACAAACACTAAGGAAAAGCAATTAATAAAATAAACAAGCTTGAGATTTGTTCCTCAGATTGTTTTAAAACTTGTCTCAACTGTCTTAACTATAAAAGCCATAATAATCCCTAAATTAACCATCTTCCAGAAATGTTAACTCAAATGAGAGGACATATGTGAAACCACTATGAAAAATTACCTACATCTCCTAAGATCATGCCATAGAAATTTTTTATTCGAGAATGCATTTCCTTAAATGATGAATCTTGTATTTACCACATAAAAGTTAGTTTTCTTATCAAAGACAACTCTAATTCTAGAAGACACTTCTTTAAAAAGATGAAGCATCACTGACCACATAAAAATTATTTAAAGTGGGTTTCCCTGGTGGTCCAGAGGGCAAGGATACCGCCTTGCAGTGCAAGGGGCGCCAGTTCAATCCCTGGCCTGGGAAGATGCCCCGTGTCACGGAGTGGCTGGACCGATGTGTCCAATTACTGAGCCGGAGCTCTGGAGCGCGTGCGCCCAGAGCTGAGGCTCTGCAATCAGAGAGGCCACTGCGATGGGAGGCCCACACGGGCCAAAGAACGAAAGATGGATGAAAATAGATAAATGACAGACCAATATAAGTGCCCAACCCCTCAAAAAAAAAAATTATTTAAAGTGATATACTAAAAACATGATGATATAATTAAACTCCACTTCAGTAATCCTGAGACTTTGGTTGCCATTCCCACCTGTTTCTCACAATATGAGCAACTCAGCGGAAGTCAAATTCTATTCTATATCTAAGGATTCTTCTTAGTTTGATAATTCTAGGTACCGTGGGATTTACACAAGTTGTTAATTTTTTTTCCAAATAGGAATAAATGTGTTTTCTCTCAATATAACCAATGTTTTTCAGTTTACATTTTCCACTGTCGTTACTCAGTCGCTAAATCCTGTCTGCCTCTTTGTGACGCTATGGACAATATAGCTTGCCAGGCTCCTCTGTTCATGGCATTTTCCAGGCAAGAATACTGGAGTGGGTTGCCATTTCCTTTTCCATTAAATTTTCCATTACCACCTATAATTACAAACTTTATATACAGTACACTTTTCCTTAATACTTTAATTATATCAAGAATATTATGACCATGGGAATTCTCTGCTGGTCCAGTGGTTAGGACTCCATTCTTACACTGCCAAGGGCCCCGGTTCGATTCCTGGTCAGGGAACTAAGATCCCACAAGCCACGCACATGATCATGGGGAAAAAATATATATATATATTATAACCTATAATGTTATAGTTACATGCTAGTAACTGAGCTGGTGAATTCTGCTGGAGAAAACATCATCCTTACAGACTGAGTTCACTTTAAAGTTATCATCACAGATTTCTGGTAAGTAACATTCCTTCTACACTTTCTAAGTAAATTCATTTTCCCAAGCTCTGTGAGAACTATTTCATACTTTCTCTTCTCTCCTCAGACTTCCAGCACTTCCTAATCTCACCTCATTCATAGCTGGTGCCTTGACCTCATCCTATATTAATATGGAATGTGGTCAGACAAAATGATCTTACTTCTAAACACTAATTCTCCCAACCCAACTGCTTCCAGATTATCTTTATGCACTACCTGCATGTCTTTAAAGTGAAGAAAAAAAAATGCATTCTTGCTCTTATCTAGAGCCATCCTCTTCCCTCCTCTTATGCCCTGCATCTCATATACTTCCATTCTGCAATTTTGAATCTACAGCGTTATAAATTTACATCTCTTAGGCAGCACTTCTATTGGAATACAAACACATCTTACCATCAATACACACAACATTTTACTTTACATTCCTTTCCAATTACCACCCAATTTCTCTGCTCATACTCAAAGCAAAGCTTCTGAAGCAAGAGCTGTCTAGAATTCTGTCTTCACTGCCTCACCTCCCTTTCTCTAACTCATTCTAATTCATCTTTTATTCCTGACTTTACACGGAAATATTTCTCAAGAATTTCACCAATGTCCTCAATCCTGCTGGAGCCAATAATTAACAGAGAATTCTCTATCCATATCCTACCCCACCTCTTAGCAACATTAACACAACTGACCACTTCCTCAACCTGAAACATTATATTCTCTAGGCTTCGGTGACCTCACGCTTATCTGATTTTCCTCTCGCCTAACTGCTCTTTCCCCCCTTGTTTTGCTGGCTCCTTGCCCTCTATAAGACATCTAAAAGTGGCCAGAGTTATGTCCTGGGCATTCTTTTCCTTCCATAACTGATCACCTCTCTACAAACTGGCTTTAACTATGACTCTCAGAATTAGACTACAGCCCTAATCTCATTATTGAGCTCCAGATGCCAGGTCAACTACCTAACTAACAACCACTCAGACATCTAGTTACCTCAAATCGAACAGTGTAAAACAATTCTTGATTCTTTCAGCCTGCTCTACCTGCTCCTACCACAATTATAATTACTTGAATAAGTATCACCACTACCTACCCAGTTGCTCAATCCAAAAAACCCAAAAGCCTTCCTTCATATCTCTCTTCCTAATTCCTCACTTTTAATTGATATCAAGGCTAACTGACTGCACAGCAAAAATACACACTAAAATACATCCACTTTTTGCCATCTCCACTGCTACAAGTCACTTACCATCTGAAGTAATGTTACAGCGTCCCAACTGTTCTCCTTGCTTCCACTATGGTCCCCAGCCCACATTCATCACCCTCCCCCAAATTTATTCTCTACAGAACAGTCAAAATAATTTCTTTAAATTAGAAGTTAACTCATTTCACTCACTTATTCATGATGTTAAAGAGCATAAAATAAATGTTACCAGAGCCTTCAACACCCTATATGATCTTCCATTTATTTTGAATCTACAGCGTTATAAATTTACATCTCTTAGGCAGCACTTCTATTGGAATACAAACACATCTTACCATCAATACACACAACATTTTACTTTACATTCCTTTCCAATTACCACCCAATTTCTCTGCTCATACTCAAAGCAAAGCTTCTGAAGCAAGAGCTGTCTAGAATTCTGTCTTCACTGCCTCACCTCCCTTTCTCTAACTCATTCTAATTCATCTTTTATTCCTGACTTTACACGGAAATATTTCTCAAGAATTTCACCAATGTCCTCAATCCTGCTGGAGCCAATAATTAACAGAGAATTCTCTATCCATATCCTACCCCACCTCTTAGCAACATTAACACAACTGACCACTTCCTCAACCTGAAACATTATATTCTCTAGGCTTCGGTGACCTCACGCTTATCTGATTTTCCTCTCGCCTAACTGCTCTTTCCCCACTTGTTTTGCTGGCTCCTTGCCCTCTATAAGACATCTAAAAGTGGCCAGAGTTATGTCCTGGGCATTCTTTTCCTTCCATAACTGATCACCTCTCTACAAACTGGCTTTAACTATGACTCTCAGAATTAGACTACAGCCCTAATCTCATTATTGAGCTCCAGATGCCAGGTCAACTACCTAACTAACAACCACTCAGACATCTAGTTACCTCAAATCGAACAGTGTAAAACAATTCTTGATTCTTTCAGCCTGCTCTACCTGCTCCTACCACAATTATAATTACTTGAATAAGTATCACCACTACCTACCCAGTTGCTCAATCCAAAAACCTAAAAGCCTTCCTTCATATCTCTCTTCCTAATTCCTCACTTTTAATTGATATCAAGGCTAACTGACTGCACAGCAAAAATACACACTAAAATACATCCACTTTTTGCCATCTCCACTGCTACAAGTCACTTACCATCTGAAGTAATGTTACAGCGTCCCAACTGTTCTCCTTGCTTCCACTATGGTCCCCAGCCCACATTCATCACCCTCCCCCAAATTTATTCTCTACAGAACAGTCAAAATAATTTCTTTAAATTAGAAGTTAACTCATTTCACTCACTTATTCATGATGTTAAAGAGCATAAAATAAATGTTACCAGAGCCTTCAACACCCTATATGATCTGACCCCAACCTAAATCTCCAGTTTCATGTCCTACCATTTATTCTTGTCTTCTTTATGTCCTTTCAACATGCAAAGTCATTCAAGTTTCAAGGCCAGAAACTCTCTTCCTCCCAATTTTCCTATGGCTTTCTTCTCGGCATTCAAGTCTCAAAAATAGGCCAACACACAAAACCAAATGTTATCTATTCACAAAGATTCTTATTGAAAAATTGTCCTTACTCTTACCCAAGGTTAGTTCTTCATTTGTGCTATAATATAATCAAAAGTCTTATTAGGGACCAATCTCTCCATCTTTTAAAAGATCTTATCTGGTAATATCTCCTAGAGATGTTTTCTTAGGGCTTCCCTGGTGGCCCAGTGGTTAAAAATCTGCCTGCCAATGCATGGGACATAGGTTCCATCCCTGCTCTGGGAAGATGCCACATGCCTTGAAGCAACTAGGCTCCTGCACCGTGACTACTGAGTTCACCTTTGAGCCCATGCTCTAGAGTCCACAAATTAACAACTACTGAAGCCCACATGCCTACAGCCCATGCTCCTCAAGAAGAGAAGCCAAAGCTCACCGCAACTAGAGACTGCCCACACACAACAACGAAGACCCACCACAGACAAAAAAATTAAATATAAATTAATATGCCTTCTTAACCACATCTGTAAGACATCTAAAAGTTGAAATACTCAGAGTTATATCCTGAGCACTCTTCTTCCTCCATAAATGATCACATCTAGTACAAAAGGCTTTGACTGTGACTCTCAGAAATAGATTTCAGGTATTCTATGACTCATCCACTTCAATGATGTAGACAACTGGGATTAGCAGCAGTTTTTCTACCATTCCGGCTTTTCCTGACTTCCTAAAATGTAGCACTTGCCCCTCCCTTACTATTTCAGTCCTTCTAATTGCTTTGTAGGTCTGTAAATTGCCCATATCAATTTCCTAGTGACTTAAAATATCTAGGGTGCTTTTGTTTTCCGGACTAAACCCCAACTGGTACATATCCTTCTCTTTACAGCCCACTTGTTAAAATCAATAATTTCATATTTCTTAACTGTGTTTAATATCCATCTCTCCTGCTACATAATTCAATAAGAACAGGGATCACACTTGTTGTATGTTCTTTATTGTATCCCAAGCCCTGTGTTCCAGGACAAGTATCAGTTGAATGAATGTAATACCCTGGTACAATAAAGTTCCACTCACTACATCAAACATAACAGCTCCAGCTCTCTAAATTCCTCTACCGTCTACCACAATTTAATCCTATTTAAAAACAATATCTCTTGAATTTTGTCCTCTTCTCTTCATGTGCTTATCCAGCCACCTAAGGGCTTTGGAATTACTCATTTCAAGCTAGCATCCCAGTACTCCACATTCTGCACTAGAATACAATTAAGAACTCTCAAGCTGACTTTTTACTTTTAGATTGTCTCATTTACGATTAACATGAAATGAGGTTATCTTTGTGATGAAACCAATAAAATGCAGTCTGATTTCCTGATCTAAGTATCTAGTTCTGATCTTAAATTATCTAATTAGCATCCCGTTATAAAACTCAGATAATCAAAAGCAATACTAGATCCCTTAAAATATGTTAATTCATGCAAACAAGTATTCAACAAGAAAAAATATTTAGCATAAACGAGAGCAAGCATAAAATTGCTCTCCATTTTTCAGTTTTGTAGAAAATTCCTATTTATTCAGAAAACAAAAATTTAAAAATTTCTTGGCATTTGTTGCCAAATTCATATTCATTCAGTAAATATTCCATCATGTGGAGCCTCTATAAATGATCAAACATTTTTAAAGATACATAGAAAAAGGCTTTGACTGTGACTCTCAGAAATAGATTTCAGGTATTCTATGACTCATCCACTTCAATGATGTAGACAACTGGGATTAGCAGCAGTTTTTCTACCATTCCGGCTTTTCCTGACTTCCTAAAATGTAGCACTTGCCCCTCCCTTACTATTTCAGTCCTTCTAATTGCTTTGTAGGTCTGTAAATTGCCCATATCAATTTCCTAGTGACTTAAAATATCTAGGGTGCTTTTGTTTTCCGGACTAAACCCCAACTGGTACATATCCTTCTCTTTACAGCCCACTTGTTAAAATCAATAATTTCATATTTCTTAACTGTGTTTAATATCCATCTCTCCTGCTACATAATTCAATAAGAACAGGGATCACACTTGTTGTATGTTCTTTATTGTATCCCAAGCCCTGTGTTCCAGGACAAGTATCAGTTGAATGAATGTAATACCCTGGTACAATAAAGTTCCACTCACTACATCAAACATAACAGCTCCAGCTCTCTAAATTCCTCTACCGTCTACCACAATTTAATCCTATTTAAAAACAATATCTCTTGAATTTTGTCCTCTTCTCTTCATGTGCTTATCCAGCCACCTAAGGGCTTTGGAATTACTCATTTCAAGCTAGCATCCCAGTACTCCACATTCTGCACTAGAATACAATTAAGAACTCTCAAGCTGACTTTTTACTTTTAGATTGTCTCATTTACGATTAACATGAAATGAGGTTATCTTTGTGATGAAACCAATAAAATGCAGTCTGATTTCCTGATCTAAGTATCTAGTTCTGATCTTAAATTATCTAATTAGCATCCCGTTATAAAACTCAGATAATCAAAAGCAATACTAGATCCCTTAAAATATGTTAATTCATGCAAACAAGTATTCAACAAGAAAAAATATTTAGCATAAACGAGAGCAAGCATAAAATTGCTCTCCATTTTTCAGTTTTGTAGAAAATTCCTATTTATTCAGAAAACAAAAATACTCTTGAGGAAAATCTATATGCCATAAAAAATGGCATTTGTTGCCAAATTCATATTCATTCAGTAAATATTCATCATGTGGCAGCCACTGTTGATACACTGAGGATGCCTCAATGAGCGAAACAAAGCTCCTTGACCTCATGGAACCTATCAAACAGCCTGGAAAGAGATCATGCAAGACAGAAGAGAAACCACATACAAGGGCTTTGGATTCTAGTGTGTGTAAAATGGGAAGTTACTGAAGAGTTTAGAGCAGAGAAGTAAAATAAATTACTTATTTAAAGGATCACTTTGGCTGCTTTGTGGAAATAGACAATAGGGGCATAAGCAAAACCAGGCAAACTAAGTCATGGGGCAGTATCATAATCCAAACAAGAGATGAAAGTACTCAAACAAAGATGATAGTAGTAAAAATAGAGCAGAAAATGATCAGATTCTCACCTTTAACACATGTTAACAGAGGAGGAACCAGAAACTATCAAGAAGTATGAAAAGGTGATCAAGGAAGTACATTGTATAATCAAAGTAAATTGCCATTTCCTAACTAAAAATTTTTAGTAATTTTAAAGTTTGACAAAATCAAATGCTGGCAAAGATATAGAAAAACAGATTTTCACTGTGCCTATAGGCATGCAGATTATACATCCCCTTTGAAGAAAAACTGGGCATTTCTTAGTAAAATTAGGCATGCACATGCCAAATTACCTAAGAATTCTATTCTAGGTATATAGCCTGGAGAACACCTAAACCATATATACCAGGAGACATGTACAAGAATATTATGGAAAATTTCCTATACCAAAAATAAATTTGTAAACCACACATATGCCCATTAAAGGAGAATGAATAAATAAAATACAAAATGATGCAATGGAATACTATAAAACAATGGAAATAAATTATAATCATATACATCAACATGAATAAATCTCAAAACTATAACTCAAAATGAGAATGTTAAATGAACAAAGTTGAAAAGGAATACATATAGCATTAGAATCCCTGTACTCTGCTCGGATATCAAATGGTGCAGCCATGATGAAAAACCATTAAAGTTATTATAAAGATTAAATGAAATAATGAATAAAGAACATTCAGTACAATGCCTAAGACACTACAGACTTCTGTAGGAATAATATTACTTTTTAAAACTTTCCCACATCATTCTAATGTCATGGGCAGAGACTAGAGAATTTCTGGGAATATACTGGGCCTTAGGATATAGAGAACTTAATGAGGAAGAAGAGAGTGACTCCCATGATCCTCCAACCCCAGATAAGCTTCTGAGACCTTCGATCCGCCCACTAGAAAGTGCTATTAGCTCAGATGGAGAAGAAGAATGGGTGAATATGATGATACCCAAAGATAGGGTATATATTAATCTAAAAGGCAGAAAAATTGTGTCTAAGAGAAACCATGATCGAGTGAGTCAGGATTTGTCCTCTAGTGATGAGGAATCTGTGACACATGTTCTATGTAAGATTCAGAGGCCTAAGAGTAAATAAAAACCTTCTAGTTTCATGGAAAGGGAAATTCCCACAGCAATATTCTGTGAGTTTTGTCTGCTTAAAGATAAAGAAGATGAGCTTGAAGATGAGTAACTTACTCTGAGTTAGTTCATATGGTAAAATAGAGTTTTTCTTAATCATAGCTTAAACAAGTGATAGTTTTATTGATTTTATATGAAAAGAAGGTCATATTAGAGACACACATTGTTAAGATTAGCTATTCCTTTAAGCCCTAAATCACATAATGTTTGGAGGAACACAATGACTAAACGGCAGATAAGCTCACCGGCCCGCAAAAAATTCTGCACCGCAAAGAGAGAATCTTGTTATAAAGGGGAGAGAGTAAGTTGTGCAGCAGGGCATTCACTGAACTCAGCTGCATCTGGGTGAGATTGCTCCTCTCCAGCTCTGGGGTAAGATTTTTCTGTCACTTTGTTGACTGAGTTCTGAAATAACTTTAGAATTTTGAAATAACTTTAAAGTTCTGGAATACTTTCTGGAGCTCTGAAATAATTTCCTGTTTGAGTTCTGAAGTAATTTTAGAGTTCTGAAATATTCTTTGAAGCTTTGAATTGTTACTGTTTGAGTTCTGAACTTTGATGCAATGTATTGATGCTAATATTTGAATACATGGTTACTGATTAATGTTCTTTATGCTAATAAACCTGATCTTGATTTGAACTCCACGCCCTTTTACTGTTGAAGTTCTATTCTCTAATGTTTGAGGGAACTACATGGTGTAAACTGAAAGTTCTCTGAAAACAGAATAGAGGAGATTTAGCATTTCCTCGTGTCTGTTAATCAGAGATAAAGAAATTGCATCATGCCCGCGAGACTAATCCTCCTGTTGACCTACCTCCACCTGGAAGCCTCTGTCATCCTGGAAGAAAGATCAGAAACATCCTTTTCATGATCCTCCAACCCCAGATAAGCTTCTGAGACCTTCGATCCGCCCACTAGAAAGTGCTATTAGCTCAGATGGAGAAGAAGAATGGGTGAATATGATGATACCCAAAGATAGGGTATATATTAATCTAAAAGGCAGAAAAATTGTGTCTAAGAGAAACCATGATCGAGTGAGTCAGGATTTGTCCTCTAGTGATGAGGAATCTGTGACACATGTTCTATGTAAGATTCAGAGGCCTAAGAGTAAATAAAAACCTTCTAGTTTCATGGAAAGGGAAATTCCCACAGCAATATTCTGTGAGTTTTGTCTGCTTAAAGATAAAGAAGATGAGCTTGAAGATGAGTAACTTACTCTGAGTTAGTTCATATGGTAAAATAGAGTTTTTCTTAATCATAGCTTAAACAAGTGATAGTTTTATTGATTTTATATGAAAAGAAGGTCATATTAGAGACACACATTGTTAAGATTAGCTATTCCTTTAAGCCCTAAATCACATAATGTTTGGAGGAACACAATGACTAAACGGCAGATAAGCTCACCGGCCCGCAAAAAATTCTGCACCGCAAAGAGAGAATCTTGTTATAAAGGGGAGAGAGTAAGTTGTGCAGCAGGGCATTCACTGAACTCAGCTGCATCTGGGTGAGATTGCTCCTCTCCAGCTCTGGGGTAAGATGTTTCTGTCACTTTGTTGACTGAGCTCTGAAATAACTTTAGAATTTTGAAATAACTTTAAAGTTCTGGAATACTTTCTGGAGCTCTGAAATAATTTCCTGTTTGAGTTCTGAAGTAATTTTAGAGTTCTGAAATATTCTTTGAAGCTTTGAATTGTTACTGTTTGAGTTCTGAACTTTGATGCAATGTATTGATGCTAATATTTGAATACATGGTTACTGATTAATGTTCTTTATGCTAATAAACCTGATCTTGATTTGAACTCCACGCCCTTTTACTGTTGAAGTTCTATTCTCTAATGTTTGAGGGAACTACATGGTGTAAACTGAAAGTTCTCTGAAAACAGAATAGAGGAGATTTAGCATTTCCTCGTGTCTGTTAATCAGAGATAAAGAAATTGCATCATGCCCGCGACACTAATCCTCCTCTTGACCTACCTCCACCTGGAAGACTCTGTCATCCTGGAAGAAAGATCAGAAACATCCTTTTCAGAAATATAACTTTCAAAAATCCATTAGATTTGCTCCTTGTGTTTTGGTGTGTCTTATCACTTACAAAAACAAACAAATAAAAATAAAAACTTAAAGGTCAACCAAGGCTTTTAATAGTCAATCAAGAAGAAAGTTATTAAACAAGAAACTCTCTAACATTACAAATATCACTAAGAACAATCATTCTACTATTTTTAAGCAGATATATTCTGGATCTCTTTGTAAATGAGTAATATAACAATACCATACACTCAAGCTCAAGCAGAAATATTAACTATAATTCAAAAACCGAATTGTTCTTGCCCTTATAGTCATTAGAAAACTCCAGAAGGGTCTGACAAATAATAATTATCACTTGGATTTTTCTTTGCTTCCACTAATTATCCTGTTTTATATATTTTAAGTCCCTTAGAACAGGCCCCAAACTTGGCCTCAGTTCTCCAAAAAGTAAAGGTATCCAAGAAAGAACCCAGAGAGATGAACTGTAGTAAAAAAAAATACTGGCCCAACTAAGGTTGTAAGCTGTCCAGACAGAGCAAGGTGTTCTAGATTCCACATTTATAAGGAAATAACTTGCATGTTCCATAAACTCACAAAACTGTAAGTCACAAATCTACAAAGCACAAGGGTTTCTTATATACATTACCACTGAAATATTCCTCCATTCACCTTCCAAAATGTACTTTAGGCTTATATTGCATTTCCAATCCAAAAGTGCATTGTTAACACCTTAAGAAGCATATGGAAATCATTTCCCTGATCTGTTCCTATATTAAAAATGTTTACTATAAGAGAAACAGATCTCTAAACCTAAACCTTAGCAACTTATTAAAATAGAAACTCTCCAACTTGATTTATCTACAAACATTTAGTTTTATTACTGAACTGTAAGTTCCCACTCTTGCTCCATACTACCCGAAAACATTTCCTATTTCTTAAAGAACATTTTCTCATTGCTTTATTGTTTCAAATTCCGACTATAATATATGTGGTGTTCTAACAAGCACACAACCAATACATTCTGTTTTAAATAATTAAATTATTAAACTGTATCAGTAAACCTCCCCAGAATGAAATGAAAATGATAGTCATATAATGAATGTTACTAACTATTCAGTGATTTATTATTTGTCCTATATCTGAAAATTCCTCAAAAAGATTTTGAAAAATAAGACAGGTACTCAAAAAGTGGTAGACAGAGTACTCTGTATTACTTAACAGATGCAATCCTTTTATATTTAACTGAATTATCACCTTAAGATTTCACCAGAAACAAATGTTGGCAGGAAAAAAAAAAAAAGATGTTTTAAAAATAAACACTTTCTGGACTTCCCTGGTGGTCCAGTGGTTAAGAATCTGTTTGCTAATGCAGGAAACACCAGTTCAATTACTGGCCTAGGAAGATTCCACATGCCCTGGAGCAAATAACTACTGAGTCCACACTCTAGAGCACATGAGCCGCAAAGGAGTGATCCTGTGCACTGTGACTACTGAAGGCCATATGCCAAGAGCCCAAATGTCACAACAAGAGAAGCCAGAGCAATGAGAAGTGAGAGCACCAAAATGAAGAGGACACTCCCCCACCCGCTCACTGTCATGAGAGGAAGCCTGCATGCAGCAACCTAGATCCAGAATAGTCAAAATTATAATTTAAAAATAATAATCATTTTCAAATCACATTTTTACTTTTATATCAAAACTTAAAATAATTTTTTCTAAGATTATAAGTTTTAAATTGTATAGAAGTAGAAAAGGATTTTACACGTAAAGTTAGACGGAACCTCTGCTAAAATCACAGTCATAGTACAAATAAAGTTCAAACACAGCACAGTATATCATATGGAAATCATTTCCCTGATCTGTTCCTATATTAAAAATGTTTACTATAAGAGAAACAGATCTCTAAACCTAAACCTTAGCAACTTATTAAAATAGAAACTCTCCAACTTGATTTATCTACAAACATTTAGTTTTATTACTGAACTGTAAGTTCCCACTCTTGCTCCATACTACCCGAAAACATTTCCTATTTCTTAAAGAACATTTTCTCATTGCTTTATTGTTTCAAATTCCGACTATAATATATGTGGTGTTCTAACAAGCACACAACCAATACATTCTGTTTTAAATAATTAAATTATTAAACTGTATCAGTAAACCTCCCCAGAATGAAATGAAAATGATAGTCATATAATGAATGTTACTAACTATTCAGTGATTTATTATTTGTCCTATATCTGAAAATTCCTCAAAAAGATTTTGAAAAATAAGACAGGTACTCAAAAAGTGGTAGACAGAGTACTCTGTATTACTTAACAGATGCAATCCTTTTATATTTAACTGAATTATCACCTTAAGATTTCACCAGAAACAAATGTTGGCAGGAAAAAAAAAAAAAGATGTTTTAAAAATAAACACTTTCTGGACTTCCCTGGTGGTCCAGTGGTTAAGAATCTGTTTGCTAATGCAGGAAACACCAGTTCAATTACTGGCCTAGGAAGATTCCACATGCCCTGGAGCAAATAACTACTGAGTCCACACTCTAGAGCACATGAGCCGCAAAGGAGTGATCCTGTGCACTGTGACTACTGAAGGCCATATGCCAAGAGCCCAAATGTCACAACAAGAGAAGCCAGAGCAATGAGAAGTGAGAGCACCAAAATGAAGAGGACACTCCCCCACCCGCTCACTGTCATGAGAGGAAGCCTGCATGCAGCAACCTAGATCCAGAATAGTCAAAATTATAATTTAAAAATAATAATCATTTTCAAATCACATTTTTACTTTTATATCAAAACTTAAAATAATTTTTTCTAAGATTATAAGTTTTAAATTGTATAGAAGTAGAAAAGGATTTTACACGTAAAGTTAGACGGAACCTCTGCTAAAATCACAGTCATAGTACAAATAAAGTTCAAACACAGCACAGTATATCATAGACTGAATAAAAAATAAGAATTACATATTCAGTATTTAACTATAGATAGAAGCCATCAGTAATGAACTACTACGATTACACTTCAGTTTCCCAATGATCATCTTAATTTTAAGAATGCTCTAATTTTTTTAAACCTTTAAACATTTTCTGCCTGTTGTTTAGCTCTCTTAGCACTGGACATAATATCAGCCTGTTAAATTACATTCCAAATTCTGGCCATAACCTTCTGAACCACTAGCTCTTAATCTCATTACCTACACTACCCCTCCAGATCTCATCCAGACCTCCAACCCTATGAAACTTCCTTTTTCCTCTAATTACAGCTTATCCTCTTTATACCACCATTCATAATCGACTCAGGCCCCAATACCCACCATGTCAGCTATTATCACTTGGTAATTTATTTGCCCGCTTATTTACTGATATGTTCCTTGTCCTTTCCAGAAAGAAGTTCACTGACTCTTCAAAATTCCATTTTTCACCTAGTTATCAAAATCCCACATGTTAGACTTATCTTAACTTCTTACCCTCAAAGTCAACAGAATCACCAAATACATTTCACTCTAACTCTTAAATCTATCTCAAATCTTCCGTACTTTCTTCAATTCATCTCTAATGCCTTAGTGAATGTCTTCACACTACTTAATTCAATATAAAACAAGAGGATAAAAGTAGGGGTTCTAAAATCAAACAACTCGAAATTGCTTGTGATAAGCTTTATTTATTAGAATATTTGACAGGTAGTAAGCAGCACAAAGTCGGAAGACAGCTTCACTACCTGATAGACAAGAGAAGATGCCTTAGCAATCTCAGTCACTATGGCTGCTATTGTTGGTTAGTCACTAAGTTGCATCCAACTTTTTGGGATCCCATGAATTTTAGCTCACCAGGCTCCTCTGTCCATGGGATTTCCCAGGCAAGAATACTGGAAAGGGTAGTTAGCCATTTGCTTCTCCAGGGGATCTTCCCCACCCAGAGTTTAAAACTGCATCTCCTGTTTGCAGATTCTTTATCAGTGAATCATTACTGTAAATTTAAATATACAATCATAAACAAGGAAAAAGGAAGAATGTACTCAACAAAAAAGAGAGCTTCAACTATACTGTATAATTAATGTGTATAAATGTATAAATGTTATGCTTATTTTCTATTTTTTAACATTATGGCATTAAATACAATGCACACATAAACTTTTCACTTTATATATATTAAATAGTTTACGTACATAATTTTAACAGATATATCATACCACTAACAACTCTTTCATAACGCTATTAAAAGAGAATAATTAAGTCAGGTTTAACAGCATTAACAACTAAACATTAAAAGACAGCATTGTGTATAGCTAGCAAAACTAATCATTTTCCATGCTGGGCAATGAGTCAAGAATCTCAAACTGTCACCAGCACCTGCATTAAATGTAAACCCAGACGGTAAACAATTGTCACTGAAAGATAAATACATGTGACTATACTGCAAAATTTATTTGCCCGCTTATTTACTGATATGTTCCTTGTCCTTTCCAGAAAGAAGTTCACTGACTCTTCAAAATTCCATTTCACCTAGTTATCAAAATCCCACATGTTAGACTTATCTTAACTTCTTACCCTCAAAGTCAACAGAATCACCAAATACATTTCACTCTAACTCTTAAATCTATCTCAAATCTTCCGTACTTTCTTCAATTCATCTCTAATGCCTTAGTGAATGTCTTCACACTACTTAATTCAATATAAAACAAGAGGATAAAAGTAGGGGTTCTAAAATCAAACAACTCGAAATTGCTTGTGATAAGCTTTATTTATTAGAATATTTGACAGGTAGTAAGCAGCACAAAGTCGGAAGACAGCTTCACTACCTGATAGACAAGAGAAGATGCCTTAGCAATCTCAGTCACTATGGCTGCTATTGTTGGTTAGTCACTAAGTTGCATCCAACTTTTTGGGATCCCATGAATTTTAGCTCACCAGGCTCCTCTGTCCATGGGATTTCCCAGGCAAGAATACTGGAAAGGGTAGTTAGCCATTTGCTTCTCCAGGGGATCTTCCCCACCCAGAGTTTAAAACTGCATCTCCTGTTTGCAGATTCTTTATCAGTGAATCATTACTGTAAATTTAAATATACAATCATAAACAAGGAAAAAGGAAGAATGTACTCAACAAAAAAGAGAGCTTCAACTATACTGTATAATTAATGTGTATAAATGTATAAATGTTATGCTTATTTTCTATTTTTTAACATTATGGCATTAAATACAATGCACACATAAACTTTTCACTTTATATATATTAAATAGTTTACGTACATAATTTTAACAGATATATCATACCACTAACAACTCTTTCATAACGCTATTAAAAGAGAATAATTAAGTCAGGTTTAACAGCATTAACAACTAAACATTAAAAGACAGCATTGTGTATAGCTAGCAAAACTAATCATTTTCCATGCTGGGCAATGAGTCAAGAATCTCAAACTGTCACCAGCACCTGCATTAAATGTAAACCCAGACGGTAAACAATTGTCACTGAAAGATAAATCCATGTGACTATATCTCTAGAGCTTAAGCAAAACTATTTTACATGAAGCAAAGCAGCTTATTAAATGACCCGATCCAAACCAGTTCTTTGTTTTGACAATAAGCAATTTAATCATTTTTCCATCACTGGGGATCTAAAAGGTATGTTAAAATGTTATATTCTTCCAGGTGGATTAATATGGATGTATTAAACTATTCTTGTACTAACACTGCTTCCTGGTCATTGTAATTCTAAATTACAGATAATGATAGGTTTAGAAAAATGATTCTGCTCAATTATTACTAACCATAAATTCTGAGTTTTCATTGCTTGATAACTTAAACTAAGCTGGAAAGCAGATGATACAACACATTCATAAACTGGAATTCTACCAAGTGAAAGCTGAAATCAGAAAGCATTAGGGTCTGTAACTTTACTAAATCACAGTGGAGGCAAGCATACGAAATGCTTTATAGTCGAGGAAGATTAGACAAGTCATTAAACCACTTTGTACCCTAGTTTACTCATCTATAAAATAAGAACACGAGCTAAATGCTCTCCAAGATCTCTTCCAACAAAATCTATGATTCTTAAAAATTAACATATACGTACAATGCAGAAAGTAAAAACCCATCTCTCTTTAATTAGTCATTTAAAATGACAAGGCTGTAACTAGGCTGTAACACCCTAAAATGATATAGGCTGTAACTGCTGCATTCACTAAAAACTGAAGTACTCACCAGCAATGGCTATTTCATCCTTAAGATAAACAATATTTGTTCCCATCTGAACCTCAAATTTTCATTACATAAAAAACAATGCACACATAAACTTTTCACTTTATATATATTAAATAGTTTACGTACATAATTTTAACAGATATATCATACCACTAACAACTCTTTCATAACGCTATTAAAAGAGAATAATTAAGTCAGGTTTAACAGCATTAACAACTAAACATTAAAAGACAGCATTGTGTATAGCTAGCAAAACTAATCATTTTCCATGCTGGGCAATGAGTCAAGAATCTCAAACTGTCACCAGCACCTGCATTAAATGTAAACCCAGACGGTAAACAATTGTCACTGAAAGATAAATCCATGTGACTATATCTCTAGAGCTTAAGCAAAACTATTTTACATGAAGCAAAGCAGCTTATTAAATGACCCGATCCAAACCAGTTCTTTGTTTTGACAATAAGCAATTTAATCATTTTTCCATCACTGGGGATCTAAAAGGTATGTTAAAATGTTATATTCTTCCAGGTGGATTAATATGGATGTATTAAACTATTCTTGTACTAACACTGCTTCCTGGTCATTGTAATTCTAAATTACAGATAATGATAGGTTTAGAAAAATGATTCTGCTCAATTATTACTAACCATAAATTCTGAGTTTTCATTGCTTGATAACTTAAACTAAGCTGGAAAGCAGATGATACAACACATTCATAAACTGGAATTCTACCAAGTGAAAGCTGAAATCAGAAAGCATTAGGGTCTGTAACTTTACTAAATCACAGTGGAGGCAAGCATACGAAATGCTTTATAGTCGAGGAAGATTAGACAAGTCATTAAACCACTTTGTACCCTAGTTTACTCATCTATAAAATAAGAACACGAGCTAAATGCTCTCCAAGATCTCTTCCAACAAAATCTATGATTCTTAAAAATTAACATATACGTACAATGCAGAAAGTAAAAACCCATCTCTCTTTAATTAGTCATTTAAAATGACAAGGCTGTAACTAGGCTGTAACACCCTAAAATGATATAGGCTGTAACTGCTGCATTCACTAAAAACTGAAGTACTCACCAGCAATGGCTATTTCATCCTTAAGATAAACAATATTTGTTCCCATCTGAACCTCAAATTTTCATTACCACCAATGAGAATTGTTTAAATAAACTCATTAGTTGTTTTTTTTAACTTCACTTACTTTTTTTTTTTAATTATTTAATTGAGCAAAAAATTTATTCGACCAGCACAGCACCAAAACAGCAATATCTAGGAGCACTAGAGAAACTTACACAATGAAAGTAAGGAAGCAAAGCAAGGAAATTATTGATTGGCCATAGTTTAAAGCCTAGTCGGGGGCTTCCCCTGGTGGTCCAGTGGGTAAGGACACTGCCTTGCAGTGCAAGGGGCGCTGGTTCGAGCCCTGGCCTGGGAAGATCCCACGTGCCACGGAGCGGCTGGACTGATGTGTCCAATTACCGAGCCGGAGCTCTGGAGCGCATGCACCCAGAGCCGGTGCTCTGCAACGACAAAACGCCACCACGATGGGAGGCCCACAGGAGCCAAAGAACAAAGACGGATGAACACAGAGAAACGAAAGACCAATGGAAGTGGCCCACCCATCCCCCTCCCTCCCCAACCGGACCCCCGCCCAAAAATAAATAAATAAATCTTTAAAAAAAAAAAAAAGCCTAGTCGGTGTTTGTAATGGGCTGTCATTAGGTTTCAATTTCTTCACCTTGAACATTCAGGTTTTTGTTTGCTTAGGAGGCCACCAAAGCATTACAGCTACTTCAATGTCTAATGGCTTCCTTATACACTAACCTCCTTTAACTGAGGAAGATTAGACAAGTCATTAAACCACTTTGTACCCTAGTTTACTCATCTATAAAATAAGAACACGAGCTAAATGCTCTCCAAGATCTCTTCCAACAAAATCTATGATTCTTAAAAATTAACATATACGTACAATGCAGAAAGTAAAAACCCATCTCTCTTTAATTAGTCATTTAAAATGACAAGGCTGTAACTAGGCTGTAACACCCTAAAATGATATAGGCTGTAACTGCTGCATTCACTAAAAACTGAAGTACTCACCAGCAATGGCTATTTCATCCTTAAGATAAACAATATTTGTTCCCATCTGAACCTCAAATTTTCATTACCACCAATGAGAATTGTTTAAATAAACTCATTAGTTGTTTTTTTTAACTTCACTTACTTTTTTTTTTTAAGTATTTAATTGAGCAAAAATTGATTCGACCAGCACAGCACCAAAACAGCAATATCTAGGAGCACTAGAGAAACTTACACAATGAAAGTAAGGAAGCAAAGCAAGGAAATTATTGATTGGCCATAGTTTAAAGCCTAGTCGGGGGCTTCCCCTGGTGGTCCAGTGGGTAAGGACACTGCCTTGCAGTGCAAGGGGCGCTGGTTCGAGCCCTGGCCTGGGAAGATCCCACGTGCCACGGAGCGGCTGGACTGATGTGTCCAATTACCGAGCCGGAGCTCTGGAGCGCATGCACCCAGAGCCGGTGCTCTGCAACGACAAAACGCCACCACGATGGGAGGCCCACAGGAGCCAAAGAACAAAGACGGATGAACACAGAGAAACGAAAGACCAATGGAAGTGGCCCACCCATCCCCCTCCCTCCCCAACCGGACCCCCGCCCAAAAATAAATAAATAAATCTTTAAAAAAAAAAAAAAAAAAAAAGCCTAGTCGGTGTTTGTAATGGGCTGTCATTAGGTTTCAATTTCTTCACCTTGAACATTCAGGTTTTTGTTTGCTTAGGAGGCCACCAAAGCATTACAGCTACTTCAATGTCTAATGGCTTCCTTATACACTAACCTCCTTTAACTGAGGAAGAGGTCAATCTGAATTTGCAGTTTCACTACTCAATAGCTTTAAAAAGAAAAATATATTGTCTCAGACATTAAAATCAAGAAATTGTACTAGGTGAGGGTTTTTTTTGGCTTTAAAAAAGTATGTATCTGGGTAGGTGGGGACCATGGATATGCATATGACTGATCTGGGAACATACATGTCTGTGAACAACAAAACTCTATAAAACCTTTAAAATAAAGAATAAAAAAAAAAAAAGTATGTATCTGAGAATAAGCTACCTCTATACTGCAAATGATAAACTGAACCGCAAACTGGGCTAGAAGAAACATGTTTCATAATTTTTATTTTATTTATGAACAATACCACAGCTCAATAAAAAAAATTCTAGTCAATTGTGGTAGTCTCATTTTTTGGTGAAGCATATATAAAATTCATAGAAAAGCCACTTAAAGAATACCATAAGGCAAAACCATTTTACCACATAATGTCTTAAAATCCTTTCCAATATTCATTTTCTTGATACTGTATTTAAAATCAATTGTGACCCATTACAAGGTATTGGAATAGAGAAACAAAAATTTTCTTATGCAAATGAGACTTGCCAAGAAAGCACAGCAACTACAAAGAATTCTTTAAGGTTTCCCTCCTAAGAATTAAGCATGAGATTTCTAACAAAGAGATTATGGTCTCCCAGTCGATACTGCTACAAATTTCAAGTCACTGACTCAAACTGAAACAGTTTGCTATGTGATAATAGAGCAGGTGATTTATATAATAGGAAAAGGAGGGGGGAAATGAAGAAACATAAAACTAGATATAGGGGGAAATGAGCATCTGATCTGAAAAAAGAAGAACAAAATGCTGTAACATATAAAGTATCAGAATTAGAATTTACCAACTCACAGTTCTAGATAGTCTGATCTCACAACTAGCCAGATATTAATTTATATATACCAAAAATTGTGAACAAAAAAATGGTTAATAAACACATTTAAGCTAAACTATTATTTACAAAACAAGTAACAAAAATCAATCCATAAAACATTTAATTAGAATTATATTCAATAACCAAAGAACTCTAATTGCTAGGGCAAAAGGTATAATCATTCTTATAACCATAAATATGCTTGACACATAGTAGTACTCAATATTTGTTGAATAAAAGAAGTATTAAAGACATTAAAAGAACAATATAACCTGTAAAAGAATTGTGCCCCCAAAAGAAAATATAATCTAAACAAAGTTTCATTGCCACTATTTACTAAATGCTGTTGGTATCCTGTTGTTGTTGTTCAGTTGTTAAGTCATATCCAACTCTTTGCAACCCCATGGACTGTAGCATGCTAGGCTTCCCTGTCCATCACCATCTCTTACAGCTTGCTCAAACTCATGTTCATTGAGTCAGTGATACCATCCAACCATCTCATCCTGTCATCCCCTTCTCCTTCCTCCCTAATCTTTCCCAGCATCAGAGTCTTTTCCAGTGAGTCAGCTCTTGCCATCAGGTGGCCAAAGTATTGGAGCTTCAACATCAGTCCTTCCAATGACTATTCAGGGTTGATTTCCTGTAGGATTGACTAGTTTGAACTCCTTGCTGTCCAAAGAACTCTAAAAGAATCTTCTCCTGCACTACAGTTCGAAAGCATCAATTCTTTAGTGCTCAGCTTTCTTTATGGTGCAACTCTCTCATCTGTACATGACTACTGGAAAAATCACAGCTGTGACTATATTGACCTTTGTAGGCAAAGTGATATCTCTGCCTTTTAACACACTGTCTAGGTTTGTCATAGCTTTTCCTCCAAGGAATAAGCAAAGCCAGACCAAGATGGCAGAGTAGAAGGATGTGAGCTTATCATCTCCCACAAGAACAGCAGAATTGCAACTAGCTGTTGAATAACCATCGACAGGAGGATGTTGGAACTAGATATAGGGGGAAATGAGCATCTGATCTGAAAAAAGAAGAACAAAATGCTGTAACATATAAAGTATCAGAATTAGAATTTACCAACTCACAGTTCTAGATAGTCTGATCTCACAACTAGCCAGATATTAATTTATATATACCAAAAATTGTGAACAAAAAAATGGTTAATAAACACATTTAAGCTAAACTATTATTTACAAAACAAGTAACAAAAATCAATCCATAAAACATTTAATTAGAATTATATTCAATAACCAAAGAACTCTAATTGCTAGGGCAAAAGGTATAATCATTCTTATAACCATAAATATGCTTGACACATAGTAGTACTCAATATTTGTTGAATAAAAGAAGTATTAAAGACATTAAAAGAACAATATAACCTGTAAAAGAATTGTGCCCCCAAAAGAAAATATAATCTAAACAAAGTTTCATTGCCACTATTTACTAAATGCTGTTGGTATCCTGTTGTTGTTGTTCAGTTGTTAAGTCATATCCAACTCTTTGCAACCCCATGGACTGTAGCATGCTAGGCTTCCCTGTCCATCACCATCTCTTACAGCTTGCTCAAACTCATGTTCATTGAGTCAGTGATACCATCCAACCATCTCATCCTGTCATCCCCTTCTCCTTCCTCCCTAATCTTTCCCAGCATCAGAGTCTTTTCCAGTGAGTCAGCTCTTGCCATCAGGTGGCCAAAGTATTGGAGCTTCAACATCAGTCCTTCCAATGACTATTCAGGGTTGATTTCCTGTAGGATTGACTAGTTTGAACTCCTTGCTGTCCAAAGAACTCTAAAAGAATCTTCTCCTGCACTACAGTTCGAAAGCATCAATTCTTTAGTGCTCAGCTTTCTTTATGGTGCAACTCTCTCATCTGTACATGACTACTGGAAAAATCACAGCTGTGACTATATTGACCTTTGTAGGCAAAGTGATATCTCTGCCTTTTAACACACTGTCTAGGTTTGTCATAGCTTTTCCTCCAAGGAATAAGCAAAGCCAGACCAAGATGGCAGAGTAGAAGGATGTGAGCTTATCATCTCCCACAAGAACATCAGAATTGCAACTAGCTGTTGAATAACCATCGACAGGAGGATGTTGGAACTGAGCCAAAAAAGACAACTCACATCCAAGGAAAAAGGAGAAGTTACAGTGAGATGATAGAAGGGGTGCAATCATGTTAAAATCAAATCCCATACCTGCCAGGTGAGCGACCCACAAAATGGAGAACAGTATCAAAGAAGATCTTGCTCTGTTGCAAAGGTTCCAGGTCCTACATCAGACTTCCTAACCTGTGGATGCGACAAAGGGACTAGGAATCCCAGGAATCTGACTTTGCAGGACACTGGGATTTGACTACAGAACTTCCACAGGACTGGGGAAATGGAGACTCTTGGAGGGCACAAACAAAACCTTGTGCTCACCAGAACCCAGGGAAAGGCTCAGTGACCCGCAAGAGACTATGCCAGACCTGTCTACAAGTGTTTACTAAATACTAACATAAAATAAACTCTTTAGAGTTTTAATGTCATAAGGTCCTATCTTAGTGCTAGGGCTTCCCTAGTGGCTCAGATGGTAAAGAATCCACATACAATGCAGGAGACCCAGGTTTGATCTCTGGATCAGAAAGATCTCTTGGAGAAGGGAATGGTTACCCACTCCAGTATTCCTGTCGGGAAAATCCCATGGACAGAGGAGGTAGGCAGGCAACAGTCCATGGGGTTGCAATAAGTCGGACACAACTGAGCAACTAAGTACATCTTAGTGCAACTGAAAAAGAAACAACATGCAAATACCAAAAAAAAAAAAATTCCAACTCTTTCAGTAGCAAGTACTTATTCAATTATTAAGGGCTCTCAGGTGGACTATAGTTGTCACTCAGAAATCTAAGAGTTCTTACATTAAGATTACCCTGAATGTTGCCTTAGTTAAGACTCAAAATATATTTTAGTATCACAATTTAAGGGCCAAGTAAAGTATCAAATAATTATTAACTCCAGATTACTATGTTAACTTGATTATTCGAAGCTCTTTTTCAGCTTTCTTTATGGTGCAACTCTCTCATCTGTACATGACTACTGGAAAAATCACAGCTGTGACTATATTGACCTTTGTAGGCAAAGTGATATCTCTGCCTTTTAACACACTGTCTAGGTTTGTCATAGCTTTTCCTCCAAGGAATAAGCAAAGCCAGACCAAGATGGCAGAGTAGAAGGATGTGAGCTTATCATCTCCCACAAGAACATCAGAATTGCAACTAGCTGTTGAATAACCATCGACAGGAGGATGTTGGAACTGAGCCAAAAAAGACAACTCACATCCAAGGAAAAAGGAGAAGTTACAGTGAGATGATAGAAGGGGTGCAATCATGTTAAAATCAAATCCCATACCTGCCAGGTGAGCGACCCACAAAATGGAGAACAGTATCAAAGAAGATCTTGCTCTGTTGCAAAGGTTCCAGGTCCTACATCAGACTTCCTAACCTGTGGATGCGACAAAGGGACTAGGAATCCCCAGGGAATCTGACTTTGCAGGACACTGGGATTTGACTACAGAACTTCCACAGGACTGGGGGAAATGGAGACTCTTGGAGGGCACAAACAAAACCTTGTGCTCACCAGAACCCAGGGAAAGGCTCAGTGACCCCGCAAGAGACTATGCCAGACCTGTCTACAAGTGTTTACTAAATACTAACATAAAATAAACTCTTTAGAGTTTTAATGTCATAAGGTCCTATCTTAGTGCTAGGGCTTCCCTAGTGGCTCAGATGGTAAAGAATCCACATACAATGCAGGAGACCCAGGTTTGATCTCTGGATCAGAAAGATCTCTTGGAGAAGGGAATGGTTACCCACTCCAGTATTCCTGTCGGGAAAATCCCATGGACAGAGGAGGTAGGCAGGCAACAGTCCATGGGGTTGCAATAAGTCGGACACAACTGAGCAACTAAGTACATCTTAGTGCAACTGAAAAAGAAACAACATGCAAATACCAAAAAAAAAAAAATTCCAACTCTTTCAGTAGCAAGTACTTATTCAATTATTAAGGGCTCTCAGGTGGACTATAGTTGTCACTCAGAAATCTAAGAGTTCTTACATTAAGATTACCCTGAATGTTGCCTTAGTTAAGACTCAAAATATATTTTAGTATCACAATTTAAGGGCCAAGTAAAGTATCAAATAATTATTAACTCCAGATTACTATGTTAACTTGATTATTCGTAGAATCTGGGACATGGATAACCTTCAATAATTTTCCCACCCTAGCATAACCCAGTTTGTAGGCAAGAAAAAAAACTGTAAGTCAATATACTTTGTTTTCATGTTCTAAATTAATCATGACATATAATCCACACCAAAAAAAAAAGGGAATCTACATGCCTTACATATATTTTTCAAAGATGTCACAGTTCATAGCATCTAGCAAGGAAAAGTACAACAGCAAAATATTTGAAGAAATATATTTTCTTACACTGAAAATGCAAAAATCCCTGGTTTTTCTTTGTGCTCTTCTGGAGAACTTGCTAAAGCTGCTGTTGAATGAGAGTACCTAGACTGCCATCATGAAACTCAATAACGCACCTGGTAAGAACACAAAAGACTGGCTCACCTGTACGGAATCCATTATCCTTTGAAAAAAAAACAATACAAGTCTGGTACTAGAGGGCACAATATACTTTCTATCAGACAAGAGGAGAATGATTTTTCCTCATCCTGCTTTCCAGCTGTCCAAAGAGTATATCTAATACTAATTGTAATATGACTCTTTGACAGAAATAAGAGGTGGATAAAGTGCTTACAAACAATAGTTATTTCATACAATTTTATTTCTAAATGTTCTTTGAGACTTTTATTACTCAGAAAGTTTAAACATTTTTAACTATAACTTCAACCCACATATTTGCTTAAAACATCAATAAAAATGTCTTATATTTGTATTCTAATAATCATATTGGAAACTTGCTACTAAATACAAACATGAACTACAAGAGGTATAACTGTGATCACAATACATTAAAACCAATATGGCCTTTATGAAACTCTCAATGTTGCAAAAGGGTATACGGAAACAGGCATTTTTATATATATTGCAGGGAATTAACCAGCATACTTTATTAAAAAAAATTTTTTAAGTTATAAAAATTTCATGTTTTTTTAATTTTCATCCATAGGAGAACCATTCATACAATAAATATCAAGTGCTAAAAAGATCAAATAATTATATTAGTTATCCGATACTTTGTAACAAAATACTTTCAAAGATTTTCCAACTGTTTGCTGCTAGTATATAAGAATACAATTGGGGCTTCCCCTGGTGGTCCAGTGGGTAAGGACACCGCCTTGCAGTGCAAGGGGCTCCGGTTCAATCCCAGGCCTGAGAAGATTCCACGTGCCGCGGAGCGGCTGGACCCATGTGCCCAATTACCGAGCCGGGGCTCTGGAGCGCATGCACCCAGAGTCGGTTCTCTGCGACAACAGAGGCCGCTGTGATGGGAGGCCCACAGGAGCCAAGAAACAAAGATGAAGATAGAGAAATGAAAGACCAACAGAAGTGGTCCGCCCATCCCCCTCCCTCCCCACCCCACCCACCAAAAGATAAATAAATAAATAATTTTTAAAAAAAAAGAATACAATTGATACTATACATTAAATTTATATCCTAAATCTTGCTAAGTTCATTTATTCTAACAGTAGGTTTGTAGATTCCCCGAAATTTTCTATGTAAGTAATTATGCCATCTTAATTTTTTTTAATTTTAAGTAATTAGCTGATTAATTAATTTGACTGTACTGAGTCTCTGTTGCTACGGGTGGGCTTCCTCTAGTTGCAGTAAGCAGAGACCACTGTTTGTTGCCTGCGCAGGCTTCTCACTATGGTGGCTTCTCTTTCTGCAGAACACTGGGCTGTAGACACCTGGGTTTTAGTAGTTGCAGCAAGTGTACTCAGCAGTTGTTGCTTGCAGGCTCCCAAGCATGCAAAGTTCAAATAGGTGTGAGACGAGGCTCAGTAGTTGTGGCACACAGGCTGAGTTACCCCTGCCCCGCCATGTGGAATTTTATGGCTCTTTATTGAAACTCTTCAATTTGTATTCTAATAATCATATTGGAAACTTGCTAAAAAAGGGTATCCCCCAAAAAAATGGATAACTCAATGTTGCAAAAGGGTATACGAAACAGGCATTTTTATATATATTGCAGGGAATTAACCAGCATACTTTATTAAAAAAAATTTTTTAAGTTATAAAAATTTCATGTTTTTTTAATTTTCATCCATAGGAGAACCATTCATACAATAAATATCAAGTGCTAAAAAGATCAAATAATTATATTAGTTATCCGATACTTTGTAACAAAATACTTTCAAAGATTTTCCAACTGTTTGCTGCTAGTATATAAGAATACAATTGGGGCTTCCCCTGGTGGTCCAGTGGGTAAGGACACCGCCTTGCAGTGAAAGGGGGCTCCGGTTCAATCCCAGGCCTGAGAAGATTCCACGTGCCGCGGAGCGGCTGGACCCATGTGCCCAATTACCGAGCCGGGGCTCTGGAGCGCATGCACCCAGAGTCGGTTCTCTGCGACAACAGAGGCCGCTGTGATGGGAGGCCCACAGGAGCCAAGAAACAAAGATGAAGATAGAGAAATGAAAGACCAACAGAAGTGGTCCGCCCATCCCCCTCCCCCCCCACCCCCCCCCCCCAAAAAAAAAAAAAAAAAAAATTTTTAAAAAAAAAGAATACAATTGATACTATACATTAAATTTATATCCTAAATCTTGCTAAGTTCATTTATTCTAACAGTAGGTTTGTAGATTCCCCGAAATTTTCTATGTAAGTAATTATGCCATCTTAATTTTTTTTAATTTTAAGTAATTAGCTGATTAATTAATTTGACTGTACTGAGTCTCTGTTGCTACGGGTGGGCTTCCTCTAGTTGCAGTAAGCAGAGACCACTGTTTGTTGCCTGCGCAGGCTTCTCACTATGGTGGCTTCTCTTTCTGCAGAACACTGGGCTGTAGACACCTGGGTTTTAGTAGTTGCAGCAAGTGTACTCAGCAGTTGTTGCTTGCAGGCTCCCAAGCATGCAAAGTTCAAATAGGTGTGAGACGCAGGCTCAGTAGTTGTGGCACACAGGCTGAGTTACCCTGCAGCATGTGGAACCTTCCCAGACCAGAGATCGAACTGGTGTCACCTGCACTACAAGGAAGATTCCTAACCAATGGACCACCAGGGGAGTTCCTCATCTGTATTTTAAACAATTTTTTACTTACTTGTTTATTTTTGGCTGCATCACATGGCTTTGTAGGATCTTAGCTCCCCAACCAGGAATTGAACCCACACTCTGGGAAGTAAAAGTGCAGAGCCTTAACTACTGGATGACCAGGGAGTTCCTGAGATATCATCTTTAAATAGGGCTGCTTTATTCTTTTGTTTCAATATTTATTCATTTATTTAGCCTTAATGCAGTATTAGAAGCTCCACAATCATGCTCAATAGAGTGGGGAAGATGGGTATTTTTGCTTGGCTTTTGATCTTTGGAGGATGGAGCTCAGTCTTTCATCATTAAATACAATGCTGTCTGCCAGTTCTTTACTATTCCTAGTTTGTTGAGAGTTTTTTTCCTTTCATTTTAATATCATAAATTGGTTTGAATACTATCAACACTTTTCCTTAATCTACTGAAATGACCATACAGTTTTTCTCCTTTATTCTGGTAATATGGTGAATTACATTGATTGAACTTAGAATGTTAAATCAGTATGTGTTTTTGGCTTCCTGGACACAAGAGCCCAGTGGGCTACAGTCCATGGTGTTGCAAAGAGTTGGACACGACTGAATGACACTTTTCACCTTTCCCTTGCTGACCTTAACCCTAACACATCATCATGTATTATTTTCATATACTGTTAAATTTCACTTGCTCATACTTTGTTACGGATCAGATATCCTTTCTACCAAAAGGCTGATTAATTAATTTGACTGTACTGAGTCTCTGTTGCTACGGGTGGGCTTCCTCTAGTTGCAGTAAGCAGAGACCACTGTTTGTTGCCTGCGCAGGCTTCTCACTATGGTGGCTTCTCTTTCTGCAGAACACTGGGCTGTAGACACCTGGGTTTTAGTAGTTGCAGCAAGTGTACTCAGCAGTTGTTGCTTGCAGGCTCCCAAGCATGCAAAGTTCAAATAGGTGTGAGACGCAGGCTCAGTAGTTGTGGCACACAGGCTGAGTTACCCTGCAGCATGTGGAACCTTCCCAGACCAGAGATCGAACTGGTGTCACCTGCACTACAAGGAAGATTCCTAACCAATGGACCACCAGGGGAGTTCCTCATCTGTATTTTAAACAATTTTTTACTTACTTGTTTATTTTTGGCTGCATCACATGGCTTTGTAGGATCTTAGCTCCCCAACCAGGAATTGAACCCACACTCTGGGAAGTAAAAGTGCAGAGCCTTAACTACTGGATGACCAGGGAGTTCCTGAGATATCATCTTTAAATAGGGCTGCTTTATTCTTTTGTTTCAATATTTATTCATTTATTTAGCCTTAATGCAGTATTAGAAGCTCCACAATCATGCTCAATAGAGTGGGGAAGATGGGTATTTTTGCTTGGCTTTTGATCTTTGGAGGATGGAGCTCAGTCTTTCATCATTAAATACAATGCTGTCTGCCAGTTCTTTACTATTCCTAGTTTGTTGAGAGTTTTTTTCCTTTCATTTTAATATCATAAATTGGTTTGAATACTATCAACACTTTTCCTTAATCTACTGAAATGACCATACAGTTTTTCTCCTTTATTCTGGTAATATGGTGAATTACATTGATTGAACTTAGAATGTTAAATCAGTATGTGTTTTTGGCTTCCCTGGACACAAGAGCCCAGTGGGCTACAGTCCATGGTGTTGCAAAGAGTTGGACACGACTGAATGACACTTTTCACCTTTCCCTTGCTGACCTTAACCCTAACACATCATCATGTATTATTTTCATATACTGTTAAATTTCACTTGCTCATACTTTGTTACGGATCTCAGAATATCCTGTAATTTTTTTATTGATTATGTTAGGTTTTAGTGTTGGAATAACTCTGACCTCAGAAAACCAGTTATGCTGTATATTAGCCACCTATTTGTCACAATTTAATTCAATTTTATTACCTTTTAGAATTTACATTACCTCATGGTTTCATGAGTAATGAATTTATTAGTGGCTTAACTGGGAGACTATGGCTCAAGGTACCTCACAGGGCTGCGATCAGGGTACTGGCTAGTGCTGCAGTCATTTGCAAACTCTACAGATGAAGGATCAGCTTTCAAACATGAATGAGCTGTAGTTATCTGAAGGCTCTGCTGGGGCTGGAGTATCTACTTCTAAGCTCACTCTTGTGGCCTTTGTGAGGAGCCTTCATTTCTTCACTGTTTTGTTGGCTAGAGGCATAAGTTGTTCGCTACGTGAACCTTTCCTAAGAATATTCTTTAATGCCATCACAATATGTAACTTTTTTCCCCTAGAGTGAGTAATTTAAGTAAGAGAGGCAAAGGCCACAATGTCTTTTAAACTAGGTTCGGAAGTCTGGCACTTTCATTTCTGCTACACTCTGTTGGAGTCTTAAATGCAGCATACATTCAGCAGGAGGGGGAACCAAGCTTCACATTTTGATGCAAGAAATATCAGAGAATTTGTGGACATATATAAAACCATACCAACCATGTGTTTATCACTGTTACAGACCACATTCAAGAGTGTTCCTAGTGAATCCTTGCCTCCTGGTATTTACACCTATGTGTAATTTCTTCCCATATTGTATCTGAGCTGCTTGTGTGACCAACAGAATACGGCAGAAGTGATGGTTTGTCACTTCCAAGACAAACGCAGAAAAGGACTGTGATTTTTTATGGATTACTTGCTCTGAGGAAGAATAGACTTCTGAGTTGTATGGTGAATTACATTGATTGAACTTAGAATGTTAAATCAGTATGTGTTTTTGGCTTCCCTGGACACAAGAGCCCAGTGGGCTACAGTCCATGGTGTTGCAAAGAGTTGGACACGACTGAATGACACTTTTCACCTTTCCCTTGCTGACCTTAACCCTAACACATCATCATGTATTATTTTCATATACTGTTAAATTTCACTTGCTCATACTTTGTTACGGATCTCAGAATATCCTGTAATTTTTTTATTGATTATGTTAGGTTTTAGTGTTGGAATAACTCTGACCTCAGAAAACCAGTTATGCTGTATATTAGCCACCTATTTGTCACAATTTAATTCAATTTTATTACCTTTTAGAATTTACATTACCTCATGGTTTCATGAGTAATGAATTTATTAGTGGCTTAACTGGGAGACTATGGCTCAAGGTACCTCACAGGGCTGCGATCAGGGTACTGGCTAGTGCTGCAGTCATTTGCAAACTCTACAGATGAAGGATCAGCTTTCAAACATGAATGAGCTGTAGTTATCTGAAGGCTCTGCTGGGGCTGGAGTATCTACTTCTAAGCTCACTCTTGTGGCCTTTGTGAGGAGCCTTCATTTCTTCACTGTTTTGTTGGCTAGAGGCATAAGTTGTTCGCTACGTGAACCTTTCCTAAGAATATTCTTTAATGCCATCACAATATGTAATTTTTTCCCCTAGAGTGAGTAATTTAAGTAAGAGAGGCAAAGGCCACAATGTCTTTTAAACTAGGTTCGGAAGTCTGGCACTTTCATTTCTGCTACACTCTGTTGGAGTCTTAAATGCAGCATACATTCAGCAGGAGGGGGAACCAAGCTTCACATTTTGATGCAAGAAATATCAGAGAATTTGTGGACATATATAAAACCATACCAACCATGTGTTTATCACTGTTACAGACCACATTCAAGAGTGTTCCTAGTGAATCCTTGCCTCCTGGTATTTACACCTATGTGTAATTTCTTCCCATATTGTATCTGAGCTGCTTGTGTGACCAACAGAATACGGCAGAAGTGATGGTTTGTCACTTCCAAGACAAACGCAGAAAAGGACTGTGATTTTTTATGGATTACTTGCTCTGAGGAAGAATAGACTTCTGAGTTGTATGGAGCCATATGGAAAGGCCCATGTGGTGAGAGACTGAGGCCTGCTGACAATTGCCATGTGATTGAGCCATCTTGGATGTGGATTCTCCCTAGTCATGTCTTCAGATGACTGCCTAACACCTTGGCAAATAAGCTACTCCTGGATTCTTGGCACTCAAACTATGTGAGATAACAAATGTTTATTGTTTTAAGCTTTACTTAGAATGTATTCCAATATCAAATGGCAGAATTCAACAAAAATTGCAGCAACAGTAATTGCAGCAAAAACTGCAATTACTTTTACACCAACCTAACATTTTTATCACCATTTTAGAGATTCAGGAATCTAGAAGCCAAAAAAGGCTTTGCTGAAGGTCACACAACTAGTATGTGGATTTAACTGAAGTTTCTTTGCCCCCAAAATTGACAGTTTTAACCACTGCACCAAAATGTATCTCTGCAAGCATTTAGAAACCAAAACCCACAAATGAATAAAGCAATTGGACACTATCCTCTGTGAGGTACTTTATTAATCAATCCATTCTGATAGTATGTTTTCATCTCTAATTTTCTTATATTCTAACTTCTACATATAATATTTTGTTGTTATTGTTTACTCACTAAGTGGTGTCCAACTCTTTTGCAATCCCACAGACTGTAGCCCACCAGGCTCCTCGGTCCTTGGAATTCTCCAGGTAAGAATACTAAAGTGGTTTGCCATTTCCTTCTCCAAGGGATCTTCCCAACCCAAAGATCAAACCTGCATTTCCTGCACTGGCAGGCAGATTCTTTCCCGTCTGAGCGACCAGGGAAGCTCCCTACATACAATATATAAATTGTATGTAGTACTATTTAATATAAGTTTCTATTCTAAAATAATATAAACCCAAGATTCATAAATAGGAGGCAAAAATAATATATTACCCAAGGGAGAAACACTAAACTTACAAGCACTAAACTTACACGAGACATGGCAATTTATTGACACCATTCCTACTCTAATTTGTATGTTTTCACAATTAGTTGTAGCACATTACATAGATTGTTCTTTGCAATTAACCTCCAAAAGGAATTAAATATTAATGAAGTTTGCCAGATGCAATTATGAGAAATAAGCCATCCATAATATGAATAATACAGAAATACCTATTATAATATATAACATTTTATATGTTAGAAATATATTTAAACTATCTTAAGAGTAAGAACTTCTGCCTGAAACCATTGGAAAATATGATTTAAGCTTTACTCCTAGATGAATCTGCCTAACACCTTGGCAAATAAGCTACTCCTGGATTCTTGGCACTCAAACTATGTGAGATAACAAATGTTTATTGTTTTAAGCTTTACTTAGAATGTATTCCAATATCAAATGGCAGAATTCAACAAAATTGCAGCAACAGTAATTGCAGCAAAACTGCAATTACTTTTACACCAACCTAACATTTTTATCACCATTTTAGAGATTCAGGAATCTAGAAGCCAAAAAAGGCTTTGCTGAAGGTCACACAACTAGTATGTGGATTTAACTGAAGTTTCTTTGCCCCCAAAATTGACAGTTTTAACCACTGCACCAAAATGTATCTCTGCAAGCATTTAGAAACCAAAACCCACAAATGAATAAAGCAATTGGACACTATCCTCTGTGAGGTACTTTATTAATCAATCCATTCTGATAGTATGTTTTCATCTCTAATTTTCTTATATTCTAACTTCTACATATAATATTTTGTTGTTATTGTTTACTCACTAAGTGGTGTCCAACTCTTTTGCAATCCCACAGACTGTAGCCCACCAGGCTCCTCGGTCCTTGGAATTCTCCAGGTAAGAATACTAAAGTGGTTTGCCATTTCCTTCTCCAAGGGATCTTCCCAACCCAAAGATCAAACCTGCATTTCCTGCACTGGCAGGCAGATTCTTTCCCGTCTGAGCGACCAGGGAAGCTCCCTACATACAATATATAAATTGTATGTAGTACTATTTAATATAAGTTTCTATTCTAAAATAATATAAACCCAAGATTCATAAATAGGAGGCAAAAATAATATATTACCCAAGGGAGAAACACTAAACTTACAAGCACTAAACTTACACGAGACATGGCAATTTATTGACACCATTCCTACTCTAATTTGTATGTTTTCACAATTAGTTGTAGCACATTACATAGATTGTTCTTTGCAATTAACCTCCAAAAGGAATTAAATATTAATGAAGTTTGCCAGATGCAATTATGAGAAATAAGCCATCCATAATATGAATAATACAGAAATACCTATTATAATATATAACATTTTATATCTTAGAAATATATTTAAACTATCTTAAGAGTAAGAATTTTTATCTTTAAAATTCTGCTTATCAATCTCAACTTTCTAAAGATACTCAGTCTCTATGCTATCAATTAATTGAATGTAGAGCAAATATGGATAAGAAATTTCTATCTGCTAACACTATACCTTATTAAATGCTAAGGTATCAATTACATACTCATTTGGCAATATTAACATTTTTTCAAAATAAAGTAAATGTAGCTTAGCAAGTTACTGTTCCATAAAAATGGAACATAATAAATTGGCTTCTATGTTCATTTGTGTTACATGGGCACATGCAATCAGATGGTAAAAATTAAAATAAATGCCCTATAAAATTATTGTGTATAATTTTTGTCAAAAATGTTTTAAAATAGTACCTTTTCAATACAGCTAACAAAATAGACATCTTAAAAGTATCTTTAAAAAAACTAAAAGTAAATTCAAGTATTAAAATTATATTCCTAATGCCAAAAAATACACGAACAGTTTCCTCTTAAATAGTCCTCATATATACTTAAACAGATCTCAAAAATATAATATCAAAAATATATATATATATATAATATCTGCCATGTCATGATTCTACATTCCTACTACTTTTTAAAAGCTTTTTTCCTCCATATTTTCTACTCCAACTCTAAAAATCAATAGCAAGACATAAGATCAAATAAAGAACATGTTGTAGTAAATATTTTCTGAAACAGTAGATAGGTTAGTCATAGCCAGAAAAGAAACATTATAGAATTATTTATGAAGAAATTATACTTAACACTGGGTAGATTTCAAGACATTTCTGTTTTAATGGAATAAATTTTTTGTAAGTAAATCAGAGTTATTGCTAGATGTAGTCTGCTTCAGTTACCTGCAATTATGAGAAATAAGCCATCCATAATATGAATAATACAGAAATACCTATTATAATATATAACATTTTATATCTTAGAAATATATTTAAACTATCTTAAGAGTAAGAATTTTTATCTTTAAAATTCTGCTTATCAATCTCAACTTTCTAAAGATACTCAGTCTCTATGCTATCAATTAATTGAATGTAGAGCAAATATGGATAAGAAATTTCTATCTGCTAACACTATACCTTATTAAATGCTAAGGTATCAATTACATACTCATTTGGCAATATTAACATTTTTTCAAAATAAAGTAAATGTAGCTTAGCAAGTTACTGTTCCATAAAAATGGAACATAATAAATTGGCTTCTATGTTCATTTGTGTTACATGGGCACATGCAATCAGATGGTAAAAATTAAAATAAATGCCCTATAAAATTATTGTGTAAAATTTTTTGTCAAAAATGTTTTAAAATAGTACCTTTTCAATACAGCTAACAAAATAGACATCTTAAAAGTATCTTTAAAAAAACTAAAAGTAAATTCAAGTATTAAAATTATATTCCTAATGCCAAAAAATACACGAACAGTTTCCTCTTAAATAGTCCTCATATATACTTAAACAGATCTCAAAAATATAATATCAAAAATATATATATATATAATATCTGCCATGTCATGATTCTACATTCCTACTACTTTTTAAAAGCTTTTTTCCTCCATATTTTCTACTCCAACTCTAAAAATCAATAGCAAGACATAAGATCAAATAAAGAACATGTTGTAGTAAATATTTTCTGAAACAGTAGATAGGTTAGTCATAGCCAGAAAAGAAACATTATAGAATTATTTATGAAGAAATTATACTTAACACTGGGTAGATTTCAAGACATTTCTGTTTTAATGGAATAAATTTTTTGTAAGTAAATCAGAGTTATTGCTAGATGTAGTCTGCTTCAGTTACCTGAAATTAGAATAGCAGGCTCATTAAATATATATAAATCAGTGATGCAGAGGCACTGCACCATATTGATGGAACCCTCATTAATTTTCAATGATACTATCATATTTGTTTTCTAAAAAAAATTCAGTGAAGTCTGCAATCATTTTTCTTCATCTCAGAACTCTAGTTTCTACATATTTTAACTTAGTAAATGAGAGGAAACCTAATACTCCAAAACATTTTTAATCAGGTCAATTAAATTTTACATTTTCTTCCTTTTGTAGGAAATAAATTATTTATGCATGTATGTGATATACATTTTTTTACATATAATGTAAAAGCTATTGAAATATGTAAAACTAAAATACTATAAAACAAACTATCCTTATGAAATAGTTGATACAGTCTTTCTAGACACTTGCAATGGACAGGAAAATTAGAAACAGGTGCTCGTTCTGGGTAGAAATTTAGAAAAGGGGGACTTTCTAGATATATTGTTATTAATTTCTAATTTAATTTTGCTGTGGTAAGGAAACACATTTTGTTAAGTTTCAGTCTTTTAAAATTTCCTGAAAACTTAATTTATGGTCCAGTGTGTGGTGTGTCTTGCTGAGCATGGTCTTACTTGGTGAGCAAATAAATTTGAAAAGAATGTGTGTGTTCTGTAGCTGTTGGTATAGTGTATGTCAGTTAGGTCAACGTGGTTGTTAGTGTTAACTTCTGAATATCCTTACTAACCCTTCTCTATCTTTACTAATTTATTTTTTCTACCAATTTTTGATCACTTGCTCCAACTAGATTGTGTATTTGTCAGTTTCTCCTTTTAGTAGTTCTGTCATGCTTCAATTTTAACTATTGATTGGCTATTTAACCTCCATATTTTCTACTCCAACTCTAAAAATCAATAGCAAGACATAAGATCAAATAAAGAACATGTTGTAGTAAATATTTTCTGAAACAGTAGATAGGTTAGTCATAGCCAGAAAAGAAACATTATAGAATTATTTATGAAGAAATTATACTTAACACTGGGTAGATTTCAAGACATTTCTGTTTTAATGGAATAAATTTTTTGTAAGTAAATCAGAGTTATTGCTAGATGTAGTCTGCTTCAGTTACCTGAAATTAGAATAGCAGGCTCATTAAATATATATAAATCAGTGATGCAGAGGCACTGCACCATATTGATGGAACCCTCATTAATTTTCAATGATACTATCATATTTGTTTTCTAAAAAAAATTCAGTGAAGTCTGCAATCATTTTTCTTCATCTCAGAACTCTAGTTTCTACATATTTTAACTTAGTAAATGAGAGGAAACCTAATACTCCAAAACATTTTTAATCAGGTCAATTAAATTTTACATTTTCTTCCTTTTGTAGGAAATAAATTATTTATGCATGTATGTGATATACATTTTTTTACATATAATGTAAAAGCTATTGAAATATGTAAAACTAAAATACTATAAAACAAACTATCCTTATGAAATAGTTGATACAGTCTTTCTAGACACTTGCAATGGACAGGAAAATTAGAAACAGGTGCTCGTTCTGGGTAGAAATTTAGAAAAGGGGGACTTTCTAGATATATTGTTATTAATTTCTAATTTAATTTTGCTGTGGTAAGGAAACACATTTTGTTAAGTTTCAGTCTTTTAAAATTTCCTGAAAACTTAATTTATGGTCCAGTGTGTGGTGTGTCTTGCTGAGCATGGTCTTACTTGGTGAGCAAATAAATTTGAAAAGAATGTGTGTGTTCTGTAGCTGTTGGTATAGTGTATGTCAGTTAGGTCAACGTGGTTGTTAGTGTTAACTTCTGAATATCCTTACTAACCCTTCTCTATCTTTACTAATTTATTTTTTCTACCAATTTTTGATCACTTGCTCCAACTAGATTGTGTATTTGTCAGTTTCTCCTTTTAGTAGTTCTGTCATGCTTCATATATTTTGAAACTCTTATTCGTATATGGCTATTTAAAATTACTGTGCCTTCTTGTGATGGATTTAGCCTTTTGCTATTGTGGTCTTTTGTAACACTTTGGTCTTTTGTAACACTCTTTGTCTTGAAGATTTGTCTGGTATTATGTCAGTTCTCTTACGCTTACCGCTTACTGTTTGATAGTATGCCTTTCTCTGTCCTTTGCTTTCAACCTATGTAAGACCCTATGTCTTACATTTTGTAGACAATGCATAGTTGGTCAAGCTTTTTTGTATGGTTCAACACTGCTGCCTTTTAACTAGTGTGTTAATCCCTTCATATTTAGGCACTTATTGCTGTCATTAGGTTTAAGTCTATTTGTCCTCCATTTGTCCTTTCTTGCCTTATTTTTGCATTAATTGAATATTTTAAAGGTACTGGTCTCTTAGCTCTTTATCGTTATTTTAGTATTTTTATTTTTACTGATTTCTGTAAGTATAACAATGCATCTTTATCAAAGTCTATTTAGAGTCAACATGTGACAGAAAACAAAGTCTAAATTACGGATTTTTCAGATATTGTGAGATGTTTTACTCTCCACAACAGCTGCATGGTAACAGAAAACAAAGGAAATTAAATCTGTTTCGATAAAAAAAAACTTCTCACATAAATAAAACAATATATTTAGGCTTCCTATTTGCATATGATTATATCTCAAAACCAAATACTATGATTGTATTTATATATTATCAAAGAAAAAGATAAAATAAAAACTGGTAGAAAAACTGTTATTGAATGTTTAAAGTTTTTTATTTCAGACTAGCATCCTGGAAACTAAATATAAAGACAAAATCGTTTGAGTTACAGTCTGGTTGCGTTATATTAGTAAACACTTTATTCAGCAAATGTGATTAAAATTTAATTAGTATTTACACAGACAAAAATAAAAATGGAGGGCTTCCCTGGTGGTCCAGTGGGTAAAGAGTCTGCCTTGCAGTGACAGGGGCACCGTATTTTCAGTTAGGTCAACGTGGTTGTTAGTGTTAACTTCTGAATATCCTTACTAACCCTTCTCTATCTTTACTAATTTATTTTTTCTACCAATTTTTGATCACTTGCTCCAACTAGATTGTGTATTTGTCAGTTTCTCCTTTTAGTAGTTCTGTCATGCTTCATATATTTTGAAACTCTTATTCGTATATGGCTATTTAAAATTACTGTGCCTTCTTGTGATGGATTTAGCCTTTTGCTATTGTGGTCTTTTGTAACACTTTGGTCTTTTGTAACACTCTTTGTCTTGAAGATTTGTCTGGTATTATGTCAGTTCTCTTACGCTTACCGCTTACTGTTTGATAGTATGCCTTTCTCTGTCCTTTGCTTTCAACCTATGTAAGACCCTATGTCTTACATTTTGTAGACAATGCATAGTTGGTCAAGCTTTTTTGTATGGTTCAACACTGCTGCCTTTTAACTAGTGTGTTAATCCCTTCATATTTAGGCACTTATTGCTGTCATTAGGTTTAAGTCTATTTGTCCTCCATTTGTCCTTTCTTGCCTTATTTTTGCATTAATTGAATATTTTAAAGGTACTGGTCTCTTAGCTCTTTATCGTTATTTTAGTATTTTTATTTTTACTGATTTCTGTAAGTATAACAATGCATCTTTATCAAAGTCTATTTAGAGTCAACATGTGACAGAAAACAAAGTCTAAATTACGGATTTTTCAGATATTGTGAGATGTTTTACTCTCCACAACAGCTGCATGGTAACAGAAAACAAAGGAAATTAAATCTGTTTCGATAAAAAAAAACTTCTCACATAAATAAAACAATATATTTAGGCTTCCTATTTGCATATGATTATATCTCAAAACCAAATACTATGATTGTATTTATATATTATCAAAGAAAAAGATAAAATAAAAACTGGTAGAAAAACTGTTATTGAATGTTTAAAGTTTTTTATTTCAGACTAGCATCCTGGAAACTAAATATAAAGACAAAATCGTTTGAGTTACAGTCTGGTTGCGTTATATTAGTAAACACTTTATTCAGCAAATGTGATTAAAATTTAATTAGTATTTACACAGACAAAAATAAAAATGGAGGGCTTCCCTGGTGGTCCAGTGGGTAAAGAGTCTGCCTTGCAGTGCAAGGGGCACCGGTTCAATCCCTGGCCTGGGAAGATCCTACATGTCCAATTACAAGCCAGCGCTCTGATGCGCTCCAGAGCTGAGTCGTTGCTCTGCAATGAGAGAGGCCACTGCAGTGGGAGGCCCACACAGGCCAAAGGATAAAGATGGATGAAAATAAATAAGTCAAAAAACAATAAAAGAGGCCAAAATTTTAAAAAGAAAAGAAAAAAAAAAGGAGCTAGCCAGGTTGAGTTTCCACAATGGCTCAGCAAGTAAAGAATCTACCTACAATGAAGGAGAAACTGGAGATAAGGATTCAGTCCCTGGGCCAGGGAAGATCCCCTGGAAAAATAAATAGCAACCCACTCCAGTATTCTTGCCTGGAAAATTCCATAGGCAGAAGAATCACAAATAGTGGGACACAACTGAACACATGGCACACAGGTGAGCAATGCAGCCATATAACCTTTCTTAGGCTTTCGCTTTCCCATCTGTTAAAAAATGGAAGAAATGAATAGAAAAATGGAAGAAAGGAGTAGAAATAAAAAGATGACTACTAATCTTCAAATTTATATTAATCCAATCTACCAGCTTCCTATCAATCCTTTTGACAAAACAAATAACACTTTGTAGCATATACTTTTGAACAGGCTGCCATCCCTAGCTTGACAGCCAAAACAGACATCACATGTCACTTTTCCAAAGGGGCTAATATTTAGATCTTTCCTCTTCAGTGGCTTTTCCACCAAAACATTTATGCATATGGAGCCACCTAAATCACTTGAGGGCTTCCCTGGTGGCTCAGACAGTAAAGAATCCACCTGGTGCTTGGATGGTAAAGAATACGGGAGAACTAGGTTTGATCACTTAGTTGGGAAGATTCCCTGGAAGAGGGCATGGCAACCCATTCCAGTATTCTTGCTAGGAAAATCTCCATGGACAGAGGAGCCTGGCAGGCTACAGTCCATGGGGTCACAAGGAGTCGGAAACGACTGAGGGACTAAACACAGCACAGCACAAATAGCTTGATCCCTTGATGGTAATCTTGCAAAAATTCCTAAGTTTAGGATATACCACTAAAATTTTTTGCTGCCTTAAAGGCCTTTTCCTACATCAGCAGAATGGTTATAACAAAGGTTCAAGATTTCAGATATGTATTACTTTAACAGTACTTTTCTTAAAAAATAAAATAAAATAAAGTTTAAGAAATAGCATAAATGCCACTTTCACATCTTAATTACAAAGAATTTTTTATTACTCTAAACTCCCCTTTTCATCCTTATAAGACCTAAAGCACTATAAAATTAATGAGGGCAGTAACCATGTCTCCCACACTCACTGTTGTATACTCAGCACAGTGTTTTCCAAACTTGCTTGAGCACAAGACTCACCTAGATTAGCCAGTATAAAAAACAAAATTCCTCCACCAAACACCTATAGTAAGGCCCAGAAATTTGTATTTTAAGTAGGCACCCAAGAGGATTCCTAGGATGACACAAGTTTAGGAATCAGTGGCCTATAAAATGTATTGAGCGTATGAGAAAGAATGCAAATTTATATTAGTAAACCAACAACTAATAACCTACATTTGAGTCTAATTTTCTGTCTTTGAAAATAAGCTTAACACATTTAAAACATGATGAATACCATTAAAATATCTAGGTTAAACTTTCATTCAGTCTTTCTCATTCTATTTACTATCTCAGGGACTAGTTGCTAAACAAAGAAAACTGCCAAAAAGATTGTAGAAACTTAACCTAAAAACTGTAATTTTTCTGCATTTAGAATTCTGAAAGTAACTCTTAATAGCTGACTAGTGTAAATACTCTTAAATTTACCTAAATTCTTAAACTTATTTTAATTGTCTCTCATCTAATCCTCACAGTAATTCTGTAATGTATATGCTATTAGTAGACCCACTATACAGATGAGAAAACAAAGGCTTAAAGAAAATAATTTTCCCTGAATCACATGGCTAAGAATAAGTGGCAAATCTTGGATTCAAACTCAGGCAAACTATCATTATATATTTTTTAGACATAATATTGTAATCACACAGTAGAAACAAAAGCAATGAGAAAATGCATTAATTCTGTCTCTGTTTATACTTAAATCTCTAAGGACAAACTGCTCATGTTTCAGTTTCTTGTAGAATAAAATAATTTGTGTTTCAACAAATGACTCAGAACATCTAATAAACAGCTTCATATTACCTGCTTGAATATTATAACACAAATTTGACAATATACCTTCAAAGGAAAACTGGATGTATATAAGGTAAAGAGCTTCTACAGAGTGTCCACCCATGAAATGAAAGTTCATTCACCTGTAGGTCAAACCTCACAAAAGGTTTCCTCCAAAACAGAAATGTATACATACGCCCACACATATACATGGTAAACTACTCAGCAGATAAAATGAATCTTAAGTAAGATTCCCAGTATAAAAGAAAAGAATTAGAGAAGAGCTGTATGGGTTAGGGCTGCATTTTTCACATACGAAAAGAAACACAATAAATAATATAATTACTAAATATTTGAACACAGTTTCTATAGTAAGGCCCAGAAATTTGTATTTTAAGTAGGCACCCAAGAGGATTCCTAGGATGACACAAGTTTAGGAATCAGTGGCCTATAAAATGTATTGAGCGTATGAGAAAGAATGCAAATTTATATTAGTAAACCAACAACTAATAACCTACATTTGAGTCTAATTTTCTGTCTTTGAAAATAAGCTTAACACATTTAAAACATGATGAATACCATTAAAATATCTAGGTTAAACTTTCATTCAGTCTTTCTCATTCTATTTACTATCTCAGGGACTAGTTGCTAAACAAAGAAAACTGCCAAAAAGATTGTAGAAACTTAACCTAAAAACTGTAATTTTTCTGCATTTAGAATTCTGAAAGTAACTCTTAATAGCTGACTAGTGTAAATACTCTTAAATTTACCTAAATTCTTAAACTTATTTTAATTGTCTCTCATCTAATCCTCACAGTAATTCTGTAATGTATATGCTATTAGTAGACCCACTATACAGATGAGAAAACAAAGGCTTAAAGAAAATAATTTTCCCTGAATCACATGGCTAAGAATAAGTGGCAAATCTTGGATTCAAACTCAGGCAAACTATCATTATATATTTTTTAGACATAATATTGTAATCACACAGTAGAAACAAAAGCAATGAGAAAATGCATTAATTCTGTCTCTGTTTATACTTAAATCTCTAAGGACAAACTGCTCATGTTTCAGTTTCTTGTAGAATAAAATAATTTGTGTTTCAACAAATGACTCAGAACATCTAATAAACAGCTTCATATTACCTGCTTGAATATTATAACACAAATTTGACAATATACCTTCAAAGGAAAACTGGATGTATATAAGGTAAAGAGCTTCTACAGAGTGTCCACCCATGAAATGAAAGTTCATTCACCTGTAGGTCAAACCTCACAAAAGGTTTCCTCCAAAACAGAAATGTATACATACGCCCACACATATACATGGTAAACTACTCAGCAGATAAAATGAATCTTAAGTAAGATTCCCAGTATAAAAGAAAAGAATTAGAGAAGAGCTGTATGGGTTAGGGCTGCATTTTTCACATACGAAAAGAAACACAATAAATAATATAATTACTAAATATTTAGTAACTACAGTTTTAAAGAACTATAATATTAAGTTATACTCAATAAAAGGAACTGCAATGCACACATTGCATCTTTTTCTTTTTTAATTTTGGCCTTTTTTACTGGTTATTTATTTATTTATTTATTTTCATCCATCCTTATTCTTTGGCCTGTGCAGGCCTCCCGTTGCAGTGGCCTCTCTCGCTGCAGAGCACCAGCTCTGGGCGCATGCGTTCCAGAGCCCAGGCTCCTATTTGGACACACCAGTCCGGCTGCTCCGCTGCACGTGGGATCTTCCTGGGCCAGGGATCAAACTGATGCCCCTTGCACTGCAGGGCAGACTCTTACCCAGTGAATCACCATGGAAGCCCTTGGCCTCTTTTCTTACTGGTTTTTTATTTTTTTCCATTTATTTTTATTTGGCCTGTGTGGGCCTCCCACTGCAGTGGCCTCTCTCATTGCAAAGCCGTGGCTCAGGACGCATGCACTCCACAGCACTGGCTCTTAATTGGACGCACTAGTCCAGCTGCTCTGCAGCAGCTGGGATCTTCCCGGGCCAGGGATTGAACTGGTGTCCCTTGCACTACAAGGCAGACTCTATCCACTGGCCCACCAGGGAAGCCCTAAATTACCCAAATTTTAAGACATTGAAGCAGGCTAAAAATAATCTGTTGTAAACAAATTAACAAATCAAAATTAAACAACTGACCTAAAACTTGCCAGTCTGTGGCAGAACTAGAACACAGACTTTCTAACTCGTGATTCTGTGTTTTTTCTATTATTCAATGGATTTGGATTACTGAAATACGTAGGACCCCAACTCCTTTAATACATGAAGCAAAAGCAAAAACCATCCCTTTCAAGAGAATGGTCTTGAGATACTCCTACTGTATGATCCACAAGATATTATATATTAATTCTCCAGACCTGTTTCATAGCATTACATCCTAATCAGCTTAAAACACTCACTTCATGAAGAGGAGGAGGAGGGAGATGGGTATGAGGAGGAGAAGGAAGTGGAGGAAAAAGAAGGAGGGAAGGAGAGGAGGAAGAAGAGGAGAAAAAGTGTATTTAGAAATACACTTTTAGGGAAAAAATTGAGACAGTTAAAAAAAAATTGGAAATTACAAAAAGGAAAGAAATGCTAAAGGAGAGTAGAAATTACCAATTTTGAGGCAAAGAAAATAAATGTGTATACTCAAAGCTGAGGCTATAGGAAGTAAACGCCTCAATAATATTAAGGCCAGCATTTTCTAACAAATATGATGGGGCAGTTGATAACAGCTAGCATTCCCAGCATAAGCAACCATAAAACAAACAAAATGTATGAGACAACTGCTTTACAGGTATTAGACACTGGGTAACATAAAGACTATAATCCCTTAAAAATGGTAAAGCAACAAGGTGAGCCCTAGAACTGCTTCATTTTTCTCCCTGGGAAAAATTTCCATGACCATGGCCCAGCAAGAATTTAAGAAGGTTGTGCACAACAGTGGTTGTGTTAAGTTGTACAGGCAGAAGGTGGACTTCATGGTAATTGATATGGTTGAAATCAACAAGGTAGAGGGTCCAAAGTCTGTGTTAGAACTTCATAAGTCCTTGGTCAAAGAACAGACTGCACATATGCAAAAGACTGGACACAGCCAATGGAAGTCAGTGAACTTGAATACTGACCAATAAAAAATATCTAACCTAAAGAACAGAGAAAATAAGATTGAATAAAAATGAATATCACCCCAGCAAATTACAGAACAATATCAAAGAAGCTAACACACATGTAATTGGAGTTCCAAAAGGAAAAGAAAATAAAAATAGTACAGAAAGAATCACTGGAATTTTCCAAGTAGAATGAAAAACACTGACTTACAGCACAAACTTATATTCATACTGCTAAAAATTAAACATAAAGAGAAAACCTTGAAAGCAGCCCCAAAAGATTTTTACAATAGGGGATCAAAGATAAATAACAGCTAAATTGTCATAATAAACAATGAAGATAAGAAAAAAGTGAAATGAGGAGTTCCTTGATTGCCTAGTGGTTACAATTCTGGGTTTTCACTGCCATGGCCCAGGTTCAATCCCTGGTCAGAACTGAGATCCCACAAGCTGAGTGGCATAGCCACACACACAAACACACAAAAACCCAAAAAGGAATAGTATGTATTTGAAAGGAATAATATGTATTTGAAGTGGTAAAATGACAACCCAAAATTTCATATTCAGCAGAAATATCCTACAAACAGTAGAGTGAAATAAAAACATTCACATAAACAAAGTCTGGGGGAATTCTTCACCAATAGACCTATAAGAAACATTAAGGCAGAAAGAAAAAAATCAGTACAAGTAAAAAATCAATCCAAAAGAAGAAAGTTACTAAAGATGGTAAATAAGTAGGTAAATACAGAAGATTACATTTAAGTTTTATGGCTACATTCAAAAAGACAAATAACAAGTGTTGGCAAAAGATGAAGAGAAACTGTTGGTGGGACTATTCCCACTGTTTCCACTTGCTCTCACTGTTGGTGGGACTGTAACATTTTGGAATCACTTTGGAAAACTCTTACAATTTCTAAAATGGATAAATATGAAGTCATCAGATGATCCAAGAGTTATACTCCTAAATACATCCTCAAACGAAATAATGCGTCACATAAAACTTGTACATGAATGCTCACAGTAGTATTATTCATTATAACCAAAAAGTGAAAATAACCCAAATGTCCATCAAGTAATGAAGAGATAAAGAAAAAGTGGTATATCCATACAGTGGAACAGTATTCAATAACAAAAAGAAGTTCTGATACATGCTACAAAGTAGATGAACCTTGAAAACATTATACTAAGTAAAAGTCAATCACAGAAGACCATATATTTATATGATTCCACTTATATGAAATAGGCAATAGAATAGGCAGGCAATCTATAGAGATAGAAAGTCAACTGGTCTGGAGCACAATGGGAGGTAAGAATTGGAAAACACTGACGTACAGCACAAACTTATATTCATACTGCTAAAACTTAAAGATAAAGACAAAACCTTGAAAGCAGCCCCAAAAGATTTTTACAATAGGGGATCAAAGATAAATAACAGCTAAATTGTCATAATAAACAATGAAGATAAGAAAAAAGTGAAATGAGGAGTTCCTTGATTGCCTAGTGGTTACAATTCTGGGTTTTCACTGCCATGGCCCAGGTTCAATCCCTGGTCAGAACTGAGATCCCACAAGCTGAGTGGCATAGCCACACACACAAACACACAAAAACCCAAAAAGGAATAGTATGTATTTGAAAGGAATAATATGTATTTGAAGTGGTAAAATGACAACCCAAAATTTCATATTCAGCAGAAATATCCTACAAACAGTAGAGTGAAATAAAACATTCACATAAACAAAGTCTGGGGGAATTCTTCACCAATAGACCTATAAGAAACATTAAGGCAGAAAGAAAAAAATCAGTACAAGTAAAAAATCAATCCAAAAGAAGAAAGTTACTAAAGATGGTAAATAAGTAGGTAAATACAGAAGATTACATTTAAGTTTTATGGCTACATTCAAAAAGACAAATAACAAGTGTTGGCAAAAGATGAAGAGAAACTGTTGGTGGGACTATTCCCACTGTTTCCACTTGCTCTCACTGTTGGTGGGACTGTAACATTTTGGAATCACTTTGGAAAACTCTTACAATTTCTAAAATGGATAAATATGAAGTCATCAGATGATCCAAGAGTTATACTCCTAAATACATCCTCAAACGAAATAATGCGTCACATAAAACTTGTACATGAATGCTCACAGTAGTATTATTCATTATAACCAAAAAGTGAAAATAACCCAAATGTCCATCAAGTAATGAAGAGATAAAGAAAAAGTGGTATATCCATACAGTGGAACAGTATTCAATAACAAAAAGAAGTTCTGATACATGCTACAAAGTAGATGAACCTTGAAAACATTATACTAAGTAAAAGTCAATCACAGAAGACCATATATTTATATGATTCCACTTATATGAAATAGGCAATAGAATAGGCAGGCAATCTATAGAGATAGAAAGTCAACTGGTCTGGAGCACAATGGGAGGTAGAGTACAGGGTTAAGTAATAAGGGATTTCTTTATGGAGTAACAAAAATGCTCTAGAATTAATTTAGTAATAGATGCATATCTTTGAGAATACACTAAAAGTCACTGATTCTATAATTAAATGAGTGAATTTTATGATATGCAAATTATATCTCAAAAAGTTATTTAAAAGACTTTTTTATTCCCTACATTTCCTTAAAGACAACTGACTGTTTAAAGCAAAAATAACAATACTGAGTCATGTATTTAAAGATATGACACCATTAATATAAAGGATGACAAGGGTAAGTAAATGGAATTATACTATTTGCATTTGTGAGGTACTGCAATGTGAAGAATTTGTGAGGAAGTAAAAAATGAGGAGTGTCACATGTTGACTCTAAATAGACTTTGATAAAGATGCATTGTTATACTTACAGAAATCAGTAAAAATAAAAATACTAAAATAACAATAAAGAGCTAAGAGACCAGTACCTTTAAAATATTCAATTAATGCAAAAATAAGGCAAGAAAAGACAAATGGAGGACAAACAGACTTAAACCTAATGACAGCAATAAGTGCCTAAATATGAAGGGATTAACACACTAGTTAAAAGGCAGCAGTGTTGAACCATACAAAAAAGCTTGACCAACTATGCATTGTCTACAAAATGTAAGACATAGGGTCTTACATAGGTTGAAAGCAAAGGACAGAGAAAGGCATACTATCAAACAGTAAGCGGTAAGCGTAAGAGAACTGACATAATACCAGACAAATCTTCAAGACAAAGAGTGTTACAAAAGACCAAAGTGTTACAAAAGACCACAATAGCAAAAGGCTAAATCCATCACAAGAAGGCACAGTAATTTTAAATAGCCATATACGAATAAGAGTTTCAAAATATATGAAGCATGACAGAACTACTAAAAGGAGAAACTGACAAATACACAATCTAGTTGGAGCAAGTGATCAAAAATTGGTAGAAAAAATAAATTAGTAAAGATAGAGAAGGGTTAGTAAGGATATTCAGAAGTTAACACTAACAACCACGTTGACCTAACTGACATACACTATACCAACAGCTACAGAACACACACATTCTTTTCAAATTTATTTGCTCACCAAGTAAGACCATGCTCAGCAAGACACACCACACACTGGACCATAAATTAAGTTTTCAGGAAATTTTAAAAGACTGAAACTTAACAAAATGTGTTTCCTTACCACAGCAAAATTAAATTAGAAATTAATAACAATATATCCAGAAAGTCCCCCTTTTCTAAATTTCTACCCAGAACGAGCACCTGTTTCTAATTTTCCTGTCCATTGTTTCCCAGTGCACAAAACGGTAATGTGTAAGTCCAGCACATTAAACAAATGAATTAATATATGAATTATTCTTTCCAAAAATAAATATACTGAACTTTAATCTGATACACCTCTAAAAGTTACTAGTGTTTTATGGAAAATACAAAGGAACATAATAATACCACAGAGACACAATAAGCAAAATTCAGACTGGTAACTTTCCAGAAAAAGCTACCCAGAAAACATCAATAAATAAGAGAGGGAGAAAGAAAGAAAAAAGCTAAAAAAGAGAGACCAAAGAGAAACCTCAAGAAAATATGGCAAAATATTAACTTTAACATATTACCTGGAGGTGTTTTTGTTTATTTTACTTTGTGTCTTATATGTGTTTAAAATGAAAAAAGAAGGTTTCATAAAATCAAATATAGGTACAGTTTCCAGACACAAGTGTTGCCAAGGATGGTAAGGATAAAACTTAATAGTCTTGTTTGTTTGAGTCACTCTGAAAAATATTGTCCAACTACATTGGCTAAAGAGAATTTGCTCTAGTCCAAAGAAAATAAAGTTTTCCCACCTTCCTTGAAAAAAAAGACTTCAGTTAAGTGAGAATTATATATAACTGGCTCCATCTAATTCAATACACCTTCAAAATTCTATGAAAGGCCCATATCTTAAAATAGGTGGCCCTGTTAAACACAGGGGAAAAAATCACCCTTTTCTGTAATTAAGACAAAGTTCATCCTTAAGAAAAAGAAAAAAAAAATTAGAATCCAATCTTCTTTGGATGTGCATACAATCAACTCATTTGGGTGTCTGCTAGATTGATTTGATATTAACACATAATGGCATTTGTTGGGGGGTTTTTTTAGTTGCTAAGTCGTGTCTCTATGGAGTGTAGTCAACCAGGATCCTCTGGTCCATGGGACTTCCCAGGCAAGAATACTGGAGTGCGAGCCATTTCCTTCCCAGGAATCTTCCTGAACAGATGGGTTCTGAGCCACCACACCCTCAAATGCTAGCAATTAAGGGAGAAAAGTATTTTCATAATTTTTTTATCTCTTTTCTCCTTTCTACTCCTATATTTTCTCTCATAAATAGTACTTCTAAATAAACTTCCCATAATTCACTCTTCCTATCTTCTGGAAGCACTATTCCTATTATTTGCCTCCTAAAAATGCCTTTGTTATGGCATTTCTCATGACATGGGAAAAGCCATGTCATGAGCAGCCTATGGAGGGTCCACAGGGAGGAACTGAAGCTGCCAAGAGCAACATGAGTGACCTTGGAAACAGGTACTCCAGTCCCAGACAACAGCTTGAGCAAACCTCATGAAAGACACTGAGCCAGAATCACTCAGCTGAGCCACTCTCCAACTTCTGACCTTCCAAAACTGTATAAAATAGTAAATATTTATTGTTTTAAGGTACTAAGTTGTGGGGCAATTCATTACACAGCAATATATAACTAATACAAAGAAAATGCTAAATAATAATAATACTTGCTCCTTTTAGACTAACAATTATATAAATGCCCAAGCTCAATCCCATGAAATACATTCTGCACAAATTCAGCATACTATCAAATCAAAAGCATTTCACATCAAAATCTATAATGTTTTATTACCTATCAGAATAGCAAGATTAAAAATTAATAATGCGGACTTCCCTGGTGGTCCGGAAGACACCACCTTGCAGTGCAAGGTGCCGGTTCGATCCCTGGCCTGGGAAGATCCCACGTGCTGCGGAGCGGCTGGACTGATCTGTCCAATTACCGAGCCAGAGCTCTGAGCGCATGCGCCCAGAGCCAGTGCTCTGCGAAACACCACCTTGAGGAGGCCCATATCTTAAAATTCCAAACCCTTTTCTGTAATTAAGACAAAGTTCATCCTTAAGAAAAAGAAAAAAAAAATTAGAATCCAATCTTCTTTGGATGTGCATACAATCAACTCATTTGGGTGTCTGCTAGATTGATTTGATATTAACACATAATGGCATTTGTTGGGGGGTTTTTTTAGTTGCTAAGTCGTGTCTCTATGGAGTGTAGTCAACCAGGATCCTCTGGTCCATGGGACTTCCCAGGCAAGAATACTGGAGTGCGTAGCCATTTCCTTCCCCAGGGAATCTTCCTGAACAGATGGGTTCTGAGCCACCACACCCTCAAATGCTAGCAATTAAGGGAGAAAAGTATTTTCATAATTTTTTTATCTCTTTTCTCCTTTCTACTCCTATATTTTCTCTCATAAATAGTACTTCTAAATAAACTTCCCATAATTCACTCTTCCTATCTTCTGGAAGCACTATTCCTATTATTTGCCTCCTAAAAATGCCTTTGTTATGGCATTTCTCATGACATGGGAAAAGCCATGTCATGAGCAGCCTATGGAGGGTCCACAGGGAGGAACTGAAGCTGCCAAGAGCAACATGAGTGACCTTGGAAACAGGTACTCCAGTCCCAGACAACAGCTTGAGCAAACCTCATGAAAGACACTGAGCCAGAATCACTCAGCTGAGCCACTCTCCAACTTCTGACCTTCCAAAACTGTATAAAATAGTAAATATTTATTGTTTTAAGGTACTAAGTTGTGGGGCAATTCATTACACAGCAATATATAACTAATACAAAGAAAATGCTAAATAATAATAATACTTGCTCCTTTTAGACTAACAATTATATAAATGCCCAAGCTCAATCCCATGAAATACATTCTGCACAAATTCAGCATACTATCAAATCAAAAGCATTTCACATCAAAATCTATAATGTTTTATTACCTATCAGAATAGCAAGATTAAAAATTAATAATGCGGACTTCCCTGGTGGTCCCGTGGGTAAAAACACCACCTTGCAGTGCAAGGGGCGCCGGTTCCATCCCTGGCCTGGGAAGATCCCACGTGCCGCGGAGCGGCTGGACTGATCTGTCCAATTACCGAGCCAGAGTGCTGGGGCGCAGGCGCCCAGAGCCAGCGCTTTGCGACGACAGACGCCACTCTGATGGGAGGCCTGCACGGCCAAAGAACAAAGCTGGATGAAAATAGATAAATGAAAGACCAATAGAAGTGGCCCACCTGCCCCCCCCCCCCCCCAACCCACCCCCTGCCAAAAAAAAAAAATCAATGAAAAGAGGCCAAAAAAATTAATAATGCCCAATATGAGCAAAGGTATGTGACAACAGGAATTCCCATAAATGGTTGTTAGGGGCACAATCGATAGCCTTTTTTGAGAACAACTGGACAATGTTTCTCTAAATTTAAAAATCACATACAATTCTATTACTAGGCATTTACCCCTGGTTTGCCTATTACATCTTATACTCACATAAGAACGGGTGGAGTAGGGTGTGGGGAAGGGAACGAGAGAGAAAGAAACTGACTACAGTGAAAAACTGGAAATCTAAATATTCATAACAAAAATTTTGGTTAAATCAATTATAACTGAACAGTGGACTATCATCCAAATGTTAGAGAGGAAAACATACACATACCAATTTAGAAAAGATATCCAAGACAATACATTATGAAAAAAGGTAGGCTATACATAACCCCATTTCCATGAGAGAACATGATAATGAGTTCATATTAAGAAAATCACAAAAGGGTCATTATAATCGAAACTATATTTTTCACATTTTATAGTATTTAAATTCATTTAAAGACAGTGCAATTCATTACACAGCAATATATAACTAATACAAAGAAAATGCTAAATAATAATAATACTTGCTCCTTTTAGACTAACAATTATATAAATGCCCAAGCTCAATCCCATGAAATACATTCTGCACAAATTCAGCATACTATCAAATCAAAAGCATTTCACATCAAAATCTATAATGTTTTATTACCTATCAGAATAGCAAGATTAAAAATTAATAATGCGGACTTCCCTGGTGGTCCCGTGGGTAAAGACACCACCTTGCAGTGCAAGGGGTGCCGGTTCGATCCCTGGCCTGGGAAGATCCCACATGCCGCAGAGCGGCTGGACTGATCTGTCCAATTACCGAGCCAGAGCTCTGGAGCGCATGCGCCCAGAGCCAGTGCTCTGCGACAACAGAGGCCACTCTGATGGGAGGCCTGCACGGGCCAAAGAACAAAGCTGGATGAAAATAGATAAATGAAAGACCAATAGAAGTGGCCCACCTGCCCCCCTCCCTCCCCAACCCACCCCCTGCCAAAAAAAAAAAATCAATGAAAAGAGGCCAAAAAAATTAATAATGCCCAATATGAGCAAAGGTATGTGACAACAGGAATTCCCATAAATGGTTGTTAGGGGCACAATCGATAGCCTTTTTTGAGAACAACTGGACAATGTTTCTCTAAATTTAAAAATCACATACAATTCTATTACTAGGCATTTACCCCTGGTTTGCCTATTACATCTTATACTCACATAAGAACGGGTGGAGTAGGGTGTGGGGAAGGGAACGAGAGAGAAAGAAACTGACTACAGTGAAAAACTGGAAATCTAAATATTCATAACAAAAATTTTGGTTAAATCAATTATAACTGAACAGTGGACTATCATCCAAATGTTAGAGAGGAAAACATACACATACCAATTTAGAAAAGATATCCAAGACAATACATTATGAAAAAAGGTAGGCTATACATAACCCCATTTCCATGAGAGAACATGATAATGAGTTCATATTAAGAAAATCACAAAAGGGTCATTATAATCGAAACTATATTTTTCACATTTTATAGTATTTAAATTCATTTAAAGACAGTGCAAGTCTTTCAGAGCAGGCTAAGTAGATCCTGTTCAAATTTTGTTTCTGCTTAGCATCCATACCATGCACAAATAACAATAATATGATAGAAAATGTATACTGAACAAATACTATGTGAAAGAAACTCTGTTAAGCACTTCCAAGTATGATGTTTACATATATTGTTTAATCCTAAAACACTGCAATATATATAGTGCTGTTATCTCTATTATACGTAAGAAAAATGAGGAAAGAGGACTTAGGAATTTGTCCAAAACCACAGAGCCTACAAGAGTGCAAAGAACCTAGAGGGATAAAGTGGGATGGGAGGTGGGAGGGAAGTTCAAGACGGAGGGAACATATGTATACCTATGGCTGATTCATGCTGCTGTGTGGCAGAAAATAACAATACTGTAAAGCAATTACCCTCCAGTTAAAAAGAAACGAGTGCAAAAAATTCAAATCAGAAGTTTGTTCTCTTAGCCAATACCGTATAATCTCTTATTCATTTTGATCATATTTCAAGTCAAGAGAGGGCTGTTAAACGTTGTCCTTATCTAACAGGTTAGCAAATAAACCAAAATCAATTCAACACTAGAATGATTTAGACAACTCGTAACTCTTATGAAAAAACAGAAAAGACTATGGACACAACAAAAGCAATTTGCAATTAGGTATAAATGCAACTGTCTAATAAAATGCAATTTATTTTACTAAAATCATATAATCTTCTCTGATTGACTAATCACTTCCAGGTAGCAATTTCTTCCAATAAATTACATTTAGTTAATATCCTTCCAAAAAAGGAAATTCCTTTTCGAGTAGCACCAACTATAACAAAGCTGATACAGGAAAATAAAAAGAAATTGAGTAAAATCTTTCTAAAAACTGAATAGTCTTTGCAGCATTTGTCTGGTTTCACTTTTCCAACCTACTTGATTACTTTCACCTTCCTTTGATGATAAAGCAAAGCAAAATAAAGATCAGTTAGATAATAAGACCAATTCAGTAAATTATTAAATCCCTTTATAATCAGTATTAACCATGCAATTACAACTAACCACGCAACTCATGCTTTCCCAAAGATCTTGTCTAACCACACTGCAGATTATCCATAATTTTTTTATATCTTAGAAACATCAAAGAAAACTACAGGAATATACATTTACCTTACATTTCAAAGTACTTTATGAAACTACTTTTACTGAACCACATTTTACCATAAAAACGTGGCAGGGAGCATACTAACCAGTTTCTGCACTTATTCTTCAAAATACTCAGCCACCCTTCTACCACTATCCCCCCAAAACTGGCATTCTAGAGTCAGACATCCTGTGTTACAGTTCTAGAAAGGTCCACTAAATAAGAGATCTAGAGCAGTCTCCGGTTCCTTCCCTGTAAAATGGGAATGATATTGGTACCTACTTCACGGCGCTACTGTTAAGAATAAAACAAGGTAACTCAAGGTAAAACGCTTAGAACACTGCCTGGCATGTAACCTGCACTCAATAAATGCCAGCCATTTTTGTATCTACAAAAATAACTGCCTACAATCAAGACATGAGAACTAAACAAATTCCATCAGAACCGTGGGCATGCCGACAGGGTTTCATATTAATTCTTGTAATAAACAGCAACAGTATATACACACAATAACTTTATTTTCATAGTACTTTCGCTCTTTTTCATAAAAACACTTTGCGTGAAACTGAACACTCCGATCTCCCTCGCTTTTAATCAGTGATACGTCTGGAACCCTGTTAACAACACAGCCTGTAAATAACAGTCCAGATTGTCACGGCCTAAGGAGGGGGAAACCTAACAAACTGCTGGTTACCACAAGAGGAAACCGGCGGTTCAAGCAGGCCAGAGCAGCTCAAGGCTACAGGCTAGTCTGTTTACTGAAACAATGCTGCCTTTTCCTATTTTTCCCCCCAGTGTCTAAATTAACGACGCCCCTTCTTCCCCGAGCCGACGTCGAGCATCTCCCGGCTCGTTTGAGAGCTCCCACCCAATGCGCCTCCCCACCAAGCAACCCAGCTCTCCCCCGACTCACAGAGTGTGTCCGCACACATTCACCATAAGCTTTAGCGAAGGGTTCCGGTATTTGGTGGTCTTACACCTCGGGCAGCCCTGATCGTCCATGGCGCCTTTACTTTAGTAAACATCAAAAGAAAACTTGTCTAACCACACTGCAGATTATCCATAATTTTATATCTTAGAAACATCAAAGAAAACTACAGGAATATACATTTACCTTACATTTCAAAGTACTTTATGAAACTACTTTTACTGAACCACATTTTACCATAAAAACGTGGCAGGGAGCATACTAACCAGTTTCTGCACTTATTCTTCAAAATACTCAGCCACCCTTCTACCACTATCCCCCCAAAACTGGCATTCTAGAGTCAGACATCCTGTGTTACAGTTCTAGAAAGGTCCACTAAATAAGAGATCTAGAGCAGTCTCCGGTTCCTTCCCTGTAAAATGGGAATGATATTGGTACCTACTTCACGGCGCTACTGTTAAGAATAAAACAAGGTAACTCAAGGTAAAACGCTTAGAACACTGCCTGGCATGTAACCTGCACTCAATAAATGCCAGCCATTTTTGTATCTACAAAAATAACTGCCTACAATCAAGACATGAGAACTAAACAAATTCCATCAGAACCGTGGGCATGCCGACAGGGTTTCATATTAATTCTTGTAATAAACAGCAACAGTATATACACACAATAACTTTATTTTCATAGTACTTTCGCTCTTTTTCATAAAAACACTTTGCGTGAAACTGAACACTCCGATCTCCCTCGCTTTTAATCAGTGATACGTCTGGAACCCTGTTAACAACACAGCCTGTAAATAACAGTCCAGATTGTCACGGCCTAAGGAGGGGGAAACCTAACAAACTGCTGGTTACCACAAGAGGAAACCGGCGGTTCAAGCAGGCCAGAGCAGCTCAAGGCTACAGGCTAGTCTGTTTACTGAAACAATGCTGCCTTTTCCTATTTTTCCCCCCAGTGTCTAAATTAACGACGCCCCTTCTTCCCCGAGCCGACGTCGAGCATCTCCCGGCTCGTTTGAGAGCTCCCACCCAATGCGCCTCCCCACCAAGCAACCCAGCTCTCCCCCGACTCACAGAGTGTGTCCGCACACATTCACCATAAGCTTTAGCGAAGGGTTCCGGTATTTGGTGGTCTTACACCTCGGGCAGCCCTGATCGTCCATGGCGCCTTCTCTCCTGCGGACTCTTCCAGACGCCCGCTTCAGGCACAGATACAGACACAGGTACCTCAAAGTCCCCTCAGAACCGAGGCCAGCCAGGTTACTACCACTGACTCGTGATTGGAACGGTCCTTTGCGAATGAACACCGGCCGGGGGCAAAGCACTTCAGCACAAAGGTTCCGGCAGCAAGTTTTCCGGTCCTGCAGCTAGGGCTCGGTCTTAGCTTCCGCAGCTCAGTTCTGTTGCTCGATCGTGTCCGAGCAACAGAACTTTGTGACCCCATGGATGGCGAAGACAAAATATTGAATTTAGGCGGAGGCCTTTCTAACAGGCAAATTACACATAAACCTTCATCTCTATGCACCTCGCTGTATTTTTTTTTTGGGGGGGGGGGGTGCTGGGCGGGCCACTTCTATTGGTCTTTCATTTGTCCATTTTCATCCATCTTTGTTCTTTGGCCCGTGTGGGCCTCCCATCGCGGTGGCCTCTGTTGTCACAGAGCACCGGCTCTAGGCGCATGCGCTCCAGAGCTCCGGCTCGGTAATTGGACAGATCAGTCCAGCCGCTCTGCGGCATGTGGGATCTTCCCAGGACAGGGATCGAACCGGCACCCCTTGCACTGCAAGGCAGTGTCCTTACCCACTGGACCACCAGGGAAGCCCACGTCACTGTATTTTTCAAAAAACTGTGTCACAATTACAAACATAGATTACATCTAGTTCTGTCAGGATACATTTCCACTATATAAAAAAGTTACGTTAGGGCTTCCCTGGTGGTCCAGTGGGTCCAAAGTTTCGATCCCTAGCCGGGGAAGATCGCACGTGCAGCAGAGCGGCTGGATCGCCGTGTCCAATTACGAGCCAGAGCTCTAGAGCGCATGTGCCCAGAGCCGGTGCTCTGCAGCGAGAGAGGCTGGAGGGCCACACAGGCCAAAGAATAAAGATGGATGAAAACAAATAAATAAAAAACCAATAAAAGAGGCCAAAAGTTTTTTAAAAACTTATGTTTGATGTACATATTCAGTAACTCGAAGCAATATTTCTTTTGAACTATGTGATAGCCTGTGCTTTATATTCTCCTTTACACCTTGCACAATCGTGCAATCACAGAAAATAATTGGAAAAGTTATTTAGAATTAAAGTCTCACGCTGACCCTAAATATTACAGATTCTCAATAAATGTCAAAATAGTTGTATAAATAATATCTAGCATCTGCAGAGAGTCGATTACCTCAAGACGGTCAGGCATGCTTAACCCTTTCGATTGTCTCTAATATCTCTTACCGACCTCCTAATCAAAGACAATATTTGTTTCCCCAAATACTGGAGGGATCACACAGGAATATACACTTTATTTCAGCAATTCTAATCTCTGAGAACCTGAATCTCTTTGGAAATTTTAAGTCACATTCACTGCATGTATCAAGGCTGAAAAGTGAAATCTCTAAACAGCTCTGTGAGCATGCTGAGTTGCTTTAGTCCTACTGGACTCTTTGAGACCCTAGGGACTGAAGTGTGCCAGGCTTCTCTGTTCATGGGATTGTCCAGACAAATATACTGGATTGAATTGCCTTGTCCTCCTCCAGGCAATCTTCCCAACCCAGGGATTGAACTTGAGTCTCTTGTGTCTCCCACACTAATAGGCAGGTTCTTTTCCACTAGCGTCACTTGGGAAGTCTGTAAACAGCTCTATTAGATAATAAATTCTCCCACTATAAGGAGCACATCTTATCCATCTCCTGAACAAATATTTGTTTATACTTGTTGAATAAGCAGAGTAAATGAAGAACGAATGAATGAACATCAAATAGTAGTATAAGATGAAATTTTTTTATGCTGAGCTCTATATTGTAATCTGACCCAAACTCCAGCAGAAGTGGGCATACAAAGTTTTTCAAATAAACCCATACAATGAATACCAGCTGAATATACTCATAGTAATTTTAATTTTTCATAGCACCTTTTCTCTTTTCAATAAAAAGATAAAGAGGAACATTCCAACTCTCACTTTTTTTTTAAACAGGGATCCCAACAGGGAACCCACAATGTGGAAATACAGTTAGAATTTCCATGTGTTATGGAAGGAGAACATGACAAACAGCTGTATACCACATCTGAAAATCAATGGACCCAAGCAGGCTACGGCACAGGGTTTTATATTAGTATGTAAACATTAGGGATTCACCTAACAAATACATCATGTCGTTTGCTTGATCATAGTATTGTTCATTAACAGAAGCTAAACAAATGTAAATTTACTAAAATAGGCAATATCAAATGCTGTGCTCACCTGGAGACATTATACTGTTATTTTCACAAAAAAGGAATATACAGCTCTGCAGAGAGTCGATTACCTCAAGACGGTCAGGCATGCTTAACCCTTTCGATTGTCTCTAATATCTCTTACCGACCTCCTAATCAAAGACAATATTTGTTTCCCCAAATACTGGAGGGATCACACAGGAATATACACTTTATTTCAGCAATTCTAATCTCTGAGAACCTGAATCTCTTTGGAAATTTTAAGTCACATTCACTGCATGTATCAAGGCTGAAAAGTGAAATCTCTAAACAGCTCTGTGAGCATGCTGAGTTGCTTTAGTCCTACTGGACTCTTTGAGACCCTAGGGACTGAAGTGTGCCAGGCTTCTCTGTTCATGGGATTGTCCAGACAAATATACTGGATTGAATTGCCTTGTCCTCCTCCAGGCAATCTTCCCAACCCAGGGATTGAACTTGAGTCTCTTGTGTCTCCCACACTAATAGGCAGGTTCTTTTCCACTAGCGTCACTTGGGAAGTCTGTAAACAGCTCTATTAGATAATAAATTCTCCCACTATAAGGAGCACATCTTATCCATCTCCTGAACAAATATTTGTTTATACTTGTTGAATAAGCAGAGTAAATGAAGAACGAATGAATGAACATCAAATAGTAGTATAAGATGAAATTTTTTTATGCTGAGCTCTATATTGTAATCTGACCCAAACTCCAGCAGAAGTGGGCATACAAAGTTTTTCAAATAAACCCATACAATGAATACCAGCTGAATATACTCATAGTAATTTTAATTTTTCATAGCACCTTTTCTCTTTTCAATAAAAAGATAAAGAGGAACATTCCAACTCTCACTTTTTTTTTAAACAGGGATCCCAACAGGGAACCCACAATGTGGAAATACAGTTAGAATTTCCATGTGTTATGGAAGGAGAACATGACAAACAGCTGTATACCACATCTGAAAATCAATGGACCCAAGCAGGCTACGGCACAGGGTTTTATATTAGTATGTAAACATTAGGGATTCACCTAACAAATACATCATGTCGTTTGCTTGATCATAGTATTGTTCATTAACAGAAGCTAAACAAATGTAAATTTACTAAAATAGGCAATATCAAATGCTGTGCTCACCTGGAGACATTATACTGTTATTTTGTTTATTTTTTAAAAATTAGTTGATTTTCACTGTATTTTAATTTTTATTCAGTTCAAGAAAAGTTTTTTTATGTGGGATTCTCAGTTCCCCCACCAGGGTTTGAACCAGGGTCCCCTGTGGTGGAAGTGTGGTGTCTTAACTATTAAACCAGCAGAGAAGTCCCTATGCTACTTATTGAAGATCACATCCAAACAGATTATAAGGCTCAAAGTGAAGCATTCTTAAAAAAAGGCAATTTTGGGGAGTCTTTATATGTTAATAAAGCAGGAAATTTCTGGTGAAAGGGTGAGCATAATTAGTGAGGAAATAAAACTTTCAGCCAAAACTACATTGAGAACTCAGCCACTAAGCTGGCATTATTGCAAGAGAAGGTTCTTGAGAGTCCTCAGACAGCAAGGAGATCAAACCAGTTAATTCTAAAGGAAATCAACCCCGAATATTCATTAGAAGAACCATTGCTAAAATTGAAGCTTCAGTACTTTGGGCACCTGGTGAGAAGAGATGACTCACTGGAAAAGACCCTGATGCTGAGAAAGACTGAAGGCAAAAGGAGAAGGAGGCAGCAGAAGATGAGATGATTAGATAGAATCACCAACTAAATGGACATGAAATTCCCAAAAGACAGTGAAGGAGAAGGGAGGCTGGCGTTCATGAGGTCACAAAGAGTTTGGACATGACTTAGAAACTGAACAACAACAACGTTTATCACCACCAAAACACTTTTCATCATTTTTTTAAACAGGGATCCCAACAGGGAACCCACAATGTGGAAATACAGTTAGAATTTCCATGTGTTATGGAAGGAGAACATGACAAACAGCTGTATACCACATCTGAAAATCAATGGACCCAAGCAGGCTACGGCACAGGGTTTTATATTAGTATGTAAACATTAGGGATTCACCTAACAAATACATCATGTCGTTTGCTTGATCATAGTATTGTTCATTAACAGAAGCTAAACAAATGTAAATTTACTAAAATAGGCAATATCAAATGCTGTGCTCACCTGGAGACATTATACTGTTATTTTGTTTATTTTTTAAAAATTAGTTGATTTTCACTGTATTTTAATTTTTATTCAGTTCAAGAAAAGTTTTTTTATGTGGGATTCTCAGTTCCCCCACCAGGGTTTGAACCAGGGTCCCCTGTGGTGGAAGTGTGGTGTCTTAACTATTAAACCAGCAGAGAAGTCCCTATGCTACTTATTGAAGATCACATCCAAACAGATTATAAGGCTCAAAGTGAAGCATTCTTAAAAAAAGGCAATTTTGGGGAGTCTTTATATGTTAATAAAGCAGGAAATTTCTGGTGAAAGGGTGAGCATAATTAGTGAGGAAATAAAACTTTCAGCCAAAACTACATTGAGAACTCAGCCACTAAGCTGGCATTATTGCAAGAGAAGGTTCTTGAGAGTCCTCAGACAGCAAGGAGATCAAACCAGTTAATTCTAAAGGAAATCAACCCCGAATATTCATTAGAAGAACCATTGCTAAAATTGAAGCTTCAGTACTTTGGGCACCTGGTGAGAAGAGATGACTCACTGGAAAAGACCCTGATGCTGAGAAAGACTGAAGGCAAAAGGAGAAGGAGGCAGCAGAAGATGAGATGATTAGATAGAATCACCAACTAAATGGACATGAAATTCCCAAAAGACAGTGAAGGAGAAGGGAGGCTGGCGTTCATGAGGTCACAAAGAGTTTGGACATGACTTAGAAACTGAACAACAACAACGTTTATCACCACCAAAACACTTTTCATCATTTCTTTAAACAGGATACCCCAACCACTGGGTATAGTGATCAGCTTTTCCTTTCTCCGAATCCTTGAAACTAAAGCAAGAAAAGCAGTGAAGATTATGGGAGGAAGCATTGCTACCAGCTCTATCTTTTCTCCAGATTGGAAATGACTGTCAGAGAAGCATGGCAACAACAGCTGACTTCAAACTCTATCAGATAAGTATTACTCATAGAGCCAGAGGCAGCAGAAAGTAGTGATTATAGATTTGGCTCCTAGCATCAAGAGAGCCGGATTCAAGTGCTGCCTTCCGCATTTACTAGCTACATGACTAAGGGCCCCAGTTTTCCCAAATATAAGATGTGGATAATACCAGCAAAACTACCACACTGGATTGAGACACTACTAGCACAGAGTAAGAGCTCAGTAACCATGGTCAGTTATTAAGAATTGGTGTTCAGTTGATAGTCGTGTCTGACTCTTTTCGACCCCATGAACTGCAGTACACCAGGCTTCTCTGTCCTTCACTATCTCCCAAAGTTTGCTCAAACTCACGTCCACTAAGTCTGTAATACCATCCAACCATCTCATCCTCTGTCACCCCACTCCTCCATCTAGCCCTCAATCTCTCCCAGCATCAGGGGCTTTCCCAACAAGTCAGCTCTTTGCATCAAATGGCCTAAGTATTGGAGTCTCAGCTTCAGCATCAGTCCTTCCAATGAATATTCAGGGTTGATTTCCTGTAGGATTAACTGGTTTGATCTCCTTGCAGTCCAAGGGACTCTCAAGAGTCTTCTCCAGCACCACAGTTTGAAAGCATCAGTTCTTCAGTGCTCAGCTTTCTTTATAGTCCAACTGTCAAATCTATACATGACCGGAAAAACCATAGCTGTGACTATATGGGCCTTTGTTGGCAAAGTGATATCTCTGCTTTTTAATACTCTGTCTAGGTCTGTCATAGCTTTCCCTTAGAATCTGCCTGCAAGATGGGATGTTTGATCCCTGGGTTGGAAAGATCCCCTAGGGAAGGGAATGGCTATCCACTCCAGTGCTCTTGCCTGGAGAATTCCATGGACAGGGATGCCTGGTTGGCTACAGTCCATGGGATCACAAAGAGTCAGGCACAACTGAGAAACTGACTGTAACGCACATACTCAATGCTCTGTTGCTCAGTCACTCAGTCCTGTCCGACTCTTTGTTACCCCATGGACTGCCACACACCAGGCTTCCCTGTCCACTGTCTCCTGGAGCATGTTCAAACTCATGCCCACTGTGTTAGTGATGCCATCCAATCATCTCCTCCTTCTCCTCCTGTCTTCAGTCTTTCCCAGCATGAGGGTCTTTTTCAATGAGTCAGCTCTTCCCATCAGGTGGCCAAAGTATTGAGCTTCAGGATCAGTCCTTCTAATGAATATTTAGAGTTGCTTTCCTTTAGGATTGACTGGTTTGATCACCTTGTGGTCCTAGGGACTGTCAAGAGTCTTCTCCAGCACCACAGTTTGAAAACATCAATTCTTCAGTGCTCAGCCTTCTTTATGGTCCAGTTCTCACATCCATACATGACTACGGGAAAAACCATAGCTTGGACTATACGGATTTTTGTTGGCAGAGTGATGTCTCTACTCTTTTTTTTTTTTACGTCTCAGCTTTTTAATATGCTGTCTAGGTTTGACATAGCTTTTCTTCCAAGGAGCAAACATCTTTTAATTTCATGGCAGCAGTCAGTGCTCTGTGGTGACCTAAATGAGAAGGAAATCCAAAAAAAGAGTGGGTGAAGGTATACATGTGGCTGATTCACTTTGCTATACAGCAGAAACTGACAACATTGTAAAGCAGTCTCCAATAAAAAATAAAATAAATTTTTAAAAACAGACCTGTTTTTGAACGAAACTTGTGAAGCAAATTCTCCCTTACCTGGGTTTCCTTCCGCCACATAATACACTTCACAGGATTGCCGTAATGATTAAATTACATGATGTGCATACACAAAAGCCCTACTACAATGCCTCATCTAAAATAGAAACTCCGAAAAGTATACCATTACCACTGGTGGCGTTCACTAATACAGAATGGTCAGAAAGCCTTATAGAAGAAAACACTGACAGCAACAGACTTCTGATTTTAATGGAACCTCTCAGCCTTTGTGAAAATCACAATTTCCCACTCTTATAAAGATAGCTGTATCCCAAAGAAAGTTACCTATTTTTATTAAGAAGGGAGCCCGTTATTTCTCTTCCCAAATCTGCTCATCCTCTAAACATACCTAAGAGTAGATTCTACATGTCTTAGACATGTTCTCAAATGCAGCCCTTCCTTTCCAGCCCCGATGCCATGAACAGGTTAGGCTTTTTCTACATGTTGAAGGCTTTTACTGTTGTGTCTTTTGACTATGGATAATATCCCTGCCCCTTTTTATGGAAAACAGCTCCACCTCCACAGACCTTGGTGGTTCTAATGGGCCTGCCAATTATAATGCTGACCCTCCTGCCTGGGGATTGACATAGAACCCTTAATGGACCAATCAGAGATCTTCCCTGGAATTTATCCAATTGACAGTAAGGAAAAAGTAGCAGAGCCTCCTGAAGCAAGAAAATGTGAGCTGGGAACTCCTAGAAGCCATGGTTCCAACTTCTGGGGAAAGTCCCTTTGAAGGACTAAAACTACTTTGATGAAAGATGCAGAGGTCAGTGAAAAGGGACAATGAGTGGGTCTTTAAGTCTGATCAGCTGCATTCTGCTCTTCCCATTTTGGTATCATGATCTAAAAATTTCATCTTTTTTGCCTAGGCCAGTTCAAGTGGAGTTTCTGGCTCCTGGGGAATTTACTACGATCACTAAGAGGCAAAAATGCTGCTACATCTGGGAGAGGACTAGAACCTGGCACTTAGTCTTTTCCAGGATCCTTTCCCTCCACTATCATCCATGTGACTCCCTAGGTCACACTCCCTCCAACCTAATGCCTATTAGTATCTTCAAAAGGCAGAAAATTTCATCACTGAGAACTCCCAAGTAAGACTCCTCCTACCAGTCTTTTTTTGTTTTGTAAGAAACACTTATTTATTTATTAAATTTTATTTGCTTATTTATTTTGGGCTATTCTGGGTTTTCACTGCTGTCACGGGCTCTTCTCTAGGTGCAGGAAGTGGGGGCTATTCTCTAGCTGAGATGAGCAGGCTTCTTGTTGTGGTGACTTCTCTTGTTGGAGAATTTGGGCTCTAGGGCACACAGGCTTCAGGAGCTGCAGCACATGGGCTCAAAAGTTGCGGCTCCGAGGTTCTAGAGCACAGGCTCAATAGTTGTGGCTCATGGGTTTCGTTGCTCCACAGCATGTGGGATCTTCCTAGAACAGGGATTGAATCTGTGTCTCCTGCATTGGCAGGCAAACTCTTCACCACCGAGCTACCAAGGAAGTCCCCTACCAGTCTTAATTCTTCCCTTCATGTAAGTTTGAAAAATCTTAGAGAAGGGCTGAATGTTTTGGTTTGCTGCCAGCACCCATCCTTGGGACCAGACAACTACTATGACCAAGTGTTACAACACAGCCACTGCACACAGACCACTGTGTCTATCACACCACCGCAAAATGAGCATTTCATTCAGAGGCTCTCATGATTTGTCCCCAAAATGGCTTTTAAGCTAATCTCCCATCATACTCCTGTAAAAAATCCACACTCCAGACACTCTGAATTACTCATTATATTCAGAAATGAACCACACAGCTTCATAGCTCCATGCTTTGTTCCCCTCTGACTCTAACAAACTCTGTCCTTGAACTCTCAGAATTCTTGTCATTAAAGATCCAGCTAAAAATCCATTCTCCATTGCCTTTTGCCTCTCAGAGTCAGTCTCTTTATCCTCAACACTCATATACCCTGTATTGTACTTACAAATATGCCTTACTTCCCCTACCAGACTTTAAATTACTCAGGATCAGAGACCCCAATATGTTCATCTTTCTATCTTTCCATATGTAATGCAATACTATGTATTTAATGAGGACTCAATAAATATTTGGCAAATGAAAGATTCTTCAGAAATGCTGATTACATGTCATCAAACATTGGTCACTAAATAATATGGAACACCTCCTCTACCTGGGAAACGGCAACCTCCCTTGATATTACCAATACATAAGCTTTCAGAAACAGAAAGGACTGACCACGATACAGATATACAGCCTTCCCTCTATCTTGTCTGTGCAGCTTTCTACTGCATATCAAAACATTAGACTCAACGTTCACAGCATGGCAGATACCGGAAGTAGAGGCAAGTGTTCATCAATTTCACAAGTCATTTGGCAAAACAAGTGCCTTGGAATTAACCCACACACCTTCCAGTCTGGCATTCTACTCCAGTATAGCTGATCATATTTGAGCCAAAGGCTTCCAGTCCACTTTGAATTGCTGCCAGAATGAGCTCTGACGCTCAGTCAGCTAAAGGAATCTGGAGCCTGGTGTTGGATTTCACTTCTGGTCCTATAGGAATCTCTTCCTGGAGTTATAGAATACCCATGTACTCACAGGTTATAGATATTATAAAAGGCCATTGCTGTTTCTATATAATCTGTTAAACTTGGTGTTCTGGAGGCAAATATACACGAGACATGTAGAAACTCAAATACTTGGTTTTCCAAGTTAATGCATTATATTTGATTGATAATAAGCCTGAAGAAGACTCCTATGATCTGCACTTGGATACCCTGTATAGCCAAATGAGTTTTCATTAGGCATATACAACTGAAAAGTTTCCTACTTTGCAATATCAGAAGGAAGATAAGAAACAGTTAACAAAGATTAATTACGTGCCAGGTGCTTTTTGGCACATCTTATCTCATTTAATCCTCACAACAATCCTGTCCACTTTTTATAGTCTAGTAGCTAATAAATGGCAGAGCTAGGATTAAACCTATATCTAGCTAGCTGATCCCCAAATCCACATCCGTTCCACTAAACCACACTACCTCCTGTCTACTTTGTTCTGACAAATACATTTTGAAAATTCAAAGAACTAAGTGGAATGTGGTATCTCAGATTAGATTCAGGAACAGAAGGCAGATATTAGTACAAAAAAATCAAAATAAAAACTGGTGAATCCAAAAAAGGTCTAGAGTTCAGTTAATGCTACTGCACCCATGTTAATTTGTTTGGACAAATGTATCATTTATAATGGAAGATACTAACTTTCAGAAACAGAAAGGACTGACCACGATACAGATATACAGCCTTCCCTCTATCTTGTCTGTGCAGCTTTCTACTGCATATCAAAACATTAGACTCAACGTTCACAGCATGGCAGATACCGGAAGTAGAGGCAAGTGTTCATCAATTTCACAAGTCATTTGGCAAAACAAGTGCCTTGGAATTAACCCACACACCTTCCAGTCTGGCATTCTACTCCAGTATAGCTGATCATATTTGAGCCAAAGGCTTCCAGTCCACTTTGAATTGCTGCCAGAATGAGCTCTGACGCTCAGTCAGCTAAAGGAATCTGGAGCCTGGTGTTGGATTTCACTTCTGGTCCTATAGGAATCTCTTCCTGGAGTTATAGAATACCCATGTACTCACAGGTTATAGATATTATAAAAGGCCATTGCTGTTTCTATATAATCTGTTAAACTTGGTGTTCTGGAGGCAAATATCCCGAGACATGTAGAAACTCAAATACTTGGTTTTCCAAGTTAATGCATTATATTTGATTGATAATAAGCCTGAAGAAGACTCCTATGATCTGCACTTGGATACCCTGTATAGCCAAATGAGTTTTCATTAGGCATATACAACTGAAAAGTTTCCTACTTTGCAATATCAGAAGGAAGATAAGAAACAGTTAACAAAGATTAATTACGTGCCAGGTGCTTTTTGGCACATCTTATCTCATTTAATCCTCACAACAATCCTGTCCACTTTTTATAGTCTAGTAGCTAATAAATGGCAGAGCTAGGATTAAACCTATATCTAGCTAGCTGATCCCCAAATCCACATCCGTTCCACTAAACCACACTACCTCCTGTCTACTTTGTTCTGACAAATACATTTTGAAAATTCAAAGAACTAAGTGGAATGTGGTATCTCAGATTAGATTCAGGAACAGAAGGCAGATATTAGTACAAAAAAATCAAAATAAAAACTGGTGAATCCAAAAAAGGTCTAGAGTTCAGTTAATGCTACTGCACCCATGTTAATTTGTTTGGACAAATGTATCATTTATAATGGAAGATACTAACTTTATAAGAAAAAGGTAAAGACTAGGTAGGAACTCTCTGTTCTCTTTTTATGACTGTATTGTAAGTCAAGATTATTTTAAAATAAAAAGCATATTTTTAAAAATTCAAGAAAGTTATGAATCTCAGATATTGTCCAGAATTTCAGTGCCTAACTGGATACTTCTAATGGGATAGAAACATGTGGTCTTTTGTATAATTATAAATTTTGAATCTACCAGAGATGTCAGTGCTGACTTCATTGGGTAGTGCAAAAACAAGTCAAGTCCAAACTGCTTGTTGACCAGCAATAAAAATGCAGCCTGTCCACAAAAAAGAAAACACCACCAAACTGTTTAAGATAGCAGGTGACCTAAACAGTTGCTTTATAATATGCTGAATATGCATTTATGGGTAACTTGGAAGCAAATTAACTGTGCAAAGCTACCTAGAAATAAAGGTTAGGAGGATGTCATTAAAATGTTGCATTTTTGAGAAGGAGTACCAGCAGACAGACGCAACTGACCCACGGTAATCAGAAAAGGAGAAATGGGTGCATCCTTTTTTGAGTGACAACGACCTGCAAACTAGGAAGGAAAGAGACATAGCTGCAAAAAGCAGCAGACTCCGCCCCCTCAGGCACCACCGCAAACCAGAGGGCAGCCTCCCATTTGTTTATGTTGTGGAAATGGCTGCTGATCCTGCACTGACCTCCACCAAGACACCTGCACATAGGGATAGTTTCTACCAGGAAGATCAGCCCCAAACAACTATTCATGCACTTACATTAAAAATGTTCATCTAGAAGCCTAGATTCCCATATGGTCATTATATTCTACACGTTAGAGCTCTTCTACTCTGCTGACCCAGGATAAACACATGGTAAAACATTCTAAATACTTAGTTGTATCAACTTCAGCTCAGTTGGGTTGCCAGCCCTCCAACGTGACTTAAGGTTAAAAACACATTTTTTTTTTTTGAAGGCTTCTTGTTTTTGCGTTCTCAGTGTGCTATTTACACCGTTTTCAAGCACCCCCCACACTCTGGAATTTTAATTTACTGTGAATGCTTTTCTTCCATAGAGCATTCCCTGGTGCCATTTTACTCTTGACCCTTTTGAATACAAAATCCTTCATAAGGACACTGGAAAGCAGGGTGAAGGCAATAGAGACGCAAGGGAACCTTCAGAATTGTCCTCTTAAATTTTGTCATTAAGATACTGAGGGTGTTAAGAATTTAGCATCTGGATCTTAAGATCATACAATTAACATTCCCAGTGGAATTGTAGGACTCTTTTTTTAAAGAGCCTGTTGTCCAGTTTTCAGGCCACGTTAGGCATGTTCCCGCCCAGGAGCAGGGCCTGAAAAGAATGTCGGTGTTTTCCTTCAGGTATAGGTGCCTGGGGGTCAGGGGGAGAGGGAACAGCAAGGGGTGGAGTGGGAGGCGGGTGATCGACAGGGATAGAAACGGTGTCTCCTCCTCCTTCTGAATGTGAAATAGCCAATGGGGTGGCGCGGCCGAGCCGGCCCGGCCGCCAGTGCCATATAGTATGCAGCAACCCGAGGAGTCACGTTGGGGGAACGGCAGAAAGCAGCTATCCTTTTACACTACTTTGCTCTAGCAGCTATCTTAATGGTGACTGCGTGGCCGGGGGGAAACCTGATCGGCCAGATCCAGCCGAAACCGGGAGGGAGGGAGTGGGCTTTCCGGAGGAGGGGAGGGGGGAGGGAGACGAAGAAGGAGGAGTAAGAGAGGGGAAAAGAAAGAGGAAAAGGGTGCGAGGGAGTGAGGGAGGGAGGAAAATAAACAACAAAAAAAATGTCCTCTTCCTCCCCTACCGGGCAGATTGCAAGTGCGGCGGACATCAAGCAGGAGAATGGGATGGAAAGCGCCTCGGAGGGGCAGGAGGCGCCCCGAGAAGTGGCGGGGGGCGCGGCGGCGGCGGGGCTGAGCCCCCCGGCTCCAGTCCCTTTCCCCCTGGAGCCGGGGGACGCCACGGCCGCCGCCGCCAGGGTGAGCGGAGAGGAAGGGGCAGTGGCTGCAGCGGCGGCGGCCGGGGCGGCGGTGGATCAGGTACAACTCCATTCGGAACTTCTGGGCAGGCACCACCACGCCGCGGCCGCCGCCGCCGCGCAGACCCCCCTGGCCTTCTCGCCCGACCATGTCGCCTGCGTGTGCGAGGCGCTGCAGCAGGGGGGCAACCTGGACCGCCTGGCCCGGTTCCTGTGGTCCCTGCCCCAGAGCGACCTGCTACGTGGCAACGAGAGCCTGCTGAAGGCGCGGGCGCTGGTGGCCTTCCACCAGGGCATCTACCCTGAGCTCTACAGCATCCTCGAGAGCCACAGCTTCGAGTCGGCCAACCACCCGCTGCTGCAGCAGCTCTGGTACAAGGCACGCTACACCGAGGCCGAACGAGCCCGCGGCCGGCCGCTGGGCGCGGTGGACAAGTACCGGCTGCGCAGGAAATTCCCTCTGCCCCGCACCATCTGGGACGGCGAGGAGACGGTGTATTGTTTCAAGGAGAAGTCGCGCAACGCGCTCAAGGAGCTCTACAAGCAGAATCGCTACCCTTCGCCCGCCGAGAAGCGGCACCTGGCCAAGATCACCGGCCTCTCCCTCACCCAGGTCAGCAACTGGTTCAAGAACCGCCGGCAGCGCGATCGGAACCCCTCTGAGACCCAGTCCAAAAGGTGAGCGCCAACTTTCCTCCTCCTCCCCCTTCCTCTCCCCCACCCCTTTCCCAGCTTTCTTTTCCTCCAAGTGCTCGCAAACATGGCGCTTACCTTCCCCACCAGCCTGGTCCGGCTGCCCACCTCTCCCCGCCCCCCACCTCTCTTCCTGGCCGGGGGCAGGGGGGGCGGTGGTGGCGAGGGGCGGGGGAACCTCACTCCCTACCCTCCCCCACCTCCCCCCAGAAGTTTCTGGTCGCCCGCCTAGGTCTCTGTCCCCGCCCCCACCTCCACTGGTCACTGCTGCCCGGCTTCCCCCCCCCAAACCCCGGTGACTTTGAAGTTCCACTCTCTCCCCGGTTGTGGCCGGGCGTAGGAGCGTGTGTAGGCGCCGGAAAGCTAGTTCTCGCTGCCGCCCCAGGCCCACGGAGGTTGCCAGCGCCCGCGGGGTCTGCACCTCCAAGGGGTCACGCCAGCCTGGCGCGCGCGCTCCTAGACCCCCAGGGTTCGGCCACCCCGGCCCCGCGCTGGAGGTGGCCGTGGCCGCTCTGGAGGGAGGAGACAGTTCGTGAGGGCTGGTGGCGCTGAAGGTGGTCTGGGGACGTCGAGGTTTTATGTGACAGAGTTAATCATTCACCTTGCCCGCGGTGGTTCCCTTCGCGGCCGCGGCAACTGTGGGGTGTTTGGTGCGGCTCGACTCTGCGGTGTTTTGAAACCTGATTCTGAACTCCTTCGGATCGGATTTCAGCGCCTCCGGGGCGGTGAGGCTGGAGGGCTGGAGGGAACACTGCGTGGCTCTCTCCTGGTATGGCGATGGGGGTAGGGGCAGGCTGGCACCGGGCCGACGGCAGGAAAGGAGTGGGGGCGCTATCCACTCCGTATCTTCTCTGAGCGCCCACCCTGGCGAGTTTGAACTTTTTGACTGCCAGCTATTTTTTTTTTTCTCCGAACTGATAGAAAATACCGGGTTTTCCGCCTCTTTTGTGCGTCCTCCTGAGTCAGACACCTGATCGGAGTGTCTCTATGTGTATTATTGGATGGAGTATAAAGCGAAGGTCACCTAAAAGGATGGTGTCGCCAGCCCCGCGGAAATAGGAGAGAAAGAATCCAAAACCCTCACCCAGGTCAGCAACTGGTTCAAGAACCGCCGGCAGCGCGATCGGAACCCCTCTGAGACCCAGTCCAAAAGGTGAGCGCCAACTTTCCTCCTCCTCCCCCTTCCTCTCCCCCACCCCTTTCCCAGCTTTCTTTTCCTCCAAGTGCTCGCAAACATGGCGCTTACCTTCCCCACCAGCCTGGTCCGGCTGCCCACCTCTCCCCGCCCCCCACCTCTCTTCCTGGCCGGGGGCAGGGGGGGCGGTGGTGGCGAGGGGCGGGGGAACCTCACTCCCTACCCTCCCCCACCTCCCCCCAGAAGTTTCTGGTCGCCCGCCTAGGTCTCTGTCCCCGCCCCCACCTCCACTGGTCACTGCTGCCCGGCTTCCCCCCCCCAAACCCCGGTGACTTTGAAGTTCCACTCTCTCCCCGGTTGTGGCCGGGCGTAGGAGCGTGTGTAGGCGCCGGAAAGCTAGTTCTCGCTGCCGCCCCAGGCCCACGGAGGTTGCCAGCGCCCGCGGGGTCTGCACCTCCAAGGGGTCACGCCAGCCTGGCGCGCGCGCTCCTAGACCCCCAGGGTTCGGCCACCCCGGCCCCGCGCTGGAGGTGGCCGTGGCCGCTCTGGAGGGAGGAGACAGTTCGTGAGGGCTGGTGGCGCTGAAGGTGGTCTGGGGACGTCGAGGTTTTATGTGACAGAGTTAATCATTCACCTTGGCCGCGGGGGTTGCCTTCGCGGCCGCGGCAACTGTGGGGTGTTTGGTGCGGCTCGACTCTGCGGTGTTTTGAAACCTGATTCTGAACTCCTTCGGATCGGATTTCAGCGCCTCCGGGGCGGTGAGGCTGGAGGGCTGGAGGGAACACTGCGTGGCTCTCTCCTGGTATGGCGATGGGGGTAGGGGCAGGCTGGCACCGGGCCGACGGCAGGAAAGGAGTGGGGGCGCTATCCACTCCGTATCTTCTCTGAGCGCCCACCCTGGCGAGTTTGAACTTTTTGACTGCCAGCTATTTTTTTTTTTCTCCGAACTGATAGAAAATACCGGGTTTTCCGCCTCTTTTGTGCGTCCTCCTGAGTCAGACACCTGATCGGAGTGTCTCTATGTGTATTATTGGATGGAGTATAAAGCGAAGGTCACCTAAAAGGATGGTGTCGCCAGCCCCGCGGAAATAGGAGAGAAAGAATCCAAAACCAGCTCGAAGGCTCTGCTCTGGGGAGGAATAGAGGAGCCGGAGAGCCCTGCCCGGCCGGGAGAAGGTGATCGCCCGGCGCATTCCAGAGCCCTCTTTGGGCTGCTTCTGCCCTCCGCTTCCGCGGGGCCAGAAGCAACGTCTCCGACGTTCCTCGCCCCAGGCAGGGAGGAAGGCTGGGTGTCCGAGTTCGACCTGGTGGTAACCAAAACAAAACGCGCAGCGCGACCTGCATGCACCCCCTCCGCAGACTTGTGGGGCGACCCGAAGCAGGCACCTAGGTAACTGCACGCCACTTGCCCCCGAGCGTGCTTGAGGCACCGGGTCCTGTCGCCTACGGAGTGCGTGGGCCAGGGCCAGGGCCAGGGCCAGGGGTGGGAACGGCGCGCAGGCCAGTTGTCCTGCAGCCTCCACTCCCCGGCCGGGCGCGTTCCTCGGGTCTCCCCCCGCCACACTCAGCCTGCTTCTCTCCCTACACCCCGCCCCCGGCCCAGTTGCTTGGTTGAGGCCCCTCTCCGGATCTACCTCCCACCCGCACCCCCGGTGAGTCACCCTCGCAGACGGCGACGGCAGCTCAGCCTCAGCTCGTAAATCAAAGCGCTTTCTGCGCTCCTGGCCCCGCAGCCCAAAGCCCGAGTAATCCCCTCCCCTCGGCATGAAAGCGAACCGACCGCCGGGCACTGCAGGGATGTCGGATCTTTTGCTGGGCCAAGTCCCGCCGCCGGGCTCCAAGCAGCCTCTGTCTTACGCCCCTCTATCTTCCCCGCCCAGCCGCAGACCAAATGGGAAATCCCCACCACTACCCTTCCGCGAATTTGGTATTTCCCCCCAAATCGGAGAGCTGAGTCTTGTCTACTGAAGGTGCTGGGGAAGGGGTCTGATAGGTACAAGGCCACTGAGTGACCCACACCCTTTCCCTCCCACCTCCCCAGGGCACTGGATGATGTTTGTTAAATAGGCCCCTATGGCTTCCTTTGGATTCAAAGGCGACTGCACATTACAGTTCTGGGGTTGAAACAGCCACTTTGTTGAATGAGACAGTTGTCAGTCTGGTGGAGTAGAACTTTGGGAGCAGGTGAGAAAATGACCTCTTCTTAACTAACTGGTAAAACAAAACCCATCTCCTGCTCCTTTGACAGCTTCATTTACCTCCCAAATCACCCTAATCTGAATTGGCTTGAGGGGACCTGAGAGAGTCCCCAAACCAAAATGATTTTACCACCTTTTAAAATGAGGTTTTGTTCCCCCCATGGTATAGCCAGCAACACATTTAACAGTAAGAAATAATTTTATTTCTATAAACAAATGTATGTAATTATCCTATCAATCCTGTTAGCTGAATTTATACCTTTCAGATCTCTGGACTTTCTCTTTTTTTTTTTTTTTTTTTTAAAGATTTATTTATTTATTTACTTTTGGGCGGGGGTCGGGTTGGGGAGGGAGGGGAGTGGGCGGGCCACTTCTATTGGTCTTTCATTTCTCTATTTTCGTTCGGCTTCGTTCTTTGGCTCCTGTGGGCCTCCCATCGCGGTGGCGTCTGTCGTTGCAGAGCACCGGCTCTGGGCGCATGCGCTCCAGAACTCCGGCTCGGTGATTGGACACATCAGTCCAGCCGCTCCGCGGCACGTGGGATCTTCCCAGGCCAGGGCTCGAACCGGCGCCCCTTGCACTGCAAGGCGGTGTCCTTACCCACTGGACCACCAGGGGAAGCCCTGGACTTTCTCTGAATTTATTATTAGTAAAGGTTATGGAGATAGGCGACTTCCTCTTCCTAGATGCCTTGGTCAGAGTCTTGCTGAAAGGCCTCATGGCTGGAACAAGACTAAAAGATTTCCTGCTGTGCTTTCCTTAAACACTGTCTTTAAAGGGGCTATAGGCTGGTTTTACAAACAGTTGGCATTATGTAGATTGTCACGCCCCTGACTTTCTGAACATTTTGATTTCCTTCTCTGTACAGTGAGTCAGATGGCAATCCTAGCACTGAGGATGAGTCCAGCAAGGGTCATGAAGATTTGTCTCCTCATCCGCTCTCCAATTCGTCTGATGGTGTCACCAACCTCAGCCTTTCCAGTCACCTGGAGCCAGTATATATGCAACAAATTGGAAATGCTAAAATATCATTAAGCTCTTCTGGAGTTTTGTTGAATGGAAGTTTGGTACCTGCAAGTACTTCACCTGTCTTCCTTAATGGTAATTCTTTCATTCAGGGACCGAATGGAGTTATCCTTAATGGATTAAGTGTGGGAAATACACAGACAGTGTCACTGAACCCACCCAAAATGGCATCAAACATTATGAGCAATGGTATATCCATGACTGACATACTGGGGTCTACCTCCCAGGATGTGAAGGAATTCAAAGTTCTCCAGAGTTCTTCAGCTAACTCAGCAGCCACCACCTCCTACAGCCCCAGTGCTTCTGTTTCATTCCCAGGGCTGATACCCAGCACTGAGGTGAAAAGAGAAGGGATTCAAACAGTGGCTTCCCAGGATGGAGGCTCTGTAGTGACTTTTACCACACCAGTGCAAATTAACCAGTATGGCATCGTCCAGATTCCCAATTCTGGAGCAAACAGTCAGTTCCTTAATGGGAGCATTGGATTCTCTCCACTGCAGCTGCCTCCTGTTTCAGTGGCAGCTTCACAAGGTAAAAGTCTCCTTTGGTACCATGTGAATGTTGTAGCCAGTTGCTGTAATCGACACATTTGGTGAGAGGCATAGATTGCTGTTACTGTTCATGGGCCTTACTGGCAGCCACAGCTGCAGAACAGCCTTGATTTGTTTCTTCTTCTTCACAACATCCATGTAATATCCAGCTTACTCGGTTCCCTGGCCTCATGGGGTGGGCTTTTCTTTTACCCACAACTGAATGGAAAAATACAGTTTAAGAGTCCTGCCAGTTCTACAATTATAGAAATAAGCTAAGTCAATCAGTGCTTACAAAATAACCCATGGCTTGATATTTTAAGATTAAAAATTAATAATATTGCTACGAACACAAAGTAAGCCAAGCGGTTGGTTAGAATATGTACATTTCATCTAAGCATTGTTTATCTGACCAAAGGTGTTTTAGAAGAGCAAACTAAAAAGACTGGATCATGTGTGTTTGATTCATGTTCCTCCTACAGGTAAAACTAACAGACCTAAATGAAAAACAGAGGATTGGGGCTTCCCTTGTGGCTCAGTGGATAAGAACCCGTCTGCCAGTGCAGGAGACACAGGTTCAATCCCTGATCCGGGAAGATCCCACATACCGCAGAGCAGCTAAACCCACACATCAACAAAGACCCAGCACAGCCAAAAATAAATAAATAAAAGTTAAAAAAAAAAAAAAAAAAAAGCAGAGGACTGTAGGATTGTCTGTTGCTGTATGTGTCTACTAGCCCCTTAAATGTGTGGGCTTATTTCTGCAGGCAACTGTAAGCCATATTCTATATGTTTCTGGCTTTCCTAAAGAAAGCACTGATCTAAAATCTGGGAGACCTGAGGCTGATACGCCAGTTCTTCAGTGACTTTAAGCTAATTAGGAGGACTGTGTATCATTGTTTCTCTATAGAAACAGGAATGATTAGCATGGAGGTTGCAGAGGCCTCTGAATTAAGAAGTAGATGTTTGTGCATATTTGCCTCCCTGGAAGCAAATCTGAAAGTCCAAGTTTTTACCAAAGCAAAAATAAGTAGTTATTTGCCTTAAAGATCAGCTTCCTATAATTTTTTTTTTTGTAAAATGGTTAGTGCATTCACAAGGTAAAAGTCTCCTTTGGTACCATGTGAATGTTGTAGCCAGTTGCTGTAATCGACACATTTGGTGAGAGGCATAGATTGCTGTTACTGTTCATGGGCCTTACTGGCAGCCACAGCTGCAGAACAGCCTTGATTTGTTTCTTCTTCTTCACAACATCCATGTAATATCCAGCTTACTCGGTTCCCTGGCCTCATGGGGTGGGCTTTTCTTTTACCCACAACTGAATGGAAAAATACAGTTTAAGAGTCCTGCCAGTTCTACAATTATAGAAATAAGCTAAGTCAATCAGTGCTTACAAAATAACCCATGGCTTGATATTTTAAGATTAAAAATTAATAATATTGCTACGAACACAAAGTAAGCCAAGCGGTTGGTTAGAATATGTACATTTCATCTAAGCATTGTTTATCTGACCAAAGGTGTTTTAGAAGAGCAAACTAAAAAGACTGGATCATGTGTGTTTGATTCATGTTCCTCCTACAGGTAAAACTAACAGACCTAAATGAAAAACAGAGGATTGGGGCTTCCCTTGTGGCTCAGTGGATAAGAACCCGTCTGCCAGTGCAGGAGACACAGGTTCAATCCCTGATCCGGGAAGATCCCACATACCGCAGAGCAGCTAAACCCACACATCAACAAAGACCCAGCACAGCCAAAAATAAATAAATAAAAGTAAAAAAAAAAAAAAAAGCAGAGGACTGTAGGATTGTCTGTTGCTGTATGTGTCTACTAGCCCCTTAAATGTGTGGGCTTATTTCTGCAGGCAACTGTAAGCCATATTCTATATGTTTCTGGCTTTCCTAAAGAAAGCACTGATCTAAAATCTGGGAGACCTGAGGCTGATACGCCAGTTCTTCAGTGACTTTAAGCTAATTAGGAGGACTGTGTATCATTGTTTCTCTATAGAAACAGGAATGATTAGCATGGAGGTTGCAGAGGCCTCTGAATTAAGAAGTAGATGTTTGTGCATATTTGCCTCCCTGGAAGCAAATCTGAAAGTCCAAGTTTTTACCAAAGCAAAAATAAGTAGTTATTTGCCTTAAAGATCAGCTTCCTATAATTTTTTTTTTTGTAAAATGGTTATATCAAAAAATCAATTTATTCACATCTCTTGTTTCTGTAACTATGGTCTACTTCAGTTTGTTTGAGGCATTAATGGAAAAATTGTTGTGCAGTGAAGTCCAATCTGAGCCTTTGTTCCTCTTGAGGTAAAATGGTAGTATAGTAGCACACAACAGTCCTGCAGTGTGCTATTTCTACATTATTCCAGGCTATGCAAAGGATTAAGCTAAGTCACTATCCAACACAAGGCAAAAATAGGAAAACCACAGAGAAAGCCAAAGTGCTTAGTTGTATAATACTATAATGTGGATCTAACCCTTTTTCTGTCTTTAGGAAATTTCCAAATGGTAGGTAACACTTAAAGAAAACAAATTTGAGAAAAAATCATGGTATGGGGCTTCCCTGGTGGTCCAGTGGATAAGGAGTCTGCCTTGCAGTGCAAGGGGCACCGGTTCGATCCCTGGCCTGGGAAGGTCCCACATGCCGCAGAGTGGCTGGACCAATGTGTTCAGTTACAATCCAGCGCTCTGGGAAGCATGCGCCCGGAGCTAGTGCCCTGTAATGAGAGGGGGCACTGCGACAATAGGCCCACACAGGTCATAGAATAAAGATGGATGAAAATTAAAAAAAAAAAAAAAAAAAAAAAAAAAAAAAAAGAGGCCAAAATTTTTAAAAAAGAAGAAAAAAAAAGTCATGGTATGTACCTTGGAAGAGAAAAGCAGGAGTACTTCTCACACATAATCTAAGAAAGTGCTACCATGGAACATTATTACAGACTAATAGCTGATTCTTAAAATGGGACATTTAGTATGAACAAGAACAGCATTTTCAGTTAAAATCACTAAGACCAAATGACAGAGCTGTCAATTCTTAGACTTGTCTGGGTGAGTTGAAGACATAAGTTTAACCAGATGGGTCCAGGAAGCAACATTCTCTTAGAGTAATTGTGAAATGCAGTTCTCAGCAAAGCATTTGGGGATTTAGCCTTTCTCACAGATACTGTGCCTTTCTTACAAATGGCTAGACAAGGTCGATTATCTTTCTATAGTTGAAATTTATATAGAAAAGCAGCATTTCTACATTTTTTACTGACTTTATGATCTATGCTATATATATGTTATATCAATTTTACCAAAGCAAAAATAAGTAGTTATTTGCCTTAAAGATCAGCTTCCTATAATTTTTTTTTTTGTAAAATGGTTATATCAAAAAATCAATTTATTCACATCTCTTGTTTCTGTAACTATGGTCTACTTCAGTTTGTTTGAGGCATTAATGGAAAAATTGTTGTGCAGTGAAGTCCAATCTGAGCCTTTGTTCCTCTTGAGGTAAAATGGTAGTATAGTAGCACACAACAGTCCTGCAGTGTGCTATTTCTACATTATTCCAGGCTATGCAAAGGATTAAGCTAAGTCACTATCCAACACAAGGCAAAAATAGGAAAACCACAGAGAAAGCCAAAGTGCTTAGTTGTATAATACTATAATGTGGATCTAACCCTTTTTCTGTCTTTAGGAAATTTCCAAATGGTAGGTAACACTTAAAGAAAACAAATTTGAGAAAAAATCATGGTATGGGGCTTCCCTGGTGGTCCAGTGGATAAGGAGTCTGCCTTGCAGTGCAAGGGGCACCGGTTCGATCCCTGGCCTGGGAAGGTCCCACATGCCGCAGAGTGGCTGGACCAATGTGTTCAGTTACAATCCAGCGCTCTGGGAAGCATGCGCCCGGAGCTAGTGCCCTGTAATGAGAGGGGGCACTGCGACAATAGGCCCACACAGGTCATAGAATAAAGATGGATGAAAATTAAAAAAAAAAAAAAAAACAATAAAAGAGGCCAAAATTTTTAAAAAAGAAGAAAAAAAAAGTCATGGTATGTACCTTGGAAGAGAAAAGCAGGAGTACTTCTCACACATAATCTAAGAAAGTGCTACCATGGAACATTATTACAGACTAATAGCTGATTCTTAAAATGGGACATTTAGTATGAACAAGAACAGCATTTTCAGTTAAAATCACTAAGACCAAATGACAGAGCTGTCAATTCTTAGACTTGTCTGGGTGAGTTGAAGACATAAGTTTAACCAGATGGGTCCAGGAAGCAACATTCTCTTAGAGTAATTGTGAAATGCAGTTCTCAGCAAAGCATTTGGGGATTTAGCCTTTCTCACAGATACTGTGCCTTTCTTACAAATGGCTAGACAAGGTCGATTATCTTTCTATAGTTGAAATTTATATAGAAAAGCAGCATTTCTACATTTTTTACTGACTTTATGATCTATGCTATATATATGTTATATCTAAATTATACTTTGTACCTATATCATTTCTCAACTGGATTTTTAAACTGATTTTGAAATTATTCAATTTATAATTCAGTTGCAGCTATATTTAAATATCAAGTTTTAGATCACATCTGCATTTTCCCCTTCACTTACATGTTTTATAATATAAAAACATTGAAATATGATTCTATTTATATTCAGTAGCAGTTTGGGAAAATGCCACATCTATTATGTTATATATGGCACTTTCCAAAAATAATGAATCATTTTGTTCACATATGTACTGGCAAATAATTTCACAAACACAGACACACAACAAAATAAACATCTCTTTCAGATCTCTTTTGCTACACTTTAGTAGCCAACAGGAATTTTGAAGCCCTTTTCATTTGTTTGCCTTGGAACGAAGATTTATGTTAGAAAAGAGCTCAAATGTACATAGAAGTGTTTGTCAGGCTTCCCTGGTGGTCCAGTGGGTAAGGACACCGCCTTGCAGTGCAAGGGGCGCTGATTTGATCCCTGGCCTGGGAAGATCCCGCGTGCCAAGGAGCGGCTGGACCGATGTGTCCAATTACCGAATCGGAGCTCTGGCGCGTGTGTGCCCAGAGCCGGTGCTCTGCGACAACAGAGGCCACCGCGATGGGAGGCCCATATGGGCCAAAGAACAAAAGATGGATGAAAAATAGATTAATGAAAGACCAACAGAAGTGGCCCACTCGCCCCTCTTCCTCCCCAACCCCCCCCCCCCAAGGTGTCCATTTTTTGTTTGTTTAAAGATATTTCTGTGCCTTTAGGGTGCTTAAAAAATGTTTGGAAGACATATAAACAGCCATGACATACATTTATCAATATAGGGAGCAACATAATCACAGTTATTCTAATAACTGAAGGAGGGAAATTGTTTTAGGTAAATTCTTAGACTTGTCTGGGTGAGTTGAAGACATAAGTTTAACCAGATGGGTCCAGGAAGCAACATTCTCTTAGAGTAATTGTGAAATGCAGTTCTCAGCAAAGCATTTGGGGATTTAGCCTTTCTCACAGATACTGTGCCTTTCTTACAAATGGCTAGACAAGGTCGATTATCTTTCTATAGTTGAAATTTATATAGAAAAGCAGCATTTCTACATTTTTTACTGACTTTATGATCTATGCTATATATATGTTATATCTAAATTATACTTTGTACCTATATCATTTCTCAACTGGATTTTTAAACTGATTTTGAAATTATTCAATTTATAATTCAGTTGCAGCTATATTTAAATATCAAGTTTTAGATCACATCTGCATTTTCCCCTTCACTTACATGTTTTATAATATAAAAACATTGAAATATGATTCTATTTATATTCAGTAGCAGTTTGGGAAAATGCCACATCTATTATGTTATATATGGCACTTTCCAAAAATAATGAATCATTTTGTTCACATATGTACTGGCAAATAATTTCACAAACACAGACACACAACAAAATAAACATCTCTTTCAGATCTCTTTTGCTACACTTTAGTAGCCAACAGGAATTTTGAAGCCCTTTTCATTTGTTTGCCTTGGAACGAAGATTTATGTTAGAAAAGAGCTCAAATGTACATAGAAGTGTTTGTCAGGCTTCCCTGGTGGTCCAGTGGGTAAGGACACCGCCTTGCAGTGCAAGGGGCGCTGATTTGATCCCTGGCCTGGGAAGATCCCGCGTGCCAAGGAGCGGCTGGACCGATGTGTCCAATTACCGAATCGGAGCTCTGGCGCGTGTGTGCCCAGAGCCGGTGCTCATGCGACAACAGAGGCCACAGCGATGGGAGGCCCATATGGGCCAAAGAACAAAAGATCAATGACAAATAGATAAATGAAAGACCAACAGAAGTGGCCCACTCGCCCCTCTTCCTCCCAACCCCCAAGGTGTCCATTTTTTGTTTGTTTAAAGATATTTCTGTGCCTTTAGGGTGCTTAAAAAATGTTTGGAAGACATATAAACAGCCATGACATACATTTATCAATATAGGGAGCAACATAATCACAGTTATTCTAATAACTGAAGGAGGGAAATTGTTTTAGGTAAATTACCTTTAGCTTTGAACCGTTTTCTCAAAATAATATTTACTTCACCATTGGAATATTTTCTCAAAATAATGAAGAGTTTACTGAACATCTAATTCAAGATCAGGGTAAGCTTCCCGTTTGAATTATTCTGTCACAAAACTCCCCTGTGTCCACCTTTCCTTCAGATACAATCCCTTTTCAAAAGTATTAGCTCTAGTTCTTTATGTTGATAAGTATTTTTAAAAGCACACTTCGGGGCTTCCCCTGGTGGTCCAGTGGGTAAGGACACCGCCTTGCAGTGCAAGGGGCGCCGGCTCGATCCCTGGCCTGGGAAGATCCCACGTGCCGCGGAGCGGCTGGACCGATGTGTCCAATTACCAAGCCGGAGCTCTAGAGTGCATGCGCCCAGAGCCGGCGCTCTGCAACGATAGACGCCACTGCGATGGGAAGCCCACAGGAGCCAAAGAACAAAGACGGATGAAAATAGAGAAATGAAAGACCAATAGAAGTGGCCCTCCCGCTCCCCTCCCTCCCCAACCCAATCCCCGCCCAAAAAATAAATAAATAAATAAATCTTTAAAAAAAAAAAAAAAAGCACACTTCATTATTATCATCAGTTCTTTCACTACTGAAAATTCAAAACTAGCACAACAAAAAGAAAAATGTCTATTGAATATTTTGTTGACATAACTTTATGGTTAGTTTGGTGAAAGTTTTCAACTTGTCTGTACAGGTTTATATGATTAACCTTAAGCCCCTGGGTAACTCATTTGTGTGGCATTTTCTACATTTCCCTTTATATTTTATGTCAGTTACTGAACAAAGGCATTCTCTTTTACATTTGTGTTTTCTAGTTCTAACTGGCAGAGCTAGCAGTAACTATCAACTAATTGAGAGATACCAAGTCTTAGTAATACTGAGCCAGAAACTTAACTGATGTTAGAACTTGGATAAGATTTTTTTTTTCACATTTGATTTCTAAGCCAGCAGTTCTTGCTCCCGCTTAGTCACCAGAATTACTCAAGGAGTTAAAAATACACCTGGTCTGGGACTTACTGAGTCAGTTTCCCAGGAACTCAGCCTGGAAATCTGTAGTTTTAAGAGTTCAAGGTGATTCCACATATTAGAAAAATCATGTGTGTAAAAAAAAGTAACTTTTTTCTTTCCTTATCAGTTCCATCAATGATAATCTGTGTTTTTTTTTTTTTTTTAGGTGATATTTCAATGAATTCAAGCACTTCAGATAGGAGCACATTTACAAGTGAGTCTGCCACCGTCCAGCAAGGAAAGGTTTTCTTGAGCTCTCTTGCTCCCAGTGCAGTGGTATACACGGTCCCTAATTCAGGCCAGACAATAGGATCTGTTAAACAGGAGGGCGTGGAGAGGAGCCTGGTGTTTTCTCAGTTGATGCCTGTCAATCAGAATGCACAAGTAAATGCAAACCTTTCTTCTGAAAGTATCTCGGGAAGTGGCCTCCACCCACTGACCTCCTCATTAATTAACGTATCCCCAACTCACAGTTTCTCCCTGACTCCCCCAACCCTCTTAAATCCCACTGAGCTCAACCCTGACATTGCTGATAGCCAGCCAATGTCTGCACCTGTGGCAAGCAAATCTACTGTGACGTCAGTCAACAACACTAACTATGCAACTCTTCAGAACTGCTCCCTTCTTACTGGTCAAGATCTGCTATCAGTACCCATGACCCAGGCTGCCCTTGGGGAAATAGTTCCCACAGGGGAAGATCAGGTGGGTCACCCCTCCCCGACAGTACACCAGGATTTTGTCAGAGAACATCATTTAGTTATGCAGTCAGTAGCTAATATAAAAGAGAATTTCTTAACAAATTCGGAGAGCAAAACAGCAAACAACTTAATGATGCTGGACTCCAAATCCAAGTATGTCCTAGAGGGCATGGTTGAGACTGTCTGTGAAGACCTGGAAACAGACAAGAAAGAGCTTGCCAAGCTCCAGACTGTCCAGTTGGATGAAGATATGCAAGACTTGTAAACTTAATTTCCTTTCCCCCTACCTGGCATCAGCAGGTAAATCTTTTTGTGAAGACCTGAGGACATAAAGCATTTTCCCATTTAAAGGGAAATATTAGTTTTGCAAGTAAATGTGTTCAAGAGACCTTGGATTGATCTGCATGAAGATCACAGTTAACTATGCAGGAGTAGAACTGCGCTGCTGCAATCTTTTTGTTCACAGATGTTCTCTTTTCAGTAGATGGAGACAGACAAGCAAGGTGAACTATATTAAGAAATCAGAGTGTGTCCTTTGATTGACTAATTCTAAGGTCAAATGGAACTTGATAAAGTTTTTTTAAATTAACAATATATACACTTAGGGTATAAAATTAAATACGGCTACAGAGCATTAGAAACAATGTAATTCTTTTTGTTTACTTTTACTCCATGGGCATTGGTAAGGTTAAGAAGTGTAAGTGGTACGCCACAGAATTCTAAGGGTATATTTTTGAATATATGCATTTCTGTTTTTCAGCATTTTTGTGAAAGTCTTGGTTTGTCTCTGTACAATTCCAGATGTGATTGCTAATAGTTTAGTGTGACTGAGAAAGTTTGCAACTCCACTAAAGAAACTGAAACAATCTTCAGTCTGAGTGTAAATATATTAGTCCTATAAGCAAGGATTTGGGTAATTACAGTGAATTTTATTTATACTGTGTATGTTTCTCTTATACTTCGGACACTATAAACTGAAAAGAAAAATGTTTTGGTACTGTTTAATTTATTTTTATTGTTTGAACAGGAAGTAGACAGTTATTTCCAACAGTTTTACTTTTTGTAGGATTTTAAAATTAATGATTTTTATCAGGAGTCTATTAAGGTCGATATTAGTAACACTGAAACAGGAAATCTAACTCCCAATATTGGAATTTTGGTACTTTTTTTCACATTCTTGTTCTTTATTTAGTAACTCTCTGATTCATTTAAATATATTTTCTATAGAATTCTATGTGCCTTTTTACCTTGTGGCCTTTTTATTCTTACTAAGGTACAGATATGTCAGCAGAAGCACTGATGACTCTTTTCTATTATCCAACAGGGTTACTTTCACAGAATTGTTTTAAATCTGAAGAACTTAAGTTTTACTTATAGTTAATGTTTGTGGTGCAAATGGTTGAACAACTACTTATTGCTGATACTTTTCATTACAATAAAAGTAACAGTTATAAACTACCACTGCAAAATCAATTCTGGAAGCTAGGAAAACAACCATTTTAAAGTCAAGAAAGAGTTTGTATCTTCTAATGAGCAGAATTATGTCTGGTTGAAACTTAGTTCTAAGTGTTTTGAATCATTTGTTACATTACAACATGACTGTTGTTTGCACTATATTATCACATCTTCTTTAAAAGTAAATCTTTTGGGGTTTCTGTAAGAAGTTTGTTTGATATTGTTGTGAGCTGTGATTACAGTTTTTGTCAGGACTCTGAACAGAAGCTGTAATAGTACAAATACATTTGTGTAATGAGAAAAATCTCTGGTCTCTGAAAAGCAAGAAAAGTGAGAAAATGATCTCTTCAGAGATGAACGAAAGTTGTTGAACATGAAGATGTCATCACGTCTTGCTTTCTTTAAGATCGAAACAAAGGGTCCACTCTAGATCTCTACGTGCTCATCAGCCCAGCATGTTGAATAGGGCCATAGAGAATTTAACTTTTGTTGTTATTGCAAACGGAACTTGCAGGCATACCTGAAGAGCCCTTTGAAGAACTCCTCCCCCATCATATTTTTTCTCCTCCATCACTTTGATAATGAACTTAGATCCCATTTTTTAATGGAATTAGTGAATGTTCCTAAACTGCTGATATTACATGTATTTTGTTTTGTTTTGTTTTACAATGTCAGGCGTTTTAGAATTCTCTTCCACTCCACCACTACTTAAATACAGCTTGTTTGTTTCTTTGAGTGTGTACTGATCATGTTACTGAGATTAATTACATGGTTCTATAGTGTAGTTTATGTAAAAATGATGTTTTCCACTTGATTACTGCGAATATCAAGAGTTTGTTAATTTTAAAATACCTGTCCAATAAGAAAGATGGGAAAGTTTAAAAAGTTATATATGTTATATATATATAACTGGAAAAGTTTTATATTGTCTTCCAAAAATATAATAAGCCTCTCTTTTATTCACAGTTCTTCCTATTTTCTTTCTTAAGAAAGGAAAAAGATAGCACAAAACTTAAGACTTACCTAAGAAACCTATTCATACTCTAACATGATGTAATTATACCCCTACAATTATTCCAGGTAGCTACACAATATACCAGATAAGAAACAATGCACATTATAAAGAACTCACTGTTCTTTTCTGTTCTCTCAGTAAAATAAGGGCCAGTTGGTATGTAGCCCATGTATATGTGAATAAAATAAGATAAACCCCATGATCTCCTTGCACAGAATTGCAAACGTTTTTTGCAATAACAAGGGTCAAACTCTGAACCCTTGGCAGAATTTCTCTCTTACATAAACCAATGCTTGAAGATGCTGCAAATGACCCTCTAATGATCCCCCAAAAGGAATCAGATTAGGGGTAAACAACTCTCCTTCAAACCCCAGCCCCTGCTTTCAACTGTGGGATTTTCAGTGTGAGCCTATCTATGCACTCAGTCAGAATTGGGCATTTAGCTCTTAGTTACAGCCAATAAAGGACAGTCCATTGTTTAGATGAACGAAAGTTGTTGAACATGAAGATGTCATCACGCCTTGCTTTCTTTAAGATCGAAACAAAGGGTCCACTCTAGATCTCGTGCTCATCAGCCCAGCATGTTGAATAGGGCCATAGAGAATTTAACTTTGTTGTTATTGCAAACGGAACTTGCAGGCATACCTGAAGAGCCCTTTGAAGAACTCCTCCCCATCATTTTTTTTCTCCTCCATCACTTTGATAATGAACTTAGATCCCATTTTTTAATGGAATTAGTGAATGTTCCTAAACTGCTGATATTACATGTATTTTGTTTTGTTTTGTTTTACAATGTCAGGCGTTTTAGAATTCTCTTCCACTCCACCACTACTTAAATACAGCTTGTTTGTTTCTTTGAGTGTGTACTGATCATGTTACTGAGATTAATTACATGGTTCTATAGTGTAGTTTATGTAAAAATGATGTTTTCCACTTGATTACTGCGAATATCAAGAGTTTGTTAATTTTAAAATACCTGTCCAATAAGAAAGATGGGAAAGTTTAAAAAGTTATATATGTTATATATATATAACTGGAAAAGTTTTATATTGTCTTCCAAAAATATAATAAGCCTCTCTTTTATTCACAGTTCTTCCTATTTTCTTTCTTAAGAAAGGAAAAAGATAGCACAAAACTTAAGACTTACCTAAGAAACCTATTCATACTCTAACATGATGTAATTATACCCCTACAATTATTCCAGGTAGCTACACAATATACCAGATAAGAAACAATGCACATTATAAAGAACTCACTGTTCTTTTCTGTTCTCTCAGTAAAATAAGGGCCAGTTGGTATGTAGCCCATGTATATGTGAATAAAATAAGATAAACCCCATGATCTCCTTGCACAGAATTGCAAACGTTTTTTGCAATAACAAGGGTCAAACTCTGAACCCTTGGCAGAATTTCTCTCTTACATAAACCAATGCTTGAAGATGCTGCAAATGACCCTCTAATGATCCCCCAAAAGGAATCAGATTAGGGGTAAACAACTCTCCTTCAAACCCCAGCCCCTGCTTTCAACTGTGGGATTTTCAGTGTGAGCCTATCTATGCACTCAGTCAGAATTGGGCATTTAGCTCTTAGTTACAGCCAATAAAGGACAGTCCATTGTTTAATAAAACAGAAGGTGCATCTGTCCCTCAGTCAAGTGAGAGCACCTGTGCTGTACTGCTTTATAGCTCACGTATATTCATAGTAATGAAAAGACTGAATTGTCCACGTTTCAGTGCCTTTCTTGTGTTATGAAAGGCAGGTAGATGTTATAGTCATAGATAAAATTCATAGTTTAATTGCACACAGACCTTAAATCTTCCTGTATATGCCCTTGTGTCTTGCATGTTCAAAGCTGGATTATGGGGTAGGTGTTGCAGCCTGCCCTACTACATGTTAGACAAGTGTGCATTAGCATATAACCAGAAGTTCTTCATTCTTTAAAATGTTTTTGACAGATCATCTCATCATAAAAAAATAAATAATTCAGGAAGGCTGTGGGGAAAAGAATGAACATTTTACAGAAGATGTTTCAAAAGTCTTCCTAGAACCTAGATGATAGAGCCTAACAATTAGTTTGTATCTGATTAATACATTTCATGTTAATTTCTTATTACCACCATACGTCTTATTAATCAAAATTACATAGCATGTGACTTTTGGCTTTCAGGGTTCTCAAAAATTTTTATTCTTTTGTTGCATGTACTGTATGTTTAGAGGCAGCCAGTTATATACTCAATATGGTTTTACTGTGCCTTACACGAAGAGAAAATCTATACAGAATGTATATCATGGGTGGGGTGACAGAATCTCTACTGCACTGTTAGGTGATGGCACACAGAGCATGTCCCAGAACACTTCTGTGCTTAATTACCCAACCAAAGAGATCTAAAGTATATATGTTGTACTGTAATAGGGGTTTATGCCTGGACAATTAAGTGTTTTATTTGTTTTCTGAAATGATGTGAACTTATTTTTCTAAACACTATGCTAAATAAACTTTATATTTATACATACGTTATGTTGAAAAGTCATTTATCCCTGGGAAAGCAGAGAAGATTAAGGAAAAGAAAAACAAAAATCCACAAACATTTCAAACCCCAGCCCCTGCTTTCAACTGTGGGATTTTCAGTGTGAGCCTATCTATGCACTCAGTCAGAATTGGGCATTTAGCTCTTAGTTACAGCCAATAAAGGACAGTCCATTGTTTAATAAAACAGAAGGTGCATCTGTCCCTCAGTCAAGTGAGAGCACCTGTGCTGTACTGCTTTATAGCTCACGTATATTCATAGTAATGAAAAGACTGAATTGTCCACGTTTCAGTGCCTTTCTTGTGTTATGAAAGGCAGGTAGATGTTATAGTCATAGATAAAATTCATAGTTTAATTGCACACAGACCTTAAATCTTCCTGTATATGCCCTTGTGTCTTGCATGTTCAAAGCTGGATTATGGGGTAGGTGTTGCAGCCTGCCCTACTACATGTTAGACAAGTGTGCATTAGCATATAACCAGAAGTTCTTCATTCTTTAAAATGTTTTTGACAGATCATCTCATCATAAAAACATAAATAATTCAGGAAGGCTGTGGGGAAAAGAATGAACATTTTACAGAAGATGTTTCAAAAGTCTTCCTAGAACCTAGATGATAGAGCCTAACAATTAGTTTGTATCTGATTAATACATTTCATGTTAATTTCTTATTACCACCATACGTCTTATTAATCAAAATTACATAGCATGTGACTTTTGGCTTTCAGGGTTCTCAAAAATTTTTATTCTTTTGTTGCATGTACTGTATGTTTAGAGGCAGCCAGTTATATACTCAATATGGTTTTACTGTGCCTTACACGAAGAGAAAATCTATACAGAATGTATATCATGGGTGGGGTGACAGAATCTCTACTGCACTGTTAGGTGATGGCACACAGAGCATGTCCCAGAACACTTCTGTGCTTAATTACCCAACCAAAGAGATCTAAAGTATATATGTTGTACTGTAATAGGGGTTTATGCCTGGACAATTAAGTGTTTTATTTGTTTTCTGAAATGATGTGAACTTATTTTTCTAAACACTATGCTAAATAAACTTTATATTTATACATACGTTATGTTGAAAAGTCATTTATCCCTGGGAAAGCAGAGAAGATTAAGGAAAAGAAAAACAAAAATCCACAAACATTTCATAAGCTGGCAAATAGAAAGATAAGAGGAGTCATTTTTGGAAAATAATCTCTGTTGATCTTCATACAAAATTACCCAATTCACTTAACAGCACTGTACTCAGAACTAAGTGATAAGATTTGATCCTCCTTAAAGGAAAGAAATGTGTCTTATTCATTTGGGTGTCCCAAAGTCTGAATCTGACGGCCTCTAAGATTTAATAAAGTTAATTGAAAGGTCCTTCCCAGCCTTATTGAAAAGGCTCAGTATAACCCCATCTCTAAACCACTTCCACGGGTCAAAGTCTGGTTATACCACAGTTGGGTCCGCCAGTGGTTGGCTTAAAACTATGGACAGAACTGCATTACTGAGTGTGTAGAACAATCAGCCTCGGTACAGTCTGATCCTCATTTTAGAATTACATTTGATGCTATATGCCTCCCACACCAAAATGAAGAGGAGGGTAGATAGATAATCAAGTAGATTATCTACTTGGTAGATTGGTACCAACTGTACGATTCTATTACAAAACTAAGTTAATTTCAGATATTATGTCTAGAGTTTTATATACTCTTGTCTCCATTTGTTTAAAAGTTTTCTATGTAGTTAAACCAGCTGAAGTTTGTAGTGTCTAAGAATACAGTACAGGATCCAAGTATTAGACTGATTACATTTCATAATATCTTAACTGAACATTTTAAAAATATTTGACAAAGTTGCTGATCTACTTCAGTTTTTTTAGTAGCAAAATGGTTTTTCTATATTGAAGTATAGTTGATTCATTTTTGTAGATACTTGAAACTAGCCAATTAAAACCCCTCTATGGGAATTCAAAACTTCAAGCTATATTATTCAATCTCACTTCTCCAGTTTCCCTTAATAGTAACTGGAAATTTACCTTTGTACCTCACCATTTCTAATGGTGAGTAGACAGTAAATAACACACTCAGATAATGGTCAATGCTACAATGTCAATAACAAGGTGAATGAGATTGAGAATGGGGAATGGGTAGAGGTGGGGACATACATTAGTCAAAGAAGGTCTGAGGAAGTAACACTGCAGAGGAGAAATATGAATGTTGAGAGGGAACCAGTCTTCAAGATCTAGAAAACTGCATTCCAGCCATAGGGAACAAGTTCAAAGGCCCTGAGGGGGAAGCACAGTGGCTGGATCACAGTGTCATACACTCTGGGGGCCATGTGACAGGAGGTTCAGTCGAGAGATAGTCAGGAACCAGATCATTTTGGAAAATCTTTCCATACAAAATTACCCAATTCACTTAACAGCACTGTACTCAGAACTAAGTGATAAGATTTGATCCTCCTTAAAGGAAAGAAATGTGTCTTATTCATTTGGGTGTCCCAAAGTCTGAATCTGACGGCCTCTAAGATTTAATAAAGTTAATTGAAAGGTCCTTCCCAGCCTTATTGAAAAGGCTCAGTATAACCCCATCTCTAAACCACTTCCACGGGTCAAAGTCTGGTTATACCACAGTTGGGTCCGCCAGTGGTTGGCTTAAAACTATGGACAGAACTGCATTACTGAGTGTGTAGAACAATCAGCCTCGGTACAGTCTGATCCTCATTTTAGAATTACATTTGATGCTATATGCCTCCCACACCAAAATGAAGAGGAGGGTAGATAGATAATCAAGTAGATTATCTACTTGGTAGATTGGTACCAACTGTACGATTCTATTACAAAACTAAGTTAATTTCAGATATTATGTCTAGAGTTTTATATACTCTTGTCTCCATTTGTTTAAAAGTTTTCTATGTAGTTAAACCAGCTGAAGTTTGTAGTGTCTAAGAATACAGTACAGGATCCAAGTATTAGACTGATTACATTTCATAATATCTTAACTGAACATTTTAAAAATATTTGACAAAGTTGCTGATCTACTTCAGTTTTTTTAGTAGCAAAATGGTTTTTCTATATTGAAGTATAGTTGATTCATTTTTGTAGATACTTGAAACTAGCCAATTAAAACCCTCTATGGGAATTCAAAACTTCAAGCTATATTATTCAATCTCACTTCTCCAGTTTCCTTAATAGTAACTGAAATTTATTTTGTACCTCACCATTTCTAATGGTGAGTAGACAGTAAATAACACACTCAGATAATGGTCAATGCTACAATGTCAATAACAAGGTGAATGAGATTGAGAATGGGGAATGGGTAGAGGTGGGGACATACATTAGTCAAAGAAGGTCTGAGGAAGTAACACTGCAGAGGAGAAATATGAATGTTGAGAGGGAACCAGTCTTCAAGATCTAGAAAACTGCATTCCAGCCATAGGGAACAAGTTCAAAGGCCCTGAGGGGGAAGCACAGTGGCTGGATCACAGTGTCATACACTCTGGGGGCCATGTGACAGGAGGTTCAGTCGAGAGATAGTCAGGAACCAGATCATAGGGAGAGCTAACTTTACTGGTCTGTGCCAAAATTGCTTGGATTTGATACTGAGAAGCAAGGGATGCCATAATGTTACTTCCACTTTAAAATATCGCCGGCCTACTCTGAAGAATGCCGTGGGAGGCAGGAGGAGGGTAGGAATTAGAACTCTAAGGCACACTGTCCTAAGTTGTTGAACAGGAAATATGTCAGGAGCTCTTGAAGCGCATATGTCAGTTTGTCCACAACTGTCTCTAGAATTTCGTGCTCTCTAAACCTTCTGTCTACACAGCCGCCTGCTTTTACCCAAAGCTACCAACTTCCTGCTATGTTTGTCCCAGCCTGAACCTGTGACCTGAACTCCAGGCTGGGAGATCCAATTCCCTAATGGATATTTTCAGAATGTCCTAGTCACTATGACTCTATATATGAATGTATAAACTGTTATCTTCATTGTAAGCTTATCCCCTCCTCTGTTCCTTATTCATCCATTAGCCAGATACAAATCTGGGGTCTTTTGTCCCTTCCTTCCCACCTCCTCCACCAGATGACTATATTATGTATGTCTGCTGTTCTACTGTCTCTTGAATCAGCTCTTCCCCCTGCCTTGCCCCCCCATATCTACAGTAACTGCTATAGTTTAGGCACTTAGCATTTCTTCACTGAGTCATTGCAGCTCCTTCCTGCTTGGTATTCAATGTCTGGTCCTCATTCCAAGCTACATTACAACTATATTCAGATAGAATTTTCAAAATTCAAGACTTATCCCAGCCTTACATTCCAGTTTAGAACATTTCAATGACTCTCGATTGCTTATGAAATACCATTTAAACTCCTTAACATACAAAGCTTCCAAGATCTAAGTCACATGAGTCTGTTCCCCACAGGGACCAAGTTCTTTCTTACCTACTTGATCTCCCAGAATGGGAAAAGGGGGCAATGGTCTGAGGAAGTAACACTGCAGAGGAGAAATATGAATGTTGAGAGGGAACCAGTCTTCAAGATCTAGAAAACTGCATTCCAGCCATAGGGAACAAGTTCAAAGGCCCTGAGGGGGAAGCACAGTGGCTGGATCACAGTGTCATACACTCTGGGGGCCATGTGACAGGAGGTTCAGTCGAGAGATAGTCAGGAACCAGATCATAGGGAGAGCTAACTTTACTGGTCTGTGCCAAAATTGCTTGGATTTGATACTGAGAAGCAAGGGATGCCATAATGTTACTTCCACTTTAAAATATCGCCGGCCTACTCTGAAGAATGCCGTGGGAGGCAGGAGGAGGGTAGGAATTAGAACTCTAAGGCACACTGTCCTAAGTTGTTGAACAGGAAATATGTCAGGAGCTCTTGAAGCGCATATGTCAGTTTGTCCACAACTGTCTCTAGAATTTCGTGCTCTCTAAACCTTCTGTCTACACAGCCGCCTGCTTTTACCCAAAGCTACCAACTTCCTGCTATGTTTGTCCCAGCCTGAACCTGTGACCTGAACTCCAGGCTGGGAGATCCAATTCCCTAATGGATATTTTCAGAATGTCCTAGTCACTATGACTCTATATATGAATGTATAAACTGTTATCTTCATTGTAAGCTTATCCCCTCCTCTGTTCCTTATTCATCCATTAGCCAGATACAAATCTGGGGTCTTTTGTCCCTTCCTTCCCACCTCCTCCACCAGATGACTATATTATGTATGTCTGCTGTTCTACTGTCTCTTGAATCAGCTCTTCCCCCTGCCTTGCCCCCCCATATCTACAGTAACTGCTATAGTTTAGGCACTTAGCATTTCTTCACTGAGTCATTGCAGCTCCTTCCTGCTTGGTATTCAATGTCTGGTCCTCATTCCAAGCTACATTACAACTATATTCAGATAGAATTTTCAAAATTCAAGACTTATCCCAGCCTTACATTCCAGTTTAGAACATTTCAATGACTCTCGATTGCTTATGAAATACCATTTAAACTCCTTAACATACAAAGCTTCCAAGATCTAAGTCACATGAGTCTGTTCCCCACAGGGACCAAGTTCTTTCTTACCTACTTGATCTCCCAGACTCAGTATTTGTCATATCTCCAGGAAGCTCTGTCTCACCCTCACAAACGGCAGTTCATAGCTGATTCTGTAATCAGACAAGAATTTATATCTTCCTTTCATGTGGCACTTATCACATCACTGTAATTATATGTTTGCCTGTCAACGCCTTCATCTTTGTCTCTCTGGCACTTATTATAGCAGAACACAGTTGTTCAGGCACTAAGTCACGTCCCACTTGCTTTGAGACCCCCATGGACTGTAGCACGCCAGGCTTCCCTGTCCTTCACTGTCTCCTGGAGTTTTCTCAGACTCATGCACATCAAGTCAATGATGCCATCCAACCATCTCATTTTCTGTCACCCGCTTCTCCTCCTAGCCTCAATCTTTCCCAGAATCAGGGAATTTTCCAACAAGTTGGCTCTTGCCATCAGGTGGCCAAAGTATTGGAGCTTCAGCTTCAGCATCAGTCCTTCCAGTAAATATTCAGGATTGATTTCCTTTAGGATTGACTGGTTTGAGCTTCTTGCTGTCCAATGTACTTTCAAGAGTCTTCCCAACACCAAAGGCATAAATTGTTGTTCAGCCTTCTTTATGATCCAACTCTCACATCTGTACAAGACTACTGGAAAAACCACAGCTTTGACTATATGTCAGCAAAATGATGTCTCTGCTTTATAATACACTGTCTATGTTTGTTACAGCTTCATCCATTAGCCAGATACAAATCTGGGGTCTTTTGTCCCTTCCTTCCCACCTCCTCCACCAGATGACTATATTATGTATGTCTGCTGTTCTACTGTCTCTTGAATCAGCTCTTCCCCCTGCCTTGCCCCCCCATATCTACAGTAACTGCTATAGTTTAGGCACTTAGCATTTCTTCACTGAGTCATTGCAGCTCCTTCCTGCTTGGTATTCAATGTCTGGTCCTCATTCCAAGCTACATTACAACTATATTCAGATAGAATTTTCAAAATTCAAGACTTATCCCAGCCTTACATTCCAGTTTAGAACATTTCAATGACTCTCGATTGCTTATGAAATACCATTTAAACTCCTTAACATACAAAGCTTCCAAGATCTAAGTCACATGAGTCTGTTCCCCACAGGGACCAAGTTCTTTCTTACCTACTTGATCTCCCAGACTCAGTATTTGTCATATCTCCAGGAAGCTCTGTCTCACCCTCACAAACGGCAGTTCATAGCTGATTCTGTAATCAGACAAGAATTTATATCTTCCTTTCATGTGGCACTTATCACATCACTGTAATTATATGTTTGCCTGTCAACGCCTTCATCTTTGTCTCTCTGGCACTTATTATAGCAGAACACAGTTGTTCAGGCACTAAGTCACGTCCCACTTGCTTTGAGACCCCCATGGACTGTAGCACGCCAGGCTTCCCTGTCCTTCACTGTCTCCTGGAGTTTTCTCAGACTCATGCACATCAAGTCAATGATGCCATCCAACCATCTCATTTTCTGTCACCCGCTTCTCCTCCTAGCCTCAATCTTTCCCAGAATCAGGGAATTTTCCAACAAGTTGGCTCTTGCCATCAGGTGGCCAAAGTATTGGAGCTTCAGCTTCAGCATCAGTCCTTCCAGTAAATATTCAGGATTGATTTCCTTTAGGATTGACTGGTTTGAGCTTCTTGCTGTCCAATGTACTTTCAAGAGTCTTCCCAACACCAAAGGCATAAATTGTTGTTCAGCCTTCTTTATGATCCAACTCTCACATCTGTACAAGACTACTGGAAAAACCACAGCTTTGACTATATGTCAGCAAAATGATGTCTCTGCTTTATAATACACTGTCTATGTTTGTTACAGCTTTTCTTCAAAGGAGCAAGCATCTTTTAATTTCATCATTGAAGTCACCATCCACAAGAGATTTTGGAGATAAAGTGTGCCACTTTTTCCACATTTTCCCCACCTATTTGCCATGAAGTGATGGGACTAGATATGATTTTTATTTTTTGTTTTGTTTTGCTTTGTTTTGGGGCCTCTTCTATTGGTCTTTTATCATCCATCTTTCATTCTTTGGCCTGTGTGGGTCTCCCATCGCAGTGGCCTCTGTTGCCGCAGAGCACCGGCTCTGGGCACATGTGCTCCAGAGCTCCGGCTCAGCAGTTGGACACATCCGTCCAGCCGCTCTGCATTACATGGAATCTTCCCAGGCCAGGGATTGAACTGGCGCCCCTTGCACTGCAAGGCGGTGTCCCTGCCCACTGGACCACCAGGCAAGCCCGATCTTCGTTTTCTGAATGTTGAATTTTAAGAGCTTCTTCATTCTCGTCTTTCACCCTCATTAAGGGGTTCTTTAATTCCTCTTCACTTTCTGTCCTTAGCAGGGTTATTATCTGCATGTCTGAGGTTGTTGATATTTTACTGGCAATCTTGATTCCAGCTTGTGCTTCATCCAGTCTGGCATTTCACCTGATGTACTCTGCATATAAGTTGAATAAGCAGGGTGACAATATACAGCCATGACATACTTCTTTCCCAATTTTGAACCAGTAACTTGTTCCATGTAAGTTTCTAACAGTTGTTGCTTCTTGACCTGCATACAGGTTTCTCAGGAGAAAGGTAAGGTGATCTGGTACTCCCATCTCTTTAAGGATTTTCCACAGTTTGTTGTGAACCACACAGTCAAAGGCTTTAGCGTAGTCAATGAGGCAGAAGTAGATGTTTTTCTGGAATTTCTTTGCTTTTTCTACGATCCAAACAAAAATTATTTGTTGACTTAATAGTGACTCTAATAGTCATCTGTCCCTTTAAATTATTTAACTAGCTTGGATTAGGGAACTTTATGGCTAAACTGGTTTAATTATTATCCCTATTTAGAGCACAAAAATAAATCAAGACATTTTGGGGTAGGGCCTGAGAGTGGTTCTGTGACTATTCTAGTATTAGTGGATGGTATTTATGGTGATAATTTCCCTTACTGCCCCAAAGATTTTTCCACTTACTTCCAAATAGAGCCTGAGTTCCCGATGATACACATTGGCTAAAGTTTGACAGGCAAGTGGAGGCATTAGCAAACATATACTCACCAAACTTTTTTAGATTAGTGTTTCAAAATAGCAGTGATGTACAGAAGCACTATTTATACTTATGTACAGATATACTTTCTAAAAATATTCTTTCTGTGGATACATTCCTATTATTGTATTTGAGCTGAGAAGATGTCTAAAGAGTCTGTAAAGAATAGGAAATGGAATGTAGAGTTTAGGCATCAGGAAATTGGATTAAACTAACTTTTAGCTTTGGGAAATATCAACTGTTCTCTCCTTTTTTCCACAATTTTTTAAAAATAGGACATGTGAACTGGCGCCCCTTGCACTACAAGGCGGTGTCCCTGCCCACTGGACCACCAGGCAAGCCCGATCTTCGCATTCTGAATGTTGAATTTTAAGAGCTTCTTCATTCTCGTCTTTCACCCTCATTAAGGGGTTCTTTAATTCCTCTTCACTTTCTGTCCTTAGCAGGGTTATTATCTGCATGTCTGAGGTTGTTGATATTTTACTGGCAATCTTGATTCCAGCTTGTGCTTCATCCAGTCTGGCATTTCACCTGATGTACTCTGCATATAAGTTGAATAAGCAGGGTGACAATATACAGCCATGACATACTTCTTTCCCAATTTTGAACCAGTAACTTGTTCCATGTAAGTTTCTAACAGTTGTTGCTTCTTGACCTGCATACAGGTTTCTCAGGAGAAAGGTAAGGTGATCTGGTACTCCCATCTCTTTAAGGATTTTCCACAGTTTGTTGTGAACCACACAGTCAAAGGCTTTAGCGTAGTCAATGAGGCAGAAGTAGATGTTTTTCTGGAATTTCTTTGCTTTTTCTACGATCCAAACAAAAATTATTTGTTGACTTAATAGTGACTCTAATAGTCATCTGTCCCTTTAAATTATTTAACTAGCTTGGATTAGGGAACTTTATGGCTAAACTGGTTTAATTATTATCCCTATTTAGAGCACAAAAATAAATCAAGACATTTTGGGGTAGGGCCTGAGAGTGGTTCTGTGACTATTCTAGTATTAGTGGATGGTATTTATGGTGATAATTTCCCTTACTGCCCCAAAGATTTTTCCACTTACTTCCAAATAGAGCCTGAGTTCCCGATGATACACATTGGCTAAAGTTTGACAGGCAAGTGGAGGCATTAGCAAACATATACTCACCAAACTTTTTTAGATTAGTGTTTCAAAATAGCAGTGATGTACAGAAGCACTATTTATACTTATGTACAGATATACTTTCTAAAAATATTCTTTCTGTGGATACATTCCTATTATTGTATTTGAGCTGAGAAGATGTCTAAAGAGTCTGTAAAGAATAGGAAATGGAATGTAGAGTTTAGGCATCAGGAAATTGGATTAAACTAACTTTTAGCTTTGGGAAATATCAACTGTTCTCTCCTTTTTTTCCACTGAAATGGGTGTTTGGATATCATTATATATGAGATCCATGTAGTTATAAGCAAATGATTAATAAAATGTATTCCCTCCTCTCCACTCCACAGGTTAAGAGGATCAAATCATTTACAGAGTAAAAGTATACTGTGACCTGCCAAGGGCTACAACTGTAAGATAAAGTAATTGATAATGAGTCAACAACCTGTGATCCTCTAGGACTATTTAGAGGTGTAGAGCTAGGTGAGATTGGGCTGGTTTTGTACTCTTCCACCTTCTTTACCTGTATCTACTTTGCTCCCTAATGGGTCTGCCCTTCCCACAGGTATTGTCCTACCCCTTTAGATACCTTAAGTGATGATCTTGGTGTGGGTGGTTAACAGTTTAAGGTATGAAGAGCTCAACCCTCCACCTGGTGAATCTGCATTTTGAGGAAGCTTTTTACAGACACAAAAGAACCAAACTATCATCACGGATGATAAATTGCAGATTAATAAAACTGAGCAAGGTGTTCGCTATTTCTAAGCACAGCAGGTGTGTGTGTGTGTGTGTGTGTGTGTGTGTGTGAGGGAATAAAGAGAGAAAGATGGGTGAGTGGAGGAAAAGGAAATGTCACCCTTTCTTTTCTTAGTGTGCTCCACTTCCCTACTGGGTATCAAGGACCAGAGAGTGGAATCTGAGCTGTTGGATCCTCTGGAAACAATTAAGTGTAGTTTCCCCTACACATCTTACCAGAGCTGGATAATTCCCTTCAAGAGGACTCCTGTGTTGAAGTCATTAGCTATAATGAAATCATAAAAATTAGCCATAGAATAACAAGGGTTTTCCTTGTTTTTTTGTTTTGCTTTGTTTTCTTTGCTTTTTAAGATGTAAGTGACGTAGATGTACCAAAGAGAACCCCAAAACATGTATTTGATTAAAATTAGGGAATATAATGCAAGTTTTTATTCACTTTTATTTATTTAATAAGTATATTCTTACTGTGCTCTTTAGTAGATGGATGACATTGAGTATATATTAGCGTAAATGTAATACTCATTTCTTCGCAAATTTATTTTATTAACATTTAACAGGAATGAAGATGGATTAAATTCTGCCCCTGTGTGAATAATCATTAGAGGCCTTAAAAGCAATCAAGAGATTGGCACAACATTATAAATCAACTATACTTCAATTTAAAAGAAAAACTCTTTTATGTGGTCTAGTATGCTACCTATCTCATTCATCCTGGGTAGATTTTCCAAAATATCTCCAGTGAACTCACACTAATTCGAAGAATACATACAATCTCACCTAGTAAGAGTCCCTTACTCCTAGTCTTGTTATAAAGTCATACTCTTATGTCTTAACATGTATCACTATGAGTACAGATTTTAGAATTAGCAAACAGATAGTGTTATACTACTTAGCTGACAGTGTAAGTCAAACTATATTAAAACAGAGCTTTTTTCCAAGGAGGAATAACTTCCAAGGAGTCTAAAATTTGCCTCTAGTTATTTTATTTTTCTTATTTTAAAGTTGTATTGCACTCTTCTGGTAGCTCAATGGTAAAGAATCTGCCTGCCAATGCAGGACACATGGGTTGATTCAAGCTCAGGGAAGATCCCACATGCCACAGAGCAACAAAGCCTGTGCACCCCAACTACTGGGCCTCCATTCTAGAGCCCAAGAGCTGCAACTACTGAAACCCATGTGCCTGAGAGCCTATGCCCCACAAGAAGAGAGGCTACCACAATGTGAAGCTTGTTCATCACAACTAGAGAGTAGCCCCCACTCAACACAACTAGAGAAAAATGTAGCACAGAGAAAAATATATAAATTAAATAAATAAAATATTTTACAAAGTTATATTCACGTACTACTATGCACTTTTATATATATTATTAATTCACAAAGTAAAAATCTTACAGGTATATAAAGATGAATAAGTTCTTATTATTGTTTACATTCTCCAAGGAATCTTCTTGGACCTTCCTTGAAGGAAATGTACCCCACCCTTGAGATGAGGTTTACAAGCTAGTATTTTCAGCTTTTAATGTGCAAATAAATAGCTTGAAGATCTTGTTTAAATGTATACTCTGCTTCAGTAGGTCCAGGGTGAAGCTTGAGATTCTGTTATTCTAGCTCCCAGGTGATTTTGATAGTACTGGTCTGAGGACCACACTTCTAAGGACAGAAGATTTATGCAGTAACTTCTCTATTACTGACCTAAGTCTCAATGCAAATGGAAGTTTTAACAGTCAGTGGGATGTGTGGATGGTGCAGAGACTGAAGACTGTCAGCCAGTAGTTATTTTAAATGGTGCATATTAAAATGTGAATTAAAAAATAAAGATAAAATATGAATTAAATATATGAACCAGATTGAATCCACACATAAAGTATCTAAGGTAGAAAACTATTAAACATTTAGACACTATTAAACTTCTTATACACATTCTCAAACATAGTAGTCACTGAAATACTAAATATAAAGTAATCCTCACTGTTTATCGCAGAACCTACAAGAAAACTTAGCTGACAGTGTAAGTCAAACTATATTAAAACAGAGCTTTTTTCCAAGGAGGAATAACTTCCAAGGAGTCTAAAATTTGCCTCTAGTTATTTTATTTTTCTTATTTTAAAGTTGTATTGCACTCTTCTGGTAGCTCAATGGTAAAGAATCTGCCTGCCAATGCAGGACACATGGGTTGATTCAAGCTCAGGGAAGATCCCACATGCCACAGAGCAACAAAGCCTGTGCACCCCAACTACTGGGCCTCCATTCTAGAGCCCAAGAGCTGCAACTACTGAAACCCATGTGCCTGAGAGCCTATGCCCCACAAGAAGAGAGGCTACCACAATGTGAAGCTTGTTCATCACAACTAGAGAGTAGCCCCCACTCAACACAACTAGAGAAAAATGTAGCACAGAGAAAAATATATAAATTAAATAAATAAAATATTTTACAAAGTTATATTCACGTACTACTATGCACTTTTATATATATTATTAATTCACAAAGTAAAAATCTTACAGGTATATAAAGATGAATAAGTTCTTATTATTGTTTACATTCTCCAAGGAATCTTCTTGGACCTTCCTTGAAGGAAATGTACCCCACCCTTGAGATGAGGTTTACAAGCTAGTATTTTCAGCTTTTAATGTGCAAATAAATAGCTTGAAGATCTTGTTTAAATGTATACTCTGCTTCAGTAGGTCCAGGGTGAAGCTTGAGATTCTGTTATTCTAGCTCCCAGGTGATTTTGATAGTACTGGTCTGAGGACCACACTTCTAAGGACAGAAGATTTATGCAGTAACTTCTCTATTACTGACCTAAGTCTCAATGCAAATGGAAGTTTTAACAGTCAGTGGGATGTGTGGATGGTGCAGAGACTGAAGACTGTCAGCCAGTAGTTATTTTAAATGGTGCATATTAAAATGTGAATTAAAAAATAAAGATAAAATATGAATTAAATATATGAACCAGATTGAATCCACACATAAAGTATCTAAGGTAGAAAACTATTAAACATTTAGACACTATTAAACTTCTTATACACATTCTCAAACATAGTAGTCACTGAAATACTAAATATAAAGTAATCCTCACTGTTTATCGCAGCAGAACCTACAAGAAAATTTCTTCTAAAGTTATTACATGGCTTATAAATAAAACTCCCTTTCAATTTTTTTCCCTGTAATCCCAAATTTTTCAGTAGTTCACAAAGACTTTTCAGTTTTTCTTAGTTAGGTTTCTTCATGAAAACTGTAAGATGTGTCTGTTAACCAAGATAATTTTTATAAAAAATAAACAGGTAAGTGCAACCTTTGATAAGATATCCTGAATCTGATCATATCACTTTATATACCTGCTGAACATATACCTCATATTATAACTTCTCAGGGGTCTGGGTCATAAATCTCATAAATGTATCCCATTCGTTTTCTCTGATGTAAATTTTAGAATATGACAACATTCAGTGGAAATTTCAGTTCTCCAGTATCAATTTGATGCAGCCCAAGTCTTAACAATGCCACTAGGGCTTTCTTGGTAGTCCAGTGGGTAAGGAGTCTGCCGTGCAGTGCAAGGGGCACCAGTTCAATCCCTGATCCGGGAGTGGCTGGACTAGTGCGTCCAATTACGAGCCAGCACTCTGCAGCACATGCGCCCAAGAGCCGGTGCCCTGCAGTGAGAGAGGCCACTGAAATGGAAGGCCCACACAGGCCAAAGAATATAGATGGATGAAAATAAATAAATAAAAGAGGCCAAAATTTAAAACAAAAATTTTTTCGTTAAAAAAGTGCCAGTAGACTTGTGCATAAACATAAAACTACTCTCAGAACCTTCCTGCCTCTGTGTTTCGACCTTGCTTCTTCAGACTCCAGGTCCCATTCCATCTTTACAGCCTGCGACCAGCAGCATAGAAAAACTAATTACATATCATTTTCTTGCCACGTACACACTTTGAGGCAAGCAAAAAAGATTAGAACAAATTTTAACAATGAGGGAAATTGTGCACATCCAGGTCGGTCAGTGCGGCAATCAGATCGGTGCCAAGTTCTGGGAGGTAATCAGCAATAAACATTGCATTGACCCAATGGCACCTATCATGCTGATAGTGACCTGCAACTGGACCACATCTCCATGTACTACAATGAAGCCACAGAAGGCAAATATGTCCCTCATGCTATCTTGGTGGATCTAGAACCCGCGACCATGGACTCTGTGTGCTCAGGTGTTTTTGGTCAGATCTTCAGAACAGACAACTTTGATTTTGGTCAGCCTCAGGCAAGCAACAACTGGGCCAAAGACCACTATACAGAGTGGGCTGAGCTGGTTGACTCAGTCCTGGGTGTGCTTTGGAAGCAGGCCGAGAGCTGTGACTGCCTGCAGGGCTTCCAACTGACCTACTTGCTGGGTGGGGGCACTGGTTGTGGAATGTGTACCTTGCTCATTAGCAAGATCTGTGAAGAGTACCCCAACTGCATCATGAACACCTTCAGCGTGGTGCCCTCACCCAAAGTGTCTGACATGGTGGTCGAGACCTACAACGCCACCCTCTCTGTCCATCAGCTGGTGGAGAACACCAATGAGACCTACTGCATTGACAATGAGGCCCTTTATGACATCTGTTTTTGCACCCTCAGGCTGACCATGCCAACCTACTGAGACCTGAACCACCTTGTCTTGACCACCATGAGTGGTGCCACCACTTGCCTCTGCTTCCCTGGCCAGCTCAATGCTGACCTCCATAAGCTGGCAGTCAACATGGTGCCCTTCCCTCATCTCCACTTCTTCATGCCTGGCTTTGCCCCTCTAATTGCCCATGGGAAACAGCAGTATGGGGCCCTCACTGTGCCTGAGCTCACCCAGCAGGTCTTCGATGCCAAGAACATGATGGCTGCCTGTGACTCCAGCCAAGCCAGTACCTCACCCTGGCCACTGTGAACCGTGGGTGGATGCCCATGAAGGAAGTGGATGAGCAGATGCTCAACATGGGCCTACTGGAATGTCAACCGAATGCTGAGTGGATTATCTTTACAGCCTGCGACCAGCGTAGCTTTTTTGACGTACCACTTTGAGGCAAGCAAAAGATTAGAACAAATTTTAACAATGAGGGAAATTGTGCACATCCAGGTCGGTCAGTGCGGCAATCAGATCGGTGCCAAGTTCTGGGAGGTAATCAGCAATAAACATTGCATTGACCCAATGGCACCTATCATGCTGATAGTGACCTGCAACTGGACCACATCTCCATGTACTACAATGAAGCCACAGAAGGCAAATATGTCCCTCATGCTATCTTGGTGGATCTAGAACNCGCGACCATGGACTCNGTGTGCTCAGGTGTTTTTGGTCAGATCTTCAGAACAGACAACTTTGATTTTGGTCAGCCTCAGGCAAGCAACAACTGGGCCAAAGACCACTATACAGAGTGGGCTGAGCTGGTTGACTCAGTCCTGGGTGTGCTTTGGAAGCAGGCCGAGAGCTGTGACTGCCTGCAGGGCTTCCAACTGACCTACTTGCTGGGTGGGGGCACTGGTTGTGGAATGTGTACCTTGCTCATTAGCAAGATCTGTGAAGAGTACCCCAACTGCATCATGAACACCTTCAGCGTGGTGCCCTCACCCAAAGTGTCTGACATGGTGGTCGAGACCTACAACGCCACCCTCTCTGTCCATCAGCTGGTGGAGAACACCAATGAGACCTACTGCATTGACAATGAGGCCCTTTATGACATCTGTTTTTGCACCCTCAGGCTGACCATGCCAACCTACTGAGACCTGAACCACCTTGTCTTGACCACCATGAGTGGTGCCACCACTTGCCTCTGCTTCCCTGGCCAGCTCAATGCTGACCTCCATAAGCTGGCAGTCAACATGGTGCCCTTCCCTCATCTCCACTTCTTCATGCCTGGCTTTGCCCCTCTAATTGCCCATGGGAAACAGCAGTATGGGGCCCTCACTGTGCCTGAGCTCACCCAGCAGGTCTTCGATGCCAAGAACATGATGGCTGCCTGTGACTCCAGCCAAGCCAGTACCTCACCCTGGCCACTGTGAACCGTGGGTGGATGCCCATGAAGGAAGTGGATGAGCAGATGCTCAACATGTAGAACAAGAACAGCACCTACTTCGTGGAATGGATCTACAACAACGTCAAGATGGCTGAGTGTGACATCCTAACCTGTGGTCTCAAGATGGCAGTCACCCTCATTGGCAATAGCACAGCCATCCAGGAGCTGTTCAAGCGCATCTCAGAGCAGTTCACAGCCATGTTCTGCTGAAAGGCCTTCCTCCACTGGTACACAGGCAAGAGCATGGATGAGACGGAGTTCACCCAGGCTGAGAGCAACACGAACGACCTTGTCTCTGAGTACCAGCAGTACCAGGGTGCCACCACAGAAGAGGAGGATGATTCCAGTGAGGAGGCTGAAGAGGAGGCCTAAGACCAAGTCCCCATCACCTTAGGTTCCCCAATCCCCTCAGCCTTCATCCTCAACAGCCCCTTTCCTCTTCCTCAGAATTTGCATCTTCTGCCTACCTTTTTTTTCCTTTTTTGTGGGGGAGGGCAGGTCTAGAACAGTGCCTGGCACATAGTAGGGGTGCAATAAATATTTGTTGTTTGTTGAATGTCTCCTCTCTCTTTCCACTCTTGGGAAACAGATTTCTGCCTTTCTGGGTAACCCTGTAATTTTCCTTCTGGTGCCCACTCCTTCTATCTGTCTAGTTAACATTTCCTCTCTATGTTTAAGATAACTCTCCAAGAGACTGGGTTTCATCAAATCCCATTTACATAGGTGATCACCATCTTAGGCCAGTGTGTTGGTCCTGAGGAGAAAGGAAACTGAGCAGCAGGTAGAAGAAAGGGGTGGGATTTTGGAGAGGGGCACCCAGGTTAACCTCTCTAGCTTCTGGGGGTTAACAGTATTGTCTTCACTCTGATGCCATTCAAAATGCAAGTGGCAGTCAACATGGTGCCCTTCCCTCATCTCCACTTCTTCATGCCTGGCTTTGCCCCTCTAATTGCCCATGGGAAACAGCAGTATGGGGCCCTCACTGTGCCTGAGCTCACCCAGCAGGTCTTCGATGCCAAGAACATGATGGCTGCCTGTGACTCCAGCCAAGCCAGTACCTCACCCTGGCCACTGTGAACCGTGGGTGGATGCCCATGAAGGAAGTGGATGAGCAGATGCTCAACATGTAGAACAAGAACAGCACCTACTTCGTGGAATGGATCTACAACAACGTCAAGATGGCTGAGTGTGACATCCTAACCTGTGGTCTCAAGATGGCAGTCACCCTCATTGGCAATAGCACAGCCATCCAGGAGCTGTTCAAGCGCATCTCAGAGCAGTTCACAGCCATGTTCTGCTGAAAGGCCTTCCTCCACTGGTACACAGGCAAGAGCATGGATGAGACGGAGTTCACCCAGGCTGAGAGCAACACGAACGACCTTGTCTCTGAGTACCAGCAGTACCAGGGTGCCACCACAGAAGAGGAGGATGATTCCAGTGAGGAGGCTGAAGAGGAGGCCTAAGACCAAGTCCCCATCACCTTAGGTTCCCCAATCCCCTCAGCCTTCATCCTCAACAGCCCCTTTCCTCTTCCTCAGAATTTGCATCTTCTGCCTACCTTTTTTTTCCTTTTTTGTGGGGGAGGGCAGGTCTAGAACAGTGCCTGGCACATAGTAGGGGTGCAATAAATATTTGTTGTTTGTTGAATGTCTCCTCTCTCTTTCCACTCTTGGGAAACAGATTTCTGCCTTTCTGGGTAACCCTGTAATTTTCCTTCTGGTGCCCACTCCTTCTATCTGTCTAGTTAACATTTCCCTCTCTATGTTTAAGATAACTCTCCAAGAGACTGGGTTTCATCAAATCCCATTTACATAGGTGATCACCATCTTAGGCCAGTGTGTTGGTCCTGAGGAGAAAGGAAACTGAGCAGCAGGTAGAAGAAAGGGGTGGGATTTTGGAGAGGGGCACCCAGGTATTGAAGTCCTAGGTGCTAGGTTATCTCCCTGCTCCTCTCTCAGCTTCTGGGGAGGTGTTAACAGTATTGTCTTCATTTTCAGTCTCTTTTCAAGCTCTGTCCTGAGCTATTCCCTTTGCAAGGTTCTGGCCCCCACCCTATGGAGTGGGAATCCTTCCCTCTTCCACTTTACCTCCACCATAATAATGTTGGATTCGCTCTTTTCCCCTGTTCAGAAAAGAGGGTCAAAACGAGTAAGAGAGAAACTAACCTTGGTCTCTAATCCTCCAGAAAGCCCCTCCCCACCCTGTCTTTTCTTATGGAAAAAAATGAATATATCAACCCTTCTGTACCTATATTAGGAAGGTGTATGCTCCCATGTAAATGACATTCCCCAGAGAGGGAACAGAACACCTTCCACCTTTCTGCAACACCTCATCTCTTTCACTATTGCTTCTCCCCTCTTCCCTTGATTTTATTCCATTCTACACTTAAGATTTCTATTGTGTTGAACTTGCCTTTTTTCATATTGCATAAAAGACAGTGCAATATGAGCCAAAAATAAATGGGAGCCAAGAGCCAAAAATAAATGGGACCTGAAAAGAAAAGAAAAAAACCTCATAAAACCAAGTCTGCCATTAGGACCCAATTTTGTGTACCAGAACAAAGCTGTGATAAAGGACCACTTTCAGCCTTTAGAAATATCAGGATATCTGGTAAGTTCCCAAAGTTTGGCTGGGTTGAATGGGTTTATTTAAGTTAAGCCAAATTACAGTGTCCATGTGCCCAAGTCTCAGGTTTGTCATGAGGATTCAAAGACAAACAGGCCAGTCTTTAGCATCTAAGAACTAAATTCATTGGATTGACATGTGGGGAGGGCAGGTCTAGAACAGTGCCTGGCACATAGTAGGGGTGCAATAAATATTTGTTGTTTGTTGAATGTCTCCTCTCTTTCCACTCTTGGGAAACAGATTTCTGCCTTTCTGGGTAACCCTGTAATTTTCCTTCTGGTGCCCACTCCTTCTATCTGTCTAGTTAACATTTCCCTCTCTATGTTTAAGATAACTCTCCAAGAGACTGGGTTTCATCAAATCCCATTTACATAGGTGATCACCATCTTAGGCCAGTGTGTTGGTCCTGAGGAGAAAGGAAACTGAGCAGCAGGTAGAAGAAAGGGGTGGGATTTTGGAGAGGGGCACCCAGGTATTGAAGTCCTAGGTGCTAGGTTATCTCCCTGCTCCTCTCTCAGCTTCTGGGGAGGTGTTAACAGTATTGTCTTCATTTTCAGTCTCTTTTCAAGCTCTGTCCTGAGCTATTCCCTTTGCAAGGTTCTGGCCCCCACCCTATGGAGTGGGAATCCTTCCTCTTCCACTTTACCTCCACCATAATAATGTTGGATTCGCTCTTTTCCCCTGTTCAGAAAAGAGGGTCAAAACGAGTAAGAGAGAAACTAACCTTGGTCTCTAATCCTCCAGAAAGCCCCTCCCCACCCTGTCTTTTCTTATGGAAAAAAATGAATATATCAACCCTTCTGTACCTATATTAGGAAGGTGTATGCTCCCATGTAAATGACATTCCCCAGAGAGGGAACAGAACACCTTCCACCTTTCTGCAACACCTCATCTCTTTCACTATTGCTTCTCCCCTCTTCCCTTGATTTTATTCCATTCTACACTTAAGATTTCTATTGTGTTGAACTTGCCTTTTTTCATATTGCATAAAAGACAGTGCAATATGAGCCAAAAATAAATGGGAGCCAAGAGCCAAAAATAAATGGGACCTGAAAAGAAAAGAAAAAAACCTCATAAAACCAAGTCTGCCATTAGGACCCAATTTTGTGTACCAGAACAAAGCTGTGATAAAGGACCACTTTCAGCCTTTAGAAATATCAGGATATCTGGTAAGTTCCCAAAGTTTGGCTGGGTTGAATGGGTTTATTTAAGTTAAGCCAAATTACAGTGTCCATGTGCCCAAGTCTCAGGTTTGTCATGAGGGATTCAAAGACAAACAGGCCAGTCTTTAGCATCTAAGAACTAAATTCATTGGATTGACATGAACCTACAAACTATTCATGCTAAAATGTGCTAAAAGAGGTATGTATAACCTGTCCCTCAGAGTTGGGGCTTGTAATATTATATTGTAATATTGTCCTACTTGTAATATTGCATTTTAAGAATGAATAGAAGCACTCTTGGAGGAAGAAACAGCAACTCACTCCAGTATTCTTATCTGGAGAATCCCATGCACAGAGGAGCCAGGCAGGCTTCAGAGGGTTGCAAAGAGTTGGACACCACTGAGCTACTGAGCACACACCCACAGAAGCACTCTGGCAGGAAAGGGTTAGAAAGGATGTTCTCCTTGGATGTTTCAGCATTTGTTATAAGGATTTTAAACTCTATAGGCAATGATTAATCACAAAATGCATTACTGTTTTTTAACTTCACTCTATCTATGTTTATTGGCTATTTCTGTATCATCTTTGGAGAAATGTCTATTTAAATCCTTTGCTCCTTTTTAAATCTGGTTATCTGATTTTTTGTGATTGAGTTGTAGGAATTTTTTTTAATATATTCTGGATATTAACTTCTTTTAAGATATGATTTGTAAATATTTTCTCTGATTCCAAAGCTGTCTTTTCATTCTTTTGATGATGTCATCTGATGAACAGTAGTTTTTAAGATGGATGTCATCACATTTGTTTATTTTGGCTTTTGTGGACTGTGCTTTTTGCATCACATCCAAAAAACCATTGCCACATCCAATATCATGAAGTTTTTCTCTTGTGCTTTCTTCTAACTCTATAAATTTGAGGTATCACATTTGGGTTTTTAATTCATTGGATTAATTTCTGTATATTGTGTAAGATAAAGGCCCAACTTCATTTTTTTGCATATGGACATGTAGGTTCCCCAGCACCATTTTTTTTTCTTTTTTTTAAAGATTTATTTATTTATTTACTTTGGGCGAGGGTCCGGTTGGGGAGGGAGGGGAGTGGGCGGGCCACTTCTATTGGTCTTTCATTTCTCTATTTTCGTTCGTCTTCGTTCTTTGGCTCCTGTGGGCCTCCCATCGCGGTGGCGTCTGTTGTCGCAGAGCACCGGCTCTGGCCGCATGCGCTCCAGAGCTCCGGCTCGGTGATTGGACAGTTCAGTCCAGCCGCTCCGCGGCACATGGGATCTTCCCAGGCCAGGGCTCGAACCGGCGCCCCTTGCACTGCAAGGCGGTGTCCTTACCCACTGGACCACCAGGGGAAGCCCCCCAGCACCATTTGTTGAAGAGACTGTCCTCTTATTGAGTAAATCTTACTCTTTTAACTACTATCTGTATATATGCATTGTTGTTTAGTCTATCAGTCATGTCAGACTCTTCTTCAACTTTTTTTACAAATTGAAGGTTTATGGCAACCTTGCTTTATCGGATGATGACACATTTTTTAGTAATAAAGTTTTTTAAGGTAGACTATGGGTTTTTTTTAGACATAATGCTATTGCATTCAATGGACCACAGTATTGTATAAACAATTTTATATGTACTGGAAAACAAAAAACGGTGTGTGACTCACTTTCCTGCCATATTTGCTTTATTGCAGTGATCTGGAACTGAATTCACAATATCTCTGCAGTAAGTATGTACATACATGTATATATATGTATATGTGTGAGTTATGAGGAGTTAACTCACTGGATCAAGGCTCGCAAGTCCCAAGGTTGTCAGGGTGACTTGGCAAGCTGGAGAGTGAAGGGAGCCAATGGTTTAGTTACAGTCCAAGTCCAAAGGCCTGAGAACCAGAAGAGTTGATGATATAGTTCCAATCTGAGGTCCAGCAGGCTTGGGACCTAGGAAGAGCTGGTGTTTCAGTTTGAGACCAGAAGCAAGAAAAAAAAGAAAAGAAAATGTTCCAGTTCAAAAGCAATCAGAGAAGAAATCTCTCCTACTCAGGGAAGCATTTTTATTCTTAACATTCAGCCAAATATCTGAGCATCCCATGGTCTAGTCAAGTTGACATCTAAAATTAACTTTCACAGTGTTGCTTACTAGTTAAGTGGCCCTAGGCAGGTTACTTTATCTTCCAGTATACTGAAGCCCTCATTTGTAAACTGGGAATAGTTCTAGTACCTACCTTATAGACCTTTTGTAAGGATTATATTAAATCATGTATGCAGGGCTTCCCTGGTGGTCCAGTGGGTAAAGAATACACCTTGCAGTGCAAGGGGCGCCAGTTCATTCCCTGGCATGGGAGGATCCCACATGTCGTGGAGTGGCTGGACTGGTGTGTCCAATTGTGAGCCAGTGCTCTGGGGAGCATGCACCCAGAGCCAGTACTCTGCAATGAGAGGGGCCACTGTGATGGGAGGCCCACACTAGCCAAGGAGTTAAGATGGATGAAAATAAATGAAGGACCAATAAAAGAGGCCAAAAAATTTTTTTTAAATCTTGTAGGCAAAACACTTAGAAAAACACATAATATTTATCATTTATGCTGTTAACTTTTAAGTTACAGCATAGGATTTCATTGTTTGGACAGATTACAATTTATTTACCTGATTCCCTACTATTAAATTTCAATTGTTTCTAGTTTTTCTTGTTTTTAATTTTTCCTATTATCGACAAATGTGCTCAAGAATATCTGTGTAAGTATATCTTTGAGCATATCCATAATTATTAAAATTAATCTTTAAAAAGTTAATCTTTATAAGTGAAATCACTCAGTTAAGCAGATAACTAAAGCTTTCAATAAATACATACTTATAACCTTCACCACTTGATTTTGCAACACCTTGTTCTTGAGGTGATTATATTTCTCTACTTCACTGATAATGAATTTGGCTGTGTGACCTGCTTTGACCAATGGAATGTAAGCATATGTAACATCCAACCAGAGTTTTCAATGTGCCTGTGTGGACTGACTGGCTGCCTTAGAGAATCTACCCTATGGGTTTTTTTTTTTTAATAATTTTATTTATTTATTTATTTATTTTGGTGGGGGTGGGGAGGGGAGGGGAGCACGCGGGCCACTTCTATTGGTCTTTCATTTGTCTATTTTCATCCATCTTTGTTCCTTGGCCGCAGTGGCCTCTCTCGCAGAGCACCAGCTCTGGGCGCATGCATTCAGTCCAGTCTAGTCAAGTTGACATCTAAAATTAACTTTCACAGTGTTGCTTACTAGTTAAGTGGCCCTAGGCAGGTTACTTTATCTTCCAGTATACTGAAGCCCTCATTTGTAAACTGGGAATAGTTCTAGTACCTACCTTATAGACCTTTTGTAAGGATTATATTAAATCATGTATGCAGGGCTTCCTGGTGGTCCAGTGGGTAAAGAATACACCTTGCAGTGCAAGGGGCGCCAGTTCATTCCCTGGCATGGGAGGATCCCACATGTCGTGGAGTGGCTGGACTGGTGTGTCCAATTGTGAGCCAGTGCTCTGGGGAGCATGCACCCAGAGCCAGTACTCTGCAATGAGAGGGGCCACTGTGATGGGAGGCCCACACTAGCCAAGGAGTTAAGATGGATGAAAATAAATGAAGGACCAATAAAAGAGGCCAAAAAATTTTTTTTAAATCTTGTAGGCAAAACACTTAGAAAAACACATAATATTTATCATTTATGCTGTTAACTTTTAAGTTACAGCATAGGATTTCATTGTTTGGACAGATTACAATTTATTTACCTGATTCCCTACTATTAAATTTCAATTGTTTCTAGTTTTTCTTGTTTTTAATTTTTCCTATTATCGACAAATGTGCTCAAGAATATCTGTGTAAGTATATCTTTGAGCATATCCATAATTATTAAAATTAATCTTTAAAAAGTTAATCTTTATAAGTGAAATCACTCAGTTAAGCAGATAACTAAAGCTTTCAATAAATACATACTTATAACCTTCACCACTTGATTTTGCAACACCTTGTTCTTGAGGTGATTATATTTCTCTACTTCACTGATAATGAATTTGGCTGTGTGACCTGCTTTGACCAATGGAATGTAAGCATATGTAACATCCAACCAGAGTTTTCAATGTGCCTGTGTGGACTGACTGGCTGCCTTAGAGAATCTACCCTATGGGTTTTTTTTTTTTAAAAGATTTATTTATTTATTTATTTATTTTGGTGGGGGTGGGGAGGGAGGGGAGCAGGCGGGCCACTTCTATTGGTCTTTCATTTGTCTATTTTCATCCATCTTTGTTCCTTGGCCCGCAGTGGCCTCTCTCGCTGCAGAGCACCAGCTCTGGGCGCATGCATTCCAGAGCTCCGGCTCGGTAGTTGGACACATCAGTCCAGCTGCTCCGCTGCACATGGGATCTTCCCAGGCCAGGGCTCGAACCGGCGCCCCTTGCACTGCAAGGCGGTGTCCTTACCCACTGGACCATCAGGGAAGCCCCTACCCTATGGTTTTGCTATGAGAACAACATTCCCTAGGTGTCTGTTGGTTGCAGAATGAAGAACATGTGGATCAATCCTGAACTCAATTCACAGTCTAAACTGAAGTCAGCCTAGCTGCCCCTCAGATCTGTGGGTGAGAAAAATATTTGTTGTGTAAGTCACTAAGATACTATGGTTATCTGTTATATACTTTATTGCAGCAGTAACTGACTAGTGTACAGAGAGATGATATCATCAGATTTACTGGTCATACTCCTGTGATCTAATCTGCCTAGGGTCATCCCAGAGTACCAACTCTGTTACCATCCTTCCTCCAGACTCCTCCCCACAAAATCACTGAATCTATTTACAAGCTCACTTCTCTTTTCTGGGTTAGTGCTAAAATCAAAAACTTCCAGAGTCTATTAGCAAAAATGTTCATGATAAGGAGCTATGGAAATTTCTTAGCCTCTCTTTGAGAATCTTTTAAAAGGGTTCCTAGAGTCTAAAGTCTTCATTAGCTTTTCCCAAAATTTGTTTCAAAAGACATTAGTTCCTTGAAATGCTCACAAAATCAATGAAAATGGATCCAATTTTGGCCACTTATAACCTTCACCACTGATTTTGCAACACCTTGTTCTTGAGGTGATTATATTTCTCTACTTCACTGATAATGAATTTGGCTGTGTGACCTGCTTTGACCAATGGAATGTAAGCATATGTAACATCCAACCAGAGTTTTCAATGTGCCTGTGTGGACTGACTGGCTGCCTTAGAGAATCTACCCTATGGGTTTTTTTTTTTTAAAAGATTTATTTATTTATTTATTTATTTTGGTGGGGGTGGGGAGGGAGGGGAGCAGGCGGGCCACTTCTATTGGTCTTTCATTTGTCTATTTTCATCCATCTTTGTTCCTTGGCCCGCAGTGGCCTCTCTCGCTGCAGAGCACCAGCTCTGGGCGCATGCATTCCAGAGCTCCGGCTCGGTAGTTGGACACATCAGTCCAGCTGCTCCGCTGCACATGGGATCTTCCCAGGCCAGGGCTCGAACCGGCGCCCCTTGCACTGCAAGGCGGTGTCCTTACCCACTGGACCATCAGGGAAGCCCCTACCCTATGGTTTTGCTATGAGAACAACATTCCCTAGGTGTCTGTTGGTTGCAGAATGAAGAACATGTGGATCAATCCTGAACTCAATTCACAGTCTAAACTGAAGTCAGCCTAGCTGCCCCTCAGATCTGTGGGTGAGAAAAATATTTGTTGTGTAAGTCACTAAGATACTATGGTTATCTGTTATATACTTTATTGCAGCAGTAACTGACTAGTGTACAGAGAGATGATATCATCAGATTTACTGGTCATACTCCTGTGATCTAATCTGCCTAGGGTCATCCCAGAGTACCAACTCTGTTACCATCCTTCCTCCAGACTCCTCCCCACAAAATCACTGAATCTATTTACAAGCTCACTTCTCTTTTCTGGGTTAGTGCTAAAATCAAAAACTTCCAGAGTCTATTAGCAAAAATGTTCATGATAAGGAGCTATGGAAATTTCTTAGCCTCTCTTTGAGAATCTTTTAAAAGGGTTCCTAGAGTCTAAAGTCTTCATTAGCTTTTCCCAAAATTTGTTTCAAAAGACATTAGTTCCTTGAAATGCTCACAAAATCCATGAAAATGGATCCAATTTTGGCCACTTAAGTGATCACTTAAGTTTTAGAAACACTTTTGTAGGGGGAAAGTATTCTTTTGAAGATGTCTTTTATGACATTCTTGAATGTTGATAATGCACAGAACCATGTAAAATTATTTGAGAAATCTTGCAGTAAATAAAGACTCTCCGTGTCCCAGTCTTAATTTACACAAGCCCTTTTCTTCTAGCAATATCTCAGTACCTCAGTAGACTCTCTAATGAAGAAATTTTAGGCTTTATACAGGCCATCTCAAACAGGTATTTTAGGCATCTGTAGTACTTATCATACCATATCACCTAATGCATATGTATCAATTACTATACAGGCCAACTTATTGTTCTACGGACCCAAAAGTACAGTAATGTCAATAAGACAGAAGTTTATTTCTTTCACTTAAGAGACCAGAGGAGAGTAGTCTAGGTGGACGAGGTAGTTCTGCCTCACTGGCTCATCTAGGATCCCAGGCTGGCAGTTGTCTCTGTGACCCTCAACATTGATTTCCTATCCCTGTCATTTCTCAGCCTAAATGAAGAAAGAAGTCTAGAGGACGAGCTTCCACTTTAAGAAAGAATCAGTATTGCTTATGTCACTTCTTACATATCATTGGCCCAATCCTAGTCACATACCCAATGCCTAGCTCCCAGGGAAAAATACCTCCAGCTAAGTGGCCATATGTCCTACTAAAAGGTCTGATAATTCTATTCCTTAAGGGAAGAAGGGACAATCATCAGATTTACTGGTCATACTCCTGTGATCTAATCTGCCTAGGGTCATCCCAGAGTACCAACTCTGTTACCATCCTTCCTCCAGACTCCTCCCCACAAAATCACTGAATCTATTTACAAGCTCACTTCTCTTTTCTGGGTTAGTGCTAAAATCAAAAACTTCCAGAGTCTATTAGCAAAAATGTTCATGATAAGGAGCTATGGAAATTTCTTAGCCTCTCTTTGAGAATCTTTTAAAAGGGTTCCTAGAGTCTAAAGTCTTCATTAGCTTTTCCCAAAATTTGTTTCAAAAGACATTAGTTCCTTGAAATGCTCACAAAATCCATGAAAATGGATCCAATTTTGGCCACTTAAGTGATCACTTAAGTTTTAGAAACACTTTTGTAGGGGGAAAGTATTCTTTTGAAGATGTCTTTTATGACATTCTTGAATGTTGATAATGCACAGAACCATGTAAAATTATTTGAGAAATCTGGCAGTAAATAAAGACTCTCCGTGTCCCAGTCTTAATTTACACAACCCCTTTTTCTTCTAGCAATATCTCAGTACCTCAGTAGGCTCTCTAATGAAGAAATTTTAGGCTTTATACAGGCCATCTCAAACAGGTATTTTAGGCATCTGTAGTACTTATCATACCATATCACCTAATGCATATGTATCAATTACTATACAGGCCAACTTATTGTTCTACGGACCCAAAAGTACAGTAATGTCAATAAGACAGAAGTTTATTTCTTTCACTTAAGAGACCAGAGGAGAGTAGTCTAGGTGGACGAGGTAGTTCTGCCTCACTGGCTCATCTAGGATCCCAGGCTGGCAGTTGTCTCTGTGACCCTCAACATTGATTTCCTATCCCTGTCATTTCTCAGCCTAAATGAAGAAAGAAGTCTAGAGGACGAGCTTCCACTTTAAGAAAGAATCAGTATTGCTTATGTCACTTCTTACATATCATTGGCCCAATCCTAGTCACATACCCAATGCCTAGCTCCCAGGGAAAAATACCTCCAGCTAAGTGGCCATATGTCCTACTAAAAGGTCTGATAATTCTATTCCTTAAGGGAAGAAGGGGACAATAGACACTGAGGGGTCAATTAGTGGCATCTGCCACTGTATTCAGCTTACTTTCTTGAAATCTCTGGATTCTCCCTTTCCTTCCAGGTAGCAAAATGGAAGCAGTCACATGAATGAATTAGGAAATGCCATTTTTCCTCCACAGATATATAGATGCTTCTATCAGAATGATAAACATCCATCTATAAGTTACCATTATCTCCTACCTCCTTAAAATATCTGAGGCAAGGTACAATTCCTAGCTGAAAATACAGCTTGAAACCGCTCATTTCTCAATGTTCTGACTCACGAGTAATCAAAGAAACGTAAGCACCTGAGGACAGGGAGAGTATCTTACCTCATCTCACACTATAGGTGCTTGGAAAATATATGCTGCATGGATGAATAAGATGCCAGCTCTAAAAATGGAACGGGATACTATCATCTCCTTTAAATCAGTGAAGGTTTAAAATAATGATGACAATGTTGGTGAAGAGGCACCAAGGCAGACAGCTCCACACTGAGCAGATGGAAATAAATAAATTAGTCTAACCTTTCCAGAGGGCAATTCATCAAATCACAAGTACAAAAAGAAACAACTTTTTGTTGATCACGTGGGCAAAAGTATAAACATTTGTTAACACATTATCTTGATGAAGGTGTCAGGAAGCATGCTCTTTGGTATATTACTGGTGGGAATCTATTTGTAGTAACCACTGTGGAGACATTCAGGGAATGCCTAGCAGTTACTCTGACTATATTTTTCCTCTAGAGATTTGTCTTACAGATACATTTGCACAGTTGTGATGTTCGTATCTGTAAGGGCATTCAATCCAGAGCTGTTTATAGCAGCAAAGGACTAGAAAAAGCTTAGAGGTCCTTCACTAGGAGGAGCAATAAATGCTATGCAGCTATTTAAAATACATGGTTAAAACCGTGGAAGTCTAAGTACTTAAGAGATTTACATTGTATCCCTGTCATTTCTCAGCCTAAATGAAGAAAGAAGTCTAGAGGACGAGCTTCCACTTTAAGAAAGAATCAGTATTGCTTATGTCACTTCTTACATATCATTGGCCCAATCCTAGTCACATACCCAATGCCTAGCTCCCAGGGAAAAATACCTCCAGCTAAGTGGCCATATGTCCTACTAAAAGGTCTGATAATTCTATTCCTTAAGGGAAGAAGGGACAATAGACACTGAGGGGTCAATTAGTGGCATCTGCCACTGTATTCAGCTTACTTTCTTGAAATCTCTGGATTCTCCCTTTCCTTCCAGGTAGCAAAATGGAAGCAGTCACATGAATGAATTAGGAAATGCCATTTTTCCTCCACAGATATATAGATGCTTCTATCAGAATGATAAACATCCATCTATAAGTTACCATTATCTCCTACCTCCTTAAAATATCTGAGGCAAGGTACAATTCCTAGCTGAAAATACAGCTTGAAACCGCTCATTTCTCAATGTTCTGACTCACGAGTAATCAAAGAAACGTAAGCACCTGAGGACAGGGAGAGTATCTTACCTCATCTCACACTATAGGTGCTTGGAAAATATATGCTGCATGGATGAATAAGATGCCAGCTCTAAAAATGGAACGGGATACTATCATCTCCTTTAAATCAGTGAAGGTTTAAAATAATGATGACAATGTTGGTGAAGAGGCACCAAGGCAGACAGCTCCACACTGAGCAGATGGAAATAAATAAATTAGTCTAACCTTTCCAGAGGGCAATTCATCAAATCACAAGTACAAAAAGAAACAACTTTTTGTTGATCACGTGGGCAAAAGTATAAACATTTGTTAACACATTATCTTGATGAAGGTGTCAGGAAGCATGCTCTTTGGTATATTACTGGTGGGAATCTATTTGTAGTAACCACTGTGGAGACATTCAGGGAATGCCTAGCAGTTACTCTGACTATATTTTTCCTCTAGAGATTTGTCTTACAGATACATTTGCACAGTTGTGATGTTCGTATCTGTAAGGGCATTCAATCCAGAGCTGTTTATAGCAGCAAAGGACTAGAAAAAGCTTAGAGGTCCTTCACTAGGAGGGGAGCAATAAATGCTATGCAGCTATTTAAAAATACATGGTTAAAACCGTGGAAGTCTAAGTACTTAAGAGTATTTCTACCACCATTGTTTGATGGGCATTTTAAAAAAGTGGCAGAGGAAAATATACACAGTCACATTTACAGACACACACATATATATTTTGCTGAGTCATGTCTGGCTCTTTGCCACTCTATGGACTGTAGCCTGCCAGGCTCCTCTGTCCATAGGATTATCCAGGCAAGAATACTGAAGTGGGTTGCCATTTCCTTCTCCAGGGGATCTTCCTGATCCAGGAATCAAACCTGTATCTACTGGTGTCTCCTGCATTGCAAGCAGATTCTTTACCACTGAGCCACTAATGAAGCTATATATAGAGAGAGAGAGGGAGAGAATCTCAAGAAGAAGAAACGTGATTGAAAGTCAGAGATGGAAGGATAACTTGTTAACTTTTATATTCTTATACTCTTTTTTAAATCACATGTCACTTTTTCAACAGAAGTAAAAAACTTTGAGGAGTTCCATGATGGCCTAGTGGTCAGGATTCCAGGCTTTTACTGCCACGACCCAGGCCCAGTCCTGGTCAGGGAACTGAGATCCTGCAAGCCATACAGTGTGACAAAAAAAAAAAAGTAGAAAATTTTAAAAGTCACTGTTCATGTTATGATTCTGTAATTCTCTTTCTGGTAATATATCTCAATGAAATAAATTTGAAATACAAATATAAATGTATGCCCAAACTTATGTCCCAAATGCATCAAAAATCTAGAAATAACCAAAACATCCAATATTATGGGAACAGTAGTGAAAATTATTTTTTATTAACATTTTCAATAAAACTGGAAAATCATATAATGAAAAACCACACAGATAGAACACTTAGTAAAAAGATCACAAGTGGGCTTCCCCTGGTGGTCCAGTGGGTAAGGACACCGCCTTGCAGTGCAAGGGGCGCTGGTTCGATCCCTGGCCTGGGAAGATCCCACGTGCCGCGGAGCGGCTGGACAGATGTGTCCAATTGCCCAGCAGGAGCTCTGGAGCGCATGCACCCAGGGCCAGCGCTCTGCGACGACAGACGCCACTGCGATGGGAGGCCCACAGGAACCAAAGAACAAGGATGGATGAAAATAGAGAAATGAAAGACCAATAGAAGTGGCCCGCCCACTCCCCTCCCTCCCCAACCCGACCGCCGCCCAAAATAAATAAATAAATAAATCTAAAAAAAAAAAAAAAAAGATCACAAGTGCACATGCTGGAAGGTGACCAACTGCTGACGCTGGGGAGCAGCACTACAGATGCATATTATTCTGTTCCTCTTTCTTTTCTATTTGATACCAGTCAGGGTTCTTCTGACTATATGTGACAGTAACCAAAATCAAACTAGCTTAATTTACAGGCTATTTACTTGCTTACTGAACCAGGACCGACTGGAACCAGGGATTCTTTCCAAATGTCCCTGCACATTGGGATTGATGTCTCCTGTGGTAGCTCTGCCTCCTCCACAAGCCTTAGGACTCTGCAGCCAGGAGTTCCTGGATTCACATTTCCTAGTTTTTCTACTACAGAGGCAAAGAATGTTCCCTCATGCTTTGGGGGCTGTGACAGTTCCAACTAAAATACTCCCAACAAAAAATCGGGGTCCGTTTTAGATCACATATCCAATCATAGTGACCAGGGTGGTGGGAGCGAGAGAGGGTAGTGCATAGGAAGGCAGGTTTGTGGGAGAGGACAGCACCAGCCAGGACGTAACAGGATCTGTTCTGCTTGAGTCTGGGGCAAGTCAGTGCAACCTGCATTCCCCAGGCTGTGACAGAGCTGTTTTTTAAAGAAAAGACTGCAGCATCCACTATGGCCAGATGGTTAGTGTGATAAGATGTGTGCAATGTACCGAGAAAAGAAGAGAGCTGCTGGGCCATCAAAACAACAACTGTCCATTGCACTGTATTTTCAAGCATGTTTACTTTGGTTTTCATGAGAAAAGAACACTTTTTTCCCCTTTGCCACGGCCGGGTAAGGACACCGCCTTGCAGTGCAAGGGGCGCTGGTTCGATCCCTGGCCTGGGAAGATCCCACGTGCCGCGGAGCGGCTGGACAGATGTGTCCAATTGCCCAGCAGGAGCTCTGGAGCGCATGCACCCAGGGCCAGCGCTCTGCGACGACAGACGCCACTGCGATGGGAGGCCCACAGGAACCAAAGAACAAGGATGGATGAAAATAGAGAAATGAAAGACCAATAGAAGTGGCCCGCCCACTCCCCTCCCTCCCCAACCCGACCGCCGCCCAAAATAAATAAATAAATAAATCTAAAAAAAAAAAAAAAAAGATCACAAGTGCACATGCTGGAAGGTGACCAACTGCTGACGCTGGGGAGCAGCACTACAGATGCATATTATTCTGTTCCTCTTTCTTTTCTATTTGATACCAGTCAGGGTTCTTCTGACTATATGTGACAGTAACCAAAATCAAACTAGCTTAATTTACAGGCTATTTACTTGCTTACTGAACCAGGACCGACTGGAACCAGGGATTCTTTCCAAATGTCCCTGCACATTGGGATTGATGTCTCCTGTGGTAGCTCTGCCTCCTCCACAAGCCTTAGGACTCTGCAGCCAGGAGTTCCTGGATTCACATTTCCTAGTTTTTCTACTACAGAGGCAAAGAATGTTCCCTCATGCTTTGGGGGCTGTGACAGTTCCAACTAAAATACTCCCAACAAAAAATCGGGGTCCGTTTTAGATCACATATCCAATCATAGTGACCAGGGTGGTGGGAGCGAGAGAGGGTAGTGCATAGGAAGGCAGGTTTGTGGGAGAGGACAGCACCAGCCAGGACGTAACAGGATCTGTTCTGCTTGAGTCTGGGGCAAGTCAGTGCAACCTGCATTCCCCAGGCTGTGACAGAGCTGTTTTTTAAAGAAAAGACTGCAGCATCCACTATGGCCAGATGGTTAGTGTGATAAGATGTGTGCAATGTACCGAGAAAAGAAGAGAGCTGCTGGGCCATCAAAACAACAACTGTCCATTGCACTGTATTTTCACCGAGCATGTTTACTTGGATAGTCAGGAAAAAAGTTTTCAAGTGAGAAAAGAACACTGTTTCCTTTTCTTTCTCTTGCCCTGGGGTTTAGTACTGCCTCTGGAACACTTTCTTATCTGTCTTCTGGTCACTTGAAAAAACAGTTATATTCACCTTCAAATTAGAACTTGAAATCAAACTTGCTCTCCCTTACATGGCCTGGTAATATAGTTTTCTGAAATCCATTACCTGGTTATTTCTTTTTTCCCTGCTAGTCACCTTCCAGGCAACAGAAATACAGCTTATGTCTGAATCCTGTCCTATACTTTGAATTTTGAGATGAGGTTCAATTCCAAAGGCCCTGGTTTCTGCGTCTCTCTCACTATTGGACTAGCCAAGTCTGAGTTTATTGACCTTCACAACACAATACAAAATACACTTGTTTGCTTTGGCCTGTTCTGATGGGCAAGGAGTCCTGTCTGAGCTTGCCTTCCACTGTTTGGTTTGCTAATTCTTTTGTGTATTTTAGTCACTTTCTGTACACATCACTAGACACCTTTCTTAATGACTTATTATCTCAGTGTTTGAAAAAATTATATAATGTACCCTGCTTTCTTAGGACATAATTCATTTCTTTTTGTAAAGTTATGAGACTAGGCACCAACCCATAACTAGAATACACTTGCTACAAATGTATTTCTAAATCTAGTAGAAGCAATTACTATTATACTAAATGTAGGATAAAAATTGTGCTTCCCTGGAAGTTCAAACAATAAAGAATTTGTCTGCAATGTGGGAGACCCAGGTATAGTACTTGGGTCAGACTAGAAGATCCCCCGGAGAAGGGAATGGCTACCCATTTCAGTATTCTTTCCTGGAGAATTCCATGGACAGAGAAACTTTGTGGGCCACAGTCCATGGGTTTGCAAAAAGTTGTACATGACTGAGCAACTAAGACTTTCACTTTTTTTCAGGATCAAAATTACATAGAATTCTAGAAAGTTGAAGATGAAACTCACCCATTCTTTTTATTTTTAATTGTGGCAAAACATACAGAATATGAAATTAATTATTGTAACTTTTTTTCAGTTCAGCAGTGTTAAGTATGTTCACATTGTTGTGCAATCTATCTCCAGAATTATTTACATCTTACAAAACCGAAACTCTGTATCCATTAAAAACTTCCTATTCGGGCTTCCCTGGTGGTCCAGTGGGTAAGGACACCGCCTTGCAGTGCAAGGGGTGCCGGCTCGATCCCTGGCCTGGGAAGATCCCACGTGCCACGGAGTGGCTGGACCAATGTGTCCAATTACGGAGCCGGAGCTCTGGAGCGCATGCACCCAGAGCCGGTGCTCTGCGACAACAGAGGCCACCGCGATGGGAGGCTCACAAGGGCCAAGGAACAAAGATGAATGAAAATGGACAAATGAAAGACCAATAGAAGTGGCCCTCCTGCTCCCCTCCCTCCCCACCCCATCGCTACCAAAATAAATAAATAAATAAATCTTTAAAAAAAAAAAACTTCCCATTCCTTCCTCTTTTTAGCTGGGAACCATCCTTTTATTTTTCTGACTTAAGAATCTGACTGCTGTAGGTACTTCATATAAATAGAATCATATAATATTTGTCCTTTTTGACTGATTTATTTAACTTAAAAAAAATCCTCATATTTCATACAAGTCATATAACATGTGTCAGAATTTCATTTTTAAAAGCTAATGTTCCATTTATATATTTCATATATATGCATATATATACACACACACACTCCACATTTTATCCACTCATATGTCAAGGAACACTTGTGTTTTATCTTTCATTCTTTGGTAATTACAAATTGTGCTTCCCATGGAAGTTCTAGAATACACTTGCTACAAATGTATTTCTAAATCTAGTAGAAGCAATTACTATTATACTAAATGTAGGATAAATTGTGTTTGGAAGTTCAAACAATAAAGAATTTGTCTGCAATGTGGGAGACCCAGGTATAGTACTTGGGTCAGACTAGAAGATCCCCCGGAGAAGGGAATGGCTACCCATTTCAGTATTCTTTCCTGGAGAATTCCATGGACAGAGAAACTTTGTGGGCCACAGTCCATGGGTTTGCAAAAAGTTGTACATGACTGAGCAACTAAGACTTTCACTTTTTTTCAGGATCAAAATTACATAGAATTCTAGAAAGTTGAAGATGAAACTCACCCATTCTTTTTATTTTTAATTGTGGCAAAACATACAGAATATGAAATTAATTATTGTAACTTTTTTTCAGTTCAGCAGTGTTAAGTATGTTCACATTGTTGTGCAATCTATCTCCAGAATTATTTACATCTTACAAAACCGAAACTCTGTATCCATTAAAAACTTCCTATTCGGGCTTCCCTGGTGGTCCAGTGGGTAAGGACACCGCCTTGCAGTGCAAGGGGCGCCAGTTCGATCCCTGGCCTGGGAAGATCCCACGTGCCACGGAGTGGCTGGACCAATGTGTCCAATTACGGAGCCGGAGCTCTGGAGCGCATGCACCCAGAGCCGGTGCTCTGCGACAACAGAGGCCACCGCGATGGGAGGCTCACAAGGGCCAAGGAACAAAGATGAATGAAAATGGACAAATGAAAGACCAATAGAAGTGGCCCTCCTGCTCCCCTCCCTCCCCACCCCATCGCTACCAAAATAAATAAATAAATAAATCTTTAAAAAAAAAAAACTTCCCATTCCTTCCTCTTTTTAGCTGGGAACCATCCTTTTATTTTTCTGACTTAAGAATCTGACTGCTGTAGGTACTTCATATAAATAGAATCATATAATATTTGTCCTTTTTGACTGATTTATTTAACTTAAAAAAAATCCTCATATTTCATACAAGTCATATAACATGTGTCAGAATTTCATTTTTAAAAGCTAATGTTCCATTTATATATTTCATATATATGCATATATATACACACACACACTCCACATTTTATCCACTCATATGTCAAGGAACACTTGTGTTTTATCTTTCATTCTTTGGTAATTACAAATAATGCTGCTTTGAAAATGAGTATACAAATATCTGTCTGGGGCTGCATTTAATTCTTTTGGGTATATGCCCAGAAGTATAATACTGCTTATACAGTAATTATATTTTTAATTTTTTGAGTAATTGCTATACTGTTTCTTATAATGGCGGCACCATGTCACATTCCTACCAACAGTGCACAAGTGTTCTAGTTTCTTAACATCCTTGCCAATACATGCAATTTTGGGAGTTTTGGTAGTGGCCATCCTAACAGGTGTGAGATTAAAAAACTCATCTATTCTTAGCCTCTCATTTTGTACACAAGGAACTGACACCCATTCATTTTAAACAGATTGTCCAAAGTAGTGAAAATCATATAAGGGAACAAAGTGCCGTGTTTAAATACTGGACTATGAATGTAGATTTCCATTTTTTAATCCTGGCTCTGCCACTGATTAGCTATGTAACCTTGGGCACATTACTTCTCTGTTTCAGTTTCCTTATCTGTTAAACGAGTATAGTTTAAGGGTACATACCCCATAGGGTTGTTGTTATAAGAACTAAATGAGGTATCACGAGTAAAGTACAGCTTGAAGATGGCCTTGGTTTTTTGACATTCCTCCTATGGGAAGATGGGATCTCATTTCCTTCTCCTTGAATCCACACTAGCCATAGGCACTCAGTTGTCAATAATAAGATGCAACTGAAGTAATGTTGCTTGACCTCTGAAGCTGAGTAAGAAGAAGACTCTCAACTTCTACCTTGGTCTCCAGGAACACTATCTTTGGGGGGAGCCATCTGCCGTATAAGAAGTATGACCGTCCTGCTAGAAAAACCATATGCAGAAACCCCACACAAAGAGAGAGAGGGGTTTGCTTCATTGAGCTCAGCTTTCCTGCCATCCTGTCAAGGTGCCAGGCATTTGATGAACCTCTGTGGTACCCTCCAGACCAAACCAGCTGTCAACTAAACAAGAATAAGTGACCTCAGTCAATACTACAATGAGCCAAAGAACTGCCGGCCAAGTTTTGCCCAAATGCTATTTTTACATAATTAGTTCTGGCATTAAATTACATAGAAATTGACCACAATGCTTGGTGTACATTGAGGGCCACTAGAACAAATGCTTGGTATATAATAAGGGCAACTAGAGTGTAAGCTCTCTAAGGGCAGGTACTTTTGCCTTCATTGCTATTTCCTCAGGACTTGGAGAAATGCCTGCATATAACAGGTATTCAATAAAGATTTGCTCAGTGAATAAGCAAATGAAAATTAAACTCTTATTTTTATTAGTGGTAATCAGATCCAGTCTGATGATCAAAGTTCTCCATGTCACTCCATGCTGACCTACAAGCTGCTGACCGCTTTATTTATTTCTCCTGAGATCTGATAAAACTTTTGGTGAATTCTCAAAAAGTTAGTGGGAAGATAAACTCTAACTTGTGAAGTTTGAAGAATATCAAAAGAGACTGTATGGTGTCTCTTATTTTTAAACTTTTATTATTTTTAAGATTTTTCCTTCGATGATTTTTTTTTGGAATATAATTGCTTTACAATGTTGTGTTAGTTTCTGCTTTACAATGAAGTGAATCAACCAAATGTATACACTTATCCCCTCCCTCTCGGACCTCCCTCCCACTCAACTCCCATCCCACCCATTTAGGTCATCATCGAGCACTGAGCTGAGCTTCCTGTGCTTTATAGCAGGTTCCCACTAGCTGTCTATTTTACACAAGGTAGTATATATATGTCAATCCTAATCTCCCAATTCATCCCACCATCCCTTCCCTAGTACTACAATGTTGTTGTTTTAGTCACTAAGTTGTATCTGACTCTTTGCCACCCTGTGGACTGCAGTCTACCAGGCTCCTCCATCCATGGGATTTCCCAGGCAAGAATACTGGAGTAAATTACCATTTCCTTCTCCACAGGACTTTCCCAACCCAGGGATCGAGCTCAGGTCTTCTAACTTGCAGGTGTATTCTTTACCACTGAACCACCAGGGAAGCCTCAATACTATAATACCAGGTGCTAAAAACTTGTAGTTCACTAAATCCTAACACCTCTACAAAGTTTATACCATTTTCTCCCATTCTACATGTGGTGCCCCAAGGATGAAAGAACAAGGCAAATGAGGAGGGTCTTGGAATTCAAGAAGAGATAAACCAGACCCTTACTGTCCTTTTGGTCTAGGATAGGGAAGTAAGTGGTGGTGAGTGGGATGGTGGAGAGAAGGGTGTATGTAATCTTTTATCACACTTTCCATACACTACATGCTAAGACACTAGGGCACAAAGAGTTTAGATACTTTTGCCTTCATTGCTATTTCCTCAGGACTTGGAGAAATGCCTGCATATAACAGGTATTCAATAAAGATTTGCTCAGTGAATAAGCAAATGAAAATTAAACTCTTATTTTTATTAGTGGTAATCAGATCCAGTCTGATGATCAAAGTTCTCCATGTCACTCCATGCTGACCTACAAGCTGCTGACCGCTTTATTTATTTCTCCTGAGATCTGATAAAACTTTTGGTGAATTCTCAAAAAGTTAGTGGGAAGATAAACTCTAACTTGTGAAGTTTGAAGAATATCAAAAGAGACTGTATGGTGTCTCTTATTTTTAAACTTTTATTATTTTTAAGATTTTTCCTTCGATGATTTTTTTTTGGAATATAATTGCTTTACAATGTTGTGTTAGTTTCTGCTTTACAATGAAGTGAATCAACCAAATGTATACACTTATCCCCTCCCTCTCGGACCTCCCTCCCACTCAACTCCCATCCCACCCATTTAGGTCATCATCGAGCACTGAGCTGAGCTTCCTGTGCTTTATAGCAGGTTCCCACTAGCTGTCTATTTTACACAAGGTAGTATATATATGTCAATCCTAATCTCCCAATTCATCCCACCCTTCCCTTCCCCTAGTACTACAATGTTGTTGTTTTAGTCACTAAGTTGTATCTGACTCTTTGCCACCCTGTGGACTGCAGTCTACCAGGCTCCTCCATCCATGGGATTTCCCAGGCAAGAATACTGGAGTAAATTACCATTTCCTTCTCCACAGGACTTTCCCAACCCAGGGATCGAGCTCAGGTCTTCTAACTTGCAGGTGTATTCTTTACCACTGAACCACCAGGGAAGCCTCAATACTATAATACCAGGTGCTAAAAACTTGTAGTTCACTAAATCCTAACACCTCTACAAAGTTTATACCATTTTCTCCCATTCTACATGTGGTGCCCCAAGGATGAAAGAACAAGGCAAATGAGGAGGGTCTTGGAATTCAAGAAGAGATAAACCAGACCCTTACTGTCCTTTTGGTCTAGGATAGGGAAGTAAGTGGTGGTGAGTGGGATGGTGGAGAGAAGGGTGTATGTAATCTTTTATCACACTTTCCATACACTACATGCTAAGACACTAGGGCTCAAAGAGTTTAGATACTTTGCCCAACCAAAGATGAGAAGTAGAAGCTTCAGGATTTGAACCTAGATCTGCCTCTTTCTCAAAGAACACTTTTTAGTCTAGAAAGTCATGCATAAAGATCATTAGCACACAACAATGAATAAAGAAGACCTATTGCTTTAGCAGCCAGGAATAGCCCATTCAAGTCCCAGCTGCTGGCCAGTTATAAGATTTTCTTTAACTCACTTCACTTAACCTCATTTTCCTCAACCAGAAAATGGGGAGAGTAATCCCTGTCCTGCGTACCTTACAGGGATGTGGGTGATTCTTACAACCCAAACACTTCTGCAAACATGCTCCTGTAGAAAGATACTATTGAGTTCAAAAGAAATGAATGTTAAGATAATTAGGATATTTTGAGATAAAAGATTTATTTATCTAAAGTAAAATTTTACTGAAAATATAATTGTTACTGGTTTGATCACTGGTCTGGAAACTAAGATCCCACATGACATGGAGTAACTAAGCCCATGTGCCACTACTGAGCCCACGCTCTAGAGCTCATGAGACACAACCTCTGAAGCCCACATACTTAGGGCCCATGCCCTACAACAAGAGAAGCCACTGCATGTGAAGCCACCACACCACAACTGGGGAGTAGCCCTCCTCACTGCAACCAGAGAATGTGCAGGAAAGAAGACTCAACACAGCTAAAAATAAGCAAGTAAATAAAATTACAAAAAGTGTAATTGTCAATGTAGTCAAAACCTGAATATTTGAAATTAAATGGGATTTCCCAGCAGAATACTGGAGTAAATTACCATCCCCCACAGGACTTTCCCAACCCAGGGATCGAGCTCAGGTCTTCTAACTTGCAGGTGTATTCTTTACCACTGAACCACCAGGGAAGCCTCAATACTATAATACCAGGTGCTAAAAACTTGTAGTTCACTAAATCCTAACACCTCTACAAAGTTTATACCATTTTCTCCCATTCTACATGTGGTGCCCCAAGGATGAAAGAACAAGGCAAATGAGGAGGGTCTTGGAATTCAAGAAGAGATAAACCAGACCCTTACTGTCCTTTTGGTCTAGGATAGGGAAGTAAGTGGTGGTGAGTGGGATGGTGGAGAGAAGGGTGTATGTAATCTTTTATCACACTTTCCATACACTACATGCTAAGACACTAGGGCTCAAAGAGTTTAGATACTTTGCCCAACCAAAGATGAGAAGTAGAAGCTTCAGGATTTGAACCTAGATCTGCCTCTTTCTCAAAGAACACTTTTTAGTCTAGAAAGTCATGCATAAAGATCATTAGCACACAACAATGAATAAAGAAGACCTATTGCTTTAGCAGCCAGGAATAGCCCATTCAAGTCCCAGCTGCTGGCCAGTTATAAGATTTTCTTTAACTCACTTCACTTAACCTCATTTTCCTCAACCAGAAAATGGGGAGAGTAATCCCTGTCCTGCGTACCTTACAGGGATGTGGGTGATTCTTACAACCCAAACACTTCTGCAAACATGCTCCTGTAGAAAGATACTATTGAGTTCAAAAGAAATGAATGTTAAGATAATTAGGATATTTTGAGATAAAAGATTTATTTATCTAAAGTAAAATTTTACTGAAAATATAATTGTTACTGGTTTGATCACTGGTCTGGAAACTAAGATCCCACATGACATGGAGTAACTAAGCCCATGTGCCACTACTGAGCCCACGCTCTAGAGCTCATGAGACACAACCTCTGAAGCCCACATACTTAGGGCCCATGCCCTACAACAAGAGAAGCCACTGCATGTGAAGCCACCACACCACAACTGGGGAGTAGCCCTCCTCACTGCAACCAGAGAATGTGCAGGAAAGAAGACTCAACACAGCTAAAAATAAGCAAGTAAATAAAATTACAAAAAGTGTAATTGTCAATGTAGTCAAAACCTGAATATTTGAAATTAAATATCAGATTTGAGAAAATTGGAATGCATATTAAAATATTGTTGCTGTTCGCACTCTAGTAAATTGGGATACAAATAATTTATCTAGTTTTGAAATTATTGAAACAAGGAAGAATGAATCACTCATTCCAGAACATTGCAGACTTTGGGTACTGAGTTGCTTTCCCCCCTCACATGCACAACCATTTGTTTCTAAAGTACACCGTCTCTGATGAGGTAAAAATGTTAGGAGGAAATCCAGCTTCATTAACATGCCACACCAAGACCCTCCAGCCCCTCTGTGTGCTGTTGCTGAGCCTGGCTACCAGATCAGACATCCTTTGCCTTAGGGTAAATTTCATTTGGAGTCTCTTGTTGCTCTCTTCTACTGAGTGGTCCCCATCAATATATCTTGGTCCTTCAAGATGTTCTACTAATGTTGAGTCACAGAAGAGAAACCGTTGGTTCTTAGGAATTTATCATTTCACCTCCACCTTTCCTCTCTAGCATTCAGCTCTGAAAACCAAGGGCTCCTAGGTCTGAGTAGCCTTTGTCAACCACAAAAGATGCTGTTACACCTTTCTCTAGGGCCCAGGGGTGTACTTGACTTACATTTGCATAACTATGTTCAGCTTCTCAAGTGATACTTGAAAACAAAAAGAGCAAGGAGAATCTGCACAAAGAGGGTCTTGTTTTTAAATGGAGACAACGTTTAAATGTAATTTGACTGAAGCTCTGTCTAATCAGGCAAACTCACCAAACCAACACGCAGTCAGGCATATGTGGTGCACATACACACATACATATTAAGTTAGGTTTCCTAACTCAGATCTTTAAAGATCCCACATGATGACACCAGACTACTGAGCCCACGCTCTAGAGCTCATGAGACACAACCTCTGAAGCCCACATACTTAGGGCCCATGCCCTACAACAAGAGAAGCCACTGCATGTGAAGCCACCACACCACAACTGGGGAGTAGCCCTCCTCACTGCAACCAGAGAATGTGCAGGAAAGAAGACTCAACACAGCTAAAAATAAGCAAGTAAATAAAATTACAAAAAGTGTAATTGTCAATGTAGTCAAAACCTGAATATTTGAAATTAAATATCAGATTTGAGAAAATTGGAATGCATATTAAAATATTGTTGCTGTTCGCACTCTAGTAAATTGGGATACAAATAATTTATCTAGTTTTGAAATTATTGAAACAAGGAAGAATGAATCACTCATTCCAGAACATTGCAGACTTTGGGTACTGAGTTGCTTTCCCCCCTCACATGCACAACCATTTGTTTCTAAAGTACACCGTCTCTGATGAGGTAAAAATGTTAGGAGGAAATCCAGCTTCATTAACATGCCACACCAAGACCCTCCAGCCCCTCTGTGTGCTGTTGCTGAGCCTGGCTACCAGATCAGACATCCTTTGCCTTAGGGTAAATTTCATTTGGAGTCTCTTGTTGCTCTCTTCTACTGAGTGGTCCCCATCAATATATCTTGGTCCTTCAAGATGTTCTACTAATGTTGAGTCACAGAAGAGAAACCGTTGGTTCTTAGGAATTTATCATTTCACCTCCACCTTTCCTCTCTAGCATTCAGCTCTGAAAACCAAGGGCTCCTAGGTCTGAGTAGCCTTTGTCAACCACAAAAGATGCTGTTACACCCTTTCTCTAGGGCCCAGGGGGTGTACTTGACTTACATTTGCATAACTATGTTCAGCTTCTCAAGTGATACTTGAAAACAAAAAAGAGCAAGGAGAATCTGCACAAAGAGGGTCTTGTTTTTAAATGGAGACAACGTTTAAATGTAATTTGACTGAAGCTCTGTCTAATCAGGCAAACTCACCAAACCAACACGCAGTCAGGCATATGTGTGGGTGCACATACACACATACATATTAAGTTAGGTTTACTCCCCTAACTCAGATCTTTAAAAGTTTTTATGACATATGATTGTATACACAGTAATAGTTCTCAACTTTTAACTTGTGAAGAGTACAGATTTGACTATTTTAAAAATGTGAATTTGACTATTACAATTGTAGAAACCAATTCAACAAGCCATATTTAAGGTTATATAGAAACCTCAAATTTACCAAAGAGTTTCTGAGATTTAAACTGGTATAAGAGCAAGTAATTTGTAAACACATCTTTCTGAATTTGTATCTTTTCAACTTTCCACCATTTAAAAATTGATCAACATTTCATTTGTTTAGAATAGCCAGAATCATAATTTCTGAAACGTACCATACAAGTTATGGATTTTGGATCTGTGATCAGCAAACTTGGGATTCAATCCAACCTGTGACTTGGTAGAGACAGATCCTCTTTGACTCACTTATTACCTGTGGCATAAGATTGTTGTAAAAATTAAATGAGAAAAATAAAATAATAGTGCCAAGTCTCCAGCAAATACTTGAAAACACCAGCTAGTGTACTATTATCAAAAATTCCACAGATACATTCTGGAGAAGGTACAGAGAAAAGGGAATCCTCCTACATTGTTAAGTGGGAATGTAAATTGGTGCAGTCACTATAGAAATTACTATGGAAGTTTCTTGGATGCATTGCATATGAAGTTGCTTCAGTGGTGTACGGCTCTTTGTGACCTAATGGAGTGTAGCCAACCAGGCTCCTCTGTCTATGGGATTCTCCAGGTAAGAATACTTGAGCAGGTTGCCATATCCTCCTCCAGGGAATCTTCCCAATCCAGGAATCAAACCTGTGTCTCGTTGGTCTCTTGCATTGGCAGGTGTGTTCTTTACCATGAGTGCCACCTGGGAAGCCCATGGATGTTTCTTAAAAAACTAAAAATAGAACCACTATATGATCCGCTAATCCCGCTCCTGAGCATATACCCAGAGAAAACTCTAATTCAAAGAGACATGCACTCCAATGTTCATAACACTGTTTACAATAGCTAAGAACCCAAGTGCCCATCAACAGACAATTGGTTTAAGAAGATGTGGTGTATTACTTAGTCATAAATATGAATGAAATATTGTTGCTTGCAGCAACACGGATGGACCTAGTTGCTAATATCATACTAAGTGAAGTAAGTCAGAGAAAGACAAGTGTTACGTAGCATCTATACTTTTATGGGGTATCTAAAAAATAATACAAATGAATTTATTTACAAAACAGAAACACACTCATAAACAAAGAAAACAAACTTATGGTTACCAAAGGGGAAAGGGAGTGGGGGAGAGATAAATTAGGAGTATTAGAGACAAACTACTATATACATAAAATAAATAAGCAATGAAGTTTACTGTAGAGTGCAGGGAACTATAAAAATATTTTGTAATAACCTATAATGGAAAATAATCTGAAAAAATATATATATAACTGAATTACTTTGCTGTACACCTGAAGCTAATACAATATTTTAAATCAACTACTTCAATTAAAAAAAAAAAAACTATCACAAAAAAACCCATCAGCCATTGTAATTAGTATAATCTTTTAGTATAATTAGTGCAATCATTTGCCAAATTTAAAATACTTCTGTTTCACAAACTATACTTACCACTTACTGCTCCCATCTGTGTCACTACCTTCATTTCTATGACAGGAAGCAAGTTATTTACATTGTCCTTTAAAACAATAAGCACTTTTCATCTCTGACATGCTCAATCGTTGTAAAAGGCACAAAGCAAAAAGTAATTCAGCTGGAAAGAGAATCTCCTGTTAGTGTCATGATATTTAAACATTTAGCTCTGATTATGTCATGATAGGAAGTTTCTTGGATGCATTGCATATGAAGTTGCTTCAGTGGTGTACGGCTCTTTGTGACCTAATGGAGTGTAGCCAACCAGGCTCCTCTGTCTATGGGATTCTCCAGGTAAGAATACTTGAGCAGGTTGCCATATCCTCCTCCAGGGAATCTTCCCAATCCAGGAATCAAACCTGTGTCTCGTTGGTCTCTTGCATTGGCAGGTGTGTTCTTTACCATGAGTGCCACCTGGGAAGCCCATGGATGTTTCTTAAAAAACTAAAAATAGAACCACTATATGATCCGCTAATCCCGCTCCTGAGCATATACCCAGAGAAAACTCTAATTCAAAGAGACATGCACTCCAATGTTCATAACACTGTTTACAATAGCTAAGAACCCAAGTGCCCATCAACAGACAATTGGTTTAAGAAGATGTGGTGTATTACTTAGTCATAAATATGAATGAAATATTGTTGCTTGCAGCAACACGGATGGACCTAGTTGCTAATATCATACTAAGTGAAGTAAGTCAGAGAAAGACAAGTGTTACGTAGCATCTATACTTTTATGGGGTATCTAAAAAATAATACAAATGAATTTATTTACAAAACAGAAACACACTCATAAACAAAGAAAACAAACTTATGGTTACCAAAGGGGAAAGGGAGTGGGGGAGAGATAAATTAGGAGTATTAGAGACAAACTACTATATACATAAAATAAATAAGCAATGAAGTTTACTGTAGAGTGCAGGGAACTATAAAAATATTTTGTAATAACCTATAATGGAAAATAATCTGAAAAAATATATATATAACTGAATTACTTTGCTGTACACCTGAAGCTAATACAATATTTTAAATCAACTACTTCAATTAAAAAAAAAAAAACTATCACAAAAAAACCCATCAGCCATTGTAATTAGTATAATCTTTTAGTATAATTAGTGCAATCATTTGCCAAATTTAAAATACTTCTGTTTCACAAACTATACTTACCACTTACTGCTCCCATCTGTGTCACTACCTTCATTTCTATGACAGGAAGCAAGTTATTTACATTGTCCTTTAAAACAATAAGCACTTTTCATCTCTGACATGCTCAATCGTTGTAAAAGGCACAAAGCAAAAAGTAATTCAGCTGGAAAGAGAATCTCCTGTTAGTGTCATGATATTTAAACATTTAGCTCAAGTATTGATTCTTTTGCATTTAAATCAATTTTAGATGTTAACAATTGCTAATCTAATTGCTACTGACCCTACAATTAATGTAAGAACACAAATCATAGGCATTGAGTACACATTAAAGTCAAATAACAGGTAATTTTTTTCTCTTAATTCTTTGAGAGTATTGATCACACCCAATGTAATTTCTCTTTCCAAATGGAATTCTGGCTCTTACATAAGGATAAAGTAAAAACATCCCTGGTAAAGGGCTATTTGACCTTCCACATCAGTGGAAAGGAGGAAATAAAAATTAAACATCAGAGCCAAAGCACAGATGGGAAATTAGATAAACTGATCATCCTCTATTTTGATTACTACATTTGTTAAGGCTAATGCTTGATCTGTGTTTGAGAGTGGCAGTTACTCTGCTAAAAAGAGAGGAAGGGAATGATCTCCTCAACATAGTGATGTAGTTGAGATTTATCTGTATCAAATCTAACTATGGAATATGTTGAAAATCTTGATCTAGTCAAGTTTCCAATTTGGCAGAACTTTCTTCCCTGTCAGCACCCAGCAAAGTCTTAGAATTTAATAGGAACTCTACAAATGAAAGGAGGCATGACAATGGAGTGAATAAAGTTGCCAAACGTTTTGAAGATTCCACTTTTCCACAGTCACATTTTCCTCACATTGATTACTCTATGCTCATTTTAAGGGAAGGATATTTAGTGAATCAGAAACTAGAGCTTGGTCTCTACTGGAGCCTATTACATGTTTGCTATGATGTTCATGATTTGCAGGGTCTCTTCCTCTCCACCCCCAATTGATGTGAACTGGATTGATGTTAAGTTGATGGAAATACTTAAGCATTCTCTCTAGTCTTCCCCACAAAGATCAGCACAAGGACCAGGAATGGTGGTGTTCATGTTAGACTGATTTGCTATCTCATGCTGCTCCTCATTTCTAAGTTCCATGATTTAATCACAGTATTTCACCAAATGCACTCATAAAGTGGGATAAATGACACTTGCCTATTAGAGTGAATGGTTATTGTTTTGGTCTTCATCTTCAGATAAAAGCATTTGAATCTCCTCTGAGGAATACAGCTTCTCTTCCGCCCATGGTATTATGAATACAGATAATCTCATGCCCAACTCTAAAGATGGGCACATAACCCCAGGACTACATACATATCTTCCCCCACCTATATATATGTTATTAGATTGTTTTGCCTACTGTACTATTCTATATGTGTAGTCAAATATTTTATGTAACTTTTAAAAGTAAACAATGAGGGCTTCCCTGGTGGTCCAGTGGGTAAGGGCACCGTCTTGCAGTGCAAGGGGCGCACGTTTGATCCCTGGCCTGGGAAGATCCCACGTGCTGCAGAGTGGCTGGACCCATGTGTCCAATTACTGAGCCGGAGCTCTGGAGCGCATGCGGCCAGAGCTGGTGCTCTGCGACGACAGATGCCACCGCGATGGGAGGTCCACACGGGCCAAAGAACAAAGATGGATGAAACTAGACAAATGAAAGACCAGTGGAAGTGGCTCGCCCACCCCCCTCCCTCCCCACCTCTGCCAAAAATAAATAAATAAATGTTTAAAAAAAAAAAAAGTAAACAATGAGCCTCTTGAATTATTTCAAGAGATCCTAGATCAATTGCTGAAAAGCCTGAACTAGGATTATGACTAACAATAAATTATTGAAAGTAAAAAACAAAACAAAAAGCCCAGGACTGATGCAACCAGAGTGTGGAGTCCTACGTCCTTGGTCTTTGGTTCCCTGCCTCATCCTTCTATACAGCAAAGGAGTTAGCTCCCAGGCAAAGCTAAACACGGAGTGAATAGAAAAGGTTTGTTCAACTGGAGCTTTCTCTCGGGGCCTATGATGTTCATGATTTGCAGGGTCTCTTCCTCTCCACCCCCAATTGATGTGAACTGGATTGATGTTAAGTTGATGGAAATACTTAAGCATTCTCTCTAGTCTTCCCCACAAAGATCAGCACAAGGACCAGGAATGGTGGTGTTCATGTTAGACTGATTTGCTATCTCATGCTGCTCCTCATTTCTAAGTTCCATGATTTAATCACAGTATTTCACCAAATGCACTCATAAAGTGGGATAAATGACACTTGCCTATTAGAGTGAATGGTTATTGTTTTGGTCTTCATCTTCAGATAAAAGCATTTGAATCTCCTCTGAGGAATACAGCTTCTCTTCCGCCCATGGTATTATGAATACAGATAATCTCATGCCCAACTCTAAAGATGGGCACATAACCCCAGGACTACATACATATCTTCCCCCACCTATATATATGTTATTAGATTGTTTTGCCTACTGTACTATTCTATATGTGTAGTCAAATATTTTATGTAACTTTTAAAAGTAAACAATGAGGGCTTCCCTGGTGGTCCAGTGGGTAAGGGCACCGTCTTGCAGTGCAAGGGGCGCCGGTTCGAGCCCTGGCCTGGGAAGATCCCACGTGCTGCAGAGTGGCTGGACCCATGTGTCCAATTACTGAGCCGGAGCTCTGGAGCGCATGCGGCCAGAGCTGGTGCTCTGCGACGACAGATGCCACCGCGATGGGAGGTCCACACGGGCCAAAGAACAAAGATGGATGAAACTAGACAAATGAAAGACCAGTGGAAGTGGCTCGCCCACCCCCCTCCCTCCCCACCTCTGCCAAAAATAAATAAATAAATGTTTAAAAAAAAAAAAAGTAAACAATGAGCCTCTTGAATTATTTCAAGAGATCCTAGATCAATTGCTGAAAAGCCTGAACTAGGATTATGACTAACAATAAATTATTGAAAGTAAAAAACAAAACAAAAAGCCCAGGACTGATGCAACCAGAGTGTGGAGTCCTACCGTCCTTGGTCTTTGGTTCCCTGCCTCATCCTTCTATACAGCAAAGGAGTTAGCTCCCAGGCAAAGCTGGAAACATCATCTTTGAAGAAATGTAGTCAGTGTATATGGTGCACTCATGCAGCAGTAATTCAGAATAGGGGTTGACATACCAGAGAGGGCTCAATTTGCTTTGGCATTGGGAAGAGGCCCAGCTAGACAACCTGCCCCTCAGCACCCTAAAGTAAATTCCATCATCCATATTCCTACCAACAAACACAAAATCCAGCTATAATTCTGAAGCAGAAGAAAGGAAACCCTGCCCAAGCCACCTATATCAATTGCACTTGTCCTTGATTCACAAATAAGTGAGCAAAAGACCATGGACTGGTAGGAAGTACTGTGCCTCATGTTTACTTGGAGAACAACCAAAATAAACATCAAAAGAACTGACCGAGACAATGGAAATATAAAGAATTCATAAAACATAAGAAACTGTAAGGAATTCTCATTAATGTTTAAAAAGAAATGTTAATATATTCATTTAAGCCAAAACAAACTGCTAATGAAAAAAGAGCAGTTGGAAAACAATGAAGAGCTCATAGAGATTAAAAATACATCACCAGTATGATGGTCTGGAGGGGTGGGATGGGGGGGATATACATATGACTAATCTGAAAACATACATATCTGTAAACAACAAAACTCTGTAAAAGTTAAAAGTAAAATAAAAGTTAAAAAAAAATCACCAAAATAACTCTAAGGAATGCAATAAAATAAATCAAGAAAATCTCCTGGAATATAGAATAAAAGACCAAAGACAGAAAAACATGAGGGAAAAAAATGTCAAGAGAAGTAAAACAACAAAAAGAATAAATATCTGCCCTACACAGATGTTTCAATAGAGAAAAGAAGAAAAAATTTCAATGATAGGAGAACATCCCTCAGAGTTAATAAAGTATAAAATGTCAGACTAAAAGAGGATGAGTTTGAAAAAAGATTCATCTGAAACTTCAGAACATGTATAAAGAGAATATACAAAAGTGTTTGAAGGGCAAGTGTTAGGGGAAACAGGTTACTATAAAGAGTTAACAATTTCAAGGATTCCTTGCCACATGGGATGTAAGAAAGCAATGGGAGAGAGCAGAGCAGCTGTGGGAGATGCTTAACATTCCAGCCAGAGAGGTGGCCAGTGGTGGGATAGAGCAAGCCAAGGACCACTTATATCTGAGATGGACAACAGACCAGCACACACCAGAGGCAGAAGTCTAAGCAAATTGAAGAAACAGCCTCACTGAGCAACCAAGAATGTCAGTTATACCTAAGGGAACCTAGCAGCTGCAAATATCTATAATGGATTTCCAAGTGACACCAAGACACGTATTCTTTTTCTTTTTTTTTTTTAACTTTTATTTTACTTTTAACTTTTACAGAGTTTTGTTGTTTACAGATATGTATGTTCTCAGATTAGTCATATGCATATCCCCCCCCCATCCCACTCCTCTTTAAGTAGTCTTTTCTTTGTTTCATTACTTGGAGAACAACCAAAATAAACATCAAAAGAACTGACCGAGACAATGGAAATATAAAGAATTCATAAAACATAAGAAACTGTAAGGAATTCTCATTAATGTTTAAAAAGAAATGTTAATATATTCATTTAAGCCAAAACAAACTGCTAATGAAAAAAGAGCAGTTGGAAAACAATGAAGAGCTCATAGAGATTAAAAATACATCACCAGTATGATGGTCTGGAGGGGTGGGATGGGGGGGATATACATATGACTAATCTGAAAACATACATATCTGTAAACAACAAAACTCTGTAAAAGTTAAAAGTAAAATAAAAGTTAAAAAAAAATCACCAAAATAACTCTAAGGAATGCAATAAAATAAATCAAGAAAATCTCCTGGAATATAGAATAAAAGACCAAAGACAGAAAAACATGAGGGAAAAAAATGTCAAGAGAAGTAAAACAACAAAAAGAATAAATATCTGCCCTACACAGATGTTTCAATAGAGAAAAGAAGAAAAAATTTCAATGATAGGAGAACATCCCTCAGAGTTAATAAAGTATAAAATGTCAGACTAAAAGAGGATGAGTTTGAAAAAAGATTCATCTGAAACTTCAGAACATGTATAAAGAGAATATACAAAAGTGTTTGAAGGGCAAGTGTTAGGGGAAACAGGTTACTATAAAGAGTTAACAATTTCAAGGATTCCTTGCCACATGGGATGTAAGAAAGCAATGGGAGAGAGCAGAGCAGCTGTGGGAGATGCTTAACATTCCAGCCAGAGAGGTGGCCAGTGGTGGGATAGAGCAAGCCAAGGACCACTTATATCTGAGATGGACAACAGACCAGCACACACCAGAGGCAGAAGTCTAAGCAAATTGAAGAAACAGCCTCACTGAGCAACCAAGAATGTCAGTTATACCTAAGGGAACCTAGCAGCTGCAAATATCTATAATGGATTTCCAAGTGACACCAAGACACGTATTCTTTTTCTTTTTTTTTTTTAACTTTTATTTTACTTTTAACTTTTACAGAGTTTTGTTGTTTACAGATATGTATGTTCTCAGATTAGTCATATGCATATCCCCCCCCCATCCCACTCCTCTAGACCATCATATAGCACCCCTGAAGTAGCTGCTTTTCTCACGGAGCAATGACTATAGCTATTTTCTTCACATATGATAGTACAGGCCTTCACACTACTTCCTTTATGCCTCTCACCCACTGTTTCTTCCCCACAATGTCCATATGTCCACTGTCCATGCCTGTCTTTCCATCGCGTCACTGCATGAAGACACGTATTCTTAGTTGAAACACCAAGAGATGATAAAAGCAGCATTGGGACATAAAGATAGCTGACTCCAAGTGAAAAATCAGGTACTGTAATAAAGATATTAGCCATGAAACAATAGAAAAGCAAGTAAGAAAGCACTGGAATAATGCTTTCAAACAACTAAGGAAAAGAATATTTTGAACATAAAATTCTCTATGCAGTCACACCATCAACCAAGTGTGAAAGTAAAATGAAAACACTCCACACATGCAAAGACTTAAAATAGTTCTTAGGAATTTGTTCTGAAAAAAAGTTGAAAAGTACCAAAATATACTTTAACAACATCAAAGAGGAATCCCATTTCAAAGGATGACACGGGCTCTAAGAAACAGCAAAAGTAACCCACAAAGACCATAAAAAGAAATAAGGGGGATATATTTATGCAATGCGACAATAAAATTGTCTGTTTAAAAGTAACCATTCCAAAAATAGTACCAGTAACAACCGGGATAATTACGAAACATATTCTCTCTTTCTACAGGGATGTAAGAAAGCAATGGGAGAGAGCAGAGCAGCTGTGGGAGATGCTTAACATTCCAGCCAGAGAGGTGGCCAGTGGTGGGATAGAGCAAGCCAAGGACCACTTATATCTGAGATGGACAACAGACCAGCACACACCAGAGGCAGAAGTCTAAGCAAATTGAAGAAACAGCCTCACTGAGCAACCAAGAATGTCAGTTATACCTAAGGGAACCTAGCAGCTGCAAATATCTATAATGGATTTCCAAGTGACACCAAGACACGTATTCTTTTTCTTTTTTTTTTTTAACTTTTATTTTACTTTTAACTTTTACAGAGTTTTGTTGTTTACAGATATGTATGTTCTCAGATTAGTCATATGCATATCCCCCCCCCATCCCACTCCTCTAGACCATCATATAGCACCCCTGAAGTAGCTGCTTTTCTCACGGAGCAATGACTATAGCTATTTTCTTCACATATGATAGTACAGGCCTTCACACTACTTCCTTTATGCCTCTCACCCACTGTTTCTTCCCCACAATGTCCATATGTCCACTGTCCATGCCTGTCTTTCCATCGCGTCACTGCATGAAGACACGTATTCTTAGTTGAAACACCAAGAGATGATAAAAGCAGCATTGGGACATAAAGATAGCTGACTCCAAGTGAAAAATCAGGTACTGTAATAAAGATATTAGCCATGAAACAATAGAAAAGCAAGTAAGAAAGCACTGGAATAATGCTTTCAAACAACTAAGGAAAAGAATATTTTGAACATAAAATTCTCTATGCAGTCACACCATCAACCAAGTGTGAAAGTAAAATGAAAACACTCCACACATGCAAAGACTTAAAATAGTTCTTAGGAATTTGTTCTGAAAAAAAGTTGAAAAGTACCAAAATATACTTTAACAACATCAAAGAGGAATCCCATTTCAAAGGATGACACGGGCTCTAAGAAACAGCAAAAGTAACCCACAAAGACCATAAAAAGAAATAAGGGGGATATATTTATGCAATGCGACAATAAAATTGTCTGTTTAAAAGTAACCATTCCAAAAATAGTACCAGTAACAACCGGGATAATTACGAAACATATTCTCTCTTTCAACAAGAGAAAAGGAAGGATGAGTACAAACTCTGTAAAATTTGTGGTCCATAGATACAGAGCTAAGACATGGCACTCATTAGAGAGACAGATAAATAGTATGAAAGGAATATCCATTTCACTTTGTTCTAGGAAAATCTCAGCGTAGTACAGGTTTAGGAACATAAAATTAAAACTCCTTCCCTATGGATTCAATCATTTCACCTAGATCTGTAACAAATACTAGTTATGTAATCATGATACTTTAATCTCATAATGAATTTATAGATGAAGACAAAGTATGGAAAATTCAGTTATAGTTACAAAAAATTAAGTGTTGTTATAAACGATGCAAAAGGAATGACAATGCTGAAAGGCTTTCTCGTTTCTGGTCAGGAATATAAGATGCTTGAAAATGATCACTCCATCCTAATAGCAAAAAAAAAGCTGAACAAGATGAAAAATCAACAACTCTTCTTGGATCCATCAGAGAATTAAGGTCATGGGGCAAACTGTTGCCCTCAAAATTGGAGAGACAGAAACAATCACAATTTGCCAGAGGAGAAACCTACATGGAGACCAGATCATGTTCCTTTAATCCTGGATGTCAGGAGCAGCTTTCACCAAAAATTTACAAAGCAAACTAAAAGGCAACCAACCCAGTTTGCAGCTAAAAAGCAGCATTGGAATCAAATATGTCAGGGATGTTGGAATTATCAATCCAAGTATTCGAATAACTATGATTAACATGCTAACGGCCCTACTGGGTAAAGTAAACAATACACAAGAACAGATGGGCAAGAATAAAAATGGAAATTCTAAAAGAGAAACAAAAATGAACTCTAGATTTCAAAAGCAGAAATGAAGAATGTGTTAACTTCTGATGGGCTTTGGTGGGTTCATTAGGAGACTGCACATGGCTGAAGATGAAGCGCGAGATTATGTCAATAAAAACTGAAAAACTGAGAGAAAAAAGACTAAAAAAAAAAAGGGGACAGAATATTCAAGTTCCATAAGACAACTACAGAAGGTAAAACAAAGATATACCTTTTGGGAATGCCAGAAACACAATTTCCTCAAGTTAATATTAAACAACAAACCACACATCCAGAAGCTCAAAAACAATAAGTAGGATGAGTGACCCCCAAATAACACAAAGGCATACAACATTCAAACTGCAGAAAATCAAAGATAAAAAAAATCTTGGAATGAGACCGGAGGTGGGGGGATGGAATACCACACCTATAGAGGAACCAAAATAATTACATAACATCTGACTTCTTCTTAAATACTAGGCAAGTAAGAAGAGGATGAAATGAAATATTTAAATTGTTGAAGAGAAAAACATTAACCTAGAATTCTGCATCCTGAGAAATTATCATTCAAAAGTGCAGGAGAGGCAGTGTACCTGGCAGTCCCACAGAGCTCTTGCTTCAACAGTGCTTGGAGGCAACAGACCCAGGGGTGCCCCTTGCTCCAGCCTCCCAGCATGCTCCTATCTTTTTTCTAGTAGCAACCTTCAGAATCAGCCACTCAGCTGTCCTCAATCCCTAGAAGCAGCCAAACACCATTTTTTTGAGCTTACCTCCTTATTATGGATCAACTGTGAATTCATCAGAAATATTCCACCGAGGTGGGGACTGACATTCACCGACTGGTCAACATGCATCTGCAAGCCTCCTACACCTAACTGTCTCTGGGTTTCTATTTTCACCACTACAATGTGGCTCTGGAGGGCCAGGGCCACTTTTCTGTGAATTGGCCTAGGAAAAGTAGGAGGGCACCCAGCGTCTCTTGAAAATGCAAAACCAGCGTTGTGGCATTCCTCTCTTCCAGGACATGAAGAAGCCGTCTCAAGATGAGTCCAGTAAAATCCAGGATGCTATGCAAGCCGCCCTTCTCATGGAGAAGAAACGTAACCAAGCCCTTATGGATCTGCAGGCCTCGGAAGACCCCACCCCTGACTTCCTGGAGAAGCACTTCCTGGAGGAGCAGGTGTCCCTCATCAAGATGAGTGACCACCTGACCATCCCCCACAGGCTGGCTGATCCCCAGGCTGGGTTAGCACAACAAGGTACCTCTGGAGCCCAGCAGCCTTTGAGGAGGCCCTCTGGCGTCAGGGCTTCTACATGAAGGCCTTCTCTGCAGCCACTAGACGGCTTTTTTAACCACCTGGGAGCCCTCTGGCAAGCCTCGGACCAAACGGAAGCAATAAAGATTTTCCCAGAAAAGAAAAAGTGAATGAGAAATAAAGACATTCGGATGAGACGGATGGGGGATGGAATACCACACCTATAGAGGAACCAAAATAATTACATAACATCTGACTTCTTCTTAAATACTAGGCAAGTAAGAAGAGGATGAAATGAAATATTTAAATTGTTGAAGAGAAAAACATTAACCTAGAATTCTGCATCCTGAGAAATTATCATTCAAAAGTGCAGGAGAGGCAGTGTACCTGGCAGTCCCACAGAGCTCTTGCTTCAACAGTGCTTGGAGGCAACAGACCAGGGGTGCCCCTTGCTCCAGCCTCCCAGCATGCTCCTATCTTTTTTCTAGTAGCAACCTTCAGAATCAGCCACTCAGCTGTCCTCAATCCCTAGAAGCAGCCAAACACCATTTTTTTGAGCTTACCTCCTTATTATGGATCAACTGTGAATTCATCAGAAATATTCCACCGAGGTGGGGACTGACATTCACCGACTGGTCAACATGCATCTGCAAGCCTCCTACACCTAACTGTCTCTGGGTTTCTATTTTCACCACTACAATGTGGCTCTGGAGGGCCAGGGCCACTTTTTCTGTGAATTGGCCTAGGAAAAGTAGGAGGGCACCCAGCGTCTCTTGAAAATGCAAAACCAGCGTTGTGGCATTCCTCTCTTCCAGGACATGAAGAAGCCGTCTCAAGATGAGTCCAGTAAAATCCAGGATGCTATGCAAGCCGCCCTTCTCATGGAGAAGAAACGTAACCAAGCCCTTATGGATCTGCAGGCCTCGGAAGACCCCACCCCTGACTTCCTGGAGAAGCACTTCCTGGAGGAGCAGGTGTCCCTCATCAAGATGAGTGACCACCTGACCATCCCCCACAGGCTGGCTGATCCCCAGGCTGGGTTAGCACAACAAGGTACCTCTGGAGCCCAGCAGCCTTTGAGGAGGCCCTCTGGCGTCAGGGCTTCTACATGAAGGCCTTCTCTGCAGCCACTAGACGGCTTTTTTAACCACCTGGGAGCCCTCTGGCAAGCCTCGGACCAAACGGAAGCAATAAAGATTTTCCCAGAAAAGAAAAAGTGAATGAGAAATAAAGACATTCTAAGACAAACAAAAATTGAGAGACTTGTTGCCAATAGATCTGCTTTGTCAGAAATGTTAAAGGAAGTTCTCCAAAGAGAAGAAAAATTATATAGACAGAGAAGAAAAATTATATAGATGAGAAACTCAAATTTACATAAGAAAAAAATTAGAGAAAGAATAAACAAAGGTAAAATAAAACTTTTTTGCTTAATTTTAGTTGATCTAACAGATAAGTTTGTTCAGAATACTAAAAGAAACAATGTATTCTATGATTTTACCAAAATGAAAAAAAACTGGGAGGCAGAGACAGAAAGAAGTTAAGAGAAGTGTAGGGGTACGAATTTCCTCATCTTTCCTGGGAGAGAATCAAATAATACTTAGCAGTTGATGGGTCAAGAAAAAAAGAGGTTTATGTATATTTTTGTACACTATATAGTAACTTATCAAAATTTCATGAATGGGACTTCCCTGGTGATCCAGTGGCAAAGACTCCATGCTCCCAGTACAGGAAGCCTGGGTTCGATCCCTGGTCGGGGAACTAGATCCCACACACCACAACTAAGAGTTTGCAAGCCGCAACTAAAGACCCAGTGCAGCCAAATAAATAAATTTTTTTTAAAAAATTGCATGAGGGCTTCCCTTGGTGGTCCAGTGGGTAAGGATACCGCCTTGCAGTGCAAGGAGCGCAGGTTCGATCCCTGGCCTGGGAGGATCCCACGTGCCGCTGAGTGGCTGGACTGATGTGTCCAATTGCCGAGCCGGAGCTCTGGAGCGCATGCGCCCAGAGCCAGCGCTCTGCGACGACAGATGCCACCGCGATGGGAGGCCCAAAAGAGCCAAAGAACAAAGACAGATGAAAATGGAGAAATGAAAGACCAATAGAAGTGGCCCACCTGCTCCCTCCCAACCCGACCCCCGCCCAAAATAAATAAATAAATAAATCTTAAAAAAAAAAAAATTGCATGAAAGAGTAAGGAACTGAGAAGTACTAAATGGGGTAAACCTCAAATCTTTCATTGAAGGCAATCAGGAGTATTCTTGACAGTTGATAAACCAAACACTAGAGACACAGAATATTCTTTAGAGTTCTAGATATATCCAAAAGAAGGACCAAAACCAGAAGAGTTTTCATTTCAACAGTGAAGGAAAAGTATAGTCCTTTTCTTCTGAATATGTGAGCCTTTACACATACTTAAGACTATGAGTAAAATAAAAGCAAGTTTCAATGCTCTATAGGTAATCCAACCATTCAGGGCCACACTATCATGATAAAGGATAGATTGATAGATCAATAGATCAATAAATAGATATTAAAAATATTGCTTTATTTCAGCATTACTTTTGACCTAAATTAAAACTGCTCCTTTATAATCAAGTTTACTTGGTCAACAGTTTTTGTGTTTTTTAAAATTTTATTATTTATTTAGTTTTGACTATTCTGGGTTTTCACTGCTGCTGCAGGTTCTTCTCTAGTTGCAGGGAGTGGGGGGTACTCTTTAGTTGAGGTGAGCAGCTTCTTGTCGTGGTGACTTCTTTTCCGAAACTCAGGCTCTAGGGCACTCAGGCTTCATTAGTTGTGGCACATGCGCTCAATAGTTGCAGCTCTGAGGCTCTGGTACACAGGCTTGATAGTTGTGGCTAATTGGCTTAGTTGTTCTGCAGCATGTGGGATCTTCCCAGATAAGGGATTGAACCCTGAACCCATGTCTCTTGCATTGGCAGGCGAACTCTTCACCACTGAGCTACCAGGGAAGCCTCAGTTTCAACAGTTTTTTAAACTCAGCAGGCTTCAGCTAATTTAGAAGACGGTCAGATAACTTTAAAATAACTTATTATAAAGCACGATGATTTAAAGTCCCAGATTCCAAAAGGAAATTGTCCTAATATAGATTTAATAACATGTATCAATATAATAAATAAAAATTAATATTCTAGATGCAGTAGAAATTGGGTAGGAAAATATTAATTACTAAAACTGATTTTAAAAATAAACAGCCTTAATAGAGTAATAACAATTTTTAAAATGTTGTAAAAGGTCCAGAAAAATGTAGACATGAATTTTTCCAAATCTGCAGGAAAGGAAAAGAAAGACAAAGAAAAAAGGGAGGAGAGGATGAAGTCAAAGGAAAAGGTATTCTTGACAGTTGATAAACCAAACACTAGAGACACAGAATATTCTTTAGAGTTCTAGATATATCCAAAAGAAGGACCAAAACCAGAAGAGTTTTCATTTCAACAGTGAAGGAAAAGTATAGTCCTTTTCTTCTGAATATGTGAGCCTTTACACATACTTAAGACTATGAGTAAAATAAAAGCAAGTTTCAATGCTCTATAGGTAATCCAACCATTCAGGGCCACACTATCATGATAAAGGATAGATTGATAGATCAATAGATCAATAAATAGATATTAAAAATATTGCTTTATTTCAGCATTACTTTTGACCTAAATTAAAACTGCTCCTTTATAATCAAGTTTACTTGGTCAACAGTTTTTGTGTTTTTTAAAATTTTATTATTTATTTAGTTTTGACTATTCTGGGTTTTCACTGCTGCTGCAGGTTCTTCTCTAGTTGCAGGGAGTGGGGGCTACTCTTTAGTTGAGGTGAGCAGCTTCTTGTCGTGGTGACTTCTTTTCCGAAACTCAGGCTCTAGGGCACTCAGGCTTCATTAGTTGTGGCACATGCGCTCAATAGTTGCAGCTCTGAGGCTCTGGTACACAGGCTTGATAGTTGTGGCTAATTGGCTTAGTTGTTCTGCAGCATGTGGGATCTTCCCAGATAAGGGATTGAACCCTGAACCCATGTCTCTTGCATTGGCAGGCGAACTCTTCACCACTGAGCTACCAGGGAAGCCTCAGTTTCAACAGTTTTTTAAACTCAGCAGGCTTCAGCTAATTTAGAAGACGGTCAGATAACTTTAAAATAACTTATTATAAAGCACGATGATTTAAAGTCCCAGATTCCAAAAGGAAATTGTCCTAATATAGATTTAATAACATGTATCAATATAATAAATAAAAATTAATATTCTAGATGCAGTAGAAATTGGGTAGGAAAATATTAATTACTAAAACTGATTTTAAAAATAAACAGCCTTAATAGAGTAATAACAATTTTTAAAATGTTGTAAAAGGTCCAGAAAAATGTAGACATGAATTTTTCCAAATCTGCAGGGAAAGGAAAAGAAAGACAAAGAAAAAAAAAAGGGAGGGAGAGGATGGGAGAGAGATTGAAAAATGAGAGTTTCCAAATTTAGCATCATTCTGCTACCAAAACCTGGGCAAGGGAGGCACTGAAAAAAGAAAATCAGACCATGGTACTTAACCTGGAATCTCTAAACACTGAGATATTGATGATGGAAATTTAAGAGGGTCTCCAAATTCTTGAAATAGTATGGATGTTTGGGAGGATATGATATATACATAATATACATATGTATAAATACATATACATATTTTTTAAATTCTGAAGAGAGTACAAGGCTTCATCAATTTTCAAATATGTACATGACCTACAAAAAGAATGATGAAAATAAGCAATTTCATCAGTGAGAATCAATATGTTGCAAATAAAATATCAGTGAAATAAAACCAGCAATACATTTTAAAAAATTATATGACCTATGAGGCTTTACACAGGATTTGTGACAGTCACCATAAAGAAATCTATTTATGTTAATAGTGGTCATCTCTGCATCACAGGAATATAAACTTTTTTTTTTTTACTTTTTCTATACGTTCTAATTTTACCTCAATGAATTTATGCTGCTTTACTAATAATAAATTGTTATAAATAAATCTAGTCAGACATTTAAAAACTATTACTGAAAACATTTTTAAAAAGCCATCTGTAGGGCTTCCCTGGTCATCCAGTGGGTAGAGAGTCCATCTTGCAGTCCAAGGGGAACCAGTTCAATCCCTGGCCCGGAAAGATCCCACATGCTGAAGAGCGGCTGGGCCTGTGTGTCCAATTATGAGCCAGCGCTCTGGAGTGCATGCACCCAGAACCAGTGCTCTGCAACAAGAGAGGCCACTGCAATGGGAGGCCCACACGTGCCAAAAAGAATAAAGATGCATAAAAAAAAAATGATGACTTAGAGGCAAAAAAAACCCACCCAAACTTAAAAAAAGAAAAAGCCATCTGTATGTGTATAATGTTCTCTATTAATAAAGAAGAAAACCCAATAACTACATGATGGAGAGAAAAAGGTATTTAATAAATTTTAACATTCTTAAAAATTATGGAAATGGGGGCTTCCCCTGGTGGTCCAGTGGGTAAGAACACTGCCTTGCAGTGCAAGGGGCACCGGTTCGATCCCTGGCCTGGGAAGATGGAGCGCATGTGCCCAGAGCCAGCGCTCTGCGATGACAGATGCCACCGCGATGGAAGGCCCACAGGAGCCAAAGAACAAAGACGGATGAAAATAGAAAAATGAAAGACCAATAGAAGTGGCCCGCCTACTCCCTTCCCTCCCCAACCTGACCCCCGCCCAAAATAAAATAAATAAATCTTTTAAAAAAAAATTATGGAAATGAGAAATAAAATAACACTTGCTTAACATAGTAAAATACAGCACTAAACCTCATATTTTTCTTAATACTTGCTTAATGTAATAAAACACCACACTAAATATCATATTTTTCTTAAAAATGAAATAGTAAGGGCACTCATGAATATCTGGGAGAAGACAAAATGGCATCTATTGCTGATTTATCCAATATTATTACGGAGTTTCAAGCTAAGCTAACTATACTAGAGAAAAATGATCAAAATGGCAATTTCACGTGGCTCAACCTAGGACATATTTAAAAGGAAGAGACATTTATCATTAATTGCAGATGATCTGAGAAAATCCAAATCATGGAAAAATACAAAATCCATTGGACTAATAAAAAATAGTTACTTCAAATATGTATATAAAGTGTTCTATAAAGAAACTAGATAAAAGATAACAGCTTTCCTAGATTCCTAGTGGTAATCAAATAGAAGATTTAAAAATTCTAAAATATAAAATGTACATAAATATTTTAATATATATTGAAATATATTTATTTTAATATACAAAATTAATATTTTGACAAAATACATTATACACTTTAAAATTTTAGAATATAAAATCCAAAATAGCAATAAAAGCTATGATATGGCTAGGAATTCATTTAATAAGAATTTTACAAGACTTATGCAGATAAACTCTAATATATACCTGAAGCAACTTAGCATGCATATGAAAAGATAATCAATATATTTATTCATCAGAGAGATGCAAATTAAAACTACAAGATACTATTAAACATCCACCAGAAAGTCTAAATTATGAAAGACTAAGGTCTTGGGTCACATGGGCAGTTGGAACTCTCATACAATTACTGTTGGGAGTATGACTTTAAAACACTATTAAGCATTATCTTTTAAAGCTAAACATACATCTATTCCTTGACTCAACAATTCTACTTCAGGTATATGACCATGAGGAATGAGAACATATACCCAATGAAGGGCATGGGTAAGAGGTTCATAGCAGTTCTATTCACTATAGTAAAAAACTCGAGACAACTCAAATGTCCATCAGCAGGAGGATGGTCTATTATTGTGTATTCATAGAGTGAAATACAAAACAATAATTTAAACAATGGACCACTGGCACACACAGGAACATAGATGAATTCCACAGATATTATGTTGAGCAGAGGAAGATGTGATTAAACTATTGGTTTACTTATGTTCAATTCAAGAAGAGAAAAAATGAATTGATGTTGATAAAAGAGTGATTACTGCTGGGTAGGTAGGAGAAGTGGCAAGAGAGAACTTTCTGAAGTGATGAAAATGTTTTATATCTTGATCTGGATGATAGTTACTCAAATGGATGCAAATGTAAAAAAATTTGTTAGGTTATAATTTGTACACTTTCTTCTTTCATTATATTTACCTCAGACATAATTTAAAAGACACTAAACTGTGCTTCCCTGGGGCTCAGTGGTAAAGAATCCGTCAGACAATGCAGGGGACACTGTTTTGATCCCTGCTCTGGAAAAATTCAACATGCTGTGGAGCAATGAAGCTCACGCACAAACTACTGAGCCCATGCGCCACAACGACAGCAGTCGATGTGCCCTAGAACTCATGCTCTGCAACAGATAAAGCCACTGCAATGAGAAGCATGCATACTGCAAGTAGAGAGCAGCCCCCACTCACTGCAATTAAAGAAAAGCCTGAGCGGCAACAAAGACCCAACACAGCCAAAAGTAAATAATTAATTAATTTTTAAGAAGATACTGAACTTTGATATAATAAAAATAAACATTAAAATTAGCCATACTTCCATAATTAGGCTGGCAAAGATTAAAGAGTATAGGTAGGCATTTGAGAAAAATCAGTTGACTGCATACTGTCAAAGGGAAGGATACCTTCAAAATAGGACAATTTGGAAATATACATGAAAATTTTACTATACATTGCCCTTCGACTCAGCAATTTCACTTTTAGCAATTTACCATAATGAAATAGTCACACAAGTCTTCAAAGATATAAGTGTAAAGATAGGATCATCATACTATGATTACCATAAAAGAAAAGTTTGATAAAAGGATACATCCATTAATAAAGGAATAGGTACATAAGTTTTAAAATCCATGGAATATCTTATAGCCATGAAAAAGCTTGAAGTACATCTATAGTTTTTGATCTTCTAGAAATGAGACTATGAACTGGGTAAACAAAGATGGGAAAGTCCAGGCTCCTAAGCTCCATCTGCCGTATATCCACTCACTTATACGCTCTTTGTCTCAGTTATTTATAACATGGAGTTAGTAATATCGTTACCCCTTATCCATCTATAAAAGTGCCAAGTTTTAAATTTTTTTCCTGAAACTATAAACTGCTGGGTAGGTAGGAGAAGTGGCAAGAGAGAACTTTCTGAAGTGATGAAAATGTTTTATATCTTGATCTGGATGATAGTTACTCAAATGGATGCAAATGTAAAAAAATTTGTTAGGTTATAATTTGTACACTTTCTTCTTTCATTATATTTACCTCAGACATAATTTAAAAGACACTAAACTGTGCTTCCCTGGGGCTCAGTGGTAAAGAATCCGTCAGACAATGCAGGGGACACTGTTTTGATCCCTGCTCTGGAAAAATTCAACATGCTGTGGAGCAATGAAGCTCACGCACAAACTACTGAGCCCATGCGCCACAACGACAGCAGTCGATGTGCCCTAGAACTCATGCTCTGCAACAGATAAAGCCACTGCAATGAGAAGCATGCATACTGCAAGTAGAGAGCAGCCCCCACTCACTGCAATTAAAGAAAAGCCTGAGCGGCAACAAAGACCCAACACAGCCAAAAGTAAATAATTAATTAATTTTTAAGAAGATACTGAACTTTGATATAATAAAAATAAACATTAAAATTAGCCATACTTCCATAATTAGGCTGGCAAAGATTAAAGAGTATAGGTAGGCATTTGAGAAAAATCAGTTGACTGCATACTGTCAAAGGGAAGGATACCTTCAAAATAGGACAATTTGGAAATATACATGAAAATTTTACTATACATTGCCCTTCGACTCAGCAATTTCACTTTTAGCAATTTACCATAATGAAATAGTCACACAAGTCTTCAAAGATATAAGTGTAAAGATAGGATCATCATACTATGATTACCATAAAAGAAAAAGTTTGATAAAAGGATACATCCATTAATAAAGGAATAGGTACATAAGTTTTAAAAATCCATGGAATATCTTATAGCCATGAAAAAGCTTGAAGTACATCTATAGTTTTTGATCTTCTAGAAATGAGACTATGAACTGGGTAAACAAAGATGGGAAAGTCCAGGCTCCTAAGCTCCATCTGCCGTATATCCACTCACTTATACGCTCTTTGTCTCAGTTATTTATAACATGGAGTTAGTAATATCGTTACCCCTTATCCATCTATAAAAGTGCCAAGTATTATTCCTGAAAAACATTCTTTTATTAACCAAAGCTTTGTGTTTGTTTATCTTAAATCACTATTAAGTCCAGATTTCTTTTCTCTATCATATATTTAAGCTGGTGTTTTGAAGTGTGGGCAACAGGCTAACCTCCACCAAAATGGATGTGGAGAAGTTATTGAAGACACTGAATCCAGTTTCATACCTATCAAAAATTCGAAACTCCTGATTTAGATGGAAATAGGGGTTAAGTCAACATTTCTCCTTTCATTGAGAAGAGTCTGTGCTGAATCCCATTAATGGTAGGAGGCCATCAGGTCTGACTTTGATCTGTCTTGCATGAGGTTTGCCCTCACTGCAGGAGTCAAATGGGCTGGCAAAATAGTACAAATGGTACCTCCATTTACTCAACCCCAATAGGAACCAAAGAACATCCAATGAAAAGAACAATGTGATTGCCACATTGTAGACAAACATGAACCCAGCTTAGCTTGAAGGACTGTAGCTGTTGGAAAACACCATATCCTGGGCAGCTGCTTTGGCTACTGTCCCCAATTAAACTTAGCAGAATCTCAAAAATAGAAGGCAGCCTCTGTTCTGTTATATAATAAACAGTTCTTTATTTGAAATGACAATATTTACTTTTCCTATAGTGAACTCCAGCAGCCTACTAGGCTATGGGCAAACAGTAGAAATGCCTAAAATGGAAACTTGAGAAAGCAGTTTTAAACCAGTATCTGATTTCCTTTAAAGATATAAGTGTAAAGATAGGATCATCATACTATGATTACCATAAAAGAAAAGTTTGATAAAAGGATACATCCATTAATAAAGGAATAGGTACATAAGTTTTAAAATCCATGGAATATCTTATAGCCATGAAAAAGCTTGAAGTACATCTATAGTTTTTGATCTTCTAGAAATGAGACTATGAACTGGGTAAACAAAGATGGGAAAGTCCAGGCTCCTAAGCTCCATCTGCCGTATATCCACTCACTTATACGCTCTTTGTCTCAGTTATTTATAACATGGAGTTAGTAATATCGTTACCCCTTATCCATCTATAAAAGTGCCAAGTATTATTCCTGAAAAACATTCTTTTATTAACCAAAGCTTTGTGTTTGTTTATCTTAAATCACTATTAAGTCCAGATTTCTTTTCTCTATCATATATTTAAGCTGGTGTTTTGAAGTGTGGGCAACAGGCTAACCTCCACCAAAATGGATGTGGAGAAGTTATTGAAGACACTGAATCCAGTTTCATACCTATCAAAAATTCGAAACTCCTGATTTAGATGGAAATAGGGGTTAAGTCAACATTTCTCCTTTCATTGAGAAGAGTCTGTGCTGAATCCCATTAATGGTAGGAGGCCATCAGGTCTGACTTTGATCTGTCTTGCATGAGGTTTGCCCTCACTGCAGGAGTCAAATGGGCTGGCAAAATAGTACAAATGGTACCTCCATTTACTCAACCCCAATAGGAACCAAAGAACATCCAATGAAAAGAACAATGTGATTGCCACATTGTAGACAAACATGAACCCAGCTTAGCTTGAAGGACTGTAGCTGTTGGAAAACACCATATCCTGGGCAGCTGCTTTGGCTACTGTCCCCAATTAAACTTAGCAGAATCTCAAAAATAGAAGGCAGCCTCTGTTCTGTTATATAATAAACAGTTCTTTATTTGAAATGACAATATTTACTTTTCCTATAGTGAACTCCAGCAGCCTACTAGGCTATGGGCAAACAGTAGAAATGCCTAAAATGGAAACTTGAGAAAGCAGTTTAACCAGTACAGTTTCCTCTAAGTTTCTACTTGACCAACAAGCAATTAGAAGATCTTCTCCATGTTTCTCTCATACGGATCATGGATTCCATGTGCTTGGTTACCACCATGCATATCTTTCTTGTTTGGCTGAGTTTTAAAACATACAAAACAGATTTAAGGTAGTGAGTTCTTCAATAGTCAAGTGTTTAAGCAAAGGTGAGGGCTGCCCCATTAAGAATGTTTTCAGAGGGATTTTACTTAAGAGTGGCAAGTTTGTCCAGTGACTTCTTGGCCTCTCTCAACAGCAAAGAGTCTGGTATCTATGTTTCCATGATCTAATTTTCAAATGATCTTTAAAGGGAGAAAATAATAAATTATGATTATTAACCTTCTTGGGTATTTCACCTCCCCCTCATAAGCAAGAAGTTATCATTTATGTGATTGTGTTCTGTATTGTAAAAACACCTTGAAACCTTTTAAGCAACACATGACCATTATCTACAGTGTAGACAACACTTTAAACTTCCTCTTAGATTTTATTTTCCATTCCTTCTATCATATTGTAGCAACACTCCAGAACATCTTCATTTCTTGCAAACCTTTGGAAGTGGGTTACAGTGTTCTAAAGAGGTCAGGTACATTGAGAGATGTTTTAAAAACCTATTGGTGGGGCTTCCCTGGTGGTCCAGTGGGTAAGGACACCGCCTTGCAGTGCAAGGGGTGCTGGCTCGATCCCTGGCCTGGGAAGATCCCACGTGCCACAGAGCGGCTGGACTGATGTGTCCAACTACCGAGCCGGAGCTCTGGAGCGCATGTACCCAGAGCCAGTGCTCTGCAACAACAGAGGCCACCGCAATGGGAGGCCCACAGGAGGCAAAGAACAAAGATGGATGAAAATAGACAAATGAAAGACCAATAGAAGTGGACGCCTGCCCCCCTCCCTCCCCACCACCCCCCAAAATAAATAAATAAATAAATGTTTTTTTTTTTTTTTTTTTTTTTTTTAAACCTATTGGTTTTAAAGGTGATACTCAGGAGGCAATACTGTTCTTTGGCCAGTGAGATTTGTTTAATTTTTGTGGCTGGTGCTGAATTTTATTCAGTAATTTTTCTTTTGTCTCATTCTCCTGTCTGATGGAACTTCCCTGTTAGCTCATAAATCACTTAAAGAGGACAAACTATTTTCTATCTAGTTGCTGGTTAGAAATATTCTAATTCCTATGAAATCCTTCAGAAACCCAAAGATATTCCCCCTCCCCAGTAAAAAGCCTAATCTAAAAATTCTCTTTCAAAATCATACAAAATAGGAGGGGCATTGGTGGTATAGTGGTGAGCATAGCTGCCTTCCAAAATCATAGAGAGTAAATTCTGGCTAGGTCAACATTTGCTGTTTGCATTTTTTTTTCCTGTTGATAGGACATTTATTTTTCATGTTCCTATGTTAGACAGAGTGACTGCTTATTCTCAAGGAATAGCCGACTAAGCAGTTGCATTAAAGTTAGTTGCTGTCATAGAACACAGATTCCAGGAACCCACTTTAAAACTAGAGAATCAAAATTCTGGGGTGGCGGGGAGGAGGATATTGGCCACTGAATTTTTACAAGTGTCTTGGGTCATTTGCATGCCTACCCAAATTCATGAAACAACATTCTTAAGCCAAATCTTTACTTTTATGGAATTTCTAGTATTTTGTCTCCTAAATAAGCCAAAAAAAGAACTGTAAGCATTGAAAATACAGGCCAATTCTTCTTATAGAACATGTATCCTATTGTAACCCTGTTTATGAACACTTAATAGCTTCTCCGTGGGACAGTTAAGCTGTAGTAATTACCTCATGGTTCTGTAATCTGTATGTCTCCTCCCACATGACATTTACACCAACTAAGACGATGGCATATTTCCAGACAGGATGGAAGAACTACCAGACCTGAGTGGACTGATGCCACTTCGTGTTATGTTTTCTTTTTCTTTAGTGACTTAAAGACATTTATGAAATTTCTCACAAATCTTGAACCTGAATTATAGAGTCTAACTTAAGAAAGATAAAATTTGATAAGGACTCACTAAATCAAAATCATTTGACTCTGATCTCTTTATGAAAAGTTTTTCTAGATAAACTGGAAAGGATCTGGGTTTCAAAGCTCCTTTTAAAATTGACATAAAGTTGATTTACAATATTATATTAGTTTCAGGTGTACAGCATAGTGATTCAATATTTTTATAAACTATACTCCATTTAAAGTTATTACAAAATAATGGCTATATTTCTTTCTCTGTGCTGTATAATACATCTCTACTGTTTATTTTATTGAGAGTCATAGCTCTTATTCCCATGCTGCCTCTGACCTATAATTCCGCGGGCACATTGTACAGCCTCTCTGCCATATCTTTGTAGTAGGAATAATCACCCTTTGCAATAAGAATAATACTAAGAAGTTGAGAAAGTTCTGAGAGGACGAATGAGATCAGGCTTGTGAAATGTTTAAGGCTCCTGAATGAGTTATCCTATAAAAAGTGTAAATTATTAGTATTCTTTTCATGAGCCTTTAATGAATTGTTGACCTGTCAATGATGAATCTGCCTTTTGAAATATTTCACTCCTTGTTTTTTCAGGCTTACTGGAGTAATACAATCTGCTCTTAAATTTTCTTGGAGTATTTTTAGAAGTTTTAATATTTAGTCAGAAAAACCCCAACATCTCTCTCCCAAATACATACATGCACTCCTGAGACTACAGTGTGCATCTTTATCTTGACTTTCTATTTACTAGGTTGCTTGAACTAAAATCATTTGGTCCTCAAAGCCTCAAGTGCTTTGGGTTTGCTAAAGTATCACCAAATCTACTAGCCTTTTAGTAGGAAACTCTAATGTAGGAAAGGGATTAGGAATAAATTATTTACTTTCTGTCACTCTTGGTGGTTTTGAATAAATTTTAAAATTTTCATCCAAAATTAAGAATTTCTGAAAATCCAACTAGAGACAAAGCAAAAGGTTCTGTAATCTGTATGTCTCCTCCCACATGACATTTACACCAATAAGACGAGGCATATTTCCAGACAGGATGGAAGAACTACCAGACCTGAGTGGACTGATGCCACTTCGTGTTATGTTTTCTTTTTCTTTAGTGACTTAAAGACATTTATGAAATTTCTCACAAATCTTGAACCTGAATTATAGAGTCTAACTTAAGAAAGATAAAATTTGATAAGGACTCACTAAATCAAAATCATTTGACTCTGATCTCTTTATGAAAAGTTTTTCTAGATAAACTGGAAAGGATCTGGGTTTCAAAGCTCCTTTTAAAATTGACATAAAGTTGATTTACAATATTATATTAGTTTCAGGTGTACAGCATAGTGATTCAATATTTTTATAAACTATACTCCATTTAAAGTTATTACAAAATAATGGCTATATTTCTTTCTCTGTGCTGTATAATACATCTCTACTGTTTATTTTATTGAGAGTCATAGCTCTTATTCCCATGCTGCCTCTGACCTATAATTCCGCGGGCACATTGTACAGCCTCTCTGCCATATCTTTGTAGTAGGAATAATCACCCTTTGCAATAAGAATAATACTAAGAAGTTGAGAAAGTTCTGAGAGGACGAATGAGATCAGGCTTGTGAAATGTTTAAGGCTCCTGAATGAGTTATCCTATAAAAAGTGTAAATTATTAGTATTCTTTTCATGAGCCTTTAATGAATTGTTGACCTGTCAATGATGAATCTGCCTTTTGAAATATTTCACTCCTTGTTTTTTCAGGCTTACTGGAGTAATACAATCTGCTCTTAAATTTTCTTGGAGTATTTTTAGAAGTTTTAATATTTAGTCAGAAAAACCCCAACATCTCTCTCCCAAATACATACATGCACTCCTGAGACTACAGTGTGCATCTTTATCTTGACTTTCTATTTACTAGGTTGCTTGAACTAAAATCATTTGGTCCTCAAAGCCTCAAGTGCTTTGGGTTTGCTAAAGTATCACCAAATCTACTAGCCTTTTAGTAGGAAACTCTAATGTAGGAAAGGGATTAGGAATAAATTATTTACTTTCTGTCACTCTTGGTGGTGAAATTATTTTACCCACCTCTAGCTTCAGTTGCTATCATGCAGACTGCTCTTTCAAATTTTTGCTCATCCAAAATTAAGAATTTCTGAAAATCCAACTAGAGACAAAGCAAAAGTAACACTTATCTGCATATCATAATCATTAAATCCCTCAGTAATAAGGAACCCCTAGTTCAGTCAGAGGATGGTTCAATGTTTTCAATTTGCAAAGTAGAAGGGATTTTAAAAAGATCAATCTACTGGTTGAAGCTGAACACACGTAGCTGTCTTATTTAATAAAGTTTATCTTATAACAACAAAAAATGTAACTTTCATGGAGAAGAAAAAAACAACACAAATGGGGGTTATATAAACAGACGACATGGGTTGACAGACATAAAGAAAAATGAGGAATGCAGGAATCGGTGTACTGAGGCTGCTCTTCTTGGATAGTAGGTTCATAAGGAAAAAAAACATTTCTGGAACTTAGTAAGTGACAAATCACAATTAAGGAGTTCCTTGCAGAGGGACATGAAAGGAAACTATTTATATGCACATTGACAGTGGCTACAAAGAGATCTGGGGATAGTTGACTTCACTTGTTGAATAAATTCAAGGATTAAACATTCATAAATGTTCCTAATATTTTCTGAAAAAGGAAGTGAGACATTAGCACTTTTTTTTTTTTTCAGTGCTGTATCTACCATTATAGCTTCTGTCAGCCTTAACTTTAAACCTTATAGAAGAATCAATATATTCTGATTTGAGAGTTTCTCCCACATGGTAAAAATAAAATGTGAAATTTCAGTAAATGGCATGAATAATTTTAGTAGTAACCAGGAAGTTTTCAGAAACTAGAGCTTTTACATAATATGGAAGTTCTAATGTTTTGAAGGTTCAGTAGATTATGTAGTGTACAAAAGTGAAGTCTAAATTACCCACTCAGAAGGGTAACCCTATAGCCCACATGTCTGGATCCAAGTGCAGATGGACAGATACACTTCATTTCTCCTGGGAAGTTGAGTTCTAAAAAGCTATCACTCAGAACAGACAGTTTTATGATTGCATGAAAAGAAAAGGAAAGATGACAGAGTTGCTATAAAAATGAAAGGCCTTTTGGTGTATTAACAACTGAGAACATTATAGATTAAATGAAGATGGTAAACAAAAATCAGCTTAAAACTGCAAATTAAAAAAAAAAAAAAATCTTGTGCAGAAGGGTGGAAGCATATGGACACCCACCCAGTTTGCAAAGAGGGCAAGGGGAGCCCCAGACTTTAGCTTATTAAAGATGACCTTTCCCCTCTCTAAAATTTCAAAGCTGACGTTTCAAGTGCTGAGCAGACTGTGTGCCATATGTAACATGACCTCAGCTCCACTCTGCCCGCGCTCTGATGGCATCACTAATGAGAGGTGAAAGGTCCTTTTCTTGCAGCTTTTTCAGAAACCCACCAACTCTTGCCTGTGAAGTAAGGCTCCTCCCTCCCCCCAGCCCTGGACTTCAAGAGAATTGCATTTAATACACAGCCTCAAAACACTTTTATTACCGGTCGATTTGCTTATAGCTACAGCCAAATGGTAGGATGTACAATCACATGCAGAAGAAAATATTTATTTTGACTCACCAGGCAAAGCGATTAAGAGAACATTGTATTAACCTTGCCTTTCATCTATGTTTTAAAGGGAAATTCTCCAGAGGCGTCCATTGAAGTTCTATTTGTTAATATATATATGTAAGGAGTATCAAAGCCTTTTAGAAGACCAGGTGTGTGTTTATCTATCTTTCACAAAGCTGCTTCAGAGACTGAAAAAAGATGTATGTACAGGAATCTGTTTCAGGCATTCCTACCAGCCAGCTATTTGACCCCAACTCTCTTCCCTGACTTTTTCCGCCCTTGCTGCTTCGAAACAAAATAGCTTCTTTCCAAGAAGGTTGTTATCATATTCATGGCATGGTCAATTTCCGTTTGCCAAGAAAATATTTAGGCTGATCAAAGAAATTAGAAAATCGGATGAACAGAAACAGACGTTCCCACAAGAGAAATGTTTCTCAATGTTAAGAGGCAAGCGGATTGCAGCCCACCCAGTTACTCCTAGGAAACAGTTCTCTTGCTGATGGCAACTACGGGGCCACCTGGATTTTACCGGAAGGGCTATGGAAGAATCAGGAAATTCAAGTGGAGACTGGAGCTTGGGACTTCCTGGTGGCGGACATGTAAGGAGATGATCGGTTCTAGTATCCATCAGCAAACCTGGAGGGCCTTTAATTACATCCATTAATACAGAGGGACCTTTTGAGACAGAAGATGAGTGACTTCGACCCTTTTGTTTTGCTTCGACTGGTTTATTTTGAGCATGGAAAGACAAGACCATATTATCCTTTGTAGATGATAGAGGCGTTTCTCCTGAATTAATATAAATCCAGTTTTCAGATTTGTGGGTTTGAGTGAGGAATGGTTGATAGTAATTGTCCTCGGGGCCTTTTGGTTTCCGAGTGTGCACCCGGGCCAATGGAGGAAAGAGGTCTCCCACCTCTTCCTTGTTCCTGGGCGAGGCGCAGCCAAACCAGGTGAGGCCATTTGCTGCGGCGCTTCGATGTCAAGGACTGGTTGGCTCCTCCGGATTCTCGAAACTGAAAAGTGGGCTCCGCTCGGGCAAAGGAGATCCGGCTTCTCTCCTGGCCCTTACTCGCTTTGGGCATATCGGGGCACTTCAATCGCCAGTGAAGCATCGCAGACCTTATTCCGACACCTCCAGTTTGCCAAGGGAGAAACCGAGGGAGGGATGGTGACCCTGGAGGAAGGCAACTGGGATAGGGGGAGGGTTAGGGCCAAAGAAGAGTCCCGCTCGGGGCAACGCGGCGCTAGTAAGGCCGCGCGGGAGGTGCGGCTACCGGGCTGCGGACTGAGAATCGGCTTGGCCACCCTTGGCCCTCCCCGCCGCGCGTCCCTCGCCCCTGGTCGAGACCAGGCAGATTTCCTTTCCTGTGCTTTTCTTTTCTTTCTTATTCCGTTTTTTTGTTTCGGTTCCTGCTGGCCAGGCCAGGGATCCTTTGCCAGGAAGACAGCGCCCTCTCTCTCCTCCGGCCGTGCCCGCCGCTGGGCTGCGCCCCATTCCGGCTCCGCTGACCTGCCCTCGCCTCCTTCGCACCCCCGCCCTCCCCGGCTCTGTCCCCTCCTTCCTTACGCCCCTACGCCTCTCGGCCCCCAGAACCACTTCTGGGAACAGCTCGAGAGAGCGGCGAGGTCCGAAGCCTTCTCACGTTCGGGCCGCTGGTTCGGCCCGGCCCGAACGCCGGACCTTGGCTGCAGAACTGAGCGGAGCTGTCCCCGGCGCAGACGCGGCGCCCTAGAGCTCGATCGCGGCCCGGGGGCGCGGTTCCCGGCGCCGGCGGCGGGGCGGGGGTTAGCTCGGCTCCCCGAGACAGGACGACGCGGGCCCGCGGGCGGGGCTGCCAGTGAGCTGCGCGGCTAGCTCTCCTCCGCGCCGAGGAGCACACCTGGCGGAGAAGCCTCCTCGGGACCCCAGGATGGGCCGGCGAAACGCGGACGCGGGCGCTCGCGTGGGGTGGTGGTTGGGGGTGCGGGTGCGGGTGGGGGTGGACGTGGAAGGTGAACTTGAGTAGCGGTAAGGAAAGCTCATACAGCCTTGTTCCCAGCCCTAAAAGCGCCCCTCGCGGCCCTTCGGCATCCTGTCGACTTCTAGCAGGGCTTGCGTCAAGTACAGCAGCGGTGTTGGAAAATGGTTGCAAATTCCAAGTGCAACCGGGTGGGCGAGAGGCTCGGAAGGGCATGCGTGAGTGAGCCCCCTCTGCCCAGCATGTCATTCTCCACAGCCCAGAGGACTGGTGCTTCAGACAAATGGGGCGCGGCCCACTGGGGAGCAGGGGCAGCCACGCTTCCCTCTCCACGAAAATCTGGATCCTTGAGAACACAATGTCCTCGTACGGGAGTGCAGAACGCGGCGCTAGTAAGGCCGCGCGGGAGGTGCGGCTACCGGGCTGCGGACTGAGAATCGGCTTGGCCACCCTTGGCCCTCCCCGCCGCGCGTCCCTCGCCCCTGGTCGAGACCAGGCAGATTTCCTTTCCTGTGCTTTTCTTTTCTTTCTTATTCCGTTTTTTTGTTTCGGTTCCTGCTGGCCAGGCCAGGGATCCTTTGCCAGGAAGACAGCGCCCTCTCTCTCCTCCGGCCGTGCCCGCCGCTGGGCTGCGCCCCATTCCGGCTCCGCTGACCTGCCCTCGCCTCCTTCGCACCCCCGCCCTCCCCGGCTCTGTCCCCTCCTTCCTTACGCCCCTACGCCTCTCGGCCCCCAGAACCACTTCTGGGAACAGCTCGAGAGAGCGGCGAGGTCCGAAGCCTTCTCACGTTCGGGCCGCTGGTTCGGCCCGGCCCGAACGCCGGACCTTGGCTGCAGAACTGAGCGGAGCTGTCCCGGCGCAGACGCGGCGCCCTAGAGCTCGATCGCGGCCCGGGGGCGCGGTTCCCGGCGCCGGCGGCGGGGCGGGGGTTAGCTCGGCTCCCCGAGACAGGACGACGCGGGCCCGCGGGCGGGGCTGCCAGTGAGCTGCGCGGCTAGCTCTCCTCCGCGCCGAGGAGCACACCTGGCGGAGAAGCCTCCTCAGGACCCCAGGATGGGCCGGCGAAACGCGGACGCGGGCGCTCGCGTGGGGTGGTGGTTGGGGGTGCGGGTGCGGGTGGGGGTGGACGTGGAAGGTGAACTTGAGTAGCGGTAAGGAAAGCTCATACAGCCTTGTTCCCAGCCCTAAAAGCGCCCCTCGCGGCCCTTCGGCATCCTGTCGACTTCTAGCAGGGCTTGCGTCAAGTACAGCAGCGGTGTTGGAAAATGGTTGCAAATTCCAAGTGCAACCGGGTGGGCGAGAGGCTCGGAAGGGCATGCGTGAGTGAGCCCCCTCTGCCCAGCATGTCATTCTCCACAGCCCAGAGGACTGGTGCTTCAGACAAATGGGGCGCGGCCCACTGGGGAGCAGGGGCAGCCACGCTTCCCTCTCCACGAAAATCTGGATCCTTGAGAACACAATGTCCTCGTACGGGAGTGCAGAAACATCTTCCATGGCTTGGATCAGCACCGGCACAGACAGAGGCCTGGAGTGTTCCCCTTCCCCTCCCCAGGTTCCCGGCGTCTGGGAGCCGCCCGGGCGGTTCGCCTCAGGCTTCCCCGGCTGCAGAGCGCAGGCAGCTCCCAGAAATGCACTAATTGAGTCACAAACCACTGGCCGCCCGTAACAAAGCGAACCTTCTCGGCAGCTCAGCGCCCAATTTGTCCGTAGCACTTTTCTTCCGCAATTCAGAAGCATTATCTTGTTTTTAAAAGTATCGCGGCAGAAACATGGCAATTATCCTGGGCTCGGGTTACGCTAAATGGCTTTGGCTGAGAAATGGAAGAATACAAATGCCGCGAACGTGCCGATCAGCGTTCTGGCCGGCCTGGACAAGGGTAGAGAGGCGAGTGAGAAGATATCGGCCAGGGACAGGGAGGTACGGCGCAAGTTCCCACTCTTGGTTGATTCTCTCTCTAGGGCACCAACTAGAAATAAGTGTTGGCCTTTTATCCTTGAGAGTCTAGGGATTCTGAGCTATGATCTCCTTCAAGGATCGAGAGAGATAGGGTCAAATCCCGACAAGACAGGGCCAAGCTTCTGGCCTCGACTTGGATCGGGAACAGGTTGGGAGCTAAAGGCATGGCTGGGATAAGGAAGGGGAGAGGGTCCAGGGTCTGAGGGAGAGATGAGGACGAAACCAGTTCCTCTGCGAGACAACTACACTAAAAGTGGAGCGGGAGACTGACACTGGGAGAAGACACTATGAGAAAAGAAGAGCCGTCTTTGAGGACTGGGGAGTGGCGTTCACTTCTGAGCGAGGGACAGGCCTGGCCCGGGAGTCGTGGCGTACGCTAGAACTGGAGAGGCCCAGAGATCACGAGGCATCTCCACACCAAACAAAAAAACACAGAAAACCTCTAAGAATCTTCATCTCGGTCCACCAGGTGAGTTTGGGCCTGGAAAATGGGAAGAAAACAGAATAGCGAAAGGCATTCGGGTGCCGGTTCCAGGCACGCAGACGCCCGCCCCAGCTACCCAGCCTGCAGTGGCAGCCACGCTGTGCGCGTGTCTCTTTCCCCTTCTGCGCAAACCAGCCCCCACATCTTGAAGTAATCAGCAGCCGAGAAGGGATTCGTCCCCCTGGCATCTCAGGTTAAAGAAGGAGGTCCAGGAAAATGTGGTAGAGCCATTACAAGAAACCCGAGCCGCAGTCATCAGGGACTCCAATTGCCATCGCATTAGGATTGATTAGAGACCAGCAGTACCGTAATGACCCGGAAAGAGGGGCAGCCGGGGATTATTAATATCAGAATGTGGCGGGGAGGGATGGTGGGCGAAAGGAGGGAGGGGAGAGCAAAGTGGGGAAGAAGTTTTAAGTTACTAGGATTTATATGTAAGTGCCGGCTTACCTGAGGAAACCGGATAGTCAGTGAATCACGCAAACAATAAATCTAATTGCATCTAAAATTTCACAAAGCCTGATTAGAGGGAGGGGGGGAATCATCGTGAAAAATCAGTCTAAGATCTCGTTTTTATAAACACGCAGTTTTATACACTTATTGTAAAAATATAAGTGAAGAGATCAGGAGGAGTGGTGAATGTTCACTTCTTTACCAATGGGTCTCTACAAAAAAGATTTAGGGAGCCTATTTTTGAGTCATTTTGGGTCTTCTCTCAAGGGCTATAGGGCACTGGAGTGAGCATCTTCATAAAATCACCAGAGGAGTCATACACTAAATTTTAACTAAGACAGTGATACCTGGGTAGTGATTTTTGTTTTGTTTGAGACAGGAACAATCAGGATCTCTAAGAGACGTAGAGAAGAGAGTGGTTTGTCTCCTTCCTTGGACTATGAGCCAAAACAAATCAGCCCCTGATGGTCTGGACTGAAACGCAGCTCACTGGATAATTAACTCCATCTTTCCAGTCCACCCTAACTGTTTATTTAGTGTCACCCTGCATTACCATCACTAGCGCTTTCCTCTGAACAGGAGGAGCTGCAGGCTTTCACCTCCCAAAAGGAAATTCTTAGCTTAGACAGATGCAGTATTCAGGATGTACATTAGCTGACCAAAAAAAAAAAAAAAAATTGATTGGAAATTCCATGGATGATAAGGACTCTTGTCCTGAGGTAATATTAATAAAGCAAAGGAGGCAAGAGTGTCTTAAGGTCTTAAGAACAGATTCTTACAACACTCTCCTTCACTTTCCAGAAAGGTGTTTGGCATCAAATGTTGAGTGGTATCTTCTGACTCAAATCTCATGGCTGGCAAGTCTCTGGGCCTGAGCCTTCTCAGAGTGCAGCCTAAATCTGTGTTTTCCCTCAGGTGGCCAACCTACCTTCTTCAGTCCTCTATGAAATCCCCTATGGATTGACCACACCACTACTCAGTGTGGCTGGTCCTCACCACCTGAGCCCAATGCCCCTGCCAAGACTTTAGTGGCTACTCGCCCAGCACTGTCTGGGTGCTGGACATCAGCACAGCAGGCTCTGTGGGACCTCACAGCGCCTGGTCCTGGAAGCAGGCAGAGGCTTGAGGAAGGAAGAGGAAAGAAAAAGGAAAAGAGAGAAGAGAAAGAGAAATAGAGGGATCCAGAGAGAGAGGAGAGGGTGGTGTGTGTGTGAGAGAGAGAGAGAGAGAAAGACTCGCCCAGAAGAATGGGACAGTGAGAGAATGAAAGGGACAAGAGGCTGTGAGATGGAGATACGACAGAATAAAAGAATGAAGGAATGAGGGGTTCACACACAGAATGAATGAGCCTTCTCTTTCAGATTGAAAAAAGGATGAGGTAGAAGGAGACAAACCAGACCTGGACACACACATGGAAGAAGAGGATAACTTCTCCCAACACACACACACTCCAACACGGGCCCCGTCCAATCTGAGCTCCCTCGCGGCTGTGTGTCCTAGCCAGTCTGTCTCTCTCTTCTCTCCCTTTCCCGAACGCGGGACAATGTGGAGACTGTATTTTCAGGAGCCGCGCGGGGCGAAGGGGTTTTTAGCAGCAAGCAGGGCTCGCAGCCGGCTCTGTTTGTCCAGGTGTGGGCGGGGGCCGGCAGTCTCCCGCGTCTTGAGCCGTCCCAGTGTTTTCGCACCAATAAAGCGACAGGCTCTGCTCGCGCGCTTCCCACTTCTAGGAAAAAACTCCCTCCATGCGTACAGACATACATATATTAGAGAACAGACAAATCTTCATTGTTCAGAAATAAGCCAAGGAGGCCGCCCGACTCCCCCTGGCTCTGCCAAGCGAGGCTGGAAGGAAGGGAGGGAGAGAGGCGGGGGCCGTGCAGATCCGGTGTCACGTTGCAGATTCCCACTAAAGATAACGAAACGTGATCTATTTTTCAGAACAGCAAGTGGATGGGAAAGAACCTTGACAACACAAACCTCATTTACTAATGGACTGGTTTTGGGTTTCTCTTCTTCGGGTCCGCAAATCGCCCGGCCTGATCGGTCCTCACCAACCCCTACTCAGTGTGGCTGGTCCTCACCACCTGAGCCCAATGCCCTGCCAAGACTTTAGTGGCTACTCGCCCAGCACTGTCTGGGTGCTGGACATCAGCACAGCAGGCTCTGTGGGACCTCACAGCGCCTGGTCCTGGAAGCAGGCAGAGGCTTGAGGAAGGAAGAGGAAAGAAAAAGGAAAAGAGAGAAGAGAAAGAGAAATAGAGGGATCCAGAGAGAGAGGAGAGGGTGGTGTGTGTGTGAGAGAGAGAGAGAGAGAAAGACTCGCCCAGAAGAATGGGACAGTGAGAGAATGAAAGGGACAAGAGGCTGTGAGATGGAGATACGACAGAATAAAAGAATGAAGGAATGAGGGGTTCACACACAGAATGAATGAGCCTTCTCTTTCAGATTGAAAAAAGGATGAGGTAGAAGGAGACAAACCAGACCTGGACACACACATGGAAGAAGAGGATAACTTCTCCCAACACACACACACTCCAACACGGGCCCCGTCCAATCTGAGCTCCCTCGCGGCTGTGTGTCCTAGCCAGTCTGTCTCTCTCTTCTCTCCCTTTCCCGAACGCGGGACAATGTGGAGACTGTATTTTCAGGAGCCGCGCGGGGCGAAGGGGTTTTTAGCAGCAAGCAGGGCTCGCAGCCGGCTCTGTTTGTCCAGGTGTGGGCGGGGGCCGGCAGTCTCCCGCGTCTTGAGCCGTCCCAGTGTTTTCGCACCAATAAAGCGACAGGCTCTGCTCGCGCGCTTCCCACTTCTAGGAAAAAACTCCCTCCATGCGTACAGACATACATATATTAGAGAACAGACAAATCTTCATTGTTCAGAAATAAGCCAAGGAGGCCGCCCGACTCCCCCTGGCTCTGCCAAGCGAGGCTGGAAGGAAGGGAGGGAGAGAGGCGGGGGCCGTGCAGATCCGGTGTCACGTTGCAGATTCCCACTAAAGATAACGAAACGTGATCTATTTTTCAGAACAGCAAGTGGATGGGAAAGAACCTTGACAACACAAACCTCATTTACTAATGGACTGGTTTTGGGTTTCTCTTCTTCGGGTCCGCAAATCGCCCGGCCTGAGCCCTCGGCCTATTCAGAGCTCGCGTGGAGCAGTGTCCCCCAGGAGGCAGGTGGTCGGCCGCTCGGCGCCGCATTGCCCCCGGAGCCTGGCATCCGGAGGGTCGAGGGCACCTGGAGTTTCCGACCAAGTAGAAGAAAAAGTGAACGCTGTCACTTCAGCCAGGATTTAGGGAATCTCTTCACTGCCCCAGAGCGACGACGCTAATTTATTGAAGAAACGTCTTCCGAAGCCCGTCCCTTCCAAATGTGGGTAGGTAGAGTAGAATCTTCGCTGTCCTTCTTGATGGCGAAAGAATTCCAAGAAAGCGGGCCGGGAGCGCCCAAGCAGCTCGATCCAAGCTAGAAGGAAAACAAGTGGGTCTCAGCCAGAGGTTTTTGAACCAAAGCCTTGTGTCAACCCGACCGAGAAACCCCAACACCAGCTGATGCCTCCGCATCGACCTTTCCATAGACCAGTTGTGTGCACCCGGCGGTTACTCTTCTGCAAGGAGAGCAGAAGCCTGGCGTGGGGAGCCCCTTCCCAGCCGTGTTTGCCCTGGGGACCCGCGAAGCTGCGAGGGCAGCAGCTAGTGCTGCTCGTTGCCTTTAAATCTCCGACGCATCTCTGTTTTCTTGTGATTTGCATTGACAGCAAAAGGTTTTAAGTTACTAGAACAACTCAAACCTTTCTGTGTGCGATTTAAAATGGATCATTTGGTTTATGTGGTTTGTAAATTCATGTCATTTTACCTCTTTTAGTGGTTTTCAGTGAAAGGTTCCATTTTGAGAAACCTTATATATCCGAGCCAATAATTAACATTTATAAAAATTGGTTTCCCTTCTAGGAAAAACTCCCTCCATGCGTACAGACATACATATATTAGAGAACAGACAAATCTTCATTGTTCAGAAATAAGCCAAGGAGGCCGCCCGACTCCCCCTGGCTCTGCCAAGCGAGGCTGGAAGGAAGGGAGGGAGAGAGGCGGGGGCCGTGCAGATCCGGTGTCACGTTGCAGATTCCCACTAAAGATAACGAAACGTGATCTATTTTTCAGAACAGCAAGTGGATGGGAAAGAACCTTGACAACACAAACCTCATTTACTAATGGACTGGTTTTGGGTTTCTCTTCTTCGGGTCCGCAAATCGCCCGGCCTGAGCCCTCGGCCTATTCAGAGCTCGCGTGGAGCAGTGTCCCCCAGGAGGCAGGTGGTCGGCCGCTCGGCGCCGCATTGCCCCCGGAGCCTGGCATCCGGAGGGTCGAGGGCACCTGGAGTTTCCGACCAAGTAGAAGAAAAAGTGAACGCTGTCACTTCAGCCAGGATTTAGGGAATCTCTTCACTGCCCCAGAGCGACGACGCTAATTTATTGAAGAAACGTCTTCCGAAGCCCGTCCCTTCCAAATGTGGGTAGGTAGAGTAGAATCTTCGCTGTCCTTCTTGATGGCGAAAGAATTCCAAGAAAGCGGGCCGGGAGCGCCCAAGCAGCTCGATCCAAGCTAGAAGGAAAACAAGTGGGTCTCAGCCAGAGGTTTTTGAACCAAAGCCTTGTGTCAACCCGACCGAGAAACCCCAACACCAGCTGATGCCTCCGCATCGACCTTTCCATAGACCAGTTGTGTGCACCCGGCGGTTACTCTTCTGCAAGGAGAGCAGAAGCCTGGCGTGGGAGCCCCTTCCCAGCCGTGTTTGCCCTGGGGACCCGCGAAGCTGCGAGGGCAGCAGCTAGTGCTGCTCGTTGCCTTTAAATCTCCGACGCATCTCTGTTTTCTTGTGATTTGCATTGACAGCAAAAGGTTTTAAGTTACTAGAACAACTCAAACCTTTCTGTGTGCGATTTAAAATGGATCATTTGGTTTATGTGGTTTGTAAATTCATGTCATTTTACCTCTTTTAGTGGTTTTCAGTGAAAGGTTCCATTTTGAGAAACCTTATATATCCGAGCCAATAATTAACATTTATAAAAATTGGTTTCCCTTAGCGAGGGATCGAAATAGCAGGTAGGCTGGTTGGTACAAAGCGAATAGCACTTTTCCTTTCTAGTCGTGCGTTGTCTCCTGGATTGAACGCTAGGAGAAAGGCTGACGGCCCGGGCGTGCGCTCCAAAGACGAGCACCGCATCTCATCAACCCCGGTGCCCGCAGTCGCGGCACCCGCACGGTCATCTTTCCAGTTGTCTACACCGTCGAGTGCGTCTTGATTCCTTTTGAAGAGAGATGAAAAGAAGTGGGCAGGGAGGTCTAGAGGAAACCGGTTGGGTATGGAGGGGGGTAAGGTGATGGTCATATTGGTGTCTAATTGTCATCTCTCTGCTCCCTGTAAATCTTTACCGGCCCTTATTTGTCCAAGCTGTGCCTCATTTCCTTATACAAAATTGTTAATTACAAAGTACATTCCATACTCAACTTACCCTTTGTCTTTTAAGAGATATGGTTGTACTTACAGATTCCCCTTCCTCCTCCCCTCCAACACACACACACACACACACACACACACACACAGAGTAATTCCTCCTCCCCCTGCCCCCAATACACACACATTGTAATTCTGCACACTTGCTCCAGACTTTAGGGTATTAACTGATTTTTTAGAGCCGAGTTTAAGTCTCCGTTACCATCCACACACAGCTGCCATGTCAATACGAGCTGTTCCAAGCAGACATTCCTTCTGGCAGGACAGTGCAGCTCCTCAAGACTTCATCTGAAACATCATGGGCACTAAAATAAGACCATGAGGGAAAATTACCAGACACATGGGCTCAGCTTTGCCAAGTTTCCAGTTTAGAAAGTAAGTCATTGGGCGCACCATGTGGTAGGGGCTCTTTTGACATAATATGCACCCATTAAATGCATTTAAAGATAATCCTGAACATAATGAAATACAGCATTTGTTTCCAAGGTCTAATTGCCTGGAATACTGAATGGTGTCAAAGATGGAAAAAGCTTGGTTTGGGAGTTCAGCGAAGAAGCAGCTTCAGGACTCCTCAGAGTCTCCAGAGAGAACAGATCTGCAGTGGAAATGCTTCACAAGTTTAAGATGTGCATTGGAATGGGTGCCTTGTTTTAAAACCATATAAATAATACAAGGGGAAACCCACACAGAGTTTCTCCCTCTTCCACTCCTACTTATGTCTCAATATGTAAATAGTTTTGTGATGCTATGCTCAGACTGAAAAATGAAGAAGACAAGCAAATATAAAGACAGCGTTGTCTCCTGGATTGAACGCTAGGAGAAAGGCTGACGGCCCGGGCGTGCGCTCCAAAGACGAGCACCGCATCTCATCAACCCCGGTGCCCGCAGTCGCGGCACCCGCACGGTCATCTTTCCAGTTGTCTACACCGTCGAGTGCGTCTTGATTCCTTTTGAAGAGAGATGAAAAGAAGTGGGCAGGGAGGTCTAGAGGAAACCGGTTGGGTATGGAGGGGGGTAAGGTGATGGTCATATTGGTGTCTAATTGTCATCTCTCTGCTCCCTGTAAATCTTTACCGGCCCTTATTTGTCCAAGCTGTGCCTCATTTCCTTATACAAAATTGTTAATTACAAAGTACATTCCATACTCAACTTACCCTTTGTCTTTTAAGAGATATGGTTGTACTTACAGATTCCCCTTCCTCCTCCCCTCCAACACACACACACACACACACACACACACACACAGAGTAATTCCTCCTCCCCCTGCCCCCAATACACACACATTGTAATTCTGCACACTTGCTCCAGACTTTAGGGTATTAACTGATTTTTTAGAGCCGAGTTTAAGTCTCCGTTACCATCCACACACAGCTGCCATGTCAATACGAGCTGTTCCAAGCAGACATTCCTTCTGGCAGGACAGTGCAGCTCCTCAAGACTTCATCTGAAACATCATGGGCACTAAAATAAGACCATGAGGGAAAATTACCAGACACATGGGCTCAGCTTTGCCAAGTTTCCAGTTTAGAAAGTAAGTCATTGGGCGCACCATGTGGTAGGGGCTCTTTTGACATAATATGCACCCATTAAATGCATTTAAAGATAATCCTGAACATAATGAAATACAGCATTTGTTTCCAAGGTCTAATTGCCTGGAATACTGAATGGTGTCAAAGATGGAAAAAGCTTGGTTTGGGAGTTCAGCGAAGAAGCAGCTTCAGGACTCCTCAGAGTCTCCAGAGAGAACAGATCTGCAGTGGAAATGCTTCACAAGTTTAAGATGTGCATTGGAATGGGTGCCTTGTTTTAAAACCATATAAATAATACAAGGGGAAACCCACACAGAGTTTCTCCCTCTTCCACTCCTACTTATGTCTCAATATGTAAATAGTTTTGTGATGCTATGCTCAGACTGATGGAATCAAAACATATTTGAAGAAGACAAGCAAATATAAAGAACCTAGAGTTGGTTCCTCGCATTCACTAAGAGGACACATTTAAATCAAAAGCGTTTTTGCAGTGTACTTTAAATTCTGTTTTGAACTTATCTAATCAGAGATAAGTATAGTCATAAAGTCACTCTCCTTCCACAGTTTGGCTCCCCTTATCTCCATCCATTGTTCTTATCTCCTGCCAGTCTCTGCTACTGACAATAGATTATCTCTATTTAGAGATGCTAATTGTTTTCAAAATCTTCTTAATAATTGCTTTGGAACAAGGTGTGCAAATGAGGCTTAAGATAATTACAGCTCCATTAGTTTGTGTAGTTTTACGAAGCATTCTCCACACATACACAAAATAACAGATGATGGGATTGAAATTGCAAGACATCATTTACTGCTGGCAGTAAAATAGGCCAGCATTGCGATCACACACACACACACACACACACACACACACACACTCCTCTTTATTTAATCTTCTTGGAGCTGCTGTCGTCCTCTGTTTGAGGGCACTGTCCCTCTCAGAACAGGGCAAGATTATGTTACAACTGGACGGCTATTGGAGCCGGACACAGTTTCATTTAATTTACACCCCAACCAGCACCTTTCGTGCGAGGTTCCCAAAGCATTTTTGCTAATAGCAAGTAAAGCTTCTCAGCATTCCTCAGTAGCAGAGGTGGCCTTAGAAAACGCAACCACACTAGGGAAACCGTAATGCTTTGCCATTTAGAAATAAGCATTGCGCACCATGTGGTAGGCTCTTGACATAATATGCACCCATTAAATGCATTTAAAGATAATCCTGAACATAATGAAATACAGCATTTGTTTCCAAGGTCTAATTGCCTGGAATACTGAATGGTGTCAAAGATGGAAAAAGCTTGGTTTGGGAGTTCAGCGAAGAAGCAGCTTCAGGACTCCTCAGAGTCTCCAGAGAGAACAGATCTGCAGTGGAAATGCTTCACAAGTTTAAGATGTGCATTGGAATGGGTGCCTTGTTTTAAAACCATATAAATAATACAAGGGGAAACCCACACAGAGTTTCTCCCTCTTCCACTCCTACTTATGTCTCAATATGTAAATAGTTTTGTGATGCTATGCTCAGACTGATGGAATCAAAACATATTTGAAGAAGACAAGCAAATATAAAGAACCTAGAGTTGGTTCCTCGCATTCACTAAGAGGACACATTTAAATCAAAAGCGTTTTTGCAGTGTACTTTAAATTCTGTTTTGAACTTATCTAATCAGAGATAAGTATAGTCATAAAGTCACTCTCCTTCCACAGTTTGGCTCCCCTTATCTCCATCCATTGTTCTTATCTCCTGCCAGTCTCTGCTACTGACAATAGATTATCTCTATTTAGAGATGCTAATTGTTTTCAAAATCTTCTTAATAATTGCTTTGGAACAAGGTGTGCAAATGAGGCTTAAGATAATTACAGCTCCATTAGTTTGTGTAGTTTTACGAAGCATTCTCCACACATACACAAAATAACAGATGATGGGATTGAAATTGCAAGACATCATTTACTGCTGGCAGTAAAATAGGCCAGCATTGCGATCACACACACACACACACACACACACACACACACACACTCCTCTTTATTTAATCTTCTTGGAGCTGCTGTCGTCCTCTGTTTGAGGGCACTGTCCCTCTCAGAACAGGGCAAGATTATGTTACAACTGGACGGCTATTGGAGCCGGACACAGTTTCATTTAATTTACACCCCAACCAGCACCTTTCGTGCGAGGTTCCCAAAGCATTTTTGCTAATAGCAAGTAAAGCTTCTCAGCATTCCTCAGTAGCAGAGGTGGCCTTAGAAAACGCAACCACACAGATAGGGAAACCGAATCCCAAAGCCTGCCTGACGACTTAAATCATGGAACATTAAAAATACCGGATCACAAATGAAACTTTGGAGTCTCTATTTGCTCAGCAACTATGCTGTACACAGCTCTTCGCCTGGTCCCAAATAGTCGCGGCCTTTTGAGAATGGGGGAAGCGCTATACAACTGGGAGTATTTGTGCGCTTTGGAGGGAAGGTGGGGGCAGGAGAGAAGAGAGGAAGCTATTAGGTTTGGCTCCTGCAGCTGAAGCCAGCAGGGAGAGAAGCCATTCTTCCAGTGGAGGCAGCCCGGGGCACTGGTCTACTCTTGTATTATTTATCGCGTTCCATAAGCTATTCATCAATCCATTACTTATTCATTCCAACATTAAGGTAATTAAATATGAGCTCACCGGGAAAAGGCAAGTCTGCAAGGGACAGGGACAGAGGCACGGAGGGAGAGGAGGGGACTTAGAAGGTCTGGAGCCATTGATTTGTGCAGAGATGTGCGCGCCTGCCCTTAGGTGACACAGCAGAGGGGGCTCACGTTGCAATGTCCTGACGCGATCACCCACTCCCACCGCCCCCTGTACTCGGGAAGCACCTCTCCCTTCCTCCTCCCCACCTCGCTTCCCACCATTCGTGGTCCCTCTCCTCCACCACTCCCAATCCCCCGGCTGCACTGCCTCGCCCTCCCAGCGCGGGGCGGCGTGGCCTCGCGGCCCGGACCGGCTGCCAGCGGGCTGGCCAGCCCCGGATAGGCGCTGCCCGCAGCCAATCAGCGAGCCGAGGCCGCTGCGCGCTTTAAGGCAGCTGCAGGGAGAACAGAAACCAAGTTCCCCGGCAACGAGCAGCATCCACCCGGCCGGAGGCCGGAGCCAGCGAGGCCCGAAAAGCTGCAGAGTGAGTCGGCCGTTCCTTTTCCAGCGCGCGTCCTACTCTAGCTCCACTTACTCGGCCGCTCGTCCTCAAGGTTCGACTCGCTATTTCACCTTCGCAAAGTCTAGGGAGGGGGTTAAGAGCAGCCGCGCCCCCCTCCCTGAAGCTGCCTCCCCCTGCTTTTTCGTCTTTGCTCCCTGCCGCGTGCGCCCGGGCAGTGCGCCCCGGCAGGCCCCAGCCATGTCGATGCTGCCATCGTTCGGCTTCACACAGGAGCAAGTGGCCTGCGTGTGCGAGGTTCTGCAGCAAGGCGGGAACCTGGAGCGCCTGGGCAGGTTCCTGTGGTCGCTGCCCGCCTGCGACCACCTGCACAAGAATGAAAGCGTGCTCAAGGCCAAGGCCGTGGTGGCCTTCCACCGCGGCAACTTCCGCGAGCTCTACAAGATCTTGGAGAGCCACCAGTTCTCGCCTCATAACCACCCGAAGCTGCAGCAGCTGTGGCTGAAGGCGCACTACGTGGAAGCCGAGAAGTTGCGCGGCCGGCCCCTGGGCGCGGTGGGTAAATATCGGGTGCGCCGAAAATTCCCGTTGCCACGCACCATCTGGGACGGCGAAGAGACCAGCTACTGCTTCAAGGAGAAGTCGCGAGGCGTGCTGCGGGAGTGGTACGCGCACAACCCCTACCCCTCGCCGCGTGAGAAACGGGAGCTGGCCGAGGCCACCGGCCTCACCACCACCCAGGTCAGCAACTGGTTTAAGAACCGGAGGCAAAGAGACCGGGCCGCCGAGGCCAAGGAAAGGTACGCGGCGTGGTCCCGCTGATCGGGCGTCCCCGGGAAGCCTTCTTTCCCCCTCCGCCTCTTTCCGCCCCCGCAGGCACCCAGCCGCTGCGCTCACCCGGCGGGCCCGAGCCGCTCCGCGGGGCGGCACCCAGGCCTCCGCGGCCCTGCGGCGAAAGTTCATGAACTCTGAGATCGCTCGCCTGGGATGGGGTGGGGGTGGGGGGCTCATCTGATTCGAGCGTCCGCGCGTGGGTTTCCTGGGATGTGAGTGTCGGGAAACGTTGGCACTAGGTTTGTTTTTCATGCCTCCTTGGCTGACTAGGGGAGAGGAGTGGCGGGTGCAGAGTGAGTTTCTAGATCAGCTAGAAGGGACGTGTTGATTGGTACCGCGAGGAAAGGGGTTCAGTGAGGGCTGAGGATCTCTCCTCTTGCACCCGGGAAGGGTGGGAGCTGGCCTGAAACTTCTGTTCAGTTTCCACTCCCGCCCCGTCCGTTAGCCGCTCTTCCCTTGGTAGTCTTTTGGATGAGAGGTCGCTTCATTCCGCACTAACAGTACAAAGGGATGAGTCTTTCAAAGGAAATCCACAGAAAAGAGCGCTTTGGGAGAGTTGGCGCTCCACTGACTCCCGGCGCCCCAAGCCCAGAAAGGATTGCTCCTCGTCGGCCTGCGACCAGGGCACCCCCCGGGGAAGAAATGAAAGTCTCAAGCCAAGGCCGTGGTGGCCTTCCACCGCGGCAACTTCCGCGAGCTCTACAAGATCTTGGAGAGCCACCAGTTCTCGCCTCATAACCACCCGAAGCTGCAGCAGCTGTGGCTGAAGGCGCACTACGTGGAAGCCGAGAAGTTGCGCGGCCGGCCCCTGGGCGCGGTGGGTAAATATCGGGTGCGCCGAAAATTCCCGTTGCCACGCACCATCTGGGACGGCGAAGAGACCAGCTACTGCTTCAAGGAGAAGTCGCGAGGCGTGCTGCGGGAGTGGTACGCGCACAACCCCTACCCCTCGCCGCGTGAGAAACGGGAGCTGGCCGAGGCCACCGGCCTCACCACCACCCAGGTCAGCAACTGGTTTAAGAACCGGAGGCAAAGAGACCGGGCCGCCGAGGCCAAGGAAAGGTACGCGGCGTGGTCCCGCTGATCGGGCGTCCCCGGGAAGCCTTCTTTCCCCCTCCGCCTCTTTCCGCCCCCGCAGGCACCCAGCCGCTGCGCTCACCCGGCGGGCCCGAGCCGCTCCGCGGGGCGGCACCCAGGCCTCCGCGGCCCTGCGGCGAAAGTTCATGAACTCTGAGATCGCTCGCCTGGGATGGGGTGGGGGTGGGGGGCTCATCTGATTCGAGCGTCCGCGCGTGGGTTTCCTGGGATGTGAGTGTCGGGAAACGTTGGCACTAGGTTTGTTTTTCATGCCTCCTTGGCTGACTAGGGGAGAGGAGTGGCGGGTGCAGAGTGAGTTTCTAGATCAGCTAGAAGGGACGTGTTGATTGGTACCGCGAGGAAAGGGGTTCAGTGAGGGCTGAGGATCTCTCCTCTTGCACCCGGGAAGGGTGGGAGCTGGCCTGAAACTTCTGTTCAGTTTCCACTCCCGCCCCGTCCGTTAGCCGCTCTTCCCTTGGTAGTCTTTTGGATGAGAGGTCGCTTCATTCCGCACTAACAGTACAAAGGGATGAGTCTTTCAAAGGAAATCCACAGAAAAGAGCGCTTTGGGAGAGTTGGCGCTCCACTGACTCCCCGGCGCCCCAAGCCCAGAAAGGATTGCTCCTCGTCGGCTTCCTGTCGCGCGGCCGGGCGCCGCGGCGGGTCTGTCCCGCGGTCCGCGCCGCTCAGCCGGGCGAGGAAGGGGTCTCCCGGTGCAGACTTCTCTCACCCCCAGAGCCCGGAAGGCAATATTTTATCAACCTGTCTCTGCCTCTGCCCTCCTCGCGCCAACACCCCCGGCCGCCTGGCCCGGCTCCACTCTTTTGCTGAGTTACCGACCGAGATTCGGAAGAGCCTAGGGGAGGCGGCGGCGGCCGGAGGGAGTGCTCCGGGGAGCCGGGCGGTTTGGGGGACGCCTGGGCGCCCGAGTCGACTGAGTCTCTTTTGTTCGCTTTGGAGCCTGGGGGCCGAAGAAGTGGCCGCCTTGTTTCTCTCGGGATGGAAAAGCAGTCTGGAGAAATTCAGCTGAAATGGGCTTTGGGGAGAGAGAGACTGCGACAGATGGGGAGTTAGGGAGACAAGCGGCTCCGGGGTGGGGAACCTTCTGAAGGCAGAAGCGCGAGGGCTGCGAGACCTTGGCCTTTACCCGCACTGAGCGCCCAGGCTGACACCCCGAACGTCACACCGGCTCCGGCGGAGTCCCGAAGGTCCCCTGCCGGGAAAGGGTGCTCCGGTGTCGATGTGCGCAGGGACTTAGAGAGTGCCATGAGGGACTGAGTTTTGAGCCAGCAACACCGGGACAGGGGCAGTTACAGCTTCAGTTAGACGTCTGTTACAAAAAGGCCGTCCTTTCAGCCAGGCCCGAGGGCCGACTCCCTGATGACATCGGAGAGACTGGCTGCGCTCCCTGTGTTTACTCAGGTCACTGGGCCGCTCTGGACACCACTTCCCATGACCTGTGCTGTGTCTCTGAAACCACAACCTCCGGGCAGGGGCAGGGAAACTCGACGGTTAATGGTTTCCTCAGATGGGAACAGGACAATTGACTCGATTCACCACCGAACATCTGTGCATTGGGCGCTGTTTGACTCCCACCGCGCCCCCATCGTTTTCTTCATCACCGGCAACCGTTTGGTGAAAGATTTTCCAATTTCGTTTCTTCATTCCGCACTAACAGTACAAAGGGATGAGTCTTTCAAAGGAAATCCACAGAAAAGAGCGCTTTGGGAGAGTTGGCGCTCCACTGACTCCCCGGCGCCCCAAGCCCAGAAAGGATTGCTCCTCGTCGGCTTCCTGTCGCGCGGCCGGGCGCCGCGGCGGGTCTGTCCCGCGGTCCGCGCCGCTCAGCCGGGCGAGGAAGGGGTCTCCCGGTGCAGACTTCTCTCACCCCCAGAGCCCGGAAGGCAATATTTTATCAACCTGTCTCTGCCTCTGCCCTCCTCGCGCCAACACCCCCGGCCGCCTGGCCCGGCTCCACTCTTTTGCTGAGTTACCGACCGAGATTCGGAAGAGCCTAGGGGAGGCGGCGGCGGCCGGAGGGAGTGCTCCGGGGAGCCGGGCGGTTTGGGGGACGCCTGGGCGCCCGAGTCGACTGAGTCTCTTTTGTTCGCTTTGGAGCCTGGGGGCCGAAGAAGTGGCCGCCTTGTTTCTCTCGGGATGGAAAAGCAGTCTGGAGAAATTCAGCTGAAATGGGCTTTGGGGAGAGAGAGACTGCGACAGATGGGGAGTTAGGGAGACAAGCGGCTCCGGGGTGGGGAACCTTCTGAAGGCAGAAGCGCGAGGGCTGCGAGACCTTGGCCTTTACCCGCACTGAGCGCCCAGGCTGACACCCCGAACGTCACACCGGCTCCGGCGGAGTCCCGAAGGTCCCCTGCCGGGAAAGGGTGCTCCGGTGTCGATGTGCGCAGGGACTTAGAGAGTGCCATGAGGGACTGAGTTTTGAGCCAGCAACACCGGGACAGGGGCAGTTACAGCTTCAGTTAGACGTCTGTTACAAAAAGGCCGTCCTTTCAGCCAGGCCCGAGGGCCGACTCCCTGATGACATCGGAGAGACTGGCTGCGCTCCCTGTGTTTACTCAGGTCACTGGGCCGCTCTGGACACCACTTCCCATGACCTGTGCTGTGTCTCTGAAACCACAACCTCCGGGCAGGGGCAGGGAAACTCGACGGTTAATGGTTTCCTCAGATGGGAACAGGACAATTGACTCGATTCACCACCGAACATCTGTGCATTGGGCGCTGTTTGACTCCCACCGCGCCCCCATCGTTTTCTTCATCACCGGCAACCGTTTGGTGAAAGATTTTCCAATTTCGTTTCTTCTAAATGTGGTACTCCTTGATAGATATTCTAAAACAACGGTGTGAACAAAATTTTAAACATAACTTTTGGGTGTTTCAAGTAAACCCTACTGATCTGGCTTTCTAAACTCTAGGAGAGGAAAGGACCCGACTTGGCATTTCTCAAGTCTCTTTGGCCTCCCCTCTTCCCCCAGGACCCTGCGGGGTGGGTGAGAGGGCAGAGCTTCTCCTTTTGGGTCGATGACTGATTGCACAATGGCCCTTTCCTTGTTCCAGCTCCCCTCCCTCCCACCTCACACCTTTTTAAACGTTTTTTTTTTTTTTTAACCATATGGTGTTGTCCTCTGTTTCTTAGGGAGAACACCGAAAACAATAACTCCTCCTCCAACAAGCAGAATCAACTCTCTCCTCTGGAAGGGGGCAAGCCGCTCATGTCCAGTTCAGAAGAAGAATTCTCACCTCCCCAAAGTCCAGACCAGAACTCCGTCCTTCTGCTGCAGGGCAATATGGGCCACACCAGAAGCTCAAACTATTCTCTCCCGGGTTTAACGGCCTCGCAGTCAGCCCACAGCCTGCAAGCCCACCAGCATCAGCTCCAGGACTCCCTGCTGGGCCCCCTCACCTCCAGTCTGGTGGACTTGGGGTCCTAAGAAGGGAGGGACCAGGGCCTCGAATCAGCAACAAGGGACTCTTGTAAATAGAAATCAGGAACATTTTTGCAGCTTGTTTCTGGGATTCTTTGCGCATAAAGGAATGGTGGACTTGCACAAATATCTTTTTAAAAATCAAAACCAACAGTGATCTCAAACGTAGTGCCCTCTTCTCTCCAATACTTTCCACTTTCTACATTTCCTCCTCCCAGTGTGGTGATCAAGGGGGAAAAAAAAAAAACCCAAACAAACAAAAACATCCAGTTACCCGGTCTTGGTTCTGGGCAACCCATATGTTCCTGCTTCAATAGCCTTTCTTTTTATTTTCTTTTTCTTCAGTGAGTGGGAATTGCAGATCAACTGGATTTTAATTGTTTCATTTTAATTTATTTATGGAAAATGTTTCAAGAAGAGTGAAAGGAAATGAAAATGAGAGAGAGAGGGGAGTCAAAACAGTGAATAGATCCTCCAGCCTGAGAGGAACGGGTAGCATTCTTAAGGTGAATAGGAAAAATATGATCTTATACCTTTTTTGGTGGGGAAAATTAAGTTTACATTTTTCATATTTAGTGTTAAACAATTTTATTTAGATTAAAATGAAAGAACAGTATTAGGGGGAAAAAAACAAGTGCCTATATGTCTTAATGCTCTCCATGTGAGGCAGTTAGAAATAGAAGTGACCATTAGTAATACAACTATTTTTGTCAAATTTAGTGGGGTTTTTTTGGGTTGTTGTTTGTTTTCTTGGGTTTTTTATGGCAAACTTTAAAAAATGTACCAATGTGAAGAAACACTTTCCTGAATGCCATTACTTCTCATGCCCTTAAAGCTCTCGTATCTGTAGCCTACTTCTGTGAAGGGTTTCTCCTGTTCCTAGTTTCTAGCTTGCAAAAATACGTAACAAATCTGGCAACCTGGTATTTGTTACTAAAACAGCATGTGTTTGCAGGTTTCTTTTCTATTGTACGTAAACCAGTCTAAATTAAAACTTAGTAGAACACCAGGAGTACTGATTCTGTTTCTGAAAGGTGAGTTGTGTATTGCTGTCATTGGGGCCCCCTTTTTTTAACGAATAGCTTTTTAAAATTGTTTTGCTTTCTTACTTAATGGTAGTTATGAATTACAGGGTGCTTTGAAGGCCATCTCCTGAACGAAGAGTGGTGACTGAGTTAACTATATGATAGAGAAAGAGCAAATTCAGCTTTGGGATATTTATTTATTTTTTAAATTATTATTATTATTTAGATATGCAGCAGCTTTGTTTACCACTAGTTCTTCTCCACAGAATTCGTATGGTAGCTTTTTTGTATTATTAACAAATTTATGACAAGACTGTGAAAGTAATTTATCTGCTTGGGGGAAAAAAGGGAACTCATACAAGGATAGCAACATTGTGAATTAATCTGTACAAATAGAAAGCAGACCAGCAGGACAGAAGCTCTTTGCAGTGCTGCCAGACAGTGTCCAGAAAAAAAATCCCAGTAATCATGTAGGCTCCATATTATTTTTGCCTGGGGCAAAAATGATGTATCTTTGTATTTAGCTTTTAAAATTAGTGAAACAAATGCCATTATTTATTAAAATTCTACTCAGGATAACAGGACTGGCTTGCTTCTTTTGCTTTGTAAAATATTACTCCCCAGAGGAAGTCTATTTATTTTATGACATGACAGCTTCATAATTTTGATTTTTCTCCATCGGTATCACCATTAATTTATTAATTTCTTTCTTATGCTTTCCTATCTTTCCTGTCCTGTTCCAGAAGTGGGGCTAGGAGTATCCAGACCTTCTTATTATAATTTTTTCTTTTAATGCCAAATGACTTTGACTGAGTTCCAGGGAGAAAGGGTCACTGTACTTAACTGTAGTCACTTTTACTTATAAAGTCATTTTTCCCCTCAGTGATGGACAGATGTTCACACAGCTGCTCAGAGACCATCCTTTGGATTGGGAGCTCAGAGTCCCAATCTCCCTTGTTAGTGTTTTGGATCATTAAGTTGGTGTTTATTTAAGTCACTAGGGTGTTTATTCTCCATGTCTTGGGCCACGGAGAAATGCCACCCTCTGCAGGAGGGGCTCTCACTGGGGATCGCCTCACATTCTTCACATTCACTCCCCAAAACAAACACCCTGCACAAAGATAGCTTTCAATGACCCTGACAGGCTTCAAAGGACACCGCGGAAATCTCCCTGGAAAATAGGAAGGGCCAATTACTTTAATTTCTTACATGCCCTCTCTTCCTACTCCGATGACTACCCCCCACTCTTCCAGCTCTGTTTAGCATAATTTTAGACTTGTGGAAGTTCTGTCTCCCTGGGTGCCTCGGCCCACTTCCTGCTGCCTTGGTTGGTGAATCTTGGAAATGTTTGCAGATCTGGTAAGGAGCAGAGCGGGCCAGTCCTGTAAAAGCCCCTGTGATTACTGCTTGTAAACTCGTTAAAAGGACAATTTTCTGTCACAGTCATAAACTCTTTGTAAAATCCCTGGCATTCGATCCAGAGTGCACATATTCCAGATGTGTTTAATAAGAAATTGCACAGTGTGCCTCCCTCACCACCCTCTCAGTGTGGCTAAACCAGGGACAGGCAGGAGGAGGCGAGAAAGCTGGATATTGCTTTGAGTTTTCTTGGAATCATTTTAGAGCAATCATAGGGGGGAACTAACCATATTTTTTTTTCCCTCGAGGAAATCTTCAAGGACCAGCTGTCAAGGGACCTCCAATTTACCTTTTCGGCTTCGCAATTTAACTGAATCAAAAGCCACTTTGATTTCTTCTTTACAGATTTCGTAAGGCGAGCCAAACGTGATGAACAATGGCTTATAGATAGTTTTTAGTCTCAAACCTTACAGAACTTTACCAAGTAAAATAGAATCATATGCTAGGGCGATTTTAAAATTGTTGATGTTTAAAATCTGAACACAGGATTCTTGGGGTCCCCACTTCCTCTTCGCCTTGACCTCCGGGCTGAGAACTAAGCTTCTTTAAATACTCGGGAGGCCAAAGGACTTGGTCGGAGATTTTTGAATTTTGGCTTAGCAGACAGAGAGACACAAGAGTCCCCAAAGCCCCAAGAGCCACAGCAGAGAGACAGACTCCACTGGGGCCGGGAACTCTCCTTCAGGCAAAGACAGTTTGGTCCAAGATGAAGCAGAAGCTTCCAGAAAGAGGCAGTGCCCGGCGCAGTGACTCTTGTGCCTCCTCTCTGCCCCGCACTCTGAGGGCCAGCCTGGCACCTGGCACTGACCCCGCACCGACCTTCTCTTCTCTGCGGCCGCGCCTACAGCTGCGGCCGGAGGGGCTTCCCTCTTAGTGCCTCCCCCGCCTGGAGATCTTTGCTCAAGTCTGCAGGCAGAACTCCAGGTTAGGGAGCCAGAGGCTTCCGTTCTGCGCGTCTCGGGCCGCAATAAACTCCGGGAGTTTCTCCTGCCACCCGCAGACTCAGGAGGCTGCTCCTGCTCCTCTGCCCTCCCGAGGCGCGGGAGGTCAAGGCGCCGCCGCTCTCACCCCCAGACCCAGGCGGGGACCCCTCCCCTCTTCACGGAGAATCTCGCACATCCTGGGAGTCACAGCGCAGGGCAGCTCCAGGCGCGGGGCCTGGCGGCGCGGCCAGCAGAGCCCCGGAGAGCAGGGGCTGCCTGGCCGGCCTCGATGGTCCAGACCGTGGAGGAGGCCGCGGCCTGAGCTTTGGCGGACAACGCGGCTGCCGTGGCCTTGGGCACCGCGGTGCCACCTCCTAAGCCCTAGCTGGGACTCGCTCTTTGAGTCAAGGAGCTAAATTCCTGGCGAGGCACGTGAGCCGCGCGGAGGGCACTACTGCGTGGTTGGACCAGGCCGGGTGATCGCGGGAGGAAGCGGTCTTGGCCACTCGTGGCTCCCAGGCGGGGCGGCAGGTGGGAGCACTTAGGTTCTCAGAGGCCAGGATAGCCGGCACCTGCCCCAGAGCCTGTTCTGGAGGCGGCCTAAGCCCCGCCGCTCTTCCCGTGTCAGGCATGGCCTGCTTTCTTTGCCTCCTGCGTCCTGGGTCTTGGCTCACAGACCTGGGCTCATCCCCTGCACGTTCGGAGGAGAGGTGCGAACCCCAGAGGGCGCCCCTTCGATAGCCGAGGAGAGTAACCCGGTTTCTAGCATCTCCCCACAGACCGGGAGGCAGCTTGGCTTACTCGGCCTGGCCTGGTGTGGCGTTCCCCCGCTGGCCCATGGCCCTGGGGTGAGCACCTGCCTCTTCCCCACGCACCGCCAAGGCCCCAGCAGGGAGGCGCAGGCCGAGGCACGCAGCCCGCTTTGGGCACACGCTGCCCTTCTTTAGTGGGGTAGGTGTCGTGGACCGAAACAGGTGGGTCAGGGTGAGGCGAGTGGCTGATGCCCACGTGCTCTCTCTATGCTATTTCTTCTTTTTCTGGCTTTCCTTGGGATTGGAAGACTGAAAACTCTCCCAGGCTACCTCCTCCAGCCACCGGAAGCCAGCACAACCAGCATGACTAGTGTCTGTGTCCACTTAGTCCACAGGGGAAATTCCACTCAGAGTGCCCAGGGCTCAATCCTTAGCCCTGAGACCTGCTCTTAGGTGGGGACTCGTGAGTCACCTCAAGGTCCTAGTGAGTCCGCCTCCCCTTCCTCTCCAGTCTGATAGAAGGCAATAGCTACACCTGGAAGGTTCTCTAAAGACATAGGTAAGTCAGATAAGACAGAGACATCAAAATCACGGGGCGAATTGTAGGCTTGTCTTCTACCCAGAACAAGTGCTGTCCTGGAAGGCCACATTTTTCTTCTCTAGGGTTTTAAACTGAGTCTACACACACAACTTCATTCCAGCTGATGAAATTGGAAACCTGTTCTCCCACTGAGGATGGCAATCAGTGTGTTAGGCGCTGTGCTCCTTTCAGACTGTGAGGAACAACACTGCAGTAGCATTTGAAAACAAAGAGAAGACTGCTTGAGGAGCGCACGTCTATGCCTGCTTCTTTCCCTTCTGAATTTCAGTTTCTCTTCTTTTACCTTGTTAATGGACAGCTGAGACCCTACTTCTCAACACACAAAGCACAGACACCTTAAGGTCTGCTCTCCTACACTGCTTCACTACCTGGGAGTCTCCCCGCTCCCTTTTTGCAGAAGTGCCCACTAATTGTTTTCCTTTGTCTCACAGTGATTGTTGTTCAGTCCTGTCCAACTCTTTGTGACCCCCTGAACTGCAGCATGCCAGTTTCCCCTGCCCTTCACCATCTCCTGGAGTTTGGTCAAACTCATGTCCATTGACTTGGTGATGCCATCCAGCCATTTCATCCTCTGTTGTCCCCCTCTCCTGCTTTCGATCTTTCTCATCATCAGGGTCTTTCCCCATGAGTCATCTCTTCTCATCAGGTGGTGCCTAAGGTTAAAATATTCTTAAAATCACATTCTTCTCCCCAGACCTTACCAAACAGGAAAATGAAAAAAAAAAAAAACAAAAAACCCAAAACTAAAAACCCAACCCAATCTTATCTTTGAAAGAGAGAAGAGATTTAACACACACTTAAATGTACCTGAAGTGGCTACCCAATCATAATTAAAATACTATTAGGTGATATTGGCTGCTCTCCCTTCTTCACTGTCACTAGTGGTTCTCATTAAAAGACAGATAAGTCAAAGATAGATTCTGGCCCTTATTTCTATAATAAGGAGGCATGGAAATGTATACCAGCTCTGTCCATCTGGTCCCCTCCCTTCCTCTCCAGTCTGATAGAAGGCAATAGCTACACCTGGAAGGTTCTCTAAAGACATAGGTAAGTCAGATAAGACAGAGACATCAAAATCACGGGCAATTGTAGGCTTGTCTTCTACCCAGAACAAGTGCTGTCCTGGAAGGCCACATTTTTCTTCTCTAGGGTTTTAAACTGAGTCTACACACACAACTTCATTCCAGCTGATGAAATTGGAAACCTGTTCTCCCACTGAGGATGGCAATCAGTGTGTTAGGCGCTGTGCTCCTTTCAGACTGTGAGGAACAACACTGCAGTAGCATTTGAAAACAAAGAGAAGACTGCTTGAGGAGCGCACGTCTATGCCTGCTTCTTTCCCTTCTGAATTTCAGTTTCTCTTCTTTTACCTTGTTAATGGACAGCTGAGACCCTACTTCTCAACACACAAAGCACAGACACCTTAAGGTCTGCTCTCCTACACTGCTTCACTACCTGGGAGTCTCCCCGCTCCCTTTTTGCAGAAGTGCCCACTAATTGTTTTCCTTTGTCTCACAGTGATTGTTGTTCAGTCCTGTCCAACTCTTTGTGACCCCCTGAACTGCAGCATGCCAGTTTCCCCTGCCCTTCACCATCTCCTGGAGTTTGGTCAAACTCATGTCCATTGACTTGGTGATGCCATCCAGCCATTTCATCCTCTGTTGTCCCCCTCTCCTGCTTTCGATCTTTCTCATCATCAGGGTCTTTCCCCATGAGTCATCTCTTCTCATCAGGTGGTGCCTAAGGTTAAAATATTCTTAAAATCACATTCTTCTCCCCAGACCTTACCAAACAGGAAAATGAAAAAAAAAAAAAACAAAAAACCCAAAACTAAAAACCCAACCCAATCTTATCTTTGAAAGAGAGAAGAGATTTAACACACACTTAAATGTACCTGAAGTGGCTACCCAATCATAATTAAAATACTATTAGGTGATATTGGCTGCTCTCCCTTCTTCACTGTCACTAGTGGTTCTCATTAAAAAGACAGATAAGTCAAAAAGATAGATTCTGGCCCTTTACTTACTATAATAAGGAGGCATGGAAATGTATACCAGCTCTGTCCATCTGGTCCCCTGCCCTTTCCATCCTCCCTAACTTAGAAGATGAATCTTTTATGGCACTGACATAGGCAAATCCAAATCAAATATAAGCCTTGATGGATTAATACAAAACAAATTTATTTTAATTTGCTATATAATTTATTTTACAATAAGATCCTGAAATGATTATAACTTTTAAAAATGTCATGACTTATTTATAACAGATACATAGTTTATTGATGAGGTGGTGGTTCAGGGCCTGAGCTGATATGCATATGGTATCTTAAGGGAAAGAAAAGGCCCTAGACTACATATAGTTTGTCTTCAGATTGTTTTTAAAAATTACAACAAAACTTAGAAATGTTTTTTAATATTTCGTAGACCTGGTCAGTTTGCATCCCTGATTCAATATCTGCAATTTCCAATCAGCAAGCCTGTAAAACAAACTTTCTAGGTATTTTTTAGCTTATATTAAGTATTTTGACAAATTCAACTATTCTCCTTCATTCCCTTAAGGCATGGCTTTAGCTGCTTTTCAGTACTTCAGTTCTAATCTGGGTTGCCAGTTATCAAAATGATCTAAATACCTGGGAAAGGCATTGGGACTGTGGGGGGCGGGGGGGGGAAAACAACCAAATCAAACTCACATAGTTATGACTTTTTAGTTGGCTCTCAAACAGATATTATATTTAAACTACAAGCATCAGTATGCAGCAATATTACCCTTAATTTCTGCTGCTTTGTGTGTGTGTGTGTGTTAGTGGTGGGGACTGGGGTGCTGTGGGAGGGGACGAGCAGTTTACAGAGCTTGGACAGAAAATGCACATTCTGAAGGTGAGGTACAAAAGGAATTTTGCCTCAAAGTCAAGGAGTTACAATGAAGAAGCATTAGCTCTGTACCTAGGATGCCATGAATATAAAAGTAAGTTGCATGCTTAAAAAAATTAAGATAGGTCAGCATGTCTTAGTATCTATGAAGTGAGAAGAACATTTAAACAATTGAAGCCTTGTCTGTCTTCAGATATGTGGTGAATATTTTCTATGCGTTGCTGATGCTATATAAACATAACTTGCTTCCTCCTAAAGTCAAGTTCTTTATTTTAATTGAAGAATAATATTGCTCAGGGCTCTACCTCTGAGTACAAATAGCTAATCTAAGAAAATCTGTTCTGGGAATCTGGAACCAATGGCTGTTTTCAAAATAAACAGACAAAATCTTCATAAAGAAGGCCAGGAGAATTATTTTTACACTGAGTATATCTCCTGATTTCTCACCATAAAAGAAAAAAAGAACCTTTATGGAAATACTAAAAAAGCAGAATGACAATGCAGGCCCCTTACCATGTTTCTGTTTTTAAAAATCATTCTGATTTAAGACTTCCAAGCTGTCTTGCTTAAAATTTCCAACATTAATATATCTTAGAAACAAATCTGTATGCACTTCCTCATCTCCTCTATTAAAAAGATTCCTCATGAGGGATAGAGATATAGGAAAAAGAAATGTAGAACAAAATTTTAAAAAGGTATAATGTAAAACTTGTATTTATAACGTTTAGTGAATATCAGGCAAACAGTATCCTCACAACAAAGGCTGCCAGTATGCTCACCTTTATGCTTTTGTTCAACTAACTCATCTAAGGGGAGGAATGAGGGAAAATTTGAAGTCACTTAGATTGTCCAATACAGAGCCCAATGTGGATGCTCAACAGGACTGACCGAGGGTGGAATCTGGGGAGGGGGAACACCCATTTATAGATATTTCTTAGAGAGTAGAGATTTTCCTTTTATTAGAATCAAGCCCAACTACACTGAAAACCCAGGTAGAGGGTTTGGACCTAAATGCAGAGACTCCTTCCAGTAGACAGAACCAGGTGACCCGAAGATGCTCCATTCTCCATTGGTTTCCTAGGTTTCAAGTCCTACCAAGACAGGAACCCCACAAACTAAGAAACTGCCAAGTGGATCAGATATGAAGATGTTCCCTCCAAATGTCATTCTTGTCCTTTGGTGTGAGTGTGTGGTGGGTTTTCTGAATATGCACTTTTAGTTCCCTTGGGGGACAAGAAAGAGTTAATTTGTTTTCTGACAGGTTTCACACTGTGGGCAGGTCTGCCAAAGAGGAGAGGAAACAGAGAACAGCCCTATGATTAATTCTACCTGTTTTTCCCATGAGCGATCACCTGCTCCAGGGGTCATGAATAGCAGGTAGCTCTCCCTCTCCAGGGCTCTGAGAGCTTCGTTTGTTTGGTGACAGCTGAGTGACAAGGCCTGAAACCCGAGTCCATCGACCGGCCTGATGGGGGGATAAAAACCCTGGATGTTCCCTCAAACATTTCAGGAAATGAAAGTTGTAACGCGATCCCTCCTGCGCCCACATCTCCCTCAGCAAACACAAAAGCTCAAAGGAGCCTTCTCGGATTGAATTCGGCCTGGAGTTGATGGAGGGAAAGCGGAGCCCGACGCGGGGAGGGGGGTGGAGAAGGGAGCCGGCCGAGGCCGCGGCTGGCAGGCTTTCTGAGGCAGGGCAGGAGGAGTGCAAAGCGGGGAGAGAGCTGGGCGCCTCTCGGGGCGGCTTCCACGCCGCGTTCCGTGCGCCCTGCGCCTCCAGACCGCGTGGACAGCTGCCGCCCCTTCGGCCACATCTGTCTTTAGGGTCAACGTGAAGTGGGAAGGAAAACCTGCGGCCTCCTGCCCAAAGCAGATCCCTGCACCCCCGGGCCCCACCTTTACGCCCACACCGGCCTGGGCCGAGGCTCCGCCTGCTCTTGGGCAGAGGTGAGCCTTTTCACCCGCCCCGGGCGGGCGCGGGGTGAGCTGGCCCGACCCTGAAGGCCAGGAGGGACGCAGTGCGGGCCTCAGCGCCCTGGCGCTCGGCCGCCCCCAATCAGTCAGCAGCATCCATGGGCCTCGGGCCTGGCCTGCACTGGTAGTGAAGCTCCCCGCCGGCGACGGGGAGAAGGCTTGCGGCGGCGAGGGTGGGGCGTGGAAGGAAGGGAAGCTGAGACATCGACGCCCGGACCCCCTCGCGGCCACCCGTCCCTGGGTCGTCCTGTGCTGTCAATCAGCGCGCCCGGTGCCCGTACAGCCTCTGGGTTGAAAGAAGGAAGTAAACGCTGGGCCCCTCAAGGAGAGTTTCCTCCACGACGCTCCCGCTTGTTGGTTTCTGAATATGCACTTTTTTTGGGACAAGAAAGAGTTAATTTGTTTTCTGACAGGTTTCACACTGTGGGCAGGTCTGCCAAAGAGGAGAGGAAACAGAGAACAGCCCTATGATTAATTCTACCTGTTTTTCCCATGAGCGATCACCTGCTCCAGGGGTCATGAATAGCAGGTAGCTCTCCCTCTCCAGGGCTCTGAGAGCTTCGTTTGTTTGGTGACAGCTGAGTGACAAGGCCTGAAACCCGAGTCCATCGACCGGCCTGATGGGGGGATAAAAACCCTGGATGTTCCCTCAAACATTTCAGGAAATGAAAGTTGTAACGCGATCCCTCCTGCGCCCACATCTCCCTCAGCAAACACAAAAGCTCAAAGGAGCCTTCTCGGATTGAATTCGGCCTGGAGTTGATGGAGGGAAAGCGGAGCCCGACGCGGGGAGGGGGGTGGAGAAGGGAGCCGGCCGAGGCCGCGGCTGGCAGGCTTTCTGAGGCAGGGCAGGAGGAGTGCAAAGCGGGGAGAGAGCTGGGCGCCTCTCGGGGCGGCTTCCACGCCGCGTTCCGTGCGCCCTGCGCCTCCAGACCGCGTGGACAGCTGCCGCCCCTTCGGCCACATCTGTCTTTAGGGTCAACGTGAAGTGGGAAGGAAAACCTGCGGCCTCCTGCCCAAAGCAGATCCCTGCACCCCCGGGCCCCACCTTTACGCCCACACCGGCCTGGGCCGAGGCTCCGCCTGCTCTTGGGCAGAGGTGAGCCTTTTCACCCGCCCCGGGCGGGCGCGGGGTGAGCTGGCCCGACCCTGAAGGCCAGGAGGGACGCAGTGCGGGCCTCAGCGCCCTGGCGCTCGGCCGCCCCCAATCAGTCAGCAGCATCCATGGGCCTCGGGCCTGGCCTGCACTGGTAGTGGAAGCTCCCCGCCGGCGACGGGGAGAAGGCTTGCGGGGGCGAGGGTGAGGGGTGGAAGGAAGGGAAGCTGAGACATCGACGCCCGGACCCCCACGCGGCCACCCGTCCCTGGGTCGTCCTGTGCTGTCAATCAGCGCGCCCGGTGCCCGTACAGCCTCTGGGTTGAAAGAAGGAAGTAAACGCTGGGCCCCCTCAAGGAGAGTTTTCCTCCTTAATCCTGACAGCTGTGACTGCTTTGTTCTCTTAACAGAGTTTTCAGGTTTTTTTTTTTTTCTCTCCATGAATTCAGAAATCGTTCCCAGACAGCATTATCAGCCTCATCTGTCTCCCCACCCTTCACGGGGACTAAGGAAGTGATTTTCTTTTATTGTTTTAAACCCAGAAGCTTGTTGCAGAGAGAACTGACCTAGGAAGCAGACTAATACAGTGTCACAGATCCATCACTTGCACACACTTGCAATTTGTGTGACTTTGGGCAAGATACCTAACTTGGTCCGAGCCTCATCAGAGAGAATAGGAAGCATGGTATTTATACTGCAGGGGTACCATGAAGCTTCAATGAACTGAAGTATTAAATGTAAAGTGCTTGGCACAAAAGACAATGACTAGTAGCTATAATTATAACATGTTAGAAGACTCCTTAGACCTTCACAAAGCTGCCTGTGAGAATTCCCATCATGCTAGAGTTTCCAGTGAGGGCAGATTATGACCATTTCTGCCTTTTGTGAAACATTAAAAGAAGCACAAGTTATTTTAATAGAGACCTAGGATCTGATTAGCCTTTGGGGGGGTAGTAGCCACAGCTGAATCTTATCACTTGAAGGTGTGAATCTATAATTTTTACTTCTGGAATGACATTTTAAGTTACAATCTTGGGATTTGTCATCTCTGTTGTTCTTCATGATTTGTACACTTGTGTAGGTGCCATCATATATGGTAGAGTTCCATTGATGAAACATAAAGCACACTAAATGTACCTGAAAATGACAGATTACTTAGAAGCGAACTAGAGCATTCAGTTGAGTAGAGAATTTAAGGCCCCACCTAAACGTGTCAACATGAGTGTAGAATAAGAAAGTACTTAGAAGATTTAATGCCTTGCTGATGTTAACACAGTGCTGGACATAATAGCACCTGATAAATATTATTTGAGCAAATGAATGGGCTGCTGAAATGACGGAGAGTCTTTAGATAGAACACAATTCCCAGAGTTGGAATTTTGCAGGACTCTCTTGGGTACATTTCTTCTCTTGTGACACTCTTTAATGACCACGGGGGAAGAATAGTTCATTTTGACCTGCCACACATCCTTCTCTGATTTCAAGGACTTTCTCTTCAGGTATTATTGAAAGCTAAGTGTATAGCTGAAATTTGCATGGGTCGATAAGAGAGAGAGAGAGAAGGAGAGAGACCATGACAGAGAGAATATGAGAGAGAATTTCTGGGGTTATGCTGGGACTTTTTCCCCCCTTGACTGACTCAGTGGTAGAACCAGAGACCCAGAACCACTGGTAGGAGGAACAGCCCCAGCAAAGGTAAATACAAAACCTAGATAGTAGGTGGAGCATGCATGTGGTTGTGTCTTTAAGGATGGATCCTCATTCACTGCACTCCCTTCACAGTGATTTTGTTGTCATCACCGAAAGAGGTGTTTTGTGTACAGTTCTTCAACTCTATATTTTCCTCCAGCATTTTCATTTTCTTCAAAAGTATCCTCAGTTCAGTTCAGTTGCTCAGTTGTGTCCGACTCTGTGACCCCATGGACGGCAGCACGCCAGCCTTCAGTGTCCTTCACCATCTCTCAGAGCCTGCTCAAACTCATGTCCATTGACTCGGTGATGCCATCCAACCATCTCATCCTGTCACCCACTTCTCCTTCTGCTTTCCATTAGTCTACTGAAAACTGTACATATTTGAATTTTTAGCTTGGGAAGTTGATCAATTTGTACTTTATCATCATATATGTTCAGAATGTGTTTACCACTGTTTTGCCAAAAAACCCTATATTACACTCACTGATTCCTTGAGGTAGAGCTAGAAGGCAAAGTTGCATGTTTAGAAATTTTTCAAAAAGTTCTGTTACATGCATATGCTCTGTCTGTGCCCGCAGGATTGTGTATATCCCACACAATATTAATTTTTGCAAAAATACATGTTCTAGTATTACATTTCTTTGCAAAGTAAAGATTTGAATGTAAGCAGTACCTAGATAGAAATGGATAGAAAAAGTGGCAGTTCAAGTCCATCACTTTTAAGAATGTATCCTATAATCAGAGAAATATTTGTTAGGAATATGACTATATTACTGCTAAATCATTGTGCATATTGCAGTGTCATGGCCAGGAGTTCTCAGAATTATGCTCTCTGCCACTGCTTTTAACATGACTGAAATAAAGGAATACGTAGTGTTTTTCTTTCTAAATTGTTCCAACATTCGCATGTTTAGAAACACAAAAATGTCCATGTGCTCACTCAAAAAATAAAGAGAAATAAGAAAGAGCATTTTATACTGAGAGATAAGTTAATTCAAATTAGATTAAACTTTGCAGAGTGTGCTTCAAGGAGGTTTGCGTAGATTCCAAGTTTTAACATATTATTCAAGAAATGAAAAGCCTCAGGGCATTCTAAAAGTCATGTCCACTCTAAATCAGCTTTAGTTCATTTCAAATAAAAAAATATATGACTGGACTTGAAGGCTGGATAAAGACAGGAATCTTATTTCTGCTCTGTAGATGTACCATAGTGAAATAAAATAAGTGTGGAGATCCAGACCCCTCAGTGTTAGAATTTCTGTAAAGTGTTTATATGTAAATGGCAAGGCAGAAGTTCCTTTTCAGTCATTCAACCTTCATGAAACTGAAAGAATGATTTGTCAATATACTGAGAAACATAGAAAGTTTCTTTCTACTGGAAATTTGTTATCAATAAAATGAATTAGCCTTCATGGAGTTCTTAGAAGACAACATACTGAAGGTTTTCAGTGTATTTCATGGTGGACAGCATTTTATGATTTTAATTATAGGTCAATCTCAGATAGCTAATGGGTCCTTTAAGCATTGAAAGTATTTTGCCCTTTTGATTAAGGCAAAACAATGGGAAAATAAGCTAATTTCTTATAAAATTTAAAGATTTCAACATAGCTGAGCTAAACAGAGAATGAAATTAAATACAAGGTTTATTTTTCAAAGTTAAAGTTTTAGCCTTGTATGGTGGCAAATGTACTGTAAAAACATGTACATGACAAGTGCTATAATTTGTCACCCCCTTTTTAAAAAGTAGATCATGTAGACTATGGGATAATGAAGACTTGAATATGAATAAGTACCTGAAATAGATGAATAAGACATAGTAAACTAGACGTACACAAATTTTGTGAAGATATGAACAAAACTCACAAACAAGACTCAAGATGGAGCCTAGTCTTTCAGTGTACTTCTTATGAACAATACAAATGAATAAAAAAGATCTATTTTCTTTGCTGGCACTCTCAACCGTACTTCCCTTGAAAAGTGTACCAAAGGAAGTACGGTAATGAGGATTAGGAGAGTCAAAGGCTGCTAGCCAGTGGGTGTACTGTGGATTGTATTACCTAAAGGAGTGGAGGCAAAATACCCATAAAATAGCCTTTCAGATTCAGTTTGTCTCAAGTTACATTGTGAAATTTAGTGGTTTGGTATAGTTGTATTCCTGTTGGCTCTCAAGAATTAAACAGAGTTGGGGTGGGCTGACCCTTGTGTAGAAGGACATGCAGGTGGTACTAGAGGCATTGGGGTTTGTGGTTTTCTATGAGAAATTCTTTTGGTGACTTCATCCCCTCAGGAGGAGGATAAGAGGCAGAAAATCCAGAACCTGACCTACAGTTTCTTCTTGGATCACAGTCTATATTGTAAAGACTAATTTCATACAGACTTATTATTTGTAATTCTGGTATTGGCTATCTTTGACCGAGGGCGCTAATTAGTTAAAACCAGAAAATATTCATCATTAAGACTAGAGAGTTCTGACATGCCATATTTCTTAGCTGAGAAATAAAACCTTAAGTCCTGATCACAGAATTCACCTTTATATCCTTCCGTTCTCTTGAAAGTGGTATCAACAATCCTGGTATCCTGGCTGAAATTCAGATTTGAGACTTCCCCTAAGCTTGTTTATGTTCCAGCCATAACTGGAAGTGGTATTTATTTATTCTTCACTTCCTGCTCTAGACTTTAGTATGGTATTTTTTGTGAGTGGCTGTTAAGCTGATTGCCAAGGAAGACTTTCTGTTTAGACATCTTTTAATTGATTTAACCTCTTTAGACTGAACAAAATTTATAATAGCTACAAATACTTACTATGGGAAAATATTAAAATTTCTAATTTTTTTGGATAAATTATTGACACTATGATACTAATGACTATATGTATTCAGTAGTTGTTTAGACTACCAGATTGGTACTTAATTTTTCTTAGTAAATAAGAAAAAAGTCATTTTGGGGGTTTCATAGAATTGATGAATTATTAGGATGAATGAAGTACCATCTCAGACAACTCAAATCAAAAAATGTCTTATGTTGGAACAGCTATTAAGAGACAATAGGGCTTCCCTTGTGGCTCAGTAGATAAGAATCCGTCTGCCAATGCAGGAGACACAGGTTCGATCCCTGATCCGAGAAGACCCCACATACCGCAGAGCAGCTAAACCCACACATCAACAAAGACCCAGCACAGCCAAAAGTAAATAAATAAAAGTTTAAAAAAAAAAAAAAGAGAGACAATAAACAAGGCCAGCATTGAATTTCTAATGTCTTTTTTTTTTTTTTGGTGAAGTATGGGAACATTTATTTTCTTAGCAATTTGACTTACCTAGTCATCTCTTAAAATGTGTATCCTTTTCTTCCTCATTCACACATTCTCATAACCATTCCAGGTACATTTCATATGATTTCCTTTACAAATAGAAATAAACACTATCTTATTGAATGACTGATTCATTCATCAAAAGTGGGTAATTAATTAAGGCTAGTGGAAGGAGATAATAGAATTGGCAGTGAAGACGGATTAAGAGGGATAAGGGAAAATATTTCTTTCTTCTCCTGATAAGGTTGTGCTTCAAATTAGCCAAAGATCTGAAAAAGGAAAAATGTAATAATAGAAGGGATTAGATGATTGAGTTAGCTTTTCTGAGTTTGTGCTGCCTGGTCAAGCCAATCACTTTGCTCATAGGAAGCAGACAGGTCAACATGGTGATCACTTCTAAAATTCTGGCCCCTCTGCTTTCACCAGAAATGAATCCAAATATTTAGATGTGCTCTCAAGTTTACAATTAAATTAGAAATTTTGAATAGAATAAAATCTCAGAAAAAGTGAAATTGTGGCCATGTATATATAAGTGATGATAATAAAAAGATTTAAAACAATAAGCATCTTATAAGATTTTAGACTCAGCACTATCTTTGTTGATGGTGGATGCAAGGGAAAGGGGCGGTGAAGTATACCTTTACCTATTGTTCGTTCTAGCTTGAGAATTTGGCAATAGTTAGAAAACCACCATCAAGAAAGGCCTCTCCCCTCCTGGTAGTATGATTTAAAGTGGCTGTCTCAGAAAGAATCTGCCTGTGGCCACGAGCTAATTCAGAGAATTGAGGTCACATTTATTTTAAAGGGTTGACCAGGTAAGTATAAAGAAAGCTCTTCTTTCTAACAATGAGCAGAGAACTATGGTTTACGAATGTTATTCATGAGCAATCTGAAAAATGGTCCTGGGGTCAAAGGTAGCATTACCCATGGCAATTTGGCCACAGATGCTAGATGCAGCCCCGTGTGGAGTAGCCTTATCTCCCTGCCTGATCTCTCCTGATAAGATTGTGCTGCTGGAAACTGAACACTCTTCAGGTAGTTGAGTGACTGCCCCTGAGACATATTGTCCCGGAGAAATGGGAAGCATAATCACACAGCAATGCATCATGGTAACATCACATATGTGATAATAAAAGCACAGACTGGTTTCATTGAGTTGCATATAATATTTATTATCACTCACGTTTGGAGGATAAACATGTTTACTATAAAAATTTGAAAAAGAATTTGTCTTTAGAATGTGACTCCAGACCTTTGCTAGGCATGGTTTTCAATAACAAACCCCACACAAAATGCTGCTAGAGCACCCCAGAAAAGTGTTAACCATAGTAAATATTCATAAGGTAATGAAAGATTTTTTAATCTGTCTAGATTTGGTGAATTTATTGTTGTTTGATGGTGTTTTAAACTAGGAAAAAACAATGCTATCTTTTGAACAATGGTAGGTGTATTGGTGAACAAGTGTAAGCATGTGTGTCAGCTTTGGTTACATTTTTGAAACCAGATTCTTTCAAGTGCCTCAATTGTGTATTGTGCCTACCAAACCAGATATAGGGGGGCATCTTATAAAGGCCCCTCTGCTTTCACCAGAAATGAATCCAAATATTTAGATGTGCTCTCAAGTTTACAATTAAATTAGAAATTTTGAATAGAATAAAATCTCAGAAAAAGTGAAATTGTGGCCATGTATATATAAGTGATGATAATAAAAAGATTTAAAACAATAAGCATCTTATAAGATTTTAGACTCAGCACTATCTTTGTTGATGGTGGATGCAAGGGAAAGGGGCGGTGAAGTATACCTTTACCTATTGTTCGTTCTAGCTTGAGAATTTGGCAATAGTTAGAAAACCACCATCAAGAAAGGCCTCTCCCCTCCTGGTAGTATGATTTAAAGTGGCTGTCTCAGAAAGAATCTGCCTGTGGCCACGAGCTAATTCAGAGAATTGAGGTCACATTTATTTTAAAGGGTTGACCAGGTAAGTATAAAGAAAGCTCTTCTTTCTAACAATGAGCAGAGAACTATGGTTTACGAATGTTATTCATGAGCAATCTGAAAAATGGTCCTGGGGTCAAAGGTAGCATTACCCATGGCAATTTGGCCACAGATGCTAGATGCAGCCCCGTGTGGAGTAGCCTTATCTCCCTGCCTGATCTCTCCTGATAAGATTGTGCTGCTGGAAACTGAACACTCTTCAGGTAGTTGAGTGACTGCCCCTGAGACATATTGTCCCGGAGAAATGGGAAGCATAATCACACAGCAATGCATCATGGTAACATCACATATGTGATAATAAAAGCACAGACTGGTTTCATTGAGTTGCATATAATATTTATTATCACTCACGTTTGGAGGATAAACATGTTTACTATAAAAATTTGAAAAAGAATTTGTCTTTAGAATGTGACTCCAGACCTTTGCTAGGCATGGTTTTCAATAACAAACCCCACACAAAAATGCTGCTAGAGCACCCCAGAAAAGTGTTAACCATAGTAAATATTCATAAGGTAATGAAAGATTTTTTAATCTGTCTAGATTTGGTGAATTTATTGTTGTTTGATGGTGTTTTAAACTAGGAAAAACGAATCTAATATAAACAATGCTATCTTTTCGGAACAATGGTAGGTGTATTGGTGAACAAGTGTAAGCATGTGTGTCAGCTTTGGTTACATTTTTGAAACCAGATTCTTTCAAGTGCCTCAGATTGTGCCTACACAAAACTAGCATGACAATTGTCTGCTACCCCCAAACTCAGTGAAACCAGCCATTTGGCAACACAGAAACCATAATACCTGCTGGACTGAATGCATCAGTCTTCTAAATAGTTTGTAAATTTAAATTAGGTAGGCAGTTTCATCACCCTCACCCCCCACCTTCCACCCTTCCTAAATTGTGGGTCTTTAAAGGTGTACTAATGCTTTTAGGCTGCCAGGTGCCATTTCTATATTTAAAAATTTTTCTGTATTTTGAATCAGGACCACATTTTCTTCAGAGATCTGCCAAGAAGTATGGTGGTAGTCTGAAAACGTTACTGTGCAAAAGATGTTGACAGACTCAATTTATTTAATGTGTAACTTGTACACAATAATTTCCTTTATTGTAATTGCCTAATCTATTGTTCGCCATCTTGTTAAGAGTTCAGGGTGACTAGGAAAAAAATTTGAGGTTATAGATTATTCATGAGAACAGGCTGTTACTTATGGAATAGTTGCTTTTAAGGTTCTTGGTAAAAGTATTTAAAGTATTATTGTTACCTTTGATGTCCACTCCAAACACCTCAATATTCATCTCTGAGAAAAGAATTTCTAGCATTGTTTCCAAAAATAGTAATTGTGCTTTCAATAAAGCCCTTCTACCCCTCTTTAGCTTGAGTTCAGTACATTATTTAAATATCAAAGAGCCTAGTAATGGGGCTAAAATCCCAATAATCTCTCATAAATTCTCAAACCGTCCATCCCTCATATGGGATCAGTGCACAGTGACTTGGGGACCTTGTCTTGTTCAACATTTTATTACTATTTCCTTTTTTTTTATTTTTATTTTTGGTGTGGTGGGGGCGGGTTGGGGAAGGAGGGGCGCGGGCAGGCCACTTCTATTGGTCTTTCATTTATCTATTTTTCATCCTTCTTTGTTCTTTGGCCCATGTGGGCCTCCCATCGCGGTGGCTTCTGTTGTCGCAGAGCATCACCTCTGGGCACATGCACTCCAGAGCTCTGGCTCGGTAATTGGACACATGGGTCCAGCCACTCTGTGGCACGTGGGATCTTCCCAGGCCAGGGATCAAACTGGCACCCCTTGCACTGCAAGGCGGTGTCCTTACCCACTGGACCACCAGGGAAGCCCCTACTATTTCCTTTTTGTTTCTTCTTTCCCTCAACAAGAACACCTTGGTCCCAGTGTTTATAAGCAATCTATATAGAGAGTTTTCTCTGCTGAGCATTCAATACTTGTCTCCAACTGCTCTCACAGTCAGATGTTGCCCTGATATTAGAGCTGCCTGTTCTTCATTTAAGGTTTATATAAGGAATTTAAGATGTATCCTCATCTATGTGCAGTATTTGAGAAGAGTCTCTTCAGGCTCTATTTTTCCAAAGACTTTTTCTTGTTTTGCTCCTTTTTTCTACTGAATCTAATTTCCTGTTGTGTCTTTCTTTTCTCCTTCATAATGTTAAGTTCTGGTACATGAAGGAAGATAGAGGAAGAAGATGAGTATCTATCATATGAGAGGGTGTGTTTTATTTATCTTGGTATGACTAGAGCCTAGTTCACTGCCAAGTACCTAGAGGGTGCTTAGTAGGGTTTTTGTTTGTTTGTTTGTTCTTTTTCATTTTTGGCTCTGCTGGGTCTTTGTTGCTGCACACAGGCTTCTCTAGTTGTGGTGAGTGGGGGCTGCTCTTTGTTGTGGTGCTCGGGCTTCTCTTGTTGTGGAACGGAGACTCTAGGGTGTGTAGGCTTCAGCAGTTGTGGCACAAAGGCTCATTAGCTGTGGCTTGCAGGCTAAGTTGTCCCATGGTGTGTGGAGTCTTCCCTGACCAGGAATCAAAAATGTGTCCCCTGCATTGGCAGGCGGACTCTGTACTATCAGGGAAGTCCTGGTAGGCAGTTGTTGAATGAATGAGAGAACAATGTTCAGGAACATTAGGGACAATGAATTGTAACATTTCTTCTGTTACCTAGCATTGCACAAGAGGGAATAGATAGGTTATGCTCAGAATGAGGTGAGACTGTGGGAAAAACAGTGTGACTCTAAGGTATTTGGGACCTAAGGGCATTTTAACTGGAAAAACTGCCAGTCCTTATACTGGGAGAAAATAAAGAATGAGAGATGGCTATTTTTTTTTTTTTTTAAAAGAAGCACATGCACTTTATTTGTTTTTTGGGGGTGGGAGGCGGTTTGGGGAGGGAGTAGGGTGGGCGGGCCACTTCTATTGGTTTTTCATTTGTCCATTTTCATCCATCTTTGTTCTTTGGCCCGTGTGGGCCTCCCATCGCAGTGACCTCTGTTGTCGCAGAGCACTGGCTCTGGGTGCACGTGCTCCAGAGCTCTGGCTCAGTAATTGGACACATCAGTCCAGCGGCTCTGTGACACATGGGATCTTCCCAGGCCAGGGATCGAACTGGCTCCCCTTGCACTGCAAGGCATTGTCCTTACCCACTGGACCACCAGGGAAGCCCGGGAGATGACTATTTTCAGAAAACCATCTTACTTACAGAGTCAAAGGTCTTAATAAACATTTCTATGTTGGTGTTTCACAGGTGTATTCTGTAGACTACCTGCATCAAAACCCACCAGTGTACCACGAACGATTCTCCCACAAACTAAAATTTGAGAATAACTGTTCCAATGAATGTTTCTGCTCTATAGCTCAGTCCATCGTCATCTCTCGCCTGGATTCCTACTCCCTCTTCCCAGTGTGTTCTCAACAGCAGCAGCCAAAAGCAGCTTTGGATCATGTCACTTCTCTGCTCTGAGTCTTTCATGACATCTCGTTAGAATTAAGGTTAAACTTCTGACTGTGGGCTAGAAAGCCCTGTGTGATTGTTTTCTGCTAATTTTATCTCATTTCACACTCCCCTTCAGTTACCCTAGCTCAGTACTATGAGCTTTTAGTGCCTCAAACAAGCCAAGTCATTCCCTCTTCAAAGACTTCACAGATACTATTTCCCCTGCATTGGCAGGCGGACTCTGTACTATCAGGGAAGTCCTGGTAGGCAGTTGTTGAATGAATGAGAGAACAATGTTCAGGAACATTAGGGACAATGAATTGTAACATTTCTTCTGTTACCTAGCATTGCACAAGAGGGAATAGATAGGTTATGCTCAGAATGAGGTGAGACTGTGGGAAAAACAGTGTGACTCTAAGGTATTTGGGACCTAAGGGCATTTTAACTGGAAAAACTGCCAGTCCTTATACTGGGAGAAAATAAAGAATGAGAGATGGCTATTTTTTTTTTTTTTTAAAAGAAGCACATGCACTTTATTTGTTTTTGGGGGGTGGGGGGCGGTTGGGGGAGGGAGTGGGGTGGGCGGGCCACTTCTATTGGTTTTTCATTTGTCCATTTTCATCCATCTTTGTTCTTTGGCCCGTGTGGGCCTCCCATCGCAGTGACCTCTGTTGTCGCAGAGCACTGGCTCTGGGTGCACGTGCTCCAGAGCTCTGGCTCAGTAATTGGACACATCAGTCCAGCGGCTCTGTGACACATGGGATCTTCCCAGGCCAGGGATCGAACTGGCTCCCCTTGCACTGCAAGGCATTGTCCTTACCCACTGGACCACCAGGGAAGCCCGGGAGATGACTATTTTCAGAAAACCATCTTACTTACAGAGTCAAAGGTCTTAATAAACATTTCTATGTTGGTGTTTCACAGGTGTATTCTGTAGACTACCTGCATCAAAACCCACCAGTGTACCACGAACGATTCTCCCACAAACTAAAATTTGAGAATAACTGTTCCAATGAATGTTTCTGCTCTATAGCTCAGTCCATCGTCATCTCTCGCCTGGATTCCTACTCCCTCTTCCCAGTGTGTTCTCAACAGCAGCAGCCAAAAGCAGCTTTGGATCATGTCACTTCTCTGCTCTGAGTCTTTCATGACATCTCGTTAGAATTAAGGTTAAACTTCTGACTGTGGGCTAGAAAGCCCTGTGTGATTGTTTTCTGCTAATTTTATCTCATTTCACACTCCCCTTCAGTTACCCTAGCTCAGTACTATGAGCTTTTAGTGCCTCAAACAAGCCAAGTCATTCCCTCTTCAAAGACTTCACAGATACTATTTCCTCTGACCTTCAGATCGCTCCTCTTCTGCCTAATCCTTCCTGTTGTTTGAGTGTTACCTTCTCCAAGAAAGAGAAGCTTTTTCTTTAAGGGCTGAGTGTGGCACCCCAGAGTTAAGGTGCTTATGACTGCAAATATCAGAAAACTGTCTAAACTAGGAGGGCAGGCTCCCAGCACAGCCTCCCACAGCCTGCTCACACCGTGCCTTTTGGCCAGACCACCCTTGTGAGTTGATGTTAGCCCTATTTCTGTGTGATGATCATTCCTAGGTTGGTTGCAAGTTGGCTGCAGCAGTGCCAGGCATCTATCTCATCTGTCATAGTGGCATCCAGAGGCACAGCAGGAACTTTCTCTTCCGGGAGCACTCAGGAGGGAATCCTTTTTCTCATTTTTATTTTTTAGAAACCCCCTCCTCCATAAGATTTTTCTATTTTTAGTCTGTGCTTTGAGGCATGTGGGATTAGTTCCCAGACCAAGGATCAAACCGAGTGCCCCTTGAAATGGAAACATGGAGCCTTAACTACTGGACCTCCTGTGATGTTCCTAAAAGATTTTTCTTGTCTCATTGGCCAAAATGGAGTCACAAGCTAATTTATAAATCAATCTGTGTTTCGGGGGTGGGGTGGGGGAGTAGGGTTTATTGTGATCAGCCCCGAAAAAGGATTTTTATTCTATTTTGTACCAAGTATACCTTAGGCAGTTTGATGAAATCTGCAGAGTCCTTCTCAGAATAATGGTTTTGAATGCCTATCACTGAAATTAACTGTAAAGAAATATACTTAGTTCCTTTCCTAAGCTCGTCAGTTCTCGCCTGGATTCCTACTCCCTCTTCCCAGTGTGTTCTCAACAGCAGCAGCCAAAAGCAGCTTTGGATCATGTCACTTCTCTGCTCTGAGTCTTTCATGACATCTCGTTAGAATTAAGGTTAAACTTCTGACTGTGGGCTAGAAAGCCCTGTGTGATTGTTTTCTGCTAATTTTATCTCATTTCACACTCCCCTTCAGTTACCCTAGCTCAGTACTATGAGCTTTTAGTGCCTCAAACAAGCCAAGTCATTCCCTCTTCAAAGACTTCACAGATACTATTTCCTCTGACCTTCAGATCGCTCCTCTTCTGCCTAATCCTTCCTGTTGTTTGAGTGTTACCTTCTCCAAGAAAGAGAAGCTTTTTCTTTAAGGGCTGAGTGTGGCACCCCAGAGTTAAGGTGCTTATGACTGCAAATATCAGAAAACTGTCTAAACTAGGAGGGCAGGCTCCCAGCACAGCCTCCCACAGCCTGCTCACACCGTGCCTTTTGGCCAGACCACCCTTGTGAGTTGATGTTAGCCCTATTTCTGTGTGATGATCATTCCTAGGTTGGTTGCAAGTTGGCTGCAGCAGTGCCAGGCATCTATCTCATCTGTCATAGTGGCATCCAGAGGCACAGCAGGAACTTTCTCTTCCGGGAGCACTCAGGAGGGAATCCTTTTTCTCATTTTTATTTTTTAGAAACCCCCTCCTCCATAAGATTTTTCTATTTTTAGTCTGTGCTTTGAGGCATGTGGGATTAGTTCCCAGACCAAGGATCAAACCGAGTGCCCCTTGAAATGGAAACATGGAGCCTTAACTACTGGACCTCCTGTGATGTTCCTAAAAGATTTTTCTTGTCTCATTGGCCAAAATGGAGTCACAAGCTAATTTATAAATCAATCTGTGTTTCGGGGGTGGGGTGGGGGAGTAGGGTTTATTGTGATCAGCCCCGAAAAAGGATTTTTATTCTATTTTGTACCAAGTATACCTTAGGCAGTTTGATGAAATCTGCAGAGTCCTTCTCAGAATAATGGTTTTGAATGCCTATCACTGAAATTAACTGTAAAGAAATATACTTAACAAAATTACTAATTTTATGATCTAATATTAAGCCCCAATAGTAATTAATAGTGTAATTTTTTTAATAGTGTAATTTTTAAGTAGTGACTAGTATGAATGATATTTTAAGGTATCTGCAACAACTGTAATGTGACTTGAAAATTTATAATTTCTTTTGGTGACAAATTGGCATTATGAAAGCTATTTGGTTTGCTGCCTATATTGACAATTGATAGAAATACTAAATTCTATCAATTTTATCAATGCTAAATTTAGAGGTTAATTAATATGTAGGTGTGATTTTTTTTTCTTCATTAAATTCATGTATGCCCTGATCTTAATTCTAGGTTAAAAACACCTGGCCTCGATTAATTATGTAAACATTAAATAAGATTAAATAATGTATTTAAACTGCTAAGCATAGTGCTGGTACATGATTTACTATCAGCCTTTAGTGTCAGGACAACATTTGACAATCTGACAGTACTCCAGAGACATGTTGAATACTCTGAAAAGAAAATTATATTTCTAGACTGTTTATAAACCACTAGGGCCAAGATGTTCAAGAAATGACAGCTTAAAACACAGACATGCCAGAAGTCTTGGGAATCCAAGACCTGAAATAATATTTAAATCAATTCATTTTACATTGACAAACTAGGAATGGGGTTTCAGTGCAATATATTAATATACTGCTCTCACATATGAATTCCCAAGGAGTTAGAAAAATGTCAAATGAATAAAATGAATTGTTGGATGGACTAGAACCTATCAAGAAATATTCAAAATCATGCCAAACTTATGAAAGCCACTAGTCAGGGAACTTGTCCCCTAATGCCATAGTTCAGAATCACCTTTCGCTGTGATTGATGTGACTGGACTGGATCTCACTCAAATTACTTTGCTGATACTGGAGAAGTCAGGATCAGGATTTGGCTCTGGGTTCTATGGTGTGGTCACCTCAGCTCAGTGCTTGGTTGTTCAGGCCTGCACCAGACGTGGTTCTTCATTAAATTCTAGTTCCTTACCTATCTCCCTTGAAAAGGATATAATTTTATGAATATTAAGGTATCTTATTTTGGTCAAAAAGATGAAAGGTCTTCTTGGCCCACAGGATGGGGAGGCGTTTACTCTGCCCAGGTGTATGTTTGGGTCTGGAGGGAAAACTTGAAGAGATGGTTGTTTTTTCTTTTTCTTTTTTTGGTAATTAATTAACTTGGCTGTACTGGATCTTACATTTCGGCAAGCAGGATCTTTAGTGTGGTATGTGGGATTTAGTTCCCTGACCAGGGATCGAACCCTGGTCCCCTATACTGGGAGTGCAGAGTCTTAGTCGCTGGACCACCAGGCAAGTCCTAGGTTTTTCTTTTTTTTATTTAGTCTTTAGTCTTTATTTTATATTAGCATATAGTTGATTTAGAATGTTGTGTTAGTTTCAGGTCTACAGCAAAGTGATTCAGTTATATACATACCCATTCTTTTCCAGATTCTTTTTCCAGATAGGTTATTAAAACACCTGGCCTCGATTAATTATGTAAACATTAAATAAGATTAAATAATGTATTTAAACTGCTAAGCATAGTGCTGGTACATGATTTACTATCAGCCTTTAGTGTCAGGACAACATTTGACAATCTGACAGTACTCCAGAGACATGTTGAATACTCTGAAAAGAAAATTATATTTCTAGACTGTTTATAAACCACTAGGGCCAAGATGTTCAAGAAATGACAGCTTAAAACACAGACATGCCAGAAGTCTTGGGAATCCAAGACCTGAAATAATATTTAAATCAATTCATTTTACATTGACAAACTAGGAATGGGGTTTCAGTGCAATATATTAATATACTGCTCTCACATATGAATTCCCAAGGAGTTAGAAAAATGTCAAATGAATAAAATGAATTGTTGGATGGACTAGAACCTATCAAGAAATATTCAAAATCATGCCAAACTTATGAAAGCCACTAGTCAGGGAACTTGTCCCCTAATGCCATAGTTCAGAATCACCTTTCGCTGTGATTGATGTGACTGGACTGGATCTCACTCAAATTACTTTGCTGATACTGGAGAAGTCAGGATCAGGATTTGGCTCTGGGTTCTATGGTGTGGTCACCTCAGCTCAGTGCTTGGTTGTTCAGGCCTGCACCAGACGTGGTTCTTCATTAAATTCTAGTTCCTTACCTATCTCCCTTGAAAAGGATATAATTTTATGAATATTAAGGTATCTTATTTTGGTCAAAAAGATGAAAGGTCTTCTTGGCCCACAGGATGGGGAGGCGTTTACTCTGCCCAGGTGTATGTTTGGGTCTGGAGGGAAAACTTGAAGAGATGGTTGTTTTTTCTTTTTCTTTTTTTGGTAATTAATTAACTTGGCTGTACTGGATCTTACATTTCGGCAAGCAGGATCTTTAGTGTGGTATGTGGGATTTAGTTCCCTGACCAGGGATCGAACCCTGGTCCCCTATACTGGGAGTGCAGAGTCTTAGTCGCTGGACCACCAGGCAAGTCCTAGGTTTTTCTTTTTTTTATTTAGTCTTTAGTCTTTATTTTATATTAGCATATAGTTGATTTAGAATGTTGTGTTAGTTTCAGGTCTACAGCAAAGTGATTCAGTTATATACATACCCATTCTTTTCCAGATTCTTTTTCCAGATAGGTTATTACAGAGTTCTGAATAGCACTCCCTGTGCCATACGGTAGGTGGGATGACTGTCTCCGATGACCATTCTTGTGTGTTCGCTCCATAAAAGAGTAACCTCCATATTTCCAGAACTGCTCTTTTATCCTCAGAGTTACCCTGGGTTAGTTGTTTGGAGGCATTGTCTCCTATAAGCTAAGCACCCAAGTTCAAATTTTGGCTCTGCCATTTTCTGTCTGTGTGGCCCTGAGCAATTAACTTAGCCTTAATAATAATAACAGCGATAATAATAATAAATTGCAATAGTAGTCATGGAATAGTAGTAGTAGCAGTCGCAGCAGTAGTTGTAATCACATATTAAGGACTTACTGGCTAAGTTCTTTGTATGGACTCTAATTTTTACAACCCTAAGAAATAGGTTATAGTTTTATACTTTTACTGTCCCTTTGCAAATGACGACGTGAGGTTAAGTAGGTTATGTAACTTGCCTTTAAACTTCAGTTTCCTTTCCTACGAAGTGGAGATAATTGTGCTACCCGCCTCATGGAGTTGCTGTAAAGATTAAATTACTGTGTGTTGCAGGTTTTCCAACGCATGACATGTAATAAACACTCAGTAAGTGGCAGTGTTAGCTAGTATTAGCATATGTAATTCACTTTGCTAAGATAATAGAGTCATTGGTTTCACTTGTCAGGGAGAGATGATGTGGATTAATAATAATTAGTACATGTGATTCAAGGGTAGATAAATTCTAAGCATAGCCTCTCATCATGATGATTTCATTCCTTTTGAAAAAAATTTTCTGGGCCTTTATGAACATGACTTGGCAACTGCAGCCACTATTATCATATTAGGAGAAACTTTAGCAAGGCAAGTCTTTTTGTCTTTTATTTTTCTCTGCTCAATTCACTCTTATTCAAAATAGCTTTGGCTTGATTTTTGATATTCAAAGTGACACGTGGCTCCTTAATCCTGTTCCCAATGTTGGTAAAGCAGGAAAGGGACATCAGAAATATCTTAGGCCAAATTGTTATAGACTGGGTGGCTTAAACAACAGGCAGTTATTTCTCACAGTTACAGAGAACAGGGTGCCAGCATGGCTGGGTTCCTGGTGAGTGCTCGCTCTTGGTGGAAAGAGGGCTGTCTTCTTGTTGTGTCCTCACATGGCACAAAGAGCAGAGAGTTAGCTTCCTGGCCTCTTCTTATAAGGGTGCTAACCCAATTCATGACAGCTCCACTCTCATGATCTAATTACCCCTCAAAGGCCTCACTGCCAAATATCATCACACTGCGGGATTAGATTTCAACACATGAATATTGAGGGACACAAACACTCAGCCCATAACAATATGAAACTGTGTTTTCAGTACGAGATTTCTCTATACTTGGACTGAAAAAAATGTGAATGTGTTAGTCATTCAGTCATGTCTGACTCTGGGACTCCATGGACTACAGCCTGCCAAGCTCCTCTGTCAATGGAATTCTCCAGGGAAGAATACTGGAGTGAGTAGCTAGTCCCTTCTCCAGGGGATTCTCAACACAGGGATCAAACCTGGGTCTCCTGCAGTGCAAGCAGATTTTTATTTTTATCCTCTGAACCATCACAGAAGTCCCATTCTTGGATTGCTTTATATAAAAATTACATAAATCAACTAACTGTGTATGTCCAATGTCAAAACTTCATTTAGGAAGACATTAGGGGAACATCACTGGTGGGCCAGTGGTTAAGAATCGCATTGCAATGCAAGGGAGGTGGGTTTGATCCTTGGTGGGAAAACTAAGATTCCACATGCTATAGAATCACTAGGGCTCTGCCAGAACTAGAGAGTTCATTTGCAGCAAAGAAAGATCACACATGACGCCATGTGCCACAGCTAAGACCCAACACAGTCAAGTTAAATACATATTTTAAAAAGGAGACATTAGGAGTGAAATTCGTGGTCTTTTACTAAGAACGCATCTGTGTGCTATTTACTGAGCTGTAAGAACACATTTTGTGTGTGTGTGTGTGTGCGCGCGCAAGAGAGAACAAAGATTTCTCTAGTCCACAGGAACGCTCCCAGTAGCCTTGGATGTGAGTGCCACCTGCTGGATGTTGTGCGCACCTGCTGGATGTTTCCTGTACTTCAGCCTACAAATAGGGGAGTGATTTCCCACTTTTATGGGAAAGTGCCCAAGTAACACCCATTTGATTTAAGGTCACAAGGACAGCTGTAATGTCTAATAAGTAATGTGATCTTTGGGTAAGTGTGCAGATTTACAAGAAAAACACACTCAGGAAACAAACTCAATTTAAAAATATTCCGTTGAGCTATTGTTTATAAGCCTGCCAGTGCCAAGAATATAGTAAATAGTTCTCTGTTTATATTATGAGCTCATGAGTTTTATACATTGGTGACATAGGCAGTTGGTGGGTGGCTTTTACTTTAAGAAGTGTGTATCTGTGTCTTGCAGCAGGATAGGGAATTAGGAACTCTTTGACTGTGGCTATGTGTTGGCTTCAATGCCAAATGTGTAATCGCATCCTAGAATTCTGGATTCAGAGTCATAGTCCCCATTTGGGGTTTAGCAGAGAAGCGTCTCTTAGCATTTATTGCTTTCCTCTAATGGCTTCTGTGAAGGTGACTTCACCTGTGACTTATGGGACAGTTCTGTAGACTGGGTCTCACAGGAGCTTTGGGCCAACTTATAATTTCTAATGAGGGCAAGAAGGTAGACATGACTCTTAATAAACACATGTATACATTTTGTTAAGAGCTTTATTATGTTTCTGCCACATTTGTCCTTTGGAAGGACATGAAAAATGCACAACATTGTGTACTAGCTACTTGGGAGAAAGGCAGGACGGGGCCCTAGGAGAGAGACAATCATAGCAGCCTTTTCCTTGGGTCATTTTTAAAAAATCACTTCTGCAGAAATTTTAAAGTTCTAGGAGTTGGTCCTCATGTTATCACTGTCCCAAGAACTGTCATTAGTATATTCTTGACATCATTCGACCAGTTTTCTGCTTTCAGGAGTTTATAGAAATTGGTGGCATGTATTTCTTCTGCCTTGGTTCCTTTTTCCTATCATTGGAAAACATCATGCATAATTCACAAAGGAGTCTATTGGGCTCAAGCAAAAATTCTCTTTTCTTTGTCCCAAAGTTGGTTAATGGGCTTTTTGCGGCTAAAGTCCTAAACCTACAAAATAAGATTCAGATTTGGAAAGGGCTCAAGACAGAAAAAGCTTTTTGTTTTTATTTCTGGTTATGCCCATTTTAGAACCTTGATAGCACAAGGAGGCTGCAATTCAGTGTTGTATGGGGGAAATGATGGGTGGTTGATATTTCCCTCAAGATTTTTAGTTGACAAGAATCTATACTAAGGATGTTAACTAGACTGATTGTGGTGATTGTTATACAATGTATACAAAATAGAACTATTCTGTTGTATAACCAATGCTAACACAATGTTATATGTCAATTTAGTGCAGTTCAGTTGCTCAGTTGTGTCTGACTCTTGGCGATCTCATGGACTGCAGCTCGCCAGGTTTCCCTGTCCTTCTCCATTTCCTTCCAGAGCCACTAAACTCATGTCCATTGACTCAGTGATGCCATCCAAAGATTTCATCCTCTGTCAACCCCTTCTCCTTTTGCTTTCCATTTTCCCCAACATCAGACTCTTTTCCAATGGGAAACAGAATCTCTTTTCAATAAAAAGAATCTATATTGTATGAGATCACATGGTATTTGGCATTCTTATCTGTACCTACTTCAATACTAAGCAAATACAGAATGGGGATGTTACTGAAGCTTACCATGGCACAATCAGATCATGAGTCTGAAATAGTCTGTCCTTGCTAATAGTTGCATCGTCAGACTGTAGCTTCTCTCTGTATGTGTGTCCTAATTTGACTTAGATCTGTGGGCTGGAAAACCTGGAGCTACCCTTCACTGGAGGAACATCTCTTGGACAAATAGTAAGTGCTATGCCTGTTCTATATTTCTGGCACTTCCAGTCGGGGGAAACATTTGTAAATTTTTGGGTTTCCTTCCTCCAGTTCCTCTACTCCATAGTATGCAAGTCTCAGCAGTTTTTTTAAACTAAGATGTTCAAATAATTTGAGTTGCTCTTGTAGTTAGTTTAACAGTAGTATCATATAGATTTGTGTTATGTTCATAGAATCTTCTTGATTTCACACTGAATGGATTTTAGTTCTATTCTCTAATTTTTCATCACTGGAGTCACTATGGAAAAATTTGATCCTGAGCCCATGTGGAACAGAAGAGAAATTACAGAGTTGCATAGTCATATGCTATAGAAGTCATCAGGTTTTGTAAAAAGAGTTTGAAACAAGACAGGAATGGAAGTGCAAATCTCAGTGGGTTCTCAGTGTTTCATCACAAAGTTTTGTGGTAAAACCAAGATGAAACCACAAGTTTCACTGTTGGGCAGACCAGCACTGGAAGAAAGATTGATTTAAGGTTAGCCAAGGTCAGGCGGAAACTTGGCTTTTTTTTTTTTTATTCATATGTTAAAACCCCAGACCTACTGAGTTTTGCATGGTTTGGGGTTTCCAAAACAGAAAGGATTTTGGAACCCAGTCCAAAGCCAAGACCTGAGGACTAAGGAGAAGCGAAAGTCATTCTGTCTTGGTTTGTTAACAGTGCGAAGGTGAGGGGTTTTTATCTCTGATTACTAGTCGAACCTTATTTGCTTAAACTTTGGAAGTTTACAAAACCAAAGCATGTATTTCCTCCCTGTCTATCCAACAGGAAAACCAGGCTTCTTCTTAGAGTCTCCAGACATTTCTATAGACCACAAAAAGATTTATTTCTTGAAAGATTTTGTGAATACATTTACCAGCACTCGTAGACTATATTCAATTTCTTTGGCTCAGTATTTAGGTAACTCTGTAGGAGTAAAACTATCAAGGTTGCCTCCTCTGAAAGAACTGGACCTCGCTAAATAGTCTGAAAAAAAAAAGAAAACCACGTTGCTCTTTCAGAATAAAAATTTGAAGAAAACAGAAGAAATGGTTAAGTTCAGAGCTTAAGGTCAGTCCTGCAGTGGAGTGTGGGAAATGTGACACATGAAAGTCTCCCTCCCTTGGCAACTTGTGGCCAGCCCAAGCTCTGACCGGGACTTTATCATTGGGTGGTATGAGGCTGGGAGTGTCTCTAGTTGTGGCAGGACAAGTCTTCTATGAGGCTGCAAAATCAATCAAGTCCAATACGTATTCAGCTGCATGTTATAGAAAATCCGTCTCCAGGGGTTCTGTTTTACAGGGTGTCAATTTTTTTTCTCATCCGAAATTCTAAACCTGGCAAGGTGGCTTCCCAGTGCTATCAGGAACGTAGACTTTTTTCCTTCTTCCCACTCTACCACCATCCTTATTATGGTCACCATAGGATCTCTGGATGGCTGCCATGGTTCAAAGTCTCACGTCTGCTTTCTAGACAGTAAGAAGGAGCTAAAGGACAAAGGTCGAAAGAGTGAAAAAAATGATGAAAAGACTCATGTTATAAGGGAAATGAGCTTACCCCAAAGACTTAAACTGCTGATTTTCACATATGTTGATGGGGCCATCCAGTTAGCAGCAGCCACCTCAACAAACTCAATCCAGGTGGTCAATAATGAGAGGATATCTTGGAACCACACAAAGGAGCACATGTGAAATATTCATTCTAGGGTAGGTGTCACCTACAAATCAGACCCATAGAACAGTGGCCAGCAACACTGTAGAGGACTCTCAAAAAGCAGGTTCTCTGTGCAAGCTCATGAAGAAGTCTAGGGGAGTGGGAATTAGATGATCACAGAATGACTCTGATTACTAGTCGAACCTTATTTGCTTAAACTTTGAAGTTTACAAAACCAAAGCATGTATTTCCTCCCTGTCTATCCAACAGGAAAACCAGGCTTCTTCTTAGAGTCTCCAGACATTTCTATAGACCACAAAAAGATTTATTTCTTGAAAGATTTTGTGAATACATTTACCAGCACTCGTAGACTATATTCAATTTCTTTGGCTCAGTATTTAGGTAACTCTGTAGGAGTAAAACTATCAAGGTTGCCTCCTCTGAAAGAACTGGACCTCGCTAAATAGTCTGAAAAAAAAAAGAAAACCACGTTGCTCTTTCAGAATAAAAATTTGAAGAAAACAGAAGAAATGGTTAAGTTCAGAGCTTAAGGTCAGTCCTGCAGTGGAGTGTGGGAAATGTGACACATGAAAGTCTCCCTCCCTTGGCAACTTGTGGCCAGCCCAAGCTCTGACCGGGACTTTATCATTGGGTGGTATGAGGCTGGGAGTGTCTCTAGTTGTGGCAGGACAAGTCTTCTATGAGGCTGCAAAATCAATCAAGTCCAATACGTATTCAGCTGCATGTTATAGAAAATCCGTCTCCAGGGGTTCTGTTTTACAGGGTGTCAATTTTTTTTCTCATCCGAAATTCTAAACCTGGCAAGGTGGCTTCCCAGTGCTATCAGGAACGTAGACTTTTTTCCTTCTTCCCACTCTACCACCATCCTTATTATGGTCACCATAGGATCTCTGGATGGCTGCCATGGTTCAAAGTCTCACGTCTGCTTTCTAGACAGTAAGAAGGAGCTAAAGGACAAAGGTCGAAAGAGTGAAAAAAATGATGAAAAGACTCATGTTATAAGGGAAATGAGCTTACCCCAAAGACTTAAACTGCTGATTTTCACATATGTTGATGGGGCCATCCAGTTAGCAGCAGCCACCTCAACAAACTCAATCCAGGTGGTCAATAATGAGAGGATATCTTGGAACCACACAAAGGAGCACATGTGAAATATTCATTCTAGGGTAGGTGTCACCTACAAATCAGACCCATAGAACAGTGGCCAGCAACACTGTAGAGGACTCTCAAAAAGCAGGTTCTCTGTGCAAGCTCATGAAGAAGTCTAGGGGAGTGGGAATTAGATGATCACAGAATGACTGTGTAAATTACAGTGATTGGACATGAGTGGTTACACCATAGTGTCATGAGCTACTGTTTCCCATTAGAGTTCTCAGGACAAGAAAACCAGCTCAGCCCCATATTTTTTAGGGTCTTTAGGAAGAATTTCTGCCTTCTTTCCTCCCTTCCTCCCTTTCTTCTTTTTTCTTTCTTTGCATTTCTCCTCTTTCCCTCCACTTATCCTTTTAAATTTTTAATCATGAAAAAGCACCACATACAGAAAAAAAGGAATAATACTTGCATACTTTCCATTAAGTTCTAATAAGTTATTTACCTGTCTTCCTTTACCTCTCTTTTGCATGTATAAAATTGCACAAACTCACATGTGTATGAATGTATAGGCATATGTATATGTGTGCATTTGTGTGTATATACATGCGTACACATACACACATATCTATTTGTGTGTGTCTGAGCTATGTAAGTAGGTTGCAGACATTTTGCCCCTATATCCTTGAGCATATATTTCTTAAGAGGACATTGTTGTCTGAATGTGTAATTGCAGTACATATCTGTGGTTTAAAAAAAGCTGTGAAACGGGCTTCCCCTGGTGGTCCAGTGGGTAAGAACACCACCTTGCAGTGCAAGGGGTGCCGGTTCGATCCCTGGCCTGGGAAGATCCCACGTGCCACAGAGTGGCTTGACCGATGTGTCCAATTACCGAGCCGGAGCTCTGGAGCGCATGCGCCCAGAGCCGGCGCTCTGCGGTGACAGATACCACAGCGATGGGAGGCCCACAGGAGCCAAAGAACAAAGATGGATGAAAATAGAAAAATGAAAGACCAATAGAAGTGGCCCGCCCACTCCCCTCCCTCCCGAACCCGACCCCCGCCCAAAAACAAGTAATAAAATGAATAAATCTTTTTTTAAAAAAAAAGCTGAGAAAAAGAAAATTTTATTTGTTTAGGTATAATTGACATACAATATTATATTAATTTCAGGTGTGCAACATAATGATTTGACATTTGTATACATTGTAAAATGACCACCAGGATAGGTGTACCTACTATCTGTTAACATCAAAGTTACCAAATAATTTTTCTTGTGATGAGAACTTTTAAGATTCACTTTCTCAGCACCTTTGAAATTTTCAATACATTATTATTGACTATAATCATCAGTCTGTACTTTATATCAATCTTTATGACATTTATTTTATTTATTTTATCATTTTATTTATTTACTTAGGCCATGCTGCGTGGCTCTCAGGATCTTATTTCCCCTATCAGGGACTGAGCCCTGGGCCCATGGCAGTGAAAGCCACTGGACTGCCAGGGAATTCCCATCCATAGCATTTATTTTATAACTGGAAATTTATGATTCTTGATTTCCTTCACCCATTTTGTCTGCCCAACCAAACTCCCACCTATCTGCCAACCACCAATATGTTCTTTATATCTATGAATTCCATTTGGTTTTTTCATTTGGTTTGTTTTTTAGATTCCATATATAACTTAAATCATATGGTATTTGTCTTTCTCTGTCTGTTTCACTTAGCATAATATCTTGAGATCTACTCATATTTTTCCAAATGGCAAGATTTCATTCTTCTTCATTACTGAGCAGGATTCCATTCTGGTGCTACCTAGGTTAAAGAACCTGCCTGCCAATGCAGGAGGCATAAGAGATGCAGGTTGGATCCCTGGATCTGGAAGATTCCTTGGAGGAGAACATAGCAACCCACTTCAGTATTCTTGCCTGAAGAATCCTATGGACAGAGGAACCTCGTGGGCTGCAGTCTGTAAGATTGCAAGGGTTTGGACATGACTGAAGCAACTTTGCATGCATGAATGCATGTAGGATTCCACTATATAGATAAGCCATTCAACTGTTGGTGGACACTTAGGCTGTGTCCATGTCTTGGCTGCTGTAAATAATGTTGCAATGAACAAGAAATACTGTAAAGAAAGTGAGACAAGGGCTTCCCTGGTGGTCCAGTGGGTAAGGACACTGCCTTGTAGTGCAAGGGGCGCTGGTTCGAGCCCTGGCCTGGGAAGATCCCATGTGCCGCAGAGCAGCTGGACTGATGTGTCCAACTACCGAGTCAGAGCTCTGGAGCGCATGCACCCGGAGCTGGTGCTCTGCAGCAGGAGAGGTCGCTGGGATGGGAGGCCCACACGGGCCAAAGAACAAAGATAAATAGATGAAAGATCAATGAAAGTGGCAAAAAAAAAACAAAAACAAAAACAAAGAAAGTGAGACAAGAGGAATCCACAAAGCAAGTTTGCATAGAACACAGAGTGTCTACCCAGCCTCATCCTTAAAACTGATGCTACTCCAGTAATCACCTGCAAAACATGTCTCTGTATACAAAACTCACATCAGAGAAAGACATGGCTCAGAAAACATTAATTTTTTGAGTAGTATGTTTTTCTAACTGTGTCTTAACCTTAAGGAAGAGAAGAAAGTCAGGATGTAAATCATTTTCAAATTCTTCTATTACCCTTTTCAAGTTATAAAGTTTCTGTTAGAGAAAAATTGATAAAATAGACACTCATGTAGGTGCCATCTAGAATTAAAAGTAGAAATTTGCATCTTCAAAAGAGAACAACAATTCTTAATATTCAAGTGCAAATATATTGCAGAGAAAGAAAGATGTAAGAAAAATATTCCAGAGAAGGTTTATTTTGGGGATTAAACCATTAAGAAAAGATTTATTTGGGGAGTTAAACAATGTAGAAAAATTGGAGAAAGAGAAAGTTTAGTTTGATTTGCAGGAACTGGATGACGTCACATGAGAAGAGTAAAAAGAAGTAAGATCAGTTGGTCCCAGGTCCTCTTTCATGCCTACCTCATGAAAGGAACTGCCATTGTTTTTTTTCTGCACTTGGTGTCAAAGTTCATGAAGTATTGTCATCTAAGAAGCCCAATCCTGGGTTTCCCTGGTGGCTGAATGGTAAAGAATCCACCTGACACGGTAGGAAACAGGGGTTTGATCCCTGGTCTAGGAAGCTGCCACATTCTGCAGAGCAACAGAGCCCACACAACTATTGAGCCTGTGCTCTAAAGCCTGAATGACACAACCAATGAGCCCACATATCTTAGAACCTGTGCTCCTCCACAAGAGAAGCCACTGCTGTGAGAAGCTTGTACACTTCAATGAAGTATAGCCCCCGCTCATGGCAACTATAGAAAAACCTGAGCAGCAAAGAAGTCCCAGCACAATCAAAAATCAATCAATCAATAATTTTAAAAAATAGATAATTAAAAAAAAGAAGCCCAATCTTCCCTGCTGGCTCATGATGATGGCCAGTCCCCCACAGGCCCAGAGATGATGGATACTCTGTGCCCCACATCACTTTCTAGAGGCAGTTCCTTTGTCCTCCACCATGAGCTCATCAAGAGCTGCGAGGGAGGCAATCTGTGGTGCCAAGATTTCAGCTAAAGCCAGCTCCTTTCAGGTGATTGGTGGTGGTAAAGAAACAACAACAAGGGCTTCTCTGGTGGTCCAGTGGCTAAGACTCCAGGCTCCCTATGCAGGGAACCTGGGTTCGATCCCTGGTCATGGAGCTAGATCCCATATACTGCAACTAAGACCCAGCACAGCCAAATAAATAAATAAATATCAAAAAAAGAGAGAAAAAAACAACAACATTGGAGGCAGATACAGAATCAAGGGTGAAAAGTGAGATTAGTGACTCAAATAGTCCGCCTGAGGCAGGGCTCGATTATAGCGTTGGTGTCCAGGATGCTGTCTGTTTTTCCTACCCCTCCTCATGTTTCCAGACAACTTATCCTGGAAGTCACCCACCACCACCCCTTGAAAGTCAAGCCAGAGACTGAGCTCTGTGAATCCGGTCGTACATCCCTTTCTAAACCACTATGTTTGACAGATTAGGTTCTTAGGCTGCTAAAAGGACAAGCAACATTGTTCTGTTATCTTTCTTCTTGAATTTTTCTTTACCACACTCATTTTTCTCTGCTTACCCTGCTGTGTTTGCTTTTCTACTGTTTATCTCATCAGACCTCCTATTTATAGGCTGCTAGGCTAGAGTGGTGAAAGGGGTCTCCTCACTGGCCCTGACTCTCTCTGGTATCTCCGTGGGGCCAACATATTCTGTTTTGTTTTTCTGTTTCTCCTGATTCTCTTTCTTTTAATCAGGTAAAATGAATCTCTGAGCTCTATTCATGGGAGAAGGCTTTCAAACGCAATATTTGAAGGGTTTACTTGCCTGAAAACTTAGCCAGCCAGCACCCTACTCTTGTACAAGGCCATATGTTCTTTGAGGAAATGGAGTCCATTAACAGACGTTGTTGCCTGAGGGGTTTTTATTCTTTCCATTTTCAGATTTTGAAGGATGTCTAAAGTGTTTATTATTAGCCTAAACTGAGAGCAAGTGAATGTCCTTAACATTCAAAAACAAATACACCTGTCTGGCAGCAGGAACTCTGCCTGGCTTTATGAACCAGGAAAATCAACACTGTATTCAGAGCTTAGCCAGTAAATCTGAGGGGCCTGTAAAATCATGTTGGAGAATGGGCTCTTTGTGGAAAGATCCAAACTTGAATTCCCAGTGGAAGAGCAGACTCTGTCTGCACTGTCTGAAGAGCAGGGGACCCCAAACTCTGGGATCTAATGCCAGATGATCTGAGGTGGAGCTGATGCAAAAATAACAGAAATAAAGTGCACAATAAACATAATGTGCTTGAATCATCCCCCAACCCCCTGGTCCCTGGAGAAATTGTCTTCCATGAAACCAGTCCCTGATGACAAAAAGGTTGAGGACCATTGCATTATACTACTGATTGTAGAATATAAGAACTCTGAGGGGATGGGAAGATATGTAAAAATTAGTAGGGGAGAAACGTGTGGGATAAAGGGAACCGATATCCTATGACTATTGTCAGGTTAGCACTTGTTTCTGATATCTCCTGAGAGCCCCAGAACTTCATTATTAGGGTTTTGAAATAGTAATTGTGGTTTTGGACCATGGATTTCGGATCATTATAATAGGATCAACCTCAGATTCAGAAAGCTATAGTGGGTCAGACCAGCAGCGGAGCACCAAATAGAGACAATGATCTTTTTTGGTGCAAATTTGGCTTTGAGAAGTGCTTTGGAGCTTCTTCTTAGTCCAACCACCAAACTGGTCATCGCTGATTGTTGTATAAAATCCACTTTTGTTGTACGTCACAATCCAATCAATCGTTGCGTAGAATAAGAAAAGATGACACTTCAAAATGACTATTTTTTTTTGATTTTCCGTCAGCTCACGAGGCATCCATTTATTGAGGTTTTTCACCTTTCCAATTGGCTTCAAATGCTGAACGACTGTAGAATGGTCAACGCTGAGTTCTTTGGCAACTTCTCATGTTGTAAGCTGATCCTCTAAGTTGGTTGTTGTCAACTTCGAATAGTCAGCCAGTCTGCTCCTTATCTTCAAGGTTATTGTCTCCTTTGTAAAACTTCTTGAACCACCTCTGCACTATACATTTGTTAGCAGTTTCTGGACCAAATGTGTTGTTGATGTTGTGAATTGTCTCTGCTGCTTTATGACCCATTATGAACTCGAATAAAAAAATCATTCAAATTTGCTTTGTGTCTAACATGGTTTCCCTAGTCTAAAATAAATAGAAAATACATAATAAGCCATTAGCCCAGTGGAAGAGCAGACTCTGTCTGCACTGTCTGAAGAGCAGGGGACCCCAAACTCTGGGATCTAATGCCAGATGATCTGAGGTGGAGCTGATGCAAAAATAACAGAAATAAAGTGCACAATAAACATAATGTGCTTGAATCATCCCCCAACCCCCTGGTCCCTGGAGAAATTGTCTTCCATGAAACCAGTCCCTGATGACAAAAAGGTTGAGGACCATTGCATTATACTACTGATTGTAGAATATAAGAACTCTGAGGGGATGGGAAGATATGAAAAAATTAGTAGGGGAGAAACGTGTGGGATAAAGGGAACCGATATCCTATGACTATTGTCAGGTTAGCACTTGTTTCTGATATCTCCTGAGAGCCCCAGAACTTCATTATTAGGGTTTTGAAATAGTAATTGTGGTTTTGGACCATGGATTTCGGATCATTATAATAGGATCAACCTCAGATTCAGAAAGCTATAGTGGGTCAGACCAGCAGCGGAGCACCAAATAGAGACAATGATCTTTTTTGGTGCAAATTTGGCTTTGAGAAGTGCTTTGGAGCTTCTTCTTAGTCCAACCACCAAACTGGTCATCGCTGATTGTTGTATAAAATCCACTTTTGTTGTACGTCACAATCCAATCAATCGTTGCGTAGAATAAGAAAAGATGACACTTCAAAATGACTATTTTTTTTTGATTTTCCGTCAGCTCACGAGGCATCCATTTATTGAGGTTTTTCACCTTTCCAATTGGCTTCAAATGCTGAACGACTGTAGAATGGTCAACGCTGAGTTCTTTGGCAACTTCTCATGTTGTAAGCTGATCCTCTAAGTTGGTTGTTGTCAACTTCGAATAGTCAGCCAGTCTGCTCCTTATCTTCAAGGTTATTGTCTCCTTTGTAAAACTTCTTGAACCACCTCTGCACTATACATTTGTTAGCAGTTTCTGGACCAAATGTGTTGTTGATGTTGTGAATTGTCTCTGCTGCTTTATGACCCATTATGAACTCGAATAAAAAAATCATTCAAATTTGCTTTGTGTCTAACATGGTTTCCCTAGTCTAAAATAAATAGAAAATACACAAGTAATAAGCCATTAGCAAAAAAAAAAACATAAAGTGAAAAATGTGCTTTAGAATGATGTGCAACAAAATTACATTTAGTTAAGAATAGATTCCAATATTTAACAGCAAAATTCAATAATGCTAAACCTCAGTTACTTTCGCTCCAACCTAATACTTTTCCTTTTTGCTGAAAGAGTGGCTGGTTTGGTTCCAAAACTTAGTCATGCTATTGTCCTGATTTTTTACTTCTAGAGTGAAAAATGATATTTAAGAGTAACTGTGTTTTTCAAAAGAGAAAGATGTCTAGATACTGTTCCATTTCACAAGGCTATTAACATCCAGTATTCATTCAGTTATTTCACTAATCTTTGAGTGCCTCTGAATTCAAAGGCACTGTGCTGTTTATGGACAAAATAAAAGTATCATGTGTGGTGAACATATGGTTATCAGTGTTAATGAATGCAGTCAACCAAATGTAGAAGCTGTATCTGGTACATTTTCAAACCTAGGATAGACTACAAGTAAGTTATGAAATCAGCAGGATTGTGTTCAAATTCTGCTCCACCATTTGCTGTCTGCCCAACTTTAGACAAATAATTTGTTCAGCTTCTGAGCCTCTATTTTCATCTCTGCAAAATGGTAATGAGCTATATTCACTTTTCAGAGTAGTGTGAAGATTACGTGAGACAAATTATGTAAAAGCGTTTAGCTCCTTGTCCCAAATGCTAATTCTGTCCCTATCCTTTCCCCTACTTTTCTTGGGAGAATTATGCCTGTATTTCATTTTAGTCCATTTTGCTCCCAACACTCCATTCTTGGCTTTTCTCATTGTTTTTGTTCTTATTTTTTTTTGGTTGATCTTATCTCTTTGGTTTCTCCCTCTTTCTCCTATTTGGGTGTTTGTTTTGACAGCGTTTATTTTTCCATCATGAACTTTCCTTGAATTCCTTTCTCATTTGCCTTTTGCAGGCATCCTTTGTATTACCTGGGGCTCTAACCCTGTGATTGTCCAACCACCTCTGCACTATACATTTGTTAGCAGTTTCTGGACCAAATGTGTTGTTGATGTTGTGAATTGTCTCTGCTGCTTTATGACCCATTATGAACTCGAATAAAAAAATCATTCAAATTTGCTTTGTGTCTAACATGGTTTCCCTAGTCTAAAATAAATAGAAAATACACAAGTAATAAGCCATTAGCAAAAAAAAAAACATAAAGTGAAAAATGTGCTTTAGAATGATGTGCAACAAAATTACATTTAGTTAAGAATAGATTCCAATATTTAACAGCAAAATTCAATAATGCTAAACCTCAGTTACTTTCGCTCCAACCTAATACTTTTCCTTTTTGCTGAAAGAGTGGCTGGTTTGGTTCCAAAACTTAGTCATGCTATTGTCCTGATTTTTTACTTCTAGAGTGAAAAATGATATTTAAGAGTAACTGTGTTTTTCAAAAGAGAAAGATGTCTAGATACTGTTCCATTTCACAAGGCTATTAACATCCAGTATTCATTCAGTTATTTCACTAATCTTTGAGTGCCTCTGAATTCAAAGGCACTGTGCTGTTTATGGACAAAATAAAAGTATCATGTGTGGTGAACATATGGTTATCAGTGTTAATGAATGCAGTCAACCAAATGTAGAAGCTGTATCTGGTACATTTTCAAACCTAGGATAGACTACAAGTAAGTTATGAAATCAGCAGGATTGTGTTCAAATTCTGCTCCACCATTTGCTGTCTGCCCAACTTTAGACAAATAATTTGTTCAGCTTCTGAGCCTCTATTTTCATCTCTGCAAAATGGTAATGAGCTATATTCACTTTTCAGAGTAGTGTGAAGATTACGTGAGACAAATTATGTAAAAGCGTTTAGCTCCTTGTCCCAAATGCTAATTCTGTCCCTATCCTTTCCCCTACTTTTCTTGGGAGAATTATGCCTGTATTTCATTTTAGTCCATTTTGCTCCCAACACTCCATTCTTGGCTTTTCTCATTGTTTTTGTTCTTATTTTTTTTTGGTTGATCTTATCTCTTTGGTTTCTCCCTCTTTCTCCTATTTGGGTGTTTGTTTTGACAGCGTTTATTTTTCCATCATGAACTTTCCTTGAATTCCTTTCTCATTTGCCTTTTTTGCAGGCATCCTTTGTATTACCTGGGGCTCTAACCCTGTGCACATTGCTGCCAACAATGACTGCTAATTTGGGGCCTCGCTGAGGAAAGGAGGGTGGAAACTGTATCAAGATGGCTCTTATTGGACCAAGAGAAAGGATATTAGGAGGTGGAAGTGGTTAGTTGCTTGGGTACACATATTTTGCAGATGTCCATCTTAGTTTCTGGCCACAAGTCTGACACTCTCTCCACAGGTCCTCAGGGGTTTGGAGCTGGCCCTGATTTCACTCTGCAGTGAACTCAGCTTTCCCCTCTCTAACTTCCTACTGTCTCACTTTTTCTGAAACATGTTTTACCTATTATGCTCTTCTCTAACATTTTGCTTATGTGGAACACCACTTGGAAGGGGAGTTGTTTTTAAAGAGGGGAGCTCATTACTGATAATGGCAATAAGAATAATAGCTGCATATCAAGCACGGATGCTCACACAAGGCCAAAAGCAAGACAGCAGGAACTCATGACCTTGTTTGGTGGGCACAGTTCCTAACAGAGACCGGAGAGTCCAAAAGATAGAAATGAGCTAAGGGAGTGGTGGGTGAAGACAGGAAGGAGAAGCTAAGGAATATGCCTAGCACTTTTATTTCCCAGCACATTTATTCATCTCTTACCCTGGCACAAGCAGGATGCTAGACTCTGAGTATCATTTGATGAAAAATATACAGAAAAGTTCTGTTTCTCATAACCTTTGATGATTCTACTTAGGTTTTAAGGAATTACAATCTTCCTGCATCTAACATTTTAAACGTTTTTTTTTGGCTGTGCTGGGTCTTTGTTGATGTGTGGGTTTAGCTTCTCTGTGGTATGTGGAATCTTCCCAGATCAGGGATCGAACCTGTGTCTCCTGCATTGGCAGATGGGTTCTTATCCACTGAGCCACAAGGGAAGCCCTGCATTTTAAAGTGGGATCCATTCTTGGCTTTTCTCATTGTTTTTGTTCTTATTTTTTTTTGGTTGATCTTATCTCTTTGGTTTCTCCCTCTTTCTCCTATTTGGGTGTTTGTTTTGACAGCGTTTATTTTTCCATCATGAACTTTCCTTGAATTCCTTTCTCATTTGCCTTTTTTGCAGGCATCCTTTGTATTACCTGGGGCTCTAACCCTGTGCACATTGCTGCCAACAATGACTGCTAATTTGGGGCCTCGCTGAGGAAAGGAGGGTGGAAACTGTATCAAGATGGCTCTTATTGGACCAAGAGAAAGGATATTAGGAGGTGGAAGTGGTTAGTTGCTTGGGTACACATATTTTGCAGATGTCCATCTTAGTTTCTGGCCACAAGTCTGACACTCTCTCCACAGGTCCTCAGGGGTTTGGAGCTGGCCCTGATTTCACTCTGCAGTGAACTCAGCTTTCCCCTCTCTAACTTCCTACTGTCTCACTTTTTCTGAAACATGTTTTACCTATTATGCTCTTCTCTAACATTTTGCTTATGTGGAACACCACTTGGAAGGGGAGTTGTTTTTAAAGAGGGGAGCTCATTACTGATAATGGCAATAAGAATAATAGCTGCATATCAAGCACGGATGCTCACACAAGGCCAAAAGCAAGACAGCAGGAACTCATGACCTTGTTTGGTGGGCACAGTTCCTAACAGAGACCGGAGAGTCCAAAAGATAGAAATGAGCTAAGGGAGTGGTGGGTGAAGACAGGAAGGAGAAGCTAAGGAATATGCCTAGCACTTTTATTTCCCAGCACATTTATTCATCTCTTACCCTGGCACAAGCAGGATGCTAGACTCTGAGTATCATTTGATGAAAAATATACAGAAAAGTTCTGTTTCTCATAACCTTTGATGATTCTACTTAGGTTTTAAGGAATTACAATCTTCCTGCATCTAACATTTTAAACGTTTTTTTTTGGCTGTGCTGGGTCTTTGTTGATGTGTGGGTTTAGCTTCTCTGTGGTATGTGGAATCTTCCCAGATCAGGGATCGAACCTGTGTCTCCTGCATTGGCAGATGGGTTCTTATCCACTGAGCCACAAGGGAAGCCCTGCATTTTAAAGTGGGATCTAGTTTCCTATCTTGGAAGGTAAATTGGGGATCAAGGAGCAAAAATAGATATGTTGGTGTATATGGGCAGTGATTGGTGGCATGTCACAATAGCTAGGGAAACCGTGTTAGACAATATGTCCTTAAATATTTTTGTTATGGATATTTTAAGCAAATGTGCAGAGAATAACAGAATGTTCATCACCCATCACTCAGCCTCAACAGTTAACAACATTTAATCAGTCTTGTTACATCTCCCATACTTTCACTATTTTTTTGGGAAAAGTTTTCATACAAATTGCAGACATCAGGTGATTTTACCTTTAATTCAATCTACATCTGCAGTAGGCAATGACTTTTTTTTTTTTAACATAACCAGTGTATCATTAGCACATGTAACAAAATCAATAATAATTATAGAATTTTATCTAATACTTATTTCACATGCAAATTTCTCCAGCTATTCAAAATGCTTTTTTATATATTTGATTTGTGTGGATGGAGGGTCAAAGCAAAGCCTTCAAATTTCTTTTGGTCAAACTGCCTATTAAAGCTCTTATTCTATAATAATAGCTGATCTTATCCATTTTCCCCTATACCATTGACTTCCATAGAAATTTGGTATGGTGGATGCTATAGTGTGCTTCTCAGATCCCTTCTTGATGACCAGAGCACTCCTTCCTGTCCCTACCAGGAGTGTGGGCTGCTCAAGGTCCACAGAATGTGGTGGGTGAAGACCTAGGCACTTTTATTTCCCAGCACATTTATTCATCTCTTACCCTGGCACAAGCAGGATGCTAGACTCTGAGTATCATTTGATGAAAAATATACAGAAAAGTTCTGTTTCTCATAACCTTTGATGATTCTACTTAGGTTTTAAGGAATTACAATCTTCCTGCATCTAACATTTTAAACGTTTTTTTTTGGCTGTGCTGGGTCTTTGTTGATGTGTGGGTTTAGCTTCTCTGTGGTATGTGGAATCTTCCCAGATCAGGGATCGAACCTGTGTCTCCTGCATTGGCAGATGGGTTCTTATCCACTGAGCCACAAGGGAAGCCCTGCATTTTAAAGTGGGATCTAGTTTCCTATCTTGGAAGGTAAATTGGGGATCAAGGAGCAAAAATAGATATGTTGGTGTATATGGGCAGTGATTGGTGGCATGTCACAATAGCTAGGGAAACCGTGTTAGACAATATGTCCTTAAATATTTTTGTTATGGATATTTTAAGCAAATGTGCAGAGAATAACAGAATGTTCATCACCCATCACTCAGCCTCAACAGTTAACAACATTTAATCAGTCTTGTTACATCTCCCATACTTTCACTATTTTTTGGAAATGTTTTCATACAAATTGCAGACATCAGGTGATTTTACCTTTAATTCAATCTACATCTGCAGTAGGCAATGACTTTTTTTTTTTTAACATAACCAGTGTATCATTAGCACATGTAACAAAATCAATAATAATTATAGAATTTTATCTAATACTTATTTCACATGCAAATTTCTCCAGCTATTCAAAATGCTTTTTTATATATTTGATTTGTGTGGATGGAGGGTCAAAGCAAAGCCTTCAAATTTCTTTTGGTCAAACTGCCTATTAAAGCTCTTATTCTATAATAATAGCTGATCTTATCCATTTTCCCCTATACCATTGACTTCCATAGAAATTTGGTATGGTGGATGCTATAGTGTGCTTCTCAGATCCCTTCTTGATGACCAGAGCACTCCTTCCTGTCCCTACCAGGAGTGTGGGCTGCTCAAGGTCCACAGAATGTGTTTGAGACTGGCTGTTTAGAGGATAAAAAGTCTTGGCTCTCTTGCTTTGAGACAACTCTGAAAGATCAGCTCAATTCCAGAGCTTCCTGTAGGACTTTCTAGGGCCTCAGTTGTGCCTACATCACACATCAATTTCTTCCTCTGCCTATTCTTGTTTCCTCATGCTCTTTCAATTGTGTCCCTGAAGCTATTCCCCAATAAAGTTTTTTAGATCAAATCTCCATGTCAGTGTCTATTACCTGGGAAACCTGAGTTAGACAGATGATACCAGCATGTCTTTAACAAGCAGAATCTAAAATGTGATTTCACAGCTGGATTACTTGCTTCTCAGCTTGTGATACAAATACAATAACTGGTGGTAAATTGAATGCTGGTAACATTGGTTTGATGTACAATTTTTGAAATTTTCACTCAGAGTGAAATGGGATGGGATACCAAGGAAGAGAAAACACTGGTGAGGACAGTTGTACAAGCATTCAATGGGTTTTGAAAATGTGGGAAACATAAAGATTGGGATCTTGGTTGGCTCTTGCTGGGGACTACCGAGTCATTGGGAAAAAGACAATGAGAGCCAGAGTATGATTAATCACTAAAGTGCTTCCTTGACAGCATATAAAGGGATACTTATCTCTTGCAGCTAAAGGGCAGAGAAAGTTGATGATCAGGTCCTAGACTTAATTTTAGAGGCAACATAGCTCTAGAGAAGATTGAATTTTCGGTCCTCTGGGGGTGCTTTCCAAAAGCCAGGGACATCTGGATCAATGCACTTGAGAATGTTGAATTACCACATTTTTCTGGACCCTTTGAACCTTGCAGAAATGGTCAACTCCTCTTTTGTTTAAATTAAGTAATTAAATTTTTTATGGCTATTCCGGTCTTTCACTGCTGCTGCAGGCTCTTCTCTAGTTGCAGGGAATGGTTGGACATAATGCTTACAAATATTCAGAGGTCTATCACCTCAATGAAATTTTAAGGATCCTAGTAGTATGGGGGCATGTCAGAACATTTCTTCCAAAGTAAAAAACAAATTATATAATCTCCCACTTCCCACCACTGAGAAGGAAGCAGACACTTGGTAGATCACTGTAGGTTCTTGGAAGCAGTATACTCTATACTCAGAAATATTGCTTTGACCCATTTGCTGAGTGATATCGAAGGTTTCCAGATTTGATTGGGACCCTTAGAAGGAAAGGGGTCTGTCCAGACCATGATAAAAACAGCCCAGCTACTTGGGCCATAGGTCAAGCAGACAGGCCCAAAAAGCTATGCGGAATTCCCAATAAAGTTTTTAGATCAAATCTCCATGTCAGTGTCTATTACCTGGGAAACCTGAGTTAGACAGATGATACCAGCATGTCTTTAACAAGCAGAATCTAAAATGTGATTTCACAGCTGGATTACTTGCTTCTCAGCTTGTGATACAAATACAATAACTGGTGGTAAATTGAATGCTGGTAACATTGGTTTGATGTACAATTTTTGAAATTTTCACTCAGAGTGAAATGGGATGGGATACCAAGGAAGAGAAAACACTGGTGAGGACAGTTGTACAAGCATTCAATGGGTTTTGAAAATGTGGGAAACATAAAGATTGGGATCTTGGTTGGCTCTTGCTGGGGACTACCGAGTCTTTGGGGAAAAAAGACAATGAGAGCCAGAGTATGATTAATCACTAAAGTGCTTCCTTGACAGCATATAAAGGGATACTTATCTCTTGCAGCTAAAGGGCAGAGAAAGTTGATGATCAGGTCCTAGACTTAATTTTAGAGGCAACATAGCTCTAGAGAAGATTGAATTTTCGGTCCTCTGGGGGTGCTTTCCAAAAGCCAGGGACATCTGGATCAATGCACTTGAGAATGTTGAATTACCACATTTTTCTGGACCCTTTGAACCTTGCAGAAATGGTCAACTCCTCTTTTGTTTAAATTAAGTAATTAAATTTTTTATGGCTATTCCGGTCTTTCACTGCTGCTGCAGGCTCTTCTCTAGTTGCAGGGAATGGTTGGACATAATGCTTACAAATATTCAGAGGTCTATCACCTCAATGAAATTTTAAGGATCCTAGTAGTATGGGGGCATGTCAGAACATTTCTTCCAAAGTAAAAAACAAATTATATAATCTCCCACTTCCCACCACTGAGAAGGAAGCAGACACTTGGTAGATCACTGTAGGTTCTTGGAAGCAGTATACTCTATACTCAGAAATATTGCTTTGACCCATTTGCTGAGTGATATCGAAGGTTTCCAGATTTGATTGGGACCCTTAGAAGGAAAGGGGTCTGTCCAGACCATGATAAAAACAGCCCAGCTACTTGGGCCATAGGTCAAGCAGACAGAGGTAACTTTAGCAGCAAAAGATGTCCTGGAGAGGGCATGGCAAGTGTGATAGAAAAATCACAACATAGATTCCAAGATTCTTTTGCAGTAGGGAACTACACATCATTCATAGAATAGCTTGTCTTAAGCTACTGGGCCCAATTGTGCTTGAGCGTCTAATGACCTTGTGGTCAGGACAGGATTTTGTCAGAGCTACCATATCAGAAGGGCAAGTGGGCCCAGCAACAGCCCATTGTAAGTTGGAAGCAGTGCATCTAGGACTGGGCACAAATAGATGAGAGGGTACAAGTAAGCTGCATAAGCAAGTAGTCAGATTTCCATGCTCTGTTCTACTGTGCGCTGTCCCTTCTTTCTCATATAGCATGAATGAACAAGGTCCTTGCAAGGATACAAAAGCACGGCCTTCTTCTATCTCTGAAAGGACAGAGCTCCCTGAGGGATTGGCCAAGTTCTTCATTGCAACTGGGTTGCAGTTTAACTTCTCTCTTTACCCAGTTTTGTTTGCCTTTCTTCTTTATAAGGGTTTCCCCTGAGATCACTCCCTAATAAATCTCCTGAACATTATTCTCTCTTTCAGCATCTGTTTCTCAAAGAACTCTATCTAAGACATTGTTACTTATCTCATAAAATATCCTATATTTTGGATTTGGCTGTCTGTTTCTTTACAGTGTGGTTCTACAGTGCCTGTTTTTCTATCCCCTATAAAGTGGGAGTTAGAGCCAAAGGCTTAGATTCAGGTGGTACTGTGTTTCCTAATTGCATCACATTCCAGGGCTTGTAGTGTCAGGATGTCTTGCTTGTCATGATGCTAAAATTGATTGGTTGGTTCAGGTAGTGCCACCCAATCCTTCCAATATAATTTTTATTTATTTGTTTATTTTTTACAAAACCCTTCCTTTTCACTTCATCTCTTTCATCTTTCATTTGTCTTTCTTTCTCTCCTCTTTTCACTTTCTCTTCTGTGTATGTCTCAAATCTCTCTGTGGCATTCATGAATGTCTATGTGGGAGAACTTAAGGCTCTAGAGATTGCTGGCAACAGATTGACCCCTTTAGAAAGAGGAAGAGTAACTGACCAGACAGAAAGAAAGTGGGTAATTTTCCTGTTCAAGTCCTTGAATACTCTAACTTTTTGAAAATGAGTTTTTGTTTGGCCTGACAGTGAATTAGAATGGCAAGTTTATACTGAATATAGATGACCATTTCAGCACAACATAACCTTTCCTTTTCCCGTTCTTTAAGTTCTCAAGGAATAATTATAGGCAACAGGCCCAATTGTGCTTGAGCTAATGACCTTGTGGTCAGGACAGGATTTTGTCAGAGCTACCATATCAGAAGGGCAAGTGGGCCCAGCAACAGCCCATTGTAAGTTGGAAGCAGTGCATCTAGGACTGGGCACAAATAGATGAGAGGGTACAAGTAAGCTGCATAAGCAAGTAGTCAGATTTCCATGCTCTGTTCTACTGTGCGCTGTCCCTTCTTTCTCATATAGCATGAATGAACAAGGTCCTTGCAAGGATACAAAAGCACGGCCTTCTTCTATCTCTGAAAGGACAGAGCTCCCTGAGGGATTGGCCAAGTTCTTCATTGCAACTGGGTTGCAGTTTAACTTCTCTCTTTACCCAGTTTTGTTTGCCTTTCTTCTTTATAAGGGTTTCCCCTGAGATCACTCCCTAATAAATCTCCTGAACATTATTCTCTCTTTCAGCATCTGTTTCTCAAAGAACTCTATCTAAGACATTGTTACTTATCTCATAAAATATCCTATATTTTGGATTTGGCTGTCTGTTTCTTTACAGTGTGGTTCTACAGTGCCTGTTTTTCTATCCCCTATAAAGTGGGAGTTAGAGCCAAAGGCTTAGATTCAGGTGGTACTGTGTTTCCTAATTGCATCACATTCCAGGGCTTGTAGTGTCAGGATGTCTTGCTTGTCATGATGCTAAAATTGATTGGTTGGTTCAGGTAGTGCCACCCAATCCTTCCAATATAATTTTTATTTATTTGTTTATTTTTTACAAAACCCTTCCTTTTCACTTCATCTCTTTCATCTTTCATTTGTCTTTCTTTCTCTCCTCTTTTCACTTTCTCTTCTGTGTATGTCTCAAATCTCTCTGTGGCATTCATGAATGTCTATGTGGGAGAACTTAAGGCTCTAGAGATTGCTGGCAACAGATTGACCCCTTTAGAAAGAGGAAGAGTAACTGACCAGACAGAAAGAAAGTGGGTAATTTTCCTGTTCAAGTCCTTGAATACTCTAACTTTTTGAAAATGAGTTTTTGTTTGGCCTGACAGTGAATTAGAATGGCAAGTTTATACTGAATATAGATGACCATTTCAGCACAACATAACCTTTCCTTTTCCCGTTCTTTAAGTTCTCAAGGAATAATTATAGGCATAGTCTCACTCCCACTTTTTATTGAAGAATTTTTTTTTCAATTTTTAGTAAACTGTTAATTTTGAGATAATTGTAGAATCACACACAATTACAATAAATAGCACTGAGAGAGCCCATATACCCTGTACGCAGTGTCCTTTAGTGGTTTGTTGTTGTTGTTTAGTGGCTAAGTCATGTCTGATTCTTTTGTGACCCCACAGACTGCAGGGGGTTCTTTATTCATGGGATTTCCCAGGCAAGAATACTGGAGTGTGTTGCCATTTCCTCCTCCAGGGGATCCTCCTCACCCAGGGGCCAAACCCATATCCCCTGCATCTCCTGCATTGACAGACAGATTCTTCACCACTGAGTCACCTGGGAAGCCCACCTGAGTAGAGTAACCACCAGTCAAGTCAATGGGCTGCAGTTTACTTCATTTACCCACAGGGCTGGCCAAAAGTCTTGTGTTGAAAAGCACCAAGTGTTCATTGGGAAAAAAAGAAAAAATTAATTGACAATGACATCTGATCTCTCTCACACCATATGTTATAGTTAATAACTGAAAGTTCTTTTGATTGCCAGTAACAGAAAATAACAGCAAATAGCTTAGCCAAAAAGGAAAGGAAAGAAACAGGGATATATTATGAAAGTCAAGGAGAAGTTATTTATTTATCATTAAATAAATTTCCAGGAAAGGCAATAACTGGAAGTTAGAAAGCTGTCAGTGCCCAGGCCACCGTTCCCTCTCTGTTCATATTCTTGGGAGAGAGATCGTGGTTGACTGTCTTGGTCAGGTATCTACTCCCAGTTTAATCAGCTATGGTCAAGAGGACAAGGTCATTTAGTACAACTGTGGGGGAGGGGCAGTTCTCACTGAAGGGAATTTGAGTCATGTCCTAGGTAGACACTGCAAAAGTGGGTAATTTTCCTGTTCAAGTCCTTGAATACTCTAACTTTTTGAAAATGAGTTTTTGTTTGGCCTGACAGTGAATTAGAATGGCAAGTTTATACTGAATATAGATGACCATTTCAGCACAACATAACCTTTCCTTTTCCCGTTCTTTAAGTTCTCAAGGAATAATTATAGGCATAGTCTCACTCCCACTTTTTATTGAAGAAATTTTTTCAATTTTTAGTAAACTGTTAATTTTGAGATAATTGTAGAATCACACACAATTACAATAAATAGCACTGAGAGAGCCCATATACCCTGTACGCAGTGTCCTTTAGTGGTTTGTTGTTGTTGTTTAGTGGCTAAGTCATGTCTGATTCTTTTGTGACCCCACAGACTGCAGGGGGTTCTTTATTCATGGGATTTCCCAGGCAAGAATACTGGAGTGTGTTGCCATTTCCTCCTCCAGGGGATCCTCCTCACCCAGGGGCCAAACCCATATCCCCTGCATCTCCTGCATTGACAGACAGATTCTTCACCACTGAGTCACCTGGGAAGCCCACCTGAGTAGAGTAACCACCAGTCAAGTCAATGGGCTGCAGTTTACTTCATTTACCCACAGGGCTGGCCAAAAGTCTTGTGTTGAAAAGCACCAAGTGTTCATTGGGAAAAAAAGAAAAAATTAATTGACAATGACATCTGATCTCTCTCACACCATATGTTATAGTTAATAACTGAAAGTTCTTTTGATTGCCAGTAACAGAAAATAACAGCAAATAGCTTAGCCAAAAAGGAAAGGAAAGAAACAGGGATATATTATGAAAGTCAAGGAGAAGTTATTTATTTATCATTAAATAAATTTCCAGGAAAGGCAATAACTGGAAGTTAGAAAGCTGTCAGTGCCCAGGCCACCGTTCCCTCTCTGTTCATATTCTTGGGAGAGAGATCGTGGTTGACTGTCTTGGTCAGGTATCTACTCCCAGTTTAATCAGCTATGGTCAAGAGGACAAGGTCATTTAGTACAACTGTGGGGGAGGGGCAGTTCTCACTGAAGGGAATTTGAGTCATGTCCTAGGTAGACACTGCAAAAGTCAGTCAACATCTAATAAATATGAGGAATAGATGAAGAATGTGTACTTACATGCATATGTGCAAAATAAATATATGTATCTATACATATATATTTGTGGGCAAAATTCGTTGAACAGTGAGCACTAACATTAAAAAGAATCTATACTCAATCATTAAAATGATAATATATGAAAGCTTCATAAAAGCAAGGACCTTGCTGTCATGTTTATCTCCTTATGCCGAGAACCAAGGAGGTATACCTAGTTCACAGGATGTACTTGGTCAATATCTGTTGAACTTATGAATTTTCATAAATGAAAATAAAAATGATAATAAGTATTATTAAAAGTGGAACAATGAGCCCTATGAAATGCCTAATAAAATGCAATTTAAAGTACATAGCACTATGTATAAAATATTCTTGTCAAAAAGTTGAACCTGAGTCTAATCAAAGTTTTAGAACTAAAATCTGATATACAAGAAATAGAGGGACAGAGGGACAAAATGCATAAGGACAAACTGCATCAAGGAATCAAATACATAAAAGCAGAATTTTTGGACATTTTATAGGACAACTGACCTACTTTCTACAACACGAGGTGGAGAAGGAGAGAATTGAAAGATATAATAAATGTAATTTGTGAGCCTTGATTGGATCCTGATTCAAACACACCAACTATAAAAAAGAGATTCTTGAAAAATCATGAAAACTTGATCTTAGAGTAGATGTCAGATGAGGCAAAAGAATTACACATTTTTAAGATATGATAATGGCCTAATGGCTATACAAGAAGTTGTCCATATTTTCTAGGAATGCATATTGAAGTGTGTGTGGGTAAAATGATATACTTTCTTGGTTTTATTTAAAATGCTTCAATAAAGAAAAACAAACAAGAAAGAATAGATAATATAATCACCAAATGTTGATAATTCTGGAATGTGAATGAGTTGGATGTGGGAGCTCATGATCTGTTCTCTCTGTTTTTCTGTGTAGTTTAAATTTTTCATTAAAAAGGGAAGAGGGAATAGAGCATATTTTCATCTTTTCCTAAAAATACTAAGTCTTCAGTATGCTTAAGATTTATCATTATAATGTTCAAATTTACATGAAGAAAAAGTTCTTATGAGACAAAATGAAATGGTGGAAAGTGTATTGCCTTAGACATCAGATAAACCTGGTTTGGATCCTAGCTATTCCCCCTGGTCCTGAGGAGGAAGGGAACATGGCTCTAGCAAAAACAGCAAGAAAAAAATACATCTTTTGTACATTGAAGAGATAAAATGGACGGGACTTTGTGACATGATGAATACAGTAGAGTGAAAAAGTAACGTCCAACCTGATAGGTTTCTGACTAGTGGAACTGGATGGGTGGTGGATTAATTCACTTAGGGATTCTCTGAAAGAGAACCAAGTTTTAAGGAGTGAAAGAAATAACGACTTTGGTTTGAGGCACATTGAGTTTCACTTTAAGGTGCCTTTGAGACTTACAAGAAGTGATGTCAAGAGTGCGGTTTAATATTAAAGTCTGGAGCTCAGGTGAGAGAACAGTATAAGCCTATTAGTTTGATAGAAAAAGGTAGTTTACTTTTGGACTTTTCTATGTAAATGTGTTATTGCTATAGCATAGGCAAACATTTCATAGCTATAACACCTATGAGAAGCAGTGATTCACATAAACCAAAATAAAATTTTGCTTTATTTGTTTCATAAATGAGCAGGTTCATTTTTATAGGAAAGCAGTTAACATGTTCCTGCTTTTAATTTTTTATTGCAAATGTGAAGGAATTCTGGCAGTAGCTAAGACTTTTTTTGAGCCAAATATGCCTTAGTTTTCTCCTATTATTACAGTTTCTCTTTTTCATGATGCATATTTGCCAGGTACTAGCTAGGTCAACTTTCTATTGAAGCAGATACTCCAAATTTGCAATCTAGCAATTTCTAAGCAGTAACGCCTGTATCTACCCCATTAGAGAAAGTCACTAGAGAACTGTTAAAATTTTCTAAAGAGTCAGATCCCAAGTATATTTTAGGCTTAGAACAGAATGAGGTAAGCTAGTGGGGAGGGAGGGGTGAGAGGAGATGCTATTTTTAATCCTATTTTTACGAAAGTCTATAAAATGTTGCTTCTGTGAATAATTTGGCTTCTTAAAGGGCTGTAACTCCTTCAGAGCCTTTAGGAAACTCAGACATATCCTGTGGTCAGCTGTCCAATATGGGGTTAGTTTTATTCAACCTCCCAGAAAACCTCTTGAGTAATACTAGATTTTTAGTTGGAAAAAGAAGAAAAGTTGTTGCTGTACTAACTGGTCTTTTGATAGCATTTGAGAATTCATCACTCTTCCCTTGCTGCATCTATTTATTCACATGTAGTTTTTCCTAATTGTTTTTTAGTTTTGCAGATCAGTCTACAGTTTTTCTATTAAAAAAAATTATCAAAACAATAGTGTTGATTTAGTTAATTCCCTTCTCTTGATTTTTTAATGTATGATTTCACTGGAATTTATCTGTTATTTCTATCAGTGAGTTAGAGAAGGGCAATTATTATTAGTCTAATTTTTTGATAGGTTAAACAGTGGTCCAGAGTTGGTATTAGAATTAGGGCTGGACCCCAGGTGCTTTGATTTCTACTCTCACAGCATTAAAAAAAAAGGATAAAGGAGTGAGTAGGAGAAAGAGTAGCAAATAAAAAGTAAAATGAGTTTATTTATTCCTTCAAGAATGCTTAAAAAAATCATCTTCTGTGTTCCCTTTTACATTCCAGGAGCTAAAATTCCAGTGGGAGAGGTAAATCTATAAATATTATAATACAATGGGAAAATCTAAAGGGCCATGGAAGAAGCCTTGAATAAAATAAACGATCACACAAAGTAACTTCTGTTGGTGGGCTCAGTTTTTCAATCCCAAATATCTAATACCTACTCCCCCCCCCTTTTTTTTTTAATGTCCCAGGGCATCAGCCTAATGGATTTGGTCTTGGGCTGGGAGTGGGATTAGGGGGAAGAGTATTACCCTGGGGCTGAGGTTTTTTTTTTTTTTTTTTTTTTGGCCACTTCTATTGATCTTTCATTCATTTATCTTTGTTCTTTGGCCTGTGTGGGCCTCCCATTGCTGTGGCCTCTCTCGTTGCAGAGCACCGGCTCTGGGTGCATGCACTCCAGAGCCCCAGCTCAGTAGTTGGACACATTCATCCAATCGCTCTGTGGCACGTGGGATCTTCCCAGGCCAGGGATTGAACCAGCACCCGTTGCACTGCAAGACGGTGTCCTTACCCACTGGACCACCAGGGAAGCCCTAATACCTACTCATTTGTTTGTCTTGAAGTGGATACCATGGATGATCTTACATGACTATTTTTCATTCAGGCACTTTGTGTCTTCATACTATTTTGCTCGTATTTTGACATAGGATTCCTTGATTTTCTCAAATGTGTATTCCTTCTTAGTCATATTTTGCCCAATGAAGTTGTTGTAAACTCCCATTTTCAATTTTATGCTCCTAGGATTATGACTTTGGGGCAGGAGAGGACAGCAGAGATCTCTGATAGTGTCTCCTGATTCTCCTTTGTATCACTATGGAAAATCTTAATGGAGCATTGGTTCATACTCCTGAACTTCCAAATACTGTCCATTTCCCCATGACCGTCTAGACAACCCAGGACAACTGATAGGCTAGATACTATGCCCTGTACTTACCAGGTTTTTAAAACAATTATTTCAGAAGATTTTATTATAGCATTAAAAAGTAGAATTGGTTGGACTTGACTGAAGAAAAGGCATAGTAACTGATGTGACTTATTTAATAAAGTATAATTATTTTCACCTAATGTGTCATGCTACTTTATATATGTCACGTCTATAATTATCAAGAAAGAAACTGCTTCTGTACATTTCAGATGTGATGGGCTGAGCTATTCTTGTGGTCAGAGGTTTGCTTACATATGCATTTCTTCAAAAGCATTTATTGAGTACTTACTGTATTCAAGCTACCTTTAGATACATTGTAGATGCAGAGTTGCCCTGCACCCAGTGTGGTGGTAGGGTTCAAATGAACTCATAATATATCTATGTGAAAACTGATTTATAAACAATTACATAAAAGAAAATGTTTCAGTAATATTACAGAAAGCCAAGATCAGTCCATCTTTTCCTATTGCATGTTTGGCTCAGAGATGAAATCTTTTGAGTTTTGTAACTTTATAAACCCTGGGCTTATGGGGCAACAGTAAATCTGGTCAGGGCTTGGTTCATACTCCTAGATCTCAGAAGCTGTGGGGATGAAGGCTGTGACAGGACCATTTAACTTGTCCTCTGAAAGCCCACAATCTTCACTCCAATGTGGGTAGAAGAGGAAGCTAACACTAGTTTTGCCTTGCGAGTCATGCAGACATTGAATGGCTGGGATTTTCATCCTCACTGATTTCTTTTGCAAAATGCCCTTGCATGTCAGGTGTGGGCACAGAAACCCTGGTAGGACTCCCTTCCCTTGCAAAGCAAAGTGGAGTGCTACTGTCACAACAAAGGCACCTTTTCTTTTCCTCTCGTTTTCATAAATGCCCAGGTGCATAAACAAATGCCCCAGGCTTATTTGTGTCTTGCTCATAGTTGTAATCATTTTATATTTTCTAGGTTTAAGATCTTCTTTTGTCTCCTCTAAACTCTGTTATCTGGCCTACCAAGGACAGATGCTTATTCTTAAAATATTGATAAAGATAAATAAGATTCCTTATATGGAAATCAGCTCAAACTGTTCAGCCTTTGTTTCATAAAAGCTGTAGGTCTTGGTTATGGTCTGTTCGTTGCTCTGAACTCTTTAGTACAACTTAGTAATGACCTTAGCTGTATTTGGCACTGAAAACAATAGAGAGCAATACATACTTTACAGAGCAGTTCCAGCTGGAGCTGACTGGAGCCACCTGACTTTAAACAGTGTTTATTGGAGAGGTCATCTTACATCATTGCTCTGTTTTCAAAAGTAAAGGAAAACTGTACTTTTTTGAAACACCTAATGTGTCATGCTACTTTATATATGTCACGTCTATAATTATCAAGAAAGAAACTGCTTCTGTACATTTCAGATGTGATGGGCTGAGCTATTCTTGTGGTCAGAGGTTTGCTTACATATGCATTTATTCAAAAAGCATTTATTGAGTACTTACTGTATTCAAGCTACCTTTAGATACATTGTAGATGCAGAGTTGCCCTGCACCCAGTGTGGTGGTAGGGTTCAAATGAACTCATAATATATCTATGTGAAAACTGATTTATAAACAATTACATAAAAGAAAATGTTTCAGTAATATTACAGAAAGCCAAGATCAGTCCATCTTTTCCTATTGCATGTTTGGCTCAGAGATGAAATCTTTTGAGTTTTGTAACTTTATAAACCCTGGGCTTATGGGGCAACAGTAAATCTGGTCAGGGCTTGGTTCATACTCCTAGATCTCAGAAGCTGTGGGGATGAAGGCTGTGACAGGACCATTTAACTTGTCCTCTGAAAGCCCACAATCTTCACTCCAATGTGGGTAGAAGAGGAAGCTAACACTAGTTTTGCCTTGCGAGTCATGCAGACATTGAATGGCTGGGATTTTCATCCTCACTGATTTCTTTTGCAAAATGCCCTTGCATGTCAGGTGTGGGCACAGAAACCCTGGTAGGACTCCCTTCCCTTGCAAAGCAAAGTGGAGTGCTACTGTCACAACAAAGGCACCTTTTCTTTTCCTCTCGTTTTCATAAATGCCCAGGTGCATAAACAAATGCCCCAGGCTTATTTGTGTCTTGCTCATAGTTGTAATCATTTTATATTTTCTAGGTTTAAGATCTTCTTTTGTCTCCTCTAAACTCTGTTATCTGGCCTACCAAGGACAGATGCTTATTCTTAAAATATTGATAAAGATAAATAAGATTCCTTATATGGAAATCAGCTCAAACTGTTCAGCCTTTGTTTCATAAAAGCTGTAGGTCTTGGTTATGGTCTGTTCGTTGCTCTGAACTCTTTAGTACAACTTAGTAATGACCTTAGCTGTATTTGGCACTGAAAACAATAGAGAGCAATACATACTTTACAGAGCAGTTCCAGCTGGAGCTGACTGGAGCCACCTGACTTTAAACAGTGTTTATTGGAGAGGTCATCTTACATCATTGCTCTGTTTTCCAAGGTTAATTGCCAATTTGCTTTTAAATATTATGCAAAAGCTTTGGCTTAGTTGTACAAAACTTAGTCTTGGAGAATTTGATTCTTTTAGGGATGAATAATTAATGTCCTATGAAGTCACACACCTGAAAGAGAATTCTAAAGTTCACCATGACCGTTCTTCTTCCTTCTAAGTGTATCCTATTTTTAAAAATTCCTGGAAACTACTCTGTTAAAAAAGAAACAAAAATTTAAAAGAAAACATGCTGAGAAAGTATCAAAAATATGATAGACAAAATATTGTTAATTTTGTTATATAAAAAGCTTTATATAAATTTATAAGAAAATTATTAAGAAAACATTAGGTACATGGAGTAGGTAGTATCTTTGATTATTTTGAAGTGCATAAATTGATAAGTTTTTTTGCTAAGTAAGTTGGAAAATTGTATGATGTTTCTTAAAAATACTCATCCTCTTTATTTTCAGTAATTCCACTTTTAGGAATCTCTTCTAAGTTATAATGTTGCAAAAACATATAATGCACTGAAGCAAAAAATTAGAACCACAATGAACATGTTTAGAAATAGGAAATGAGTCAATAAACAATGTATATTTAATATTATATTATCATTGAATAATACTGTAATGTTAAAATCCTTCATAAAATGACAAATACTATGCATTTCACTTATCTAGAGTAGTCAAATTCATAGAGACACAAAACAGAATGGTGGTTATGGAGGGGTAATTATTGTGTAGAGGGTACAGAGTTTAGGAAGATCAAAATGTCCCAGAGACAGTGACAATAGTTGCACAGCAATGTGAATGTACTTATTGTCACTAAATTGTACACTTAAAATGGTAAATTTTATGTTATGTACATTTTACCACAATTAAAAATTGACAAGATCTTTATAGTAGTAGGAGGAATGCTTGCTACATGATTTTAGTTTAAAAAAATATATATTCTGCAAAAGATCCTATCAAGAGAATAAGACAAGCCACAGACTGGGAGAATGTATTTGCAAAAGACATATGATAAAGAACTATTATCCAAAACATATAAAGAGCTCTTCAAACTCAACAAAGCACTCATTTAAAAAATGGACCAAAGATCTCACCACAGAAGAGATACAGATGGGAAATAAGCTTATGAAGAAAAAGGCTCAATATTACATGTTGTTAGAGAATTGCACATTAGAAACAGAAGTGAGATAAAACCACTCACCCATTACCATGGCCAAAATCCAAAACACTGACAACACCAAATACTGGTGAAGATATGGACCAAGAGCTCTCATTATTGGCTGGTGAGAATGCAAAATGATAAAACCACTTTGGAAGACAGTTAGTAGTTTCTTAACAAAACTAAACATATTCTTACCATATAATCCAGCAGTTGCACTCTTTGATATTTTCCTGAATCATATGTGAAAACTTCTGTTCACACAAAAGCTTGCACACAGATGCTTATAATAGCTTTACTCATGGTTGCCCAAACTTAGTCCAATTTTATTATTTTGCCTGTAGATACCCAGTTTTCCCAGAATCATTTACTAAGGAGACTATCTTATGCCCATTGAATATTCTTGGTTCCATTTTCAAAGTATTACTTGACCGTATATTGCTGAGGAGGAAATTTTCCTCTACCCTTTAAGGTTTTTCTGACTGGTCTAAAAATTATGTTGCTATGAGACAGATTAACAGGAGGAACTCAAATAAAATTTTGGTAACATGAACACATAGGAGAGACCCAAGAAGACTGAGTAACTTGCCAAAATGGCCAAAATCCTCACCTTAAATACAGTGTTTAGATAAAGACAAAAAAAGATGATGGGAATAATGGTTTGGGGATGAAAAAGTAGGGAAGGCAATTTACATGGAGATGGAAAAGCAAATGTTTAGTAAATAAATGTTCATTTGACTAAGTAAAGACAATGGGACAGAGAGAAATTTTAGCACATTTTGCTAGGTTCTTTCCTATCTACCATACCTAGCTCATATCATAGCCCTCTTTGGTGATATCACCCCTCCTGGAACATGTCCCCTGTCTAAATTCTTTCAGGCAGTTAGAGGAAAGGTCAAAAAGACTTCTTTCTGAGTCTTTTGGGCCTTGATTGTTTTCAACTTGAAGTAGTTCACATGATAAAGAAATACATGTTAGGGTGGCAAAGTTTGTTCCCCTACAATATGCATGAGTTTATTTCTGGGCTCTGGGCTCTGGATTCTGTTCTATTGGTCTATGTATCTGTTTTTATGACAGTACTATACTATTTTGATTACTGTATTTTTGTAGTATACATTGAAACCAGGAAGAGTGTTGCTTCCAACTTTGTTCTTTCTTGAGGTTGCTTTGGCTATTTGGGAACTCTTGTGATTCCATACAAATTTTGTAATCCTTTTTAAAATTTAACTTAATTTTTTTCTATTCTGCATGTTGTCTCATATTTTGGACTTTCAAAAGCTCTGAGGAAACTCTCTGGTTTGATGCAGTCCTGGGAAGCCCCCATACTTTTATGAGTTTTATATCCAGGAATTTCACCAGTAAATTAGAGTAAAAAAAAAAAAGTAACAAGAAAAGTCTTCATGATCCTGCTAGGAACAGGAGAAAAGCAATTGAAATACACCTAGAGCAGTCTCCTTAACAAAGGCCGATTTAGCAACAGAAGAGATTACCAGAGCTTTATCTGAAGTGGGAGAAACAAAATACCCAACTCCAGTTTCCTTTGGCTCTTATGTCTCACCTTAGGGGAAAAATAAGGTCACAGCCCAAGAACATAGAGATAGAACACTAAAAGACTGACACTAAACCATAAGATTGTAGGATGGTTCCCCTCCATTTTACCTGGAGACTTCAACACTCTTCTTTCAGTAACTGATAGATCAAGAAGGTAAAAAAAAAAAAAAAATCAGTAAGAATATCATTGAACTGAAGAGTGCCGCCAATCATCTTGATCTAATATTGACATTTATAGAGTACTCCATCCAACAACAGCAGAATACACATTCTTCTCAAATTCACATGAAGCATTCAGCAAAACAGACCACATTCTGGACTCGAAAACACACCTGAACAAACTAAAAATAATAGAAATCATACAAAGTATGTTAGGATATCACCCCTCCTGGAACATGTCCCCTGTCTAAATTCTTTCAGGCAGTTAGAGGAAAGGTCAAAAAGACTTCTTTCTGAGTCTTTTGGGCCTTGATTGTTTTCAACTTGAAGTAGTTCACATGATAAAGAAATACATGTTAGGGTGGCAAAGTTTGTTCCCCTACAATATGCATGAGTTTATTTCTGGGCTCTGGGCTCTGGATTCTGTTCTATTGGTCTATGTATCTGTTTTTATGACAGTACTATACTATTTTGATTACTGTATTTTTGTAGTATACATTGAAACCAGGAAGAGTGTTGCTTCCAACTTTGTTCTTTCTTGAGGTTGCTTTGGCTATTTGGGAACTCTTGTGATTCCATACAAATTTTGTAATCCTTTTTAAAATTTAACTTAATTTTTTTCTATTCTGCATGTTGTCTCATATTTTGGACTTTCAAAAGCTCTGAGGAAACTCTCTGGTTTGATGCAGTCCTGGGAAGCCCCCATACTTTTATGAGTTTTATATCCAGGAATTTCACCAGTAAATTAGAGTAAAAAAAAAAAAGTAACAAGAAAAGTCTTCATGATCCTGCTAGGAACAGGAGAAAAGCAATTGAAATACACCTAGAGCAGTCTCCTTAACAAAGGCCGATTTAGCAACAGAAGAGATTACCAGAGCTTTATCTGAAGTGGGAGAAACAAAATACCCAACTCCAGTTTCCTTTGGCTCTTATGTCTCACCTTAGGGGAAAAATAAGGTCACAGCCCAAGAACATAGAGATAGAACACTAAAAGACTGACACTAAACCATAAGATTGTAGGATGGTTCCCCTCCATTTTACCTGGAGACTTCAACACTCTTCTTTCAGTAACTGATAGATCAAGAAGGTAAAAAAAAAAAAAAAAATCAGTAAGAATATCATTGAACTGAAGAGTGCCGCCAATCATCTTGATCTAATATTGACATTTATAGAGTACTCCATCCAACAACAGCAGAATACACATTCTTCTCAAATTCACATGAAGCATTCAGCAAAACAGACCACATTCTGGACTCGAAAACACACCTGAACAAACTAAAAATAATAGAAATCATACAAAGTATGTTAGGATATTCCTCAGGAATTAAATCAGGAAAAAAAAAAATCAAAACCAGAAAGATAGCTGAAAAATTCCAAAATATTTGGAGATTAAACAGCACATTACTAAATAACATGTGTCAAAGAAGAAATCTTAAGAAATTAGAAGTTCTATTGGTTTATCTTTCACATTTAAGTGTATAATCCATCTCAAATTGACTTTCTGTACAATGTGAGAGATACCAAGTTTTGCTTTGTTCCATACAAACATCTGTCACGTACACACACACAACGTAAGGCCAAGGTCTGCTTGATTTGGTCATAAAGGTACCATGAACCACTTCTAGATTCAGGTAGTTTATTACTTTAAAGACAGTAAAATGATAAAAGCTCACCAAAGTCCTTGTATCACACACTAAGAAAGACAATAGCAGAACAACAACAAAAAGTCCGATGACTGCAACATGATCTGTGGGGTACTCCATTAAGCAGAAACCAAAGAGCATATTTGTAATGACACAGATCTGAATTTGAAGGCAGGTTTGATTACTGAATAACCATTTGATAATCAGTAAGATCTCAGAATCTTCAATTTCCATCTATAAAATGGAAATAAATATCATCTCTTACTATTATTAAATGAGATAGTATAGATCAGTAGTATCCAAAAATGCATTTTATAGAATAGATGCTCAGAAAACGTTCAAAGTTGGTAGTTGGGATGTCTTTTTCCCAGGGTTTGTAACTCATTCAGGCTGTCACTTGTCTTAAGCATCTGAATTGGCCTTTTCTAGCAAAAAAAGAACATTTGAGTACTTGATAAGGAATATAACCTGAAACTCTGTGCTGTCTAATAATTATCAAATATCTGTTAGATAAAATAAATATTTACAAGGACTTCCCTGGTGGTCCAGTGGTTAAGAATCTTCTTAATAATGCAGGGGACACAGGTTTGATCCTGGTTTGAGAAGATTCCACGTGGGCCATGGGCCAACAAAATTTGGTTTCGCCTCAAACTATCCCCCCAAAAATTCTTCTCAAATTCACATGAAGCATTCAGCAAAGACCACATTCTGGACTCGAAACACACCTGAAAAATTTCATACAAAGGATGTTAGGATATTCCTCAGGAATTAAATCAGGAAAAAAAAAAATCAAAACCAGAAAGATAGCTGAAAAATTCCAAAATATTTGGAGATTAAACAGCACATTACTAAATAACATGTGTCAAAGAAGAAATCTTAAGAAATTAGAAGTTCTATTGGTTTATCTTTCACATTTAAGTGTATAATCCATCTCAAATTGACTTTCTGTACAATGTGAGAGATACCAAGTTTTGCTTTGTTCCATACAAACATCTGTCACGTACACACACACAACGTAAGGCCAAGGTCTGCTTGATTTGGTCATAAAGGTACCATGAACCACTTCTAGATTCAGGTAGTTTATTACTTTAAAGACAGTAAAATGATAAAAGCTCACCAAAGTCCTTGTATCACACACTAAGAAAGACAATAGCAGAACAACAACAAAAAGTCCGATGACTGCAACATGATCTGTGGGGTACTCCATTAAGCAGAAACCAAAGAGCATATTTGTAATGACACAGATCTGAATTTGAAGGCAGGTTTGATTACTGAATAACCATTTGATAATCAGTAAGATCTCAGAATCTTCAATTTCCATCTATAAAATGGAAATAAATATCATCTCTTACTATTATTAAATGAGATAGTATAGATCAGTAGTATCCAAAAATGCATTTTATAGAATAGATGCTCAGAAAACGTTCAAAGTTGGTAGTTGGGATGTCTTTTTCCCAGGGTTTGTAACTCATTCAGGCTGTCACTTGTCTTAAGCATCTGAATTGGCCTTTTCTAGCAAAAAAAGAACATTTGAGTACTTGATAAGGAATATAACCTGAAACTCTGTGCTGTCTAATAATTATCAAATATCTGTTAGATAAAATAAATATTTACAAGGACTTCCCTGGTGGTCCAGTGGTTAAGAATCTTCTTAATAATGCAGGGGACACAGGTTTGATCCTGGTTTGAGAAGATTCCACGTGCCATGGGCAACAAAATTGGTGCGCCTCAACTACCAAGCCTATGTTCCCATTGAGCCTGTGCTCTGCAACAGAAGGTCACCTCAATGAGAAGCCTACACATCGCCACAAAGAATAGCCCCCTCTTGCTACAGCTAGAGAAAGCCTATGCACAGCAACCAAGACCCAACACAGTCAAAAATAAATAGATAAGTGCTTAATTAAAAACATTTATGGGGTATTCCCTGAAGTATATGCAAGCCATCTATTCCTCCATGTCTTAGGTTAGGTTGGTTGGGAAACAGACTCTGAAATGGAAATTTCTGTGCAGAAAATTTATTGAGAAATATCCCCAGAAGCACATGGTGAGGGAATAAGGAAACAGGAATAAGCAAAGAAACAACTGTGAGTACACTTTTTAACCTTGGATTAATAAGATTATCAGAGAGTTGAAAAACAGGTGAGCCTGTTTTGGCTTCATTAATTAATTCATTCATTCAACAAATATTTTTTGAGTACTGGTGCCGGGAGCTGAGGTTCCCAGGTGGTTAGTGGGAAGAACCTGCCTGCCAACACGGGAGGCTTAAGAGATGGTGGGTTCAATCCCTGGATGGGGAAAATCCCCTGGAGGAGGGCCTGGCAACTCACGCCAGTATTCTTGCCTGGAGAATCCCATGGACAGAAGAGTCTGGCAGGCTAAAGTCCACAGGGCCTCAGTGTCAGACATGACTGAAGTGATTTAACGCTCTCACAGGCACTTGGTGGTGGTGGTGGTGGTGGTTTATCTGCTAAGTGACATTCAATTCTTGCAACCCTGTGGACCGTAGCCTGCCAGGTTCCTCTTCCCAGGCAAGAATACTGGAGTGGGTTGCCATTTCCTTCTCTGGCATTGAGTACTTACTGTGTACTTTATGTTAGATTCTGGCAGGGGTGAACAAAATAGGTGGAGTCTCTGATGTGATGGAGTTTATAATCTCACAATGGAGAAAGATATTTAAACAATTACTTGCAATGCAGTGTTAATACACATGGTTTCTTAAAACTAGATAGTCTACTTCTAAAGTTACTAGTTAAAATGTATTGTGTGAGTCTAGTTAAATTATGGAAAACTAAGATTTATGAGTGATAGTAGGGAAACAAAGCCTGACAGATACTCAAAACATATTATGAAAGTATGCTAATTAATACCATTGATACTTGTGAATGAATTTATCAGTGGAGCAAAATCAAGGACTCAGAAATCAATCCAAATACATAGATAGTTTATGAAAAAAAGGGAGTTTTAAAATAAATAGGATGAAAGATAGTTTACTTGATGAATGAATGGGTGAATGGCTTTCAGGAAATTGGTTAGAATTTAAGAAAGAAATCTAGATATGAATTTACTCTTTTTACCAAAATTAATTATAAATGGAAAAAAATTATACAATGGGAAACAGACTCTGAAATGGAAATTTCCAAAAATTAAAAACCAGAAGAACATGGTGAGGGAATAAGGAAACAGGAATAAGCAAAGAAACAACTGTGAGTACACTTTTTAACCTTGGATTAATAAGATTATCAGAGAGTTGAAAAACAGGTGAGCCTGTTTTGGCTTCATTAATTAATTCATTCATTCAACAAATATTTTTGAGTACTGGTGCCGGGAGCTGAGGTTCCCAGGTGGTTAGTGGGAAGAACCTGCCTGCCAACACGGGAGGCTTAAGAGATGGTGGGTTCAATCCCTGGATGGGGAAAATCCCCTGGAGGAGGGCCTGGCAACTCACGCCAGTATTCTTGCCTGGAGAATCCCATGGACAGAAGAGTCTGGCAGGCTAAAGTCCACAGGGCCTCAGTGTCAGACATGACTGAAGTGATTTAACGCTCTCACAGGCACTTGGTGGTGGTGGTGGTGGTGGTTTATCTGCTAAGTGACATTCAATTCTTGCAACCCTGTGGACCGTAGCCTGCCAGGTTCCTCTTCCCAGGCAAGAATACTGGAGTGGGTTGCCATTTCCTTCTCTGGCATTGAGTACTTACTGTGTACTTTATGTTAGATTCTGGCAGGGGTGAACAAAATAGGTGGAGTCTCTGATGTGATGGAGTTTATAATCTCACAATGGAGAAAGATATTTAAACAATTACTTGCAATGCAGTGTTAATACACATGGTTTCTTAAAACTAGATAGTCTACTTCTAAAGTTACTAGTTAAAATGTATTGTGTGAGTCTAGTTAAATTATGGAAAACTAAGATTTATGAGTGATAGTAGGGAAACAAAGCCTGACAGATACTCAAAACATATTATGAAAGTATGCTAATTAATACCATTGATACTTGTGAATGAATTTATCAGTGGAGCAAAATCAAGGACTCAGAAATCAATCCAAATACATAGATAGTTTATGAAAAAAAGGGAGTTTTAAAATAAATAGGATGAAAGATAGTTTACTTGATGAATGAATGGGTGAATGGCTTTCAGGAAATTGGTTAGAATTTAAGAAAGAAATCTAGATATGAATTTACTCTTTTTACCAAAATTAATTATAAATGGATATACTATTTAAAAGTACAAATTAAAATCATAAAAGTATGAGACAAAAACATTTGTTAATGATTTGGAATGGAGATGTTCTCTCAAAGCAATATTCCAGATCAGAAACCCACAATGCAAAAACTGTCATATATGACTATATGTTAATTTAAAATAGCTACACTGTAAAAGATACCATAAACAAAGTCAAAAGAAAAGTTGATTAGTTAAGGAAAACAGATTTTAAAAAGACTAACAATGGGGCTTCCCTGGTGTTCCAGTGGGTAAAGAGTGCAGCTTGCAGCGCAAGGAGCACCAGTTCAATCCCTGGCCCAGGAAGATCCCAGATGCTGAGGAATGGCTGGGCTGGTGTGTCCAATTATGAGCCAGCACTCTGAAGCACATGTGCCTAGAGCCAGTGCTCCACAAGGAGAGAGGCCACTGCAATGGGAGGCCCACACGGGCTGAAAGAATATAAGATGGATGAAAAATAAAAAAATAAAAAATTAATGAAAAGAGGTGAAAAAAATTTTTAAAAAGTAACAATGGCTACTTTTCTTTTTTTCTTAATATATAGAATATATAGAGAGAATATAGAATAGATAGAATATAGAATAGATAGAATATACAAAATTTTCTTAATATATAGAAAGCCTTTAAAAATTAACGCAAAATATCATCAAACCAATAGACCATGTTCATACACATGCAAATTAGAGCAAAAGAAATCAAAATTAAAGATATGATAAATATTGCTTCATTGAGACAATGAAATGTTAACTAAATAAATGAATCATAATAATATCTAATTTGAGGATAAAAATATCAATTAGTAAGGGTTGAACAAGAAAGTCTAACTGGGGCTTCCCAGGTGGTGCAGTGGTAAAGAACTCACTGGCCAATGTCTGCTGGAGACATAAGAGATGCAGGTTCGATCCCTGGGTTGGCAAGATCCCCTGGAAGAAGAAATGGAAACACTCCCAATTTTCCTGCCTGGAAAATTCCATGGCAGAGGAGCCTACATACGGTCGCATAGAGTCTGACATGATTGAGCACATATGCTCGAGAAGGTCTAATGGTCATCTAATTGAAGTTCCAGAAGGGAATACTAGAGAGCATGGGAGACACACATTATTCGAAGAGATTGTCTAATGATTTTCCAGAATTGTTGAAGACATAAATCTTCAGAATATACAGTGAGTCCCAAGCAGGACTTTCAAAAAGTAATTCGCAATTTGTCTTGTTTCAATGGTAGAACACTAAAGACAAAGAGAAGTTTACAAAGGGCAAGCAGAGAGAAAAGACAATTTACATACAAAGGGGATGACTCTTACCCTTAGAGGAGACTTCTCACCACCAACCCAGAAACCAGAAGACAACGGAGTCATAATCCAGAGTGCTGAGATAAAATAACTGTCTATCTCGGCTAAGCTATCATTAAGTAAATACAATTTCTGACAAATGTAAGCTGAAAACTATACCTTCAACATACATGAAAGGTATTTCTGAAAGAATGTGTTTCAGGGCCAAGGAAAATATTTTCTAAAGGAGGGTATAAGACAATAAGGAATTGTGAGCGAATATAAGATGGATGAAAAATAAAAAAATAAAAAATTAATGAAAAGAGGTGAAAAAAATTTTTAAAAAGTAACAATGGCTACTTTTCTTTTTTTCTTAATATATAGAATATATAGAGAGAATATAGAATAGATAGAATATAGAATAGATAGAATATACAAAATTTTCTTAATATATAGAAAGCCTTTAAAAATTAACGCAAAATATCATCAAACCAATAGACCATGTTCATACACATGCAAATTAGAGCAAAAGAAATCAAAATTAAAGATATGATAAATATTGCTTCATTGAGACAATGAAATGTTAACTAAATAAATGAATCATAATAATATCTAATTTGAGGATAAAAATATCAATTAGTAAGGGTTGAACAAGAAAGTCTAACTGGGGCTTCCCAGGTGGTGCAGTGGTAAAGAACTCACTGGCCAATGTCTGCTGGAGACATAAGAGATGCAGGTTCGATCCCTGGGTTGGCAAGATCCCCTGGAAGAAGAAATGGAAACACTCCCAATTTTCCTGCCTGGAAAATTCCATGGCAGAGGAGCCTACATACGGTCGCATAGAGTCTGACATGATTGAGCACATATGCTCGAGAAGGTCTAATGGTCATCTAATTGAAGTTCCAGAAGGGAATACTAGAGAGCATGGGAGACACACATTATTCGAAGAGATTGTCTAATGATTTTCCAGAATTGTTGAAGACATAAATCTTCAGAATATACAGTGAGTCCCAAGCAGGACTTTCAAAAAGTAATTCGCAATTTGTCTTGTTTCAATGGTAGAACACTAAAGACAAAGAGAAGTTTACAAAGGGCAAGCAGAGAGAAAAGACAATTTACATACAAAGGGGATGACTCTTACCCTTAGAGGAGACTTCTCACCACCAACCCAGAAACCAGAAGACAACGGAGTCATAATCCAGAGTGCTGAGATAAAATAACTGTCTATCTCGGCTAAGCTATCATTAAGTAAATACAATTTCTGACAAATGTAAGCTGAAAAACTATACCTTCAACATACATGAAAGGTATTTCTGAAAGAATGTGTTTCAGGGCCAAGGAAAATATTTTCTAAAGGAGGGTATAAGACAATAAGGAATTGTGAGCGACTATAAGAAATTGAATAAATACAGTAGACAGGAATAACATGTAAGATGTGAGGTGGATGATCCTAATTCAAGTGTTCCAGGTTAAACAAAACAAGTGTTCAAGAGCCTAGAGTATCGAACCACATGGTCTGGGTTTAAATCCCAGTCTCAGGATTTATTATCTGTGTAACTCTGGGTAAATTACTGAACCTCTTGGGCCTTAAGTCGCTTGTCATAAGCAAAGTGCTTTGAACAGTACCTAACAAATAGCAGGTATCCAATAAGCACTGATTTTTATGTTTATAAAGGTCTTGAGATTGTTTAGAAAAAAGTTGACATAATGACTATCTTTAGACATTAATAAAGCATGCATATTAAAATTTTAAGGATAACTTCTAAAAGCATAGAAATAACAGCTATACTTTTCTTATCACAGCAAAAAGGGAAAAAAACCTGTAGCTTATCCAAAATGGGGCTGCAAAAAGCAATGGAAAATGAAGCTTACAAGAACAGAACAGCTAGAAAGTACAAAATAATGTGGTAGACGTTTTTGTAAGGAAAAAAAAAAGAGATTTAGAAAACAAATGTAATCAGTTCTTTTGTGCAGAAATAATACAGAGAGGGTAAAGCAGAATTTAAAAAGATGGGCAGGAAAAGGGTACGAGAGTAGGGGGAAGGATGGGAATAGAGCAGTGGGTGTGAGGAGGCAGTGACACTTCTCTATCTTTTTAATAGCTCTATTAGAACCATGGTAATATTTCACATGCTCTCAGAAATGAATAAATAGAGCTTCCCTGGTGGTCAGGTGGGTGAAGAGTCCGCCTTGCAGGGCACAGGGCACTGGTTCAATCCCTGACCTGGAAAAGTCCCACATGCGGCGGAGCGACTGGACCCGTGTGTCCAAATGCGCCACAGCGCCCTGGAGCGCATGCGCCCAGAGCCTGTTCTCTGCAACAGGAGCGGCCACTGCAGTGAGGCGCACACAGGCCAAATAAAGATGGATGAAAATAAATAAATAAATAAATAAAGAATAAAAGAAGCCAAAATTTTAAAAGGTAAATGAATAAATAACCTTCAACATACATGAAAGGTATTTCTGAAAGAATGTGTTTCAGGGCCAAGGAAAATATTTTCTAAAGGAGGGTATAAGACAATAAGGAATTGTGAGCGACTATAAGAAATTGAATAAATACAGTAGACAGGAATAACATGTAAGATGTGAGGTGGATGATCCTAATTCAAGTGTTCCAGGTTAAACAAAACAAGTGTTCAAGAGCCTAGAGTATCGAACCACATGGTCTGGGTTTAAATCCCAGTCTCAGGATTTATTATCTGTGTAACTCTGGGTAAATTACTGAACCTCTTGGGCCTTAAGTCGCTTGTCATAAGCAAAGTGCTTTGAACAGTACCTAACAAATAGCAGGTATCCAATAAGCACTGATTTTTATGTTTATAAAGGTCTTGAGATTGTTTAGAAAAAAGTTGACATAATGACTATCTTTAGACATTAATAAAGCATGCATATTAAAATTTTAAGGATAACTTCTAAAAGCATAGAAATAACAGCTATACTTTTCTTATCACAGCAAAAAGGGAAAAAAACCTGTAGCTTATCCAAAATGGGGCTGCAAAAAGCAATGGAAAATGAAGCTTACAAGAACAGAACAGCTAGAAAGTACAAAATAATGTGGTAGACGTTTTTGTAAGGAAAAAAAAAAGAGATTTAGAAAACAAATGTAATCAGTTCTTTTGTGCAGAAATAATACAGAGAGGGTAAAGCAGAATTTAAAAAGATGGGCAGGAAAAGGGTACGAGAGTAGGGGGAAGGATGGGAATAGAGCAGTGGGTGTGAGGAGGCAGTGACACTTCTCTATCTTTTTAATAGCTCTATTAGAACCATGGTAATATTTCACATGCTCTCAGAAATGAATAAATAGAGCTTCCCTGGTGGTCAGGTGGGTGAAGAGTCCGCCTTGCAGGGCACAGGGCACTGGTTCAATCCCTGACCTGGAAAAGTCCCACATGCGGCGGAGCGACTGGACCCGTGTGTCCAAATGCGCCACAGCGCCCTGGAGCGCATGCGCCCAGAGCCTGTTCTCTGCAACAGGAGCGGCCACTGCAGTGGGAGGCGCACACAGGCCAAAGAATAAAGATGGATGAAAATAAATAAATAAATAAATAAAGAATAAAAGAAGCCAAAATTTTAAAAAAAGGTAAATGAATAAATAAAACCAATCAGGATGTCAACAGGAATCCAAAATAAAACAGTTGCATGTAAACCTGCTTTGAAAGTGAATGTTTCCGTATTGAAAGGAATAGGAAGAAGAGAGCTAATGTAAGAAACTTTGGAATGCAGTACTTTGGATACAGTAAAGAACGTTACACAATACTGTAATTTAGTTAGTAAATTTGTTTTTCAAGGGGATGGGTAAGCAATTCTGAAACTACAGAATCGAACAAATATAATGTAGATAATAAGAGCGAGGTTTTTCTCTATTGGAAGAAGAAGGTATAAGTAAGGAGAGAAGATGAAGGTGAAAATTAACCCTGTGATGCTGGATTGGAATCAGAGATAGCAGTATGAACTCATGATTTATAGATAGGTAAATAGACAGATGGGTTAGTATACATACATAGTTCAGTAATTTAACAAATGCATTTGAGTAATTGATAAATAAAATAGAAAAATGAGTAAGTACATGGGCTTTTATAATTGATAACATAATCAAATATGGGCCTGTATATTCAATGATTAGAGAATGCACATTTCTTTCATGCACACATAGAAGGGTATGGGAAATTAAATATCAAGTAAGCTTCAAAAACTTCAAAGAACTGGTAAAATACTGATCACATTGTCTGACCATACACACTTAGCAATATACTGCAAAAAAACCAACTCTGTTAGTGGGAGTATAAGTTGGTCTAAGCATTTTGGAAAATGTCAATCAAAATGGAATATACACCTATGCTAGGACTCCTCAACTGTTTTCTTCTAACAGAAATGCATACATGTTCAACAAAAAATCTATACTAGAATGATCACAGCAGCACTATTCACAATAACCCTAAACTGGAAACTACCCAAATGCCCATAAACAGTAGAGTGGATAAAAATTTAGCATTTTATTTTCTGAAGATAAACAGTTTGATTACAAACTTAATATGAAGTATCCAGAAAAACTAGGGGAATAAAAGAGTAATAGTGAGAATACAGTTGGTCCCACCCAGTATTAGAACAAAAAGTTTTATCATTGACACATGAATAAACAGATTAAGTAATGATCACAGAGTAGAAAGTCCCAACATATATCCATGTATATAGGAAATCTATGAAAAAGTTGGAATCTCAAGTCAGTAAGAAAGAAATGGATTTTTAATAATTGGTGTTTGGACAACTGCCTAGCAATTGGTAAGAAATTTGAATGCAGTACTTTGGATACAGTAAAGAACGTTAACCTGTAATTTAGTTAGTAAATTTGTTTTCAAGGATGGGTAAGCAATTCTGAAACTACAGAATCGAACAAATATAATGTAGATAATAAGAGCGAGGTTTTCTCTATTGGAAGAAGAAGGTATAAGTAAGGAGAGAAGATGAAGGTGAAAATTAACCCTGTGATGCTGGATTGGAATCAGAGATAGCAGTATGAACTCATGATTTATAGATAGGTAAATAGACAGATGGGTTAGTATACATACATAGTTCAGTAATTTAACAAATGCATTTGAGTAATTGATAAATAAAATAGAAAAATGAGTAAGTACATGGGCTTTTATAATTGATAACATAATCAAATATGGGCCTGTATATTCAATGATTAGAGAATGCACATTTCTTTCATGCACACATAGAAGGGTATGGGAAATTAAATATCAAGTAAGCTTCAAAAACTTCAAAGAACTGGTAAAATACTGATCACATTGTCTGACCATACACACTTAGCAATATACTGCAAAAAAACCAACTCTGTTAGTGGGAGTATAAGTTGGTCTAAGCATTTTGGAAAATGTCAATCAAAATGGAATATACACCTATGCTAGGACTCCTCAACTGTTTTCTTCTAACAGAAATGCATACATGTTCAACAAAAAATCTATACTAGAATGATCACAGCAGCACTATTCACAATAACCCTAAACTGGAAACTACCCAAATGCCCATAAACAGTAGAGTGGATAAAAATTTAGCATTTTATTTTCTGAAGATAAACAGTTTGATTACAAACTTAATATGAAGTATCCAGAAAAACTAGGGGAATAAAAGAGTAATAGTGAGAATACAGTTGGTCCCACCCAGTATTAGAACAAAAAGTTTTATCATTGACACATGAATAAACAGATTAAGTAATGATCACAGAGTAGAAAGTCCCAACATATATCCATGTATATAGGAAATCTATGAAAAAGTTGGAATCTCAAGTCAGTAAGAAAGAAATGGATTTTTAATAATTGGTGTTTGGACAACTGCCTAGCAATTTGGATGAGTAAATTTAAAATCCTATCTTATAGAACACACTAGAAAAAGTTCCCAATGGTCAAAGACATAAATCTAAAAACTGAAAAAAGTGTCACGTGTGTATTATTACATATTTGCATAATATATATATTTGCTTTTAATATTATGAACATACATATATATATATATATAAACAGAAAGAGAGAGAAGGAAGATAAATTTCTTCTGTATATATCACCCAGGTGATTCAACTAAAAGATGTTACTCATCATTCAGGTCTACAAAGATTGAGTCATTAGCCAGGGCACTCAGCTGCTGACCTTCAACACATCCTGAAAGGAGCTCAGGACAGAGATCAGGAATGAGGCATTTCTGTACTCTGAGGAAGCTAGTAGAACAGGCCTTTAGATAGTTAGATATTTTCAGAAGAACATATTATGAATCCAATTTTTTGCATTTTCCCATATTTACAAATAATTTACTAAGATATTGGTGCCTTGTGACTAACAGTAACTTTATACTAAGAAGTATTTTTGATAGCACATATCCCAGGTGGGTAAACAATCTGCCTATAGTGCAGGAGACTCAGGTTGGATCCCTGGGTCAGGAAGATCCCCAGAAGAGGAAATGGCGACCCACTCCAGTATTCTTGCCTGGAGAATCCCATGGACCGAGGAGTCTCGCAGGATACAGCCCACAGTGTCACCAAGAGGCAGACATGACAGAGCGACTGAGCACTCACCCCTTCTCCCAAATCACATACATGCTGATCTCCCCGCTTATTTCCTTGGAGTAGGTTCCTCAGAGTTATCTGAGAGACTGTCTCCTGGGCTACAGTCTTCATGAAACCATTAAAAAAAAAAAAAGAAATTGTGACACATTTGTACTAGGAAGTACTCTACAGCAATGACAGTTATACTATAGTCATATGCAACAATATAGATGATCTTACAAATAAAAGGTTGAATGAAAGAAGTCAAACAAAATAGCTTATAATTGTATGATTTCATTTATAGTAAATAAAAATGCAGGCAGATCTTTTAAATATTTATTTATTTTTAACATCAAAATCATTTTGTATTGGAGTATAGCCAATAAACAACATTGTGGTAGTTTCAGGTGAAGAGTGAAGGGACTTGGCCATACATATACATGTGTCCATTCTCCCCTAGATCTACGCTATTAGAAGTCAGGATAGTGTTTCTCTTAGAAAGGTAGTAGTGGATGGAAGGAAATGTAAGAGTGGCTTCTGGGTTGCTGAAAAAGCTCTGTTTTGTTTTGTTTTTATTTTGGCTTTGTTGACATGGCTATATTTAGTTTGCAAAAATTCATTGAATTATGCATTTATAATATGTTGTTTATGTGTGCATTATTATTCTTCAATTAAAAGTTAAAATTAGGGCTTCCCTGGTGGTCCAGTGGGAAAAGAGTCCGCCTTGCAATGCAAGGGGCACCGGTTCAGTCGCTGGCCCCGGAAGATCCCACGTGCTGCGGAGTAGCTGGACCAGTGTGTCCAATTATGAGCCAGTGCTCTGGAGTGCATGTGTCAAGAGCTGGTGTTCTGCAGCAAGAGAGGCCACTGCAATGGGAGGCCCCCACAGGCCAAAGAATAAAGATGGATGAAAATAAATAAATAACCAATAAAGGAGGCCAAAATTTTTCTTAAAAAGTTAAAATTAAAGCCATATGACCCTCATATATTTGGAAATTTAAAAGCATTTGATAAGTGACTCAATAATAAGAGTATAGTCAAAATGTAAATTTGTAAATGATGAAACTACTATAAAGAAAATGCTAGATCAGAATTCATGAAATACAACAAACACCAAAAAGAGACGTCTGTCTTTGAATGTTTACATTATAAAGGGGTGGAGGCTGAGCATTAATGAGCTAAGCAGCCAACTTAAGATAGCAAAAGATCAGCAGAATAAATCCAAAGAAAATAGAAGGAAAGAAAGAAAGATAAAAGCAGACATTAATGAATAGAAAAAATAAAGATAAAATAGAGAGGATCAGCAAAGTCAGAGGTTGGTTCTTTGGAAAGACTAATAAAATAGACAAAACCTTGGCAAGACTGAGAATGAGGAAAAAGAGAAAAAGAATAAATAAACAATATCAGTAACGAAAAAGATACATAGTGCACTTTCAGAAGAAATTAAAAAGTGATAAAACAAAGCTACAAATGACTTTATCCAATAAATGTGCAAATGCAGACAAAACAGACTATTTCTTAGAAACATATAACTTGCCAATACTGAAGCAGTAGAAATCCTGAAGAATACATAAGAAATAATATATCCCCTCAGTCCCCCACTGCATGGAGTGTGCAGTCCCTATAGGCTCCCACTGTGAGCATGTAACTTGGTATGAAGCCTTACGGTCTGTCTGGACACCAATCTGGTACCTGTAAGCCTAGGCATTGATTTAAGCTATGATGACAAGGTTCAGATAAGTGAGAGGTTGGATTTTGGACTAAGACGGTGATAGTCTAAAGGCTCCTGAATTTCCCTTCTCCCGCTGATATACTGATGATAGAGCAGCACATGGAGCAACGCTCTGAGAGAAATCCAGAAACCAGTCTAGTGACTACTACATATCAGTGACTGAGAAAATATCCACATTGACATTGTAGAAAAGGGTAAGACATACACTCATCATAAACCTCATCTCTGGCACAATGCCATACAAGGAGGAGGGAACCCCAATTCCTAGCTTCTCCCTAAGGAGCAAATGGTTTGGACCACACATTTAGTAACCATAACTTTTATGGCTGCCCACTGAGGAATGGGCATCCAAACTTCCTGGCTTTGATAGCCATTAGGGCTTATACTCACAAGTCCTGCAGGACGGCAGCAAAGAAGCAGTTTTGAAATGGGCATAAGAACACCTCTCTCCAGCCTTTCCCCCATCTCAGCCTGTAGTTATATACCTGGTTTTAGTGTAGAGGGAGCAAACAAAAATGCCCATATCCAAGTTTCGCCCTGAAAAGGGTTTGATCACATAGCCACCAGTTGCTCCCTGAGGATCTGATTTCTTATTGACCTGAATCTAGATACTGACCATGGTCCTCCCCTTTGGGACACAGATGGGTCTTAGCAGACTCTCAACCACAGGGTGCCACTAATAAAATAGACAAAACCTTGGCAAGACTGAGAATGAGGAAAAAGAGAAAAAGAATAAATAAACAATATCAGTAACGAAAAAGATACATAGTGCACTTTCAGAAGAAATTAAAAAGTGATAAAACAAAGCTACAAATGACTTTATCCAATAAATGTGCAAATGCAGACAAAACAGACTATTTCTTAGAAACATATAACTTGCCAATACTGAAGCAGTAGAAATCCTGAAGAATACATAAGAAATAATATATCCCCTCAGTCCCCCACTGCATGGAGTGTGCAGTCCCTATAGGCTCCCACTGTGAGCATGTAACTTGGTATGAAGCCTTACGGTCTGTCTGGACACCAATCTGGTACCTGTAAGCCTAGGCATTGATTTAAGCTATGATGACAAGGTTCAGATAAGTGAGAGGTTGGATTTTGGACTAAGACGGTGATAGTCTAAAGGCTCCTGAATTTCCCTTCTCCCGCTGATATACTGATGATAGAGCAGCACATGGAGCAACGCTCTGAGAGAAATCCAGAAACCAGTCTAGTGACTACTACATATCAGTGACTGAGAAAATATCCACATTGACATTGTAGAAAAGGGTAAGACATACACTCATCATAAACCTCATCTCTGGCACAATGCCATACAAGGAGGAGGGAACCCCAATTCCTAGCTTCTCCCTAAGGAGCAAATGGTTTGGACCACACATTTAGTAACCATAACTTTTATGGCTGCCCACTGAGGAATGGGCATCCAAACTTCCTGGCTTTGATAGCCATTAGGGCTTATACTCACAAGTCCTGCAGGACGGCAGCAAAGAAGCAGTTTTGAAATGGGCATAAGAACACCTCTCTCCAGCCTTTCCCCCATCTCAGCCTGTAGTTATATACCTGGTTTTAGTGTAGAGGGAGCAAACAAAAATGCCCATATCCAAGTTTCGCCCTGAAAAGGGTTTGATCACATAGCCACCAGTTGCTCCCTGAGGATCTGATTTCTTATTGACCTGAATCTAGATACTGACCATGGTCCTCCCCTTTGGGACACAGATGGGTCTTAGCAGACTCTCAACCACAGGGTGCCACTAAGAACAAAGACAGCAGATTAAACAATCACAACAACTTGGGCTGGGGTTACTGATGACATTTGTTTCCTATACAAGACCAGTTTGTCAAAACTAGAGGAAGTGGCGGTTTTATTTAATGTGCAGAAACCAACATAGAGAGTCATTGAAAATGAAGAAACAAGAGAATATATTCCAAATAAAAAAAAAAAAAAAGACTGAATCTCTAAAAATCTGTCTTAATGCAATGAAGGTAAGTGATTTATCCAAGAGAAATTCAAAAATGACAACTGTAGATAATATTAACCAAGGTTAGGAGAGCAATGCATAAACAATATGAGAATTTCAACAAAGAACTAGAAAAAAACCTATAGTACCCAACAGAAATCATATTGTAGAAGAATAGCTGAATTAAAAAATTCATTAGAGAGATTCAACAGCAGACCAAGCAGAAGGAAAAAATTAGTGAACTCAAAAGCAAAAATTTAGTGGCTTTCCTGGTGGTCCAGTAGGTAAAGAGTCCACCTTGCAGTGCAAGGGGCACTGGTTTGATCCCTGGCCCAGGCGGATCCCATGTGCCACAAAGCAGCTGGACCCGTGTGTCCAATTGCAGGCCAGGGCTCTGGAGCTCATGTGCCCAGGGCCAGTGCTCTGCACTGAGGGAGGCCACTGCAGTAGAAGGCCCATACAGGTTGAAGAATAAAGATGAACGAAAATAAATTAAGAATCAATAAAAGAGGCCAAAATTTAAAGAAAAAAGAAAAGCAAAACTTTAGATACACAAATGATAAAGAGACAGGAATCTAGTTATGGTGAGAGTTAGTGTAATATTAATGTAAAGGTTTGTTTGTTTGGTATTTTTGGTGCTAGGTGTGTGTGGTTGAGTAAGGCTCTGCCATGGACATTTCCTAGAATTTATGATGGATTATTTCTTTCTGATCTTCTCTGTCTTCATACTTCCCAAACCAAGAAAGCTTTTAATATTCCAGCTCACAGCATATCAGGTGCAGAGTTTCATACCTTCCTGTTTCCATAAGAAAGCCACTGCCATCGAGTGTTTTGTGATATTTTGTAAAAGTGAGAGGGCTAGTACACTTTTAATAAACGTTTGGAGGGATTCAGAGTGGGGAGTCATGATGTGCAAAGGCCTGTGTCATGTCATCTTGGGTCTTCCTCTCTCGTCCTCTCAGTCTCTTCTTGTCTGCTTTGGGAGCATTGAAGTATCTCCTCTCCTCCTCTCATGCAGGACCACTCTACCCTTCTTTGAGCACCCTCAAGGTCTTAACTTCTATCTGAATTGACTCGTCAAGAAATTTCTCCTAAATAAATATTTTGCCTGTGGCAGGCTCTGTTGCTGCTTGCTTTCCCAATGGTTACTCACCCATTTTTCTCACCAAAAGAATCCAGAGAAAGTATTAGTTTCCTCAGGCTTTTCCCAGAGCCAGTATATCGTCTGTATGATGCTTTGGGGAGACACATGCTTTCCTGATGTAAAGGGACAGACTCAGGGGACAGGACCCTTTTTTTGGGGGGGGGGGGGGGGCGCGGCTTGGGGAGGGAAGGGGCGGGCGGGCCACTTCTATTGGTCTTTCATTAATCTATTTTAATCCATATTTGTTTTTTGGCCCGTGTGGGCCTCCCATCGCGGTGGCCTCTACTGTCGCAGAGCACCAGCTCTGGGCGCATGCGCTCCAGAGCTCCGGCTCGGTAGTTGGACACATCGGTCCAGCTGCTCCGCAGCATGTGGGATCTTCCCAGGCCAGGGATCGAACCGGTGCCCCTTGCACTGCAAGACGGTGTCCTTACCCACTGGACCACCAGGGAAGCCCGACAGGGCCCTTTTTGCCTTTTCCCTTCTTCTTGCCTCAACATGTGCAGTGATTCTTGGGTCTGCAAGGTCTTGTGATCTTGGAGGTGATGGCAGAGCAGGAAAAGAGCAAGACACTTTTGCGGTTTCATGGAGCTGCTTCACTTGCCCTGCTTATCAACTTTTGTATCTTTTGCCATGGCAGAGAACAGAATCTCACTTTGAATTATGCTACTTTTTGTTGGGTTTCTGTTATGTCATCCTGGTCCATTCAGTGCTCTCCATGAAAGCAGTCCAGGTGAGTTGTTTCCTTTCCTACTTGTAGTTTTTTCTTTTCTGAGGGTTTTATTTTGAACAACTCAAATAAAACTGGACCTGCTTGCTCCCTCAATGGCTCCCTCCTCATAGTGATTTATCTCAAAGAAACATGCATCTGACTTCAGGAAGCCGTGCTCGTATTCACTGGAATCTCCTCAGCATCGGAGGGATTGCACAGATAGCTCACAGCAAAACTTACCCAAATCATTTGTGTGCAGCTTTCTCTTTTAAGCCACCCACTAAACTACATCCCCCCATCTCTTTGCTAACACTTCCTTAGAACTCTGTCTACCTTTCTTTCATCTTTTTGTCTGCCCTTGAGCCATGGCTCAAATCTGCCACCCTCTTTTGTCCAATTTTGCAGCTTTACCTATTGGCCCTGGCAACACATCAAAGGATCTATGTGTAGTTCCAGACTTGTCCTCAGAAAGCAACTAAAAGGGGGAGATGTGAACAAGCACACTTGGATAGTTTTTCTCATGTGTTAGTCAAGGTTCTCCAAAAAAACAGAATTGATGGCATTTACTTATTCATTTATTTTATTATTATAAGAAATTGTCTCCTGCAGTTATGGAGGCTAAGGAGTCCTAAGATCTACAGTTGGCAAACTGGAGAGCCAAGAGGGTCAATGGTGTAGTTCCTGCCTGAGCCCATGGGCTTGAGACCCAGGGCAGCTGGAGGTGTTGTCCCAATCTGAAACCTGGTGGCCTGAGACCCAGGAAGAGCCAGTGGTTCAGTTCAAGTCTGAAGGAAGTAAAAATCTGATGTTCCAGCTCTCAGGCAGTCAGGCAGGAGGAATTTCACCTTACTAGAGGGAGCATCAGGTTTTTGTTTAGTTTTCATGCCTTCAGCTGACTAGGTGAGACCCACCCACAATTAAGAGAGCAATCTGCTTTATTCCACTGATTCAGTGCCAATCCCATCTAGAAAAACCCTCACCGACACACTTAAAACAATGTTTAGCCAAATGTCTGAACTCCCTGTGACCCAGTCAAGTTAACCATCATGCTACTTTTTGTTGGGTTTCTGTTATGTCATCCTGGTCCATTCAGTGCTCTCCATGAAAGCAGTCCAGGTGAGTTGTTTCCTTTCCTACTTGTAGTTTTTTCTTTTCTGAGGGTTTTATTTTGAACAACTCAAATAAAACTGGACCTGCTTGCTCCCTCAATGGCTCCCTCCTCATAGTGATTTATCTCAAAGAAACATGCATCTGACTTCAGGAAGCCGTGCTCGTATTCACTGGAATCTCCTCAGCATCGGAGGGATTGCACAGATAGCTCACAGCAAAACTTACCCAAATCATTTGTGTGCAGCTTTCTCTTTTAAGCCACCCACTAAACTACATCCCCCCATCTCTTTGCTAACACTTCCTTAGAACTCTGTCTACCTTTCTTTCATCTTTTTGTCTGCCCTTGAGCCATGGCTCAAATCTGCCACCCTCTTTTGTCCAATTTTGCAGCTTTACCTATTGGCCCTGGCAACACATCAAAGGATCTATGTGTAGTTCCAGACTTGTCCTCAGAAAGCAACTAAAAGGGGGAGATGTGAACAAGCACACTTGGATAGTTTTTCTCATGTGTTAGTCAAGGTTCTCCAAAAAAACAGAATTGATGGCATTTACTTATTCATTTATTTTATTATTATAAGAAATTGTCTCCTGCAGTTATGGAGGCTAAGGAGTCCTAAGATCTACAGTTGGCAAACTGGAGAGCCAAGAGGGTCAATGGTGTAGTTCCTGCCTGAGCCCATGGGCTTGAGACCCAGGGCAGCTGGAGGTGTTGTCCCAATCTGAAACCTGGTGGCCTGAGACCCAGGAAGAGCCAGTGGTTCAGTTCAAGTCTGAAGGAAGTAAAAATCTGATGTTCCAGCTCTCAGGCAGTCAGGCAGGAGGAATTTCACCTTACTAGAGGGAGCATCAGGTTTTTTGTTTAGTTTTTCATGCCTTCAGCTGACTAGGTGAGACCCACCCACAATTAAGAGAGCAATCTGCTTTATTCCACTGATTCAGTGCCAATCCCATCTAGAAAAACCCTCACCGACACACTTAAAACAATGTTTAGCCAAATGTCTGAACTCCCTGTGACCCAGTCAAGTTAACCATCATGCCCCATCTCACTTGTATCCCATCTCTCTTGTATCACTTCACAGCATGGGTCAACTCTCTGGCCTCATTTCTTCTCACTTTCCTTCCTTCCTTGCTTCTTTCACACCAGGCTATTGGTTCTGTGTCCTACAGTAGTGTCTTTATGCCCTTCCCTATCCTCTTCAAACTCCAGCTCATCCTTTAAGAATTAGCTTGCATGTCATTCCTTTATAAAGTGTTCCTTGACTCTCTCCCAATTGGATATAATTGCTCTTTTTCTGCATGTACAACACTTTGTTGACTCTCAGTCGTGTACTTAGCATAAATGACTCGTGTCCTGTTTATACTTGTGTCTGACAAATCTGCATCCTGGAAATGCTCCTGGAAGAAATGAGAGTGTGATTGAAGTGGTGGGAAAAGTCTGGTTATGTCATAGTTGGATATCTATGATAGCAATAATTATAATTTGGTGTGTGAGTTACTATTTTCACTTTTTTAAAAAAGACAGTTTAGTTGAAAATTTCAAAATAGAAATGTTGATGGTGACAATACAAAATAGCTATTATGTAAAGCCCCTATTGTGTCCCAGGCAGTACTCTAAATGCTTTACATAAATCACTTTATTTAATCATCACATCAAAACTATGATCTAAGTCTTAATAGCCCTATTTTTCAAATGAAGAACCTGAGACAGAGAGTGGTAAAGTAACTTAGCAAGGTCACAAAGGTAGTAGGTGTGGGGCTGGAGTTTGATCCCAGGTGTAAATGTGTAACATCCACATACTCACTGGGGAGGGGCAGAGGTGTGTGAGGTCCTGGGAGAGCTGTTCATCTGTAAGATCCATCGCCTACAGTCTTGGATCCTCCCATCCACACACCCAAGAGCATTCTTGTATTCTTGCCCAACAATGGAAGTATTTTTTTGGTTCCTTTCCTCCTCTGTTTTCTCTCCTTGAAAAGTACTATTAATCATTATAATAAAAACCTTTCTGTGAAAGCAATACCAGGCACCACATGCATTCCAAGCCTGGTTTTTGTTACCAAATTTGTTTTCCACATATTCTAGAAAAACCCTCACCGACACACTTAAAACAATGTTTAGCCAAATGTCTGAACTCCTGTGACCCAGTCAAGTTAACCATCATGCCCCATCTCACTTGTATCCCATCTCTCTTGTATCACTTCACAGCATGGGTCAACTCTCTGGCCTCATTTCTTCTCACTTTCCTTCCTTCCTTGCTTCTTTCACACCAGGCTATTGGTTCTGTGTCCTACAGTAGTGTCTTTATGCCCTTCCCTATCCTCTTCAAACTCCAGCTCATCCTTTAAGAATTAGCTTGCATGTCATTCCTTTATAAAGTGTTCCTTGACTCTCTCCCAATTGGATATAATTGCTCTTTTTCTGCATGTACAACACTTTGTTGACTCTCAGTCGTGTACTTAGCATAAATGACTCGTGTCCTGTTTATACTTGTGTCTGACAAATCTGCATCCTGGAAATGCTCCTGGAAGAAATGAGAGTGTGATTGAAGTGGTGGGAAAAGTCTGGTTATGTCATAGTTGGATATCTATGATAGCAATAATTATAATTTGGTGTGTGAGTTACTATTTTCACTTTTTTAAAAAAGACAGTTTAGTTGAAAATTTCAAAATAGAAATGTTGATGGTGACAATACAAAATAGCTATTATGTAAAGCCCCTATTGTGTCCCAGGCAGTACTCTAAATGCTTTACATAAATCACTTTATTTAATCATCACATCAAAACTATGATCTAAGTCTTAATAGCCCTATTTTTCAAATGAAGAACCTGAGACAGAGAGTGGTAAAGTAACTTAGCAAGGTCACAAAGGTAGTAGGTGTGGGGCTGGAGTTTGATCCCAGGTGTAAATGTGTAACATCCACATACTCACTGGGGAGGGGCAGAGGTGTGTGAGGTCCTGGGAGAGCTGTTCATCTGTAAGATCCATCGCCTACAGTCTTGGATCCTCCCATCCACACACCCAAGAGCATTCTTGTATTCTTGCCCAACAATGGAAGTATTTTTTTGGTTCCTTTCCTCCTCTGTTTTCTCTCCTTGAAAAGTACTATTAATCATTATAATAAAAACCTTTCTGTGAAAGCAATACCAGGCACCACATGCATTCCAAGCCTGGTTTTTGTTACCAAATTTGTTTTCCACATATGATTCTCACCATGAGCGTGAAGTTAATGGTGCCCTTCTTGTGACACGATGTAGTTGGCTCTACATCATGTGGTTGGTGCTGCCAACCTTTGGATTAAGTAAGAAAGAGCCAATTGTATATTTTCAGGGCCATTATGCCATTTAATGAGAAATTTCAAAAAATTGTAGCGAGTAATGGAATCTATAAATGCACGTGTAATTAATGCTATTTTCACTTCTCCAAAGTGAAAACACATTATAAGGATTATCAAGGGAGGTATATCCTATTTTTTCTTCTCTAGAAAGAAGTGATTTTCTATCTAGTGTCTTTTTCAATACCAAAAAATATGCTACTGTGATATCCTATTAGAAAAAAAAGGGTTGATCAATCCTAATGTATTTTCATATTAAAAACTAAATTAAATTATGGGATATTGCCCACATTACCATATAGAAATCAATAAAGAGCTTTTTGCCTTTTATTGAATTTTCATATTTTAAAAGGTACTGAGAGGTAAATATTTTTATAATTTAATTCTCTACTTAGGAATTTTCTTACAGAAATCTTGTAAAATGTACTATTGTAGGGATGGACCATTACTTTGGAGGAAAACAAGTCATCAGCATTTAAGCAGCCACTCTATAAATCAGGGTGTTTTCAGAGAAAAATCACAATCCTTTCACAATTTTCTCAGTAAGCAAATGAAATTTAAAAATAGCTAATTCTTGATGCTCTTTTTGATGAAAGAACACATAAATTGGGCCCTTATTTTATTTTTTATAAATTGGGTCTTTAAACGTAAGAATGTAGACATTTTCAAGATGATTTCTTAGTACTAAACCTGTCCACACGCTGCAGTCTTTGGGGCCAAGAAGCTGAACTTACGAGAGTTTTGCTTTGAGAGAGCAGAGTGAGCTTTAGTAGCAAGTCACCTATTATGAAACAGCTCGCGGAAGGTTTCCAAAGAAAATAGGAGAAATCTGCTATGTATTTAGCAATGCTCTTTTCCAGATATGGAAGGGACACTACTTGCAAAACTAAAATATTTTGGAAGAGAAGTTATTGGCCCATATTCGCGTAATTAGAACATTCCAAGAGTCCTTACCCTGATTGGCATACAAAATAACTTCTATTTCAGAGAAATCTAATGGTCCAACCAGAAAAAAAGAGATCCCTTTTTGCCTTTTAAGTTCCTTTTGGTGACTTGATTCATCAATTCAGACTATTTTGAGAGAGAAGAATTAAAGCTATAGAACTGGAATAAAAGTTTCTGGGGTCAAATTTGTATTGACCTTGGATAAGTCATTTACCACATTTGGATCCTGATTTTTTTTTCCTCTCTGCTGCACTGGAATAAGCTGGACTGGATCCCAGGGTTGCTGGTCTGGTGGAAGAGGAGAATGCGTCCTTGGCTGGAGAAGTAGGAGATGATGTGGTAATTTTGTGTGTGTTATTTTTAGCCTTTAAAGACTTGCTTTCTTTACCAGAAAGCTGGGATGGTGAGAGGCATTTGTCAAGAATTTGGTCAATGATGAGAAACAATGATAGACATGCAAATTATTGCTTCCATGTGGGCATTCTTCTCTCAAGGATCATAGTGACAAACTTGCCTCTAATTATATGTCACTTAGATGTGGCACTTTTCATTAAAGGATGTCAGAGTGTTTTGCAAACATTAATGAAGACTTGCATCCTCCCTGGGAAGAGAATATGACTGTTTTGCTGGTGCACAGAGCAGCAAACTGAGACACAGGACACTTTAGAGGCTGCCCAAGATTATCCAGCAGAGTAGTGCCATCAAGAACCAAAGGAGCTGTTTCTGTAAGTTACTTGTTCTAACCTGTCACATAGTAACAACATAGTTGCCTGGTGAAGGTCGAGTAATTAGGAAAATTTTGAAAGAAGGCCAGTCAGCCTTGGTGCCACCAGCTAAAGTACTCAGATTCTTTGGAATGCTTATGTTCGCCGCAGAAGTGGAGTCAACCCTATCTAAGTGAGAGAAGGAAAATTACCGTGGGAAGTACTGAGTCTGTCTTCCCTTCAAAAGCTACAGGCTTCATTCCTACCTGCTGTGTGGATAGATCTTTGGCATTAGCTTTTGAGGGTTTAAACTAAAATATTTTGGAAGAGAAGTTATTGGCCCATATTCGCGTAATTAGAACATTCCAAGAGTCCTTACCCTGATTGGCATACAAAATAACTTCTATTTCAGAGAAATCTAATGGTCCAACCAGAAAAAAAGAGATCCCTTTTTGCCTTTTAAGTTCCTTTTGGTGACTTGATTCATCAATTCAGACTATTTTGAGAGAGAAGAATTAAAGCTATAGAACTGGAATAAAAGTTTCTGGGGTCAAATTTGTATTGACCTTGGATAAGTCATTTACCACATTTGGATCCTGATTTTTTTTTCCTCTCTGCTGCACTGGAATAAGCTGGACTGGATCCCAGGGTTGCTGGTCTGGTGGAAGAGGAGAATGCGTCCTTGGCTGGAGAAGTAGGAGATGATGTGGTAATTTTGTGTGTGTTATTTTTAGCCTTTAAAGACTTGCTTTCTTTACCAGAAAGCTGGGATGGTGAGAGGCATTTGTCAAGAATTTGGTCAATGATGAGAAACAATGATAGACATGCAAATTATTGCTTCCATGTGGGCATTCTTCTCTCAAGGATCATAGTGACAAACTTGCCTCTAATTATATGTCACTTAGATGTGGCACTTTTCATTAAAGGATGTCAGAGTGTTTTGCAAACATTAATGAAGACTTGCATCCTCCCTGGGAAGAGAATATGACTGTTTTGCTGGTGCACAGAGCAGCAAACTGAGACACAGGACACTTTAGAGGCTGCCCAAGATTATCCAGCAGAGTAGTGCCATCAAGAACCAAAGGAGCTGTTTCTGTAAGTTACTTGTTCTAACCTGTCACATAGTAACAACATAGTTGCCTGGTGAAGGTCGAGTAATTAGGAAAATTTTGAAAGAAGGCCAGTCAGCCTTGGTGCCACCAGCTAAAGTACTCAGATTCTTTGGAATGCTTATGTTCGCCGCAGAAGTGGAGTCAACCCTATCTAAGTGAGAGAAGGAAAATTACCGTGGGAAGTACTGAGTCTGTCTTCCCTTCAAAAGCTACAGGCTTCATTCCTACCTGCTGTGTGGATAGATCTTTGGCATTAGCTAGAGTTTATAAAAAGCAGGGTTTCTGAGCAACTGGAACACTCCCCAAACTATCACTGTGGCTACCACTGGGGGTTTCAGAGTCTAAGTGGAGCAGGCTAAGGGCTGGATAAATGGTCCCTCTGCTACCTAATCTCACTTTTCACAAAAGCACAAAGAAACTCAGAATTGCCCCAGGGATGACCGGAATAATCCCTGAATGCTTTAATAGAATAATTGAGCCTTATTTTTATAGGTTCTTAACATGGGAAATTTTGCTTTTATGAGTGTTCACTTAGTAGCTGTAAGGAGAAGTGGCTGACAGTATTAAGGTGGAATTTATTTTGTCCTTCCTCTTTGCTCACTGCCTTACTCTGAGACCACTGTCTTCTCTTTAGTTATGTCATATTTACTTGTGCCTTCTTCAGTCTGTCTTGTGCACAACTGCCAGATTAGTTTAAAACCTTCATAGTACATCCCTTCTAAAAATCTCCCACAGGGCTCCCCTGGTGGTCCAGTAGGTAGAGAGTCCACTTTGCAGTGCAAGGGGCACCGGTTCCATCCCTGGATGGGGAAGATCCCACATGCCAAGGAGCGGCTGGACCGGTGTGTTCACTTAGGAGCCAGCGCTCTGGAGCACCTGCACTCAGAGCCGGTGCTCTGCAACCGGAGAGGCCACTGCGATGTGAGACCCACACAGGCCAAAAAATAAAGATGATTGACAATGCATAAATTTAAACAAAAATAAAAGAGACAAAAATTTAAAAAAAAATCTCCCACAGGTCTCTGTTGCAGTTGACATCAGTAATAGCAGCAACACATATAAGCTGAGTCCTTAATTATGAGAGACATTGTGCTAAGGGCTTTGCATATCTTGTTTTTATTTCATTCTAAATATTTCTGTTTAATTTTGAAGACCCCTCAAAAATTGGATCCTACTCTCCTTTTCCAGTTGTCTTTTCTCCTGTTCTAACATGAACTCTCTGATCTAGTGAGATGACATCTCATTTCTGTGCCCAGCCCACCCTTCCGCCCTACCTGCCGTTCTTACCACCCTTAGCACATTCTGTCTCCCACTGATTGAATGGGTCCACATTCCTCTGCTCTTTCAATTTGCCTTTCATGGAGCCACTTGAATCTGTCTTCAGGGTTTCTATCAACAGTTTTACTTTCCTTCTCTATACTTTTCTTCACTGTGGTTATGTTATATAATCAGCACTCAATTCCTTGCTAATCCATTTTCTGATAGACTATCAGGATACATTGAGTACTTCTGTGCATGATGTTCCATTTGCTCTTGGATTACCGTCTTCTTCTAGACTTGACTTCTATATGAAACAAGGTAGGCTAAGTTAGATTGCGGTAATAAATAAGCCTCAGATCTTAATGGTTTATGACAACAATGTTTGTTTGCTGCCTGCATTGCACATCTATTGTGAGTTGGCTGGAAACTCTGCTCCGTATCTCCTTATTCTGAACCTTGGGCTAACGGAGGAGTAACATCTGGAGCACTGCCTACTGCAGTGACAAGTGTGGGGGGAGGTGACAAATAGTAATGCACCAGCTCTTTATTTTTTTGCACCAACTCTTTTTAAAACTACTGGACATCACCCACTAAATTATGATTTTATGATCCACTGTTAACTTGTGATCCAAGATTTAAAAAATACTAGCCCAAAAGCATGAGCCCAGTACCCTGCCCTTTCTCACTGCAAATCCCATGCTTTTCATCACTGAAAATCTCAATCCGTACATCTATCTACTTTCTCAGTATCTATACCCTTGCTGCTGAGTACTGGGATGAAAAATCATACTGACAAAGACTCAATGGAGGTTGGAGATAATACATCTGTAGAGGTCTGATCCCCATAATTGCATGATTTCATCCAGCAGCTCTTTGCCTGTCCTCTCCCATCATCCTCTTCTCTTGGTAAATGTGTCAACCTGCACATATAATTGAAGTCATTTAGGGATATACTTCTTTAACTTCTCACCTCTTATATATAACCTCATTAATATCCCACCTTTTTCAGTCTCAGGAGGAGAAAATCTTGTTTTATTTCATTCAATATTTCTGTTTAATTTTGAAGACCCCTCAAAAATTGGATCCTACTCTCCTTTTCCAGTTGTCTTTTCTCCTGTTCTAACATGAACTCTCTGATCTAGTGAGATGACATCTCATTTCTGTGCCCAGCCCACCCTTCCGCCCTACCTGCCGTTCTTACCACCCTTAGCACATTCTGTCTCCCACTGATTGAATGGGTCCACATTCCTCTGCTCTTTCAATTTGCCTTTCATGGAGCCACTTGAATCTGTCTTCAGGGTTTCTATCAACAGTTTTACTTTCCTTCTCTATACTTTTCTTCACTGTGGTTATGTTATATAATCAGCACTCAATTCCTTGCTAATCCATTTTCTGATAGACTATCAGGATACATTGAGTACTTCTGTGCATGATGTTCCATTTGCTCTTGGATTACCGTCTTCTTCTAGACTTGACTTCTATATGAAACAAGGTAGGCTAAGTTAGATTGCGGTAATAAATAAGCCTCAGATCTTAATGGTTTATGACAACAATGTTTGTTTGCTGCCTGCATTGCACATCTATTGTGAGTTGGCTGGAAACTCTGCTCCGTATCTCCTTATTCTGAACCTTGGGCTAACGGAGGAGTAACATCTGGAGCACTGCCTACTGCAGTGACAAGTGTGGGGGGAGGTGACAAATAGTAATGCACCAGCTCTTTATTTTTTTTGCACCAACTCTTTTTAAAACTACTGGACATCACCCACTAAATTATGATTTTATGATCCACTGTTAACTTGTGATCCAAGATTTAAAAAATACTAGCCCAAAAGCATGAGCCCAGTACCCTGCCCTTTCTCACTGCAAATCCCATGCTTTTCATCACTGAAAATCTCAATCCGTACATCTATCTACTTTCTCAGTATCTATACCCTTGCTGCTGAGTACTGGGATGAAAAATCATACTGACAAAGACTCAATGGAGGTTGGAGATAATACATCTGTAGAGGTCTGATCCCCATAATTGCATGATTTCATCCAGCAGCTCTTTGCCTGTCCTCTCCCATCATCCTCTTCTCTTGGTAAATGTGTCAACCTGCACATATAATTGAAGTCATTTAGGGATATACTTCTTTAACTTCTCACCTCTTATATATAACCTCATTAATATCCGCACTTTCTCTCACTTCCTCTCATCTAGTCTCAGAGGAGGAAGTCCTGCATTATGATATCTTAAGTGTTCTTATTATTTATTCAGGTGTTCATCTGCTTCCTCCAGGAGCAGTTCCATGTCACTGGGTTTGCATTCTAACCATTTTACCTGTTCTACCTCTTCCTGGCTGCTGGACTTATCTCTCTATAACCTGGCAAATTACTTTGCCTCTTTCAATTATAGTTTCCTCCCCTAAAATGAGAATAGTTGTGTTTATAGTTCAAGGTTTTCATAGATTTAATGAGATAAAGCATGTAAGAGATTTGGTCCAATATTATATATATATATATATATATATATATATATATATATATATACACATATACACACATACATATATATCAACATATTACCTTATAAGGGGCTTCCTAGGTGGTTCAGTGGTGAAGAACCTGCCTGCAATGCAGGAGATGCAGGAGACATGGGTTTGATCCCTGGGTCAGGAAGGATTCTCTGGAGAAGGGCAAGGCAACCCACTCCAGTATTCTTGCCTAGAGAATCCCATGGACAGAGGAGCCTGTTGGGCTACACTCCACAGTGTTGCAAAGAGTTGGACTGAGCCCTTCCATACTTTACCTTATAAATGTTAACTGTTGTTATTTCTCCCCAAACTCACTCTTCTTATTATTATTTCCTACTTTGTGACAGCTGCATGATCTATTAGTCACTCAAGCAGAAACATGGGAATCATTTTAAGTCTTACATCCTATTTTGCTGATTTTACCTCCATAAAGTCTAAGGTGTTCATCCTTTTATCTTCACATCCACTGCTGTTGCCATAGTTCACACCCTGTTTCCTCTTGCTTGAACTGTCTCTGTGACTCATATCTTGTTCCCATTTCTATTTTCTGGGACTGCAACTTAAGGATTTTAAAATGAAAGTCTTTTGTGTTATTCTTCATTTTAAAACCGTACAAGCTGGGAATTCCTTGGTGGCCCAGTAGTTGAGACTCTGTATTTCCAATGCAGGGGACCCAGGTTTGATCCCTGGTTGGGAAACTAGATCATACATGCTGCAACTAAGGCCCACAGGAGACAAATAAATAAATAAAAAGAAGCTGACTTGAGGAAAAGCCATCATTTCTAAAAAATAAAAATAAAATAAAACCATGCAAGTACTCCCTATTGTCTGCATAATAAAGCGTCAGCTCCTTTCACCATCCTTCATGGTCAGTTCTGAGTTCAGACCTGATTCTCTTCATACCTACCCTGAACACTATGCACCAGCCTTATTATGGGCTTGAATTTCCAAGGTAACCTGGAATGCCCTTTCCCCACCTTGTCAATCCACATGGCAGCTAGGACTTCACTTTCATCATTCAAGCAGCACCACTACTATAAAGTAAGCTTTTCATTCACTCTGCATGCATGTGTGCTAAGTCGCTTCAGACATGTCCAACTCTTTGCAAACCTGCCAGGCTCCTCTGTCCAAGGGATTTTCCAGGCAAGAATACTATTGGGGATCGCCATGCCTCTTCCAAGGATCTTCCTAACCCAGGGATGGAACCCATGCCTCTTATGTCTCCTGCACTGTTTGGCAGGTATTTTACAACTAGAGCCACCTGGGAAGCCGTTCTTTTATTCTAACTTCTACCTATTTTCATGCAAAACTGAGTGCTTCTTTTTTCTGGTTCTGATAGACTCTTACAGCTATCTGTGATTCTAGGTGATAAGCTCTTGAGAGGATATATATTCAAATCCCAGCATCTAGTACAGTGTTTGACACTGTAGAAACTTACGAATTGTTATTTCTCCCCAAACTCACTCTTCTTATTATTATTTCCTACTTTGTGACAGCTGCATGATCTATTAGTCACTCAAGCAGAAACATGGGAATCATTTTAAGTCTTACATCCTATTTTGCTGATTTTACCTCCATAAAGTCTAAGGTGTTCATCCTTTTATCTTCACATCCACTGCTGTTGCCATAGTTCACACCCTGTTTCCTCTTGCTTGAACTGTCTCTGTGACTCATATCTTGTTCCCATTTCTATTTTCTGGGACTGCAACTTAAGGATTTTAAAATGAAAGTCTTTTGTGTTATTCTTCATTTTAAAACCGTACAAGCTGGGAATTCCTTGGTGGCCCAGTAGTTGAGACTCTGTATTTCCAATGCAGGGGACCCAGGTTTGATCCCTGGTTGGGAAACTAGATCATACATGCTGCAACTAAGGCCCACAGGAGACAAATAAATAAATAAAAAGAAGCTGACTTGAGGAAAAGCCATCATTTCTAAAAAATAAAAATAAAATAAAACCATGCAAGTACTCCCTATTGTCTGCATAATAAAGCGTCAGCTCCTTTCACCATCCTTCATGGTCAGTTCTGAGTTCAGACCTGATTCTCTTCATACCTACCCTGAACACTATGCACCAGCCTTATTATGGGCTTGAATTTCCAAGGTAACCTGGAATGCCCTTTCCCCACCTTGTCAATCCACATGGCAGCTAGGACTTCACTTTCATCATTCAAGCAGCACCACTACTATAAAGTAAGCTTTTCATTCACTCTGCATGCATGTGTGCTAAGTCGCTTCAGACATGTCCAACTCTTTGCAAACCTGCCAGGCTCCTCTGTCCAAGGGATTTTCCAGGCAAGAATACTATTGGGGATCGCCATGCCTCTTCCAAGGATCTTCCTAACCCAGGGATGGAACCCATGCCTCTTATGTCTCCTGCACTGTTTGGCAGGTATTTTACAACTAGAGCCACCTGGGAAGCCGTTCTTTTATTCTAACTTCTACCTATTTTCATGCAAAACTGAGTGCTTCTTTTTTCTGGTTCTGATAGACTCTTACAGCTATCTGTGATTCTAGGTGATAAGCTCTTGAGAGGATATATATTCAAATCCCAGCATCTAGTACAGTGTTTGACACTGTAGAAACTTACGAATTTTAAAAAATTGAAAAACGGAATTTATAGTTGATTTACAATGCTGTATTAATTTCTGCTGTACAGCAAAGTGATTCAGTTTACATGAATATACATTCTTTTAAAAATTCTTTTCCATTATGGTTTATCACAGAATACTGAGTTTAGTTCCCTGTGCTGTACAGTAGGACCTTATGGCTTCTCTATTCCATATATAATGGTTTGCATCTGCTAACCCCAAACTACGATCCATCCCCTCCCCCAAAGAATGTTTATCAAAAGAAAAAAGCAAATTCTTACAAAAATTAGATACATATGGAGATACCCAAATGATCATTTGTCTACTTCTTTTTCCCTTCTGTGATTTTTTTTCTTTCTTTTTTAAAGTTGAAGTAGAGTTGAGACCTTCTGTGATTTTCCAAAAGATCAAAGTGATTCTCAAAGTGTGATTTTCCTGGAACAGCCCTGTCTGGGCTTTTGTTAGAAATGCATATCCTGGGGCTTCCCTGGTGGTCCAGTGGGTAAGGACACCGCCTTGCAGTGCAAGGGGTGCCGGTTCGATCCCTGGCCTGGGAAGATCCCACGTGCCGCGGAGCGGCTGGACTGATGTGTCCAATTACTGAGTCGGAGCTCTGGGGCGTATGCGCCCAGAGCCGGCGCTCTGCCACGACAGACGCCACCGCGATAGGAGGCCCACAGGAGCCAAAAGAATAAAGATGGATGAAAATGGACAAATGAAAGACCAATAGAAGTGGCCTGTCTGCTCCCCTCCCTCCCCACCCCACCCTCACCAAAAAATAAATAAATAAATAAATCTTTAAAAAAAAAAAGAAGAAGAAATGCATATCCTTAGTCCCAACCTTACATTTCCCGAATCAGAAACTCTGAAAGTGGAGCCAGTAAACTGTTGCCATAAGCCTTCCAGGTGATTTAGATATGTGTTAAAGTTTGAAAACTATATTCTAGACTTGTTTTCCTTACATTTTCGCTGTGGACCAGGATCACCCAGGCTGGTTGTTGAAGTTAAACATGCCATGACCCATCCCAGAAACGATGCATCTCAGGGTTCATGAAATAGCCATGCTTTCAACCCTGGTTGCACACTGGCAGTATATGGACAAGACTTATTTTTTAAAATAAAATAACTAGTGTTCTAATTTTATTCCCAGAGATTCTGATTCTTTATGTTTGGTGGGGAACACTGTTCAAGTTTTTAAAAAGCTCTTCAGGTGATACAAATGTATGGCCAGGTGAATCCCCTCAGGAGTGATTATCAGATGACTCTTTCCTGATCTCTGCTCTCTGAGCATGGTCTCTGGGGTCTGATGGCTCACTCTGTAGTCCTAGTGTGACTTTGGGTAAGTAAACTCTGTTTTCTCAACTTCCGGTAAGTTAACTCTGTTTCTTATCTGTTTTGAGGATGAAATGAGGTAATTGAAATGTTTAACACAGGATCTGGCCTATAGCAAGCTATTACTAGATGCTAATTATATTTTCATTAATGAGTATAAGCCCCCATAGTTCTTTATGTACATCTGGGAGTTCTTGGTTCATGTACTGGGACAGGGAAGCCTGGCGTGCTGCCATCCATGGGGTCATAAAGAGTCAGACATGACTGAGCAATTGAACTGAACTGAGGTTTTTATGTACACCAACATTTAGGCACCGCAGAGCCAGAGAATCTCCTAATTTCCTGACACTGTCTGAGGGCTGGTGGAGTTACTTTGTTTTTCCATGGTTTGATCAGGAACCAAGTAAATCCCTCGACTTCCCAGTGTGCTATTTCATTCAGATAAGCAGTCCTGTTGAATTCTGATGGTGGTGACAAAGTGCAGTTGAATCTTCAGAGAGACACAGTGCTGGAAGTACTTTATCATAATCTCTTGTTCAGAAAGGTTTCATAGGTGTATCTTTTCTTCCTAATTAGGTTCTGATTCTTAGGGGCCAGGACTGAATCTTATATTTTGTTTTCATATCATGGTACCCAGCAAAGAGCTAGATATATACAACAGCTATTCAACTTGATGGGAACAACAGCTCCTCGCATGCCAGTCTCAGTTCTGCCTAGTGTGATCCTGATAGGTTTTCTGGATTTCTTGTGTTAAGAGAGGGAGTTATTTATTTCAATGTTATTCCTAGGGCTGCTATAAAGAAATGTCCATATAGCACCTCAGCGTTTCTAGTATGCTGTCAGTTTGCAAAAAAAAAAAAAAAAAATCAAAGTAAACAAAGTTTCCCCACAGCTGAGGCTGGAGCTCCAAGTTTTTATTTTAGGTTGGCATTACTGGTATCACCAAGTACCTTAGTACAGTCTTCCCTCTCTGATATTTTATTGTAAAAGGTCATTTTCTATGAACTGATTAAATATCCAATAATAAAAGAATTAACTCTGTTTCTTATCTGTTTTGAGGATGACTAATTGGGTAAGTAAACTCTGTTTTCTCAACTTCCGGTAAGTTAACTCTGTTTCTTATCTGTTTTGAGGATGAAATGAGGTAATTGAAATGTTTAACACAGGATCTGGCCTATAGCAAGCTATTACTAGATGCTAATTATATTTTCATTAATGAGTATAAGCCCCCATAGTTCTTTATGTACATCTGGGAGTTCTTGGTTCATGTACTGGGACAGGGAAGCCTGGCGTGCTGCCATCCATGGGGTCATAAAGAGTCAGACATGACTGAGCAATTGAACTGAACTGAGGTTTTTATGTACACCAACATTTAGGCACCGCAGAGCCAGAGAATCTCCTAATTTCCTGACACTGTCTGAGGGCTGGTGGAGTTACTTTGTTTTTCCATGGTTTGATCAGGAACCAAGTAAATCCCTCGACTTCCCAGTGTGCTATTTCATTCAGATAAGCAGTCCTGTTGAATTCTGATGGTGGTGACAAAGTGCAGTTGAATCTTCAGAGAGACACAGTGCTGGAAGTACTTTATCATAATCTCTTGTTCAGAAAGGTTTCATAGGTGTATCTTTTCTTCCTAATTAGGTTCTGATTCTTAGGGGCCAGGACTGAATCTTATATTTTGTTTTCATATCATGGTACCCAGCAAAGAGCTAGATATATACAACAGCTATTCAACTTGATGGGAACAACAGCTCCTCGCATGCCAGTCTCAGTTCTGCCTAGTGTGATCCTGATAGGTTTTCTGGATTTCTTGTGTTAAGAGAGGGAGTTATTTATTTCAATGTTATTCCTAGGGCTGCTATAAAGAAATGTCCATATAGCACCTCAGCGTTTCTAGTATGCTGTCAGTTTGCAAAAAAAAAAAAAAAATCAAAGTAAACAAAGTTTCCCCACAGCTGAGGCTGGAGCTCCAAGTTTTTATTTTAGGTTGGCATTACTGGTATCACCAAGTACCTTAGTACAGTCTTCCCTCTCTGATATTTTATTGTAAAAGGTCATTTTCTATGAACTGATTAAATATCCAATAATAAAAAGAATTAAGTTTTCAAGCATAATTGCTGCCCTTTTGTTTTCCTTCTCCTGAAATTCCAAAAGACATGTAGCCTCTAACATTGAATTGGCACCTTTAAAAAGGAAAAGAATAATTAATGATAGAAGCACAGAGGACCATATATATTTCATATAACTTATGGAAGAAAGGTATATTAAACAGATGAAGATTCTGGTTTTCATCCATGATAAAATGCACAAATGTTGTTTCCAGGACATCAATGTGGTTGTTTCAGTAATAAGGGTTTCGTAATGATGCCATCTACATGATTTTTATCACTGAATCCCATCAGCAATGATTGTCATTAGATGGCTATTTTTTTCAATTTGTTTTATTGTTTTTGGCCATACCACATGGCATGCAGGTTCCACAACCAGGGATTGAACCTATGCCTCCTGCAGTGGGAGCACGGAGTCTTAACCACTGGAGTGCCAGGGAATTCCCATGGGAATGACTGTCACTGTTGAAAGGTTTTGGTCAGAAATCAGTACATCAAAGAGAAGTCCCTCTGAACTGTGGTTAAAGCAGAATTTTGGAAGTCAGAAGAAGGCAGGAGTCATTTTCAAACTCACCTCACCTCACTACAATTATGTTCTGTCCCTTTCTTTATCCTTATTTAAGTCACAGAGCATTGTTCTTAAATTTTTATATTTTTATATATAGTTGCTATTGTGCTTTAGGCAGCTGGTTCTTATTTTAGTTAGAATTAGTCACACTGTTCTCTGGCCTTGGAATTTGTAAGAGTTTTGGATGGAGAGACTGTTCTTGGAAGCTGAGGCGTGTTTAATTTTGTTAAAGGTTTTTTGGCTTGCTGAATTCATTGTTATGGTTCTCAACAGATGAAGGGTGTATGTGAATTGGCTGTAATTTCTTTGTTGTATCAGGCAAGACTCTCCACTGAGTGTGACTCAGTAGATCAGACTTATTTACTTTCTGAAAGTAAGAGCATTACATAGAACTCCTAGAGAGAAGTTGCTAGTTATGAGTACCCCTGGATTGTTTTATCACAGAAAGGTTCCCCAAAATACCTCTAATCATGTAATGATACACTGTAGGAGATGTAATTTAGGTTTGTGAGCATTTGTAGAATGATTCTGGTATATTTGAGTGTTGGGCCTTGGACGATCTATTTAAGAGCTCACTTATATCATGCCTTATCTTTCAGATAAGTCAATTAGGAATTACTTACTTTTCTACCACTGAAGTTTCCAGTCACATCAGTGTACATTTGTGTTTCAAAGCTGGTTTAATTTCTTGTATTTGATCAAATTCTAACGGTAAAGTTTTGCAATTCAACCTGCAGAGCTAACTGGTAGAAAACACTTAGTGTTGGTGTTAGGCTGATTTGTTTTCCCATCTAAATATTTCAGTGAGTTCTTTCATTTGTCAGGCATTTGTTAAATCTCTGCCATGTGCCAAGGGCTGAGGTACCTCTGTACCAAAAACTTGGACATTCTGGGGAGGCTGAGATGGATGACAGACTCTTGTCTCTCAGGAGTGCACTGTCAAGAGGGTGTTCAGTGGGTAGGAAACAAATAGACCAATACAATGTGCTAAGGGCTGTTCAGCACCTTCCTGCTATTCCCTCCTTCTTACCAGAGGAACTCAGGGATGGTGTTCCTGGTCTTTTTCTCTCTCAGTCTCTCCTGAAATTAGTGAAGACTTGATGGTTCAGAGCACAGAGGGGTTTATGCCTCCTGTTGGTTCTTGAGGAAACAGAACAACAAAAGCTTTTGCACACAAGGTGGTGCTGCTGCTCTGTAGCAAGAACTAGCCATCGGCCTCCTGGCCGAGTGGGTGTCTCCTATTATCTTTTGGCTTGTGCTGAAAGGCTGAATTCTTAGACTCTACTCTCCCTGGCCTTCTAGAGCTTTTAATTCCTAGGTACATTTACTTTCAGAATGAAAAGACCTACTTCATCTCTGAAGTGCTATTCATCTTCCATCTTAACAAGGGAAAGATTTTGCTTTCACTAAAAGTTATGGAGGCTTTCCTGGGAGTGTTCTTGAGAAATATGGTATTTACTACTTAAATGCCCTGGGGGCTTTTGTTTTGTTTTGTGATTTCGGTTGGCCTGATGAACTTTTGAAATGGCCTTAGCTGTTGAAGGACTTTTTTGAAAGGGTGGAATGGAGGCTGAAGAGGGAGGTCCCAAAGCACTGAATTGCATTTGAGTTTTTTTACAATTGCTGCAGTATTTCTGGTAAGAAAAGTTATTAGGTGTTTATGGATGTTTCAAAAGACCGAGGGAAAAAAAGCAGATTCCATGTTAAAATATCCTCTTGGGGACCCTTAACACTCAAAACAGAACCTAAGCTGGGAATGCTAAAGGGTGTGATCTGTGTAAAGCAGCAGTCATTCCTAATGGGGCAGAGGAGGTGGGGGGGCTAGCTGGATGCAGTCCAAGAGCAAAGAGGGTGCCAAAGCATTCCCAGGGGAGGATGGGCTGGCTTGGCCAGGTGGGTCAGGAATACAGGTTTTCTCCCTGCTGAATCACCTTCAACTCCTTCTCCTTAGGTACCTCTGTACCAAAAACTTGGACATTCTGGGAGGCTGAGATGGATGACAGACTCTTGTCTCTCAGGAGTGCACTGTCAAGAGGGTGTTCAGTGGGTAGGAAACAAATAGACCAATACAATGTGCTAAGGGCTGTTCAGCACCTTCCTGCTATTCCCTCCTTCTTACCAGAGGAACTCAGGGATGGTGTTCCTGGTCTTTCTCTCTCTCAGTCTCTCCTGAAATTAGTGAAGACTTGATGGTTCAGAGCACAGAGGGGTTTATGCCTCCTGTTGGTTCTTGAGGAAACAGAACAACAAAAGCTTTTGCACACAAGGTGGTGCTGCTGCTCTGTAGCAAGAACTAGCCATCGGCCTCCTGGCCGAGTGGGTGTCTCCTATTATCTTTTGGCTTGTGCTGAAAGGCTGAATTCTTAGACTCTACTCTCCCTGGCCTTCTAGAGCTTTTAATTCCTAGGTACATTTACTTTCAGAATGAAAAGACCTACTTCATCTCTGAAGTGCTATTCATCTTCCATCTTAACAAGGGAAAGATTTTGCTTTCACTAAAAGTTATGGAGGCTTTCCTGGGAGTGTTCTTGAGAAATATGGTATTTACTACTTAAATGCCCTGGGGGCTTTTGTTTTGTTTTGTGATTTCGGTTGGCCTGATGAACTTTTGAAATGGCCTTAGCTGTTGAAGGACTTTTTTGAAAGGGTGGAATGGAGGCTGAAGAGGGAGGTCCCAAAGCACTGAATTGCATTTGAGTTTTTTTACAATTGCTGCAGTATTTCTGGTAAGAAAAGTTATTAGGTGTTTATGGATGTTTCAAAAGACCGAGGGAAAAAAAGCAGATTCCATGTTAAAATATCCTCTTGGGGACCCTTAACACTCAAAACAGAACCTAAGCTGGGAATGCTAAAGGGTGTGATCTGTGTAAAGCAGCAGTCATTCCTAATGGGGCAGAGGAGGTGGGGGGGCTAGCTGGATGCAGTCCAAGAGCAAAGAGGGTGCCAAAGCATTCCCAGGGGAGGATGGGCTGGCTTGGCCAGGTGGGTCAGGAATACAGGTTTTCTCCCTGCTGAATCACCTTCAACTCCTTCTCCTGTAGGAAGTCCAGTTAATGGAAGACTCTTCTCTCCTCATCTGCCTCCTCTGGGAGCTGTGGGGGAAGCAGGTTTAAGGGAGGAAATTAAAAAATCAGAAATCTATAAGAAACACAAAGAGAAAGTATTTTTGGCTAATCATTTTGGGTTGCTGTTTTAGTAGAAAATGATTTTTTCTTTTATTGGAGATGAGGTTGCTTTGAATTGGTCTTTGTAGGGCAGCTGAGGATGTGACCTTGACCTGGTCCACTTGGAAACCACAAGCCACATTTGCTGTTCAGAATGTAGCATTTGGCCATGGGTGCCTTTAGAATTCAAGTTTTGGAATATTCTGGGGAAAATCTGTAAGACATGTTTAAAAGTTTATGGAAATTATATCAGGTATTCTTTCAACATATTGTTTTGAGTATATGCTATGAATAATAGGATCCAATGTTCATATCCTTCTATATCTCTTCAGTGCTAAGGTGGTGAAAACCAAGTGCAGGGCTTCCCCTGGTGGTCCAGTGGGTAAGGACACCGCCTTGCGCTGCAAGGGGCGCAGGTTTGATCCCTGGCCTGGGAAGATCCCACGTGCCGCGGAGCGACTGGACCGATGTGTCCAATTACCGAGCCCGAGCTCTAGAGCACATGCGCCCAGAGCCGGCGTTCTGCAACGACAGACGCCACTGCGATGGAAGGCCCACAGGAGCCAAAAAACAAAGACGGATGAAAATACATAAATGAAAGACCAATAGAAGTGGCCCGCCCGCTCCCCTCCCTCCCCAACCTGACCCCCGCCCAAAATAAATAAATAAATAAATCTTAAAAAAAAAAAAACCAAGTGTACTGCCACGAAACATCTCTTGATACTATTTGTTCCTAAGCTGATTTAACATATAAATATATATGCATTAGTGTATATATTTATTTATATTTTATATAATATATAGTTATATATTTTATATAAAATATATATTTACTATATTATATAAAGTATATATACTATACGCTATTATACACAATGATTATATAACTGTGCATCATGATGTATGCAACATTAATACAGGTATACAATGCATATTTTAAGTACATATTAATGAATGTGGCTGCTTTTTATTGTGTTTTGGAGGATACATCAGCAACAAAAAATTGATACTAAGATTTCAGGCTATATAAATAATATATATGCTAAAGTTCAAATCAAATTAAATGTTGCTTTGGCATCTATTCTCTACAAAACTCTAGTCACTGTTCGAGATATCCATAAGTTCAGGACAAAATTATGAAAATTTAACTGAATTACACAAGGCCCAAGTCATAAATGGTTATATTCCAAAAATTTCTTTTGAATTTTGTAAATCAGGACACATTTCTATTAAAATGTCATAGGTCATATGTGATGATTAGTTTCTCTGGATAGGCAACAAAAGCTTTATTAAATCATAGTGACATTTATAATAGCTTTGGCCTGATTTCTAGGACTTGGAACAAATGAGCCATGTGTAGAGAGATGAGAGGAAAGCAGGATTTTTCTGCTTTTATTTGAGGCAGAGTCAGTCCTCTGTAATATATTTTAAAATAAGAAAAGCTTATTTTTCACCAGCACCAATGTCCCTTTCTGTACTCTTCTCCCAAGGACCCAATACATCCATATCTTAAATACATCCTGCCTAGTGGCTTCCCACTTGAGCCTAACATCCTCCTAAGTCTGAAACCAATATGTCCGAGCCCGAGCTCTAGAGCACATGCGCCCAGAGCCGGCGTTCTGCAACGACAGACGCCACTGCGATGGAAGGCCCACAGGAGCCAAAAAACAAAGACGGATGAAAATACATAAATGAAAGACCAATAGAAGTGGCCCGCCCGCTCCCCTCCCCCCCCCACCTGACCCCCGCCCAAAATAAATAAATAAATAAATCTTAAAAAAAAAAAAACCAAGTGTACTGCCACGAAACATCTCTTGATACTATTTGTTCCTAAGCTGATTTAACATATAAATATATATGCATTAGTGTATATATTTATTTATATTTTATATAATATATAGTTATATATTTTATATAAAATATATATTTACTATATTATATAAAGTATATATACTATACGCTATTATACACAATGATTATATAACTGTGCATCATGATGTATGCAACATTAATACAGGTATACAATGCATATTTTAAGTACATATTAATGAATGTGGCTGCTTTTTATTGTGTTTTGGAGGATACATCAGCAACAAAAAATTGATACTAAGATTTCAGGCTATATAAATAATATATATGCTAAAGTTCAAATCAAATTAAATGTTGCTTTGGCATCTATTCTCTACAAAACTCTAGTCACTGTTCGAGATATCCATAAGTTCAGGACAAAATTATGAAAATTTAACTGAATTACACAAGGCCCAAGTCATAAATGGTTATATTCCAAAAATTTCTTTTGAATTTTTGTAAATCAGGACACATTTCTATTAAAAATGTCATAGGTCATATGTGATGATTAGTTTCTCTGGATAGGCAACAAAAGCTTTATTAAATCATAGTGACATTTATAATAGCTTTGGCCTGATTTCTAGGACTTGGAACAAATGAGCCATGTGTAGAGAGATGAGAGGAAAGCAGGATTTTTCTGCTTTTATTTGAGGCAGAGTCAGTCCTCTGTAATATATTTTAAAATAAGAAAAGCTTATTTTTCACCAGCACCAATGTCCCTTTCTGTACTCTTCTCCCAAGGACCCAATACATCCATATCTTAAATACATCCTGCCTAGTGGCTTCCCACTTGAGCCTAACATCCTCCTAATCTGCTCCACGTTCTAGATTTATCCACCCACCCATTATGTCAGTGATATGGGGAATATGGTCTTTGTACCACCTGCTTCAGTATCCCTTGGGGTGTTTGTTAAAACATTTCTCCATCCCACTCTAAACCCACTGAATCAGAACATCCAAGGATGGGGACTGGGAATCTCTCAGGATTTATAGCAAACTCCTCGAATCACATTTAGATTGGGCACCTCAGAAATGAAATTCATTTAATCGAAAGAGCCAATACTGTACAATATCATTCAGCCTTAAAAAAGGAAAGAGATTCTGCCATATGTTACAATATGGATGAATCTAGGGAAGGAGAGGGGAGAAATGGTAAGATGTTGGTTAAAGGGTACAAAACTGCAGCTGTGCAGGATGAATAATCCTAGAGGTCAAATGCATAGCGTGATAAATTGCCGCAGCACGTCAGCTGAGTGCCTAGAGAACAGCGGGTGCGGCGAGACATGAAGAAATACACAGAGAGAAAGGATGAGAATGGGGAACTCAAAAATTGTTGGGTCAAGAGCCCTGGACGCGTTCACGCAGTCTGCTTTTATTGAGAGTTTACGTATCCAGGTGTTTGCAAGAAATGATATAATCAACACAGGCTGGGACTCAGTCACAGCCCTGGTCAATAATTACCCTCGTGACTTTACGTTATTTACGTTATTTCCTTAATAGAAAGGGCGTACTACAGCTGAGGGGCAACTAGACCAGCAAGAAGTTAAGAGTCTTCTCTTTATGCTTTTGCAGCGTTCTAACGTGCTCTGACCCAGCGTTCCTAGGTCCACAGCAGATCTCCCGCCTGTTCTTTCAGACCAGTATAACCCCAGCTAATGAGCCCACGTGAATCAAATCAACTTGTTTTTGTCTTAGTTCTTCCTGTTACGTTTCTCATAGCTGTTTTTTCTCATACTGAGATGTTTTCTTCATGGCTCAGCCAAGGCTGTGTAAATCTCCACAAGCCCTGCTCACAAGCTTGTTTCCCAGAAAAAACAGATTTTTTTTTTACAACCTGAAAAAAACTTATTTTTCACCAGCACCAATGTCCCTTTCTGTACTCTTCTCCCAAGGACCCAATACATCCATATCTTAAATACATCCTGCCTAGTGGCTTCCCACTTGAGCCTAACATCCTCCTAATCTGCTCCACGTTCTAGATTTATCCACCCACCCATTATGTCAGTGATATGGGGAATATGGTCTTTGTACCACCTGCTTCAGTATCCCTTGGGGTGTTTGTTAAAACATTTCTCCATCCCACTCTAAACCCACTGAATCAGAACATCCAAGGATGGGGACTGGGAATCTCTCAGGATTTATAGCAAACTCCTCGAATCACATTTAGATTGGGCACCTCAGAAATGAAATTCATTTAATCGAAAGAGCCAATACTGTACAATATCATTCAGCCTTAAAAAAGGAAAGAGATTCTGCCATATGTTACAATATGGATGAATCTAGGGAAGGAGAGGGGAGAAATGGTAAGATGTTGGTTAAAGGGTACAAAACTGCAGCTGTGCAGGATGAATAATCCTAGAGGTCAAATGCATAGCGTGATAAATTGCCGCAGCACGTCAGCTGAGTGCCTAGAGAACAGCGGGTGCGGCGAGACATGAAGAAATACACAGAGAGAAAGGATGAGAATGGGGAACTCAAAAATTGTTGGGTCAAGAGCCCTGGACGCGTTCACGCAGTCTGCTTTTATTGAGAGTTTACGTATCCAGGTGTTTGCAAGAAATGATATAATCAACACAGGCTGGGACTCAGTCACAGCCCTGGTCAATAATTACCCTCGTGACTTTACGTTATTTACGTTATTTCCTTAATAGAAAGGGCGTACTACAGCTGAGGGGCAACTAGACCAGCAAGAAGTTAAGAGTCTTCTCTTTATGCTTTTGCAGCGTTCTAACGTGCTCTGACCCAGCGTTCCTAGGTCCACAGCAGATCTCCCGCCTGTTCTTTCAGACCAGTATAACCCCAGCTAATGAGCCCACGTGAATCAAATCAACTTGTTTTTGTCTTAGTTCTTCCTGTTACGTTTCTCATAGCTGTTTTTTCTCATACTGAGATGTTTTCTTCATGGCTCAGCCAAGGCTGTGTAAATCTCCACAAGCTTGTTTCCCCACAATGAATATAGTTAATAATGCTATATTGAAACCAGAGATTTTCTGAGTGTAAATTTCAGATACTCTCATTATGTGCACACAAAAATGAGAAGTATATGAGGAATGTGCACATGCTAAGTCACTCAGTCATGTCCAACTCTTTCACCCTATGGATTTTAGCCCACCAGGCTCCTCTGTCCATGGGATTCTCCAGGCAATGATATTGGAGTGGGTTGCCATGTCCTCCTCCAGGGAATCTTCCTGACAGGATAAAACCCAGGTCTCCAGCTTTGTAGGTGGATTCTCTACTGTCTGGGCCACCAGGGAAACCCTATATGAGGAGATGGGTATGTTAATTAGCTTGACTGTAGTAATCGGTTCACTTACATATGCATATCAAAGCATCATGCTATTTAACTTAAATATATGAAATTTTTATTAAGAAATAAACATAAATAAAAATCATGAGGGAAAAAAAAGAAAAGTTGAGAGCATAAATGAGGGCTTTTTCGAACTTTGGCCTACATTGGAATCTCCTGGTTGACTTGTAAGAACAAGGCTACTGGACTGTCACCGTTCAGAAGATTTAGTAGGTCTGGGGTGGGCCCCTGAATTTTCATTTCTAACCAGTCCCCAAATAATCCTCATGTTGCTTGTTTGAGGACCACAGTTGGAGAACCATTGATCTATGATGTATTATACACTCAGTGGAACCCAGAGATATTTGTGTTTTAAAAAGATGCTTACTAACCCAAGCAGTGGAACACTGCAAAAATGAAAAAGGGAAGAACACAGAGGGTTAGGACTGGAGTAGAGGTCGGCGGTGGTGGTGGTGGTGGGGGGCGGTGCTTTGGGGGTGCTGAGGGTGTGTGTGTGTGTGTGTGTGTGTGTGTGTGTGTTGGAGCGAGATAAGGGGGGCATCTAAAGCTCTAACTGGAATCCTTCTCCCCGCCCTGCACCAGGCCCTGCTTTTCCCAGTTCTTTTGTCAGATATAATCCAAGATCTCCCCCCACTAGTTCTGTAACAATGACAATACGAAGATGAATAGGATGAGGAGGGGTAAGGAAGCCAGGCTGCTTCTGGGATTGTTTATTTTGTGCGCCATTTCTTGATATTTGCCAAAGTCAGAATTTTACTTTGGCCACAAGAGGGCTCTCCTAACTTTGTATAAAGAATAGTGTGGTTTTGAAAGAGGAATGGAAGTGATCCTCGAACTGAAAAGACAAGCCTGTTAGACTAAATTTGCAATGATGGCATTTCTACACTGTTTTGTTTGTTAGGTTTGCTCTGAAATTGTAATAAAAATTTAAAATCACTGATTGATCAATAGAAAAGGACAATAATATATATGAACAATAACTAGAGACTTGGAAGTTCAAGTCTTCACTGTAGATGTTGGCTAATAAAACTTGCATGATAATTGCCAGGTATGTAGAGGAAGGATGTGAGAATTAGTGTGTCTTTTAAAAGAGACTAACAATCCCAGGGTTTTTATTTGTTTTTTTGCTTTGCTTTGCTTTCTAGACCAAGAAACCTGCCTTTACATGAACTGAAATATGAAATTCATATTTCATAGGAAAGATGTTTTCCCTACTTTAGATGGCATTTGAAGTGTAAGTCCCAAGTGTTCTGACACATGAATTCTTTGCTTCAGTCTTTTATTAGTCTTGTCAAAGTGAGGGTGCTTTCAAGGCAAATCCAGTCGTTTAAATAGACGATAACATTGTACAGAGTTTAGTTATTGTAGGATCTTAGAGACAAAATGAGGGCTTCCCAGATGGCTCAGAGGTGAAGAATCGACTTGCCAAAGCAGGAGAGGCAAGAGACTCAGGTTCAGTCCCTGGGTTGGGAAGATTCCCTGGAGAAGGGAATGGCAACCCACTCCTCAGTTCTTGCCTGAAGAATCCCATGGACGGAGGAGGCTGGCAGGCTACCGTCCATGGGGCTGCAAAAGAGTTGAAAATGACTCAGCGTCTGAGCACACACACAGAGATAAAAATCAAGTACTACGCTGAGGAAGATGATGTATTTCCTAGCCATTTGGAAAAAACTCCTTCCTAAAATATAAACTCCCCCCAAAAAGAAGAATGGAAGCAAGGCTGGTTTCACAGGTGTGTGCTCTGTGCAGTCACACAAGGCTCTGAGTTTAGAAGAACTTCATTCTTGACTTAATGTTCTTCTTGAATTCTTAACTAATTTTTGAATAAAGGGCTTTACATTTTCACTTTTCACTGGACCTTGAAAATTCTGTATGTGGCTGGTTTGGAAGGTGGTAGATTGTTTTCCATCCTTCTGTTTTTTTGTTGTTTGTTTTGAAAAGCAGCTCTTGTCTTTGGCTGCAATTGATAATCACCTGGGGAGTTTTTGAAAATCCCAATCCCCAGCCTGTTCCCAGGCCGATTACACCACAGTCTTCATGGTAGGTTCCAGGCCGGTCACTTAAAAAATCCTTCAGATGATTACAGTGTGCAGCCCACACTGAGAACCAGTGCTCAGTGTGGAGCATTATTTCCAGAACCTTACTTTAGACCAATCTCCCTTTTTTGGATTGTTCTTGCAGTTTAATGGGCTTATAAGAGTTTAAAATTTATTTATTTATAATTGAGGTATAGCTAATTTATAATATTTTGTAAGTTTCAGGTGTTCAACAGTGATTCACAATTTTTCAAGGTTTTTGTGAGTTTATAATTACTATAAAATATTGGCTATATTCACTGTGTTGTAAAACATCAGCTATATTCCTTATAGTTTATTTATTTTGTACATGGTATCTTATGCCTCATAATTTCCTATCCTTCTCTTGCCCCTACCTCCTTCCCTCTCTTTGCTGGTAACCACTAGTTTATTCTCTGTATCTGTCAGTCTGTTTATTTTGTTTGTTTTATTTTTCAGAATCCTCATGCAAGTGATATCATACACTTGTAAAATTTCAGATGGTTCACACAGGTTTTGTGTGTTAGAGGAACAAATGTGTGTGAATTTTCAGTCCTTTCTATGCTGTTTTTACTTTTATTACTCCCAAAGATTGTGGAGTTACAAAGAAAACCATTTTCCTTAAATATAGGTCTAATCACTCTTGTATTCCCTTTAAAGTAGCAAGTTAATGCACTTTGAACATTAATATTTGTACTCACAATATTTGTAATCATATTTACTGAGATTAAAACTGAAAAGAGAAATACACAGACTTTCCTCATTTTTGCTAATGGCTGAATATTGACTAAGCACCTTGCCTTGGTCAGGCTTATATTAGGTTTCGTTAAATGCCTCTTTTCTATCTAAAGGTGGTTTTTGTTTTTTTTCTGGGGGCGAGGGGACACTAATTGTTTTTTCTTATGAGTCACCTGTGGGCTTTGGCAATAATCTAGAAGCATCTGGTCCCAATCCTTCTGGATTACAGGAATTGAAGGTCCCAATTAGAGACCTGGGGTCCTGCAAGGGCAAATCCTTTTAACCTTAATTCACTGGGGCCTCCTCTGAACAGAGCTGTTTTGCTGCCTTCAGCCTTCTTGTTCTATAACAAAACAGCACACAAGGAATTGCCTTCTTTTCAGTACGTCTTCCTAAAGTTATGTCTATATTCAGATAATTTAGGGATTAATTCCAACACTAGATATTTTACTGTCAGAGTTACATTAAATCTTTCCACTTGTTTAGCTTTGAGTTGAGCATGGAACAGAGAGAATCACTTAAAGGCAAAGTAATTAAATGTTTAATGAAAATATTAGTAAGTTGAAGCCCAAGGGGAGATGAAAAACAGAATAACGCTTTGGCTCTCAGAGCTCAGAAATTTAGACCCACAGGGAGGCAGCATTTTACTGCTGAGACTTATGGCCAAGTTAGAAATCAGAGATGATGGTGAAGCTAAAATTTAGAATAAGTTATTTTGAAATAAACCAGTTATTCATTGGCAAATCTAAGGGTAATCTAATTTATGTATATAACTTCAAGTTTGGGAAAGTCAGTTTGTTTTTTAGATATATCATCCTCTGAATTGGAATTTTAGGTTCATAAACATACCATCTAATGAGAACTTGTGCAAAGTCAGACATGATACCAGGTGTTTTATGTTATCTTTAAGCCTCAGGACAACCATACAAGGTAGAGATTACTGTCCCATTTTAGAGATGAGGAACCTGAGTCAGGCTAAATGACTTTCCCTAGGTCATATAGCCTGTAAATGTCAGAACTGGAACTGCAACTACCTCTTATCACCAAACTTTGCTTCTTTTCAATCAAAAAAAATGGGATAAAATATACATAGCATAAAACTTACCACTTGAACCATTTTAAATGCACAATTCAGTGGCATTATGTACGCTCACATAAGCGTATGCACAGTCTTTGTAAGACTGCATAATATTCCACTGAAACAGTATACCACATTTATTTATTTACTTATTCATCCATTGGTGGACACTTGGATTGTTTCTATCTTTTGACTGTGTGAATAATGTTGCTTTGAACATTGGTGTTCAGTTATCTGATCAAGATCCTACTTTCAATTCTTTTGGGTATATAACTAGAAGTGGAATTTCTGGGTCATGTAGTAATTCCATGCCAATATTTTTGTGGAATCACGTACTGTTTTGAAGCATAGATTTACACTGGGACATTTGAAACTTCTACATAGAAGGGTGAGATGACATTGAACTACTGAAAGGACCAATAAGACCAGGTCTGTCTCCTTGGTTCTCGGTCTCAGATCCAAGCACAGACTTACAGGGACATGAAAATCATTGAAGAGGATATGATGAGAAAGAGATCCTCTTCCCCTCAGTGTGGGCTCTTTACCAACGATTCACTTCTGTCTGCCTTTTGCCCTGGGTTTTCCAGCAAGAAGGAAGTTTTCTTGAAAGCATGCAATTGTAGGGTAGGGTTATCCTTCTCAACACAACTGAACTTAAACATCTCTCTTTCTGGACCCTGGAGGGAGCAAGGCTGATCTCTGATGATCATTTTATTGTTCAAGATGCAGACACACAGAACCATCTTGTAACTACAGATATTGAATAATGCCATTTATGAACCACTTGTTTTATTTTCATGTAATAATAATGCTAATACATAAAGTTGATACTGGGCTTCTTTTTCAGTGGGGCCAGGCCAAGTAAAAGTCACTGGAGAAAAAAATAGTTTGGGTGAGGCAGATGTCAACTAATGATGACTTAATAATGGGTTTCAGGTATACCCCTAATGCTTGTTTTATTCATGGATATTTAATGGCATTCTATTAATTTGTTTTGGAAATAATGATTATGTCTCCATGTTCATTTCAGCCAATTTTTATGGCATGTCTACTCTGTCCTCCTATTAGGAGTAGAGGAAAAAATAAGTAAAAGGACTTACCAGTGATTATCTGTATACACTATTCTAGCCTTTCATCCTCATTTACACAACTGTAGAGCTGAAATTTATAGAATTCATAAAATTTATCCAGCCCAATCTCTCTCTCTCTCTTGATTCTGCTTCCCACAAGCACAGAAAATTTGAATCCCTACTGGTGTGTATCTTTCAGTGGCTTTCTTAAGCTTTCTTAATCTCAGTTTCTTCATCTGTAAAGGTGAGCCTCCCTTTGTTCTGAAATATTATCTTTTTTCTTTTCCGCAGAGAGAAAAAGAGCAACATATATGGCGCTTATACCCATTTCCCTTGCCTTTTACAAAACAAATCTAATTGCAAAACAGTTTTGTAATTAAGAGACTCTTCAACTGGCCATCGTTCCCCATCCTTCAATGGATACTGTGGCCATGCAGACTCAAATAGCACTTCTAATGGATGACCCGGTCTGTCTCCTTGGTTCTCGGTCTCAGATCCAAGCACAGACTTACAGGGACATGAAAATCATTGAAGAGGATATGATGAGAAAGAGATCCTCTTCCCCTCAGTGTGGGCTCTTTACCAACGATTCACTTCTGTCTGCCTTTTGCCCTGGGTTTTCCAGCAAGAAGGAAGTTTTCTTGAAAGCATGCAATTGTAGGGTAGGGTTATCCTTCTCAACACAACTGAACTTAAACATCTCTTTCTGGACCCTGGAGGAGCAAGGCTGATCTCTGATGATCATTTTATTGTTCAAGATGCAGACACACAGAACCATCTTGTAACTACAGATATTGAATAATGCCATTTATGAACCACTTGTTTTATTTTCATGTAATAATAATGCTAATACATAAAGTTGATACTGGGCTTCTTTTTCAGTGGGGCCAGGCCAAGTAAAAGTCACTGGAGAAAAAAATAGTTTGGGTGAGGCAGATGTCAACTAATGATGACTTAATAATGGGTTTCAGGTATACCCCTAATGCTTGTTTTATTCATGGATATTTAATGGCATTCTATTAATTTGTTTTGGAAATAATGATTATGTCTCCATGTTCATTTCAGCCAATTTTTATGGCATGTCTACTCTGTCCTCCTATTAGGAGTAGAGGAAAAAATAAGTAAAAGGACTTACCAGTGATTATCTGTATACACTATTCTAGCCTTTCATCCTCATTTACACAACTGTAGAGCTGAAATTTATAGAATTCATAAAATTTATCCAGCCCAATCTCTCTCTCTCTCTTGATTCTGCTTCCCACAAGCACAGAAAATTTGAATCCCTACTGGTGTGTATCTTTCAGTGGCTTTCTTAAGCTTTCTTAATCTCAGTTTCTTCATCTGTAAAGGTGAGCCTCCCTTTGTTCTGAAATATTATCTTTTTTTTTTTTTTTTCCGCAGAGAGAAAAAGAGCAACATATATGGCGCTTATACCCATTTCCCTTGCCTTTTACAAAACAAATCTAATTGCAAAACAGTTTTGTAATTAAGAGACTCTTCAACTGGCCATCGTTCCCCATCCTTCAATGGATACTGTGGCCATGCAGATCTGCAAAAGAATGTCAGCTATGTCTTCTTTAAACTCTGGGGATCGAAATCCCAGTTTTTCAGGATACAATCCAAAGGAGGTGGATCTGGAACTTTGTGTAGCTCCCATCCTATGTCTGGACCCACTGAGGTTCAGGTTCTTCATGTCTCTTTGCAGAGAAGAATTCAGCGAGAGACAAAGTGATAGATTAGAAATGAATTTATTCAGATTCAGAGAAAGCACACTGCATAGACAGAGTGTGGGCCACAGCAGAGCAAATCCAGTGGCCCTGAAATATTATCTTAACACAGCTTATGACTCTATACCTCTCAGATGTTCTTTCTCTGGTTATTCAGTCTCTCTTTTCATAGTCCCTCCTCTGAGTGCTAAGTTGCTTCATTCATGTCTGACTCTTTGTGACCTCATGTACTGTAGCCCATCAGGCTCCTGTGTCCCTGGAATTCTCCAGGCAAGAATACTGGAGTGAGTAGCCTTTCCCCTCTCCAAAAGATCTTCCCAACTCAGGGACTGAAGTTGGGTCTCCCACATTGCAGGCAGATTGTTTACCATCCGAGCCATGAGGGTAACCCAAGGGAAATTTTATATCCAATCAAATTGCCAAGTCCTGTTGTTTATACCTACTGACCACATCTGGTGTCCATTTCCATCTGTACCAACACTTTATTGCCACTATCCTATTCAGATTCTCATCATCTGTTACCTAGACAACTACTGGGCATGCATGCTAAGTTGCTTCAGTCAAGTCTGACTCTGAGACACTATGGAATGCAGCCTGTCAAGTACCTCTGTCCATGAGATTTTCCAGGCAAGAATACTGCTATCCTCCAGGGGATCTTCCTGACCCAGGGTTTGAACCCACTACTACATTTAACCTGCATTGGCAAGCAGGTTCTTTGCCACTAGCACCACTTGGGATGCCCAGATAACTGCCACTGTCTCCTAAATGATCTTCTGCTTCAAATCTCACTTTCTTCCAATCCATTCTCCACACTATACTCAGAGTGCTTTTCAAATCTCAAAGTTTTCTTCAACTGGCCATCGTTCCCCATCCTTCAATGGATACTGTGGCCATGCAGATCTTCAAAAGAATGTCAGCTATGTCTTCTTTAAACTCTGGGGATCGAAATCCCAGTTTTTCAGGATACAATCCAAAGGAGGTGGATCTGGAACTTTGTGTAGCTCCCATCCTATGTCTGGACCCACTGAGGTTCAGGTTCTTCATGTCTCTTTGCAGAGAAGAATTCAGCGAGAGACAAAGTGATAGATTAGAAATGAATTTATTCAGATTCAGAGAAAGCACACTGCATAGACAGAGTGTGGGCCACAGCAGAGCAAATCCAGTGGCCCTGAAATATTATCTTAACACAGCTTATGACTCTATACCTCTCAGATGTTCTTTCTCTGGTTATTCAGTCTCTCTTTTCATAGTCCCTCCTCTGAGTGCTAAGTTGCTTCATTCATGTCTGACTCTTTGTGACCTCATGTACTGTAGCCCATCAGGCTCCTGTGTCCCTGGAATTCTCCAGGCAAGAATACTGGAGTGAGTAGCCTTTCCCCTCTCCAAAAGATCTTCCCAACTCAGGGACTGAAGTTGGGTCTCCCACATTGCAGGCAGATTGTTTACCATCCGAGCCATGAGGGTAACCCAAGGGAAATTTTATATCCAATCAAATTGCCAAGTCCTGTTGTTTATACCTACTGACCACATCTGGTGTCCATTTCCATCTGTACCAACACTTTATTGCCACTATCCTATTCAGATTCTCATCATCTGTTACCTAGACAACTACTGGGCATGCATGCTAAGTTGCTTCAGTCAAGTCTGACTCTGAGACACTATGGAATGCAGCCTGTCAAGTACCTCTGTCCATGAGATTTTCCAGGCAAGAATACTGCTATCCTCCAGGGGATCTTCCTGACCCAGGGTTTGAACCCACTACTACATTTAACCTGCATTGGCAAGCAGGTTCTTTGCCACTAGCACCACTTGGGATGCCCAGATAACTGCCACTGTCTCCTAAATGATCTTCTGCTTCAAATCTCACTTTCTTCCAATCCATTCTCCACACTATACTCAGAGTGATCTGTTATTGAAACACATCTGATTTATCATTCAAACTTGTTTTAAATAGAAAAGCACCACTAAAACCTTCAATGGGCTCCAGTTGCCCCTAGAAAGATCATAAGCCTCTAAATCTGTGTGGCAGTGTAGAACCTTTATTATTCTAACAATGGGACCTAGAGCTTGAGAAAATGGTTTCTGTTAAGAAAAATATTTCAACCTATTAACTGGAAAAGGACTGAGAAAAGTTCTAATGACCTGAGATGCCAGAAACCAAAGTAACAAAGTAATTGTCAGTCAAAAAAATAAATAGAAATAACAAGCTGGCAAAAGTCCTGATGGTGAAGAGGCTAAGGGTTTTGCAGAGCTAGAATTCTATTCTTCACTCTCATTTTTACATTGCAATGTTATAACCCTCTCATACACTCTGTAAAATCGGATACTTACACAAATTACCTGGGTGTGTTGGAGACTGTATGTGTGCATATGTGGGTGAGTGTGTTTGTGTGTAAAAGAAAGGGCTGGTTCTATATCTTGGCTAACACTGCGTAGGAATAAAACTAGTCTTCATTTATGGTAGTGATAATCCTTTAACTGAAGTCAACAGGAATTCATGGTCAGTAATAAAAACACGTTAGAAATTTGATGAAATCCTGGAGAAGGCTCTGGACTTTTTGAATTCGTATGGCATGAGGTTTTTGATATGGCTCATCTAGGTCTTTATGTAACTGACAGGATGTTGCACTTGATTACAACATATTCCATTATGTCTTCACTGCTTTTCTTTTCAAACTCATCTCTAATTTCTCTTCCTCCTGGACTTTATACTTCAGATGTGCTCAGCTTCTTCCATTTACTCAAATTGACATAAACCGTCTCTAAGCTCCTTGCCTTTCCTAATGAAATACTGCTCTCCCCACTTTTGACTGGCCCACCTCTATTTTTCCTTCATGTTGCAGTTTACATTTTATTTTCTCAGGAAACTTTGCTTCATCTTTATCTCTGTTAATAAGGTAGTGATTTCCAGTTTGAAACCCACTACTACATTTAACCTGCATTGGCAAGCAGGTTCTTTGCCACTAGCACCACTTGGGATGCCCAGATAACTGCCACTGTCTCCTAAATGATCTTCTGCTTCAAATCTCACTTTCTTCCAATCCATTCTCCACACTATACTCAGAGTGATCTGTTATTGAAACACATCTGATTTATCATTCAAACTTGTTTTAAATAGAAAAGCACCACTAAAACCTTCAATGGGCTCCAGTTGCCCCTAGAAAGATCATAAGCCTCTAAATCTGTGTGGCAGTGTAGAACCTTTATTATTCTAACAATGGGACCTAGAGCTTGAGAAAATGGTTTCTGTTAAGAAAAATATTTCAACCTATTAACTGGAAAAGGACTGAGAAAAGTTCTAATGACCTGAGATGCCAGAAACCAAAGTAACAAAGTAATTGTCAGTCAAAAAAATAAATAGAAATAACAAGCTGGCAAAAGTCCTGATGGTGAAGAGGCTAAGGGTTTTGCAGAGCTAGAATTCTATTCTTCACTCTCATTTTTACATTGCAATGTTATAACCCTCTCATACACTCTGTAAAATCGGATACTTACACAAATTACCTGGGTGTGTTGGAGACTGTATGTGTGCATATGTGGGTGAGTGTGTTTGTGTGTAAAAGAAAGGGCTGGTTCTATATCTTGGCTAACACTGCGTAGGAATAAAACTAGTCTTCATTTATGGTAGTGATAATCCTTTAACTGAAGTCAACAGGAATTCATGGTCAGTAATAAAAACACGTTAGAAATTTGATGAAATCCTGGAGAAGGCTCTGGACTTTTTGAATTCGTATGGCATGAGGTTTTTGATATGGCTCATCTAGGTCTTTATGTAACTGACAGGATGTTGCACTTGATTACAACATATTCCATTATGTCTTCACTGCTTTTTCTTTTCAAACTCATCTCTAATTTCTCTTCCTCCTGGACTTTATACTTCAGATGTGCTCAGCTTCTTCCATTTACTCAAATTGACATAAACCGTCTCTAAGCTCCTTGCCTTTCCTAATGAAATACTGCTCTCCCCACTTTTGACTGGCCCACCTCTATTTTTCCTTCATGTTGCAGTTTACATTTTATTTTCTCAGGAAACTTTGCTTCATCTTTATCTCTGTTAATAAGGTAGGCTGCAGATGGATTTAGTACATAACCTACATGGGAAAGGTAAAACTATACAGTTAATAGAAATAATATTTAAAAATATCTTTGATGACCTAGGTTGGGGAAGCAAAAAATCACAAGGAAAAACATTGATGAACTTGACTCTATCAAAACTGTTCCATTCAGCAAATGAAAATATAGGCAAACGAAACAAACATGATAAATTGGGAGAAAATACTTGCAAGGACCTACTCTATAGAGTATATAAGATATTCCTACAAACCAACAAGGAAAGAACAGAAATTACAACAGGAAAATGGGCAAAGGTCATGAGTAAGCAATTCACAGGAAGAAAAAGCCCCAGAGCTTAACAACCATGTGACAAGAGCTCAAACATTAGTAATTAGAAAAGTGGGCATGAAAGTAGCAAGGAGAGAATACTTTACGTATATAACTAGACGACAATTAGCCAGTGAGGTGAGGTCAAGTACTGTCAGAGTGAGGTTAGAGGAAGCTTCATGCCCTGCTCTGCACCTTTTAGACAGCAGTTCAGTGCTCTAGGGTCAAGCAGTTTGGTGTACCTAGCCCCTATGAGCCACCAGTTCCTTTCTAGGAACACATTCCTGGAAAATTCTCCACAGATCTATAAGGAAACATGCTTGCAGATGTTCATTTTTGAGCTGTTTGTATATTGGGTACTGAGAGTGGAAAGATGTGGTAGTTACACTCTGTGGAATACTATAGAGTGGTTAAGAAGTGATGAGGTATTAACAGTTCACACAGCAACATCATGTTTATAAAGATATTATCAACAAGATGCTAAATGAAAAAAAGAAATAAGATAAAGTCTATAGCACAGCATGACTTAAGAAAAGAAAAATATAAACAAAGCACCTTCTGGTTTATAAAAACACATATGAAAGGACTTCCGGTTTCCAGCCCTTTGTAAAGAACTAGGAGCTTGTCACTCCCATCCTCACAATAAGAAAGAAGTTGAACAAACTAAAAATCAGCAACTCTTAGATTCATCAGAGAATTGAGCTCACAGGGTAGACCGTTGCCCTGAAACTGCAGAGACAAATGAATGGATACTGGGAATCACAGTTTAACAGGAGTAGAAGCCCTAAACTCAAGCTAGTACCAGTAGGAACCCCTTAAAATTTATGTGACCAGTTACTAAGGTTTTGATGTAGATGAGCTTGAAAGTTAAAAACTCTGAGGGGTGCAGGTCTTAGGCGGTAAAACTCACTTCCATGAGTTTTACCTCCTGAAGCCCCCACCAGGTTCTCAAGTCAATGACTGATGGAAAAAAATCCCCTAGTGCTTCTGCTGGGGAAGGGGAAGAGCAACCGTTTTGGAATATAGTTACTCCCAGAGCTCTCTGTTCTTAACAAGGCCTGCCCTAAAGGGGCTCTATTTTACCAGAACCTAACCAATTGACACTTTACCAAAGCCTAACCAATCAGGGAAAGGGAAATACCCAACTCCAGCCCACTTTAGCCTTTGACTTAGAGGAAGAAAAATATCCAGGTCAAGTTCACTGAAAGACTCAGGCTTAATCACAGGACTGTAGAACACTGTCCTTCCCTAGATACCTCAACAGGGGTCCCGTGTAACAGAGAATTATAACCAGAAGAACTGAAAGGCTCCGATCCTATTTAGGGAGTCCTTAGAGAAACTCAAAGACAACAGCAGACACAAACTCGGAGAAATTTTAGCCCCTGAAACTACAACCACAACAAAGATAATATAGAGTCTAAGTCTTAGTCAGATAAGCTAGGGGATAAAAAATGGGGTATAGACACTTTGAAAGACAGCTTGGTGGTTTCTGACAAGTCAAACTTAGTGTTACCATACACCCCAGCAATCATGCCCATATATATTTACCCAAATGAGTTAAAAATGTAGACCTACATAAAAAGCCTGCACATAGACATTTATATCACTTTTATTCAAAATTATTGAAACTCAGAAGCATCCAAGATATCTTTCAATAGGTAAATGGATAGATAAACTATATTATATACATGATATAGTATATTGTTCAGTGATAAAAAGAAATACACTATCAAATCATGAAAAGGCCTAGAGGAAACATGTGACTAAGTGGAAGAAACCTGTCTGAAAAAGTTGCATGCTGTATAACTCCAGCCATATGACATTCTGAAAAAAGCCAAAGCTATCGAGGCAGTAAAAAGAGCAGTGGTTGCCGGTGGATTGGGGTCAAGGAGGAATGAATGGGTAGACAGCACAGAAAAATTTTTTATGGCTATGAAACTATGGTGGATATTGTCATAATGCATTTGTCAAAACTCAGAATATACAACAGTAGTGTAATGTAAAATATGAACTTTAGTTAATAATGCATCAGTATAGATTCATCAAGTATAACAGATATACTATAACAAGATGTTAATAATAGAGGAAACTGAAACTGAGGGTGGTAATGCGGGCGGAGAGAGAATATATAGAATATATGGAAACTCTATACTTTTAATTCACTTTTTATGGTACTCTAAAACAGCTCTAAAAAATGAAATCCATTATTTTTAAAAATCTCTTTTTTTAAAAAAAGGCACGTTCAAGACCCAACACAGGGAAGTAGAAAACCAAATTTCCTTGGGAACTTTTAAGTTCTTTCTACTTAGAAGTCCCAAGGTGATAACTTTGGAAGATACTAAAGTAGCAGTGGTGCCAAAGAAGCAGTGGTGCCAAAAGACACCTCCTTCCCTAGATACCTCAACAGGGGTCCCGTGTAACAGAGAATTATAACCAGAAGAACTGAAAGGCTCCGATCCTATTTAGGGAGTCCTTAGAGAAACTCAAAGACAACAGCAGACACAAACTCGGAGAAATTTTAGCCCCTGAAACTACAACCACAACAAAGATAATATAGAGTCTAAGTCTTAGTCAGATAAGCTAGGGGATAAAAAATGGGGTATAGACACTTTGAAAGACAGCTTGGTGGTTTCTGACAAGTCAAACTTAGTGTTACCATACACCCCAGCAATCATGCCCATATATATTTACCCAAATGAGTTAAAAATGTAGACCTACATAAAAAGCCTGCACATAGACATTTATATCACTTTTATTCAAAATTATTGAAACTCAGAAGCATCCAAGATATCTTTCAATAGGTAAATGGATAGATAAACTATATTATATACATGATATAGTATATTGTTCAGTGATAAAAAGAAATACACTATCAAATCATGAAAAGGCCTAGAGGAAACATGTGACTAAGTGGAAGAAACCTGTCTGAAAAAGTTGCATGCTGTATAACTCCAGCCATATGACATTCTGAAAAAAGCCAAAGCTATCGAGGCAGTAAAAAGAGCAGTGGTTGCCGGTGGATTGGGGTCAAGGAGGAATGAATGGGTAGACAGCACAGAAAAATTTTTTATGGCTATGAAACTATGGTGGATATTGTCATAATGCATTTGTCAAAACTCAGAATATACAACAGTAGTGTAATGTAAAATATGAACTTTAGTTAATAATGCATCAGTATAGATTCATCAAGTATAACAGATATACTATAACAAGATGTTAATAATAGAGGAAACTGAAACTGAGGGTGGTAATGCGGGCGGAGAGAGAATATATAGAATATATGGAAACTCTATACTTTTAATTCACTTTTTATGGTACTCTAAAACAGCTCTAAAAAATGAAATCCATTATTTTTAAAAATCTCTTTTTTTAAAAAAAGGCACGTTCAAGACCCAACACAGGGAAGTAGAAAACCAAATTTCCTTGGGAACTTTTAAGTTCTTTCTACTTAGAAGTCCCAAGGTGATAACTTTGGAAGATACTAAAGAAGCAGTGGTGCCAAAAGACACCTCCTTGCCCACTTTGGGTAGATAAGTAACAATTTTGTATTCCAAATCTCTGGCAAATGTGTTTCAAACCAAAAGCTGCCAGCGTCTGGGAGATTCTTAAGGAAGGGCCAAGTATGTGACTGGCTGAGAATCAAATCTATGGAACTGAACCTGCATCTATTAAAATACATGAACATTCAATGATAAAAAGAAAGTTCCCAACATTCTAACTATAGTCTGTGATAAGGAGATGGTGGCATGATAAAAGATGATCAAATCCCTGGAGGCCATTTTCCCCCTTTCCTGTGATTGACACTCATCTTCAGAGTCAGAGGATTCTGCAAAGGAACATAAAATTTACGGCACCTAAAATCTACTCAGAATTTATCCTCATTTGGAAATGCTTCTGACACGTATTATGTCAATCAGGCCAGGCCACACCCTCCAAGGGCAGCTTCCAGCCATGACTTTTAATTCACTTTTAATTCATGACTGGTTGTGGCAGAAATACTGAACAGTTCCTCCAGGTAGATCTAGAATTTTCTCCTTTAATCGGCAGTGTTGGCTGAGGCCTCTCCCAAAAGCCTTGGCAAAATTTCTTAGAACTACATAGCAGCGTAAGGCTCTTCTCAACTTGCTTTCCTTTCTTCTCCTCTCACAGAGGACTAGTATGCTAGCTTTGACACCTCACTGACTTCTTCCCCATTTTTCCCTCACCAACATTGTCCCCAATTCATCTCTTACACGTCTAATTCTATTTTGACATCTGTTTCTCAGACAACCTGTGCTAACACAAGGTGTTGTTGGAACATCCGATCTTAATGTAAAATATGAACTTTAGTTAATAATGCATCAGTATAGATTCATCAAGTATAACAGATATACTATAACAAGATGTTAATAATAGAGGAAACTGAAACTGAGGGTGGTAATGCGGGCGAGAGAGAATATATAGAATATATGGAAACTCTATACTTTTAATTCACTTTTATGGTACTCTAAAACAGCTCTAAAAAATGAAATCCATTATTTTTAAAAATCTCTTTTTTTAAAAAAAGGCACGTTCAAGACCCAACACAGGGAAGTAGAAAACCAAATTTCCTTGGGAACTTTTAAGTTCTTTCTACTTAGAAGTCCCAAGGTGATAACTTTGGAAGATACTAAAGAAGCAGTGGTGCCAAAAGACACCTCCTTGCCCACTTTGGGTAGATAAGTAACAATTTTGTATTCCAAATCTCTGGCAAATGTGTTTCAAACCAAAAGCTGCCAGCGTCTGGGAGATTCTTAAGGAAGGGCCAAGTATGTGACTGGCTGAGAATCAAATCTATGGAACTGAACCTGCATCTATTAAAATACATGAACATTCAATGATAAAAAGAAAGTTCCCAACATTCTAACTATAGTCTGTGATAAGGAGATGGTGGCATGATAAAAGATGATCAAATCCCTGGAGGCCATTTTCCCCCTTTCCTGTGATTGACACTCATCTTCAGAGTCAGAGGATTCTGCAAAGGAACATAAAATTTACGGCACCTAAAATCTACTCAGAATTTATCCTCATTTGGAAATGCTTCTGACACGTATTATGTCAATCAGGCCAGGCCACACCCTCCAAGGGCAGCTTCCAGCCATGACTTTTAATTCACTTTTAATTCATGACTGGTTGTGGCAGAAATACTGAACAGTTCCTCCAGGTAGATCTAGAATTTTCTCCTTTAATCGGCAGTGTTGGCTGAGGCCTCTCCAATAGCCTTGGCAAAATTTCTTAGAACTACATAGCAGCGTAAGGCTCTTCTCAACTTGCTTTCCTTTCTTCTCCTCTCACAGAGGACTAGTATGCTAGCTTTGACACCTCACTGACTTCTTCCCCATTTTTCCCTCACCAACATTGTCCCCAATTCATCTCTTACACGTCTAATTCTATTTTGACATCTGTTTCTCAGACAACCTGTGCTAACACAAGGTGTTGTTGGAACATCCATTTAGAGATGCCTAACTGACAGTATGGTCCGAGCTATCATTTTGCCAGTAGTCATGGATGAATGTGAGAGCTGGACCGTAAAGAAGGCTAAGCAGCAAAGAACTGATGCCTTTGAACTGTGGTGTTGGAGAAGACTCTTGAGAGTTCCTTGGACTGCAAGCAGATCAAACCAGTCAGTCCTAAAGGAAATCAACCCGGGATATTCTTTGAAAGGAATGATCCTGAAATTGAAGCTGCAATACTTTGGCTACCTGATGCGAAGAGATGACTCATTGGGAAAAAGATCCTGATGCTTGGAAAAATAGAAGGCCAAAGGAGAAGGGGACGACAGAGGATGAGATGGTTGGATGGCATCACTGAGTCAATGGACATGAGTTTGAGCAAGCTCCCGGAGATTGTAAAGGACAGGGAAGCCTGGCATGCTGCAGTTCATGGGGTTGCAAAGAGTTGGACATGACTGAGTGACCAAATTGAACTGACAGTAATAAATATAGATTGAGAGCTTTACAGGGGTTATATCAATTAAAATGCAAGTAATAGAAAACCCAGCTCAAACTGGATTAAATGATAAGAAAAATCATAATCTTATAATGTCACTTGAAATGGAGTCCATAGGGAGGGTAATTTCTAGGAATGCTATGGTATGATATGGTATGATATAGTATGGTACAGTCAGGTTCTGGTTCCATTTCTCCCAGATTCTTTGGGTTCTTCTCACGTCTGCATCTGGACTATGTCCTCAGGAGATCCTATTAATTAAAAGACAGCTCTTCTTTCAGCCTCAGCTCAAATGTCTCATATCCTGTGGAGGCTTACTCGGTCAAGACAGTTTCTCTTCCTTTCAGAACTACACCCCAGGTAGATCTAGAATTTTCTCCTTTAATCGGCAGTGTTGGCTGAGGCCTCTCAATAGCCTTGGCAAAATTTCTTAGAACTACATAGCAGCGTAAGGCTCTTCTCAACTTGCTTTCCTTTCTTCTCCTCTCACAGAGGACTAGTATGCTAGCTTTGACACCTCACTGACTTCTTCCCCATTTTTCCCTCACCAACATTGTCCCCAATTCATCTCTTACACGTCTAATTCTATTTTGACATCTGTTTCTCAGACAACCTGTGCTAACACAAGGTGTTGTTGGAACATCCATTTAGAGATGCCTAACTGACAGTATGGTCCGAGCTATCATTTTGCCAGTAGTCATGGATGAATGTGAGAGCTGGACCGTAAAGAAGGCTAAGCAGCAAAGAACTGATGCCTTTGAACTGTGGTGTTGGAGAAGACTCTTGAGAGTTCCTTGGACTGCAAGCAGATCAAACCAGTCAGTCCTAAAGGAAATCAACCCGGGATATTCTTTGAAAGGAATGATCCTGAAATTGAAGCTGCAATACTTTGGCTACCTGATGTGAAGAGATGACTCTTTGGGGAAAAAAGATCCTGATGCTTGGAAAAATAGAAGGCAGAAGGAGAAGGGAACAAAAGAGGATGAGATGGTTGGATGGCATCACTGAGCCAATGGACATGAGTTTGAGCAAGCTCCAGGAGATAGGGAAGGACAGGGAAGCCTGGCATGCTGCAGTTCATGGGGTTGCAAAGAGTTGGACATGACTGAGTGACCAAATTGAACTGACAGTAATAAATATAGATTGAGAGCTTTACAGGGGTTATATCAATTAAAATGCAAGTAATAGAAAACCCAGCTCAAACTGGATTAAATGATAAGAAAAATCATAATCTTATAATGTCACTTGAAATGGAGTCCATAGGGAGGGTAATTTCTAGGAATGCTATGGTATGATATGGTATGATATAGTATGGTACAGTCAGGTTCTGGTTCCATTTCTCCCAGATTCTTTGGGTTCTTCTCACGTCTGCATCTGGACTATGTCCTCAGGAGATCCTATTAATTAAAAGACAGCTCTTCTTTCAGCCTCAGCTCAAATGTCTCATATCCTGTGGAGGCTTACTCGGTCAAGACAGTTTCTCTTCCTTTCAAATTTGAATGTCTTGGTTCAGGTTGATATAACAAAGCTATCATAGATTGAATAATCTAAGCAACAAACAGTTACTCCTCACAATCTAAAGATGGGAACGTCCAAGATCATCTGATGAGGATTTGCTTCCTGGCTTACAAACAGTCACCATATCACTATACCCTCACTTCGCCTAGAGAGAGATCAACTCTCTCGTGTCCATTCTTATAAGGCCACTAATCTATTCATAAGTTTCACCCAATGACCTAATTGCTTTCCAAAGGCCCCAAATACCACCACATAGGGGAGTAGGACTTCAACAAATGAACTTTGGAAGACACAAGTATTCAGCACTTGTATCTATTTGGTGCTATTTTGTTCTGCTCATCAAGTTTAAGTGTTTCCATGGCTGCCTCCTTCTAGACTGGAAGTCAAAGTAGAGACCATATTATATTAGCTTTTATGCCTATTTCATGTTTTACCTATACTTGGCATTTAGTATTTATCCCATTAAATTTATTGTTGTTTCTTTGGATAGAGAAATGGAATTTGTGCTTGAATTCATTTAACATTTCAAAATAATCTAGAAGGGACTTCCCTGGTGGTCTAGTGGCTAAGACTCTGCAGTGGGCACTGGTTCAGTCCCTAGTCAGGGAACTATGATCCTGCATGCAACACGATGTGGACAAAAAAAAAAAAAGAATAAATAAAATAAAGGAACTCAAACTAATCTAGAAAAGGAAGTACATACAAACAGTTTAGGGTTCATTCATGGCATTTAGTCCCATTAGACAGTATAGCAATGTGCTCATGTAGGTAAACTGCAAGAAGATAGAAAGAAGATGTGGACAGATGGGTCAGACATAAGACTTGAAATTTGGGAATGATGCCTATGGCTAATGAGTTCCAACCTATGATTCCCAACGTATGGAAATGATTTTGGAGTACATATGGATTATTTCCTGAAAGTTTTCATCTAATATGTTGCCTCAGCCAAACAAACAAAAGTAAAAGCAATATAATCACAAATATTTAGAGATGAAAGACAGCAGCATATTCTCATACTCAAAATTGGAAATAAAATAAGAAACATTATCCTACCTGTGAACAAGCTCCAATCTGTTCTAAATTTGAATGATGAATTTCAAATAAAGAACTAGTAAAGACTAGTAAATAAGATGATTAAGAGAATAAAGAACTGATGAGTGAAGATAGATTGAAAACCCAGATCTTGGGTATAGAGAAATAGTCTGAGAGAAATGATAATCAAACAAGAGGCACAGTCTTAGATAAGAATAGTGCCTTTCTATCAAATTCCAAAATTTGAGGGCACACTTTAGTATTTGACAAAGTGATTTTAAAACAAGAAGAAACAACTTTTTTAAACAGGCAGTTTTAAAAATCAATATTCCAAAAGGTGATATAGATTGAGTTTTATTGATGTTGGGGCTTTCCAGTTCATACCAGAGATTGGGCTGATTTAGAAATACACAGAAGTATTTTGAGGTCGATGTTGAAGGGAATAATCATGGCCTTCTACCTAATACCTTTTATGCTGTGAATGGACCTGTTGCCTAAAATGATATTTTCCAGTGATCAGTTGTCATCTGTTCCTCTTGGTGGACTGTGAATGGATCCAAAATTATGAGTCCATTGGTTTTTAGCTTTTTATGTGTTTAAAGGACTATTTACACATAACCCACAATTATTACTGTGTCCCCACCCCCAAATTCATGTTAAAACCCTAACCCCCAATGTGACTGAATTTGGAAACAGGTTCTTTAGGGGGATAATTAAGATTAAATGAGATCATAAGGGTAGGACCCTAATCAGATAGGACTGGTGTCCTTATAAGAAGGAGAGACACCTTCTTATATGGAAAGGGAGAGATACCAAACTACCGTGCAAGGACACGTCAAGAAGGCACTGCCTGCAAGCGGAGGAGAGAGACCTCACCAGGCACCAACCCTCCTGGTACCCTAATCTTGGACTCCAGTCTCCAGAACTGTGAGAGAAAACAGCTCTGTCGTGTAAGGCACATGGCCTGTAGTATTTTGTTTTGGCAGCTTTAACAGACTGGTATATCCACTAAGCGAGTCACTAAAATTAAGTGAAATAGGAAAGTTTGGAGTTCAAAACCAAAAAGCAGTATATTACCTATGTATATAAACTTAGTATGTGCTAGGCACTGTTCTATGTACTTTACATATAAACATTCTTTTAATTTTTACAATTATGTAATGGTGGTGCTATTATTTTTTTATTTTTTGTTTTTTAGAATTTATTTATTTATTTATTTATTTGGTGGGGGAGTGGGTTGGGGAGGGAGGTGGGCGGGTGAGCCACTTCTGTTGGTCTTTCATTTATTCAGTTTCATCCATCTTTGTTCTCTGGCCCATGTGGGCCTCCCATCGCAGTGGCCTCTGTTGTCACAGAGCACCAGCTCTGGGTGCATACCCTCCAGAGCTCCGGCTCGGTAATTAAACACATTGGTCTAGTCACTCCGCGGCATGTGGGATTTGACAAAGTTTTTCAAGAAGAAACAACTTTTTAAACAGGCAGTTTTAAAAATCAATATTCCAAAAGGTGATATAGATTGAGTTTTATTGATGTTGGGGCTTTCCAGTTCATACCAGAGATTGGGCTGATTTAGAAATACACAGAAGTATTTTGAGGTCGATGTTGAAGGGAATAATCATGGCCTTCTACCTAATACCTTTTATGCTGTGAATGGACCTGTTGCCTAAAATGATATTTTCCAGTGATCAGTTGTCATCTGTTCCTCTTGGTGGACTGTGAATGGATCCAAAATTATGAGTCCATTGGTTTTTAGCTTTTTATGTGTTTAAAGGACTATTTACACATAACCCACAATTATTACTGTGTCCCCACCCCCAAATTCATGTTAAAACCCTAACCCCCAATGTGACTGAATTTGGAAACAGGTTCTTTAGGGGGATAATTAAGATTAAATGAGATCATAAGGGTAGGACCCTAATCAGATAGGACTGGTGTCCTTATAAGAAGGAGAGACACCTTCTTATATGGAAAGGGAGAGATACCAAACTACCGTGCAAGGACACGTCAAGAAGGCACTGCCTGCAAGCGGAGGAGAGAGACCTCACCAGGCACCAACCCTCCTGGTACCCTAATCTTGGACTCCAGTCTCCAGAACTGTGAGAGAAAACAGCTCTGTCGTGTAAGGCACATGGCCTGTAGTATTTTGTTTTGGCAGCTTTAACAGACTGGTATATCCACTAAGCGAGTCACTAAAATTAAGTGAAATAGGAAAGTTTGGAGTTCAAAACCAAAAAGCAGTATATTACCTATGTATATAAACTTAGTATGTGCTAGGCACTGTTCTATGTACTTTACATATAAACATTCTTTTAATTTTTACAATTATGTAATGGTGGTGCTATTATTTTTTTATTTTTTGTTTTTTAGAATTTATTTATTTATTTATTTATTTGGTGGGGGAGTGGGTTGGGGAGGGAGGTGGGCGGGTGAGCCACTTCTGTTGGTCTTTCATTTATTCAGTTTCATCCATCTTTGTTCTCTGGCCCATGTGGGCCTCCCATCGCAGTGGCCTCTGTTGTCACAGAGCACCAGCTCTGGGTGCATACCCTCCAGAGCTCCGGCTCGGTAATTAAACACATTGGTCTAGTCACTCCGCGGCATGTGGGATCTTCCCAGGCCAGGGATCGAACCGGCGCCCCTTGCACTGCAAGGCAGTGTCTTTACCCACTGGACCACCAGGGAAGCCCCGGGTGGTGCTATTATTAACTCCATTTTCAGTTGATGAAATTGAGGCAATTGGTAGTTTGCCTAATGTCACATATGAGACTTTGCTCCTAATCACTGAGTATAGTATAGAACAGTGCTGGTCAATAGAAATATGATGTGAACCATGTATGTAATTAACATTTTTCTGGGAACCACATTTTAAAAAGTTTCATTTAATTTAAGTTTTATTTAATTTAATAATATCTTTCATTTAACACAATATATCCAGAATGTCATTTCAATATGTACTTAATGTAAATAATGATTAGTGACACATTTTTAATTCTTTAATATTAAGCCTTCAAAATCCAGTGTATTTCGAACATACAGAACATTCCAAGCAAACTGTATCTTATATTTCAAGTATTCAATAGCCAGTGTATTGGGCAGCATGTGAAAAAAGGCATTGCAGCTGACAACTCTGAACAAGATCCTTCAACACTCCTACTTTATATACATGCACATATATTTGGAATTCTTCCAGTTTGTCAGAGGGTGTTTTCTTATCACAGTTTACCATTAGTGTTGTCTTGAGTTGGGTGTGGTTTTAACTTGCCCTTATTGGTGTATGAATGAAAGCATTTATAGAATTTATAAATAGTTTTTTATAGAATTTATAAAGTATTTATAGAATTTATAAATTCATGTGTGGTTGAAATTTTGTTATTATCAAGTTCATTTCTCCCTATAAAGTGGGAACATGAAAAGTAAGAGATTCCTGGTCTTTTTTCCCATCTAAATAAATTATGGTAGTGGCGGTGTAATCACTCAGTTGTGTCTGACTCTTGCAACTCCATGGTCTGCAGCCTGCCAGCCTCCTCTGTCCATGGGATTTCCCAAGAAAGAACACTGGAATAGGTTTCCATTTCCTTCTCCAGGAGATCTTCCCTACCCAGGGACTGTACCCAGTCTCCCAGAATATAGGCAGTCTCCTGCATTGCAGGCAGATTCTTTTACTGACTGACCCACCAGGGAAGCCCAAATAAATTATATAGTTAGGAAAAAAACCCAAAAACTACTGGGGTGGATGAATTATTGGCCTGTCCTGGAGTAGCACTGTTTATTTTTTATAACAAATAAGACACAATTGTGATATATAGTTAAAGGAGCTTGTATGACCATGAAATAGAGTGATGCTAACCAGTTTACATAAATTCTTTATGTCAGATGCATAGAACTGCAGGCCTTCTCATGACTTTGCCATACAAGTATGCATTAGAAGTGTTTCTGAAAGGATCTTTTCTCTAACATTAGCCTAACTCCAGTGTTACAGAGAAGTGGTTATTTGTAAACCCAGTAAAAAAAAAAAAAAAGAAAGAGCGTCACCATTCTATAACAGCCACATTCCTTCAAGCCTTAAAAAAATGATTTTAGATTATCTCCTTCTGTTTCCCTATATACACATTTATTGTCTCTAGAATCCAAGGATAAGTGGATAAATGTGATGGTTCACATTTGCCCTGTAACTAGTTAGAACTGGTTCTCTGAGGCAAATGTTTCTCCTCCTTTGCTTTAGCTTTACCAAATGATCTGAGCTGAAGCAATCTTTTAAAATGACCATGGTGCACTCAGTGTTTTCAAAAGCAAAGCACTGTAACCATTTAGATCCCTCGTTGCTATTACAATGCATCCAATGGCTCTTCTTGTAGAATTAATGCATGGAGCTTCCATTAAGTGTTCTCGAATCTACTCGTAAATAGGCCAATCTATTGTCCTCTTGACTAAGTATTTATATATGAGTTGAAAAATATTCAGAAACATCACCAATCAGGGAGGGAAAAAACCCACAATGTCAGTTTGGTTTTTACAAGAAAAAGTATAGCAATTTACTAATATTTAGAATTATGTGCTTGGGGGCATCACAGGGAACAAAAGCAAATATCCAAAAAGGATTTGAGATTTATCTTTTATGCAGATATGTATGTTCCCAGCACAATGTTAGTTTTGATAAGAAAAAGTTTCTCTCTAAAGGATTCTTAGGAGCGTCAGGGGGGTTCCCAAGGGACAGTGGAATAAATAAACTATCAGGAGAAAAGCTAGGAGTCTGGAGATTGGATTGTTGTTGAGCCTTTAAGTCATGTTTGACTCTTTGCAACCCCAGGAACTGCAGCACGCCAGGGGTGGATGAATTATTGGCCTGTCCTGGAGTAGCACTGTTTATTTTTTATAACAAATAAGACACAATTGTGATATATAGTTAAAGGAGCTTGTATGACCATGAAATAGAGTGATGCTAACCAGTTTACATAAATTCTTTATGTCAGATGCATAGAACTGCAGGCCTTCTCATGACTTTGCCATACAAGTATGCATTAGAAGTGTTTCTGAAAGGATCTTTTCTCTAACATTAGCCTAACTCCAGTGTTACAGAGAAGTGGTTATTTGTAAACCCAGTAAAAAAAAAAAAAAGAAAGAGCGTCACCATTCTATAACAGCCACATTCCTTCAAGCCTTAAAAAAATGATTTTAGATTATCTCCTTCTGTTTCCCTATATACACATTTATTGTCTCTAGAATCCAAGGATAAGTGGATAAATGTGATGGTTCACATTTGCCCTGTAACTAGTTAGAACTGGTTCTCTGAGGCAAATGTTTCTCCTCCTTTGCTTTAGCTTTACCAAATGATCTGAGCTGAAGCAATCTTTTAAAATGACCATGGTGCACTCAGTGTTTTCAAAAGCAAAGCACTGTAACCATTTAGATCCCTCGTTGCTATTACAATGCATCCAATGGCTCTTCTTGTAGAATTAATGCATGGAGCTTCCATTAAGTGTTCTCGAATCTACTCGTAAATAGGCCAATCTATTGTCCTCTTGACTAAGTATTTATATATGAGTTGAAAAATATTCAGAAACATCACCAATCAGGGAGGGAAAAAACCCACAATGTCAGTTTGGTTTTTTTTTACAAGAAAAAGTATAGCAATTTACTAATATTTAGAATTATGTGCTTGGGGGCATCACAGGGAACAAAAGCAAATATCCAAAAAGGATTTGAGATTTATCTTTTATGCAGATATGTATGTTCCCAGCACAATGTTAGTTTTGATAAGAAAAAGTTTCTCTCTAAAGGATTCTTAGGAGCGTCAGGGGGGTTCCCAAGGGACAGTGGAATAAATAAACTATCAGGAGAAAAGCTAGGAGTCTGGAGATTGGATTGTTGTTGAGCCTTTAAGTCATGTTTGACTCTTTGCAACCCCAGGAACTGCAGCACGCCAGGGTTCCCCAGAGCTGGCTCAAATTCATGTTCATTGAGTCAGTGATGCCATTTAACCATCTCATCCTCTGTCACCTCCTTCTCCTTCTGCCTTCAGTCTTTCCCAGCATCAGGGTTTTTTTCCAGTGAGTAGTCTCTTCACATCAGGTGGTCAAAGTTTTGGAGTTTCAGCACCAGTTCTTCCACTGAACATTCAGGATTGATTTCCTTTAGGATTGGCTTGTTTGACCTCCTTACTGTCAAAGGAACTCTCAAGAGTCTTCCCCAGTCGCCCTCCCAAACCTTCAGATGGTTATCAACTTAGAAAATCTATAGAGAAAAAAAGATTAAGAAAGATAAACTGATTAGAATAATAATAAAAAAAGAATAGAAAATATTCAAGCCACCTTCAAATACAAGAGCTAGCCTTTGTCAAGAAGCCTGGATACAAGTGAAAGAAGCCTAATTCAAACTAATTAAAGTGAAAATGAGACTTTTTAACCTGTTTACATAACTGAAGAACATTTTAGGAACATCTGCCTCTGGGCACACCTGCATCTGGAGTCTCAAACAATGCTTTCTTGATTCTCTTTCTTTATCTGTCTCTCCTTTCAGCTTAGGTTCCTGCTTTTCCATTGTATGTGGTATTCCTCCCCAAGAAAGAAAGATGGCTTCAGGCGATGTAGGAGCCTTTGCTCGGTAGCTTGATCTCCAAAGTAAGAGAAAACTATTCCCTGGCCTCCAATTTGGAAAATTTCATGAATATTAATTGCTCTGGGTTGATTATTGCCAAACTGGCCACTTGGACCAATCACTGTTTCCAGGAGCTGTAGTCCTGTAGTCAGCTTTACTAATATTTAGAATTATGTGCTTGGGGGCATCACAGGGAACAAAAGCAAATATCCAAAAAGGATTTGAGATTTATCTTTTATGCAGATATGTATGTTCCCAGCACAATGTTAGTTTTGATAAGAAAAAGTTTCTCTCTAAAGGATTCTTAGGAGCGTCAGGGGGGTTCCCAAGGGACAGTGGAATAAATAAACTATCAGGAGAAAAGCTAGGAGTCTGGAGATTGGATTGTTGTTGAGCCTTTAAGTCATGTTTGACTCTTTGCAACCCCAGGAACTGCAGCACGCCAGGGTTCCCCAGAGCTGGCTCAAATTCATGTTCATTGAGTCAGTGATGCCATTTAACCATCTCATCCTCTGTCACCTCCTTCTCCTTCTGCCTTCAGTCTTTCCCAGCATCAGGGTTTTTTTCCAGTGAGTAGTCTCTTCACATCAGGTGGTCAAAGTTTTGGAGTTTCAGCACCAGTTCTTCCACTGAACATTCAGGATTGATTTCCTTTAGGATTGGCTTGTTTGACCTCCTTACTGTCAAAGGAACTCTCAAGAGTCTTCCCCAGTCGCCCTCCCAAACCTTCAGATGGTTATCAACTTAGAAAATCTATAGAGAAAAAAAGATTAAGAAAGATAAACTGATTAGAATAATAATAAAAAAAGAATAGAAAATATTCAAGCCACCTTCAAATACAAGAGCTAGCCTTTGTCAAGAAGCCTGGATACAAGTGAAAGAAGCCTAATTCAAACTAATTAAAGTGAAAATGAGACTTTTTAACCTGTTTACATAACTGAAGAACATTTTAGGAACATCTGCCTCTGGGCACACCTGCATCTGGAGTCTCAAACAATGCTTTCTTGATTCTCTTTCTTTATCTGTCTCTCCTTTCAGCTTAGGTTCCTGCTTTTCCATTGTATGTGGTATTCCTCCCCAAGAAAGAAAGATGGCTTCAGGCGATGTAGGAGCCTTTGCTCGGTAGCTTGATCTCCAAAGTAAGAGAGAAAACTATTCCCTGGCCTCCAATTTGGAAAATTTCATGAATATTAATTGCTCTGGGTTGATTATTGCCAAACTGGCCACTTGGACCAATCACTGTTTCCAGGGAGCTGTAGTCCTGTAGTCAGCTCAGCCTGAGTTATAGGCCAGCCCCTCTTTGGTGTGATAGGGAAGGAAAACACTGTGCTTAGGAGCTCTACCAAATCCTTTTGGAGATTTTATCCAGTAGATTTGAGGTGGAAGCCGGAGAATTTTTGTTTATAGCAAGATTCATCTGTACATCAGGTGTAATTCTGCAGTATCTGGTCAGCAGAAAACTGGAAAAGGCTATGTGTGTGAGGCTGAGTTTGAAGGTTTTAGATTTAGTTATTTGAGTTATTCCTTAATGGAAGCACTCTCATCCAAATTTTGATGTTCTTTTGAGCCTTTCAGTTTTGTTGTTTGCTAAGTGCTCTTGACTTGTAAGAGGGCAATGATCAGCACACTTACTTTCAACATAGTTTTGAGAAATAAAATACACATGGAAAATTCTAAGACATGAAATAATTTGAGAAAGAGAAGGGTATAGCACGGTCCACAGGTGGGATGATACATTCACAGGGCAAGGCTAGAGATGAAGAGGATACTTTGCTGTGAACGGGGAAAAAGTCCAGGAAGGTGGAACATGGCTTATAGGTGTTCAGCACCAGAGAGAATAGTGGACCAGTAATAGGCCTGCATCTCCAGGACTGGGGTTCAAGGGACAGTATTCAAATAATACGGGTGGGGATAGAGAATGAGAATAAAGACTGGCATGGGAGAGGTAATACCAAGGTAAAGAATAGAAACTGGGAGATTAGGCAAATTATTGGATAAATGTTTAAGATACCAGAGCTAGGGGAAAGGCAAGGGCTTCATTTTAGAAGCACAATTAAACTGCAGGTACCAATTGAGGTATGAGATGGAAAACAGACTAGTCTGATGGCTGTTCAATTAGTGTTGCACTAAAGCTCATCAGATGTTCCAGTGGAGAGGGAAGTCTTGGAGCTTGAGGGAGTGGAGGGGATAAGGCCATGAGTCCAGATGTGAAATCCCAAAGTCCCAGGGGTCAGAGGTGTGAAGGAGGGATGTATGGATAGGAAATCACACAAGTTATTACATGGCTTTTATGATAGCCCTTTACCATGATTTTTATAATTACTGAGTTTAGTCATTGTTGCTTGCTTCAAGTTGGAAAGAAATGTATTCTGTTCACTGGAGTGGTAATGAGAGTAGGGAGATAAATGGATTTGAGAGGTCCTGCAACGAGGAGGAGTCTGTTGAATCAGGCAGTCTTTTGAATGGGAGATTCTTCAAAGTGCAGTATTTCCTCTTGGCCCTTTGGTTAGCTGCAAAGGAACCAAAGTTACAAATTGAAAGCCTTACTACTTTTTACTTCTATGGATATATTTATTAAATGAATAAGACTTTGGGTTAAAAGGAGAAATCTGACTGGTTATCTACTCAGAGTATGATGCAAACAACCAGAGATGAAATATATTTGTCTTTAAAATTCAGAAATTTTGGGGCTTTCCTGGTGGTCCAGTGGCTAAGACTCTGGCTTCCAATGCAAGAGGCATGGGTTCAATCCCTGGTCAGGGAACTAGATCCCATATGCCGCAACTAAAAGTTCACATGCTGCAACTATGACCCAATTCAGTGAAATATATAAATAAAACAAAAAATATTTTTTTAAAAATTCAGAAATTTCTATACCAAAAACTTACAGAGAAAGGAAATTCCCTGACAATATAAAGGAAAGTGTGAGGAATTTAGACTTCATAAGGATATTCATTTTGTTCTTTAATTCCACCTTCAAAAGGTCTACCATTGCTTTCACTCCGCACACATTCACCCCTTCTCTCCAGTCATAGTGTGTGTAGAACTGAGCTCCCATGGGAAGCCTTTGGAACTTGCTCAGTGGTGGGGAGGATCCCCAGAACTTCTGCCAAAGTCTGACTCTCCATAATAAGGAAAAAAAAGAATCAGGAATAGTCTTTATTGCTGTATTTCACTCTCCACATAAAATAGTCCTGGATCTTTGATTTCGTTGGGATAACTGCTAAGCCTCTTTTGTAGAAGGGAGAGAATGAAAGCCTTTGCAGAAGACATGGGGGTTTTAGAAATAATTCAGAGAGTCTGAGGCAGTGATGTATTATGTTTTGTGATAGAATTGAAGAGTAAAGCAACACATTTTAAAGGATCTTTAAAAATATTGAATTCAAATGAAAAAGACCAGGAGGGCAGAGGTGTGAAGGAGGGATGTATGGATAGGAAATCACACAAGTTATTACATGGCTTTTATGATAGCCCTTTACCATGATTTTTATAATTACTGAGTTTAGTCATTGTTGCTTGCTTCAAGTTGGAAAGAAATGTATTCTGTTCACTGGAGTGGTAATGAGAGTAGGGAGATAAATGGATTTGAGAGGTCCTGCAACGAGGAGGAGTCTGTTGAATCAGGCAGTCTTTTGAATGGGAGATTCTTCAAAGTGCAGTATTTCCTCTTGGCCCTTTGGTTAGCTGCAAAGGAACCAAAGTTACAAATTGAAAGCCTTACTACTTTTTACTTCTATGGATATATTTATTAAATGAATAAGACTTTGGGTTAAAAGGAGAAATCTGACTGGTTATCTACTCAGAGTATGATGCAAACAACCAGAGATGAAATATATTTGTCTTTAAAATTCAGAAATTTTGGGGCTTTCCTGGTGGTCCAGTGGCTAAGACTCTGGCTTCCAATGCAAGAGGCATGGGTTCAATCCCTGGTCAGGGAACTAGATCCCATATGCCGCAACTAAAAGTTCACATGCTGCAACTATGACCCAATTCAGTGAAATATATAAATAAAACAAAAAATATTTTTTTAAAAATTCAGAAATTTCTATACCAAAAACTTACAGAGAAAGGAAATTCCCTGACAATATAAAGGAAAGTGTGAGGAATTTAGACTTCATAAGGATATTCATTTTGTTCTTTAATTCCACCTTCAAAAGGTCTACCATTGCTTTCACTCCGCACACATTCACCCCTTCTCTCCAGTCATAGTGTGTGTAGAACTGAGCTCCCATGGGAAGCCTTTGGAACTTGCTCAGTGGTGGGGAGGATCCCCAGAACTTCTGCCAAAGTCTGACTCTCCATAATAAGGAAAAAAAAGAATCAGGAATAGTCTTTATTGCTGTATTTCACTCTCCACATAAAATAGTCCTGGATCTTTGATTTCGTTGGGATAACTGCTAAGCCTCTTTTGTAGAAGGGAGAGAATGAAAGCCTTTGCAGAAGACATGGGGGTTTTAGAAATAATTCAGAGAGTCTGAGGCAGTGATGTATTATGTTTTGTGATAGAATTGAAGAGTAAAGCAACACATTTTAAAGGATCTTTAAAAATATTGATTAGGGAATGAGTAGATGCAAATTGAAAAAATAATAAGCCCTTGATGATTCATGATGAGTCAGCTCAGGTAATCTGGTAATCCTAACACAGGATGTTATTTGACATCTCCTTCAGTTTGAGGGTTTTTGTTTTGTTTTTCCTTTGGGAAAGAGGAGGGAGAGAGGAAATCAATTTAATGTTTTTCATTTAGGTAAATTAAAATTATGCAAAATCACTTTTCTTGATTTTTGTGTTTAATGTAACAAATAAATAAGCACATGTCTTTTCTACACCCATACCTGGAAAGATAAAACATCTATCATGAAGAATGTTTTGACTCCAGAATAGGTGATAATATTTTTTTACTTTTTTATTTTATAATACTTTTAGACATAGAAAATTTGAAAACACACTATAAAGATTTCAGATATATGCTTTACTGAGCTTCCCCTAAAGTTAACTTATTTACATAAGTATTAATTAACAATTGCCTATGATGTTAACTATTTCCCCTGTATGATGGAAGAACTAGGAAATCACTATTAACTAAATTATGGACCTTATTGAAAAAGTTTACGGGTTTTCCTCCAGTGTCCTTATTTTCTGTTTCCCTATTCAATCTAAGATCCCAGATGGCATTTGGTCTCAGCCAACTTGTGACACTCTTTAGTCTTTTTTTGTCTTTCATAACCTTGACACTTTTTATTAATACTGTTTAGCTTTTTGAATATCTCTCATATTGGGTTTGTCTAGTGTTTTCTCATGATGGGGTTAGGTATTTTTGGTATGGATACTCTGTAAATCATCTTAGATCCTCAGGGCATCATAACAGAGGTACATGATGTTGATATATTTCAGTATTGGTGATGTTAACTGTGACCACTTGGTTAAGATGGTCATGATGGGTGTTTTCACTGAAAAGTCCCCATTTTCCATTTGTAATTAATAACTACCATGAGTATTTTAAGAGTAAAAAGAGCCCTGTTGGGCTTCCCTGGTGGTCCAGTGGGTAAGGACACCGCCTTGCAGTGCAAGGGGCGCCGGTTCCATTCCTGGCCTGGGAAGATCCCATGTACCACGGAGTGGCTAGACCCATGTGTCCAATTACCAAGCCAGAGTTCTGGAGTGCATGCGCCCAGAGGCAGTGCTCTGGGACAACAGAGGCCACCACGATGGGAGGCCCACATGGGCCAAAGAACAAAGATGGATGAAACTTGACAAATGAAAGACCAGTGGAAGTGGCCTGCCCACCCCCGCCCTCCCCCCCCCCACCAAAAAAAAAAAAAAATGCTAACTCTAAAAAAAAAAGAGTCCTGTTTCTCCTTTAAGTTTTCTTCACTGATTTTTGCTTCTATAGGTGAATCTTATCTGCAATAATTAGACAGTATAAATAATAAATACTGCAGCATTTGCCTAATAATAGCTTTGTATTTCTTATTATCTCTACATATGTTAATTCTTCTATACAGAAGACCTGCTCTCTTTTCTCCATTCATTATTTACTCAGTTGTTTATATTGTTATGGACTCACGGATATTTATTTTATGGATGATAATTCAATACTATCATTTTATTTAGTTTTTCAGTTTTTCCAGATTTGGTCATTGTAAGGTTCCTGGGTTTGGTCCTGCATCCTTTGACCTGCCCCATCCTTTTTGGAAAACTTCCTTGTTTTCTGGTACCATGAGATTATCCAGGCTTATTCTGTCCCAGCCCAGGAGTCAACTATATCTCTAAGGAGTCCTGATTCCTTTTATTGATTTTGTCCCTGGGTCTTGCACTGCTCTGTCTGGGTGGATAGAGTTTTGGGTACGATGTTCTCTTATACTCAGTTTCTCTCTCTGACTTTAGACTTGAAAGGACAATCCCTAGACCTAAACTACCCTGAGAAACAGGTAATGAGTTTTTTCCAGGGTTTTCATTGTGCCTCCAAATTCCCCTCTGAATCATGGATTTATTTTCCCCTCTTTTGGCTCTTGGTATCTCTTAGAGAACTTTTGCTACTGTAATATCTAACCTGGATCTCATGGGTCACAATATTGGAGCTTAATCTTTTATTTACTGTACTTACCAACTCCAATACCTCTGTCCTTGCAGTGGGTAAGGACACCGCCTTGCAGTGCAAGGCGCGGTTCCATTCCTGGCCTGGGAAGATCCCATGTACCACGGAGTGGCTAGACCCATGTGTCCAATTACCAAGCCAGAGTTCTGGAGTGCATGCGCCCAGAGGCAGTGCTCTGGGACAACAGAGGCCACCACGATGGGAGGCCCACATGGGCCAAAGAACAAAGATGGATGAAACTTGACAAATGAAAGACCAGTGGAAGTGGCCTGCCCACCCCGCCCTCCCACCCCAAAAAAAAAAAAATGCTAACTCTAAAAAAAAAAGAGTCCTGTTTCTCCTTTAAGTTTTCTTCACTGATTTTTGCTTCTATAGGTGAATCTTATCTGCAATAATTAGACAGTATAAATAATAAATACTGCAGCATTTGCCTAATAATAGCTTTGTATTTCTTATTATCTCTACATATGTTAATTCTTCTATACAGAAGACCTGCTCTCTTTTCTCCATTCATTATTTACTCAGTTGTTTATATTGTTATGGACTCACGGATATTTATTTTATGGATGATAATTCAATACTATCATTTTATTTAGTTTTTCAGTTTTTCCAGATTTGGTCATTGTAAGGTTCCTGGGTTTGGTCCTGCATCCTTTGACCTGCCCCATCCTTTTTGGAAAACTTCCTTGTTTTCTGGTACCATGAGATTATCCAGGCTTATTCTGTCCCAGCCCAGGAGTCAACTATATCTCTAAGGAGTCCTGATTCCTTTTATTGATTTTGTCCCTGGGTCTTGCACTGCTCTGTCTGGGTGGATAGAGTTTTGGGTACGATGTTCTCTTATACTCAGTTTCTCTCTCTGACTTTAGACTTGAAAGGACAATCCCTAGACCTAAACTACCCTGAGAAACAGGTAATGAGTTTTTTCCAGGGTTTTCATTGTGCCTCCAAATTCCCCTCTGAATCATGGATTTATTTTCCCCTCTTTTGGCTCTTGGTATCTCTTAGAGAACTTTTGCTACTGTAATATCTAACCTGGATCTCATGGGTCACAATATTGGAGCTTAATCTTTTATTTACTGTACTTACCAACTCCAATACCTCTAGGTTCAGATTCTGCCCAGAGCACATCTCACCAGGTGGCTTAGTTGAATGCTGCAGGGGACTAAACTTGCCAGCTACCTTTCACTCTGCTGATTAGACTGAGGAGTAGAGGCAGATAAACATGTTTCTCTCTCTGGGCTTTGGGGAGAGTGTAGCTTGAATTCTTAGGGGTTGAGACATCAAAGAACTCTCAGTGAACGGATGGTCCCAACAGGGTGAGCCAGGTCAGGAGTCCTACAAAGGACCCCGAGCAAAGGCCCAGTACATTGTCACTTTTTAGAAGTCCATAGTCACTTCTAGAATCAATTGTATTTCCTTCTTCATACTTCTCTGTTATTCTCTAGCCCCGAAGCATTTTATTCTGAAGTTGTGGCTTCATATTAGCTATGCTTCAGGGATTTTTGTGGAGAGACTGTCCTGTATAGATGGAGATGCAAAAGGGAGAACAGTACCCTCTTCCTTGAAACCAGGGAGGAAACTACCATGTGGGGATTGTACCTAGGAAACAGCTGTGCCAGTGGACACAGAAGTGTGCTAGTAGGAGGTGGTCACAGTGGAAGAACAACAGCACACTTGTAACCCAATCTGGAGAACTTTCCAGTAGTTTCCTTCAATTGAGTGAGCCAGTCCATTATAATTTCCATATTTACTTGGAGTATGACTTGTGACCTTATTTTGTAGTTATAAGCTGTTAAAGCCTGGAAATTTGAGATAGACCCATTAAAGTTTATCTTGATAAATTTTGCCCAATACTCTAGTCTAGTAAGATCATCTTGAATTTTATTTCTGTCATCCATTTTATTAATTATTCTTTTGGGTTATAATTCTGTTCATTAAAAAAACATGACTTTCTTTTTAACCTTTATCCTAAGTCCAGAACAAAAATGGTAACTTAGGATGGTGACTTGTGGCAGGCACTATTGGTCTTCCTGGCAGTTAGAGTTATGGCTCCATCTATGGTTTCTAAAATCTACCCTTTTCCTTCTTTCTGAGATAAGGAGATTATTTTTCCATTCTAGGCTTCTGACACCTCTCTATCTGCTGATTTTTTAAACTTTCTTGAATCAAAGACCACCTCAGCAAGTTCCTCTGGGTTCGTGCATGTAATCATTAAGATTTAGAAATGTGAAGTCACTTAATGTGGTTAAAGTGCTTCTTTCTGATCTCTACCTATTGTTAATTTACTGGTAAGTATTTAAATTGTTAAAAAATGGAGATGGATAAATTTCTGGTGTGGAGATAGGGTGAGGAAAAAGGAAGAATATTCTGTTATATTTTAACACTCAAAGAAAGAAAAACTGGAAAGGTAATGTATTAGCTCTTGTAGACAAAGCTAGAAAAAACAAGGCTGAAGCTAGCACCACCGTCAACATCATACAGAGTGGTCACTGCTCAGTTGTGTCTGACTCTTTGCAACCCCATGAACTGTAGCCCACCAGGCTCCTCTGTCCTTGGGATTCCCCAGGAAAAAATACTAGACTGGGTAGCCATTCCTTTCTCCAGGGTATCTCCCCAACTCAGGCATCAAACCCACATCTCTGCATTGCAGATGGATTCTTTACTGCTACTGCCACCTGAAAAGTGTACCAGAACTTTATTAATATTAGCAATTTTTCCTGTTTCTCCTTTTTCTCCAAACTGTGCTAGTAGGAGGTGGTCACAGTGGAAGAACAACAGCACACTTGTAACCCAATCTGGAGAACTTTCCAGTAGTTTCCTTCAATTGAGTGAGCCAGTCCATTATAATTTCCATATTTACTTGGAGTATGACTTGTGACCTTATTTTGTAGTTATAAGCTGTTAAAGCCTGGAAATTTGAGATAGACCCATTAAAGTTTATCTTGATAAATTTTGCCCAATACTCTAGTCTAGTAAGATCATCTTGAATTTTATTTCTGTCATCCATTTTATTAATTATTCTTTTGGGTTATAATTCTGTTCATTAAAAAAACATGACTTTCTTTTTAACCTTTATCCTAAGTCCAGAACAAAAATGGTAACTTAGGATGGTGACTTGTGGCAGGCACTATTGGTCTTCCTGGCAGTTAGAGTTATGGCTCCATCTATGGTTTCTAAAATCTACCCTTTTCCTTCTTTCTGAGATAAGGAGATTATTTTTCCATTCTAGGCTTCTGACACCTCTCTATCTGCTGATTTTTTAAACTTTCTTGAATCAAAGACCACCTCAGCAAGTTCCTCTGGGTTCGTGCATGTAATCATTAAGATTTAGAAATGTGAAGTCACTTAATGTGGTTAAAGTGCTTCTTTCTGATCTCTACCTATTGTTAATTTACTGGTAAGTATTTAAATTGTTAAAAAATGGAGATGGATAAATTTCTGGTGTGGAGATAGGGTGAGGAAAAAGGAAGAATATTCTGTTATATTTTAACACTCAAAGAAAGAAAAACTGGAAAGGTAATGTATTAGCTCTTGTAGACAAAGCTAGAAAAAACAAGGCTGAAGCTAGCACCACCGTCAACATCATACAGAGTGGTCACTGCTCAGTTGTGTCTGACTCTTTGCAACCCCATGAACTGTAGCCCACCAGGCTCCTCTGTCCTTGGGATTCCCCAGGAAAAAATACTAGACTGGGTAGCCATTCCTTTCTCCAGGGTATCTCCCCAACTCAGGCATCAAACCCACATCTCTGCATTGCAGATGGATTCTTTACTGCTACTGCCACCTGAAAAGTGTACCAGAACTTTATTAATATTAGCAATTCCTGTTTCTCCTCCTCCATACTGCTTCTTCTCCTTGAGGCTCCTTCTTGTAAAAGGTGGTATGGTTGCCAATAACTTCGGTATCATATTTTACTGCTCTCAATCCAAGAGTAAAGAGATAGTTGCCCCTTTGCTTCCAGCTCAAAAATTTTGGGAAAGAACTGGCCCAGTTTGGTGACTATACCCACTGTGAGCTAGGGAGGGAACTCCTGTGTTTGACACTCCCACTAGAAAAGTATTGAATTGGGGAGCAGTGTTCTAAGAGTGCTGCTACCAGGGGAAGGTGGGAAGGGAGTGCAGGATAGGTACAAAGCGTAGGGATCTGTTTACCTTTATAGCATGAACAAAGGTATGAAGGCAGAAACATTGCAGGCTATACTCTAAGTATGGCAAGAAGCTCAGTTATGTTTCAGAAGCAGGGCTGGGAGTAGAATGAGGGAAGTCAGGCATCTATGGTGCAAAATTTAACAAGGTACTCACTCTCAGATGCCAATCCTGAACTTGTAAAATTCTAAGAGAGTGCCACCTTACATTTTGTACTTTAGGCAAGTTCTCTGCCTCAATCTATTCCTGGCTCTGTTTAGAATGAAAGAATGTTCAATAGTGTTGAAAACCAACAGGCTGAGTAGTTTGAGGATCAAGTAGAGTGACACTTGAGGAAACAGTTTTGATGGAATGATGCAAGTAAAAACCAGATTGCAGGAATCAAGGCATCAGTGAAGAAATGGAGATGAAGAAGGGAGGCTACTCTCTCATGAAGTTTGGTGGTAAAGGGTATGATAAAGAAGGAAGTACAGCTTGAGAGGAAAGCTGGGAGGCCACCAAGTGTATTTTTATTTTATTTTTGATACTGGCAGTATCTGACCTCCAAAACAGTCATCTGCTTCCATAGAATGACTTGAAGGCTTCTTGGCTCTCTTCCAACCCAAACTAATTTTCTACTGGCCTATGAGTGATGTCTGAACTGCTACCATTAGTGATCTGGGGTTATTGAATTAAAGGATTACCTCGCATTGCAGATGGATTCTTTACTGCTACTGCCACCTGAAAAGTGTACCAGAACTTTATTAATATTAGCAATTCCTGTTTCTCCTCCTCCATACTGCTTCTTCTCCTTGAGGCTCCTTCTTGTAAAAGGTGGTATGGTTGCCAATAACTTCGGTATCATATTTTACTGCTCTCAATCCAAGAGTAAAGAGATAGTTGCCCCTTTGCTTCCAGCTCAAAAATTTTGGGAAAGAACTGGCCCAGTTTGGTGACTATACCCACTGTGAGCTAGGGAGGGAACTCCTGTGTTTGACACTCCCACTAGAAAAGTATTGAATTGGGGAGCAGTGTTCTAAGAGTGCTGCTACCAGGGGAAGGTGGGAAGGGAGTGCAGGATAGGTACAAAGCGTAGGGATCTGTTTACCTTTATAGCATGAACAAAGGTATGAAGGCAGAAACATTGCAGGCTATACTCTAAGTATGGCAAGAAGCTCAGTTATGTTTCAGAAGCAGGGCTGGGAGTAGAATGAGGGAAGTCAGGCATCTATGGTGCAAAATTTAACAAGGTACTCACTCTCAGATGCCAATCCTGAACTTGTAAAATTCTAAGAGAGTGCCACCTTACATTTTGTACTTTAGGCAAGTTCTCTGCCTCAATCTATTCCTGGCTCTGTTTAGAATGAAAGAATGTTCAATAGTGTTGAAAACCAACAGGCTGAGTAGTTTGAGGATCAAGTAGAGTGACACTTGAGGAAACAGTTTTGATGGAATGATGCAAGTAAAAACCAGATTGCAGGAATCAAGGCATCAGTGAAGAAATGGAGATGAAGAAGGGAGGCTACTCTCTCATGAAGTTTGGTGGTAAAGGGTATGATAAAGAAGGAAGTACAGCTTGAGAGGAAAGCTGGGAGGCCACCAAGTGTATTTTTATTTTATTTTTGATACTGGCAGTATCTGACCTCCAAAACAGTCATCTGCTTCCATAGAATGACTTGAAGGCTTCTTGGCTCTCTTCCAACCCAAACTAATTTTCTACTGGCCTATGAGTGATGTCTGAACTGCTACCATTAGTGATCTGGGGTTATTGAATTAAAGGATTATCTCTTAGCAGTTAGTAAGTATCCTCTCAAGGCCCCCATCTGTAAGTAATTCATTAAGCTTTTAGCAGCATTTGTGTGCTGTTGCGAATTGGTTTATCTGATTTTTTGGTGACAACTTAAAATAGATTTTGATACAGGGAGGGTGAAGAGCACTGAAGAGGTTTCAACAGTTTGGGATGCAGCACCTGTAAAAACGCAAAGGGAAGACCCTCCCTCCAAAAGAAGTCATTCAGTCAGGTTCGACTCTTTTGTGACCCAGTGGAGCCTGTCTGCCAGGCTCCTCTGTCCATGGGATTTTCTAGGCAAGAAAATGGCAACAGGGTGTCATATCCTCTTCCAGAGGATCTTCCTAATCTAAGGATCCAACCAGGGATCTCTTGCATCTTCTGCATTGGCAGGCAAATTTTTTACCACTAGCACCACCTGGGAAGTCCAAAAGTAAGGTAACCAGGTCTAAAGGGGTAGCCTGTCTACCTCAATTTTATTCAAGGCCAACCTTTTATTTGCAATTTTAACCCCTCCCTTCCTTCTCAATGAATCTTTAAAAAAAATTATTATTTTTTGATTGTGCTGGGTCTTTGTTGCTAGATACAGACTTTCTCTGGTTTTGGCAAGTGGGGGCTATTCCTCATTGCCATGCGCAGGCTTCTCATTCTAGTGCCTTCTCTTTCTGTGGAGTATGGGCTCTAGGACATGTGAGTTTCAGTAGTTGTAGCTTGCGGGATCTAGAAATTTGGCTTAGTAGCTGTGGTGCACCTGCTTAGTTGCCCTGCTACATGTGGAATCTTCCCAGACCAGGGAAGGAATCTGTATCCTCTGCATTGGTAGGTGGATTCCTATCCACTGCACCACAGGGAAGTCCTTAATGGATCTTTTTTTTCCCTAATATTATTCTTATTTTACTTTGTTTTACAGAGTTTTGTTGTTTACTGCCACACATCGACCCGAATCCTCCTTAGGTATACACATGTCCCCCCTGCCCCCTGCCCGAACCTCCCTCCATCTCGCTCCCCATCCCACCCCTCCAGGCCACCACAAAGCCTCTGTTTGAGATAGCCTAGTCCCACAGCATATTCCCCTCCTTCACCCTAATCTCCATAAGACTGTTTTCAATGTCCGCCTCTCCTCAATGGATCTTTTTTTTTTTTTTTTTTGCTACTTTTTTTAAAAACATTTATTTATTTATTTATTTTTTGGGGTGGGGGAGAGGGGGGGGGGGGCAGGCCACTTCTATTGGTCTTTCATTTGTCTATTTTCATCCATCTTTGTTCTTTGGCCCGTGTGGACCTCCCATCGCGGTGGCCTCTGTTGTCGCAGAGCGCCAGCTCTGGGCACATGCGCTCCAGAGCTCTGGCTCTGTCCAGCCGCTCCGCAGCACGTGGGATCTCCCCAGGCGAGGGATCGAACTGGCACCCCTTGCACTGCAAGGTGGTGTCCTTACCCACTGGACCACCAGGGAAGCCCTCAATGGATCATTTTTAAAGATAGCTTTTGAGTAGAAACTTGTCAAAACTTTCTGGGAAAATATATTTTGTCCTAGAGAATGGAAAAAAGTACTGAAAGAGGAGAGTGACAAAGCTGGTTTAAAACTCAACATTCAAAACACCAAAATCATGGTATCCAGTCCCATCATTTCAAGGTACATATATGGGGAAAGAAACAGTGGCAGATTTTATTTCCTTGGACTCCAAAATCACTGTGGATGGTGACTGCAGCTATGAAATTAAAAGACGTTTGTTCTTTGGAAGAAAAGCTATGACAAATCTACACAGCATATTAAAAAGCAGACATCACATTGCCAACAAAGATCCGAATAGTCAAAGCTATGGTTTTTCCAGTAATCATACATGGATGTGAGAGTCAGACTATAAAAATGGCTGAGCACCAAAAAATTGATACTTTTGAACTGTGGTGCTAGAGAAGATTCTTAAGAGTCTCTTGGACAGCAAGAAGATCAAACCAGTCAATTCTAAAGGAAATCAACCCAAAATATTCATCAGAAGGAATGATGCTGAAGTTCAAGCTCCAATACTTTGGTACAAAGAGACACATTGGAAAAGCCCTGATGCTCGGAAAGATTAAGGGCAAACGGAGAAGGGGCGACAGAGGATGAGATGGTTGGATTGCATCATCGATTCAGTGGACTTAAGTTTGAGCAAACTCTGGGAAATAGTGAAGGACAGGGAAGCCTGGCGTGCTGCAGTACATGGAATCACAAAGAGTTGGACATGACTTAGTGACGGAATGATAACTGAACTTGGCATCAAAATTTGACTGGGCATGTGCAAAGACAGAACTGCCCTGAAGCAAATAACTTGGGTTTCAAGATAGTGCACCTGGCACAGACTCTTTTCAAGGCCTTAGGTGGGATTCTAGCAATCTGTTCACATGATCATGCTTTTTTGTTTTAATTAGCAAAATAAGATAATTTAACTACAACAGACCACTCTCTCTTTCCACTCTTATTTTCTCTTTGTCACATTTCCCCTAGTACTGGATAGCACCTGAGTAATTACAATCATTTTTGTGATCCAGTAGCCAGAGGGAAGTTGAGTTGAAGGTGCAGGTAGTTTGGCTTTAGAAGTATAAATTCTTGTGGTTTCCTGTCACTTCTGTGTATTGCCAGGCTGTTGCTAGCTGCTTCAGTGCAAGACTATTTTGCAGGCATAGTCCTGCCCCCTGTATTGACTTATGTGTCACAATGACACATAAGAATGTGTCATTCTTGAATGTGTCACACAGAATGTTTAGGCCTTTGATCACAAGCTGGCTAATGAGTGTTACCAATGCAAATATTATTATAGATGGATCAAAGAAAATTGAAATATCATGAAACCTTATTGAAATATCTTGAAATCTCATATATAAAAGAAGCTTCATAGAGGTCTTGTCAAATTTAATACCAAATTATATGATATTACTAACCATAAATTATGAAGCTAAAGGAAACCTTTTTAAACTGTGGATAATAATAAAAACTTTTGAAATTAACCCATACTACAGGAAAGACTAAACTATCTTTCTACATAAGATAGTACTGTAAAATTGTTGTCATAATAAAAAAGCAATCAGAGAACATACAGGGGGGAAAAAAGTAAGGAGAATTATTCTAGAGGTTTATATAATAGTTAATTAAAATGATCTTGTTAGTATTTGAATTTTGGGATGTTTGTTGTATTGCCAGGTTTTAAAATTTTGTAATTGATATCATTTCCTTTTTTATATTTGATTTTATACTCTCAATTTTGTACCCTTTACCTTAAAGGGTATTCCTCTCCTCCAAACTGTGTTAATTTCAAGTCTTCCAAAATCTGGATTCTCCCCGTGACTTTGAGCAAGTAATGTGAGTCCTAGTTTTCTTATCTGGAAGGTGGGAATCACCATATCTGCTGACTTATCATATAGGGTTCTTTTGAGGAAGTGAAATGATACAGGCAAAAGACTTTATTGGCTTGAAGAGCTACCTTGCCTTTTCTCCAAGAGCCTATGTTAGTTTCTTCAGGATCTTACATTACATTTGGGGTTATCCCGACTTGCAGGATGAGGAGGATCTCTTTGGAGAGTTTCACATAGAGGACTCCAGGCAGAGTAAAAAGCCTCGGAAAGAATGATGCTGTGTTAGCACAAGCCCATTCATTACCACTGTTGGCAAATCAACATACTGGGTCCTCCCTGCTGAGTGTGGTGAGTAAAGCTGCTTCAGATACTAAGGCAGCATTTAGCATTTAAATTCAATAATATTCCAAATTTGTAAATGACATCCATTTAGAAAACAAATTTAAGAGGAGTTCTACAGCCTATTCCTTTAAATGGGAAAAAGGAAGGTTCCTTTACTGAACACCTATTATACGTGTGGTTCTGTGCTAGGTGCTCCATAGTAAATGTCCCAGACACCTGGCACATTAATAGGTGTTCCGTCAATTTATAGATAATATCCTTGCGTACTGTCAACACAATTTTTCAAAAGTAAAAACCAAGGCTAAAGAAGTGACTTGCCTGAATTCACAGTGATTTGGTATTTTAAGCAAGATGTGCTTGATTTCATCCTCCTCAGATACCAGTCCACTGCTAAATCTTGCTTAGTCAAGTTTTCCTTTTTGTATTTGCTGGTCTGTTTTGGGCTGATGAATGCAGCTCATACAGTCACAATGAGATGAAAAAATAATTTTATAGATCAGATGTCTAGTGTATGCACAAGTGCTAAGTCGGGTCTGACTCTTTCTGATGCTGTGGACTGCAGCCTGCCAGGCTCCTCCGTCCACAGGATTCTCCAGGCAAGAATACTCAAGTGGGTTGCCATGCCTTCTTCCAGGGGCTCTTCCCTCCCAGGGATGATAACTACATCTCTTATGTCTAGTGCCACCCGGGAACCCCGAGATCTTTTGTTGAAATGCATACTTTACCATGAATTTATGGAAAATCAGGAGTATATCCAATACAATAGAATATGCTTTGAAGGGATTTTTTAAAAGGATTCTCCCGTGACTTTGAGCAAGTAATGTGAGTCCTAGTTTTCTTATCTGGAAGGTGGGAATCACCATATCTGCTGACTTATCATATAGGGTTCTTTTGAGGAAGTGAAATGATACAGGCAAAAGACTTTATTGGCTTGAAGAGCTACCTTGCCTTTTCTCCAAGAGCCTATGTTAGTTTCTTCAGGATCTTACATTACATTTGGGGTTATCCCGACTTGCAGGATGAGGAGGATCTCTTTGGAGAGTTTCACATAGAGGACTCCAGGCAGAGTAAAAAGCCTCGGAAAGAATGATGCTGTGTTAGCACAAGCCCATTCATTACCACTGTTGGCAAATCAACATACTGGGTCCTCCCTGCTGAGTGTGGTGAGTAAAGCTGCTTCAGATACTAAGGCAGCATTTAGCATTTAAATTCAATAATATTCCAAATTTGTAAATGACATCCATTTAGAAAACAAATTTAAGAGGAGTTCTACAGCCTATTCCTTTAAATGGGAAAAAGGAAGTTTCCTTTACTGAACACCTATTATACGTGTGGTTCTGTGCTAGGTGCTCCATAGTAAATATCCCAGACACCTGGCACATTAATAGGTGTTCCGTCAATTTATAGATAATATCCTTGCGTACTGTCAACACAATTTTTCAAAAGTAAAAACCAAGGCTAAAGAAGTGACTTGCCTGAATTCACAGTGATTTGGTATTTTAAGCAAGATGTGCTTGATTTCATCCTCCTCAGATACCAGTCCACTGCTAAATCTTGCTTAGTCAAGTTTTCCTTTTTGTATTTGCTGGTCTGTTTTGGGCTGATGAATGCAGCTCATACAGTCACAATGAGATGAAAAAATAATTTTATAGATCAGATGTCTAGTGTATGCACAAGTGCTAAGTCGGGTCTGACTCTTTCTGATGCTGTGGACTGCAGCCTGCCAGGCTCCTCCGTCCACAGGATTCTCCAGGCAAGAATACTCAAGTGGGTTGCCATGCCTTCTTCCAGGGGCTCTTCCCTCCCAGGGATGATAACTACATCTCTTATGTCTAGTGCCACCCGGGAACCCCGAGATCTTTTGTTGAAATGCATACTTTACCATGAATTTATGGAAAATCAGGAGTATATCCAATACAATAGAATATGCTTTTAAATGGTACTTAATTTAAACATAAAATATGCTTCAAATGGACAAATCTTTATTAGGAATTTTAAGTATCTGAAAACGTTTGAGACACACAATAAACTAATTTACTACCAACCAGATTTTTCATATATCAATATAGTATGCATCTCCTGAACCTAGATATTTGATTCCATGCTAGAAAATTCAAGACTAATCTCTTCATGCAGAAGGAAAAAAAAAAAAAGTAAACCAATATTCTCAGGTTGCAGATTGACAGTACCAGGTTAAAAAGACTTTCCTCTTGGCAGCTTTATATATATATTATCAGAATTCAAAATTACACAGTTCACTTGTTTCTTTCCATTAAATTTTAAAACTGAGATGAGTTGGGTAGCTGGTAGGTTTTCATAGGACTTTGTGATATTAATGAAAATTCTGCCCCCTCCCTCACCCCACAGGTTAGCTTAAGGGTGAAGTGAAATGCCTATATACTGTCTCAAAACTGGGCACCCTTTTTGAGTTTGACTTTTTAGATGTATTTACTTTGTAATTTGTAGGTCAAGACTAAAATTTGGGAGGGAGTGAGAGAAAGGAAGAATTATTTTGGAAAGAGGAATTTCTATCACCTTATCATAGACGAAAATATTAGGAATTATATTCCATAGGGTTCAGAGAATGTAACAGCTAGAGTTCTCAAAATCTACGGGAATGACTATTCCCTTACTATTTGGGAAAATGTTTGTGAGAAAATAATTTTCATGTTATGAACCCAAAGCCACAGAATTCTGAAAAACCATATGCCTAGAGGGAGAATCATCCCAGAAAACCTGAGAAGTAGGTACAAGCCATTAAACCTGAGCTGCGAGGATTCAAGTCAACTTTGGGTCCCGTCCACAGAAGTCATCTTTGCTGTTCAAATGAGAATAGAGTTGCCAGAACTTCTCCACTAATTCGGAACAGAGAAGCTTCAAGGAAGATCCAGTAATTCATTCTGTTTTAAAGTGTTTATTGAGTACCTACTACTTGAAGCCCTGGGAATATACAGATGACTAAGATTCGGTCCTTGCCTGTAAGCAGCTTACACTCTGGGGCGGGGGGTCAGACAGTGGGTTAAATAAATGCACAATTGTATTACAATCTTTAAAACAGACGTTCAGATAGGGTAGGCTGGCAGCATGACAAAGGAAGTGGAAACGTCTCTGTGGGAAGCCCAGACTCAAGAAAGCCCCCTTCGACGGGGGACGGGGCTGGAGGACGGACCCGTGAGCAGTCGAGGCCGGGGCCGACGTTCCGGGCCGAGGAACCTCCCGGGCAAGCGGAAACAGCGCGGGCAGAGGCAGGGAGGCGTGAAGCTGCTGATTCTGCCCCGGGGTAGCCCTCACACCCCTTTGTCTCCAGACCAGGGGTTATATCCCTCGCGGGAAAGTACGTCTAAAGCAGTTTGGGACTATAAATCCTTAGCAAGGAAAGCTGCAAGGCAGGATCCCCTCAGCGGCAAGCTGAGCAGATTCCTAAGAGCTGAAACAGAGGCGGCCAAGTTTCGAAAAGAAGGGGGCTCCGCTGGCGGCGGGGGCCTGCCCGAGTTTCACTGTGCGGTCGCGGACATTGGGTTCTCAGGGAGCCCTGCTCCAGGTCCCGCCCGGAAGGTTGACCCCGCGAATCTGCCCGGCGCGTAAAGCCCTCTCCACGCCTCATCTGCAAATCTCGCTTCCTGAGCCTGGAAACGCCCTGCTTGCCCGTCCCTTCCCGGGCGACTCGCTCGGCGCTGCCGAAAGCCGGCGGTGGGAAATACTGTTCTCCGGCCGGGCCACGCCAAGCGGCTCTGGGCAGCGGGTCGCGGCCGGCGCGCCCGCCCGGCGTAGCTGGGGCGGCACGCCCAAAGCCACAGAATTCTGAAAAACCATATGCCTAGAGGGAGAATCATCCCAGAAAACCTGAGAAGTAGGTACAAGCCATTAAACCTGAGCTGCGAGGATTCAAGTCAACTTTGGGTCCCGTCCACAGAAGTCATCTTTGCTGTTCAAATGAGAATAGAGTTGCCAGAACTTCTCCACTAATTCGGAACAGAGAAGCTTCAAGGAAGATCCAGTAATTCATTCTGTTTTAAAGTGTTTATTGAGTACCTACTACTTGAAGCCCTGGGAATATACAGATGACTAAGATTCGGTCCTTGCCTGTAAGCAGCTTACACTCTGGGGCGGGGAGTCAGACAGAGGGATAAATAAATGCACAATTGTATTACAATCTTTAAAACAGACGTTCAGATAGGGTAGGCTGGCAGCATGACAAAGGAAGTGGAAACGTCTCTGTGGGAAGCCCAGACTCAAGAAAGCCCCCTTCGACGGGGGACGGGGCTGGAGGACGGACCCGTGAGCAGTCGAGGCCGGGGCCGACGTTCCGGGCCGAGGAACCTCCCGGGCAAGCGGAAACAGCGCGGGCAGAGGCAGGGAGGCGTGAAGCTGCTGATTCTGCCCCGGGGTAGCCCTCACACCCCTTTGTCTCCAGACCAGGGGTTATATCCCTCGCGGGAAAGTACGTCTAAAGCAGTTTGGGACTATAAATCCTTAGCAAGGAAAGCTGCAAGGCAGGATCCCCTCAGCGGCAAGCTGAGCAGATTCCTAAGAGCTGAAACAGAGGCGGCCAAGTTTCGAAAAGAAGGGGGCTCCGCTGGCGGCGGGGGCCTGCCCGAGTTTCACTGTGCGGTCGCGGACATTGGGTTCTCAGGGAGCCCTGCTCCAGGTCCCGCCCGGAAGGTTGACCCCGCGAATCTGCCCGGCGCGTAAAGCCCTCTCCACGCCTCATCTGCAAATCTCGCTTCCTGAGCCTGGAAACGCCCTGCTTGCCCGTCCCTTCCCGGGCGACTCGCTCGGCGCTGCCGAAAGCCGGCGGTGGGAAATACTGTTCTCCGGCCGGGCCACGCCAAGCGGCTCTGGGCAGCGGGTCGCGGCCGGCGCGCCCGCCCGGCGTAGCTGCGGCACGGGCGCGCAGGACACGGGCGCGCGGGCCCGACGCTCGCGACAGTCCCGGGGCGCCGGCCGCGTGCTGCGCTCGAGGCTCCCAGAGCGCCGGAGCCGTCAGTGGCTCGAGGGCGGGCGCGCGCCTCCGCTGCTGCCAGAGCGCGCCTGCGTTCTCCCCTCGCCTGGGTTTTTATGGACTTCTTCCTCCGGGTTTTAAGCGCTCTCTCCCCTCGAGCTGAGCGAGTCAGGCCGTTTCACAACGAGAGGCTTGAGGCCTACAAGTCTCAGAGCTCCCAGGACGCCGGACGGAAACAGAGGGTGTGTGCAGGTGTCAGCTCCGAGAGTCGCGATCCGGGCCCCGAAGGAAGGAGCCACCTTCCTGGGTGCCGCAGGCCCACCCTGGGCTTCTGGGGAGCCTCCGGCTGGCTGCAGGCCGTCGCTCCCGCCGCCGTGTCCCAGCAGGCCTCCAGGGGGCCTCCCCGCCGCGGCCTTCCTGTCGGCGGCCCCGGGCCCGGGGGCGGCCGTGCGGCCGAGAGACGCGCCTCGGCGCCCGGGCCAGCGCGCGGACAATGACCCCTTCTCCCCTCGCCGCCGCCTCCTCCCGACGCCGCCCCCCTCGCCGCCCCCAGGCAAACCTATTAGCCATTCAGGCCGACAAAACCCCGCAGCCCGGCGCATTGTCCCGGGGAGCGCCCGGTCGCCGTCATTAGCCCTGATTACGCTGAGCCGCCTGACAGCCCCGCGGGCCGCTCGGCGGACCCCCCACTCGCCGCCGCCCCCGGCCCCGCCTCACAATAGGAGCGGAAATCGTCCGCGCTCCCGCGGCCCGGCTGAATAGAGCGAAAAGCTGCTTCTCGTCTCCTCCCGCCCCATTCACGCTCTCTTTGGATACACTATTTTTTTTCCTTTTTGTTAAAATTGGGGAGAAAGAACGAGGTCAAGGAAGATTTTGCTTGAGCTCTTTGCCTGTCATTTGTTTAATGTAAACAAAGAGCAAGTCCTCCCCCACCCCCAGCCTCTCATCTCCTCCCTCCCAGATTTTTATAAACAAACTGGCGGTGGGAACGGCGGCGCGGGGTAGCAAGGGGGTATGGGGTACAGGCGGCGTGGAAGCCGAGTGGGTCACTCAAGTGGGGGTGAGAGGAGCTCCTCCAAATGCGCCTGCATTTTGGTGGAACTAAGGATGGTTGAAGTGTCTATAACCCCTAAAGGAGCGTGAGCTCGGCTGAAGTTGAAATCCTCACACCGCTCAGGTCTGTTGAAATGTGAAAAATGCAGTTTCTTTTACTCTGTTCTAGTAACCGCTTTGGGGGAAAATATTACAGAAAAAGAATTTAAAGAAAAAAACCCCATCATCATGGCTGTTTCTCCAGATTCAGAAACCTTCAGCAATAACTGGAATTAAAAACAAACAAAACCCTTTTAAAGACCGGGATAAAACTGACGAGGGAAAGAAAAACATCTTAAAAAAGTAAACGAAAACCTTTACAATACCCGTCCATGGGACGATTTGGGCCAGTTGAAATAAAATCTGGGTGAAGATGTGGACCAGCTTCCAAGATGTAATCGTCAATGAATTGACTGTTCACAAAGAATTATTATTCATATTTAGGTGTCACCAGGTTTCGATAAATATTTTTTAAAAATCTTTTAAATAATATGTTACCACTTAAGATGCTCCAGTGAAATTATATAAATAAATCAGCAAATTGGTAAAGCAATACTTTATAATATAATCCTTGGACAGCGTGTTACTTTAAGCAAGTTAGATGTACCTTAAAGGAAGAAAAGAAAAATCCTTCATCTCTGTACGGCCTTCCTTTTTTCTTTTTCTTTTTTTGCCGCACAATTCAGCATCATTTAAGAAGTATACATAAAGAGAAAGCTTAGTTCTTACTAAGAACTATGGTTATGTTATGGTACCCCTGGTTTTGTTTTTTTCCTTTGAGAATGCAAAATGGATACTTCTGCTTTTAAGCATCATTTGAACTGCTGAGTGGGGTGAAATTTTTAAGACTCATAAATTCCGTCACATCATTCCACTAATTAGTCCTTTCCCTTCCCTCTTAGACCTGGAAGCATGAGCTTAAGAGAGAAAATCTGCCAGCTATTTTCTCCAAATGCTGGTCTGCATAGCTCTGTAGTTAGGATGAAATCTGACGGGAAACAAGACTGGAAATCTCCGGATTTTTTGTTGAAGTGGGGATTCAAGACTAGGGTGAGGCAAGGGAGGCACCTGGAGTGCAAAATTTAAGGAAGTGCTCACTCCCAGTGCACTTGCTTGACCTTGAGAGTGAATGCCTTCTTAAATCTTGTAGATGCCTCCCTTGCTTCTTCAGAGTCCTGGCCCTGCTCTTCCACATTCTAGGAAGTTCCTGGGACTCTAGAAAAGAAAACAGAGCCTTGAGGAAGCATTATCGTCTTAACCATTCAGGACTCACAGAAGAGCTTTTGCCTGCCTGCTTTCCAGAAGACCACTAGCTTGATCACAAAGACTTTCCTACTTCTTCCATTTAGAGCTCTTGTGCCAGAGAATTTTGATTGTCACAAAAAAAAAGGTTTACAATACCCTTCCATGGGACGATTTGGGCCAGTTGAAATAAAATCTGGGTGAAGATGTGGACCAGCTTCCAAGATGTAATCGTCAATGAATTGACTGTTCACAAAGAATTATTATTCATATTTAGGTGTCACCAGGTTTCGATAAATATTTTTTAAAAATCTTTTAAATAATATGTTACCACTTAAGATGCTCCAGTGAAATTATATAAATAAATCAGCAAATTGGTAAAGCAATACTTTATAATATAATCCTTGGACAGCGTGTTACTTTAAGCAAGTTAGATGTACCTTAAAGGAAGAAAAGAAAAATCCTTCATCTCTGTACGGCCTTCCTTTTTTCTTTTTCTTTTTTTGCCGCACAATTCAGCATCATTTAAGAAGTATACATAAAGAGAAAGCTTAGTTCTTACTAAGAACTATGGTTATGTTATGGTACCCCTGGTTTTGTTTTTTTCCTTTGAGAATGCAAAATGGATACTTCTGCTTTTAAGCATCATTTGAACTGCTGAGTGGGGTGAAATTTTTAAGACTCATAAATTCCGTCACATCATTCCACTAATTAGTCCTTTCCCTTCCCTCTTAGACCTGGAAGCATGAGCTTAAGAGAGAAAATCTGCCAGCTATTTTCTCCAAATGCTGGTCTGCATAGCTCTGTAGTTAGGATGAAATCTGACGGGAAACAAGACTGGAAATCTCCGGATTTTTTGTTGAAGTGGGGATTCAAGACTAGGGTGAGGCAAGGGAGGCACCTGGAGTGCAAAATTTAAGGAAGTGCTCACTCCCAGTGCACTTGCTTGACCTTGAGAGTGAATGCCTTCTTAAATCTTGTAGATGCCTCCCTTGCTTCTTCAGAGTCCTGGCCCTGCTCTTCCACATTCTAGGAAGTTCCTGGGACTCTAGAAAAGAAAACAGAGCCTTGAGGAAGCATTATCGTCTTAACCATTCAGGACTCACAGAAGAGCTTTTGCCTGCCTGCTTTCCAGAAGACCACTAGCTTGATCACAAAGACTTTCCTACTTCTTCCATTTAGAGCTCTTGTGCCAGAGAATTTTGATTGTCAACAACTCTTTGGATAAGGCCCCCGGAACACAAAGACAACTATTTATAAAGTCCAAATGAGACCAAATCTGTTTAAGTGATTTAGAAAGCAAAAATCAGTCCTTATTCATTTCCTGGGCTTTCCCCATATAGCTTTCCATTTGATTGTGTTTTGTCTTCTATGACTTCAATGATTTTTATTTGGTTTGCACATTGGCACTTCTACCCAAATATGTTAGCAGGCTTCTGAACCAAAGAGCATCTGCTAAGGACATCCAAGCAAACTGAAAGAAGTCCAATGGCAGAAGTGGGGAAGGGTGCTCCGAGAGGAAGTTTAGCTCAAGTGATTTAAAAGATCAATGTCAAATTTTATAATATTCAACCCATTTCACTAGGAAAAAGCTTAGAGACTCCCTGGATAGCATTTGCTTTTTTAGTGCAAAGACAGTAGGTGTTTTTTGGGTTTTGATGGTGTGTGTGTGTCTTTGTGCCTGCACATTTTGAGAGGACAAATTTAATCCTGACAATATTTGATATTTTTAATTGAGGCCCTTACAGGACAACAAGGCTCTAAATGACTTGTTTCATGTTTAATAAAATGATTAGATTTTAAAATTGCCAGTCCTTTCTGTGAAGCCATGTATTTGACCTCATTGTATGACATGAGTACATCCTTTCCCTATCTCAGTATACCTTTTGTTGAAAATAATGCATTTGACTCAACTTGCTTCTGTGTTGAGATGCTAGTTTAGTTATTACAGTCTCTCCTGTCTTCTTTTGTCTTATTTTAATGTGAATTCAATCCTCAATGCAGTATATGCTCACTTGTATGATTATGGGTACCTACTGCTTTCGTGTGGATGGGGGCCTCAGAGGAGATGGGAAGCCTCTTATTGCAGAGCCTCTGTTGGAATAGTTTTGTTTTATGAAACAGAACTCACTGTTAAGTCCCGGAGTTTGGCTTCCGATATTGATCCTAAAAACTGAATGAGTGTCAGGTGGATTAGCCATAGTTAGTTACCTGTGCTAGGGATGTAGGGTGTTGCCTTACAGAAGATGTTTATGTTGCCAGTTTCTAGGTTTAAATATATCACACATACATGCATATTTACAGACATACATATATACACACGCATACAATTTGACAAGGAAGTGGTTATGAACCTACCTTGGACTATTTTAAAACTATGTCTGGGGACATCAAAAAGGCAAAAGATACAGAGAAGACTCTTCTGAGACTATTTACACAACGATCCTTGCCTGGTGAACAGAATGATCTCTCTGTTTTCTTTTTAGGAATCTGAGAGCAGCTCCCTTAATTAAGAAAGGTCGCTTACCAGGTTTTTATTGTTTGGCTTCTTCACACAGAACCCATCGGCTCCACCCTGCGCCCTTAGAAACAGCAAATTCTCTCCGTACAGAGAAACCTACCATGGCAGTCTCTTAAATAAGTAAATAAACAACATATATATGTTTTGTTTTTTTAAAAAAACCTTTAAAGTAATAGTTATACATATATAATAGCGTCCTTTCGACGTGAAATACCCACGGGAGACTCGGGGCAGGCGCTCAGCGTGCAGTTCGGACTCTGGAGGCATCTTTGCAGCAAAATCCTTGAGAAAAAGCAAAGCAAGGAGGACGTGGAGCCGGGTCGGGCCTCACCGCGGGCCCCTGTGGTAGCGGCCAGATGGCTCCAGTGGAGCGGGTTAGACCGCGGGGCGGACAGGCAACCGAGCCCGCGGGTCCCTGGCCACCTGGATTCGCAAGCGCTGGGTTGCTTGGTCTCTCAGCCTTTCTCTTCCCTTCAAGTTGTTTGTCTCGTTTTTTAAACACCGACTTCTGTTTCTGAGTATGATGGGTGGGCGGCTCAGATGTCGCACTCGCTGTCGCTGGAAGTGATGGAGATGGCTGAAGTGGCTGCCTTGCTGGATAGGCTGGCCGCCGGGCTGGCAGCAGCGCCGAGCACCTCGGGCGTGCCCTCATCCTCCGCCCTTAGCGCGCGGCCGGAGCCCTGCGACAGGACCTGCTGCTGAAGTCTAAGGGGAAGAAAAAGAAACGGGTCACTGTGGGAAACTAGTCGCCGGCCCCCCTCCCGTCCCCACCCTTCAGTCCTCATCCCTTAAGCCCAGCAGTCAGCGGCTCTCCCTCAGACCTGGGCAGCTAAAGCCGGTTAAGGCAACAGAGCCCAAGGAGGAGGCTTTCCCCCACTGCTCTGGGGGCCCTGCGATTGCTTCTCTGTCGTCCTTGTTAGTCCTTTCTTGGCTCCCTGTCTTCCCAGTCTTTGGGTGTGCTCACAAGGTTGTTGCCGTTGTTGGTAACCTTTGGGAGATTTTCAATACTGTCGGGATGAATGAGGTGTCAGTGTGTCAGTGACAAGGACAGATAAGGCAATGGGCCAGGAGACCCTTTTCTTGGCCAGAGTCTGCCTAGGGCACCCTCCTGTATCAGTACCCCTGAGGTCAGGTATGCCCAAAACTAAAGGCAAAAATGGCAGCCTGACAGTTGCACAGAATATCTGGGCCTGGGAGAAGAGGTTGGGTCCTTGGTCAAAATACTTGAGTGACTGTGATCCCATGCGTTTGGGAATGAAAAACGTCTGCCAACTAGTTTGCTGTTTGAGACAGGGCTGTCCACGCATAGGAAGAGTAGAACTCCACCTTCCACTTCTTACAAGCAGAGGTTAGAAATTTCGAAGTGTTAGAGAAGGATGCATTGGACTTTAAAAATGACAACACTAAACTGCTTCATTGCTAACAAGTCAAGCTTCATTTAATAATAGGAGCCTGAGCCCAGGCTGAAAAGAATTAGCTTTGGGCCTTGGGATATCTAACTGTTTCTGGACTTACAATTTTTATTTCTTTCTCCCTCTCAATGTAGCCTTGGTGTGGTGACTGTAACCAGCTGCAGGAGCGACCCCCAGGCGGTCAGAACCAGAAAGAAAGGGTGAGGAATCAAGAGTCTAGAAGGAAACCGCCGCCCAGGATCCCAGAACGCAGTGGGTTCAAACCGAAGACCTGGATCCCATCCCAGTTTCTGCGAAATCCAAGTCTCTAGGCCTTGGGTAAGGACGCCGAGGGGGTGCGGTCCGCAGCTCCCTCCCGGTTGAGTTCAAGGTTTGAGGCCTTTAGGTACCAACCTGTTCTTGGCTGCAGCCGCCCTGTCCCTTTGTCGGCGGTTTTTGAACCAGTTGCCCACCTGCGTAGGGGTCAGTCCGGTTGCCTGGGCGAGCTCACGTTTTTTGCTGGGGTTGGGGTAGGGGTCCTGCAGGTACCATTCCCGCAGCAGGTGCCGTGTGCGCTCCTTGAAGCAGTGGGTCTTCTGTTCACCATCCCAGATGGTGCGCGGTAGCGGAAACTTCTTCCTCACGCGGTACTTGTCCACGGGGCCCAAGGGCCGTCCACGCAGCTTCTCGGCCTCCTGGTAATGCGCTTCGAGCCACAGAGCCTGCAGTTTGGCGTGCGACTCCTTGGTGAACTTGTGGTTTTCCAGGATATGGTAGAGCTCGCGGTAATTGCCACCGTGAAAAGCCACGATGGCTCGCGCGCGCAGCACGGATTCATTCTTGTTGAGTGCCTCGCAGGCCGCAGGGGCCACAGGCAGCGACCAGAGGAAGCGACCCAGGCGCTCCACATCGCCGCTCTCCTCTAGAGTCTCGCATACCCCGGCCACTTGCTGGGGACTGAAATTCAAGATAGGCAGCTGGAACATCGAGGCAGCGCCAGCGGCGGCTGAGGCGCTGAGTCCGGAGCGGGACACGCAGCAGATACCCGCGGGCCCGGCCGGGTGCGCCAGGCTCTCCTTGGTGAAAGCGCCTCGGGCAAATGGGACGCACGGCTAGGGCAGCGGCACAACCTGGGGGAGCGAGCGAGAAGGATTGGAGGCGGTGCCGACTCCGCAGCTCGGGTTCGGCTCGGCTGCGTTAGGGCACGCAGGCCAGCTAGCCGGCGCCGCTACTGGGGTGGGCGGATTGGCGGCGCGGGCGCCATGGAGACCCCCTGTCAGTCACTGGCCGGCTCTGCCAATCAAGACTGCGACCGGAGCGCCCAGGCCATTTCAGCACCTCCCCGCTCTCGACAGCGCCCGCCGTTCTCCGGTGGACTTCGCAGTATTTTGCAGAACTTGTAGGAGAAAAAGATGCCCGTGGATGGAAGCCAAAGACGGGCGAGAGCGGCAGCGTTTCGCTACCACCCCTAACCCTGTTCCTCTCTCTTCTCCGCAACACCCCCACACCCCGCCCCTCTGCCACCCCTCCTCCCAAGAGGCACGGATGCTGCAGAAATCCACTTTGGGGCGAGGCGCTGCCTGGGTCAAGAGGCCTCCAGAGGACAAAGAGGACTGGGCCCGATCGAAATCCTCTGAGAGAACTCACCAAATTGAGTTGTTACGAAATAGAAAGCCTTGAGAGGGGACACGAACGGGGAGGGAGGGGAAGTGAATCCCCCCTTTTTTCGCCTACACCCATCCCGGCTTACCTTTCCAGCTGCCCAAGTGGAAACCGACTCTGAAGCAGAACGGACCCAGGATCTGTAGAAGAGGTCAGTTTGGACTCTACCCCCATCACCTTCAAAAGCCTCCTAAAATCATTTAAAATCCGAGCTAGGACACTCACTCCTGATAACACAGGCGCTGACCATGAAGTGAAGCACTCGCAACAAAAGGGGTGCCACACACCCCAGGTTTATACTTTTCCGTTTTTCTTCCTAGTTTAATGGACTTGAACAAATGTGCAGCATAGCCACATTTAGAGTGAGAAGTCACTGGTATCCGGTTTTTAGTACCGGCTCTCGAAATTCAAGATAGGCATGGACATGAGCAGCCAGCGGCCTGAGGCGCTGAGTCCGGAGCGGACACGCAGCAGATACCCGCGGGCCCGGCCGGGTGCGCCAGGCTCTCCTTGGTGAAAGCGCCTCGGGCAAATGGGACGCACGGCTAGGGCAGCGGCACAACCTGGGGGAGCGAGCGAGAAGGATTGGAGGCGGTGCCGACTCCGCAGCTCGGGTTCGGCTCGGCTGCGTTAGGGCACGCAGGCCAGCTAGCCGGCGCCGCTACTGGGGTGGGCGGATTGGCGGCGCGGGCGCCATGGAGACCCCCTGTCAGTCACTGGCCGGCTCTGCCAATCAAGACTGCGACCGGAGCGCCCAGGCCATTTCAGCACCTCCCCGCTCTCGACAGCGCCCGCCGTTCTCCGGTGGACTTCGCAGTATTTTGCAGAACTTGTAGGAGAAAAAGATGCCCGTGGATGGAAGCCAAAGACGGGCGAGAGCGGCAGCGTTTCGCTACCACCCCTAACCCTGTTCCTCTCTCTTCTCCGCAACACCCCCACACCCGCCCCTCTGCCACCCCTCCTCCCAAGAGGCACGGATGCTGCAGAAATCCACTTTGGGGCGAGGCGCTGCCTGGGTCAAGAGGCCTCCAGAGGACAAAGAGGACTGGGCCCGATCGAAATCCTCTGAGAGAACTCACCAAATTGAGTTGTTACGAAATAGAAAGCCTTGAGAGGGGACACGAACGGGGAGGGAGGGGAAGTGAATCCCCCCTTTTTTCGCCTACACCCATCCCGGCTTACCTTTCCAGCTGCCCAAGTGGAAACCGACTCTGAAGCAGAACGGACCCAGGATCTGTAGAAGAGGTCAGTTTGGACTCTACCCCCATCACCTTCAAAAGCCTCCTAAAATCATTTAAAATCCGAGCTAGGACACTCACTCCTGATAACACAGGCGCTGACCATGAAGTGAAGCACTCGCAACAAAAGGGGTGCCACACACCCCAGGTTTATACTTTTCCGTTTTTCTTCCTAGTTTAATGGACTTGAACAAATGTGCAGCATAGCCACATTTAGAGTGAGAAGTCACTGGTAGGTCAGGACGGTAACTTAAAAGCTTATTTCAAAGACCTTTTAAAAAGATACTGATCTGCTCTTCTTATAGGTTAATTTTGCCATATCCTGGGTTAGAATGTTTAATTCTTGAGCTAGGGATGGAAAATCTAACCTTGGACTTTGGACCCAACAGTAATTCAATAAAAGTAAAATAAAGAACCACACTACTAGAGAAGGGAGCACAGCAAGTGCTTCTTAGTCTGCTGAGCACTGATCCCTCCTGAAGAGAGGAAGCGCCTTCTTGGCGGCTCTACCTAGGGACCGGGCGTTGAATTGCTAACTTTATTGATTCCCAATTGACATCCTCATCATATTGTTTTCTGAGTCAAAAGTAACTAACACCTCACCTGGCTTTCAATGGTGGGCGGCGGCGGGGGGGCGGAGGGGGTTGTTTAGTTTGAAGAAAATGCTTGAGAGAGGAGAGTCCAACAAAAAAGCCAGGAAAACCATCTTTGGAGGTCTGTTCCCAGAAAGGCATCAGATGGGAATGTTCACCTCCGAACTGGACTGGGCCTGTCTGTCTTTTCCTTAGTATCAAGTACAATTTGTATGCGGCTTGTACAGCTCTGGTAAATCATAAGGCAGATAGATAGCACAGATGGTTGGATGTGTCGGGTCAGATCACGCTACGCCTGAGTGCAGGGCAAAGCTCATTCTGATGGAAAGCCCTGATATTATTTTCACAGATCTTCACAGTTCACTCAAAAAAGAAAAAAAAAAAAAAAGCAGAGGGGAAGAAAGAAGCCCTGCAACCATTTACATCATGTCTGTGAGATTGCTAGCCGCCTCCATAGAGAGACTTTCTTTTCTAAGGGCTTATTTTCATGGAATCCGAGAGGGCAGGGGCAAAACAGACAGGGTGATGAGGATAATGTCAAAGCACAAATCTTCTCTAGCTTGAGGAAACTTCCAAATCCGCCACAAGGACAGCTTTAGTGAGAATCGTCCTAAACAAGGACCAACAGTGCACCATATAGAAAACTGGGCAGGGGAGGAAGGGGTGAAGTGGGACCCCAGGAGGGCTGTGTTCCCTGCACCCCTGGACTAGGAAGGAAAGCACCTCCTCACTCCAGTTCGCAGAGGCTTCCTAATTTTCCCTCTGGGATGGCTCCCCTCTGAGCTCTGACCTCCTTCTCTGTGTAGAAGAACACCGAAGGTGCGCGGGACCTTCCAGCCCTGGAGGCCAGAGGGGGCCCCTAACCTCTGCACCTAGCTATTGGAAGCAAGAAGTTGTGGGTGCCCCAGGGGACCGTCCTCTGCACGCTTTTTTTGCTGCACAATTTGAAAGAACTGAATTCTGTATTCTTTACCCGCAGCCTGTGAGCAAGTTGTGTAATTTTCAGTCTGAATGCTGTATCCAGAAAATGGGAATGCTTATTTCTAGATGTCCCTTCCGGTTTCTATGCGACTGAGGCTTTCCGGCGTCTGGGGCTGAAAACCTAGGTTGGCCACGCTGGCTGAGCTGCAAAGTCCGAGCCTTGCCGGATGCGGCGTTTGGGCGCTAGGGCGGGCGGGTTCTGAGAAGTGTCTGGAGGTCCCGGTCTACTGTCAGGAGATCCCATCTTCACCATCGGAGGGGATTTGGCTTCATTTGATTAACTCTCCTAGGCACATTGGGATCGAGCGTTCACCTTCACTCTGGGGAGGGACAAACGGAAGGGATTTGTGAGCCCTCATTCTTGAAAATGAAAGAAGCTGCGAGAATTCCCTTAGAAATAACTCCATTGTTAAGGGGATGACCTGAGTGCAGGGCAAAGCTCATTCTGATGGAAAGCCCTGATATTATTTTCACAGATCTTCACAGTTCACTCAAAAAAAAAAAAAAAAAAGCAGAGGGGAAGAAAGAAGCCCTGCAACCATTTACATCATGTCTGTGAGATTGCTAGCCGCCTCCATAGAGAGACTTTCTTTTCTAAGGGCTTATTTTCATGGAATCCGAGAGGGCAGGGGCAAAACAGACAGGGTGATGAGGATAATGTCAAAGCACAAATCTTCTCTAGCTTGAGGAAACTTCCAAATCCGCCACAAGGACAGCTTTAGTGAGAATCGTCCTAAACAAGGACCAACAGTGCACCATATAGAAAACTGGGCAGGGGAGGAAGGGGTGAAGTGGGACCCCAGGAGGGCTGTGTTCCCTGCACCCCTGGACTAGGAAGGAAAGCACCTCCTCACTCCAGTTCGCAGAGGCTTCCTAATTTTCCCTCTGGGATGGCTCCCCTCTGAGCTCTGACCTCCTTCTCTGTGTAGAAGAACACCGAAGGTGCGCGGGACCTTCCAGCCCTGGAGGCCAGAGGGGGCCCCTAACCTCTGCACCTAGCTATTGGAAGCAAGAAGTTGTGGGTGCCCCAGGGGACCGTCCTCTGCACGCTTTTTTTGCTGCACAATTTGAAAGAACTGAATTCTGTATTCTTTACCCGCAGCCTGTGAGCAAGTTGTGTAATTTTCAGTCTGAATGCTGTATCCAGAAAATGGGAATGCTTATTTCTAGATGTCCCTTCCGGTTTCTATGCGACTGAGGCTTTCCGGCGTCTGGGGCTGAAAACCTAGGTTGGCCACGCTGGCTGAGCTGCAAAGTCCGAGCCTTGCCGGATGCGGCGTTTGGGCGCTAGGGCGGGCGGGTTCTGAGAAGTGTCTGGAGGTCCCGGTCTACTGTCAGGAGATCCCATCTTCACCATCGGAGGGGATTTGGCTTCATTTGATTAACTCTCCTAGGCACATTGGGATCGAGCGTTCACCTTCACTCTGGGGAGGGACAAACGGAAGGGATTTGTGAGCCCTCATTCTTGAAAATGAAAGAAGCTGCGAGAATTCCCTTAGAAATAACTCCATTGTTAAGGGGATGACCTCCTCACTACGACTGAAGCGCACTTCTCTGGGTTTTCTGGGTGAAGGCTGGACCTTTTCTTAATTTTCCAGAGGGAAAAGTTGTTTTTGTGTTTTCACCTATTTTGCAACTTTGCACCAATCTTGCAGGCAGCTCACTACCCTCGACTTCATTTTTATTTTGTGCTTGACTCGGAAGCCAGGAAGGAGCAGCGGCAGCCTTTGGGCCCATTTGGGCAGGTTTGCATCTTTCTGTAGTTGCTTTGAAGCTACTAGTAGATTTGGGAGGCCTTGGATTCTCGCCGTAAATTCCTAGATGGCTATTCTTTCTGTCAACTCGAGACCTACTTTATGAAGAAAAGTATGGAAAAAGTTGTAGAAGCCAACCCCCACCCCCCACCCCACCCCTGAAACCCCGGGGAAAATTCTGTGTCTAATTGTTCAATGCGGAGGCAGAGGCAGCCGAGCAAAGTGCCTCTAGGGAGCTGTGAAGTTCTTACCAGAAATCTTAAGAGTTCTGTCTGGGGCTTCTTGCACTTACCATCTTTCCTCGTTTTGCCCCTTATGAATTTGCTGTCTAGAACAGAGGGACTCTTGGAGCCCAGGTTATGCTTTGCTGAAAGATTTACCAGTTAAGACCAGTGTGTAGAGGTCAATACATTTTAGGTCGAGTTTACACTCTTTTGTCTTTTTTTTTTTTTTGACTTTTCCTAAATCAAGCTATAAAATAAATAATGTGTCTTTGTTTTCTTTCTTATACGATTCACATATTCAGGAATTTTAAAGATACGTTGGCTGCATCTGAATTCTTGATAAAGACTTTTGTGCTGCATGTGAGAGTCACAGATTGGAAGACAATGAGGTTCAAGCCTTTTGTATATGTCCATTTTGACTTTGGTGGGAGAGATCTTTGTTTCCCTTTCTTGGACCTCAAAGTCATGTGCTGCAAATAGGTGAGAATAATGTAAAAAAAAAAAAAAAAAAAAAAAGATTAAAGAGAAATTTTACTGTCTTTGAAAATACAGTATTAAAACTTCATGCTGATTTATTCATGAATTTAATGTTCTGATTTTCAGATGATACCATATACATACATATAGATTTATGTGTGTTTACATATTTGGTGGTTCACATCTTCAGATTGTGAAATTAATTCAGTATCTTAGTTTTAAAGTAACAATCATTCGAATAAGTTCCCAAGATATATTGCTGTCTTTCTTGCATTCCTGCCCTGACTGTTTGCACCTTGTAACAAAGAACACAGAGATGCTGCTTTTATTGTGTATTCCTAAGAAAAAAACACCATTTGAGAAACATTTTGCAGGTTTCTTGGTGCTGTAAAATTAACTGGCAAAAAAGTATTACAATCAAAATAGTGATCTAGCTTTAAGAGATTAGGATATTTTTGTTATTATTTGCAAAATTATTCACCATCTATTTTTTAAATGATGCAAGATTGCTTGTGTTGTTAAGTGAAGGAAATATAAGTTTAAATGTGGGGAAATGCACCATTTAAAAGTATTGATTAACTAGCAGTAATGTTTTTTTAAAATGTTAGGCTGACTATGCAACTCTGTGTTGACCTCCAAATTACGGCTGCTTCTAGGCATTCGAATGATAGTTTGTATTCAAGCCACAGATTATTTATATTACAAGTTACACTACTTATATAAGCTATGGTTTTAAATTCACTTTTCTCTCTCTCTTTTGGTTCTGTGAAGGTAAGTCTAAATCTTGGGGTTAGTTAACTATACCACAGCATAGCTTGCTTAGGGCCATGTATCAGTGGGTTCTTAGGTGAAGAATTAATTCTTAAAAATGTAACCAGATGTCATTTATAAACACTTCATTATCAGTAATGGAAAATTGGTTGAATGCCTGAAAGAATAATTAATTCATAATTCTCTACTAGAACTTTAATTTTTTCCACCAGCAGGTTGTTTTTGATTATTTTCAAAGCCATGGTCAGAGTATCTTTCTAAAATACACATAGACACCTTATAATTCAATGAAGTGAAAGAGTGTAAATTTGTTTATGTTTTCTGGTATAAATCATACATTATTATTGTATGTCATATATACGTATAATTACATGTATTATATGTATAATAAGTCATAATTTCCTTCCAAGTAATTTAAAATCAAATAGAAGCATTAGCCTCCAATAAATACTGTAGATTCTTTGAGTTAATCTAGTTTATTAGCAGAAAATACTTTTAAAGAATTACATTAAAAATATAATTTTTATGGCACCTTACCCCTCATCGTAGCAACTCTCAGGAGGGCAATTATATTCCCTCCTTCCAGGGTACATTTGGCAATTGTCTGAAGACAGTTTTAGTTGTCAAAACTGGCATCTAATATATGGAGGCCAGAGGTGCTGCTTATAATAAATATCATAGCCCTCTCTCATCAGCAAAAAATTAGCATCACTGTTAACCCCTGCTTCAAAGGAACTCAAAAATAATCAACAAGGCACAGACAAACAAAACCTGCTAAAATTCTATTTATTCTGGAGATGAAGCACTTTTAAAAGAATCAATGCCCTTTTAATTTCACGTTAGGTCTCGGCCACACCAATAAAATATAAGTTTAAATGTGGGGAAATGCACCATTTAAAAGTATTGATTAACTAGCAGTAATGTTTTTTTAAAATGTTAGGCTGACTATGCAACTCTGTGTTGACCTCCAAATTACGGCTGCTTCTAGGCATTCGAATGATAGTTTGTATTCAAGCCACAGATTATTTATATTACAAGTTACACTACTTATATAAGCTATGGTTTTAAATTCACTTTTCTCTCTCTTTTGGTTCTGTGAAGGTAAGTCTAAATCTTGGGGTTAGTTAACTATACCACAGCATAGCTTGCTTAGGGCCATGTATCAGTGGGTTCTTAGGTGAAGAATTAATTCTTAAAAATGTAACCAGATGTCATTTATAAACACTTCATTATCAGTAATGGAAAATTGGTTGAATGCCTGAAAGAATAATTAATTCATAATTCTCTACTAGAACTTTAATTTTTTCCACCAGCAGGTTGTTTTTGATTATTTTCAAAGCCATGGTCAGAGTATCTTTCTAAAATACACATAGACACCTTATAATTCAATGAAGTGAAAGAGTGTAAATTTGTTTATGTTTTCTGGTATAAATCATACATTATTATTGTATGTCATATATACGTATAATTACATGTATTATATGTATAATAAGTCATAATTTCCTTCCAAGTAATTTAAAATCAAATAGAAGCATTAGCCTCCAATAAATACTGTAGATTCTTTGAGTTAATCTAGTTTATTAGCAGAAAATACTTTTAAAGAATTACATTAAAAATATAATTTTTATGGCACCTTACCCCTCATCGTAGCAACTCTCAGGAGGGCAATTATATTCCCTCCTTCCAGGGTACATTTGGCAATTGTCTGAAGACAGTTTTAGTTGTCAAAACTGGCATCTAATATATGGAGGCCAGAGGTGCTGCTTATAATAAATATCATAGCCCTCTCTCATCAGCAAAAAATTAGCATCACTGTTAACCCCTGCTTCAAAGGAACTCAAAAATAATCAACAAGGCACAGACAAACAAAACCTGCTAAAATTCTATTTATTCTGGAGATGAAGCACTTTTAAAAGAATCAATGCCCTTTTAATTTCACGTTAGGTCTCGGCCACACCAATAAAATCTGTTCCTAAGGACCTACTGTAATTTTGTTTCTTTTAAACATTTACTATAAATAATAGTTATGGTGACTGAATACTTATAAATTTAGAAATATCTCTGGGGAAAGTGGGAGTTTGTTTCTATCATGTTGGAATCTGTGTTCTTGGAGTAATTGGAGGGACAGACCACAGTGGTTAAAGTTATTTCTCAGTCCCTTTCCATTTTGCAAGTGAATAAAATATGAGAATCAAAAAGGCTAAATGATTACTTATACAAATAGTTAGTGGCAAAGATATGTTTAAAACACAGATTCATTCCTCTATTTATCACATGCCTTGCTTTCCCTACCCAATGATGTTGGTCTAATTCCCGTTGAGTTTGAGGATGAGGATCTAAATCACACAGGAATGTTTATTGGTGGCTGCCATGTGTAAGGTCCTGTGCTATTTTCTGGTGTTGTGACTTTCAAAGTTTGATGGACTCTAGTTCATGGATCCCAGAGAGTTTGAAAAAATTCTGGGTCTTCTCAAGTGTGATTCTGAGACTTCAATTATCTTCCTTGTGGGGTGGGAATGTTGGAGTCTGGGTTTATCAAAGAGCTTTCTCTGAGTCATCACAGTGTATACTAGCAGGAAAATGGAACTGAATCCAGTCTCTTGGGGAGGAGAGATTGAACTTGAGGTACTATAAGGTTTGGTTTAAGTTTAAAAAAACCCTCTGAACTCTTTTGTCAGGTCTTTCAAAAGAATAACAGTGATGCTCACTAGCATTTCTATAATTAACAAGCTGCCAACATTTCTATTACAACCACAGAAGTCTATTACAGACCACAGAATTGTGATAAATGTTTCTTTAGGTCTGAAATGTTAGCCTTCATCTTCTTTTCAGCCTGAGGCAATTTTTGAAACCAATTTTGTTTCAGTCATTTTGGATCAGTTGTGTGGTAATTTTGGAAGTGCAGATGCTCTAGGTCCACCTATTGAAATAAAGATTTTTAAATGGAAACACAGAAAGGAGTCTGCTTAAGCCCCAGTGGGGACCAGCTGCAAAGCTCTGGCAGAGAATTAATATAAGGATCTCGGCCACACCAATAAAATCTGTTCCTAAGGACCTACTGTAATTTTGTTTCTTTTAAACATTTACTATAAATAATAGTTATGGTGACTGAATACTTATAAATTTAGAAATATCTCTGGGGAAAGTGGGAGTTTGTTTCTATCATGTTGGAATCTGTGTTCTTGGAGTAATTGGAGGGACAGACCACAGTGGTTAAAGTTATTTCTCAGTCCCTTTCCATTTTGCAAGTGAATAAAATATGAGAATCAAAAAGGCTAAATGATTACTTATACAAATAGTTAGTGGCAAAGATATGTTTAAAACACAGATTCATTCCTCTATTTATCACATGCCTTGCTTTCCCTACCCAATGATGTTGGTCTAATTCCCGTTGAGTTTGAGGATGAGGATCTAAATCACACAGGAATGTTTATTGGTGGCTGCCATGTGTAAGGTCCTGTGCTATTTTCTGGTGTTGTGACTTTCAAAGTTTGATGGACTCTAGTTCATGGATCCCAGAGAGTTTGAAAAAATTCTGGGTCTTCTCAAGTGTGATTCTGAGACTTCAATTATCTTCCTTGTGGGGTGGGAATGTTGGAGTCTGGGTTTATCAAAGAGCTTTCTCTGAGTCATCACAGTGTATACTAGCAGGAAAATGGAACTGAATCCAGTCTCTTGGGGAGGAGAGATTGAACTTGAGGTACTATAAGGTTTGGTTTAAGTTTAAAAAAACCCTCTGAACTCTTTTGTCAGGTCTTTCAAAAGAATAACAGTGATGCTCACTAGCATTTCTATAATTAACAAGCTGCCAACATTTCTATTACAACCACAGAAGTCTATTACAGACCACAGAATTGTGATAAATGTTTCTTTAGGTCTGAAATGTTAGCCTTCATCTTCTTTTCAGCCTGAGGCAATTTTTGAAACCAATTTTGTTTCAGTCATTTTGGATCAGTTGTGTGGTAATTTTGGAAGTGCAGATGCTCTAGGTCCACCTATTGAAATAAAGATTTTTAAATGGAAACACAGAAAGGAGTCTGCTTAAGCCCCAGTGGGGACCAGCTGCAAAGCTCTGGCAGAGAATTATATAGGCAGACAGTGAGAGTAGATTTGAAAAAAATTAAGAGGCAGAGAAATATGTGCATGTTTTCTTTAACAGTAGATTTCCCCCCTCAGATCCTTCAAACTATGGAATTTTAATCCTCTCTTTTCATCTGTTATTACTTTCCCTATTATCCCTTATTATTTGGTGAAATTATTATTTCCGTATTATTTGGTGAAATCACTGTAAGATAATTTGTCTTTACAGCAATTAAAATTTGGGGCTAAACTGATTTTTTGGAATTTTAATATTGAATTTTAGCCTTCATTTAGTTAAATTATCTTTCTACCCCTCTCACCTCCTTTCTGCTTGACCATCTTTTTATCCTTGTCAGTCCATTTATGGATTCAGAAGGTTCATATTTCCCAACATTTATAGTTTTCTGTATTTAATAATTTGTATTTATTTTCTCTTTTTCTGTTTGTTCTGACTCTACAGCTCCTTCCTTCTGTTTCCCAATTCTCCATTGCCAAATATCTTTTAACTAAACTAAGCCTTGTTAAATTGTGAGGTTGACTAAATATTCTCTTCTGGAAGTTGATGGGGGGTAGGAGTGGTTCTCAGAGAAAAAGAGCATAGTGTTACTATAAGAATATTTTAGAGAAGTGATGCTTATCAAAATAACCTTTTGAAAGCTAAAATATTAGAAATAGCAAGGACCCTTGAGGATTTAAATTTAAATCATTGAACTAACCACATGGTATTAGGCCCCAGTTTTCTTATTGGGTAAACAGTGTAATACTTATCATATAGAATAGCTGTAGGGATGAAATAAGATTATGAATAGCTATTCCTTGCAAAGTGCTTGGTGATGTCTCATTTTTCATCTTGTCTTTGGTCTCATAATCTTGGTGTACTGCTTAGGTCTCTTGAAACTTTCCAAACAATAGGTCTAGAAATAGACCTTCCTGTTCTTTAGACTGCTATTTTAGGCAGTAAGTTAGTCTAAAGAAGTCAATATAGACTTTCACCTCAATATTATACAGTGTCAAGATTGACAGGATCCTAAGCAAAGAATTATGAATATCTTCACTGTCATATTGGATCAGTTGTGTGGTAATTTTGGAAGTGCAGATGCTCTAGGTCCACCTATTGAAATAAAGATTTTTAAATGGAAACACAGAAAGGAGTCTGCTTAAGCCCCAGTGGGGACCAGCTGCAAAGCTCTGGCAGAGAATTATATAGGCAGACAGTGAGAGTAGATTTGAAAAAAATTAAGAGGCAGAGAAATATGTGCATGTTTTCTTTAACAGTAGATTTCCCCCTCAGATCCTTCAAACTATGGAATTTTAATCCTCTCTTTTCATCTGTTATTACTTTCCCTATTATCCCTTATTATTTGGTGAAATTATTATTTCCGTATTATTTGGTGAAATCACTGTAAGATAATTTGTCTTTACAGCAATTAAAATTTGGGGCTAAACTGATTTTTTGGAATTTTAATATTGAATTTTAGCCTTCATTTAGTTAAATTATCTTTCTACCCCTCTCACCTCCTTTCTGCTTGACCATCTTTTTATCCTTGTCAGTCCATTTATGGATTCAGAAGGTTCATATTTCCCAACATTTATAGTTTTCTGTATTTAATAATTTGTATTTATTTTCTCTTTTTCTGTTTGTTCTGACTCTACAGCTCCTTCCTTCTGTTTCCCAATTCTCCATTGCCAAATATCTTTTAACTAAACTAAGCCTTGTTAAATTGTGAGGTTGACTAAATATTCTCTTCTGGAAGTTGATGGGGGGTAGGAGTGGTTCTCAGAGAAAAAGAGCATAGTGTTACTATAAGAATATTTTAGAGAAGTGATGCTTATCAAAATAACCTTTTGAAAGCTAAAATATTAGAAATAGCAAGGACCCTTGAGGATTTAAATTTAAATCATTGAACTAACCACATGGTATTAGGCCCCAGTTTTCTTATTGGGTAAACAGTGTAATACTTATCATATAGAATAGCTGTAGGGATGAAATAAGATTATGAATAGCTATTCCTTGCAAAGTGCTTGGTGATGTCTCATTTTTCATCTTGTCTTTGGTCTCATAATCTTGGTGTACTGCTTAGGTCTCTTGAAACTTTCCAAACAATAGGTCTAGAAATAGACCTTCCTGTTCTTTAGACTGCTATTTTAGGCAGTAAGTTAGTCTAAAGAAGTCAATATAGACTTTCACCTCAATATTATACAGTGTCAAGATTGACAGGATCCTAAGCAAAGAATTATGAATATCTTCACTGTCATATTGAACTTTGCTTTTAAAACTTCCTTTAAGACTTTAATTGAAATGAACAACAAAAGTAGTAGATTTATCTCATGGGATAAAAGAGAAGATTCTGTCCTTCTCTGCATGTGTTTAGTATAGAGTGAGAACATATTATGGTACTACATTGAGTATAATTCATAGATGTAAGAAAAAATTTGTAGTTTGCTTTTCTTTATTTAAGTGAGTTGAAATAATAAGTTAGAAGTCCTACAGTATTTTCTTGTTCATCAATTGTTATCTTTCCTTCTCCATCAATTGTTATCTTTCCTTCTCCTTGCTCTCTTGTTACATGAACTCTATAATTGTCTATAAACAGGACACTTAGTATCTTCCCCATCAAGATGCACCATTCTTCCTACCATGGAATTACTTTCCCCATTGTTCTCATCACCCAAATAGGATTAATTTTGAGAGTATTTTAACTTCCTCCCTTTCTTCCTTCTTTGTTACCCCAACCCCAAAGTTTTTTGAAATGGTGTAGTACTTAGAGTTTTCCTTGTAGTGTATCTCTTATGTTTTAAGCACACTTATTTGTCAGTTATGTCATATTATACACACATACTGGAGAAGGCTCTTGAGAGTCTCTTGGACTGCAAGGAGAACAAACCAGTTAATCCTAAAGGAGATCAATCCAGAATATTCATTGGAAGAACTGATGCTGAAGCTCCAATACTTTGGCTACGTGATGCAAAGAGACAACTCATTGGAAAGGAGCCCGATGCTGGGAAAAATAGAAGGCAGAAGGAGACGGGGATGACAGAGGACGAGATAGTTAGATGGTATCACTGAGTCAATGGATGTGAATGTGAGTAGGCTCTGGGAGATGGTGAAAGTCTGGAGAACCTGGCATGCTATAGTCCATTGGGTCACAAAGAGTCAGACACAACTGAGCAACTGAACTGACTGATACACACATACAGACACATATATCCCTCCATATTCCTTTCCTTTGTTACAGTTCGTTTGTTGATATTTCTACTTTTTTCTCATTTGTTTTCCTCTTGGGAGTGCTCTTTTCTTCCCCTACTGGAAATACTTTTTGTGTTTTATAATACCTTTATAAAAGCAACATATGCTCATTGCAATAAATATCCACATACTTATGGAATCAAAGTGAAAGCTTTTGTAATGTCTTTATTCCATAGATAAATCTCTATTAGTGCTCAATGCATATCCTTATAGATTTTTTCTACACACAGAGATATAGATTTTTTTCTCTTGATAGAAATGCTATCATATTATTCATACTGTTTTACTCTTTTTTTCATGATAACATTTTATGAACATTTTTCCTGAGAATAAATACATGTTATCATTTTGGATGGCTGCATTGTATTCCAAAGCATACATACCATGACTTATTTTACCAGTGTCTATGGATATTTATTTAAATTCCAGTTTTTCGCCATTATAAACAGTGAAGCGATGACTATCTTTATGTATTGTCCATTATTTTCCTTCAGATTCTTGGAAGATGAATGGGTTAAAGAGTTTACATATTTAAAAATCATTATGTGTTTCTAAATTGTTATTCAAAAAGATTTTTACCAATTTTTTGCCTTCTACTCATATGGTGTGAGTATCATTTTCCCCCACACCCTGGGCACTATTTTTCTTTCAAGTCTTTGGCAGATTGATAGGTGAAAAATCATTTCTCATTTTTCAAAATAGCTGTTTCCTTTGCTATTAATAAGATCAGGCAGTTTTAGATATTATTGGTCACATATTTCTTCCTTTGAGAATCTCCTAACTATATCCTTGATGAGATGTTTATTCTTTTTGCTCATTTGTAGTATTTCTTCCAACATTAAGGATAACATTTTTCCTGTCATATGGTACAAATATTTCTTCTTGATTTTTCACTTGTTTTTAACTTTATGGTGGTTTTGCAGAGGACGAGATAGTTAGATGGTATCACTGAGTCAATGGATGTGAATGTGAGTAGGCTCTGGGAGATGGTGAAAGTCTGGAGAACCTGGCATGCTATAGTCCATTGGGTCACAAAGAGTCAGACACAACTGAGCAACTGAACTGACTGATACACACATACAGACACATATATCCCTCCATATTCCTTTCCTTTGTTACAGTTCGTTTGTTGATATTTCTACTTTTTTCTCATTTGTTTTCCTCTTGGGAGTGCTCTTTTCTTCCCCTACTGGAAATACTTTTTGTGTTTTATAATACCTTTATAAAAGCAACATATGCTCATTGCAATAAATATCCACATACTTATGGAATCAAAGTGAAAGCTTTTTGTAATGTCTTTATTCCATAGATAAATCTCTATTAGTGCTCAATGCATATCCTTATAGATTTTTTCTACACACAGAGATATAGATTTTTTTCTCTTGATAGAAATGCTATCATATTATTCATACTGTTTTACTCTTTTTTTCATGATAACATTTTATGAACATTTTTCCTGAGAATAAATACATGTTATCATTTTGGATGGCTGCATTGTATTCCAAAGCATACATACCATGACTTATTTTACCAGTGTCTATGGATATTTATTTAAATTCCAGTTTTTCGCCATTATAAACAGTGAAGCGATGACTATCTTTATGTATTGTCCATTATTTTCCTTCAGATTCTTGGAAGATGAATGGGTTAAAGAGTTTACATATTTAAAAATCATTATGTGTTTCTAAATTGTTATTCAAAAAGATTTTTACCAATTTTTTGCCTTCTACTCATATGGTGTGAGTATCATTTTCCCCCACACCCTGGGCACTATTTTTCTTTCAAGTCTTTGGCAGATTGATAGGTGAAAAATCATTTCTCATTTTTCAAAATAGCTGTTTCCTTTGCTATTAATAAGATCAGGCAGTTTTAGATATTATTGGTCACATATTTCTTCCTTTGAGAATCTCCTAACTATATCCTTGATGAGATGTTTATTCTTTTTGCTCATTTGTAGTATTTCTTCCAACATTAAGGATAACATTTTTCCTGTCATATGGTACAAATATTTCTTCTTGATTTTTCACTTGTTTTTTTAACTTTATGGTGGTTTTGCCCTATAGTTTTTATAATCTTCACATAGTCATATCTATCAAATCTGTTTATATCTCAGGTGTTATACTTAATATAGTCTCCCTTCCAAGATACAGAAATAGCCTTTATTCTCCTACTCTTTCTAGATTAAAAAATTAAAAAAATTTTAATGTACCTGGATTTGTTTTGAGGTGTCATGTTAATTTGGACTCTAACAAGGTTTTCCCTCCCTTCTTCAAATCATTTTCTAATTCTTCTTTCTTCCCTCCTCCTTCCCTCTTTCCTCCTTTCCTTCCTTGCTACCATCCATCCATTCTCTCTTCCTTCCTTACCTGGACCAAAAACACTAGAAATGCAACCTTTCATCCCTGGCCCCATTTTTTTGGTAACACTTTCTTCTTTCAATCAGAAAAGGGTAAATTTTTCTCTGTGACTTTTCTTCCTCCTGCTCCTGCTTCTCAACTAATTTACCTCAGGCCTCAGAATGTCCTGGAAACCTCCTTCCACTCCAGATCTGAGTTTGTTTTTTGACAGTCTGGGTTCTCTTCTTTCTCTGGAGGTCTAACTTGGCCTAGACCAAGCTAGACTATGCATGTTTTCAGAATATTATGCGTGGAGTTGCCTAAGGTGCCAACAAGATTTGAAAGACTGGGAAAAGATAGGAATGAGTATGTCACATACAGGAAAGGGAGGCTTGGACCTTTAAGGATGAGCCCGGGGGGGGGCTAAGAGTTTACATATTTAAAAATCATTATGTGTTTCTAAATTGTTATTCAAAAAGATTTTTACCAATTTTTTGCCTTCTACTCATATGGTGTGAGTATCATTTTCCCCCACACCCTGGGCACTATTTTTCTTTCAAGTCTTTGGCAGATTGATAGGTGAAAAATCATTTCTCATTTTTCAAAATAGCTGTTTCCTTTGCTATTAATAAGATCAGGCAGTTTTAGATATTATTGGTCACATATTTCTTCCTTTGAGAATCTCCTAACTATATCCTTGATGAGATGTTTATTCTTTTTGCTCATTTGTAGTATTTCTTCCAACATTAAGGATAACATTTTTCCTGTCATATGGTACAAATATTTCTTCTTGATTTTTCACTTGTTTTTTTAACTTTATGGTGGTTTTGCCCTATAGTTTTTATAATCTTCACATAGTCATATCTATCAAATCTGTTTATATCTCAGGTGTTATACTTAATATAGTCTCCCTTCCAAGATACAGAAATAGCCTTTATTCTCCTACTCTTTCTAGATTAAAAAATTAAAAAAATTTTAATGTACCTGGATTTGTTTTGAGGTGTCATGTTAATTTGGACTCTAACAAGGTTTTCCCTCCCTTCTTCAAATCATTTTCTAATTCTTCTTTCTTCCCTCCTCCTTCCCTCTTTCCTCCTTTCCTTCCTTGCTACCATCCATCCATTCTCTCTTCCTTCCTTACCTGGACCAAAAACACTAGAAATGCAACCTTTCATCCCTGGCCCCATTTTTTTGGTAACACTTTCTTCTTTCAATCAGAAAAGGGTAAATTTTTCTCTGTGACTTTTCTTCCTCCTGCTCCTGCTTCTCAACTAATTTACCTCAGGCCTCAGAATGTCCTGGAAACCTCCTTCCACTCCAGATCTGAGTTTGTTTTTTGACAGTCTGGGTTCTCTTCTTTCTCTGGAGGTCTAACTTGGCCTAGACCAAGCTAGACTATGCATGTTTTCAGAATATTATGCGTGGAGTTGCCTAAGGTGCCAACAAGATTTGAAAGACTGGGAAAAGATAGGAATGAGTATGTCACATACAGGAAAGGGAGGCTCTTGACTTGGACCTTTAAGGATGAGCAGAGATTTGGGTTGGAGATAACGAAGTGGTCTGGAGATTAAAACTAGGTCTCTAAGAGATTACTTTGACCAAAAAGTGCCTCTGCTATATGTTTCTCAGAGTTTAGTTTTATCACCTCTGATTCATGCCATTATCTAGTGATTGATAATTCTTTTCCCACAGGTTTGAAATGCCACTTTTATCACATATTAAATTTCTCTATATAAACAGATATTCTTTTGGACTTTCTATTCTCTTTCATCGATATGTCTATTTATTCCTGTGGTTCCACTACTGTAGTTCAAATACATTTCCATATTTGATAGGGCAAATTATTCTTCAGTATTTTTTAAAGAAAAATTCTTAGGTTGTTTTGTGAATACTTTCTTTCAAATCAACTTTAAGATCCATTTCATCAGTTCTTTTTCACAATCCCAGCTTCCAGTGCAATTTTCATAGAGTTCTGTTATTTTGCTAACTGGCACCATATATGGAGACAGGGAGAGACTGAAGAAAGAGGCCAACCACTGCAAATTGGTAGGTGGTAGGTTTAATAGGCAAAGGAATTTATTTACAAGACTTGTTTTGTTTGACTACAAGATGAATAGATCTCTGCATCTGTCTGCCAAATCTTGAAGTTCACATAGAGGCCTTAACTGGGTTCAGTCATGTATTCAGTCCAGATGGTCTAAATAACACCTTGCTTGCTTAAGGCTACATCCATGAAAACATGGATGTTTTCAGCTCCCACTGTAGGCAGCCATGGTGGGCAGAGCATTCATTCCAAGGACAGGAAGAAGGTGAGGAGCCTCTGACTGCCTAGGTCTAGCTCATGGGTCAGCTGGTAGTTATGTCCTCTCAATTGTCTCCTCCAACATTCTAGCCCTTCTGGCTGACTCTTATGATCTTACCCAGTCACTCTTTTCCAAAGAAAGAGTGTCCTGAGTGGCCATCAATGGGTTTTACTTGCATGGAGGTGGCTTGTTTGGTCTCACCTTATTTGATCTCACCTGGCCATCCAGGTGAGATGTACCACTGCAAATTATAGTAGATGATGCCTTTCCCAGTCAAGACAGGGGCTTTGGGGTTTTCAGCAGATTTTTTTCAGTAGATTGATCCATGGTAAGTGTCAGGCAATGTTTGTTTCCTGCAACTTCCATATATTTATAGTATCAACTGTCTCTGTAGGGGTCTCTGGAACAACAGACCCTACTGGTTGATCATTCAAAAGTATTAAAGTCAAGGTGCTTTTACCTGATACTGTTTTAATCTGCTGCTTTGATATCCTATCTTTCCTGCTGTTTGCCAATTATAAGGAAGATGAAACCTCCATTCAAGATCATATTCTTTTGCCCAGTCTTGTGTATCATAACTGTTGAAATATGACCTCCAATTACTGTTCTATTTGATAGAGGTATCTATACTTGGTATTCAGCTTCTTTAATCCCCTAATAATGGCAGCCTGCTTTGAGCAGTATCAGGAGAAACTTTTAGTTAGACCAGATGTAGTGTTCACACAAACCAAGTCATATTTAGAACCCTCACTTGGAGGGAGGGGGCAGATTTAATCAATTGTCAATTCCTAACTGGTTGAGAATGCCAGTATATGGCCCTAGACTCTTTGGTAATTGCCTTGAGTGGGGTTTAGAACACAAAGGACATGTTACTGTATTAACCAAGTCACTGTATTTCAATGACAATCCAGCATGCAGCATGTCATGTCAATCCAGCGTGACAATATGTGATGCCACCCATATGCTATGGTTGATAGTCACTCTGTCTATGCAACCGATTTGCCATATATATTGAAGAGTCAGTTGCTTGGTCTTGTGCCTGAGCTAGGGTATCATCTTTCTGATTGCCAGGGTGTGTCAGTGCCTTGTGAACCAGCATGTGGAAGACAGAAAGGAGTGCCTTGAGTCCTTCCCAATGAACCACAAAGTCTTTCCACATATCCTGACCTTACAAGGACTTTTTCATTGTCATCCACTCCTTAGTACTTCACTGTCCAAGTGATAGGGTTAATGCTTTTATAACAGCCCAAATGTCATTGCAAAAGATTAATGACCAAAGTTCATGAGTGATCACCAGCCAAACTGCTTTGAGTTTGTCTCACTGGCTGCCGTGGTTTGTTCCTGTTTCCAGGCATCTATATTTCAGATATCAGCAGGAATTTCCTCCACTCCCTGTCTACAGACTACAGGTGTCGCCACAGGAATAGGAGTGGAGGCATTTAGAGCATCTTCATATTTTATAGGACTTAGTAGCACCTGTATTTCTAGAGACAGTGGACTGGCAGACAGGGTTCTCTTTTTCTGCTTATACACATGCCACTTAGTCAAAGGGGGAGTTTGAGCCATAACAGAAGAGGGTGGATGAAACATAGTCTCCTTCTACCCTTCTGTTCTTTCACAAGAGACTCTACATTGAAGATCACTGCATACACTGTCACCAGCTATTGTTATATGGGTGTGTTAGGGGTGGGTGGGTATATTGGGTTTCTGTCCCATTCCAGAGCTGGAACCAAAATCCTAGGGATACTTTCTAATTCTGCTGTCTTTGCTACAACCTCTAATCCAAAGCTTCCAGAGCCACAGATACATCTAACTCAAATGTAGTGTTCACACCCGTAAAGACCTTGGAGGAGGGGCAGATTTAATCAATTGTCAATTCCTAACTGGTTGAGAATGCCAGTATATGGCCCTAGACTCTTTGGTAATTGCCTTGAGTGGGGTTTAGAACACAAAGGACATGTTACTGTATTAACCAAGTCACTGTATTTCAATGACAATCCAGCATGCAGCATGTCATGTCAATCCAGCGTGACAATATGTGATGCCACCCATATGCTATGGTTGATAGTCACTCTGTCTATGCAACCGATTTGCCATATATATTGAAGAGTCAGTTGCTTGGTCTTGTGCCTGAGCTAGGGTATCATCTTTCTGATTGCCAGGGTGTGTCAGTGCCTTGTGAACCAGCATGTGGAAGACAGAAAGGAGTGCCTTGAGTCCTTCCCAATGAACCACAAAGTCTTTCCACATATCCTGACCTTACAAGGACTTTTTCATTGTCATCCACTCCTTAGTACTTCACTGTCCAAGTGATAGGGTTAATGCTTTTATAACAGCCCAAATGTCATTGCAAAAGATTAATGACCAAAGTTCATGAGTGATCACCAGCCAAACTGCTTTGAGTTTGTCTCACTGGCTGCCGTGGTTTGTTCCTGTTTCCAGGCATCTATATTTCAGATATCAGCAGGAATTTCCTCCACTCCCTGTCTACAGACTACAGGTGTCGCCACAGGAATAGGAGTGGAGGCATTTAGAGCATCTTCATATTTTATAGGACTTAGTAGCACCTGTATTTCTAGAGACAGTGGACTGGCAGACAGGGTTCTCTTTTTCTGCTTATACACATGCCACTTAGTCAAAGGGGGAGTTTGAGCCATAACAGAAGAGGGTGGATGAAACATAGTCTCCTTCTACCCTTCTGTTCTTTCACAAGAGACTCTACATTGAAGATCACTGCATACACTGTCACCAGCTATTGTTATATGGGTGTGTTAGGGGTGGGTGGGTATATTGGGTTTCTGTCCCATTCCAGAGCTGGAACCAAAATCCTAGGGATACTTTCTAATTCTGCTGTCTTTGCTACAACCTCTAATCCAAAGCTTCCAGAGCCACAGATACATCTAACTCAAATGAGTAGGAGGTTAGGAGCCAGCAAGTCTATTGTCCTTGTGATGGAAAGGAACATGTTAAGAACTGGAAAAAAAAAAAAAAAAGGTGTGAAGGCTGGATTTCAGGAGGGAGATAACTTTGTTATAAGCAGAGATAGATAGGAATAGGGTCATAAAGGGCCTTGTAAGCCATGATAATATAAAATTTGCAGTCAAGAATTGCTCTGGGACTTCCCTGGTGGTCCAGTGGGTAAGGACACCGCCTTGCAGTGCAAGGGGTGCCTGTTCGAGCCCTGGCCTGGGAAGATCCCACGTGCCACGGAGCGGCTGGACCGATGTGTCTAATTACCAAGCCGGAGCTCTGGAGCGCGTGCGCCCAGAGCCGGTGCTCTGCGACAACAGAGGCCACCGCGATGGGAGGCCCACACGGGCCAAAGAACAAAGATGAATGAAACTAGACAAATGAAAGACCGATAGGAGTGGCCCGCCCACCCCCCTCCCTCCCCACCCCCGCCAAAATAAATAAATGAATAAATGTTTAAAACAAAAATCAGTTAAAAAAAAAAAAAGAATTGCTCTGTTGAAGGATGAATGATTAATGGATAAGAAGTTAAGAGAAGATATGCAATAAAACCAGTTTGGAAGCTAGTACAATAATCTAAATGAGAGAATTTAGATTCTTTCAATCTTGGGAAAGATTGAAGGCAGAAGAGAAGGGGATGAGGAGGATGAGATGGTTGGATGGCATCACTGACTCAACAAACATGAATTTGAGCAAACTCCAAGAAATAATAAAGAATAGGGAAGCCTGGAGTGCTATAGTCCATGGGTTAGCAAAGAGTTGGACACGACTGAGCAACTGAACAACAACAAAATGAGAGAATGATGGTGACTTAGCCTAAGATGGTGGCCGTCGAGATGGAGAGAAATGGACAGATTTGAAAGATATTTCAGAGGATTTGTGATGCATTAGGTATGTGAGATGATAGGAGAGGAATACTGGCATGGATGATGTCTAGGTTTCTGGTATGTACTGCTGGATATTGGTCCCATTCGTGAAAAGAGAGAGAATAAAAATGGTTCAGGATTAGCTGGGGGAAAATATGAGTTGTGTTTTGACTTATGTAGGCAGTTAGATTAATTGATCTGGAACTCAAAAAGTATGATGGAAGGTATTGAAATGGAAAGTTGGTATCATTTTTGATTTTCCAGCATTTAAATCCATTTGTTATAAGCAGAGATAGATAGGAATAGGGTCATAAAGGGCCTTGTAAGCCATGATAATATAAAATTTGCAGTCAAGAATTGCTCTGGGACTTCCCTGGTGGTCCAGTGGGTAAGGACACCGCCTTGCAGTGCAAGGGGTGCCTGTTCGAGCCCTGGCCTGGGAAGATCCCACGTGCCACGGAGCGGCTGGACCGATGTGTCTAATTACCAAGCCGGAGCTCTGGAGCGCGTGCGCCCAGAGCCGGTGCTCTGCGACAACAGAGGCCACCGCGATGGGAGGCCCACACGGGCCAAAGAACAAAGATGAATGAAACTAGACAAATGAAAGACCGATAGGAGTGGCCCGCCCACCCCCTCCCTCCCCACCCCCGCCAAAATAAATAAATGAATAAATGTTTAAAACAAAAATCAGTTAAAAAAAAAAAAAGAATTGCTCTGTTGAAGGATGAATGATTAATGGATAAGAAGTTAAGAGAAGATATGCAATAAAACCAGTTTGGAAGCTAGTACAATAATCTAAATGAGAGAATTTAGATTCTTTCAATCTTGGGAAAGATTGAAGGCAGAAGAGAAGGGGATGAGGAGGATGAGATGGTTGGATGGCATCACTGACTCAACAAACATGAATTTGAGCAAACTCCAAGAAATAATAAAGAATAGGGAAGCCTGGAGTGCTATAGTCCATGGGTTAGCAAAGAGTTGGACACGACTGAGCAACTGAACAACAACAAAATGAGAGAATGATGGTGACTTAGCCTAAGATGGTGGCCGTCGAGATGGAGAGAAATGGACAGATTTGAAAGATATTTCAGAGGATTTGTGATGCATTAGGTATGTGAGATGATAGGAGAGGAATACTGGCATGGATGATGTCTAGGTTTCTGGTATGTACTGCTGGATATTGGTCCCATTCGTGAAAAGAGAGAGAATAAAAATGGTTCAGGATTAGCTGGGGGAAAATATGAGTTGTGTTTTGACTTATGTAGGCAGTTAGATTAATTGATCTGGAACTCAGAAGTTAAGTATGATGGAAAGTTGGTATCATTTTTGATTTTCCAGCATTTAAATCCATTTCTTTGGAGAAGTTCCTGCCTTAGCAGTCTGAAAAGTCGAGAAGTGAAACATGGGCCTTGGCTTCGCCAATCAAATATACTCATCCAAAACTTTGGATTGGGAGTAAGTGACACAAAAAATTATACCTTAGGAAGAATCCCCTGTGGAAGTGGTGGCAGTTGAAATAAGATGAAGTTTATAGGGCGGTTGTGGTTCTAAACCATCTTGTGCTGGTAGTAATGTGTGAGCTGCAGCCCTTGGTGCTTGATTGAGAGGGTGGCTTCTTGATCACTAGTTCTGAAATGTGAGTTTGGGCATTGTTCCTTGCTATGCTGCTTCCTTGCTGGAACTTGGTTCTCTAGCTGTTGTGGGGATTTTGTGCTACATAGCATCCTTTTAAACAAGTTAGATTTTTACTTAAATCAGCCAGAATAAACCTCTGTTTTTTTTTTTTGTTTTTTTTTTTTGCAACTAAGTACTTGAATTGATATTAGCAGTCTGTGCTAAAGATACACATTTTTGAGTCATATAGTGGCATATAGTATAGTGGCAAGCTATAGACCAGCTTCTCTGGTGGTTCATAGTGCAGGAGATGTGGATTTGATCCCTGGCTCTGGAAGATCTCTTGAAAAAGGAAATGGCAACCCACTCCAATATTCTTGACTGGGAAATCCCATGGACAGAGGAACATAGTGGGCTACAGTACTTGGGTCACAGAAGAGTTGGACACGACTTAGTGACTAAACAACAACAACAAACTATAGATAGATTACTTAAACATAAGAGAACAGAATGAAAGAAAAGAGCTAGGATTGAGCCTTAGGAATTTGTGACATTTAATGACTGAGTAAAAGAGGATGAATCTGAAAGATAAGTTATTAATAAAAGAAGAAAAAGCAAATAAATACTGTATCTTAGAAGCCAAGATGTAGAATTATTCTCACTTTACATTTGAGGAAACTGAAGCTTGGGTTAGAAACTTGCCCAAAGATTTGACTTCACAAATGACAGAACTAGAAGCTGAATCCATATCTGTCTAACTACAAAGACTACTTACAGAGTTGATTGGATGTACACAAGGAATGGGCTTCCCAGGTGGCACAAGTGATAAAGAATCCTTCTGCCAATGCAGGGGATGTAAGAGATGCAGATTCGATCCCTGGGTTGGGAAGATCCCCTGAAGGAGGGCTTGGCAACCCACTCTAGGATTTTTGCCTGGAGAATCCCATGGACAGAGGAGCCTGGCAGGGTATAGTCCGGGGTTGCAAAGAGTCAAACATGACTGAAGTGACTTAGCATGCACGCATACATGGTATGTATCAAAGAAAAAATTCAACAAGAACAATTATTTGTAAGTTGGAGTAATGAGTCATGTAAGATACCAGTTTTTCATGTATTGATTTTGGGGAGAATTACCGTGCCACTGAGACACAGGTATGTTAGAGGAAGAGATGATTTTGAATTTGGATCAAACTGAATCCAGATTGATGGAAAAGTATGTAAATATAAGTATTTGGATAACTCTCAGATAATAGGATACAGCTGGAAATATAAATTTGGGATAATATAGATTTTGAATGGGTAATTCAAAGGACATATAGAAGGCAGTAGAGTTAAAGAGAAAGCTTAGGTAAGAGTTGGGTAGTGACAGTGAGAGGGAAAGAAGTAGAAGCCAAAGTCAGAGGGGCACCTAAGAGAAGTGGGAAAGTAATTCTTTTAAGAAAGCAGTGTCTTGGAAATCAGGGTTAGGACTGCAGAGAATTTTAATGGGACTAGGTACGGAAAAGAGGAAAAAAGGAGGGAACGATAAGACTGAGAATATACCATTATATTTGGACTAAAAGCATTTTGGACAGAAAGCGTTAACGTGCGTTTTACTTGAGACTAAATAAATGCCATTCTCAAAATGTTTGCTAAATGAAAATGTATTTGAATTCTTACTTGCTTTTCAAAGAGTTTTGAATGCTGAATGCGAAACTGAATTTTGACGACTGATTCGAGTGGCTTTTGGTGTCACGTTAATATCAATTTTATTGCTGTTCTCCAGAATACATTTTAAACTGTTATTTTACAAGCGGAATGGCTAGTCTGAGAGAAACCAACAGCTCCTCTGTCCTGGGTCTAGGGCTTTAGATCCCAGCCAGGGCGGCAGGATGCTGGATCCTGGCTCGCCGGGGAGGGAGGCGTGAGCGCCGGCGCGCCGGTCTCGCGGGGAGCGGGAGCTGCTTTTCCGCGCGATCGGAAGCTCCCGCCTCGGGCTTCGTGGGTGGGCGGGGCCAAGCGTGGCAGGGGCGGGGCTCGGCCAGGTGTGCGTGAGGATCTGCGGTCTCGGCCTCGGCGCTCGGCGCTCGCCCCTCGAGTAGAGGCTGGCTTCCCGGAAGGAAGGGTGGCGTTCCGGTCCCAGAGGGGCCCCTGAGGTGGGCGGGAAAGAAGCGTGTGTGGCAGTTATTCCGAGAGCAGGCGGTCGTGAAGAGTCTGGGGTGCTGGCAGGCCCTTGTTCCGGGAGTACGACTAGAGGTCGCGTTCTGGCGGCTTCCCGGCGCGTGGCCTCCGTCTCGGCTGCACTTCCGCCCGAGGCTTCGGGGGTCGCCGCGAGACTGGGGGTCGGGGCGGTCTCGGTAAGGAGAAGCCAGTGGGCTGTGAAGGGAGTAGGCTGTGAAGCTCGCGGCTCAGAGCACGCGGGAAAAGTAGCTCCTGGACTCTGTGGGTGACCGCGGTCCGAACCCTCCTCAGGCATACTTTTTAAAGTGACTTGTTAGTCCAGTGAATACCACACTTTTGGATTCTTGGTGGTAAACCCTCAAGTGTCACATTGAAGAAGTAGAAGCCAAAGTCAGAGGGGCACCTAAGAGAAGTGGGAAAGTAATTCTTTTAAGAAAGCAGTGTCTTGGAAATCAGGGTTAGGACTGCAGAGAATTTTAATGGGACTAGGTACGGAAAAGAGGAAAAAAGGAGGGAACGATAAGACTGAGAATATACCATTATATTTGGACTAAAAGCATTTTGGACAGAAAGCGTTAACGTGCGTTTTACTTGAGACTAAATAAATGCCATTCTCAAAATGTTTGCTAAATGAAAATGTATTTGAATTCTTACTTGCTTTTCAAAGAGTTTTGAATGCTGAATGCGAAACTGAATTTTGACGACTGATTCGAGTGGCTTTTGGTGTCACGTTAATATCAATTTTATTGCTGTTCTCCAGAATACATTTTAAACTGTTATTTTACAAGCGGAATGGCTAGTCTGAGAGAAACCAACAGCTCCCCTGTCCTGGGTCTAGGGCTTTAGATCCCAGCCAGGGCGGCAGGATGCTGGATCCTGGCTCGCCGGGGAGGGAGGCGTGAGCGCCGGCGCGCCGGTCTCGCGGGGAGCGGGAGCTGCTTTTCCGCGCGATCGGAAGCTCCCGCCTCGGGCTTCGTGGGTGGGCGGGGCCAAGCGTGGCAGGGGCGGGGCTCGGCCAGGTGTGCGTGAGGATCTGCGGTCTCGGCCTCGGCGCTCGGCGCTCGCCCCTCGAGTAGAGGCTGGCTTCCCGGAAGGAAGGGTGGCGTTCCGGTCCCAGAGGGGCCCCTGAGGTGGGCGGGAAAGAAGCGTGTGTGGCAGTTATTCCGAGAGCAGGCGGTCGTGAAGAGTCTGGGGTGCTGGCAGGCCCTTGTTCCGGGAGTACGACTAGAGGTCGCGTTCTGGCGGCTTCCCGGCGCGTGGCCTCCGTCTCGGCTGCACTTCCGCCCGAGGCTTCGGGGGTCGCCGCGAGACTGGGGGGTCGGGGGCGGTCTCGGGTAAGGAGAAGCCAGTGGGCTGTGAAGGGAGTAGGCTGTGAAGCTCGCGGCTCAGAGCACGCGGGAAAAGTAGCTCCTGGACTCTGTGGGTGACCGCGGTCCGAACCCCTCCTCAGGCATACTTTTTTAAAGTGACTTGTTAGTCCAGTGAATACCACACTTTTGGATTCTTGGTGGTAAACCCTCAAGTGTCACATTGCACGGTTCCTGAAGGTTTTACCTAGTTGTTTGTGAAGGACTTTCTTTAAGAATGTGGCTACACGTAGTCCTAGCTATGCGTAGTAAGTAGTACACACGCCAAGAAAGGATATATTCAAAAATACATTTATTGTTATTCAATACTGTTTATTGTAACGGGCATATCCTTTTGAGAATATGAGTGTCTGTGGGCTCCAGAGAACTTATGGCACTACTGTGTATGAACAGTAGAGAAGTTTCAGCAATGCATCGACGTTCAGTTTATTATTGTAATTGTATATATTTTAATCCATATAATAATCTATTTTTTGTTTTAATGTATATTCATTTATTAAATGCCTACCCAGTACCGGAATGAAAGTGTCTCTCCCCTGCTCAGGTCTTGCTCCATCCACATTTTTCTCTTAATAATGCTGTGTCACAAGGTTGTTTTTAGAAAATCCTTATTATTATTACTATATATTTTTTTCTTTTAGCTAAGTATCCAAGATGAATGACAGCCTATTTGTCAGTTTGGACAGACTTTTGCTAGAATTTGGTAGGTATAAAATGAAAATTAAAAATAGGCAACAATTTGTATTATCATTTGACATTTTAGCAATGAAATGAAGTTACAAAAGAGTTATTTATTTTAGTTTTCCAGTATGAACAAGATATATGTGCTAAAGAAGATATAACTCAGCGAATTAATAGTAAGTAGTTTTGCATGACAAAGATGTTTTAATTTTTAATTTGTTATGGAGTATAAGATATGCAGTTGCTTTGTTTAGGGTAGTTTATAGTTGGCATTAGAGCCCCCCTTCTATTTAGTGACTAATAATAAGCTATTTACCCTAGCTAGTTTTTCAATAATACATTTCTGTTTTCAGCCTTTAATTATTTTATGTTTAGGAATTTTGGTTTAAGTAGAAATCACTCAATTATATACAATAGAGGATATTTTTTTCTCAACACAGATTATTTCAAACATTTGAGTGAAAAATTTTAAATATTTTTAGAAATCATCAAGAGTCAGTGGCCAGAATTAATGGATGTCACATTTTCAGGAATACTAATTATGAAAGTTAATAATCATGAATAGAATGACAGTGCCAATTACATAAATATAGTGGTTTGAGATCCTACATAAAAACTATCAAGCTATAATAATTAATTTCTTAATAGTTCATAAAGGCATAATGAAATTTGGTTATCTTTTCTGCAACAAAAAGGAGTATAGGATATAAAGAATTTGCTTTAATCTTTTTAAGAAATTATATTTTATTTTTATCTTGCACTTACTCACTAGTGACAATTAAGTGTAAATAATGACATGGAATTGATTAATAGAAATTGCACATTTGTCAAAAACAAAACGCTTACATTAGTATCATGGAAATAAATGTTTATATGAACTCAAGTACATAAGATACCATTCATTGATCTTAGACATTAACCGTCATACATTAAAGGTGGGACGGGGACATTTATTTCTCTTGAGTCTCAAACACAAATTCCTAGCCTCTGGGTCTGGGAATAAGCCTGATTGGTCCTATGCTTTTTAGTATAACGCCCTTCCCATCTCAAGGGTCACTTCTGCTCCATTATCTGGATCTTCTCTTTTTAGGTCAGTTGCAATACCTTTTTTCCTACTATATTTGTTTATTTTGAATTTATGATTTCTCCTCAAGAAAACAAATATTTCTATTTTCTAGAATGCTTTGAAGATATTAAAGAAAACAAAACTACTATCTGTAAGATACATGAAACTATAAATATGACGGATGAGGAAATTGGTCATTACTATAAACATAGTAAGGAGATCAATGACAGCTGTAGTAAGTAAGTATTTTAAAGAAACTTTTAATAATTGTCATTAGATTGTTTTATTCAGGGTTATTGAGTTTATAGTTGAAAACACTGTTGCTTTAAAGTAGTATTTTATGTTTAGGAATTTTGGTTTAAGTAGAAATCACTCAATTATATACAATAGAGGATATTTTTTTCTCAACACAGATTATTTCAAACATTTGAGTGAAAAATTTTAAATATTTTTAGAAATCATCAAGAGTCAGTGGCCAGAATTAATGGATGTCACATTTTCAGGAATACTAATTATGAAAGTTAATAATCATGAATAGAATGACAGTGCCAATTACATAAATATAGTGGTTTGAGATCCTACATAAAAACTATCAAGCTATAATAATTAATTTCTTAATAGTTCATAAAGGCATAATGAAATTTGGTTATCTTTTCTGCAACAAAAAGGAGTATAGGATATAAAGAATTTGCTTTAATCTTTTTAAGAAATTATATTTTATTTTTATCTTGCACTTACTCACTAGTGACAATTAAGTGTAAATAATGACATGGAATTGATTAATAGAAATTGCACATTTGTCAAAAACAAAACGCTTACATTAGTATCATGGAAATAAATGTTTATATGAACTCAAGTACATAAGATACCATTCATTGATCTTAGACATTAACCGTCATACATTAAAGGTGGGACGGGGACATTTATTTCTCTTGAGTCTCAAACACAAATTCCTAGCCTCTGGGTCTGGGAATAAGCCTGATTGGTCCTATGCTTTTTAGTATAACGCCCTTCCCATCTCAAGGGTCACTTCTGCTCCATTATCTGGATCTTCTCTTTTTAGGTCAGTTGCAATACCTTTTTTCCTACTATATTTGTTTATTTTGAATTTATGATTTCTCCTCAAGAAAACAAATATTTCTATTTTCTAGAATGCTTTGAAGATATTAAAGAAAACAAAACTACTATCTGTAAGATACATGAAACTATAAATATGACGGATGAGGAAATTGGTCATTACTATAAACATAGTAAGGAGATCAATGACAGCTGTAGTAAGTAAGTATTTTAAAGAAACTTTTAATAATTGTCATTAGATTGTTTTATTCAGGGTTATTGAGTTTATAGTTGAAAACACTGTTGCTTTAAAGTAGTATTTTATATATTAGGAAAATGATGAATCAAGCCTTAAATTTCCTTGTTAAAAGACACTATAGGACTTCCCTGGTGGTCCAGTGGGTGGAGAGTCCACCTTGCAGTTCATGGGGAACTGGTTCGATCCCTGGCCCAGTAAGATCCCGGATGCCTTGGAGTGGCTGGACCAGGTGTGTCCAGTTATGAGCCGGCACTCTGGAGTGCACGTGCCCAGAGCCAGTGCTCTGCAATGAGAGAGGCCACAGGGATGGGAGGCCCACACAAGCCAAGGAACAAAGATGGATGAAAATAAATAAATAGAAAACCAATAAAAGAGGCCAAAATTAAAAAAAAGAAAGGTACTATAAAAGGCATACCAAGTTTCAAAAGAAAGATAGAAGTAAGTGCTATAAGATCTCTTCAATTCAAATCCAGTTAGTCTGAAGACAGTATTTTGAATAATCTAGGCTCAGTATAGAAACTTTCTATTAGATAGATTTGAAATAATTTTCATCTTTGAATTCTCAAGATCTTATTTTTTATCTAAGGGAGCTAGCCTAATGTCAGTAACTTTCAAAACTATTTAGTATGTTAATAATTCTTTCAATATAGCCTCAGATCCAGATTCTAATAGTTATTTCTATTAATATATAAGACACACATTTTGAAACAAAGGCTTTTTTCTTTTTTAAGGGGTTATTTATTTTTACAAAGACTTGTTAATGGAACTTAATTGTATGGTCTGATGCTTACAAAAATAAAATGGGTTAGTTTTCTGTGTTTAATTTTTTGTAGACTGTCTTTGTATTAAGTACTAAAGAATCTTTTTTTTTTTTTTTTTTAAAGATTTATTTATTTAGGTAGGGGTGGGGTGGGGAGGGAGGGGGGCAGGCGGGCCACTTCTATTGGTCTTTCATTTGTCCATTTCCATCCATCTTTGTTCTTTGGCCCGTGTGGGCCTCCCATTGCAGTGGCCTCTGTTGTCGCAGAGCACCGGCTCTGGGCGCATGCGCTCCAGAACTCCAGCTCGGTAATTGGACACATCGGTCCAGCTGCTCCATGACACGTGGGACCTTCCCAGGCCAGGTATCGAACCGGCGCGCCCCTTGCACTGCAAGGCGGTGTCCTTACCCACTGGACCACCAGGGAAGCCCAGTACTAAAGAATTTTAGTGTTTTTAAAAATGTTTTGTTGTTTGAATTTTTTATTTTGATTTCCATTATTGGCCCCTGTGAGCTTCCTACCACAGCAGCCTTTCCCGCTGTAGAGTGCTGGTTTCAGGCGCACCGCTCCAGAGCACAGGCTTGTAATTCAATACACCAGTCTAGCTGCTCCCTGGGCATGTGGGATCTTCCCTGGCAAGGGATCGAACTGTGCCCCTTGCACTGCAAGGCAGACTCTTTACCCACTGGACCACCAGCAAAGCCCTCTTTCAGACCTTTTAAAATATACATTCAACACCACTACTGTGGTGTATATATGCTTATATATACATTTACCTATATATCTGTCTTTCCGTTTTTTGAAAATGCAGTCATACCATACTTATTATTCAACTTGTTTTAAAAATTTAACAATATGTAATGTAAATAGTTTTATACATATGACAATTGTCACACATTTCATTCTTTTTCCCCCCACAGGTTCATAGAATTTCATAATATTGATGCATCCTAAGTTACTTAATCATTCTCCTATTTATAGACATTTGGTTATTTCCAGTTATTTCCTATTTCTAGAACTGCTACTTTAGAATGAACTGGAAGTGAAATTGCTAGATCAGAGAATGTGCATGTTTAAATATTTAATAAATAATGCCAAACTGCTCTCCAAAAGATTGTACTAACTTATACTTTGACCAACAATACATGAGTGTTTCTATTCCTCACAACCTTGCTAACACTGGAATTATCAGTGTTTACATTTTTTGGCAGTCTCATTAGCAAAAAAGCTGTGTACTGTTCAGTTTTTTCTATGAGATGCATTGCAGTAGTTTGACCTGTGGTTTGTCAACTAGCTGCAATGAATGCTGGAAAAGTACTGGTAGTTTCTCCTTAGAACTTACTGTGTTCAGGATGTACTTTATTCTCTGCTGGATTGAGTGGACAGTTAGTAGGATCTGTTGATTATAATGCACAAATATTTCTAGTTCATGATTTTGGCATGCTGGTTAAGAGGTTTAAATGTGAAATATGAATTCATCAAAGTATTAGAAGAAAATATAGGTGACTACAATCTGACAGAAGATCTAAGTATGTCATTAACAGTAGAAATCACGTAGGAAACTGGTTAAAATGATACATATAAGTTAAGAAAAACACCTCAAATTGATACAAAAAGCAAAAGGATAAGGTAGAAAAATATCAAAGAAGGGTTAATTTTAAAAATATGAAGTGCTTGTGGGAGTTAGTAATAGCCAAAGTCCCATTAGAAAAAATAGGCAAAGAAGGTGGATGCCAAAATGAGAAAATGTCGTCTAATGATCATGAGAACAAATGCTCAATCTTACTAATAATCAAAGACATCCAAATCAAAGCAGTAATATTTCATATTGTTATATATTATTTTGCCTTTAAGTTTTGCAGAAATTTAAAGAAGATTAATGCTCACTATTGGCCCGGAAATAAGAAAATTGCCTTGCTCGTACAGTATAGGAATGTATGCTGGTATATACGTTTTGGATGACACATCAGTATACTTTCAAGGCTTTGAAAAGAAGTATGACTTTTGGATTAAATAGTGCCATTTCTGATAATTTTTCATAAGGAAATAATTAGGCATTTTCTCAAAGATATAATATATAACAAGGTATTTATTTCAACTTTTTTGTGGTAGGAAAACATTGGAAACAACTCAGTGTTCAATATTAGGTGATTGTTTAAATGAATTTTGGATATCCATATGAATGAATGGGCTTCCCAGATAGCTCAGCTGGTAAAGAATCTGGGTATAGTGCCTCAGACCTCGGTTGCATTTCCTGGGTTAGGAAGTTCCTCTGGAGGAGAGCATGGCAACCCACTCCAGTATTCTTGCCTGGAGAATCCCCATGGACATAGGAGCCTGGTGGGCTGTAGTCCATATAGTTGCAAAGAGACGGACACGACTGAGTAACTTAGCACACACGTATGAATGAACACATGTGTATGATATAAGTGAATATTTATTGACATGAAAAGTGTTAACAGTATATTACAAACTGAACCAAATATTAGAACAATATTCATAGATTGAACTCAATTTAGTAATTGTGTATTTATTTATAATGCACAAATATTTCTAGTTCATGATTTTGGCATGCTGGTTAAGAGGTTTAAATGTGAAATATGAATTCATCAAAGTATTAGAAGAAAATATAGGTGACTACAATCTGACAGAAGATCTAAGTATGTCATTAACAGTAGAAATCACGTAGGAAACTGGTTAAAATGATACATATAAGTTAAGAAAAACACCTCAAATTGATACAAAAAGCAAAAGGATAAGGTAGAAAAATATCAAAGAAGGGTTAATTTTAAAAATATGAAGTGCTTGTGGGAGTTAGTAATAGCCAAAGTCCCATTAGAAAAAATAGGCAAAGAAGGTGGATGCCAAAATGAGAAAATGTACGTCTAATGATCATGAGAACAAATGCTCAATCTTACTAATAATCAAAGACATCCAAATCAAAGCAGTAATATTTCATATTGTTATATATTATTTTGCCTTTAAGTTTTGCAGAAATTTAAAGAAGATTAATGCTCACTATTGGCCCGGAAATAAGAAAATTGCCTTGCTCGTACAGTATAGGAATGTATGCTGGTATATACGTTTTGGATGACACATCAGTATACTTTCAAGGCTTTGAAAAGAAGTATGACTTTTGGATTAAATAGTGCCATTTCTGATAATTTTTCATAAGGAAATAATTAGGCATTTTCTCAAAGATATAATATATAACAAGGTATTTATTTCAACTTTTTTGTGGTAGGAAAACATTGGAAACAACTCAGTGTTCAATATTAGGTGATTGTTTAAATGAATTTTGGATATCCATATGAATGAATGGGCTTCCCAGATAGCTCAGCTGGTAAAGAATCTGGGTATAGTGCCTCAGACCTCGGTTGCATTTCCTGGGTTAGGAAGTTCCTCTGGAGGAGAGCATGGCAACCCACTCCAGTATTCTTGCCTGGAGAATCCCCATGGACATAGGAGCCTGGTGGGCTGTAGTCCATATAGTTGCAAAGAGACGGACACGACTGAGTAACTTAGCACACACGTATGAATGAACACATGTGTATGATATAAGTGAATATTTATTGACATGAAAAGTGTTAACAGTATATTACAAACTGAACCAAATATTAGAACAATATTCATAGATTGAACTCAATTTAGTAATTGTGTATTTATTTATAATTAGACAAAGTCTAGACATATGTGCATCAAAATGCTTATAATGAGTATCTTTTCAGTGAACGTATATTTCTTATAGAATTTTAAAATTATTTAGAATCTATGTATATGTAATCTTTGGACTTTATAATTCCATTTTGGAGAATATTGTTTAAGGAAATGATTGGAAACTCAGGCAAATATTTAAGTACAAGTTCTTAAGATAAACTTAGACTAAAATGGCTAACAACATTAGAATGAGTAATATGTTGATTTATTAAAACCTTTACAGTGAATTCTTAGTGATGAACAAAGTATATATAGTTTAAAAGTAAGTGATAGGGGCTTCCCTGGTGGTCCAGTGGGTAAGGACACCGCCTTGCAATGCAAGGGGCGCTGGTTCGATCACTGGCCTGGGAAGATCCCATGCACCATGGAGTGACTGGACCGATATGTCCAATTACTGAGTCCAGGCTCTAGAGCTCTTGCGCCCAGAGCGGGTGCTCTATGACAACAGAGGCCACCATGATGGGAGGCCCACACGGGCCAAAGAACAAAGATGGATGAAAATGGACAAATGAAAAACCAATAGAAGTGGCCCGCCTGCTCCCCTCCCTCCCCACCCCACCCCCACCAAAATAAGTAAATAAATAAATCTTAAAAAAAAAAAAGTAAGTGATAAATGTGAATATGTTGTATATGTGAATATGATCTCAAATATGTTAAACTATGTCATTATAGTAAAATCTGGAAGTAAATTATTGAAAAATTCAATGTTGAGAATATGGATGATAATTATTTTCTTATGCATACATTTCTGTACTTTCAAGGTAGGTGTGAGTACTTTCAAATCTGAAAAACAAAAAAGATTAGAAAAATAATAAAAAAAAAAGAAAAAAAGATTAGAAAAAAGAGCTTTGAAAAAATAATTTCAAAGGAAATATTTGAACAATATTTAGAATATAAGTTGCAGTGGCTTATGCTCAATTTTAGATTTTTAGCATTGACAACATCTTTCCAGTCATGTCATAAAATAAATGGAAAGTTGAATACTCATTTAATTCTTACGGTCTGATTTTGTAATTCATTTTGGTATAGTTTTTTTCAAGTCCAGGAGGTATAAACCCTGAGTCTCTAAATTTCAAAGGAGAAAAAACTACCTTTTATCCTTTATGCTAGTCCTGCTTATTTAACTTATGCAGAGTATATCATGTGAAATGCTTGGCTGGATGAATCACAAGCTGGACTCAAGATTGCCAGGAGAAATATCAGCAACCTCAGATACGCAGATGATAGCACTCTAATGGCAGAAAGTGAAGAACTAAAGAGCCTCTTAATGAGGTTGAAAGAGGAGAGTGAAGAAGGTGGCTTAAAGCTCACCATTCAAAAAACTAAGATCATGGCATCCAGTTCCATCACTTCATCGCAAAAAGATGAGGAAAAAGTGGAAGCAGTGACAGATTTTCCTTTCTTGGGTTCTGAAGTCACTGTGGATGGTAACAGGTGCAGCCATGCAATTAGAAGACACTTGCTCCTTGGAAGGAAAGCTCTGACAAACATAAACAGTCTATTAAACAGTGTATTAAAAGTATATTAAGGGCTTCCCCTGGTGGTCCAGTGGATAAGGACACTGCCTTGCAGTGCAAGGGTTGCCGGTTGGATCCCTGGTCTGGGAAGATCCCACGTGCCGCGGAGCGGCTGAACTGATGTGTCCAATCACCGAGCCGGAGCTCTGGAGCACATGCGCCCAGGGCTGGCGCTCTGCGACAACAGACACCACCGCGATGGGAGGCCCGCAGGAGCCAAAGAACAAAGACGGATGAAAATAGAGAAATGAAAGACCAAAAGAAGTGGCCCGCCCACTCCCCTCCCTCCCCAACCCGACCCCCGCCCAAAATAAATAAATAAATAAATCTTTAAAAAAAAAAGTATATTAAAAAGCAGAAACATCACTTTGCTGACAAAGGTCTGTATAGTCAAAAGTATGGTTTTTCCAGTAGTCATGTATGGGTATGAGAGTTGGTCCATAAAGGAGGCTGAGTGCTGAAGAACTGATGCTTTTGAACTGTGGTACTGGAAAAGATTGTTGGATTGCAAGATCAAATTGGTCAATCCTAAAGGAAATTGAACCTGAATATTAATTGGAAGGACTGATGTTGAAGGTGAAACTCCGATGCTTTGGCCACCTGCTGCAAAGAGCCGACTCATTGGAAAAGACCCTGATGTTGGGAAAGATAGAAGGCAGAAAGGAGAAGGGGGCAGAATAGGATGAGGTGGTTAGATGGCATCAGTGACTCAATGGACTTAAATTTCCATTTATGGAAATTCTGGGAGATAGTGAAGGAAAGGGAGCCTGGCATGCTGCAGTTCATGGGATTGCAAAGAGTTGGTTACGACTTAGTAACTGAACAATAACAGCTCTTTAAATCTTTACTCCAGAAGAATTTCTTAGCTAAGATTTTGTAAGTATGATGAGAAAGAAAGCCTGATGCCAGAGTGTTGCAGAGTATATTCCAAAGATGACGTAGCAATACACAGTCCAGCCATGTCATATTTGTTCCATCCCTAATCATGGTTTCTAAACAAACTATGCAAAAATTAGTGGGCATGTATATGATTGCATGAATGATCATAGTGGTGATGGTGTGAGATGGGAATGTTTTTCTTGATGTAAGCTTATTTTTTTCCAAGAAAGGAAAGATTTATCTGTCTTTCATTGGTTACATTCATTTTTTTTATTTCTTCAATTTATTATTCCTAGATGCTAATTACAGTATTTTTCCCATAGTTGGAAGCCGACATGTGATGTATTTCATAAACATGAAGACTATATAAAAGCACTGCGCGCTGGCGCTCTGACAACAGACGCCACCGCGATGGGAGGCCCGCAGGAGCCAAAGAAAAAAGACGGATGAAAATAGAGAAATGAAAGACCAAAAGAAGTGGCCCGCCCACTCCCCTCCCTCCCCAACCCGACCCCCGCCCAAAATAAATAAATAAATAAATCTTTAAAAAAAAAAGTATATTAAAAAGCAGAAACATCACTTTGCTGACAAAGGTCTGTATAGTCAAAAGTATGGTTTTTCCAGTAGTCATGTATGGGTATGAGAGTTGGTCCATAAAGGAGGCTGAGTGCTGAAGAACTGATGCTTTTGAACTGTGGTACTGGAAAAGATTGTTGGATTGCAAGATCAAATTGGTCAATCCTAAAGGAAATTGAACCTGAATATTAATTGGAAGGACTGATGTTGAAGGTGAAACTCCGATGCTTTGGCCACCTGCTGCAAAGAGCCGACTCATTGGAAAAGACCCTGATGTTGGGAAAGATAGAAGGCAGAAAGGAGAAGGGGGCAGAATAGGATGAGGTGGTTAGATGGCATCAGTGACTCAATGGACTTAAATTTCCATTTATGGAAATTCTGGGAGATAGTGAAGGAAAGGGAGCCTGGCATGCTGCAGTTCATGGGATTGCAAAGAGTTGGTTACGACTTAGTAACTGAACAATAACAGCTCTTTAAATCTTTACTCCAGAAGAATTTCTTAGCTAAGATTTTGTAAGTATGATGAGAAAGAAAGCCTGATGCCAGAGTGTTGCAGAGTATATTCCAAAGATGACGTAGCAATACACAGTCCAGCCATGTCATATTTGTTCCATCCCTAATCATGGTTTCTAAACAAACTATGCAAAAATTAGTGGGCATGTATATGATTGCATGAATGATCATAGTGGTGATGGTGTGAGATGGGAATGTTTTTCTTGATGTAAGCTTATTTTTTTCCAAGAAAGGAAAGATTTATCTGTCTTTCATTGGTTACATTCATTTTTTTTATTTCTTCAATTTATTATTCCTAGATGCTAATTACAGTATTTTTTCCCATAGTTGGAAGCCGACATGTGATGTATTTCATAAACATGAAGACTATATGCAGGACCAGTTTACTATTTATCAAGAAACTACTGAAAAAGACAAGTACGCTATATATATTAATTTATGTTTATCAATTTTATAAGTTAGTATCAGTAAGATATTACTTATAAAAATATTAATTGAAACATGATAAACCCACTGTTTTGGACTATGGTTGTCATTGTTGGCCTACCCATTTGTTATAAAGCTCTTTTCAACCTTAGATATGTTTAAATATGTCCTTACATCAAAATTATCAGTAGCAATATAAGGCAGTTTGCTTCAATTCATGTTTTTTATGACTGAATTCAAACATCTTGGGGAGTAGTTAGCTGTAAAATTAGCTTATGAGAAAATTGGAATATTGACTTTTGAAGGGTATTTTTATGTCAAATTTGTGTTTTTCAGAGTATTTAATGGAATATTATTTTCTGATGGAGAAATATTAATATTTGTGTGGGTTTACTTTGTTGTGTGTTAAATCACCTAGTTTGGGGGACAAAATATAATTAGTAAATATAATGAAACAAAGTGAGAAACTTTGAACACATTATATAACATAATTGCACTTGATTTAAAAATTGACATGTTTTTATTTTTAACATACTGGACAAGAACAGTATTAATTTAATTTTTGATTTTTATTTATTTATCTTACTACTTCCCCCAAGCTTTATTGAGGTATAATTAATGTATGGCCTGGTGGTTTTACCTACTTTCTTCAAGTTAAACCTGAATTTTGCAATAAGGAGTTCATGATTTGAACCATAGTCATCTCCAGGTCTTGTTTTTGCTGACTGTAGAGTGCATCTTCATCTTCATTGCTGCAAATTTCAAGAGTGTTGCAGAGTATATTCCAAAGATGACGTAGCAATACACAGTCCAGCCATGTCATATTTGTTCCATCCCTAATCATGGTTTCTAAACAAACTATGCAAAAATTAGTGGGCATGTATATGATTGCATGAATGATCATAGTGGTGATGGTGTGAGATGGGAATGTTTTTCTTGATGTAAGCTTATTTTTTTCCAAGAAAGGAAAGATTTATCTGTCTTTCATTGGTTACATTCATTTTTTTTATTTCTTCAATTTATTATTCCTAGATGCTAATTACAGTTTTTTTTCCCATAGTTGGAAGCCGACATGTGATGTATTTCATAAACATGAAGACTATATGCAGGACCAGTTTACTATTTATCAAGAAACTACTGAAAAAGACAAGTACGCTATATATATTAATTTATGTTTATCAATTTTATAAGTTAGTATCAGTAAGATATTACTTATAAAAATATTAATTGAAACATGATAAACCCACTGTTTTGGACTATGGTTGTCATTGTTGGCCTACCCATTTGTTATAAAGCTCTTTTCAACCTTAGATATGTTTAAATATGTCCTTACATCAAAATTATCAGTAGCAATATAAGGCAGTTTGCTTCAATTCATGTTTTTTATGACTGAATTCAAACATCTTGGGGAGTAGTTAGCTGTAAAATTAGCTTATGAGAAAATTGGAATATTGACTTTTGAAGGGTATTTTTATGTCAAATTTGTGTTTTTCAGAGTATTTAATGGAATATTATTTTCTGATGGAGAAATATTAATATTTGTGTGGGTTTACTTTGTTGTGTGTTAAATCACCTAGTTTGGGGGACAAAATATAATTAGTAAATATAATGAAACAAAGTGAGAAACTTTGAACACATTATATAACATAATTGCACTTGATTTAAAAATTGACATGTTTTTATTTTTAACATACTGGACAAGAACAGTATTAATTTAATTTTTGATTTTTATTTATTTATCTTACTACTTCCCCCAAGCTTTATTGAGGTATAATTAATGTATGGCCTGGTGGTTTTACCTACTTTCTTCAAGTTAAACCTGAATTTTGCAATAAGGAGTTCATGATTTGAACCATAGTCATCTCCAGGTCTTGTTTTTGCTGACTGTAGAGTGCATCTTCATCTTCAGCTGCAAATAATACAATCAGTCTGGCTTCAGCATTGACCATTTGGTGATATCCACATGTAGAGTTGTCTCTTGTGTTGTTGGAAGAGGGTGTTTGCTATGACCAATGTACTCTCTTGACAAAACTCTGTTAGCCTTTGTCCTACTTCATTTTGTATTCCAGGGCCAAACTTTGCCTGGTGCTGCAGGTATCTCTTGATTTCCTACTTTTGCATTCCAGTTCTCTATGATGAAAAGGACATCTTTTTTTGGTGTTAGTTCTAGAAGGTGTTGTAGGTCTTCACAGAATTAGTCAACTTCAGTTAATTCAGCATTTGTGGCTGGGGCATAGGCTTGGATTACTGTAATGTTGAATGGTTTGCCTTGGAAATGAACCTAGATCATTCTGTTGTTTTGGAGACTGCACCCTAGTACTGCATATCAAACTCTTTTGTTGACTATGAGGGCTACTTCATATCTTCTAATGAATTCTTGCCCACAGTAGTAGATATAATGGTCATTTGAATTAAATTTGTCCATTCCTGTCCATTTTGGTTCACTCATTCCTAAGATACTGATGTTCATTCTTGCCATCTCCTGTTCGACCACATCCAATTTACCTTGATTCATGGACCTAACGTTCCAGGTTCCCATGCCATATTGGTCTTTAGAGCATTGGAATTTATTTTCACTACCAGACACATCCACAATGAGTGTTGTTTGCTCTTTGACCCAACTACTTGATTCTTTCTGGAACTATTGGTATTTGTCCTCTGCTCTTCTCCAGTAGCATATTGGACACCTTCCAACCTGGGGGTTGGGACTCGTCTTCCAATGTCATATCATTTTTGCCTCTTCATACTACTCATGGGGTTCTCACAGCAAGAATACTGCAGTGGTTTGCCATTTGCTCTTCCAGTGGACCACATTTTATCAGAACTTTTCAATGACTTGTCCATCTTGGGTGGCCCTGCACAGCATGTCTCATAGTTTCATTGAGTTATGCCAGCCTCTTTGCCATGACAAGAATATGATCTGTGAAGGAGTGAGTCATGTAAGTGTACTCACAAATACACCTGTGGGGGATTTTATCTGGGGGAGTGCAGATAATTGGCTCAGATTTCAGCCATTCTACAGGAGCAAGTGGTTACATGGGAATCTTTTCTGTAAGGTCTGTGTGTGTTTTTTTGTTTTGTTTTTAATTTTAGTCTCTTTTATTGGTTTATTTATTTATTTGTTTTCATCCATCTTTATTCCTTGTTCTGTGTGGGCCTCCCATTGCAGTGACCTCTCCTGTTGCACAGCACTGGCTCTGGGTGCATGTACTTCAGAGCGCTGGCTCATAATTGGACACACCAGTCCAACCGCTCCATGGCACATGGGATCTTCCTGGGCCAGGGATTGAACCAGTGCCCTTTGCACTGCTAGACGGATTCTTTACTCACGGGACCACCTGGGAAGCCCATACATGGGAATCTTTCTTGTAGCTTTAATTATTTGAGATCTTCTGCAAGCTTTCAGTAGGTCTTCTATGAGAATCATTCTACCCGTAGATGTAGTTTTGATGTGTTTGTGGGAGGAGGTGAGGTCCCTGTCCCTGTACTTTACCATCTTTTTCTCATCTTAAGAATATGGTTTTGTGATGAACCTGGATTGAACATGTTGAATGTTGTAGATGAGCATTGACAAATTTTTTTGGTAAAGGGCCAGACAATAAATGTTCCAGGGTTTTAAAATGTTAAATGTTAAAGTCTTTGTCACAACTACTCCACTCTGGTATTGTGGTACAAGACCAACTTAAGGGAATATGTAAATGATTGTGTTCTAATAAAACTTTATTTATGGACATTTGCAGCTTAATTTTCATTCATTTTAATCTGTCATGAAATATTATTATTTTGATTTTTAAAAATTATTTTAAAATGGTAAACATTGTTCTTAGTTCATAGGCTGTACAAGAGGTGATGGGTTAGATTTGGGCCACAGATCATAGTAACTGACCCATCTTGTAGATCAAGCAAAGTTCAGATAAGAAGGAAGAGTTAATATCCTTTTGTAAGAATTGACCATCTCACTCAAGACTGGTTCATAAAGAGATGACCATTTACCTCTACCTGAGTTGTACTGGAGGAGTTCCTCCAAACAGTGCTGAAATTTTCCTATAAAATAGTTGGGGACTATACAAGAATGATTGTGAATGAAAGTTCTGTCACATAGAATGTGATAATTTTAGCTTCGAAAACTGAAGGAGATTTAAAAGCATAGTTATAAACGTAGCTGAACTGTGAAAAATAGAGATTTAGAACTGAGTAAGGATAGAGATACAGGAAGTCATCGAAAGAACCAGGTTCTAGTGTCATGTAGGATAGGAAGTGAAAAAAGATCACTAAGGTGGACAAAGTGGATCACTGATAAATTTATGAACGGTAGGTTCAACTTGGTGAATTTAGGTGCATGTACTTCAGAGCGCTGGCTCATAATTGGACACACCAGTCCAACCGCTCCATGGCACATGGGATCTTCCTGGGCCAGGGATTGAACCAGTGCCCTTTGCACTGCTAGACGGATTCTTTACTCACGGGACCACCTGGGAAGCCCATACATGGGAATCTTTCTTGTAGCTTTAATTATTTGAGATCTTCTGCAAGCTTTCAGTAGGTCTTCTATGAGAATCATTCTACCCGTAGATGTAGTTTTGATGTGTTTGTGGGAGGAGGTGAGGTCCCTGTCCCTGTACTTTACCATCTTTTTCTCATCTTAAGAATATGGTTTTGTGATGAACCTGGATTGAACATGTTGAATGTTGTAGATGAGCATTGACAAATTTTTTTGGTAAAGGGCCAGACAATAAATGTTCCAGGGTTTTAAAATGTTAAATGTTAAAGTCTTTGTCACAACTACTCCACTCTGGTATTGTGGTACAAGACCAACTTAAGGGAATATGTAAATGATTGTGTTCTAATAAAACTTTATTTATGGACATTTGCAGCTTAATTTTCATTCATTTTAATCTGTCATGAAATATTATTATTTTGATTTTTAAAATTATTTTAAAATGGTAAACATTGTTCTTAGTTCATAGGCTGTACAAGAGGTGATGGGTTAGATTTGGGCCACAGATCATAGTAACTGACCCATCTTGTAGATCAAGCAAAGTTCAGATAAGAAGGAAGAGTTAATATCCTTTTGTAAGAATTGACCATCTCACTCAAGACTGGTTCATAAAGAGATGACCATTTACCTCTACCTGAGTTGTACTGGAGGAGTTCCTCCAAACAGTGCTGAAATTTTCCTATAAAATAGTTGGGGACTATACAAGAATGATTGTGAATGAAAGTTCTGTCACATAGAATGTGATAATTTTAGCTTCGAAAACTGAAGGAGATTTAAAAGCATAGTTATAAACGTAGCTGAACTGTGAAAAATAGAGATTTAGAACTGAGTAAGGATAGAGATACAGGAAGTCATCGAAAGAACCAGGTTCTAGTGTCATGTAGGATAGGAAGTGAAAAAAGATCACTAAGGTGGACAAAGTGGATCACTGATAAATTTATGAACGGTAGGTTCATTACAATGTTGGGAATAGAATTTTAATTGAAGAGGATTAAGTTGTGAGTAACATGGGTAGTTAAGAAAAAGAGTAGAGAATTGAAAAGTTTATAGAGTTAAGAAAAGATTGAAGGGCAGATAGTATTGGGTGAAGCAAAAATAAATAGATTTTTAGCTTATCTTTTATGCTTAGTTTAGTAGACTTTAATGAGTGATTTTAGAAAGTTTTTAGATACACTTTTGTTATATTGACATCATTTCTTTTAATTTTAACAGAAAAATGTACCATGGTTATACATGTCAGTATAAAGATGTTTTAAAGCAATACCAATTAAAATACTCAGAAACACCGCTCTCACATGAATATTATGAGAAGAAAAGAGAACATGAAGAAATTCAGAACAGAGTCTTGGCATGTACTGAACAACTGAAAATGAATGAAACTACTTTTATGGAATTTTTAGGTATTAATTATTTTGTTACATACTATTTTAATAACATTACCTTTGTAGTGAAAAGAATATAATAAATGAATCTAAAATATGGTTTTGTTTTTCAGTGCCTGCTCCCTTTCCATCACTTACCAGTTGGACACTACATATGTATCCACAGTAGTATTTCTACCTAGAATTTTTTTTTTTAATTAATTTATTTATTTTGGGGCGGGAGTCGGGTTGGGGAGGGAGGGGAGCAGGTGGGCCACTTCTATTGTCTACCTAGAATTTTATATTAAGTATTGTTTCTATATTCTTGCTATTATTGTATTTCCCTGTGAGAATCACATTGAGTTTTTTGTTTGTTTGTTTAATTAAAAAACTTAAGAGATTACTTTAAAGGTCATCTGAGATTAGTTTTCATATATGTGCATGTCATCAGAAGCAAGAAATTATAATGCAAATAAAGTGTAAAATATTTACTTGTCTTTAAGTGGCATATCTTAGCAACAAAGCCAATGAAAAAGTTCACTTGCTCTGTCTTACCAGAGAAAGAGTTCAAGTTAAATCAGTTATTTCTTATTACAGTGGAAAGTGGTAAGGAGGTGAGTCACCAATTCATTGGATATCTACTTTGTGCTAGACAGTACTCTAGAAGATACAGTGCTTTCTTATAAGGAGCTTACAGTTTAGTAGAGGAAACAGACATGTAAACAAGTAATTCTAAGGCAGTGGCATTGTACTAGATGCTTAAGTGATTTTTAATTGATCTAAGTCTCATCGGTTTGTCAAGGAGATCTTCCCTGATGATGAACTTGGAACTTTAATCCTCTTCCAACCTCCACAATCCTTCATATGCTTTCCTATCAGATTATAACTCCACTGTTTGTACTAAGTCTTCCTTATCCCTGTATTCTACCTCGCTTCATTCTGCTTCATCCTCAGTCATCCTTTTAACTCCTTTGCTGGTTGCTTTCTTCATGTTTGGGTTTTAAGCTTATTCTGTACTTCGTTGTTCATTAGCTGCCCATCTGTGTTTTAACTTCTCAGTGGGAAGAGGAAGTGGTTGGTAGTAGATGCAGAAGTCACAGCATGGGTTTAGGGACTTGGATGTAGAAACAGATGAAATGTAAGACTGTATAACAAACATGAAGAGGTGATAGAGCCAGGGAGAGTAGAAGATTAGGAGCTAAATGTCTATATCTAAAATTCTAAATTAATACTTTCGATAACAGTATAGTGTTATAAATAATGTTCATCTGAATTTTATGTTCTAGCATGTAAATCATAAATTTTAGTGAAACAGAAAAAGTCTGACAAAGATTTTTCTCTAGAGTTCTTGTTCATTAGCACTGTTTTATTTATTTTAAAATTCCCCTAATGGATTGTATAGTAGCTTAGGAAACTGTAGTAGCTAATAATGATACAGAATGAAAGTAGCTGAAAAATTCTCTACTTGAAATTGAGTATAAATCTAGTTCAAACAGAAAGTTCAAATGGAAGATATATTTTTCTTTTGAGCTCTGTGGGGTGCACTGATGAACCTTACTTATTAAAGAGCAAGAAAAGGAAAATTGGATTTTTAATGTTGACCTTGGAACAAATAAATTATAGAAACATAGACAGTTAAATTTGGACTTGATTATGTTAATCATGCCAAATGATATGATCAACTTCGGTAAAAAATCAAAAGTGAAATACCACCCTGTGAAAATATTAAATTGAAAAAAAATTTTTAACACTTATTTTGATGAAATGTTTTTAAGCTAAATATATAACATAGATGAACAGTAAATTCTTTGTCAGTTTGTGAAATGTTTGTACTACTTTCCTGATATTTTCAGATACTGTTATTCATATTGCTTATATGATATATATATAAATATAATGTTATATAATACTAATTATTTTGATGTAGTACATATATTATAAATGTGAAAATTACTTGTATAACATAGTTCCTTAACATAAAAGGGTTAATTTGAGATATAAAACACAAGATATTCTTAAACATGCTGACAAATTTTCCAAAAGATCATGTGAATTGAAGAAAGAAGTAGATGACATGGAAATCGAAATTAGTTATTTAAAACAGGTATTAATTCTGTTATTTTTCTAATATGTGTGTTAATGTATATGTGTAATTATATGTGTCAGTCTAAGAAGAGGAAGTGGTTGGTAGTAGATGCAGAAGTCACAGCATGGGTTTAGGGACTTGGATGTAGAAACAGATGAAATGTAAGACTGTATAACAAACATGAAGAGGTGATAGAGCCAGGGAGAGTAGAAGATTAGGAGCTAAATGTCTATATCTAAAATTCTAAATTAATACTTTCGATAACAGTATAGTGTTATAAATAATGTTCATCTGAATTTTATGTTCTAGCATGTAAATCATAAATTTTAGTGAAACAGAAAAAGTCTGACAAAGATTTTTCTCTAGAGTTCTTGTTCATTAGCACTGTTTTATTTATTTTAAAATTCCCCTAATGGATTGTATAGTAGCTTAGGAAACTGTAGTAGCTAATAATGATACAGAATGAAAGTAGCTGAAAAATTCTCTACTTGAAATTGAGTATAAATCTAGTTCAAACAGAAAGTTCAAATGGAAGATATATTTTTCTTTTGAGCTCTGTGGGGTGCACTGATGAACCTTACTTATTAAAGAGCAAGAAAAGGAAAATTGGATTTTTAATGTTGACCTTGGAACAAATAAATTATAGAAACATAGACAGTTAAATTTGGACTTGATTATGTTAATCATGCCAAATGATATGATCAACTTCGGTAAAAAATCAAAAGTGAAATACCACCCTGTGAAAATATTAAATTGAAAAAAAATTTTTAACACTTATTTTGATGAAATGTTTTTAAGCTAAATATATAACATAGATGAACAGTAAATTCTTTGTCAGTTTGTGAAATGTTTGTACTACTTTCCTGATATTTTCAGATACTGTTATTCATATTGCTTATATGATATATATATAAATATAATGTTATATAATACTAATTATTTTGATGTAGTACATATATTATAAATGTGAAAATTACTTGTATAACATAGTTCCTTAACATAAAAGGGTTAATTTGAGATATAAAACACAAGATATTCTTAAACATGCTGACAAATTTTCCAAAAGATCATGTGAATTGAAGAAAGAAGTAGATGACATGGAAATCGAAATTAGTTATTTAAAACAGGTATTAATTCTGTTATTTTTCTAATATGTGTGTTAATGTATATGTGTAATTATATTGTAGGTGACAGTCTAAGAAGTACTATTTCTAAAGAGACTCAATAATTTATTTGCCTCAGATAGCATTTGGAGACAATGTTTTTAAATATTGAGTATATTCAACTTTTGAGTTATGAGTAATAGTTTAACTTTGAGTACTAAGCAAAGAAATTAAAGAAAGAACAAGATGAAGCTTAATAATAGGCATTTAAAGGCATTATCAGAGCTTACAATAGTGCCATAAAAAAAGGGAACAGGTTAATAAATGATTTAAAGAACTTAATCTAGAAAATTTATGACTGTAATCTTTATAAAGCTAAGCCAGAACTAGTTTAGCTTTTAAGATTGATGATGGGGCTTCCCTGGTGGTCCAGTGGGTAAGGACACCACCTTGCAGTGCAAGGGGTGCCGGTTCGATCCCTGGCATGGGAAGATCCCACGTGCCGCGGAGCGGCTGGACCGATGTGTCCAATTACCAAGCTGGAGCTCTGGAGCGCGTGCGCCCAGAGCCGGTGCTCTGCGACAACAGAGTCCACTGCGATGGGAGGCCCACACGGGCCAAAGAACAAAGATGGATGGAAATGGATGAATGAAAGACCAATAGAAGTGGCCCGCCTGCTCCCCTCCCTCTCCACCCCACCCCCACCAAAATATATACATAAATAAATCTTAAAAAAAAAAAGATTGATGATGAATGATATTTTCTTGAATATGTTTTTACTGTAATCTACTGAAATGTGAGTTTCACTGATGGGTATTAGAACCATCAGTCATTTATAAATTTTGAGAAAAAGTTGAATAACTAATTTTCTAAATATTATGAAAATTATGTTAAAGATGGTCTATTTATCATCCATACACATGAGATTCCAAATAACAGTAATATCATTTTAGTAATGAGAAGAAAGTGGGTGCCATTTTATTGAACGTCTCTAGTTCCTTAACATAAAAGGGTTAATTTGAGATATAAAACACAAGATATTCTTAAACATGCTGACAAATTTTCCAAAAGATCATGTGAATTGAAGAAAGAAGTAGATGACATGGAAATCGAAATTAGTTATTTAAAACAGGTATTAATTCTGTTATTTTTCTAATATGTGTGTTAATGTATATGTGTAATTATATTGTAGGTGACAGTCTAAGAAGTACTATTTCTAAAGAGACTCAATAATTTATTTGCCTCAGATAGCATTTGGAGACAATGTTTTTAAATATTGAGTATATTCAACTTTTGAGTTATGAGTAATAGTTTAACTTTGAGTACTAAGCAAAGAAATTAAAGAAAGAACAAGATGAAGCTTAATAATAGGCATTTAAAGGCATTATCAGAGCTTACAATAGTGCCATAAAAAAAGGGAACAGGTTAATAAATGATTTAAAGAACTTAATCTAGAAAATTTATGACTGTAATCTTTATAAAGCTAAGCCAGAACTAGTTTAGCTTTTAAGATTGATGATGGGGCTTCCCTGGTGGTCCAGTGGGTAAGGACACCACCTTGCAGTGCAAGGGGTGCCGGTTCGATCCCTGGCATGGGAAGATCCCACGTGCCGCGGAGCGGCTGGACCGATGTGTCCAATTACCAAGCTGGAGCTCTGGAGCGCGTGCGCCCAGAGCCGGTGCTCTGCGACAACAGAGTCCACTGCGATGGGAGGCCCACACGGGCCAAAGAACAAAGATGGATGGAAATGGATGAATGAAAGACCAATAGAAGTGGCCCGCCTGCTCCCCCCCCTCTCCACCCCACCCCCACAAAATAAATAAATAAATAAGTCTTAAAAAAAAAACGATTGATGATGCCTGATATTTTCTTGAATATGTTTTTACTGTAATCTACTGAAATGTGAGTTTCACTGATGGGTATTAGAACCATCAGTCATTTATAAATTTTGAGAAAAAGTTGAATAACTAATTTTCTAAATATTATGAAAATTATGTTAAAGATGGTCTATTTATCATCCATACACATGAGATTCCAAATAACAGTAATATCATTTTAGTAATGAGAAGAAAGTGGGTGCCATTTTCTTTAAAATGTATGGTGATTATTGAACGTCTCTATGTAGAGAATCAATAATTTACTTTGCTTCAGATTGACCTTTTTAAAAAGAATGAAAGTTCATTGAAATCTAGGTTTCCTAATGGAGTTGTACAGAAAATTAAGAGTATGAGTTATTGTTAATTTTGACTCTGTTTTAGCAATTTTTACTAAAGGATTGTTAATACCACCAAAAATATAGATCTTTTTTTTTTTTTGTTAGATCTTTTGATTATATTGAAAAAATCATACTCATTAGTTAAGATAAGCCAAATGTTTCTTAATACATTGCAGATATTTAGTTCGTTTTCCTTTGTCATTTTTCTTTTTAGCAGACTGCAAAACTTTATGAAATGAAGAATGTACCAGAAACTCTAGAAGAAAAAAATAAAAATGTTGAAAAGAGAAAGGAAGTGAAAGAAAGGTATAGTGGTGATTTACTCACTAAATCATGTCCTACTCTTTGTGATCCCATGAACTGTAGCCTGCCAGGTTCCTTTGTCCCTGGGATTCTCCAGGCAAGAATATTGGAGAGGGCAACCATTGCCTTCTCCAGGGATCTTCCCATGTTTATTTTTACTTAACTAATATTTAGTATTATTTATTCTTCTCTTTAGAATTTTTGAAAAAGATGAACAACATGTACTTACATTGAATAAAACTCCGCAAAACAATCAATTATTTCTTCGGTATGAATCTCAGAAATTAGTCAAACCAATAAAGATGCATTCTTCAGAACCAAGAGTTATAGGTGCAGTATCTGTTTATTATTCAAAAACTTTTTCTTTGAGAACACATAAAAGAAGAAATAGAAAGGAACAATTCTAGTTATCATTTGGTGTAGGCAAGAGCAAACAATACTGGTAAAGTGCCACTTTGATTCTTTCTGAGAGCAAACAAAATGTGCCTTCTATACATAGTAACATTTTTCTCTTTGAGAGAGAAATCACTCATATGATACATTTAAAAAAAAACTTAGTCTGGTGTTTAGCTATCAGAGGAAGATAGATAATTATATATTTTTTCATTTAAGAGGTTATATTGTCAGTATGTATGATTAAAGTGGGTTGCAGACTTGCAGTAATGATATTTGTGACTTAGTCACTGAGACATTTGAATCATGTTTTATTCAATGAATAGATTAACTTCATTGTGTTAACTACACTGGCTGTTTTATTCCCCCAATTATTAACATCACCACTTTTTGTTCTTTTGTTCGCTATTACAGTTTCGTCAGCTACATTTTAAAATTTAATTTAAAAGTTTACATATTTCTTTTCTTTCCAATCATGCCTCTTTTGTTTTTTTATATTTATTTTCATGCATCTTTTATTATTTGGCATGTGTGGTCCTGCCATTGCAGTGGCCTAGCTCATTGCAGTGCAATACTGTGGGCGCCATGCCTCTAGAGCACTGGCTCGTAATTGGACACACTGGTCCAGCTGCTCCACGGCATGTGGGATCTTCCTGGGCCAGGGATTGAACTGGTGTCCCTTGCACTGCAAGGTGGACTGTCTACCCTCTGGACCACCAGGGAAGCCCTACTTATTTCTTTTTGATAAGCTGTTTTTCATTCGACATACATGGTTATTGTAATAGCTATTGTATATTGAAGAATTAAGCTTATGTAATAATTTCATAATTCTTTAAATATTTTTGAAACTTGATTTTTTAAATTAGAAGGTCAGGTGAAATGATGGACATGAGATTTGATTCTATTTATGGAACTGATTTGAAGTTGTACAAATTATAACCTAGGTAAAAAAGAAGAAAGTTCTCTGAAGCAGTCAAATCTTGCCAATATTGACTTCAAACAAAAAGAAAATGATACACATGTAGGTATTTCTTTTTTAATAGTACAAAGTAAATGCTTGCATTAAATAAGACAGTGAATGTACTGCATTTAGGATTTGTGTGTGTGTGTATGTGTGTGTATTATAAATATATTAAACTAGCCATTAGCACGATAATCAGGATGTGAAAAACTTAAACAGTTTTGGAAACCTGAGCATACACTCTAGCCTTCTCCTTTACTTCTAAAAATAAAAGATATTTGAAAATATCAATCCCTGTATCCAGCAGACCAAAAACTGTAAGACATTCCTAAAGGAATTTGATTGAAGAGGGAAACTGTGGCATGACCTTTATAACGTCATACTTTATTGATTTCCATTGGTGTTTTCTTTTCCTATTATCCTTAATACTAAACTTTTACCTCAAGGTTTTTTCATGGCCAGAATCTAACCATTACAACTTGCCATCGTATCTTCTTTCTAGGGAGGAAAGAAGAAAGGAGAAAAAGTCTACTTTCGTCAGCTACATTTTAAAATTTAATTTAAAAGTTTACATATTTCTTTTCTTTCCAATCATGCCTCTTTTGTTTTTATATTTATTTTCATGCATCTTTTATTATTTGGCATGTGTGGTCCTGCCATTGCAGTGGCCTAGCTCATTGCAGTGCAATACTGTGGGCGCCATGCCTCTAGAGCACTGGCTCGTATGGACACACTGGTCCAGCTGCTCCACGGCATGTGGGATCTTCCTGGGCCAGGGATTGAACTGGTGTCCCTTGCACTGCAAGGTGGACTGTCTACCCTCTGGACCACCAGGGAAGCCCTACTTATTTCTTTTTGATAAGCTGTTTTTCATTCGACATACATGGTTATTGTAATAGCTATTGTATATTGAAGAATTAAGCTTATGTAATAATTTCATAATTCTTTAAATATTTTTGAAACTTGATTTTTTAAATTAGAAGGTCAGGTGAAATGATGGACATGAGATTTGATTCTATTTATGGAACTGATTTGAAGTTGTACAAATTATAACCTAGGTAAAAAAGAAGAAAGTTCTCTGAAGCAGTCAAATCTTGCCAATATTGACTTCAAACAAAAAGAAAATGATACACATGTAGGTATTTCTTTTTTAATAGTACAAAGTAAATGCTTGCATTAAATAAGACAGTGAATGTACTGCATTTAGGATTTGTGTGTGTGTGTATGTGTGTGTGTGTTATAAATATATTAAACTAGCCATTAGCACGATAATCAGGATGTGAAAAACTTAAACAGTTTTGGAAACCTGAGCATACACTCTAGCCTTCTCCTTTACTTCTAAAAATAAAAGATATTTGAAAATATCAATCCCTGTATCCAGCAGACCAAAAACTGTAAGACATTCCTAAAGGAATTTGATTGAAGAGGGAAACTGTGGCATGACCTTTATAACGTCATACTTTATTGATTTCCATTGGTGTTTTCTTTTCCTATTATCCTTAATACTAAACTTTTACCTCAAGGTTTTTTCATGGCCAGAATCTAACCATTACAACTTGCCATCGTATCTTCTTTCTAGGGAGGAAAGAAGAAAGGAGAAAAAGTCTACTTTAGTCAGCCTCATTTTTAAGGATCTTTCATGGAATCTCCTTAAACAATTTATGTTTCATAAATCAGAACTTTGTAACATGGGTGCCTGTATCTACACAGAGGTTGAGAAATATGATGGACTTTTTCTTTGTTTGCTTTATAAATCAGAACACAGAGAAAATGTAGATTTTGGAAAGGATAGAAAACTAGCAGTTTCTGCCACTAAGAATGAGTCAAACAGATGAAAAATAAGTAAGGATATAGAAAATCTGAGTAACACAATTAGTGAACTTCGTGCCCATCATACACACAATTCAGTTAAGTTTTGTTTGCACTATTCACCCAAATTGACTGTTTACTAGGAAAAGAAAGGATATCTCCTCCAATTCTTAAAGGTGCTCTCTTCACTAACCACAACATAAAAAGACACAAGTTAAACAAAAAGATAGCCCTCTCCTCAAAAACTACTAGGTTGAGTAAAAAGAAATTCACATACTTTCAAATTACTTTTGGGTTATAGAAGAAATCAAAATAGAATTGAAAAACTATTTAAAAGAACTATATAAGCCAAAACCTGTGAAATATAGCTCAATTGGTCCTCAGAGAGAAGTTTATATTGAAAACAAATGTATTAGAAAATAAGGAAGATTAAAATTAGCTGAACATTAAGTATTAATATGAAATGTTGAACTCAAAAAGTATGAAAAGCTTAAATTATAAAAAAATAATAAATGTAAATAAAGCAGAAATTAATAGAGAAATGCAGAAGTTGATGAAATTTGAAAGTTTGGTTAATTAATACAGCAAAATACTAATAAGTTTCAGCAAGTGTACAGAAAAAAGAGAAGTCCCCTGGCCCCTGAAAGACAGGTAGAAAGAGGGGGGAAAGTGCGTTCTCACTTACACCTATGAAAGCAATCTTTTATTAGTCCATAGAGGATGCTATGTAAAGCTGTACAGCAACAAATTTGAAAATTTCGGTGAGATGGGCAATTTTTTAGGACAATATAAATGATTAGACTGAATAGATATGATATGAATGAATAGATCAATAACTTAGAAGAAATGTAAGTAAAACTGAAATGTAAATAAATGCCTATTTCCCTCTTTTCTCCATTATTTCTCTCCCTTTTCTGTCTACCACACACGCCCTTCATGACACTCCGGACTCAGGTGAGTATACCAAACCTTTAAGAATTAGGTCAGAGTTTCTCAGTAGTGACATTGTTGATGGTTTGAATCAGATGATGAATTCTTTATTGTGGGGTTATCTTGTGACCCATTAGAGTCCAATAACACCTTGTCTGCAAATTATGACAATCATAAATATTTCCAGACTTTATCAAGTGTCTCCTGAGATGCAGAATTGCCCCTAGTTGAGAACTATTGGGTTAAATAATCTTTTTATACAAACAATTCCAGAGTATAAAAAGAATTGGAAAATATCCAACAAATTATTTGTGACTGATCCATTAGTTGGTAAGGACAGGATAAAGAAAGAAAAGAATTATAGTACATTAGTCTCAAGAATGAACGTAAATGTAAAATGCTAAATAAGATATTAGCGAAGTAAATTTTGCAATATAACATTGAAAGAAAAATATGACTAAGCTTGGTTTTCCAAAGAATACAATGATTGTTTAGCATTTAAAAGAACTATATAAGCCAAAACCTGTGAAATATAGCTCAATTGGTCCTCAGAGAGAAGTTTATATTGAAAACAAATGTATTAGAAAATAAGGAAGATTAAAATTAGCTGAACATTAAGTATTAATATGAAATGTTGAACTCAAAAAGTATGAAAAGCTTAAATTATAAAAAAATAATAAATGTAAATAAAGCAGAAATTAATAGAGAAATGCAGAAGTTGATGAAATTTGAAAGTTTGGTTAATTAATACAGCAAAATACTAATAAGTTTCAGCAAGTGTACAGAAAAAAGAGAAGTCCCCTGGCCCCTGAAAGACAGGTAGAAAGAGGGGGGAAAGTGCGTTCTCACTTACACCTATGAAAGCAATCTTTTATTAGTCCATAGAGGATGCTATGTAAAGCTGTACAGCAACAAATTTGAAAATTTCGGTGAGATGGGCAATTTTTTAGGACAATATAAATGATTAGACTGAATAGATATGATATGAATGAATAGATCAATAACTTAGAAGAAATGTAAGTAAAACTGAAATGTAAATAAATGCCTATTTCCCTCTTTTCTCCATTATTTCTCTCCCTTTTCTGTCTACCACACGCCCTTCATGACACTCCGGACTCAGGTGAGTATACCAAACCTTTAAGAATTAGGTCAGAGTTTCTCAGTAGTGACATTGTTGATGGTTTGAATCAGATGATGAATTCTTTATTGTGGGGTTATCTTGTGACCCATTAGAGTCCAATAACACCTTGTCTGCAAATTATGACAATCATAAATATTTCCAGACTTTATCAAGTGTCTCCTGAGATGCAGAATTGCCCCTAGTTGAGAACTATTGGGTTAAATAATCTTTTTATACAAACAATTCCAGAGTATAAAAAGAATTGGAAAATATCCAACAAATTATTTGTGACTGATCCATTAGTTGGTAAGGACAGGATAAAGAAAGAAAAGAATTATAGTACATTAGTCTCAAGAATGAACGTAAATGTAAAATGCTAAATAAGATATTAGCGAAGTAAATTTTGCAATATAACATTGAAAGAAAAATATGACTAAGCTTGGTTTTTCCAAAGAATACAATGATTGTTTAGCATTTAAAAAATATGCCAATATGATTTACTACATTAAAAGTTTAATAAATTATCTTAAATAAAGATTTTAAAAAGAATGTTAGGACTACTCTTACTTGCAGATATTAAAATGTTTATTTTATACTTGTTATTAAGATATAATTTACATATCATAAAATTGACCATTTTAAAGTATATAATTCAGTGACTTTTTTTTAGTGTATTTATAAGATAATGTGACATTATCACTGTGTAACTTCAGAACATTTTCATCATCCCCAAACATTTAAAAAATATTATAAAAATGCAATGAGAAAAACAGCATAGTGCAATAAAAGACAGATTTTCAGTGGAGTGTATCAAAATAAAAAAGTTTTTGTGTGGAAGAAGATACTAACAAAGACAAAATAATTGTCACTTAAGGAGTTGTTATCCAGAATGTATAACATACAAAAAATAAATAATAATTCTTAAATATTAATTTAAAAACTGTAAAAATGGGCAAAAGATAAGTCAGCTTACATAAAAGGAAAGTCTGAGGATCAATAAGCATAATAAAATACCTGACCTCAGGAGAGAAGGGAAATGCAAGTTAAACCAATGAGATACCTAGTTTCACTGTAGGTTTCTCAGATATTAAAACAGTTGATAATATTTAGTGAAGTCAACAATAGCGGGAGTATAATTTGAGACAGCTGCTCAAACTAGTACACAGTAATTATTAGAAATAAAAATGTGCATACTCAGCAGTTTCACTTCTAGGCACCTACTTTAAAAAAATACTTGAAATACTTGTATCAGGAGGAATGTACAAATATGTATATTGTTTCAAACATACATCAGAGCAGTAACAATACATGTCGCAAATTTCTAAATTTCCAGACTTTATCAAGTGTCTCCTGAGATGCAGAATTGCCCCTAGTTGAGAACTATTGGGTTAAATAATCTTTTATACAAACAATTCCAGAGTATAAAAGAATTGGAAAATATCCAACAAATTATTTGTGACTGATCCATTAGTTGGTAAGGACAGGATAAAGAAAGAAAAGAATTATAGTACATTAGTCTCAAGAATGAACGTAAATGTAAAATGCTAAATAAGATATTAGCGAAGTAAATTTTGCAATATAACATTGAAAGAAAAATATGACTAAGCTTGGTTTTTCCAAAGAATACAATGATTGTTTAGCATTTAAAAAATATGCCAATATGATTTACTACATTAAAAGTTTAATAAATTATCTTAAATAAAGATTTTAAAAAGAATGTTAGGACTACTCTTACTTGCAGATATTAAAATGTTTATTTTATACTTGTTATTAAGATATAATTTACATATCATAAAATTGACCATTTTAAAGTATATAATTCAGTGACTTTTTTTTAGTGTATTTATAAGATAATGTGACATTATCACTGTGTAACTTCAGAACATTTTCATCATCCCCAAACATTTAAAAAATATTATAAAAATGCAATGAGAAAAACAGCATAGTGCAATAAAAGACAGATTTTCAGTGGAGTGTATCAAAATAAAAAAGTTTTTGTGTGGAAGAAGATACTAACAAAGACAAAATAATTGTCACTTAAGGAGTTGTTATCCAGAATGTATAACATACAAAAAATAAATAATAATTCTTAAATTTTAAATTTTAAAAAACTGTAAAAATGGGCAAAAGATAAGTCAGCTTACATAAAAGGAAAGTCTGAGGATCAATAAGCATAATAAAATACCTGACCTCAGGAGAGAAGGGAAATGCAAGTTAAACCAATGAGATACCTAGTTTCACTGTAGGTTTCTCAGATATTAAAACAGTTGATAATATTTAGTGAAGTCAACAATAGCGGGAGTATAATTTGAGACAGCTGCTCAAACTAGTACACAGTAATTATTAGAAATAAAAATGTGCATACTCAGCAGTTTCACTTCTAGGCACCTACTTTAAAAAAATACTTGAAATACTTGTATCAGGAGGAATGTACAAATATGTATATTGTTTCAAACATACATCAGAGCAGTAACAATACATGTTCTTTAAGGGACAAATGTTCTCTGAGGGACAAGGTCTTTTTCTTACGATCTAAAAGCAAAATAAGATGACAGAATGAAGGCAAATGGCTGTTATAGCAAAAATAAATGGCTAAACTTTCCTATTAAAGATATTTTAATTTCAGGTCAAATAAGAAAAATCAGTAACTCTTCAGAATGAGTGACTCGGGGAGAATGAAAGACTTGAAACAGACATTATAAACATTAGTAAAGAAGTGATTTAAATATTAAATAAAATTGAAAGTTAAAAATGGTACATTAGCTCTGCCATACATATCATACATATTTTAAGAAGGAAGTTTCAAGATTTAATCTTTTAACTTGTTTTCTTTTCCTATATTCAATTTAAGAGGGTATAGGGGATTTAGAGACACAGACATAAGGTTCAGTAAGGTTCAGTACAGTAAGAATTAAGGTTCACTTGATTAAGGAAGAAAAAATTTTCAAGTTTACCTTAAATGTAAATGTACTATCAGACATAGTACTATACTTTTCAAAAACATCAAATTCCTTGAGGTTCTTAAACGTTTGTCGCTCTTCAATGTTTGATTTAATGTTTTATATACAGTGGTTTCATTTAATGTTTGTACTTGTTGGTGTTGATAGTAACAGTGAAGATGAGATGGATGACAGTGTTCTTGGAGAGCCTGAGTAGTCATGGAAAGCGAAATATTTTACTGTTTTGTGTAGTCAGTTCTAATGCTTGATTTCTTTTGTTCAGGTATTGAATGAGTCTGCTGTGAATAACCATCCAAAATGTTCACATGTTACGGCTTTTAAAAGTTCGAAAAATCCTATGCAGTTCAGGTAACCTTTGAAAATAAGAAATTACCTTAATTTCTGAAATGATCAACTCAGTAAATAATATGAAAATTTTGTTTATTGTGTTTTAGATTAGCAACTCCACAGAAACAATCAAATTGCGGTCAACAGTTGGAAAAGAGAGATATAGGTATTTGCTGTTTATAATTTTCCTAAGAAATGGGAGTAACATATCATATTTTTATACTAATCAAATAAATTATTTGGATTGTTTGCATCTCTGGTTAACTGACCCTGTGTGCCTGGTTCTAAAATACATTTTTCTTAAATATAGAACAAATTTATTGTAGAAAATTTAGAAAATGGAGAAAAATATAAAAGAAGCAAAAATACCACCACCCAGATACAACTGACTGTACACATATTATTGTATATACTTGTCTTTTCTCTGTGCATATCTGTGTTGGGTTTTTTTTGGCCTCTTTTATTAGTTTTTTATTCATTTATTTTTCATCCATCTTTAATTCTTTCTGTGTGGGCCTCCCATTGCAGTGGCCTCTCGTTGCAGAGCACTGGCTCTGGGCACATGTGCTCCAGAGCACTGGCTCATAATTGGAAACACCAGTCCAGCCATTCTGTGGCATGTGGAATCTACCCGGGCCAGGGATTGAACCGGTGCCCCTTGCACTGCAAGGCAGACCCTCCACCCACTGGATCACCAGGGAAGCCCTTGTTCTTTTTTCTTTTTAGTTTGTTCCTCCAAATTTGAAGTACACTATGTGTATAATACTTTATATCATTTTTTTCTTTCCACTTGTTATATCATTGGGAATGTTTTTTCATTTCATAAAATAGATTTTATTTGTGATGACTGTACAATACGTCTTTTCATGGGTATGCTTTATTTAGCCATTCTCTCATACTATGTTGTTACTTCCAGATATTTTGCTCTAATAATAGTGCTGCTAATATTCTTTTATATAAATATTTTACTATTTTAGATTACTTTCTTTGAATAAAATCATAAGAAGGTCACAGGGTATGTATATATGAATTTATTATCCTAGAATCAACAAGGATTCCCAAGGGTAAATCAAAGTTCTAACAGAACTAATAATTTCGTCTGGTGAAATTGAATAATTCCCTAGGGTTGCTCCGGATGGTTAGTGAATAGTTTCAAAATAAAATTGGAAAACAGTGTAGCATCTGGTAAAATGGAAGATACTATATATTTCATAATTCTACTCCTAGATACATATTTAGAGAAATACAAGTACATACATACAAGTATATATGTAAAAGAATGTTAACATCATTGTATTAACCTCAAAGCAGAAACACTCCAAATGTCCACCTGCAGTAGAATGGACAGATACATTGTGTTGTATTAGTGTAATGGAATGCTTTACATCCATAAAAGTAAGCAAACTATGTCTGTATACAATAATAGAGATGAGTCTCCTAAGAGTGTACTAGACAAAAAAGCATGCAAATTTATTGTAGAAAATTTAGAAAATGGAGAAAAATATAAAAGAAGCAAAATACCACCACCCAGATACAACTGACTGTACACATATTATTGTATATACTTGTCTTTTCTCTGTGCATATCTGTGTTGGGTTTTTGGCCTCTTTATTAGTTTTTTATTCATTTATTTTTCATCCATCTTTAATTCTTTCTGTGTGGGCCTCCCATTGCAGTGGCCTCTCGTTGCAGAGCACTGGCTCTGGGCACATGTGCTCCAGAGCACTGGCTCATAATTGGAAACACCAGTCCAGCCATTCTGTGGCATGTGGAATCTACCGGGCCAGGGATTGAACCGGTGCCCCTTGCACTGCAAGGCAGACCCTCCACCCACTGGATCACCAGGGAAGCCCTTGTTCTTTTTTCTTTTTAGTTTGTTCCTCCAAATTTGAAGTACACTATGTGTATAATACTTTATATCATTTTTTTCTTTCCACTTGTTATATCATTGGGAATGTTTTTTCATTTCATAAAATAGATTTTATTTGTGATGACTGTACAATACGTCTTTTCATGGGTATGCTTTATTTAGCCATTCTCTCATACTATGTTGTTACTTCCAGATATTTTGCTCTAATAATAGTGCTGCTAATATTCTTTTATATAAATATTTTACTATTTTAGATTACTTTCTTTGAATAAAATCATAAGAAGGTCACAGGGTATGTATATATGAATTTATTATCCTAGAATCAACAAGGATTCCCAAGGGTAAATCAAAGTTCTAACAGAACTAATAATTTCGTCTGGTGAAATTGAATAATTCCCTAGGGTTGCTCCGGATGGTTAGTGAATAGTTTCAAAATAAAATTGGAAAACAGTGTAGCATCTGGTAAAATGGAAGATACTATATATTTCATAATTCTACTCCTAGATACATATTTAGAGAAATACAAGTACATACATACAAGTATATATGTAAAAGAATGTTAACATCATTGTATTAACCTCAAAGCAGAAACACTCCAAATGTCCACCTGCAGTAGAATGGACAGATACATTGTGTTGTATTAGTGTAATGGAATGCTTTACATCCATAAAAGTAAGCAAACTATGTCTGTATACAATAATAGAGATGAGTCTCCTAAGAGTGTACTAGACAAAAAAAGCATGACAAAGAACCACTATATTATTATTTCATCATATAACATTTTAAAACAGGAAAAAACTATGTTGCTTAGGTGATAAACTGATAAATCAAATCACAGTAATGATTATCATAGAAGTCAGGATAGCGTTTATCACGGAGAAGGAGGATATGGGGAATATGAGGCCTTTTGGAGAACTCATAATATTCTATTTCTTTACCAAGATGATAGTTACATGGTATGTTCTTTTTATAATTTTGTTTGTTAAACTGTTCATGTAAGTTTTATTCTCTTATCTTTATATATTGAATTAAAGTATATAAAATTTCCATTTTCATCGACCAAGAACAGTTAAATATTGGCAGTTTCATATGGTAATATGTTTTATTTACAATTAAATTACAAAAAGAGAAAATAGTTTGTTCTCATATCACAAACAGGTGCTGACTGTGGAGATAAAGGGACAGTAAGACAATTGAGAGAATCAAAATGTACTGCACAAGTAAGTCAAATGTTTGCTTTCTAATTTCTTGTTTTTTTTTTTCTTCTTTCGTTTTTTTTTCGGAGTGGGGGAGGGAGCAGGTTGGAGAAAGAAGAGGGAGGATGGGCCACTTCTATTGGTCTTTCATTTATCTGTTTTCATCCATCTTTGTTCTTTGGCCCGTGTGGGCCTCCCATCGCAGTGGCCTCTGTTGTCGCAGAGCACCTGCTCTGGGCGCATGTGCTCCAGAGCTCTGGCTCGGTAATTGGACACATCAGTCCAGCCGCTCCGCGGCACATGGGATCTTCCCAGACCAGGAATGGAACTGGCGCCCCTTGCACTGCAAGGCGGTGTCCTTACCCACTGGACCACCAGGGAAGCCCTGCTTTCTAATTTCTAAACAGAATATTCCAATTTAAATACTCTGTTTCCATTATAATTTCAGATTTGGGATAATGAAACTTATTTTTGTGAGGTCTAGATTTTATTAGCTTAGTAATCAAGTTATAGATTCTATAGTTTAGAAGAGTTACAGATTTAAAATGAAACCATAAAATGTTTACATGAAGTATTTTAAAAATTGTCATTAATAACTGACTATATATATTGACACCACAACAACAATTTTGTTTGCTAAGATTGAATTATTTGCCAAGGCTGCCACAAAAATATCTTCAAAGTATTTTTAATAGTGGATAGATAGCTTTAGTGATTATAGGTGTAGGTAGTGTACTATAGCCACTAAGGGATAAAACAAGAGAAACAGCAGTAGTATTCTACTATAAAGAAATACAAGTAAAAAGTACATTAAGGGATTCCCTGGTGGTCCAGTGGGTAAAGAGTCTGCCTTGCAAGTGCAAAGGGCACCGGTGTGATCCCTGGCCCGGGAAGATCCCGTGTGCCGTGGAGCGGGTGGACCAATGTGTACAATTATGATCCCAGAGCCAGTGCTCTGCAACGAGAGAGGCTACTGCAATGGGAGGCCCACACAGGCCAAAGAATAAAGATGGATGAAAATCAATCAATAAAAAAACCAATGAAAGAGGCCAAAATAATTTTAAAAAAAAGCACATTAGATTTTTTTAATTAAAAAAATCCAAAGAAATTTTTTCTGAATGGAATTTGGTAACCAACATTTGGAAATCATATTCCTAGCTTGCCAAATGATATACAAGAGAGTTAGTTTTCAGGTTCTCAATCTTTGTAGGGAAAATAGTGTAATGAATTTATAAAGGCAAAATATGCAAAGAACATAACCAATAAGAACAAGCTTGTCCTTTTCTTTTAAAAGGGTATATAAATATTGACCCAGAGCACAGTATGAAAATACTAGAAGAAAAATTATTCTGAACCATTTTTCTTCATCAGTCTGAGTACATCCTGGTTATGAGTAATTTTTTCTGGTAGGGATAGGTGAGATAAAGCTGGAAAGAAAAAAATAAGAAAATTGAAAATAATTATTTTCCTGTTTGTAGACAGATATATTTTGGTATCACTTTCACTAATTATTCTTATTTTTCTTCTTTTGTTTGTGAAATGATAATATCACATGTTAATATTGGTGTTTTTAGCCTCATATTTATACATATGTGAGTTTATAAATGTAATAAGATTTGTATAGTTGTATGTTACTTTGAACTTGCAGATCATATATTCAGAACATTTTGGGAAGCCAGTAGAAAGCAATAGTGATGAAACAGAAGAAAGGACTGAGATTTTCTACGAACTCCTGAAATTCCTTCATTTGACTCTTATGGAAATACAGGACATGTAGTTTAAAGTTTTGGATAGATAGCTTTAGTGATTATAGGTGTAGGTAGTGTACTATAGCCACTAAGGGATAAAACAAGAGAAACAGCAGTAGTATTCTACTATAAAGAAATACAAGTAAAAAGTACATTAAGGGATTCCCTGGTGGTCCAGTGGGTAAAGAGTCTGCCTTGCAAGTGCAAAGGGCACCGGTGTGATCCCTGGCCCGGGAAGATCCCGTGTGCCGTGGAGCGGGTGGACCAATGTGTACAATTATGATCCCAGAGCCAGTGCTCTGCAACGAGAGAGGCTACTGCAATGGGAGGCCCACACAGGCCAAAGAATAAAGATGGATGAAAATCAATCAATAAAAAAACCAATGAAAGAGGCCAAAATAATTTTAAAAAAAAGCACATTAGATTTTTTTAATTAAAAAAATCCAAAGAAATTTTTTCTGAATGGAATTTGGTAACCAACATTTGGAAATCATATTCCTAGCTTGCCAAATGATATACAAGAGAGTTAGTTTTCAGGTTCTCAATCTTTGTAGGGAAAATAGTGTAATGAATTTATAAAGGCAAAATATGCAAAGAACATAACCAATAAGAACAAGCTTGTCCTTTTCTTTTAAAAGGGTATATAAATATTGACCCAGAGCACAGTATGAAAATACTAGAAGAAAAATTATTCTGAACCATTTTTCTTCATCAGTCTGAGTACATCCTGGTTATGAGTAATTTTTTCTGGTAGGGATAGGTGAGATAAAGCTGGAAAGAAAAAAATAAGAAAATTGAAAATAATTATTTTCCTGTTTGTAGACAGATATATTTTGGTATCACTTTCACTAATTATTCTTATTTTTCTTCTTTTGTTTGTGAAATGATAATATCACATGTTAATATTGGTGTTTTTAGCCTCATATTTATACATATGTGAGTTTATAAATGTAATAAGATTTGTATAGTTGTATGTTACTTTGAACTTGCAGATCATATATTCAGAACATTTTGGGAAGCCAGTAGAAAGCAATAGTGATGAAACAGAAGAAAGGACTGAGATTTTTCTACGAACTCCTGAAATTCCTTCATTTTTAAGGACTCTTGAAGCTGTGAAGACATCTGACTCTGTAGAGACATTACCTCAGACCCCCACGTTTGAAATGTAAGATTTTAATTAATGATTATAATGAAAGTATCTATATATATTGTATTATGTAAGTAATTGATAGGAATAGTAAAACGATTAGTAAAAAAAGTTCTTTATTATGGAATATTTAAAATGCACAAAGGAGAGAGAGATGAGTATAATGAACTCTCATGTACCTATCACTCTGCCATTTCATTTCATAGACCCTTTTCCCCATTTTTCCTGAAACATTTAGCTGAAGGTTGCATGGATCCTGAGTACCTATATTATAAGTTCAATATTATAAGATTTAAGATTTTAAAAGAATAAAACATGTTTGAAAAATTTTGAAAAATTTAAAATGTCAATCTTAAAAGTGACTTTCACATTTAGTAGGTTGCACACATTACTGAATAGTATTCCAGCAGTCGTTTTGCCTTAATGTTGTAGTGTCAGAAGCAAGAATTGCCATTCTTAAATAACTTTGGTAGGCATAAATATCTCTGTCATCATTATTTAACTTTGGAAACCACAGATTTGTAATTTACAGCCAAGAAACTAGTGCTATATTGAAGCTTTTTGTTTAGTTCAATCTTTTTTTTCAATGCTGAATCTCGAGATCCTTCTAAAATGTGTCAAATAGGTTTCAACTTATCAGGAATATCTTGATAAGTTCTACTCTGTATTTTATTTTATTTTATTTGTTGTTATTTTTGGCCACTTCTATTGGTCTTTCATTTAATTATCTTTGTTCTTTGGCTTATGTGGGCCTCCCATCTCAGTGGCCTCTGTCGCTGCAGAGCACTGGCTCTGGGTGCATGCGCTTCAGAATTCTGGCTCAGTAGTTGGACGCATCGATCCAGCTGCTCTGCAGCACGTGGGGTCTTCCTAGGCCAGGGATCGAACCAGCACCCCTTGCACTGCAAGGTGGTGTCCTTACCCACTGGACCACTAGAGAAGCCCTACTGTGTATTTTAAATTGCCCTGTTGACTCAAACAAAAGAAAGGACTGAGATTTTTCTACGAACTCCTGAAATTCCTTCATTTTTAAGGACTCTTGAAGCTGTGAAGACATCTGACTCTGTAGAGACATTACCTCAGACCCCCACGTTTGAAATGTAAGATTTTAATTAATGATTATAATGAAAGTATCTATATATATTGTATTATGTAAGTAATTGATAGGAATAGTAAAACGATTAGTAAAAAAAGTTCTTTATTATGGAATATTTAAAATGCACAAAGGAGAGAGAGATGAGTATAATGAACTCTCATGTACCTATCACTCTGCCATTTCATTTCATAGACCCTTTTCCCCATTTTTCCTGAAACATTTAGCTGAAGGTTGCATGGATCCTGAGTACCTATATTATAAGTTCAATATTATAAGATTTAAGATTTTAAAAGAATAAAACATGTTTGAAAAATTTTGAAAAATTTAAAATGTCAATCTTAAAAGTGACTTTCACATTTAGTAGGTTGCACACATTACTGAATAGTATTCCAGCAGTCGTTTTGCCTTAATGTTGTAGTGTCAGAAGCAAGAATTGCCATTCTTAAATAACTTTGGTAGGCATAAATATCTCTGTCATCATTATTTAACTTTGGAAACCACAGATTTGTAATTTACAGCCAAGAAACTAGTGCTATATTGAAGCTTTTTGTTTAGTTCAATCTTTTTTTTCAATGCTGAATCTCGAGATCCTTCTAAAATGTGTCAAATAGGTTTCAACTTATCAGGAATATCTTGATAAGTTCTACTCTGTATTTTATTTTATTTTATTTGTTGTTATTTTTGGCCACTTCTATTGGTCTTTCATTTAATTATCTTTGTTCTTTGGCTTATGTGGGCCTCCCATCTCAGTGGCCTCTGTCGCTGCAGAGCACTGGCTCTGGGTGCATGCGCTTCAGAATTCTGGCTCAGTAGTTGGACGCATCGATCCAGCTGCTCTGCAGCACGTGGGGTCTTCCTAGGCCAGGGATCGAACCAGCACCCCTTGCACTGCAAGGTGGTGTCCTTACCCACTGGACCACTAGAGAAGCCCTACTGTGTATTTTAAATTGCTAGTAAGATTTTTATGTATAAATGTCATGCTGTTGACTCAAACACAGGATGTTCAAAATGGAATTCATCATCAAATCTGAGAACTGTATAGCAAGCATATGCTAAAACCTCTATATGAATGCGAAAACCAATCTGTAAAGTGACTCACTAACAAATAGTCATGGAGATAGTTATGGAAGTGTCTTCAGACTTCTGTTATTAACACTTAACAGCACTATGTGTAAGCATTTTATAAATATTGCTCCTTTCATATTCACGACAGCTTTATGAGATGTAAGTATATTATTATCCTAACATTATGGATGAAGAAACAGAATCATAGGTACCACAACTCATCACTTGATAGAGCTGAGGTTTAAACCCAGGCAGTTCTGCTTCCAGAATTCATGGTTTTAACCACTGTGTTATATACTGACTTGTCTGTTTTTTCCAAATAATTTTTTAACTTAACTGCCTTATGAAACAATCTGTCATGGCTGGCTTTTCAGTAAGGCTAGAATGTTGTGGTGCTTTCAAGATCTTGGGCACAGTTTAGCGTCAGGTTTGAAAGTTTAGACTTTGAGCCTGTGCTGCTACATTCAAATCCCAACTCTAGCTCTTAATTCTTTTGAGCAAATGATTGAATCTTTCTGTGCCTCAAAGTCCTCTTCTGTGAAGTGGATAATAATGGTAACTACTTCATAGGGTTATTTGAGAAATAAGTAAATTAATGATGGTGTAAATACACAGAATAGAGCCTGATGGTATATGCTTAGAAAGAATTCTTTATTATCATTTCATAGTTGATTATTATACTTTATTTAATATTATTCTCCAGCCAAAACCATAGGTTTGTTTTTTTCTTCATAGGTTTGACACGTCAATAACTACTTCCTTCTTTTTCCTGCTATGCTAACTCTTACCTTTATGACATAGTGCCTGTGGTATTTATCAGTTTTCAGTATTTGATAATGTTTGTTTAATATTTTGATGCTTTCTTATTTCTCTGTGTCAGAAATACAAATATTGCTGCCGAATGTCAAACACGAAAGGAATCACCTGGATTTTCTTTTTTAATGAATTACACTTCTAGATCTCCTGGATTGAATTTATTTGATTCTACTATATTTGATTCAGAAAACTCGTCAAATCCGGTAATATGAGAATTTCAGATTTTATTTCTGAAAAATTGTACACTGAAACCTAAGTTTAATTTTTTTAAAACCAAATTTTCTTAGAACAGAGAAAAAAATTGAGAATTTATTTAAATTTTTTTAATTGAAGTATAATTGATTTACAATGTTACATTAATTTCTGATGTTAATTTTTGCTATATAAAGGAATTCAGTTATGCATATATATTCTTTTTCATATTCTTTTCTGTTTTGTTTTGTCACAAGATACTGAATATAGTTCCCTGTGCTATACAGTCAGACCTTGTTGTTTATCCATCCTGTACATAAAAGTTTGCCCTTGCTAATCTCAAACTCCCAATCCTTCCTTCCCCTTCCAGTCTACCCTTGGCAATTGCAAGTCTATTTCCTAAATCTGAGTCTATTTTTATTTTTCATATATGTTGGTTTCTGTTGTATTTTAGATTCCACATATAATGTTTTCAAGATTTGGCTTTGCCAGGTTTGAAAGTTTAGACTTTGAGCCTGTGCTGCTACATTCAAATCCCAACTCTAGCTCTTAATTCTTTTGAGCAAATGATTGAATCTTTCTGTGCCTCAAAGTCCTCTTCTGTGAAGTGGATAATAATGGTAACTACTTCATAGGGTTATTTGAGAAATAAGTAAATTAATGATGGTGTAAATACACAGAATAGAGCCTGATGGTATATGCTTAGAAAGAATTCTTTATTATCATTTCATAGTTGATTATTATACTTTATTTAATATTATTCTCCAGCCAAAACCATAGGTTTGTTTTTTTCTTCATAGGTTTGACACGTCAATAACTACTTCCTTCTTTTTCCTGCTATGCTAACTCTTACCTTTATGACATAGTGCCTGTGGTATTTATCAGTTTTCAGTATTTGATAATGTTTGTTTAATATTTTGATGCTTTCTTATTTCTCTGTGTCAGAAATACAAATATTGCTGCCGAATGTCAAACACGAAAGGAATCACCTGGATTTTCTTTTTTAATGAATTACACTTCTAGATCTCCTGGATTGAATTTATTTGATTCTACTATATTTGATTCAGAAAACTCGTCAAATCCGGTAATATGAGAATTTCAGATTTTATTTCTGAAAAATTGTACACTGAAACCTAAGTTTAATTTTTTAATACCAAATTTTCTTAGAACAGAGAAAAAAATTGAGAATTTATTTAAATTTTTTTAATTGAAGTATAATTGATTTACAATGTTACATTAATTTCTGATGTTAATTTTTGCTATATAAAGGAATTCAGTTATGCATATATATTCTTTTTCATATTCTTTTCTGTTTTGTTTTGTCACAAGATACTGAATATAGTTCCCTGTGCTATACAGTCAGACCTTGTTGTTTATCCATCCTGTACATAAAAGTTTGCCCTTGCTAATCTCAAACTCCCAATCCTTCCTTCCCCTTCCAGTCTACCCTTGGCAATTGCAAGTCTATTTCCTAAATCTGAGTCTATTTTTATTTTTCATATATGTTGGTTTCTGTTGTATTTTAGATTCCACATATAAGTGATATCAGATGGTATTTGTATTTCTCTGACTTACTTCACTTAGTATGATAATCTCTAAGTGCATCCATATTTCTGCAAATGGCATCATTTTGTTCTTTTTAATGGCTGAGTTATATTTCATTGTATATATTCTGTATACCACATCTTTATCCATTCATCTGTGAATGGAAATTTAGGTTATTTTCATATCTTGGCTATTGTAAGTAGTGCTGCTATGGACACAGGGGTGTGTGTATCTTTTTGAGTTATAATTTTTTCTGGCTATATGCCCAGAAGTAGATTGCTAGATTGTAAGGCAACTTTATTTTTAGTTTTTTATAGAACCTTCATACTGTTTTCCATTGTGACTACATCAATTTACATTCCCACCAACAGTGTAAGAGGCTTCCCTTTTCTCCACAGCCTCTTTAGCATTTATTTATAGACTTTTTAATGATGAACATTCTTACTGGTGTGAGGTAATACCTTATTGTAGTTGTGATTTGCATTTCGCTAATGATCAGTGATATTAAGCATCTCTTTGCACGTGCGTGCTGGCTAACTGTATGTCTTTGGAGAAATGTCTCTTTTTTTTGTTGGGTTATTTGTTTTTTGTTGTTGAGCTATATGAGCTATATGTTTTAGAAATTAAGCCCTTATTGGTTGCATCATTTGCACATATTTTCTCCCAGTATGTAAGCTGTCTTTTCATTTTGTTTATAATTTCCTTTGCTGTGCGAAAGCTTGTAAGTTTGATTAGCTCCCATTTGTTTATTTTTGTTTTTATTTCCTTTGACCGAAGAAAACATTGGTACAATTTATGTCAAAGAATCTTCTCTTCTGGAAGTTCTATGATGTTTTGTTTTATATTTAAATCTTTTAAGTCATTTTGAGTTTATTTTTGTGTATGTTGTGAAGGTGTGTTCTAACTTTGTTGATTTATGCAGCTGTCCAACTTTCCCAACACTACTTGCAGAGGTAGCTTTTAAAAGATTCTGAGTATTGATAGTATAAAAAAGTTTCCCCATTATCTTTTTTCTTGGTCTTTTTCTTCTGCTTTTTTCCCCATTATCTTTATGCTTTCAACTTCAAGTGTCTCACATTGTCTCTGTTGACAAAAACAGAATTTCAGGATGCATTTGATTTAAATTGTAGTTAAAAGTAGTTTAAAAATTAATTTGACTTTATAGTGTAAACAAACTTTGCATATTCTCCATGTGAAAAAACTTGCAGATGATTTGTTGGTCATTTCCTCTCCATGTGTATATAGAAACAAAAAAATTGACAGAATTAAAGGAAGAGATAGACAAAAACAAGTTTAATTGTAGATTTTGACGCCCCTTTTCTCAGCAGTTGATAGAATTAGACAACACAGTCTAGAAAGATCTTATATAAAATTCGAACAACCCAATCAACCCCCTTGACCTAACTAACGTTTCAACGGCAGCACATTTATTCTTTTCAAGTGGTGATGATACATTTACCAAAATGGGTCATATTCTGGGCCATTACATGGTTCTTTTTTTTTTTTTAATTATTTATTTATTATTTATTTTGGTGGTGGTGGGGAGGGACGGGGGTGGGCGGGCCACTTCCACTTGTCTTTCATTTGTCTGGTTTCAGCCATCTTTGTTCTTTGGCCTGTGTGGGCCTCCCATCGCGGTGGCCTCTGTTGTTGCAGAGCACTGGCTCTGGGCGCATGCGCTCCAGAGCTCTGGCTTGGTAATTGGACATTTTGGTCCAGCCGCTCCGCGGCACGTGGGATCTTCCCAGGCCAGGGATCGAACCGGTGCCCCTTGCATTGCAAGGCAGTGTCCTTACCCACTGGACCAGCAGGGAAGCCCTACATGGTTCTTAATAAACTGAAAAGTATAGAAATCATATAGAATATGTTCTTTGATCTCAATGAAATTTAAATTATATATTAAGACATTAGGAGATTCCTAATATTTAGGCCATGGATCAAAGAATATATTAGAAAATATTTTAAAATGAATGATTATGAAAATTCAGCATATAAAAAATTATGGGTTGCTGCCAAAACCAGAGCAAAGTAACAAAATAATTAATAGAAAAGAAGAAAGGTCTATAATAAGTGACCTACAGTTCTACCTTAAAAAGCTAAAAAAAAAAGAAGATAAACTCAAAATAAGTACAATGAAAAAATAAGAAAGATAAGAAGTCAATGAAATAGAAAACAGACAGTAGAGTAAATTAGCAAAGCTAAAGTTGGTTCTTTGAAAAAATTTGACAGAATTTATAAATTTACTAGATTGACAAAAAGATTAGACAATTTACCTATATTAGGAATGAGAGAGAAGATATTATAGATCCTACATATTTTAATGATAAGAGAATATTATGAAATAGAAGACTGGTAAGGAGAAACTTCAGTTTATACATATTAAAATATTCTATCAACCTTAGAGCAATCAAAATAGTATGATAACGGTACAAAGATTGCTTGATTGATCAATCGCACAGACAGTGTCCTGAAACAAAAGAATTTAGACTCTGGTATGAATAGGACTACAAATTAGTAGGGATAAATTAGGCATTTGTTTTACATGTATCCAAGTAGGTGTTGTAGACGAGTTAAATTTTAAAATGTTAACCATAAAATATTTCAGAAGAAATATAGGTGAATATTTTATCAGATCTTAAGAAGAGGAAGGATTCTCTAAGCATAGAAAAGTGGAAGATAAGGCAAAAGAAAATAAAAAGGGTTTTGATTTCATTACATACAAAATATTTATATGTCAAAAAAATTAAAGGCAAAACATTAATTTGATATAAAATCTTTTCAATAATATGACAAAGAATTAAAATCTTTACTCTGTAAAGATCTTATATGTATCAGCAAGAAAATTACTGCCTCAATAGAGATATAGACAGTCCATTTAGTGAACAGGTAATTCACTGAAAAAGATATTCAAGGGACTTATAAAATCTCTGGGAGAAAGAGCTTTTCTTATTAATTGTCAAAGTATATAAATCTCTGCATAATAATATTTATTCAGTTGTGATTTATACTAGAGAAAGAAATTGAAATAACCTAAAATATTTAAACAGAAGAATGATTGAAACTATACAGTATGTCCATATAGAGGAATATTAAAATGCCATAGAAGAATAAAGTTTTAGAAGAATAGTTACATGGAAGAATGCCCATAATGCAATATTAAGAGGGGGAAAAAGAGAACAGAAAGCTATATTTAATGATCACATTTTTTGAAAAGCATGTTCTATACAGAGAACAAACTCTTGGCTGTAACAAAAGTTTGAACTGACATGCAGTTACCAAACTATGTATTATTTTATTATATAATACAATCTGATTTGTAACAGACTTTTAGAATAAAACAAAGTTAATTAGAATTTTAGGTTATATTAATATTCCAAAATAGGAACTATCCTTGGTACAATATGTATTGCCTAGTAATATTTTTTATATTGCCAGAGTCAAATCAGTAAGCCTTATTTTAATTTAAGTCAATGATAGTTTTGAAGATAGACCTATTTTTATTGCAATAATATTCTATATAGAGTGTTGTTATTTTGACTACTCTGTGTCTATTAGAAGAACTAGGCTTTGGAGTCTAATATAAATGCTGTACCTACTCTTCTCATTTCATGAGTAATATTTAATGGAATTTTTTTTTCAGTTTAGTGAACATTATTCGTCAGGAAATTTAAATCCTCTCTCATCACAACAAGAAATTGGTAAGTGATTTGAAGTTTTCTGTATATAAAACTTTCACCATTTGTGTTTAATTTGTCTCTTGATTTTCTTAGGCACTCAGTTAATACTCTTTAAAAATTACTGTTACTTCTGCACCACTCACTAATTATTATTTTTTTTAGCAATTTAGCTTTTCTCCCACTATTCTAAACCCAATTAAAGATTTATATAGAAAAAATTCTAATAGAGAATAATCTTAGTAAATCTTATATGTATCAGCAAGAAAATTACTGCCTCAATAGAGATATAGACAGTCCATTTAGTGAACAGGTAATTCACTAAAAATATTCAAGGGACTTATAAAATCTCTGGGAGAAAGAGCTTTTCTTATTAATTGTCAAAGTATATAAATCTCTGCATAATAATATTTATTCAGTTGTGATTTATACTAGAGAAAGAAATTGAAATAACCTAAAATATTTAAACAGAAGAATGATTGAAACTATACAGTATGTCCATATAGAGGAATATTAAAATGCCATAGAAGAATAAAGTTTTAGAAGAATAGTTACATGGAAGAATGCCCATAATGCAATATTAAGAGGGGGAAAAAGAGAACAGAAAGCTATATTTAATGATCACATTTTTTGAAAAGCATGTTCTATACAGAGAACAAACTCTTGGCTGTAACAAAAGTTTGAACTGACATGCAGTTACCAAACTATGTATTATTTTATTATATAATACAATCTGATTTGTAACAGACTTTTAGAATAAAACAAAGTTAATTAGAATTTTAGGTTATATTAATATTCCAAAATAGGAACTATCCTTGGTACAATATGTATTGCCTAGTAATATTTTTTATATTGCCAGAGTCAAATCAGTAAGCCTTATTTTAATTTAAGTCAATGATAGTTTTGAAGATAGACCTATTTTTATTGCAATAATATTCTATATAGAGTGTTGTTATTTTGACTACTCTGTGTCTATTAGAAGAACTAGGCTTTGGAGTCTAATATAAATGCTGTACCTACTCTTCTCATTTCATGAGTAATATTTAATGGAATTTTTTTTTCAGTTTAGTGAACATTATTCGTCAGGAAATTTAAATCCTCTCTCATCACAACAAGAAATTGGTAAGTGATTTGAAGTTTTCTGTATATAAAACTTTCACCATTTGTGTTTAATTTGTCTCTTGATTTTCTTAGGCACTCAGTTAATACTCTTTAAAAATTACTGTTACTTCTGCACCACTCACTAATTATTATTTTTTTTAGCAATTTAGCTTTTTCTCCCACTATTCTACCCAAACTTGCTTTTTCCAATGTTATTAGATTTACAAATTATCAAATATTATTAACATTATCAATATTAAATTATTAATATTATGAGTATTTTATATTTATTATATTCAGTCTCTTAATAGCATTTGATATAGTTGAGTATTCCTGTCTTCCTTCTGGATTTTTTTTTTTCCTTTTTTAAAAAATTTTTGGCCACACCCCAAGGCATGTGGGACCTTAGTTCCTCCACCAGAGATCAAACCCATGCTCCCTGCATTGAAATACAGAGTCTTAATCACAGAATTTCCAGGGAAGTCTCTGGATTTATTCCTGTTTTGTGGGGGCTAACTTTTTATTGGATCTTCTTTGTTTTATCCCTTTATTAATTCATTTAGTAAACATATAAATATTAACACATATGTATGTTACGTATATAGTATAATTGGTATCAGATACCACTTCTGGCTGTAGTGATAGAATAGTGGACAAGAAGGCAAAGTGCTCATAAAGGTTTATGTTCTAGTGGAAAAAACTGAAATACACATTTGTATGTCTGGTAATGCACTAAAAACGGTATGAAGATTGAATTGGCAGTCAGACTCTCGTGTCACAATTTTTAGTCTTAGGTTTACTTAGCTTTATAGAAAGATACCAGATAAATGATAACAGCATGTGTATAGAATCTTTATCTCATTGAGAGACCCACCAGCTACCAAAATAGTAACAAACTTTCTTTTGCTACCTCATTCGTAGGTACTGTGGATAAGAGGCATGACACACAAAAGCAGCAGCCTCAGTTTTCCACCAGTCATTTAACACCATTCTAATCATGAGGCCCAAGAACTTTGTATCAGCTCACAGCTCCTCTAATTCGGGTATAGTTCCACCCAGTAGATGGAGAGACATATCATTCTGTTTACCTTAATTCTGTATTTTCTAAGAAAACAGTGCTGTGAGGAGTCAGACTCCACAGTCATTCTTCCAGATGGGCCTGGATCAACACAGGCTTGAGGTTAACTCTAATCACTTGTGGGGAGAAGTATTATGAAGAAGAATAAAGCAGAATAAGGGAAACGGAGTATTTGGATTGGGAAGATAGTTGCTGTGTTATGAGGGAATCAGAGAAGGTATCACTAAAAGGCAGCATTTGAGCAGAGACCAGAAGCAGATGCAGATTCTAGGCAAGGGTGCAGAGGCCTTGAGATGGGAATGTGCTCAGCATGTTCATTGAAAATAATTGAATGAAAAAAAGCTAGAATAAGGACCCCAGTCTCTGCATTGAAAGTATTCCTTTTATTTTTCCTTTTTTAAAAAATTTTTGGCCACACCCCAAGGCATGTGGGACCTTAGTTCCTCCACCAGAGATCAAACCCATGCTCCCTGCATTGAAATACAGAGTCTTAATCACAGAATTTCCAGGGAAGTCTCTGGATTTATTCCTGTTTTGTGGGGGCTAACTTTTTATTGGATCTTCTTTGTTTTATCCCTTTATTAATTCATTTAGTAAACATATAAATATTAACACATATGTATGTTACGTATATAGTATAATTGGTATCAGATACCACTTCTGGCTGTAGTGATAGAATAGTGGACAAGAAGGCAAAGTGCTCATAAAGGTTTATGTTCTAGTGGAAAAAACTGAAATACACATTTGTATGTCTGGTAATGCACTAAAAACGGTATGAAGATTGAATTGGCAGTCAGACTCTCGTGTCACAATTTTTAGTCTTAGGTTTACTTAGCTTTATAGAAAGATACCAGATAAATGATAACAGCATGTGTATAGAATCTTTATCTCATTGAGAGACCCACCAGCTACCAAAATAGTAACAAACTTTCTTTTGCTACCTCATTCGTAGGTACTGTGGATAAGAGGCATGACACACAAAAGCAGCAGCCTCAGTTTTCCACCAGTCATTTAACACCATTCTAATCATGAGGCCCAAGAACTTTGTATCAGCTCACAGCTCCTCTAATTCGGGTATAGTTCCACCCAGTAGATGGAGAGACATATCATTCTGTTTACCTTAATTCTGTATTTTCTAAGAAAACAGTGCTGTGAGGAGTCAGACTCCACAGTCATTCTTCCAGATGGGCCTGGATCAACACAGGCTTGAGGTTAACTCTAATCACTTGTGGGGAGAAGTATTATGAAGAAGAATAAAGCAGAATAAGGGAAACGGAGTATTTGGATTGGGAAGATAGTTGCTGTGTTATGAGGGAATCAGAGAAGGTATCACTAAAAGGCAGCATTTGAGCAGAGACCAGAAGCAGATGCAGATTCTAGGCAAGGGTGCAGAGGCCTTGAGATGGGAATGTGCTCAGCATGTTCATTGAACAGCAACTAAATTGATATGATTAATATAAAATAAGGAAGGAAAAACTGGTAGGAAATTAAATCAGAGAGGTTGGAGGAAGAAAACACCACACCTAGGCCCTTAGACCATTTAAGGACTTTGAGGGGGTTTTCTGTTTGAGATAGGAAGCTATAGCAAGGACTGAAATGTTCTGGTAGGTTTTAAAAGCATTGCTTGGCTGCTATATGGAGAACAGACAATATGGAAATGTGGGGGAAATCAGGGATATTGATTAGGAATCTATTGAGATAATACAAGTGAGAACTGACATTGGTGAGATTGATATCACTGGAAGTAGTGAGAAGAGATCAGAGGTAAGTTTTCTGAAGATAGAGTTGTAGGATTTACTTAGGGACTGGATGTAAGGATTAAGAGGAAGAAGGATGATGCCAATATTTTGACATGAATAATTGTAAGAATGAAATTAACATCTGTTGAAATATGGAAGTCTATAGAAGTTGATTTGAGATTGACAGAGGTTTAATTTTAGAGGTGCTGTCATTGTCAAGCCTATGGTAGATATTTAAGTGAAAGTAAATAGGACATTTTATACTTGAATCTGGAATTCAGCAGGGTGAGACATATACTTTGGAATAAATGGTTATTAAATACCATAAGACCAGAATCAATCTACCAGTTGTAGACATGCTTTAAATGCCTACTATCTAAAATATTAAATCTGTGTTTTAGAAATAAAAAAATATATTTATTCTCAGTGATACATATTTATATTAGTTAAAAGAAAAAAAAGATTAAATTAGAGCCAGCTACAGGCCTTTCACAGCTCCTCTAATTCGGGTATAGTTCCACCCAGTAGATGGAGAGACATATCATTCTGTTTACCTTAATTCTGTATTTTCTAAGAAAACAGTGCTGTGAGGAGTCAGACTCCACAGTCATTCTTCCAGATGGGCCTGGATCAACACAGGCTTGAGGTTAACTCTAATCACTTGTGGGAGAAGTATTATGAAGAAGAATAAAGCAGAATAAGGGAAACGGAGTATTTGGATTGGGAAGATAGTTGCTGTGTTATGAGGGAATCAGAGAAGGTATCACTAAAAGGCAGCATTTGAGCAGAGACCAGAAGCAGATGCAGATTCTAGGCAAGGGTGCAGAGGCCTTGAGATGGGAATGTGCTCAGCATGTTCATTGAACAGCAACTAAATTGATATGATTAATATAAAATAAGGAAGGAAAAACTGGTAGGAAATTAAATCAGAGAGGTTGGAGGAAGAAAACACCACACCTAGGCCCTTAGACCATTTAAGGACTTTGAGGGGGTTTTCTGTTTGAGATAGGAAGCTATAGCAAGGACTGAAATGTTCTGGTAGGTTTTAAAAGCATTGCTTGGCTGCTATATGGAGAACAGACAATATGGAAATGTGGGGGAAATCAGGGATATTGATTAGGAATCTATTGAGATAATACAAGTGAGAACTGACATTGGTGAGATTGATATCACTGGAAGTAGTGAGAAGAGATCAGAGGTAAGTTTTCTGAAGATAGAGTTGTAGGATTTACTTAGGGACTGGATGTAAGGATTAAGAGGAAGAAGGATGATGCCAATATTTTGACATGAATAATTGTAAGAATGAAATTAACATCTGTTGAAATATGGAAGTCTATAGAAGTTGATTTGAGATTGACAGAGGTTTAATTTTAGAGGTGCTGTCATTGTCAAGCCTATGGTAGATATTTAAGTGAAAGTAAATAGGACATTTTATACTTGAATCTGGAATTCAGCAGGGTGAGACATATACTTTGGAATAAATGGTTATTAAATACCATAAGACCAGAATCAATCTACCAGTTGTAGACATGCTTTAAATGCCTACTATCTAAAATATTAAATCTGTGTTTTAGAAATAAAAAAATATATTTATTCTCAGTGATACATATTTATATTAGTTAAAAGAATGATTAATTACAATAATTATATATTTCAGATTGGCATCCAAAATTTTCCCACCTAATCACACAATATTAGAATACAACATTCGAATTTTCCTAAAATACTGCACAATTTTTTTTTTAGTTTTACTTTCAAATTTTTTTATTGGAGTATAACTGATTTACAGTGTTACAGTGTTTACTAATTTACAGTTAGTTTCAGGTGTACAGTGAAGTTATTATTATACTTCTTTTACAGAATTTTGTTGTTTACAGCTGTACGTAATCCCAAGTCAGTGATAGATACATCCCTCACCCCTCCCACCTGAGCCCTCCCATCCCACCCCTCCAGGTTGTTGCATAGCTCCTATGTAAGTTCCCTTAGTCTTAAGGCTTATTCACAATGGTTATGTCTTTTACATATGATAGTGTAGGTTTCCATGTTATTCTTTCCATACCTCTCACCTGATCTTCCCTCCACCCACTGTCCATAGGTCTGTTCTTTATGTCTGTTTCTCCATTGCTGCTCTGTGTGTGTATTTATCAGTACCATTTTTCTAGATTCCATATATATGTGTTAGTGTACTGTATTTGTCCTTCTCTTTTTTACTTATTTCACTTTGTATAATAGGTTCTAGATTCATCCACCTCATAGGACTGATTCTGCATTTCTTTTTTTTTTTTTTTAACTTTTATTTATTTATTTTTGGCTGTGCTGGGTCTTTGTTGACGTGTGGGTTTAGCTGCTCTGTGGTATGTGGGATCTTCCCAGATCAGGGCTCGAACCTGTGTCTCCTGCATTTTCAGACGGGTTCTTATCCACTGAGCCACAAGGGAAGCCCCTGCATTTCTTTTTACGACTGAGAAACATTCCATTGTGTATATATACCATAGCTTCTTTATCCATTCATTTGTCAGTGGACATCTAGGTTGCTTCCATGTTCTAGCTATTGTATGGAGTGCTGCAGTAAACATTGGGATATGTATGTCTCTTTCAATTTTGATTTCATTGGGGTGTATGCCTAATAGCAGGATTGCTGGGTCATACGGTGTGTCTATTCCTAGTTCTTTAAGGAATCTCCATAATGTCTTCCGTAGTGGCTGTATCAATTTGCATTCCCACCAACAGTGCAAGAGTGTTCCCTTTTCGTCACACCCTCTCCAGCATTTATTGTCTGTAGATTTTTTGATGATGGCCATTCTGACTGGTGTGAGGTGATATTTCGTTGTTATTTTGATTTGCATAAAATCTTAAATCTATTCATATTCTCCCCTATGACACTTTCATTCATTTCATACTCACTTACTTCAGCATTTTCAAATATTTTAATACATGCGATGCCACAAATCATATTTTTACTCTTCACTTCTCCCAGTTCTCTTAAACTCCCAGACCTTACTTTTTTAGCCTCCCCTGCCCAGTTTTGTTAAGATAAAATTGTCATACACCACTCTAAAAGTTTAAGATGTGTAGCATGATTTGATGTACATATATTGTAAAATGATGCCCACAATAAGTTTAGTTTTGGCATTCATCATCAAATATAGATACAATAAAAATTTAAAATTTTCCTTATCATGAGAACTTTTAGGATTCAGTCCCTTAAGGATTTTCATGTATATAGCACAACAATATTAACTATGGCATCATTTGTACATTGCATCCCTAGTATTTATTTATCTTATAATTGGAAGTTCATACTTTTTGACCCCCACCAATTTCCCCTCTTCATACCCTCACCTCTAGTAACCATAAATCTGATCTCTTTTTGTATGAGTTTGGTTTTCTTTCTTTTCTAGTTTTTAGAGTATTTGTAAATGAAATCATACAGTATCTGATTTATTTCATTTAGCATAATGCCCTGAGGGTCCATCCATGTTGTTGTAATGACATGATTGTTTTCCTTTTTTATGGCTGAATAATATTCATAGAAATATATATGCACATTTACGTATCTCACAACTTTTTTATCCATTCATCTATCAGTGTACATTTAGGTAATTTCCATGCCTTGGCTACTGTAAACAATGCTACCTTGAACATGAAGTTGCAGTTTTCTTTTCAAGTTAGTGTTTTATTTCTTTTAGACATAGAAGTAGAATTGCTAGACCATATGAAAATACAATGAAATATCATCTCATATGTGTTAGAATGGCCATAATCAAAAAGACAAGAAAAAACAAATTTTGGTAAGGAAGTACAGAAAAGGGACCACTTAGGTACTGTTGGTGGCTTTATGTACTGCTAAAGTCACTATGGAAAATTAAAATTAGTTTTATTTTAGGAACTTTCATACTGTTTTCCATAGTGGCTTTAGCAATTTATAAATCCCACCAGCAGTGCAAAAGCGTTCCCTTTTCTGTAATTAGTGATATTGAACATCTTTTCATGTTCCTGTTGGCCATTTGTGTATCTTTTTTTGTTTTTTTAAAAGATTTATTTATTTATTATTGGTGGGGGGTGAGGTGGGGAGGGATGGGAGCAGACGGGCCACTTCTATTGGTTTTTCATTTATCTATTTTCATCTATCTTTATTCTTTGGCCAATGTGGGCCTCCCATCGCGGTGGCCTCTCTCGCTGCAGAGCAATGACTTGGCGCATGTGCTCCAGGGCTCTGGCTTGGTAATTGGACACATCGGTCCAGCCGCTCCGTGGCACGTGGGATCTTCCCAGGCCAGGGATCGAACCAGTGCCCCTTGCACTGCAAGGCGGCATCCTTACCCACTGGACCAACAGAATTTATTTATCTTATAATTTTGTACATTGCATCCCTAGTATTTATTTATCTTATAATTGGAAGTTCATACTTTTGACCCCACCAATTTCCCCTCTTCATACCCTCACCTCTAGTAACCATAAATCTGATCTCTTTTTGTATGAGTTTGGTTTTCTTTCTTTTCTAGTTTTTAGAGTATTTGTAAATGAAATCATACAGTATCTGATTTATTTCATTTAGCATAATGCCCTGAGGGTCCATCCATGTTGTTGTAATGACATGATTGTTTTCCTTTTTTATGGCTGAATAATATTCATAGAAATATATATGCACATTTACGTATCTCACAACTTTTTTATCCATTCATCTATCAGTGTACATTTAGGTAATTTCCATGCCTTGGCTACTGTAAACAATGCTACCTTGAACATGAAGTTGCAGTTTTCTTTTCAAGTTAGTGTTTTATTTCTTTTAGACATAGAAGTAGAATTGCTAGACCATATGAAAATACAATGAAATATCATCTCATATGTGTTAGAATGGCCATAATCAAAAAGACAAGAAAAAACAAATTTTGGTAAGGAAGTACAGAAAAGGGACCACTTAGGTACTGTTGGTGGCTTTATGTACTGCTAAAGTCACTATGGAAAATTAAAATTAGTTTTATTTTAGGAACTTTCATACTGTTTTCCATAGTGGCTTTAGCAATTTATAAATCCCACCAGCAGTGCAAAAGCGTTCCCTTTTCTGTAATTAGTGATATTGAACATCTTTTCATGTTCCTGTTGGCCATTTGTGTATCTTTTTTTGTTTTTTTAAAAGATTTATTTATTTATTATTGGTGGGGGGTGAGGTGGGGAGGGATGGGAGCAGACGGGCCACTTCTATTGGTTTTTCATTTATCTATTTTCATCTATCTTTATTCTTTGGCCAATGTGGGCCTCCCATCGCGGTGGCCTCTCTCGCTGCAGAGCAATGACTTGGCGCATGTGCTCCAGGGCTCTGGCTTGGTAATTGGACACATCGGTCCAGCCGCTCCGTGGCACGTGGGATCTTCCCAGGCCAGGGATCGAACCAGTGCCCCTTGCACTGCAAGGCGGCATCCTTACCCACTGGACCAACAGGGAAGCCCCCATTTGTGTATCTTCTTTGGAAAAATGCCCATTCAGATTGTCCATTTTTAACTGAATTACTTGTTTGCTGTTGAGTTGTAGTTCTTTATGTATTTTGGATGTTAACCCTCTATTGTATATATAGTTTACAAATACATTTTACCATTTTGTAAGTTGTTTCTTCACATTGTTGATTGTTTTTTTTTTGTTGTGCAGGAGTTTTTTCTTTTGTTTGTGCTTTTAGGTGTTATATCCAAAATATTGTTGCTAAGACTCAAATGAGGGATCTTTTTTTCCTATTTTTCATCTAGAAGTTTTATGGTGTCAGGTCTTACATTTAAGTCTTCACTCTATTTTGGCTTAATTTTTGTGAGTAGTATAAATGATCTCTTTCATTATTTTGTATATGAATATCCTATTTTTCCTGTTTATTGAAGAAACTATTGTTTCTCCACCATGTATTCTTGGCTCATATGTCAAATATTATTTAGTTGTATATGCTTGGGTTTATTTCTGGGCTCTCAGTTCTGTTCCAGTGATCTATTTGTCTTTTTTTTTTCCAGTACAATTCTGTTTTGATTACTATAGCTCTGTAGTATAACTTGAAACAGAAGTATGATTGCTTCCTCTTTGTTCTTTCTCAGGATTGCTTTGGTTTTCCCTTTGTGGTTGCCTGTAAGTTTTTTGGATTGTTTTTCTACTTCTGTTAAAAAAAAAAAAGTGTCATTAGGATATTGACAGAGATTGCACTGAATCTATAGATGGCTTTTGGTAGTATTGACATTTCAATTAACAATATTAATTCTTCCAATTTTCCCCCCATGAACATGGGGTACCTTTCCATCCATGTTCATTGGAGATACTAGTCTGTAGTTTACTTTTTATGGCAGTGTCCTTTTCTGGCTTTGGTATGAAGGTAAGCTGGCCTCATAAAATGAGTTTGAAATGTTCTCTCCTTTGCTTTTTTTCTTTTGAAGATCTTGAGAAAGACTGATATTAATTATTCTTTAAATGTTTGGTAAAATCCACAAGTGAATTCACCTGGTAGGACTTTATTTATAATTGTATAATTGATATCTCAATATCTAAGACATCTGTTGAAATTTAAAACTCAGCATATCTGAAATCAATATTTATTCTCTTTCTTATGTACATAATGGTATTTCCATTATTCTAGTTGCTAAAGCTCAGAACATCAGTCATAGTTTTAACTTTTTCTCTGTGTAGTTTTACAAATACTTCATATGAACTTTTCTTCTGAAATCGAAATGATTTCCAATTCATTTTTTTTTTAACTTTTATTTATTTATTTTTGGCTGTGCTGGGTCTTTGTTGATGTGTGGGTTTAGCTGCTCTGCGGTATGTGGGATCTTCCCGGATCAGGGGTTTAACCTGTGTCTCCTGCATTGGCAGACGGGTTCTTATCCACTGAGCCACAAGGGAAGCCCTCCAATTCATTTTTAAAGAGAGATTTAACATTTTTAGATCTTTCTGAGTCTATAGCTATGTTAATAGCTATTTTCTTTTGTTTAAGTCTTATGGATATATACTTAAATAAATGTAAAAATAAAGTGAGAAAGGGTAAGAGGAAGAACTCAAGGATCAGTCTATCCATCTGTCCATCCTTCCCTCCATCCATCCACCTATCCAACCTATTCCTGGTTGACTCAGCATTATTCAGGGTAAAATAACTGAGATACTTGAAAATATATGAAATTTAAAGTGGCACAAAGTGAATTGTTTTCCTTAATGTATTAATTGAATTGGTTCTCTGTGGAAAAAATACAGCTGCTTTAAAAGGCTTATTTCAAGTAATCCTTTGAATTACTTTATGTTTTAAATTGTTACATAGTAATTAAAATTATAATTAAGATATTGAAAATATATTTCATAAATATAGTCCTAATATAGTGAATGAAAAACAGTATTTTTCCTAATGGCAGTTCTTGGAATCATTAACCAAATAATTCTTTATGTAAGCTGATTTCAAAAATTCCTTTTAAAACTGTAGCTCTTTTAATTGTTCTGTCAGTTTGCTTGAACAATGCCTTATACAGTATATTGTAGTTACTCAATAAATAATAGTTAAATAAACTTGACTTATATAGTGTGTCTCAGATTGCTCGCTCTTTCTCCATTCCTTCAAACTTTCATCATTTTTTTCTTCTTTAGGCCCATTTCTTAAGATTTTCCTATTCCAGCCTTTCTACATATTATCACCTGAATAAATCATATAAAACAGTTCAAATCTTTGTCATATCTCTGCTTGAAAAGTTTTAATGGGTTCTCTTATCTGCCAAATAACATCCAGACTCTGTAGTTGGAAATTCATTCATTTCCAAGATCATCTTTTATTAATTCCATTTTAATAACTCTTTGTTATTTCTCAATGCTTCTGATAAATTGAATGGATTTCTGTTACCCTTCTGTTTCTTATGCACCCCTGTTTCTGTTCCTCTGTGCTATTCTTTCCATTTGACATTTTTTTATTCTTTTTACCTTATACACTAGCTTCCATACACTATACACTGTGACTCAAGCAGTAAAGAATGCAATGCAGGAGGCCCCGGTTCAATCCCTGCATCAGGAAGATCCCCTGGAGAAGGAAATGGCAACCCACTCCAGTATTGCCTAGAAAATCCCATGGACTGAGGAGCCTGGTAGGGTAGAGTCGACAGGGTCACAAGAGTCGGACACGACTGAGTGATTAATACAACACTGTTCATATACTTGAGTTCAAGTAGGTTTTAAGTTTGAATCCGTTTAACTTTCTATAGCACAAAGGACAAAGCTTTGCACATAAGAGGAAAGCAATTTAACCTCTGATTTAATGTTACCCTATGTATTGTATTCAGTATACTGTAGTTTGGTAGGTTGTACAAGTTATGTAACATAAGTAGCATGATATTGTAATATTTATCTTCCTCAGGAAACTTATTTGGGAAACCAGAAGGAGAAGATATCTTTACTTTTGCTCTTCCATCAGACTCTTCAACTCATGCATTTGGAGCTGGAAGAGATGAATTTAGTTTTCCGTTTTCATTTGGACAGGATCAAAACTCAGCACCTTCTTCTGTAAAAGAGTTTCCATCTTCCTCACAAAACACCACACAGTTTACTTTTTTTTGAACTAGTTATTGATTTATTGAATTGTTTTATTGCTCTGTAATTACCTAGAGCATAAATTTACATTATTACTTAAACTGTGAAGACCACTTTCTTTTGTTGATTAAAGAAATAATGGGTTACCATAGTAACATTATTTGATTATATGGTTATATTTACTATTGAATGAAGTTAAGCCCATGTCATTTACATTTGTTTTAATTTGTATCATTACCTATTATTTATTTTGGTTTTGATTTTATATGCTGTAGTCTGCCAAATAACATCCAGACTCTGTAGTTGGAAATTCATTCATTTCCAAGATCATCTTTTATTAATTCCATTTTAATAACTCTTTGTTATTTCTCAATGCTTCTGATAAATTGAATGGATTTCTGTTACCCTTCTGTTTCTTATGCACCCCTGTTTCTGTTCCTCTGTGCTATTCTTTCCATTTGACATTTTTTTATTCTTTTTACCTTATACACTAGCTTCCATACACTATACACTGTGACTCAAGCAGTAAAGAATGCAATGCAGGAGACCCCGGTTCAATCCCTGCATCAGGAAGATCCCCTGGAGAAGGAAATGGCAACCCACTCCAGTATTGCCTAGAAAATCCCATGGACTGAGGAGCCTGGTAGGGTAGAGTCGACAGGGTCACAAGAGTCGGACACGACTGAGTGATTAATACAACACTGTTCATATACTTGAGTTCAAGTAGGTTTTAAGTTTGAATCCGTTTAACTTTCTATAGCACAAAGGACAAAGCTTTGCACATAAGAGGAAAGCAATTTAACCTCTGATTTAATGTTACCCTATGTATTGTATTCAGTATACTGTAGTTTGGTAGGTTGTACAAGTTATGTAACATAAGTAGCATGATATTGTAATATTTATCTTCCTCAGGAAACTTATTTGGGAAACCAGAAGGAGAAGATATCTTTACTTTTGCTCTTCCATCAGACTCTTCAACTCATGCATTTGGAGCTGGAAGAGATGAATTTAGTTTTCCGTTTTCATTTGGACAGGATCAAAACTCAGCACCTTCTTCTGTAAAAGAGTTTCCATCTTCCTCACAAAACACCACACAGTTTACTTTTTTTTGAACTAGTTATTGATTTATTGAATTGTTTTATTGCTCTGTAATTACCTAGAGCATAAATTTACATTATTACTTAAACTGTGAAGACCACTTTCTTTTGTTGATTAAAGAAATAATGGGTTACCATAGTAACATTATTTGATTATATGGTTATATTTACTATTGAATGAAGTTAAGCCCATGTCATTTACATTTGTTTTAATTTGTATCATTACCTATTATTTATTTTGGTTTTGATTTTATATGCTGTAGTCATAGAAAACCTGTGCTTCACTGCCACAGTAAAGACAGTGGTACTTTATAATGATCTCAAAGAATTTATATTTAAATAGTGAATAAAATATGTTATTTTCCTATAATGCAACAAAAATTTTAATATTACTCATTATTATAATTTAGTTTCTTTCATAGAAGAAAATTAAATATGAAGGACTAGAATAATTTCTGAAAGTTGGATGGTTGCATTAATGGTGATAATGTTAATATTTATTTTTGCTTCAACCTTTTTGAAAAACATTTAAAACTTTGATTCCTGTCTTCAACAAAAAATTCACCTTTGTATTTTATATGTATTAATAGTGTTTGCTTGTCAGTCATTTATATAGCTTAAATGAAGACAATTAAATTTGATGAAATTATATAAACATAACTGCTCAGTATCTTTTTAAAATTAATTGTATTGAGTTATCAAGTAATAAAAACTCTGACTTCATAATTTGATCTGTGCTGAAAGATTTTGAGCTTCATCTGTTTTCTTTCCCTTCTGGTTCACATCTGGTCAAGTGAGGAAGAAAGCCCAGCTTTCTCCTTTGGCATCAATGGAATGTTCAAAATAACATATAGGAACTTTTGCCATGGCCCACCCCTGTGCTTAGTTGCTCAGTTGTGCCAACTCTTTGATACCCCACGGACAGAAGCCCACCAGGTTCCTCTGTACACGGGGATTCTCCAGGAAAGACTACTGGAGTGGGTTGCCATGCTCTCCCCCATGGGATCTTCCCAACCCAGGGATCAAACCCAGGTCTCCCACATTGCGGGCTGATTCTTTACTGTTTGAACCACCAGGGAAGCTCAAGAATACTGGATTGGGTAGCCTGTCGCATCTCCATGGAAACTTCCTGACCCAGGGATCATACCTGGGTCTCCTGCATAGTAGGCAGATTCTTTACAGCTGAGCTACCAGGGAAACCCACCTCTAACCATCATAAAAGCCCAAAGCCAATCTCCTTTCTCTCCCATTTTCAGACCAGCTTTTTTTTTTTTTTTTTAAAAACACCTTTTTTTTATTTATTTTTGGGTGTGCTGGGTCTTTGTTGATGTGTGGGTTTAGCTGCTCTGCGGTATGTGGGATCTTCCCGGATCAGGGATCAAACCTGTGTCTCCTGCATTGGCAGACGGGTTCTTATCCACTGAGCCACAAGGGAAGCCCTCAGACCAGCTTTTGAGACCTAGTCTGTTCTACCCAGAAAATATAATTATGTGAGTAGAAAACCTGTGTAGTGTCATTATCCAAAACAAATTTTGGATTAAAATCAATCTTGCTTCTTCAGAATGTTGTTTGTTGTTGCCGTTCAGTCACTAAGTTGTGTCCAACTCTTTGTTACCCCATAAACTGCAGCACGCCAGGCTTCTCTGTCCTTTACTGTCTCCCTGAGTTTGCTCAGACTCATGTCCATTGAGTCAGTTTTGCCATCCAACCCATCTCATCCTATGTTTCCCCCTTCTCTTGCCCTCAATCTTTCCCAGCATCAGGGTCTTTTCCAGTAAGTCAGCTCTTTGAATCAGATGGCCAAAGTTTTGGAGCTTCAGCTTCAGCATCAGTCATTCCCATTAATATTCAGGGATGATTTCCTTTAGGATTGACTGGTTGATATCCTTTCTGTCCAAGAGCTTCATCTGTTTTCTTTCCCTTCTGGTTCACATCTGGTCAAGTGAGGAAGAAAGCCCAGCTTTCTCCTTTGGCATCAATGGAATGTTCAAAATAACATATAGGAACTTTTGCCATGGCCCACCCCTGTGCTTAGTTGCTCAGTTGTGCCAACTCTTTGATACCCCACGGACAGAAGCCCACCAGGTTCCTCTGTACACGGGGATTCTCCAGGAAAGACTACTGGAGTGGGTTGCCATGCTCTCCCCCATGGGATCTTCCCAACCCAGGGATCAAACCCAGGTCTCCCACATTGCGGGCTGATTCTTTACTGTTTGAACCACCAGGGAAGCTCAAGAATACTGGATTGGGTAGCCTGTCGCATCTCCATGGAAACTTCCTGACCCAGGGATCATACCTGGGTCTCCTGCATAGTAGGCAGATTCTTTACAGCTGAGCTACCAGGGAAACCCACCTCTAACCATCATAAAAGCCCAAAGCCAATCTCCTTTCTCTCCCATTTTCAGACCAGCTTTTTTTTTTTTTTTTAAAAAACACCTTTTATTTATTTATTTTTGGCTGTGCTGGGTCTTTGTTGATGTGTGGGTTTAGCTGCTCTGCGGTATGTGGGATCTTCCCGGATCAGGGATCAAACCTGTGTCTCCTGCATTGGCAGACGGGTTCTTATCCACTGAGCCACAAGGGAAGCCCTCAGACCAGCTTTTGAGACCTAGTCTGTTCTACCCAGAAAATATAATTATGTGAGTAGAAAACCTGTGTAGTGTCATTATCCAAAACAAATTTTGGATTAAAATCAATCTTGCTTCTTCAGAATGTTGTTTGTTGTTGCCGTTCAGTCACTAAGTTGTGTCCAACTCTTTGTTACCCCATAAACTGCAGCACGCCAGGCTTCTCTGTCCTTTACTGTCTCCCTGAGTTTGCTCAGACTCATGTCCATTGAGTCAGTTTTGCCATCCAACCCATCTCATCCTATGTTTCCCCCTTCTCTTGCCCTCAATCTTTCCCAGCATCAGGGTCTTTTCCAGTAAGTCAGCTCTTTGAATCAGATGGCCAAAGTTTTGGAGCTTCAGCTTCAGCATCAGTCATTCCCATTAATATTCAGGGATGATTTCCTTTAGGATTGACTGGTTGATATCCTTTCTGTCCAAGAGACTCTCAGGAGTCTTCTCCAGGTTTAATTAATGCAATTGTGATATGTATAGACATTCTGTTATTAATTAAACCTTCCCAAACTTTTTAGAAGTCAAAAGGATGGTATAACGAAGGATAGACAGAATTTAAGGAAACATTGGATGTGTTTTTTTAAAACTTTCAACAGCTGGTTGAAAGATGAAATTTTCAGTGAAAAGACTGGAATTTTTCTTTTTATATCAACTATTAATTTTATTGTCCCTATGATTTAATTATTGGGTGGTTTTTTTTTTTTGACAAAGACATGAACTATATTTAAGAAAGGAAAAAAAAAAAGTAACTGGCTTGTTACTTAGAGGTTCAAAACTGGTTTTAGCTTTGAGCAACCCATTGATTGCATGGTTTATTTTTACTCTGAATAGACAAATGTCTAGCAAACAAGTATGGTTAGAGTTACCATGTAAAGGCAAACAAATTTAATGTTTTCAAAGTATCTGTACTGTGTGTGACGTTTTGAGGACATTTAAAATTGCTAAAAGAAAAAAAATTATTTGACTTAGTTGCAGCTTTTGGGATCTTTGTTGCAGCTCTTGTATTTCTCTCTAGTGCTGCTCGGTCTCCAGAGCACTCAGTCTGAGTTTCCCTGCGGCATGTGGGATAGTAGTTCCCTGACCAGGGATTGAACTGTCTCCTACACTGGACAGCAGATTCTTAACCACTGGACCACCAGGGAAGCTCCCAAGTGTTATACTTGAGGAACTTAACATTTAATTGAGGAGACAAAACATAGGAGTCAACAAAAGTACATTAAAATGAAACAGTTTATAATCACATTCAGTAGCTTAAAACTTGGTCTCTGCAAGAGAGGAGAATAAGTGTTTTCAGAATTAGAAAAGACAGGTCACCATGGACTGGAAAGCCTGGAAAGAATTCATTGAAGGTGTGGCATTTGCATTAGGATTTTAAAGATATGTAGATTATAAAATTGTTTCATGTAATTTTGATGCCCCCTTTTTTTTTTTAGTTTTACATTTTTTATTGCCTAACTTTAGTGGCTAGTGTTTAGTAGGATTTCATTAAATGCTTGTTGAATTTATAGGATTGATTGATTTGAATTTGTAAAGGAGGCAGTGAGGCCTTTCTAGGAAAGGGAAACGATATGAACAAAAGGAAACTGCAACACAAATTGAATTCTATGGAGGAAATTAAAGACTAGGCCTATACAAATTGTAAAATTTTTTTGTTCTAATTATGTGAAAAACGCCATTGGTAATTTGATAGGGATTGCGTCGAATCTGTAAATTGCTTTGAGTAGTAGAGTCATTTTCACAAAATATTTCTTAAATATATCTTTCAACTTCTTTAACCTATGAATTTTTAAGTAATGTACTATATAATTTCCAAATATTTGGAGCTATGTAAATATTTTACTTTATTGGTCCCTAATTTAATTCCATAGGGATAATTTAGAATGTGATTTCTATTCTTGTAAGTTTGAGTCTTCCGTGGACCTACATGTAAAGGCAAACAAATTTAATGTTTTCAAAGTATCTGTACTGTGTGTGACGTTTTGAGGACATTTAAAATTGCTAAAAGAAAAAAAATTATTTGACTTAGTTGCAGCTTTTGGGATCTTTGTTGCAGCTCTTGTATTTCTCTCTAGTGCTGCTCGGTCTCCAGAGCACTCAGTCTGAGTTTCCCTGCGGCATGTGGGATAGTAGTTCCCTGACCAGGGATTGAACTGTCTCCTACACTGGACAGCAGATTCTTAACCACTGGACCACCAGGGAAGCTCCCAAGTGTTATACTTGAGGAACTTAACATTTAATTGAGGAGACAAAACATAGGAGTCAACAAAAGTACATTAAAATGAAACAGTTTATAATCACATTCAGTAGCTTAAAACTTGGTCTCTGCAAGAGAGGAGAATAAGTGTTTTCAGAATTAGAAAAGACAGGTCACCATGGACTGGAAAGCCTGGAAAGAATTCATTGAAGGTGTGGCATTTGCATTAGGATTTTAAAGATATGTAGATTATAAAATTGTTTCATGTAATTTTGATGCCCCCTTTTTTTTTTTTTTTAGTTTTACATTTTTTATTGCCTAACTTTAGTGGCTAGTGTTTAGTAGGATTTCATTAAATGCTTGTTGAATTTATAGGATTGATTGATTTGAATTTGTAAAGGAGGCAGTGAGGCCTTTCTAGGAAAGGGAAACGATATGAACAAAAGGAAACTGCAACACAAATTGAATTCTATGGAGGAAATTAAAGACTAGGCCTATACAAATTGTAAAATTTTTTTGTTCTAATTATGTGAAAAACGCCATTGGTAATTTGATAGGGATTGCGTCGAATCTGTAAATTGCTTTGAGTAGTAGAGTCATTTTCACAAAATATTTCTTAAATATATCTTTCAACTTCTTTAACCTATGAATTTTTAAGTAATGTACTATATAATTTCCAAATATTTGGAGCTATGTAAATATTTTACTTTATTGGTCCCTAATTTAATTCCATAGGGATAATTTAGAATGTGATTTCTATTCTTGTAAGTTTGAGTCTTCCGTGGACCTACATGTAGTTTATTTGTAAGCAAATTACATATACTTGAAAGAAGTGTATGTTTGGCAGTTATTGGGTATAATGTAGTAGTCTCTGTTAGTTAGGGCAAGGTGTTTGATAGTGTTGTTCAAATCATCTTTATCTTTGCTCTTAATTGCTAAGAAAAGGCTATTAAAAACTACAACTGGGCCCGCCTTGACAGTCCAGTGGTCGACTTCATCTTCCAATGCTAGGGGCCAGAGTTCAATATCTGGTCAGGAACTAAGATTTCACATGCTTTGCAGCCATAAAAATCTAAAACATAAAACAGAAGCAATGTTGCAACAAATTCATTCTCTGCACATTCTTCCTCTAATAGTCCCACATGATATTGTGGCTTTTGTCTCATTGGTCAGAATGAAGTCAAGAAATGTGCGTTTTGGGGCATAGAGGGAATAATGTGGAAACCTATACTATAATATGTGAAAAAGATAGCTGTTGTCATTGTACTGTGGGAATAGGGGATCCTACAGGGCACGGTGTGATGGCCTGAAGGGGTGGAATGGGCGGGACTGGGAAGGGGGTGGAGGAGGGAGGGGGCCAGCGATATACATATGACTAATCTGGGAACATACATATCTGTAAACAACAAAATTCTATAAAAATTAAAAAAAATAAAAATATAATTAAAAAAAAGAGAAATGTGTGATTTTAGGTGAACACATTACCTAGGGTTTTATTGCTAAGAAAGAAGAGGCAACTGGATAATTTTTTTTGTTTTTTTGGAGGGGAGGCGGGTTAGGGAGGGAGGGAGGCAGGTGGGCGGGCCACTTCTATTGGTCGCAACTGGATATTGAGAAGTAATTAGTCACATATTATGTGGTTTTTGTTTTGCTTCTTTAGATAATAGCAGATTTTAGGAGTTGATGCAATATTTTCCTTTACTCCCCATATTTCATAGTATATTCCTGGGCACATTCCAAAAATGTTTCCCAGGATTATTATTGAATAGTAAACCTTCTGGGAACATCTTTTTCTCTCTTATTAACTTTTTTTTTTTCAAGACAAAATATACTTTATTGAGACAGCAAATGCACAGAGTGCTATAGGTAAGACATGCTACTAGGAGTCTGCATATAACCAAAGGCCAGGATGGAAATGAATGGGAATCAATGTTGTTTCTTAATGCTTGAAGATTTAGTCCATGCTGAAGGAAAGAGAAGAATTTGTGTCCATATATCTCAAATGCAGTATTATACATCTACCAAATCAAGAGACCTCTAACCAAGAGCCCAAAGGCAATTAAGAGAAAATCCTAACTGTACTCAGAAGTCTTTTCTAATATTAATGACAGGAAGATTTTTCTAATTAATTAGGGACAAATGTTATCTCTAGACAAAGACCTAGAAATTGACCAAAGAGCCATTTATTCAAGTATTTAGCCACTTTTAATGTCATTTATTCCACCAGAAACAAATACCAGAATATCTAAAAATGGTTTGGATAAAGAAACATTTATACTTTAATACTTCATAATGCTGTCAGTTTGGGGCTCAAATAACCCTCTGAGTCAAATTTGATCCCTATCAACTTGAAGGGGCCAAGTACAGTTTCAATTTCAGCACCTAAACTTCTGAAGCAAGATCTTGAGAAAATAATGCTAGAAGATTTAAATCCTCTGATGTAACTACCAGGCTCCACAGACTTGTCAGAATCAATGCAAAACTGAGGAGGATGTGCTGAAGTACTTTGCAGAGCAGTATTTTTAGATAGACTGCCTCAGTTCCCTCCGTTTAAAACAGATGTGGATGAAATGCTTTCTGCGTGAATGCACACCGACATTCTGTTCAACTGTTTTCTAAATGCAATACTGCAGACTTTAAAACAGTATGCTTTAATTTAAACAAAGTAGTATCTTATATACAGTCAATTTAGCTGAAGAGATGAAAAATGCTACTGTGAAAATTACTTATCAAATACTCTTCTCTTTTAAGAGGTGATTTTAAAAGCAACACAGAACCAAAAACATCCAACTATTACTTTATTTATATTACTGTGCTTAAGTTATATGGAAAAAGACAACCAAGCAGTTCTGCCCCATATCAGGAAAAGTTTTCTATCAACACCAATTATGTGGTGACAAATAACTAGGAATGGTGACATCTTTAGGTCAAGACTGACAAGGAGGAATGGACTCTGATCTGTGGTTCATCTCTGACAAGAATATGGCACAATGGCCAGCAGAAGCCATACTAACACTGAATCTTTAGCGTGGGTCACAAATTCGGATCTCTCCTCTGAAGCTAGCAGATCAAGTGAAATAACTGGGTTAAAAAGTTTTAAAATGAAGCCCAAATATATTTAAAAACCATGCTTTTGACACATTTTCCTTCCAAAATGTACATAAAACACCTTTTCACTCTAGTAGTCTAGATTTTTTTCCCTCACATAGACCATCATGTAGCTGCAGATAGACTAGTCTGCCTCATAGATTCTCACAACCTCTTGTTCCGCAGTTCATGAATCTGACTCTGATGCTAAGGTGACAGTGTATGTAAGTAGATTTTTGTTTTCAGTGAAGGAGACCTGGGAAAAGATGAATTTCTCTCTTTTTCTTCAAAAGTTATCAGATGGTACATGCTCCTCAAAGCCCTCACTTTCTCGAACTAGAGCGTGCTCCAGGATCACACTACCTTCGTTATAACACTGGCTGTCTTCAGTGGCAAACTCATAGATACATCTCAGTTTGCTATTGCAGTTTTTGCAGCTTACGTCTCGAACCACATGGTGGCTAGTGAGCATGACCCGATCTTGAACTTCACGGTACTGCAGATGAACTACCTTGTGAAAAAGAAACGCTCTGCCAGTGGTGCCCGTGAATCGGGTGGAGATGAGTTCCGAACGGTTGGTCAGAATCGTATTGTAGTCTGCACAGGGAAACAGACGGGTACCACCAATATGATCAAGGAAAGTCCTGCCCATTTTGATAGCTGAAATTCTAAAAACCAGCAAGTCTAATTTTCCAAAAGCACAAGGTAAGGCTTGTGTCTGACTTAAGGTTTTCCATCTGTCAAGGGGATATGGAATAAAAATCCTCAGATTACCAATAGGGCTCACGGCTGTGATATCCACATTCAAAAATTACTTTATTTATATTACTGTGCTTAAGATATAAAAGACAACCAAGCAGTTCTGCCCCATATCAGGAAAAGTTTTCTATCAACACCAATTATGTGGTGACAAATAACTAGGAATGGTGACATCTTTAGGTCAAGACTGACAAGGAGGAATGGACTCTGATCTGTGGTTCATCTCTGACAAGAATATGGCACAATGGCCAGCAGAAGCCATACTAACACTGAATCTTTAGCGTGGGTCACAAATTCGGATCTCTCCTCTGAAGCTAGCAGATCAAGTGAAATAACTGGGTTAAAAAAAAGTTTTAAAATGAAGCCCAAATATATTTAAAAACCATGCTTTTGACACATTTTCCTTCCAAAATGTACATAAAACACCTTTTCACTCTAGTAGTCTAGATTTTTTTCCCTCACATAGACCATCATGTAGCTGCAGATAGACTAGTCTGCCTCATAGATTCTCACAACCTCTTGTTCCGCAGTTCATGAATCTGACTCTGATGCTAAGGTGACAGTGTATGTAAGTAGATTTTTGTTTTCAGTGAAGGAGACCTGGGAAAAGATGAATTTCTCTCTTTTTCTTCAAAAGTTATCAGATGGTACATGCTCCTCAAAGCCCTCACTTTCTCGAACTAGAGCGTGCTCCAGGATCACACTACCTTCGTTATAACACTGGCTGTCTTCAGTGGCAAACTCATAGATACATCTCAGTTTGCTATTGCAGTTTTTGCAGCTTACGTCTCGAACCACATGGTGGCTAGTGAGCATGACCCGATCTTGAACTTCACGGTACTGCAGATGAACTACCTTGTGAAAAAGAAACGCTCTGCCAGTGGTGCCCGTGAATCGGGTGGAGATGAGTTCCGAACGGTTGGTCAGAATCGTATTGTAGTCTGCACAGGGAAACAGACGGGTACCACCAATATGATCAAGGAAAGTCCTGCCCATTTTGATAGCTGAAATTCTAAAAACCAGCAAGTCTAATTTTCCAAAAGCACAAGGTAAGGCTTGTGTCTGACTTAAGGTTTTCCATCTGTCAAGGGGATATGGAATAAAAATCCTCAGATTACCAATAGGGCTCCCGAGCGGCTGTGATATCCACATCTGCCTGCGGCTCTTCGCTTCTCAGCTAGGATGAAGCCTCTTACTAACTTTTAAAACAAATTTATTTTTTAAATTAAAGTATAATTGACATATAATATTATACACATTTCAAGCATACAACATAGTTTTAACACCTACATGCATCATTAATTGATCTCTATGATAGGCCTAGTAACCACTTATCCATGCAAAGGTTTTGCAATATTATTAGTTGTATTCCTATGTTGTACATTGCTTCTCATCTCTGTGAGTTATTTTATAACTGAAGTTTGTACCCTTCATCCATTTTGATCCACTTATTCTCCTCTCTGGAAATCACCAGTTTGTTTTCTTTACCTATATCTGTTGCTGTATTGTTTTATTCTTTAGATTTTACATGCAGGTGAAATCATAAACAGTACTTGTCATTCTATGTCTGACTTACTTCATTTAGCATATTGCCCTTTAGGTTCACTTATTATTGTTGCTAAGGGCAAGATTTAATTCTCTGGAGTTATATTCCATTGTGTGTGTGTATTCCACTGTGTGTTGGATATATATATATATATATATATATATATCCATAATATGAATATGTATATCCCACATCTTTATCTGTTTATCAGTGGCATCTTAGGTTGCTTCCATATCTTAGCTATTACAGATAATGCTGCAATGAATATTGGGCTGAGTATATTCTTTTAGTGTTTTCATTTTCTTTGGATGTATACCTAAAGGTAGAATTGCTGGATCATATTTTAGTTCTATTTTAATTTTTTCAGGAACCTCCAAATTGTTTACCATGGAGGCTATACCAATGTCCTGTCTCACCAACAATGCACAAGAGTTCCCTTTTCTCCACATACTTGCCAACACTTGTTATTTATGTCTTTTTGATAATAGCTATTGCGAAGGGTGTAAGGTGAGATCTCATTGTGGTTTTGATTTGCCTTTCCATGATGACTTTAATGATACTGAGCATATTTTCATGTGTCTGTTAACCATCTTTATATCTTCCTTGGGAAAAAAAGGTCTTCTGCCCATTTTTAGACTGGGTTGTTTGGTGTTTTTGATATTGAGGTGTATGAGTTATTTATATATATTGGATATTTAGCTCCATGTCAGATGTGTCATTGTAAATATCAATTTGGTAGATTGCCTATTTGCTTTGTTGATGGTTTTCTTCAGTGTGAAAAGTTTTTAGTAGTTATATTTGTTTACTTTTGCTTTTGTTTCTCTTGTGTACGTAGAGAGATTCAAGAAAGTATTGCTATGTTCAACATCAAAGAGAATATGTCTGTGTTTTTTTTCTGGAAGGTTTATGGTTTCAGGTTTTATATTTAAGTCTTCAATTCATTATGAGCTTATTTTTGTGTATGATGAGAGAAAGTAGTCTAAGTTGATTCTTCTGTGTGTAACTCTCCTGTCTTCCTAACACCATTTATTTAAGAGGCTGTATTATCCCTACTGTATCTTCTTGCCTCCTTTGTTGTGGATTAATTTGACCACTATGGGCTTATTCCTGGCCACTCTATTCTATTCCATCGATATACATGTCTGTTTTTGTGCCAGTTCCATCTTGTCTTTATTACTGCAGCTTTGTAATATAATTTGAAAAAGGGAATATACTTACAGCTCTGTTCTTTCTCAAGATTATTTTGGCTATTTGGGGTCTTTTGTATTTCCCTGCTAATTGGAATTATTTATTCTAGTTCTGTGAAAAATGAATTTTTATAGGGATTACACTGAACCTGTGGATTGCTTTGGAAAGTATGATTGTTTTAACAGTATTGTTTCTTACAGTCATTGAGCACAGTATATCTTTCTATTTGTGTCTTTAGTTTCCTTCATCAGTATCTTATAGTTTTTGAGAACAAGTCTTTTACTACTTTGGTTAGAGCTGTTCCTAAACTTTTTATTCTTTCTTATGCAATTGCAAATAGAATTGTTTTCTTAATTTCTCTTTCAGATTGTTTGTTGTTAGTATATAGCAATGCTTTTAGTGATATTGCATAATAGATTTCTGCATATTAATTCTGTGTCCTTCAACTTTACTGACTTCATTGATGAATTTTTTAGTTTTTTGGTTGATGTCTTTAGGATTTTCTGTATATAGTACTTGTCATCTCAATTAGTATAGCTTTGCTTCTTCCTTTCCAATTTTCATTGCTAGTATTTTTGTCTAATTCTGTGACTAGAACTTCCAATGCTATGTTGAATAAAAAAGGACATCTTTATTTGTTTCTGATCTCAGAGGAAATGCTTTCTACTTTTTACCATTGACTATGATGTTGTCTGTTAGTTTGGCATACATGGCCTTTATTATGTGCAGATATAGTTCCTGTATACCCACTTAGTTGAGAGGTTTTTAAAATTATCAAATGGAGAGATCAAGAGTGCTATGTTCAACATCAAAGAGAATATGTCTGTGTTTTTTTTCTGGAAGGTTTATGGTTTCAGGTTTTATATTTAAGTCTTCAATTCATTATGAGCTTATTTTTGTGTATGATGAGAGAAAGTAGTCTAAGTTGATTCTTCTGTGTGTAACTCTCCTGTCTTCCTAACACCATTTATTTAAGAGGCTGTATTATCCCTACTGTATCTTCTTGCCTCCTTTGTTGTGGATTAATTTGACCACTATGGGCTTATTCCTGGCCACTCTATTCTATTCCATCGATATACATGTCTGTTTTTGTGCCAGTTCCATCTTGTCTTTATTACTGCAGCTTTGTAATATAATTTGAAAAAGGGAATATACTTACAGCTCTGTTCTTTCTCAAGATTATTTTGGCTATTTGGGGTCTTTTGTGTTTCCCCTGCTAATTGGAATTATTTATTCTAGTTCTGTGAAAAATGAATTTTTATAGGGATTACACTGAACCTGTGGATTGCTTTGGAAAGTATGATTGTTTTAACAGTATTGTTTCTTACAGTCATTGAGCACAGTATATCTTTCTATTTGTGTCTTTAGTTTCCTTCATCAGTATCTTATAGTTTTTGAGAACAAGTCTTTTACTACTTTGGTTAGAGCTGTTCCTAAACTTTTTATTCTTTCTTATGCAATTGCAAATAGAATTGTTTTCTTAATTTCTCTTTCAGATTGTTTGTTGTTAGTATATAGCAATGCTTTTAGTGATATTGCATAATAGATTTCTGCATATTAATTCTGTGTCCTTCAACTTTACTGACTTCATTGATGAATTTTTTAGTTTTTTGGTTGATGTCTTTAGGATTTTCTGTATATAGTACTTGTCATCTCAATTAGTATAGCTTTGCTTCTTCCTTTCCAATTTTCATTGCTAGTATTTTTGTCTAATTCTGTGACTAGAACTTCCAATGCTATGTTGAATAAAAGAGGACATCTTTATTTGTTTCTGATCTCAGAGGAAATGCTTTCTACTTTTTACCATTGACTATGATGTTGTCTGTTAGTTTGGCATACATGGCCTTTATTATGTGCAGATATAGTTCCCTGTATACCCACTTAGTTGAGAGGTTTTTTAAAATTATAAATGGATGTTGAATTTTGTCAAAAAGTTGTTCTGTATCTATTGAGATGATCATATGATTTTTATTCTTCAATTTGTTAGTGTATCACTGATTTATAGCTATCAAATAATCCTGCAATCATGGGATAAATCCCACTTGATCATGGCATATAATCTTTTATCCTTTTTTATAAAAAGATTTTGGCCACTTTTATTGGTCCTTCATTAATTTATTTTCATCCATCTTTGTTCTTTGGCCTGTGTGGGCCTCCCATTGCAGTGGCCTCTCCTGTTGCAGAGCACTGGCTCTGGGTGCATGTGCTCCACAGCTCTGGCTTGGTAATTAGACACATCAGTCCAGCCGCTCCATGGCACGTGGGATCTTCCCAGGCCAGGGATCAAACCGGCGCCCCTTTCACTGCAAGGTGGAGTCTTTACCCACTGGACCATTAGGGAAGCCCAACATATAATTTTTTAATGTATTATTTAATTTGGCTTGTTAATATTTTGTGAGGAATTTTGTATCTATGTTCATCAGTGATTTTGGCCTGCAGTTTTCTTTATTTGTGGTGTCTCTGTCTGATTTTGGTGTCTGTTTGATGCTGGACTTGTAGAATGAGTTTGAAAGTGTTCCTTCCCCTTCAGTTTTTTGAAATAACTTGAGAAGGACAGGTGATAACTATTCTTTTAATGTTTGGTTAAAATTTACCTTTGAAGCTATCTGATCTGGGACCTTTGTTGGGAATTTTGGGTTATTTCTTCAATTTCATTACTGGTAGTTTGTTCATATTTTCAGTTTTTTCCTGACAGTCTTAGAAAATTATACATTTCTAGGAACTTATACATTTCATCTTGGTTATCTATTTTATTGGCTTTTAAATATTTGTAGTAATTTCCTATGATTGTTTGTATTTCTTTGGTGCTGTTTGTAACATCTCTTTCATTTCTGATTTTATTTGGGCCCTCTCTTTTTCTTGATGAGTCTGGCTAAAGCCTTATCAATTTTGTTTATCTTTTCAAAGATTCAGCTTAGTTTCATTTAGCATGTGGTTCCTTCTTTATATCTTCAGTTGTGGAAAATCTTTTGTGCTATATTCAGATTGTTTTCATCAATAATTTCTCTGTAAGTAATTGTAATTTTCCTGTGTTTGTGGGAGGAGGTATGCTGAGGGTTTTCCAGTTCAGCCATCTTCTCCGTTTCTTTTCTTTCTTTCTTTCTTTTTTTTAAATTTGGCCTCTTCTAGTGTTTATTATTTATTTATTTTCATCCATCGTTATTCCATGGCCTGCGTGGGCCTCCCACCACAGTGGTCTTTCGTCACAGAGCACCAGCTTTGGGTGCATGTGCTTGAGTGTTGGCTAGCAACTGGACACACTGGTCCAGGTGCTCCATGGCATGTGGGATCTTCCCAGGCTAGGAATCAAACCGGTGCCTCCTGCACTGCAAGGTGGACTCTCCACCCACTGGACCACCAGGGAAGCCCTCTTCTCCATTTCTTCATGATGTTGTTTTAGATTCAATACTGAAGACACAGTCCATAAAAGAAATAATCGATAAGCCTAATCTCTTTTAAATAAAAACTTTCTGCTTTGCAGAAGACACTGTCAAAAGAATGAGAAGACAAGCCACAAATTACGAGGAAATATTTGTGCAAGATATATCTGATATACGAGCATTATTCAAAACATGCGAAGAACTCTTAAAGTACCACAATAAGAAAACAAACCACTTGGTTAAAAAATGGGCCACATCTCTGAACAGACACCTCACCAAGAGGATCTACAAATGGCAAATAAGCATATGAAAAGATGCTCCACGGTGTATGTCATCAGATCAATGTAAGTTAAAATGACACTATGGTACAACTTTACACCCATCAAAATGGCCAAAATCCAAAACACTGACAACTGACAAAGATGAGGAGCAACAGAAACTCATTCATTGCAGGTGAAAATGCCAACTCAGATAGCCGTTTTGGAGAACAGTTTCTTATAAAACTAAGCATACTCCTACCGTATAGTGTTTCTTGCTGGTTACACAAGAAAGTACAAATTCTGTGCACACAAAAACCTGTTCATGGATTATAGCAGCTTTGTTTTTAAGTGCCAAAACTTGGAAGCAACCAAGATGTCCTTTAAGGAGTAGGTGAATGGATAGGTAAACTGTGGTATATCTGGACAATGGATGATTATTGAGTGTTAAAAAACTTTGAAGAAATATGGAGGAAACTTAAATGCATATTATAAGTCAGTCTGAAAATACTATATAGTATATGATTCTGACTATATTACATTCTGGAAGAGGCAAAACTATGAAGATAGTAAAAAATATTAGTGGTTCTGTGGAGTCAGGAGATAGGAAAAGATGAATAGGCAGAATAGAAGAGTATTTTTAGGACTGAAAAGATTCTGTACACTAATATAATGATGGATATGTGTCATTATGACTTTGTTCAAACCGGTAGAATGTACAACACAAAGGGTGAACCCTAATGTAAGCTATTAGCTTTGAGTGATAAAGATGTGTCAATGTAAATTCATTGGTTAAAATAAATGTATCACTCTGGTAGTGAATGTTGATAAAGGGGTAGGCTCTGCATGTGTTAGGGTAGGGAGTATACAGGAAATCTTTCTGCCTTCTGCTCAGTTTTGCCATAAGTCTAAAACTGCTCTAAAAATGTCTATTAAAAAATCAATAGACAGAAAATTTGAATAATATATTTACATGTGTGCATAAACACACAGCTTTAAGCTTTATTGTCTTTTTTTTTTTAAGGACTTTATTTTATTTATTTTGGCGGGGGTGGCGCACGGACCACTTCTATTGGTCTTTCATTTATCTACTTTCATCCATCTTTGTTCTTTGGCCCGTGTGGGCCCCCATCGCGGTGGCCTCTGTTGTCGCAGAGCACCGGCTCTGGGCGCATGCGCTCCAGAGCTCCGGCTCGGTAATTAGACACATCGGTCCAGCCGCTCTGTGGCACATGGGATCTTCCCAGGCCAGGGATCGAACTGGCACCCCTTGCACTACAAGGCGGTGTCCTTACCCACTGGACCACCAGGGAAGCCTGCTTTCTGTTGTCTTACTGACTGCAGGATTATAAATTCTTTGAGGGTAATAAAAAATATAAATTATTTTTTTATTTATTGTAACTGAATAGGTACTATAATTTCAGGAGCCTGAACAGGTGGCTGACTAGAGCTTTAATAACTGCTAGCTGACAAGAGATTGTTAATAATTTTGAAGTGGTGTTGTTAGTATTTTAAAAACAGTTTTTCTAATATTTGAAGGAATGAATGAACAAGCAGTGTATAAACCTGGCTTTCATGTTAATGCTTTTCCTTTGAATTTCAGTTGCTGCCGTGTAATTGCCTTAGAGGCTGAATGGCTCATTTAGAAACATTCCCATTGCTTTGCCTTTATATTTTGCTCTTGATTTCTCCAATGCTGACACAAGTCACTTGCAATCAAATCTATATCCCTGGTGGACAGGCCTGTCCTAATAGTCTCTGACTCATATCCAGGTTGTTTGCAGCTCAACAGTTCTTCTAGATATATCACTTTATATTCTAATGTTAATCTCCTAAGAATTTATCTCTTAAAGCATTAGTTCTGTATTAGTGTACATTTTTGATTTAATATGAATAGAATACTCTTTTAGTAATCTGTAGGGTGAACCCTAATGTAAGCTATTAGCTTTGAGTGATAAAGATGTGTCAATGTAAATTCATTGGTTAAAATAAATGTATCACTCTGGTAGTGAATGTTGATAAAGGGGTAGGCTCTGCATGTGTTAGGGTAGGGAGTATACAGGAAATCTTTCTGCCTTCTGCTCAGTTTTGCCATAAGTCTAAAACTGCTCTAAAAATGTCTATTAAAAAATCAATAGACAGAAAATTTGAATAATATATTTACATGTGTGCATAAACACACAGCTTTAAGCTTTATTGTCTTTTTTTTTTTAAGGACTTTATTTTATTTATTTTGGCGGGGGTGGCGCACGGACCACTTCTATTGGTCTTTCATTTATCTACTTTCATCCATCTTTGTTCTTTGGCCCGTGTGGGCCTCCCATCGCGGTGGCCTCTGTTGTCGCAGAGCACTGGCTCTGGGCGCATGCGCTCCAGAGCTCCGGCTCGGTAATTAGACACATCGGTCCAGCCGCTCTGTGGCACATGGGATCTTCCCAGGCCAGGGATCGAACTGGCACCCCTTGCACTACAAGGCGGTGTCCTTACCCACTGGACCACCAGGGAAGCCTGCTTTCTGTTGTCTTACTGACTGCAGGATTATAAATTCTTTGAGGGTAATAAAAAATATAAATTATTTTTTTATTTATTGTAACTGAATAGGTACTATAATTTCAGGAGCCTGAACAGGTGGCTGACTAGAGCTTTAATAACTGCTAGCTGACAAGAGATTGTTAATAATTTTGAAGTGGTGTTGTTAGTATTTTAAAAACAGTTGTTCTAATATTTGAAGGAATGAATGAACAAGCAGTGTATAAACCTGGCTTTCATGTTAATGCTTTTCCTTTGAATTTCAGTTGCTGCCGTGTAATTGCCTTAGAGGCTGAATGGCTCATTTAGAAACATTCCCATTGCTTTGCCTTTATATTTTGCTCTTGATTTCTCCAATGCTGACACAAGTCACTTGCAATCAAATCTATATCCCTGGTGGACAGGCCTGTCCTAATAGTCTCTGACTCATATCCAGGTTGTTTGCAGCTCAACAGTTCTTCTAGATATATCACTTTATATTCTAATGTTAATCTCCTAAGAATTTATCTCTTAAAGCATTAGTTCTGTATTAGTGTACATTTTTGATTTAATATGAATAGAATACTCTTTTTAGAACTTCAAACTACTGTAATTTTTAGAAGGTTATTTTGCCAAAATATCAGCTCATGTTTTAAGATATTTTTCTGTGTGTTTTGAGAAGTGTTTTCTCACAATATATTTGTAGCTCCAGATTGATGAATCACAGAGAGTATAGCAGAGGAATAATGGATGGAGTATTGAATTATGGCTGAGAGTGTGAACCCTGAAGTTCCTCTCTGGATGTAAATACTGAAAGATTCATGCCAAAGTGTGCCTCTGAGCCAGCCATTTGTCATCTTTGCTTCAGTTTTCTCTTTTTTGGGGGGGGCTCTTTTTTTTCATTCATCTTTTTTATTCTTTGACTTGTGTGGGCCTCCCGTTGCGGTGGCTTCTCGTTGCAGAGCACAGGCTCTGGGTGCATGTGCTATAGAGCACTGGCTCATAATTGGACACGCTGGTCAATCCTCTCTGCACACGTGGGATCTTCCTGGGCTAGGGATCAAACTGGTGCCCCTTGCACTGCAACGGGGACTCTTTACCCACTGGACCATCGGGGAAGCCCCAGTTTCCTCATTTTTAAAATGGGATTGATGATCTTACCTATCAAAGAGAGGGGAGAATTAAAATATTTGGCTTAGTGCTTAGCTCATGATAAGTACTTGAAGAATGGGGGTCTGATTTGTTTAGAGGTAGAAGATAAGAGATTTTCGTACAAAACATGATAAGAAAATTTGAAACATATGATAGAGACAAAAGATATTTTTTTGAATTAACTTTTAGAGTCTGTCTAATAATAAAGCAAGTATTCAATAGGAAAGCATTTTATATTAGTTCAGTTATAACATGGTCCAAGTGGGTGCGAAAAATAACAACTTGCAAAAGCTAAGCACATTTTTACTACCAAGGAAGTAATAATTCTGTCTTCTAACACATAATAAAAGAGTGACATTAAAATATTTACCCCCAATCTCATTTTTATTCTTTTGCCTTTCATGAAAAATTCTTATTTTAAAATATTTGAATTGTGTATTGACCTTTTTATAATTAATAATAGATTATATCTTTTAAATTTGTCTCTTAATCTCTGTACTTGCGGGGTAGAAAATAAAAGGATTTCAATGGTGAAAATGTGAGAAACCTCTAATAATAATTAATTCAAGAAATGTTTGCTATAGTCCTGCTGAATGGGAGTGATAGCCAGTACACAAAACTTGTATAAATACTTTAAGTGTTCTAGGTAATGGCTTATAGGCCATAGGTCCTGAGGTAGCAACTTGGCGTTTCTAGATGGTGGATTTCTTTCTGGCCAGAACGTGGTGGATGAGAGGAAGAGAAGTGGAAAGAGTAGTGTATTTTATCTGAGAGTGTGAACCCTGAAGTTCCTCTCTGGATGTAAATACTGAAAGATTCATGCCAAAGTGTGCCTCTGAGCCAGCCATTTGTCATCTTTGCTTCAGTTTTCTCTTTTTTGGGGGGGGCTCTTTTTTTTCATTCATCTTTTTTATTCTTTGACTTGTGTGGGCCTCCCGTTGCGGTGGCTTCTCGTTGCAGAGCACAGGCTCTGGGTGCATGTGCTATAGAGCACTGGCTCATAATTGGACACGCTGGTCAATCCTCTCTGCACACGTGGGATCTTCCTGGGCTAGGGATCAAACTGGTGCCCCTTGCACTGCAACGGGGACTCTTTACCCACTGGACCATCAGGGAAGCCCCCAGTTTCCTCATTTTTAAAATGGGATTGATGATCTTACCTATCAAAGAGAGGGGAGAATTAAAATATTTGGCTTAGTGCTTAGCTCATGATAAGTACTTGAAGAATGGGGGTCTGATTTGTTTAGAGGTAGAAGATAAGAGATTTTCGTACAAAACATGATAAGAAAATTTGAAACATATGATAGAGACAAAAGATATTTTTTTGAATTAACTTTTAGAGTCTGTCTAATAATAAAGCAAGTATTCAATAGGAAAGCATTTTATATTAGTTCAGTTATAACATGGTCCAAGTGGGTGCGAAAAATAACAACTTGCAAAAGCTAAGCACATTTTTACTACCAAGGAAGTAATAATTCTGTCTTCTAACACATAATAAAAGAGTGACATTAAAATATTTACCCCCAATCTCATTTTTATTCTTTTGCCTTTCATGAAAAATTCTTATTTTAAAATATTTGAATTGTGTATTGACCTTTTTATAATTAATAATAGATTATATCTTTTAAATTTGTCTCTTAATCTCTGTACTTGCGGGGTAGAAAATAAAAGGATTTCAATGGTGAAAATGTGAGAAACCTCTAATAATAATTAATTCAAGAAATGTTTGCTATAGTCCTGCTGAATGGGAGTGATAGCCAGTACACAAAACTTGTATAAATACTTTAAGTGTTCTAGGTAATGGCTTATAGGCCATAGGTCCTGAGGTAGCAACTTGGCGTTTCTAGATGGTGGATTTCTTTCTGGCCAGAACGTGGTGGATGAGAGGAAGAGAAGTGGAAAGAGTAGTGTATTTTATCTGAGTGAGACAAAAATTAATCCTCCACAGCTATAGTAACACCTCTTTAAGAACCTGAGTTTATTCATATACAAAACCAACCTGGTCATAAAAACATAGTTATGACTATAGTTCAAATGTTTTTTTTTTTTTTTATTTCAACATTACACAACAAGAAAAACTATCTCTAAGAAATAGTTTAAAACAGAAATGTAATTACTATTCCATGCCTGCAAAAACAAAATCAATATAATAGTGTATATCTCTTTCTTTGTGATTAGAAAATTATGGGGAAAATTTTAAAATTTGCTTCCATTGGTTAAAATAGCACCTGTATGCTATTGTCACTCTGCTTATTTAATTTATATGCAATGCACATCATGTGAAATGCCAGGCTGGATGAATCACTAGCTGGAATCAGGATTGCTGGGAGAAATATCAGTAGCCTCAGATATGCAGATGATACCACTCTAATGGCAAAAAGTGAAAAGGAACTAAAGAACCTCTTGATGCAGGTGAAAGAGGAGAGTGAAAAAGGTGGCTTAAAATTCAACATTCGAAAAAACTAAGCTCATGGTATCTGGTCCTATCACTTCAAAATTATTTCTGGAAGGCATAACTAGTCTGAAACAGAACAAGCATTACAAAACGTTTACCTGATGTGCTAGCTCTCTTGATGTACACTAGTGCTAGCTTACTTCTTAAGAATATTCACCTGTCCATAAACACAGCTGAGTATTCTTTGGTTTAAATAGTAACAAGCAATAAAAAAAGGCTGTACCAGGGCTTCCTTGGTGGTCCAGTGGGTAAGGACACCGCCTTGCAGTGCAAGGGGCGCCGGTTCGATCCCTGGCCTGGGAAGATCCCATGTGCCGTGGAGCGGCTGGACGATGTGTCCAATTACTGAGTCGGAGCTGTGGAGCGCGTGCACCCAGAGCCGGCGCTCTGCGACAACAGAGGCCACTGCGATGGGAGGCCCACACGGGCCAAAGAACAAAGATGGATGAAAATGGAAAAATGAAAGACCAATAGAAGTGGCCCGCCTGCTCCCCTCCCTCCCCACCCCGCCCCACTCAAATAAATAAATAAATAAATCTTTAAAAAAAAAAAAAAAAAAAAGGCTGTACAAGGGAAAATTTTCATAAGTTGAATGTGTTTCATGATCAGTTTCTTCCTGACTGTAAAACCAAAGCCAATTCAACTATTTGGAATTTCATAGAAATTTATATATATGTTGCTTTAGTTACTAAAGGAAATGGTATTAATACATCATGATCAATATTTTAGAATTAAGATTAAAGTATAAGCAGAGCAGCTAGATCAATTGTAAGTACTGACATAATGTAAAACCACTATTTGTATTCCAGGTTTGTCATTTATTGCTTCTTCTTAGTCATGATGATTACTTTGACAAGAGAATGCTGAAGGCTTAGCATTTTTTTCCAGGACTTCAAATAGAGTTACCTTTTCTCTAGGCTGTCAGTATATGAAAGATGACATCTGATGGTCAACGCCTATCACATCTTTGTAAGTAAAGATATGAAATTGGATGCAAATGGATGCATTTTTATAATAATGGTAAGTATGGATTTCTAAAACACTAATAAGAACTTCTATACTATAAGCACAAAAGAAAAATAGCATAAAATATGTTCACATTTACTTTTTTTAAAATTTAATTTAATTAAAAAATTTTTGACAGAGTTTTGTGTTCACAGACATGTATGTTCCCAGATCACTCATATGCATATCCCTGGCACTCTTCTCCCTCCCAGTCCCATTATCCCACCCTTCCAGGCCATTGCACCCCGCTCCTGCAGGATCTCCTATTCCCACAGCGCAATGACAAAGCTATCTTTTCCACTTGTATGAGAGTAAAGGTTTCCATGTTACTCCCTCTATGCCTCCCAACCACTGTTCATTCCCCACGATGTCCGTATGTCTGTTCTCTATGTCTGTTTGTCCATTGCTTCACTGCATGTGTTACCATTACCCTCTGACTAGATTCCATATATATGTGTTAGTATACTGTACTTGTCTTTCTCGTTTTGACTTCACTTTTTATGATAGGTTCTAGATATAGCCACCTCATTAGGGCTGATTGTTCTGCATTTCTTTTTACAGCTGAGAAGTACTCCATTGTATATATATACCAGTGTTTTTTTATCCATTCATTCGTTGATGGACATCTAGGTTGCTTCCATGTTCTGGCTATTGTATACAGAGCTGCAATGAACATTGGGGTACAGGTGCCTCTTTCAGTTTTGATTTCATCAGGGTATAAGTCTAATAGTGGGATTGCTGGGTTGTAGGGTGCTTCTATTTTTAGTTTTTTAAGAAATATCCATACTGTCTTCCATAGTGGCTATATCAATTGACATTCTCACCAGCAATGCAAGAGGGTTCCCTTTTCTCTGCACCCTCTCCAGCATTTATTGTCTGTCAATTTATTGATGATGTCCATTCTGATGGGTGTGAGGTGATATCTCATTGTAGTTTTTATTTTTTTATTTTTTATTTTTTACATGTATGTTCCCAGATCATTCATATGCATATCCCTGGTCCCTCCCACCCCACAGTTCCCCCCCTCCCATCCCTCCAGACCATCTCATTGTAGTTTTGATTTGCATTGCTCTAATAATAAGTGAGGCTGAGCATCCTTTCATGTGCTTTTGGGCCATCTGTATGTCCTCTTTGGAGAGGTGTCTGTTTAGGTCCTTGTCGGGTTTTTTGATTGGGTTGTTCATTTTTCTGATGCTGAGTTGTCTGAGTTGCTTGTAGATTTTGGAGATTAATTCTTTGTCTGTTATTTCATTTGCTATGATTTTCTCCCATTCTGTGGGCTGTCTGTTCAGCTTTTTTATAATTTCTTTTGCTGTACAAAAGCTGTTATGTTTCATGAGGTCCCACATGTTCATTTTTCTTTTTAGTTTTGCTATTCTAGTAGGCTGATCATGGAAGATCTTGCTTTGATTTATGTCCTCGAGTGTTTTGCCTATATTCTCCTCTAAGAGTTTGATGGTTTCTGGTCTTACATTTAGGCCTTTCATCCATTTTGAGTTGATCTTTGTGTATGGTAACAGGGAATGTTCCAACTTCATTTTTTTGCACATAGCTGTCCACTTTTCTCAGCACCATTTGCTGAAGAGGCTGTCTTTGTCCCATTTTATAGTTTCGCCTCCTTTGTCAAAAATAAGGTATCCAGGGCTATTCTGTGCTTTTTCTACGTTTTCGACTTCACTTTTTATGATAGGTTCTAGATATAGCCACCTCATTAGGGCTGATTGTTCTGCATTTCTTTTTACAGCTGAGAAGTACTCCATTGTATATATATACCAGTGTTTTTTTATCCATTCATTCGTTGATGGACATCTAGGTTGCTTCCATGTTCTGGCTATTGTATACAGAGCTGCAATGAACATTGGGGTACAGGTGCCTCTTTCAGTTTTGATTTCATCAGGGTATAAGTCTAATAGTGGGATTGCTGGGTTGTAGGGTGCTTCTATTTTTAGTTTTTTAAGAAATATCCATACTGTCTTCCATAGTGGCTATATCAATTGACATTCTCACCAGCAATGCAAGAGGGTTCCCTTTTCTCTGCACCCTCTCCAGCATTTATTGTCTGTCAATTTATTGATGATGTCCATTCTGATGGGTGTGAGGTGATATCTCATTGTAGTTTTTATTTTTTGTTTTTATTTTTACATGTATGTTCCCAGATCATTCATATGCATATCCCTGGATCCTCCCCCCACCCAGTTCCCCTCTCCCACTCCTCCAGACCATCTCATTGTAGTTTTGATTTGCATTGCTCTAATAATAAGTGAGGCTGAGCATCCTTTCATGTGCTTTTGGGCCATCTGTATGTCCTCTTTGGAGAGGTGTCTGTTTAGGTCCTTGTCGGGTTTTTTGATTGGGTTGTTCATTTTTCTGATGCTGAGTTGTCTGAGTTGCTTGTAGATTTTGGAGATTAATTCTTTGTCTGTTATTTCATTTGCTATGATTTTCTCCCATTCTGTGGGCTGTCTGTTCAGCTTTTTTATAATTTCTTTTGCTGTACAAAAGCTGTTATGTTTCATGAGGTCCCACATGTTCATTTTTCTTTTTAGTTTTGCTATTCTAGTAGGCTGATCATGGAAGATCTTGCTTTGATTTATGTCCTCGAGTGTTTTGCCTATATTCTCCTCTAAGAGTTTGATGGTTTCTGGTCTTACATTTAGGCCTTTCATCCATTTTGAGTTGATCTTTGTGTATGGTAACAGGGAATGTTCCAACTTCATTTTTTTGCACATAGCTGTCCACTTTTCTCAGCACCATTTGCTGAAGAGGCTGTCTTTGTCCCATTTTATAGTTTCGCCTCCTTTGTCAAAAATAAGGTATCCAGGGCTTCCCCTGGTGTTCCAGTGGGTAAAGACACCGCCTTGCAGTGCAAGGGGCGCCGGTTTGATCCCTGGCCTGGGAAGATCCTGTGTGCCGCGGAGCGGCTGGACTGATGTGTCCAATTACCGAGCCGGAGCTCTGGGGCACATGCGCCCAGAGCTGGCGCTCTGCAACGACAGACGCCACCACGATGGGAGGACCACAGGAGCCAAAGAACAAAGATGGATGAAAATGGACAAATGAAAGACCAATGGAAGTGGCCCACCCGCTCCCCTCCCTCCCCAACCCGACCCCCACCCAAAATAAATAAATAAAAATAAATCTTAAAAAAAAAAATCTTTAAAAAAAAAAAAAAAGGTAGCCATAGGTGCGTGAGTTTTTCTCAGGGTTCTCGATCTTGTTCCATTGGTCTCTTTTTCTGGGTTTGTGCCAGTACCGTACTGCCTTGATGACTGTTGCTTTGTAATAGAGTCTGAAATTAGGGAGGCTGATCCCTCCAGCTCCATTCTTCTTCCTCAGGATTGCTTTGGCTATTCAAGGTCTTTTGTGTTTCTAGATGAACTGGGTTATTCTTTGGTCTAGTTCTGTAAAGAATGTCATTGGTAGTTTGATACAGATTGCACTGAATCTGTAGGTGATATTTGGTAGTATGGTCATTTTCACAATATTGATTCTTCTGACCCAGAAACATGGAATATCTCGCCATCTGTTAAAGTCTTCTTTAATTTCTTTCATGAGTGTCTTGTCATTTTCTATGTACAATTCTTTGGTTTCTTCAGGTAAGTTTATTCCTAGATATTTTATTCTCTTGGTTGCAGTGGTAAAGGGGATTGCCTCTTTGATTTCATTTTCTGATTTTTCATTGTTTGTATATAGGAACGCCAGTGATTTCTGTGTGTTGATTTTGTATCCCATGATTCTGCTGAATGAGTTGATTAGCTCTAGTAGTTTTCTAATAGTGTCTTTGGGGTTTTCCATGTATAGTATCACGTCATCTGCAAATAGAGAGCGTTTTACTTCTTTTCCAATCTGGATTCCTTTGATTTCTTTTTCTTCTCTTATTGCTATTGCTAGAACTTCCAGGACTGTGATGAATAATAATGGTGAAAGTGGACAAACTTGTCTTGTTTCTGATCTTAGGGGGAATACTTGCAGTTTTTCACCACTGAGGATAATGCTTGCTGTGGGCTTCTCATGTATGGCTTTTACTGTGTTGAGGTAGCTTCCTTCTATGCCCATTGTTTGAAGAGTTTTTTTTTTAAATCATAAATGGATATTGTACTTTGTCGAAGGCTTTTTCTGCATCTCTTGAGATTATCGTGTGATTTTTATCTCTCAAGTTGTTGATATGGTGTCTCACGTTGATTGATTTGCAGATATTGAATCCTTGCATGCCTGGGATGAACCCAACTTGGTTATGATGTATGAGTTTTTGATGTGATGCTGAATTCTGTCTGCTAGGATTTTGTTGAGGATTTTGGCTCCAAATTCATCAGTGTAGTTGGTCTATAATTTTCTTTTTTTGTGTTGTCTGTGCCTGGTTTTGGTATCAGGGTGATGGTGGCCTCGTAGAATGTGTCTGGAAGTGTTCCTTCCTGTGCAATTTTTGGGAAGAGTTTTAGAAGGACAGGCATTAGCTCTTCTTGAAATGTTTGGTAGAGCTCACCTGTGAAGCCATCTGGCCCTGGGCTTTTATTTTTGGGTAGTTTTTTGATCCCAAAGTCGATTTCTGAGCTTGTGATTGGGTTGTTCATAGTTTCTATTTCTTCCTGGTTCAGTCTTGGAAAGTTAATCTTTTCCAAGAAACTGTCCATTTCTTCCAGCTTGTCCAGTTTGTTGCCATAGAGTTGTTCATAATAGTCTCTTAGAATCCTTTGGATTTCTGCATTATCTGTTGTAATCTCTCCATTTTCAGTTTTGATTTTGGTGATCTGATTCTTCTCTATTTTTTTCTTGATAAGTCTGGCCAGTGGTTTGTCAATGTTGTTTATCTTTTCTAAAAACCAGCTTCTTGTTTCATTTATCATTACTATTATTTCTTTCATTTCTTTTTCATTTATTTCTGCTCTGATCTTTATGATTTCTCTTCTTCTGCTAACTTTGGGGTGTTTTTGTTCTTCTTTCTCCAGTTGTTCTAAGCGTAGGGTCAGGTTGTTTGATAGTTTTCTTGTTTCTTGAGGTAGGATTATATTGCTATAAACTTTCCTCTTAGAACTGCTTTTGTGGTATCCCATAGGTTTCACACTGTCATGTGTTCATTGTTATTTTCTTCTAGGAATTTTTTTTTATTTCTCCATTGATTTGCTCGGTAATCAGGTATGTGTTGTTTAATCTCCATGTGTTTGTGATTTTAGCGGTTTTTTTCCTGCAGTTGATCTCTAGTCTCATTGCATTGTGGTCCAAGAAGATGGTTGATATTATTTCAATTTTCTTGAATTGACTGAGGTTTGATTTGTGGCCCAAGGTGTGGTCTATCCTGGAGAATGTTCCATGAGCACTTGAGAAGGAGTCCTAAAGATATCCATGAGGTCCATCTCTTCTGGTGTGTCATTTAAGGCTTGTGTTTCTTTAGTAATTTTCTGATTGAATCGGGGGGCCATGTGGGGCTGAATTCTGTCTGCTAGGATTTTGTTGAGGATTTTGGCTCCAAATTCATCAGTGTAGTTGGTCTATAATTTTCTTTTTTTGTGTTGTCTGTGCCTGGTTTTGGTATCAGGGTGATGGTGGCCTCGTAGAATGTGTCTGGAAGTGTTCCTTCCTGTGCAATTTTTGGGAAGAGTTTTAGAAGGACAGGCATTAGCTCTTCTTGAAATGTTTGGTAGAGCTCACCTGTGAAGCCATCTGGCCCTGGGCTTTTATTTTTGGGTAGTTTTTTGATCCCAAAGTCGATTTCTGAGCTTGTGATTGGGTTGTTCATAGTTTCTATTTCTTCCTGGTTCAGTCTTGGAAAGTTAATCTTTTCCAAGAAACTGTCCATTTCTTCCAGCTTGTCCAGTTTGTTGCCATAGAGTTGTTCATAATAGTCTCTTAGAATCCTTTGGATTTCTGCATTATCTGTTGTAATCTCTCCATTTTCAGTTTTGATTTTGGTGATCTGATTCTTCTCTATTTTTTTCTTGATAAGTCTGGCCAGTGGTTTGTCAATGTTGTTTATCTTTTCTAAAAACCAGCTTCTTGTTTCATTTATCATTACTATTATTTCTTTCATTTCTTTTTCATTTATTTCTGCTCTGATCTTTATGATTTCTCTTCTTCTGCTAACTTTGGGGTGTTTTTGTTCTTCTTTCTCCAGTTGTTCTAAGCGTAGGGTCAGGTTGTTTGATAGTTTTCTTGTTTCTTGAGGTAGGATTATATTGCTATAAACTTTCCTCTTAGAACTGCTTTTGTGGTATCCCATAGGTTTCACACTGTCATGTGTTCATTGTTATTTTCTTCTAGGAATTTTTTTTTATTTCTCCATTGATTTGCTCGGTAATCAGGTATGTGTTGTTTAATCTCCATGTGTTTGTGATTTTAGCGGTTTTTTTCCTGCAGTTGATCTCTAGTCTCATTGCATTGTGGTCCAAGAAGATGGTTGATATTATTTCAATTTTCTTGAATTGACTGAGGTTTGATTTGTGGCCCAAGGTGTGGTCTATCCTGGAGAATGTTCCATGAGCACTTGAGAAGGAGTCCTAAAGATATCCATGAGGTCCATCTCTTCTGGTGTGTCATTTAAGGCTTGTGTTTCTTTAGTAATTTTCTGTGTTGATGATCTGTCCATTGGTGTGAGAGGAGTGATAAAGTCTCCTACTATAATTGTGTTATTGTCGATTTCTTCTTTGATGTCTGAAAGTGTTTGTCTTATGTATTGGGCTGCTCCTGTGTTGGGTGCATATATATTTATGATTGTTATGTCTTCCTCTTGGATAGATCCCTTGATCTTGATGTAGTGACCTGCCTTGTCTCTTCTAATCTTCTTTATTTTGAAGTCTATTTTGTCAGATATGAGGATTGCTACTCCAGCTTCTTTTGATTTCCATTTGCATGGAATATCATTTTCCATCCTCTCACTTTCAGTCTATGTGTGTTGTTAGGTCTGAAGTGGGTTTCTTTCAAACAGCATATATATGGGTCTTGTTTTTGAATCCATTCAGCCAGTTTGTGTCTTTTGGTTGTAGCATTTAGTCCATTTACATTCAAAGTAATTATTGATAAGAATTTTCCTATTGTTATCTTCTTAGATGTGTGGGGTTTGATTTGTAGGACTTCTCCTACTCTGGTTTTTATTGGCTATATCAGGCCCTTTAACACTTGTTGTATGGCTGGTTTTGTTGTACAGAATTCTTTTAGCTTTTGCTTGTCTGTGAAGCTTTTGACTTCTCCATCAATTCTGAATGAGATCTTTGCTGGGTAGAGAATTCTTGGTTGTTTAAATGTGTCCTGCCATTCTCGTCTGGCCTGCAGGGTTTCTGTTGATAGATCAGCGGTTAAATGTATGGAGTTTCCTTTGTATGCTATTTGTTGTTTCTTCCTAGTTGCTTTAAGTATTTTGTCTTTATATTTATTCTGTGTTAGCTTAATTAGAATGTGGCTTGGTGTGTTTCTTCTGGATTTATCCTGTATGGAACTCTTTGTGCTTCTTGGACTTGGTTGACTATTTCCTTTCCCATGCTGGGAAGTTTTCAACTATAATCTCTTCAAGAATTTTTTCATAGCCTATCTTTCCCTCTTCTTGTGGGACCCCTATAATTCTAATGTTGGTGCATTTGATATTGTCCCATAATGGAAAAATATACATACATGCACATCAATAAACACAATGGAACAGTCTTAAAAGGATAAAGTATAGGAAATTTTTCTGGCAAATGGCACAATCAAAGTTGGTACCTAACCATTAAGCCCTGAGTTAATTAAAACACTGCCTGGAAAAACAGATCCAGAGCATGGTCCCAGCTGGGAATATTGCAATGAAAGCAGTTTTAACTAAAACATGTGTTGGGGGTTAGAAGGACAGTGTATGGGTAATGAGAAGGAATAGATTCATGTCGCAAGGATTTTGTAGGGTTAGGTATCAGAGATTAGTATGTAGTAGAATTTACTACAGCTAGAAGAGAACATTAGAGACAGCAAGGTAGGAAATATTTATAGAGAAGATACTAATAGATATAAAAAATTTTACAGATAGAGCATAGAGAGAGGAAGATGTGGTATGAGAAAAAGAAAGAAATAATAATTAAAAAGGATTTTAAAAAATTCTTAAAGAAAAAAATCACCATCCCTGGTTTTTATCTTCTCATCTTCTCATCTGCCTGTGAACCGTCCACCAGTTTGCTCTTGAAGCTGTCCTAGGCTGTACTGGTGGGGGTCAGATGTAGGGGACTGGACGGCTGCTTATGTCTTAGGTTTCAGTGAGGGTCAGGGTTTTTTTTTTGGTAGTCAGGACCCTTGCAGAACCAGCTGCTCTGGTTTGTTTTGCTTTCAGCGAAACAAAGGCTCTGCAGCCAACGTAGCTGATCCCTGTCTCTCCGCCCCTGATGCTGACCGGGGGAGGGCACGGCGGGCAGAGGTTGCGCGCCTGGAGTCTCTGTTGGAGGGGTTACCCGGTTCTGTTGCGTACCCCCTGGTAGCCTTCAGTCTCTGCTGAATTCTCAGTGCCTCTCGTGACCCTGCTGCTGGCGGGACTGAGCGCTTCTCGTCCCGGATCTTGTCCCGGATGCCCCACTTCTTTGCCATAGCTCTGGGGCTGTGTGGGCTAGTTTGAGCAGCCTGCGCACTCCTGTCCCATGGGACTACGGCTCCCTGCTTGCTGCAAACGCGGGCAGCCACTTCCCCTGCTGTTCAAGCCGGGCTTCTGAACTGTGACCCACGGCAGATTTCCTGTTCTGTTTCCCATGCCCTGGTAGCGTTCAGTCTTACGCTCACCTGGCACATTGCTGTCACAGAACTGACCCTGGCGAGATTCTCATGCTGAGCATTGCTTTCTGTTGTCCCGGTGCACTTCCCAGTGCTCTCTCCACCCCATCCGTTTTGGGAACTGGGATACGGGAGCTCTGGGATCTGTGGGAGCTCCGGGAAAGTTTGGGCTGCTTGCTTTCCGTCCCTTGTAGAACTGAGAACTTCTGTTGTCTAGAGCCTGGTTTGTTGCTGTTGTTTCATTTCTTGATTAGTTCTGGTGATTCTGTTGCAGAGCTGGTAAAATACTCCTCTCGTTTCTCCGCCATCTTGCCCTCGTGCCTCATTCCAGATTTATTCTTATAAACAAGTAGTTTAGTTTAAATGTGTTAATTTAGGACAGGCTTCCCTGTCCCTAACCATCTCTTGGAGTCTGCTCAAATTCATGTTCATTGAGTCAGGTATGCCATCTCATCTTCTGTTGCTCCCTTTTCCTTTGCCTTCAGTCTTTCCCGGCATCAGGGCCTTTTCCAATGAGTCGGCTCTCCACATCTGGTGACCATAGTATTGGAGCTTCAGCTCAGCATCAGTCATTCCAATGAATATTCAGGGTTGATTTCCTTAAGGATTGACTGGTTTGATCTCTTTCCAGTCCAAGAAACTCTCAAGTGTCCTCTCCAGCACCACAATTCAAAAGCATAATTTCTTCAGTGCTCAGTCCTTTAAGAAGACTTGTCCAACTCTTATATCCATACATGACTACTGGAAAAATCATAACTTTGACTCTATGGACCTTTGTCAGCAAAGTGATGTCTCTGCTTTTTAATATGCTGTCTATGTTTTTCATAGCTTTACTTTCAAGGGGCACATATCTTAATTTCATGACTGCAGTCACTGTCTATAGTGATTTTGGAGCCCAAGAAAATAAAGTGTGTCACTGTTTCCGCTTTTCCCCATCTATTTGTGATAAAGTGATGGGAATGGATGCCATAATCTTTTTTTTAATTTTGAGTTTCAAGTCAGCTTTTTCTCTCTCCTCTTTCACCTTAATCAAAAGACTATTTAGCTCCTTTTCATTTTCTGCCTTTAGAGTGATGCCATCTGCGTAGCTGAGGTTGTTGATATTTCTCCTGGGAATCTTGATTCCAGCTTGTGATTTATCCAGCCCAGCATCTCACATGATATACTCTGCTTAGAATTTAAATAAGTAGGGTGGCAATATACTTCTTTCCCAATTTAGAACCAGTCCATTGTTCCATGTCTGGTTCTAACCTGATGCTACTTGACCTGCATACAGATTTCTTAGGAGATAAGTAAAGTGGCCTGATACTCCCATCTCTTCTCTGTTTTATAGTTCTCAATATATAAGTTTTTCATTTCTTTGGTCAAGTTTATTCCTAAGTAATTTTTGGTGTGATTTTAACAGTTTTATTCATATATTTTCTTTCTGATATTTAATTGTTAGTGTAAAGAAATGCAACCAATTTCTCTGTGTTAATCTTGTATTGTGTTACCTTTCTGAATTCATTTATCAGTTCTAGTAGTTTATGTTGGGAGTCTTTAAGGTTTTCTATATAGAATATCATGTCATCTGCATATAATTACAGTTTTACCTCTTCTCTTCCAGTTGGATGCATTTTATTTCTTTTTCTTTTCTGGTGCTCTGTCTAGTACTTTCAATACTACGTTGAATAGAAGTGGTTGAGAATGGGCATTCTTGTCTTGTTCCAAATTTTAGCTAAAAGGCTTTCAGCTCTTCACCATTGAGTGTTGTATTGCTGTGGATTTATCATAAATAGCTTTTATTATGTTGACATATATGATCTCTTCCCACTTTAGTAGGGGTTTTTTAAATTATGAATGGATGTTGAATTTTGTCAAATGCTTTTTCTATGTGTATTGATGAAAATTTGGAAAATTCAGCTGTGGCCTCAGGACTGGAAAAGGTCAATTTTCATTCTAATACCAAAGAAAGGCAATGCCAAAGAATGTGCAACCACACAGTTGCACTCATTTCACACATTGACAAAGTAATACTTAAAACCCTCCAAGCTAGGCTTCAACATTACATGAACCAAGAACTTCCAGATATACAAACTGGGAGCAGAGATCAAATTGCCACCATCTGATGGATCATAGAAAGAGCAAGGGAATTCAAAAAAACATCTACTTCTGCTTCATTGACTATGCTAAAACCTTTGACAATCACAACAAACTGTGGAAAATTCTGAAAGAGATGGGCATACCAGACCACCTTACCTGCCTCCTGTGAAACCTGTATGCAGGATGGGAAGCAACAGTTAGAACTGGACATGGAACAATGGACTGGTTCCAAATTGGGAAAGGAGTACATCCAGGCTGTATATTGTCACCCTGCTTATTTAATTTATATGCAGAGTACATCATGCAAAATGCCAGTCTGGATGAAGCACAAGCTGGAATCAAGATTGCTTGGAGAAATATCAATAGCCTCAGATATGAGAATGATAACACCTTTATGGCAACAAACTGGAATCAAGAATGGCCTATTTCAGTTTTACTTTTTTTTAAAACAGTTTTATTCTAACTTTCTGATATTTAATTGTTAGTGTAAAGAAATGCAACCAATTTCTCTGTGTTAATCTTGTATTGTGTTACCTTTCTGAATTCATTTATCAGTTCTAGTAGTTTATGTTGGGAGTCTTTAAGGTTTTCTATATAGAATATCATGTCATCTGCATATAATTACAGTTTTACCTCTTCTCTTCCAGTTGGATGCATTTTATTTCTTTTTCTTTTCTGGTGCTCTGTCTAGTACTTTCAATACTACGTTGAATAGAAGTGGTTGAGAATGGGCATTCTTGTCTTGTTCCAAATTTTAGCTAAAAGGCTTTCAGCTCTTCACCATTGAGTGTTGTATTGCTGTGGATTTATCATAAATAGCTTTTATTATGTTGACATATATGATCTCTTCCCACTTTAGTAGGGGTTTTTTAAATTATGAATGGATGTTGAATTTTGTCAAATGCTTTTTCTATGTGTATTGATGAAAATTTGGAAAATTCAGCTGTGGCCTCAGGACTGGAAAAGGTCAATTTTCATTCTAATACCAAAGAAAGGCAATGCCAAAGAATGTGCAACCACACAGTTGCACTCATTTCACACATTGACAAAGTAATACTTAAAACCCTCCAAGCTAGGCTTCAACATTACATGAACCAAGAACTTCCAGATATACAAACTGGGAGCAGAGATCAAATTGCCACCATCTGATGGATCATAGAAAGAGCAAGGGAATTCAAAAAAACATCTACTTCTGCTTCATTGACTATGCTAAAACCTTTGACAATCACAACAAACTGTGGAAAATTCTGAAAGAGATGGGCATACCAGACCACCTTACCTGCCTCCTGTGAAACCTGTATGCAGGATGGGAAGCAACAGTTAGAACTGGACATGGAACAATGGACTGGTTCCAAATTGGGAAAGGAGTACATCAAGGCTGTATGTTGTCACCCTGCTTATTTAATTTATATGCAGAGTACATCATGCAAAATGCCAGTCTGGATGAAGCACAAACTGGAATCAAGATTGCTGGAAGAAATATCAATAGCCTCAGGTATGAGAATGATAACACCTTTATGGCAGAAAGCAAAGAGGAACTAAAGAGCCTCTTGATGAGGTTTACATAGTGAAAAAGCTGGCCTAAAACTCAGCATTCAAAAAATGAAGATCAGGGCTTCCCTGGTGGTCCAGTGGATAAAGTGTCTGCCTTGCAATGCAGGGGGCACTGGTTGGATTCCTCGCCCCAGAAGAGACCATGTGCCACAGAGTGACTGGACCAGTGTATCCGATTATGACATTGAGTTCTGGGGCAGATGCGCCCAGAGCTGGTGCTCTGCAACAGGGGAAACAGCTGTGATGGGAGGCCCACACAGACCGAAGAATAAAGATGGATGAAAATAAATAAATAAAAATCAATAAAACACTCCAAAATTTAAAAAAAAAAGAAAACACCAAAAAACGAAGATCATGGCATCTGGTATCGTCACTTCATGGCAAATAGATGGGCAAACAATAGAAACAGTGACAGACTTTATGTTCTTGGACTCCAGAATCACTGTGAATGGTGACTACAACCATGAAATTAAAAGATGCTCGGGTTTCCCTGGTGGTCCAGTGGGTAAGGACACTGCCTTGCAGTGCAAGGGGCGCTGGTTCGATCACTGGCCTGGGAAGATCCCACACGCCACGGAGCGGCTGGACCAATGTGTCCAATTACCGAGCCAGAGCTCTGGAGTGCATGTGCCCAGAGCTGGTGCTCTGCGACAACAGAGGCCACCGTAATGGGAGGCCCATACAGGCCAAAGAACAAAGATGGCTGAAACTAGACAAATGAAAGACCAGTGGAAGTGGCCCGCCTGCTCCCATCCCTCCCCGCCCCCCAAAAAGATGCTTGCTCCTTGAAAGAAAAGCTATGAACAACCTAGACAGCGTATTCAAAAGTAGAGAGATCACTTTGCCAACAGAAGTCCATATTGTCAAAGCTATTGTTTTCCCAGTAGTCATGTACGAATGTGATAGCTGGACCATAAAGAAGGCTGAGCATCAAAGAATTGATGCCTTTGAACTGTGGTGTTGAAGAGGGTTCTTGAGAATCCATGGGACTTCAAGGAGATCAAACCAGTCAATCCTTAAGGAAGTCAACTCTGAGTATTCATTGAAGAAACGCATAAATACTTTGATAACACCTTTATGGCAGAAAGCAAAGAGGAACTAAAGAGCCTCTTGATGAGGTTTACATAGTGAAAAAGCTGGCCTAAAACTCAGCATTCAAAAAATGAAGATCAGGGCTTCCCTGGTGGTCCAGTGGATAAAGTGTCTGCCTTGCAATGCAGGGGGCACTGGTTGGATTCCTCGCCCCAGAAGAGACCATGTGCCACAGAGTGACTGGACCAGTGTATCCGATTATGACATTGAGTTCTGGGGCAGATGCGCCCAGAGCTGGTGCTCTGCAACAGGGGAAACAGCTGTGATGGGAGGCCCACACAGACCGAAGAATAAAGATGGATGAAAATAAATAAATAAAAATCAATAAAACACTCCAAAATTTAAAAAAAAAAGAAAACACCAAAAAACGAAGATCATGGCATCTGGTATCGTCACTTCATGGCAAATAGATGGGCAAACAATAGAAACAGTGACAGACTTTATGTTCTTGGACTCCAGAATCACTGTGAATGGTGACTACAACCATGAAATTAAAAGATGCTCGGGTTTCCCTGGTGGTCCAGTGGGTAAGGACACTGCCTTGCAGTGCAAGGGGCGCTGGTTCGATCACTGGCCTGGGAAGATCCCACACGCCACGGAGCGGCTGGACCAATGTGTCCAATTACCGAGCCAGAGCTCTGGAGTGCATGTGCCCAGAGCTGGTGCTCTGCGACAACAGAGGCCACCGTAATGGGAGGCCCATACAGGCCAAAGAACAAAGATGGCTGAAACTAGACAAATGAAAGACCAGTGGAAGTGGCCCGCCTGCTCCCATCCCTCCCCGCCCCCCAAAAAGATGCTTGCTCCTTGAAAGAAAAGCTATGAACAACCTAGACAGCGTATTCAAAAGTAGAGAGATCACTTTGCCAACAGAAGTCCATATTGTCAAAGCTATTGTTTTCCCAGTAGTCATGTACGAATGTGATAGCTGGACCATAAAGAAGGCTGAGCATCAAAGAATTGATGCCTTTGAACTGTGGTGTTGAAGAGGGTTCTTGAGAATCCATGGGACTTCAAGGAGATCAAACCAGTCAATCCTTAAGGAAGTCAACTCTGAGTATTCATTGGAAGAAACGATGCTGAAGCTGAAGCTCTAATACTTTGTCCATCTAATGCAAAGAGACAGCACATTGGAAAAGAGCCTGTTGTTGGGAAAAAATTGAAGGAAAAAGGAGGAGAGGATGACAGAGGATGAGATGGTTGGGTGGCGTCACTGAGTTAATGGACATGAGTTTAAGTAAGCTCCAGAAGATGGTGAAGGATAGGGAAGCTTGGCATGCTGCAGTCCATGGGGTCACAAAGAGTTGGACACGATTGAGCAACTAAACTGATTGAGGTGATCATGCGGTTTTTATCTCTTCTTTTGTTGATGTGGTATATCATATTGATTTGTATAGTTGAACCACCCTCTGGGTTGAATCCAACTTGGTCTTGGTGTATGATCTTTTGCATCTATATTTTCATCAAAGACATTGGCCTGTAATTTTCTTTTTTGGTGATCTCTGTCAGGTTTTGATATCAGCAATCTTTTGGAAGAATTTGAGAAGGATCCGTAAAAATAAAAAAAATTCTTATTTTTATCTTTGATAGAATTCTCCTGTGAAGCCGTCTGGTCCTGGACTTTTGTTTATATGGAATTTTTTCTTTAACAGATTCTACTTCACTTCTAGTGATTGATCTGTTCAAATTATCTATTTCTTCTTGATTCAATTTTTGTGGGCTATACTGTTTCCAGAAACTTATCCACTTCTTCTAGTTGTTGGCTTTATTAGCATATAATTGTTCATAGTATTTTCTTTTAGTTTTTTGTTTTTCTGCAGTATTGATTGATATTTCTCCTTTTCATTTCTAGTTTTGTTTATTTGGGTTCTCTCTTTTCCTCTTGGTAAGTCTGGCCAGAGGTTTGTCAATTTTATTCACGCTTTCAAAGAACCAGCTCTGTCTTTTATTGATTTTCTCTGTTGCTTTTTAATCTCCATTTTATTTATTTCCTCTCTGATCTTTATTATTCCCTTTGCTATGTTGCCTTTAAGTTTTGTTTGTTCTTATTTTTAAAAATTCTTTTAAGTGTTTTTTTATTTTGTTATTTTTCTTATTTATTTGAAGAAGGCCTGTATCACTGTGAACTTCCCTCTAATGACTACTTTTACTACATTCCATAGATTATGTTTGGCTGAGTTTTCATTATTTGTCTCAAGGTATTTTTCCTTTTTGATTTTCTCTTTGACCCATTGGTGTCTTTGTTTTTGTTTAGTCCTCATGTAATAGTTTTCTCTCATTTCTTTTTTTCTGGTTGATTCCTAGTTTCATGCTGTTGTGGTCAGAAAAGATGTTTGAGGTAGTTTTTGATATGTTTATATGCAAAACTCAATAGGGATGACTGGAAATGGGAAAGAAAGGACAGGTGAAAACTATTAAAAAGAAAGCACTGGGGAAAAAAACACCTTCTCACTAACTGGTTCTGACAGTTGGAAAAGGCTTCAATTATGATTTCTAGGTTTTGAGCGAGTTTCACTTGAAAAGAATTATCAGCTTAGGAGGAGAAACTGAAGATGATACAGAGGAGAAAAGATAGTAAGTTTAGATTTTCATATATTAGTCTTGAGATGGTGATTGATGACTCATGAGTATAGAAGGCATTTGGAGATATATTACTTATGTTTAAAGAAAGGGATAGGGCTAAGGGTTATTTTTAAATTTTTCATTTATTCCACAAGAGATTGGAATGGGACATACACACACACACACACATAAATTTTAAAATCCTGTGCTTGGAAGATGGTTTAATTTATATTTAGGTTATAAATCACTGGTTCTATAAGGTAGAAGCAGCAAGCAGAAGACAAAGTCGAGTGCTGAGTCTTGTGGAATACATATGGTTATGGGTTAAACAAAGCAAAGAGGAGTCAGAATAGGTGGTAAGAGAAGTTAAAGGAGAATGGGAGTCAAGTGCATAGGGAGTGTCAAAGGTGTGGTTGTAGATGGCTTCAGCAGCTTCTGACTCAGTAGGCTTTCAATAAATACTTGTTGACTGAAATTTATTTTTTAATTGGAGGATAATTGCTTTACAATGTTATGTTGGTTTCTACCATATAACAATGTGAATTAGTCATAGTGAAATATTTGAAGGTAAAAATTTTTCTTACTAACTCATGTAGTTCACTCAGTTATTTACAGAATTACCTTTTTTTTTATTTTTGACAGGCCTGTATCACTGTGAACTTCCCTCTAATGACTACTTTTACTACATTCCATAGATTATGTTTGGCTGAGTTTTCATTATTTGTCTCAAGGTATTTTTCCTTTTTGATTTTCTCTTTGACCCATTGGTGTCTTTGTTTTTGTTTAGTCCTCATGTAATAGTTTTCTCTCATTTCTTTTTTTCTGGTTGATTCCTAGTTTCATGCTGTTGTGGTCAGAAAAGATGTTTGAGGTAGTTTTTGATATGTTTATATGCAAAACTCAATAGGGATGACTGGAAATGGGAAAGAAAGGACAGGTGAAAACTTTTAAAAAAGAAAGCACTGGGGAAAAAAACACCTTCTCACTAACTGGTTCTGACAGTTGGAAAAGGCTTCAATTATGATTTCTAGGTTTTGAGCGAGTTTCACTTGAAAAGAATTATCAGCTTAGGAGGAGAAACTGAAGATGATACAGAGGAGAAAAGATAGTAAGTTTAGATTTTCATATATTAGTCTTGAGATGGTGATTGATGACTCATGAGTATAGAAGGCATTTGGAGATATATTACTTATGTTTAAAGAAAGGGATAGGGCTAAGGGTTATTTTTAAATTTTTCATTTATTCCACAAGAGATTGGAATGGGACATACACACACACACACACATAAATTTTAAAATCCTGTGCTTGGAAGATGGTTTAATTTATATTTAGGTTATAAATCACTGGTTCTATAAGGTAGAAGCAGCAAGCAGAAGACAAAGTCGAGTGCTGAGTCTTGTGGAATACATATGGTTATGGGTTAAACAAAGCAAAGAGGAGTCAGAATAGGTGGTAAGAGAAGTTAAAGGAGAATGGGAGTCAAGTGCATAGGGAGTGTCAAAGGTGTGGTTGTAGATGGCTTCAGCAGCTTCTGACTCAGTAGGCTTTCAATAAATACTTGTTGACTGAAATTTATTTTTTAATTGGAGGATAATTGCTTTACAATGTTATGTTGGTTTCTACCATATAACAATGTGAATTAGTCATAGTGAAATATTTGAAGGTAAAAATTTTTCTTACTAACTCATGTAGTTCACTCAGTTATTTACAGTAACTATATGCAAAGTGAATCTTCTTCTAGGCACTCTGAGGACATTCCATGCACAGTAAAGGACACCTGTTAAAGATTGTACCTCTGGTATTCACACAGTGCTCATATAGTTATGGTTTTATCAAATGTGTAAGACTCAGGCAATTTTTCCCCATCATGCCTCTTTCATTTTTATATTGATTTTCATCCATCTCTCCTACTTTTTGGCATGCAGGGGCCTTGCCATGCAATGGACCCCTTACTGCAGAGCACTGGCTCTGGGAGCACACGATCCAGAGCACTGACTCACAATTGGGCACACTGGCCCAGCCTCTTTGCAGCATGCAAGATCCTCCTGGGCCAGGGATCAAACCAGTGCCCCCTGTACTGTGAGGTGGACTCTCCACCCACTGGACCATCAGGGAAGCCCAAGGCTGAGGCATTTTAACTGTAATCAGCTGAGGCCACTTTTGTGAGTTGCTTTGGAATAGCCGGTGGCACACTTGGGATCCAGATGAGGGAAAAGTGAGTTGGGGGCACATTTTCTTTAAATTTAATGGCATATATTTAGGCAGCTTGCAGTTACTTGTGTGTCTGTCAAAGGCATTGTTAGATGTCAGAATGGTGTTGGAAAGGCTTTCAGTATGCTCCCGTGACCCACTGTGCCTGCTCAGCCAGCAATGTGATAGAAAAGTGCAAGTCCAGAGTCTACAGAACCAAATGAAGGCATCCTGGGCACTGTGACAGGCAGCTCACATGGATGCTGCCTCCTGGTATTCATGTTTTGTGTAATTACTTTCCCCTGAGTGTAGGCAGAGCCTAAGGATTCTTTCCAACTAAATAGTGATGGGATGTCACTTCTGTGATTAGGTTGCAAAAGAGACTCTTGTGAGCACATTCTGCCTTGCTGCTGCATTCGCTCTTGCTTGCATGCACTTCCTCTTGCTTGAAGCCAGCTGCCATGTTGTGAGATGCTCAGTGCAGAGGCACAAGTGGAAAGAAACATTTTTAAGAATAATCTTGTGAAATAGAATTAGTCAGATTTCTGTGTTTGTAACCATCATAGTAAGGTAAAAATTTTTCTTACTAACTCATGTAGTTCACTCAGTTATTTACAGTAACTATATGCAAAGTGAATCTTCTTCTAGGCACTCTGAGGACATTCCATGCACAGTAAAGGACACCTGTTAAAGATTGTACCTCTGGTATTCACACAGTGCTCATATAGTTATGGTTTTATCAAATGTGTAAGACTCAGGCAATTTTTCCCCATCATGCCTCTTTCATTTTTATATTGATTTTCATCCATCTCTCCTACTTTTTGGCATGCAGGGGCCTTGCCATGCAATGGACCCCTTACTGCAGAGCACTGGCTCTGGGAGCACACGATCCAGAGCACTGACTCACAATTGGGCACACTGGCCCAGCCTCTTTGCAGCATGCAAGATCCTCCTGGGCCAGGGATCAAACCAGTGCCCCCTGTACTGTGAGGTGGACTCTCCACCCACTGGACCATCAGGGAAGCCCAAGGCTGAGGCATTTTAACTGTAATCAGCTGAGGCCACTTTTGTGAGTTGCTTTGGAATAGCCGGTGGCACACTTGGGATCCAGATGAGGGAAAAGTGAGTTGGGGGCACATTTTCTTTAAATTTAATGGCATATATTTAGGCAGCTTGCAGTTACTTGTGTGTCTGTCAAAGGCATTGTTAGATGTCAGAATGGTGTTGGAAAGGCTTTCAGTATGCTCCCGTGACCCACTGTGCCTGCTCAGCCAGCAATGTGATAGAAAAGTGCAAGTCCAGAGTCTACAGAACCAAATGAAGGCATCCTGGGCACTGTGACAGGCAGCTCACATGGATGCTGCCTCCTGGTATTCATGTTTTGTGTAATTACTTTCCCCTGAGTGTAGGCAGAGCCTAAGGATTCTTTCCAACTAAATAGTGATGGGATGTCACTTCTGTGATTAGGTTGCAAAAGAGACTCTTGTGAGCACATTCTGCCTTGCTGCTGCATTCGCTCTTGCTTGCATGCACTTCCTCTTGCTTGAAGCCAGCTGCCATGTTGTGAGATGCTCAGTGCAGAGGCACAAGTGGAAAGAAACATTTTTAAGAATAATCTTGTGAAATAGAATTAGTCAGATTTCTGTGTTTGTAACCATCAATCTATAAGAAACTTGCAAAGAGCAACAACATCTTTTATAGCTGATACTGCAGAAATTTGATGGGAGTTTTCTAAAATTTTTCTATAAAACTACAAGGGAAATATATTCTAGAGGCATTTGAGGCAATTAATTAAAAATTATATTGTTTGTAGTATATGTCTGTACTTTATTGTTACTGTTTTTTATTTTCTCATTTTAAATAAACATTCATTTCCTCACTTAAACCTGAAACTTGGACTTCCCTGGTGGTCCAGTGGGTAGAGAGCCCACCTTGCAGTGCAAGGGGCACAGGTTCAGTCCTTGGCCTGGGAGAATCTGCGACTGGACTGATGTGTCCAGTTAGAGCTAGTGCTACAAGAGTGCATACACCCAGAGCCTTTGCTCTGCAACGAGAGAGGCCCCTGCAGTGGGAGGCACACACAGGTCAAAGAGTAAAGATGGATGAAAAGAAATAAATAAAAAACAAATAAAGAGGCCAAAATTAAAAAAAAAAAAAAAAAACAAAAACTCTGAAACCTGACACTCTAACAAGAAATTTCATTATTCAATGTATTATATTCAAAAATGGAACTATCACTTTTTAGTGTTTTAAATGTTTTGGAAAATATATTATAAAAATGATAAATAAGATGCTCAGGGGAGAATATGACTAAACAGGCTTTTCTATATGTAGTGAGATCTCAGCATCTAGTATTCCTAGAGCACAGAAGAGTCTCAATAAATGTTTGTGACAGAGGCAGAGAAGGGATGAATGAATTGTACAGAGTCCACACAGGACCAGAATCTGTTCTAAATTACAATAGATGTCTCATTAGACGTGTATTTTGTCTAAAGCATTTAACACAGCATTCTGAGGAGTAAATAAAAAATAGAAAGTTAAATTTAAAAAGTACAAGTTTATTTATCTGAATCTAATGATCAACATGTAAGTTTTCTAAGACTTAGAAGTAATTTTTAAAAAATTAATATAGGTCTTGTGAGCAATTGCCTGGCAACATTCCTCTTGCTTGAAGCCAGCTCTTTGTGATAGAAAATGAAGTTTAGAATAATCTTGTGAAATAGAATTAGTCAGATTTCTGTGTTTGTAACCATCAATCTATAAGAAACTTGCAAAGAGCAACAACATCTTTTATAGCTGATACTGCAGAAATTTGATGGGAGTTTTCTAAAATTTTTCTATAAAACTACAAGGGAAATATATTCTAGAGGCATTTGAGGCAATTAATTAAAAATTATATTGTTTGTAGTATATGTCTGTACTTTATTGTTACTGTTTTTTATTTTCTCATTTTAAATAAACATTCATTTCCTCACTTAAACCTGAAACTTGGACTTCCCTGGTGGTCCAGTGGGTAGAGAGCCCACCTTGCAGTGCAAGGGGCACAGGTTCAGTCCTTGGCCTGGGAGAATCTGCGACTGGACTGATGTGTCCAGTTAGAGCTAGTGCTACAAGAGTGCATACACCCAGAGCCTTTGCTCTGCAACAAGAGAGGCCACTGTAATGGGAGGCCCACACAGGTCAAAGAGTAAAGATAGATGAAAACAAATAAATAAATAAATAAAAGAGGCCAAAATTAAAAAAAAAAAAAACAAAAACTCTGAAACCTGACACTCTAACAAGAAATTTCATTATTCAATGTATTATATTCAAAAATGGAACTATCACTTTTTAGTGTTTTAAATGTTTTGGAAAATATATTATAAAAATGATAAATAAGATGCTCAGGGGAGAATATGACTAAACAGGCTTTTCTATATGTAGTGAGATCTCAGCATCTAGTATTCCTAGAGCACAGAAGAGTCTCAATAAATGTTTGTGACAGAGGCAGAGAAGGGATGAATGAATTGTACAGAGTCCACACAGGACCAGAATCTGTTCTAAATTACAATAGATGTCTCATTAGACGTGTATTTTGTCTAAAGCATTTAACACAGCATTCTGAGGAGTAAATAAAAAATAGAAAGTTAAATTTAAAAAGTACAAGTTTATTTATCTGAATCTAATGATCAACATGTAAGTTTTCTAAGACTTAGAAGTAATTTTTAAAAAATTAATATAGTCTCGGGCTTCCCTGGTGGTCCAGTGGGTAAGAACACCACCTTGCAGTGCGAGGGGCACCAGTTCGATCCTTGGCCTGGGAGGATACCACGTGCCACGGAGCAGCTGGACCAATGTGTTCACCTACTGAACTGGAGCTCTGGAGGGCATGCGCCCAGAGCCGGTGCTCTGCGGTGACAGAGGCCACTGCGATGGGAGGCCCACAAGAGTCAGAGAACAAAGACAGATGAAATAGATAAATGAAAGACCAATAGAAGTGCCCCCTCCCCCCAAAAAAAGAAAGAAAAAAAAAGTTAATATAGTCTCTTAGCTATCAAATAGCATCACACAAACACAAGGTAAGCAAGTAGAATTATGTTTTTTAAAAATAACTTTCCCAGACTTTCCTAGGTTAAGATGCCATGATTCCACTGCAGAGGGCACAAGTTCAAACCCTGGTTGGGGAATTAAGATTCCTCATGCCACATGGTATGGGGCCCACCACCACCCAAAGAAAACAAAACATGCCTTCCCAAGGAGATATATTTAGCAAGGCTGATTGAACTTTTGATTTGATTAGATGCCTGAAGGCTATAGAACAAGTAGGCGTATCATTCTATTTGTGATAAAGCTGACTGAGGCCCCTTAATGCTGAAGATACTCTTTTGAGTTGGTATACCACTTGCTTAATCCAATTTGTTCAGTGATAAACATAATTTCCAAGTAATTTTAGAATTATGTTGATTTTTACCAAGATCCTAGTGGCTGAAGTTCATACTAAAGGTGAGATGAATCAAATCCTAAGATGTATTCCTTTCTAAAGTGAAAACCATTGAAAACCTTTTATTTCCCATAAATCAAGGCTTTTCTATATGTAGTGAGCAGCAGGCACAGAAGAGTCTCAATAAATGTTTGTGACAGAGGCAGAGAAGGGATGAATGAATTGTACAGAGTCCACACAGGACCAGAATCTGTTCTAAATTACAATAGATGTCTCATTAGACGTGTATTTTGTCTAAAGCATTTAACACAGCATTCTGAGGAGTAAATAAAAAATAGAAAGTTAAATTTAAAAAGTACAAGTTTATTTATCTGAATCTAATGATCAACATGTAAGTTTTCTAAGACTTAGAAGTAATTTTTAAAAAATTAATATAGTCTCGGGCTTCCCTGGTGGTCCAGTGGGTAAGAACACCACCTTGCAGTGCGAGGGGCACCAGTTCGATCCTTGGCCTGGGAGGATACCACGTGCCACGGAGCAGCTGGACCAATGTGTTCACCTACTGAACTGGAGCTCTGGAGGGCATGCGCCCAGAGCCGGTGCTCTGCGGTGACAGAGGCCACTGCGATGGGAGGCCCACAAGAGTCAGAGAACAAAGACAGATGAAATAGATAAATGAAAGACCAATAGAAGTGCCCCCTCCCCCCAAAAAAAGAAAGAAAAAAAAAGTTAATATAGTCTCTTAGCTATCAAATAGCATCACACAAACACAAGGTAAGCAAGTAGAATTATGTTTTTTAAAAATAACTTTCCCAGACTTTCCTAGGTTAAGATGCCATGATTCCACTGCAGAGGGCACAAGTTCAAACCCTGGTTGGGGAATTAAGATTCCTCATGCCACATGGTATGGGGCCCACCACCACCCAAAGAAAACAAAACATGCCTTCCCAAGGAGATATATTTAGCAAGGCTGATTGAACTTTTGATTTGATTAGATGCCTGAAGGCTATAGAACAAGTAGGCGTATCATTCTATTTGTGATAAAGCTGACTGAGGCCCCTTAATGCTGAAGATACTCTTTTGAGTTGGTATACCACTTGCTTAATCCAATTTGTTCAGTGATAAACATAATTTCCAAGTAATTTTAGAATTATGTTGATTTTTACCAAGATCCTAGTGGCTGAAGTTCATACTAAAGGTGAGATGAATCAAATCCTAAGATGTATTCCTTTCTAAAGTGAAAACCATTGTAAAACACTACCCTGTTGATTTCAAGTTTTGTATCTAAATAATCTTTACCTATTAGACATGGACTCATAATGAGTATAATAAAGTCAGCACAAAATAGACATGAAATATGGAGAAAATATCAAAAGAGATATTTTGTTTGTTTATATATATATATATATATGTATATATATATAATTTTTAAAAAATTATTACACAGTTTTGTTGTTCACAGACATGTATGTTCCCAGATTACTCATGCATATCCCTGGTCCCTTCCCTGCTCCCAATCCCCCCATCCTACCCCTCCAGGCTGTCGCACCGAGCCCTTGTAGGAACTCCTATTGTCACAGCACAATGACAGTAGCTATCTTTTTCACATATGATAGTTTAGGTTTCCATGTTACTCCCTCTATGCCTCCCACCCACTGTTCATTCCCCACAGTGTCCATATATCTGTTCTCTATGTCTGTTTTTGCATTGGTTCACTGCGTGTGTTATCATTACCCATTTACTAGATTACATATATATGTGTTAGTATACTGTACTTGTCTTTCTTGTTTTGACTTACTTCACTTTTTATGATAGGCTCTAGATCCAGCCACCTCATGAGGACTGCTTCTTCTGCATTTCTTTTTACAGCTGAGTAGTATTCCATTGTATATATGTACCAGCGTTTTTTCATCCATTCATTTGTTGATGGACATCTAGGTTGCTTCCATGTTCTAGCTATTGTATAGAGAGCTGCAATGAACATTGGGGTACAGGTGTCTCTTTCAGTTTTGATTTCATCAGGGTATAAGCTTAAGAGTGGGATTGCTGGGCCGTATGCTGCTTCTATTTTTAGTTTTTTTTTTTAAGGAATCTCCATACTGTCTTCCATAGAGGCTGACTGAGAACTAAGATGTATTCCTTTTCTAAATGCTGAAGATACTCTTTTGAGTTGGTATACCACTTGCTTAATCCAATTTGTTCAGTGATAAACATAATTTCCAAGTAATTTTAGAATTATGTTGATTTTTACCAAGATCCTAGTGGCTGAAGTTCATACTAAAGGTGAGATGAATCAAATCCTAAGATGTATTCCTTTCTAAAGTGAAAACCATTGTAAAACACTACCCTGTTGATTTCAAGTTTTGTATCTAAATAATCTTTACCTATTAGACATGGACTCATAATGAGTATAATAAAGTCAGCACAAAATAGACATGAAATATGGAGAAAATATCAAAAGAGATATTTTGTTTGTTTATATATATATATATATATGTATATATATATAATTTTTAAAAAATTATTACACAGTTTTGTTGTTCACAGACATGTATGTTCCCAGATTACTCATGCATATCCCTGGTCCCTTCCCTGCTCCCAATCCCCCCATCCTACCCCTCCAGGCTGTCGCACCGAGCCCTTGTAGGAACTCCTATTGTCACAGCACAATGACAGTAGCTATCTTTTTCACATATGATAGTTTAGGTTTCCATGTTACTCCCTCTATGCCTCCCACCCACTGTTCATTCCCCACAGTGTCCATATATCTGTTCTCTATGTCTGTTTTTGCATTGGTTCACTGCGTGTGTTATCATTACCCATTTACTAGATTACATATATATGTGTTAGTATACTGTACTTGTCTTTCTTGTTTTGACTTACTTCACTTTTTATGATAGGCTCTAGATCCAGCCACCTCATGAGGACTGCTTCTTCTGCATTTCTTTTTACAGCTGAGTAGTATTCCATTGTATATATGTACCAGCGTTTTTTCATCCATTCATTTGTTGATGGACATCTAGGTTGCTTCCATGTTCTAGCTATTGTATAGAGAGCTGCAATGAACATTGGGGTACAGGTGTCTCTTTCAGTTTTGATTTCATCAGGGTATAAGCTTAAGAGTGGGATTGCTGGGCCGTATGCTGCTTCTATTTTTAGTTTTTTTTTTTAAGGAATCTCCATACTGTCTTCCATAGAGGCTGTATCAATTTACATTCCCACCAGCAATGCAAGAGTGTTCCCTTTTCTCTGCACCCTCTCCAGAATTTATTGTCTGTTGATTTCTTGATGATGGCCATTCTGATGGGTGTGAGGTGATATCTCATTGTAGTTTTGATTTGCACAAAATAGAGATATTTTCTCCAAACAAATATATACAAATTTCTGAGAAAAAACTGCAGAGGATTATTGCATGAAAATTATTAATATTTAGTGTTGTGAGGTTTTTACCAGATGCAAAGAGAATATTAATATGATCCTATTTTAGTGCATAACTTTCATTATGCATGCTTATGTCAGTTAGCAGAGCTTAATAACTGAAAGGCCAATTTTTAGCACCAAATAAAAATCAGTCTGCTGCAAAATCAAAGATAATTAGCCAGCAAATATTAGAGTTTACAAATGAACTTTATTAGATGATAATTTGCTCTAATTATATAAGCACAGAAAACTAATTTAGTAATGGCTCCCTGTATCTCAATAATAATTTGTTGCATTTATTTCAAAATTTAAAATTTTAGCTTTTAGCCATTTTTAATTGTCACAACCACGTAAATATTAGAAAGTAAGACTAATTTTTCTATGATTTATTTACTTATTTATATTTGGCTTGCTGGGTCTTCACTGTTCTGTGAGGGCTTTTTTTAGTTACAGTGGGCGGGGGCTACTCTTTGCTGTGCTGCACTGGCTTCTTTTTGAGGTGGCATCTCTTGTTGTAGAGCAAGGCTTTAGGGTGCCTGGGCTTCAGTATTTGTGGTGAGAAGGCTTACTAGCTGCAGCTTGCACGCTGCAGAGCACTGGACCAGTAGTTGTGTTGCATGGGTTTAGTTGCTCCACAGCATGTGGGCTCTTTCTGAACCAGGAGTCAAATTCATGTCCACTGCATTGGCAGGCAGATTCTTAACCACTGGACCACCAGGGAAATCCAAGACTAAATTTTTCTATTTTAAACATTTTGAATTTTTAGCCACTTCTCTTGAGGGAAAAATAATAAATAAGATTCTGAAATTATTTTTATTGTTCCATCTCATTATGGATACAGAGAAATTAAACTGACAGGTTATCATTGCTGGACTCAGCTTTACTCCATGATTATAAACCAAGGACCAATCAAATCTCTATACAGTTCACTGAAAAGCCAGTAATTTGTTAAAAGGAGAAGAAAAGGAATGAAAATGAGAAAATGAAAACTCAAGTTAAAAGTTAATCCTTCAGGGCTTCCCTGGTGGTCCATTGGGTAAGGACACTGCCTTGCAGTGCAAGGGGCGCCAGTTCGATCCCTGGTCTGGGAAGATCCCACATGCCACGGAGCGGCTGGACCAAAGTGTCCAATTACCGAGCCAGAGCTCTGGAGCGCATGCGCCCAGAGCCGGTGCTCTGTGACAACAGAGGCCACCGTGATGGGAGGCCCACAAGAGCCAAAGAACAAAGATGGATGAAAATAGATAAATGAAAGACCAACAGAAGTGGCCCACCCATCCCCCCCACCCCAAAAAGTTAATCCTTCAAATTCACTTTAAAAAGTTAGATTTTAATCACTTTAAGAAACCTACTAGGAAAGAATGACTTCTAGTGAACTAATGGTAGACACCAACTTCTCCTTTTAAGTATATTGATTTATTAATTCATTTGCTCAACAACCTATTGTTCAACACATACAATATGAAGGAGTACTATGTATGGTGTTTCTGCCGGGTAGCTCAATGGTAAAGAATCTGCCTGCCAATGCAGGAAATGTGGGTTCAATGCCTGGTTCAGGAAAATCCCCTGGAGAAAGGAATGGCTACCCACCTCAGTATTCTAGCCTGGAGAATTCCGTGGGCAGAGGAACCTGGTGAGCTATAGTCCATGGGGTCACAAAGAGTCAAACACAATTGAGCAGCTAACAGCACAACACACACTATGTACTGAGCACTGTGCTAAATACTGGGAATATAGTGGTGAACCAAGAAGATATGATCCCTGTCCTCATGGAGTTTCAGCCTCCAGGGATGTTTTATCTTGGGAAGTAATTTTTGTGGTGAACCCGAAGTACAAGACTATTGAGTTTACTCAAACCTGTCCTCAGTGGTCAGTCATTTTACATCCTCAAATAATCAATAAGATTCTGAAATTATTTTTATTGTTCCATCTCATTATGGATACAGAGAAATTAAACTGACAGGTTATCATTGCTGGACTCAGCTTTACTCCATGATTATAAACCAAGGACCAATCAAATCTCTATACAGTTCACTGAAAAGCCAGTAATTTGTTAAAAGGAGAAGAAAAGGAATGAAAATGAGAAAATGAAAACTCAAGTTAAAAGTTAATCCTTCAGGGCTTCCCTGGTGGTCCATTGGGTAAGGACACTGCCTTGCAGTGCAAGGGGCGCCAGTTCGATCCCTGGTCTGGGAAGATCCCACATGCCACGGAGCGGCTGGACCAAAGTGTCCAATTACCGAGCCAGAGCTCTGGAGCGCATGCGCCCAGAGCCGGTGCTCTGTGACAACAGAGGCCACCGTGATGGGAGGCCCACAAGAGCCAAAGAACAAAGATGGATGAAAATAGATAAATGAAAGACCAACAGAAGTGGCCCACCCATCCCCCCCACCCCAAAAAGTTAATCCTTCAAATTCACTTTAAAAAGTTAGATTTTAATCACTTTAAGAAACCTACTAGGAAAGAATGACTTCTAGTGAACTAATGGTAGACACCAACTTCTCCTTTTAAGTATATTGATTTATTAATTCATTTGCTCAACAACCTATTGTTCAACACATACAATATGAAGGAGTACTATGTATGGTGTTTCTGCCGGGTAGCTCAATGGTAAAGAATCTGCCTGCCAATGCAGGAAATGTGGGTTCAATGCCTGGTTCAGGAAAATCCCCTGGAGAAAGGAATGGCTACCCACCTCAGTATTCTAGCCTGGAGAATTCCGTGGGCAGAGGAACCTGGTGAGCTATAGTCCATGGGGTCACAAAGAGTCAAACACAATTGAGCAGCTAACAGCACAACACACACTATGTACTGAGCACTGTGCTAAATACTGGGAATATAGTGGTGAACCAAGAAGATATGATCCCTGTCCTCATGGAGTTTCAGCCTCCAGGGATGTTTTATCTTAAGAGTTAAGAAGTACAATTTGTTGTTCAGGCGCCATGTCTTGTCCATCTCTCTGTAACCCCATGAATTGCAGTACACCACTTCTCTGTCCTTCACTATCTCCCTGAGTTTACTCAAACTCATGTCCATTGTGTCAGTGGTGCCGTCCAACCATCTCATTCTCTGTTGTCCCCTTCTCCTTTTGCCCTCAATCCTTCCCAGCATCAAAGTGTTTTCCAGTGAGTCAGTTCTTCGGTAGAGCCTCACAAATTGATCGCAACTTTTAAAAATTATTTATTTTTAATTGAAGGATAATTGCTATAATTGAAGAGCATGTTATTATTTATTTTTGGAGGGAAAATCTTAAAACAGTGTCAAAATGTGAAGTAAGTTCAATTAAGATCATTACTTAGCCTTTCTGAAAAAGAAAAAGAGAATCAACTTATTGTTCTATATGCACTAAATTTGAATCAATAATAACCAGCATAGAGGTAGCATGGGGCATGGCCTACAGGAAAAGATATTTGTGCTTCATTGCATTCCTGCTATACACTCACTGAATCACCTTGAATAGCTAAGTCAACAACCAGGTTAACATTTTTTTCACTTATAAAATGGAATTATCTATGAAAACTTTTAAGATATGTGAGATCATTGTGGGAGTGCTCAGATGCACCATTTACTTCACACTGTTATTGTGTGTTAGTTTATCATTGATGGTCAATAGGAAAAATAAGAAAACAATATCCTGAAATAAAAGTCAAGTTCAATGTGTTACATAGGTTCAGGTATGCTTCGTAAAAGACTGAAACCTTAGCTCACTCTCACTCAAACCCATATCCATTGTGTCAGTGGTGCCGTCCAACCATCTCATTCTCTGTTGTCCCCTTCTCCTTTTGCCCTCAATCCTTCCCAGCATCAAAGTGTTTTCCAGTGAGTCAGTTCTTCGGTAGAGCCTCACAAATTGATCGCAACTTTTAAAAATTATTTATTTTTAATTGAAGGATAATTGCTATAATTGAAGAGCATGTTATTATTTATTTTTGGAGGGAAAATCTTAAAACAGTGTCAAAATGTGAAGTAAGTTCAATTAAGATCATTACTTAGCCTTTCTGAAAAAGAAAAAGAGAATCAACTTATTGTTCTATATGCACTAAATTTGAATCAATAATAACCAGCATAGAGGTAGCATGGGGCATGGCCTACAGGAAAAGATATTTGTGCTTCATTGCATTCCTGCTATACACTCACTGAATCACCTTGAATAGCTAAGTCAACAACCAGGTTAACATTTTTTTCACTTATAAAATGGAATTATCTATGAAAACTTTTAAGATATGTGAGATCATTGTGGGAGTGCTCAGATGCACCATTTACTTCACACTGTTATTGTGTGTTAGTTTATCATTGATGGTCAATAGGAAAAATAAGAAAACAATATCCTGAAATAAAAGTCAAGTTCAATGTGTTACATAGGTTCAGGTATGCTTCGTAAAAGACTGAAACCTTAGCTCACTCTCACTCAAATTCATGTCCATTGACTCGGTGATGCCATCTAACCATCCCATCCTCTGTGGTCCCTTTTCCTCATGCCCTCAGTCTTTCCCAGCATCAGGGTCTTTTCCAGTGAGTCGGCTCTTTGTGTCAGGTGGCCGCAGTTTTAGAGCTTCAGCTTCAGCGTTATTCCCTCCAGTGAATATTCAGGGTTGATTATCTTTAGGGTTGACTGGCTTTATCTTCTTGCTGTCCAGGGGACTCTCAAGAGTGTTCTCCAGTACCACAGTTCAACAGCATCAGTTCTTTGGCACTGAGCCTTCTCTCTGGTCCAGCTCTCACATCCATACATGACTACTGGAAAACCATAGCTTTGATTATTTGGACCTTTGTCTGTAGCCTTGTGTGCTGCAGTCCATGGGGTTGCAAATAGTGCAACATGACTGAGCAACTGAACAAGAGAATATCAGAAATAAAAGGTTTCTAGCTGCCCCAATGTACTTGGTGGTGATAAGGAGCACTGATCTGAGTCCACTTTGCCCAACAATGAAATCACATCTCCATTATCACACATGCAGGCAGCCATGTTTCATAGACATATATTAGAGAGAGTCAAAGGCAGAGAATTAACACCTGCATAAAGGATGCAAACCAGGCCATCACATTAAAGAGCGTAAATTGATGAAATGAAAATGTAGTAAATGACAGCCTAATGGTCCTCATTCTGGCTTTCTAATTCTCTGTGCACACGATGCTTTTATGCACCACTGAAGTAGAGCCATCACAACCTTCAACTAGCCCCAGTTAGTCTAATTACAGCCTAATGCTCTCCAGATATGTCTGGCATAAAAGCCTGTATAACCTGCCTTTCCTTAATGTTCATGGATTGAATTGAGCACTTTTCAAAATCTGATCTATAGTATAACCTTATAGGACACACAAAATATATATTCTTAAGGAAAATGTGCATTAAACTGTCTTTGGTATGGTAGCCTATCTCTGTATACAGATCAGAATTTGTGAAACCAGTGAAGTTTGAAGATGGATGAGAAAATGTGATTAAACTGCTATGAAAAATATAAGTAAAAGATTATTATTAATTTCATGTGTTAACTTTTTATTCACTATGGAAATGCAGTTTTATTAAGACATGGATAAAATTAGTTGTTTCAGTATATTATCAGTATAATATAAATAGCCAATAAACAGTAATTGCTTTACCCAAGTTAACTCATTTAATCCCAAAATTCAGTGAGTCGGCTTTTTGTCAGGTCCGCAGTTTGAGAGCTTCAGCTTCAGCGTTATTCCCTCCAGTGAATATTCAGGGTTGATTATCTTTAGGGTTGACTGGCTTTATCTTCTTGCTGTCCAGGGGACTCTCAAGAGTGTTCTCCAGTACCACAGTTCAACAGCATCAGTTCTTTGGCACTGAGCCTTCTCTCTGGTCCAGCTCTCACATCCATACATGACTACTGGAAAACCATAGCTTTGATTATTTGGACCTTTGTCTGTAGCCTTGTGTGCTGCAGTCCATGGGGTTGCAAATAGTGCAACATGACTGAGCAACTGAACAAGAGAATATCAGAAATAAAAGGTTTCTAGCTGCCCCAATGTACTTGGTGGTGATAAGGAGCACTGATCTGAGTCCACTTTGCCCAACAATGAAATCACATCTCCATTATCACACATGCAGGCAGCCATGTTTCATAGACATATATTAGAGAGAGTCAAAGGCAGAGAATTAACACCTGCATAAAGGATGCAAACCAGGCCATCACATTAAAGAGCGTAAATTGATGAAATGAAAATGTAGTAAATGACAGCCTAATGGTCCTCATTCTGGCTTTCTAATTCTCTGTGCACACGATGCTTTTATGCACCACTGAAGTAGAGCCATCACAACCTTCAACTAGCCCCAGTTAGTCTAATTACAGCCTAATGCTCTCCAGATATGTCTGGCATAAAAGCCTGTATAACCTGCCTTTCCTTAATGTTCATGGATTGAATTGAGCACTTTTCAAAATCTGATCTATAGTATAACCTTATAGGACACACAAAATATATATTCTTAAGGAAAATGTGCATTAAACTGTCTTTGGTATGGTAGCCTATCTCTGTATACAGATCAGAATTTGTGAAACCAGTGAAGTTTGAAGATGGATGAGAAAATGTGATTAAACTGCTATGAAAAATATAAGTAAAAGATTATTATTAATTTCATGTGTTAACTTTTTATTCACTATGGAAATGCAGTTTTATTAAGACATGGATAAAATTAGTTGTTTCAGTATATTATCAGTATAATATAAATAGCCAATAAACAGTAATTGCTTTACCCAAGTTAACTCATTTAATCCTATAAGAACTCTAATTGGAAAGTACTATTATTACCATTATGTTAGAGAGGAAACTAAAACATAATAAGTTGTCTCAGGCTGCATGACATGTAAGTGGTAGACCTGGGATTTGAACCAAAGTAGTCTATCTTCAGGTCAGACTTTTTAACTATTATACCAACTGCTTCTACCAATGAAGAAATGCAAGTAAAGGCCTATTATATCAGTAAGGATTCTTAGACTATATCTTAACTGGCAGAATGTCCATGAGGGTCAGAGAGCCAGGTATGGGTCCATCCAGTCAGTGACAGACCTAGTTCCTTAAAGCCACCTTGTTCTCCCTCTGGGCAGAACATCACAGTTGAACTACGGACATCAGCCAAGCTGAGTTCTGGATGCTGCTGCTAGAATCTACTACGTCACCCCTCAGACACTGGACATAGCCATCACCTCACCAGAATTGAGTCTGCCAAGTCCCTCCTCTTTGCACCTCTAGCTTGCATCCAAGTCTAGCCTTTGTGGCTGATAATGACTACAAGAACACATCCTGCAAAGACATTACAGGCAACACGTTTGTTTCGAGTGAAATAATCATGTAAACCTTTGAGAATGAAAGCAATTTTTGATGGTTGATTATGTGTCATCACTGAGAGGAACTTAAAGCACCAAGAACATCTCCATTAATTAGGCACAATCAAGCTGTAGAGATAATGGAAAACAGGAGTGTTTCTTCAAGGATGTATTTTCTATTCAGATTAGCAAAAAGTATCTCTGAAAATCCTCAGAGGAAGTGAGTAATCACAGGCTATATTTACTGAGTCCACATCTCCTTTTGCACTGTGTTTCCCTTCGTATGACGCTAATAGAGAAAAAATAGTTTGTTGTTTGAGTGTAAAGACTAAATAATGATAAATTGGTTGCCTGAAGTGCAGTAAAAAAGAAACAAATGGATGTGTGGCATTAACAGAGTTAATTATAGATGCAGATTAAAAGGCAAGATTAAGTAGTGGAAGAAAAGCAGAGTCACCTTCGGCCCAGACCCGCCAAGCAGCAGCGGTCAGTCACCTAGCAACAAGTTTCCTATCCCTGCTGTGCTCTTTAATTCAGCAAATCTGCTCAGGATGGCAGGCTGTTCTCCTGACAAAACGCATTATGTAGGAGACGGAGGGATACAAAAATCCACTGTACACAGCACTCTGCTCCCTATTGACCACTGATCCTTTCTCTCAATCCACAAAAGAGGCTCACATAATGCCCTGAAAGGAGAAGAGTCTCCACAGAGAAAACATTTGCTTGTAATTGAGATTGACTACATAATGAAAATGATGTTCTTTTTAAAATTCTGCTTGTTGAGGCCACACTTTTTGTCTCCTGGCACTCAAAACACATCCCCGCTGGGAAAAGGGGCAAACATTGTAAAAACTCAAAACTGTGATTTCTTTTTCTTTGCATTGAAAACGCCCATTCTATAACAAAATGACCAGGTCCCTCTCCTTAGAACTTAAACAAGTGATAAGAAGGTAAACAGGAAAACTTCTGTTCAGAGTTTCTGTCACAAATGCTCCCTTTGCTGAAGGCACAGAGGCTTTGCATGCTCATTCAGTTATGAGACTAGACAAAAATGGTAGAGAGGATTTTGATTTCTTGATTGTGCTCTCTATAAAAAAGACCATAAATTACTGGTCAAAACTCAGTCACCATTTTAAGTATGTGGGTTGAAACACCTATTAAAACCTTAACCTGGCTCAGAGACAAGGAGAGGGCAGAATAGCTTATTTCCTTAATCTAGAGGACACCATTAAAGTGACCTGTGTGTGGTTTAAGTTGATTTCCTATAAAAAGATTAGGTTGGGATCTTTGTGAAGACTAATCCAGCATAGTCACAATTGTTTTAAAACTAGATCATTAAATCTATGGATTTTGAAATACTGAAATTATTTTTAAATTATTAACAAACATTAATATATATGTCTGGTTTCAAAGACTTTATGATATTGGGCTGGCCAATATACGGAAGAACTGACAACCCAATACAAAATAAATGACTTTCACAAAAATTCAATGATTTCCCTACACATTAACAAATTTCTCTTACTGAAACATGCCTTCTACAAACATTTATAAGGCATCTACCTGTGCCAGGCGCTGCTGTAGATGCTGGGGATCTAAAAATGAAACATGGAGAATTCTAGCACTTGACAGAAACTGAGTAGTATTTCACAGTCACAGCATGGTGGGAAGCCAAAGGGAAGGAGTTTGTCACAGGGTGTAAGGGAGCACCTTGAGTGTTATATGGCCCATAATGTAGGGGAAGTGAAATGAATGGGTATGTATGGCTAGATACATGGTCCAAGTGAAGGAAAAGTTATTGGCAGAGAGAAATGTGTACAAAGATTCTAAAAAGAAAAAAAGCTTGCTTTCAGTGACTGAGAAGTTCAATATGGAGGAGGCTTCAGGTGGAGAGGTATGCAAGGACCAGATCACATGTAGCCTCATGTGCCAGGCTAAGGACTTTTCTTGAAAGGAGTGAAATATTGCTATATCTTCCTCAGGGGCAACTGGATTTGCAGTGGCATTCACAGGTAACCTTTTTTTTTTTTTCTTTTTTTTGAAGTATAGTTGGTGTACAATATTGTCTTAGTTTCAGGTGTACAGCAAAGTGATTTGGATATGCATGAACATATATATGTTCTTTTTAATTCTTTTCCGGTACAAGTTATTATTATACAGGTGATTTTTATTTCCTCCTCCTGAGGAAAGCTCTTGGGTAATTAAGGAATATTAAGTTACCTTTTAAGTTAGATGATGGAGTCCAGATTTTGCTGAAAACTCTTATGGGAAAAAAAAGGATTGCTGGTTTTATTGAACAGTTGAAGGAGAAAAATAAGACTTCAGTTTTCAGGGAAAAGTAAGGTTGTGAGTCCTTGATATTACTGAAGTTGCACCAGGTTGGCACAGAGTGACACAAAGCAGAAAATACTCAACATTTGTGCATAAATATTATATTGATTAATATGACTTCATCAGTGACTAAATTAGGGAAACAAAATATGTTGTTTTCTGACTTTCTATTCTTAAAAGTGAAAGTTGCCATGACCTATGATTAAAAAAAAAAAAAAAACCTGGTATTTTTTACTGTCTTAGTAAATGGACTGAATTGTTGAGATGTGTACACTATGCATCTGAGCTGAAAAATGGAAGATGATGCAAAATATAAAACAAATTCCAAGAGACCAGTGTATTACCAACACTGAGACACGGTTAAAGATCTGTCACCACACAGTATAGCGATTGTCTAGGAGTTACTTGTAGGAAGGCAGTCCTGTGCTGTAATTGTAAGCATCCTGCCCTTTCTACCCGACTGCTCCCTCCCCCCTGCCATTTCCTCTTTCCACATGTCAGGATACAGTTTTGTCTAGACAAGGCACAAGAAGGCAAGTCCAATGTCCATACCAGAACCAAAGATGAACCAGTCCTAAACGATGCTTTCATATTTCTGCTAGGCAGCCCATCCCCATCATCCCTGTGTTACTGATGACACCCAGTAGAAGGCTGAACACAGAATCATCCAGGCACAGCATTTCTTGCTTGGATGGTTAACTAAATCTTTAAAAGGCATGTCAGAACTCAAGAGATGAAAAGATCATGAAGGGTAACAAAATCAAAATAGTGCTGTAGGGACAAGAGCAACCTTAACAGCAGACCCCAAGCCTTTCCATAAGCAAAGCTGTAACTTCTCCTTGAGAAGGGTTTTGATATATTCTGTGGTATAATTGGCCCAGACTTTTTAATTGGCCTTTCCATAATTTTATTTCAGCAGAGAGGTTTCTGAGATTAAATAATCTTCCCATTGGTACTACATTCCATTATTTCAATAGAAACAAGTAGTTTTGAGTATCTACTCACTCATTGAAACCAGGACTAGTTTCTTGAATGGGAAGAGTTAATTTTTACCCTTCACTGCAATGAACAGTGGCCAAACCAATGCTGATAGGCTTAGCAAGCTTCATTCCCTTCTTCCTTTATCCAAAGAATATCCTTGCAGAAGTTTCTTAGTGGGTATTTCAAGGGCCACTCCACAGTAGCTTTCTTTACCAGGCAAAATCCATTTAGAAAACAGCATCACAACAATGCCAGTCAGTTCCCTATAAAAGGCGAATCTAAACTCTCAAATGAAAATCGGCCATATCAAATCTACATGATGAGCCACAGAGGATTTATGAAATACAATTATGTCAGGGTCTGTGGAAATGTAAGAGTTAGGAAGTCTTACTCCAATAGTTTCTTTCACAGTGTGCTTAATAACTTTGCAAATATTACCTTCTCACATTTATGTCTAATCAGTTAAACGACATTATCCTCCCTCTTAGCTTTCTCATGGAAGATTATCTGACATTTAGCATTCACCAGTTTTTCTGAAAAGGTTAATAGTTCACCAGCCAAAGTTAGAACTAAACAGAATTGATCATTCTTAAAACCCTTGGTTGAAATGTGAGGGCTTTGTGTTGACAGCCTAGGGGTTGTAATGAGTCTCCAGTACATTCTTAAGGCTTGTTTCTTTGCCCTGTGAATGGAAAGAGTAAAATTATAGTCTCTAGGTGTTTTCCATGGTTCTTTCACATGTAGGCTTCCCGACACCAATTAAAGAGATTATGTCATCAAGTGAAAGGAAAGCTATAACTTGTATGCTAATGCTGTGATTACTTGAGACAAGGTCACAAGACCCAAGAGCATAGCAGCTGACCTTCAAAAAATTAACTTTGAGCTCAATTCCTAATTAACCTTTTTCAATACAAGAAAGTATAATTTCAGGCCATTGGCCTCCCCAAATAGTCATTTTTTCTTGTTCTATAAATGTGTTACCAAAATTGATTATTAGTAATCACCAAGAGTGTTTTTTCCCTTAATGACATAATCTTTGAGGATGAATTTTTATTTACACTCAGAATATTCGGTTTTGTCCATGAACAAAACTGCAAGAAACACGCTTAAACCTACAGGAAAAGTAGTGTTAAAATAAGTTCATGTCAGTGCACAAAAATGTCAAATAAATATTATACTGTGATACTGAGTAGTCAACATTGTGAGATTATCAATCGTGTGAACATATGTAAGTATATGTGTACTTTAAAAGATTATATTGAAAAAATTTCCTCTCTTTGATTTAGTGTTCAATTCCAGAAATTGTCCTCTGATAAAAGTGTTCTAATTATATTAGCTCTTATTTAGTCAGACCTGACATTAATAGCTGATGGACTTAACAATTCTTATAATCTCTGATACCACAGAGGATTTATGAAATACAATTATGTCAGGGTCTGTGGAAATGTAAGAGTTAGGAAGTCTTACTCCAATAGTTTCTTTCACAGTGTGCTTAATAACTTTGCAAATATTACCTTCTCACATTTATGTCTAATCAGTTAAACGACATTATCCTCCTCTTAGCTTTCTCATGGAAGATTATCTGACATTTAGCATTCACCAGTTTTTCTGAAAAGGTTAATAGTTCACCAGCCAAAGTTAGAACTAAACAGAATTGATCATTCTTAAAACCCTTGGTTGAAATGTGAGGGCTTTGTGTTGACAGCCTAGGGGTTGTAATGAGTCTCCAGTACATTCTTAAGGCTTGTTTCTTTGCCCTGTGAATGGAAAGAGTAAAATTATAGTCTCTAGGTGTTTTCCATGGTTCTTTCACATGTAGGCTTCCCGACACCAATTAAAGAGATTATGTCATCAAGTGAAAGGAAAGCTATAACTTGTATGCTAATGCTGTGATTACTTGAGACAAGGTCACAAGACCCAAGAGCATAGCAGCTGACCTTCAAAAAATTAACTTTGAGCTCAATTCCTAATTAACCTTTTTCAATACAAGAAAGTATAATTTCAGGCCATTGGCCTCCCCAAATAGTCATTTTTTCTTGTTCTATAAATGTGTTACCAAAATTGATTATTAGTAATCACCAAGAGTGTTTTTTCCCTTAATGACATAATCTTTGAGGATGAATTTTTATTTACACTCAGAATATTCGGTTTTGTCCATGAACAAAACTGCAAGAAACACGCTTAAACCTACAGGAAAAGTAGTGTTAAAATAAGTTCATGTCAGTGCACAAAAATGTCAAATAAATATTATACTGTGATACTGAGTAGTCAACATTGTGAGATTATCAATCGTGTGAACATATGTAAGTATATGTGTACTTTAAAAGATTATATTGAAAAAATTTCCTCTCTTTGATTTAGTGTTCAATTCCAGAAATTGTCCTCTGATAAAAGTGTTCTAATTATATTAGCTCTTATTTAGTCAGACCTGACATTAATAGCTGATGGACTTAACAATTCTTATAATCTCTGATACCCTCTGGCTGAACAAAAGAGAAGGTAATTTTTAAAGTGGTCCTGTATAATGAATGGTTGAAGGCTTTGGTCCTGATATTTGTGGTTTGCTTCAGGAAATTTTAAGGATTTTTTGAACAAATTATTTTTACATTATTTAGTAGTTTCTCTCTTAAGACTGCCATATTAAAGTGACATTTATCAAATTTTAAATCAAAATTTGCATTTTAATGCCATAATATTGAAAATACTTTCAATGCAAATTAAATGTAGGTTCTACTACTCACCCCTTGGACTGTTTTGAATCCAGATTATAGATAACATGTGCCAAAATATTGTTTTACTAGTAAATTATTCAAAAACTATCCTAGCAAAATTTTTATTTTTCTATTTTACATTTTCCCCCACTTTTGCAATAGTAGTATGTTTCACTGTTAGTATTAGATAATGCTGCACAATATCTTGCAATAATTTAGTGGAAAGAATTCATAATTATTACCCTTCTGGTTAAAATACCCCTGTATTCAGACCTGAAGTGTATCATGGTAGAAATAGAGCAATAGACATTTTAAAAAGGGCCCCACAATAGACTTTTTAAAAGGGTGTCTTCCTGTATGAAATACATGGGCAAATACAAATTTTTCATATGCTCTTTGCCTTGTGAACAGTGTACAGATGAATACACTGCTGTTTTGTTTATCAGTTGTATTTCTCTTGGAGCATTCAGACAGCAGGATTGAAAAGAAGAGCAAGGACCAGTAATGAGACACAATTAATGTCTTGCATAGGTTTCACTCAAATCAGAAAAATGACACCAAGGACATGGTAGTGAGCACAATAGGAAACAGTTGGCCCACAGCTGGAAAAGTTGCCTTGATATATAAGTATGCAATTGGCATCGATCCTTAGGCTTTTAGGATGAATTAAGAGGAAAAAATCTTCCAGCTCTCCATCCAATCTATAAAATAGAGAAATAATAATGTTGAAAAAGCAAAACAAAAAGTGCACTTCTTAAAGCAAATTTTATGTAGGTTTAGCGTTATAAAATTTTAAAAATCCTGGATAGGACAGCTTAGGGTCCTTGTAAAATAAATGAGTGAGTGAGTGAGTGAGTGTGTGTGTGTGTGTGTGTGTGTGTGTTTATATATGAATTTGGCTCAGAAGGAGTTTAACATGGCTATGAAATGGAATTTTCAATTTCAGGGCATGGTAAAACGACTTCTGAAATCACCATCAACACACTTGTCCCACTCTTGGTGGATCCTTTTGTGCTGCTTGACTCCATTGAATTCATTTAAAAAGAAACGGTGTTATGACAGGATCTGAGATATGCTAAATTGGTCCCATTCTTCCCTTGGTCACTAGGGTGACTTAGAGAGGGAGCAAGTAGACAGCTAACATACACTATGAATATTTACCTTTTTTTTTTTTTTTGGTCAGCTGAAATGCATACCAATGCACAAAAGGTATTAATTCTAGTAGGGTCAGTTATTAATACATTTTATTAAATCTTGGCATGTAAATATATTAAAAATATTTGTAATCGAAATGAAGTAGTTATTGGATTTTAGTCCTCCAGAATTGTTCCCTTGGTACACAAAGGAGATGAAATGCAAGCGTTCTTGTCCCAGCTCTCATTGAACCCTATTCCACTCTTCAAAATGCCCTGGATTTGGGAGGAAGGCACTGCTCTCAAGTTGCCAGGAAAATGCTTTGTTTAAAATATCTAGAAACTACCACCACTCTTAGTGACTATGCATGCCAGCTGTAGAATGCCACTTTTTAAAAGGGTGTCTTCCTGTGTGAAATACATGGGCAAATACAAATTTTTCATATGCTCTTTGCCTTGTGAACAGTGTACAGATGAATACACTGCTGTTTTGTTTATCAGTTGTATTTCTCTTGGAGCATTCAGACAGCAGGATTGAAAAGAAGAGCAAGGACCAGTAATGAGACACAATTAATGTCTTGCATAGGTTTCACTCAAATCAGAAAAATGACACCAAGGACATGGTAGTGAGCACAATAGGAAACAGTTGGCCCACAGCTGGAAAAGTTGCCTTGATATATAAGTATGCAATTGGCATCGATCCTTAGGCTTTTAGGATGAATTAAGAGGAAAAAATCTTCCAGCTCTCCATCCAATCTATAAAATAGAGAAATAATAATGTTGAAAAAGCAAAACAAAAAGTGCACTTCTTAAAGCAAATTTTATGTAGGTTTAGCGTTATAAAATTTTAAAAATCCTGGATAGGACAGCTTAGGGTCCTTGTAAAATAAATGAGTGAGTGAGTGAGTGAGTGTGTGTGTGTGTGTGTGTGTGTGTGTGTTTATATATGAATTTGGCTCAGAAGGAGTTTAACATGGCTATGAAATGGAATTTTCAATTTCAGGGCATGGTAAAACGACTTCTGAAATCACCATCAACACACTTGTCCCACTCTTGGTGGATCCTTTTGTGCTGCTTGACTCCATTGAATTCATTTAAAAAGAAACGGTGTTATGACAGGATCTGAGATATGCTAAATTGGTCCCATTCTTCCCTTGGTCACTAGGGTGACTTAGAGAGGGAGCAAGTAGACAGCTAACATACACTATGAATATTTACCTTTTTTTTTTTTTTTGGTCAGCTGAAATGCATACCAATGCACAAAAGGTATTAATTCTAGTAGGGTCAGTTATTAATACATTTTATTAAATCTTGGCATGTAAATATATTAAAAATATTTGTAATCGAAATGAAGTAGTTATTGGATTTTAGTCCTCCAGAATTGTTCCCTTGGTACACAAAGGAGATGAAATGCAAGCGTTCTTGTCCCAGCTCTCATTGAACCCTATTCCACTCTTCAAAATGCCCTGGATTTGGGAGGAAGGCACTGCTCTCAAGTTGCCAGGGAAAATGCTTTGTTTAAAATATCTAGAAACTACCACCACTCTTAGTGACTATGCATGCCAGCTGTAGAATGCCACTCCCCATAAACATACACATTTATATCTTTCTCCATAACCATTCTACTTTCTTGATCCCTTTAACAGCTGTTCACCTATTCATTAACATAACCTAAAAATTTCACTGTATTATTCTCCATCTTATTTATTATTAATTGTATGTATTTACTTTTCATTGTTTAATAACTTATTCAATGAGCAATTTAAAATCATAAAAGATGATGCTGTTAAAATGCTGCAATCAGTATGCCAGCAAATTTAGAAAATTCAGCAGTGGCCACAGGACTGGAGAAGGTCAGTTTTCATTCCAATCCCAAGAAAGAATAATGCCAGAGAGAATGTTCAAACTACCATACAATCGATCTCACTTCACACGCTAGCAAGATTATGCTCAAAATCTTTCAAGCTAGGCTTTAGCAGCATGTGAACCAAGAACTTCCTGATGTAGAATCTGGGTTTATAAAAGGCAGAGGAAACAGAGATCAAATTGCCAACATTTATTGGATTATGGAGAGAGCAAGGGAATTCCAGAAAACACCTATTTCTGCTTCACTGATCACACTAAAGTCTTTTACTGTGTGGATCACGACAAACAGTGGAAAATTCTTAAAGAAATGGGAGTACCAGACCACCTTACCTATCTCCTGAGAAACTTGTATGCAGGCCAAGAAGCAACACATGGAATCAGACATGGAACAACTGACTGGTTCAAAACTGAGATAATATGACAAAGCTATGTATTGTAATTCTGCTCTTTTAACTTATATGCAAAACACGTCATGTGAAACACCAGGCTGGATGAATTACAAGCTGGAATCAAGCTTGCTGTGCTGATGATACCACTCTAATGGCAGAAAGTGAAGAGGAACTAAAGAACCTCTTGATGAAAGTGAAAGAGGAGAGTGGAAAAGCTGGCTTGAAACTCAACATTTAAAAAATTAAGATTGTGGCATCAGGTCCTATCACTTCATGGCAAATATAACAGGGCGAAAAAAAGGGAAACAGTGATAAATTTTCTTTTCTTGGTGCCAAAATCACTGCAGGGTGGTGAAATTGCAGCCAATGAAATTAAAATATCTAGAAACTACCACCACTCTTAGTGACTATGCATGCCAGCTGTAGAATGCCACTCCCCATAAACATACACATTTATATCTTTCTCCATAACCATTCTACTTTCTTGATCCCTTTAACAGCTGTTCACCTATTCATTAACATAACCTAAAAATTTCACTGTATTATTCTCCATCTTATTTATTATTAATTGTATGTATTTACTTTTCATTGTTTAATAACTTATTCAATGAGCAATTTAAAATCATAAAAGATGATGCTGTTAAAATGCTGCAATCAGTATGCCAGCAAATTTAGAAAATTCAGCAGTGGCCACAGGACTGGAGAAGGTCAGTTTTCATTCCAATCCCAAGAAAGAATAATGCCAGAGAGAATGTTCAAACTACCATACAATCGATCTCACTTCACACGCTAGCAAGATTATGCTCAAAATCTTTCAAGCTAGGCTTTAGCAGCATGTGAACCAAGAACTTCCTGATGTAGAATCTGGGTTTATAAAAGGCAGAGGAAACAGAGATCAAATTGCCAACATTTATTGGATTATGGAGAGAGCAAGGGAATTCCAGAAAACACCTATTTCTGCTTCACTGATCACACTAAAGTCTTTTACTGTGTGGATCACGACAAACAGTGGAAAATTCTTAAAGAAATGGGAGTACCAGACCACCTTACCTATCTCCTGAGAAACTTGTATGCAGGCCAAGAAGCAACACATGGAATCAGACATGGAACAACTGACTGGTTCAAAACTGAGATAATATGACAAAGCTATGTATTGTAATTCTGCTCTTTTAACTTATATGCAAAACACGTCATGTGAAACACCAGGCTGGATGAATTACAAGCTGGAATCAAGCTTGCTGTGCTGATGATACCACTCTAATGGCAGAAAGTGAAGAGGAACTAAAGAACCTCTTGATGAAAGTGAAAGAGGAGAGTGGAAAAGCTGGCTTGAAACTCAACATTTAAAAAATTAAGATTGTGGCATCAGGTCCTATCACTTCATGGCAAATATAACAGGGCGAAAAAAAGGGAAACAGTGATAAATTTTCTTTTCTTGGGTGCCAAAATCACTGCAGATGGTGATTGCAGCCATGAAATTAAAAGACGCTTATGCCTTGGAAGAAAAGGTATGACAAACCTAGACAGCATATTAAAAAGCAGAGGCATCACTTTGCCAACAAAGGTCTATATAGTCAAAGCTGTAGTGTTTCCAGTAGTCATGTATGGATGTGAAAGTTGGACCATAAAGAAGACTGAGAGCCAAAGAACTGATGCTTTTGAACTGCAGTGCTGGAGAAGACTCTTGAGAGTCCCTTGGAATGAAAGGAGATCAAACCAGTCATTCCTAAAGGAAATCAAACCTGAGTTTTCCTTGGAAGGACTGATGCTGAAGCTGAAGCTCCAATACTTCAGCTACTTGATGAGAAGGGCTAACTCATTGGAAATGACCCTAATGCTGACAAGGACTGATGGCAAGAGAAGGTGACAGAGGATGAGATGAATAACATCGCAGACTCAATGGACATGAATTTGAGCAAACCATGGGAGATAATGAAGGGCAGAGGATCCTGGCATGCTGCAGTCCATTTCTGCAAAGAGTCGGAGATGACTTAGTGATTGAAAAACAACAAAAGTTTCCCTGAATTATTCTCTATCTTATTTAATTCACAAATATTTGACAAATACCTCCTATTCAAGCCCCTCTTCAGTCTCTAGTCACCTATATGCCTTTGAACAAAGTCCTTAACCATTCTGGTCCTCAAGTGTTTTCCATCCTTAAAATATTTAAAGCCCCTAATGATTCTATATGAATTCTCTTGTAACTCTGTCTTTTTGAAATCTTTCTCTGGAAAAAATATTATATAAATAGATACTAGCACATGCATCCTCATTGGTTTCCTTTAATTCACTCACTAATGCATACCTATGTACATATGGCAAATCTCTTATCAAAAAAATTTAAAATGGGGCTTCCTGATGGTCCAGTGGGTAAGGACACTGCCTTGCAGTGCAAGGGTCGCTGGTTCGATCCCTAGCCTGGGAAGATCCCATGTGACGCAGAGCAGCTGGACTAATGTGTCCAACTACCAAGCTAGAGCTCTGGAGCGCATGCGCCAAAAGTCATTGCTCTGCAGCGAAAGAGGCCACTGCGATACGAGGCTGACAGGCCAAAGAACAAAGATAGATGAAAATAAATAAATGAAAGACCAATAAAAGTGGCCAAAAAAAAAAAAAGGTTAATTAAAAAAAATTAAACTGCAGATAAAATATATTCAAGTTTATAAGTTATAAGTGATAGGAATTTGATGGTATCACTTAGTTCCTATTATTTATAACCTAGTTCCTTTCATTTAGTTAAAACATATTGAAGTATCGAAATCCAAGACAATATGAAGAGGTTGAAGATGATTGATACTTATACAAAGGTTTGTAAAATGAAAGGAGATCAAACCTTTAAAAAAAGTTTTCCTTGGAAGGACTGATGCTGAAGCTGAAGCTCCAATACTTCAGCTACTTGATGAGAAGGGCTAACTCATTGGAAATGACCCTAATGCTGACAAGGACTGATGGCAAGAGAAGGTGACAGAGGATGAGATGAATAACATCGCAGACTCAATGGACATGAATTTGAGCAAACCATGGGAGATAATGAAGGGCAGAGGATCCTGGCATGCTGCAGTCCATTTCTGCAAAGAGTCGGAGATGACTTAGTGATTGAAAAACAACAAAAGTTTCCCTGAATTATTCTCTATCTTATTTAATTCACAAATATTTGACAAATACCTCCTATTCAAGCCCCTCTTCAGTCTCTAGTCACCTATATGCCTTTGAACAAAGTCCTTAACCATTCTGGTCCTCAAGTGTTTTCCATCCTTAAAATATTTAAAGCCCCTAATGATTCTATATGAATTCTCTTGTAACTCTGTCTTTTTGAAATCTTTCTCTGGAAAAAATATTATATAAATAGATACTAGCACATGCATCCTCATTGGTTTCCTTTAATTCACTCACTAATGCATACCTATGTACATATGGCAAATCTCTTATCAAAAAATTAAACTGGGGCTTCCCTGATGGTCCAGTGGGTAAGGACACTGCCTTGCAGTGCAAGGGTCGCTGGTTCGATCCCTAGCCTGGGAAGATCCCATGTGCCGCAGAGCAGCTGGACTAATGTGTCCAACTACCAAGCTAGAGCTCTGGAGCGCATGCGCCAAAAGTCATTGCTCTGCAGCGAAAGAGGCCACTGCGATACGAGGCTGACAGGCCAAAGAACAAAGATAGATGAAAATAAATAAATGAAAGACCAATAAAAGTGGCCAAAAAAAAAAAAAGGTTAATTAAAAAAAATTAAACTGCAGATAAAATATATTCAAGTTTATAAGTTATAAGTGATAGGAATTTGATGGTATCACTTAGTTCCTATTATTTATAACCTAGTTCCTTTCATTTAGTTAAAACATATTGAAGTATCGAAATCCAAGACAATATGAAGAGTTGGATAATCCAGTGAAATTCACTGTTATGAGATCTGATACTTATACAAAGGTTTGTAAAAATGTATGTTATTGTTGTTGTTTAATTGCTAAGTCTTCTTGCCTCTTTTGCAACCCTGTGGACTGTAGCCTACCAGGCTTCTCTCTCCCTGGGATTTCTCAGGCAAGAATACTGGAGTGGGTTGCCATTTCCTTCTCTAGCAAAAACATATATGACATGCAGAGACAGATGCATGTATGTATGGAAAAAATGTGTACAGGTATAATACTTACACATGATTTTAAGTAAAAATTGCTGGGAATGTTTGGGTAGAAATCCTTTTTAATCTTTATTGGTGCTAGCCAAGAGTGTGTGAAAACACCTGAGGAATATTTAACAAAGGAATTTAGGGACTTCGAGGTTTACAAATCCTTTGTATCGTAGCACTATGAAGTAAGATACTGTGAAGGAGAAAAAGGCTCTGGGGAAGAAAGGGGCTTCTTCAGTCATCTCCCTGTGGAACAGCTTAGGATGCAGCTGGGAGTGTCATGTAAACCCATCGGTTTCCATAGGCTAGTCACCCAGAGTACCAGGCTAGGAGAAGCTGGGGGACCAGGACTCAACAGTGAACACTAAATGAAGGCATTCCAGGATCCAGGCAGAGCTGTACTGTTTTACACAGATTTCCTTACAGAGAAAATAAACTCAGACACATATGAAGCCAGCACTTCTCCGCGACTCAGCACAGTGAGAGAAAAAGGATTTTTTTTTTTAAATTTTGGCATCATTTATTTATTTATTTTCATCCATCTTTATTCTTCGACCTGTATGGGCCCCCCATCGCGGTGGCCTCTCTTGTTGCAGAGCACCAGCTCTGGGTGCATGCACTCCAGGGCACTAACTCGTACTTGGACACACCGGTCCAGTTGCTCTGTGGCATGTAGGATCTTTCCTGGCCATGGATTGAACCAGCGCCCCTGGCACTGCAAGGTGAACTCTTAAAAAAAAAAAGGAATTTTTTAAAAGTGGATTTTTTAAAAGCGGCTTTGCAATTGTGTTACAATGCTAAGCAAAGGGGGGGGGGGGGAGGCCATCCAGTGGTTAACACTCTTAGCTTCGACTGTGGAAGCACGGGTTCTATCCCTGCTCAGGAAACGAAGATCTCACATGCTTCAGGGTGCCACCAAATAAATAAGGTTTGGAATCTTCCTTAAAAAGGGGAGGGAGCAGCACTCATTATAGTCAGCATGTAACTTGACAGTGGACTCAAATCTTTATATTAAATGTAATTGTTGATGATATTTTAATGAAACCTTAACAACTAAATTTGAGCTGATACTGATCCTTTTTTTTTTTTCAATCTTTAATTTTCAGATAGCTTAAACGTCACTGGAATAGATTACTCCGCCACCTGCTGGTCATTTGAACGTACAGCTGCTCTTAGGAGTTCGCCACAGAAAGAGCCAGCCTTAGCCCTGGCTGGTGAAAACACTCATTGTACTGGAGAAGAATTCGCCCTGCCTGGGTGGTGGTGGTAATAGCGTTGGATCTGGCATCAGAAAGCCTGGGGTAGGAGTCGCAGTTTATAATTTCTTCTGTGGCCAGCTGCTTAGTGTTTTGTTAGTCCCTCAGTATCGCTTGATTCTTTGCCACTCCATGAACTGCAGCCCACCAGGCTCCTCTATCCATGGAATTCAGAAAGATTACATCCGTAACCAGAGCAGCTCTCCTTCCCTTTCCATGGATGGCTCTACCTAATCCCTTAGTTTTCTCCTCTCTCAGACAGGTGTTATGAGACCCACTTTACTTACTTCACATGGGAATACGCTTTTAAAACCGTAAGGAATTATGTAAAGAAACATACTGGTCAGAATTAATTAGGGGTTGAAATAACATCAAACTGCCTGCAGTCTGTATTTCATGTGGGCATGGTCACAAAGCTTTTAAAGTCCCAAGTCTACCTGGAGTCACCTTAAGTCATCTCAAGAAAAATGAAAAAATATAAATGCATTATACGTATTTGCAGGTATACTGACCCAGTTTCCAACTTCAGCAGGTCCCCAACCTGTGTCATCCTTCTAGCTTCCAAAAATAGCTATTCCAATAAAATGCTGAAAGGTTCCAGAATTTGTGCTTTGAACAGAGAAAGTGTCAGTAATCATAAAAACAAAATTACCTTCATGACCTTTTATAGTTATGCTGAATAGTATTCAAAGTCAGTTTTCAGTGGAGCTCAGGGAGAAAAACACTGGAAATACACAAAATATAAAGGCTAAATGGAATTGATTAAAATTGCTACACTGAACTCTTTTTTTCTACCAATTTCTTGATTTCCTAGCTATGAACTATTATTGTGATTTTAAAAATCCCAGTAAAATTTCCACCATTTATCCTCGTGAGAGACTCTTGTTGAAATTTAATATAAATTTGGAGTGATTCACAAAAGGCAGGTCAGGCAAAATCACATCCTTCCCAATTACTTTATTTCTTCACATAAATATCCCTTAAAATAAGCTTTTTCATGCTTCTGAGCAGCTCTGCAGTCACTCTCACAAAACAAACATAGAATTCTGAACCAAAGCAAGCCACTATGTCTGTTTCGGGGAGACAATGTCCTCCTTGTCACTTGATTTTGCCCTTTTTTTAGTAGAAGAAAGTCTTTTTTCCCCTCCTATTTGCAGACCACCCATGAACCTTTTTATTTTTCTCTTTTAATCTGAGAAAGGGGAGAAAAGGAGACTTGTTGCCCTTAGCAGTTCTTTCTCCCAGTAGGGTAAGTTAATTATTTTAACCTACTGATGAGGGGTGGCGGGGGCAGTTGGCGTGGGCGGGAGGAGGAACAGGTGTTTCAAACACCTGCATTTGTAGGCTTTAATTGCTCTGAAATCTTGTAGGGTCTCAACTGCATTCTCCTTTTACAGAGGCTCAGGGGAGGGGTTCATCTGTGGAGTTCTTAACTAATTGTAGCATAAATATACAACCACTTTTGGCTGAACAAATTATTTCCTTTAAAATGAATTCCAGGTAAATTTAATCAGGAAAAAGGTGATTGGCAGGTATTACCCTGAATGCAAGGATTAAAAGTCCTACTGTTGTTAAAAGAAAAGGCAGAGTCAATTGTCAACCATGTTCTAGTCATTTTTCATTTCTCTTGTAAAAGATTCGGATTTTCAGTAAGGTGAAAAATAGCTATTCCAATAAAATGCTGAAAGGTTCCAGAATTTGTGCTTTGAACAGAGAAAGTGTCAGTAATCATAAAAACAAAATTACCTTCATGACCTTTTATAGTTATGCTGAATAGTATTCAAAGTCAGTTTTCAGTGGAGCTCAGGGAGAAAAACACTGGAAATACACAAAATATAAAGGCTAAATGGAATTGATTAAAATTGCTACACTGAACTCTTTTTTTCTACCAATTTCTTGATTTCCTAGCTATGAACTATTATTGTGATTTTAAAAATCCCAGTAAAATTTCCACCATTTATCCTCGTGAGAGACTCTTGTTGAAATTTAATATAAATTTGGAGTGATTCACAAAAGGCAGGTCAGGCAAAATCACATCCTTCCCAATTACTTTATTTCTTCACATAAATATCCCTTAAAATAAGCTTTTTCATGCTTCTGAGCAGCTCTGCAGTCACTCTCACAAAACAAACATAGAATTCTGAACCAAAGCAAGCCACTATGTCTGTTTCGGGGAGACAATGTCCTCCTTGTCACTTGATTTTGCCCTTTTTTTAGTAGAAGAAAGTCTTTTTTCCCCTCCTATTTGCAGACCACCCATGAACCTTTTTATTTTTCTCTTTTAATCTGAGAAAGGGGAGAAAAGGAGACTTGTTGCCCTTAGCAGTTCTTTCTCCCAGTAGGGTAAGTTAATTATTTTAACCTACTGATGAGGGGTGGCGGGGGCAGTTGGCGTGGGCGGGAGGAGGAACAGGTGTTTCAAACACCTGCATTTGTAGGCTTTAATTGCTCTGAAATCTTGTAGGGTCTCAACTGCATTCTCCTTTTACAGAGGCTCAGGGGAGGGGTTCATCTGTGGAGTTCTTAACTAATTGTAGCATAAATATACAACCACTTTTGGCTGAACAAATTATTTCCTTTAAAATGAATTCCAGGTAAATTTAATCAGGAAAAAGGTGATTGGCAGGTATTACCCTGAATGCAAGGATTAAAAGTCCTACTGTTGTTAAAAGAAAAAGGCAGAGTCAATTGTCAACCATGTTCTAGTCATTTTCTTCTCATGCCAATGAGTTCATGTAAAGAAAACTTGGATCAATGATTCTGGAATTCTTCATGTTGTGTGATGTATCAGCCTCAATTCCTAAAAGTAATTTTTTTTTCAGTTAAATGCAGGGAAAATATGCTTTGAGAAGATGTTAAGATAACCTGTGTACCAAAATGAGTATTTAACGTGGTGTTTTATTGTCACCTCAAGTGTTTTCTTAAACATGCATGTGTGCTAAGTCATTTCAGTCGGGTCTGACTCTGGGACCCCATGGACTGTAGCCTGCCAGGCTCCTCTGTCCATGTGATTCTCCAGTCAAGAATACTGGAGTGAGTGGCTATGCCCTCCTGCAGGGGATCTGCCAAACCCAGGGATCAAACCTGCATTTCTTATGTCTCCTGCATTGGCAGGTGGGTTCTTTATCACTGGCACCACCTATAGTTTATAATAGTTGCTATATATATTTATCTGATTTAATCCTCATACCAACCCTGTGAGGTATTACCTATTGTGATGCAGAAGCTGAGGCGTAAGGAGACTAACGTTTCCAAGGCCAATGGTTAGTAGGGGTTCCTACGCAGGCAGCAAGGTCCAGAGTCTAAGACACCCATTCGTGTCACTCATTCACTGGAAGTAGCCTCCCTGTCCTGAGCAGCTGGTTCTCCAGGAACATTTCCTGTTGGTTTGTTTCTAAGGGTAATAATGGTAATACAGCAATTAGGACCTCAGTGCTGAGCACAAAGATCCAAGAGTCCTGTTTTCTAGTCCAGTGTTATGAGAACATCCCTGGGTCCCACTTAGTATTCTTTAACAAATAATATGGAAAGATTATAGGAGAAGCACAGGACTCCAGGGTATACCAGGCCTGGAGCCAGGAAATTGTGATTGCCATTCTGACGGAAAACCAATTATTTTGGAACTAATCCCCTTGCTCAATGAATAAGTAATCTGTGGTCCAGAGAAATTAAGGCAAATTTGGTCCAACTTTCACAGTGGTGTCAGACTCAGGTACAAGATTATAATCCAGAAATATTGTTTCACAGCCAGTGCCTTTTCATTCCCAGTGACTGATTTTTTCCTCCTCAGGTGAGGATAATTAGACCAATCAATTAGACCAACAATTGAATGACCTTGCCATGTGACTGACTTCTTGTGTACTGGTGAAAAGGGCACTGGAATGGAAATACAATCTGTTACTGACTTAATGGTTCTCATCAGGCAGCAGCCAACATGTGCTCACTTGACACAGAAAATCAGGTGTCAGTACTGGCTGACTCCGGCAAGAAAAGATTCTGACCTCAGACAACGAAGCCGTAGTTCTTGCTTGCATTTTCTTTTCTGCCTGCCCATTTTCACCTGTATTTCCAGGCTCTGGAGATAATGGAAACAGGAAAGTGGAGATTCCCCGCTGCAGGCTGCCTGGAACTTCCCTCTGCCTCCTGGCCGCCCCAGTCCTCCATTAGGCCTGCTTCCACCACCGCTCCCTCCTTGCAGCCTGTTCCCAGTCTCCTTTATGACAATAAGTCACCTTGCAATGGAGGTCAGTAAGAAAGTTTTAGAAACATGAAAAGTGGAGTGCACAAGTAGAGCCCCACTAATGTGTCCAAGATTCCTTAGGGACACAGTAGGTCTTAAGGTAGGAGATTGTGATACAGATTAAATGAGGAATTTCAGAAGAAGCCCTGTGTTGCAAGGAGAGGAAACTTATGAGATTGGTTGTATCTCAGGTGAAGGGCAGATAGGTAGAAGGTTGGTGCATAACAACATTTGAGCATAGAAAGAGCACATCTTAGCAACTCCTGGATTCGTCTTGAAAGGTTCATCCAGGTGTTTTGAGTTTCTTAAATCTAGTCCTTATCACAATACAGAGAGGTCACCTATTACCTTTGTCCATGCTTGTTCTATATACAGTACTAAGGGATGGGCTACCCACTTCCCTGGTACCTCAGATGTGGTAAAGAATCCGTCTGCAATGCAGGAGACCTGTATTGATCCCTGGGTTGGGAAGATCCCCTGAAGAAGGAAATGGCTACCTACTCCAGTAATCTTCCTGGAGAATTCCATGGCTCATCCATGGGGTCGCAAAGAGTTGTACACAACTGAGCGACTTTCACTTTTCACTTTATTGGATCATAGTGCTTCTTAAACTTCAAATGTATATACAAGCCATCTGGGGATCTTGTTAAAGATTCTGACTTAGGCTGTCTTTGGTGGACCTGAGAGTCTGCATTTCTAACCAATTCTTAAATGATGTTGCTGCTGATCTGTTGATCCTGCTTTGGGTAGCAAAGAGAGGCAGTAAATTCAGCTGATTTAAGAAGACAATTATATACTAGTTTAATGAATAAACCTCAAGTCTTAGGGATGATTTTTAAAAATATTCATTATACTTTTGCATACCAGTGTATTCTGCTAACATTGTGTGACTTAGCTTTCACTTTTCAGATATTTGAACTCATTGAGGGAATATGAACAGAAAAATTGTTAAGTCTAACTTACATGGTTAGAAAATTCTTGTTGACTCTGGTGTATGTCTGCATTTTAGATGTTTGAAAGGTTTGAATCAGATATACTGAAGTTACAACTGTAGTTTGAAACAGCAAAGGGAATTTGAATAACTAAGTACAAAAGGGAGTGCATAATGGTTTACTGATGGTTACTGGTTAGTGACTCATCTGTTGGATTAAATTACTCTCTGTTAGCATTGTTTTCTGTTAAATCTTTATTGATTGTAATTGATTGCAATTTACGAAGAAGCCCCTAGACTATTCTGTTGATTGTAAGAGGGAATGAGCATGTGTGTCCAATCTCAATCAAAGGGGAGGGTCTTGCGCCATTGATTGGACCAGCCTTTAAAAACCACCCTTTACCTCCAGTCGGGACCCGTGCAGAAAACCTAGTTTCTTGTGGGTGGTCGCTGGTGTCAGCCTAATAAACCTCTTTTCCATCTACCACGAGCGTAGTTGGGTGCTTCACTGAGCGCGCCTCACAACAGTAAGTAGCATAAAACTTAAGGGGAATTTGATCTTTAATGGATTTAGGAGTGTTCTCTCTTTTTTAAATGCTCTCTCTATGCTCAAATTTCATTATGCACCAGCTTTTTACATACATGCCCTTCACTTGAGATACAAGCAATCACATAAGCGTCCTTTTCTTGCAACATAGGGCTTCTTCTGAAATTTCTCATTGAATCTGTATCATAACGTCTTGCCTTAAGACCTAGTGTGTCCCAAGGAAATTTAATCTTTTAAATTACTTAAATATTAATTCAAAGAACTAAAGAAAGACACATGTAATTGGTAGAGCAAACAAAAATTATAGTGAAATAGGAAAATGCTGAGAATAGAATGACAACAAAATATTACATATCAAAACTTGTGAGACAAAGTGAAATTGATGAATAGATGAATAGAAAGATGAATAGCTTCTAACACTTATATTAAAAATGAGCAAAGGAAGGACATTAGAAGTTAGAAAAAAATAGGATAAATTGAGAAAGAAAAGAAAGAAAATGATAATAACAAAGAGCATAAATTAGTGAAGTAGAAAACAAAGAGAATCAGCAAAGTCTTAAAACTTGCTATTTAAAAAGGCATAAATTACGAATTTCAGTAAGGACTGATCAAGTGAAAGACAGTGGGTACATAAAGCATGTTCATGGCTGAACACAAAGCACAATCACTGATGCTGCAGAGATTTTTTTAAATTATGAGGATATTATGAACTGTTGCAAGTACATTTGAAAACTTAAGAGAAATGGACAAATTTTTCAAAAAGTATATAAATCGGAAAACTGCCTCAAGAAAAAAATGGAAAACCTGAAAGGTTCTACAAGTATATAAAAGAAATTTAATTTAATGTTCAAAAAATTCCACAGAGATTAAACATAACTCCTTACCTTTAACAGTTTACCAAACATGAAAGGAGCATAGGAAAGAAGAGAGAGAGAGTGAACACTAGCACACACTAAATGGAAATTCCAGGTGGATTAGAGACTTCAGGGTGTAAAGCAAATCTATAAAGCTTTTAGAAGATGAACATGGCATGAGGAACTATTTTTTGTGTGTATGATGAATAAATCACCTGTTTTTCTTTCTAATTTTACAGTTTTGTTGTTCACAGACATGTGTGTTCCCAGATCACTCATATGCATATCCCTGGCACCCTTCTCCCTCCCAGTCCCTCCATCCCACCCCTCCAGGCCATCTCCTATTCCTGCAGGGCAATTACATGCACCAGCTTTTACATACTTTTGAGATACAAGCAATCACATAAGCGTCCTTTTCTTGCAACATAGGGCTTCTTCTGAAATTTCTCATTGAATCTGTATCATAACGTCTTGCCTTAAGACCTAGTGTGTCCCAAGGAAATTTAATCTTTTAAATTACTTAAATATTAATTCAAAGAACTAAAGAAAGACACATGTAATTGGTAGAGCAAACAAAAATTATAGTGAAATAGGAAAATGCTGAGAATAGAATGACAACAAAATATTACATATCAAAACTTGTGAGACAAAGTGAAATTGATGAATAGATGAATAGAAAGATGAATAGCTTCTAACACTTATATTAAAAATGAGCAAAGGAAGGACATTAGAAGTTAGAAAAAAATAGGATAAATTGAGAAAGAAAAGAAAGAAAATGATAATAACAAAGAGCATAAATTAGTGAAGTAGAAAACAAAGAGAATCAGCAAAGTCTTAAAACTTGCTATTTAAAAAGGCATAAATTACGAATTTCAGTAAGGACTGATCAAGTGAAAGACAGTGGGTACATAAAGCATGTTCATGGCTGAACACAAAGCACAATCACTGATGCTGCAGAGATTTTTTTAAATTATGAGGATATTATGAACTGTTGCAAGTACATTTGAAAACTTAAGAGAAATGGACAAATTTTTCAAAAAGTATATAAATCGGAAAACTGCCTCAAGAAAAAAATGGAAAACCTGAAAGGTTCTACAAGTATATAAAAGAAATTTAATTTAATGTTCAAAAAATTCCACAGAGATTAAACATAACTCCTTACCTTTAACAGTTTACCAAACATGAAAGGAGCATAGGAAAGAAGAGAGAGAGAGTGAACACTAGCACACACTAAATGGAAATTCCAGGTGGATTAGAGACTTCAGGGTGTAAAGCAAATCTATAAAGCTTTTAGAAGATGAACATGGCATGAGGAACTATTTTTTGTGTGTATGATGAATAAATCACCTGTTTTTCTTTCTAATTTTTACAGTTTTGTTGTTCACAGACATGTGTGTTCCCAGATCACTCATATGCATATCCCTGGCACCCTTCTCCCTCCCAGTCCCTCCATCCCACCCCTCCAGGCCATCTCCTATTCCTGCAGGGCAATGACAATAGCTATCTTTTCCACTCGTATGATAGTATAGGTTTCCATGTTACTCCCTCTAGGCCTCCGACCCACTGTTCATTCCCCACAATGTACATGTGTCTGTTCTCCCATCACTTCACTGCACGTGTTACCATTACCCTCTGACTAGATTCCATATATATGTGTTAGTATACTGTACTTGTCCTTCTCTTTTTGACTAACTTCACTTTTTATGATAGGTTCTAGATCCAGCCACCTCATTAGGGCTGATTGTTCTGCATTTCTTTTTACAGCTGAGAAGTACTCCATTGTATATATGTACCAGAGCTTCTTTATCCATTCATCTGTCAATGCACATCTAGGTTGCTTCCATGTTCTAGCTATTATATAGAGAGCTGCAATGAACATTGGGGTACAGGTGCCTCTTTCAGTTTTGATTTCATCAGGATATAAGCCTAATAGTGGGATTGCTAGGTTGTAGGGTGCTTCTATTTTTAGTTTTTAAAGAAATATCCATACTGCCTTCCATAGCGGCTGTATCAATTTACATTCCCACCAGCAATACAAGAGGGTTCCCTTTTCTCTGCACCCTCTCCAGCATTTATTGTCTGTTGATTTATTGATGATGGCCTTTCTGACTGGTGTGAAGTGATATCTCATTGTAATTTTGATTTGCATTTCTCTAATAATAAGTGAGGTTGAGCATCCTTTCATGTGCTTTTGGGCCATCTGTATGTCCTCTTTGGAGAGATGTCTGTTTAGGTCCTTGTCACATTCTTGGAATGGGTTGTTCATTTTTCTGATGCTGAGTTGTCTGATTTGCTTGTAGATTTTAGAGATTAATTCTTTGTCTGTTATTTCATTTGCTATGATTTTCTCCCATTCTGTGGGCTGTTGACCTTTTTTGTAATTTCTTTTGCTGTACAAAAGCTTTTAAGTTTCATTAGGTCCCACATGAACTATTTTTGTGTGTATGATGAATAAATCACCTGTTTTTCTTTCTAATTTTACAGTTTTGTTGTTCACAGACATGTGTGTTCCCAGATCACTCATATGCATATCCCTGGCACCCTTCTCCCTCCCAGTCCCTCCATCCCACCCCTCCAGGCCATCTCCTATTCCTGCAGGGCAATGACAATAGCTATCTTTTCCACTCGTATGATAGTATAGGTTTCCATGTTACTCCCTCTAGGCCTCCGACCCACTGTTCATTCCCCACAATGTACATGTGTCTGTTCTCCCATCACTTCACTGCACGTGTTACCATTACCCTCTGACTAGATTCCATATATATGTGTTAGTATACTGTACTTGTCCTTCTCTTTTTGACTAACTTCACTTTTTATGATAGGTTCTAGATCCAGCCACCTCATTAGGGCTGATTGTTCTGCATTTCTTTTTACAGCTGAGTAGTATTCCATTGTATATATGTACCAGAGATTCTGTATCCATTCATTTGTCCATGGACATCTAGGGTACTTCCATGTTCTAGCTATTATATAGAGAGCTGCAATGAACATTGGGGTACAGGTGCCTCTTTCTGTTTTGGTTTCATCAGGCTAGAAGCCTAATAGTGGGATTGCTAGGTTGTATGGTGCTTCTATTTTTAGTTCTTTCAGGAATCTCCATACTGTCCTCCATAGGGGCTGTTTCAATTTACATTCCCACCAGCAATACAAGAGGGTTCCCTTTTCTCTGCACCCTCTCCAGCATTTATTGTCTGTTGATTTATTGATGATGGCCTTTCTGACTGGTGTGAAGTGATATCTCATTGTAATTTTGATTTGCATTTCTCTAATAATAAGTGAGGTTGAGCATCCTTTCATGTGCTTTTGGGCCATCTGTATGTCCTCTTTGGAGAGATGTCTGTTTAGGTCCTTGTCACATTCTTGGAATGGGTTGTTCATTTTTCTGATGCTGAGTTGTCTGATTTGCTTGTAGATTTTAGAGATTAATTCTTTGTCTGTTATTTCATTTGCTATGATTTTCTCCCATTCTGTGGGCTGTTGACCTTTTTTGTAATTTCTTTTGCTGTACAAAAGCTTTTAAGTTTCATTAGGTCCCACATGTTCATTTTTCTTTTTAGTTCTGCTGTTCTAGTAGGCTGGTCATGGAAGATCTTGCTTTGGTTTATGTCCTTGAGTGTTTTGCCTATATTCTCCTCTAAGAGTTTGATGGTGTCTGGTCTTACATTTAGGCCTTTCATCCATTTTGAGTTGATCTTTGTGTATGGTGTCAGGGAATGTTCCAGCTTCATTTTTTTGCATGCAGCTGTCCACTTTTCTCAGCGCCATTTGTTGAAGAGGCTGTCTTTGTCCCATTTTATACTTTCGCCTCCTTTGTCAAAAGTAAGGTACCGATAGGTGCGTGGGTTTCTCTCTGGGTTCTCTATCTTGTTCCATTGGTCTATGTTTCTGTTTTTGTGCCAGTACTGTACTGCCTTGATGAATGCTGCTTTGTAATACAGTCTGAAGCTAGGGAAGCTGATTCCTCCAGCTCCATTCTTCTTCCTCAGGAGTGCTTTGGCTATCTGGGGTCTTTTGTGTTTCCATATGAACTGTGTTATTTTTTGGTCTAATTCTGTGAAGAATGCCATTGGTAGTTTGATAGGGATCGCACTGAATCTGTAGGTGATATTTGGTAGTATGGTCATTTTCACAATATTGACTCTTCTGACCCAGGAACATGGACTCCCTCTCCATCTGTTAAAGTCTTCTTTAATTTCTTTCATGAGTGTCTTGTCATTTTCTATGTACAATTCTTTGGTTTCTTCAGGTAAGTTTATTCCTAGATATTTTATTCTCTTGGTTGCAGTGGTAAAGGGGATTGCCTCTTTGATTTCATTTTCTGATTTTTCATTGTTTGTATATAGGAATGCCAGTGATTTCTGTGTGTTGACTTTGTATCCCGTGTCTCTGCTGAATGAGTTGATTAGCTCTAGTAGCTTTGTAATAGTGTCTTTGGGGTTTTCCATGTATAGTATCATGTCGTCTGCAAATAGAGAGCGTTTTACTTCTTCTTTTTGAATCTGGATTCCTTTTGGTTCTTTTTCTTCTCTTATTGCTATTGCTAGAACTTCCAGGACTGTGATGAATAATAATGGTGAAAGTGGACAAACTTGTCTTGTTTCTGATCTTAGGGGGAATACTTGAAGTTTTCACCACTGAGGATAATGTTTGCTGTGGGCTTCTCATGTATGGCTTTTACTGTGTTGAAGTAGCTTCCTTCTATGCCCATTGTTGAAGAGTTTTTTTTTCTTATCATAAATGGATGTTGTCCTTTGTCGAAGGTTTTTTCTGCATCTCTTGAGATTATCGTGTGATTTTTATCTCTCAAGTTGTTGATATGGTGTCTCACGTTGATTGATTTGTAGATATTGAATCCTTGCATGCCTGGGATGAACCCAACTTGGTCATGATGTATGAGTTTTTGATGTGATGCTGAATTCTGTCTGCTAGGATTTTGTTGAGGATTTTGGCTCCAAATTCATCAGTGAAATTGGTCTATAATTTTCTTTTTTTGTGTTGTCTGTGCCTGGTTTTGGTATCAGGGTGATGGTGACCTCGTAGAATGTGTCTGGAAGTGTTCCTTCCTGTGTAATTTTTGGGAAGAGTTTTAGAAGGACAGGCATTAGCTCTTCTTGAAATGTTTGGTAGAATTCAGTTGTGAAGCCATCTGGCCCTGGGCTTTTATTTTGGTGAAGAATTTTTTTTTTTAATTCTTTATTTTAAAGGTTTTACAGAGTTTTGTTGTTCACCGACATGTATGTTCCCAGATTAGTCATATGCATATCCCTGGTCCCCTCCTCCTCCATTCCCCCCATCCCACTCCTCCAGACCATTGCCCCAAGCCAGTGTGAGCACTCCTATTCCCTTAGTACAATGACAATAGCTGTGTTTTCCACACATGACAGTATAGGTTTCCATGTTACTCCCTCCATGCCTCCCTCTCCCTGTTTCTTCCCCACAATGTCCATATGTCTGTTCTCTGTCTGTTTTTCCATGAGTTCACTGCGTGTGTTATCAAGACCATCCTACTAGATTCTATATATATGTGTTAGTATACTGTACTTGTCTTTCTCTTTTTGACTTACTTCAATTTTTATGATAGGTTCTAGATCCAGCCACCTCATTAGGACTGAGTCTTCTGCATTTCTTTTAACAGCTGAGTAGTATTCCATTGTATATATGTACCAGTGCTTCTTTATCCATTCATTCGTTGATGGACATCTAGGTTGCTTCCATGTTCTGGCTATTGTATAGAAAGCTGCAATGAACATTGGGGCACAGGTGCCTCTTTCAGTTTGGATTTCGTCAGGATATAAGCCTAATAGTGGGATTGCTGGGTCATAGGGTGCTTCTATTTTTAGTTTTTTAAGAAATATCCATACTGTCTTCCATAGAGGCTGTATCAAATGACATTCTCACCAGCAATGCAAGAGGGTTCCCTTTTCTCCCCACCCTCTCCAGCATTTATTGTCTGTCGATTTATGGATGATGGCCGTTCTGACGGGTGTGAGGTGATATCTCATTGTCGTTTTAATTTGCATTGCTCTAATAATAAGTGAGGTGGAGTATCGTTCATGTGATTTTGGATGTATGTCCTCTTTGGAGACGTGTCTCTTAGATCTTTTTCCCACTTTCTGTTGGTATCAGGGTGATGGTGACCTCGTAGAATGTGTCTGGAAGTGTTCCTTCCTGTGTAATTTTTGGGAAGAGTTTTAGAAGGACAGGCATTAGCTCTTCTTGAAATGTTTGGTAGAATTCAGTTGTGAAGCCATCTGGCCCTGGGCTTTTATTTTGGTGAAGAATTTTTTTTTTTAATTCTTTATTTTAAAGGTTTTACAGAGTTTTGTTGTTCACCGACATGTATGTTCCCAGATTAGTCATATGCATATCCCTGGTCCCCTCCTCCTCCATTCCCCCCATCCCACTCCTCCAGACCATTGCCCCAAGCCAGTGTGAGCACTCCTATTCCCTTAGTACAATGACAATAGCTGTGTTTTCCACACATGACAGTATAGGTTTCCATGTTACTCCCTCCATGCCTCCCTCTCCCTGTTTCTTCCCCACAATGTCCATATGTCTGTTCTCTGTCTGTTTTTCCATGAGTTCACTGCGTGTGTTATCAAGACCATCCTACTAGATTCTATATATATGTGTTAGTATACTGTACTTGTCTTTCTCTTTTTGACTTACTTCAATTTTTATGATAGGTTCTAGATCCAGCCACCTCATTAGGACTGAGTCTTCTGCATTTCTTTTAACAGCTGAGTAGTATTCCATTGTATATATGTACCAGTGCTTCTTTATCCATTCATTCGTTGATGGACATCTAGGTTGCTTCCATGTTCTGGCTATTGTATAGAAAGCTGCAATGAACATTGGGGCACAGGTGCCTCTTTCAGTTTGGATTTCGTCAGGATATAAGCCTAATAGTGGGATTGCTGGGTCATAGGGTGCTTCTATTTTTAGTTTTTTAAGAAATATCCATACTGTCTTCCATAGAGGCTGTATCAAATGACATTCTCACCAGCAATGCAAGAGGGTTCCCTTTTCTCCACACCCTCTCCAGCATTTATTGTCTGTCGATTTGTGGATGATGTCCATTCTGACGGGTGTGAGGTGATATCTCATTGTAGTTTTGATTTGCATTTCTCTAATAATAAGCGAGGTTGAGCATCGTTCATGTGATTTTGGGCCATCTGTATGTCCTCTTTGGAGACGTGTCTCTTAGATCTTTTTCCCACTTTCTGATTGGGTTGTTCATTTTTCTGATGCTGAGTTGTCTAAGTTGCTTGTAGATTTTGGAGATTAATTCTTTGTCTGTTATTCTTTGTCTGTTATTTCTATGATTTTCATCCATTCTGTGGGCTGTCTGTTCAGCTTTTTTTTGGGGGGTGGGGCGTGTGGTCGGGTTGGGGAGGGAGGGGAGCGGGCGGGCCACTTCTATTGGTCTTTGATTTCTTTATTTTCATCTGTGTTTGTTCTTTGACTCCTGTGGGCCTCCCATCACGGTGGCGTCTGTCATTGCAGAGTTCCGGCTCTGGGCGCATACGCTCCAGAGCTCCGGCTCGGTGATTGGACACATCAGTCCAGCTGCTCCGCAGCACGTGGGATCTTCCCAGGCCAGGGATCGAACTGGTGCCCCTTGCACTGCAAGGCGGTGTCCTTACCCACTGGACCACCCGGAGAAGCCCCCGTTCAGCTTTTTTGTAATTTCTTTTGCTTTACAAAAGCTTTGAAGTTCCATTAGGTCCCACATGTTCATTTTTCTTTTTAGTTCTGCTATTCTAGTAGGTGGGTCAGAGAAGATCTTGGTTTGATTTATGTCCTCGAGTGTTTTGCCTATATTCTCCTCTAAGAGTTTGATGGTTTCTGGTCTTACATTTAGGTCTTTAATCCATTTTGAGTTGATCTTTGCGTATGGTGTCAGGGAATGTTCTAGCTTCACTTTTTCGCATGTAGCTGTCCAATTTCCCAGCACCGGAATGTCTTTGCCCCATTTTAGTTTCGCCTCCTTTGTCAGGATATAAGCCTAATAGTGGGATTGCTGGGTCATAGGGTGCTTCTATTTTTAGTTTTTTAAGAAATATCCATACTGTCTTCCATAGAGGCTGTATCAAATGACATTCTCACCAGCAATGCAAGAGGGTTCCCTTTTCTCCACACCCTCTCCAGCATTTATTGTCTGTCGATTTGTGGATGATGTCCATTCTGACGGGTGTGAGGTGATATCTCATTGTAGTTTTGATTTGCATTTCTCTAATAATAAGCGAGGTTGAGCATCGTTCATGTGATTTTGGGCCATCTGTATGTCCTCTTTGGAGACGTGTCTCTTAGATCTTTTTCCCACTTTCTGATTGGGTTGTTCATTTTTCTGATGCTGAGTTGTCTAAGTTGCTTGTAGATTTTGGAGATTAATTCTTTGTCTGTTATTCTTTGTCTGTTATTTCTATGATTTTCATCCATTCTGTGGGCTGTCTGTTCAGCTTTTTTTTGGGGGGTGGGGCGTGTGGTCGGGTTGGGGAGGGAGGGGAGCGGGCGGGCCACTTCTATTGGTCTTTGATTTCTTTATTTTCATCTGTGTTTGTTCTTTGACTCCTGTGGGCCTCCCATCACGGTGGCGTCTGTCATTGCAGAGTTCCGGCTCTGGGCGCATACGCTCCAGAGCTCCGGCTCGGTGATTGGACACATCAGTCCAGCTGCTCCGCAGCACGTGGGATCTTCCCAGGCCAGGGATCGAACTGGTGCCCCTTGCACTGCAAGGCGGTGTCCTTACCCACTGGACCACCCGGAGAAGCCCCCGTTCAGCTTTTTTGTAATTTCTTTTGCTTTACAAAAGCTTTGAAGTTCCATTAGGTCCCACATGTTCATTTTTCTTTTTAGTTCTGCTATTCTAGTAGGTGGGTCAGAGAAGATCTTGGTTTGATTTATGTCCTCGAGTGTTTTGCCTATATTCTCCTCTAAGAGTTTGATGGTTTCTGGTCTTACATTTAGGTCTTTAATCCATTTTGAGTTGATCTTTGCGTATGGTGTCAGGGAATGTTCTAGCTTCACTTTTTCGCATGTAGCTGTCCAATTTCCCAGCACCATTTGTTGAAGAGGCTGTCTTTGCCCCATTTTATAGTTTCGCCTCCTTTGTCAAAAATAAGGTACCCATAGCTGCGTGGGTTTATCTCTGAGTTCTCGATCTTGTTCCATTGGTCTATAGTTCTGTTTTTCTGTCAGTAACGTACTGTCTGGATGACTGTTGCTTTGTAGTAGAGTCTGAAGTTAGGATGGCTGATTCTTCCAGCTCCATTCTTCTTCCTCAGGAGTGCTTTGGCTATCTGGGGTCTTTTGTGTTTCCATATGAACTGTGTTATTCTTTGGTCTGGTTCTGTGAAACATGTCAATGGTAGTTGGATAGGTATTGCATTGAATCTGTAGGTGATATTTGGTAGTATGGTCATTTTCACAATATTGATTCTTCCGATCCAGGAACATGGACTCTCTCTCCATCTGTTTAAGTCTTCTTTAATGTCTCTCATGAACGTCTTGTAATTTTCTGTGTACAATTCTTTTGTTTCTTTGGGTAGGTTTATTCCTAGGTATTTTATTCTTTTGATTGCAGTGGTGAAGGGGATTGCCTCTTTGATTTTGTTTTCTGATTTTTCATTGTTTGTGTATAGGAATGCCAGTGATTTCTGTGTGTTAACTTTGTATCCTGCAACTTTGCTGAATTCATTGATTAGCTCTAGTAGCTTTGTAATAGTGTCTTTGGGATTTTCTATGTATAATATCATGTCATCTTCAAATAGAGAGAGCTTGACTTCTTCCTTTCCAATCTGGATTCCTTTGATTTCTTTCTCTTCTCTTATTGCTGTTCTCTTATTTCCAGGACTATGTTGAATAGTAGTGGTGAAAGTGGACACCCCTGTCTTGTTCCTGATCTTAGAGGGAATGCTTTCAGTTTTTCACCATTGAGGATAATGTTCTCTGTGGGCTTCTCATGTTTGGCTTTTATTATGTTGAGATAGGTTCCTTCTATGCCCATTTTCTGAAGAGTTTATATCATAAATGGATGTTGTACTTTGTTGAAGGCTTTTTCTGCATCTCTTGAGATTATTGTGTGATTTTTGTCTCTCAATTTGTTGATATGGTATATCACATTGATTGATTTGTAGATATTGAAGAATCCTTGCATGCCTGGGATGAACCCAACTTGATCATGATGTATGAGTTTTTTGATATGCCATTGAATTCTGTTTGCTAGGATTTTGTTGAGGATCTTGGCATCTAAGTTCATCAGTGAAATTGGCCTATAGTTTTCCTTTTTTGTGTTGTCTTTGCCTGGTTTTGGTTTCAGGGTGATGGTGGCCTCGTAGAATGTGTCTGGAAGTGTTCCTTCCTGTGCAATTTTTGGGAAGAGTTTTAGAAGGACAGGCATTAGCTCTTCTTTCAGTGTTTGGTAGAACTCACCTGTGAAGCCATCTGGCCCTGGGCTTTTATTTTTGGGTAGTTTTTTGATCCCAAAGTCAATTTCTGAGCTTGTGATTGGGTTGTTCATAGTTTCTATTTCTTCCTGGTTCAGTCTTGGAAAGTTAATCTTTTCCAAGGAACTGTCCATTTCTTCCAGCTTGTCCAGTTTGTTGCCATAGAGTTGTTCATAATAGTCTCTTAGAATCCTTTGGATTTCTGCATTATCTTATGTAATCTCTCCGTTTTCAGTTTTGATTTTGGTGATCTGGTTCTTCTCTGTTTTTTTCTTGATGAGTTTGGCCAGTGGTTTGTCAATGTTGTTTATCTTTTCTAAAAAACAGCTTCTCATTTCGTTTATCTTTACTATTGTTTCTTTCATTGCTTTTTCATTTATTTCTGTTCTGATCTTTATGATTTCTCTTCTTCTGCTAACTTTGGGGTGTTTTTGTTCTTCTTTCTCCAGTTGTTTTAAGCGTGGGGTTCAGTCGTCTGTTTGATAGTTTTCTTGTTTCTTGAGGTAGGATTGTATTGCTATAAGCTTCTCTCTTACAACTGCTTTTGTGGTATCCCATAGGTTTTGCACTGTCATGTGTTCATTGTCTTTTTCTTTCTTTTTTTTTTTTAAACCTTTATTTTACTTTTATCTTTTACAGAGTTTTGTTGTTTACAGATATGTATGTTCTCAGATTAGTCATATGTATATCCTCCCCTTCCCTCCCTTCCCGACCATCACACAGCACCCCTGAAGGATCCCCTTTTCTCACAGAGCAATGACTAGAGCTATTTTCTTCACTTATGATAGTACAGGCCTTCATGCTACTTCCTTTACGCCTCTCACCTACTGTTCCTTCCCCACAATGTCCATATGTCCACTGTCCATGTCTGTCTTTCTGTCGCTTCACTGCGTGTGCCATCATCACTTGCTAGGATTTTGTTGAGGATCTTGGCATCTAAGTTCATCAGTGAAATTGGCCTATAGTTTTCCTTTTTTGTGTTGTCTTTGCCTGGTTTTGGTTTCAGGGTGATGGTGGCCTCGTAGAATGTGTCTGGAAGTGTTCCTTCCTGTGCAATTTTTGGGAAGAGTTTTAGAAGGACAGGCATTAGCTCTTCTTTCAGTGTTTGGTAGAACTCACCTGTGAAGCCATCTGGCCCTGGGCTTTTATTTTTGGGTAGTTTTTTGATCCCAAAGTCAATTTCTGAGCTTGTGATTGGGTTGTTCATAGTTTCTATTTCTTCCTGGTTCAGTCTTGGAAAGTTAATCTTTTCCAAGGAACTGTCCATTTCTTCCAGCTTGTCCAGTTTGTTGCCATAGAGTTGTTCATAATAGTCTCTTAGAATCCTTTGGATTTCTGCATTATCTTATGTAATCTCTCCGTTTTCAGTTTTGATTTTGGTGATCTGGTTCTTCTCTGTTTTTTTCTTGATGAGTTTGGCCAGTGGTTTGTCAATGTTGTTTATCTTTTCTAAAAAACAGCTTCTCATTTCGTTTATCTTTACTATTGTTTCTTTCATTGCTTTTTCATTTATTTCTGTTCTGATCTTTATGATTTCTCTTCTTCTGCTAACTTTGGGGTGTTTTTGTTCTTCTTTCTCCAGTTGTTTTAAGCGTGGGGTTCAGTCGTCTGTTTGATAGTTTTCTTGTTTCTTGAGGTAGGATTGTATTGCTATAAGCTTCTCTCTTACAACTGCTTTTGTGGTATCCCATAGGTTTTGCACTGTCATGTGTTCATTGTCTTTTTCTTTCTTTTTTTTTTTTAAACCTTTATTTTACTTTTATCTTTTACAGAGTTTTGTTGTTTACAGATATGTATGTTCTCAGATTAGTCATATGTATATCCTCCCCTTCCCTCCCTTCCCGACCATCACACAGCACCCCTGAAGGATCCCCTTTTCTCACAGAGCAATGACTAGAGCTATTTTCTTCACTTATGATAGTACAGGCCTTCATGCTACTTCCTTTACGCCTCTCACCTACTGTTCCTTCCCCACAATGTCCATATGTCCACTGTCCATGTCTGTCTTTCTGTCGCTTCACTGCGTGTGCCATCATCACCATCCTACTAGATTCCATATATATGTGTTAATATACTGTATTTGTCCTTCTCTTTCTGACTGACTTCACTTTTTATGATATGTTCTAGATCCAGCCACCTCATTGGGGTTGATTCTTCTGCATTTCTCTTTACAGCTGTGTAGTATTCCATTGTATATATGTACCAGAGCTTTTGGATCCATTCGTTTGTTGATGGGCATCTAGGTTCCTTCCATGTTCTAGCTATTGTATAGAGAGCTGCAATGAACATTGGGGTACAGGTGCTTCTTTCAGTTTTGATTTCGTCAGGGTATAAGCCTAAGAGTGGGATTGCTGGGTCATAGGGTGCTTCTATTTTTAGTTTTTTAAGAAATCTCCAGACTGTCTTCCATAGAGGCTGTATCAATTTACACTCCCACCAGCAATGCAGGAGGGTTCCCTTTTCTCCGCAGCCTCTCCAGCACTTGTTGTCTGTCGATTTGTGGATGATGGCCATTCTGACGGGTGTGAGGTGATATCTCATTGTAGTTTTGATTTGCATTTCTCTAATTATTAGTGAAGTTGAGCATCGTTTCATGTGTTTTGGGGCCATCTGTATGTCATCGTTGGAGAGGTGTCTGTTTAGGTCCTTTTCCCATTTTTTGATTGGGTTGTTCGTTTTTCCAGTGCTGAGTTGTCTGAGTTGCTTGTAGATGTTGGAGATTAATTCTTTGTCTGTTGTTTCATTTGCTATGATTTTCTCCCACTCTGCGGGCTGTCTGTTCAGCTTTTTTGTAATTTCTTTAGCTGTACAAAAGCTTTTAAGTTTCATTAGGTCCCACATGTTCATTTGTCTTTTTAATTCCACTATTCTAGTAGGTGGGTCAGAGAAGATCTTGCTTTGATTTATGTCCTTGAGGGTTTTGCCTATATTCTCCTCTAAGAGTTTGATGGTTTCTGGCCTTACATTTAAGTCTTTAATCCATTTTGAGTTGATCTTTGTGTATGGTGTCAGGGTATGTTCCAACTTCATTTTCTTGCATGTAGCTATCCAATTTTCCCAGCACCATTTGTTGAAGAGGCTGTCTTTGTCCCATTTTATATGTTTGCCTCCTTTGTCAAAAATAAGGTACCCATATGTGCGTGGCTTTATCTCTGGGTTCTCGATCTTGTTCCATTGGTCAATATTTCTGTTTTTGTGCCAGTACCATACTGTCTTGATGACTGTTGCTTTGTAGTAGAGTCTGAAGTTGGGGAGGCTGATCCCCCCAGCTCCATTCTTCTTCTTGAGGATTGCTTTGGCTATTCGAGGTCTTTTGTGTTTCCATATGAACTGTGTTATTCGTTGGTCTAGTTCTGTGAAGAATGTTATTGGAAGTTTGATAGGGATCGCACTGAATCTATAGATGACATTTGGTAGTATGGTCATTTTCACAATATTGATTCTCCCGACCCAGGAACAGGGAATATCTCTCCATCTGTTTAATTCTTCTTTAATGTCTCTCATGAGTGTCTTGTAATTTTCTGTGTACAGTTCTTTTGTTTCTTTGGGTAGGTTTATTCCTAGATATTTGATTCTTTTGGTTGCGATGGTGAAGGGGATTGCCTCTTTGATTTCATTTTCTGATTTTTCATTGTTTGTGTATAGAAATGCCAGTGATTTCTGTATATTGATTTTGTATCCCCCAACTTTGCTGAATTCGCTGATTAACTCTAGTAGTTTTGTAATAGTGTCTTTGGGATTTTCTATGTATAATATCATGTCATCTGCAAATAGAGAGAGTTTGACTTCTTCTTTTCCAATCTGGATTCCTTTGATTTCTTTCTCTTCTCTTATTGCTTTTGCTAGAACTTCCAGGACTATGTTGAATAAGAGTGGTGAAAGTGGACACCCTTGTCTTGTTCCTGATCTTAGAGGGAATGCTTTGAGTTTTTCACCATTGAGGATAATGTTCGCTGTGGGCTTCTCATATATGGCTTTCACTATGTTAAGATAAGTTCCTTCTATGCCCATTTTTTGAAGAGTTTTTATCATAAATGGATGCTGTACTTTGTCAAAGGCTTTTTCTGCATCTATTGAGATGATCATGTGATTTTTGTCTCTCAATTTGTTGATATGGTGTATCACATTGATTGATTTGTGGATGTTGAAGAATCCTTGCATGCCTGGGATGAACCCAACTTGATCGTGATGAATGAGCTTTTTGATGTGTTGCTGAATTCTGTTTGCTAGGATTTTGTTGAGGATTTTGGCGTCTAGATTCATCAGTGAAATTGGCCTATAATTTTCTTTTTTTGTGATGTCTTTGCCTGGCTTTGGTATCAGGGTGATGGTGGCCTCGTAGAATGTGTTTGGAAGTGTTCCTTCTTGGGCAATTTTTTGGAATAGTTTTAGAAGGACAGGCATTAGCTCTTCTTTAAATGTTTGGTAGAATTCACTTGTGAAACCATCTGGCCCTGGGCTTTTATTTTTGGGTAGATTTTTGATCACAAGGTCGATTTCTGAGCTTGTGATTGGCTTGTTCATAGTTTGTATTTCTTCCTGGTTGAGTCTTGGGAGATTAATCTTCTCTAAGAAACTGTCCATTTCTTCCATGTTGTCCAGTTTGTTGCCATAGAGTTGTTCATAATAGTCTCTTATAATCCTTTGGATTTCTGCATTATCCGTTGTAATCTCTCCTTTTTCATTTTTGATTTTGGTGATCTGGTTCTTCTCTCTCTTTTTCTTGATGAGTCTGGCCAGTGGCGTGTCGATTTTATTGACTTTTTCGAAGAACCAGCTTTTTGTTTTATTTATCTTTACTATTGTTTCTTTTGTTTCTTTTTCATTTATTTCTGCTCTGATCTTTATGATTTCCCTTCTTCTGCTGGCTTTGGGGTGTTTTTGTTCTTCTTTCTCCAATCTGGATTCCTTTGATTTCTTTCTCTTCTCTTATTGCTATTGCTAGAACTTCCAGGACTATGTTGAATAAGAGTGGTGAAAGTGGACACCCTTGTCTTGTTCCTGATCTTAGAAGGAATGCTTTGAGTTTTTCACCATTGAGGATAATGTTCGCTGTGGGCTTCTCATATATGGCTTTCACTATGTTAAGATAAGTTCCTTCTATGCCCATTTTTTGAAGAGTTTTTATCATAAATGGATGCTGTACTTTGTCAAAGGCTTTTTCTGCATCTATTGAGATGATCATGTGACTTTTGTCTCTCAATTTGTTGATATGGTGTATCACATTGATTGATTTGTGGATGTTGAAGAATCCTTGCATGCCTGGGATGAACCCAACTTGATCGTGATGAATGAGCTTTTTGATGTGTTGCTGAATTCTGTTTGCTAGGATTTTGTTGAGGATTTTGGCGTCTAGATTCATCAGTGAAATTGGCCTATAATTTTCTTTTTTTGTGATGTCTTTGCCTGGCTTTGGTATCAGGGTGATGGTGGCCTCGTAGAATGTGTTTGGAAGTGTTCCTTCTTGGGCAATTTTTTGGAATAGTTTTAGAAGGACAGGCATTAGCTCTTCTTTAAATGTTTGGTAGAATTCACTTGTGAAACCATCTGGCCCTGGGCTTTTATTTTTGGGTAGATTTTTGATCACAAGGTCGATTTCTGAGCTTGTGATTGGCTTGTTCATAGTTTGTATTTCTTCCTGGTTGAGTCTTGGGAGATTAATCTTCTCTAAGAAACTGTCCATTTCTTCCATGTTGTCCAGTTTGTTGCCATAGAGTTGTTCATAATAGTCTCTTATAATCCTTTGGATTTCTGCATTATCCGTTGTAATCTCTCCTTTTTCATTTTTGATTTTGGTGATCTGGTTCTTCTCTCTCTTTTTCGTGATGAGTCTGGCCAGCGGTGTGTCGATGTTATTGACCTTTTCGAAGAACCAGCTTTTGTTTTATTTATCTTTACTATTGTTTCTTTTGTTTCTTTCTCATTTATTTCTGCTCTGATCTTTATGATTTCCCTTCTTCTGCTGGCTTTGGGGTGTTTTTGTTCTTCTTTCTCCAGTTGTTTTAAGCGTAAGGTAAGGTCGTCTGTTTGAGATTTTCCTAGTTTCTTGAGGTGGGATTGAATTGCTATAAACTTCCCTCTTAGAACTGCTTTTGCAGTATCCCATAGGTTTTGCACTGTCGTGTGTTCATTGTCGTTTTCTTCTAGGAATTTTTTTATTTCTCCTTTGATTTCCTCAATGATCAGTTGGTTTTTTAGGTATGTGTTGTTTAATCTCCATGTGTTTGTGTTTTTAGCGGTGTTTTTCCTGTAGTTGATCTCTAGTCTCATTGCATTGTGGTCCGAGAAGATGGTTGATATAATTTCAATTTTCTTGAATTGACTGAGGTTTGATTTGTGGCCCAAGATGTGGTCTATCCTGGAGAATGTTCTGTGAGCATTTGAGAAGAAAGTGTATTCTGCTTTTGGATGGAAGGTCCTAAAGCTATCCATGAGGTCCATCTCTTCTAGTGTGCCATTTAAGGCTGTGTTTCTTTAGTAATTTTCTGTTTTGATGATTTGTTCTTTGGTGTGAGAGTAATTTTAAAGTCTACCACTATGATTGCGTTATTGTCGGTTTCTTCTTTGATGTCTGAAAGTGTTTGTCTTATGTATTGGGCTGCTTCTGTGTTGGGTGCATAGATATTTATGATTGTTATGTCTTCCTCTTGGATAGATCGCTTGATCCTGATGTAGTGACCTGCCTTGTGTCTTCTAATCTTTATTTTGAAGTCTATTTTGTCTGATATGAGGATTGCTTCTCCAGCTTTCTTTTGGTTTCCATTTGCATGGGGGGTATAATCCTTTGGATTTCTGCCATTTCTTCCATGTTGTCCAGTTTGTTGCCATAGAGTTGTTCATAATAGTCTCTTATAATCCTTTGGATTTCTGCATTATCCGTTGTAATCTCTCCTTTTTCATTTTTGATTTTGGTGATCTGGTTCTTCTCTCTCTTTTTCTTGATGAGTCTGGCCAGTGGCGTGTCGATTTTATTGACCTTTTCGAAGAACCAGCTTTTGTTTTATTTATCTTTACTATTGTTTCTTTTGTTTCTTTTTCATTTATTTCTGCTCTGATCTTTATGATTTCCCTTCTTCTGCTGGCTTTGGGGTGTTTTTGTTCTTCTTTCTCCAGTTGTTTTAAGCGTAAGGTAAGGTCGTCTGTTTGAGATTTTCCTAGTTTCTTGAGGTGGGATTGAATTGCTATAAACTTCCCTCTTAGAACTGCTTTTGCAGTATCCCATAGGTTTTGCACTGTCGTGTGTTCATTGTCGTTTTCTTCTAGGAATTTTTTTATTTCTCCTTTGATTTCCTCAATGATCAGTTGGTTTTTTAGGTATGTGTTGTTTAATCTCCATGTGTTTGTGTTTTTAGCGGTGTTTTCCCCTGCAGTTGATCTCTAGTCTCATTGCATTGTGGTCCGAGAAGATGGTTGATATAATTTCAATTTTCTTGAATTGACTGAGGTTTGATTTGTGGCCCAAGATGTGGTCTATCCTGGAGAATGTTCTGTGAGCATTTGAGAAGAAAGTGTATTCTGCTTTTGGATGGAAGGTCCTAAAGCTATCCATGAGGTCCATCTCTTCTAGTGTGCCATTTAAGGCTGTGTTTCTTTAGTAATTTTCTGTTTTGATGATTTGTTCTTTGGTGTGAGAGTAATTTTAAAGTCTACCACTATGATTGCGTTATTGTCGGTTTCTTCTTTGATGTCTGAAAGTGTTTGTCTTATGTATTGGGCTGCTTCTGTGTTGGGTGCATAGATATTTATGATTGTTATGTCTTCCTCTTGGATAGATCGCTTGATCCTGATGTAGTGACCTGCCTTGTGTCTTCTAATCTTTATTTTGAAGTCTATTTTGTCTGATATGAGGATTGCTTCTCCAGCTTTCTTTTGGTTTCCATTTGCATGGAATATCATTTTCCATCCTCTCACTTTCAGTCTATGTGTGTTGTTAGGTCTGAAGTGGGTTTCTCTCAAACAGCATATATATGAGTCTTATTTTTGAATCCATTCAGCCAGTCTATGTCTTTTGGTTGGAGCATTTAGTCTGTTTACATTTAAAGTAATTATTGATATGAATTTTCCTATTGTCATCTTCTTAGATGTTTGGGGTTTGATTTGTAGGACTTCTCCTACTCTGGTTTTTATTGGCTTTATCAGGCCCTTTAACACTTGTTGTAAGGCTTGTTTTGTTGTACAAAATTCTTTTAGCTTTTGCTTGTCTGTGAAGCTTTTGACTTCTCCATCAATTCTGAATGAGATCTTTGCTGGGTAGAGAATTCTTGGTTGTTTAAATGTGTCCTGCCATTCTCGTCTGGCCTGCAGGGTTTCTGTTGATAGATCAGTGGTTAAACATAAATATACACCCCTTTGTATGTTATTGGTTGGTTGTTCCAAGCTGCTTTAAATATTCTGTCTTTATATTTATTCTGTGTAATCTTAATTAGAATGTGGCTTGGTGTGTTTCTTCTGGATTTATCCTGTATGGAACTCTGTGCTTCTTAGATTTGATTGACTATTTCCTTTCCCATGCTGGGGAAGTTTTCAACTATAATCTCTTCAAGAATTTTTTTATAGCCTATCTTCCCCTCTTCTTCTTCTTCTGGGACCCCTGTAATTCTAATGTTGGTGCATTTGATATTGTCCTATAGGTCTCTGAGGCTATCCTCAGTTCTTTTTATTCTTGGTGCTTTCTTCTGTTCTTCAGAAGTCATTTCCACCATTCTGTCTTCCAGCTCACTTATCCGTTCTTCTGCCTCTGATACTCTACTGTTGATACCTTCTGTAGTTTTCAATTAGCAGTTGAGTTGTTTGTCTCTCTTTGTTTATTTTTCATTTCTTGCATGTCTCTTCTCAGTGCACTAATTTCCTGTAATATTCTGTTTGCGGAATTTTGGATCCTCGCTAGTATAGCTCTTCTGAATTCTCTTTCAGATAATTTGTCTATCTCCTCTTCTGTTATTTGTAGCTGTGTTTCTCTTTGCAGTTGTTCTGTCATTTCAAGTCTATGTGTGTTGTTAGGTCTGAAGTGGGTTTCTCTCAAACAGCATATATATGAGTCTTATTTTTGAATCCATTCAGCCAGTCTATGTCTTTTGGTTGGAGCATTTAGTCTGTTTACATTTAAAGTAATTATTGATATGAATTTTCCTATTGTCATCTTCTTAGATGTTTGGGGTTTGATTTGTAGGACTTCTCCTACTCTGGTTTTTATTGGCTTTATCAGGCCCTTTAACACTTGTTGTAAGGCTTGTTTTGTTGTACAAAATTCTTTTAGCTTTTGCTTGTCTGTGAAGCTTTTGACTTCTCCATCAATTCTGAATGAGATCTTTGCTGGGTAGAGAATTCTTGGTTGTTTAAATGTGTCCTGCCATTCTCGTCTGGCCTGCAGGGTTTCTGTTGATAGATCAGTGGTTAAACATAAATATACACCCCTTTGTATGTTATTGGTTGGTTGTTCCAAGCTGCTTTAAATATTCTGTCTTTATATTTATTCTGTGTAATCTTAATTAGAATGTGGCTTGGTGTGTTTCTTCTGGATTTATCCTGTATGGAACTCTGTGCTTCTTAGATTTGATTGACTATTTCCTTTCCCATGCTGGGGAAGTTTTCAACTATAATCTCTTCAAGAATTTTTTTATAGCCTATCTTCCCCTCTTCTTCTTCTTCTGGGACCCCTGTAATTCTAATGTTGGTGCATTTGATATTGTCCTATAGGTCTCTGAGGCTATCCTCAGTTCTTTTTATTCTTGGTGCTTTCTTCTGTTCTTCAGAAGTCATTTCCACCATTCTGTCTTCCAGCTCACTTATCCGTTCTTCTGCCTCTGATACTCTACTGTTGATACCTTCTGTAGTATTTTTAAATTCAGCAGTTGAGTTGTTTGTCTCTCTTTGTTTATTTTTCATTTCTTGCATGTCTCTTCTCAGTGCACTAATTTCCTGTAATATTCTGTTTGCGGAATTTTGGATCCTCGCTAGTATAGCTCTTCTGAATTCTCTTTCAGATAATTTGTCTATCTCCTCTTCTGTTATTTGTAGCTGTGTTTCTCTAGTTTGTTTTTTCATTTGTGTGGTGTTTCTCTGTCATTTCATTATTATGTTAATTTTAGTTTCTTTGTGTATGTCTGTGTGATTGAGATCTTTTTGCCAGGCTTCGTGGTTTAATTGTCCCTTCCTTTGGGCTTCTATCCTTGTAGAAGGGTTCAGTGATTTGACTCTTATGTGGTGTTAGGTCTTGTTTGCAGGTGAATAATCTCTAGTGTTGTATATTCTTTGATAGTGTAGGGTCTTGGAGTCAGGGCTTTCACTCCAGGGATCCCTGGCCGGTGAGTGTAGGCTCTATGTCTGGTTTGCCATGGTGTTCAGTGGTATTAGTTCAAATATAAGCATATGAGGGACAAAAGGTGCATCCCTGGTAGGTGACAGTCATAAAATCATGCAAATATTTTCTAACATAATGGAAAAATATTCATACATGCACATCAATAAACACAATGGAACAGTGTTAAAGGGATAAAGTATAGGAAATTTTTCTGACAAATGGCACAATCAAAGTTGGTACCTGACCATTAAGCCTTGAATTAATTAAAACACTGGCTGGAAGAACAGATCCAGAGCAAGGTTTCAGCTGGGAATATTACAATGAAAGCAGTTTTTAACTAAGACATGTGTTGGGGGTGAGAAGGAGGAATGGATAATGAAAAGGAATATATTCTTGTTGCAAGGATTTTGTAGGGTTAGGTAACTAAGATTAGTGTGTAGTAGAGTTTAGTACAGCTGGAAGAGAATAGTAGAGACAGCAAGGTAGGAAATATATAGAGAGAGGATAGTAGTGGATATAAAAAATTTTACAGTTAGAGCATAGAGAGAGGAAGCAGTGGCAAAAAAAAAAAAGAAAAAGAAAATACTGTCCCCGGGCTTTATCTTCTCATCTGCGTGTGAACCTTCCACCAGTTTGCTCTTGATGCTGTCCAGGATTTCCCTAGTCTGTACTGGTGCGGGTCAGCTTGGGGCTGAGCGGCTGCTTACATCTTAGGTTTCAGTGAGGGTCATGTTTTAAGTTTGTAGTCTGGAGCCTTGCAGAACCGGTTGCTCTGGTTTTTCTACAGTGTCAGTAGCCAGTGCAGCTGACTCCTCCCTCTCGCCCATGATGCTAGCCAGGGCGGGTGTGGTGGGTGGTTTCCAGGCCGTTGAGCGGCGTTTGCGCCTCCGGACCCCGTTCTGGAGGGGGTTCCCCAGTTCTGTTGCATATCCCCTGGTAGCCTTCAATCCTTGCTCTTCTCCCAGTGTCGTGGTTCTGCTGCCGGCGAGACTGAGGGCTGTGTGGGCTCGTTCAAGCTGCCGGCGTGCACCCTATCCCTGCACTGGCAGGGATGAGGGACTAAGCCCCAGTAGCGAGCGTGAGCTTCCCTGGAGCCGGGTGTCTAGACAGTGACCTGCAGGGGATTTCCCTGTTCCGTTTCCCATGCCCCCACTAGCGTTGTCTCAGCTCACCTGGCGCCCAGCGTCTCTGTCATAGTACAGTCCCCGGTGGGATTCCCACCCTGTGGGCTGCTTTCCATCCTCCTAGCGCACTTTCCAGCGCTCTCTATGCCCAGTCCAGTGTGGGAGCTGGGGTACGGGAGCTCTGGGAAAGTTCAGGCTACTCGCTCTCCATCCTTGTAGACCTGAGGACTTCTTTTGTTGTCTGGAGGCTGGTTTGCTGGTGGTGTTTCATTTCTTGATTAGTTCTGGTGATTCTGTTGGGGAGCTGGTGAAATCCTCCTCTCATTCCTCAACCATCTTGGCCCTCCCTCGATGAACTATTTTTTAAACAAGTCACTAACTGCAACTGTTGAGGAAAAGATGGGCAAAAATAAAAAGTTAAAATACCATAAAGAGAAAATTTGAGGTAAGAGTTTATACTCTCCGAGCTGGCAAAAATTTTAAAGTATGACCAAATCAAGTGCTTGCAAGAATGCAGAGGAACTGAACCTCAATACACTGCTGGTGGGGATGTAGATTTTTATAACCATTTGGAAAAATAATTTGACCTTATCTAAAAAATTGAAGACATGCCTGCTATATGATCTGGCCATTAGATATACGCACAGAGGAAAATGATACATCTGCGTCAGGAAACATGTACAAGAAAATTCATAACAGCAAAATCCATAATGAAAAAAAAAAAAAAAAACTGGAAACAACCAAATGTCCACCCATAGAAAAACAACTTGTGATACCAGTCATAGAACAGAATACTATACAATATTAAAAATGAATGGACTATAGCAACACATGATAACATAGATGAATGTCAGGAACACAATGTCACAGAAGAGTATAAAGCAGCAGGAAACTTTGTGTACTTTCCTATGCCTGTCACTCATCCATCAGGCCCATTTACTCTCTCCAGGTTCGCATCCTTCCCCAAAGCTCTTTGGACTCAGGGAGCCAGCCCACTTCTCCCTAGCCCCGCTGGAGCTCCACCCAGGACAGGAAGCTGTCTGCGGCTACTCCATGCCTCTCTGGACATCCACGGAACTTGCTGTCAGGACCCTGATGTTTTGTGATGCACCATTCTACAGGTAAATTTTATCCAGCAGGTATCAGCACATAGTGAGCTCCCCTGAAGTGAGCAAGCCTGTGGGAGGGGCTGTGAGAGAGCAGAGATGCATATAAAATAGCCCCCAGTCTCCAGTTCTAAAGAGTAAGCTATCGGGGCTTCCCTGGTGGTCCAATGGGTAAAGACACCACCCCAGTGTGGTGCCAGTTTGATCCCTGACCTGGGAAGATCCCACGTGCCACTGAGTGGCTGGACCGATGTGTCCAACTACCAAGGCAGAGCTGTGGAGCACATGCACCCAGAGCCAGTGCTCTGCAGCAACAGAGGCCACTGCGATGGGAGGCCCACACAGGCCAAAGAACAAAGATAAATAAAAGAAAAATCAATAGAAGTGGCCAAAAAAAAAAAAAGAGCCTCTTGGCTTCATTAACCAACGAAGTAGTAAAAGGATCCTTTCTTGTCACATGTAGTTTATTCTGGGCCTTTGAGTCTCTTTGTGGCCCTGCCAAAAATAAAAGTAAACACAAAATAATTAGGAATAAATATTATGAAATTTGTTCTCTTTGCGATTTTCCTGGCAATTGACATAGGGCCCTCTAGAGTTTACTTGAGATGGATAGCAGCATCTGTGACTAACAGATTCTTTACGTAAGAATATAGACCACAAAGCGAGAGTACAGACAACAAAGTAGGAAATTTTCACTCTTTTATAACTAAGAAATGGAAAGATTTTCCTCTCCTTTTCTAAATACCTGGCTTTTCCTCCCAAGACTTCTCAAGATTATGGTAAAAGTCTCACTCTCTGAATTAACAAGTCAATAAAGATGGAAAATGAATTATTCATTATGCTGGAACCCACTTATAAATTAATCGTAAGAGAGTAAATCTTCCCCTTTAAAAAAACCAGTGTTTTTGCATTCTACTTCTGTGGACGACTAAAAATAAGTCTGCTTATTTGAGTCCACTATAAATTTGTTTTAAAAATTGGAAAGACTGAATTGTGGTAAGTACCGATCTTGATTCTTTCCATTTCCTGGGTATTACCCAGAAAATGTACCTAGAAATTTGTAGCCTACCATTAAACACTAGAAAATATGCCAGGAAGTTTGTAATCATATAAAATGTCTAGTTACTTAGACAAAGAAAAACATTCCATCTTAACAATGAGTTTCAAAAAGAATTCTTAGTTTTATAATGCACTGTAATGCTACAAATAAATAATCACCATGATTTCCTCTCTTTAAAAGAAATAATGTATAGGTATTTCAGTTTTCACCATCAAACACTATAGCTTATGAGATAGTTCAGAATTCGATGCAATTACATGACCTCCACAAATGCTCCCTTGAAATGGAAATAATAGGAGTTGATCACACTTCCTACTGATCACGATTCCCAATGATATCTTCCAACTAGCTGCAGCAACAGAGGCCACTGCGATGGGAGGCCCACACAGGCCAAAGAACAAAGATAAATAAAGAAAAATCAATAGAAGTGGCCAAAAAAAAAAAAAGAGCCTCTTGGCTTCATTAACCAACGAAGTAGTAAAAGGATCCTTTCTTGTCACATGTAGTTTATTCTGGGCCTTTGAGTCTCTTTGTGGCCCTGCCAAAAATAAAAGTAAACACAAAATAATTAGGAATAAATATTATGAAATTTGTTCTCTTTGCGATTTTCCTGGCAATTGACATAGGGCCCTCTAGAGTTTACTTGAGATGGATAGCAGCATCTGTGACTAACAGATTCTTTACGTAAGAATATAGACCACAAAGCGAGAGTACAGACAACAAAGTAGGAAATTTTCACTCTTTTATAACTAAGAAATGGAAAGATTTTCCTCTCCTTTTCTAAATACCTGGCTTTTCCTCCCAAGACTTCTCAAGATTATGGTAAAAGTCTCACTCTCTGAATTAACAAGTCAATAAAGATGGAAAATGAATTATTCATTATGCTGGAACCCACTTATAAATTAATCGTAAGAGAGTAAATCTTCCCTTAAGAAAACCAGTGTTTTTTTTGCATTCTACTTCTGTGGACGACTAAAAATAAGTCTGCTTATTTGAGTCCACTATAAATTTGTTTTAAAAATTGGAAAGACTGAATTGTGGTAAGTACCGATCTTGATTCTTTCCATTTCCTGGGTATTACCCAGAAAATGTACCTAGAAATTTGTAGCCTACCATTAAACACTAGAAAATATGCCAGGAAGTTTGTAATCATATAAAATGTCTAGTTACTTAGACAAAGAAAAACATTCCATCTTAACAATGAGTTTCAAAAAGAATTCTTAGTTTTATAATGCACTGTAATGCTACAAATAAATAATCACCATGATTTCCTCTCTTTAAAAGAAATAATGTATAGGTATTTCAGTTTTCACCATCAAACACTATAGCTTATGAGATAGTTCAGAATTCGATGCAATTACATGACCTCCACAAATGCTCCCTTGAAATGGAAATAATAGGAGTTGATCACACTTCCTACTGATCACGATTCCCAATGATATCTTCTGTTAATGATAGAAGCCCTATTAGTTGTTCTAACTTGGACACACACACACACACACACACACACACACACACACACAGAGTTCAAGAACAGAGCAGTGTTATAAACCATGTACAGTCACTAAACAACAATGAGGAGCATTTACTGAGAGCATGTTGTGTGTCTGTAGCATTCTGAGCACTTCTCTCATTTAATCATAACAACATGATGAAGTATTATCAGCATGTCTGTTTTACAAAGAAGGAAACAAAGATGTATGTGAGAGAATGGTCCCAGGTCACAATTCTCTGAGACACAAACTGTGCAGTCCTACGTCCCGAAAAGCTCAGACGCAATAACCAACTGGCCCAGTGCTGGCCTGGGAGTGGACTTTGTGCAGGTGGTAACGGACCTCAGCGCCCGCAGAGCAGAAAGAGCTCCTCTCCTGCTGCTCTAGAGATGCGAGGCTCAGCTAGGTGGAGTGGGGGAGCCAGGGCGCCACCTCCTGAGCGCCTCTATGCTGCTCTGTGCTCTAATTGCATTTCTCTCTGCTTTTTTACAAATGTACCAATTTTATTGATAGCTATTCCAACAACCTGGTTATTGGCAAAGCTAATGGAAGGGGAGCTTTACTATTAATTCAAAGCTGTAAACTAGGAGTTTCCCAAGTTCACATCCCTTATGTCAGGCATTGGCTATCACAGCAGGATCACTACTGTGACTAAGTGGCTGATAGATCTTTTATTCTGGAGAATAAGGTTGCATCGTCAGTTCTCTGCCCTTGATATTATCACACTGTTTATTTTTCTAAGAAAATAGCAATTTAATAAAAACCTTAGACAAAGAAAAACATTCCATCTTAACAATGAGTTTCAAAAAGAATTCTTAGTTTTATAATGCACTGTAATGCTACAAATAAATAATCACCATGATTTCCTCTCTTTAAAAGAAATAATGTATAGGTATTTCAGTTTTCACCATCAAACACTATAGCTTATGAGATAGTTCAGAATTCGATGCAATTACATGACCTCCACAAATGCTCCCTTGAAATGGAAATAATAGGAGTTGATCACACTTCCTACTGATCACGATTCCCAATGATATCTTCTGTTAATGATAGAAGCCCTATTAGTTGTTCTAACTTGGACACACACACACACACACACACACACACACACACACACACACAGAGTTCAAGAACAGAGCAGTGTTATAAACCATGTACAGTCACTAAACAACAATGAGGAGCATTTACTGAGAGCATGTTGTGTGTCTGTAGCATTCTGAGCACTTCTCTCATTTAATCATAACAACATGATGAAGTATTATCAGCATGTCTGTTTTACAAAGAAGGAAACAAAGATGTATGTGAGAGAATGGTCCCAGGTCACAATTCTCTGAGACACAAACTGTGCAGTCCTACGTCCCGAAAAGCTCAGACGCAATAACCAACTGGCCCAGTGCTGGCCTGGGAGTGGACTTTGTGCAGGTGGTAACGGACCTCAGCGCCCGCAGAGCAGAAAGAGCTCCTCTCCTGCTGCTCTAGAGATGCGAGGCTCAGCTAGGTGGAGTGGGGGAGCCAGGGCGCCACCTCCTGAGCGCCTCTATGCTGCTCTGTGCTCTAATTGCATTTCTCTCTGCTTTTTTACAAATGTACCAATTTTATTGATAGCTATTCCAACAACCTGGTTATTGGCAAAGCTAATGGAAGGGGAGCTTTACTATTAATTCAAAGCTGTAAACTAGGAGTTTCCCAAGTTCACATCCCTTATGTCAGGCATTGGCTATCACAGCAGGATCACTACTGTGACTAAGTGGCTGATAGATCTTTTATTCTGGAGAATAAGGTTGCATCGTCAGTTCTCTGTCCTTGATATTATCACACTGAATGAGTCTAGTTGTTTCCTAAGATGGTCTAAAGCATCGGAATGGCTGGACCAGAATTTAGTCATTTTGTTCATCTGATCATGGCTTAGACCAGAAGAAAACATCCTGCCCAGTAGCTGTTTCTCCCCTCTTTACCTTATGGCACAGAAAGTTCAGCAGCATGGAGCTAAGCCACCTTCCATTCCAGCATTCAGTCAACAAGTGCTGATGACCTCCCAATTGAACATCAGGCGAGTATTGGGCTTTAATAGTTATAATGCCCACTTTTACAGGATTAAATCTCCCAGGGGAGAGAGACAAGCAAAGCAATGATACTATAAAGTATAATTATAAGAAAGGAAAGTTCAAGCGTTTATGTGGGAACAGAGGAAGGCCATCCAATCTGGAATTGAGGGAAGAATAAGTATTACTCAGAGTGAATGGCTTGAGAAAGGAGAGAAAAAGGCAAGACAGCTAGAGGGAATAGCATGGGAAAGTCTCTGAGGTGAGAGAGAGTATGGCACATCCACAGAACTGGAAGGGATCCCTGCAAATCAACTATCTGTATTTACTGATTTACATGAAGACGATTGTATCTTTGTCCAACTGGGGTTTGGAAATTACAGCCATAATCAAAACCAAATTATAGGAGATGCTTGCAGGAAACGTGGTAGGAGTCACCTCTGTAGCATCTCATGCTGTGAGATGTGCGGACCTGTGCACAGGAAGGGCACTTTAAGACTCAAGCAGTCTGCCAGTGGAATGATTGCCTTCCCCTCCCCCATCAAGCCGAGCACAACCTAGATGCAGTCTTCTCACTTTCCCTAGCTAGTTGGGCCAACTACCCTATGCTGCTCTGTGCTCTAATTGCATTTCTCTGCTTTTTACAAATGTACCAATTTTATTGATAGCTATTCCAACAACCTGGTTATTGGCAAAGCTAATGGAAGGGGAGCTTTACTATTAATTCAAAGCTGTAAACTAGGAGTTTCCCAAGTTCACATCCCTTATGTCAGGCATTGGCTATCACAGCAGGATCACTACTGTGACTAAGTGGCTGATAGATCTTTTATTCTGGAGAATAAGGTTGCATCGTCAGTTCTCTGTCCTTGATATTATCACACTGAATGAGTCTAGTTGTTTCCTAAGATGGTCTAAAGCATCGGAATGGCTGGACCAGAATTTAGTCATTTTGTTCATCTGATCATGGCTTAGACCAGAAGAAAACATCCTGCCCAGTAGCTGTTTCTCCCCTCTTTACCTTATGGCACAGAAAGTTCAGCAGCATGGAGCTAAGCCACCTTCCATTCCAGCATTCAGTCAACAAGTGCTGATGACCTCCCAATTGAACATCAGGCGAGTATTGGGCTTTAATAGTTATAATGCCCACTTTTACAGGATTAAATCTCCCAGGGGAGAGAGACAAGCAAAGCAATGATACTATAAAGTATAATTATAAGAAAGGAAAGTTCAAGCGTTTATGTGGAACAGAGGAAGGCCATCCAATCTGGAATTGAGGGAAGAATAAGTATTACTCAGAGTGAATGGCTTGAGAAAGGAGAGAAAAGGCAAGACAGCTAGAGGGAATAGCATGGGAAAGTCTCTGAGGTGAGAGAGAGTATGGCACATCCACAGAACTGGAAGGGATCCCTGCAAATCAACTATCTGTATTTACTGATTTACATGAAGACGATTGTATCTTTGTCCAACTGGGGTTTGGAAATTACAGCCATAATCAAAACCAAATTATAGGAGATGCTTGCAGGAAACGTGGTAGGAGTCACCTCTGTAGCATCTCATGCTGTGAGATGTGCGGACCTGTGCACAGGAAGGGCACTTTAAGACTCAAGCAGTCTGCCAGTGGAATGATTGCCTTCCCCTCCCCCATCAAGCCGAGCACAACCTAGATGCAGTCTTCTCACTTTCCCTGAGTGATGACTTGGATCTCTGGCCTTAGGGTGCAGCCCCACATTAAGGTTCTATCTGTCTAAGGCTGCCGCAGCACATTCTGTCTGCCAAGAAGGGTTTCCTTCTCTGTCCATATCTGAAACAACAGTGACAGTAGTGACTGGAATGAGAATAAGGTAACCCTCAGGCAGCACCTCTGTGGAAATCTAGAAGCTGGAGGCAGCAGAGTCCTGGCTCAGGTGGCATAAGAAAGAGGGTATCCCTCAGTTCATGGTATTCAGGAGCTTAGGAGCTTACTGTGAGACAACCCCATGTGGGCAAGGATAAAAGTGGATTCTCCTCTCTTTATGAGAACAATGGAATATTGGCATAGCATGTCATCAACTGCTGGCACCCACTCACCGCTAGCAGTGACACCATAGGCAGATGCCAGACTAAAGGGAAGCCTCCCTGGATGGGCTGACTCCTAAGACTGAGCTGTGATTTGACCGCTGGCAGCAGCAGGGACTTATGAGACCACTTTGTGGATCCCTGTAAGGACCTTGGAGATTCCTAGAGGAACTATGTAAAGGAAGGTTTTCTCTATGGCCAAGTAGGGAGAAAGGCACCTGAAGCCACTGGAACTTGGGCACAAATGGGTTTTCATCCCTCCTCACCAGCTGGGGAAGACTGAAACAGCAGTTACAGCAGGCAGTCAGCGCCAGTGTGGCTAAACATGATAAACTCTTGGAGATTAGAGGTGGTATGTGGTTGAATCCTCTGCAATAATTACATGTTACTGGGAAGACTGAAATAGCATGGGAAAGTCTCTGAGGTGAGAGAGTATGGCACATCCACAGAACTGGAAGGGATCCCTGCAAATCAACTATCTGTATTTACTGATTTACATGAAGACGATTGTATCTTTGTCCAACTGGGGTTTGGAAATTACAGCCATAATCAAAACCAAATTATAGGAGATGCTTGCAGGAAACGTGGTAGGAGTCACCTCTGTAGCATCTCATGCTGTGAGATGTGCGGACCTGTGCACAGGAAGGGCACTTTAAGACTCAAGCAGTCTGCCAGTGGAATGATTGCCTTCCCCTCCCCCATCAAGCCGAGCACAACCTAGATGCAGTCTTCTCACTTTCCCTGAGTGATGACTTGGATCTCTGGCCTTAGGGTGCAGCCCCACATTAAGGTTCTATCTGTCTAAGGCTGCCGCAGCACATTCTGTCTGCCAAGAAGGGTTTCCTTCTCTGTCCATATCTGAAACAACAGTGACAGTAGTGACTGGAATGAGAATAAGGTAACCCTCAGGCAGCACCTCTGTGGAAATCTAGAAGCTGGAGGCAGCAGAGTCCTGGCTCAGGTGGCATAAGAAAGAGGGTATCCCTCAGTTCATGGTATTCAGGAGCTTAGGAGCTTACTGTGAGACAACCCCATGTGGGCAAGGATAAAAGTGGATTCTCCTCTCTTTATGAGAACAATGGAATATTGGCATAGCATGTCATCAACTGCTGGCACCCACTCACCGCTAGCAGTGACACCACAGGCAGATGCCAGACTAAAGGGAAGCCTCCCTGGATGGGCTGACTCCTAAGACTGAGCTGTGATTTGACCGCTGGCAGCAGCAGGGACTAATGAGACCACTTTGTGGATCCCTGTAAGGACCTTGGAGATTCCTAGAGGAACTATGTAAAGGAAGGTTTTCTCTATGGCCAAGTAGGGAGAAAGGCACCTGAAGCCACTGGAACTTGGGCACAAATGGGTTTTCATCCCTCCTCACCAGCTGGGGAAGACTGAAACAGCAGTTACAGCAGGCAGTCAGCGCCAGTGTGGCTAAACATGATAAACTCTTGGAGATTAGAGGTGGTATGTGGTTGAATCCTCTGCAATAATTATTACATGTCTTCCACAAAGTTAAGTTTTATTAATATTTGACAGTTTAATGACCAACTACCTTTCTGTTCAATCTTTCTGGAAGGAAAATCTCCAGTCATGAAGGCATGAGAATTGTGACAGAGTGAAACAGAATGAAGTATGCATACCCCTGGGCATGTGCTTGGAGAGAAGCTCCCTGGGGCACTGATTTCTCTTAAAGATTTTTTTGGACCCAAACTAAATATTTCAACTGACCTGGTAAGTAATTTAAAAACATTTTGTACTAGAAGAGGCATGGCTAACTTATGGGATAGCATATTAAAAAAGCATATTGAAGCTATTCATACTGTATAGGTGGTATGTGAAACTAAATGTGAAACAAGTGGAAAAAAGACAAAACAAGTGATTTCAAAGAAATATCAGAAATTTGCACTGGGACAAGTCTAGGTCTGCATCTTCACTGCCTTGGCCAATAGAGATTCTTGAGCAGAAGAGTCTGAAGAAACACTGGTGGAGGGGGAAGAAGGGTCAGGAGCTACAAGTCTAAGTTTCTGCATTAATAATAGTCATCATCAATAACAATGATGGCACCAACCAAAACAACAGTTTCATCAAATGCTTACTAAGTGCTAAATATTTTAATTACTTATTTAATCTCTATTTCTCTACATATACATATATCTTTTGAGGTATATATGATCAGTGTGTCATTTTATCCATTTACCAGTGGGAAATTGATGTAACATCCTTGGGATATTTCCTAAGGACTTTTGGATGGAGCTGACTCAAACTCCCTGCAAGTCTGGCTTCAAACTCAGCATTGAGCAATAGAAGCTGACGAGCTCTGCTGCCCCCTGCTGGGGAAATAGACTGTTGATCTTAAACTAAAGCAATCTGCTTTGGAGGGCCATTGGAGTCGCTGGCAAGAACACTAGGCCTTAACGCAGGCGTGCTTTATGTTGGCGATGTCCAATGATCCCGTCAGTGTTGTCTCCAGGAAAGTGTTCATATAAGCCATCAGAAATTGGGTAGAAGAGGCAGAGGCAATGAGGAAACTGTTTGAGGGGAAGCTAAGCAGGAACAAAAAGGCAGGAGGTGATGTGGTCAGAAGAGTCCCCAGTGCCTGTGAGCCCCTAGGAGAGATGACCGGTGGCTGAATCCCTTGAGAGTTCACCCTTGCTCAGTCTGCAGTTGTGAGCATTGTGCTATGCTCCTGTTATAGGCCTCACCAGGTCACCCTGATATGTTTCCTGTTTTACCTCCCGTGTAACCTTTCCATTAGCCTCCAGCCTCAGGTCCTCTGAGGCTCTCTTTCTTCTCAGTCTGGAAACCTGACACAGTACCAGTTTGGTATAGGTCTTTGGGCAAATCACTTCTTTCTGGGTCTCAGATTTTTCTTCAGTAAGGCAGTTGTGTTCTCCAGCCAGGCCAATACTGCCCCACTGAGGGTACTTGGAATGTGGCTATGTGCAGGGAATGGGGGCAGTTTGATTTTCACAAAGCTTGAAGGTGGTCCTACAGGCATTTAGGGCTTCCCAGGTGGCTCGTTGGGTAAAGAATCTGTCTGCTGTGCAGGAGATGCAGGAGATGAGGGTTCGGTCCCTGGGTTAGGAAGATTCCCTGGTGGTTGGCATGGCAACCTGCTCCAGTATTCTTGCCTGGAGAATCCCATGGACTCCCAGAGGAGCCTGCTGGCTCCAGTCCATGGGGCCACTAAGAGTCGGACACAACTGTGACTGAGCACGCACACACACTACCGGCATTCAGCACCAGGAGCCAGTCAGGCTAAACATCCTGCTAAGGCCATGAGTACCTCAGCATGGGAACACTGCATGAGTGCCCAAGATGTTTTTGATGTAACATCCTTGGGATATTTCCTAAGGACTTTTGGATGGAGCTGACTCAAACTCCTGCAAGTCTGGCTTCAAACTCAGCATTGAGCAATAGAAGCTGACGAGCTCTGCTGCCCCCTGCTGGGGAAATAGACTGTTGATCTTAAACTAAAGCAATCTGCTTTGGAGGGCCATTGGAGTCGCTGGCAAGAACACTAGGCCTTAACGCAGGCGTGCTTTATGTTGGCGATGTCCAATGATCCCGTCAGTGTTGTCTCCAGGAAAGTGTTCATATAAGCCATCAGAAATTGGGTAGAAGAGGCAGAGGCAATGAGGAAACTGTTTGAGGGGAAGCTAAGCAGGAACAAAAAGGCAGGAGGTGATGTGGTCAGAAGAGTCCCCAGTGCCTGTGAGCCCCTAGGAGAGATGACCGGTGGCTGAATCCCTTGAGAGTTCACCCTTGCTCAGTCTGCAGTTGTGAGCATTGTGCTATGCTCCTGTTATAGGCCTCACCAGGTCACCCTGATATGTTTCCTGTTTTACCTCCCGTGTAACCTTTCCATTAGCCTCCAGCCTCAGGTCCTCTGAGGCTCTCTTTCTTCTCAGTCTGGAAACCTGACACAGTACCAGTTTGGTATAGGTCTTTGGGCAAATCACTTCTTTCTGGGTCTCAGATTTTTCTTCAGTAAGGCAGTTGTGTTCTCCAGCCAGGCCAATACTGCCCCACTGAGGGTACTTGGAATGTGGCTATGTGCAGGGAATGGGGGCAGTTTGATTTTCACAAAGCTTGAAGGTGGTCCTACAGGCATTTAGGGCTTCCCAGGTGGCTCGTTGGGTAAAGAATCTGTCTGCTGTGCAGGAGATGCAGGAGATGAGGGTTCGGTCCCTGGGTTAGGAAGATTCCCTGGTGGTTGGCATGGCAACCTGCTCCAGTATTCTTGCCTGGAGAATCCCATGGACTCCCAGAGGAGCCTGCTGGCTCCAGTCCATGGGGCCACTAAGAGTCGGACACAACTGTGACTGAGCACGCACACACACTACCGGCATTCAGCACCAGGAGCCAGTCAGGCTAAACATCCTGCTAAGGCCATGAGTACCTCAGCATGGGAACACTGCATGAGTCAGAGCCCATACGATGTTTCTTCTTATAAAAATGTAAGTAAATCCATTTTAAGGTTTGGAGTTCTGTTAAATTGGCTTCTTTAGAGTTGAATGTTAACGTGTTCAAGCGAAGGGAAAAATAGCTCATGATTTATACAAAGCTTTCCAAACAGGCATTTAAACACAGGGTGATTTTCTAAAGGAAACAGCTTTGCTATGACTGGAGGATTTCTGGCATGTTTCTAATGCCTTTGAGCTCTAAAGATCTAAAACTGTGACCACATTAAACACAGATGTCCTATGAGCCGGAAAGGGTTCTGTTGATAAAATTGTATGGCATGATTTCTTGAGTGGTGGGGGAAAATTTTTTTTCTCAAGCTGTGGGGACCTGATTGTATTTGTCTGCTAGTGAGGGCAGAAGGAATGTTTGGCAGAGACAAACTGTGACAGATTTCCTTATGACCCTCTCTGTAGGGCCACCTGCACTTGCTTTTGGGGTCCTTCTGGAACATCAATGAACTATGGCTTAATTTGTAGACATTCCTTACTATATATGTTTTTGTCGTATCTGAGTACTGTGTGCATTATAATTAGCATAATACTTTTTATCAGCTCACTTTTTAAAACCTTGTTTGTACCCTAAATAATTTCTATAAAGTGATGCTTTGATAAGTGATTTATATTTTTCAAACATACTTTAAAATATATGCATAACTATTAAAATTTATAAAGTTCGTCCATATGTTACCTTAAATAATCTTGAATAAGTATAACAAATAACCTATAACAAAAATAGAGGAGTTTTAAAAATTCAGATTCTATACATAAAACAGAGATTAAAAGAGAATAAGTAAACCCATGTTTGTAAAATGGATATGTATAAGTTTATGAGTTGACTTAAGCATGCACATGAATGTATGATTTTGTGTGTGTATGTCTATGGGTGTGCAGTCAGTTACATCTAATATTCATTGTGGTCTGATGTGGCATTCTGCCATTAACTTCCAAATACTATATATTTACTTGGCTGCGTCGAGTCTTAGTTGTGGCCCACGCCTTCATTGTATCACGCAGGATGTTTTCTATGTGGCACACAGACTTTGCAGTTGTGACCCACCAGCTTAGTTGCTCCATGGCCTGTGGGATCTTCGATCCCCGACCAGGGATCAAACCCAAGTCTCCTGCATTGCAAAGCAGATTCTTCACCACTGGGCCACCAGAGAAGGCCCCTAGATACTTCTTTGTAAGTAAGTGACTGGTGAAACAGGCAGCATCACCACAATGAATTACTACTGCTATAATCAGAAGCAAAGAAATTTGACACATAGGTTAGCCTATTCTGACTTATCTATGGTGGATATACAGTAACTTTTAGGCTTTTGGAAACCTTTAAAACAGATCCTGTAGCCGAGAGAAGAGAATAATTATAATGCTTGGCCATGGAATTGAAAGTGAGGAAAGAGGGAAGTGAGGACATGAAGAAGGGGGCAGGGAGTGAGGGAGAGTTAAACAGGGTTAAAAGATTGTGGTCCTAATGAAGGTGAGGGCCAGAGGCCCAGAATTTCCTGTCTGACCTAAGAGTTCCCAGGAATGGAGACAAAGTCCAAGTTCTTTTAAGCGTTACAGTCAAACTCCTATTCTATCCACATGCCCACATTGGAGAGGTTCACCTGTGGCCAGAGACCCCTCCAACCAGATAAGTTAAAAGAAGAACTTAGGGCTTCCCTGGTGATCCAGTGGGTAAGGACACTGCCTTGCAGTGCAAGAGATGCCAGTTCGATCCCTGGCCCGGGAAGATCACGCGTGCCACGGGGCGGTTGGAGCTATGTGTCCAACTACCAAGCCGGAGCTCTGGAGCGGGGAAGGCCACTGCAGTGGGAGGCCCACACAGACCAAAGAACAAAGAAAAATAAATGAAGGATCAATAAAAGTGGCCCCCCAAAAAGAGAAGAACTTAGATCTTTCTTCTCTTCTTTCAGACACATAGGTTCCTCCATCAGCGAAGCCTTTTGCTTTATTACTGAATACAATAAAAGCTTCACATGTATGGAGGCCCCTTAGTGTGTCAGAATTCTCCTTAAACCAAAAGGGGGGATCCTGTTTACAGGAAACTAGTGCCAGCGTATTGTCAGGTTGACACTGTCCATAGATTCTATTAATTTATCTTGCTTCTTGTTGTGGCCCACCTTCGTATAAATTTCTATGTGGCACACAGACTTTGCAGTTGTGACCCACCAGCTTAGTTGCTCCATGGCCTGTGGGATCTTGATCCCGACCAGGATCAAACCCAAGTCTCCTGCATTGCAAAGCAGATTCTTCACCACTGGGCCACCAGAGAAGGCCCCTAGATACTTCTTTGTAAGTAAGTGACTGGTGAAACAGGCAGCATCACCACAATGAATTACTACTGCTATAATCAGAAGCAAAGAAATTTGACACATAGGTTAGCCTATTCTGACTTATCTATGGTGGATATACAGTAACTTTTAGGCTTTTGGAAACCTTTAAAACAGATCCTGTAGCCGAGAGAAGAGAATAATTATAATGCTTGGCCATGGAATTGAAAGTGAGGAAAGAGGGAAGTGAGGACATGAAGAAGGGGGCAGGGAGTGAGGGAGAGTTAAACAGGGTTAAAAGATTGTGGTCCTAATGAAGGTGAGGGCCAGAGGCCCAGAATTTCCTGTCTGACCTAAGAGTTCCCAGGAATGGAGACAAAGTCCAAGTTCTTTTAAGCGTTACAGTCAAACTCCTATTCTATCCACATGCCCACATTGGAGAGGTTCACCTGTGGCCAGAGACCCCTCCAACCAGATAAGTTAAAAGAAGAACTTAGGGCTTCCCTGGTGATCCAGTGGGTAAGGACACTGCCTTGCAGTGCAAGAGATGCCAGTTCGATCCCTGGCCCGGGAAGATCACGCGTGCACGGGGCGGTTGGAGCTATGTGTCCAACTACCAAGCCGGAGCTCTGGAGCGGGGAAGGCCACTGCAGTGGGAGGCCCACACAGACCAAAGAACAAAGAAAAATAAATGAAGGATCAATAAAAGTGGCCCCCCAAAAAGAGAAGAACTTAGATCTTTCTTCTCTTCTTTCAGACACATAGGTTCCTCCATCAGCTAAGCCTTTTTCTTTATTACTGAATACAATAAAAGCTTCACATGTATGGAGGCCCCTTAGTGTGTCAGAATTCTCCTTAAACCAAAAGGGGGGATCCTGTTTACAGGAAACTAGTGCCAGCGTATTGTCAGGTTGACACTGTCCATAGATTCTATTAATTTATCTTGCTTCTTGTAGGGGCCAAGGGGCCAGGGATTCTCACCTGCTTTGTTCAGTCAAGTTTCTTTTCTTTTTTTTTGGCCACTTTTATTGGTCTTTCATTTATTTCCATCTTTGTTCTTTTGACCTGTGTGGGCCTCCCATCGCAGTAGCCTCTCTCGCTGCAGAGCACTGGCTCTGGGCACATGCGCTCCAGAGCTCTGGCTCGGTAGTTGGTGACATTAGTCCAGCCGCTCCGTGGCACGTGGGATCTTCCCAGGCCAGGGATCAAATTGGCGTCCCCTGCACTGCAAGGCGGTGTCCTTACCCACTGGACCACCAGAGAAGCCCTCGGGCAAGTTTCTTAATAAGCTTCTGTTGAATGAACGTACAAATTAGGTTTTCCCAGCTTCAGTGAAAAGCACTGCAAGGCAACTGAGATAAGGAAGCCTAGGTCCCTGACATTTGTTAATGGAGAGGCTAGAAGTCCAGGAGGGGTGGGGTCATGAGGCTTTTCCGTGGACTCTGCTGCACAGGCCAGAGTGAACCCCACAGTAAGTACCATGACCCCCTGTGGCAGCCCATTTCAGAGACTTAGAACCTTAGCCCGAAACTGCGGACACAGTGCTTTTGCTCTTGGTCCCACCACTCCCACTAATTTAGAGAGACACAGACGTACAGTTTGTCTGGCCTTGCATCTTCAATGGTCTTTGCAATTTGAAAATTGTAGTAATATCTGACTATTTGGTCCTCAGACTCCCAAATCCCTTCCCTTTTGCCTGATACCCAGCCACAACTCAGAAGCCTAACTCCCTCACCCTGTGTTTCAGGAAGCTTACCCACGGCTGGTGCTGTCCAATTTTTATTTTATCATTTCAATTAAAGGGAAATTTTTAAAATGTATCTCTAAGAGCGACAACTTTTTTAGCCTTGTAAGATTTGTTTGACAGATATTGAAAGGCAGTGTACGGCTGGTTGATTTACAGTTTGGAAAAATAGATGTACCACATAGAAATCATGCCTAGGACCCGTTTCCGACATAATTAACCCCCAGATGTGGTTCAGAGTCATCCTTAAGTTCTGCGTGCTGGCCTCTTCACTAGCCACACGGGGGCTTTTGAAGGCTGACTACGGGAGAGCAAAGGGATCCTGTTTACAGGAAACTAGTGCCAGCGTATTGTCAGGTTGACACTGTCCATAGATTCTATTAATTTATCTTGCTTCTTGTAGGGGCCAAGGGGCCAGGGATTCTCACCTGCTTTGTTCAGTCAAGTTTCTTTTCTTTTTTTTTGGCCACTTTTATTGGTCTTTATTTCCATCTTTGTTCTTTTGACCTGTGTGGGCCTCCCATTGCAGTGGCCTCTCGCTGCAGAGCACTGGCTCTGGGCACATGCGCTCCAGAGCTCTGGCTCGGTAGTTGGTGACATTAGTCCAGCCGCTCCGTGGCACGTGGGATCTTCCCAGGCCAGGGATCAAATTGGCGTCCCCTGCACTGCAAGGCGGTGTCCTTACCCACTGGACCACCAGAGAAGCCCTCGGGCAAGTTTCTTAATAAGCTTCTGTTGAATGAACGTACAAATTAGGTTTTCCCAGCTTCAGTGAAAAGCACTGCAAGGCAACTGAGATAAGGAAGCCTAGGTCCCTGACATTTGTTAATGGAGAGGCTAGAAGTCCAGGAGGGGTGGGGTCATGAGGCTTTTCCGTGGACTCTGCTGCACAGGCCAGAGTGAACCCCACAGTAAGTACCATGACCCCCTGTGGCAGCCCATTTCAGAGACTTAGAACCTTAGCCCGAAACTGCGGACACAGTGCTTTTGCTCTTGGTCCCACCACTCCCACTAATTTAGAGAGACACAGACGACAGTTTGTCTGGCCTTGCATCTTCAATGGTCTTTGCAATTTGAAAATTGTAGTAATATCTGACTATTTGGTCCTCAGACTCCCAAATCCCTTCCCTTTTGCCTGATACCCAGCCACAACTCAGAAGCCTAACTCCCTCACCCTGTGTTTCAGGAAGCTTACCCACGGCTGGTGCTGTCCAATTTTTATTTTATCATTTCAATTAAAGGGAAATTTTTAAAATGTATCTCTAAGAGCGACAACTTTTTTAGCCTTGTAAGATTTGTTTGACAGATATTGAAAGGCAGTGTACGGCTGGTTGATTTACAGTTTGGAAAAATAGATGTACCACATAGAAATCATGCCTAGGACCCGTTTCCGACATAATTAACCCCCAGATGTGGTTCAGAGTCATCCTTAAGTTCTGCGTGCTGGCCTCTTCACTAGCCACACGGGGGCTTTTGAAGGCTGACTACGGGAGAGCAAGTCTTATCGGCACACACCTGCTGAGATGTTCGATCCCTGACCCAGGGAGATCCCCTGGAGAAGGGAATGGCAACCCACTCCTGTATTCTTGCCTGGAGAATCCCATGGACAGAGGAGACTGGCGGGCTACAGTCCAACAGGTTCGTACAGAGTCGGACACGACTAAGCGACTAACACACTGGGCACGGAGCATCACGAGCAGGATAAACACGGGCGAGGAGGTTAACAAGACCCCTGGTGCCGGCGGGGTGGGACCTACGTCCTCCCGGATCGCCCCCTGCAGCCGGGTGCCGGCTGGTGCAGAGCCAGTGAAGCCGCCCAGAGCCCCGCTTGGGCTCTGGGAGAGTTAGAAGAGCTTGGGCTCTGGAGAGTTAGAAGAGCAGTGTCCGGCAGGGCGCAGAGCCCGGGCGTGGGCAGACTGCGTATCCCGCACTCCCGGGCCTTGCAGACGTGCGGCCTCCTGGTCCTCGAGCCGGGAGGGCAGCTGCATCCATGCCCGCCGCCGCCTCCCTCGCGCACCCCCAGCGCCCAGGGGCGGTCCGGAGGATTTGTCAGTGCGCCCTATATAGCTGCAGACAGCTGCCATCTGTTATGTTTAGTAACAAGCCCGCGCCGCTCCCCCTTCCCGGTGAATAAGCCTGCCTCGGTCATTAAGCCAGGAAGTTATTTTTTAACGACTCCCACTCTCTTTCGCACGCAGCGTTTGCCCCTTACGCAGCAGCAGCGGCTGCATCTTCAGAATCCTGTCTCCCTTCCTCCCCTCTCTGGGCACTGCAGGCCTGGGCCTACCGGCAGGTGTTTCAATAAAAAGACTGAGAGAGCGCCTCTGTCCACGGGTTCAGTGAAGAGAAAAATCTGTGATGTGTGCACCATTTTAATGCATCACATTTCAGTTCTGCAAATGCAAAGTGTAAATTGGGCTAAAATATGATTGTGAATCAGACCAGACGTCATGATTAATTTATCACCGTGTTCCAGATACATCAGCTAAAATAATATGAATTCAAAGTAAGGGTTCCTCCTGCCTTTGTGTTTGCTGGTGAACTCTAAAGTATACATCACTAGAGAAATAAAGGAACTGAGATTCCAGTATCTTCTTATGTTGGCAAAACATGAATGTAATTAAGCATTTTCATCTAGGTTTCTTCCACCAGCTGAAATTGAATTGGCTCACTGACACTTTACATCAGCCTGTGTCTCATTCTCATTGTGGAGATGAGCTTTTTCATATTTCAAACATTTGAGATGCCTAAGTTTCCCCAGTTGACTGATGGTTGGAATTTTCTAGGGCATGGCCACTCCTCGTGCAGTCCAGGAAGCAACTGCACAACATCACTTTCAAGACCATCAGGAATGCAGAATCTCAGGCCCCTCCACAGGATAGGAATGTAAATTATTAGCAAGACCTCCACGTTAAAGTTTGATAAGAATTGTTCTTTTTTAAAACCACAAATGCCTTTGCCCAAACATCTGCCTGCGTTTTGTAAGCAGCAGAGGTGATTCTTTGAAGTTGAGTAGTTAGATTTGAAGATCACTGGTCTCTAAGCCTAAGGTTCAGGTGACTTTTATGCTTGTGACATCAGCCGAATTTTTGAGCCAGTAGAACTGTCTTTAAAAGTTTGGTACAAGTGAATTCATCTGTTTGGTCAATGAGAATTACAGATGCAAGAAGGTTTATAAATTATTTGGTTAAATAACACACAATTTTCCGTTAGGGACACTCAAAACAAGGATGGTAGATTTTCTTCTAGTATAACTAGCTCATTCACTCCCAGACTTTGAGTGCAGGCATGAGAAAAATCTTTTGCTTGGCCACTAAAGCTGCTCCCTTCTCCCCATCCGCATTCAAATGATATGACTTTATTTATGACAGTACCTTTCATTCAGATGGACACAGAAATCCTTTATGCTGATGCTAGGCACTTTTAGGGGTGTGCTAGAGGGCTAGGTCTAGTTCTGGACTTCACAATAAAAGAGGGATGTGAAGACCTTGACAGAGATTCAGAAGAAATTCCTAAGGGTTACTTTTAAAATTCAAAGTGAATCTTCAAATTGTGCAGCATTAATTGGAAAATGGTCATCTGTCTATTACCATAAACAACATGAAATGAGCCTTCACTGCCACCTGAGAGATTTTCAGTTTCAGAGAAATAAATATTATAGGAATGCACAGACAAAAGAATGTCTCTGGAGCACAAATTCTCCACCTTGGTTACACATTGCAGTCACCTGGGGAGATTTTGAAAATCCCAGTGCCAGTTATGCTGGGATTGTTGTGGGCGGGACCAGGCTTCCAGTCGTTGTTAAAGCTCCCCAGGTGATTCTGATGTGCAGCTGAGGATGAGAACAGTGCTTCTCCAACTGTCACGTACGTTAGCACCACCTTGGGATTTTGCTAAACTGCAGATTCTGATTCAGTAGGTCTGGGGTGCATGCTAAGTCACTTCAGTTGTGTCTGATGTTTTGTGACCCTATGGACAGTAGACTGCCAGGCTTCTCTGTCCATGAGACTCTCCAAGCAAGAATACTGGAGTGAATTGCCATGCTCTCCATCAGAGGATCTTCCTGACCCAGAGGTTGAACATGTTTCTCCTGTGTCTCTTACATTGGAAGGTGGGTTCTTTACCACTTGGGCCACCTGAGAAGCCCCTAGGTCTAGGGTGGGCCCGGGGCTTCTGCAGTTCTATCAAGTGCTCGGTTAATGTCTAATCTTGGTCCCTGTGCCGGCTTTGAGTAGCAAGAGTCTGAGGCCTTTGAAAATAAACTCCCAGGAAGAGTCCATAATCTTATCCTCAGACCATCTTAGGGTCCCTATGATTTAATGGTATTTGTCAACATGCAAAAGCAATAACTTCAAGCATCATGTAAACTGATGAAGAAAACCAATATCAAGAACAGTGCTTTCAGCTTATGAATTTGCCTGCCAATGCAGGAGACACAGGTTCAGTCCCTGGTCCCAGAAGATCCCACGTGCTGCAGAGCAACTAAGCCACAGGCCACAACTGGCTTTGATGCTAGGCACTTTTAGGGGTGTGCTAGAGGGCTAGGTCTAGTTCTGGACTTCACAATGAGGGATGTGAAGACCTTGACAGAGATTCAGAAGAAATTCCTAAGGGTTACTTTTAAAATTCAAAGTGAATCTTCAAATTGTGCAGCATTAATTGGAAAATGGTCATCTGTCTATTACCATAAACAACATGAAATGAGCCTTCACTGCCACCTGAGAGATTTTCAGTTTCAGAGAAATAAATATTATAGGAATGCACAGACAAAAGAATGTCTCTGGAGCACAAATTCTCCACCTTGGTTACACATTGCAGTCACCTGGGGAGATTTTGAAAATCCCAGTGCCAGTTATGCTGGGATTGTTGTGGGCGGACCAGGCTTCCAGTCGTTGTTAAAGCTCCCCAGGTGATTCTGATGTGCAGCTGAGGATGAGAACAGTGCTTCTCCAACTGTCACGTACGTTAGCACCACCTTGGGATTTTGCTAAACTGCAGATTCTGATTCAGTAGGTCTGGGGTGCATGCTAAGTCACTTCAGTTGTGTCTGATGTTTTGTGACCCTATGGACAGTAGACTGCCAGGCTTCTCTGTCCATGAGACTCTCCAAGCAAGAATACTGGAGTGAATTGCCATGCTCTCCATCAGAGGATCTTCCTGACCCAGAGGTTGAACATGTTTCTCCTGTGTCTCTTACATTGGAAGGTGGGTTCTTTACCACTTGGGCCACCTGAGAAGCCCCTAGGTCTAGGGTGGGCCCGGGGCTTCTGCAGTTCTATCAAGTGCTCGGTTAATGTCTAATCTTGGTCCCTGTGCCGGCTTTGAGTAGCAAGAGTCTGAGGCCTTTGAAAATAAACTCCCAGGAAGAGTCCATAATCTTATCCTCAGACCATCTTAGGGTCCCTATGATTTAATGGTATTTGTCAACATGCAAAAGCAATAACTTCAAGCATCATGTAAACTGATGAAGAGAAAACCAATATCAAGAACAGTGCTTTCAGCTTATGAATTTGCCTGCCAATGCAGGAGACACAGGTTCAGTCCCTGGTCCCAGAAGATCCCACGTGCTGCAGAGCAACTAAGCCACAGGCCACAACTGTGGAGCCTGTGCTCTAGAACCCAGGAACTACAACTACTGAGGCCAAGCACCACAACTACTGAAGCCCACATACCCTGGAGACTGTGATCTGTAACAAGATAAGCTACAGTTAGAACCCTGCCCACGGAAACTAGAGAGTAACCCACACTCACCACAGCTAGAGAAAAACCTGAGCGCCAAGAATGACTCAGCATAGCCAAAATAAATAAATTAATTAATTTAAAAAATACACTGCTTTGGAGGAAAGTCTTAAACAATGATCAGCATCTCCTTGAATGGAAAAGGAACAATAGAACGTCAAAGACAGAAATGTTCCTGGCTTTCCTGGACATCACCACCATCCCTTTTCTTATATTACCATTTCCTCCAGATGCCTTTGGTAGGAGCAAAGTTGTCGTAATGGTATCTGGTCAAGTACTGGGCAGTTGGGCTGCTGGCCTTGCTGTGTATCTGTGCTGTAACCTCTGATTCTAAGTGGAGCCATGTCAGAACCTAGAGATTTCTCTGGGCCTAGGAGAACTGGACACTTTGTCAAGAGATCCCCATCAAGTGTCCACATGATGGGGCGAGTAAGTAGAACAAAATTGTAAAGATGTAAACCTGTCAAAGTGACACTAGTTAACCTAAATGACAGAGCTTTACATGTACTATGCCATTGCTTCCCTGGTGGCTCAGATGGTAAAGAATCTGCCTACAGTACATGAGCCCCGGGTTCAGTCCCTGAGTTGGGTAGATCCTCTGGAGAAGGAAATGGCAACCCACTCCAGTATTCTTGTTTGAGAATCCCATGGACAGAGGAGCCTGCCGGCTACCGTCCATGGGGTTGCACAGTCAGACACAACTGAGTGACTAACACTTTCATCTCATTTAGTCCTCTCAATAACCTTATGAGCTGATTACTTTTCTCATCCCTATTTACAAATAACTTCAAGCATCATGTAAACTGATGAAGAGAAAACCAATATCAAGAACAGTGCTTTCAGCTTATGAATTTGCCTGCCAATGCAGGAGACACAGGTTCAGTCCCTGGTCCCAGAAGATCCCACGTGCTGCAGAGCAACTAAGCCACAGGCCACAACTGTGGAGCCTGTGCTCTAGAACCCAGGAACTACAACTACTGAGGCCAAGCACCACAACTACTGAAGCCCACATACCCTGGAGACTGTGATCTGTAACAAGATAAGCTACAGTTAGAACCCTGCCCACGGAAACTAGAGAGTAACCCACACTCACCACAGCTAGAGAAAAACCTGAGCGCCAAGAATGACTCAGCATAGCCAAAATAAATAAATTAATTAATTTAAAAAATACACTGCTTTGGAGGAAAGTCTTAAACAATGATCAGCATCTCCTTGAATGGAAAAGGAACAATAGAACGTCAAAGACAGAAATGTTCCTGGCTTTCCTGGACATCACCACCATCCCTTTTCTTATATTACCATTTCCTCCAGATGCCTTTGGTAGGAGCAAAGTTGTCGTAATGGTATCTGGTCAAGTACTGGGCAGTTGGGCTGCTGGCCTTGCTGTGTATCTGTGCTGTAACCTCTGATTCTAAGTGGAGCCATGTCAGAACCTAGAGATTTCTCTGGGCCTAGGAGAACTGGACACTTTGTCAAGAGATCCCCATCAAGTGTCCACATGATGGGGCGAGTAAGTAGAACAAAATTGTAAAGATGTAAACCTGTCAAAGTGACACTAGTTAACCTAAATGACAGAGCTTTACATGTACTATGTCATTGCTTCCCTGGTGGCTCAGATGGTAAAGAATCTGCCTACAGTACATGAGCCCCGGGTTCAGTCCCTGAGTTGGGTAGATCCTCTGGAGAAGGAAATGGCAACCCACTCCAGTATTCTTGCCTGGAGAATCCCATGGACAGAGGAGCCTGCCGGCTACCGTCCATGGGGTTGCACAGTCAGACACAACTGAGTGACTAACACTTTCATCTCATTTAGTCCTCTCAATAACCTTATGAGCTGATTACTTTTCTCATCCCTATTTACAAATAAGACAACAGAGCCTGGAGAAGAGGAGACACTCGCCCGAGCCCACATGACTCAAAAACAGCAAAAGCAACGTTGGAATCCACTCCTGCTTGACTCCAGAACCCCACCCTGAGTTCATCCCAGTGATAACAGATCTAGCTTGCTGTTTGGAATTTTCTACAAATATCTCTGCCACTATAAGCAGTGTGTTCATGTTTATCCTAGGCTGTGGACTAAGTATTTTTTTAAAAGCAGCCTTTTAATTTTTTAATTAGCCTGGTTCCCTAAAGATAAAGCTCTTTAAAGGTCAGATGTTAACTTAATCCTCTTTGGGTTATCGCTGAAAAAGATCAGCCGAATTGACCTTGACAAACACCGCCTCCGAGGCCCGGGGACAGACAGGCTCTTCAATGTCAGTGAACATAGGCAATGCTGTTATGGGAAGGGGCATTTTCTTTGCCTTTGATAACAGGCAGATTTGTTTTTCTTGACAAGACCCTGAGTAAAAGCACTTAATACCCATCTTCAATGTGAATCGAATCGTGTCCTACTGACATTAGATCCGCGGCCCTGGGGAACACCAGGCTGGCCGCTGAGGGACTGTGTTAGGCCGACTCAGTGACCACGAGAGGAAACAGAGCGTGACAGGAGGCAATCCAGTCGCCAGAAAGGGCGGGCTCATCGCACACTCACTGGCTGCCTCCACCACACAGCCGCATAAGGACTCCAGTGAGGAAAGGCCCACAGTTCAGATGACACTTTCCTAAGCACACTTAGGGTTTCCAAGATGTCAAACAAAAATACAGATTTTGCCTCAGAAGAACAAAGACCTGTCAGCTTTGAGTTAGCATGATAACAAACCACTGGGACCACCTCAGCAAAGAATTAGTGTCCTGGGCCTGTGCTAGAATAAAGACGGGGACCTGCTGACCCTCCCCAGGACCAGCTGCCTAACTGCTTGGCTGGAATGGGAACAGTGATGACCACCATCAGCCGGGTGGATTCGAGGCCGTAGCTGGGCCAGTCAGAGTCCTTCCTTGGAATTTAAAAAACTGAAAGCGAGAAAGGAATCTCTGCCCTCCCAGTGACGTGGGTTCAATCCCTGACCCTGGTAGATCCCACATGCTGCAGAGCAACTAAGCCCATAAGCCACAACTAATGAACCTGTGCTCTAGAGCCTCGGAGCTGCAACTGTTGAAGCCCGTGTGCCCAGAGCCCGAGTTCCACAAGAAAAGAAGTCGCCGCAACAAGAAGCCTGCTCCCCTCAACTAGAAAGTAGCCCCCACTCCCTGCAACTAAAGAGCCTGCAACAGCAGTGAAAACCCACAATAGCCAAAAATAAGTAAATAAATAAAAGTCAAAAAAAAAAAAAAAATATATATATATATATTTATAGCTGGTCTGGGTCTTCCTTGCCTTGCGCAGGCTTTCTCTAACTGTGGCAAGCAGGAGCTACTCTTCCTTGTGGAGCCCAGGCTCTAGGGCACGCAGGCTTCAGTAGCTGTAGCTCATGGGCACTCGAGGACAGGCTTAGTGGTTGTGGCACACAGGCTTAGTTGTTCCTCGATATGTGGAATCCTCCTGGACTAAGAATTAAGCCCGTGTCCCCTGCACTGGCAGGCGGATTCTCATCCACAATGCCACCAAGGAAGTCCCCAACCTTCCCTCTTAATTATAGAGTTTAATCAGTAAGTGCTTGTGGGTTTGCCTCCTGCCCCAGCTAGTGATGGTTCTAATCCCCAGACCAGAGAGGCTCCACCATGCTAGGCTATCAAAGGGAATCATCTGCCCCAGGGAAGACCATTATCCCAGGTTGCAGTGAGGGATGTGCTCCTCTACTGGTTTCCCTGGTAACTGATGAGCCTAACTGATGTGAATTCCCCCTATAAGTGGTAACCTCTTTCTCCACTACCCTCTCCTTCCCAGGATGCCATGTCCCACCTGCTGTTGGCCATACTTAGTGGATGTCTGTCCAGGACTTTGCTTCAGGCACCTAAGAGTCCCTATCCGATAAATCATTGCTGTCTCTCTTGCTTTCTCCAGGCTCTTCCTTCAGTATCTTGGCTGGGCAATAACAAGGCTTTCAGGTCTGTGAGGCGCAGCCCAACTCCGCTATAATGGAAATGTTCTATATCTGTACTGTCCTGCCTTGTGGTTACTCACCACATGCACTTGAAGAGTAGCTGTGCAGCTAAAGAATTGAACTTCTAATTTTATTCAACCTTTATTGAGGTTATAATTTAAATAGCAATGGTACAGTTCTACGATTAGATTATTTCCAGGGATCAAATGCACTAATACCACTTTAAAACTGAAAGGAGTAACTGAGGAACTGGGGGGTTGAGGAGTAGAGGACAGGTGACCTCTGTTTTCTAGTCGCTTCCATCTTATCTCCGGAGTAAATTCCTGGAGTGTTCCTGGCAGATCCTCCACATAATACAGATCAGAGAGCCCAAATGAAGAAGCAGACCACAGATTGTTTGACATGAGGATGCCCCAAGAGCTTTTATTTTGACCCTTACAGGCCATCTGGTGCTGGGGTGGGAAGATGGACAAAGATCTGAGAGGAGGAAAAACACAGATCCAAAAAGAAGCCCAAGGTAAAGAGCAAAGGATGGAGGGCAGGGCTGGGGCGGGAGATGGTGTAACCTTATTCCTAGATGCCTGACTTCCCAGTCCCCAGCACTGGCAGACGTCCTGGGCAGCCTCCACACCCAGCTGTACTTGCCTGTCCTCCCTATAATTACTGACACCAGGTGCAGGGCTTCCACTCATCTCCTGTGACTTCATCATTCATGGAGCTGCAAGGGCTAATTTGCCAGCCTCTGTGGAAGCTTCTTTTTAAAAGCAGGATACGCTGGGTGTAATGTTACATCCCTAGAAATCCTTAAACAATAGAAAAGGAAATGGAATTTGCCCAAGGAACACAGGAGTCTGCAGCTCACTTTTCTTTGGCGCTGGGTAATGGTGTGGAATGGACTGTGGGGCTTTGGGGTCAAAGGCTATGCCCAGAACAGGGAAGTGTCTTGTTGCAGGAGAAGTTTCTGGGGTCAGTCGCCCCAAGTGGGGATATGTTCCGGTGCCAAATTGAGATTAAGGTAAAGACACAAAAGGCTGTGGTTCATGCACTCAGCAGATTGCCTGTGGGGACCACAGAGTGGTTTGGAGCCTGGATTTGAAGGCAGACTTCCTGGCTTCATTCCCTGGTTCAGTCTGTTAAGGCGTGCAGCTGGGTGGGCTTCCCAGGTGGCTCCGTGGGTAAAGAATCTGCCTGCAATGCAGGGGATGCAGGAGACATGGGTTTGATCCCTGCGTTGGAAAGATACCCTGGAGGATGGCATGGCAATCCACACCAGAATTCTTGCCTGGAGAATCCACATGCCCGTGCACACACACACACATACACAGTGCACCTGCCCAGGTCAGGCTTCCTCTCTCAGCCTCAATTTTTCATCTGAGCAGTAGGGTGATTACCATGCCTATGTGATGGTATTATTTTGAGGTCTGAAGTGAGGAGCTGCCTGGGCAGAGTAAGTCCTGGCTCAGGGCAGATGCACAGGGCTGGCTGTGCGGTGGTGCTCTTGCCTGGCCCTGTGCGAAGTGGTTGTAGGAGACAGTAGCTACGTTCTTTGGGGCATATGCTTCTAAACCTGTCATGTTCCATATCTTGAAGAGGGAATCCCGCATCAAAAACTGATTTGTGCATCTCTTGCTTCTATGGGCCTCCATACAAGTCTCTTTCCTTAGGAAGCTGAACTGACAAACATTACTCCCTCCTACACCCTTACATGTCACAGGGCTGGAATGACGAGGTACACACCCCAGGGCCCTGGTAGGTTCTCTGGTCTTTTTGAGACAAGTACATTTTCTAAGGAGCCAATTCTGGAGGATTCAACAGTCTGGTTTTATTCATTTATTGAAGGAGAGTTGATTTACAATATCAGTTTCAGGTGTATAGCACAATGATTCAGTATTTTTACAGCTTGTGCTCAGTTAAAAGTTATAAGATAATGGCTCAAATTCCCAGTGCTATCCAATATACCCTTGTTGCTTATCCACATCTTACAGAGGCATTTGGACCTGTCACTCCCAGGTCCCTAATCTGCTCTTCCTGCTCCACCCCGGTCACCACGAGTTTTTTTCTGTCTGTGAGTCTTAACAATCCAATTTGAGAAGTCAGGTGTCCCTCCCCTGCATCCCACCACTCCTTGGGACCTGCATTGCCTCTGAGAAGTCTATGGAAATGCCCATTTCATGGCCATGTTTCTTTCTCTGAGAGAGACGTGGGAAGGATTTAGCCGGTCAAGGACTAGGGAATGAAGTGGGGTGGCTGTGGCCCTCTGGAAGGGAGAAGGCGCGAGGAAGCATCAGACGCCTGCCCTTGGATGAAAAGCATGACAAACACCCATCTTCAAAACTAGCCCGTCAGATTCACCTCAGCCCCTGGCACCAGATGAAAACAACACCTACCTCCACTTAAAGAACAACAAGCATGGTTTACACGTTAGAAATTAGGCTGGATGTAGCCATACAGATACCACCCCTTCATCACCCTTGAAATGCCCCCTCCAGAGAAGCAGTCAGGCAGACAGCCTCGACCCCTCCCCCTTGCTCCTGGTTCTATCCCGGTGAGGCTGTGGTGATGGCTTTTGTGCTCCCAAAGGCTGAGAGCCTGCCAGAATACATCTCAAAGGTGATTTTGCAAACGTCATGCTTAGGTGGTGATCTTGAGTTCTTGTGGTAAAAAGGTTATTTGGCCAATTTGACTTAAGACCCCAGTGGACCTTACAAGCAGCGTCTGCATTAAAATGCAACATAAACTAGTCCTTGCTCTCCATTCAGTTCGACTCACCCAGACCTGGGAAGCATGTATCTAAGGCCAAGGTCTCACCCTGCCTGCCAGGTGGTGGGTGCAAGCACCCACATAAATCTTCCTCTGGCCACAGTGCTCACGAGGCTGGCTGTTGAGGCTGGGGATGCCCAGGGAAACAGCCTCCTGCTGTTCAGGGGGAATCTGAACACAGCTAATCACTGTGGTTTATGGCTCTGAAGAAGCTGAAGGTGTCACAAGGAACAAGAGAAGTTCATCTGAATCCATGCATTTCAAGACAGACATTGGAGTAGTGCCCATGAAGGGGTGGTGTTGGCTGACCTGCTGACCCGCCAGGGAGGTGAGGAGACTGCAGAGCCAAGAGCAGCCAATGCGTCCTCGAGTCCCAGGTGAGACTCTGACTAGGGAGCCAGAGTACTCACCAGAGTACTCCGCCAGGGGCAGCTCTGAGGAAAGGGCTAGCAGCTGCTTGAACACAGTGGCAGCCCTGTGGACTCTGCCCCTGTCCTGCTCTCTCCCATTTGAAGAAGCAGTTGCACCTCCACAGACTGGCTGTGCCTGCTCCCCAACCTTTCTTGGTCCAGCAAAACTGAGTGGGACATAAGAACACGCCTGGGAGGCCCTGGTACAGGGCTTTATCTGCTGTTTCCATAGTAACTGAGCTCATTAGGTAGCAGGCCGTGAGCGAAGCAGTTGACTTGCATGCTTGACTGAGGGCAGAACCAGCACTCAACATCAGGTGCACTCTGTCAGTCTTCACTTCCCTTCTCCTCATAACCTGGGCACACCAGGCTCCCAGGCCTGGGGATCTGGTATTGGGAAGAAGAACCCCGAGAGTGTTTGGCTTTGAAAGCTAGCAGGGCTTGAATGCAGGAACTCCACAGGACTGAGGGAAACTGAGACTTTGCTCCTGAAAAGCACACACAAGGTTTCATGTGCACTGAGGGCTCAGGGCAAAGTATTGACTTGATAGGAGTTTTGGCCAGACCTACCTGTGTGTCTTGGAGGGTCTCCTAGGGAGGCAGGGATAGACTGTGGCTCACTGCTGGGGCAAGGACCCTGGTGACAGAGGCCCCAGGGAATGTTCATCAGCGTGAGTTCTCCCAGAGGTCGCCATTTTGGCACTGAGACTTGGCTCCACCCAACAGCCTGCCCATTTACGATAAAAACTCTCCCAAAAGTGGGCATAGAGAGAATCTACCCCAACATAATAAAGGCCATGTATAACAAACCTACGGGCTTCCCCAATCTACCTGCCAAACAGGAGACATGGGTTCAATCCCTGGATTGGGAAGATCACCTGGAGAAGGACATGGGAACCCACTCCAGTATTCTTGCCTGGAGAATCCCATGAACAGAGGAACCTGGTGGGCTACAGCCCACAGGGTTTTAGAGAGTCAGACATGACTAAAGCAACTTAGCACACATGCATGATAAACCCACAGCTAGCATTCATACTCAGTGGTGAAAAGCTGAAAACATTTCCTCTTAGATCAAGAACAAGGATGTACATTCTCGCCACTTTTATTCAACATAGTTTTGGAAATCAAAACCATGGATTTGTCATATGTGGCCATTATTATGTTGGGGTTAGGTTCCCTCTATGTTCACTTTCTGGAGAGTTTTTTTTAATATCATAAATGGATATTGAATTTTGTAAAATTTTTATGTGCACTTATTGAAATGATCATTTTTAATTCAATTTGTTAATATGGTACATCACATTGATATTGTGGATATTGAAAAATTCTTGCGTCCCTGGAATAAATTCTACTTGACCATGGTATATGATCCTTTTATAGTATTGTTAGTTTGGTTAGTTGAGGACTTTTGCTTCTATATTCATCAAAGATATTGGCCTGTAATTTTCTTTTTATATAATGTCTTTATCTGATTTTGCTATCAGAGTGATGGTGGTCTCATAGAATAGATTTGGGAGTGTTCCCTCCTCATTAACTTTTTGTAATAATTTAAGGAGGATAGATGTAAGTTCTTCTTGGTAGAATTTCCCCAGTGATGTTGTTTGGTCTTGAACTTTTTGGAGAAAATTTTGGAGGAATTTTCCTAAAATTAATTTTATTGTAGTTGATTTACAGTGTTTGGAGGAATATTTTTAAATTAATTTTTATTGCAGTATAGTTATTTACAATGTTGTGTTAGTTTCAGGTGTACAGCAAAAGTGAATCAGTTATACATATACATATATCCACTGTTTTTAAGATCCTATTCCTACATAGGTCATCATACAGGATTGACTAGATTTCCCTGTGCTATACACTAGGTTCTAGTCTATTTACAGTAGTACGTATACCTCAGTGCCAGTCTCTCCACTTATCCCCCTTCCCCTCCCCCCAGTTTCCCCCATGGTAACCATCAGTTTGTTTTCTACATCCGTGACTCTATTTCTATTTGTAAAAAGATTCATTTGTACCATTTTGGAGTTTTCTTTGTTCATATTTTTCTAATTCTTTTAGGTGGTAGGTTAGGTTGGTTGTTTGAGATTTTACTTGTTTCTTGAAGAAGGCCTGCTTTGCTATGAACTTCCCTCTTAAACTATTGAAGCAAATGTCATCACAAAGATTTTGCAAAGTCGTGTTTACATTTGTCATGTGTCTCAAAATATTTTTTATTTCTTTGATTTCATTGTTGACTTTTTAAAGTAGCACTTGTCAAGTGACTCCCAGGTCTCAGTGGCTTATAACAGCAAAGGTTTATTTTTCCTTTGCATTACGTGTCCATCATGGATCAGTAGTTTCAGCTCTGCTCATGTCCTCTTCACTCTGGGACCAAGGATGCTGAAATAGGCCAGGATATGGGACAGTGGCAAGCTCATGACAGAGAAAAAAAGGACAAAACCATATGACAAAAACTTCGTGGAAGTCTCTGAATCTCACATTCAACTGGTAAAACCACATGACCAGCCTAAGGGCAGAGGGATGGGAGTATATAATCTTCCCAATGGAGGGTTCCACAGAAATACCCTTTAGAGAGAGCCACAGAGTATTTTGAATAAGATACAGTAGCAGGGATGATTCACACAGACCACTAAGAGGAAATAATGTTACTGATACAACAAATAGTGGTGTGTACATGTCTAAAGATTTCAGATAATTTATCATATTCCTACCCCTACTTGCCCACAGAGTACTATTGAAGTTGTTGGCTAAATTCACTATTTAATATGTAAGTTACTGAATGGCAAGATGGGACTGTGACTGGACTGAAGAGTAGACATCACAGAGATATCCTAGACTTGGAACAATGACAACACTTTCTGTTGTCTCCCTTTGAGGAGGGGTAGTGCATTTTTGATAACTGTATTATGAGAAGCAGGAGCATTGAGGGAGTATATGAATTAAAAGCACATGAATGTGCTCATGGGGAAACCAACAAGATTATTTAGAGAAGACAATTTCCATAAATTGTTGCCCAGCATTCACTCCTTTTTCCTAACTGTGCTCTGATTTCCTTTAAGAAATCTCTTCTACAGCATTATCTATAGTCCTAGTGTATCACTAAATTTTGGTGTCTGACCCATATGAATCTATGAGGATAGATCCTTCCTCTAATTACCTTGGTTCCTACCCAGTTCCATGCCTGGCTTTCCAGCCTTCCTGTAAGTCTGTGAGCTGCTAATGGCCTTCTATAGATTTCATATTTTGCCTAAGTTATCTAGAGTCAGGATCTGTTGCTTAGAAAACCTACTGTGTCATAAGCACTGTTGGATTTTTTATATATATGAACTCAGTAATTCCCACAGTCATCCTCCAGCCTCATAGGGAAAACATGGCAGCAAGAACTGCAAAACTGGGATTTCCCTGGTGGCGCAGTGGATAGGAATTCACAAGCTGGAGCCATGTGTTCAATCCCTGGTCCGGGAAGATTCCACTGCTGTGCAGCACCTAGGCCTGTGTGCCACAGCTACTGAGCCCTTGGTCTAGATCCCAAGAGCTGTAACTGCTGAAGCCCATGCGCCTAGATCCTGTGCTCTGCAATGAGAAACCTGGAGTAGCCCCTGCTCACCACAGCTAGGAAAAGCCTGTGAAGCAACAAAGACATAGGACAGCCCCAAATAAAACAAGTAAATAAAATTTAAAAAAAATTGGCAGAACCCATTTGTCTTGGTTAGAGGCAAAATTTAAATGCAGAGTGCAAGTACTGTTATTAATGTAGGAATCAGCATTGGTCCTCACCAGACAGGTAACAGGAAGGAGAAGGAACAGTCTGCAGACTTTCTGTGCCCAGTGTTAGGCAGGAAAAGAAAAGGAACACTCAATCTATGAATGTGAATAAAATTGGTAATCTTTTCAACAAATGATGCTGAGAAAACTATATTCACATGCAAAATAATGAAGTTGCACCCTTAACTTATACCATATACAATAACTTCAAAAAATGGAGCAAAGACCTAAATTTAAGAACTATATAACCCTTAGAATAAAGTACAGGTGAAAATATTCATGACCGTGAATTAGGTAGTGATTGCTTAGGTATTGCACCAAAAGTACAGGCAATACATAAAAAAATGACTTCACCAAAATTAAAAAATTTTGTGCATCAAGAGACTATCAACAGGGCTTCCCTGGTGGTCCAGTGGGTAAGGACACTGCCTTGCAGTGCAAGGGGCGCAGGTTTGATCCCTAGCCTGGGAAGATCCTAAGTGCCACGGAGCGGCTGGGCTGATGTGTCCAACTGCTGAGCCGGAGCTCTGGAGCACGTGCGCCCGAAACTGGTGCTCTGAGATGGGAGGCCCACACAGGCCAAAGAACAGGAAAGATCAATAGAAGTGGCCAAAAAAAAAGACTATCAACAGAGTAAGACAACCCACAGAATGGGAGAAAATAGTTGCAAATCACCTATCTGATAAGAAATTAATATTCAAAATTTATAAAGAAGTACAACTCAACACATCCAAATGAGACAAAACCCAATTTAAAAATAGGCAAAGAGCTTAAACATAAAATTCTCTAATGAAAATACATAAATAACTTATAAGACAAGAACCCAATTAAAAAAATGCTGTGCAGCACCTAGGCTTTACTGAGCCCTTGGTCTAGATCCCAAGAGCTGTAACTGCTGAAGCCCATGCGCCTAGATCCTGTGCTCTGCAATGAGAAACCTGGAGTAGCCCCTGCTCACCACAGCTAGGAAAAGCCTGTGAAGCAACAAAGACATAGGACAGCCCCAAATAAAACAAGTAAATAAAATTTTAAAAAAATTGGCAGAACCCATTTGTCTTGGTTAGAGGCAAAATTTAAATGCAGAGTGCAAGTACTGTTATTAATGTAGGAATCAGCATTGGTCCTCACCAGACAGGTAACAGGAAGGAGAAGGAACAGTCTGCAGACTTTCTGTGCCCAGTGTTAGGCAGGAAAAGAAAAGGAACACTCAATCTATGAATGTGAATAAAATTGGTAATCTTTTCAACAAATGATGCTGAGAAAACTATATTCACATGCAAAATAATGAAGTTGCACCCTTAACTTATACCATATACAATAACTTCAAAAAATGGAGCAAAGACCTAAATTTAAGAACTATATAACCCTTAGAATAAAGTACAGGTGAAAATATTCATGACCGTGAATTAGGTAGTGATTGCTTAGGTATTGCACCAAAAGTACAGGCAATACATAAAAAAATGACTTCACCAAAATTAAAAAATTTTGTGCATCAAGAGACTATCAACAGGGCTTCCCTGGTGGTCCAGTGGGTAAGGACACTGCCTTGCAGTGCAAGGGGCGCAGGTTTGATCCCTAGCCTGGGAAGATCCTAAGTGCCACGGAGCGGCTGGGCTGATGTGTCCAACTGCTGAGCCGGAGCTCTGGAGCACGTGCGCCCGAAACTGGTGCTCTGAGATGGGAGGCCCACACAGGCCAAAGAACAGGAAAGATCAATAGAAGTGGCCAAAAAAAAAGACTATCAACAGAGTAAGACAACCCACAGAATGGGAGAAAATAGTTGCAAATCACCTATCTGATAAGAAATTAATATTCAAAATTTATAAAGAAGTACAACTCAACACATCCAAATGAGACAAAACCCAATTTAAAAATAGGCAAAGAGCTTAAACATAAAATTCTCTAATGAAAATACATAAATAACTTATAAGCAGCATGTGAAAAGACATCATTAGTCATCAGGGAAATGCAAATCAAAACCACAATGAGATACCACTGCACTCAGAATGTCTGTTATTCAAACAAACAGAAAATAAGTGTTGGTGAGTATATGGGAATATTGGAACGCTCATGCATTGCTAGTAGGAATGCAAAATGTTGTAGCCTCTTGTCTGACAGTGCCACAGTAAGCTGAAGAAATAATTACAATAAGATCCAGCAATTCCACTCCTAGATAAATACCCAAAAGAATTGAAAACAGGGATTCAAAGTTCTATGCCTATTCACAGCACTATCCACAAGAGCCAAAAAATGGAAAAAACTCAAGTATCCATCAATGGATAAACAAATTGTGGTATATGTAGCACGGGAATAATATTTATCCATAAAAGAGAGAACATTCTTATCAATACCACAGTATAGATGAAACCTGAAAACATTATGCTAAGTGAAATAAGCCAGACACAAAGGGACACACAGTATATTATTTCACATACATAGAATATCTAGAATAGGCCAATTCCTAGAGATATAAAGTAGGAGAGAGATTGCCAAAGGCTGAGGGGAGGGGAGAATGGCAGTTACTGCTTAGTAGGACAGAGTTTCTCTTTGGAATGATGGAAATGCTCTGGAAATAAGTAGTGGTCACAGAACACTGTGGATGTGTTTGATGCCACTAACATGGTTGAAACACTCACTTTTCCTATGTATACAATAACAAACTTGTCAAAATATAATAGAGGTAGTACAGTCGTCTCTGATAGGTTCATCCAGGCAGCTAATATCAAAGTTTGAAAAAAATACTGTTTTTCCAGCTTAAGGATTGTTTTAAAAAACAGGTTATTTTGAATCATACTAGGAGTTAATCTACTATATTTTAATGATTAACATTCTTTGAAATTAAATATTTAATTAAATATAAATAATACTATTCTTATACAATAATCCATATGCACGATAACTTCTTTTAGATTTGTCTTTTCCCTGCACCACAAGAAAATGACTGAAAGGCTGTCACCAAATCTGGAGGCTTAGGGTGCTCTAACTCAAAATACAGCCCTGTAGCAAACATTACACACACTACAGTGCTCTCAGAAGCACTCAAGAGAGATGGACCTCTCCTCTCTGGGTAATGATTCCCTAAGTATCTGCTTGTGTCCAGAAACATGCAACAGAGACAGCAGATGGTTTCCACATGAACTGCCCCCTCGAGTCACAGGTGTGGACCGCAGTGGAGGCCTCTGATAGGAGAGATTTTTAGGGTATTTCAGGGTTAGCATCGGCAGGGGTCCATTTACTGTTGGGGAATAATTCTCCACGGAAACCCTGGACAGAAACTCCAGAATAGCTAGCTGGAGCAGCAGGAAGATGAAGCATCCAGTAAGTGAGCAGAACCCATGCCGTTAGGTTTTGCTTTTGTTTTTCTTGCTTCCTTCCTTCTACTCCACAAAATCACATTTACTAAGAAGAAAAATTTATCACTGTTTACCTCAGGTCCAAGCCGCAACTGGGAGAGTGGCTGCTTTAAAATAGAATCAAGCAGAGCACCGTTGGTGAAGGGATGCCTTCTGAGAAAATAAAACAACGCTTACATACAGATGGTCATATTTACCATGAACTGACTTGGGCAACAGCTGTTGAAGCAGCTCAAAAATATGCACACATCTTAAGATAGTCACATCAGAGATAGATAAGTTGATGATAAATTGGAGACTGCTCTATAATGTTTTTAAATTATAAAATATACGTTGTCCATTATAAAAACTTGGAGAATGATAAGCTCTCAGATGCTTGACTTCTTTTAGCTCTGACTCCGCATTCTCAACATCAGTGTGACTTTGTTTTGGCTTGGAGGGAGGCAGTGGCAAAGGGCAGCCACAGCAGAGCGAGAGCAAACAGGAAACCTCAAACAGCACTTCATATGGTCTCCGCCTCCCTGCTCCCACTAGCTCACCTCAGAGTGCACAGTTCAAGTTAGACCAGAGCTCCTGGCTCATGCTGGATGGGTAGTAGCCAGGTCAGCTAAGGTCGTGAAGAATACCTTCTCCATGCATCCAAAGGGCTGCCAGAGGGACTGCCAAGGCTCTCTGCAGCCCATCTCTCTTCTAGAGACTCCAGGACGGTCCATTTGGGCAAAAGATACAACAACAAGAAAGAGTTCTCTGACTGGACAATCAGCCAAAATTACTTAAAGACGGAAGTTCGGGGCAGCACTGCATTGGGTGATATATGAGAGGGCAACTCCATGTGTTGCAGAAATGCCACTGAGTAAAGCTGATTTAAGCAATGTTGTATTCATAAACTTTGTGAAAGCTTTTTCAAGAAGTGAGAGACCTAAGGAGCTTATTTTCTTAGAGATTTACCCTTATCAAAACCCCTCTTATGCCCCTTTGAGGGTGTGAACATGGAAAGTTCCCATTCTCACTGGCCTCAGCTGCCTTCCCTACTGGATACTTCTTTTCCTTTGCTCACTGTTTCCTTCGTTTGGAGGACTCTTCCTACTTAGCTGTGTATGGTTATCTAACCTCATCCTTAACACCATGTGTTCCCCCTTCATTCCCAAAGATGCAATAGCACTGACAATAATTATGCTCACAATATGACACTATATGCTAATATGGACCCAGCGCCTGCTACCAGCACTTATCTCAAAGTGCACAGGTCAGACACATCTCCCAGAGTATATGTCACACCAATCTCATTATGAAAATGGGGCTGCTTTAAAATAGAATCAAGCAGAGCACCGTTGGTGAAGGGATGCCTTCTGAGAAAATAAAACAACGCTTACATACAGATGGTCATATTTACCATGAACTGACTTGGGCAACAGCTGTTGAAGCAGCTCAAAATATGCACACATCTTAAGATAGTCACATCAGAGATAGATAAGTTGATGATAAATTGGAGACTGCTCTATAATGTTTTTAAATTATAAAATATACGTTGTCCATTATAAAAACTTGGAGAATGATAAGCTCTCAGATGCTTGACTTCTTTTAGCTCTGACTCCGCATTCTCAACATCAGTGTGACTTTGTTTTGGCTTGGAGGGAGGCAGTGGCAAAGGGCAGCCACAGCAGAGCGAGAGCAAACAGGAAACCTCAAACAGCACTTCATATGGTCTCCGCCTCCCTGCTCCCACTAGCTCACCTCAGAGTGCACAGTTCAAGTTAGACCAGAGCTCCTGGCTCATGCTGGATGGGTAGTAGCCAGGTCAGCTAAGGTCGTGAAGAATACCTTCTCCATGCATCCAAAGGGCTGCCAGAGGGACTGCCAAGGCTCTCTGCAGCCCATCTCTCTTCTAGAGACTCCAGGACGGTCCATTTGGGCAAAAGATACAACAACAAGAAAGAGTTCTCTGACTGGACAATCAGCCAAAATTACTTAAAGACGGAAGTTCGGGGCAGCACTGCATTGGGTGATATATGAGAGGGCAACTCCATGTGTTGCAGAAATGCCACTGAGTAAAGCTGATTTAAGCAATGTTGTATTCATAAACTTTGTGAAAGCTTTTTCAAGAAGTGAGAGACCTAAGGAGCTTATTTTCTTAGAGATTTACCCTTATCAAAACCCCTCTTATGCCCCTTTGAGGGTGTGAACATGGAAAGTTCCCATTCTCACTGGCCTCAGCTGCCTTCCCTACTGGATACTTCTTTTCCTTTGCTCACTGTTTCCTTCGTTTGGAGGACTCTTCCTACTTAGCTGTGTATGGTTATCTAACCTCATCCTTAACACCATGTGTTCCCCCTTCATTCCCAAAGATGCAATAGCACTGACAATAATTATGCTCACAATATGACACTATATGCTAATATGGACCCAGCGCCCCTGCTACCAGCACTTATCTCAAAGTGCACAGGTCAGACACATCTCCCAGAGTATATGTCACACCAATCTCATTTTATTCAGGCGCATGCATGTGCACAGGCTTATTCATCCATAAAATGCATATTGTGCCCCCATGTTAGTACCTAGGATTGTTCGCAGATATTCTGGTTTGTTTCTTCTATGTCTCCTTGAAGTTAGATATGACTCATTTTAGTCATGAAATAATCCAGGTAGAGGGAACAGGTAAAAGCAAGTGTCTGTGAGATCCTAGGGTTTGGATGAGACAGGCATGCTATGGACCAGCCAGACCACCAGTGTGGAAGCAGAGGGCAGGGGAGTGTGCCAGAAGCCACAGGACTGGGTTATTTAGAGGGCTTTGTAGGAGGGTCATCCAAGGCCTTTGATTCTTACTGAGTGAAATGGGAGCCACCAACTGGGGCTGGGATGGGGGTGGGCGATAATTTTAAGTGTGAACCTTTCAGCCTAACCTTCACTGCTGAAGGATTTTTTTTTTTTAAGTTTCCCAAGTAATTCTATCTTGCTGGCAGATTGAGAATCACTGCTTCAGAAAAGCCTGGGAACAGATAATACTGTAGAAGGGAAACCTGCAATCCTTATCTTAAACCTCATTTTGACTGCTTTCCGGAACCTACAAGTGAAGTTGACACCTGAAATTGGAGCATTCCCTTCTTCCCCTAGCCTAGGGTCTCTGGAGGGACTTAACAGAGGGAGAACAAAAAGGAACTTGACTAGGCCATCAACCGTCATGCATTATTGACTACTATAAAATAAAGATGATTTATGGGGACTAAACTGATGAATTCCATTTGGAATTTCAGAAAAACAGAATTTTCTTAATTTGAAAAAGATATTTTATTTTAAAACTACCTCCTCTTGTTGCCCTTTGTATCTACCTCCCTTTCTTCCCCTCCTGTACATTCCCTTCTTCCCATGCCAAAAAGAAAAATGCCAACTTCATTAAATGACTTTAAGTTAGTGTTTAAGAAAAATCAGATTCTAAGATTGAAAAGTACAATTCTTTTCACATGAGGTATTCAAATTTTTATGCCTGAACAAATGATTTTGAAACAGAAGTGTTTGACTTTCAATCCAAGTATAAAGTATCAAGACAGTTTCAACAGATTTAGAACACCAACTATGTGATCTTCAAAAATTATTACTTCATTCTTCCTGATCTCCAGTTATGGAACTTACCCTCTAGGAAGTGTCCTTGGAGCCCTGATCCTCTGAGATGAAGCTTTTACTGACACTGTGTCCTGTCAGATGCCAAATCCATCTGGTGGTGAAGCAGGCAAATCTCTCTGAAGGTCTGGCTGAATCAGTAACAGTACTGACAGGCACTGGGGAGTAGACCTTGAACCAGGATATTTATAGATCCATGTATAATACAGTTATAACCATACTATCATTAAACACTCCAGTCTATATGTTATAAAAATCAGAGCACATGAGAAACCTTTATGATATACAAGGATACAGAATTCAAAGCCTTCACAGTTTTCTAAAAGTACTGAGTGAAATGGGAGCCACCAACTGGGGCTGGGATGGGGGTGGGCGATAATTTTAAGTGTGAACCTTTCAGCCTAACCTTCACTGCTGAAGGATTTTTTTTTTTTAAGTTTCCCAAGTAATTCTATCTTGCTGGCAGATTGAGAATCACTGCTTCAGAAAAGCCTGGGAACAGATAATACTGTAGAAGGGAAACCTGCAATCCTTATCTTAAACCTCATTTTGACTGCTTTCCGGAACCTACAAGTGAAGTTGACACCTGAAATTGGAGCATTCCCTTCTTCCCCTAGCCTAGGGTCTCTGGAGGGACTTAACAGAGGGAGAACAAAAAGGAACTTGACTAGGCCATCAACCGTCATGCATTATTGACTACTATAAAATAAAGATGATTTATGGGGACTAAACTGATGAATTCCATTTGGAATTTCAGAAAAACAGAATTTTCTTAATTTGAAAAAGATATTTTATTTTAAAACTACCTCCTCTTGTTGCCCTTTGTATCTACCTCCCTTTCTTCCCCTCCTGTACATTCCCTTCTTCCCATGCCAAAAAGAAAAATGCCAACTTCATTAAATGACTTTAAGTTAGTGTTTAAGAAAAATCAGATTCTAAGATTGAAAAGTACAATTCTTTTCACATGAGGTATTCAAATTTTTATGCCTGAACAAATGATTTTGAAACAGAAGTGTTTGACTTTCAATCCAAGTATAAAGTATCAAGACAGTTTCAACAGATTTAGAACACCAACTATGTGATCTTCAAAAATTATTACTTCATTCTTCCTGATCTCCAGTTATGGAACTTACCCTCTAGGAAGTGTCCTTGGAGCCCTGATCCTCTGAGATGAAGCTTTTACTGACACTGTGTCCTGTCAGATGCCAAATCCATCTGGTGGTGAAGCAGGCAAATCTCTCTGAAGGTCTGGCTGAATCAGTAACAGTACTGACAGGCACTGGGGAGTAGACCTTGAACCAGGATATTTATAGATGCATGTATAATACAGTTATAACCATACTATCATTAAACACTCCAGTCTATATGTTATAAAAATCAGAGCACATGAGAAACCTTTATGATATACAAGGATACAGAATTCAAAGCCTTCACAGTTTTCTAAAAAGTATTTACAGAAGTCCTAAAGCAGAATGCAGGTTAGGAACTTAGATATTTAAGACAAAACCAAAGGAAAAAAACAAGGCAATCATTCTGATTCCAGACAGAAAAGGAAATGCTGAGGAAGGACAGCAAGGAAGTTTCCTTTCTGTGATCTAGGCACAGAAGCAGTGTCTTTACCCTTAATTAGTCCTCTCTCCATTAAGGATCATTGCTGCAAAGTCTGGTAAAATACATCAAGACAGACAGACAGTTATAAAAATGGAATTTCCATTAGATGCATGAAGACTTTTATTTGCCTAATGCAAAGTTTAAAAAGTGATTTCCCCTGTGCTTCTACTTCGATCACTCTAAAGTTTCAGTTTTTGTTAGGAATGTTCTGGAGACTATTAGTTTAAAAAACTTTTTAGTTTTGCTAGTAGGCAGTTTAAAAACCAATGGCTAAAATAATTGAAAATAACTCTGCTCTCAAAATGAAAGTGAAAGTAGAAAGTGTTAATCACCGAGTCATGTCTCGACTCCTTCCAGCCCCATGGATTGTAGCCCGCCAGGCTCCTTTGTCCACGGAATTCTCCAGGCAATAATACTGGAGTAGGTAGCCATTCCCTTCTCCAGGGGATCTTCCCAACCTAGGGATTGATCTCTGGTCTCCTGCATTGCAGGCAGATTCATTACCATCTGAGCCACCAGGGAAGACGATGACATATAGTTAAACATTGTTTTCTTCATTAAATAGAACCAACTATACATCAAAATATTATACTGAGAATTAAAAGACAATTCCAGAATGGTCTCAGGATGCTAATATGAGGTCCATACTTAATCCCTTTGACTTAGAACAATCAAAAACTCGTCTAGCAAACCCTTTGATTTTTAAATACTAGGTAGTTTTAGCCAGTTAGTAACAAAACAAACACAAATAGCAAAATTTAAGAGATTTCTAGGAAGGGCACAGCATGGCTACAACCTAAGTCAGAGTTTGATCATCACCTAGAACTAAGTCAGAGCCTTCATCTACCTTTAACAAGGACTGAACTTAAAAAAAGAGTATGATTCTTAAGAAACTTAATTGGTGGCTCACAATCAAAGACTGAATTGGATCCACACATTTCAACAGTCTTAATACAATGTTTGAAAGGTACTCTTCACTCACTTTGGTCACTCGAATTCCCCACCGCTATCTTTTATCCTTTATTATAATTCTGCATGAACATTTATATTCAATATTATTCCCTTTCTGGGTCCCTGCTCGGATAACATTCCTCATACCAATGTCTATATAGCAAGTTGATCTAGCCTAGAACTAGAAGGGGTGTATGTAAAGTTGAAGTGACAAAGAGTAAGTAATTTAAAATAAAAAGTTATCTTAAGAACTTTCATTTAGGGGTTTTCCTGGTGGTCCAGTGGGTAAGGATACCGCCTTGCAGTGCAAGGGGCCAGTTTGATCCCTGGCCTGGGAAGATCCTATGTGCCGCAGAGCGGCTGGACCGATGTGTTCAACTACCTAGCTGGAGCTCTACAGCAAGAGGCCACTGTGATGAGAGGCCCACACAGGCCAAAGAACAAAGATGGAAATAAATGAAAGAACAATAGAAGTGGCCAAAAAAAAAAAAAAAAAACACCCCAAAAAACCCTTCATTTAATTTCAAGGTAAGAATTAAAAAATTGTCTGTAATAAATTTTGTATTTGCAAGTGTTTTCAAAGCTATAGCTTTTCTTTCAGCTTGTCATTCAGTTCTAAGGATCAATGCTAAGGAGACATGACTTAACTGTAATATAAATGAGAAGTGCAAGTGACCCCTGAACCACACAAGTTTAACTGCACAGGCCACTTGTAGCCAGATGTTTTTCCTCTAAATATGAAATAAGCTGAGAATTAAAAGACAATTCCAGAATGGTCTCAGGATGCTAATATGAGGTCCATACTTAATCCCTTTGACTTAGAACAATCAAAAACTTCTAGCAAACCCTTTGATTTTTAAATACTAGGTAGTTTTAGCCAGTTAGTAACAAAACAAACACAAATAGCAAAATTTAAGAGATTTCTAGGAAGGGCACAGCATGGCTACAACCTAAGTCAGAGTTTGATCATCACCTAGAACTAAGTCAGAGCCTTCATCTACCTTTAACAAGGACTGAACTTAAAAAAAGAGTATGATTCTTAAGAAACTTAATTGGTGGCTCACAATCAAAGACTGAATTGGATCCACACATTTCAACAGTCTTAATACAATGTTTGAAAGGTACTCTTCACTCACTTTGGTCACTCGAATTCCCCACCGCTATCTTTTATCCTTTATTATAATTCTGCATGAACATTTATATTCAATATTATTCCCTTTCTGGGTCCCTGCTCGGATAACATTCCTCATACCAATGTCTATATAGCAAGTTGATCTAGCCTAGAACTAGAAGGGGTGTATGTAAAGTTGAAGTGACAAAGAGTAAGTAATTTAAAATAAAAAGTTATCTTAAGAACTTTCATTTAGGGGTTTCCCTGGTGGTCCAGTGGGTAAGGATACCGCCTTGCAGTGCAAGGGGCCAGTTTGATCCCTGGCCTGGGAAGATCCTATGTGCCGCAGAGCGGCTGGACCGATGTGTTCAACTACCTAGCTGGAGCTCTACAGCAAGAGGCCACTGTGATGAGAGGCCCACACAGGCCAAAGAACAAAGATGGAAATAAATGAAAGAACAATAGAAGTGGCCAAAAAAAAAAAAAAAAAACCACCCCAAAAAACCCTTCATTTAATTTCAAGGTAAGAATTAAAAAATTGTCTGTAATAAATTTTGTATTTGCAAGTGTTTTCAAAGCTATAGCTTTTCTTTCAGCTTGTCATTCAGTTCTAAGGATCAATGCTAAGGAGACATGACTTAACTGTAATATAAATGAGAAGTGCAAGTGACCCCTGAACCACACAAGTTTAACTGCACAGGCCACTTGTAGCCAGATGTTTTTCCTCTAAATATGTACTACAGTACTACCCAGTCTGGTTGGTTGAGTCTGCTGAAACAGAAATGAGGATTTGGAAGGCCAACTGTAAGGTTATACTTGGATTTTCAACTGTATAGAGGGCCACCACCACTGACTGCCACGTTGTTCAAAGGTCAACTGTACTGACTCTCAGTCTGATCATTTAGGAAGCAATTTCAGAAACTATTAAATTGAACCAGATAAAAACTGCCATTTTGGTAGATCAAAAATTATCAAATGGTAATTCTGCTGGAAAAGTGACTAGAAAAACATTTGTGTAGCTGAAAGAAAAGCCACAGAGAAAGTAATGTCTCTGAAGACCCAAGCTGGTACCCAAACTAGAGCAGAGAATGACAAACATCTAATAGTGTGTTTAGTTAATGTGCTATTTAGGTAACAGTAAACTATTAACATGAAACACAATCTTATAAAAAAACTTTGTAGGTACTCTGAATCGCCTTATATTATTTACGAGAGTAAATATGAGTCTCATATAGATATTAGGCAACAGAACACAAATCTTTTACCAGTATTTGGTTATCTGGTTTTGTGGCAAGTAAACCAAGTCCTACAGAGGGCATTCATGCCAAGGTTTTAAGGGTAGTTCATCTAAGAACAGACTTCTCAACTAGAATCAAAATTTCTGTGATTTGATGGGAATTTCAAGTCTGAGCTATTAAGTCATAACAAAGAAAAAAAAAAGGTAGTCCAATATCAGTTTCTCAGTACATAACCAATTAAGGGAAAAAACTGAAGTCAACATTTTTTTACTAACCTCCTCCCCCCTAGAAAAACCTTAGGTTCAACTTTAAAAAGAATAACTACTAAATACAAAACAAAAAATCCTCAGAACAACTTCAACAAGTGAACGAAACTAGTTATGCATAAACCAGATTTAACCTTACCTCAATTAAACTTTACCTCAATCTTACTTAGCTGTAAGTAGATTGCTACCTTTGGTGTTATGCCTTATTATTGTGCTTTCCTTACAAATTAGAAATGAACAAAATACGCTCTTGCAGTTCATAGAATTTCACTTACCTAAATCCAATGCACTCTAAAATCCCTCTAATTTAATTATGCAAGTTTATAAAATTATGAATGAACACAGGACAGAGGTAGTACAACCAATTTTTCCAAAGAGCAGAGGAAGTAAGCATCCTAAACATGTGGGTATCTACTAGGAAGGGCACAACCCCAGGGATACTAGCTAGGCAGAGAAGTCCTTTTCCAGGCCATTCCTCTTGCAGTCTCAACTCTTGAGGCGAGTTAAGAAATATATGTCTGTAACTCTTACGGATTTTTTATCTCTGGGATGTTTTCATGAAAATAACCATCAATCTGAACTTACTGGTTTTCAGTCATCTTCCTTAAATGAGGGAGGGTCAAGTCTAGTTCAAATTGTAATTATTAGATATATCTTTTTTTAAGCAAATTAACCAAGTTCAATTAAACAAAAATTTTCTCAAGGTCTCCCAATGAATAAATTCAAATTTTCCTGGTTTCTAGGCAAAACAAAAGTGCTGCTTGCAATCAATCATAAATACACACACATTATGCAATTGCCTGTTTATTTAGTGGCACCAGTTCTGCAAGCTAGAATTATTTCTACTTTTCATTTTATACAGTCTGTAACCACTCATAAGTTGAATGTGATTTCTTCAATGGACTTGAAAACAGAACGTACATTTTTAAAGTGAGAACTGAATTTACATACTTTCTTTGGACCAGGAAATGTACAAAATACAACATATACATTTATGGAATTTAAGAATTTGGATCACATAAACTGCAAACCGTAAGTGAATTATGGTGGAGAATTTTGTTACACACTGCCTTTAGGAAATACTTCTGTAATGGTAATCATTTTTACTAACCTCCTCCCCTACAAAAACCTTAGGTTCAACTTTAAAAGAATAACTACTAAATACAAAACAAAAAATCCTCAGAACAACTTCAACAAGTGAACGAAACTAGTTATGCATAAACCAGATTTAACCTTACCTCAATTAAACTTTACCTCAATCTTACTTAGCTGTAAGTAGATTGCTACCTTTGGTGTTATGCCTTATTATTGTGCTTTCCTTACAAATTAGAAATGAACAAAATACGCTCTTGCAGTTCATAGAATTTCACTTACCTAAATCCAATGCACTCTAAAATCCCTCTAATTTAATTATGCAAGTTTATAAAATTATGAATGAACACAGGACAGAGGTAGTACAACCAATTTTTCCAAAGAGCAGAGGAAGTAAGCATCCTAAACATGTGGGTATCTACTAGGAAGGGCACAACCCCAGGGATACTAGCTAGGCAGAGAAGTCCTTTTCCAGGCCATTCCTCTTGCAGTCTCAACTCTTGAGGCGAGTTAAGAAATATATGTCTGTAACTCTTACGGATTTTTTATCTCTGGGATGTTTTCATGAAAATAACCATCAATCTGAACTTACTGGTTTTCAGTCATCTTCCTTAAATGAGGGAGGGTCAAGTCTAGTTCAAATTGTAATTATTAGATATATCTTTTTTTAAGCAAATTAACCAAGTTCAATTAAACAAAAATTTTCTCAAGGTCTCCCAATGAATAAATTCAAATTTTCCTGGTTTCTAGGCAAAACAAAAGTGCTGCTTGCAATCAATCATAAATACACACACATTATGCAATTGCCTGTTTATTTAGTGGCACCAGTTCTGCAAGCTAGAATTATTTCTACTTTTCATTTTATACAGTCTGTAACCACTCATAAGTTGAATGTGATTTCTTCAATGGACTTGAAAACAGAACGTACATTTTTAAAGTGAGAACTGAATTTACATACTTTCTTTGGACCAGGAAATGTACAAAATACAACATATACATTTATGGAATTTAAGAATTTGGATCACATAAACTGCAAACAGTAAGTGAATTATGGTGGAGAATTTTGTTACACACTGTGTTTAGGAAATACTTCTGTAATGGTAATCATTTTACATGTATGGATTTTGAAAAATATATAACGCAATATGCTTCTAACATGTACATGGTTTCTCCACTTACAACATTTACACAAATTAACTGAAATAAATCATTTCAAGAGTGAAACCAACCAGTATTCGGGCATATTACTATAAATACGCTATTTTCCGGCAGATATGCTGTTGACTTATGTAAGGGCTAACCAGGTAAGACAACAGTCTCTGTCTCAAAATTCCCACAAATGGGAATTACACTATGCTGTAACCAAACATCCAATTTTGGCAACAAATGCAATAAGTTAATTAACTTTTTCTTGGTAGTTATGTTTAAGAGACATCTCATAATCCTGTACATTGGTGGCTATATATTAGATCCTATTTTAACATTCTATCAGTAAGTACCTAATTCCTCAGAATTTGAAGTGACTTAAATAAACTCTGACACAAGGAAGCTCGCAATCTTAAACTCTGAGATCTGACAGTCAAATGTGCTGTTGGTGAATTTTAAAATCTGTACTCTGCAGGTCAGAAATGTTCCATAAACATTCCATTTTAACCTCTTTTCTGTTGAGATTCAAAAGACAAATTTAGAAATGTCACCCCCCACAAACTAGTCCAGGTACTAGTCATTCTCTTTCCAGTCCCCAAGATGCAAATTTTAAAAAGGATATGTTAATATCATATTCTAGCCTAGACCCGTCTGCCTCCTGTACCTTTTACAAATGGAAATAATTCCTTAAAATAGACTCGAATTATTTCAATATCCTTGATGTAGTTTTTATGGGCTTTGAAGGAAAAAGGCTAATACACCCTCTTATGCTATAGTATGGGATCTTAACTAGGGCTCATGAATGACTGCGGTACTGTAAACTTTTGAGTTTTGTGCATTCTATGCATTGTCCTGGGTGACAAGTTCCTAGGATTATTCAGTCTCAAAGGGCCTGTGACCCTAAAAGGTTAAGGAGGCATTGCCACAATGAATTTGTGCCAGGAAATGTACAAAATAATAACTTGGAAAAAATTTGGATCACATAAACTGCAAACAGTAAGTGAATTATGGTGGAGAATTTTGTTACACACTGTGTTTAGGAAATACTTCTGTAATGGTAATCATTTTACATGTATGGATTTTGAAAAATATATAACGCAATATGCTTCTAACATGTACATGGTTTCTCCACTTACAACATTTACACAAATTAACTGAAATAAATCATTTCAAGAGTGAAACCAACCAGTATTCGGGCATATTACTATAAATACGCTATTTTCCGGCAGATATGCTGTTGACTTATGTAAGGGCTAACCAGGTAAGACAACAGTCTCTGTCTCAAAATTCCCACAAATGGGAATTACACTATGCTGTAACCAAACATCCAATTTTGGCAACAAATGCAATAAGTTAATTAACTTTTTCTTGGTAGTTATGTTTAAGAGACATCTCATAATCCTGTACATTGGTGGCTATATATTAGATCCTATTTTAACATTCTATCAGTAAGTACCTAATTCCTCAGAATTTGAAGTGACTTAAATAAACTCTGACACAAGGAAGCTCGCAATCTTAAACTCTGAGATCTGACAGTCAAATGTGCTGTTGGTGAATTTTTAAAATCTGTACTCTGCAGGTCAGAAATGTTCCATAAACATTCCATTTTAACCTCTTTTCTGTTGAGATTCAAAAGACAAATTTAGAAATGTCACCCCCCACAAACTAGTCCAGGTACTAGTCATTCTCTTTCCAGTCCCCAAGATGCAAATTTTAAAAAGGATATGTTAATATCATATTCTAGCCTAGACCCGTCTGCCTCCTGTACCTTTTACAAATGGAAATAATTCCTTAAAATAGACTCGAATTATTTCAATATCCTTGATGTAGTTTTTATGGGCTTTGAAGGAAAAAGGCTAATACACCCTCTTATGCTATAGTATGGGATCTTAACTAGGGGCTCATGAATGACTGCGGTACTGTAAACTTTTGAGTTTTGTGCATTCTATGCATTGTCCTGGGTGACAAGTTCCTAGGATTATTCAGTCTCAAAGGGCCTGTGACCCTAAAAGGTTAAGGAGGCATTGCCACAATGAATTTGTGCCATATGTTATACCTAATTAAAACAGCACTAATTTTGTGGTGCAGCTACCCAATCTCCTACACAAATCTAACTTCAGACAGTACCATACACATGCAAATGTTACTAAAAGTTCTTTACTGGATGAGGAGGACTATATAAAAAAATATTTTTTAAAAACAATTTTTCTAAACATTTAATTAAATGAGAAAGCTATTTAGAACATTGGGTTTTGGAACAATGAAAAGAAACTAAAAGACTTTTTTTCTTAGTTGTTTCTATGTTGGAGAAGCAGTCTTTTTTTTTAATATATATCATTATCTGACTTGCTGGAAAAATCAGTTTGCAAAAGCAAAGATTGGTTCTTGCTGGTTTATGTGATGCAACAGTGCTTATACAGCTAGGTCCAGGGCAGACCTTTCTATGGCTTTTTAAATAATGAAGAGTAATCATCCTCTGTCCTCACTGGCATCTCCCCACTCCTCTTCCCACCTTTTCCTATTTTTTGGCCCAGGTTTACATAGTATTAACTTGCCTTGGTGTGGTAACCCACTAAGCTTTCTTTCTCAAGAAAATGGAATTGGTCTGTTAAGATTTGAAAAAAAGAGAAGCCACCAAGAGGGTACTAGAGGAAATGAAGCTACATTTCCTGTAGGATAGGGGAGGAAAAAAAGTCACTCTATTGTTGATAGTTAAACCACCTTTTCCCATTTTATTAAAGTGTAAGTTGGCAACTACAATTTCTATTTTAATACAGTCTGAATGTTTCTAACTGGCATACTCCTACCTGCTGGTAATATAATTAGGAAAATATGAGAGCAGAGGCCACTAAATATATAAAACAGGGAAAAGGGAAGAGTCTGTGTCAAAGGGAACAAAAGTGTAGCCAAATGCCTTCTATCACCTCTGTGTAGGATTCTAATAGTAATAACTAACATGTAACTGAGACTTCCTATTCTGACCCAGCAAAACAATACAGTACTACACTCATTTAGAAAATGTATTCTTGAATCAGATCAAGGCATATTTTGAAGCACTGTAGATAAAAATTAAGTAACAACCCTACACTCATACTACATTACAGAAAGAAGTAAAATTAAGCTTCTTAAATTTTAAACCATAGTCTTTCTAATGCCTAAAATATTTAATTAAAAGATTAGATTACTTAATTTAAAAATGGCCATCTCACCAGCAGTATTTGAAAGCAAAAGTATACCTCAAATGAGAAAACATTTATATGTGGAAATACATAGTATGTTCTGATTTCCAAATCCTAACATAATACTGTACAAACGGCAATCAAAAACTTTAAAGGCATAAACCTCTCATTCAAACTTTATGAATTGGAAGTATACAACACCATGATATTTTAAAAATCCTGTAACCAGTTCTTTCAGAAACTACAAATTGAATTTCCATATGAATTTGTAAAGATGGTCAGTAAAATTATCGAAAAAAATTAGAACACAGTAATTATTTAGCTAAAATTGGAATGGGTTTAAAAAAGACAAAAATCACATGTACTTTCTATGGCTTTTAAATAATGAAGAGTAATCATCCTCTGTCCTCACTGGCATCTCCCCACTCCTCTTCCCACCTTTTCCTATTTTTTGGCCCAGGTTTACATAGTATTAACTTGCCTTGGTGTGGTAACCCACTAAGCTTTCTTTCTCAAGAAAATGGAATTGGTCTGTTAAGATTTGAAAAAAAGAGAAGCCACCAAGAGGGTACTAGAGGAAATGAAGCTACATTTCCTGTAGGATAGGGGAGGAAAAAAAGTCACTCTATTGTTGATAGTTAAACCACCTTTTCCCATTTTATTAAAGTGTAAGTTGGCAACTACAATTTCTATTTTAATACAGTCTGAGTGTTTCTAACTGGCATACTCCTACCTGCTGGTAATATAATTAGGAAAATATGAGAGCAGAGGCCACTAAATATATAAAACAGGGAAAAGGGAAGAGTCTGTGTCAAAGGGAACAAAAGTGTAGCCAAATGCCTTCCATCACCTCTGTGTAGGATTCTAATAGTAATAACTAACATGTAACTGAGACTTCCTATTCTGACCCAGCAAAACAATACAGTACTACACTCATTTAGAAAATGTATTCTTGAATCAGATCAAGGCATATTTTGAAGCACTGTAGATAAAAATTAAGTAACAACCCTACACTCATACTACATTACAGAAAGAAGTAAAATTAAGCTTCTTAAATTTTAAACCATAGTCTTTCTAATGCCTAAAATATTTAATTAAAAGATTAGATTACTTAATTTAAAAATGGCCATCTCACCAGCAGTATTTGAAAGCAAAAGTATACCTCAAATGAGAAAACATTTATATGTGGAAATACATAGTATGTTCTGATTTCCAAATCCTAACATAATACTGTACAAACGGCAATCAAAAACTTTAAAGGCATAAACCTCTCATTCAAACTTTATGAATTGGAAGTATACAACACCATGATATTTTAAAAATCCTGTAACCAGTTCTTTCAGAAACTACAAATTGAATTTCCATATGAATTTGTAAAGATGGTCAGTAAAATTATCGAAAAAAATTAGAACACAGTAATTATTTAGCTAAAATTGGGTATTAACACTGGCAGTGATTTTTCAAGAAAATACAGACTTTTGGTAAAATAGGATTCACTAGATATGTTACTTTTTGATTTTTTTGTTTGCACCAATGGCATGTGGACTCTTAGTTCCCTGACCAGGGCTCGAACCCACACATGCTACACTGGAAGCTCGGAGTCTTAACTACTGGACCGCCAGGGAAGTCCTAGATATATGTTTTTAAATGCCTTAAACTCCTGTTCCCCAGGTTGGATACTTCTAAGAAATGTATTAACCATATTTCTCTGATTTGCTGCTATCAAAGGAAGAGTATAAGCCATTCAGGAAAGGCAGTCAAGCACAGTGAATGGACTTTAAGCCTGATCAATCCAATTTTATTCCTATGCAAAGTAAACTTTTCTTTTGAATGAGTTTTTTAACTTTGAGGAGAATAAAATAGAACAAAGAGTTTTCAAGTGACTAAGGAGCTGCAAGTGAGTTTTGGGGCAGAGACCAGCCTTGTTCAGGAAATATCTGGCAGAAAGCAGGTGGGCAGTAACTCTTTTTTGGATGAGTGATTCAGTTATGATATTAACACACATTAAATTATAAAGTCTATTCAAATGCAAACTCCTTGAGAGCAAGGACCTAGTCAGTCATTTCTTTATAGTTCCAAGGTGCTTACCCTAGAACAGTGTGTTGCAATTACCACTTACTGTATTTTGTTGAAAAGGTGAGGGGATGGGTGATTACTGAAAGTACTGCTATAATTCACATTTGAATTACATACTTGACTTTTCTTTAATCCAAATTCCTTAATTTAAAAATGGCCATCTCACCAGCAGTATTTGAAAGCAAAAGTATACCTCAAATGAGAAAACATTTATATGTGGAAATACATAGTATGTTCTGATTTCCAAATCCTAACATAATACTGTACAAACGGCAATCAAAAACTTTAAAGGCATAAACCTCTCATTCAAACTTTATGAATTGGAAGTATACAACACCATGATATTTTAAAAATCCTGTAACCAGTTCTTTCAGAAACTACAAATTGAATTTCCATATGAATTTGTAAAGATGGTCAGTAAAATTATCGAAAAAAATTAGAACACAGTAATTATTTAGCTAAAATTGGGTATTAACACTGGCAGTGATTTTTCAAGAAAATACAGACTTTTGGTAAAATAGGATTCACTAGATATGTTACTTTTTGATTTTTTTGTTTGCACCAATGGCATGTGGACTCTTAGTTCCCTGACCAGGGCTCGAACCCACACATGCTACACTGGAAGCTCGGAGTCTTAACTACTGGACCGCCAGGGAAGTCCTAGATATATGTTTTTAAATGCCTTAAACTCCTGTTCCCCAGGTTGGATACTTCTAAGAAATGTATTAACCATATTTCTCTGATTTGCTGCTATCAAAGGAAGAGTATAAGCCATTCAGGAAAGGCAGTCAAGCACAGTGAATGGACTTTAAGCCTGATCAATCCAATTTTATTCCTATGCAAAGTAAACTTTTCTTTTGAATGAGTTTTTTAACTTTGAGGAGAATAAAACAGAACAAAGAGTTTTCAAGTGACTAAGGAGCTGCAAGTGAGTTTTGGGGCAGAGACCAGCCTTGTTCAGGAAATATCTGGCAGAAAGCAGGTGGGCAGTAACTCTTTTTTGGATGAGTGATTCAGTTATGATATTAACACACATTAAATTATAAAGTCTATTCAAATGCAAACTCCTTGAGAGCAAGGACCTAGTCAGTCATTTCTTTATAGTTCCAAGGTGCTTACCCTAGAACAGTGTGTTGCAATTACCACTTACTGTATTTTGTTGAAAAGGTGAGGGGATGGGTGATTACTGAAAGTACTGCTATAATTCACATTTGAATTACATACTTGACTTTTTCTTTAATCCAAATTCCTTAATTTTATGAAGTTAGTAAAAAAAATTAAGTGGCTGAGCAGGACACTAACTGCACAGAATTCTAGAAATAAATTTATGTGTCATAATTAAAAATGAGATTGAAACAGTTCTAAAGCTGAGTAAGAAAAATACCACTTAGATTTTTCTTAAAGTTAATGCTAATACTGAGAACTGCTTCTGTGGTCTGTAAAGTATACTCCCTAAGAAAGTAGAAATTAAGAGAACTTACCTTGCTAAAACATAAGAAATAAGTGAATTATTAATGTTAGGGTAACAAGAATCTGCTATACAAAATCAATGTCTATCAAAAGCAGTAAAGTGGGTTCATCCTGTTAAAACATTTGAATGAAAGTATACTTGAGCAGTATGTTACCATCACACAAGAACCTTTTCTCTCCAAAGAAAATAACATACAACATATCAAAAAATAGAGGCATTGCCCTGAGATGCTAATTAGCACGCAAAAGGGGGTGGGAGGTCAAAAATTTAAGTGGTACAAAAGTGAAGTGCACAACAGAGGTGCAAAAGTGCCTTTAAAACGTGTGCTGGTTCTCCACACCACCATGAGCCCCAGGCATCAAGAACACAGTTTGCCATTATAATGTATACTTCCTTCCTGTATTTTTATAATGAAAAATTCTATCTACTATGGCAATGTTGACTCATGTGGAAAAGATTTAGTCTTCTTAGATCATACTTAATAAACAGTTTTCTCTCATTTCCAGGCCTGATTTCAGTACTAATAGTTTTAACAGAGGAATATGTTAACTTCCTCTTTTTAAAAGACTCTCAAGTGTTTAAATATGCTACAATGGTTTGAAATATAGCTTTCCATCACATATCTTACTTAAAATTTAAGATTTTACATCTCAAAATCTAGTTCAAGTTTTTGAAATTTCCATAACTAAAAACTTGAGTCTACTTTAAAAATTAAGAAATCCGGGTGCTTTTACCCTAGAACAGTGTGTTGCAATTACCACTTACTGTAGTTTGTTGAAAAGGTGAGGGGATGGGTGATTACTGAAAGTACTGCTATAATTCACATTTGAATTACATACTTGACTTTTTCTTTAATCCAAATTCCTTAATTTTATGAAGTTAGTAAAAAAAATTAAGTGGCTGAGCAGGACACTAACTGCACAGAATTCTAGAAATAAATTTATGTGTCATAATTAAAAATGAGATTGAAACAGTTCTAAAGCTGAGTAAGAAAAATACCACTTAGATTTTTCTTAAAGTTAATGCTAATACTGAGAACTGCTTCTGTGGTCTGTAAAGTATACTCCCTAAGAAAGTAGAAATTAAGAGAACTTACCTTGCTAAAACATAAGAAATAAGTGAATTATTAATGTTAGGGTAACAAGAATCTGCTATACAAAATCAATGTCTATCAAAAGCAGTAAAGTGGGTTCATCCTGTTAAAACATTTGAATGAAAGTATACTTGAGCAGTATGTTACCATCACACAAGAACCTTTTCTCTCCAAAGAAAATAACATACAACATATCAAAAAATAGAGGCATTGCCCTGAGATGCTAATTAGCACGCAAAAGGGGGTGGGAGGTCAAAAATTTAAGTGGTACAAAAGTGAAGTGCACAACAGAGGTGCAAAAGTGCCTTTAAAACGTGTGCTGGTTCTCCACACCACCATGAGCCCCAGGCATCAAGAACACAGTTTGCCATTATAATGTATACTTCCTTCCTGTATTTTTATAATGAAAAATTCTATCTACTATGGCAATGTTGACTCATGTGGAAAAGATTTAGTCTTCTTAGATCATACTTAATAAACAGTTTTCTCTCATTTCCAGGCCTGATTTCAGTACTAATAGTTTTAACAGAGGAATATGTTAACTTCCTCTTTTTAAAAGACTCTCAAGTGTTTAAATATGCTACAATGGTTTGAAATATAGCTTTCCATCACATATCTTACTTAAAATTTAAGATTTTACATCTCAAAATCTAGTTCAAGTTTTTGAAATTTCCATAACTAAAAACTTGAGTCTACTTTAAAAATTAAGGAATTATAAAAAGAATCTAATTTTCAGTACTGGTAATCTATACTAGAAGCACTGGTATTCATTAAATGTACATTTAGATACTTACAAAGTTGTAACGTAGAACATCATCATACTTAGAACTCTACCACAGATTTAGACATTAAGCATTTATGTAAGTAAAGTATGGAATTGGTTCTGTAAATCCAGCTGTTATGGATTTCTAAATATAAACAGTACATTTTTCTTCATGCTGGCTTACAATATAAATACAATATAGTTACATTTAATCACCTCACAAAGAAGAAGGATAATGAAAAGATTTTTCTGGTTTGGAACACTAAGTCTGAGACATTTCACATTATTTTTTCCAACACTTCTCTAACCTTACATTAGTTTTAAGACGATATATACAAATATGTTTATTTCCAATTAGAAAAAAAACCAAATATAACAAAATTATACTACTTTTTATATACAGTCTTGATTTTATACTCAGTGTTGTATTTAAATCGTACATTTTAATAGTTTTCTAGTGGGGAATCTGCTTACTGAATGATTAAATTACATCGTGAGTACAATATTCAACCTAAAGAGACAAAAATACTGAAGGGCACAGAACAGTAGTCTTTTCAATGTGACAGATTTTAAAACTTACTTTCACATGCTTAATCAAAGGAATTTAAGTCTAAATTAAATTAGGTTATTTTTATATCTACAATTCTTTAAGCTTTTGAAAGTTATTTTTAAAGGCCAACTGCTAAATATTATCAACATGCTATATTTCAAATCACTAAATACATCTTAACTACCTGGATTCTAAAGACACGGGCCAATTAAAATCACAGGCACACACAATCACAAACACACACACCCCCACCATAGATTGTTAGATTGTCAAGCTCTGACAATTATTTTAATTATACAGTAGGCAAATTCAAGTTGATACACATCATAATGAAAAAATAAGTAGCCAGAAAGAAATCCAGTTAAAAATAGATCAAGGAACTACATAGACTTAAATCTTTTATAGTCTTTCTAATAGAAGGGAACAAGTTCTATATATGCCTTGAGTAACAGTATTTTCCAATTAAGAGAGACTAACATCTTTCCCCATGAGAAACTTCTCATTTACAATGGTATGATGCCTTAAAATAAGGGTGGAGTAAAGGAGGAATTACACATACATGATTACATTTCTTGTTTGTTAAATCAAGTTTTATTGATAAAATGGAATTCAAAATATCTTTCTAGGAACAGCAGCAGACTCAGCCAATCATGATAGCAAAACGTGGCAGTCTCCTACTATCTGTAGGAAGCTGCTGCACATCAATTAGTAATTAAATAAAAGGACTTGTAAAAAGAGGTGCAAAGAATCAAGGCATTTTAGCCCAAGATTGATACTCTTATGAATATATTCTATTACCTGCAATACTCATGGCAATAAGGAGAGAACCTAAAAGACAGTTAAATGAAGGGACCAGCTTTATCAACAAGACATTTAATTTTTTATTACAATTTTTAACTATATACAAATATGTTTATTTCCAATTAGAAAAACCAAATATAACAAAATTATACTACTTTTTATATACAGTCTTGATTTTATACTCAGTGTTGTATTTAAATCGTACATTTTAATAGTTTTCTAGTGGGGAATCTGCTTACTGAATGATTAAATTACATCGTGAGTACAATATTCAACCTAAAGAGACAAAAATACTGAAGGGCACAGAACAGTAGTCTTTTCAATGTGACAGATTTTAAAACTTACTTTCACATGCTTAATCAAAGGAATTTAAGTCTAAATTAAATTAGGTTATTTTTATATCTACAATTCTTTAAGCTTTTGAAAGTTATTTTTAAAGGCCAACTGCTAAATATTATCAACATGCTATATTTCAAATCACTAAATACATCTTAACTACCTGGATTCTAAAGACACGGGCCAATTAAAATCACAGGCACACACAATCACAAACACACACACCCCCACCATAGATTGTTAGATTGTCAAGCTCTGACAATTATTTTAATTATACAGTAGGCAAATTCAAGTTGATACACATCATAATGAAAAAATAAGTAGCCAGAAAGAAATCCAGTTAAAAATAGATCAAGGAACTACATAGACTTAAATCTTTTATAGTCTTTCTAATAGAAGGGAACAAGTTCTATATATGCCTTGAGTAACAGTATTTTCCAATTAAGAGAGACTAACATCTTTCCCCATGAGAAACTTCTCATTTACAATGGTATGATGCCTTAAAATAAGGGTGGAGTAAAGGAGGAATTACACATACATGATTACATTTCTTGTTTGTTAAATCAAGTTTTATTGATAAAATGGAATTCAAAATATCTTTCTAGGAACAGCAGCAGACTCAGCCAATCATGATAGCAAAAACGTGGCAGTCTCCTACTATCTGTAGGAAGCTGCTGCACATCAATTAGTAATTAAATAAAAGGACTTGTAAAAAGAGGTGCAAAGAATCAAGGCATTTTAGCCCAAGATTGATACTCTTATGAATATATTCTATTACCTGCAATACTCATGGCAATAAGGAGAGAACCTAAAAGACAGTTAAATGAAGGGACCAGCTTTATCAACAACGCCAATCCCACTGCCAAGAACATTAAATGCATTTTCAATTAAATCCCTGGATATTCAGCTTTGTAAGAAGATTTTTGGAATAATTCTCCATAATCAGGTGCACATATAAGTGTCTAGCTGACATGGCTGCTGCTCTCCCTGTCCCAACCCCAAGTCCAAACACAACATGACTTGAAAGGGCTATATATCTGCTGCATCACACAATAAGCCAAACATTTCTTATAATTTTGATAGTGATTTAAAGCAGTTCATAATTAAATATGAGCATTTTGTACAACGACAATTATACTTTACAAAAAACAAAATCATACAACAAAAATTGCTGGAGTCTGATTTACAACATACGAATTATGGTTTGAAATCATGTTTACATAAGTCTCAAATTTACAAAAAAGAAAAAAAATCAGTTCTGGGCTGGCTGTTGTACTGCTGAAGTTCTCTGGTGTAATCACTCTCACTCATGTCATATATGCCCTTCTTTATAGTTGAGGATGGATGTTTAAAAGGTTCAGTGAAATTGAGCTGGACTCTCCTTTGGAGGTGAAGGTAAACTCCATGGCTAGATGAGCAGTTTTACCACATATCATCAGTTGATGTAGAGTCCTTTATAAAAGGAAACAAAGTAAAATAAGGAACTAAATTAAAACTTAAAGATGCATTACTTTCTGGATAATACAGAAATACAAGGTTCTGTAAGGCTGACCTTTAGAATACAGATGCTTTCTTAAATATATATGTGCATGTGTTTATGAAATAGCAATATATAATCTGTTTCAAGAATTGTTACAGGGCAAAAGAGTCAGACATGAGTTAGCAACTAAATAACAAGAACTGGAATAAAATATTTAATATATGATTTTACTATGAAGTTGACCAAATATATTTCTAAACCAATAAATAACTAAAATAAAATTTATTTTTCTCTTCAATAAACCTAATTTATTGTTACATTATCTTTATAAATTTTTATTGCATAAAAACTTCAAGTAATAAGAAATTTGAGGATGCTTCCTAATGCAATATATAGACGTTTCAGAGCCAAGCCTAAATGATTTTAAGTTACCACTTTTCTGTAATCACAATAGTACAATCCAATTGTAATAAGAAACTTAATCGGAGAATGTTGTTTTTGTTTAGTCACTCAGTCATGTCCAACTCTTGCGACCCCATGAACTGTAGCCCACCAGGCTCCTCTGCCCATGGGATTTCCCAGGCACTAATACTGGAGTACGTTGCTATTTCTTTTTCCAAGGAATCTTGCTGCGAGGATCAAACCTGCATCTCCTGCATTGGCAGGTGGATTCTTTATTGAGCCACCAGGAAAGCCCTAACTGGAGAATACAGCATTCTAAATATCTTTATATAAATAGAATTTTGTACAACGACAATTATACTTTACAAAAAACAAAATCATACAACAAAAATTGCTGGAGTCTGATTTACAACATACGAATTATGGTTTGAAATCATGTTTACATAAGTCTCAAATTTACAAAAAAGAAAAAAAATCAGTTCTGGGCTGGCTGTTGTACTGCTGAAGTTCTCTGGTGTAATCACTCTCACTCATGTCATATATGCCCTTCTTTATAGTTGAGGATGGATGTTTAAAAGGTTCAGTGAAATTGAGCTGGACTCTCCTTTGGAGGTGAAGGTAAACTCCATGGCTAGATGAGCAGTTTTACCACATATCATCAGTTGATGTAGAGTCCTTTATAAAAGGAAACAAAGTAAAATAAGGAACTAAATTAAAACTTAAAGATGCATTACTTTCTGGATAATACAGAAATACAAGGTTCTGTAAGGCTGACCTTTAGAATACAGATGCTTTCTTAAATATATATGTGCATGTGTTTATGAAATAGCAATATATAATCTGTTTCAAGAATTGTTACAGGGCAAAAGAGTCAGACATGAGTTAGCAACTAAATAACAAGAACTGGAATAAAATATTTAATATATGATTTTACTATGAAGTTGACCAAATATATTTCTAAACCAATAAATAACTAAAATAAAATTTATTTTTCTCTTCAATAAACCTAATTTATTGTTACATTATCTTTATAAATTTTTTATTGCATAAAAACTTCAAGTAATAAGAAATTTGAGGATGCTTCCTAATGCAATATATAGACGTTTCAGAGCCAAGCCTAAATGATTTTAAGTTACCACTTTTCTGTAATCACAATAGTACAATCCAATTGTAATAAGAAACTTAATCGGAGAATGTTGTTTTTGTTTAGTCACTCAGTCATGTCCAACTCTTGCGACCCCATGAACTGTAGCCCACCAGGCTCCTCTGCCCATGGGATTTCCCAGGCACTAATACTGGAGTACGTTGCTATTTCTTTTTCCAAGGAATCTTGCTGACGCAGGGATCAAACCTGCATCTCCTGCATTGGCAGGTGGATTCTTTATTGCGGAGCCACCAGGAAAGCCCTAACTGGAGAATACAGCATTCTAAATATCTTTATATAAATAGAATTTTCTACTTCGGTATTTAAGTGAAATGTGCAGGGTTCTTGGCAAAGAACGGGTATTAATGGAGATGGGCATTCTGAGGTTCTGTTGTAGTTACTTACAAAACTCAGAATTAATTCAAGATTCTGAGCAGAGATACTTCCAACTTCAAGAAAAATATTTAGTGGAGAGAAACTTCAGAAGTTGATTGCTTGAAGAGGCTTAAAAAAACAGAATAATTAAAAGGGACTTTCCTCTTTTTTGAGTTAGATGGCCTCTCACCATGATTATGTCCTCAAGCACTAGAGCTGTGATGTAGGCAGAGTTCAGAGCAATCAATTGGGGGTGTGTGTAAGAGAACGGGTGCAGTGAACAACTCTGCACAAACAGGCAGGAAGGATGTGCACTCAGAGCGGAAGAGACGGGAAAGCAAGAAGGCCTCAAGTGTTACTTACGGTGTCATCATTTCTGTATGGATTCAGTCTATTGTAAACGGCTTCAATTACATTCCGCCTAAATTTAGAAAATAAAAATGCAGAAAGTCAATTCTTCAGAGCACAAAACTGTTTAACAGCTCAGAGCCGGGTGTTCATTAAAATTTCAAAGATAATCATGTTATTTTACTTCTACTTACTGTCAATAAGTGAAACTTATTATAAAATATTTAGGCCCCATTGTTAAAGTACAGGTGAATTTATTCTAAAATGTTAACATTCTGTTAATACAATTAACAGAAGACTAAAAGGCATGTTTGGGGGAAAAAAAAGTCAGTCTATATGGTCTACATGTATTTGAACTGGCATTCAGTGTTTATAAGTCAGTAACGATGATGAGGTTCTTAAGAAATAATATGAATACGTTTTGGTTAAGAGTTGAATATTCTGAAGTAGATGTAACTTCAATATCTGTTATGGTGAAACAATTTGATATTTTATATTTGAACTTCTGCTTTTCATAATACCCCTTTTAAAAAGCTCTATTAAATGTGAAATGTCAAATATGACATTTCCCTGGCAAGTCTATTAATTACTTTTTGAATAATATTTTATTAAAAAATAAGAATCCAGAGTGGTACTTCTAAGTTATAGCCTCCCTACTTACAAAACTGATTTGAAGCAGTTTTATATATAGTCATTTCATAGTGTATCATATTGGACGAAACCATTTTCAAAAAAATGCTCCAAATAGGAAGTTTTACAATTATACGAAATACTTAAAAGAACATGGCGACACTTACAGAACAAGTAGAGAATCAAGGAAATCAATCAGTATGTCTTTGTATATTAATTACATGGATAGCTGAGGTAAAGACGTCTTTAAGCTTTGAATTATAAAATCACTTAAAGTCTCCACTGCAGTTTACTATAAAGATGTAAGGTTAATATTTAACACAGATTAAGTCCAGTTTTATGAACTAAAGTGCAAAGAGAAAAAAGCAGAAATCTTCCCTCACACTGAAACCCAACCAACCAGCATCAACAACCAAAAACACCGGTAAAATCAGAAAAATGACCCAGATGGAGAAAGAGATAGTCGCTTATCCACTGGGTTTTCAGTTTTCTAGAGATTAACAAAATCAAACTAATAGTAAGAATAGTATGACACCTGGAATTTTCTAGGACTATAGAGTTTAGTTTCAATTTTTTTTCATTGTATTATCTCATTATGATATATGAGCTAATCTTTATAATTCAAGTCTCCACTGAAGCCAGTCTTCATGTAATTAGTTACAATGATATTCTGATACCTATTCTAAATAAGCACCATGTGTCATTAACACTGAAGAAAATGAACCACAGGTTAAACGCCACTTCAGAAATTGTGTAAATACACACTTGATTAAAGGATACCAAATATTTTCATGTACTGAGACAAATGGTTGAGAGTGTTCAGAATGTAACTTACTTGCTTGCCCCAATTCCCACCCCTGGTGTCAGGGACGCCTTCCCCTGAAATATGAATACATTTTGGTTAAGAGTTGAATATTCTGAAGTAGATGTAACTTCAATATCTGTTATGGTGAAACAATTTGATATTTTATATTTGAACTTCTGCTTTTCATAATACCCCTTTTAAAAAGCTCTATTAAATGTGAAATGTCAAATATGACATTTCCCTGGCAAGTCTATTAATTACTTTTTGAATAATATTTTATTAAAAAATAAGAATCCAGAGTGGTACTTCTAAGTTATAGCCTCCCTACTTACAAAACTGATTTGAAGCAGTTTTATATATAGTCATTTCATAGTGTATCATATTGGACGAAACCATTTTCAAAAAAATGCTCCAAATAGGAAGTTTTACAATTATACGAAATACTTAAAAGAACATGGCGACACTTACAGAACAAGTAGAGAATCAAGGAAATCAATCAGTATGTCTTTGTATATTAATTACATGGATAGCTGAGGTAAAGACGTCTTTAAGCTTTGAATTATAAAATCACTTAAAGTCTCCACTGCAGTTTACTATAAAGATGTAAGGTTAATATTTAACACAGATTAAGTCCAGTTTTATGAACTAAAGTGCAAAGAGAAAAAAGCAGAAATCTTCCCTCACACTGAAACCCAACCAACCAGCATCAACAACCAAAAACACCGGTAAAATCAGAAAAATGACCCAGATGGAGAAAGAGATAGTCGCTTATCCACTGGGTTTTCAGTTTTCTAGAGATTAACAAAATCAAACTAATAGTAAGAATAGTATGACACCTGGAATTTTCTAGGACTATAGAGTTTAGTTTCAATTTTTTCATTGTATTATCTCATTATGATATATGAGCTAATCTTTATAATTCAAGTCTCCACTGAAGCCAGTCTTCATGTAATTAGTTACAATGATATTCTGATACCTATTCTAAATAAGCACCATGTGTCATTAACACTGAAGAAAATGAACCACAGGTTAAACGCCACTTCAGAAATTGTGTAAATACACACTTGATTAAAGGATACCAAATATTTTCATGTACTGAGACAAATGGTTGAGAGTGTTCAGAATGTAACTTACTTGCTTGCCAATTCACCCCCGGGTGGGAGGCTGGGGATGTTCTCACTCGCTAATGTGCGCATCACGTGGACTAAGTCAGGGACGCCTTCCCCCTGCTTCTTTATGATTTCTGGGAATCAGAAGTACTGTTTTTGTAAGTGTTATTCAAATTTAATAGTAAAAAATACTGAAACAAAGATAATGTAGGTTTTTAAAGACGGCATTTTACCACATCTGTAATTTTCTAAGCTAGTATAAGGGAAAAAAAAATCAAATTGAACTTTTGAAAACTGATAACAAAGGGATGTACAAAATGATACGAGACACAATACTTTCCAGGTTAACTTCAAAGACCGAATATGAATAAGATAAAAATGTAAAAAAGTTCTCATATTAAAATCAGTGTATTACATAATCAGGGATACATGTGTACAAACAAGGATATTCCTCTTAAGATGCCAACTAGTTACTTCTGAGGAGGTTAACTCCTCTAATTAGACTGAAAACACAATTAAAAAAATTTTTTTCAAGATTTGAAAAAAGAAAAAATGAAACCCTTACAGTAGGGGGGATTTACTGATCATATACTAACATAAATCGTATTTATATGTTTATATTTGCAAAATATAGTGTGTGCAGAATAGGTCACATATACTTGAACACCACTCAGCTTAACAGGTGTCTAAAAGTATCTTTAAGCAATAAATAGATATATACCATTTCCTGTTGATTGTCTGAATAAAGCCTACAGAATGGAAAAAAGTCTAAATTTCATGACAAATTTTTAAAGAAAAATTTGATAAATCATACAACTGTGTTTAAAACAGTTTAACTAAATGATAGAGTGATATTATCTCATTATGATATATGAGCTAATCTTTATAATTCAAGTCTCCACTGAAGCCAGTCTTCATGTAATTAGTTACAATGATATTCTGATACCTATTCTAAATAAGCACCATGTGTCATTAACACTGAAGAAAATGAACCACAGGTTAAACGCCACTTCAGAAATTGTGTAAATACACACTTGATTAAAGGATACCAAATATTTTCATGTACTGAGACAAATGGTTGAGAGTGTTCAGAATGTAACTTACTTGCTTGCCAATTCACCCCCGGGTGGGAGGCTGGGGATGTTCTCACTCGCTAATGTGCGCATCACGTGGACTAAGTCAGGGACGCCTTCCCCCTGCTTCTTTATGATTTCTGGGAATCAGAAGTACTGTTTTTGTAAGTGTTATTCAAATTTAATAGTAAAAAATACTGAAACAAAGATAATGTAGGTTTTTAAAGACGGCATTTTACCACATCTGTAATTTTCTAAGCTAGTATAAGGGAAAAAAAATCAAATTGAACTTTTGAAAACTGATAACAAAGGGATGTACAAAATGATACGAGACACAATACTTTCCAGGTTAACTTCAAAGACCGAATATGAATAAGATAAAAATGTAAAAAGGTTCTCATATTAAAATCAGTGTATTACATAATCAGGGATACATGTGTACAAACAAGGATATTCCTCTTAAGATGCCAACTAGTTACTTCTGAGGAGGTTAACTCCTCTAATTAGACTGAAAACACAATTAAAAAAATTTTTTTCAAGATTTGAAAAAAGAAAAAATGAAACCCTTAAAGTAGGGGGGATTTACTGATCATATACTAACATAAATCGTATTTATATGTTTATATTTGCAAAATATAGTGTGTGCAGAATAGGTCACATATACTTGAACACCACTCAGCTTAACAGGTGTCTAAAAGTATCTTTAAGCAATAAATAGATATATACCATTTCCTGTTGATTGTCTGAATAAAGCCTACAGAATGGAAAAAAGTCTAAATTTCATGACAAATTTTTTAAAAAGAAAAAATTTGATAAATCATACAACTGTGTTTAAAACAGTTAATTTTAAAACACTGTTATTAAGTGGATAGAGTGATATGATCTGCAGTATTGCCATGCAGATGCATATTGTCATTCAGATCACAGAATACCAACCATTATGCAGACAACTCAAAGAGCACTCCAATTATTCACTTTAAGTCCAAGAAGTCTTTACCTGGAGTATTAGCATATTTATTCTAAACACAGATAATGCCAAGAGTATTTGTAGTTATATGTTCAATTTTTTGTTTTTCATTATTTACACTAAGAAATTTTCTTTGTCATCACTGGAGATCATTCTAGTTTTCAATCTGTAAATACCTTCAAAAATAGCAATACATATAAAAATCTTTCATCTTTTGAACAAGTTTCAAAATATTAATTCATCACTAAAGCCACATATTAAAAGATAGACATTGCTACCCATACTTCTTTAAATGGCTCAGGTTGTCCTTTCCAGATTAAGGCCAAATTTCACCATCTCTTTTTGTTAAACCAGTCTTAAATCTGAACAAAAGGCAAGGATCTCAGATTTGGTTTGCCAAGTTCCTTTATTGCATAATCTTTAACATCTAGCGTATTTATTCTACATGATTCTAATGCTGGATATTTGCTGTACAAAAATAAAGGAATTTGATGTTTACCTAAACTGCACAATTTCACAATCTAAAACTGTAATACACTTAAACATACAGTCTCTGCTAAGCCCGTACAATTATTGGATAGATAACTAGATACAATAAAAATGAACACTAATGATAAATTCAGCCAATGATGGTTTCAGGTCTAAAAACATCACTTTGAATCATCTACACTTGATGTATCAGATACCTCCTTTGTTAAAATATAAAAATTAGGATATTTTAATTGTGAAGCAAATTACAGGAAGACAAATTCTTTAAAAATATATATATATAAGATTTTAAAAACAGTCATATCTCCTATTCCACATGGGACAATACATTTAAACTATCCGAGCATTATTACTATACTAGCCTTGTTTCTTTCTGCTTTGAAAAAGAAAGAAAAAGGAATTTTAAGAAATAGTCCTTTAATTGCTCTTGGACTATGCATTTCAATTAGAACTGTAAAAAGACTGAATGCTTTTATTAGAGAATATATATGTACAGAATATCTGTGTTTCACATATTCATATAAACATATGCTGCTTCTCCCCACTTTCCTCTGCCAAGTCTAAGGAATTCTATCAATTATCTCCTAATTAGCAAGTTTAAAGCTTGTGCAGTCAGTAGCAAATAAAATACATAAATGATACAAGTATCCCCTTAAGTTGGCTTAGAAAGACCACAGTCTTAAGTGGTATGGTTTAAATTCTGAGCTGTATCTTTTCACAACCCTAGAGAGTCAAGCATTTTGTAGACCAGAGGAGAGCTAAAAGCCTCTGTCCTTTGCTGTGCTGTGGACAGAGAAGGCAAAAGTATTCAATGCAGATAAAATGAGGTTTAATAGGTCACAGCAATTTAGTGAAGGCATGTATTTAAAGAAAGAAAAAAAGAAAAAGGTATCCAGTGCCTGTTTTAAAAGCTGGCTGCAATATTTTTCACTTTTTAAGACATATAATAATTCTTACAATGCAAACAGTTACATTCTTTCTATGGTTTTAAATATAGTGTGGTTTTAATTAATGTAATATTTATGTAGATGCAGTCTCATCAAATCTACCTTGGTAAAGAATATTTACTTTATAACATAATAATCTCCAATTGAACAGTGCAAGTATAACAACACTTCAGCTTACCAAAAACACTGAGTACTAGTGTAAAGTCTGCTCAGATGGCAATTCTTGCTTGATAATAAGCAATATAAAACAATGCTGTAACATAAAATTACCTACCTACAGCAACTGTTTATAATTGCATCAAAAACTTAAGAGTGCACATGAAAAAGTAGCAATTCATTTCTAAAATTTGACCTCATTTTTAGTAAATAAAACTAAAGTAGATATTTCTTTAAATCAATAAGAAAGCATGTACACTCAAGTTAAAATGCCAATAAATTAACTATCAACATATCCCAATATATATTCTTCTTTAGGTTTTGTATTTTTCTACTAACCAGCAGTCTGTACCAATGTGTTATAACCTGGTAGCATTCTAAATATTTTATCTCACTGTATTAATGTATAAATAACTTATATTGAAATTAATCATTTAAAAGAAAAAATTTCCAGGACCCCTGGTAACAGTGGGAAGCAAACTTACTAAATAGTATGTCCAGTGAGTACTCCATACACATATTAATAGATATATCACTACCCAAGTAGGGGAGAGAAATAAAACACAAAATAGCCACTCTAGAAAGTACTGAAAATCAGAACCAATCACGATTCTACTAGACTAATTATAATTGTATCAAACAGTAAAAAGGGAGCAAATAAAATTAAAGTTTATATTAATTTTAATAATGGAGGCATAGCAGGATATAAGTATATCATGTATCAATGTTTACATGCTACTGAAGGTCTTTAACGTGCAAAGTAATAACATTTGAAGCCAAAAAATTCATGTTAACATTATCATAGGCATGTCAAGTTGTTCTGCTTAAAGAAACTGCATAATCTACATGCTTATTGCATTTATGCAGTAAATTGTAATTCTCTGGGGAGACTTCATATTTACACCAAATAGCAGCTGCATCAATAATTATTTAAAGTTTTTCGAATATTTAAAGGCATTATTACACTTGAGAGTTACAATCATCCTAATTTTCTCAAGGTAATTTGCAGAATTATGATAAATACACTTCAGTAATTCCCAATGTATTTCTTGATTTTATTCAGCATTTACATTTCTGCCCAGAGACCTACTATATCTTCTATTCAGGTTTATGTTGTCTAAGTGAGGCAGTTTATGGCTTAGGCAAGAGGCTTTTAAACAGTTTTAAATAAATTCTTAAAAGCTGTGGCACATGAAAGCTACTAATAACCAAGCTACTATGTCTTCAAGTTATAAAAAGTCCCAAAGACCTTAAATTCATAGACACAGCTTTACACAGAAAGATGGTATTCAAATTATCACCATCATAATCTGCTTACAATTAAATAAATCACAAGTCAGACTTTTCTGGCATAATATTATTTATGCCAGTGAATTAATCAAGAACTTGAAAGCATACACACACTTAATTAACCAAGTATCCTAAACAAAATATACTGGGTCATAGTTATAACCTGGTAGCATTCTAAATATTTTATCTCACTGTATTAATGTATAAATAACTTATATTGAAATTAATCATTTAAAAGAAAAAATTTCCAGGACCCCTGGTAACAGTGGGAAGCAAACTTACTAAATAGTATGTCCAGTGAGTACTCCATACACATATTAATAGATATATCACTACCCAAGTAGGGGAGAGAAATAAAACACAAAATAGCCACTCTAGAAAGTACTGAAAATCAGAACCAATCACGATTCTACTAGACTAATTATAATTGTATCAAACAGTAAAAAGGGAGCAAATAAAATTAAAGTTTATATTAATTTTAATAATGGAGGCATAGCAGGATATAAGTATATCATGTATCAATGTTTACATGCTACTGAAGGTCTTTAACGTGCAAAGTAATAACATTTGAAGCCAAAAAATTCATGTTAACATTATCATAGGCATGTCAAGTTGTTCTGCTTAAAGAAACTGCATAATCTACATGCTTATTGCATTTATGCAGTAAATTGTAATTCTCTGGGGAGACTTCATATTTACACCAAATAGCAGCTGCATCAATAATTATTTAAAGTTTTTCGAATATTTAAAGGCATTATTACACTTGAGAGTTACAATCATCCTACTAATTTTCTCAAGGTAATTTGCAGAATTATGATAAATACACTTCAGTAATTCCCAACGTATTTCTTGATTTTATTCAGCATTTACATTTCTGCCCAGAGACCTACTATATCTTCTATTCAGGTTTATGTTGTCTAAGTGAGGCAGTTTATGGCTTAGGCAAGAGGCTTTTAAACAGTTTTAAATAAATTCTTAAAAGCTGTGGCACATGAAAGCTACTAATAACCAAGCTACTATGTCTTCAAGTTATAAAAAGTCCCAAAGACCTTAAATTCATAGACACAGCTTTACACAGAAAGATGGTATTCAAATTATCACCATCATAATCTGCTTACAATTAAATAAATCACAAGTCAGACTTTTCTGGCATAATATTATTTATGCCAGTGAATTAATCAAGAACTTGAAAGCATACACACACTTAATTAACCAAGTATCCTAAACAGAATATACTGGGTCATATTTGTTATTTCTAATATAACTGTGATAGGACAGTAATAAATACCTAAGTAGCTACTACAGAAATGCCCTTTCCCACTTCTGTACACTGAACACTAAATGTCAAAGGCATGTGCATAAGGATCTAAAATCTAAAATGTTAAACTTTGATTACGTTGAGGTTTTTCTTTAATAAAGCTACTTATTTTTTGTTAAATGATCCACCTTCTACTCTGCTTTCCAGGTATTTGTCCAACTCTGCCTCCTTCTTCACTGCTTCTGGCGATACTTTGGGTGCATTTGGAAAACAGATCAATATGACACTCATGTTGTCTCGACTTCCCTGGGAAGAAAAAAGTTTGAGAAAACATTTTGTTTTCTTTTTGTTCTTCAAAGCCTTGAGAACCTTTACAGCAATGTCAATTATACTTGGTCTAGTGAAAATATGCATTGTTTTAAAGGAGAGAGAAATATATATGCATATGTGGAAGGGCACGCCCCCAATACATATATAGCAGATATGGCAGATAGAATAACCAACACTAAAAAGACAGGAGAGAAACACTGCAGATTAAACTCTACTGCAACAATCATATTTTAAAGTTCTATAAATATTTCTGAACAGTCAGTGATACCTCACACAAATACACATACACACATTCATTCAATTCAACAAGATAGAAAACTCCAGTGATACTCTTTACATGATTTCATCTGTAGTTACACATGTACCTGACAAATTTACATTTAAAATAAACTGTGGGACTAACTGATTTGCTTTATAAGTAGAATATAAAGTTTATAAACCAACCTTTAACTTTCATAATTTAAAATAAACAATTAACTTTTAGGAAGTACATTCATTTAAAGACACCTACATATTCAAATACTATAATTAAAATACTTGAATTAACTTTGACCTCCCCACAGATCAGAGTGCGTTTGCCTATTATTAATAGTAATTGGGAATTATTTCTATACAGCATAATGCAGAACAAAGTAGAGTTTGAATCATAATTTATTAATATCTGAATCTGACAAGTTCCTGAAGAAAACAGCTTTTAATTTAGTTAACAAGTATTAAATTCTCAAATGCTAAAGAATAAGCCTAACAAATGAATGCTACTTTGAATGCTACTTATGACAAAGGACATAAGCCTCACTGTTTTGTTGCTCCCAAATTCAGAAATTAACGGTGTACACTATCAAGCTGTTCTGATTCTTTTCCAACATATGTTTTATATGTTAGATAAATTTGATTTGTGCTGGATGCTACATAAACCTGATTTTTAATTAAGATTTTAAGTATAGCTGGCAGTTGTGCATATAAAACTACAAAGAATATTAGTTTGACTTACTGCTTCTGAGTTTTAACAGAAAATCAACTAAATAGCCTCAGAGTGAGTTTTATAAAATCAACATTTGTTAAACAAACAAACAACAACAGAGAATTTGTTAATAAGCATTAATGACAAAATACAACAGTGTGGTAGAAAGAACACTGCACCCAAGTCAAGGGCTTGGATTCTAGTCTTAGTGCTATAACTAAAGAAGTAAAATTGTGTAACAGTTTTAACTTCTCTGGAAAAGGGAGCAGCACGTATCAAGTACACACAGTCTGCTAAACTAGGTACTTTTAATGTATACATTAGCTCATTAATGTAATTCCCCAGTCTTATGAGTTAGCATTTTCTCCATTCAATAGCTGAGAGGTTGAACAATCTGTTCAAGACTATAGTACAAAAGCAACAGAGGTTAAGATGTGATTCCAGGTCTTGCTCATCTATACAGACAACCCATTCAATTATCTGTACAAACCTCATGAGACAAGGTAATAATCTTTCCCATTTAAAACAGAGAGACTGATTTTCCAGTTTAAATAGCTTACCTGAAGTCATGCACAGTCTCATACCAAGTTCTTCTGACTCCATGTCCAAGGCTATTTCTATTACATAACATCAATTCATCACTAAATCATCTCTGCTGGTGCTACAGATTCATTAAGTCAGTCTCAAAGTATTTCCATAAATGTACTGATATCACATGGTAAAAATAAAATATTAAAATCTAAAATGCTTTAATTTCTAGACACTGAGGCTTAACTCTCCTATATCCCCCTTAAAACATTCACTTTGATATAGTTTTTTTATCTTTGATAATATTCCATAATATCAAAAAGTTCAACTAGGGGCTTCCCTGGTGGTCCAGTGGGTAAGGACACCACCTTGCAGTGCAAGGGGTGCCGGTTTGATCCCTGGCCTGGGAAGATCTCACATGCCGCAGAGTGGCTGGACCGATGTGTCTAACTACTGAGCTGGAGCTCTGGAGCCAATGCACCAGAGCTGGTGCTCTGCAATGGGAGAGGCCAATGCGATGGGACGCCGACACAGGCCAAAGAACAAAGATAAATAGATGAAAGACCAACAGAAGTGGCCAAAAAAATAAAAAGCTCCACTAGTTATGGTTACTAAAAAAACTAAACATCTAGATTATAACTCTGGAATCTATGTAATTGAGTAATTTATTTCTAAGAAGCATTCCTACATTATTTTCATCACTGATGAAAAGTATCCTGCAACTGTATCAAAAACTTATTTCTGAGAACTACAGATCCTAAGGTGATTTTATACTAAAGTAGTAATTAAGATGACATAAAATCGTTTCATCTAAAAAAAAAAAAGTCTAGCTACCTTATACAAACAGGTGTCGACTACTTCATTGCAAACTTTCTCAAGGTCATCAGTGACTTCAAGTCTGGATCTTACAAAATCACAGAGCTCTTCGTTCCCCATGACATCCCAAATACCATCACATGCAAGAATAATGAACTGATCATCTTCTTCAGATCTTTCAATATCATGGACTTCAGGCTCTGGTGAAACAAGCTGCTCTGTAGGACCTTTTCCATGGACACATTTGTAATCAAAGTCCCCAAGGGCCCTCGACACAGCCAGAGAGCCATTCACACGCTGAATCATGACAGAACCACCGGCATTCTGAATTCGTTCTTTTTCCAGCGGATTACTTGGTTTGTGATCTTGAGTGAAGAAATAAACTTTCCTGTTCCTACAAAGTAAACCTCTTGAGTCTCCACAGTTAATGAAATAAGTATGTTGAGGAGAAATTAAGACACCCACAGCTGTTGACCCACTTCTATCAGCACCATGTTTCTTCTCTGACATAACTCTCATATGTTCATCAATCTCCAGAAAACCTGTTCTGATTCCATTCTTTACATTTTCCACAGACGGTGCTCCTGCAGACCCTTTAAAATCCTGGTTATTGGTGATGTGATCTAACAAGTGCTCACAGCAGTATTTGGCAACCTGAGAACCAGCATGCCCATCATACACAGCAAAGAATGACCATGTTTCAAGTCCACTTGGCAAACCGATCACAGCAGTATGTGCATCCTCCATTTCAACTCGCCAACCTTGCATGCTGCTTAGCCCATATCGTAACCCATTACCCTGCCCCTGGGCATTATGTTTTTCCATCTTTGGTTTGTCTAAAAATGCTCCCATTATGTCTTGATCCTCTAGGTCTGCAAAGGAAGAGAAACAGAAAAGTTAATAACTATCTTATAAACAAACTATCACTACATATCGAACTACCTTTTTTAAGAGTGAAAGGAATACAAAGAAAGCATTAAATAAGAATTCACAACTCTTGTTATAAGCAGACCTTCATTGCTTACTTGAAACCTGATGATTAACAAGGAAGAACTGGGGAAAAGGCTGATCAGGCATAGCTCAGAATGTACAACAGAGAGAACCAAAGCATCGTTATACAAGTAGCTGATCTGACTCTCTCCCCAAGGAACAAGCACTTGAAATAGAAAAGAGACTTGACAGTGGCCATCAGCTTAGGTGAACCAGGTCAAGTGGTTAAGGATGCACTGACTATGTGAATCTCTTAGGGAATCTAAATTGTGTGTGTGTATCAATCGAGAAAAAAAAAGAATTTATAGGACATACCAAAAGCCTAATTCAAACACTGAACATTCAGGATTCTCCAAACTTTGGTTCCAAGTATCTAGTTTTACTCCTAGTGTATGAACCCTCTGAAAAAGTAAAAAATAAAAATAAAAAATATCTACCCCATGATCTCCTTAATTAAGCCTTGCCTCTTGTCACTCCCCTTAACTGGAATCCCCATTTCCTCCTTATTTATACAGTATACCCATCCTTTAAATTCTAGCTCAAATTCTACCTTTTCCATAGGTTTTTTAGTCTTTGATAAGCCAATAGATTGTTATACCACTGTAGTGGTTCAGCCTCAATTTTCAAGCTGCAAAGCAATTATATACACATGTAACAAAAACTGTTACATGTATATAACAGAATTCATCTACTATAACTTAACCTAGTGGTAATAACGTATCATTGCTATAGCATTCTATAACCACTTAGTATAAACAGTACAGGAGATCAAGAGATCTAGGACAGCACCGTGGACAAGCCTGAAAGTTTAGCTAACCTCATCCTTTCCCAATAATCAAAAGCTAAAACCTCAGATCTGGAATGGGCTTACAATAAGGCAAGAAGGCAGTTGGTCAGGATTTAGGTTGGCCTTTACTTGAGTAACAGCCTAGGAATGTAGAGACTTGAGGTCCAAGTCATCAAATGAGTTACAACTGAATGGAATCTGAAAGGACAGAATGTGATTTAACTAAGGTGAAGAGAGATGCGTAGGAGTGGGGAAAGTACCTAGGTATATTAGGATGCACTTAGGAGATTGGGGTGTGTGATGCTATCAGGCTAACTCTGAAAAGAAGCTGGGAGAGAAAGAGGAAGAAGAAAAACAACTCAGAAAGGAAACAGTTTCCCAGCAACCTCTCCTCCTTTATCCTACTAAGGCCAAACTAGTACACAGCAGAAAAGTCTGTCTATTGGTTCTGATAAAATGATCTCCTGCCTACTTGTCTGCCTCCTGTTACAGTTATAACTGATCATTATTCTCTCCTTACACGGATGTTCATCAAATTACCTTCCTCACACCAAACTGATACACAATATGGCAAGGTGAGTGTTTTTTGGTTTTTTATTTGCCTCTAAGTCATTGTTTACATCCATCTTTATTCTTCGGCATGTGTGGGCCTCCCATCTCAGTGGCCTCTCTTCATTTCAGAGCACTGGCTCTGGGTGTATGCACTTCAGAGTGCTGGCTTGTAACTGGACACACTGACCCAGCCATTCCTCGGCATGTGGGATCTTCCTGGGCCAGGGATTGAACCGGTGTCCCTTGCACTGCAAAGCAGACTCTCTACCCACTGGACCACCAGGGAAGCCCCAAGGTGAGTGTTTTGATTGGAGGAAAAAATACAACATTGTCTTCACAGTAGACAATGTTTAAGAGGAACTCTATAAATCATTCTGAAAAGTTTTACAAGCATTACTTCAATTCAACAACACTCTGAAGTAGGTAATAATATTATGTTCAATTTATATTAGGCTGGTGAGAAAGTAATTGTGGTTTTGGACTGAATTTTAAACCATTGAAACTAGGCCCAAATACATCTTTATTAGTCAAAATAGGAACCATTACAATCAACACATTTTTCCCAATGAGAAATAAGTTTGTTTATTCCTGTACTGTAAAAATCCATGCTTGGGAATTCAATGAACTCTTGGAAAGCATTTTCTGCTTCCTGCCATTTGTGGAAGTGTTTTCCCTGCAAAAAGTTGTTGAGATGCTTGAAGAAGTGGTAGTTAGCTGGTGAGAGGTCAGGTGAAGCACTGGTTGTGTGACGTGCAGTCAGGCATTATTGTGGAGAAGCACTGGGCCCTTTCTGTTGATCAATGCTGACTGCAGGTGTTGCAGTTTTCAGTGCATCTCATCAATTTGCTGAGCACACTTCTCAGATGTAATGGTTTCACTGAGACTCAGAAAGCTGTCGTGGATTAGACCAGCAGCAGATCACCAAAAACTGGGCATGACGTTTTTCTGGTGCAAGTTTGGCATTGGTAAGTGCTTTGGAGCTGCTTCTTAGTCCAACCACTTAGCTGGTCTTTGCCGGTTGTCATATAAAATCCACTTTTCTTTGCATTTCACAATCCAAAATGGTTTGTTGTTGTTGCATAGAAATAGAGAAGAAAATACTTCAAAACGATGGTTTTTCTGGTTTTCGGTCAGCACATGAGGCACCCACTCACTAATCAGGCTTTTCCACCTTTCCAATTTGCCTCAAATGCCAAATGACCATAGAATGGTCAACACTGAGTTCCAGCAGCTTCTCCGGTGTATGCACTTCAGAGTGCTGGCTTGTAACTGGACACACTGACCCAGCCATTCCTGGGCATGTGGGATCTTCCTGGGCCAGGGATTGAACCGGTGTCCCTTGCACTGCAAAGCAGACTCTCTACCCACTGGACCACCAGGGAAGCCCCAAGGTGAGTGTTTTGATTGGAGGAAAAAATACAACATTGTCTTCACAGTAGACAATGTTTAAGAGGAACTCTATAAATCATTCTGAAAAGTTTTACAAGCATTACTTCAATTCAACAACACTCTGAAGTAGGTAATAATATTATGTTCAATTTATATTAGGCTGATGAGAAAGTAATTGTGGTTTTGGACTGAATTTTAAACCATTGAAACTAGGCCCAAATACATCTTTATTAGTCAAAATAGGAACCATTACAATCAACACATTTTTCCCAATGAGAAATAAGTTTGTTTATTCCTGTACTGTAAAAATCCATGCTTGGGAATTCAATGAACTCTTGGAAAGCATTTTCTGCTTCCTGCCATTTGTGGAAGTGTTTTCCCTGCAAAAAGTTGTTGAGATGCTTGAAGAAGTGGTAGTTAGCTGGTGAGAGGTCAGGTGAAGCACTGGTTGTGTGACGTGCAGTCAGGCATTATTGTGGAGAAGCACTGGGCCCTTTCTGTTGATCAATGCTGACTGCAGGTGTTGCAGTTTTCAGTGCATCTCATCAATTTGCTGAGCACACTTCTCAGATGTAATGGTTTCACTGAGACTCAGAAAGCTGTCGTGGATTAGACCAGCAGCAGATCACCAAAAACTGGGCATGACGTTTTTCTGGTGCAAGTTTGGCATTGGTAAGTGCTTTGGAGCTGCTTCTTAGTCCAACCACTTAGCTGGTCTTTGCCGGTTGTCATATAAAATCCACTTTTCTTTGCATTTCACAATCCAAAATGGTTTGTTGTTGTTGCATAGAAATAGAGAAGAAAATACTTCAAAACGATGGTTTTTTTGGTTTTCGGTCAGCACATGAGGCACCCACTCACTAATCAGGCTTTTCCACCTTTCCAATTTGCCTCAAATGCCAAATGACCATAGAATGGTCAACACTGAGTTCCAGAGCAGCTTCTCCTAAGAGGACCAGCTTTGATGATGGCTCTCAGCTGGTCATTGTCAACTTCCGGCCATGATCCTCATCTTTAAGGATCTCATCTTTTTGTCTCCTTTGCAAAACATCCTGAACCATCACTGTACATTCTAAATGAGTTGCTGATGTTGCGTGCCATCACCACTGTTTTACCACTCATTTTGAACTTAAATTAAAAAATTGCTTGAATTTACTTTTTGTCTAACACCATTTCTATAGTCTAAAATAAATATTAAACAAATAGCAATTAAGTCATTAGCAAAAAAATAAAGTGAGAAATGTTGCTTAAAATGATGTATAACATATTTAAGAATGTATTCAATATCAAATGGCAAAGTTCAACAATGCAAAACTGCAATTTCTTTTGCACCGACGTAACAGATAAACCGCAGTGTGACTAAAGAACCTGGTTGAAGTCACTCATCAGGTTAAGTTTAGGGGAATCAGGACTCAAATGCAAGTGTGCCTCAGTCTAAAGCACCATTTACTTACCACTAAGGCAACAGTCTCAGTCATGGCTATACAAAAGAACTGTGGAACTTTGAAAACCAAACAAATCAGAATTTCCACAGCAGGGTTGGAACGAGGTATATGTTTATCAGTTATAAAGAGCAGATGGAAAGTCTAGATAGGTAGAAGATGAGTGAGCTGTGATGAGGTTAAGTCATCTACTGAAGAGCTGACTGCAGGTGTTGCAGTTTTCAGTGCATCTCATCAATTTGCTGAGTACACTTCTCAAACGTAATGGTTTCACTGAGACTCAGAAAGCTGTCGTGATTAGACCAGCAGCAGATCACCAAAAACTGGGCATGACGTTTTCTGGTGCAAGTTTGGCATTGGTAAGTGCTTTGGAGCTGCTTCTTAGTCCAACCACTTAGCTGGTCTTTGCCGGTTGTCATATAAAATCCACTTTTCTTTGCATTTCACAATCCAAAATGGTTTGTTGTTGTTGCATAGAAATAGAGAAGAAAATACTTCAAAACGATGGTTTTTCTGGTTTTCGGTCAGCACATGAGGCACCCACTCACTAATCAGGCTTTTCCACCTTTCCAATTTGCCTCAAATGCCAAATGACCATAGAATGGTCAACACTGAGTTCCAGAGCAGCTTCTCCTAAGAGGACCAGCTTTGATGATGGCTCTCAGCTGGTCATTGTCAACTTCCGGCCATGATCCTCATCTTTAAGGATCTCATCTTTTTGTCTCCTTTGCAAAACATCCTGAACCATCACTGTACATTCTAAATGAGTTGCTGATGTTGCGTGCCATCACCACTGTTTTACCACTCATTTTGAACTTAAATTAAAAAATTGCTTGAATTTACTTTTTGTCTAACACCATTTCTATAGTCTAAAATAAATATTAAACAAATAGCAATTAAGTCATTAGCAAAAAAATAAAGTGAGAAATGTTGCTTAAAATGATGTATAACATATTTAAGAATGTATTCAATATCAAATGGCAAAGTTCAACAATGCAAAACTGCAATTTCTTTTGCACCGACGTAACAGATAAACCGCAGTGTGACTAAAGAACCTGGTTGAAGTCACTCATCAGGTTAAGTTTAGGGGAATCAGGACTCAAATGCAAGTGTGCCTCAGTCTAAAGCACCATTTACTTACCACTAAGGCAACAGTCTCAGTCATGGCTATACAAAAGAACTGTGGAACTTTCGAAAAACCAAAAAAATCAGAATTTCCACAGCAGGGTTGGAACGTAGGTATATGTTTATCAGTTATAAAGAGCAGATGGAAAGTCTAGATAGGTAGAAGATGAGTGAGCTGTGATGAGGTTAAGTCATCTACTGAAGATCAACAGCAAGCTGCCTCATCTCTGTAACTCAATTCCTTTGGCGAAGCTAAAGGGGAGGTGGGAGGTGTTACAGCCAGCCCTTCATATTCACTGTACTCCACTATTTTATAGAAAGGACTTGAGCATTCACATATTTGGTATCCACAGGGGCTCCTGGAATCACTCCCTGTGAATAATGAGGAACAAATGGCATTCTTTCTTCATCTGTACAGTGGGCATATTAACACAACTCAGAGTGCTGCTGCAAGGTTTAAATGAGACAAGGACTGCAAAGTAATTACATAGAGGATAGGAAAAATGAGACACTCAGAAAATGGAAGCTATTTAATAATTATCACTACATTCCCATATACACAGCACATCTAGATTCGGACATTATCTAACAGGGACCTATAGAAAAGTCCAATAGTTATTTTCCAAATATATACATGAAACTACCAAACAAATAATTCTTTGAAGGTAAGTATGCTTTCTAAAAACAAAACCCAAACTTTTGAAAAATATATATCAGAAATGTAAAAATGTAACAAACCAAGTCAATCATTTGATAAAAATTTAGGTCAGTCTCTATTAAAAATGCAAAAATATACTCAAGCACAAGTTAATAATTTTGTGTCTGGAGTTTCACATACTGAAAATAGGCTATTTAGAAATCTTACCTCCTGGAATTCTGAATAATTTGTAGAAGTCTGGTGACTCAGCTAACTATAGCTACATAAATATAGCAAAAAAGTTATATAAAAATAATACCTATCAGAAATCATTTATAATAATTTCATAATTGTCACAATATTCTGTATTGAAATGTTCAGATCAGTTAATAATGCTAGTGTTGTGATATGACCTAGCATATGCTCAGAATGACTAAATAAAAGGAGGTGAAAACGTAGGTCATATGTTTATCAGTTATAAAGGAAGTCAGATGGCTATACAAAAGAACTGTGGAACTTTAAACCAAACAAATCAGAATTTCCACAGCAGGGTTGGAACGTAGGTATATGTTTATCAGTTATAAAGAGCAGATGGAAAGTCTAGATAGGTAGAAGATGAGTGAGCTGTGATGAGGTTAAGTCATCTACTGAAGATCAACAGCAAGCTGCCTCATCTCTGTAACTCAATTCCTTTGGCGAAGCTAAAGGGGAGGTGGGAGGTGTTACAGCCAGCCCTTCATATTCACTGTACTCCACTATTTTATAGAAAGGACTTGAGCATTCACATATTTGGTATCCACAGGGGCTCCTGGAATCCCTCCCTGTGAATAATGAGGAACAAATGGCATTCTTTCTTCATCTGTACAGTGGGCATATTAACACAACTCAGAGTGCTGCTGCAAGGTTTAAATGAGACAAGGACTGCAAAGTAATTACATAGAGGATAGGAAAAATGAGACACTCAGAAAATGGAAGCTATTTAATAATTATCACTACATTCCCATATACACAGCACATCTAGATTCGGACATTATCTAACAGGGACCTATAGAAAAGTCCAATAGTTATTTTCCAAATATATACATGAAACTACCAAACAAATAATTCTTTGAAGGTAAGTATGCTTTCTAAAAACAAAACCCAAACTTTTGAAAAATATATATCAGAAATGTAAAAATGTAACAAACCAAGTCAATCATTTGATAAAAATTTAGGTCAGTCTCTATTAAAAATGCAAAAATATACTCAAGCACAAGTTAATAATTTTGTGTCTGGAGTTTCACATACTGAAAATAGGCTATTTAGAAATCTTACCTCCTGGAATTCTGAATAATTTGTAGAAGTCTGGTGACTCAGCTAACTATAGCTACATAAATATAGCAAAAAAGTTATATAAAAATAATACCTATCAGAAATCATTTATAATAATTTCATAATTGTCACAATATTCTGTATTGAAATGTTCAGATCAGTTAATAATGCTAGTGTTGTGATATGACCTAGCATATGCTCAGAATGACTAAATAAAAGGAGGTGAAAATGTAGGCTCTAAAAAGACAACATAAAAGGTAGATAGGCATGGAAGATGGTCACCAAAGAAAGCAGAAACTTCTTTTAGTGTTATTTCTTCCAGTGCCTATTCCATATAATTTTGTTTTCTAAACTTCCAAGGATAAATGACCAAAAAAAGAGGAGGAGAAGAGAGGTTAAGAAGAAGAGAAAATAAAGGAAGAAAAGCAAGAAATCTCAACTTTCATTTTTTGTCTGCAGCTAACAGAAAACCACAGTGCACTAATTGCAATTTCTGGCAATGCCAATTTCAAATTCTCAAGCTAAATAAAATATATTAATAAGAAAAGAACAATAAAAGCATATACTTTTTAAAAATTCAGAAGTTGGGCTTCCCTGGTGGTCCAGTGGGTAAGGATACCGCCTTGCAGTGCAAGGGGCGCCGGTTCGATCCCTGGCCTGGGAAGATCCCACGGGCCGCAGAGCGGCTGGACCGATGTGTCCAATCACCGAGCCGGAGCTCTGGAGCGCATGTGTCCAGAGCCAGTGCTCTGCAACAACAGAGGCCACCGTGATGGGAGGCCCATATGGGCCAAAGAACAAAAATAGATGAAAAAGAGACAAATGAAAGACCAATAGAAGTGGCCTGCCTGCCTCCCTCCCTCCCTCCCCACCCAACCCCCGCAAAAAAAAATCAGAAGTTAAAAGATGAGGTTTGAGGGGTGAGGTCAGTATTCATTAGCTCCAAACTAGAAAATACCTATCAAGTTATGAGATGACACTGAATGAGTAAAACAATTGCAGACTGTCAACCAAAACAAAAACATACCACTCTGAAAGTAGGTTCATGGAAATAAAAAACAATTACTGAACTAAAATTTTCAATAGAGACAATGAATAGCCAGATACCACAGTTAAAACAACAAGCAAAAAAAAACCCCAATAGATGAGATAAATTCAAGGAATTCTTTCAGAACTCAGGTCTTTCCTCATTTTGATTCCAAACATACAAACCAACCCATGTATGTACCCATCCTATCCTCAGACCATTCTAATAGAGTACTCCACCCTCTCAGTTCCCTCAATTACAGCTTTAGCCTATGCTTCAAAGGAATCTTATACAAATTATGTCTTTCCAGGAACCCAACACTATTATTCTCCTTTGTTATTGTTCAGGTACTAAGTCATCTCCAACTCTTCGCAACCCTATGAACTGCAGCACACCAAGCTTCCCTGTCCATCATCATCTTCCAGAGACTGCTCAAACTTATGTCCATTGAGTTAGTGATGCCATCCAACCATCTCATCCTCTGTTGCCCACTTCTCCTCCTGCCCTCAATCTTTCCCAGCATCAGGATCTTTTTGAATGAGACGGCCAAGTTAGAGCTTCAGCATCAGTCCTTTCAGTGAATATTCAGGGTTGATTACCTTTAGGATTGAATGGTTGGATCTCCTTGCAGTCCAAGGCACTCTCACAGAGTCTTCTCCAGCACCACAATGTGAAAGCATCAATTCTTTGGCACTTAGCCTTCTTTGTAGTTCAACTCTCATATCCATACATGACTACTGGAAAAGTCAGAGCTTTGACCATACAGATCTCTGTTGGCAAAGAGATGTCTCTGCTTTTTAACTGCTGTGTAGGTTCGTCATAGCTTTTCTTAAAAGGAGCAAGTATCTTTTAATTTCGTGGCTACAGCCAACATCCACATTTGATTTTAGAGCCCAAGAAAATGAAACTGGACAGTTTCCACATTTTCCCATTTATCTGCCATGAAGTGATAGGACTGGATGCCATGATCTTTAAGTTTAAGTCAGCTTTTTCACTCTTCTCTTTCCCCTTCATCAAGAGGCTCTTATAGTTCCTCTTCACTTTCTGCCATTGAAGTGGTATCATCTGCATATCTGAGAAATATCAAGATGGTTCTCCCCGCAATCTTGATTCAAGCCTGTGCTTCATCCAGCCCAACATTTCACATGATGTTACTCTGCATATATGTTAAATAAACAGGGTGACAACATAAAGCCTTGATGTACTCCTTTCCCAGTTTTGAACCAGTTCGTTGTTCTATGTCCAGTTCTAACTGCTGCTTCTTGTCCTGAATAGGGGATTGAACTCAAGTCTCCTGCACTGCAGGCGGATTCTTCACCATCTAAGCCTCCAGCGAAGTCCAACGTGGTATTATATGTTAATTAGATTCAAAGAAAACAATACAAAACAAGATCAAATACCCCCAAACCAAAACAGAAGCTCATAGAAAAAAAGATCAGATGTGTGGTTACCACAGTTGGCAGGAAAGGGAATTGGATGGAGGTAGTCAAATGGTACAATCTTAACAGTTATATAAGATAAATAAATACTAGGGATGTAAGGTACATCAAGATTAATATAATGAACACTGCTTTGTGTTTTATATACATATATATATACATATACACACATATATGTTAAGACAGTAAATCCTAGAGTTCCCATCTTGAGAAAAAAATTTTCTCTCTTTTTAAATCTGTATGAAATGACAGATATTCGGCTAAACATGATTACAATGGTAATCATTTTAAGATGTATACAGGTCAAATCATTACACTATACATTTTAAACTTAACATGGTACTGTATGTCAATTATATCTGAATAAAAGTGGAAGAAAAAGATAATACAAGTTTCACCATATCATTCCATATTAAAAGTTATTCAATGTTTTTCCTCTAGCTGCTGAATATGGCTCACATGAAAGCCCTGAGTGGTCAGGAGCTCATCAACCTTCTCCAGACTTACGTTGCTTCATAATGCTCCCTACCCACCCAACAACATGCTCTACTCCAATTGTAAGGGCTTTTTTACAGTACCTGGTACTTTTCCTGTTTCCTCTATCTCTTCACTTTCTGCCATTGAAGTGGTATCATCTGCATATCTGAGAAATATCAAGATGGTTCTCCCCGCAATCTTGATTCAAGCCTGTGCTTCATCCAGCCCAACATTTCACATGATGTTACTCTGCATATATGTTAAATAAACAGGGTGACAACATAAAGCCTTGATGTACTCCTTTCCCAGTTTTGAACCAGTTCGTTGTTCTATGTCCAGTTCTAACTGCTGCTTCTTGTCCTGAATAGGGGATTGAACTCAAGTCTCCTGCACTGCAGGCGGATTCTTCACCATCTAAGCCTCCAGCGAAGTCCAATGTGGTATTATATGTTAATTAGATTCAAAGAAAACAATACAAAACAAGATCAAATACCCCCAAACCAAAACAGAAGCTCATAGAAAAAAAGATCAGATGTGTGGTTACCACAGTTGGCAGGAAAGGGAATTGGATGGAGGTAGTCAAATGGTACAATCTTAACAGTTATATAAGATAAATAAATACTAGGGATGTAAGGTACATCAAGATTAATATAATGAACACTGCTTTGTGTTTTATATACATATATATATACATATACACACATATATGTTAAGACAGTAAATCCTAGAGTTCCCATCTTGAGAAAAAAATTTTCTCTCTTTTTAAATCTGTATGAAATGACAGATATTCGGCTAAACATGATTACAATGGTAATCATTTTAAGATGTATACAGGTCAAATCATTACACTATACATTTTAAACTTAACATGGTACTGTATGTCAATTATATCTGAATAAAAGTGGAAGAAAAAGATAATACAAGTTTCACCATATCATTCCATATTAAAAGTTATTCAATGTTTTTCCTCTAGCTGCTGAATATGGCTCACATGAAAGCCCTGAGTGGTCAGGAGCTCATCAACCTTCTCCAGACTTACGTTGCTTCATAATGCTCCCTACCCACCCAACAACATGCTCTACTCCAATTGTAAGGGCTTTTTTACAGTACCTGGTACTTTTCCTGTCCCTTCTTCCAAATAACATAAAACAAATGCCATTCCGTCTACTTAAAAAGCTAATCCTTCCTCTCTTACACTAGTTAACTCATACTCATTTTTCAGATGTTAACTCAAGTATTAGATCTTAAGGAGAGACTCCTTTGAATACACTCTGGATCAATTCCTCTAGCATGGAGCATATAGATCTTCAATAAACACAATAAATGAACTCGAAAAAAGTATATGCAAAAAACCAAAATTTGCTAACAGAAAGAGTATACCCAGGGAATAAATATAAACATGAAAAGTAAGACTTTCTAATGGAGAAAATAGAGCCTATCCACTGGTTTTTTTTGTATTACAGTCAGATAATACAGTGTCATTTGTTTCCTTTTTTTCTTTTCTTTGATCCCCAGGCTGAGGTGTGTGGGAATGTGTTAGGAAAAGCTATAAAGCTTTTGTTTTTAATACAGATATAAAATCCAATAAATGCCTGAGTCTGAATTAATGTTTTAAGTGTGTCTGAATATAATATATAGCTTTGGTTTTAGCACACAGTATTTTGAATAGCTATTCTATGAATTATCTGGCATAAAAATATTTATTTATAGCACATAAAATGTATAAATTATAACACCTTCACAAATGAAAGATACTCATACTCTTTATTACTTTATTCCTTATGCTTGACTTTGTCCGATATTAAAATTTAAACCCCTGATTTTTTTTTTTTTGGTCATATTTGCTTAGTATATTCTGACTACCCCAAAGTTCTATATACTGGGATATTTCCATTATTGATTTTCTTGTTTTGATTCATCTCTTGATAGCATTAACCTGCTGTTAAACTGATTTTCTAAGAATGGAACACGTATGATACCCTTTTTTAGTGATGGTATAATTGATAAAATCTTTTGATTATCTTCATAATAAATGCCAACTTTGCCAGGTCTTTTTTTTTTTTTTAAATTTTGGCTCCTTATTGTTTTTACTTTGATTTTTATTTTCATCCACCTTTATTCTTTGGCCTGCATGGGCCTCCCATTGCAGTGGCCTCTCTTGTTGCAGAGCACTGGCTCTGGGCACATGCGCTCCAGAGCTCCAGCTCGGTAGTTGGACACATTGGTCCAGCCGCTCTGCGGCACGTGGGATTTTCCTGGGCCAGGGATCCAATCGGTGCCCCTTGCACTGCTAGGTGAACTCTTTACCCATTGGACCACCAGGGAAGCTTGGGTCTATATTTCTTTACACTCAGCATTTATAGGTATTACCTCATTACTGAATAGCATCTGACATTGCAAAGAAGTTTGAGGCCAGCCCAATGTATTTTTGGCACTCTTTGTTTGTTTAAACTTGCATATTCTTTATCTTTATTTTTTAAAAAATATTTTCATTTTATTGGAGTATAGTTGATTCAGGCCTTCCCTGGCAGCTGAGAGGGTAAAGAATCCCCTTGCAATGTAGGAGACCTGAGTTTAATCTCTAGGTTGGGAAGACACCTAGAGAAGGGAATGACAATCCACTCCAGTATTCTTGCCTGGAGAATCTCATGGGCAGAGTAGCACTGGCTAAAAATGCCTGAGTCTGAATTAATGTTTTAAGTGTGTCTGAATATAATATATAGCTTTGGTTTTAGCACACAGTATTTTGAATAGCTATTCTATGAATTATCTGGCATAAAAATATTTATTTATAGCACATAAAATGTATAAATTATAACACCTTCACAAATGAAAGATACTCATACTCTTTATTACTTTATTCCTTATGCTTGACTTTGTCCGATATTAAAATTTAAACCCCTGATTTTTTTTTTTTGGTCATATTTGCTTAGTATATTCTGACTACCCCAAAGTTCTATATACTGGGATATTTCCATTATTGATTTTCTTATTTTGATTCATCTCTTGATAGCATTAACCTGCTGTTAAACTGATTTTCTAAGAATGGAACACGTATGATACCCTTTTTTAGTGATGGTATAATTGATAAAATCTTTTGATTATCTTCATAATAAATGCCAACTTTGCCAGGTCTTTTTTTTTTTTTTTTAATTTTGGCTCCTTATTGTTTTTACTTTGATTTTTATTTTCATCCACCTTTATTCTTTGGCCTGCATGGGCCTCCCATTGCAGTGGCCTCTCTTGTTGCAGAGCACTGGCTCTGGGCACATGCGCTCCAGAGCTCCGGCTCGGTAGTTGGACACATTGGTCCAGCCGCTCTGCGGCACGTGGGATTTTCCTGGGCCAGGGATCCAATCGGTGCCCCTTGCACTGCTAGGTGAACTCTTTACCCATTGGACCACCAGGGAAGCTTGGGTCTATATTTCTTTACACTCAGCATTTATAGGTATTACCTCATTACTGAAAAGCATCTGACATTGCAAAGAAGTTTGAGGCCAGCCCAATGTATTTTTGGCACTCTTTGTTTGTTTAAACTTGCATATTCTTTATCTTTATTTTTTAAAAAATATTTTCATTTTATTGGAGTATAGTTGATTCAGGCCTTCCCTGGCAGCTGAGAGGGTAAAGAATCCCCTTGCAATGTAGGAGACCTGAGTTTAATCTCTAGGTTGGGAAGACACCTAGAGAAGGGAATGACAATCCACTCCAGTATTCTTGCCTGGAGAATCTCATGGACAGAGTAGCCTGGTGGGCTATAGTCCACAGGGTCACAAAGAATTGGACACAACTGAGTGACTAACACACACACACATTGTTGATTTACAATGTTGTGTTAGTTTCAACGTATACAGCAAAGTGATTCAGTTATACATATACATTCATTCTTTTTTCAGAGTCTTTTCTCATATAGATTATCACAAAATATTGAGTAGAGTTCCCTGTGCTTTACAGTAGGTCCTTGTTGGTTATCTATCTTATATATAGTAGTGTGTGTGCGCCACAACTACTGAAGCACCTAGAGCCTGTACTCTGCAACAAGAAAAGCTATGGCAATGAGAAGCACACACAATGCAACTAGAAAGAGTAGCTCCTACTCTCTGCAACTAGAGAAAAGCCTGCAGCAACAAAAGACCGAGTGCAACCAAATATAATAAATAAATAAAATTGTTTGAAAAGGAAAAGAAACAAAATGAACAGAATGAAATTCATAAAAGAATGCAAGTAGGGCTTCCCTGGTGGTCCAGTGGGTAAGGACACCGCCTTGCAGTGCAAGGGGCGCCGCTTCGATCCCTGGCCTGGGAAGATCCCACGGGCCGCGGAGAGGAGCGGCTGGACGGATGTCTCCAATTACAGAGCCAGAGCTCTGGAGTGCATGCGCCCAGAGCCGGTGCTCTGTGACAACAGGGGCCACTGCGATGGGAGGCCCACACGGGCCAAAAAACAAAGATGGATGAAGATAGATAAATGAAAGACCAATAGAAGTGGCCCACCCGCCCCCCTCCCTCCCCACCCCTCCCCTGCCCCCAAAGAGAATGCAAGTGGTCAATAAATATATGGAGCAATGATGAATCTAATTAGCTATTAAAAATGTTTGTTTTTCACACACTGCTTTAACAAAGATCAAAAATTCATAATGTCCACCGCTGGCAAAGGAGTAAAAATACATATTACTCATAGGTAGGAGAGCAAACCGATGCTTTTCTGAAAAATATGTACCATATACATTAATTTTAAATGATGAGTTCTATTAAAGTGGTTTTGTATATTCACATTTTGAAGTGTTCCTCTGTTCCAAATGTGCTTAATACATTATTATAAAACAGAAAATTAAGAATATCATGCCACTTGCTAAAGACAAACTCTTGAAATACAAAGCACTTGCTGAAGCAGAAACTGTGAGTGTCCCAGGCTCAAGCAAGAGAGATGCACGTACTGTAGGGATAGTAAGAGGAACTACAAATGCCACAGTGTAAGGCTGGAACAGAAACAGAGCTCACTGAAACTAATACCTCTGGTGGAGGGGCTCTTTGCCTACAAAAGTGGCAGGGAAAAACCACTTAGTAACCGCTGCTGGGAAATTTAGTTTAAATGAAGTTATGTGCTCCTTTAACAGAAGAACAGACCTTATTGTGGTCTATGTTTCTTGGAGAGATAAGCCTGATCTTGATAATATCAAGAATCGTGGGACTTCCCTGGTGGTCCAATGGTTAAGAATCCACCTTCCAATGCAGAGGACACAAGTTTGATCCCTGGTCAGGGAACTAAGACCCGACAAAGCCACAACTTATACCAAACACGGCCAAATAAATAAATAAAAATAAATAAAAGAAACTTAAAAAAAAAGAATCAGGGAAACTAAGCTTCTAATACAAAACATGGTTTCAGACTGGCACATGCAAAACACATGAGATAAGAAGAGTGAAAAGAAAACAATAAAAAAAAATCCATTTTATATGCAAATCAAAATAGCAGGACTGAGATGGACAGCCAACAGACATCAACAATTGTAGGAATTCAACCTGGAAGAAAAATAACTTAAAATATGCATGTCTAATATACTTCCAAAGTTAAAAACAAACGATAGATATGAAGGGGGTTAAAAGATTAAAAAACAAAAACAAAAAACAAAAAAAACCAGCCAGAAATCAATCAGAATAGGTGGCAAGGAATGAGTGAGAAAAAGCCAGAACATGAGAAATAAAAAGCCTGAACCGAGAATAAAATCAACCAAGGTCACATGAATTAGCTAAGCAAAATCAAAATGTAGTTATTAAGTTAGAAAATGTACCAAGAAACTGCCTAGAACATAACACAGAAATTAAGGAGAATTATAGAAAAAGCAATATGCAAAGCTATAAAGGCTGAGGAATTTTCTAGAACTGAAGGGTCTTCAGATCAATAATTTATTGCAAAGAATGCCTACAGGTAATCCAACATACACATTCCTAGGCATGTCATGGAAATATATTCAGAACATCAAGTATGGTAAAACAAGCAACATGCACTAACATTTACATCATACTTGAAATATGCAAGGCTCTAAATGCTTTCTATTAACATAATCATCACAACTGTCCCTAGCATACAGACAGGACTTCATTATCTCTCTTGAGAACTTGTTCAAGGTCACCCAATAAATAGTGGTGACAGGGTATGGAAAAGGAATGTTCTTTAAAACTATCAGAGGAAAAAATTACATAGAAAGGCATAACAACTAGATAGAGACTAGACTTTCAGAGTCCCAGGTTTGCCAAGTTTCATAATACAATGAAACAATACCTTGAAGGTGCTGATAGGAAGGGGGAGAAAACTATTAATCAAGAATTTTTATTTGAAAAAATAAATACTGTATAAAATATACTTTCAAAACATACTTTCAAACAAAAACTAAGGACATTTACAAGTCATACTCTGTTGCTAAAAAAATTTCTAAAGGATATACTTTAGCAAGGAGAAAGGTAAATCCTTGAAATATGAGAACAGTAAGGACAAAAACTGGTAAAACACACTGGCTAATTAGGTATTAATGATAAATGAAGAAATTAAATTAATGCTACCAAAGGGGAAATAAAATTGTAGGCAATTACATGATGGAGGAATGTTTGGTGTTTAATCAAATACAAGCTCATAAAAAAGTCAAATATACAAGGAAACAAGCTGTCATGAGTAAGAATTAACATATAACATCTATAATTCCCTTGTGGTGTATGAAAAATGGGATGTGAAACGATGGTCATGTTCCAGGATTTGAGTGAGTCTGTGGGCCGGGCCACCAAGTGAAGGGTCCTTTGCTTTTCACTATAAAGAATTCAAGTGCAAGCCTGAAACTAGGTTTATTTAAAGATACACACTCCACAGAGTATGGCATCCCTGAGAGCAAAAGAGGCAGCCCTAGGGCATGTTGTCCTCTAGGAAAGTGAGAGCTACTCTAGGAGATACACATTCAGCAGACAAAATACCAGTCAGTCTCAAAAGGTGAGAGTTGCTTGCCCCAAGGTGTAGGGTGGCTAGTTTTTATGGGCTGTGTGATTTCATAGGCTAATGAGTGGAAGGAATATTCTAACAATCTTTGAGAAGGGGCAGGTTGGGGTACCAATCACTTGCTATGGTTACCCTCAGAACTATCATTGCAGGCATTTGTCATGGAAATATATTAAAATCAAGTATGGTAAAACAAGCAACATGCACTAACATTTACATCATACTTGAAATATGCAAGGCTCTAAATGCTTTCTATTAACATAATCATCACAACTGTCCCTAGCATACAGACAGGACTTCATTATCTCTCTTGAGAACTTGTTCAAGGTCACCCAATAAATAGTGGTGACAGGGTATGGAAAAGGAATGTTCTTTAAAACTATCAGAGGAAAAAATTACATAGAAAGGCATAACAACTAGATAGAGACTAGACTTTCAGAGTCCCAGGTTTGCCAAGTTTCATAATACAATGAAACAATACCTTGAAGGTGCTGATAGGAAGGGGGAGAAAACTATTAATCAAGAATTTTTATTTAAAAAAATAAATACTGTATAAAATATACTTTCAAAACATACTTTCAAACAAAAACTAAGGACATTTACAAGTCATACTCTGTTGCTAAAAAAATTTCTAAAGGATATACTTTAGCAAGGAGAAAGGTAAATCCTTGAAATATGAGAACAGTAAGGACAAAAACTGGTAAAACACACTGGCTAATTAGGTATTAATGATAAATGAAGAAATTAAATTAATGCTACCAAAGGGGAAATAAAATTGTAGGCAATTACATGATGGAGGAATGTTTGGTGTTTAATCAAATACAAGCTCATAAAAGTCAAATATACACGGAAACAAGCTGTCATGAGTAAGAATTAACATATAACATCTATAATTCCCTTGTGGTGTATGAAAAATGGGATGTGAAACGATGGTCATGTTCCAGGATTTGAGTGAGTCTGTGGGCCGGGCCACCAAGTGAAGGGTCCTTTGCTTTTCACTATAAAGAATTCAAGTGCAAGCCTGAAACTAGGTTTATTTAAAGATACACACTCCACAGAGTATGGCATCCCTGAGAGCAAAAGAGGCAGCCCTAGGGCATGTTGTCCTCTAGGAAAGTGAGAGCTACTCTAGGAGATACACATTCAGCAGACAAAATACCAGTCAGTCTCAAAAGGTGAGAGTTGCTTGCCCCAAGGTGTAGGGTGGCTAGTTTTTATGGGCTGTGTGATTTCATAGGCTAATGAGTGGAAGGAATATTCTAACAATCTTTGAGAAGGGGCAGGTTGGGGTACCAATCACTTGTTGGCCTTTTATGGTTACCCTCAGAACTATCATTGCATCTGTGGGTGTGTCATTTAGCACATGCTAATATCTTACAATAAGTGTATACGGAGGCTCCACGAAGTTGAATCTTCCACCATCTTGGGTCTACTAGGTTCTAACCTGTCCTTGTGGTATCCTGTTCTTAATGGTTCTGTCATTCTTTTTAAAGATTGTGCCCTGCCCGTTCCTTCCTGTCTCATAAGAACTTCAAATGTTAATATTGAAATTAGTGAATTCAAGATATAACAACTATGTATGGTTGGATAGTATTTCCAATTACTGCATAACTTCTTCTAGTCATTGGAGGAAACGGTCATTATTCAAAGTATAAATGGAGGTTAAATTATTCATAGCAGGCTATCTCATGATATACACAAGATGTTTCTCAAGGTTAGAAATCACTGATCAAAACATTCTCTGGATCACATTTATATGAAATATCCAAACTACAGAGACAGAAAGGAGATGAGTGGTTGACAAGGGCTGGGGGAGATGAGAATGGGGGGTGATTCTTAATGAGACAGGGTTTCTTTTGCGTGTTGACGAAAATATTCTGAAATTAAATTGTGGTAATGGTTGTATAATTCTGCTAATACACTGAAAACTGAGTGGTAAACTTCATTTGGGTAAATTTTATGCTATTTTAGTTACATCTTAATAAAGCCATTTAAAAATATTACTATGGTTTTAACATATGATCATCTCAGTGGAGGCAGACAAGGCTTCTGACAAAGTTCAACACCCATTTATGATTAAAAAAAAAAAAAAAAACTCTCCAGAAAGTGGGCATAGAGGGGACAAACCTCAACATGAAAAAGCCATATAAAACAAACCCACAATAAACATCATTCTCAGTGGTGAAAAACTAAAAGCATTTCCTCTAGGATCAGGAACAAGACAAGGATATCCAGCCATCTTGCCACTAGGATATGCAAAGGACAAAAATTACAAAAGGTGAGAGTTGCTTGCCCCAAGGTGTAGGGTGGCTAGTTTTTATGGGCTGTGTGATTTCATAGGCTAATGAGTGGAAGGAATATTCTAACAATCTTTGAGAAGGGGCAGGTTGGGGTACCAATCACTTGTTGGCCTTTTATGGTTACCCTCAGAACTATCATTGCATCTGTGGGTGTGTCATTTAGCACATGCTAATATCTTACAATAAGTGTATACGGAGGCTCCACGAAGTTGAATCTTCCACCATCTTGGGTCTACTAGGTTCTAACCTGTCCTTGTGGTATCCTGTTCTTAATGGTTCTGTCATTCTTTTAATGATTGTGCCCTGCCCCGTTCCTTCCTGTCTCATAAGAACTTCAAATGTTAATATTGAAATTAGTGAATTCAAGATATAACAACTATGTATGGTTGGATAGTATTTCCAATTACTGCATAACTTCTTCTAGTCATTGGAGGAAACGGTCATTATTCAAAGTATAAATGGAGGTTAAATTATTCATAGCAGGCTATCTCATGATATACACAAGATGTTTCTCAAGGTTAGAAATCACTGATCAAAACATTCTCTGGATCACATTTATATGAAATATCCAAACTACAGAGACAGAAAGGAGATGAGTGGTTGACAAGGGCTGGGGGAGATGAGAATGGGGGGTGATTCTTAATGAGACAGGGTTTCTTTTGCGTGTTGACGAAAATATTCTAAAATTAAATTGTGGTAATGGTTGTATAATTCTGCTAATACACTGAAAACTGAGTGGTAAACTTCATTTGGGTAAATTTTATGCTATTTTAGTTACATCTTAATAAAGCCATTTAAAAATATTACTACGGTTTTAACATATGATCATCTCAGTGGAGGCAGACAAGGCTTCTGACAAAGTTCAACACCCATTTATGATTAAAAAAAAAAAAAAAACTCTCCAGAAAGTGGGCATAGAGGGGACAAACCTCAACATGAAAAAGCCATATAAAACAAACCCACAATAAACATCATTCTCAGTGGTGAAAAACTAAAAGCATTTCCTCTAGGATCAGGAACAAGACAAGGATATCCACTCTTGCCACTATTATTCAATGTAGTTTTGGAAGTCTTAGCCATAGCAATCAGAGAAGAGAAATGAATGCAAATCGGACCTAAATCACGGCAAAATCTTTTTTGACCTACCTCCTATAGTAATGAAAATAAAACCCAGATATATACAAGTGGGACCTAATTAAACAAATGCTTTTGTATAGCAAAGGAAATAAGACAAAAAGACAACCCTCAGTATGGGAGAAAATATTTGCAAATGAAGCAACTGACAAAAGAATTAATCTCCAAATTATACTCTGAGCTCTGTTTAGCTCATGCAGCTCAAAAAAAAAAAAAAAAAAAAAAAAAAATCAATCAAAAATTGGGTGGAAGATCTAAATAAACATTCTCCAGAGAAGACATACAGATGCGCAGCAAACACATGAAAAGATGCTCAACATTAGAAAATACTAGAGTTTGTATTACAAACCAAAAGTACAATGACGTACCACTTTACACTGGTCAGAAGGGTTATCATCAGAGTCTACAAACAATAAACAATGGAGAGAGTATGGAGAGAAGGGAAACCTCCTAAACAGTTGGCGGAAAGGTAAACTGGTACAGCTACTATGGACAGCAGTATAGAGGTTTCTTTAAAAACTAAAAACAGAACTACCGTATGACCTAGCAATCCCACTCCTTTGCATATACCGTGAGAAAATCATTATTCAAAAAGATACATGTACCCCAAAGTTCACTGCAGCACTATTTACACAATAGCCTGGACATCGAAGCAACCTAAACGTCTCTCGACAGAAGAATGGATAAAGATGTAATACATACATACAGTGGAATATTACCCAGCCATAAAAAGGAACAAAATGATTTTTGTGGATGGAGCTAGAGGGCTTCCCAGGTAGCACTAGTGGTAAAGAACCTGCCTGTTGGTGCAGGAGACATAAGAGATGTGGGTTTGATTCCTGGGTATGGAAGATCCCTTGAAGGAGAGCATGGCAACCCATTCCAGTATTCTTGCCTGGAGAATCCCATGGACAGAGGAGCCTGGCAGGTTACAGTCCATAGGGTAGCACAGAGTTGGACATGACTAAAGTAATTTAGCACACATGCTTATAGATGGACCTAGAGACTGTCACACAGAGTGAAGTATGTCAGAAAGAGAAAAACAAATATTGTATACCATTGCTTATGTATGTGTAATCTAGAAAAATGACAGATAGACTCACTTGCAAAGCAGAAACAGAGACACTGATGCAGTATGGATACCAAGCGGGGAAGGGGGGTAGCAGATTGAGACTGATATACATTACTGTTGATAAACAGACAGCTAATGAGAACCTACTGTATATGTATAGCACAGAGAATTCTACCCAGTGCTCTGTGGTGACCTAAACAGGAAGGAAATCCAAAAAAGAGGGGATACATGTATACATACAGCTGAGTCACTTTGCTGTATAGCAGAAACTAATACAACACTGTAAAGCAACTATACTTCAATTAAACATTAAGAATTACTATGACATCACTAAATGGCTTCCTGTATATTTTGCATAAGAGGTTTAAAAAGGACCATACATTATTTGTAGTAACATGAAAAACACTACACTAAAATGTTTTCAGATTAAAAAAAGTTACTTGAAAATTTCTCAGCTGCTCAGTATCTCTTCCTCTTATAGCTTCAACTAAATATTTCTTCTCTCAAATACTTAACAAACCAAGTATCACTCAAATGAATTCTAATACAAAATACTGTTGAGTTAAATAATACCCTAATTTAAATGTCTTAAATTAAAACCTTAAAAATGAAATTTCAAAATGCAAGCCAAAGTTGACTTATCAAACCAATGAAAATAAATCAGGCAAAGCTTTTTATGCCAAACAGTATTTCCACAAAGCTCATGACGTAAGTCATTTAGTACCTAAACTACAGTTTACACATATATGAGCAACAGTTTCAATTTCACAAAGTGTGTGAGACAGAGCTTGCCACTTTTAATGTTTTCTTCATGTTTCATGATTTTTTTAAATGTACCATCATCATCTAGAATGTGCTGTGCTCTGAATCACACACTCCATAAGGTACTCTTCTAAAATTTCTACAAATTTCTAAGTGCTATACAATTCTTTCAAAAGTATACAATTGCCTGAAAAATACTAAGCTTAATTTAGTTGAAGGATTTAGTGACTATACAATTAGATACTGATTTATTTCTACTAAACATTATAGTATAAGCAAAATATCAAAAGATTTAGATTGCATAGAGCTATTTAGTTTTTCAGTTTCCAAAAACTAGGCTTCCCTGGTGGTCCAGTGGGTAGAGTCCACCTGGCAATGCAAAGGGCACATGTTTGATCCCAGGCCAGGAAGATCCCATGCGCCACGGAGCGGCTGGACTGCTGTGTCCAATTACAAGCCAGCACTTGAGTCCATTTGCCCAGAGCCAGTGCTCTGCAACGAGAAAGGCCACTGCAATGGGAAGCCAACATATGCCAAAGAAAAAAAAAAAATGATGGATGAAAATAAATATAAAAAATGAAAGAGGCATGATGGGGAAATATATAGATAGATATAGATATATAAAGGTTTCCAAAAACTGTTCTGGTATTCACAATCTCTATTTGTCCCATCTCTTAACTATTTCAAATTTCTCAGATTTGGGTAACTTGTCCATATATTCAGAAGTGGATTCAATTTTTTTTAATCCCTGCATATTTGAGAATTCACACTCTGATTCAGAAAACAATAGCTGACTTCCTCAGCCAATTCACTACTTTTTCAAAAGTATCATGTTTCTTTTGCTCACAGGCATCAATATTTAGCATATACATAGTGGCACAGGACAGCCTCAACAAGACTTCTCTCTAACAAGATTAGGAATTGTTTCCTACCCAGGAAAAGGTATTTACATGGAAGCTGACCTGCAAACAAATTGTATCTTACCATTTCCCTGTTATTCTTATAGAATACATAGTTCTAATTTTTAAAAACCTCTACAGAAATATAATTGATTTCTAATATCAGATCCTGCGAATCTGCAGTTTATCAGTCAAAAACTTGATTTTCAGATTACTGTTCACTAATGACTTTTAAAAGCTTCCCAACATCATAAGCTACACATTCATTACTGAAAAATGCCACATGAGATATGCTGAAGGGGACAACAGGAAAAGATGCAGTTTGGACTAGAAGCTAGAGTCTATACATTCTCTTTCCCTAGGCTACTTATTGTGGTTTTTGAATGGGCATTCAAAAGTATACAATTGCCTGAAAAATACTAAGCTTAATTTAGTTGAAGGATTTAGTGACTATACAATTAGATACTGATTTATTTCTACTAAACATTATAGTATAAGCAAAATATCAAAAGATTTAGATTGCATAGAGCTATTTAGTTTTTCAGTTTCCAAAAACTAGGCTTCCCTGGTGGTCCAGTGGGTAGAGTCCACCTGGCAATGCAAAGGGCACATGTTTGATCCCAGGCCAGGAAGATCCCATGCGCCACGGAGCGGCTGGACTGCTGTGTCCAATTACAAGCCAGCATTTGAGTCCATTTGCCCAGAGCCAGTGCTCTGCAACGAGAAAGGCCACTGCAATGGGAAGCCAACATATGCCAAAGAAAAAAAAAATGATGGATGAAAAATAAATATAAAAAATGAAAGAGGCATGATGGGGAAATATATAGATAGATATAGATATATAAAGGTTTCCAAAAACTGTTCTGGTATTCACAATCTCTATTTGTCCCATCTCTTAACTATTTCAAATTTCTCAGATTTGGGTAACTTGTCCATATATTCAGAAGTGGATTCAATTTTTTTTAATCCCTGCATATTTGAGAATTCACACTCTGATTCAGAAAACAATAGCTGACTTCCTCAGCCAATTCACTACTTTTTCAAAAGTATCATGTTTCTTTTGCTCACAGGCATCAATATTTAGCATATACATAGTGGCACAGGACAGCCTCAACAAGACTTCTCTCTAACAAGATTAGGAATTGTTTCCTACCCAGGAAAAGGTATTTACATGGAAGCTGACCTGCAAACAAATTGTATCTTACCATTTCCCTGTTATTCTTATAGAATACATAGTTCTAATTTTTAAAAACCTCTACAGAAATATAATTGATTTCTAATATCAGATCCTGCGAATCTGCAGTTTATCAGTCAAAAACTTGATTTTCAGATTACTGTTCACTAATGACTTTTAAAAGCTTCCCAACATCATAAGCTACACATTCATTACTGAAAAATGCCACATGAGATATGCTGAAGGGGACAACAGAAAAAAAGATGCAGTTTGGACTAGAAGCTAGAGTCTATACATTCTCTTTCCCTAGGCTACTTATTGTGGTTGTTCAACATTCATGAATGGGTACATTCATAAAAAATCTTTTTATGTGAGAAGCAAAGTATAAGGAAATTTTAAACCCAAAGGAATAATTTCTGGGAGCCAGGAAATCCAATTTCAATGTGATTTTAGACAAAAATATCTTGAATTTAGTCTGGAAGCTTTACTGTTTAGAATGAACAATCCCATTTGCACTTAAAGAGATCCTGTTCTACTGACCGTAGCACACCAGTACAAGATCACTGTAGATGGCTGACTAGCTGTTAAAGTACCTACTTACAGTTTCAAGAAATATTTATACAGACAGAGAAAATGAAGATGACAGATATGGAGTAACAGAATTAAATTGTGGGTGGACCACAGAGCAAAAGCCACCACTTCTAAGATCTGCCCCCTGACATCCAAAACAGCCTTAAAGACTCTTAGCAAGATAATACTCTACTGCTTTATGAAAAGTGAAAATTCTGTTTACTATCTACTTATATTCTGAAGCATGATGGAGTACTGCAAAAATGTTTTTCTATGGTCTGGTTAAGTTCTGCAATTCTATTTGTAAAACAAAACTATATATATATATATACATACATATATATATATACACACACACACACATATATGTATATATACACACACATATATGTATACACACACACACACACACACACACACACACACATATAATCAATCCAGGCTTACCCTTATTTTTAATATTTGCATTACTAAATTTTGGTAACAAAGTAAGCAACCTGCATCTCAAATAGCTGTTGCTGCTTAGTTGGTAAGTTGTTTCTGACTCTTCTGTGACTCCATGGACTGTAGCCCACAAGGCTCCTCTGTCCATGGGACTTCCCTGGCAAGAATACTGGAGCGGATTGCCATTTTCTTCTCCAGGAGAGCTTTCTGACCTAGGGATCAAACCCAAGTCTCCTTCTTGGTAGGTGGATTCTTTACCACTGGCTATCTGGGAAGCCTGCATCTCAGACACAATGCCAAATATAACACAATTTTCTACCACTCATACTAAAGACAAACAGTAATGCTAAGAAGCCAAGACACTGAAAGTTGGTAAAGAATTATGGTCTTATTCTCTGAAGCGTACAACAGTTCCTGAGTAGCATATTTTTAAATAAAATAATTAAGCCACATAAAGCATGACTCAAAACAAACAAACAAAACAACTGTTTATCTACACCACTGCCTGACAGTCATATCACAGACAAACACAAAGCACCAGCCTAAATTTAAACTGGATTATCTGTGACTGATGCTCTCTCATAGTCTGCTAAATTTCTGGCTCATATTCAATTTTCTTTGTCCTATGTTCATCAGAAAATGAGCAAGGAGACTACAAAGCTTAAACAATCATACACTGAGCACTTATTGAAAACAAATGAAACCTGGTCCTTGTTTTAAAGGCATTGACTTTTAATAAATCTTAATATGAAATGTTCTATTTATAGTATAATCTTTATTGTGACACCTATTAGCTTGTGTTTAAGACTGTCTTCTTAAACTAATTCATTTGAATAAAGGGCTGATGAAGTCACTTATGTCAGTGGGAGACACAGAAGTGAACATGAACTAAAATAAGCCATAAGACAAAATTATGTATGGCTTGTAATACTAGCTGTGTTACAGCTTTAACTTAAGTGCTTTTTACATAAAAAAATTTTAAAGGTTCTCCTTGGTGATAAGTTCTAAAGGGAGCTGACATGACATGTGATACTGTAGTTTTCAACTCCAGTTTACATTTGCACATCAGACTGCAACTCAATCACATGATTCACTCTCTGGCTACAATGGAACTATAGTCATAGCCTTCATATACAAAGATTTTCTTTTCTATTACATTCACCAGAAGAGTTACTTTCAGCAGGAGCAATGAAACTGCAGTGACACACACATATAATTACTTCGAAAAGTCTAAGAACATGTATTTGGCTTCTGTTATTAGGTGTAAACTTAACCTCTGTCTTAACTTCCTCCTTTGTTAAGACACAAATAGCAATAGTATAGTATCTATCTCATATAGATAGATGTAAAAGATTTAATAAGCTAGTATTTAAAAATTTCTATGACAATAACTGGCATATAAATGGCCAATAATGTTAGTTATCATTGTTATAAGCTAATGTCAAGGCTAGAAAGTTAAGATGCACACAAAGAATCAAATTTATGATTCTGGTCTTATTAGTATCATGCTCCAATAAATGCATCTAAGCAGCCACAGACTGCCTATATAAAACTATCCATTCAAAAAATTCAATAAAGGAAATCTTACTATGTATTTTCTAAATACTAGAAGCAGTCAGCAATTTGATAAGGTTTACAGTTTAGCTTAGAGATTTGTATTAACAGACTATTCATATATTAGTCACTTGTTGAAAGTTAAAATCAAATTAAAAGTTGATAGTTATCTCCATTTTACTTATTCTAAAAAAATCTTAAACTGAAACCTGGTCCTTGTTTTAAAGGCATTGACTTTTAATAAATCTTAATATGAAATGTTCTATTTATAGTATAATCTTTATTGTGACACCTATTAGCTTGTGTTTAAGACTGTCTTCTTAAACTAATTCATTTGAATAAAGGGCTGATGAAGTCACTTATGTCAGTGGGAGACACAGAAGTGAACATGAACTAAAATAAGCCATAAGACAAAATTATGTATGGCTTGTAATACTAGCTGTGTTACAGCTTTAACTTAAGTGCTTTTTACATAAAAAATTTAATGGTTCTCCTTGGTGATAAGTTCTAAAGGGAGCTGACATGACATGTGATACTGTAGTTTTCAACTCCAGTTTACATTTGCACATCAGACTGCAACTCAATCACATGATTCACTCTCTGGCTACAATGGAACTATAGTCATAGCCTTCATATACAAAGATTTTCTTTTCTATTACATTCACCAGAAGAGTTACTTTCAGCAGGAGCAATGAAACTGCAGTGACACACACATATAATTACTTCGAAAAGTCTAAGAACATGTATTTGGCTTCTGTTATTAGCTGTAAACTTAACCTCTGCCTTAACTTCCTCCTTTGTTAAGACACAAATAGCAATAGTATAGTATCTATCTCATATAGATAGATGTAAAAGATTTAATAAGCTAGTATTTAAAAATTTCTATGACAATAACTGGCATATAAATGGCCAATAATGTTAGTTATCATTGTTATAAGCTAATGTCAAGGCTAGAAAGTTAAGATGCACACAAAGAATCAAATTTATGATTCTGGTCTTATTAGTATCATGCTCCAATAAATGCATCTAAGCAGCCACAGACTGCCTATATAAAACTATCCATTCAAAAAATTCAATAAAGGAAATCTTACTATGTATTTTCTAAATACTAGAAGCAGTCAGCAATTTGATAAGGTTTACAGTTTAGCTTAGAGATTTGTATTAACAGACTATTCATATATTAGTCACTTGTTGAAAAGTTAAAATCAAATTAAAAGTTGATAGTTATCTCCATTTTTACTTATTCTAAAAAATTTTATTAATTAAAAAATTTTTTTGCCCCACTGGGTCTTGTGGCATGCAGGCTTTCTCTAGTTACTCTGTTGCATTGTATGGGCTTCTCAATGCAGTGGCTTCTCTTGTTCACACAAGCTGTAGTAGTTGCAGCATGTGAACTCAGTCGTTGCAGCTCACAGGCTCTAGAGCTTGGGCTCAATGTGGCGCGTGGGTATTGTTACCCCTGTGGTCCCTGCGGTCTTCCAGAACCCACTGCCTTGATAGGCAGATTCTTAACCCCTGGACCACCAGGAAAGTCCCTACCTCCCCTTTTAAACTAATTAACACTGTCTGGTTACAGTGCTTCCACAATTCCTTTCTGTTTAAAAGAATGCCTAGTTACAATAATTGCAAATACAACTCTGGAAAGGGATACATGATGACTGTATGATGTCCTATTAACCCTTAAAGCCAAAACAAAGGAAGGTAAAATGAAATCCTTAGATCCGGAATAATTTTCTATACCAACATAACAAACTCTGACACCCTTCAGATTTGCATTATCTTCATACTTAAAAATCTAATAGCCAGGGAGCTCCCTGATGGTCCGGCAGTTAGGACTCAGCATTTTCACTGCCAGGGCCAAGTTTTAGTCCCTAGTGAGGGAACTAAGATCCCACAAGCCAAGTGGCATGGCAGGGAAGAAAAAAAAACTTTCAGGCTCAACCAAAATAATATATAAGAGACTCAGAAGAGAGTCAGAAATATCTGCCACCAGAACACCTTTAACTTCTTCTACCACCTGCTATAGCAATCATATTTACTCCCTGGTAGATTTTGCATAATACTTATAAAATATCTGAATGTCCACTCTCCACAAGCCCTGTGCCAGGCTCTGGATCCAGTACTTACTGTGTTTTCCCTTTCTGAATTTTATAATTAAATTGAACACACAATTATAAGTAAAACACAAATACTTAGCAGTAAAATACATGATTAAAGTCATACAAGTAATACAGTAGATTATACTATAGAAGTACAGAGAGAGAGAAGTGAAACGCTCTGGTGATCAGGAAAGGTTTTATGGAGGAGAAAATACCAGAAATGAGCTTTGATAAAGGAGAAAACAATACCTGCTGAAGGAGGGATAAGAATTCTGAACTATCAATTAGCATGAGCAAGGATCCACTGAGAGAGAGAAAAGTACAGGGTGTGCTTCAGAGTACCAGTTTGGTTGAAATAGATCATTCCTGAGGTTCAATCATGCAAAGTGTCAAAGCCAAACCAAGATTTCTAAAGCTCCTCTAGCTAGCTTGCGCTATTGGCGGTGGGTATTGTTACCCCTGTGGTCCCTGCGGTCTTCCAGAACCCACTGCCTTGATAGGCAGATTCTTAACCCTGGACCACCAGGAAAGTCCCTACCTCCCCTTTTAAACTAATTAACACTGTCTGGTTACAGTGCTTCCACAATTCCTTTCTGTTTAAAAGAATGCCTAGTTACAATAATTGCAAATACAACTCTGGAAAGGGATACATGATGACTGTATGATGTCCTATTAACCCTTAAAGCCAAAACAAAGGAAGGTAAAATGAAATCCTTAGATCCGGAATAATTTTCTATACCAACATAACAAACTCTGACACCCTTCAGATTTGCATTATCTTCATACTTAAAAATCTAATAGCCAGGGAGCTCCCTGATGGTCCGGCAGTTAGGACTCAGCATTTTCACTGCCAGGGCCAAGTTTTAGTCCCTAGTGAGGGAACTAAGATCCCACAAGCCAAGTGGCATGGCAGGGAAGAAAAAAAAACTTTCAGGCTCAACCAAAATAATATATAAGAGACTCAGAAGAGAGTCAGAAATATCTGCCACCAGAACACCTTTAACTTCTTCTACCACCTGCTATAGCAATCATATTTACTCCCTGGTAGATTTTGCATAATACTTATAAAATATCTGAATGTCCACTCTCCACAAGCCCTGTGCCAGGCTCTGGATCCAGTACTTACTGTGTTTTCCCTTTCTGAATTTTATAATTAAATTGAACACACAATTATAAGTAAAACACAAATACTTAGCAGTAAAATACATGATTAAAGTCATACAATACAGTAGATTATACTGTAGAAGTACAGAGAGAGAGAAGTGAAACGCTCTGGTGATCAGGAAAGGTTTTATGGAGGAGAAAATACCAGAAATGAGCTTTGGTAAAGGAGAAAACAATACCTGCTGAAGGAGGGATAAGAATTCTGAACTATCAATTAGCATGAGCAAGGATCCACTGAGAGAGAGAAAAGTACAGGGTGTGCTTCAGAGTACCAGTTTGGTTGAAATAGATCATTCCTGAGGTTCAATCATGCAAAGTGTCAAAGCCAAACCAAGATTTCTAAATTTTATTCTAGAGGCAAAAATAAGTAACTAAAAATAGTGCGCAGGGAAATAATGTGATGAAAATAGTATTTTGAGAATTCTGTGATGCTTTAATGAATGGGGAAAAGAGACATAGCACAAGATGCTAGTAGGAAAGACAGATTATGGAGAATTTATGTATAGTTTGGATATGAGTTAGTAAGACATGAACTGTTATGATACAATTTATAACCCAAGACCCACGTACAAAGACTTAATGCCTTTTAAAAAGGCTACTTTTTGATTCATAGAATTGAGTTAATTAGAATAATTTGTTTCTTACTCCTTTTTGCATCTTCTCTGTAGTAGTATCTTCTTGCCCATTTCTAATCATGAACGGTCTCCTCTTCAAAACACCAACCTGTGTCCTTCTTCATCTACAGATTATTCTTGTCCGAACATTCACCTTTGCTTTATTACTTACTCTTTATTTAACTATTGACTCCCACCTAATCATTAACCTAATTTATCTCTAGCTTCACACAGTCAAATAAATCTACTCATACTCAACTTTCTTTTCCATTAACTCTTAACTGTTAGTCTATACTCACATACAAGTTCTATATGCCCACAACATTCACCATCTCTTTTAAAGTCTACTCAATCTGTCATAGTCTTCCAGGTTCAAACTAAAACTATACTGAAAGACCATTCTCTCATACTGTTTCTATTCCCCTAAGTATCTCTAGATTTCATATACTCAGTAATACCAGCTACCATTTATTTCTTCACAGTAGAAAATATAGTATGTCATGGGCTTTCCATGATTATTTCATTTAATCTTCGAGATTACCTAATGACAGGGCTTTCCCTGGTGGTATGAATCTGCCTAATAATGTATGCGACACGGATTCAATCCCTCATCTGGGAAGATCCCACATGCCATGGACACACTACTAAGCATGTGCGCCACAACTACTGAGCCCCTGTTAGTTGCAACTACTGAAGCCCATTCCCCTAGAGTCTATGCTCAGCAACACAGAAACCACTACGAGAAGCCTGTGCGATACAACGTGGAGTAGCCCCTGTTCGCTGTAACTAGAGAATGCCCAGGACAACAATGAAGACTCAGCACAGCCAGAAAAAAAAGATTTCCTAATAAGAAAGGCTCTGTCATTTGAATTTGACAGATAAAGCTGAAGCTTAGAAAAATCAAGTAGCTTGCCCAAAATCACCCCATTAGGAAGTTTCACCATGTTCTGTGGCGCTTTCAATACAGCTCCATTGACAGTATGTACTCAGTAATATTGCCCTAAGTCCTTCATTATAGCTATTTGAGAATTAACATTGATTCCATTTCTCAATCTGAACAATGATAGCTGAACACACAAAACTATCTCTGTTGACTGCCGAAACTTTGGGAATGAGAATATGAGCTTAAGTACTTAAATATCAATGGAATCTTTTAGAGGAGACTCTTGCACTGGAAGACTTAACTACATAAATTTGTAAGGTCCCTTTTAATTCTAGGAGTCCATATCAGAAGTGTAATATTCAGTTTTTCAAATTTTGATTGCTAGGAACACCACCGCTAATGTAATTAAGAAAAGTCTACTCAGGAGTTCTCTATCTATAGATCTGATTCTGGCACATAATTTACTCTCTCTAAGCCTGCATTCCTTCACCTGTAACACAGAGATAACATCATATGCTTTAGAGGATTGTGGTGAAAATTAAAGCCTCATGCAAATAAATGGTCAGTAAATTACAGCTTTTATTATTCACTTTCTTTTGTATTTAGACATAGTTTGGTTTCATAGGATTTTAATCAAATCATATCAGCCACAAAAAAATTGAGTGATTTTCAATTTATATCTGAAATATGAATACTACATAAACTAAGTCAATGGAATCCAAATGAACATATTAAGAAATATAAAAAATGAAACTCCCTTCTTTATCACATTTACTCAAGTCATGTCTAAAACATCTCTAATTTTATAAACACAGTATCAAACAATCTATTAACACATCAGTATTCAGTATCTTTATCCTCAGTTTTTTATACAAATTCTAAATACGCTATTACATTTTAGATAATGATATACAGAAGCTCACCTCTCTTAATTACTTTCTCCAGCTCCTTCTCCCTACCTCAGCAAAAGAAAAGCTAGGTAAAGAGATTATCTAGGTAGTACACAGATAGCTAGGACATACAAAGGTCAAAATCAAGAAATACATTCTAGAGACTCACAGCAAAATGTAAAATTGTTACTTGTGTGATACGGAGCACATTAGGTATTGGAAAGAACAAAAGAAAGAATATATAGGTAATCAAACTTTTGATTTTGATATCATTTAACCCAAACTACTTTCATGTAACAGTAGTTAATAACCTCAAGCAGAAAGTCAGAGAATTTCTTGGCTAATAGTGAAATAACAAATGCAGCAACTCAAGTTTTAAAATTCTGTCACCAACATAAGATGGAAGACAACATATTCTGACATTAAGTTACTACCCATGGTATAGGAAGCTACAAACTTCTACCTACTTGCTTCACAACACCTTCCCCCAAGGTCCATATATTTCATAGGGCCACACCTTGTTTTATCTTCTAAACTCTTACAGGACTCCACTTGCACGATATTCTTAAAGAGCTGTCTCCTTCCTCTGATTGGGTAAAGATGGAAAGTAGTCAAGTGTACCACTCAGAGTCAGGTGCCCAAGCAAGAATTCAAGGGCTCATCAAAATACCACCTTACCATTAGTTATTTGTACATGATCACAAACTCACATCTTAAGAAATTAATCTGGCACTCAAGGCATGAGCATTTCAAGGATAACAAGCTCCCTATGGACACATGTCAGTCTTTCGTTTTATATTTTTCAATAAATAAGTATTTGCAGTTAAACCAGAATCAGCTAAACACGCTATTAGTCATTATAATAAACAATCCGTTATGTGAACAAATTCAAAGACTGTAGGCTTTTACTAACTGCTTAGCAATATATACTATGTGACAATACACTGTACTTTAGATTTCTTTGGAAAAAAAAAATATTAGAGAACAAATTTTCAAATGAAGCCTTATTAACAAGAAGAGATAAACAAGACACAACCTGAACTGACAGAAAAACCTTCACAATGTGTTCTTAAAATGGCCTTCACATCAAATTACCAAGGGTCCTGTGCTTGTTCAAACCTGTAGTCTCAACCACTCTTTGTCTCTTGTGGAATCTCCATCTGTCTTCTTCCAAAGAGCTTTTCTAGACTTCTCATTCCCAACAGAAAGATCAGTTAAGGTTACCCACGGGAATATCTTTCCTCAATAACAACCACCGACTTAATATTCTTTTGAATAAGACACAACACTAAAAGAAAATCAGCGTCAGAATGCTGAAATATCTAAGTGCCTGGCACATAACAGGAATTGACTCGTCATATTAAAAGGACAATGTTGAGGATAAGAAAATACAATACTTGATAGTATATTTCGTAATATAATCTACCCCTCTGGCTCTGCTGATATACTGGAGAACATATACTGGAGCATAACCAAGACCAAACAATTCTCCTCTCCTGGTGCATCGTTCCCTTCGACAGTTTACAACATACTTACGGGCATAGCTTTTGCTCTTCAAACTAAAATATAAAACATCTTTATATGTTAAAACACACATATACATATATCACATAAGAAGAAATTCTGATGACACAAGCACTCGACCATCTTATTTCTCAAATATATACCGAGGTACCTAGCCAAAGTTTACCAGTCTTACTTAATATACCTCTCCCATAAAATAACTACTTCACTGATGTGAAAAATATGTACTGATGTCTAATCAAAAATGTCGGAACTTCCATGTGAAGTTCATTATAGTTTCCATAATAGGTTCAGCTGTAACCTAAAGGTTAAAAATAATCATCACTTTATGATTGAATGTTTAAACAGGTATATGTAAGTTACATATAAGAAGAGACCTAAAACATCAAACAAGAAACGTTACTTTCTGCTTCAATTTATTGTCAAAATAAACAAAATCAATAAAGGCAACATGTCAATAATAAACAATCCGTTATGTGAACAAATTCAAAGACTGTAGGCTTTTACTAACTGCTTAGCAATATATACTATGTGACAATACACTGTACTTTAGATTTCTTTGGAAAAAAAAAATATTAGAGAACAAATTTTCAAATGAAGCCTTATTAACAAGAAGAGATAAACAAGACACAACCTGAACTGACAGAAAAACCTTCACAATGTGTTCTTAAAATGGCCTTCACATCAAATTACCAAGGGTCCTGTGCTTGTTCAAACCTGTAGTCTCAACCACTCTTTGTCTCTTGTGGAATCTCCATCTGTCTTCTTCCAAAGAGCTTTTCTAGACTTCTCATTCCCAACAGAAAGATCAGTTAAGGTTACCCACGGGAATATCTTTCCTCAATAACAACCACCGACTTAATATTCTTTTGAATAAGACACAACACTAAAAGAAAATCAGCGTCAGAATGCTGAAATATCTAAGTGCCTGGCACATAACAGGAATTGACTCGTCATATTAAAAGGACAATGTTGAGGATAAGAAAATACAATACTTGATAGTATATTTCGTAATATAATCTACCCCTCTGGCTCTGCTGATATACTGGAGAACATATACTGGAGCATAACCAAGACCAAACAATTCTCCTCTCCTGGTGCATCGTTCCCTTCGACAGTTTACAACATACTTACGGGCATAGCTTTTGCTCTTCAAACTAAAATATAAAACATCTTTATATGTTAAAACACACATACACATATATCACATAAGAAGAAATTCTGATGACACAAGCACTCGACCATCTTATTTCTCAAATATATACCGAGGTACCTAGCCAAAGTTTACCAGTCTTACTTAATATACCTCTCCCATAAAATAACTACTTCACTGATGTGAAAAATATGTACTGATGTCTAATCAAAAATGTCGGAACTTCCATGTGAAGTTCATTATAGTTTCCATAATAGGTTCAGCTGTAACCTAAAGGTTAAAAATAATCATCACTTTATGATTGAATGTTTAAACAGGTATATGTAAGTTACATATAAGAAGAGACCTAAAACATCAAACAAGAAACGTTACTTTCTGCTTCAATTTATTGTCAAAATAAACAAAATCAATAAAGGCAACATGCACACTTACAAAATAGGGCTTGGGGTGGGTCACTACTGCCCTAGTCAGTTTCCTAATCTGTAGAGTTACAGAACTACAGACTTTGGAAAAGGTCCAATATGTAAAAAGACAAAAACATTAAAGTTAAATTATTCGAGTTAAAGAGCAAGTGAGGAGCGAGCCCTGCTGGATGGACTTCTGAGAGTTCTGGAACCCCTAAGGCTCAGAAGAACACTGCTAAAATAAAATCTCTTACTCTTCAGAGTTCTTTACACGTAAAAAGTGGTTGTGTTTAAAATCCCAATGTGCCAGTTTTTCCTTTTCCTCACAACGATGTTTTACTTTAAATTTCTAAATTCCTTCAGTAATGTCAAAATCATCTACTTTGAAAAATAAAAATCACCTCCCATAGATTTTTACATCTCCCATGCTATTCCAATCACTTCTTAAGATGCATTTGGCTCCTAACTCCAATAAGCAGGGAATTTAGAGTTGCGGGTGGCGGCGGCGAATAGATTTCTTGGCTTGCACAACTGAAGTATATGACCTTTGTGGATTCTGTAAGGACCGCGGTAGTCGAGAAAGAAGAAATACCTCGGGAGATGAGATTTTCAAAATGTATCTAAAACTGCGGTCGGTAGGGGTTCTCCAAAGCCAGCTGTCTTTCAAGAAAATATTTAACATGTACAAGCAGAACAGAACCACACCTCAACCAAACTCTAGCATCAAAAAATTTTACCCACACCAATATACACGATTAAAAGAAGGAGGAGAAGAAATCAGTTCCATTTACTTCCATGGATTTGTTCGATGCCTTAATATTATGAATGAACTGGAGGCATCACCGACTTGAGTTCTGAAAGAGCCTCACTCTCAGCTCTGCCTCCAAAACACCTGAAGCAAATACCCCAGAATTTAGTCTTTCCATAATAGGTTCAGCTGTAACCTAAAGGTTAAAAATAATCATCACTTTATGATTGAATGTTTAAACAGGTATATGTAAGTTACATATAAGAAGAGACCTAAAACATCAAACAAGAAACGTTACTTTCTGCTTCAATTTATTGTCAAAATAAACAAAATCAATAAAGGCAACATGCACACTTACAAAATAGGGCTTGGGGTGGGTCACTACTGCCCTAGTCAGTTTCCTAATCTGTAGAGTTACAGAACTACAGACTTTGGAAAAGGTCCAATATGTAAAAAGACAAAAACATTAAAGTTAAATTATTCGAGTTAAAGAGCAAGTGAGGAGCGAGCCCTGCTGGATGGACTTCTGAGAGTTCTGGAACCCCTAAGGCTCAGAAGAACACTGCTAAAATAAAATCTCTTACTCTTCAGAGTTCTTTACACGTAAAAAGTGGTTGTGTTTAAAATCCCAATGTGCCAGTTTTTCCTTTTCCTCACAACGATGTTTTACTTTAAATTTCTAAATTCCTTCAGTAATGTCAAAATCATCTACTTTGAAAAATAAAAATCACCTCCCATAGATTTTTACATCTCCCATGCTATTCCAATCACTTCTTAAGATGCATTTGGCTCCTAACTCCAATAAGCAGGGAATTTAGAGTTGCGGGTGGCGGCGGCGAATAGATTTCTTGGCTTGCACAACTGAAGTATATGACCTTTGTGGATTCTGTAAGGACCGCGGTAGTCGAGAAAGAAGAAATACCTCGGGAGATGAGATTTTCAAAATGTATCTAAAACTGCGGTCGGTAGGGGTTCTCCAAAGCCAGCTGTCTTTCAAGAAAATATTTAACATGTACAAGCAGAACAGAACCACACCTCAACCAAACTCTAGCATCAAAAACTTTTACCCACACAAATTTACACGATTAAAAGAAGGAGGAGAAGAAATCAGTTCCATTTACTTCCATGGATTTGTTCGATGCCTTAATATTATGAATGAACTGGAGGCATCACCGACTTGAGTTCTGAAAGAGCCTCACTCTCAGCTCTGCCTCCAAAACACCTGAAGCAAATACCCCAGAATTTAGTCTTTCCAGGCTAAGTACGGTCCGGAGAAAGCCTCCCCGCTTCCGTCTCTCGGCCTCCCTCCAGGGGCTAGAGCCCCGGGTGGCCAGGCGGGTGGGGGTGTCGGACGCCCCCTCCCCCGCTCGGGAAAAGTTCCGCCGGCCGCTAGCGAATGGGCCGGCCCGCGGGCCTCGTCCGCCTCGCCGCCACTAACGCCCGGCCGGGCCTCGGAGGACAGAGGGTCGCGACCCCTCCCCGGGCCGCCACCACGAACACCCCGCCCCCACCTCCCCGCCGCCACCGCCCTCGCGGAGCGTTAACCCCTCGCCGCCCGCGGCCGGGCTCCGGCGAGGAGGCCGGGCCAGGGGGTGGAGTTGTCGCGTCTCCTCCCGGGAGCGCCCGGGCAGCCGCCCGGCTTGTTTACAGGCCCGAGGCCCCAGGCCTGGCCACCGCCGCGCAGGCCCACGCCGCTCGCTCGCCCGCCCGCCAGCCCTCGGCCCGAGCGTCGCGCTTACCCGGAGCAGTCGCGGGCGGGCAAGTCCCTGGTCCGCCGAGGCGGCGGCGACGGCGGCCAAGGAGGGGGCGGGATGGGGGTCACCGCGGCGGCAGCCGGCCAGGTCAGGCCGGGGAGGGGGCGGAGGAGGGGCGGAGCCGGGCTGCGTCCGGGCCCCCCGCTCTCGGCGCCCTCGCGGCTCAGATCATCCGGGCGTTGGAGCGGGAGGCGGAGAGCGGGTCCCGGAGGAGGAGGAGGAGGAAGAGCCGAAGATTCATAGCTCTCGCGCCCCACTTGCCTGGCGCCCCCCACCCCCCTCCCCAACCACCGGTTCCCGAGCTGCAGCCGCCGGAGCACGCGAAGCTGCGAGCCGGGCCGGCGCCGAGACCACAGCTCCCTCGCTCCTGCGCGCGCTCCCGCCCCGAGCTCCGCCACCGCCGCCGCCTCGAGCGCGTCCCCGCGCAGGCGCGCTCTCGACGGCGCCGTGCTGCCCCTCCCCCACGCCTACGACCGCCCCGCCGCACCCCACCCCTCCCCGTCGGCTCAGCCCTCGCTCCAGCTGCGGTGCGGTGGAGCAGCTAGAGAGACCCGGATGTCGTTGAGCCGCAACCACGGGGCAGGCCGGCGTGCAGGGAAGGGGGCGGGGGCGGATGACGTCACTGCCCTACCCGGCATCTCTCGTCGCGGTCGCCTCGCTACCTCAGACTGGCTTAAGGAAGCCTCGCGAATCCCGGCTCGGGACCGGGACCGGGACTGGGGCCTTCACGCCCCGTCGCCGGGTTGAACGGGTTGTGCGACTGTTAGGAACCCCAGCAATCGAGATACTCTCCCAGCCTGACAGTCTGCCGACGGGGATTCAGACGCACCTCTAGGGGCATCCTGGCCTCCGCCGCGGCGCTGCCGTCTGTCTGCAAATGGTAACCACTCCCTGCGAAAACGCAGTCCACAGAGGCCGGAGGGCCGACCCCTTGCTTTCGACTTCTCTTGGGCACAGTTGCGGCCTAGTTGAGGCCTGGCTGCTGCGGCTCAAACGTTCGCTCGGTGTCGGACCGCCGCCAGACCCCCCTCCTCCGAGGCTCCACGCCTCCAGAGCCGCCCTACCCCCAGGGACTCCGGAAGACCCACGCGGGTGCCCCAGCCACACACCTCGCATCCTGAAGGGCAATGGCCCGTACACCGTACTGCCGCCCGCCCACACGCGAGCGCCGCTGATAACACGCACGAGGCACACGCTCTGAGTGTCTGTCAGATTTTCCGTCTGTAGCTCTGGGGTTCCACACCATATTATTTGCACTTGTTAGACAGTCACGTGATTCTGTCACAGCAGACTTCCAACGACCTCCAGTGAGGTTAAAGAAACGAAAGATTTTTCAAAATCCGGAGGATAATAATAATATAGTAACAGCTGCTTCTGTTAAGAGTTGGAGATCTGCTAAACCTAGTTGAAACTGCACGTGCAGGCGGCCAAAATCCAGGTTAACTAGCTAGACCACGGAAAACCGGACCCACGCTGTTTGCAGATACCAGGGTTAGAATGACAAACCCTAGGCGGCCCAATGAATCAGAACTGAGAAGCAGTGCATCACCATCAGGGCCTCCTATTGGCTGGGGTGTCTTTCCCTCTCTTGTCAGAGACTTAACCTGTTCATGGATTTGACCTGCACCACAGTTTCAGGAACATAAGTTTTAAAGGAAATTTTAAAGGTATTTTAAAAAGATGCTCTAGTAAGTACAAAGAAAAACCAAACACTACATTATTGGAGGCAAATACCTTAAAAAGAACAACTGAAAATATTACCCTAATCGTTTTCTGGCCGATAAAAAGGTACATTTGTGAAGGGGTCTCACTATTTTATCCCAGGGACTTGCACAGTGCTATTTTGTATCTTCTAAAACCACTTTGTTGCTCCAACTCTTAGATCAAAAGCAACTCATTTATTCTATCCCTGTCATTTGGCAAACATTTAGCTGCTTTTAAAGCTGTAAAAGCCGTTTGAAATTTTGAAGTTTTTTCAACATTTTAGGGAAGATACTGTTGTTTTCACTTTTAGGTCTGGGATCTAGTAACAGTATCAAACAGTATTACCTAGAGATCACTGACAGGCCACTTCAGGGACCCCCCAAATTACGCAGTATCCTTGGGGTTAGAATCTCTTAGAGTAAGTTACTGATGTATCATTTCCAGGAACAAAGTAAAAATAAAGTTTACTTATATATTTGATCTCAGTATTATCTGAGGACGTATTTTCTAATTAATTCTCCTCACACTTGCCAAAACAAAAGAAGATCTTTGAAACTCTATTGGAATCCATAATACTTCAGACAGATAGCAACATGATAGCATGCTAGTGGACTCATTGCCATTCGAAAATAGAAAAGTCCATGTGGCAACCACTATTTGGAGTGCCCTTAGAAAACAAATTTTTATATTCATAAGGCAGAGCCTGGGTCACCAATGGCACTATTGGACCATAAAGAGCTTGAAGGTCTTGCCTATCTTTCTGCTTCCTTCCTCTAGGCTTCCACATCTTTTCTCTCTGCTCTACACTTACAGGAGAATCTGGGTAAATTATAGCCGAAGAGGCAGAAACACAGGAAATACGAGCATAAAGAAAATTTTAAGGAGTCTGTGTAGTGTACCATGGAATGCCAAGTTAAGCACTGTAACAGGGTTAGAATCCCTTGTAGAAGAGTGCATCACCATCAGGGCCTCCTATTGGCTGGGGTGTCTTTCCCTCTCTTGTCAGAGACTTAACCTGTTCATGGATTTGACCTGCACCACAGTTTCAGGAACATAAGTTTTAAAGGAAATTTTAAAGGTATTTTAAAAAGATGCTCTAGTAAGTACAAAGAAAAACCAAACACTACATTATTGGAGGCAAATACCTTAAAAAGAACAACTGAAAATATTACCCTAATCGTTTTCTGGCCGATAAAAAGGTACATTTGTGAAGGGGTCTCACTATTTTATCCCAGGGACTTGCACAGTGCTATTTTGTATCTTCTAAAACCACTTTGTTGCTCCAACTCTTAGATCAAAAGCAACTCATTTATTCTATCCCTGTCATTTGGCAAACATTTAGCTGCTTTTAAAGCTGTAAAAGCCGTTTGAAATTTTGAATTTTTTTCAACATTTTAGGGAAGATACTGTTGTTTTCACTTTTAGGTCTGGGATCTAGTAACAGTATCAAACAGTATTACCTAGAGATCACTGACAGGCCACTTCAGGGACCCCCCAAATTACGCAGTATCCTTGGGGTTAGAATCTCTTAGAGTAAGTTACTGATGTATCATTTCCAGGAACAAAGTAAAAATAAAGTTTACTTATATATTTGATCTCAGTATTATCTGAGGACGTATTTTCTAATTAATTCTCCTCACACTTGCCAAAACAAAAGAAGATCTTTGAAACTCTATTGGAATCCATAATACTTCAGACAGATAGCAACATGATAGCATGCTAGTGGACTCATTGCCATTCGAAAATAGAAAAGTCCATGTGGCAACCACTATTTGGAGTGCCCTTAGAAAACAAATTTTTATATTCATAAGGCAGAGCCTGGGTCACCAATGGCACTATTGGACCATAAAGAGCTTGAAGGTCTTGCCTATCTTTCTGCTTCCTTCCTCTAGGCTTCCACATCTTTCTTCTCTCTGCTCTACACTTACAGGAGAATCTGGGTAAATTATAGCAGAAGAGGCAGAAAAACAGGAAATACGAGCATAAAGAAAATTTTAAGGAGTCTGTGTAGTGTACCATGGAATGCCAGTTAAGCCGCACCTTCCCACTATTTCTTATTTCTGAACACAGCTTGTGGGAACATTTTGGTGTTAATGAGGAAACTCATGGGTTATAAGATTTACATTTTAAAATTTGGAACAAAGAAATCTTAATATTACCTGAATATGCTTGATATAATATCCCCTTCCTTAACATACTAATATTTCATAAATATTATACTAAATAGTCCCTAAATATTATGCTAAGGATAAAAAAAAAAAAAAACACCCCTAACTATTAGAAAAGGGAAATGACATTGAAAAAAAGAGAGTTAAAAGTTTTCTTCTCTTTTACACTACGGGGCTTTGCATGGGCCTGCTACACACATTTGGGATGTTCATAGTCAGTTTTGGCAAAACATCAGTGAGAATATATTGCCATAATTGTACTCTGGTAATTTTTACAGGTATATTGTTCTACTCTGCTTTGGAAATATGCTTATATTTCAATTACCAAAGAGGAAGAAGATTTTCTGAAAGGTAAGTTGTCAAGTTCTGAATTTAAGTGTATGCCATTAGCTTAGTAATTGAGAGGCTTGGGGATGAGGACAGGCAATGAGGAATCTGAAGCTTACTTTGGTCAGCAATACTCTCTCATCTTTTCCTCCACAGTCATGATTTTTTTCTTTTAAGGTTTATGTGTTTTTGTAAAACCAGATTACCATTGTGTATCCATCCAAGACAATCACCTAAGACAGCCTGGCTTGGGCTTCTCAAAATAGTCTCAATGATGCAAGTGGCCCCTCCGGGGAGCACCTGAGAACCCCTCAGCTGAGTCATCCACCCATTCATGCTAAAGTCAGTCACTACCCACAGCCACAAAGCCAAGCAGAACACACACCCAACCCTTCCTCCTCCTCCTTCACTACCTGCTGCATGTTTTTTCCTCGCAGATATCCTCTTCTGATGTCTTCCTCTTCTACCTTTTCTCTTTCTTAATACTCTTTGTTTCTTCTGTTGTCCTTTAATCTCGTTTGCTCTTCTTTTTCCCATTTTTCTCTTCTCGCTTTTCCTTAGCCTACTCCAAATTACAGTTTCTGCTACCCACTTTCTCCTGAAGAAATACATATGAGCTGCTAGTGCTCCTACACTAATTTTGTTGTGGGGAGTGAACCCCCTCCTATGTACTCCTCCATTCTCCATCTACCCTCACCATGAAAAGCAGCTATTCAAGGACAGTCACAGAATGAAAAGGATTAGAGAATCTTATCCTGTATGACATCACTGAGGTGGCCCCGCTGGGGTGGGGCAGACAGGAGCCAGCAGGTTGGAGCTACCCTTGTGGCTACTCCCAGGCCTTAGAGTAATGTGGCCGCTGGGAGTGTCACAGGTTGAGCCCAAATCTTTAGGGTAGGATCTTGTCTCAAGAGACTGCAGATGGCCCCAGCCCCTCACCATTGAAGTGGATCTTGTTAGACAAATTCCTCTGTTCAACAGCTGCCAATTATGTGCCAGGCACCGTGCTGGATACTGGGGGTAGTTTATGACATCAATGGGTGAAGTCCCATCCCCAAGCAGCTTAATGTTATAATGAGAGACATAGACAAAGAAGTAAACAAATGAACAAGGAAATGACAGATTCTGATCAGTGCTGTGAAAGAACTAAGTAAGGAAATAGACCTGGGAGATGACTTGAAACAAGTGTACAGGGAAGACCTTTCTGAAAAAGTAGCATTTGAACTGAAGAATGAGGAGTCAACTTTGTAAAGAACCAGAGAAAAGGTTTACAGGCATAAGGATCAGCTGAATCCAAGGGCCTGATGTGAGAAAGGGCTTGACAGAAGAGTTGTCTGCAGACCAAAGTTAGCAAAGTCAGGCAAATATTTTATAAAGTTGCTCAAAATAGTCTCAATGATGCAAGTGGCCTCCGGGGAGCACCTGAGAACCCCTCAGCTGAGTCATCCACCCATTCATGCTAAAGTCAGTCACTACCCACAGCCACAAAGCCAAGCAGAACACACACCCAACCCTTCCTCCTCCTCCTTCACTACCTGCTGCATGTTCTTTCCTCGCAGATATCCTCTTCTGATGTCTTCCTCTTCTACCTTTTCTCTTTCTTAATACTCTTTGTTTCTTCTGTTGTCCTTTAATCTCGTTTGCTCTTCTTTTTCCCATTTTTCTCTTCTCGCTTTTCCTTAGCCTACTCCAAATTACAGTTTCTGCTACCCACTTTCTCCTGAAGAAATACATATGAGCTGCTAGTGCTCCTACACTAATTTTGTTGTGGGGAGTGAACCCCCTCCTATGTACTCCTCCATTCTCCATCTACCCTCACCATGAAAAGCAGCTATTCAAGGACAGTCACAGAATGAAAAGGATTAGAGAATCTTATCCTGTATGACATCACTGAGGTGGCCCCGCTGGGGTGGGGCAGACAGGAGCCAGCAGGTTGGAGCTACCCTTGTGGCTACTCCCAGGCCTTAGAGTAATGTGGCCGCTGGGAGTGTCACAGGTTGAGCCCAAATCTTTAGGGTAGGATCTTGTCTCAAGAGACTGCAGATGGCCCCAGCCCCTCACCATTGAAGTGGATCTTGTTAGACAAATTCCTCTGTTCAACAGCTGCCAATTATGTGCCAGGCACCGTGCTGGATACTGGGGGTAGTTTATGACATCAATGGGTGAAGTCCCATCCCCAAGCAGCTTAATGTTATAATGAGAGACATAGACAAAGAAGTAAACAAATGAACAAGGAAATGACAGATTCTGATCAGTGCTGTGAAAGAACTAAGTAAGGAAATAGACCTGGGAGATGACTTGAAACAAGTGTACAGGGAAGACCTTTCTGAAAAAGTAGCATTTGAACTGAAGAATGAGGAGTCAACTTTGTAAAGAACCAGAGAAAAGGTTTACAGGCATAAGGATCAGCTGAATCCAAGGGCCTGATGTGAGAAAGGGCTTGACAGAAGAGTTGTCTGCAGACCAAAGAGAAGTTCAGCAAAGTCAGGCAAATATTTTATAAAGTTGCTCAAGTTCAGAATTGTAACTTTAGATATATGGGATACTTGATCCAGTTAACAGCTAGGAAACCACCTGGAGTAGAGGGACACGATTCCTATAAAATAACTTGCTGAATTGATCTGGCCCCAAAAGCAAAGCAGCTTGAGAAATCAAAATTAAAAATCAAAGGACTTTTATTCAACTATTGAAATTAAGAAGCATTCTGCAACGCCATAAAGAGGTCCCTTCAAACTGTCCAGCAGGAGCTAGAAATGAGTAAGGTTTAGAAAAAATTATTTTTCTGCCAGTGTAGATAGCTCTTCTTAGTAAGTAAAGAATGGCAAAAAATTGAGAACAGTTTTTCTGGCAGTTTACTGTCTATTGTGGGCATTACAGGAAATCTTACACTAAATACTTTTGAAAGCTGCAATACATTTTGTGTCCTTAACAATGGAGGCCTGATTGAAAACTAGTGACAAAGTGACCGTCATAATAAAGACATTTTTTTCTTTTCATGTCTGACTCTACAGTTTATCACTCTACCCTATCACTTAAACCAGCCAATTTCATCCTCAAAAGAACCCTTGGTAAGTCAAGGACTGTTCTCATCTTTTTCAGAAGAGAAGACAGGATCAGAGAGCTGGCTAGCAGTTGGCCAAGGTCATAAAAGTAACAATTGGTACCCAGGTTTTCCCTATATCCTACAGACCATCCCTAGCTTTTACAGGTCAGTAAAAAGAGCAGTCAGAAGAGTCACAGGTGGAAACAGCACGGACTTAGAGTCAACAGTGGTGTGCAGAACTGGCTTATACTATCTCATGAGAGCAGACTTAAAATTTTAGGAATTTTGCAAGTCTGTTAAACACAGCCACTGTTAAAAATATTAAATTATATAAACTTCCAATTAAATTTTAAACAAAGATAATACATATTATTGAAACAGACTCACAGCTAGGAAAAAAAATTTTCTGATCAGTGCTGTGAAAGAACTAAGTGAAATAGACCTGGGAGATGACTTGAAACAAGTGTACAGGAAGACCTTTCTGAAAAGTAGCATTTGAACTGAAGAATGAGGAGTCAACTTTGTAAAGAACCAGAGAAAAGGTTTACAGGCATAAGGATCAGCTGAATCCAAGGGCCTGATGTGAGAAAGGGCTTGACAGAAGAGTTGTCTGCAGACCAAAGAGAAGTTCAGCAAAGTCAGGCAAATATTTTATAAAGTTGCTCAAGTTCAGAATTGTAACTTTAGATATATGGGATACTTGATCCAGTTAACAGCTAGGAAACCACCTGGAGTAGAGGGACACGATTCCTATAAAATAACTTGCTGAATTGATCTGGCCCCAAAAGCAAAGCAGCTTGAGAAATCAAAATTAAAAATCAAAGGACTTTTATTCAACTATTGAAATTAAGAAGCATTCTGCAACGCCATAAAGAGGTCCCTTCAAACTGTCCAGCAGGAGCTAGAAATGAGTAAGGTTTAGAAAAAATTATTTTTCTGCCAGTGTAGATAGCTCTTCTTAGTAAGTAAAGAATGGCAAAAAATTGAGAACAGTTTTTCTGGCAGTTTACTGTCTATTGTGGGCATTACAGGAAATCTTACACTAAATACTTTTGAAAGCTGCAATACATTTTGTGTCCTTAACAATGGAGGCCTGATTGAAAACTAGTGACAAAGTGACCGTCATAATAAAGACATTTTTTTCTTTTCATGTCTGACTCTACAGTTTATCACTCTACCCTATCACTTAAACCAGCCAATTTCATCCTCAAAAGAACCCTTGGTAAGGCAAGGACTGTTCTCATCTTTTACAGAAGAGAAAACAGGATCAGAGAGCTGGCTAGCAGTTGGCCAAGGTCATAAAAAGTAACAATTGGTACCCAGGTTTTCCCCTATATCCTACAGACCATCCCTAGCTTTTACAGGTCAGTAAAAAGAGCAGTCAGAAGAGTCACAGGTGGAAACAGCACGGACTTAGAGTCAACAGTGGTGTGCAGAACTGGCTTATACTATCTCATGAGAGCAGACTTAAAATTTTAGGAATTTTGCAAGTCTGTTAAACACAGCCACTGTTAAAAATATTAAATTATATAAACTTCCAATTAAATTTTAAACAAAGATAATACATATTATTGAAACAGACTCACAGATATAGAAAACAAACATGGTTACCAAATGGGAAGGGGAAGGAGGATAAATAAGGAGTTTGGGATAAACATATACATACTGCTATATATAAGAATAGATATCCAACAAGGACCTATTATATAGCATGGGGAACTATATTCAATATCTCATAATCTATAAAGGACAAAATCTGAAAAGGAATATATATATAAACATAAGTGTATATATATATGCATATGTATGACTAAATCTTTTTGCTCTACACCTGAATTGTAAATCAACTCTACTTCATATCTCAAATAATAAAAAAGATAATACATACTAAAAACATATCTTCTAAATTATCTTAATGCATGTTACTTCTTATCTCTGTTTTTGAGTTACTTATGTTTACTGTGCCTGAATGGTAGAAATACTCTATGATGTGTTTGCACATCTCTTCCCAATGCCACTTTCAGTGACTTCATTTTGGGAGCTTGAAACTGGCTGTTGAGGGAGTAGTTACATGATGAACATTGGAAAATGCCAAAAATCAAGGGTTGACTTACTGGTTTGTTGATGGTCTAGACATAAGAAAGTAACAGTGGAACTGTTAATGATGCAAATTAAACTTGGAAAGCGTGTTGTCTCTAGAGCTGTTACATAGTGAATGGCACAAAAGCATTCGACTCAGCAAAGAAGTCACTTACAGTTATTGGCAAATAAGTTCCCATATACATCTTTACTGTGTAACTTTTATCTTAGATGAAAATATTAATGAACAGGGATATCAGAACTACAGTTGCAGAGCTGGTTGTTAGACACTTACCAGCACACCACTGGATCCGCTGACTGCCAATTGGACCACTTATAGGTTCAGTGACCTTAAGCATGTCACTGAACAGTATTAGCCTTGGTTTCATTCTTCACAAAATATTTCTTCTCAGTATGTATTGTGATGTTTAGAACAAATGTAGTACTCTTGACCATCACATCCTTCTTCCTCTTCACTGGCATTCCCTTGTCTTACTTGGATATAGGTACATGCTTTCTCAGTCTCCCCTGCTGCTGAGAGCAGCGCCCCAGCCTATATGTCAGTGCACATTGATGTATCTCAAATAGGTTACGGATGTGACAAGGTATTGATCCCTTAAGCCCTGGAACATTTGAATGAGGCTCAGCTGCTTAAACCTGAGATGGTCCCAACTCACTAAAAGCAGTTCCACCCAGGCACTCATCTATGTCATAAAAACATTGTTTTTTGTTGTTGTTTAATTTGTGTCATGCTGTGAAAAAGTTGGGTAGCGCTGACTTAAGGCACGGATGTGAGGTACAATTCTGACCAGTGGAACCTGAGGAAAAGTCTTGGTGGAGGGATGGATCTCAGAACAATCTTCCCTATAAAAGAGTCACAAAAGAGAAAGTACCTCGTGTGTTGTTGTGTCTACTTCATATCTCAAATAATAAAAAAGATAATACATACTAAAAACATATCTTCTAAATTATCTTAATGCATGTTACTTCTTATCTCTGTTTTTGAGTTACTTATGTTTACTGTGCCTGAATGGTAGAAATACTCTATGATGTGTTTGCACATCTCTTCCCAATGCCACTTTCAGTGACTTCATTTTGGGAGCTTGAAACTGGCTGTTGAGGGAGTAGTTACATGATGAACATTGGAAAATGCCAAAAATCAAGGGTTGACTTACTGGTTTGTTGATGGTCTAGACATAAGAAAGTAACAGTGGAACTGTTAATGATGCAAATTAAACTTGGAAAGCGTGTTGTCTCTAGAGCTGTTACATAGTGAATGGCACAAAAGCATTCGACTCAGCAAAGAAGTCACTTACAGTTATTGGCAAATAAGTTCCCATATACATCTTTACTGTGTAACTTTTATCTTAGATGAAAATATTAATGAACAGGGATATCAGAACTACAGTTGCAGAGCTGGTTGTTAGACACTTACCAGCACACCACTGGATCCGCTGACTGCCAATTGGACCACTTATAGGTTCAGTGACCTTAAGCATGTCACTGAACAGTATTAGCCTTGGTTTCATTCTTCACAAAATATTTCTTCTCAGTATGTATTGTGATGTTTAGAACAAATGTAGTACTCTTGACCATCACATCCTTCTTCCTCTTCACTGGCATTCCCTTGTCTTACTTGGATATAGGTACATGCTTTCTCAGTCTCCCCTGCTGCTGAGAGCAGCGCCCCAGCCTATATGTCAGTGCACATTGATGTATCTCAAATAGGTTACGGATGTGACAAGGTATTGATCCCTTAAGCCCTGGAACATTTGAATGAGGCTCAGCTGCTTAAACCTGAGATGGTCCCAACTCACTAAAAGCAGTTCCACCCAGGCACTCATCTATGTCATAAAAACATTGTTTTTTGTTGTTGTTTAATTTGTGTCATGCTGTGAAAAAGTTGGGTAGCGCTGACTTAAGGCACGGATGTGAGGTACAATTCTGACCAGTGGAACCTGAGGAAAAGTCTTGGTGGAGGGATGGATCTCAGAACAATCTTCCCTATAAAAAGAGTCACAAAAGAGAAAGTACCTCGTGTGTTGTTGTGTCTATAGATGAGCAGGACCCTCTGGGCCATCTTGCAAAGGTTCTACAGGGAGAAGGGGAAGAGAATGATGGCAAAAGTCTGGTTGAGCTCTTGAGCAACCCCAGCAGCTGCATACTACGGAAATTTATATTTAAGGGGAATAATAAGTTTTCCTCATTGTTTAAGCCAGTTTTATTTTTGTATTCAGAGCTTCCCCTGTGACTTGTAGCTGAAGAGCATCCCAGGTGGTACTGGTGGTAAAGAACCTGCCTACCAGTGCAGGAGATGCAAGAGACTTGAGTTCCAATCCTTGGGTTGGGAAGATCCCCTGGAGGAGGGCATGGCAACCCATTCCAGTGTTCTTGGTTGGAGAATCCCATGGACAGAGGAGCCTGGTGGGCTACCATACATAGGGTCGCAAAGAGTCAGACATGACTGAGACAACTTGCCATACATGCATTGTAGCTAAAAGCACAAGCACCCAAATCCTATAGAGGAGCTGGTACCAACCCAATACCAGTCAGTGATCAGTAAGGTTGGCTAATTGCCAAAATGGATCCTTACCTTATGGAAAAACTGCATGGTCAAGTGTAAAGTTATTCTCTAAACATTTGAGAGATTATTCACTACTTAGATTCACCTTTAAAGTATATCTTTATTTTTGCTTAACCTTATGTTTTTAAATTGGGTACTAAAAGTCCACCCCCGGCACCTTTTCGATTCATCCATTGTAGAGCAGCGCCCAGCCTATATGTCAGTGCACATTGATGTATCTCAAATAGGTTACGGATGTGACAAGGTATTGATCCCTTAAGCCCTGGAACATTTGAATGAGGCTCAGCTGCTTAAACCTGAGATGGTCCCAACTCACTAAAAGCAGTTCCACCCAGGCACTCATCTATGTCATAAAAACATTGTTTTTTGTTGTTGTTTAATTTGTGTCATGCTGTGAAAAAGTTGGGTAGCGCTGACTTAAGGCACGGATGTGAGGTACAATTCTGACCAGTGGAACCTGAGGAAAAGTCTTGGTGGAGGGATGGATCTCAGAACAATCTTCCCTATAAAAAGAGTCACAAAAGAGAAAGTACCTCGTGTGTTGTTGTGTCTATAGATGAGCAGGACCCTCTGGGCCATCTTGCAAAGGTTCTACAGGGAGAAGGGGAAGAGAATGATGGCAAAAGTCTGGTTGAGCTCTTGAGCAACCCCAGCAGCTGCATACTACGGAAATTTATATTTAAGGGGAATAATAAGTTTTCCTCATTGTTTAAGCCAGTTTTATTTTTGTATTCAGAGCTTCCCCTGTGACTTGTAGCTGAAGAGCATCCCAGGTGGTACTGGTGGTAAAGAACCTGCCTACCAGTGCAGGAGATGCAAGAGACTTGAGTTCCAATCCTTGGGTTGGGAAGATCCCCTGGAGGAGGGCATGGCAACCCATTCCAGTGTTCTTGGTTGGAGAATCCCATGGACAGAGGAGCCTGGTGGGCTACCATACATAGGGTCGCAAAGAGTCAGACATGACTGAGACAACTTGCCATACATGCATTGTAGCTAAAAGCACAAGCACCCAAATCCTATAGAGGAGCTGGTACCAACCCAATACCAGTCAGTGATCAGTAAGGTTGGCTAATTGCCAAAATGGATCCTTACCTTATGGAAAAACTGCATGGTCAAGTGTAAAGTTATTCTCTAAACATTTGAGAGATTATTCACTACTTAGATTCACCTTTAAAGTATATCTTTATTTTTGCTTAAACTTATGTTTTTTAAATTGGGTACTAAAAGCAGTAATTGAAAAATGAAGTCATTTAAAGCTTAAGAGTGGCTGGACACAGAGATGTTGATACGAATTTTCTTTTCTTGAAGAATCTTGGCAAACAAGAGCTCTGTTGCCTGGAGTATGATATAATCACTTCACGTTCTGCAGAGTAGTCCTAGAGCTAGTACTTGGGAATTACTGAAAAGACAATTTTAGTTCAGTATCGGGGCATAAACTTGGCCTTGTTGTTAAATTGTTCAGTTGCTAAGTCGTGCCCAACTCTTTGTGGCCATTGGACTGCAGTATGCCAGGCTCCTCACTCCTCCACTATCACCTGAAGTTTGTTCAAATTCATGTCCATTGAGTCAGTGATGCTCTCTAACCATCTAATTCTCTGCTGCCTGCTTCGCCTTTTGCCTTCAATCTTTCACAGCATCAGGGTCTTTTCCAATGAGTCAGCTCTTTGCATCAGGTGGCCAGAGTTTCAGAGCTTCAGCTTCAGTATCAGTCCTTCCAATGAATATTCAGGGTTATTTCCTTTAGGATTGACTAGGTTGATCTCCTTGCAGTCCATGAGACACTCAAGAGTCTTCTCAAGACCATAGTTAGAAAGCATCAGCTCTTTGGCACTCAGTCTTCTTTATGGTTCGAGTCTCACATCCATACATGACTACTGAAAAACCCATAGGTTTGACTATATGGACCTTTGGTAGGCAAAGTAATGTCTCTGCTTTTGAATACGCTGTCTAGGTTTGTCATAGATTTTCTTCCAAGGAGCAAGCGTCTTTTAATTTCATGACTACAGTCACCATCCTCAGTAATTTGGGGGCCCAAGAAAATAAAGTCTGTCACTGCCTCCACTTTTTCCCCTTCTTTCTGCCATGAAGTGGTGGGACCAGATGTCATGATCTTAGTTTTCGAGGAGCTGGTACCAACCCAATACCAGTCAGTGATCAGTAAGGTTGGCTAATTGCCAAAATGGATCCTTACCTTATGGAAAAACTGCATGGTCAAGTGTAAAGTTATTCTCTAAACATTTGAGAGATTATTCACTACTTAGATTCACCTTTAAAGTATATCTTTATTTTTGCTTAAACTTATGTTTTTAAATTGGGTACTAAAAGCAGTAATTGAAAATGAAGTCATTTAAAGCTTAAGAGTGGCTGGACACAGAGATGTTGATACGAATTTTCTTTTCTTGAAGAATCTTGGCAAACAAGAGCTCTGTTGCCTGGAGTATGATATAATCACTTCACGTTCTGCAGAGTAGTCCTAGAGCTAGTACTTGGGAATTACTGAAAAGACAATTTTAGTTCAGTATCGGGGCATAAACTTGGCCTTGTTGTTAAATTGTTCAGTTGCTAAGTCGTGCCCAACTCTTTGTGGCCATTGGACTGCAGTATGCCAGGCTCCTCACTCCTCCACTATCACCTGAAGTTTGTTCAAATTCATGTCCATTGAGTCAGTGATGCTCTCTAACCATCTAATTCTCTGCTGCCTGCTTCGCCTTTTGCCTTCAATCTTTCACAGCATCAGGGTCTTTTCCAATGAGTCAGCTCTTTGCATCAGGTGGCCAGAGTTTCAGAGCTTCAGCTTCAGTATCAGTCCTTCCAATGAATATTCAGGGTTATTTCCTTTAGGATTGACTAGGTTGATCTCCTTGCAGTCCATGAGACACTCAAGAGTCTTCTCAAGACCATAGTTAGAAAGCATCAGCTCTTTGGCACTCAGTCTTCTTTATGGTTCGAGTCTCACATCCATACATGACTACTGAAAAACCCATAGGTTTGACTATATGGACCTTTGGTAGGCAAAGTAATGTCTCTGCTTTTGAATACGCTGTCTAGGTTTGTCATAGATTTTCTTCCAAGGAGCAAGCGTCTTTTAATTTCATGACTACAGTCACCATCCTCAGTAATTTGGGGGCCCAAGAAAATAAAGTCTGTCACTGCCTCCACTTTTTCCCCTTCTTTCTGCCATGAAGTGGTGGGACCAGATGTCATGATCTTAGTTTTCTGAATGTTGAGTTTTAAGCCAGTTTCTTCACTCTCCTCTTTCACCTTCATCAAGAGACTCTTCAGTTCCTCTTCATTTTCTGCCATTAGAGTGGTATCATCTGCATATGTAAGGTTGTTGATATTTCTCCTGGCAATCTTGTTTCCAGCTTGTGAGTCATCTAGCCCAGCATTTCGCGTGATGTACTCTACATATAAATTAAATAAACAGTGTGACAATATACAGTCTTTCCCAATTTTGAACTAGTCAGTTGCTCCATATCTGGTTCTAACTGTTGCTTCTTGACCTGCATGTAGATCTCAGCCTAGAATCTGCCAAACTCCATACCAGGCCCTTTATGAGTGTTATTTAATTCTCACAATAACTTTGTAAAGAAGACACTATTTTTCCATTTTATGAAAGGGGAAACTACGGCTAAGAAAAGAGATTGTTTGAAGACCTAGGACCCTAATTCCAAAGTCCCTGCTTTTTCTGTTATAGAAGTAGACTAGGCCTTCTCTTTGAGGTCCTACCCACTGCATTTTCTTTCTTTTTTTTTTTTTTTTCATTTAGTTTATTTATTTGGCTCTTCTGGGTTTTCACTGATGCTGCAGGCTGTTCTATAGTTGCAGGGAGTAGAGGCTACTCTCTAGTTGAAGTGAGCAGGCTTCTTGCTGCAGTGACTTCTCTTGTTGTGGAACTCAGGCTCTAGGGCAAACAGGCTTCAGTAGGTGCAGCACAGGGGCTCAATAGTTGTGGCTCTGAGCCTCTAGAGCACAGGCTCAGTAGTTGTGGCTCATGGGCTTAGTTTCTCCGCAGCATGTGGGATCTTCCCGGATCAGGGACTGAACCCGTGTTTCTTGCATTGGCAGGCAAACTCTTTACCACTGAGCTACCAGGGAAGCCCTCCACTGCATTTTCTTATGCAGGAAAACAGAACAATTCCAACGATGATGTCCTAACTGAAGATGTCTTGGTGAGATGGGAGAGGAGTTACTTTGCATAGTACACAACAAAACATTTCCAGTCTCCACGTAAAGTCATCACTTATCCTAAAGTTCTCCATGGGCTCAGTAGTTGTGGTACATGGTGTTAGTTGCCCCAAAGCATGTGGGATCTTCGAAACAGGTGGGGTCTTCATGGACCAGGGATTGAACTTGTCTCCCTTGCATTGTAAGGTATATCTTAACCACTGGACCACCAGATAACCCGTAGATTGTTCTTCTTATAGTGCTTCATTTATGGTATTTCTAATTTTTATATTATATACTTATATGTCACCTTACATTTTGTTTGATCAATAAAGCACCTGGAATATGCCAGTCATTGCTCTGTGCATCTTGGGGATATTGTAGTGAAAAAAGAAAGGCTGTTTTCATGGAGCTTACTTGGGGACAATAGAAAACAAACAGGTCATTGCAAAGGGATAAGCACCATGAAGGAGGGAAAGCAGAGTATGAAATGGGCAAACAGGATGGGAGACCAGTTGATCAGAGAGAGCCTGTTAGAGGAGGTGGCGGTTTGCCAGGCCCAAATGACAGGAAGATGCACCATGTGAAAATCTAGAAGGGTGTCCCAGACAAAAGCAAAAGCTCTGGATGAGGTAGTGAGCTTGGCATTTCAAGGACCAGACACAACTCTGGAATGTCTGGGGCATGATCATAGAGGGAGGGAGTGCTATATAAGAGGGTGCCTTTAGGCCACAGTAAGGATTTTGATTTTAAGTGTGATGGAAAACCACTGGTCGTTTTTATGCAGGGGAGTGATATGATCTAATTTGTTTTGATCTCGCTGCAGCATGGAAAAGAGATTCAGAGAAGCAAAAGTGGAAGTAGAAAACTTTTATCTCCATGTCAGAAATCCTTAAAGAGGAAGTGAAATTAGCTTTCAGCTTTAAGTGGCACCTCTAGAGTGATTATATTGTGGTGGTAGGAATGTCTTTTAGAGAGTTCTTGTTACTGGGGCTTGTGTTTTCATTTTCTGGGAACTATATTTAGATATTTTTATGAATTGACTCATCAAGTTGCCTTACTTGGTAAGTTCAGTGAAATGTAGCAGAGTACCTTGTAGGAACTGCCACAGTAAGAGTAGGTAAAATAGATACCCTTTTAAGTGGTTCAGTTTCAGGTGAATACTTAGTGTCCTCAAAAACATTCTCTAAACCTCATTATGCTCTCCCCCTCCACTCACCATTCTCCCAACACACATCTGAAAGCTGAAGACTAAAATTCTACTAGTCAATTCATGTCTCATGCTATCCAGCGGGGATGATAGTTTAGGTGTCCCATACTTAAAGCAGACATTTACATCTTAATATGAATTTTTTTACATTTTTAACTGAGTAAAGTTCTAATAATATAGAGGCAAGTTGCTTTGACACATATTGGTGAGATAGGGTAAAAGAAATTTAAGAAGAAATTACCTCAGTAACACCAAAGAGGAATTCTTCTATAACCTTTCCCAGGTTCAGTCTTGCTCAGGGAGCTGTGAAAGAAATAAGCGTTTAGTCTTCTTACTGGCTACTAGGTTTTCTTCATTTAACTTAATGGTCATATATTAGTAGTTTTCCAGGTAAACCTAGGATAGGCCTTTGGGAAAGGACCATAACTAATTTTATGTTCAGTGTCATGACTAATGAATTATAGATATCAAAGGACTTCCCTGGTGGCTTGGCAGTAATGAATCCATCTGCCAATGCAGGAGACGCATGCTCAATCCCTGGATCAGAAAGATTCATTGGAGAAGAAAATGGCAACCCACTTCAGTATTCTTGTCTGAGAAATCCCATGGACAGGAGATCCTCATGGGCTACAGTCCACGGGGTCTCAAAGAGTTGGATATGACTTAGCGACTAAACAACTATAACAACAACAAATAGATATCTAAGAATTGTTTCATAATAATTATTATTGTTATTATATATTATATATGGTTATTACATAATTATATATTACATTTGTGTAATCCATAGTCTCCATGTTGATGTGCCAAAAGAAAAATTTCTGCTAGAATTCCAAATTTACCCTAGGTACTAGATGATGTAAGCACCTACCACTGGAAGGAATGAGCCATCATTCAAAACCAAGTATTGATTAGAAACCTACTATGTGTCACACTCCATTAAACATGGAGAGTGATGCAAGTTACACCTGTTGTAATACATTGCAAACCTCCTATTAACTAGACTCTTCAGTATAGCATATCAATTTTATTAAAAATATCTGTTATAAATAACTTATTCAAATTATATTTTATGGCAATTAAAAGTTCTTAAAAGAAATAATAAAATATATGACAGGGTTCTGTACTTTTAAAGCACTGTGCATACATCTCTTGGGGGGTTAGTAAAAGCACTTAACCTTTATCTAAGTAGGCAAGACATAACAAAACTCTTTTGTGTTGTCAATCACAACAGAAGTATGGAAAGGTTAAAGGGAACAATGTGAGTACTTGAAACATGGGATGCCAAAAGAAAAATCTTGGCTTAATATAAAATACCAGTGACTTATATGGCCTGGTGAATCATGTGTATCATATCTGGGTTATGTACCCATAAACATTGGCTTAAAGGCAGTCAGCCTATTTAGACTGTCATCACTAACCTCATCACATGTCAATCCTGCCTGAATTCAAAAGCAAAAGGAAAAATACAGAAGCACATAGAATTGACAACATATAAAATTTCTGCTGTGCACACTCAGATTTCCAAAGGCAATGTTGCAAAAGGGTATTTAAAAGCCCAAGATTGTAATTCTATTTAATTTGGATTAGTTAGATCCAAAACTTATGTAATTTTTGTTTACAGATATGTATGTTCTCAGATTAGTCATGTGTATATCCCCCCCATCCCAATCCCTCCAGACCATCATACAGCACCCGTGAAGGATTTGCTTTTCCCACAGAGCAATGACTATAGCTATTTTCTTCACATATGATAGTACGGGCCTTCAAGCTACTTCCTTTATGCCTCTCACCCACTTGTAATTTTTGCTTACGTAATTTTTTTATACAGTTTCCCCCCCCCTTTTTTTTTTTTTTTAATTTTGGCCTCTTTTTATTGTTTTATTTATTTATTTATTTTCATCCTTCTTTATTCTTGGGTCTGTGTGGGCCTCCCACTGCAGTGGCCTTTCCTGTTGCAGAGTGCTGGCTCTGGGCACATGCGCTCCAGAGTGCTGGCTCCTAAGTGGACACATGGGTCCAGCCGCTCCTCAACATATGGGATCTTCCCAGGCCAGGGATCAAACTGGAGCCCCTTGCACTGCAAGGCAGACTCTTTTTTTTTTTTTTTTGGTCACTTCTATTGATCTTTCATTTATTTATTTCCATCCATCTTCGTTCTTTGGCCTGTGTGGGCCTCCCTTTGCAGTGGCCTCTCTCGTTGCAGAGCACCGGCTTTGGGCACATGCGCTCCAGAGCTCCAGCTTGGTAGTTGGACACATCAGTCCAGCTGCTCTACAGCACATGAGATCTTCCCAGGGCAGGGATTGAACTGGTGCCCCTTGCACTGCAAGGCGGTGTCCTTACCCACGGGATCACCAGGGAAGCCTACAAGGCAGACTCTTTACCCACTGGACCACAGGGAAGTCCCCTTATTTATTTTTTTGAAGTCTGTGAACAGCAAGAACTTTTCACTAGCCTTCTCAATAAAATAAATTTATGGTATAAATCATAAGCCCTCACCTATGAAACTAATTAAATTAGTCAAACACCAAATACAGAATAAAAGCATAGTATATGACAAACCCTATTAAACATGGCAAGAGATACAAATAATATCCACCATTTATTGAGCACTTTGTTTCCTAGAATCTTGATTTCTATAAGCCTGACAATATCTCCTCAGGATAGCTGCTTTTACTGTATTTTACAGACAACAAATGGAGGCTTAGGGGACTTAATTCACTTGTCCAAATTCTCAGAGCAAGTGAATAGATAAAGTTTAAACTCCGTGTGACTGCATTTTTTTTTTTTTTTTTGCTATGTTTTCATAATACAAAATAGAAAGTTAACATATAGTCTTGGTATCTATTCAGATATCAGGTTGTATAAGAACCTCTGGCCTGGGGAGTTGGAACACAGTGTTTAGTCTTGGCTTGGATGTGATGCCACTGTGTATCAGGGAAGTCATTCCAACTTTTTGAATTTAAATTCCCTCATCTGTAAAACAGAGGTGGTAAACAAAATAATCTTTGCAGTCCCTTCTAGCTTCAAAATTCCAGCACTCCAACATGAAAAAAAAGTGTGACTCTAGAATTGGACGTCTATTTCTCCACACTGTTAACAGTAATCCACATTTCTTTAGAAGCAACTATCTCTTCCCTTCTCAATATAACTCCTTCCTCTGACCTCAGAATCTCATGGCGGCAAATGAGATGGTTAGATAGCATCACTGACTCAATGGACATGAATGTGGGAAAACTCAGGGAGATAGTGAAGGACAAGGACCTAGCGGCTTGCAGTCTGTGGTGTAGCAAAGAATCGGACATGACTGAGCAACTAACCCTTTCACTTTTCTGGAGGATTTTAGACCTGATGGTTATGTTAGACTTATTTTTCATTAAAGGCCCTAATGATATTTCTTTTTTTCAAAAGTTCTATTTCTCCTCTTCCAAGCCTTGCCATTGTCCGTCGAGGTCTTGGATGAGACTTTACACCTATCCCAACAAGTAGGATGTGATTGAAATGATACTGCATTACTTCCAAGGCTAGATCATAAAAGGCAATAAATACAGTTTCTACTTGGTTCTCTTTTTCTCAGAATGTTTACCCTTAGAACCACACTGCCATGTTGTAAAGGAGCCCAGGTAACCTGGAGAGGCCATGTGTATGCATTCTAGTTGACAACTTATGTAAAAAAGAATTTGACCTTTGTCCCCAGTTCCTGGGAAGTGGTCTCTAATACCTTGGAATTTCCCATGTGATAGGAGAGGCTTTGTTATTCATCTGTTCCTTGATAGCATATCCTGATGAGGTGACTAATGGTGGGCTCTTAGTTTAAATAAATCAGATGACTCAGGATGGAAGCTGCCCATGCCAGGAAGACCAACCATGTGATGAGGGGTTGGGATTTTGAATTGAGTGATATTATGCCAACCTATGGAGACTGGAGGGGAGGTGGAGATTGAGTCACTTGGCCAATGATTTAATTAATCACGCCTATATTATGGAATCCTAATAAAAACTCTGGACACTGAAGTTTGGGTAGACTTCTACAGTTGGCATTACTCTGCATATTTTCACACACTAATGTGCTATGAGAGTGACATGTCCTAACTCTGTGGGGAGAGAACAATGAAAGCTTCACATTTAGAACTGTCATAAACCTCACCTTATGTGTGTCTCTCTTTGGTGGGTTCTGATTTGTATCCTTTAATTTAATCATAAGTATAGTGCTTTCCTGAGTTCTGTGAGCCATACAAGTGAATTACCCATTCTGAGGATGATTAATGGGAACGTATGAATTTGTAGCTAGCTGATCAGAAGTGAGGATGACCTCAAGATCCTCAAGCTTATGGCTGGTATCTGAAGTGAGTGTAGATTTATGGAGGACTGTACCCTTAACCTCTAAGGTTTGCTCAACTCTGAGTAGTTGGTGTTTGAAGTCATTGTAAGTTGTGGCTAAGGTCTCAGCTGACAGCAAGGGAATCAGTCATCAGACATGTGAGTCAATAAGCCTTTAGCTGATTTCCTAGTCATCAAGTTACCGCTAACCTTTGGGCCTTTCAGCTGATTTTCAAAAGTTCTATTTCTCCTCTTCCAAGCCTTGCCATTGTCCGTCGAGGTCTTGGATGAGACTTTACACCTATCCCAACAAGTAGGATGTGATTGAAATGATACTGCATTACTTCCAAGGCTAGATCATAAAAGGCAATAAATACAGTTTCTACTTGGTTCTCTTTTTCTCAGAATGTTTACCCTTAGAACCACACTGCCATGTTGTAAAGGAGCCCAGGTAACCTGGAGAGGCCATGTGTATGCATTCTAGTTGACAACTTATGTAAAAAAGAATTTGACCTTTGTCCCCAGTTCCTGGGAAGTGGTCTCTAATACCTTGGAATTTCCCATGTGATAGGAGAGGCTTTGTTATTCATCTGTTCCTTGATAGCATATCCTGATGAGGTGACTAATGGTGGGCTCTTAGTTTAAATAAATCAGATGACTCAGGATGGAAGCTGCCCATGCCAGGAAGACCAACCATGTGATGAGGGGTTGGGATTTTGAATTGAGTGATATTATGCCAACCTATGGAGACTGGAGGGGAGGTGGAGATTGAGTCACTTGGCCAATGATTTAATTAATCACGCCTATATTATGGAATCCTAATAAAAACTCTGGACACTGAAGTTTGGGTAGACTTCTACAGTTGGCATTACTCTGCATATTTTCACACACTAATGTGCTATGAGAGTGACATGTCCTAACTCTGTGGGGAGAGAACAATGAAAGCTTCACATTTAGAACTGTCATAAACCTCACCTTATGTGTGTCTCTCTTTGGTGGGTTCTGATTTGTATCCTTTAATTTAATCATAAGTATAGTGCTTTCCTGAGTTCTGTGAGCCATACAAGTGAATTACCCATTCTGAGGATGATTAATGGGAACGTATGAATTTGTAGCTAGCTGATCAGAAGTGAGGATGACCTCAAGATCCTCAAGCTTATGGCTGGTATCTGAAGTGAGTGTAGATTTATGGAGGACTGTACCCTTAACCTCTAAGGTTTGCTCAACTCTGAGTAGTTGGTGTTTGAAGTCATTGTAAGTTGTGGCTAAGGTCTCAGCTGACAGCAAGGGAATCAGTCATCAGACATGTGAGTCAATAAGCCTTTAGCTGATTTCCTAGTCATCAAGTTACCGCTAACCTTTGGGCCTTTCAGCTGATGTCCTAGACAACATAGACCAGAGAGAAATCACCTCAACTGTATCTTGCCCAAATTCCTGACCCATAGAATCCATCAGCATAACAAATAATTATTTCCTGCCACTACACATTAGGGAAATTTCTTACAGAGCCAAAGATAACTGGAACATATTTTTGTACCTGTGAGTGGAATGGGACTGTAATGAAACCTAAAACATGAGGTGATGACTTTCAGACCAAGTGGCAGGCAGAAGGTGAAAAGGCCTTGAAGAGAGTTAAAATATAAAGGGTCTTGAAGACACTGTTAGTGAAAGTTTCGGGTCCTCAAGAGGCCTGTTGATAAAGATTAAAAGAAAGTGAGGAAAATGTTAACGAAAGTTAGAGGAAAATACATTCTTTTCATTTAATGGCAAAAATTTCGGAACACTATTGACCGGAGTAAAGTAGAGCAGAGGGTATTTACCTAGTTGACTGGATGATCTAACTAAGAAAACTTCCAGGCACAGTGATAAATATCACCCATGGTTTTTCCTAGGTGTCTTAGTAAAATGTGAGAGGAGAGAGATAAGCTAAAGAAAGATCTGTAAATACAAAGAAAGAAACAAGACTTGCTGGATTAAAACAAACAGTTTCTCATTCCCAGTCTCTCTAGCAAATGATGCCAAAGTAAGAAATGGCTTCTTGGAAGAAAGCCAGTCAAGGATTCTTTTAGGAAGAGATTGTCTATAAAAGAAGTAAAAAATGTAACTTTAAACTTTTTTGTAAGAATTCAGAAAGATCTAATGTGGTACCTCATCGACCATTTCAAATAATCACAAATTCCTCTAAGAATCTTAATGGCCTGTCCCATAGATCCTCTCCATTAAAAAATAGAGTGTCTAAGAAGCTTAAGAGTATTTTCAAGAGTGTTTTCATGCAGGGAGCCCAATGTAGGGAAAGACATCTCAATGTTTTTCTGATGCATAGTGGGTGGTTGAAGTCATTGTAAGTTGTGGCTAAGGTCTCAGCTGACAGCAAGGGAATCAGTCATCAGACATGTGAGTCAATAAGCCTTTAGCTGATTTCCTAGTCATCAAGTTACCGCTAACCTTTGGGCCTTTCAGCTGATGTCCTAGACAACATAGACCAGAGAGAAATCACCTCAACTGTATCTTGCCCAAATTCCTGACCCATAGAATCCATCAGCATAACAAATAATTATTTCCTGCCACTACACATTAGGGAAATTTCTTACAGAGCCAAAGATAACTGGAACATATTTTTGTACCTGTGAGTGGAATGGGACTGTAATGAAACCTAAAACATGAGGTGATGACTTTCAGACCAAGTGGCAGGCAGAAGGTGAAAAGGCCTTGAAGAGAGTTAAAATATAAAGGGTCTTGAAGACACTGTTAGTGAAAGTTTCGGGTCCTCAAGAGGCCTGTTGATAAAGATTAAAAGAAAGTGAGGAAAATGTTAACGAAAGTTAGAGGAAAATACATTCTTTTCATTTAATGGCAAAAATTTCGGAACACTATTGACCGGAGTAAAGTAGAGCAGAGGGTATTTACCTAGTTGACTGGATGATCTAACTAAGAAAACTTCCAGGCACAGTGATAAATATCACCCATGGTTTTTCCTAGGTGCCTTAGTAAAATGTGAGAGGAGAGAGATAAGCTAAAGAAAGATCTGTAAATACAAAGAAAGAAACAAGACTTGCTGGATTAAAACAAACAGTTTCTCATTCCCAGTCTCTCTAGCAAATGATGCCAAAGTAAGAAATGGCTTCTTGGAAGAAAGCCAGTCAAGGATTCTTTTAGGAAGAGATTGTCTATAAAAGAAGTAAAAAATGTAACTTTAAACTTTTTTGTAAGAATTCAGAAAGATCTAATGTGGTACCTCATCGACCATTTCAAATAATCACAAATTCCTCTAAGAATCTTAATGGCCTGTCCCATAGATCCTCTCCATTAAAAAATAGAGTGTCTAAGAAGCTTAAGAGTATTTTCAAGAGTGTTTTCATGCAGGGAGCCCAATGTAGGGAAAGACATCTCAATGAAATGGATTAGAGTACAAATTGATACAGAGAAATCCACAAAGGTTTTTTTTTTTTTTAATTTTGGCCACTTTTTTAAAATTGGTCTTCCATTTTTATTTATTTTCATCCATCTTTGTTCTTTGGTCTGTGTGGGCCTCCCATCTCAGTGGCCTCTCTTGCTGTAGAGCACTGGCTCTGGGCACATGCGCACCATAGCACTGGCTCATAATTGGACACACCATCCCAGGCACTCAGCAGCATGTGGGATCTTCCCAGGCCAGGAATCAAACTGGTGCCCCTTGCACTGCAAGGTGGACTCTTTACCCACTGGACCACCAGGGAAGCCTCCCCACAAAGTTTTAATGAAATTGTATCAGCTTATTAAAAAAAGAAAGAGACAGCAAAAAATTAAGAGAGAACTCCACATGCCTGAACTTCTGTGGGCCAGAAGCAAGCTGAGAAAGTTGTTTATCTGCAAATCCAAACTAATTATGAGAAAGGAAGACTAGCACAGAGAGTGTAACTGAGAGTTTAGGGAATAAAGCACAGAGCTATTGGGCATCAATTCCAGGTTAAATGACTAAGTCACGATTAAAGAACTGGCAACATGTGCCCAGTTGAACTTTAGTATTGCTATGGGCCAGTGACTACTTTGTTCCTCTTCCTTCTCCTTTTTTTTTTTTTAAAGATTTATTTATTTATTTATTTTGGGCAGGGGTCGGGTTGGGGAGGGAAGGGAGCAGGCGGGCCACTTCTATTGGTCTTTCATTTCTCTATTTTCATCCGTCTTTGTTCTTTGGCTCCTGTGGGCCTCCCATTGCGGTGGTGTCTGTCGTTGCAGAGCGCTGGCTCTGGGTGCATGCTCTCCAGAGCTCCGGCTCGGTAATTGGACACATCGGTCCAGCCGCTCCGCGGCATGTGGGATCTTCCCAGGCCAGGGATCGAACTGGCGCCCCTTGCACTGCAAGGCAGTGTCCTTACCCACTGGACCACCAGGGGAAGCCCACCTTCTCCTTTTTTGAATGGAGTATCTCTGGCAATTATCTCAACATTATATCTGAGGTATGTCCGGGGAGATAACTTGACTGTTTAGTCTGTAGGTTTTTAAATCTAAGGATCAAAGGTACTCAAGAAGCTATACCCAAGGAGCCTTCATTCCTATAGGAAATTTAGAACATGAAATTCTGAACTTTAAACTTGATGCTTCTGCCTTAATGGCATAGTATTTAGGGGTTCATGGGAAAGGTTATGGGATTTTGCATGTGGGAAGAGTTGTGAATTATTATGGTTAATGGACTGTGGCAGTTGAAACAACCAAAACAGTATTTCCAACCCTATGTTCCTCTAGAAACCCCACCATTCCCCCATTAAGAGTTTTTCCTTGAAATAGGTAATGCTTTTATAACTGTCTTAATTAGAGTATGGCAGAATTGACACTAAGTCTACTGATTAAAATAATGGGACTTCCCTGGTAGCTCAGTGGTAAAGAGTTTGCCTGCCAATGCAGGAGACTCAGGTTTACTCCTTGATCAGGAAAGATCCCACATGCTACAGAGCAACTAAGCCCGTGAGCCATAACTCTTGAGCCTGTGCTCTAGAGCCTTGGAGCCACAACTATGGAGCCCACGTGCTGCAACTACTGAAGCCTGTGTGCCCTAGAGCCCGAGTTCCACAACAAGAGAAGTCACCGCAACAGGAAGGCTGCTTGCCTCAACTAGAGTAGCCCCCACTCTCTGCAACTAGAGAAGAGCCTGGGGCAGCAGTGAAAACCCAGAATAGCCAAACATAAATAAATAAATAAAAATTCTGAAAATTCTTTAAAAATAAAATGATGATCTTAGATTTTAGAAGATGCTGAAGGATGCCACTGAAAATGGAGTAAGGACCTCTGAAAATCCTTTCCTCCATAAAAGCAATGAGAACACTGGAGAAATTGTCAGAATCAGGATTCTGATTTTTTTTTTTTCGTGACTCTGAAAGTAAACCAAAAGCTTGCAGTGATCTTAACAGTATTTATTCAAGAAAAATTATTGAATCTTGGAAAGAACCATGAGCTTTGTGGTGCTTAAACTTGCTTTATTCCCATATTCTTGTCTCTAGCTCTATGGTAGCCTTGAAAGCCAACAACCATTCAATTATGGTGAAAATCAGTGGCCTGACAGCCACTGGAGGAGGTGAATGTAGGGGTTGACTTCCTTCAAAGCCCCATTCCCAGAGGATTGTCATCAATGACTTGAATGTTGGTTCCCTTGAAGACCTCATTCTCATGGTTGCCTTTATTTGACCTGACTCAAAGCTTGCTCAGGACAAACAGCCTTTCTCTGGGGAATTTTGTCAAAAAAAATCAACAATTGTTTAACATCATGGTAATCTGAAACAGTTGATAAGAGCTGGAACATTAGGCCAATCAAAAAGATTAAAAGGAATAGTTTGGGAGTGAAATGTCCATAAAGGGTCTTTCAAAAATGCCAACATACTGTAGATGTCCAAACAGATATACACCTGCCCAGGGCTAAGTGCATGCTCAGGAAAAATACGAGAAAGCCCTAAACTGACACCTCTGGCTAATTTTGAGTCTCCTCCAAAGCAGGCAGTGAAACCAAAGGGAGGGCTGTATACTGCCTGACTGAGTGTGCCCCAATATGCTTACAGAGACCCTTAGCTCACACTGGAAGACTTACTGGTCCCAGCCATTTAAGGAAATTTCTGTCCAGTGATTAGCTGACTACTACTAATTGAGCAGAGACTTGTGTGCCCATATTGGCAAAGAATATATTTAGATTTTAGAGAACTAGTTCAGAAAGTTGTTAAACAGACAAGCTGCATGGTCACAAAGTTCTGGGGTGCCAACTTAAAAAGGCCCTGTGCTTCGAAAACAGAAATATAGACCAATGAAACAAAATGAGCCCAGAGATAAACCCATGCACCTATGCGTACCTTATTTTTGACAGAGGAGGTGAGGATATACAATAGAGGAAAGATAGTCTTTTCAATAAGTGGTACTGGGGAAAACAGAACAGATACATGTAAAAGAACAAAATTAGGACACTTCCTAACACCACACACAAAGGTAAACTCAAAATGGATTAAACACCTAAATGCAAGACCAGAAACTATAAAAATCTTAGAAGAAAGCATAGGCAGACATGTTATGTCTTGCTATGACAAGTAATAGCAAGATCCCCTATGACCCACTTCCTAGAGTAATGGAAATAAAAACAAAAACAAGTGGGTTCTAATTAAACCTAACAGCATTTAAACAGCAAAGGAAACTATAAACAAGGTGAAAAGACAACCCTCAGAATGGGGAGAATAATAGAAAATGAAACAACTGACAAAGGATTAATTTCCAAAATATACAAGCAGCTCATGCAGCTTAATACAAGAAAAACAAATCCAAAGTGGGCTGAAGACTTAAACAGACATTTCTGCAAAGAAGACATACAGATGGCTAATCAACACATGAAAAGATGCTCAACATCACTCATTATTAAATAAATGCAAATCAAAACTACAATGAGATATCACCTTACCCAGGCGTAATGGCCATAATCAAAAAAACAATAAATGGCCATCGTCTATGAACAATAAATGCCAGAAAGGGTGTGGAGAAAAGGGAACCCTCTTGCAGCGTTGGTGGGAATGTAAACTGTTACAGCCACTATGGAGGAAAGTATGGAGACTCTTTTAAAAACTAGGAATAAAACTACTATACGAGTCAACAATTCACAACAGTGCTGAGAAAAGCATGATTCAAAAAGACTCCTGTGCCCCATTGTTCATTGCAGCACTATTTACAATAGCTAAAATGTGGATGCAACCTAGATGTCCATCGAGAGATGAATGGATAAAGAAAGCTGTGGTATATATATATATATATATATATATATATATATATACATACAATGGAATATTACTCAGCCATTAAAGGAAATGCATCTGAGTCAGTTCTAATGAGGTGTATGAACCTTGAATCTATTATACAGAGTGAAAGAGAAAAACAAATGTATATTAACACATATATATGGGATCTAGGAAAATGGTATTGGTGAACCTATTTGCAGGAGAGCAATGGAGTTGAAGACAGAGAACCAATTTGTGGACACAGAGAGGGAAGGGGAGGATGGGATGAATGGAAGTGGTAGCATGGAAACATATACATTACTATATGTAAAATAGCCAGTGGGAATTTGCTATCCCACTGAGCTATCCCTTTTGCTGTCTCTTGACTGAGGGAGCTCAAATAGGTGCTTTGTGACAACCTAGAGAGGTGGAATGAGGTGGGAAGAGGGAGGGAGGTTCAAGAGGGAGGGGACATATGTATACCTATGGCTGTTTCATGTTTGAAAGGAACAAATGCAATATTGTGAAGCAATTATTCCTAAATTAAAAGTAAATGAATTTTAGAAAAGCTTTAAAAGATCATGTGCTTGATTTCATGCTATGCTATTGTCATCCTGGAATTCTTAATAACTTTTTTTTTTTAAGTTAAGACTTCTTTTTTTTTTGGCCTCTAAGTCAGCATTTATTTTCATCCATTTTTGTTGTTTGGCACGTATGGGCCTCCCACTGCAGTGGCCTCTCTAGTCTCAGAGCACTGACTCTGGGCTTATGCGCTCCAGAGCACTGACTTGTAATTGGACATGCTGGCCCAGCTGCTCTGTGGCACGTGGGATCGTCCCAGCTCAGTGATTGAACCAGTGCCCCCTGCATTGCAAGGCAGACTCTTCACCCACTGGACCACCAGGAAAGCACCTTAATAACTTTTTTTTTTTTGACACTTCTTTTTTCTTTTCTTTTTAATATTTATTTTATTAACTTAGTTGCAGCATGGAGGATCTTTTTTTTTCTTATTGTTGAGCTAGGAGGGCTTAGTTGCCCCAAGCCACGTGGGATCTTAATTCCCTGATCAGGGGTCAAACCCGTGTCCTCCACATTGGAAGGTGTGTTCTTTAACCACTAGATCACCAGGGAAGTCCTCCCCTTAATAACTTTTTTTTGGCAGGGTGGGGGAGGGGGCGGAGGGAGGGCCACTTCTATTGGTCTTTCATTTCTTTATTTTCATCTGTCTTTGCTCCTTGGCTCCTGTGGGCCTCCCATCACGGTGGTCACTGTTGTCACAGAGCACCGGCTCTGGGTGCATGCTCGTCAGAGCTATGGCTCAGTGATTGGACACATCGGTCCAGCTGCTCTGTGGCACGTGGGATCTTCCCAGGCCAGGGATCGAACCGGCACCCCTTGCACTGCAAGGCGGTGTCTTTACCCACTGGACCACCAGGGGAAGCCCTCATTTGCCTTTTTAGTTTCACTATTCTAGTAGGTGGGTCAGAGAAGATCTTGCTTTGATTTATGTCCTTGAGGGTTTTGCCTATATTCTCCTCTAAGAGTTTGATGGTTTCTGGTCTTACATTTAGGTCTTTAATCCATTTTGACTTGATCTTTGTGCATGGTGTCAGGGAATGTTCCAACTTCATTTTTTGCACGTAGCTGTCCAATTTTCCCAGCACCATTTGTTGAAGAGGCTGTCTTTGTCCCATTTTATATGTTCGCCTCCTTTGACAAAAATAAGGTACCCATAGGTGTGTGGGTTTGTCTCTGGGTTCTCGATCTTGTTCCATTGGTCGATATTTCTGTTTTTATGCCAGTACCATACTGTCTTGATAAGTGTTGCTTTGTAGTATAGTCTGAAATTAGGGAGGCTGATCCCTCCAGCTCCATTTTTCTTTCTCAGGATTGCTTTGGCTATTCTAGGTCTTTTGTGTTTCCATATGAACTGTTATTCTTTGGTCCAGTTCTGTGATGAATGTCATTGGTAGTTTGATAGGGATCGCACTGAATCTATAGATTACATTTGATAGTATGGTCATTTTCAGAATATTGACTCTTCCGACCCAGGAGCATGAAATATCTCTCCATCTGTTTAAGTCTTCTTTAATGTCTCTCATGAGCGTCTTGTAATTTTCTGTGTACAGTTCTTTTGTTTCTTTGGGTAGGTTTATTCCTAGATATTTGATTCTTTTGGTTGCAATGGTGAAAGGGATTGCCTCTTTGTTTTTGTTTTCTGATTTTTCATTGTTTGTGTATAGGAATGCCAGTGATTTCTGTGTGTTGACTTTGTGTCCTGCGACTTTGCTGAATTCACTGATTAACTCTAGTAGTTTTGTAATAGTCTCTTTGGGATTTTCTATGTATAATATCATGTCATCTGCAAAAAGAGAGAGTTTGACTTCTTCCTTTCCAATCTGGATTCCTTTGATTTCTTTCTCTTCTCTTATTGTTGTTGCTAGAACTTCCAGGAGTATGTTAAATAGTAGTGGTGAAAGTGGGCACCCTTGTCTTGTTCCTGATCTTAAAGGAAATGCTTTTAGTTTTTCACCATTGAGGATAATGTTCACTGTGGACTTCTCATATATGGCTTTCACTGTGTTGAGGTAGGTTCCTTCTGTGCCCATTTTTTGAAGAGTTTTTTTTTTATCATAAATGAATGCTGTACTTTGTCAAAGGCTTTTTCTGCATCTATTGAGATGATCATGTGATTTTTGTCTCTCAATTTGTTGATATGGTGTATCACATTGATTGATTTGCGGATATTGAAGAATCCTTGCATGCCTGGGAAGAACCCAACTTGATCGTGATGTATGAGTTTTTTGATGTGTTGTTGAATTCTGTTTGCTAGGATTTTGTTGAGGATCTTGGCGTCTAGATTCATCAGTGAAACTGGTCTGTAATTTTCCTTTTTTGTGTTGTCTTTGCCTGCCTTTGGTTTCAGGGTGATGGCGGCCTCATAGAATGTGTTTGGAAGTTTTCCTTCCTGTGCAGTTTTTTGGAATAGTTTTAGAAGGACAGGCATTAGCTCTTCTTTAAATGTTTGGTAGAATTCACTTGTGAAACCATCTGGCCCTGGGCTTTTATTTTTGGGTAGATTTTTGATCCCAAAGTCGATTTCTGAGCTTGTGATTGGCTTGTTCATAGTTTGTATTTCTTCCTGGTTGAGTCTTGGGAGATTAATCTTCTCTAAGAAACTGTCCATTTCTTCCAGGTTGTCCAGTTTGTAGCCGTAGAGTTGTTCATAATAGTCTCTTAGAATCCTTTGGATTTCTGGATTATCTGTTGTAATCTCTCCTTTTTCATTTTTGATTTTGGTGATCTGGTTCTTCTCTCTCTTTTTCTTGATGAGTGTGGCCAGTGGTGTGTCAATTTTGTTTACCTTTTCGAAGAACCAGCTTTTTGTTTTATTTATCTTTACTATTGTTTCTTTCATTTCTTTCTCATTTATTTCTGCTCTGATCTTAATGATTTCTCTTCTTCTGCTGGTTTTGGGGTGTTTTTGTTCTTCTTTCTCCAGTTGTTTTAAGTGTAATGTTAGGTCGTCTGAGATTTTCCCAGTTTCTTGAGGTGGGATTGAACTTCTATAAACTTCCCTCTTAGAACTTATTTTGCAGTATCCCATAGGTTTTGCACTGTCGTGTGTTCACTGTCATTTTCTTCTAGGAATTGTTTTATTTCTCCTTTGATTTGCTCAGTGATCAGTTGGTTTTTTAGGTATGTGTTGTTTAATCTCCATGTGTTTGTGTTTTTAGCGGTTTTTTTCCCTGAAGTTGATCTCTAATCTCATTGCATTGTGGTCCGAGAAGATGGTTGATATAATTTCAATTTTCTTGAATTGACTGAGGTTTGATTTGTGGCCCAAGATGTGGTCTATCCTGGAGAATGTTTCGTGAGCATTTGAGAAGTGTTTTCTTCTGCTTTAGGATGGAAAGTCCTAAAGATATCAGTGAGGTCCATTTCTTCTAGTGTGTCATTTAAGGCTGTGTTTCTTTATTAATTTTCTGTTTGGATGATCTGTCCATTGGTGTGAGAGGAGTGTTAAAGTCTCCTACTGTGATTGTGTTACTGTTGATGTCTTCTTCTATGTCTGAAAGTGTGTGTCTTATGTATTGGGGTGCCCCTTTGTTGGGTGCATAGATATTTATGATTGTTATGTCATCTTCTTGGATCGATCCCTTGATCCTGATGTAGTGTCCTGCCTTGTCTCTTCTAATCTTCTCTAAGAAACTGTCCATTTCTTCCAGGTTGTCCAGTTTGTAGAGAGTTGTTCATAATAGTCTCTTAGAATCCTTTGGATTTCTGCATTATCTGTTGTAATCTCTCCTTTTTTCATTTTTGATTTTGTTGATCTTGCTCTTCTCTCTTTTCTTGATGAGTGTGGCCAGTGGTGTGTCAATTTTGTTTACCTTTTCGAAGAACCAGCTTTTTGTTTTATTTATCTTTACTATTGTTTCTTTCATTTCTTTCTCATTTATTTCTGCTCTGATCTTAATGATTTCTCTTCTTCTGCTGGTTTTGGGGTGTTTTTGTTCTTCTTTCTCCAGTTGTTTTAAGTGTAATGTTAGGTCGTCTGAGATTTTCCCAGTTTCTTGAGGTGGGATTGAACTTCTATAAACTTCCCTCTTAGAACTTATTTTGCAGTATCCCATAGGTTTTGCACTGTCGTGTGTTCACTGTCATTTTCTTCTAGGAATTGTTTTATTTCTCCTTTGATTTGCTCAGTGATCAGTTGGTTTTTTAGGTATGTGTTGTTTAATCTCCATGTGTTTGTGTTTTTAGCGGTTTTTTTCCCTGAAGTTGATCTCTAATCTCATTGCATTGTGGTCCGAGAAGATGGTTGATATAATTTCAATTTTCTTGAATTGACTGAGGTTTGATTTGTGGCCCAAGATGTGGTCTATCCTGGAGAATGTTTCGTGAGCATTTGAGAAGTGTTTTCTTCTGCTTTAGGATGGAAAGTCCTAAAGATATCAGTGAGGTCCATTTCTTCTAGTGTGTCATTTAAGGCTGTGTTTCTTTATTAATTTTCTGTTTGGATGATCTGTCCATTGGTGTGAGAGGAGTGTTAAAGTCTCCTACTGTGATTGTGTTACTGTTGATGTCTTCTTCTATGTCTGAAAGTGTGTGTCTTATGTATTGGGGTGCCCCTTTGTTGGGTGCATAGATATTTATGATTGTTATGTCATCTTCTTGGATCGATCCCTTGATCCTGATGTAGTGTCCTGCCTTGTCTCTTCTAATCTTCTTTATTTTGAAGTCTATTTTGTCAGATATGAGGATTGCTACTCCAGCTTTCTTTTGATTTCCATTTGCATGGAATATCTTTTCCAGCCTTTCACTTTCAGTCTATGAGTGTCTCTAGGTCTGAAGTGGGTTTCTTGTAAGCAGCATATGTATGGGTCATGTTTTTGAATCCATTCAGCCAGTCTGTGTCTTTTGGTTGAGGCATTTAGTCCATTTACATTCAAAGTAATTATTGATACAAATGATCCTATTTTCATCTTCTTAGATGTTATGTTGGGTTTGATTTGTAAGGCTTCTCCTGCTCTTGTATTTATTGACTATATAAGGCCCTTTAACACTTGTTATAAGGCTGGTTTGGTGTTACTAAATTCTTTTAATTGTTGCTTATCTGTAAAACTTTTGATTTCTCCATCAATTTTGAATGAGGTCCTTGCACGGTAGAGAATTCTTGGTTGCAGATTATTCTCTTTAGCCGTTTAAATGTGTCCTGCCATTCTCTTCTGGCCTGCAGAGTTTCTGTTGAAAGATCAGGTGTTAAACATATGGGCTTTCCCTTGTATGTCACTAGTTGCTTTTCCCTTCTGCTTTGAGAATTCTGTCCTTGTGTTTAATTTGTGTTAGCTTCATTAATATGTGTCTTGGTGTGTTTCTTCTCGGATTGATTCTGTATGGTACTCTTTGCACTTCTTGGACTTGATTGACTATTTCTTTTCCCATGTTGGGGAAATTTTCAACTAGAATCTCTTCAAAAATTTTCTCATAGCCTTTCTTTTTTTCTTCTTCTTCTGGGACCCCTATAATTTGTATATTGGTGCGTTTGATATTATCCCAGAGGTCTCTGAGGCTATCCTCTGCTCTTTTCATTCTTTGAGCTAGATTCTGTTTTTTAGCAGTTACTTCCACCATTCTAACTTCCAGCTCACTTATCCGGTCTTCTGTCTCACATACTCTGCTCTTGATTCCTTCTACAGTGTTTTTCATTGTGGGAGGAGTGTTAAAGTCCCCTTTGGGATTGATTTTGGTCTTCTTCTATGTCTGAAAGTGTGTGTCTTATGTATTGGGGTGCTCCTTTGTTGGGTGCATAGATATTTATGATTGTTATGTCATCTTCTTGGATCGATCCCTTGATCCTGATGTAGTGTCCTGCCTTGTCTCTTCTAATCTTCTTTATTTTGAAGTCTATTTTGTCAGATATGAGGATTGCTACTCCAGCTTTCTTTTGATTTCCATTTGCATGGAATATCTTTTCCAGCCTTTCACTTTCAGTCTATGAGTGTCTCTAGGTCTGAAGTGGGTTTCTTGTAAGCAGCATATGTATGGGTCATGTTTTTGAATCCATTCAGCCAGTCTGTGTCTTTTGGTTGAGGCATTTAGTCCATTTACATTCAAAGTAATTATTGATACAAATGATCCTATTTTCATCTTCTTAGATGTTATGTTGGGTTTGATTTGTAAGGCTTCTCCTGCTCTTGTATTTATTGACTATATAAGGCCCTTTAACACTTGTTATAAGGCTGGTTTGGTGTTACTAAATTCTTTTAATTGTTGCTTATCTGTAAAACTTTTGATTTCTCCATCAATTTTGAATGAGGTCCTTGCACGGTAGAGAATTCTTGGTTGCAGATTATTCTCTTTTAGCCGTTTAAATGTGTCCTGCCATTCTCTTCTGGCCTGCAGAGTTTCTGTTGAAAGATCAGGTGTTAAACATATGGGCTTTCCCTTGTATGTCACTAGTTGCTTTTCCCTTCTGCTTTGAGAATTCTGTCCTTGTGTTTAATTTGTGTTAGCTTCATTAATATGTGTCTTGGTGTGTTTCTTCTCGGATTGATTCTGTATGGTACTCTTTGCACTTCTTGGACTTGATTGACTATTTCTTTTCCCATGTTGGGGAAATTTTCAACTAGAATCTCTTCAAAAATTTTCTCATAGCCTTTCTTTTTTTCTTCTTCTTCTGGGACCCCTATAATTTGTATATTGGTGCGTTTGATATTATCCCAGAGGTCTCTGAGGCTATCCTCTGCTCTTTTCATTCTTTGAGCTAGATTCTGTTTTTTAGCAGTTACTTCCACCATTCTAACTTCCAGCTCACTTATCCGGTCTTCTGTCTCACATACTCTGCTCTTGATTCCTTCTACAGTGTTTTTCAGTTCAGCAATTGAGTTGTTTGTCTCTGTTACTTTTTTGGTAAGTTCTTGTATTTCTTTATTCATTGTGTTAGTTGTGTCTTGCAATTTGTCTAGCATTCTGTTTTCAGTGTCTTTGATCATCTTTACTATCATTCTTCTGAAATCACTTTCAGAAAGTTTGTTCAAATTCTCTTCATTGATTTGATCTTGAGTTTTTGTAGATTGTTCCTTCACTTGTGTGGTATTTCTCTACCGTTTCATTGTTATTATTAATTTTTGAACTGACTCTGTTTGGGATTTCCTTTTCCCAGACTTTGAGTTACATCTGTTGGTGTTTGTTGTTTGGATGGGGCTCTTATTCTGGGTGATGCTGGTGGTTAGGTGATGTCAGGACTTGCATACACGTGATTACCTTTGTTGGCGTTCTCACTTGTATAGTGCTCTCTAGTATTAGGCGTTCTCTAGTATTGTAGAGTTTTGGAGTCAGTGCTCCCTCCCTAAAGTCCCGGGGCTTGTTGCCTGACCAGGGAATGAAGATTTTCTTTTTTTAAACATTTATTTATTTATTTATTTTTGCGAGGGTGGGGAGGGAAGGGGGTGGGCGGGCCACTTCCACTGGTCTTTCATTTGTCTAGTTTCATCCATCTTTGTTCTTTGGCCCGTGTGGTCCTCCCATCGTGGCAGCGTCTGTCGCTGCAGAGCATCGGCTCTGGGCGCATGCGCTCCAGAGCTCCGGCTCGGTAATTGGACACATCCGTCCAGCCGCTCTGCGGCACGTGGGATCTTCCCAGGCCAGGGATCCAACTGCCTCCCCTTGCACTGCAAGGCGGTGTCCTTACTCACTTCTGGATTGAGCACCCATGTTGGGGAAATTTTCAACTAGAATCTCTTCAAAAATTTTCTCATAGCCTTTCTTTTTTTCTTCTTCTTCTGGGACCCCTATAATTTGTATATTGGTGCGTTTGATATTATCCCAGAGGTCTCTGAGGCTATCCTCTGCTCTTTTCATTCTTTGAGCTAGATTCTGTTTTTTAGCAGTTACTTCCACCATTCTAACTTCCAGCTCACTTATCCGGTCTTCTGTCTCACATACTCTGCTCTTGATTCCTTCTACAGTGTTTTTCAGTTCAGCAATTGAGTTGTTTGTCTCTGTTACTTTTTTGGTAAGTTCTTGTATTTCTTTATTCATTGTGTTAGTTGTGTCTTGCAATTTGTCTAGCATTCTGTTTTCAGTGTCTTTGATCATCTTTACTATCATTCTTCTGAAATCACTTTCAGAAAGTTTGTTCAAATTCTCTTCATTGATTTGATCTTGAGTTTTTGTAGATTGTTCCTTCACTTGTGTGGTATTTCTCTACCGTTTCATTGTTATTATTAATTTTTGAACTGACTCTGTTTGGGATTTCCTTTTCCCAGACTTTGAGTTACATCTGTTGGTGTTTGTTGTTTGGATGGGGCTCTTATTCTGGGTGATGCTGGTGGTTAGGTGATGTCAGGACTTGCATACACGTGATTACCTTTGTTGGCGTTCTCACTTGTATAGTGCTCTCTAGTATTAGGCGTTCTCTAGTATTGTAGAGTTTTGGAGTCAGTGCTCCCTCCCTAAAGTCCCGGGGCTTGTTGCCTGACCAGGGAATGAAGATTTTCTTTTTTTAAACATTTATTTATTTATTTATTTTTGCGGGGGTGGGGAGGGAGGGGGGTGGGCGGGCCACTTCCACTGGTCTTTCATTTGTCTAGTTTCATCCATCTTTGTTCTTTGGCCCGTGTGGTCCTCCCATCGTGGCAGCGTCTGTCGCTGCAGAGCATCGGCTCTGGGCGCATGCGCTCCAGAGCTCCGGCTCGGTAATTGGACACATCCGTCCAGCCGCTCTGCGGCACGTGGGATCTTCCCAGGCCAGGGATCCAACTGGCGCCCCTTGCACTGCAAGGCAGTGCCCTTACTCACTGGACCACCAGGGGAAGCCCGGGAATGAAGATTTGATGGCTGGTTTATTATGGCATTAAATGATATTAAAACATATATACACGAATGAGAAACAGAAGGTATACCTTTGACAAATGGCAATTAAAATATTATGCAAATACTATCCAGTGTATTGAATTATACACATAAACATATACAGCTGTAACATAACCCAAGTATTCCAACCAAAAATACAGTACAATATTTTAGTACGGCGAATAGAGAATACCAAGAATGATATCCACCAGTTAATAACCAAACTAAGTAGAGCACAAATTGAAGAATAATGCTAGAGCAGGGTCCCCATTGGGGATAAGGCAATGAGGACAGAACAGACTAAGAAATATGGTGTGAAAAGTGAAAAAGAGAAAAGGAGGATAGAAGAGAAATATAGAATAATACTGCAAAGTTAAATATACAGAGATAAATATTTGTATGTATTAGAGTTTAATGCTATAGGAAAGGAGCTTCATAGAAAGCAAAGAATTATAGAGGAAGTAGTAGTATAAATGAAAAATTTTTTGAATTAAAACAGAGATAAGTATATAGAAAAATATAGAAAAACAAAGCAAAAATAATAAAAACCAGCAAACCCCCCACAGAACCTTAAAAGGCCAACGGGGAACCAGAAGTTTATACCAAAATAAAATGTGTGGTTTAAAAGGAAAAAGAAAAAAAATTTATGTAAACTTGAATATATTCAGTCTTACTGATAAGATTAGTAGCTTCAATAGAATTCAGTGAAGGAAATTAACACACCCACTCTCACACACACACCCCCCCAAAAGGGGGGTGCACTGAGTGGGTTTGAAAAAAAGGGAAAAAAACAATTGAAACAAAGCAATACAATAAAAAAAAAAAGCAATAAAAAAGAATAAGGAATAAAATGAAATTTAAAAAATCCAGCAGTAACTCCAACTTCAAACAAAACGTGAAAATAGTGTTTATGTTCTTCTGTCTCTTGCTGACTATTCAGGAATTATCAGTCTTTTTCTTGCCTCTGGCAGTGGTTGGATCGGAAGACCTCTTTGACTGCTTGTTTATTTCGGCCTATTCCAGAACTAAAAGGCCCACCCAGGCTGACCCTGGGAGTTCCTTAATCCAAATCCCTTTCCTTGCTGGGTGGAGCTAAATTCCCTCCCTGTAGCTTGACCAGCAACCCTGCAGTTTGACCAGCAGCCAAACTACAGTAGGGAAAATGGTGTCTGTCTCACAAAGGATTTATTCCCATACGCTCTATGGGAAGCACTTCCACAGTGACCCCGACCCTGCTGCAGGCCACCCTCGACCCCCGTCACCGCAGGAGACATCAAATTACTCAGAGGTGAGTCTGGTTCAGTCTCATGCAGGATCCCTATTCCCCTCTCCTGGATCACGGTGCGCAGAGTTTCCTGTCCTCCTCGGGGGCTCTGTGATCAGGATAATGGTAACCTCCTCCAAAGGAAACTGAGTGCTGTCCTTCCGAGGACTGCTCAAGGGCACTTCTAGCTCAAGGGGGCACCTGGACCCTCCAAAGAAGGTCTGGCTCAGTCCCTTGTGGGTGTCACTGCTCCTTTCCCAGGTCTTGATCTGCAACAGTCTTTGTGCCTTTGGCCTGCCCAGTCTCTCTGGCAGGTATGAGGTTTGACTTTTAAAAGTGCGATTGCGCCCTTCCTACCGTCTTGATGTGGCTTCTCGTTTGTTCTTCGATGTGGGGTATCCTCTCTGTGATCAGATCCAACTTCTCCTGTCGATGGTTTCCCAGGAACTTGTAGCAATTCAGGCAATTTTGCAGGAGAGATGAGTGCATGTCCTTCTACGCTGCCATCTTAGCTCCACCCTATGTCCAAGTTTTTTGAAGGGCATCAATGAGCCATGCAAGTGTTTGGATAAGCATTTTGGAAAGATTACAGTGATGAAAATGTGGAATTTGGATTTGAAGGCTGCAATCCTGAAGGTTTAACACTATGCACATAGTTGGAAGTCATTGAGGAGTCTGTGAGAGTCTAAAAACATGTTGGAAATGACAGAGCCAGAATGTTAGTTGCACTCATTCCTGTAGTGATAGTGACAAACCCAGTGTGACTGACAGGAAAAAGTCCTAAAGAAATGGAACAGGAGGAGCTCAAGAAGCCATCAGAAGTAGATCACTATCTTTATGCTTGTCTTCTGTAGTAGACAGCTTTCTAAGATGCCACAACAATCCTCATATCCCAGTGTTCACATCTTTGTGTACTCTCCCCCTATTGAGAGTGGACTGAACCTAATGACTGCTTTCCACACAAACAGCATGTGGCAAAATGATATCGCTTCCAAGATTTAGTTACAAACGATTGTGGTTTCTGCCTTGCTGGAATTCTCTCTTGCTCTCAAGCATGTAGCACTGAAGAAGGAAGTCAACATGGTGTGAGCCATCTGCCAAATAGAGAGGTCCATTTGGCAGGGAATTAAGGACAGCCTTCTGTTAATAGCAAGCAAGGAATGAGGCCCTTTGTCCAATAGCCTGGGAGAAATGGGATCTTGCCAACAAGCACATGAATGGGCTTGCAAGAAGATCCATCCCCAGACGAGCCTTGAGATAAGCTAGCACCTTGATTAAAGACTGAGAGTCCTTGAGCCAGAGCACCCAGCTAAGCCTCACCCAGATAACTGACCAGAAATTATGAGATAAGACCCAGATATTGGCTTAAGTCACAAAATTTTGTGGCTTAATTTAAAATAGCAAGAGGTAACTAATACAGCATCTAAGCCCAGGTATGAGGTTTGACTTTTAAAAGTGCGATTGCGCCTTCCTACCGCCTTGATGTGGCTTCTCGCTTTGTTCTTCGATGTGGGGTATCCTCTCTGTGATCAGATCCAACTTCTCCTGTCGATGGTTTCCCAGGAACTTGTAGCAATTCAGGCAATTTTGCAGGAGAGATGAGTGCATGTCCTTCTACGCTGCCATCTTAGCTCCACCCTATGTCCAAGTTTTTTGAAGGGCATCAATGAGCCATGCAAGTGTTTGGATAAGCATTTTGGAAAGATTACAGTGATGAAAATGTGGAATTTGGATTTGAAGGCTGCAATCCTGAAGGTTTAACACTATGCACATAGTTGGAAGTCATTGAGGAGTCTGTGAGAGTCTAAAAACATGTTGGAAATGACAGAGCCAGAATGTTAGTTGCACTCATTCCTGTAGTGATAGTGACAAACCCAGTGTGACTGACGGGAAAAAAGTCCTAAAGAAATGGAACAGGAGGAGCTCAAGAAGCCATCAGAAGTAGATCACTATCTTTATGCTTGTCTTCTGTAGTAGACAGCTTTCTAAGATGCCACAACAATCCTCATATCCCAGTGTTCACATCTTTGTGTACTCTCCCCCTATTGAGAGTGGACTGAACCTAATGACTGCTTTCCACACAAACAGCATGTGGCAAAATGATATCGCTTCCAAGATTTAGTTACAAACGATTGTGGTTTCTGCCTTGCTGGAATTCTCTCTTGCTCTCAAGCATGTAGCACTGAAGAAGGAAGTCAACATGGTGTGAGCCATCTGCCAAATAGAGAGGTCCATTTGGCAGGGAATTAAGGACAGCCTTCTGTTAATAGCAAGCAAGGAATGAGGCCCTTTGTCCAATAGCCTGGGAGAAATGGGATCTTGCCAACAAGCACATGAATGGGCTTGCAAGAAGATCCATCCCCAGACGAGCCTTGAGATAAGCTAGCACCTTGATTAAAGACTGAGAGTCCTTGAGCCAGAGCACCCAGCTAAGCCTCACCCAGATAACTGACCAGAAATTATGAGATAAGACCCAGATATTGGCTTAAGTCACAAAATTTTGTGGCTTAATTTAAAATAGCAAGAGGTAACTAATACAGCATCTAAGCCCATGATTTCTACTCTATCTCCTAGCAGAATTATAATATATAGATGCTTGGAAACTTTTTTTTATTTTGCCACAGTTCTTTCTACCTCCAAAAATATATACATTTTTAAAAAATTAAGGTAAATAAAAATAAATTCATCTTAATGCAGTGTTGAAAAATTACCCACATCTTTTGAAGTAGCGACATCCTGTAGTGCCCTAAATCCAGTGTCTATAATTTCAAAAACTAAAATGGACTGAAAGAGATTCTCTCTTCTTTTCCAGAGACATCCAATTAACGAGAAAGTTTAATGCAAAATTGATACTTATAAATTCCTAGTTCTTAATTGAAATCAAAATGTACTAAGGACATTCCTGCAAGTTACTATAGATCTAAAGAATCCAGAATTATAAATAAAGAGGGTATGGCTCCTTAGTATCTTACAGTGATAATTCTTTTATTAAAATATATATTTATAATTTTTTTTTAAAAAAAGCAAACATTCTTAAATTCTAGCAAATAGAGTAATGGCTCTGTCAAAATGTTCACATTCAATTCTTGGAAACTGCAAATAGTAAAATGAACTTCACACAGTAAAAGTGTGAGTGGCAACTTTAAGCTCATTAATGATTAGGGTGCGTATATATATGTGTGTATATATATATATATATATATTTTTTTTTTTTTTTTTTTTTTCTTTGAAGATTTATTTATTTATTTATTTGTGGGTGGTGGGGTGGGTAAGGAGGGGAGCACGCGGGCCACTTCTATTGGTCTTTCATTTGTCCATTTTCATCCATCTTTTGTTCTTTGGCCCGTGTGGGCCTCCCATCGTGGTGGCCTCTGTGGTCGCAGAGCACCGGCTCTGGGTGCATGCACTCCAGAACTCAGGCTCAGTAATTGGACACATCAGTCCAGCCGCTCCATGGCACGTGGGATCTTCCCAGGCCAGGGATCGAACCGGCGCCCCTTGCACTGCAAGATGGTATCCTTACCCACTGGACCACCAGGGATGCCCATGATTAGGGTATATTTTAATGAGACTTCTTATGTTCCTTATCATCATTTTCGACCAGAGCACCCAGCTAAGCCTCACCCAGATAACTGACCAGAAATTATGAGATAAGACCCAGATATTGGCTTAAGTCACAAAATTTTGTGGCTTAATTTAAAATAGCAAGAGGTAACTAATACAGCATCTAAGCCCATGATTTCTACTCTATCTCCTAGCAGAATTATAATATATAGATGCTTGGAAACTTTTTTTTATTTTGCCACAGTTCTTTCTACCTCCAAAAATATATACATTTTTAAAAAATTAAGGTAAATAAAAATAAATTCATCTTAATGCAGTGTTGAAAAATTACCCACATCTTTTGAAGTAGCGACATCCTGTAGTGCCCTAAATCCAGTGTCTATAATTTCAAAAACTAAAATGGACTGAAAGAGATTCTCTCTTCTTTTCCAGAGACATCCAATTAACGAGAAAGTTTAATGCAAAATTGATACTTATAAATTCCTAGTTCTTAATTGAAATCAAAATGTACTAAGGACATTCCTGCAAGTTACTATAGATCTAAAGAATCCAGAATTATAAATAAAGAGGGTATGGCTCCTTAGTATCTTACAGTGATAATTCTTTTATTAAAATATATATTTATAATTTTTTTTTAAAAAAAGCAAACATTCTTAAATTCTAGCAAATAGAGTAATGGCTCTGTCAAAATGTTCACATTCAATTCTTGGAAACTGCAAATAGTAAAATGAACTTCACACAGTAAAAGTGTGAGTGGCAACTTTAAGCTCATTAATGATTAGGGTGCGTATATATATGTGTGTATATATATATATATATATATATATATATATATATATTTGTTTTTTACTTTGAAGATTTATTTATTTATTTATTTGTGGGTGGTGGGGTGGGTAAGGAGGGGAGCACGCGGGCCACTTCTATTGGTCTTTCATTTGTCCATTTTCATCCATCTTTTGTTCTTTGGCCCGTGTGGGCCTCCCATCGTGGTGGCCTCTGTGGTCGCAGAGCACCGGCTCTGGGTGCATGCACTCCAGAACTCAGGCTCAGTAATTGGACACATCAGTCCAGCCGCTCCATGGCACGTGGGATCTTCCCAGGCCAGGGATCGAACCGGCGCCCCTTGCACTGCAAGATGGTATCCTTACCCACTGGACCACCAGGGATGCCCATGATTAGGGTATATTTTTAATGAGACTTTTACAATTAGTGTTCCTTATCATCATCTTTCTCTGCTGAGTGAATTTGGATGCAAGAAAGCATCACAGAGGGCAGCTGATTACAATCCAGCAATGGTGAAACATACCTTGAGGGGACTGTGATTAGGTTCAGCAGTACCAGAGCCACATTGGAGGGGGGGATTGCATTACTGTCCCAGGGCTACCAAAACAAAGTATCACAAACTGGCTGGCTGAAACAACCAACATGTATTGTTTCACAGCTTGGGGGCCTCAAGTCCAAACCAAGGGTCATGCTCCATCTTAAGGCAGGAGGAAAGGATCTCTTCTAGGCCTGTCTTCTAGTTTCTAATAATTTCTTGTTCCGGCAGTATCACTCCAGTCTTTACAGGGTGTTCTCTCTGTATGTGTCTGTCTCCAAATTTCCCTTCTTTAGGAGGATACCAGTCATTTTGGATGAAGGGCCCTCTCTACTTCAGTGTGACCTCACCTTAACTCAATGACATTTGACCTATTTCCTAATAAGGCCTCATTTTGAGCTACTGAAAGGTTTCCTAGGTGGTGCCAGTGGTAAAGAACCCACCTGCCAATGTGCATTAGACATAAGAGATGCAAGTTCAATCCCTGGTTAGGGAAGTTCCCCTGGGGGTGGGCACCGCAACCTACTCCAGTATTCTTGCCTGGAGAATCCCATGGACAGAGGAGCCTGGCAGGCTGCAGAGTCATACGGAGTTGGACACGTTCATGCCGAGCTACTGGGGGTTAGGACTTCAACACTTGAATTTCAAATTTCTGGAGTATAAAATTCAAACCACAATAGGGATGTTAGTCCCAGGAGACTAGAAACAAGGCTTGTGAAAAAGGTGGGAGAAGTAGTGATAACAGCTAGTTTCCCTGGTGGCTCAGATGGTTAAGAACCTACATGCAGTGCAGCAGACCTAGGCTTGATCCCTGGGCTGGGAAGATCTCCTGGAGAAGAGAATGGCTACCCACTCCAATATTCTTGCCTAGAGAATTCCATGGACACAGGAGCCTGGCAGTCCATGGGATTGCAAAGAGTTGGACATGACTGAGCGACTAACATTTCCCATTCTCACAGAGACTTTCCAAGAAAGGTACTCAGCTTCAGAGATAAGGAAATGAAAGCTAAGAGGGACTAAGCAGTTTTTCTGAGTTCACATAGTTTGTAGGGCCAGAGCTGGGTGAATACCCAGGATTGTCAGGCTCCAAAACCCTGGTTGAGCATCTAGTTAAGTGTTAGTCGCTTAAGTTTTTATCATTTTGCTCTGCCATCTCCAAGAATAAAAGAGCAGAATACCTGGTTTTGGGGCTCAGCTTGCCATATAATGAACATGAGACAGTTGGTAAATCATTTAATTTCTCTAGGGTTTAATTTTCTCTCCAGCAAAATGAGCCTAATAATAATATGAGGAAGTACAAGTACTTCATAAACTGTGAAGCATTCTGCCACTCTAATAAATGTTATTAAGAGTAGCATTAGCATAAGGAAAAGATAATTAACATGTTCTCAGTGGGAAATGATGATACATTTGTGTTCCCTAGGTTTTTAGAGTTTGTATTTCTTTTATGACTATGCACCCTCAATACATGGGCCCTCCAACAGTTCATATACACCTATCTTCTGATCTTTTCCCCAATTCAGACCTCCTGCCTTTAGCCGACAACTAAATTCCAGGTTACTTGCAAAAAAAAAAAAAAGGAACAGGTTTCCTAAGTTAAAACTGGTGTTTTACTGAGACCATTCTTGCAGCAATTATGAATAAAATGTAGTATTTTAGCTCAGGCTGCTATAACAAAGTACGTTAGGCCGGGTGGCTTATAAACAACAAAAATTTATTTCAGAGTCTGTAGCCTGGGAATTATAAAATCAAGGCATCAGCAGATTAAGTGTCTGTTGAGGGTCTGCTTCCTGGATGAAAGACTTTCCACTGTGTCCTATGTGGCAGAAAGATTAAGAGAGCTCTGTGGGTTTTTTCTTTCTTTTTTTTTAAAATAAGGACATGAATGCCATTCATATAGGCTTCACTCTCATGATCAAGTTACCTCCTAAAGATATCACTTCCAAATATCATCACTTTCAGGCTTAGAATCTCCACAGATGAATTTTAGGGGGACACAAATGTTCCATTATAGCTTACAGAGAATGGAGTTTAGGTCTCCTTAGAAATTTGTTAAAGATGTTCTTGTGTGGAATAAGACAAGGGTGTCCACTTTCACCACTATTATTCAACATAGTCCTGGAAGATCCAGCAAGAGCAATAAGAGAAGAGAAAGAAATCAAAGGAATCCAGATTGGAAAAGAAGAAGTAAAACGCTCTCTATTTGCAGATGACATGATATTATACATAGAAGTCCCCAAAGACACTATTAGAAAACTACTAGAGCTAATCAACTCATTCAGAAGAGTCATGGGATACAAAATCAACACACAGAAATCACTGGCATTCCCATATACAAACAATGAAAAATCAGAAAACAAAAACAAAGAGGCAATCCCCTTCACCAGTGCAACGAAGAGAATAAAATATCTAGGAATAAACCTACCCAAAGAAATCAAAGAACTGTACACAGAAAATGACAAGACACTCATGAAAGAAATTAAAGAAGACTTAAACAGATGGAGAGAGAGTCCATGTTCCTGGGTCGGAAGAGTCAATATTCTGAAAATGACCATACTACCAAATATCATCTACAGATTCAGAGCGATCCCTGTCAAACTACCAATGGCATTCTTCACAGAATTAGGCCAAAGAATAACAGTTCATATGGAAACACAAAAGACCCCAGATAGCCAAAGCAATCCTAAGGAAGCAGAATGGAGCTGGAGGGATCAGCCTCCCTAACTTCAGACTCTATTACAAAGCAACAGTCATCAAGGCAGTATGGTACTGGCACAAAGCCAGAAACAGAGACCAATGGAACAAGATCGAGAACCCAGAGAGAAACCCACGCACCTGTGGGTACCTTATTTTTGTCAAAGGAGGCAAAAATCTAAAATGGAACAAAGAAAGACTCTTCAACAAATGGTGCTGGGAAAAGTGGACAGCTACGTGCAAAAAAATGAAGTTGGAACATTCCCTGACACCATACACAAAGATCAAGTCAAAATTGATGAAAGACCTAAATGTAAGACCAGAAACCCTAAACCTCTTAGAGGAGAATATAGGCAAAACGCCGATGACATAAACCAAAGCAAGATCTTCCATGACCTGCCTGTTCCATTATAGCTTACAGAGAATGGAGTTTAGGTCTCCTTAGAAATTTGTTAAAGATGTTCTTGTGTGGAATAAGACAAGGGTGTCCACTTTCACCACTATTATTCAACATAGTCCTGGAAGATCCAGCAAGAGCAATAAGAGAAGAGAAAGAAATCAAAGGAATCCAGATTGGAAAAGAAGAAGTAAAACGCGCTCTATTTGCAGATGACATGATATTATACATAGAAGTCCCCAAAGACACTATTAGAAAACTACTAGAGCTAATCAACTCATTCAGAAGAGTCATGGGATACAAAATCAACACACAGAAATCACTGGCATTCCCATATACAAACAATGAAAAATCAGAAAACAAAAACAAAGAGGCAATCCCCTTCACCAGTGCAACGAAGAGAATAAAATATCTAGGAATAAACCTACCCAAAGAAATCAAAGAACTGTACACAGAAAATGACAAGACACTCATGAAAGAAATTAAAGAAGACTTAAACAGATGGAGAGAGAGTCCATGTTCCTGGGTCGGAAGAGTCAATATTCTGAAAATGACCATACTACCAAATATCATCTACAGATTCAGAGCGATCCCTGTCAAACTACCAATGGCATTCTTCACAGAATTAGGCCAAAGAATAACAGTTCATATGGAAACACAAAAGACCCCAGATAGCCAAAGCAATCCTAAGGAAGCAGAATGGAGCTGGAGGGATCAGCCTCCTAGCTTCAGACTCTATTACAAAGCAACAGTCATCAAGGCAGTATGGTACTGGCACAAAGCCAGAAACAGAGACCAATGGAACAAGATCGAGAACCCAGAGAGAAACCCACGCACCTGTGGGTACCTTATTTTTGTCAAAGGAGGCAAAAATCTAAAATGGAACAAAGAAAGACTCTTCAACAAATGGTGCTGGGAAAAGTGGACAGCTACGTGCAAAAAAATGAAGTTGGAACATTCCCTGACACCATACACAAAGATCAAGTCAAAATTGATGAAAGACCTAAATGTAAGACCAGAAACCCTAAACCTCTTAGAGGAGAATATAGGCAAAACGCTCGATGACATAAACCAAAGCAAGATCTTCCATGACCTGCCTACTACAATAGCCAAACTAAAATCAAAAATGAACATGTGGGACCCAATGAAACTTAAAAGCTTTTGCACACCTAAAGAAACTACCAACAAGGTGAACAGACAACCCACAGAATGGGAGAAAATCATAGCAAATGAAACAACAAAGAATTAATCTCTAAAATCTACAAGCAACTCAGACAACTCAGCACCAGAAAAATGAACAACCCAATCAAAAAATGGGAAAAAGATCTAGAGACATCTCTCCAAAAAAAGATACACAAATGGCCAAAAAACACATGAAAGCATGCTCAACCTGGCTTATTATTAGAGAAATGCAAATCAAAACTGCCATGAGATGTCACCTCACACCAGTCAGAATGGCCATCATCAAGGAATCGACAGACAATAAATGCTGGAGAGGGTGCGAAGAAAAGGGAACACTCTCTCGTATTGCAGGTGGGAATGTAAATTGATACAGCCACGATGGAAGACAGTATGGAGAGTCCTTAAAAAACTAAAAGTAGAAGCACCCTACGACCCAGAAATCCCACTATTAGGCTTATACCCTGATGAAATCCAAACTGAAAGAGGCACCTGTACCCCAGTGTTCACTGCAGCTGTCTATACAATAGCTAGAACATGGAAGCAACCTAGATGTCCATTGATGAATGAATGGATAAAAAGGCTCTGGTACATATATACAATGGAGTACTTCTCAGCTGTAAAAAGAAATGCAGAAGAATCAGCCCTAATGAGGTGGCTGGATCTAGAACCTATCATAAAAAGTGAAGTAAGTCAGAAAGAGAAGGACAATTACAATATACCAGCATATACATATGGAATCTAGTAGGATGGTAATGGTAAAACACACAGTGAAACGATGGAAAAACAGACATGGACAGTAGACATGTGGACATTGTGTGATATGAACAGTGGATGGGAGGCCTAGAGGGATTAACATGGAAACCCATACTATTATATGTGAAAAAAAATAGCTGTTGTCATTGCGCTGTGCAAAAGGGGGATCCTGCAGGGGTGCTGTGCAATGGCCTGGAGGGGTGGGATAGCAGGGATATACATATGACTAACCTGGGACCATACATATTTGTAAACAACAAAAGTCTGTAAAAGAAAATATAAATAAAATAAAAATTAAAAAAAAGGTGAAGTAAGTTAAAAATATAAAGACAAGTACAGTATACTAACACATATATATGGAATCTAGTAGGATGGTAATGGTAACACTTGCAGTGAAGTGCTGGAAAACAGACATAGAAAACAGATGTATGGACATTGAGGGGAATGAACAGTGGGGTGGAAGGTATAGAGGGAGTAACATGGAAACCTACTATCATACGTGAAAAAGATAGCTATTGTCATGGTGCTTTGGGGAAAGGGGATCCTGCAGGGGTGCTGTGCAATGGCCTGGAGGGGTGGGATAGCAGGGATATACATATGACTAACCTGGGACCATACATATTTGTAAACAACAAAAGTCTGTAAAAGAAAATATAAATAAAAAAAAAATTAAAAAAAAGGTGAAGTAAGTTAAAAATATAAAGACAAGTACAGTATACTAACACATATATATGGAATCTAGTAGGATGGTAATGGTAACACTTGCAGTGAAGTGCTGGAAAACAGACATAGAAAACAGATGTATGGACATTGAGGGGAATGAACAGTGGGGTGGAAGGTATAGAGGGAGTAACATGGAAACCTACTATCATACGTGAAAAAGATAGCTATTGTCATGGTGCTTTGGGGAAAGGGGATTCTGCAGGGGCACTGTGCAAAGGCCTGAAGGGGTGGGGTGAGGGGACTGAGAGCGGGATGGAGGAGGGAAGGGGCCAGGGATATACATATGACTAATCTGGGATTATACATGCCTGTAAACAACAAAACTCTGTAAATAAAAAGTAAAAGAAAAATAAGTATTAAGAAAAAAAAGATGTTCCTGTGCTTTTCAAGTTAAAGATCCATTACCAAACTGCTAAGAGCAAACACACAACCAAACAAAAGATCGATTAACCCATTGGACAATAAATACATTTTCACATAAATGTATTTTTTAAATTTAGCTTTTGCTTACCTTTTTGATGTTGGGAAATGTTAGTGTTCATTATAAAGGATTAGAACATATATAATAAATGAAAAGAAAAACCTCACCAGTAAACTCATATCCCATATTTATTTCCAAGAGAAAGCGGCTGTTTACATTTTGGTTATTTATGAAAAGTTGGACTTTCAGTGAACATTTTGCTTTTTAAATAGTATTGTAAGTACTGTTTTTATATCTTGCAGTATTCTTTAATTAAGAACATGATTTCTAATTACTATATAATATTTTGTACTACAGATATATTATTACTTTTTTAACTAATTCCTTATGGTAGAACATTTGGATCATTTCTGTGGTTTTACTACTCTATACAGGGCTTAGAAGAATATTCTTTTATCTAAATATGCACACTTCTTATTACTTATGGGGTATGTCCTGAGAAGTGAAATTACTAGATTAGAGAGCAACTTTATATGAGGAACCAAGGCTAAGAGGGGCTAGGAAGTTTCTCTGAGTTCTCACAGTTTGTAGGGCCAGAGTTGGGTGCATACCCAGGATTGTCAGGCCCCAAAGCCCTAGTTCAGTGTCTGGTTAAGTGTTAGTTGCTCAAGTTTTCATCAGTTTTCTTTGCCATCTCCAGGAATAGTTGAAAGAGCAGAAAACCTTGTTTCTGGGTTCATCTCTGCCATATAATGAGCCTGAGACAGTCGGTGTATCATTTAATTTCTCTAGGGCTTAATTTCTTTTTTTTTTTTAATTCTTTATTTTAAAGATTTTACAGAGTTTTGTTGTTCACCAACATGTATGTTCCCAGATCATTCATATGCATATCCTTGTTCCCCCACCACCACCCAGTTCCCCCACTCCCACCCCTCCGGACCATTGCCCCAAGTAATTGTAGGCACTCCTATTCCCTTAGCACAATGACAATAGCTATCTTTTCCACACGTGCCAGTATAGGTTTCAATGTTACTTCCTCTATGCCTCCCTCTCACTGTTTGTTCTCCACAATGTCCCTATGTCTATTCTTTGTTCCATGAGTTCACTGCGTGTGTTACAATGACCATCTTACTAGATTCCATATATATGAGTTAGTATACTGTACTTGTCTTTCTCTTTTTGACTTACTTCACTTTTTATGATAGATTCTAGAGCTAGCCACCTCATTAGGACTGAGTCTTCTGCACTTTCATATCCCATATTTATTTCCAAGAGAAAGCGGCTGTTTACATTTTGGTTATTTATGAAAAGTTGGACTTTCAGTGAACATTTTGCTTTTAAATAGTATTGTAAGTACTGTTTTATATCTTGCAGTATTCTTTAATTAAGAACATGATTTCTAATTACTATATAATATTTTGTACTACAGATATATTATTACTTTTTTAACTAATTCCTTATGGTAGAACATTTGGATCATTTCTGTGGTTTTACTACTCTATACAGGGCTTAGAAGAATATTCTTTTATCTAAATATGCACACTTCTTATTACTTATGGGGTATGTCCTGAGAAGTGAAATTACTAGATTAGAGAGCAACTTTATATGAGGAACCAAGGCTAAGAGGGGCTAGGAAGTTTCTCTGAGTTCTCACAGTTTGTAGGGCCAGAGTTGGGTGCATACCCAGGATTGTCAGGCCCCAAAGCCCTAGTTCAGTGTCTGGTTAAGTGTTAGTTGCTCAAGTTTTCATCAGTTTTCTTTGCCATCTCCAGGAATAGTTGAAAGAGCAGAAAACCTTGTTTCTGGGTTCATCTCTGCCATATAATGAGCCTGAGACAGTCGGTGTATCATTTAATTTCTCTAGGGCTTAATTTCTTTTTTTTTTTTAATTCTTTATTTTAAAGATTTTACAGAGTTTTGTTGTTCACCAACATGTATGTTCCCAGATCATTCATATGCATATCCTTGTTCCCCCACCACCACCCAGTTCCCCCACTCCCACCCCTCCGGACCATTGCCCCAAGTAATTGTAGGCACTCCTATTCCCTTAGCACAATGACAATAGCTATCTTTTCCACACGTGCCAGTATAGGTTTCAATGTTACTTCCTCTATGCCTCCCTCTCACTGTTTGTTCTCCACAATGTCCCTATGTCTATTCTTTGTTCCATGAGTTCACTGCGTGTGTTACAATGACCATCTTACTAGATTCCATATATATGAGTTAGTATACTGTACTTGTCTTTCTCTTTTTGACTTACTTCACTTTTTATGATAGATTCTAGAGCTAGCCACCTCATTAGGACTGAGTCTTCTGCATTTCTTTTAACAGCTGAGTAGTATTCCATTGTATATATGTACCAGGGCTTCTGTATCCATTCATTCGTCAGTGGACATCTAGGTTGCTTCCATGTTCTAGCTATTGTATAGACAGCTGCAATGAACATTGGGGTACAGGTGCTTCTTTCAGTTTTGATTTCATCAGGATATAGGCCTAGTAGTGGGATTGCTGGGTCATAGGGTGCTTCTATTTTTAGTTTTTAAGGAATCTCCATACTGTCTTCCATAGAGGCTGTATCAATTTACGTTCCCTTTTCTCCGCACCCTCTCCAGCATTTATTGTCTGTTGATTTATTGATGATGGCCATTCTGATGGGTGTGAGGTGACATCTCATTGCAGTTTTAATTTGCATTTCTCTAATAATAAGCGAGGTTGAGCATCGTTTCATGTGTTTTTGGGCCATCTGTATGTCCTCTTTGGAGAGGCGTCTCTTTGGATCTTTTTCCTGTTTTTTGATTGGGTTGTTTGTTTTTCCGGTGCTAAATTGTCTGAGTTGCTTGTAGATTTTGGAGATTCTTTGTTTGTTATTTCATTTGCTACGATTTTCTCCCATTCTGTGGGCTGTCTGTTCAGCTTTTTTGTAATTTCTTTTGCGGTACAGAAGCTTTTAAGTTTCATTAGGTCCCACATGTTCATTTGTCTTTTTAGTTCCGCTATTCTAGTAGGTGGGTCAGAGAAGATCTTGCTTTGATTGATGTCCTTGAGGGTTTTGCCTATATTCTCCTCTAAGAGTTTGATGGTTTCTGGTTTTATATTTAGGTCTTTAACCCATTTTGAGTTGATCTTTGCGTATGGTGTCAGGGAATGTTCCAACTTCATATTTTTGCACGTAGCTGTCCAATTTTCCCAGCACCATTTGTTGAAGAGGCTGTCTTTGTCCCATTTTATATGTTCACCTCCTTTGACAAAAATAAGGTACCCATAGGTGTGTGGGTTTATCTCTGAGTTCTCGATCTTGTTCCATTGGTCGATATTTCTGTTTTTATGCCAGTACCATACTGTCTTGATAAGTGTTGCTTTGTAGTATAGTCTGAAATTAGAGAGGCTGATCCCTCCAGCTCCATTTTTCTTTCTCAGGATTGCTTTGGCTATTCTAGGTCTTTTGTGTTTCCATATGAACTGTGTTATTCTTTGGTCTAATTCTGTGAAAAATGTCAGTGGTAGTTGGATAGGTATTGCATTGAATCTGTAGATGATATTTGGTTGTATGGTCATTTTCACAATATTGATTCTTCCGACCCAGGAACATGGACTCACTCTCCATCTGTTTAAGTCTTCTTTAATTTCTTTCATGAGTGTCTTGTCATTTTCTGTGTACAGTTCTTTGATTTCTTTGGGTAGGTTTATTCCTAGATATTTTATTCTCTTCGTTGCACTGGTGAAGGGGATTGCCTCTTTGTTTTTGTTTTCTGATTTTTCATTGTTTGTATATGGGAATGCCAGTGATTTCTGTGTGTTGATTTTGTATCCCATGACTCTTCTGAATGAGTTGATTAGCTCTAGTAGTTTTCTAATAGTGTCTTTGGGGACTTCTATGTATAGTATCATATCATCTGCAAATAGAGAGCATTTTACTTCTTCTTTTCCAGTCTGGATTCCTTTGATTTCTTTCTCTTCTCTTATTGCTGTTGCTAGAACTTCCAGGAGTATGTTGAATAGTAGTGGTGAAAGTGGGCACCGCTATCTTGTTCCTGATCTTAGAGAGAATGCTTTCAGTTTTTCACCATTAAGGATAATGTTTGCTGTAGGCTTCTCATATATGGCTTTTATTATGTTGTGATAGGTTCCTTCTGCACCCATTTTCTGAAGTTTTTAATCATAAATCGATGTTGTACTTTGTCGAAGGCTTTCTCTGCATCTATTGAGATGACCATATGATTTCTGTCTCTCAGTTTGTTGATATGGTGTATCACATTGATTGATTTGCGGATATTGAAGAATCCTTGCATGCCTGGGATGAACCCGACTCTCGTGTGTGAAACCCATTTTATATGTTCACCTCCTTTGACAAAAATAAGGTACCCATAGGTGTGTGGGTTTATCTCTGAGTTCTCGATCTTGTTCCATTGGTCGATATTTCTGTTTTTATGCCAGTACCATACTGTCTTGATAAGTGTTGCTTTGTAGTATAGTCTGAAATTAGAGAGGCTGATCCTCCAGCTCCATTTTTCTTTCTCAGGATTGCTTTGGCTATTCTAGGTCTTTTGTGTTTCCATATGAACTGTGTTATTCTTTGGTCTAATTCTGTGAAAAATGTCAGTGGTAGTTGGATAGGTATTGCATTGAATCTGTAGATGATATTTGGTTGTATGGTCATTTTCACAATATTGATTCTTCCGACCCAGGAACATGGACTCACTCTCCATCTGTTTAAGTCTTCTTTAATTTCTTTCATGAGTGTCTTGTCATTTTCTGTGTACAGTTCTTTGATTTCTTTGGGTAGGTTTATTCCTAGATATTTTATTCTCTTCGTTGCACTGGTGAAGGGGATTGCCTCTTTGTTTTTGTTTTCTGATTTTTCATTGTTTGTATATGGGAATGCCAGTGATTTCTGTGTGTTGATTTTGTATCCCATGACTCTTCTGAATGAGTTGATTAGCTCTAGTAGTTTTCTAATAGTGTCTTTGGGGACTTCTATGTATAGTATCATATCATCTGCAAATAGAGAGCATTTTACTTCTTCTTTTCCAGTCTGGATTCCTTTGATTTCTTTCTCTTCTCTTATTGCTGTTGCTAGAACTTCCAGGAGTATGTTGAATAGTAGTGGTGAAAGTGGGCACCGCTATCTTGTTCCTGATCTTAGAGAGAATGCTTTCAGTTTTTCACCATTAAGGATAATGTTTGCTGTAGGCTTCTCATATATGGCTTTTATTATGTTGTGATAGGTTCCTTCTGCACCCATTTTCTGAAGTTTTTAATCATAAATCGATGTTGTACTTTGTCGAAGGCTTTCTCTGCATCTATTGAGATGACCATATGATTTCTGTCTCTCAGTTTGTTGATATGGTGTATCACATTGATTGATTTGCGGATATTGAAGAATCCTTGCATGCCTGGGATGAACCCGACTTGATTGTGGTGTATGAGTTTTTTGATGTGTTGTTGAATTCTGTTTGCTAGAATTTTGTTGAGGATTTTGGCTCCAAATTCATCAGTGAAATTGATCTGTAATTTTCTTTTCTTGTGTTGTCTGTACCTGGTTTGGGTATCAGGGTGATGGTGGCCTCATAGAATCTGTTTGGAAGTGTTCCTTCGTGTGCATTTTTTGGAAGAGTTTTAGAAGGACAGGCATTAGCTCTTCTTTAAATGTTTGGTAGAATTTGCCTGTGAAGCCATCTGGCCCTGGGCTTTTATTTTGGGGTAGATTTTTAATCACAAATTCGATTTCTGTGCTTGTGATTGGGTTGTTCAAAGTTTCTGTTTCTTCCTGGCTCAGTCTTGGGAGATTAATCTTCCCCAAGAAACTGTCCATTTCTTCTAGGCTGTCCAGTTTGTTGCCATAGAGTTGTTCATAATAGTCTCTTAGAATCCTTTGGATTTCTGGATTATCTGTTGTAATCTCTCCTTTTTCATTTTTGATTTTGGTGATCTGGTTCTTCTCTCTCTTTTTCTTGATGAGTGTGGCCAGTGGCATGTCAATTTTGTATACCTTTTCGAAGAACCAGCTTTTTGTTTTATTTTTCTTTACTATTTTTTCTTTCATATCTTTCTCATTTATTTCTGCTCTGATCTTAATGATTTCTCTTCTTCTGCTGGTTTTGGGGTGTTTTTGTTCTTCTTTCTCCAGTTGTTTTAAGCAGAGGGTTAGGTCATCTGCTTCGTATTTTCCTAGTTTCTTGCAGTGGGATTGTATTGCTATAAATTTCCCTCTTAGAACTGCTTTTGCAGTATCCCATAGGTTTTGCTCTGTCGTGTGTTCATTGTCATTTTCTTCTAGTAATTTTTAAATTTCTCCTTTGATTTGCTCAGTGATCAGTTGGTTTTTTAGGTATGTGTTGTTTAATCTCCATGTGTTTGTGTATTTAGCGGTTTTTTCCCCTGAAGTTGATCTCTAATCTCATTGCATTGTGGTCCGAGAAGATGGTTGATATAATTTCAATTTTCTTGAATTGACTGAGGTTTGATTTGTGGCCCAAGATGTGGCCTATCCTGGAGAATGTTCCGTGAGCATTTGAGAAGAAAGTGTATTCTTCTGCTTTGGGATGGAAGGTCCTAAAGATATCCATGAGGTCCATCTTTTCTAGTGTGGCATTTAAGACTTGTGTTTCTTTATTAATTTTCTGTTTGGATGATCTGTCCATTGGTGTGAGAGGAGTGTTAAAGTCTCCTACTGTGATTGTGTTACTGTCGATGTCTCCTTTTATGTCTGACAGTGTGTGTCTTATGTATTGGGGTGCCCCTTTGTTGGGTGCATAAATATTCATGACTGTTAGGTCTTCCTCTTGGATAGATCCCTTAATCATGATGTAGTGGTGACCTGCCTTGTCTCTTAGAATCTTCTTTAAAGTCTATTTTGTCAGATATGAGGATTGCTACTCCAGCTTTCTTTTGATTTCCATTTGCATGGAATATCTTTTCCAGCCTTTCACTTTCAGTCTATGAGTGTCTCTAGGTCTGAAGTGGGTCTCTTGTAAACAGCATATATATGGGTCTTGCTTGAATCCGTTCAGCCAGCCTGTGTCGTTTCGTTGCAGCATTTAGTCCATTTATGTTCAAAGTAATTATTGATATGAATGTTCCTATTGTCATCTTCTTAGAAGTTTGGGGTTTGATTTGTAAGTCTTCTCCTACTCTTGTATTTATTGACTATATAAGGCCCTTTAACACTTGTTGTAGGGCTGGTTTTGTGGTACAGAATTCTTTTAGTTTTTGCTTGTCTGTGAAGCTTTTGACTTTTCCATCAATTCTGAATGAAATTCTTGCTGGGTAGAGAATTCTTGGTTGGAGGTTATTCTTTTTTAGCCGTTTAAATGTGTCTTGCCATTCTCTTCTGGCCTGCAGGATTTCTGTTGAAAGATCCACAGTTAAACGTATGGGGTTTCCTTTATATGTTATTTGCTGTTTACTCCTAACTGCTTTTAGTATTCTGTCTTTATATTTAGTTTGCGTTAGTTTGATTAGAATGTGCCTTGGTGTGTTTCTTCTGGAGTTTATCTTGTATGGAACTCTTTGTGCTTCTTGGACTTGGTTGACTATTTCCTTTCCCATGCTGGGGAAGTTTTCAACTATAACCTCTTCAAGAATTTTTTCATAGCCTTTCTTCACCTCTTCTTCTTCTTCTTCTTCTTCTGGAACTCCTATAATTCTAATGTTGGTGCATTTGATATTGTCCCATAGGTCTCTAATGCTATCCTCAGTTCTTTTAATCTTTTAATTCTGTTCTGTTCTTCAGCACTTATTTCCACCATTCTGTCTTCCAGCTCACTTATCCGTTCTTCAGCCTCCGATACTCTACTGTTGAGACCTTCTATAGTATTTTTGATTTCAGCTATTGAGTTGGTGGTCTCTATTTGCTTATTTTTAATTTCTTGCATGTCTCTTCTTAGTGCACTAATTTCATCTAATATTCTGTTTTTGGTGTTTTGCATTCTCATTAGTATAGCTTTTCTAAATTCTCTTTCAGATAATTTGACCTCCTCCTCTGTCATTTGAAGCTGTGTTTCTCTAGATTGGGCCTTCATTTGTGGAGTGTTTATCTGTCATTTCATTATTAGGTTAATTTTTGTTTCTTTGTGTGTGTCTGTGTGTGTGGAGTTTTTCTTCCCCCACCAGGCTTCTTGATTGAATTCTCCCTTCCTTTGGGTTTCTGTCCTTGTAGAAGGGTTCAGTGGTTTGTGACTTTGATGGTGTTAGGTTTTATTTACAGATAAATAATCTCTAGTGTTGTATGCTCTTTGATAGTGTGGGGTCTTGGAGTCAGAGCTTCAGCTCTGAGGATCCTTGGTTTGATGATTGGTCAGGGGGTGTAGGTTCTATGTCTGGTTTGCTATGGTGTTCCGTGATAAGAGTTCAAATACTAGCATCTGAGGAACAAGAGGTCCATCTCTGATGGATGACAGTCATAAAAGCATGCAGATGTTTTCTAACATAATCGTAAGATATACATACATACACAGCAATCCCCACAACTGACCAGTTTTACAGAGATAAAGCACAGGAAATCTTTCTGGAAAATCACGCAATCAAAGATGATACTTGCCTGTTAAGCTCTGCATTAATTAAAATAGTGCCTGGATCAATAGATCCAGGGAAAGGTCCTGGCTTGAATACAATAGAAGCCTTGGTGTGTTTCTTCTGGAGTTTATCTTGTATGGAACTCTTTGTGCTTCTTGGACTTGGTTGACTATTTCCTTTCCCATGCTGGGGAAGTTTTCAACTATAACCTCTTCAAGAATTTTTTCATAGCCTTTCTTCACCTCTTCTTCTTCTTCTTCTTCTTCTGGAACTCCTATAATTCTAATGTTGGTGCATTTGATATTGTCCCATAGGTCTCTAATGCTATCCTCAGTTCTTTTAATCTTTTAATTCTGTTCTGTTCTTCAGCACTTATTTCCACCATTCTGTCTTCCAGCTCACTTATCCGTTCTTCAGCCTCCGATACTCTACTGTTGAGACCTTCTATAGTATTTTTGATTTCAGCTATTGAGTTGGTGGTCTCTATTTGCTTATTTTTAATTTCTTGCATGTCTCTTCTTAGTGCACTAATTTCATCTAATATTCTGTTTTTGGTGTTTTGCATTCTCATTAGTATAGCTTTTCTAAATTCTCTTTCAGATAATTTGACCTCCTCCTCTGTCATTTGAAGCTGTGTTTCTCTAGATTGGGCCTTCATTTGTGGAGTGTTTATCTGTCATTTCATTATTAGGTTAATTTTTGTTTCTTTGTGTGTGTCTGTGTGTGTGGAGTTTTTCTTCCCCCACCAGGCTTCTTGATTGAATTCTCCCTTCCTTTGGGTTTCTGTCCTTGTAGAAGGGTTCAGTGGTTTGTGACTTTGATGGTGTTAGGTTTTATTTACAGATAAATAATCTCTAGTGTTGTATGCTCTTTGATAGTGTGGGGTCTTGGAGTCAGAGCTTCAGCTCTGAGGATCCTTGGTTTGATGATTGGTCAGGGGGTGTAGGTTCTATGTCTGGTTTGCTATGGTGTTCCGTGATAAGAGTTCAAATACTAGCATCTGAGGAACAAGAGGTCCATCTCTGATGGATGACAGTCATAAAAGCATGCAGATGTTTTCTAACATAATCGTAAGATATACATACATACACAGCAATCCCCACAACTGACCAGTTTTACAGAGATAAAGCACAGGAAATCTTTCTGGAAAATCACGCAATCAAAGATGATACTTGCCTGTTAAGCTCTGCATTAATTAAAATAGTGCCTGGATCAATAGATCCAGGGAAAGGTCCTGGCTTGTATAATTACAATGAGAGCAATTTTTAACTAGGACGTGTGTTGGGGTGACGACGAGGACAGTGTATAGGTAATGTGAAGGAATAGATTCGTCTTGGAAGGATTTTATAGGGTTATGTAGCAAAGATTAGTGTGTTGTATTGTTTAGTGCAGCTAGGAGAGAATAGTGGAGACAGGAAGATAGGAAATAATTTATCTAGAGGATATTGGTAGATAGGAAAAGGTTTTACATTTAGAACATAGAGGGAGAAAGCAGTGGCAAAGAGGAAAGAGAATTAGAGGTTTCCAAGAATTAAAATTAAAAAAAAACAAAACAATAAAATAAAAGTCAAAAATAGAAAGTAAAAATTAAAAAGGGCAGAAAAAATTAATGAGACCAAAAAACAAAAGAAAAAAACACAAAAAACAAAACAAACAAATAAAAGAAAAAACAAAACAACAACAACAAAAAAACCAAACAGAACAAACAAACAAACAAACAAACCCCAAACCAGAACAATCAATCGAATAAACAAAATAGTCCACAACAAATAAACAAGCAAAAAAACCTAAATACTGTTCCTGGTTTTTATCTTATCATCTGTCTGTTGGAAACCAATTTGCTCTTGATGGTGGTGTCTTGATGGTGTTGTCTTTCCCTTACAGCGCCAGTTGCTATGGTTTCTGTCCTTGTAGAAGGGTTCAGTGGTTTGTGACTTTGATGGTGTTAGGTTTTATTTACAGATAAATAATCTCTAGTGTTGTATGCTCTTTGATAGTGTGGGGTCTTGGAGTCAGAGCTTCAGCTCTGAGGATCCTTGGTTTGATGATTGGTCAGGGGGTGTAGGTTCTATGTCTGGTTTGCTATGGTGTTCCGTGATAAGAGTTCAAATACTAGCATCTGAGGAACAAGAGGTCCATCTCTGATGGATGACAGTCATAAAAGCATGCAGATGTTTTCTAACATAATCGTAAGATATACATACATACACAGCAATCCCCACAACTGACCAGTTTTACAGAGATAAAGCACAGGAAATCTTTCTGGAAAATCACGCAATCAAAGATGATACTTGCCTGTTAAGCTCTGCATTAATTAAAATAGTGCCTGGATCAATAGATCCAGGGAAAGGTCCTGGCTTGTATAATTACAATGAGAGCAATTTTTAACTAGGACGTGTGTTGGGGGTGACGACGAGGACAGTGTATAGGTAATGTGAAGGAATAGATTCGTCTTGGAAGGATTTTATAGGGTTATGTAGCAAAGATTAGTGTGTTGTATTGTTTAGTGCAGCTAGGAGAGAATAGTGGAGACAGGAAGATAGGAAATAATTTATCTAGAGGATATTGGTAGATAGGAAAAGGTTTTACATTTAGAACATAGAGGGAGAAAGCAGTGGCAAAGAGGAAAGAGAATTAGAGGTTTCCAAGAATTAAAATTAAAAAAAAACAAAACAATAAAATAAAAGTCAAAAATAGAAAGTAAAAATTAAAAAGGGCAGAAAAAATTAATGAGACCAAAAAACAAAAGAAAAAAACACAAAAAACAAAACAAACAAATAAAAGAAAAAACAAAACAACAACAACAAAAAAACCAAACAGAACAAACAAACAAACAAACAAACCCCAAACCAGAACAATCAATCGAATAAACAAAATAGTCCACAACAAATAAACAAGCAAAAAAACCTAAATACTGTTCCTGGTTTTTATCTTATCATCTGTCTGTTGGAAACCAATTTGCTCTTGATGGTGGTGTCTTGATGGTGTTGTCTTTCCCTTACAGCGCCAGTTGCTATGGTTTCTGTTTTTGTTTTCAGCAAAAGGAAGGCTTTGCTGTGAGCTTGGGTGCTGGCCAGGGTGGTGGGCTGATCCCATTGCGTCGGGCAGAGGCCACGGCGCACACAGTCCGGTGTTGGACGGGGACGTCCTGGCTCTACCGCGCACCCGCCAGTAATCTCCAATCCCTACTCTTCCCCCGGCTTCCTCTGCTGCTACTGCAGCTCTAGGGGTGCGCGGGCTCCTCCGCCACTGGCACACGCGCACTGCCGTTACGCATCCAAGTGCCAAAGGCGGGCGCGAGCTTTCCTGTCTGGCTCGTGCACGGTCCCTGGTCAGCAACCCGTGGGCGACTTCTCTCCGTTCAGCAAGCCCTCCACTAGGAGTGGTAGAGTTTATGACGACGTCCCCTCTCCGTTCAGCAAGCCCTCCAGTAGGAGTGGTTGAACTTACCTCGGCACAGCAGCGCGGTGGCGCGGCTTCTCGGTCCAGCGCGGCTTCTCGGTCCGGCGCGGCTTCTCGGTCCTTTTTCACTCTTTTCTACGCAGTTTACATCTACTGCCAGTCAGCCAGGTGCTCTGCTTCTTGTGGTCTTCACTTTTGAAGATAAAGCAGTCACACTCTAGATTCCTGTCAGTTGCTCCAGACTGGGTCTCTCACAGCGCTCCACCTCTTTCATACAGGCCTGATTCAGACATCATTATCTCTGGCCAGGGCAACTGCTCTTGCCTTCAGAAAGCTTCCAGAAGAGTGGATCAGAATATGCTTCATCTACTTAGTGTCTGGCACTTTGGTAGGCAATGGCAACGTTAGATGAAGATGGTCCTTATGCTCTCATGTGCGATAGTCTGAGGAAGCGAAGTTCAGGGAAACAGCAGAGCCGGGACGCCATCTAGGGCTTAATTTCTGTATGTTACTTTATATATTACTATACCAGTCAAGCAGCAGAAACCACTGGAGAAATTTAGGCGCTGGTCAGCCCACAAATTTATCAGGAAAACTGCACCATCAGGCTTAGACAACAGGCAGGAGTGGAGGAAGGCTGTGCAGCCAGAGCCCCAGCCAAAGCCTCCCCACAGAGCCAGCGAACGAGGACTTCTCTGCCATTGCCGTTAAGGCTGAATGGGAGCTTGCATTTTCTTTGCCACCACTGCTGGCTCTGGGCCTGTATGCAGGACACTGGACATCAGACACTATGCTGGCACAAGTGCCCCACCTGTTCCTGGAAGCTAGATGTTGCTGCTGCAGCCAGAAGTTCTGTTCCCTCCCAGCTTCTCAGCATGACAAGCAAGAGACACAAAATCCTGGGTCATTACATCTGAGTGCCCCAGTCTAGGGGCTGGGGATGAGAGTATCTGGGGTTTGCACCTTCTGTAGAGAGATAAGCCACCAAGATTTGCAAGATGAGTGAATCCACTCACTGCCAATTTTATGGGCAAGAATTAGCACCTTAGTCTTAATTTGCTTTTATTTGTTTGCTAAAAAAAAAGAAAAAACTCGGCTGAGCAACAAAGCACAGCACAGGAGAGAGGATGGACATTTTAGACTGAACTAATGGTAGTCTTTGATAAATTTTTCATTAACTGCCTAATCATATCCTTTGATGACTTTTCAATTGAGGCATAAAAGTGAGGGTGTTAATAGCTCAGTCATGTCCAACTCTATGCAACTGCACAGACTTTAGCCACCAGGCTCCTCTGTCCGTGGAATTCTCCAGGCAAGAATGTTGGAGTGGTTGCCATTCCCTTCTCCAGGGGATCTTCCCAAGCCAGAGACTGAACCTGGGTCTCCTGCATTGCAGGTGATTCTTTATTGTCTGAGCCACCAGGGAAATCCACCAGGGGGAAAAATACCTTTTTGTGTGTGTGAGTAGTTCTTTAACAGTAAAACTGTCAAACTCTTTGACAGCCATATATGTTTCATCTTTTACCCTGTTTGACCTTTAACTTCATTCAGGACTTTTCAATTTATGTTTTCTTACTTGCATTCAAACTTAGGGCTTCCCTGATTAGGAGTTAGATGAATATTCATCTACATTTTCTGGCTAATACAAATAAATCTACATCTTCAGGTGAACTGGCTAAGTTGCAGGAAGGAGATCTACATCCTACAATATGCTTCCACTAGAATCCTAGAATGTGAATCCACTAAAATTCAGTACAGGCAACACAGGAAGGATGTTCTTTCTCTTTTGTTGCTGCTAATGGCATGTCAAAACCCGCCACAGAAGCCTCACACTAGAAATGTGAGTTAATCATGCATTCTACTATATTCTAGTCAGCTTAAGTGTTGCAAGAAAGTAAAAAATAAGTGACTTCTTACTCAGAGTAGTGCCTTCGAAATGCGGTGCTGGAAGAGACTCCTTACAGTCCCTTGGACAGCAAGGAGCTTAACCCAGTCAGTCCTAAAGGAAATCAACCCTGAAAATTCATTGGATGGACCAATGCTGAAGCTGAGACTCCAGTATTTTGGTCATCTGATGCAAACTGATGACTCACTGGAAAAGTCCCTGATGCTGGGAAAGATTGAAGGCCGAAGGAGAAGGTATCAGAGGATGAGATGGCTGGACAGAATCACCAGTGCAATGGATATGAACATAGGCAAATTCTGGGAAATGATGAGGGACAGGGAGGCCTGGGCATGCTGCAGTCCATGGGGTCACAGAGTCAGACACAACTGAGCAACTGAACAAGAACAATAAAAGTATCTAATATTTGAGTCTCCCTGGCAAAATCTCCCTTTACTCTCAGAAGATGTGTGAATGACCCTCTGGGAGGTGGGGTGCACATAGCAAAGTGCATATGAAGAAGGATTTGAAGAACACTAATATTGTTAAAGAAAGGGAATTACTCAAATATCACTTTTTATTGACCTAGAAAAGGTTAATGCTGAATTTCTCCTATGTTGCTGTTGGTGTTATGAGAGTTGGTAACATGCTGAGTGTGAAGAACTGAAGGTTGGCAAATATGGGAAAGTACAGTCCACAGCCCTCCAAGGGACAGCAAAAGGAGTGAACAATCTGTAGGAGCAAGTGCAACTTAGGAGTGCTGAGAAAGGGCACAAGAATAACTTCATAGCATCCATTTCAAGAGTGGTGTAGGCATAGCTATTTTAATCACTCCCTCTTCACCCCATCAATGAGGAAGGGATTCCTATGCTGGGATTATGGGGATTACTGAACACCTGACACCCCCACACTGTTCAGATGACATCAACCACAGTTCATCATGTACAGTAAGTCCCCTACATACAGACGATTTCTGTTCCAAACGCACACTCTTAAATCCAATGTGTTTGTAAGTTCAACGAAGATACCCTAGGGTACCCAACTAACATTGACTACATAGTACTGTATACTAATATGTTTACGATACTTTTTACACAAATAATACATAACAAGCACACACACACAAACATTTTTAACCTTACAGTATAGTACCGTGAAAAGTACAGTACTACAGTACAGCAGTAGCATATAGGGCCTGGCATCAAGGGAACAGGCAAGAAGACTTACTGACTAGAGGAAGGAGAGGAGGTGGGAGATGGCAGAGCTGAAGGATCTTTAGCAATAGAAAACAGAGGTTAAGTTGTAATTTCACTCACTCCTGATGTGATTGGACTTGCAAACACACATTTTTGAAAGTTTGCAACTTGAAGGTTCATACATAGGGGACTTGCTATATACTCAAAGCCTGGGGCAGGATAACACTGCATGTCATGTACCCTGGGAATTTTACTTGAACAGGCAACGGGAAGGGCAACGGGCATGCAGTCCATGGGGTCACAGAGTCAGACACAACTGAGCAACTGAACAAGAACAATAAAAGTATCTAATATTTGAGTCTCCCTGGCAAAATCTCCCTTTACTCTCAGAAGATGTGTGAATGACCCTCTGGGAGGTGGGGTGCACATAGCAAAGTGCATATGAAGAAGGATTTGAAGAACACTAATATTGTTAAAGAAAGGGAATTACTCAAATATCACTTTTTATTGACCTAGAAAAGGTTAATGCTGAATTTCTCCTATGTTGCTGTTGGTGTTATGAGAGTTGGTAACATGCTGAGTGTGAAGAACTGAAGGTTGGCAAATATGGGAAAGTACAGTCCACAGCCCTCCAAGGGACAGCAAAAGGAGTGAACAATCTGTAGGAGCAAGTGCAACTTAGGAGTGCTGAGAAAGGGCACAAGAATAACTTCATAGCATCCATTTCAAGAGTGGTGTAGGCATAGCTATTTTAATCACTCCCTCTTCACCCCATCAATGAGGAAGGGATTCCTATGCTGGGATTATGGGGATTACTGAACACCTGACACCCCACACTGTTCAGATGACATCAACCACAGTTCATCATGTACAGTAAGTCCCCTACATACAGACGATTTCTGTTCCAAACGCACACTCTTAAATCCAATGTGTTTGTAAGTTCAACGAAGATACCCTAGGGTACCCAACTAACATTGACTACATAGTACTGTATACTAATATGTTTACGATACTTTTTACACAAATAATACATAACAAGCACACACACACAAACATTTTTAACCTTACAGTATAGTACCGTGAAAAGTACAGTACTACAGTACAGCAGTAGCATATAGGGCCTGGCATCAAGGGAACAGGCAAGAAGACTTACTGACTAGAGGAAGGAGAGGAGGTGGGAGATGGCAGAGCTGAAGGATCTTTAGCAATAGAAAACAGAGGTTAAGTTGTAATTTCACTCACTCCTGATGTGATTGGACTTGCAAACACACATTTTTGAAAGTTTGCAACTTGAAGGTTCATACATAGGGGACTTGCTATATACTCAAAGCCTGGGGCAGGATAACACTGCATGTCATGTAGGGCCACATGGGAATTTTACTTGAAAACAATATGAACACAGCCACAAAGAAAGAAAGGGAAATACTCAAATACTGTTTTTTATTGGCCTAGAAGAGGTTGATTCTTAATTTCTCCCATGTTGCTGTTGGTGTGGCTGTGAGAGGTAGGCTTTGTAGTATCAAGTTGGTGTGGTGCCTCCAGATTTCAACAGGAAGATGTAGTTGGTTTGTTTGGATAATTCTGTGAGGTGGCAGGGAACTGAAACCTGCTGCTCAGGGATAACCATGTACTGTGTTTGATCCCTTTGATGAGGAGTGTTATTTGGCTAGAAGATTTGTTCCCAAGAGTAGCTCAGGAGGAGAACTTGTAGTTAAGCTATCTGAGGGCCCCCAGATTTTACAAGGTAGCAAGGTAGTATATAATATTGAGCCTTAATTTTAAACCTTACACCACAGTAACATTTCAGGGCTTTGGTTGATGGTAGACTCCAGTGGTTAACAGAAGAGAAAATTCCAAGAAACTCTCACCCTGGACAAAAGTCAATTTATTCCTTTAGAAATCAGGGATCTCAAAACAAAATGGTAGAGGCAAAAAATTATTAAGACAAGTTGGGAGAAGGGTGGAGTATGGACAAAACAGGTGAAGGTGGTTAAAATGTATAAACTTCTTGTCATAAAATAGGGATGTAATGTACAACATGGTGACTATAGTCAGTAAAACTGCATTGCATATTTGAAAGTCACCAAAAGAGTTGGTTTTAAAAATTCTCAAAAAAAGAAAAAGATTTGTAACTATGTATTGTATGTGGGCTTAGCTGGCTGGATGGATAGATATAAACTTTAGATACACCTAACCTATCAAACACCATAACTTGGTTAACCTAACCTAAATGTGCTCAGAACTCTTAGCCTATAGCCAGGTCATCTAACACAAAGCCTGTTTCATAAGAAAATGTTAGTTATCTTATGTAATTTATTGAATAGTGTACTGAAAGTGAAAAGCAGAATGGCTGTAGGACTTGCAAACACACATTTTTGAAAGTTTGCAACTTGAAGGTTCATACATAGGGGACTTGCTATATACTCAAAGCCTGGGGCAGGATAACACTGCATGTCATGTAGGGCCACATGGGAATTTTACTTGAAAACAATATGAACACAGCCACAAAGAAAGAAAGGGAAATACTCAAATACTGTTTTTTATTGGCCTAGAAGAGGTTGATTCTTAATTTCTCCCATGTTGCTGTTGGTGTGGCTGTGAGAGGTAGGCTTTGTAGTATCAAGTTGGTGTGGTGCCTCCAGATTTCAACAGGAAGATGTAGTTGGTTTGTTTGGATAATTCTGTGAGGTGGCAGGGAACTGAAACCTGCTGCTCAGGGATAACCATGTACTGTGTTTGATCCCTTTGATGAGGAGTGTTATTTGGCTAGAAGATTTGTTCCCAAGAGTAGCTCAGGAGGAGAACTTGTAGTTAAGCTATCTGAGGGCCCCCAGATTTTACAAGGTAGCAAGGTAGTATATAATATTGAGCCTTAATTTTAAACCTTACACCACAGTAACATTTCAGGGCTTTGGTTGATGGTAGACTCCAGTGGTTAACAGAAGAGAAAATTCCAAGAAACTCTCACCCTGGACAAAAGTCAATTTATTCCTTTAGAAATCAGGGATCTCAAAACAAAATGGTAGAGGCAAAAAATTATTAAGACAAGTTGGGAGAAGGGTGGAGTATGGACAAAACAGGTGAAGGTGGTTAAAATGTATAAACTTCTTGTCATAAAATAGGGATGTAATGTACAACATGGTGACTATAGTCAGTAAAACTGCATTGCATATTTGAAAGTCACCAAAAGAGTTGGTTTTAAAAATTCTCAAAAAAAGAAAAAGATTTGTAACTATGTATTGTATGTGGGCTTAGCTGGCTGGATGGATAGATATAAACTTTAGATACACCTAACCTATCAAACACCATAACTTGGTTAACCTAACCTAAATGTGCTCAGAACTCTTAGCCTATAGCCAGGTCATCTAACACAAAGCCTGTTTCATAAGAAAATGTTAGTTATCTTATGTAATTTATTGAATAGTGTACTGAAAGTGAAAAGCAGAATGGCTGTAGGGTCCAGAATAGTTGTAGGTGGTTGGGTTGTTCACCCTCATGATTGTGTGGCTGATTGAGAGCTGAGGCTCAATCCTGCTGCCCAGCATCAAGAGAGAAGATCATATTGCCTTATGGATAGCCCAGGAAAAGATCAAAATTCAAAGTACAGTTTCTACTGAATGTGTAATGCTTTCTCAAAATTATAAAGTCAAAAAGTTGTAAGTTGAACCATCATAAGTCAGAAACTGTCTTAGACTTCATGTGGTGATCATTTTACAATATATGCAAATTTTAAATCATTATGTTGTATGCCTGAAATGAATATAATGTCATGTATCAATTATATGTCAGTTAAAAAACAAGAGAAAAAGAGAGGGAAAAAGTACGTTGGGAGTCAGATGATTAAGATGAGCCCCACGCTTGGTAGCAGTCAGGAAGCTACTTATTGCCCCAAACCTGCACCTGGTAAATTGAGTAATGGAGACAGCATCTCTCTGCAACTTAACCTGCCTTCTATAGAAAGTAGTCAATGATGTACTTGCTGCACTGTGAGGAAACGGGAAGAGAAAAGGGTCTCTCTAGAGACACACATATCCGGTGACTTAAGTGATGGAGCAATAGAAAGCAGCCAGAGAAATTTCTGGGGGCTTCCCAGGGATGTTTTGTAATAGCTTAACGTAAGGTGCTAGGTGGCACTTTCCAAGCCAGGCCTATCTTGGACACATGGCTAGCAGCATAAAACTCAAGGTTCTTCATTATTCGATATTTCATCAGGTGTTTGATGAGCTCCTACTAGAATACCTAGAATTCTGAATGCCCAGAATTTTGTATAGGACAGTATCCCTTTCCTCAAGGAGTTCCTAATCTTCTTGGAAAGTAACACAACTTTATATAAAAAAGAAATGTAAGAAAGTATGTAAATATATTCCAAGATGAAGAACATGGAAAGCATAGCATATTTTTCTTATAATTACAATAGGCCTTCTGTATTTCAAGTTCCACATTCACAGATTCAACAAACCACAAATCAAAAACAATTAGGAAGAAAATTCCAAAAAGTTTCAAAAAGTGAAACTTGAATTTGCCATACACTGACCACTATTTACATAGTATTGCATTGTATTTGCAACTATATTTACATAGCATTTACACTGTATTCATAACTATTTATACAGCATTTATATTGTATTAGGTATTATAGACAATCTAGAGGTTATTTTAAAGTATACCAGATCCCCTGGAGGAGGAAATGCAACCCACTCCGCTACTCTTGCCTGGAGAATCTCATGGACAGAGGATCCTGGCAGGCTATGGTCTGTGGGTTGCAGAGTCAGTCATGAGTGAAGTAAATGAGTATGTACAGAATGTATATGTATAAATTATTTGCAAGCATACAGGATGATATGTACAAGTTATTTGCAAATATTATGTCACTTTATATAAAAAACTTGAGCATTCACAGATTTCAGTATCCACAGGAGTCTTGGAACCAAAGCTCTGAGGATGCCAAAAGACGACTGTATATTCAATACTTTAAATAACTTATTATATGAAACACATTGTGTTCACTTTCTTAACCTATAAGATGAATCTCTCATGTACCCACAACCAATAATGGCTAAGGTTTCCTGTTGCTTTACCAAGTGTCCATTTTAGTTTAAGTACATACAGTCACAGTTAAAGCAGACACAGTACAAAAGTCTCCTTGCTCAGTTCTCACTTTGTTCTGTGGACAGTGTTTGACAACCCAGGAGCCTGGGGGCTGTTCAGTCTCTCCAGTCCATTAGCCAACTTTGTTATGGCCTTTCTCCTTGATCTTTTCCACCCCTACCCCACTGTACTTCAGAGATACCTGAGGGCAATCATTAGAGGAATAAATTGACTTTGGGTCATTTGGAGGATAATGTAGATAAATCTAGAAGATCTAATCCATGTGGGAACTTTCCTCATATATCTTTTCCAACTCCAGCCAAACTCTTGTCCAGAGGTACAGTTTGAATTCCACTGGGTAGGTTTCTGTCCTTGCCTAGAATCTTCTTGGAAAGTAACACAACTTTATATAAAAAAGAAATGTAAGAAAGTATGTAAATATATTCCAAGATGAAGAACATGGAAAGCATAGCATATTTTTCTTATAATTACAATAGGCCTTCTGTATTTCAAGTTCCACATTCACAGATTCAACAAACCACAAATCAAAAACAATTAGGAAGAAAATTCCAAAAAGTTTCAAAAAGTGAAACTTGAATTTGCCATACACTGACCACTATTTACATAGTATTGCATTGTATTTGCAACTATATTTACATAGCATTTACACTGTATTCATAACTATTTATACAGCATTTATATTGTATTAGGTATTATAGACAATCTAGAGGTTATTTTAAAGTATACCAGATCCCCTGGAGGAGGAAATGCAACCCACTCCGCTACTCTTGCCTGGAGAATCTCATGGACAGAGGATCCTGGCAGGCTATGGTCTGTGGGTTGCAGAGTCAGTCATGAGTGAAGTAAATGAGTATGTACAGAATGTATATGTATAAATTATTTGCAAGCATACAGGATGATATGTACAAGTTATTTGCAAATATTATGTCACTTTATATAAAAAACTTGAGCATTCACAGATTTCAGTATCCACAGGAGTCTTGGAACCAAAGCTCTGAGGATGCCAAAAGACGACTGTATATTCAATACTTTAAATAACTTATTATATGAAACACATTGTGTTCACTTTCTTAACCTATAAGATGAATCTCTCATGTACCCACAACCAATAATGGCTAAGGTTTCCTGTTGCTTTACCAAGTGTCCATTTTAGTTTAAGTACATACAGTCACAGTTAAAGCAGACACAGTACAAAAGTCTCCTTGCTCAGTTCTCACTTTGTTCTGTGGACAGTGTTTGACAACCCAGGAGCCTGGGGGCTGTTCAGTCTCTCCAGTCCATTAGCCAACTTTGTTATGGCCTTTCTCCTTGATCTTTTCCACCCCTACCCCACTGTACTTCAGAGATACCTGAGGGCAATCATTAGAGGAATAAATTGACTTTGGGTCATTTGGAGGATAATGTAGATAAATCTAGAAGATCTAATCCATGTGGGAACTTTCCTCATATATCTTTTCCAACTCCAGCCAAACTCTTGTCCAGAGGTACAGTTTGAATTCCACTGGGTAGGTTTCTGTCCTTGCCATCCATAGAATTTGATCATATTAGTGTTCTGCTCCAACTCCAGGTGAATCTTGATCCCTAGGCGGTCAGTGGTGGCCAGTCACTGGTGGGGGTTTTAACTTTACAAGCCCAGTTCCTGTCCCTGGAGTTGCTGATAAAGGAGTCTGAGGCTTGTTCAGTGAAATCTCCCTATGTGTCAGGGTTGAGATGAAGAACAGGCATCCACTTACTGTAAAGGGAAACTTGAAACAGTTATAACTGATCGATAGTGTAATCCTTTCTGTAAACTCATTGTTACTGGAAGTTTTCCAACAGAGGCCAAATTTATGAACAATTACCCTTTCTTTATCATAAGACATAACTATACCCCAAAGCACCTTTTTACATTTCCTCATTAATCTGCACACATGTCCTATGGGATAGGTGTCATTATTATTCTCATTTTGCAAATGAGAAAAATGAGATGCAGAGAGTGTAAATGATTTGCCTAAGATCAAATAACCAAGAAAAGATGAAGACAGGACTAACTAACTTAAGGATTATTCCAGATCTACAACCCCCTGTGGCCTCAATTCTGAAGCTGTGCCCTGGCCCAGGAAGGTGGCTGACTGCCTAGGCCACTTGTCAGTTTCTTCAGAGACCCTTAAATCTAATTGGAGATCAGAGTGTGAATGTCTTGGGTTGCCAGAGCCAGAGAAACACTGCTGCAGACTTTCTTTGCCAGATCTTGCTTACTCACCTTGGGTTCTTCACCTCTTGGCAGTCACTGACAAAATAATTGCTATCATTTATTAAGGGCTTACCTTGTACCCAGGACTTTGTGAACTGATTTATATGATGTCACTTAATCATTACAACAATCCCAGCAGGAAGGTATTACATCTACTTTACGGATGTAGATACTGGCTTCTCAGTGGACCTGGGTTCGATCCCTGGGTCAGGAAGATCCCCTGGAGGAGGAAATGGCAACCCACTCCAGTATTCTTGCCTGGAGAATCCCATGGTCAAAGGAGCCTGGAGGGCTAGAATCCATGGGGTCGCAAAGACTCGAACATAACTGAGTGACTGAACACAAAAACATAGATATAGAAACTGAGGATGGTGTCTTATGCACAGTCACATAGGAAGTCCATGAATCAAACTCAGGTGTATGCGTGTTCAAGGCCTGTGCCTTGCAGAAGGATTGCTTTAGGGGCAGTGATGCTTTAAAGGGCAGGTAGGGTGGAAAGAACTAGTTGCACCCTTGAGGTTTCCCATCATCTCCCCGTGTATGCCAGTGGGTATTTTCATGGTTAACCCAAGCGAGCACCTTGAGAGCTATTTCATCCCCAAACATGACATATCATTGGGGCATCTCCAACCAGAACCATTACCAGATAGAAGAGCCTTCGGGATTTCTGGAACGCAACTAATTGAGGCTACAGCAGGCACAATGTACAGTGTGCTGAGATGAAAAGAAGTGTGTGCGTGTGTGTGTGTGTGTGTGTGTGTACTCATGCACATGCACACATATGCATGCAACTGTACAGGGTAGAAGATGTTAGGACACAGAGTTCTGGTCCTGTCCCCGACTCTACATTTTAGTCTGGAGGGGAAGTGAGGCTTTTTGAGGACCTGCTTTTGCTCCAGAGATAAAGCAGGTCACTGGAATCTGAGATCTTCTAAAAACGCTTGAAACCAATACCCCTCTTCTCACCCTCATCTCATAAGCACTCTTTGACAACTAAGAATCTTCTCAGGTCACATCCATATCACCAGTCCCTCTCTCTGCAGGCTGGGGGCTTTACAGAGAGGGTCTGGGGTTGGCCATGTGGGCATGGAGGCCACAAGCTTATACTCTTAGAGTGTTTCAAGGCTCTTTCAGGACTCTGAAGCACAGGGAAATCAGGACATCGAAAAGGCACTGGGCTTCCCTTCTCCACTTGGGAGTACAGCCTAGTCTATAGCAGGAAGTGGAAAACTGTGTCCACTTTTGGTACTTAAAATTGTACATTAAGTCCTGAAGGGTGGCTTTTGGTGTCCTACTCCAATGCTTTCTGACACTGAACATGGCATCTGTGTTTGTCATCCTCCAGCAGTGCCTCCCCCAGGCCGAAAAACCTTCAGAAACTAGGTGTACTGGGAGGTCACAAAAGCCTATGTCACAGACCTTGTGGGCAGGCAACTGTCTTCAGGATGGTGTTAGTTTAGCACATGGTTTTGGACTTGGATAGACTTTTGAATTTAAATCCTAATTCTGCCCCCAAAAGACTCTTGAGAAGGTCACATGCTTCTCTGACCTTTGTTTCCTTTCCTGGAAAATGGGGCACTAGTACCTGCTGTGTAGCCCTAGACCTGGCAAATGCCCAGGTGGAGGTGGTGCGATTTCAGCAACACTGAGAGGGACCCTAGAGCCAAAACAAACCCTTCCCCAGCTTCCTGACTTGATATGGCCTCTATCCACATCCTTAACCTCAACCAGGAAGAAGGCCCTCATTCTGCTTTCTTGAATAGCACCGTGCCTTCTCCTGTGCTCACTATTTGTCCCTGTGTCCCCTCTTGCTAGAACATTGTTCCCCTCAAGCTTCCTCCCCATTCATCTGGCTAACACCTGACTCCAGGTGTCTTCTGGAAGAGAACCTTTCAGGGCTTCTCTGGCTCAGCCATATCCTTGCTGGTGTGATTATTTTATTAATGTTTATTAATTGATTATGTTAATTAGCTGTACAATAAATATAGGGGAGAGAGATTGATTAAAGAATATAAGCTTCATGAAAGTGACCGATTTACTTATCTGTGTCTGGTACATACTCGGCCTCAATAAGTCATTTGTTGAAAGAATGGATATATAAGAGATACATCCATTTAACTTAATGTGTTTGCCACAGTGCAAGTGCCCCCTGAAAATGTTAAATTATTCTGAAGGCACAAAGTTGGGGTAAAACAAAGTTAGATAGTTTTATTCTCTGTGGGATTTCTCAGTATCTTAATATGCTAATGTGGATTGTGAATTTCTAGGAGGAGGAGGGTCAAAATCCAACAAGCAGCTACGTTTATCACTTATGCCTCATTGGGAGTGAGTTTAATCAAAATCTTATCTAGGAAGTGAGTAATGGGGACATAGAGATTGTAGGCTCTGTAGGTGAGGAACTCTGCTTATCTCTAGCTTGCTCCCAAGTCCAGAGCCTCTGGGCTCCTGGGAGCAAAAACTGAATTGGGTGGACACCTCACACCTCACCTCTAGTTTCACCAACAGGGAAATCTTGGCCCAGTAATCTCAACTTGGACCCTAGTTCTCTTTACTACTACTTTAACCAAGAGACGTCTTACATTAGTGATGAAGGGCTTTTATCTGTTTGTCATCTTCCATAAAAAGTGATACTCGCAACAGGTGTAAGGTTGATGTATCCTAAGAAACAGACCTGTTCTCTGCCTGGTTTTGTTTTCTTTTGTTACTTTTGAAATCTAGCATTCCTGTTTTTATTGCTGGCTACAGGGCGATACTGGTTTTGCTCAAGTTGAATATCTATTTGGAGTTGATTGAAGAAACAAAACTGGCTAAAAAAAAGGGCCAGGCCAGACCTAGAGACAATTACAATAGAAATAAAAGGGTAACACATACACTGATGTGTATCCAAAACCTGATTGGTTTCTGTATTTCAAATAAGGGCTTCTGAGAAGTTGTGTTTAAATGTGAGCATGGGGTCTACACCTGAAACCTCACAGTGGATGCAATGCATGGATGACGTTGAATAAAAAGGAGCTGAAATGCTGGCTCTGATCCTTGGGTGCCTCCAAGATGTCCCCGTAGTATCATATAGAGTGTTTACAGGCAACACAAAACTGCTAAGTAGGAAGAGTTTGTCTCCAGCCCCTCTTTTTCACATCCATCTGGGGAACTTAGCCTCCATTCTCATTAAAGAGGCCACAGCTGCTTCCCACCTCAGCCTGCCCTAGCAGCTGACTTCTTTCCATCCCCTTCACTCAAGGTTCTGACTGTTTTTAAAACCAGTGGTTTAAACATGTGACTTTTTCCTTCGTAAATTATTTGGATTTTAACAAGAGTCTTCTAGCTGAAACCAGGCAAGTCACCCTACTGGGAAGTCAGGCAGTAGGATACATACTTCATGGCAGACTGTTGCATCCGTTCCCCTCAAGCCCTACCCAGAGGCAGCTGTCTGCTCTGGCTTGTAGGACTGGCGCAGCTTCAGCTCTTTGTTGTGCCATAAAGGTAGGTTAAAGGGCAACAGGGCACCGAATGGAATGAGAATAGAAAACAGCACATAGAGATGGTATTTTGTCCATGGATTGGGAATTACTATTCTAAGCAGCCAGGACTTTTCCAGTAGTTTTATACAATAAAATAAACATGTTCTACACTTCTAGTGTTTAAATAAACAAAGAAGATTTATTTCCAGCCATAATGTAAATTGGTGATGTGGAAAGTTATGAAAAGAGAATGCATGCTAGAACTTCTGACCTCCTGGTTTCTGTCACTGCTCTGTATGCTTAAACAACACTGATTTCTACATAAATAACCTGCTTCTTATATAATATTTGTAAGATATTTTTCTCTAAGAATTTCCCCCCGTTTAAAAAGGTATTGTTAATATGAAATGAAGTTTATAGAAACCAGCATAAGTAAGGGCAAGTCTAACATATGCATAGATTTATTTAACTTTTTCCCCGTTGAAGCTTTTGATTGCCTAGATTTGTGGTTAAAACTACAGTTGAACACTGTGACCCAAGATATCACTTCCTAAAATTCACCCTGAAATAGTAGATATCCAATCTTTTCTGACTTTGACCTGCAGTAATAAATCTATTTTACCTTATGATCCAACACACACACACACACACACACACACACACACACACACATCTGAAATCAAAGTTTCTTTTAAAAAGCTTACTCTTGTTCCATGTAGTGTACTCTAATATTTTCTATTGTATTTACTTCTATTTATTTTACTTTGTCCTTCTTAAAAAGAAAAATTGACATTACTAACAGGCAATTTGGGGCGCACAGTTTGAAAAACACTGCCTTAGAGAAACTCTATACACACATATAAAAACATTCATAGGGCTTCCCTGGTGGTCCAGTGGGTAAAGAGTCAGCCTTGCAATGCAAGGGGCACTGGTTCAATCCCTGGCTCGGGAAGATCCCACATGCTGCAGAGCCCCTGGACAGGTGTGTCCATTTATGAGCCAGAGTTCTGGAGTGCATACACCCAGAGCTGGTGCTTTGCAGTGAGAGAGGCCACTGTGATGGGAGGCCCACACAGGCCAAAGAATAAAGATGGATGAAAATAAATAAATAAAAAACCAATAAAGGAGGCCAAAATAATAATAATAAAAGAAACATTCATAGCAACACTGTTTGAAATAGCAAAAAAAAAAAAAAAAAAACTGGGAAAATGCACATGGCAAATAATCAACATTGTGTATAAAGTATTGGCAGGGGTTGATATTAGGAAAAGACTTTCTGAGGAAATGATATTTAAATTCAGACTAGAAGACAAAGCTTGGAAAAGAGTATTGTATACTGAGCAGTCCTTGAATAAGCAAAGAACTTGGCACCCTCAAGGAACTGAAGGCGGTTAATGTGGTTGGGTCAAGGAGAGAGACATGTGATGAGATTGGGTTGGTAGGTTGGAGGTAAATTATGCAATGCTTTGAAAGCAATAGTAAAGATAGTGGATTTTTATCCAAATGCAGCGGGTAGCCATTGAAGCATTTAATCCAGGAAATGGCATGATCAAGTTCATCTTTTCAACCATTGCCCAAGTTCTTGAGTGAAAAAAGGGTTAGAAAATGGATAGAGGAAAATAGTAAAGAATAGTCACTTGACCCAGATATCATTCCTAAATTCACCCTGAAATAGTAGATATCCAATTTTTCGACTTTGACCTGCAGTAATAAATCTATTTTACCTTATGATCCAACACACACACACACACACACACACACACACACACACACATCTGAAATCAAAGTTTCTTTTAAAAAGCTTACTCTTGTTCCATGTAGTGTACTCTAATATTTTCTATTGTATTTACTTCTATTTATTTTACTTTGTCCTTCTTAAAAAGAAAAATTGACATTACTAACAGGCAATTTAGGCCACAGTTTAAAAAACACTGCCTTAGAGAAACTCTATACACACATATAAAAACATTCATAGGGCTTCCCTGGTGGTCCAGTGGGTAAAGAGTCAGCCTTGCAATGCAAGGGGCACTGGTTCAATCCCTGGCTCGGGAAGATCCCACATGCTGCAGAGCCCCTGGACAGGTGTGTCCATTTATGAGCCAGAGTTCTGGAGTGCATACACCCAGAGCTGGTGCTTTGCAGTGAGAGAGGCCACTGTGATGGGAGGCCCACACAGGCCAAAGAATAAAGATGGATGAAAATAAATAAATAAAAAACCAATAAAGGAGGCCAAAATAATAATAATAAAAGAAACATTCATAGCAACACTGTTTGAAATAGCAAAAAAAAAAAAAAAAAAACTGGGAAAATGCACATGGCAAATAATCAACATTGTGTATAAAGTATTGGCAGGGGTTGATATTAGGAAAAGACTTTCTGAGGAAATGATATTTAAATTCAGACTAGAAGACAAAGCTTGGAAAAGAGTATTGTATACTGAGCAGTCCTTGAATAAGCAAAGAACTTGGCACCCTCAAGGAACTGAAGGCGGTTAATGTGGTTGGGTCAAGGAGAGAGACATGTGATGAGATTGGGTTGGTAGGTTGGAGGTAAATTATGCAATGCTTTGAAAGCAATAGTAAAGATAGTGGATTTTTATCCAAATGCAGCGGGTAGCCATTGAAGCATTTAATCCAGGAAATGGCATGATCAAGTTCATCTTTTCAACCATTGCCCAAGTTCTTGAGTGAAAAAAGGGTTAGAAAATGGATAGAGGAAAATATCAGTAAAGAAGCTACTGTACAAGTCTTTGATGGTTTGGATTGTGGATTGAGTGGAAGCAGAGAGAAGGGCATTGATACAGAGCATATTTTAGAGTTATAGTCTATAGGACTTGGGGACTCCTTATTGGGGATTGAAGTTGGGGTTGAAGAGGGAGATGAGGTCGAACATAAGGGCTATGTCAAGAAAGACCTATCTAGTGTTTTAGCAAGAACACCTGAGTAGATGAAGGTGAAGCTTATTAATGTTGAAGATCAAAGAGGAAGCACATCTGAGTGAATCAAAATTAAGAGTTTGATTTTATAAATCTTAAGTATGAGATGCTTGTTGAGCTGTGCAAATTGAGAAATGAAGTTAGTGATTATCTATCCAAAGCTGGAGCTTGGCAAGCAAATCAAACTAGACATACACATCTGAGAGTTAGCAACTTATATAGATGAGATCAAGGTTCCCAACTGGTAATAGTGGTAAAGAACCTGCCTGCTATTGCAGAAGACATAGAGACATGGGTTTGATCCCTGGATCAGGAAGATCCCCTGAGAAGGAAATGGCAACCCACTCCAGTATTTTTTTTTTTTTAATTTTGACCTCTTTTATTGGTTTTTTTATTTGTTTATTTTCATCCATCTTTATTCTTTGGCCTGTGTGGGCCTCCCATTGCCATGGCCTCTCATTGCAGAGCACCGGCTCTGGGCATATGTGCTCCAGAGCACTGACTCCTAATTGGACACATTGGTCCAGCCGCCAAGCTGCACGTGGTATCTTCCCATTCCAGGAATCGAACTGGTGCCCCTTGTACTGCAAGGTGGACTCTTTACCCACTGGACCACCAGGGAAACCCTACTCCAGTATTCTTGCCTGCAGAATCCCATGGACAGAGGAGCCTGGCAGTCTGTAGTCCATAGGACTGCAAAGAGTTGGACATGACTGAAGCGACTTAGCACACACAGATGAGATTATTCTGGGATGACAGAGTAGAGAACAAGAAGAGGAGAGAATTCAGGATAGGACTATGAGGAACCCTGATATTCAAGAGCAGTTTGAGAAGGAGGAATCAGGAGTCTGTGGAACTACACCACAGGTAGTAAGCCAAGAAGGAGTATCTGGTATTGTAGGAGACAAAGAGAAAGACTTAAGAATTGGTCAGTAATCAACACTGTCAAATGCTGCTAAGAAGTTAAATATGAGGAAACTGAGAGGCATATGTTAGATTTAGTAACATGAATGTCACACTGATCTTAGCAAGAGCTGTTTTTCTAGATTGGTGAGGTAGAAGGGAGAAAGGAGAGGAAGTAGAGATAGTGGATGTAGACAACTCTTGTGAACTTTGGCTGAGAAGGAGGGACTAGCAATGGGAACACAGGCAGAGAAGAATTTATACAAGGGAGGTATTTTTTTTAATTTTATTTTTAAAAATTTTTTACAGAGTTTTGTTGTTCACAGACATGTATGTTGCCAGATCAGTCATATGCATATCCCTGGCACCATCCTCCCTCCCAGTCCCTGCCATCCCATCCCTCCAGGCCATCACATTCCGCCCCTGCAGGATCTCCTATTCCCGCAGGGCAACAACAATAGCTATCTTTTTCACATATGATAGTATGGGTTTCCATGTTACTCCTTCTAGGCCTCCCACCCACTGTTCATATCACACAATGTCCATATGTCTGTTCTCTATGTCTGTTTTTCCATCGCTTCACTGTGTGTGTTACCATTGCCATCTTACTAGATTCCATATATATGTGTTAGTATACTGTACTTGCCTTTCTCTTTTCTGACTCACTTCACTTTTTATGATAGGTTCTAGATCCAGCCACCTCATTAGGGCTGATTCTTCTGCATTTCTTTTTACAGCTGAGAAGTACTCCATTGTATATATGTACCAGAGCCTTTTATCCATTCATTCATCAATGGACATCTAGGTTGCTTCCATGTTCTAGCTATTGTATAGACAGCTGCAGTGAACACTGGGGTACAGGTGCCTCTTTCAGTTTGGATTTCATCAGGGTATAAGCGTGAAACTCCTTTTGGAGCCCGGGAAGCTGGACTAGTCCATAGGACTGCAAAGAGTTGGACATGACTGAAGCGACTTAGCACACACAGATGAGATTATTCTGGGATGACAGAGTAGAGAACAAGAAGAGGAGAGAATTCAGGATAGGACTATGAGGAACCCTGATATTCAAGAGCAGTTTGAGAAGGAGGAATCAGGAGTCTGTGGAACTACACCACAGGTAGTAAGCCAAGAAGGAGTATCTGGTATTGTAGGAGACAAAGAGAAAGACTTAAGAATTGGTCAGTAATCAACACTGTCAAATGCTGCTAAGAAGTTAAATATGAGGAAACTGAGAGGCATATGTTAGATTTAGTAACATGAATGTCACACTGATCTTAGCAAGAGCTGTTTTTCTAGATTGGTGAGGTAGAAGGGAGAAAGGAGAGGAAGTAGAGATAGTGGATGTAGACAGCTCTTGTGAACTTTGGCTGAGAAGGAGGGACTAGCAATGGGAACACAGGCAGAGAAGAATTTATACAAGGGAGGTATTTTTTTTAATTTTATTTTTAAAAATTTTTTACAGAGTTTTGTTGTTCACAGACATGTATGTTGCCAGATCAGTCATATGCATATCCCTGGCACCATCCTCCCTCCCAGTCCCTGCCATCCCATCCCTCCAGGCCATCACATTCCGCCCCTGCAGGATCTCCTATTCCCGCAGGGCAACAACAATAGCTATCTTTTTCACATATGATAGTATGGGTTTCCATGTTACTCCTTCTAGGCCTCCCACCCACTGTTCATATCACACAATGTCCATATGTCTGTTCTCTATGTCTGTTTTTCCATCGCTTCACTGTGTGTGTTACCATTGCCATCTTACTAGATTCCATATATATGTGTTAGTATACTGTACTTGCCTTTCTCTTTTCTGACTCACTTCACTTTTTATGATAGGTTCTAGATCCAGCCACCTCATTAGGGCTGATTCTTCTGCATTTCTTTTTACAGCTGAGAAGTACTCCATTGTATATATGTACCAGAGCCTTTTTATCCATTCATTCATCAATGGACATCTAGGTTGCTTCCATGTTCTAGCTATTGTATAGACAGCTGCAGTGAACACTGGGGTACAGGTGCCTCTTTCAGTTTGGATTTCATCAGGGTATAAGCCTAATAGTGGGATTTCTGGGTCGTAGGGTGCTTCTACTTTTAGTTTTTTAAGGACTCTCCATACTGTCTTCCATCGTGGCTGTATCAATTTACATTCCCACCTGCAATACGGGGAGTGTTCCTTTCTTCGCACCCTCTCCAGCATTTATTGTCTGTCGATTCCTTGATGATGGCCATTCTGACTGGTGTGAGGTGACATCTCATGGCAGTTTTGATTTGCATTTCTCTAATAATAAGCCAGGTTGAGCATGCTTTCATGTGTTTTTTGGCCATTTGTGTATCTTTTTTTGGAGAGATGTCTCTAGATCTTTTTCCCATTTTTTGATTGGGTTGTTCATTTTTCTGGTGCTGAGTTGTCTGAGTTGCTTGTAGATTTTAGAGATTAATTCTTTGTTGTTTCATTTGCTATGATTTTCTCCCATTCTGTGGGTTGTCTGTTCACCTTGTTGGTAGTTTCTTTAGGTGTGCAAAAGCTTTTAAGTTTCATTGGGTCCCACATGTTCATTTTTGATTTTAGTTTGGCTATTGTAGTAGGCAGGTCATGGAAGATCTTGCTTTGGTTTATGTCATCGAGCGTTTTGCCTATATTCTCCTCTAAGAGGTTTAGGGTTTCTGGTCTTACATTTAGGTCTTTCATCAATTTTGACTTGATCTTTGTGTATGGTGTCAGGGAATGTTCCAACTTCATTTTTTTGCACGTAGCTGTCCACTTTTCCCAGCACCATTTGTTGAAGAGTCTTTCTTTGTTCCATTTTAGATTTTTGCCTCCTTTGACAAAATGTTTTGCTGTTTTTCCATCGCTTCACTGTGTGTGTTACCATTGCCATCTTACTAGATTCCATATATATGTGTTAGTATACTGTACTTGCCTTTCTCTTTTCTGACTCACTTCACTTTTTATGATAGGTTCTAGATCCAGCCACCTCATTAGGGCTGATTCTTCTGCATTTCTTTTTACAGCTGAGAAGTACTCCATTGTATATATGTACCAGAGTTTTTTTATCCATTCATTCATCAATGGACATCTAGGTTGCTTCCATGTTCTAGCTATTGTATAGACAGCTGCAGTGAACACTGGGGTACAGGTGCCTCTTTCAGTTTGGATTTCATCAGGGTATAAGCCTAATAGTGGGATTTCTGGGTCGTAGGGTGCTTCTACTTTTAGTTTTTTAAGGACTCTCCATACTGTCTTCCATCGTGGCTGTATCAATTTACATTCCCACCTGCAATACGAGAGAGTGTTCCCTTTTCTTCGCACCCTCTCCAGCATTTATTGTCTGTCGATTCCTTGATGATGGCCATTCTGACTGGTGTGAGGTGACATCTCATGGCAGTTTTGATTTGCATTTCTCTAATAATAAGCCAGGTTGAGCATGCTTTCATGTGTTTTTTGGCCATTTGTGTATCTTTTTTTGGAGAGATGTCTCTAGATCTTTTTCCCATTTTTTGATTGGGTTGTTCCTTTTTCTGGTGCTGAGTTGTCTGAGTTGCTTGTAGATTTTAGAGATTAATTCTTTGTTGTTTCATTTGCTATGATTTTCTCCCATTCTGTGGGTTGTCTGTTCACCTTGTTGGTAGTTTCTTTAGGTGTGCAAAAGCTTTTAAGTTTCATTGGGTCCCACATGTTCATTTTTGATTTTAGTTTGGCTATTGTAGTAGGCAGGTCATGGAAGATCTTGCTTTGGTTTATGTCATCGAGCGTTTTGCCTATATTCTCCTCTAAGAGGTTTAGGGTTTCTGGTCTTACATTTAGGTCTTTCATCAATTTTGACTTGATCTTTGTGTATGGTGTCAGGGAATGTTCCAACTTCATTTTTTTGCACGTAGCTGTCCACTTTTCCCAGCACCATTTGTTGAAGAGTCTTTCTTTGTTCCATTTTAGATTTTTGCCTCCTTTGACAAAAATAAGGTACCCACAGGTGCGTGGGTTTCTCTCTGGGTTCTCGATCTTGTTCCATTGGTCTCTGTTTCTGGCTTTGTGCCAGTACCATACTGCCTTGATGACTGTTGCTTTGTAATAGAGTCTGAAGTTAGGGAGGCTGATCTCTCCAGCTCCATTCTGCTTCCTTAGGATTGCTTTGGCTATCTGGGGTCTTTTGTGTTTCCATATGAACTGTTATTCTTTGGCCTAATTCTGTGAAGAATGCCATTGGTAGTTTGACAGGGATCGCTCTGAATCTGTAGATGATATTTGGTAGTATGGTCATTTTCAGAATATTGACTCTTCCGACCCAGGAACATGGACTCTCTCTCCATCTGTTTAAGTCTTCTTTAATTTCTTTCATGAGTGTCTTGTCATTTTCTGTGTACAGTTCTTTGATTTCTTTGGGTAGGTTTATTCCTAGATATTTTATTCTCTTCGTTGCACTGGTGAAGGAGATTGCCTCTTTGTTTTTGTTTTCTGATTTTTCATTGTTTGTATATGGGAATGCCAGTGATTTCTGTGTGTTGATTTTGTATCCTGCGAATCTGCTGAATGAGTTGATTAGCTCTAGTAGTTTTCTAATAGTGTCTTTGGGGACTTCTATGTATAATATCATGTCATCTGCAAATAGCGTTTTACTTCTTTTCCAATCTGGATTCCTTTTATTTCTTTTTCTTCTCTTATTGCTCTTGCTGCATCTTCCAGGACTATGTTGAATAATAGTGGTGAAAGTGTTCACCCCCATCTCGTTCCCGATCCTAGAGAGAATGCTTTCAGTTTTTCACCATTGAGGATAATGTTTGCTGTGAACTCATATCTGGCTTTCACTATGTTGAGGTAGGTTCCTTCTATGCCCATTTTTTGAAGAGTTCTTTTTTTAATCATAAATGGATGTTGTACTTTGTCAAAGGCTTTTTCTGCATCTATTGAGATGATCATGTGATTTTTGTCTCTCAGTTTGTTGATATGGTGTCTCACGTTGATTGATTTGCAGATATTGAAGAATCCTTGCATGCCTGGGATTAACCTGACTTGGTCATGATGTATGAGTTTTTGATGTGTTGTTGAATTCTGTTTGCTAGGATTTTGTGGAGGATTTTGACATCTAAACTCAGCAGTGAAATTGGTCTATAATTTTCCTTTTTTGTGTTGTCTTTGCCTGGCTTTGGTGTCAGGGTGATGGCGGCCTCATAGAATGTGTTTTGAGGTGTTCCATCCTGTGCGATTTTTTGAAATAGTTTTAGAAGGACAGGCATTAGCTCTTCTTTCAGTGTTTGGTAGAACTCACCTGTGAAGCCATCTGGCCCTGGGCTTTTATTTTTGGGTAGATTTTTGATCCCAAAGTCGATTTCTGAGCTTGTGATTGGGTTATTCATAGTTTCTATTTCTTCCTGGTTCAGTCTTGGAAAGTTAATCTTTTCCAAGAAACTGTCCATTTCCTCCAGCTTGTCCAGTTTGTTGCCATAGAGTTGTTCATAATAGTCTCTTAGAATCCTTTGGATTTCTGCATTATCTGTTGTAATCTCTCCGTTTTCAGTTTTGATTTTGGTGATCTGATTCTTCTCTATTTTTTCTTGATGAGTCTGGCCAGTGGTTTGTCAATGTTGTTTATCTTTTCTAAAAACCAGCTTCTTGTTTCATTTATCATTACTAGTATTTCTTTCATTACTTTTTCATTTATTTCTGTTCTGATCTTTATGATTTCTCTTCTTCTGCTAACTTTGGGGTGTGTTTGTTCTTCTTTCTCCAGTTGTTTTAAGCGTGGGGTTCAGTCGTCTGTTTGATAGTTTTCTTGTTCTTGAGGTAGGATTATATTGCTATAAGCTTCCCTCTTACAACTGCTTTTGCGGTATCCCATAGGTTTTGCACTGTCATGTGTTCATTGTCATTTTCTTCTAGGAATTGTTTTATTTCTCCTTTGATTTGCTCAGTAATCAGTTGGTTTTTTAGGTATGTGTCATTTAATCTCCATGTGCTTGTGTTTTTAGCAGTTTTTTTCCCTGAAGTTGATCTCTAGTCCCATTGCATTGTGGTCCGAGAAGATGGTTGATTTAATTTCAATTTTCTTGAATTGACTGAGGTTTGGTTTGTGGCCCAAGATGTGGTCTATCCTGGAGAATGTTCTATGAGCACTTGAGAAGAGGTCCTAAAGATATCCATGAGGTCCATCTTTTCTAGTGTGGCATTTAAGGCTTGTGTTTCTTTAGCAACTTTCTGTTTGGATGATCTGTCCATTGGTGTGAGAGGAGTGTTAATGTCTCCTACTATGATTGTGTTATTGTGGATTTCTTCTTTGGTGTCTGAAAGTTTTTGTCTTATGTATTGGTTGTCTTGGTGCATGAGTTTGGAAAAGGACAGGCATTAGCTCTTCTTTCAGTGTTTGGTAGAACTCACCTGTGAAGCCATCTGGCCCTGGGCTTTTATTTTTGGGTAGATTTTTGATCCCAAAGTCGATTTCTGAGCTTGTGATTGGGTTATTCATAGTTTCTATTTCTTCCTGGTTCAGTCTTGGAAAGTTAATCTTTTCCAAGAAACTGTCCATTTCCTCCAGCTTGTCCAGTTTGTTGCCATAGAGTTGTTCATAATAGTCTCTTAGAATCCTTTGGATTTCTGCATTATCTGTTGTAATCTCTCCGTTTTCAGTTTTGATTTTGGTGATCTGATTCTTCTCTATTTTTTCTTGATGAGTCTGGCCAGTGGTTTGTCAATGTTGTTTATCTTTTCTAAAAACCAGCTTCTTGTTTCATTTATCATTACTAGTATTTCTTTCATTACTTTTTCATTTATTTCTGTTCTGATCTTTATGATTTCTCTTCTTCTGCTAACTTTGGGGTGTTTTTGTTCTTCTTTCTCCAGTTGTTTTAAGCGTGGGGTTCAGTCGTCTGTTTGATAGTTTTCTTGTTCTTGAGGTAGGATTATATTGCTATAAGCTTCCCTCTTACAACTGCTTTTGCGGTATCCCATAGGTTTTGCACTGTCATGTGTTCATTGTCATTTTCTTCTAGGAATTGTTTTATTTCTCCTTTGATTTGCTCAGTAATCAGTTGGTTTTTTAGGTATGTGTCATTTAATCTCCATGTGCTTGTGTTTTTAGCAGTTTTTTTCCCTGAAGTTGATCTCTAGTCCCATTGCATTGTGGTCCGAGAAGATGGTTGATTTAATTTCAATTTTCTTGAATTGACTGAGGTTTGGTTTGTGGCCCAAGATGTGGTCTATCCTGGAGAATGTTCTATGAGCACTTGAGAAGAGGTCCTAAAGATATCCATGAGGTCCATCTTTTCTAGTGTGGCATTTAAGGCTTGTGTTTCTTTAGCAACTTTCTGTTTGGATGATCTGTCCATTGGTGTGAGAGGAGTGTTAATGTCTCCTACTATGATTGTGTTATTGTGGATTTCTTCTTTGGTGTCTGAAAGTTTTTGTCTTATGTATTGGGCTGCTCCTGTCTTGGGTGCATAGATATTTATGATTGTTATGTCTTCCTCTTGGGTAGATCCCTTGATCCTGATGTAGTGTCCTGCCTTGTCTCTTCTAATCTTCTTTATTTTGAAGTCTATTTTGTCAGATATGAGGATTGCTACTCCAGCTTTCTTTTGGTTTCCATTTGCATGGAATATCTTTTTCCATCCTCTCACTTTCAGTCTGTGTGTGTCATTAGGTCTGAAGAGGGTTTCTTGTAAGCAGCATATGTATGGGTCATGTTTTTGAATCCATTCAACCAGTCTGTGTCTTGGTTGGAGCATTTAGTCCGTTTACATTCAAAGTAATTATTGCTATGAATGTTCCTGTTGTTATCTTCTTAGATGTTTGTTGTTTGATTTGTAGTACTTCTCCTACTCTGGTTTTTATTGGCTATATCGGGCCCTTTAACGCTTGTTGTAAGGCTTGTTTTGTTGTACAAAATTCTTTTAGCTTTTGCTTGTCTGTGAAGCTTTTGACTTCTCCATCAATTCTGAATGAGATCCTTGCTGGGTAGAGAATTCTTGGTTGTAGGTTATTGTCTTTTACCCGTTTAAATGTGTCTTGCTATTCTCTTCTGACATGCAGGGTTTCTGTTGATAGATCAGTGGTTAAACATGTGAGCTTTCCTTTGTAAGTTATTTATTGTTTGTTCCTAGCTGCTTTAAGTATGCTTTCCTTATATTTGTTCTGTGTTAGCTTGTTTAGAATATGCCTTGGTGTGTTTCTTCTGGGTTTATCCTGTATGGAACTCTTTGTGCTTTTTGGATTCGGTTGACTATTTCCTTTCCCATGCTGGGAAGTTTTCAACTATAATCTCTTCAAGAATTTTTTCATAGCCTTTCTTCCCCTCTTCTTCTTCTGGGACCCCTGTAATTCTAATGTTGGTGCATTTGATATTGCTCCATAGGTCTCTGAGGCTATCCTCAGTTATTTTTATTCTTGGTGCTTTGTTCTGTTCTTCAGCAGTTATTTCCACCATTCTGTCTTCCAGCTCACTTAATTTGTTCTTCTGCCTCTGATACTCTACGGTTGAGATCTTCTATAGTATTTTTAAGTTCAGCAGTTGAGTTGTTTGTCTCTCTTTATTTTTCATTTCTTGCATGTCTCTTCTCAGTACACTAATTTCCTGTAATATTCTGTTTGTGGCGTTTTAGATCCTTGCTAGTATCATTCTTCTGAATTCTCTTTCAGATAATTTGTGTATCTCCTCTTCTGTCATTTGTAGCTGTGTTTCTCTAGTTTGTTCCTTCATTTGTGCAATGTTTCTCTGTGTCTTTTCATTTTTTGTTATTTTTTGTTTCTTTGTGTGTGTCTGTGTGATGGAGGTCTTTTTCCCCCTGGCTGTGAGGTTGAATTGTCCCTTCCTTTGGGTTTCTGTCCTTGTAGAAGGGTTTGGTGGTTTGTCTCTTATGTGGTGTTAGGTTTTGTTTGCTGGTGAATAATCTCTAGTGTTGTATGTTCTTCGACAGTGTAGGGTCTTGGAGTCAATGCTTCCACTCTGAGGATCCTTGGTTTGATCTCTGGCCAGTGAGTGTAGGCTCTATGTCTGGTTTGCTATGGCGTTCAGTGGCATTAGTTCAAATATAGGCATATGAGGGGCAAAAGGTGCATCCCTGGTAGATGACAGTCATAAAATCATGCAAATATTTTCTATCATAATGAAAAATATACATACATGCACATCGATAAACACAATGGAACAGTCTTAAAGGGATAAAGTATAGGAAATTTTTCTGGAAGAGGGTGCATTCAAAGTTGGTACTTGACCGTTATTGTTTGTTCAGCTTCCTTTCCCAATGTTTTTTGGGAAGTATGCCTTGGTGTGTTTCTTCTGGGTTTATCCTGTATGGAACTCTTTGTGCTTTTGGATTCGGTTGACTATTTCCTTTCCCATGCTGGGAAGTTTTCAACTATAATCTCTTCAAGAATTTTTTCATAGCCTTTCTTCCCCTCTTCTTCTTCTGGGACCCCTGTAATTCTAATGTTGGTGCATTTGATATTGCTCCATAGGTCTCTGAGGCTATCCTCAGTTATTTTTATTCTTGGTGCTTTGTTCTGTTCTTCAGCAGTTATTTCCACCATTCTGTCTTCCAGCTCACTTAATTTGTTCTTCTGCCTCTGATACTCTACGGTTGAGATCTTCTATAGTATTTTTAAGTTCAGCAGTTGAGTTGTTTGTCTCTCTTTATTTTTCATTTCTTGCATGTCTCTTCTCAGTACACTAATTTCCTGTAATATTCTGTTTGTGGCGTTTTAGATCCTTGCTAGTATCATTCTTCTGAATTCTCTTTCAGATAATTTGTGTATCTCCTCTTCTGTCATTTGTAGCTGTGTTTCTCTAGTTTGTTCCTTCATTTGTGCAATGTTTCTCTGTGTCTTTTCATTTTTTGTTATTTTTTGTTTCTTTGTGTGTGTCTGTGTGATGGAGGTCTTTTTCCCCCTGGCTGTGAGGTTGAATTGTCCCTTCCTTTGGGTTTCTGTCCTTGTAGAAGGGTTTGGTGGTTTGTCTCTTATGTGGTGTTAGGTTTTGTTTGCTGGTGAATAATCTCTAGTGTTGTATGTTCTTCGACAGTGTAGGGTCTTGGAGTCAATGCTTCCACTCTGAGGATCCTTGGTTTGATCTCTGGCCAGTGAGTGTAGGCTCTATGTCTGGTTTGCTATGGCGTTCAGTGGCATTAGTTCAAATATAGGCATATGAGGGGCAAAAGGTGCATCCCTGGTAGATGACAGTCATAAAATCATGCAAATATTTTCTATCATAATGAAAAATATACATACATGCACATCGATAAACACAATGGAACAGTCTTAAAGGGATAAAGTATAGGAAATTTTTCTGGAAGAGGGTGCATTCAAAGTTGGTACTTGACCGTTAAGCTCTAAAATAATTAAAACGCTGGAAGAACAGATTCAGAGCAAGGTCTCAGCTGGGACTATTGCAATGAAAGCAGTTTTAACTAAGACATGTGTTGGGAGAAGGAAGAGAGTATATAGGTAATGAGAAGGAATACATTCATGTTGCAAGGATTTTGTAGGGTTAGGTATCAGAGATTATTATGTAGTAGAATTTACTACAGCTGGAAGAGAACACTAGAGACATCAAGGTAGGAAATATTTATAGAGAAGATAATAGTAGATATAAAAAGACTTTACAGTTAGAGTATAGAGAGAAGAAACTGTGGTATGAGAAAAAGAAAAAGAAGAACAAATAAATAAATAAAAATATTTTTAAAATTCTTAAAAAGAATTACAAAATATTTTACTGTCCCTGGTTTTCATCTTCTCATCTGCATGTGACTCTTCCACCAGTTTGCTCTTGATGCTGTCCTGGATTTCGCTAGTCTGTACTGGTGGGAGTCAGGTGTGGGGGCTGGTCGGCTGCTTAGGCCTTTAGGTTTCAGTGAGGATCAGGGTTGTTTTTGTAGTCAGGACCCTTGCAGAATGGCTGCTCTGGTTTCTGTTTTGCTTTCAGAAAAACAAAGGCTCTGCAGCCAAGGTAGCTGACCCTTGTCTCTCCACCCTTGATGCTGGCCAGGGGGCCGGGCGGGCAGATGTTGCTTGCCTGGACTCTCTGCTGGAGGGTTACCAGTTTGTCTCTTATGTGGTGTTAGGTTTTGTTTGCTGGTGAATAATCTCTAGTGTTGTATGTTCTTCGACAGTGTAGGGTCTTGGAGTCAGTGCTTCCACTCCGAGGATCCTTGGTTTGATCTCTGGCCGGGGAGTGTAGGCTCTATGTCTGGTTTGCTATGGCGTTCAGTGGCATTAGTTCACATATAGGCATATGAGGGAGAAAAGGCGCATCCCTGGCAGTTGACAGTCCTAAAATCATGCAAATATTTTCTAACATAATAAAAGAAATATACATACGTACACATCAATAAACACAATGGAACAGTCTTAAAGGGATAAAGTATAGGAAATTTTTCTGGAAGAGGGTGCATTCAAAGTTGGTACTTGACCGTTAAGCTCTAAAATAATTAAAACGCTGGAAGAACAGATTCAGAGCAAGGTCTCAGCTGGGACTATTGCAATGAAAGCAGTTTTAACTAAGACATGTGTTGGGAGAAGGAAGAGAGTATATAGGTAATGAGAAGGAATACATTCATGTTGCAAGGATTTTGTAGGGTTAGGTATCAGAGATTATTATGTAGTAGAATTTACTACAGCTGGAAGAGAACACTAGAGACATCAAGGTAGGAAATATTTATAGAGAAGATAATAGTAGATATAAAAAGACTTTACAGTTAGAGTATAGAGAGAAGAAACTGTGGTATGAGAAAAAGAAAAAGAAGAACAAATAAATAAATAAAAATATTTTTAAAATTCTTAAAAAGAATTACAAAATATTTTACTGTCCCTGGTTTTCATCTTCTCATCTGCATGTGACTCTTCCACCAGTTTGCTCTTGATGCTGTCCTGGATTTCGCTAGTCTGTACTGGTGGGAGTCAGGTGTGGGGGCTGGTCGGCTGCTTAGGCCTTTAGGTTTCAGTGAGGATCAGGGTTGTTTTTGTAGTCAGGACCCTTGCAGAATGGCTGCTCTGGTTTCTGTTTTGCTTTCAGAAAAACAAAGGCTCTGCAGCCAAGGTAGCTGACCCTTGTCTCTCCACCCTTGATGCTGGCCAGGGGAGGGCCGGGCGGGCAGATGTTGCTTGCCTGGACTCTCTGCTGGAGGGGTTACCCGGTTCTATTGCATACCCCCATGTAACCTTCATTGTCCGCTCCATTCCCGGTGCCTCTGACGCGACCCTGCTGCTGGCGGGACTGAGCGCTTCTCGTCCCAGATGCCCCACTTCTTTGCCACAGCTCTGGGACTGCGCGGGCTAGTTCAAGTTGCCAGCGCACTCCTGTCCCGCGGGACTAAGGCTCACTGTTTGCCCCTAACGCGGGTGGCAGCTTCCCCATCCTCATCCCAGATCTCGTTCCAGATGCCCAGCTTCCTTGCCGCAGCTCTGGGTCTGCGCGGGCTAGTTCGAGCAGCCGGCACACTCCTGTCCCGCAGGATTAAGCCTTACTTTTTGCCCCAAAGTGGGCGGCAGCTTCCTCGTCTGGCTCAAGCTAGGCTTCTGGACTGTGACCCGTGGGAAATTTCCCGTTCTGTTTCCCATGCCCTGCTAGTGTTCAGTCTCACGCTCACCTGGCACGTCCCTGTTACAGTACTGACCCCGGTGGGATTCTCACGCTGAGGGTTGCTTTCTGTCGTCCCAGTGCACTTCCCAGCACTCTGTCCGCCAGGTCCAGTGTGGGAGCTGGGGTACGGGAGCTCCAGGATCCGTGGGAGCTCCAGGAAAGTTCAGGCTGCTCACTCTCCGTCCCTTGTAGAACTGAGAACTTCTTTTGTCATCTAGATGCTGGTTTGTTGGTGTTGTTTCATTTCTTGATTAGTTCTGGTGATTCTGTTGGGGAGCTGGTGAAATCTTCCTCTCATTCCTTCACCATTTTGCCCCCCTCCGGGAGGTATTTTTGTTGGTTGGTATTTTGAGAATGGAAGGTGTGAGAGAACATTTGAATGCTTTTTGGAAGGTCTGGGTAGAGAATAAGAAGCTAAGAATGCATAGCAGAGTATGAAACCACAGCAGTGTCCTCAGATGGGAGGCAAACATGGGTGGTCTTGGATCAGAGGAGGGATGATCTTCTCTATTGTGGCAAAAGGAGAGAATGTGTACAGGTCCAGGAAATTCTGTGGGACTGATGATGGACACTTACTGTCTGATGAATGCAAAGTGAGTAGGTTTTGCATGGGTTGGTTGCAAGAAGCAGAATACCCAACCAAAAGCAGCCTTAAAAACAAAGGTCTATTTTTCTCCCTTAGTGAAATCCAGGACTGGGCAGTTGAATTGCTAGAATTGTTACAATTGGGTATCTTCATCTGAAATGATGCAGCCAACTTTGTATTCTAGGTTGCATTTATTGAACTTATTGTCCTATACATGCATATAGGTAGAAATTCTACTTTTCCAAGTGCAATTGAATGTACTTTGTGAATAGTTACATAAAGTAAGAGAGAAAGAGGGATGGAAGATATTGGGCCCTTGTAAATTTAGTCTTACAAAATTGTCATTAATGATTGTTATTAACAAGGCTGCCTAGGAATGGTGCCCCCTGGGGCTATACAGTATTGCAGTACTAGTTGTCAGGAGTATAGCAGAACTGGTTACAAACCCTGTGGGGACAGTTCAAAACTTGGAAGAGGATGGTAGGTATAAATAAATTACCAAGGAAGTGTTTGTTGTTGACAGCCAGTAGGAGGTGTTCACTTAAGGAAACATTAATGTGGATTTAAATATCCAATGATCTTTTGGCAAATGATAGCGAAATTTTTTTTTTTTTCCTACTAGTCTGGATGAAAAAAAAAAAACATTAACTTTGATCCACATTCCTTTTTGCTCAGAGCTGTATTGTTTACCTGTGGGAAGTCAGGATGGAACTTGTCACCTCTTCCTCCTTGAAATCAACAAAATATGCCACTGAGACATAATCATAGACACAGATAAAGGAAAGCATTCATCTGACACTTTCTCACTAGTGTGAATGGTGAAGATTCAGAGAGACTAGATTTGATGACGTTTGGTATTTGCTAGCATGCTCTTTTCAACCTTGACTACATGGATTCCAAGACAGAAATCCTGGAGCCTTGCCATCTAATGATGTGGAAAAAATGTTTAGGATGGTGTACCTTATTATATCCATAGCAAGGCTCTAGGATTTCTGTCTTGTAATTCATATAGTCAAGTCAATATAGGCCAAATGCCCCATTTCTAAACCTATGGTTCACTCTCTTGAAAGATATACTTTACCATAGGTAAAATAGATAGCCAGTGGGAATTTGGTGTATGACACAGGGAGCTTAACCCCAGTGCTCTGTCACAACCTAGAGGGGTGGGATGGGGTAGGGGTGGGAAGAAGGTTTGAGAGGGAAGGGACATATGCATACCTATGGCTGGTTCATGCTCATGTATGGTAGAAAGCAACACAATATTGTAAAGCAGTATCCTCCAATTAAAAAAATTTTAAATGAACCATCACATTGAAGGATGAATATTTTGCTGCTTCTAGAGATTGATGCTATAGATAATTAAAGTTTTGATTATTGTGCCTTTTTTTATTACTATTTAAAGTAAAATGAGGGCTTCCCTGGTGGTCCAGTGGGTAAGGACACCGCCTTGCAGTGCAAGGGGTGCCGGTTAGATCCCTGGCCTGGGAAGATCCCACGGGCCGCGGAGCAGCTGGACCGATGTGTCCAACAACCGAGCTGGAGTTGTGGAGCGCATGCGCCCAGAGCAGGTGCTCTGCGACAACAGAGGCCACCGCGATGGGAGGCCCACACGGGCCAAAGAACAAAGATGGATGAAAATAGATAAATGAAAGACCAATAGAAGTGACCTGCCCCCACTCCCGCCCCCCTCCCTCCCTACCCACCCCCCATAAATAAATAAATAAATGTTTAAAAAATATATAATAAAGTAAAATGACTGAAGCAACGTTAAAAAATAAAACTATGCTTCACTCTTAATGGAAATATGTTGTAAACACATGAATCCCTATTTTGGGTTTATGGTCCCTTTATTAAGGAAAGCTTCTCTGATACCAAGATTTTGAAATATCCCTTGATTTAACATATTAGATCTTATATCACTACATGATTCCCCATTTTTTAAAGGCGAAATGTATGGATTTCTTCTGCAGATTCAAAGAAGGGTAATTGCAAGATGGGAGGCAAGAACAGAAGACCCATAGAACATTTTTAAGGTGAATCAGTTCAGGAGAATTTACAAAATGTAAAGACTGTGATGATATTCACTTGGAAAGTTTTTGTGTTCCCCTGAAAGCTCACATAACAAAGGTTAAAAGCTGCAGGCTTAGCCCATATGTGATTCCCTGTCACTGAAATAAAATTACAAGGACAAACCTACACTATTTATAATAGGTACTTCTCTGGGATTGAGGTGGAAAGAGTCAGAGAAATAGTAGTTGCTAAGAGTGAAAATTCAGACCTTCTAGGGAATAAAAGTAAGATTGCTGGGCCATGTATACCACCCTCTGAAAGTTGTAGCTGAAACTTCATTACAGTATCAATCTTGACTGATTTTGTGATTTTTTTAAAAATTTTGTTTTTTTATTTATTTTTGGCTATTCTGGGTTTTCACTGCTGCTGCAGACTCTTCTCTAGTTGCAGGGAGTGGGGGTTACTCTCTAGTCGAGGTAAGCAGGCTTCTTGTTGTGGTAACTTCTCTTGTTGTGGAACTCAGGCTATAGGGCACATGGACTTCAGTAGTTGCAGCACATGGGCTCAGTAGTTGTGGTTCACAGGCTTAGTTGTTTCGCAGCATGTGGGATCTTCCCAGATCAGGGATCAAACTCATGTCTCCTGCACTGATAGGCAAACTCTTGACCACTGAGCTACCAGGGAAGCCCTGATTTTGTGATTTTTATGACAACACTCAAATGCTCAGGCACTGTGGATGGTGGAATTGATCCAGGACTGGGGTCCTATAGGCAGATGCTGTGAAAGACAAACCCAACTGAACCCAGAATATTTGTGATAAAATAATTGTAATTATGGTCTAGGAATCTAGGTTGGTGTGGGATTAGGGAGGACAAAATGGTATGGCGGAAAAAAAAATTAAAAATAAATAATGAAAGAATCTATGAATTGAAAAAGCTCTATAATGGGATTAACATACCCATACCACTTATATATAAAATAGATAACTAGCAAGGACCTACTGTATAGCACAAGGAACTCTACTCAATAATTGTATAATAACCCATAAGGGAAAAGAATCTGAAAAAGAATAAATGTATGCATATGTGTAATTGAACCACTTTGCTCTACACATGAAACTAACAGAACATTGTAAAACTATGCCCCGATGTCAAATAAAAAGTAAATTAATCAACTACAAAGCTCAATGAGGTCAAGTAGGAAAACTGGAAGGAGAAAGTTATTGCTGAGAAAGGAGATGTTAAAAGCTGTGATTTCTGGGGCTTCCATGGTGGTCCAGTGGTTAAGAGACCGCCTTGCAATGCAAAGGACACTGGTTTGATCCCTGGCCTGGAAGGGTCCCGCATATCACAGAGCAACTAAGTCGGTGTGTCTCAATTACTGAGCCAGCATTCTAGAGCCCATGAGCCACAACTACTGAAGTCCAAGTGCCCAGAGCCTATGCTCTGCAGCAAGAGAAGCCACTACAAAGAGAAGCCCGCATACAACAATGAAGAATAGCACCCCTTCCCCCCACTTACCTCAACTAGAAAAAGCCTGAGTGTAGCAATAAAAACCTCACCACAGCCAAACATAAATAACTCTAAAAACAAAAATAAAAGTTGTGATTTCTGAGGTGATGTGTTTCTGCTGGTAGAAAAGAACAGGGTGTGACCATGGGTGACCGTGGAGGGCTAGAGGAGGTAATCAGGGATTAGGAGGTTAGGAACTGAAATGCAAGGATATCCAGGGTAATGGTGGGAGCCACGTGGAAAGGAGGAATATAAACTAGACCCTTCAGTCAACGTGGGCAGGAAGCAATGGTGTGAGCAGCAGATGGTTACCCTGAAGTGTGTGGACATGGTGTAGTCTATACAGGGTGAACCTTAGAGAAGAGGGTTTCACAAGAGTGTAGGGAAAAGAGAACTAGTCTGAAGTGGCTCTGGAGAACAATAAGGGAAAGTCCACTTCTCACCCTGAGGTATGGCGGAAAAAAATTAAAAATAAATAATGAAAGAATTTTCTATGAATTGAAAAAGCTCTATAATGGGATTAACATACCCATACCACTTATATATAAAATAGATAACTAGCAAGGACCTACTGTATAGCACAAGGAACTCTACTCAATAATTGTATAATAACCCATAAGGGAAAAGAATCTGAAAAAGAATAAATGTATGCATATGTGTAATTGAACCACTTTGCTCTACACATGAAACTAACAGAACATTGTAAAACTATGCCCCGATGTCAAATAAAAAGTAAATTAATCAACTACAAAGCTCAATGAGGTCAAGTAGGAAAACTGGAAGGAGAAAGTTATTGCTGAGAAAGGAGATGTTAAAAGCTGTGATTTCTGGGGCTTCCATGGTGGTCCAGTGGTTAAGAGACCGCCTTGCAATGCAAAGGACACTGGTTTGATCCCTGGCCTGGAAGGGTCCCGCATATCACAGAGCAACTAAGTCGGTGTGTCTCAATTACTGAGCCAGCATTCTAGAGCCCATGAGCCACAACTACTGAAGTCCAAGTGCCCAGAGCCTATGCTCTGCAGCAAGAGAAGCCACTACAAAGAGAAGCCCGCATACAACAATGAAGAATAGCACCCCTTCCCCCCACTTACCTCAACTAGAAAAAGCCTGAGTGTAGCAATAAAAACCTCACCACAGCCAAACATAAATAACTCTAAAAACAAAAATAAAAGTTGTGATTTCTGAGGTGATGTGTTTCTGCTGGTAGAAAAGAACAGGGTGTGACCATGGGTGACCGTGGAGGGCTAGAGGAGGTAATCAGGGATTAGGAGGTTAGGAACTGAAATGCAAGGATATCCAGGGTAATGGTGGGAGCCACGTGGAAAGGAGGAATATAAACTAGACCCTTCAGTCAACGTGGGCAGGAAGCAATGGTGTGAGCAGCAGATGGTTACCCTGAAGTGTGTGGACATGGTGTAGTCTATACAGGGTGAACCTTAGAGAAGAGGGTTTCACAAGAGTGTAGGGAAAAGAGAACTAGTCTGAAGTGGCTCTGGAGAACAATAAGGAGAACATGTCCACTTCTCAACCCTGAGTGGTATGGTGCTTATCAGATTTCATAAACTCTATATGCTAAAGATTCTCTCCCACTTCCCTTCCTACAGGTGAGGTACACTGTGATTGTAGAGTTTATGAGGCTAACCCTGAAACTGTGCATACCTAACATTGAGAAATAAAATCAAAGTGGAAAAGATTTTTTAAAACCTACATTTTTATAACTATAGAGAAACATATGGAAATGTAATATACAGATGGTTATTTTATAGAAGAAAACATGAAGAAGTTTCTTTTATCATTCTATTTTCAACCATCTCTTTGGTATTCTTTTGTTTCTTCCTCTGGATTTAGGATTTAGGCCTTCTTATTCAATGGAAAGGTTTTGATTTACAATTGATTTTCTTCAGTTCCTACCAGCAGAATAATTTTGGATTCAGTGTTCTGTAACTACTCCGAGTCAGTGGTAAACAATATATAGTTCTCCCCATAAGGATCTTAATCTAATCAGAATGATAGTGTGGATTACCACTGAATACCTAATTAATTTATTTATCCATCCATATATTTATTTATCCACCATTCATTCATCAAATCATTCATCAACAAATATTTATTAAGCATCCAATTTGGATATAGCACTGCCTTAGCAACTTTGATCATTGTCTATAAATGGAGATCTATAAACTGTCATTGTCAGTCTGATCTATAAAGATAATTTTTGATATTCCTTAAGGTAAAAGCACATTTTATTAATATTTGACATTGGGTGAGAAGCAGGTGAATGATCATAATAATGCTCCAAGAGACAGTATAAGTGGCTAAGAGCCTGGACTTTGAAGTTAGATAGATTTGGATTCAAATGGACCTCAGGCAGATTTAATCTCTTTGCTCTTCAATTTCCTCATCTATAGATTGAGAGTAATGCCTATTTTAGAAGTGCTGAAATTCAGTGAGATAATATCCAAATGCTAACTTATTTCAGTCATGTCTGACTCTTTGAAACCCCATGGACAAGTCAAGGAATTCTCCAAGCAAGAATACTGGAATGGGTAGCCTTTCCCTTCTTCAGGAGATCTTCCCAACCCAGGAATTGAACCCAGGTCTTAATTCTGCCCACTTTTAAACTTCTTATGATATACAGTCATACCATATATGTTGCTTGTTTATGAGCTTCATTTATTTTGCTAAATCTAAATGTAGTTTGTATACCTTCAATGTAGTTGTGATGAAAACCCCACCTAACATTGAGAAATAAAATCAAAGTGGAAAAGATTTTTTAAAACCTACATTTTTATAACTATAGAGAAACATATGGAAATGTAATATACAGATGGTTATTTTATAGAAGAAAACATGAAGAAGTTTCTTTTATCATTCTATTTTCAACCATCTCTTTGGTATTCTTTTTTTTTTCTTCCTCTGGATTTAGGATTTAGGCCTTCTTATTCAATGGAAAGGTTTTGATTTACAATTGATTTTCTTCAGTTCCTACCAGCAGAATAATTTTGGATTCAGTGTTCTGTAACTACTCCGAGTCAGTGGTAAACAATATATAGTTCTCCCCATAAGGATCTTAATCTAATCAGAATGATAGTGTGGATTACCACTGAATACCTAATTAATTTATTTATCCATCCATATATTTATTTATCCACCATTCATTCATCAAATCATTCATCAACAAATATTTATTAAGCATCCAATTTGGATATAGCACTGCCTTAGCAACTTTGATCATTGTCTATAAATGGAGATCTATAAACTGTCATTGTCAGTCTGATCTATAAAGATAATTTTTGATATTCCTTAAGGTAAAAGCACATTTTATTAATATTTGACATTGGGTGAGAAGCAGGTGAATGATCATAATAATGCTCCAAGAGACAGTATAAGTGGCTAAGAGCCTGGACTTTGAAGTTAGATAGATTTGGATTCAAATGGACCTCAGGCAGATTTAATCTCTTTGCTCTTCAATTTCCTCATCTATAGATTGAGAGTAATGCCTATTTTAGAAGTGCTGAAATTCAGTGAGATAATATCCAAATGCTAACTTATTTCAGTCATGTCTGACTCTTTGAAACCCCATGGACAAGTCAAGGAATTCTCCAAGCAAGAATACTGGAATGGGTAGCCTTTCCCTTCTTCAGGAGATCTTCCCAACCCAGGAATTGAACCCAGGTCTTAATTCTGCCCACTTTTAAACTTCTTATGATATACAGTCATACCATATATGTTGCTTGTTTATGAGCTTCATTTATTTTGCTAAATCTAAATGTAGTTTGTATACCTTCATTGTTATGTAGTATTATGTGATGACACCATATATTTACCCATCTTTTACCCATTCTACTGTTAATGAACACTGATATTTTTTCAGTTTTTAGTGAATAGAAGTATAAACTGTAAAGATTTTTGCACATATTTACTGCTGCAAATGTGCCAATAGTTTCTCCAAGGTTAACACCTAAGAGTGAAATTTCTGGGTCATAGTATAGGATATCTCTGACTTTAGTAGATAATGCCAAAGAGGTTTGCCAGTTTACTCTCTCACAAGCAGTTCCCATAATTCTATGTTAGCAGTTATATTTTTAGAGTTCTGATGGAAAGGCCTATGTGACTGGTGATTTTCTAAAGTGGTACCTTTTTCCTTTGCTCCTATGGATCCATGCACATCAAAAGTAGACAAGTTTCCCAGAGCCCAGATTGAGTCTAATTCTGCCAAAAAACAGTAAGTGTCAAAACCATCCTTACTGAACAGGTGCGTGTACTGTCAATATCATGGGCACATTGCCAAAGAAAAGATATAATTTTAACACAAGATAATTTTATGAAGCATAAAAGTATTTATTGCATCAAATGACATTGGCAGAAAACAGGAACAAAATATTTATTGACAGTTCTGTCACTTAGTGAATCATATTGTGTTTCTGTGTTTCCTTCCAGATTTGACTCAATTTACTATTATCATTTTTTTTGCATAACTGTAGTCACAACTTAGATATAAGTTCATGCTTTGCTCTATTCCCTTAAGATATCATGAGCATTTTTTCATACATTACTATATAAGCTTCCTAATAATTATTTTATTCACTGTGCAATGTTCTGCCAATAGTGACAGCTCTGGAGGAGATGGGACAGGCTTCAGTGCCCCAGTCCCATTCTCCATTTCCCACAGAAAGCCTCAAATAAATATGCAGCCAAAGGTAAAAAGAGCATGCATGCTGTTTAAATGCAGCTGTACACCCCCTTGACCTCCTGCCAACAAAATTGTGTATCCCAAACTCTTACTGTGCAGAAATGGTGGGATTCTAAAGTAAATTTTTTTGCCTTTTGGTTTATGAGCTTCATTTATTTTGCTAAATCTAAATGTAGTTTGTATACCTTCATTGTTATGTAGTATTATGTGATGACACCATATATTTACCCATCTTTTACCCATTCTACTGTTAATGAACACTGATATTTTTTCAGTTTTTAGTGAATAGAAGTATAAACTGTAAAGATTTTTGCACATATTTACTGCTGCAAATGTGCCAATAGTTTCTCCAAGGTTAACACCTAAGAGTGAAATTTCTGGGTCATAGTATAGGATATCTCTGACTTTAGTAGATAATGCCAAAGAGGTTTGCCAGTTTACTCTCTCACAAGCAGTTCCCATAATTCTATGTTAGCAGTTATATTTTTAGAGTTCTGATGGAAAGGCCTATGTGACTGGTGATTTTCTAAAGTGGTACCTTTTTCCTTTGCTCCTATGGATCCATGCACATCAAAAGTAGACAAGTTTCCCAGAGCCCAGATTGAGTCTAATTCTGCCAAAAAACAGTAAGTGTCAAAACCATCCTTACTGAACAGGTGCGTGTACTGTCAATATCATGGGCACATTGCCAAAGAAAAGATATAATTTTAACACAAGATAATTTTATGAAGCATAAAAGTATTTATTGCATCAAATGACATTGGCAGAAAACAGGAACAAAATATTTATTGACAGTTCTGTCACTTAGTGAATCATATTGTGTTTCTGTGTTTCCTTCCAGATTTGACTCAATTTACTATTATCATTTTTTTTGCATAACTGTAGTCACAACTTAGATATAAGTTCATGCTTTGCTCTATTCCCTTAAGATATCATGAGCATTTTTTCATACATTACTATATAAGCTTCCTAATAATTATTTTATTCACTGTGCAATGTTCTGCCAATAGTGACAGCTCTGGAGGAGATGGGACAGGCTTCAGTGCCCCAGTCCCATTCTCCATTTCCCACAGAAAGCCTCAAATAAATATGCAGCCAAAGGTAAAAAGAGCATGCATGCTGTTTAAATGCAGCTGTACACCCCCTTGACCTCCTGCCAACAAAATTGTGTATCCCAAACTCTTACTGTGCAGAAATGGTGGGATTCTACAGACCACCAAGAGTATACCATTTCTGACTTGATTGTTCCCCCACTGCTGAGCCTTCAGACTATTCCTAATCCTTTGAAATTTTAAACCATGCCCATTCACACGGCCATTTTCCTTTCTTTAGGCTATTTCCTTAGTGTAAATTCTTAGGAGAGGATTAACAAGTCAGAGGTGACTGTTTTTTTCTGGATTTTGATATATAATATTCAATACTACAGCACTTTACAAAAGTGGCATTGCAATTTATAATTGCATGAAGGATGCATGAATGTGCCTACTATGTTAATCAAGATCTTAGTTGCAAACTAAAGAATTTATTGGCCCTTCCAGAGGCTCAGCGAACATGTTTTGGAGGCTCCATAGCCACAAAGGAAGCCTACGCTAGACCATGAGACAGTTTCAGAGAAGACATGACTTGTTATCAGAGATACAACTGCAGCTCACCTTCTAAGTCTGGGTACTGGCTGACAATAGAAACTCGGTTGTCTTCAAAGCTGTACACCTCTGCTGTGTCATTTCCATCAGAAAGTGAGTTCTGTGCATTCCTCTTCTATATCAGATTCTTAATTGGATGTGTTTGTTAAGCTACATGTCTATATCCCTATATCCTTGTTGCAAAGGAGCTTGGGGAAATAAGTTTCTTATTTTTCCTTAAGAGGTAGGACTTAGAACTTGAAGACTTCCTGTAATGTACAAAGATTGTTCAAAAGACACTGGAGGCCACAGACATAATATATCTCACATTCCGTAACTGCCAGCGTTAGATAATTAGATTGCTTTTGCTAATCAATTATAAAATAGTTTTTATTATATCAATAGTTAAGTTTCCTTTCAAGTTTCTATGTGCCATTTTTATATGCACTGAATAAACTATCTGTCCACTTTCTTCATCTTTTAGAAACACCTGTGAATATATATATATATATTAATATATTTCTCATGGATGTGTAGGAACTTTTATAAATAGAGATTAACCTTTCTTCTCAGTGCTTTCATCTATCAACATCTACATGTCACAATCATTTCTATGCAGTGCAAAGGTCAGGTAGGTCCAGCTCATTTGGCCTTTGCACCTTTTTATTGCTATGATATTTATTCTAATTAGCAGTTAGTCTCTTGATCTATGTCCAGAGACTTACAAGTAACTCTAGAAAGAGAAGTAAAAATTGAATCAAAAATTACAAGTATTGGGTTTCCCCTGGTGGTCCAGCGGGTAAGGACGCCAGTTTGATTCCTGGCCTGGGAAGATTCCACGTGCCGCGGAGCGGCTGGACTGATGTGTCCAATTACCCAGCCGGAGCTCTGGCGCGCATGCGCCCAGAGCCGGCGCTCTGCGACGACAGAGGCCACCGCGATGGGAGGCCCACAGGAGCCGAAGAACAAAGACAGATGAAAATAGAGAAATGAAAGACCAGTGGAAGTGGCCCGCCCATCCCCCTCCCACCTCCCAAAAAAAGATAAATAAATAAAATAAATGTTAAAAAAAATTACAAGTATTTGTTTTAAGCCTTTGCACATCTTGTGGTTCTAGTTATTCTAGGAGGCATTAGAACACTGTGCATTTTAGTGACTGAGATGGATTCTAATCATGCCTCATGATACTTTTTGAACTAGATCGACAGACTTAACAGTTTTCTCTCATCTTCATCATGGATTGATGAAATGAAGAAAATTATATTTTTTCTTTACGTCTCATCTTTCATCCAAAGGATCATTAGTTTACAAACTTTGACCTCAAGGTGAACCCAAACTCTAATTCTACAATCTATAAGTAATCATTTTACATGTGGGAGGAACCCAGTTATTTTATTCGGTTATAATAATTTCTCAATTCCGTTTTTTATACAATGCCAGCGTTAGATAATTAGATTGCTTTTGCTAATCAATTATAAAATAGTTTATTATATCAATAGTTAAGTTTCCTTTCAAGTTTCTATGTGCCATTTTTATATGCACTGAATAAACTATCTGTCCACTTTCTTCATCTTTTAGAAACACCTGTGAATATATATATATATATTAATATATTTCTCATGGATGTGTAGGAACTTTTATAAATAGAGATTAACCTTTCTTCTCAGTGCTTTCATCTATCAACATCTACATGTCACAATCATTTCTATGCAGTGCAAAGGTCAGGTAGGTCCAGCTCATTTGGCCTTTGCACCTTTTTATTGCTATGATATTTATTCTAATTAGCAGTTAGTCTCTTGATCTATGTCCAGAGACTTACAAGTAACTCTAGAAAGAGAAGTAAAAATTGAATCAAAAATTACAAGTATTGGGTTTCCCCTGGTGGTCCAGCGGGTAAGGACGCCAGTTTGATTCCTGGCCTGGGAAGATTCCACGTGCCGCGGAGCGGCTGGACTGATGTGTCCAATTACCCAGCCGGAGCTCTGGCGCGCATGCGCCCAGAGCCGGCGCTCTGCGACGACAGAGGCCACCGCGATGGGAGGCCCACAGGAGCCGAAGAACAAAGACAGATGAAAATAGAGAAATGAAAGACCAGTGGAAGTGGCCCGCCCATCCCCCTCCCACCCCCCAAAAAAAGATAAATAAATAAAATAAATGTTAAAAAAAATTACAAGTATTTGTTTTAAGCCTTTGCACATCTTGTGGTTCTAGTTATTCTAGGAGGCATTAGAACACTGTGCATTTTAGTGACTGAGATGGATTCTAATCATGCCTCATGATACTTTTTGAACTAGATCGACAGACTTAACAGTTTTCTCTCATCTTCATCATGGATTGATGAAATGAAGAAAATTATATTTTTTCTTTACGTCTCATCTTTCATCCAAAGGATCATTAGTTTACAAACTTTGACCTCAAGGTGAACCCAAACTCTAATTCTACAATCTATAAGTAATCATTTTACATGTGGGAGGAACGCTAAGTTATTTTATTCGGTTATAAATACTTTTACCAACAGAGGCAGAAATTGTCTCTTTCTCCATTTTGATCCCTTAACCATTATTATTTCATATGCCCTTTATACAGAATTGTACAACAGCCATATTCCTAAGAGCCAGGGCATTACACAACATTCTTTGGGGCCCTGGGACATCATCTTTTTCTCCCCTACCAACAAAAGTATAGAGGTGCAGATTACCTCATACACCAGTGGAAGAATGCCTAAATCTTTCTGGATTAGATCTGCCCATGTTTTCTGACACATGGATGTGCCCTTGCTAGTGCTGCCCATGATTGACAATGTCTGTGGAAGGGCTTTGATGGATGAATGGCACTTTCCACTGCTTAGTGACTGTGTGCTCCCATGGATAATAAAAATAAATCCAACCATCAGGATTGCATTTCAGACAAGGGTGGTAGAGGAAGGAGCATCCAATCAGAAGTTATCTAAAGCACCAAATGCTGTCACAGAGGGGTCATCTTGCATATCCTTTGTTCTATTTCCATGGTAGTAAGGGTTGCCTGGGATATTCAAAGGCAATTTAAATGCATTTAGGCCACAGTGTACAAGGGGATCATCTTAGGAAAATCAGAAGTGAGTAAACATTAACTGCTAGTAAAAATAAGCAGTATAAAAAAACACTCCATTTGCCTCCTTTTTTACTTAGTGAAAAACAGAACTTCTTTAACATCTGGAAACTTATGTTTGCTTCTAACTTGGGTTTAGGATGACTCATTTCAAGACAGTACCACAATTGCCATATGCTAGAATACAGAAATTTGAGACTGCTTGTTTTTCAAATTTAATCTTTAAGCACAAAATTACCATTTGCCCCAGGGCCAGCCTCTGGAGTGTGCAAACCAGGTATAGGAAGTGTCCCTAACCTGAAAATTACAACGCTTCACTAATGTGTCAGTGTTAGAGATTCATTTCATTAAGCTCTGGTGACTTTTCAGCTTTTCAGTGTCTCTTCAGAATTCAGAGATCCCTCCAAGAAGCTTAGGTTCACACCTTAGAATATCACCAGTTGTGATCTGCTAACACTACTGGCAGGAACCTGGAAAGGGGCTCAAGATGAACATAGAAAAAGGAAGAAAGGGATTGAAAGAAAGAAGAGCAAGTAGGAAAGACAAAAAAGTCTACTTCTGAATTTTTCCCCTATGGCATTACCTGATTGTAATAATGGAACCAAAGCTTCATGTTGCCTTATTTATTTTTTAATTTTGTTTAACAAACACTTTCATAGCACCCACTAGATGTTAAACACTAATCTATGCACTTTATAAATATTCGCTTATTTATTTCTCATAACCACCTTAGGAAATAGGCATTTTATTACCTCAATTGGATAGATAAGAAAATAGACACACATTGGTTGAGCTGAGGGTATGAAAGGTCTTGAGAAGCCAGGAAGTGACAGAACTGAGCTTCTAGTTCCAGGTCCAGATCTGGCTCCAGAATCCCCACTCTTGACCATTCCAATCGTTTGCTTACCCATGGATAATAAAATAAATCCAACCATCAGGATTGCATTTCAGACAAGGGTGGTAGAGGAAGGAGCATCCAATCAGAAGTTATCTAAAGCACCAAATGCTGTCACAGAGGGGTCATCTTGCATATCCTTTGTTCTATTTCCATGGTAGTAAGGGTTGCCTGGGATATTCAAAGGCAATTTAAATGCATTTAGGCCACAGTGTACAAGGGGATCATCTTAGGAAAATCAGAAGTGAGTAAACATTAACTGCTAGTAAAAATAAGCAGTATAAAAAAACACTCCATTTGCCTCCTTTTTTACTTAGTGAAAAACAGAACTTTTTTTTTTTTAACATCTGGAAACTTATGTTTGCTTCTAACTTGGGTTTAGGATGACTCATTTCAAGACAGTACCACAATTGCCATATGCTAGAATACAGAAATTTGAGACTGCTTGTTTTTCAAATTTAATCTTTAAGCACAAAATTACCATTTGCCCCAGGGCCAGCCTCTGGAGTGTGCAAACCAGGTATAGGAAGTGTCCCCTAACCTGAAAATTACAACGCTTCACTAATGTGTCAGTGTTAGAGATTCATTTCATTAAGCTCTGGTGACTTTTCAGCTTTTCAGTGTCTCTTCAGAATTCAGAGATCCCTCCAAGAAGCTTAGGTTCACACCTTAGAATATCACCAGTTGTGATCTGCTAACACTACTGGCAGGAACCTGGAAAGGGGCTCAAGATGAACATAGAAAAAGGAAGAAAGGGATTGAAAGAAAGAAGAGCAAGTAGGAAAGACAAAAAAGTCTACTTCTGAATTTTTCCCCTATGGCATTACCTGATTGTAATAATGGAACCAAAGCTTCATGTTGCCTTATTTATTTTTTAATTTTGTTTAACAAACACTTTCATAGCACCCACTAGATGTTAAACACTAATCTATGCACTTTATAAATATTCGCTTATTTATTTCTCATAACCACCTTAGGAAATAGGCATTTTTATTACCTCAATTGGATAGATAAGAAAATAGACACACATTGGTTGAGCTGAGGGTATGAAAGGTCTTGAGAAGCCAGGAAGTGACAGAACTGAGCTTCTAGTTCCAGGTCCAGATCTGGCTCCAGAATCCCCACTCTTGACCATTCCAATCGTTTGTATACAAACCATGAATGTTTTCACCTCTCTTTGAGAGCTGAAAGCTTACTCTCTTTGAGTCAGCAATGCAGAAGAGGAGAGAGGTCAGGTTGATAGTGGCAGCTAACTCTCAGAATTCCACTCCCAGGTGGAGAATATATAATAATGTCTACTATGACTCTGGAGACCTAAATCCTGGAATCTGAGTCCTTCCTCCGCTTTGCATAAACTTTAGAAAGCAAGTCACTGCCTCTGTATCCATCTGTCAATGGAGATTTTGATGTTGAGCAGATAAGAATTTTAATCTTAATTTTAATGAGATATCGAACTCTCCCCAGAGTGCAGCTGGGCATTAGCATGAGGGTCTGTGAAGCATGAGGGTCTGTGAAGGAAACTTCACTTTTCGCTCCTTTGAAAGCAGAGAATAGTGGACTAGGGAACTCTGAGTATTTTGTGGAATCTGAAACTCTGCTCTGTGACTGGGCATCATGGGAGTCTTCTTGGCCTGTGCTGTGAAGGTAGCATGACCCTCACTCTGTCTATGAGGGATGTGAATTATTTTCTATTTCCAACCATACAATTGCTTCATTATGCCCACACCCACAGTTTTCTGTTTACGGCCAAAGAAAAGGCCCATTGTTGATGCCAAATCAGCACCTGAAAACAAATGTGTCATAATTTACCTAAAATCTCTTAGAATGTTCTGGAATGGTATTTTTAATCAAATATTCGTAAACAAAAAGTCTACTTCTGAATTTTTCCCCTATGGCATTACCTGATTGTAATAATGGAACCAAAGCTTCATGTTGCCTTATTTATTTTTTAATTTTGTTTAACAAACACTTTCATAGCACCCACTAGATGTTAAACACTAATCTATGCACTTTATAAATATTCGCTTATTTATTTCTCATAACCACCTTAGGAAATAGGCATTTTATTACCTCAATTGGATAGATAAGAAAATAGACACACATTGGTTGAGCTGAGGGTATGAAAGGTCTTGAGAAGCCAGGAAGTGACAGAACTGAGCTTCTAGTTCCAGGTCCAGATCTGGCTCCAGAATCCCCACTCTTGACCATTCCAATCGTTTGTATACAAACCATGAATGTTTTCACCTCTCTTTGAGAGCTGAAAGCTTACTCTCTTTGAGTCAGCAATGCAGAAGAGGAGAGAGGTCAGGTTGATAGTGGCAGCTAACTCTCAGAATTCCACTCCCAGGTGGAGAATATATAATAATGTCTACTATGACTCTGGAGACCTAAATCCTGGAATCTGAGTCCTTCCTCCGCTTTGCATAAACTTTAGAAAGCAAGTCACTGCCTCTGTATCCATCTGTCAATGGAGATTTTGATGTTGAGCAGATAAGAATTTTAATCTTAATTTTAATGAGATATCGAACTCTCCCCAGAGTGCAGCTGGGCATTAGCATGAGGGTCTGTGAAGCATGAGGGTCTGTGAAGGAAACTTCACTTTTCGCTCCTTTGAAAGCAGAGAATAGTGGACTAGGGAACTCTGAGTATTTTGTGGAATCTGAAACTCTGCTCTGTGACTGGGCATCATGGGAGTCTTCTTGGCCTGTGCTGTGAAGGTAGCATGACCCTCACTCTGTCTATGAGGGATGTGAATTATTTTCTATTTCCAACCATACAATTGCTTCATTATGCCCACACCCACAGTTTTCTGTTTACGGCCAAAGAAAAGGCCCATTGTTGATGCCAAATCAGCACCTGAAAACAAATGTGTCATAATTTACCTAAAATCTCTTAGAATGTTCTGCGGAATGGTATATTTTATCTGAAACTGAAAAGCAATTTTCAATTATCTCTTATTTAAGAAAATAAACACTTCATGCCCTTTAGCTCCTGGGGCTACTAAGGAATAAGTCTCTACTAGTAAGACCTCTGTCTGAAGAGGATGAAGTGTCTGTCATGGGCTGGGGTAAGATGATGGGCTTTGGAGCCAGTGTCATCACTTTCGGATGTGTGACTTTCCTTCCTCTAATCTTCGGTATACTCATCTGAAGGTAACAATTTTTTCAGACTTGCTTTTAGATAGATAGATAGATAGATAATATTTATTTGGCTACGCCGGGTCTAGTTGTGGCTTGTGGGATCTAGTTCCCTGACCAGATGATGGAACCTGGGTCCCCTGCATTTTGAGCACGGAGTCTTAGCCACTGGACCACCAGGGAAGTCTCTTACAGACTTTGAATATGAAATGATTTATCCAAATCATGCGCTCCGGTATCTAGCACATAGTGGATGTTCATTTAGTGCTAATTGTCTTCTCCTCTCTCCCTGCACCCACCACCTGGCCTATTTTGCTTAGGAAGAACTCGTCCCTTCCTTTTCTTGCTCATAAAAAACAGAGCATCCACTCTTTTGGAAGCAATGAGAAGGGAGTTTCCATCCTTCCATCTGTTAAATTCTTCTTCAAGGAAGGAGGAAAGATTGGCGAGATTTGAGGAAAGCATATGTAATAGGGCCCTGTGAGTTCACAAGGCACTTTTGTGCAAATGAGACAAAGGTCCCCCTCTGTATGGACACAACCCTCTAAACACAGGGCTTACCAAGCAGATGGCATCTTTGTTCCCCTGGCCCGAACATCAGGGAACTCTGAGTATTTTGTGGAATCTGAAACTCTGCTCTGTGACTGGGCATCATGGGAGTCTTCTTGGCCTGTGCTGTGAAGGTAGCATGACCCTCACTCTGTCTATGAGGGATGTGAATTATTTTCTATTTCCAACCATACAATTGCTTCATTATGCCCACACCCACAGTTTTCTGTTTACGGCCAAAGAAAAGGCCCATTGTTGATGCCAAATCAGCACCTGAAAACAAATGTGTCATAATTTACCTAAAATCTCTTAGAATGTTCTGCGGAATGGTATATTTTATCTGAAACTGAAAAGCAATTTTCAATTATCTCTTATTTAAGAAAATAAACACTTCATGCCCTTTAGCTCCTGGGGCTACTAAGGAATAAGTCTCTACTAGTAAGACCTCTGTCTGAAGAGGATGAAGTGTCTGTCATGGGCTGGGGTAAGATGATGGGCTTTGGAGCCAGTGTCATCACTTTCGGATGTGTGACTTTCCTTCCTCTAATCTTCGGTATACTCATCTGAAGGTAACAATTTTTTCAGACTTGCTTTTAGATAGATAGATAGATAGATAATATTTATTTGGCTCGCCGGGTCTAGTTGTGGCTTGTGGGATCTAGTTCCCTGACCAGATGATGGAACCTGGGTCCCCTGCATTTTGAGCACGGAGTCTTAGCCACTGGACCACCAGGGAAGTCTCTTACAGACTTTGAATATGAAATGATTTATCCAAATCATGCGCTCCGGTATCTAGCACATAGTGGATGTTCATTTAGTGCTAATTGTCTTCTCCTCTCTCCCTGCACCCACCACCTGGCCTATTTTGCTTAGGAAGAACTCGTCCCTTCCTTTTCTTGCTCATAAAAAACAGAGCATCCACTCTTTTGGAAGCAATGAGAAGGGAGTTTCCATCCTTCCATCTGTTAAATTCTTCTTCAAGGAAGGAGGAAAGATTGGCGAGATTTGAGGAAAGCATATGTAATAGGGCCCTGTGAGTTCACAAGGCACTTTTGTGCAAATGAGACAAAGGTCCCCCTCTGTATGGACACAACCCTCTAAACACAGGGCTTACCAAGCAGATGGCATCTTTGTTCAACACAGATGCAAACCAGCATGTCCAGCTTGACTAGCAGAGTGTGAGCTGGATTTTAGCAACTCCTCACCCCTTAACTGGCACATGGTACAGAGAACAACTTGCACTAATTACATGCATTCTCATTTTTAGAACTGACCTCCCTGCAAAACACACACACACACACACAAACACACACACACACACACACACACACACACACACATCTCTCTGCCCTGAATTCTATGGGAAAGCACAGCACATTTGGGTCAAGGCCCATGGATAATCTTCTGGGAGCAGCCTCTCTCTACTATGCACATGGATAGGCAAGAGGCAGGTGACCACTTCCCTTGTGAGAATTATGGCTTTTCATCCCTGTGGGATGATGGCTGCTCTTGTTTGACGTTCAGGGTCTAGAATTTGGAATTCTAGACTTGGTGGGAGGAATAAGAAGCATAATCCTGACTCATGGGTTCCCATGACATTCTCCATCTGACTCCTAACTCTTGCTCCATAAGAGAAAGAGGCGGCATTTTGGCAGCTGCAAGACATATTCATTAATCCTTACCCCCATCTATTCCAGAAACATTTTTTGGCATCCTCACATACTGAGTACAATGTTAGAACTTGAGGGGAAAAGCTTTGAATGACAACATCTCTGCTCTAAAAGTACTCACAGCCCAGTGGAAAAGAGAAACAAGCCATAACGTGTTATAACCTATTCTCTAATAGACATATCTATGGGAACATGCAACCAGATCAAGAACTGAACTCAGTCTGAGAAGATCAGAGAAATCCAGGCTCTTCCCAGAGGAGGTAACATCCAGTGAGTCATGAAGGCAAAGGAGTTTTTTATATATAACTTTATTTATTTGTTTATTTTTGGCTGTGCAGGGTCTTCATTGTTGTGTGGACTTTTCTCTAGTTGTGGAGAGCCCGTACTGAAGCATTCACGGGCTTCTCATTGGGGTGGCTTCTCTTATTGTGGCTGGCTTCAGTAGTTGTGGCTCATGGGCTCAGTAGTTGTGGCTCCCAGGGTATAGAGCACAGGCTCAATAATTGTAGCACACAAGCTTAGTTGCTCAGTGGCATGTGGGATCTTCAGCATCAGGGATCGAACCTGTGTCTTTTGCAGTGGCAGGCAGATTCTTTACCACTGAGACACCAAGGACTGTTCCAAGATGGCGGGAGGCGGTGAAGGACAGGGAAGCTTGGTGTGCCTCAATCCATGGGGTTGCAAAGAGTCAGACACAACTGAGCTACTGAACTGAACTGAACTGAGCTGAGACACCAGGGAAGCTGACAGGTGAGTTAACACATACATGAAAGTGAGCAGAAAGATAGCATGCAGGGTGATGTTCAGGAGTCTGACTTGGACAACTAAGTGAATAACAGTGGGATAATTTATGGCATATAGTATAATTTATATTAGATATTCCTTTCTTTTTTCCTTTTTCTCCTTGTAAGAACTATTCATATAGTAGGCAAGAGGCAGGTGACCACTTCCCTTGTGAGAATTATGGCTTTTCATCCCTGTGGGATGATGGCTGCTCTTGTTTGACGTTCAGGGTCTAGAATTTGGAATTCTAGACTTGGTGGGAGGAATAAGAAGCATAATCCTGACTCATGGGTTCCCATGACATTCTCCATCTGACTCCTAACTCTTGCTCCATAAGAGAAAGAGGCGGCATTTTGGCAGCTGCAAGACATATTCATTAATCCTTACCCCCATCTATTCCAGAAACATTTTTTGGCATCCTCACATACTGAGTACAATGTTAGAACTTGAGGGGAAAAGCTTTGAATGACAACATCTCTGCTCTAAAAGTACTCACAGCCCAGTGGAAAAGAGAAACAAGCCATAACGTGTTATAACCTATTCTCTAATAGACATATCTATGGGAACATGCAACCAGATCAAGAACTGAACTCAGTCTGAGAAGATCAGAGAAATCCAGGCTCTTCCCAGAGGAGGTAACATCCAGTGAGTCATGAAGGCAAAGGAGTTTTTTATATATAACTTTATTTATTTGTTTATTTTTGGCTGTGCAGGGTCTTCATTGTTGTGTGGACTTTTCTCTAGTTGTGGAGAGCCCGTACTGAAGCATTCACGGGCTTCTCATTGGGGTGGCTTCTCTTATTGTGGCTGGCTTCAGTAGTTGTGGCTCATGGGCTCAGTAGTTGTGGCTCCCAGGGTATAGAGCACAGGCTCAATAATTGTAGCACACAAGCTTAGTTGCTCAGTGGCATGTGGGATCTTCAGCATCAGGGATCGAACCTGTGTCTTTTGCAGTGGCAGGCAGATTCTTTACCACTGAGACACCAAGGACTGTTCCAAGATGGCGGGAGGCGGTGAAGGACAGGGAAGCTTGGTGTGCCTCAATCCATGGCGTTGCAAAGAGTCAGACACAACTGAGCTACTGAACTGAACTGAACTGAGCTGAGACACCAGGGAAGCTGACAGGTGAGTTAACACATACATGAAAGTGAGCAGAAAGATAGCATGCAGGGTGATGTTCAGGAGTCTGACTTGGACAACTAAGTGAATAACAGTGGGATAATTTATGGCATATAGTATAATTTATATTAGATATTCCTTTCTTTTTTCCTTTTTCTCCTTGTAAGAACTATTCATATAGTACCAGATTTTAATTAATATTTTTTTTCTTATTAGACTAAATATCAGTTGGTTTCCATGCTGTTAATATGTTGGATACAGTAGTTTGCTGGCTGACTCCCAGTCAACCATAATTTAATCTGCTTTGGTGGAAGTGTAACATTTTCATAGCAGGAAAACTGATGATTACACTTGACCAATCTTACAACTTAAATTTTGTCTCAAGAAGATAAGAAGTTTATCTCATGAGCTAGAATTAGCATACACATTATAAGAACTGCAGCTGGTGATGTCACAAAGTAAGCATTTATTTGAGCTTATTTTTGAGGTTGCTAAAGTAGGAAACCAGTATTCATTTACTATGATGAGAATTGGATCTCATTCTCTGACTCTGGCTCTTTCTCCCTCTCTTTCTCTATTTCTTTCCCTCATCTCTACCTCTGTCTTTCTGTTTCTCTGACTCTTTCTCTTTGCTATTAATGTATCAGAATTCATTTTTTAAACTCATAATTCTCAAAATTAGAAAAAAAAAAGCCTCCTTTTTGAGGAATATATTATTTGACCATATCAATAGGCATGGAGTAATATCCAGACAGCTTGAATGTCCTGGTTTCCATGAAGCTTTTACTAAAATTCAGGAAAAAAATAAAATCAAAGGTTCTATTTAAATCACCTTGGACACAATTGAGTAGTGAATACAGATTATCCAGTAGAGGGCAGTGCTAACTTAATCATGGATGCCTTCAAAAGAAAATGGAGCATTTAGTCATGAAACCCGCCCGCCCCCCACCCCTAACAATTTTTTTTAAGGAATCCTTTGATAGATAATAGATAATTTTACCCAAGATGTATTGAATTCAGCAAAAGTACCTTTGTTGGAAAGAAGAAGTGTGGTCATTCGCTTTACTCTGAACACAAAGGTTTCTGTGCTATCTTGGCCCAGGTACTGATGAAAAGGTACATTTCTGACTGCTGAGCCTAGACTCAGGTAGTGTAGACACCATGTTCCAATCTTTGCATCTCTTATCTAGAAAAACACTAAATTCCTTCATGGTGACATCAGCTCCTTGCGACCAGCAGAAAAACTTTTGTAAACCAAGTACTTGACTGCACTGAACTCCCTCTTCACCAAAATCTTATATATTGACCTTCCCCCACTGCCTCTTTAGAGCATTCTCTTAGAGCTTTCTGAGGTGTATCCTGGGCTTCAGCTCTCATTTTGCCCCAAATAAAACTAAACTCACAACTATGAAGTTGTGTGTCTTTTTAGTATGTATATGTCACATTTTATTTATTTACCCACTCATCTATTAATGAATGAGTGGGGCTATATAGCACATTTTCTTTACCTACTCATCTATTAATGAACACTTAGGTTGCTTCCATGTCTTGGCAATGGTGTAATGAAAATAGGGTTGCCATTTTCACTGACTTTTTCCAGGTAGTGTTTTCATTTCCTTCAGATAAATACCAAGAGGTAGACCTGTTGGATCATAGGGTATTTTTTTTTAATTGAAGTATAATTCATTTACAATGTTTCAGATGTACAGCAAAGTCATTAAGCTATTCATACGTATATATGCATTATATATACACATATATATACGAAAGTGAAAGTGTTAGTCACTCAGTTGTATCTGACTCTGTGACCCCATGGACTGTAATCTACCTGGCTCTTCTGTCCATGGAATTCTCCAGGCAAGAATACTGGAGTAGGTAGCCATTCCCTCTCCATAGGATCTTCGATGGAATTCTCTAGGCAAGAATACTGGAGTAGGTAGCCATTCCCTCTGCATAGGATCTTCCGGACCCAGGGTCAAACCCAGGTCTCTTGCATTGCAGGCAGATTCTTTACCGTCTGAGCCACTGGGAAAGTCCATATCTATATGTCCATTTTCAGATTCTTTTCCATTATAGGCTACTGCAAGATACGGAATATAGTTTCCTGTGCTATAGAGTGGAACATTTTGTTTTTCCATGCTATATATCAGCAATTCCCAACTTCTGGGACCTAATGCCTGATGATCCGAGGTGGAACTGATGTAATAATAGTAGAAATAAAGTGCACAGTAAGTATCATGTGCTTGAATCATCACAAAACCATCCTCCCACCCATCTGTAGAAAAATTGCCTTTCACGAAACTAGTCCCTGGTGCCAAAAAAGGTTGGGGACCATTGCTATATATAATAGTTCACATCTGTTTTTCCCCCCACCATCTTGACTGCACTGAACTCCTCTTCACCAAAATCTTATATATTGACCTTCCCCCACTGCCTCTTTAGAGCATTCTCTTAGAGCTTTCTGAGGTGTATCCTGGGCTTCAGCTCTCATTTTGCCCCAAATAAACCTAAACTCACAACTATGAAGTTGTGTGTCTTTTAGTGTGTATATGTCACATTTTATTTATTTACCCACTCATCTATTAATGAATGAGTGGGGCTATATAGCACATTTTCTTTACCTACTCATCTATTAATGAACACTTAGGTTGCTTCCATGTCTTGGCAATGGTGTAATGAAAATAGGGTTGCCATTTTCACTGACTTTTTCCAGGTAGTGTTTTCATTTCCTTCAGATAAATACCAAGAGGTAGACCTGTTGGATCATAGGGTATTTTTTTTTAATTGAAGTATAATTCATTTACAATGTTTCAGATGTACAGCAAAGTCATTAAGCTATTCATACGTATATATGCATTATATATACACATATATATACGAAAGTGAAAGTGTTAGTCACTCAGTTGTATCTGACTCTGTGACCCCATGGACTGTAATCTACCTGGCTCTTCTGTCCATGGAATTCTCCAGGCAAGAATACTGGAGTAGGTAGCCATTCCCTCTCCATAGGATCTTCGATGGAATTCTCTAGGCAAGAATACTGGAGTAGGTAGCCATTCCCTCTGCATAGGATCTTCCGGACCCAGGGTCAAACCCAGGTCTCTTGCATTGCAGGCAGATTCTTTACCGTCTGAGCCACTGGGAAAGTCCATATCTATATGTCCATTTTCAGATTCTTTTCCATTATAGGCTACTGCAAGATACGGAATATAGTTTCCTGTGCTATAGAGTGGAACATTTTGTTTTTCCATGCTATATATCAGCAATTCCCAACTTCTGGGACCTAATGCCTGATGATCCGAGGTGGAACTGATGTAATAATAGTAGAAATAAAGTGCACAGTAAGTATCATGTGCTTGAATCATCACAAAACCATCCTCCCACCCATCTGTAGAAAAATTGCCTTTCACGAAACTAGTCCCTGGTGCCAAAAAAGGTTGGGGACCATTGCTATATATAATAGTTCACATCTGCTAATCTCAAACTCTCAAGCTTTCCTTCCCCTGTCCTTGGCAACCACAAGTCTGCTCTGTGTCTGCAAGTCTGTTTCTGTTTCAAAGATATGCTCGTTTGTGTTGTATTTTAAAGTCCACATAAAAGTGATATCATATGGTGGTATTTGTTTTTCTCTTTCTGACTTAACTTCACTTAGTTTGATTATCTCTAGGTTCATTAATGTTGTTGCAAATGGCATTATTTCATTCTTTTTAATGGCTAAGTAATAGTCATTTATGTATATATAGATAGATAAATACATACATACACCACATCTTCTTTATTCATTCATCTGCTGATGGACATTTAGTTTGTTTCCATGTCTTGGCTATTGTAAACAGTGCTGCAGTGAACAAAGGGGTGCATGTATCTTTTATAGTTCTGTCTTGGTATATGTCCAGGAGTGGAATTGCTGGATCACAGGGCAACTCGAGATTTTTTAGGAACTTCCAATCTGATCTTCACAGTGGCTGTACCAATTTACATTCCCATGAACAGTGTATGAGGGTTCCCTTTTCTCTACTCCTCCAGAATTTATTGTTTATGAATTGTTCAATGACAGATATTTTGACCAGTGTGAGGTGATATTATAGTTTTGATTTGCATTCTTCTTATAATTAGTGATGTTGAACATTTTTTCATGTGGCTCCTGGCCATCTGCTTGTATTCTTTGGAGAAATGTCCATTTAGATCTTCTGTCCATTATAGGCTACTGCAAGATACGGAATATAGTTTCCTGTGCTATAGAGTGGAACATTTTGTTTTTCCATGCTATATATCAGCAATTCCCAACTTCTGGGACCTAATGCCTGATGATCCGAGGTGGAACTGATGTAATAATAGTAGAAATAAAGTGCACAGTAAGTATCATGTGCTTGAATCATCACAAAACCATCCTCCCACCCATCTGTAGAAAAATTGCCTTTCACGAAACTAGTCCCTGGTGCCAAAAAAGGTTGGGGACCATTGCTATATATAATAGTTCACATCTGCTAATCTCAAACTCTCAAGCTTTCCTTCCCCTGTCCTTGGCAACCACAAGTCTGCTGTGTCTGCAAGTCTGTTTCTGTTTCAAAGATATGCTCGTTTGTGTTGTATTTTAAAGTCCACATAAAAGTGATATCATATGGTGGTATTTGTTTTTCTCTTTCTGACTTAACTTCACTTAGTTTGATTATCTCTAGGTTCATTAATGTTGTTGCAAATGGCATTATTTCATTCTTTTTAATGGCTAAGTAATAGTCATTTATGTATATATAGATAGATAAATACATACATACACCACATCTTCTTTATTCATTCATCTGCTGATGGACATTTAGTTTGTTTCCATGTCTTGGCTATTGTAAACAGTGCTGCAGTGAACAAAGGGGTGCATGTATCTTTTATAGTTCTGTCTTGGTATATGTCCAGGAGTGGAATTGCTGGATCACAGGGCAACTCGAGATTTTTTAGGAACTTCCAATCTGATCTTCACAGTGGCTGTACCAATTTACATTCCCATGAACAGTGTATGAGGGTTCCCTTTTCTCTACTCCTCCAGAATTTATTGTTTATGAATTGTTCAATGACAGATATTTTGACCAGTGTGAGGTGATATTATAGTTTTGATTTGCATTCTTCTTATAATTAGTGATGTTGAACATTTTTTCATGTGGCTCCTGGCCATCTGCTTGTATTCTTTGGAGAAATGTCCATTTAGATCTTCTGTCCATTTTTTGGACTGAGTTGCTTGCTTTGATGGTATTAAGCAACATGACCTTTTTATAAATTTTGGAAACTAATCCTTTGTTAGTCACATCACTTGCAAATGTTTTCTCCCATTCTGTGGGTTGTCTTTTTGTGTGTGTTGTTTGTTTGCTTTGCTGTGCAAAAGTTTTTGAGTTTAATTAGGTCTCATTTGTTTACTTTTATTTTTATTTCCATTACTCTGGGAAACAGATTGAAAACAATCCAGTTTCTTTAGATTGTTTGCATGGAATGCCTTTTCCCATCCCCTACTTTCAGATGGTGTGTGTCCCTAGGTCTCAACTGGGTCTTTTGTAGATAGCATATATACAGGTTTTGTTTTTGTATCCATTCAGCCAGTCTGTTTCTTTTGGTTAGAGCATTTAATCCATTTACACTTAAGGTAACTATCAATATGTATGGTACTATTGATATTTTCTTAATTGTTTTGGGTTTATTTTGTATATTTTTGATATACAAATTCTTAATTGGATTTGTGTATGTTTTATATTGACCTCTTATCAGAGATAGGGTTTGCAAATATTTTCTCCCATTCCTATAGGTTGTCTTTTCATTTTTTCCAATGATTTGCTTTGCTGTGTGGAAGCTTTTTAGTTTGATGCCATCTCATTTGTCTGTTTTTGCTTTTGTTGCCTGTACTTTTTGGTATCATATCCAAAAAACCATTGTCCAATTCATCCTTTTACCTTTAACCTATTGTACCTTTAAATTTAGTGAGTTTCTTATAGAGAGCATTTAACTGGGTCTTGTTTTTTGATCTCTGACCATCTGTGACTTTTTCTAAAATTTATTTTTAATTGCAGGATAATTGCTTTACAATATTGTGTTGATCACTGCCATATGTCAACATGAATCAGCCATAGGTATATATACGTATCTTCCCTCTTGAGACTCTCTCCTACCTCCCATCCCATCAGTCACGGAACTTGGGGTTTGAGCTCCTTGCATCATACAGCAAATTCCCAGCAGCTATTTTACATATGGTAATGTATACCAAAACCAGGCAAAGATGCCACCAAAAAAAGAAAAATTACATTGCATTTAGTGAGAGAGAGGGAAAAAAAAACAAAACAAAACAGTGAGAACCAACCATATGGTAAAATTTTCATGTTTAACAGACTCAAGATAATATTGAAATCAGCTAATCTAAAGCAATCAATGCACTGATATGCAGAATAACATGTGGGCAACAGTGCAGTGAGATGTTCCCACTGAGGAATCTCATGAGATTATTAAAGAGAACGGAACAACTTATGTAAGTCTCTTCAGGTAAGATGCTGTCTATCTGCAGAGTATCAGGATACTGAACAGTAACCCGAATGCTTATATATACAGTATGGCTGAGCAGATGTCATAGCAATGGAGGAATCCTTCTCTTATGCAAGAAATAGACTGTGAAGCCTCTCTCCACCAACAGGATGCAGTATTTCCAGACAGGCACTGTGAGCATTTGGGCCCAGACAATTCTTTCTTGGGTATGTCTTTACATGCTGCCTGGATTTTAGCCCACTTGGCCCGTGGCCACCAGGCACTGTGAAAATAAAGCACGTCCAACAAATTTCCAGAATTATCCCCAGACTTCTTTAATCTTTGTTGCCATTCATATGGTCTTTCTTTTCTCTTCCCCCAGAGACTGGCAATCTTAAATGATCTGGACTTTCTAAGTTGTTTTTTATTATGCTTTATTATGGAAGGTGACATTGTTCTTATATATCACCGCTTCAATCTTGGCTCATCTACCTTGACTGGTCCTGAGAGCTCCTACCATCAAAACTGACTTATGAAAAGGAGGGAAGGTGGGGTACTATCCTACCACAGGTGGAATCAAAAACTAAGGTTACAGATTATACGAAAGGCCTACTTTGAAGCTCTATTCAAAACATTTTAATGACACTCAGAGAAGTTTGATTTATTAAATTCTAGTAACTCTCATTCTAGTGTCAACTTGAACTGAGAACTTCATGACACTTTAACTTTCAAAGAAAGGAAAATTTAATTCATTTCTGGCTTATCATTTGTTATATATAGACTAAGCTAAATATTGTAAATCTTTCAAAAGAAACATTGGCTTTGCTCCTTTATCTCAAGGAACTGAATTTTTCATTAAGGCAATACTATATTAAGCCTCCAAATAATTTGAGTTATCAGATATAGTTCCTATCAGAAGTATCTATAAAACGAGGTAAGACTAAGGAGGTGGTGATGTGGCTCCAGACAGCCAGAAAAAAACTTTTTAAAGGAAGATGGAAGCGGGAGGAGTTGGTGGAGAAGGTTTGCGATGGGATTGGAAAGTAAGAAGGAAGAGCTGTTTAAGGACATTCAATTCTTGCAAGCAACATTCTTCAGAATGTTTAAAGAGGAAAGAAAAGGAAGTTTCGTAATTGGAAAATACAACATCAAGAAGGGAAGCTGCAACCTCACTTTCATGACTGTTTTAAAGTTATATTTGGCTTATGCCAAAGAACAGCCTTTGATGTTGGAGCTTGCAAAGTATTACAGAAGTTAGAGAGAATAGAAGTTCTGTTTTATCCATGTCTAGAACTTTCTTCACTTGACTACCTATTGTCATCAGCTATGACCTTGTTCCAGTGCACTTGAACTGAATCCCTGTGAGGCTTGTGGATTGAAACCCTTTTGTTTTTAAATGCATAAGAATAAGAAAGTTGCTGCTGTTGCTTGCCTAACACTTGTAGGTGTTTGGGCGTGTGTATGCATGCATACTCAGTCCTGTTTGACTCTTACTCTTTATGACCCCATTGACTAGAGCCTGCCAGGCTTCTCTTTGGTCGATGGGTTTATTATGCTAGGTCCTTTTTTGCTTCAATCTTGGCTCATCTACCTTGACTGGTCCTGAGAGCTCCTACCATCAAAACTGACTTATGAAAAGGAGGGAAGGTGGGGTACTATCCTACCACAGGTGGAATCAAAAACTAAGGTTACAGATTATACGAAAGGCCTACTTTGAAGCTCTATTCAAAACATTTTAATGACACTCAGAGAAGTTTGATTTATTAAATTCTAGTAACTCTCATTCTAGTGTCAACTTGAACTGAGAACTTCATGACACTTTAACTTTCAAAGAAAGGAAAATTTAATTCATTTCTGGCTTATCATTTGTTATATATAGACTAAGCTAAATATTGTAAATCTTTCAAAAGAAACATTGGCTTTGCTCCTTTATCTCAAGGAACTGAATTTTTCATTAAGGCAATACTATATTAAGCCTCCAAATAATTTGAGTTATCAGATATAGTTCCTATCAGAAGTATCTATAAAACGAGGTAAGACTAAGGAGGTGGTGATGTGGCTCCAGACAGCCAGAAAAAAACTTTTTAAAGGAAGATGGAAGCGGGAGGAGTTGGTGGAGAAGGTTTGCGATGGGATTGGAAAGTAAGAAGGAAGAGCTGTTTAAGGACATTCAATTCTTGCAAGCAACATTCTTCAGAATGTTTAAAGAGGAAAGAAAAGGAAGTTTCGTAATTGGAAAATACAACATCAAGAAGGGAAGCTGCAACCTCACTTTCATGACTGTTTTAAAGTTATATTTGGCTTATGCCAAAGAACAGCCTTTGATGTTGGAGCTTGCAAAGTATTACAGAAGTTAGAGAGAATAGAAGTTCTGTTTTATCCATGTCTAGAACTTTCTTCACTTGACTACCTATTGTCATCAGCTATGACCTTGTTCCAGTGCACTTGAACTGAATCCCTGTGAGGCTTGTGGATTGAAACCCTTTTGTTTTTAAATGCATAAGAATAAGAAAGTTGCTGCTGTTGCTTGCCTAACACTTGTAGGTGTTTGGGCGTGTGTATGCATGCATACTCAGTCCTGTTTGACTCTTACTCTTTATGACCCCATTGACTAGAGCCTGCCAGGCTTCTCTGTCTGGGATTTCCCAGGCAAGAATCCTGGAGTGGGTTGCCATTTCCTCCTTAAGGGGGTCTTCCTGACCCAGGGATCAAACCCTAGACTTTTGTGTCTCCTGCATTGACACGTACCACTTGAGCCTCCTGGGAAGCCCTGTGTAGGTGTTTGGGAGGAAGCAAGTAAATGCATTGAAGCATATTCCTAGTGAAAATTAATCAAGAATAGTACTTATTGCTTTGTGAATTGGACCATAGCATTTTGATTGCTTTCTGTTTTCACTGCTCTTTGTCCTTTAGGGTGTGAATCTTGGCTGAAGTAGGGAATGATTTAGCAACTAAGTAGGATTTGTTTGCCGAAACAGATTTCTTTGCCGAAACAGATTTCTGGGCTGAGAGCAAGTTTGTGTATTTGCAGAATCGTGTTGTAAGGTGCTGAAATATTGTAAAAGGCCCCTGTCCTAATCGAGGGACCAGTGTCTTGGGGACTTAATGTGATGGCCACACTCAACAGCACTGTTCTGGCCTCAAAAAATTATACTGAGACTTGAGGAAAGGAGCAGCCACTGATTTTCCTAAACAGGGATGGAAAAGAGTCTGAAGTGATAGGGCTTCTCTCCTTGTTCCTTGGCAATTCTTTAAGTTACTCTGTTCATAGAGGAAACAACGTAGCTTATATTTGAATAAACTTTTTTTTTTTTTTAATTATCTGAATGTTGTATTTCAATGGTTAAAATTTGGTCAGCTTGTGATGGGATGATTCAGGAGAGGCTTCATGCCATTTGGTAATTTTTTCTCAAAGAACAGCCTTTGATGTTGGAGCTTGCAAAGTATTACAGAAGTTAGAGAGAATAGAAGTTCTGTTTTATCCATGTCTAGAACTTTCTTCACTTGACTACCTATTGTCATCAGCTATGACCTTGTTCCAGTGCACTTGAACTGAATCCCTGTGAGGCTTGTGGATTGAAACCCTTTTGTTTTTAAATGCATAAGAATAAGAAAGTTGCTGCTGTTGCTTGCCTAACACTTGTAGGTGTTTGGGCGTGTGTATGCATGCATACTCAGTCCTGTTTGACTCTTACTCTTTATGACCCCATTGACTAGAGCCTGCCAGGCTTCTCTGTCTGGGATTTCCCAGGCAAGAATCCTGGAGTGGGTTGCCATTTCCTCCTTAAGGGGGTCTTCCTGACCCAGGGATCAAACCCTAGACTTTTGTGTCTCCTGCATTGACACGTACCACTTGAGCCTCCTGGGAAGCCCTGTGTAGGTGTTTGGGAGGAAGCAAGTAAATGCATTGAAGCATATTCCTAGTGAAAATTAATCAAGAATAGTACTTATTGCTTTGTGAATTGGACCATAGCATTTTGATTGCTTTCTGTTTTCACTGCTCTTTGTCCTTTAGGGTGTGAATCTTGGCTGAAGTAGGGAATGATTTAGCAACTAAGTAGGATTTGTTTGCCGAAACAGATTTCTTTGCCGAAACAGATTTCTGGGCTGAGAGCAAGTTTGTGTATTTGCAGAATCGTGTTGTAAGGTGCTGAAATATTGTAAAAGGCCCCTGTCCTAATCGAGGGACCAGTGTCTTGGGGACTTAATGTGATGGCCACACTCAACAGCACTGTTCTGGCCTCAAAAAATTATACTGAGACTTGAGGAAAGGAGCAGCCACTGATTTTCCTAAACAGGGATGGAAAAGAGTCTGAAGTGATAGGGCTTCTCTCCTTGTTCCTTGGCAATTCTTTAAGTTACTCTGTTCATAGAGGAAACAACGTAGCTTATATTTGAATAAACTTTTTTTTTTTTTTAATTATCTGAATGTTGTATTTCAATGGTTAAAATTTGGTCAGCTTGTGATGGGATGATTCAGGAGAGGTCAGGTTTCCACTGCTTTGCCTCTATGCTCAATCGGCCTCAGAAGAGTCCCTTTGCTTGTTCATCTATCTTTCATTTGCTTTGAGTGCTTTGGCTCCAAGTTTTAAGGTAAATTCTGTGCAAAATGTGAAGAGGCAACCCTAATGGATGCTATCTATGAAAAGAACTTGCTGAGTATCTTTACCCGAGGCAGCAGATTCTAAAGTTGGATTTTTCTCACTGGTGAATAGATGAGATGAGGACATTTCGTACTGCAAAAATGTAGATTATAATAGTTACTTTTTCTTTAGATGGTTAACTGAATCCTTAGATATATATTTTAACTCCAAAATGTCTCTATTTAGGTCAAAGTAAAATTTCTGATATGGAAATTTGTACATTAATTTGTTGTTTTCATTTTCTAATGCAAGAACTGCTGGGGAGGTAAAATGACTGTGTGGGTTTTTTATATCTTGTGTATTAGTTAGGGTTCTTTATAAAAACAGAACCAATAGGAGACACACACACATACACGCACATTGATTTTGGAAAGAAGTTCGTTCATGTTTTTCGTAAAATGTTATGAAAAAACTCAAAGGAACTTTTTGGCCAACTCATTATATATATATATATATATGTACTTATGCATATACAAAGAGAAAGAGAGATTTATTTTAAGGGATTGAGTCACACAATTCTGGGGACCAGTAAGTCTGAAATTTGCAGGGCAGAACGGCAGGTTGGAGACTCAGGGAAGGGTTGACATTGCAACCCAAGTTCAAAGGCAGTCTGGAGTTAAATTTTCCTCTTTTTGGGACCTCTGTCTTTTTTTTTAATTGAAGGCCTTTAACTGATTGGATGAGACCCAGCCACGTTTTGGGGATCAGTCTGCTTTATTCAAAGTCTATTGATGTAAATGTTAATCACACAAAAAAATACCTTCACAGAAACATCTAGTATTTGACCAAAAACTAGGCACCATGGCCCAGGCAAGTCAACACATAAAGTTAATCATTATAGCTTGTAAATCTAAAAATGTACACAAGTTCACAACAAGTACACACCCTGGAATGAAGGAAACATTCACAGTAGACCAAATCATCAGGTTAAAAGACAAAAAGCATAGTCAGTTGGGAGTTTGGGGTTAACATATACACACTGCTATATTTAAAATAAAATGCCTTTCTATGAAAAAAAAAAAAGACAGACATATTTTTGAGACTTAGATGTTCAGAGCTCATGTAGACTTCTTATTCTCCAGGAATGGACAGAGATAATATTCTTTGGGCCAGTTTTCCCAATCCTGGGCCTACTGTCCCAGCTTCCAATGCCATAATTGCCATTTTCAGATCTGTCTCTTTTCACAACCACCCCTCTCAGCTTAAGTTTGTGATGGAGAATAGAGTATACCTGTCCATGGTAAGGCCTGGCTTGGGACACTAAGTCTAACTCAAGTTTTTTACTTTACAGAAGGGGAACAGACTCAGAGGAAGCTTTCAAATAGAATTTGTTCACAGGAGTGAGACTCAGTATAGTACTAAAACAAAGCAGGACTCTGTGGGACCCTCCCAGGTACGAAAATGCTCCATTTTTCTTATTTGTAAAAAAGTTGCAGTCTCCTGGGCCTGCCTAATTTACAAAAAGCAGGCTCAAGCAGCTCATGGTTAGGATGATAGAGTCGCAGAATCTTTAGTTCTCCGAAAGACATAGATAATAGTGCCTGATGCATATTCCTGAATTGATTTTTGCAAGATACTAAAACCATCACCCCACAGAAAAAGCTAACTGCGTAAGGGTTCCTTGGGGACCAGTAAGTCTGAAATTTGCAGGGCAGAACGGCAGGTTGGAGACTCAGGGAAGGGTTGACATTGCAACCCAAGTTCAAAGGCAGTCTGGAGTTAAATTTTCCTCTTTTTGGGACCTCTGTCTTTTTTTTTAATTGAAGGCCTTTAACTGATTGGATGAGACCCAGCCACGTTTTGGGGATCAGTCTGCTTTATTCAAAGTCTATTGATGTAAATGTTAATCACACAAAAAAATACCTTCACAGAAACATCTAGTATTTGACCAAAAACTAGGCACCATGGCCCAGGCAAGTCAACACATAAAGTTAATCATTATAGCTTGTAAATCTAAAAATGTACACAAGTTCACAACAAGTACACACCCTGGAATGAAGGAAACATTCACAGTAGACCAAATCATCAGGTTAAAAGACAAAAAGCATAGTCAGTTGGGAGTTTGGGGTTAACATATACACACTGCTATATTTAAAATAAAATGCCTTTCTATGAAAAAAAAAAAAGACAGACATATTTTTGAGACTTAGATGTTCAGAGCTCATGTAGACTTCTTATTCTCCAGGAATGGACAGAGATAATATTCTTTGGGCCAGTTTTCCCAATCCTGGGCCTACTGTCCCAGCTTCCAATGCCATAATTGCCATTTTCAGATCTGTCTCTTTTCACAACCACCCCTCTCAGCTTAAGTTTGTGATGGAGAATAGAGTATACCTGTCCATGGTAAGGCCTGGCTTGGGACACTAAGTCTAACTCAAGTTTTTTACTTTACAGAAGGGGAACAGACTCAGAGGAAGCTTTCAAATAGAATTTGTTCACAGGAGTGAGACTCAGTATAGTACTAAAACAAAGCAGGACTCTGTGGGACCCTCCCAGGTACGAAAATGCTCCATTTTTCTTATTTGTAAAAAAGTTGCAGTCTCCTGGGCCTGCCTAATTTACAAAAAGCAGGCTCAAGCAGCTCATGGTTAGGATGATAGAGTCGCAGAATCTTTAGTTCTCCGAAAGACATAGATAATAGTGCCTGATGCATATTCCTGAATTGATTTTTGCAAGATACTAAAACCATCACCCCACAGAAAAAGCTAACTGCGTAATGACTAGACTATAGCCACAACGTAAGCTGCTTTATCTTGCACAATTCCAAGAACTGGCCTCAGGCAAAAGGGGACAAATCAATTCCGGAATTGAAGATTAACTGCACTTGGAACAATCAAGATGACACCGACTGGACCACCACATGACCAGTGTCAGGAGGACTGTTGCAGCTGACTGTTGTTCTGCACACTCCTGAAACTTCCCCATTTTCCTCTATAAAACCCTCTCCCTCTAACTGACAACTGGGAGACAGTTTGGGGGATGCTAGTCCACCGTCTTCCCAGGTTGCTGGCTTCTTCAGTAAAGCACCTGTCTATTTCCACCACTCTTTGTCTCTCAGAACACAGCAAGAGCAGTTGAACCTGAGTTCAGTTCCGGCTAGCAACAGTATTTTTAAGCACCTTATTTGAAAAGTTACTTATTATAAGGAAAATAAAACCTTATTTGAAAAGTCACTTATCATATTGCAAAGGTGACAAGGCAATAAAGGTTAACTTCTGAGCATATTATTCCAAGTTGTGATTATGATAAGCTGTCAGTCAAGGTCCAAGTTCAGCTAAGTAGGTCAGGGGGTCCTCCAGGAACCCAGAGCAATATCACAACAATTTCTGATTCACACGGTATATGTGTGAGTATAACATTTTTTCTTAAGCAGTAAACCACTCTTAAAGCTTTCAGGTGTAAGGGAACTCTCAAGTGCAGGATACAGAGCTTATAAACAAAGTCCCTGCCTTTCAGGTTGGAGTCTAAGAAATTATATATATAATAGGAATAATAAATAATAAATAATGATAACCACAAAAGCAAGAATATATAATTACAAGAAATATAGTTTCTATATATGAGCCATGTGCCCTTCATAGGCATTTTCTCATTTAAATAATATATTCTTCGTGGGTACAAATAAGGAAAAAATTTAGTCTGGGTCACTGAGGGCTCAGCTATCTGACTCCAATAGAGTTGGCTCAGGTCCCCAGAGAGGCCCCTAGCACTAGGTTCAAGGACAAGAGTGGCGGAAGCTGCACTTTCTCATTCAGCAATGGCTCTAGAATCAGTTGCAAGTCAAAGTGTTAGTTGCTCAGTTGTGTCCGACTCCTTGTGACCCCATGGACTGTAGCCCACCAGGCTCCTTTGTCCATGGATTCTCCACGCAAGAATACTGGAGTGGGTTGCCATTTCCTTCTCCAGAGGAATTAATTGTAAAGTGGTTTCCAAAATAGGTAGACAACCAGGCCAGTCCCCATCGCACATGACCAGTGTCAGGAGGACTGTTGCAGCTGACTGTTGTTCTGCACACTCCTGAAACTTCCCCATTTTCCTCTATAAAACCCTCTCCCTCTAACTGACAACTGGGAGACAGTTTGGGGGATGCTAGTCCACCGTCTTCCCAGGTTGCTGGCTTCTTCAGTAAAGCACCTGTCTATTTCCACCACTCTTTGTCTCTCAGAACACAGCAAGAGCAGTTGAACCTGAGTTCAGTTCCGGCTAGCAACAGTATTTTTAAGCACCTTATTTGAAAAGTTACTTATTATAAGGAAAATAAAACCTTATTTGAAAAGTCACTTATCATATTGCAAAGGTGACAAGGCAATAAAGGTTAACTTCTGAGCATATTATTCCAAGTTGTGATTATGATAAGCTGTCAGTCAAGGTCCAAGTTCAGCTAAGTAGGTCAGGGGGTCCTCCAGGAACCCAGAGCAATATCACAACAATTTCTGATTCACACGGTATATGTGTGAGTATAACATTTTTTCTTAAGCAGTAAACCACTCTTAAAGCTTTCAGGTGTAAGGGAACTCTCAAGTGCAGGATACAGAGCTTATAAACAAAGTCCCTGCCTTTCAGGTTGGAGTCTAAGAAATTATATATATAATAGGAATAATAAATAATAAATAATGATAACCACAAAAGCAAGAATATATAATTACAAGAAATATAGTTTCTATATATGAGCCATGTGCCCTTCATAGGCATTTTCTCATTTAAATAATATATTCTTCGTGGGTACAAATAAGGAAAAAATTTAGTCTGGGTCACTGAGGGCTCAGCTATCTGACTCCAATAGAGTTGGCTCAGGTCCCCAGAGAGGCCCCTAGCACTAGGTTCAAGGACAAGAGTGGCGGAAGCTGCACTTTCTCATTCAGCAATGGCTCTAGAATCAGTTGCAAGTCAAAGTGTTAGTTGCTCAGTTGTGTCCGACTCCTTGTGACCCCATGGACTGTAGCCCACCAGGCTCCTTTGTCCATGGATTCTCCACGCAAGAATACTGGAGTGGGTTGCCATTTCCTTCTCCAGAGGAATTAATTGTAAAGTGGTTTCCAAAATAGGTAGACAACCAGGCCAGTCCTACGCAGCCACTGGGTTAATTCGGTGAGGGAGTGGCAGTCGTGTGGGGGTGGGGAAAAAACAAAAACAAAAACTGATGGCCTGTTCGGTTCAAGTAATTAAAGAAAGATAAGGGAGAGGGGGAGGCCTAATTTATAGGTTGGAATGTTTGTGCTCTTCTTGAGCTTCGAAAATTATTTGCTCTCAAAACAACTGTAAAAAACTCATTCTTGAGATTACAAATATTGTGACTACCATATCAACAGGAGTATCACCAAGTGCTTAAGTCACTCATGCCATTTGTCCTCACCACAATTCTTTCTTTGGCGCACGAAGTCTGGAAGCTATCTCGGGGTTGGGAGGCGAATCCCCCACGCCCACAGCTGGCGGACCAGGGGCGGCTCCCTGCCAGCGGGTCCGGGCGCGCCCTGCCGCTCCTCCTTCCAGCCGGCTCTCTGGGCGGGCCCGGGCCTCTGGCAGGGGCGGAGGCGCGGATGCACTGCCGCTGCCTGACGGCCTAGGCGCAGTCTGGGGGTCAGTTGAGCTTCCTCCGGAAGAGCAGGGCGCGATGAGCTGCGAGCTGCTGCTCTGGTTGCTGGCGCTGTGCTCGCTGCTGGCACTCGTGGTGCAGGTGGTGCGCTTCCTGCGGGCTGACGCTGACCTGACCCTGCTGTGGGCCGAGTGGCAGGGGCGACGCCCAGGTGAGGACCCACAGACGCCTCTCTGTAGTGGGAGCCCGGGCTCCATGCTATCGGATTTCCACCCTAGCCCTTTCCCGCGGTGGAAGAGGCCGGCCCCTTTCTTCGTCCTGGTGGCGTGAGCTTAATAGAGTTTAGGTCCCCAGAGGCCCCAGCACTAGGTTCAAGGAAAAGAGTGGCGGAAGCTGACTTTCTCATTCAGCAATGGCTCTAGAATCAGTTGCAAGTCAAAGTGTTAGTTGCTCAGTTGTGTCGCTCTTGGACCCATGGCTAGCCCACAGGCTCCTTTGTCATGGTCCATCGCAAGTAATGTGAGTGGCCCATGGACTGGCCAATTTTCCTTCTCCAGAAGAATACTGGAGTGGGTTGCCATTCCTTCTCCAGAGGAATTAATTGTAAAGTGGTTTCCAAAATAGGTAGACAACCAGGCCAGTCCCACGCAGCCACTGGGTTAATTCGGTGAGGAGTGGCAGTCGTGTGGGGGTGGGGAAAAAACAAAAACAAAAACTGATGGCCTGTTCGGTTCAAGTAATTAAAGAAAGATAAGGGAGAGGGGGAGGCCTAATTTATAGGTTGGAATGTTTGTGCTCTTCTTGAGCTTCGAAAATTATTTGCTCTCAAAACAACTGTAAAAAACTCATTCTTGAGATTACAAATATTGTGACTACCATATCAACAGGAGTATCACCAAGTGCTTAAGTCACTCATGCCATTTGTCCTCACCACAATTCTTTCTTTGGCGCACGAAGTCTGGAAGCTATCTCGGGGTTGGGAGGCGAATCCCCCACGCCCACAGCTGGCGGACCAGGGGCGGCTCCCTGCCAGCGGGTCCGGGCGCGCCCTGCCGCTCCTCCTTCCAGCCGGCTCTCTGGGCGGGCCCGGGCCTCTGGCAGGGGCGGAGGCGCGGATGCACTGCCGCTGCCTGACGGCCTAGGCGCAGTCTGGGGGTCAGTTGAGCTTCCTCCGGAAGAGCAGGGCGCGATGAGCTGCGAGCTGCTGCTCTGGTTGCTGGCGCTGTGCTCGCTGCTGGCACTCGTGGTGCAGGTGGTGCGCTTCCTGCGGGCTGACGCTGACCTGACCCTGCTGTGGGCCGAGTGGCAGGGGCGACGCCCAGGTGAGGACCCACAGACGCCTCTCTGTAGTGGGAGCCCGGGCTCCATGCTATCGGATTTCCACTGCCCTCGCGTCCCTCCTGGTGGCGTGGAGCTTCCGGGCGGTGAGGCTGCGTCTTTCCCGGGGGCACTGGTTCAGGGTGGAAGAGGCCGGCCCGTTTTTGTCTTCGGTCCTGGCCCCTATGGACTTTCCTCATTGCTGAAATAAAAGAGCCTTGGGATCGGCGGAGTGCCCTCAGGGCTCTGAGGCCTCAGCATGTCTCCCAGGGATTATGAAGCAGCGTGGGAGGACAGTTAACTTGGAGGAACAGTGCTTTTGTAAGGGAGCGTCCCTTTGAGCTCCCTCCTGAAGTTGTTTATCTGCCATTTCTCACTCTATTTAAGAGTAGTGAAATAGAATTTGAGAGAATACAGAATCACCACAAAGCTGCCTACCCTTTGGGATAATAGTAAAGAACTGGATTGGTGGTTTTGCCTGGAGGAAGACCATTATCAACATACTAAAAGACATTTGCCTGTCATACTTTTATCTATGCCTTGGTTAATATTTGGTGGTCGTTTACTAAACTCATTCTATGTGCTAAGCAGTGCACCAGGCCCTTTTCATTTGTGACCATGTTCACCTTTACGAGTCTTATAAAGTAGGCAGTATTCATCCTATTTTCATATAGGGAAACTAATGCTTATAGAAATTCAGTGTACTGCCCAGAGCCAGGCTTTGGGTCCACAAGGCGTGAGGGGGAAGAGTGAGGCTTCCCTGGACCTAGTTTCCTACTTGAAAATATCATGTGAGAAGGTTTGCTTGGATAAGTGAAGTTACTGTTAGTTGTTCAGTCTTGTCTCTTTGTAATCCCATGGACTGTAGCCCGCAAGACTCCTCTGTCCATACAGAGGACATTCTCCTAGCAAGAATCCAGGGGATCTTCCCAACCCAGGGGTCAAACGCTGGTCTCCTACATTGCAGGCAGATTCTTTTTGGTCTGAACCACTAGGGAAATCCTGGAAGTGATAACTAGTATGCATTAAAAATGGAGCCAGTGAGGGAAGAGGAGCCCTGTCACTTATATAGGGGTGAAAATTGGTTCTTGAGGACTGAAAAAAATCTTAGATGGTACAATGTTTTATGTCCCTTCAAAGTTCAACCCTACTTGACAAAATATTATTCCTTAGTTTTTCATTTTTTTGGTTTTTTTGGGGAGGATGGAGTGGGTGAAGTGTATAGCATGTGTACAGCTTACCTTGAGTTCATGGAAAATACATAACACATGTGCAAGATCAGGGTTACAAAACTATAACAAATAGATTGCTGTGATTGACAGACTTTCTTAGTCATTTCTCCATCTCAGCAGATGGAATGCATGTGCCTGTTGGCTGCTTTGTGGATGTTAGTGCTTGATCCTCTTTGTGCTTAGTGTTAACTTGGAGGTTGGGAATTACGTAAAAATACTTTATACTCTACTATCTATAAAACTTACTCAACTGATAATGTCAAGTGCTAAAAAGGAAAAATGTTGACAGTATCTAGCAGCTAGTTAAATGAAAAGGTATTTTCACATATCACGCGAAAGTTAAGGTGACTAAAGATTGTTTTTTAAAAACTTAATTTGGTTTTTTTAGTGTTTTACTTTTGCTATAAAAATATCAGTTTTGAAGTATTTTTAAATACATTTATTTACTTTGCTGTTACTACTATGTAGTTATATAATTTGCTGATTTACATGTGTGGTGCAATACATAGCAATTTATGTAAATACACGTTCAGTTCAGTTGCTCAGTTGTGTCCAACTCTTTGCGACCCCATGGATTGCAGCACACGAGGCTTTCCTGTCCTTCACCTTCTCCCAGAGCCTATCAAACTCATGTCCATTGACTCAGTGATGTCATCCAACCATCTCGTCCTTTGTCATCCCCTTCTCCTTTTGCCTTCTATTTTTCGCACCTTAGGGCTCATTTCGAATGACTTATCTCTTCACATCAGGTGGCCAAAGTACTGGAGCTTTAGCTTCAGCATCATTCTTTCTAATGAATATTCAGGGTTAATTTCTTTTAGGATTGACTAGCTTGATCTCCTTGTAGTCCAAGGGACTCTCAAGAGTCTTCTCCAGCACCACAGTTCGGAAGCATCAATTCCTCAGCACTCAGACTTCTTTATGGCCCAACTCTCACATCTATACATGATCCTGGAAGTGATAACTAGTATGCATTAAAAATGGAGCCAGTGAGGGAAGAGGAGCCCTGTCACTTATATAGGGGTGAAAATTGGTTCTTGAGGACTGAAAAAAATCTTAGATGGTACAATGTTTTATGTCCCTTCAAAGTTCAACCCTACTTGACAAAATATTATTCCTTAGTTTTCATTTTTGGTTTTTGGGGAGGATGGAGTGGGTGAAGTGTATAGCATGTGTACAGCTTACCTTGAGTTCATGGAAAATACATAACACATGTGCAAGATCAGGGTTACAAAACTATAACAAATAGATTGCTGTGATTGACAGACTTTCTTAGTCATTTCTCCATCTCAGCAGATGGAATGCATGTGCCTGTTGGCTGCTTTGTGGATGTTAGTGCTTGATCCTCTTTGTGCTTAGTGTTAACTTGGAGGTTGGGAATTACGTAAAAATACTTTATACTCTACTATCTATAAAACTTACTCAACTGATAATGTCAAGTGCTAAAAAGGAAAAATGTTGACAGTATCTAGCAGCTAGTTAAATGAAAAGGTATTTTCACATATCACGCGAAAGTTAAGGTGACTAAAGATTGTTTTTAAGAAATTAATTTGGTTTTTTTAGTGTTTTACTTTTGCTATAAAAATATCAGTTTTGAAGTATTTTTAAATACATTTATTTACTTTGCTGTTACTACTATGTAGTTATATAATTTGCTGATTTACATGTGTGGTGCAATACATAGCAATTTATGTAAATACACGTTCAGTTCAGTTGCTCAGTTGTGTCCAACTCTTTGCGACCCCATGGATTGCAGCACACGAGGCTTTCCTGTCCTTCACCTTCTCCCAGAGCCTATCAAACTCATGTCCATTGACTCAGTGATGTCATCCAACCATCTCGTCCTTTGTCATCCCCTTCTCCTTTTGCCTTCTATTTTTCGCACCTTAGGGCTCATTTCGAATGACTTATCTCTTCACATCAGGTGGCCAAAGTACTGGAGCTTTAGCTTCAGCATCATTCTTTCTAATGAATATTCAGGGTTAATTTCTTTTAGGATTGACTAGCTTGATCTCCTTGTAGTCCAAGGGACTCTCAAGAGTCTTCTCCAGCACCACAGTTCGGAAGCATCAATTCCTCAGCACTCAGACTTCTTTATGGCCCAACTCTCACATCTATACATGATTACTGGGAAAATCATAGCTTTGACTATACACATTACTCAGCAAAATAACTTTTGTAAATTTACAGTTGTAAAGTTATATGTTAGAAGCTTTTAAATTTTAATTTAACTTTAAATTTTTCAATTTCACCATGCTTAAACCTGCATTGACTGAGGAGTAAATTTTATAGAATTTCTTTTGTATATAAAGCACAGATACGTATATGTAAGGGCTTCCCAGGTGGTAGTAGTGGTAAAGAACCTGCCTGCAGATGCAGGAGACACAAGAGACATAGGTTTGATTCCTGGGTGGGGAAGTGCCTGAAGGGCTAGGGTCCCAAAGAGCTGGACATGAGTGAAGTGACTTGGCATGTACATATATGAAAATACATTAACAGATAAACAGTATATCCGTTTATACAGTATATTTGTTAAATTAAAATGTCATGGGGGAGTTATAAGGAAAAAATAACAAAAAAAACTTCTAGGGGCTGGGGAGAGGGGTTGGAAGGTGAGAGAGTTGGAAGGGAGGTGAGGGTGATAATGAAAAAGAGTTAAAGGAACATGAAGATAGATTCAAGTTCCAAAAACAGCTCAAACTGTATTAAGATGGTTGTTGTTGTTCAGTTGTCAACTCCTGTCTAACTCTGCAACCCCATCAACTGCAGCATGCCTGGCTTTCCTGTCCTTCACTATCTCCCTGAGTTTGTTCAAAATAATGTCTATTGAGTCAGTGATGCTATCTAACCATCTCATCTGTCACCACCTTCTCCTCTTGACCTCAGTCTTTCCCATCATCAGGGGCTTTTCCAATGAATTAGGTCTTCACATCAAGTGGCCAAAGTATTGGAGCTTCAGCTTTAGTATCAGTCTTTCTAGTGAATATTCAGCGTTGATTTCCTTTAGGATTGACTGGTTTAATCTTACTCATGAAGGGACTCTCAAGAATCTTCTTCAGCACCACAGTTCAGAGGCACCAGTTCTTCACTCAGCCTTCTTTATGGCCCAATTCTCACATCCATACGTGACTACTGGAAGAAACTTAGCTTTGACTAGATGAACCTTTGTCAACAAATTAATGTCTCTGCTTTTTAAAATGCTGTCTAGATTTGTCATAGCTTTTCTTCCAAGGAGCAAATGTCTTTTAAGTTCATGGCTGCAGTCACCATCCGCAGTGATTTTGGAACCCAAGAAAATAAAATTAGTCACTGTTTCCACTTTTTCCCCATCTATTTGCCATGAGGTGTCACTTAAAAAAATAGACAATATATGCATATATGGAAAGTTTTAGAAATACAGAAGGATACATGATGACAAATAAAGCTCTTTCTCACCCTCTTTGGAGGCAACAACTGTTTCCTGCCTTTTATGTATCTTTCTAGAGATACCTTCTGCATCTCCAAGCATATGTGTCACGATGTAAAATTTCAGAGTGACTACTTCTTAGTATTGCACATAGATCCAGAAGAATCCATGGCACCAGTCCAGAGTAGGAAAAGTCTCAGCAGCAGCACACATGTGAATAAAACAGCTCTTAGTTGGAAGTAACCTTGACTGTGAAGTGCCAGAAAAGATTAGGCAATCCTGGGGAGATGTTTCATGTCTGATGCAACAAACTGCAAACAATAGCAGATATCTTCTGAATGTTGGCTTGTGTTGACCTCTGTGCTGGGCACTGGGGACACAGCAGTGACTGAGCCAGCCACTGTCTGGGCCCCCACAGAGTGTCACTTCAGAGGGACAAGGGAAGCAGTTTAGTCATGTCACCCTGCTCTGAGCTGTGGAGACCCCATGGGAATCCTGTGTCCTGCTCTGCCCAGCTTCTTCCAGTAGGAACATTGCCCAGCTGGAGCTTGTGCAGAGGGCGTGAGCCCAAGGATGAGGAAACCAGATGCCATGTCATCTGAGGGAAAGTAGCAGAAATTGAAAGTGTTTATTTAGCCTTAGAGAAGCAAGACATGAAAGGGCTTAGGGAGGACATAACAGCTGTCTTCAAATAGATGAGACACTGTCATGGGCAAGACAGGCTTGAGTTTTCCTTCCTGACACCACTAAGCAGAACTGTCAGTATAAGAAAGAATCTCTGAAGCCTTTGAATGATTGTGCTCAGTTGCTTTATTCAGCTCTTTGCAACACTATGAACTATAGCCTGCCAGCCTTCTTTATGGCCCAATTCTCACATCCATACGTGACTACTGGAAGAAACTTAGCTTTGACTAGATGAACCTTTGTCAACAAATTAATGTCTCTGCTTTTTAAAATGCTGTCTAGATTTGTCATAGCTTTTCTTCCAAGGAGCAAATGTCTTTTAAGTTCATGGCTGCAGTCACCATCCGCAGTGATTTTGGAACCCAAGAAAATAAAATTAGTCACTGTTTCCACTTTTTCCCCATCTATTTGCCATGAGGTGTCACTTAAAAAAATAGACAATATATGCATATATGGAAAGTTTTAGAAATACAGAAGGATACATGATGACAAATAAAGCTCTTTCTCACCCTCTTTGGAGGCAACAACTGTTTCCTGCCTTTTATGTATCTTTCTAGAGATACCTTCTGCATCTCCAAGCATATGTGTCACGATGTAAAATTTCAGAGTGACTACTTCTTAGTATTGCACATAGATCCAGAAGAATCCATGGCACCAGTCCAGAGTAGGAAAAGTCTCAGCAGCAGCACACATGTGAATAAAACAGCTCTTAGTTGGAAGTAACCTTGACTGTGAAGTGCCAGAAAAGATTAGGCAATCCTGGGGAGATGTTTCATGTCTGATGCAACAAACTGCAAACAATAGCAGATATCTTCTGAATGTTGGCTTGTGTTGACCTCTGTGCTGGGCACTGGGGACACAGCAGTGACTGAGCCAGCCACTGTCTGGGCCCCCACAGAGTGTCACTTCAGAGGGACAAGGGAAGCAGTTTAGTCATGTCACCCTGCTCTGAGCTGTGGAGACCCCATGGGAATCCTGTGTCCTGCTCTGCCCAGCTTCTTCCAGTAGGAACATTGCCCAGCTGGAGCTTGTGCAGAGGGCGTGAGCCCAAGGATGAGGAAACCAGATGCCATGTCATCTGAGGGAAAGTAGCAGAAATTGAAAGTGTTTATTTAGCCTTAGAGAAGCAAGACATGAAAGGGCTTAGGGAGGACATAACAGCTGTCTTCAAATAGATGAGACACTGTCATGGGCAAGACAGGCTTGAGTTTTCCTTCCTGACACCACTAAGCAGAACTGTCAGTATAAGAAAGAATCTCTGAAGCCTTTGAATGATTGTGCTCAGTTGCTTTATTCAGCTCTTTGCAACACTATGAACTATAGCCTGCCAGGCTCCTCTGTCCATGGGATTCTCCAGGCAAGAATATTGGAATGGGTTGCCATACCCTCCATCAGGGAATCTTCTCCACCCAGAAATCAAACCTGGGTCTCCGTGGTCTGCACCACAGGCAGATTCTTTACTGCTGAGCCAAGAGGGAAGCCCATCTTAGACTTATCCAAAAAATAAGCTGATGCCTCAGAGATAACTAGTTTATTCATCCTGTGAGGGAATTAAATGGTCAATAGCTCAAGGAGAAATTCTCAACTTGGGTTGGGGGTTGAACTCCACATTTCCTTTCAACTCAGAATCTGCTTTCAGAGGCTCTTTATGGGAGGTCATTATGTATGCCAGATTCTGTAGAAATTTTTTTTTCCCTTAAGGCATTTTACTTTGTTATTTTTTAAAGTCTTCATTGATTTTGTTGCAACATTGCTTCTGTTTTATTTATTTATTTATTTTGGCCCCAAGGCATGTGTGATGTTTGCTTCCTGACCAGGGATCAAACCCACACTCCCTGCATTGGAAAGTGAAGTCTTAACCACAAAGATGCCAGGGAAGTCCCTGTACAATTGTTAAATGAAATTTGGTGCTAAGTTAAAAAGTTTTCTTCACCAGAGTGGGAGGAAAGGGTGTCAAAACTGCAGATGTACTAAGGTAAATGTGAGCTTGATAGTTTTCATTGTTGTATTTAAATAATATTTGCATATTGGTATACAAATGAAGAGGGCTTCGCGGATGGGCCTGCCTGCAATGCGAGAAATGCAGGAGATGCAGGTTCCATCCCTGGGTTAGGAAGATCCCCTGAAGGAGGGCTTGTTAACTCACTCCAGTATTCTTATCTGGAGAATCTTATGGTCAGAGAAGACTGGCAGGCTATATAGTGCATAGGGTCACAAGGAGTTGGACATGACTGAAGTGACTGAGCACACAGGCACACAAGCACATAGAATGAAGAAATCTTTATTAGCCTTGAAACAGACATGAACTTAGGCTGAAATTTTCCCACAACCTGGGTCTCAACTTTGAATGATTGTGCTCAGTTGCTTTATTCAGCTCTTTGCAACACTATGAACTATAGCCTGCCAGGCTCCTCTGTCCATGGGATTCTCCAGGCAAGAATATTGGAATGGGTTGCCATACCCTCCATCAGGGAATCTTCTCCACCCAGAAATCAAACCTGGGTCTCCGTGGTCTGCACCACAGGCAGATTCTTTACTGCTGAGCCAAGAGGGAAGCCCATCTTAGACTTATCCAAAAAATAAGCTGATGCCTCAGAGATAACTAGTTTATTCATCCTGTGAGGGAATTAAATGGTCAATAGCTCAAGGAGAAATTCTCAACTTGGGTTGGGGGTTGAACTCCACATTTCCTTTCAACTCAGAATCTGCTTTCAGAGGCTCTTTATGGGAGGTCATTATGTATGCCAGATTCTGTAGAAATTTTTTTTTCCCTTAAGGCATTTTACTTTGTTATTTTTTAAAGTCTTCATTGATTTTGTTGCAACATTGCTTCTGTTTTATTTATTTATTTATTTTGGCCCCAAGGCATGTGTGATGTTTGCTTCCTGACCAGGGATCAAACCCACACTCCCTGCATTGGAAAGTGAAGTCTTAACCACAAAGATGCCAGGGAAGTCCCTGTACAATTGTTAAATGAAATTTGGTGCTAAGTTAAAAAGTTTTCTTCACCAGAGTGGGAGGAAAGGGTGTCAAAACTGCAGATGTACTAAGGTAAATGTGAGCTTGATAGTTTTCATTGTTGTATTTAAATAATATTTGCATATTGGTATACAAATGAAGAGGGCTTCGCGGATGGGCCTGCCTACAATGCGAGAAATGCAGGAGATGCAGGTTCCATCCCTGGGTTAGGAAGATCCCCTGAAGGAGGGCTTGTTAACTCACTCCAGTATTCTTATCTGGAGAATCTTATGGTCAGAGAAGACTGGCAGGCTATATAGTGCATAGGGTCACAAGGAGTTGGACATGACTGAAGTGACTGAGCACACAGGCACACAAGCACATAGAATGAAGAAATCTTTGTTAGTGCTATGCAAGTTAGTAAATAGTTACGAACAAATATTTACCTTGTAGGTTTGTATACTACAGAACTTTGGAACAATGAATAAGAGATCAAACCAGTTAAAGAAAATCAACCCTTAATATTCACTGGAAGGACTGATGCTGAGGCTAAAGCTCTAATACTAGGGTCACCTGATATAAAGAGCTGACTCATTGGAGAAGACCTTGATGCTGGGAAAGGCTGAGGACAGGAGAAGGGGACAACAGAGGACTAGATGGTTGGATAGCATCACTTATTCAAGGGACAAGAGTGTGGCAAACTCCAGGAGACAGAGAACAGGGATGCCTTGGTGTTCTGCAGTCCATGGGGTTGCAGAGAATGGTGCATGACTTAACAACTGAACAACAACAAATTCCCAATAAAATCCTTTAGGAAGATTGCTTAGTCAAGTCTTTCCATAAAAGTCCATTAGATTTATGAGTTCCCTGGTGGTCTAGTGCTTAGGACTTGGGGCTTTAACTGCCATGGCCTGAGTTCATTTCCTAGTTGGGGAACTGAGATGGCACAGGCCATGACCAAAAGAAAAACCCAACAATAGCAAAAAACAAGCAAAAACCCAGTGCACCAGATGATAGGAAAGCATTGTAGCCCAGACACAGCATTTGGGATGTTTCTATCCTTAGTTTAGGTATTTACATGAAACCACTTTTCTGAGGACATTTTCTTGAAAGGTTAAGATAGTTGGGTCTAAAATAACAGTCATATTAAAGTGAGGACAGCATAGGCTAGAGGTCAGATACACCTCGACAAACATCCTAGCTCTGCCAAGGTTCTTGGGTGTTCATTCAACAGTGATTTATGGAGTCTTTTCTCTAAGTGAGTTTCCGGGTGAGGCAATGAAAACACAGCAATGAATAAGCCTTAAGGAAATTTACAGTCTAGTGGTATGAATTAATATCTGAAACCTCAGTTTCCTTTTTTATAAAATTGAGGTAATTCCTATTTCATAAAGTTCCTGTTAAGATTTTAATAAGGTAATATGTTAGAGCACATAGGAAGTGATGGGAAAATGTTAAGCCATTAAATTTAGTAGCTCTATTGACCCTGACTAGAGAAATTAGAACATATAATGTGTTTTGCTGCCAAAACATTCATTTGTTAAACAATTAGCAACAATTACAGCACTGAGTGCCCCAGAGGAAGACATAGCAACCCACTCCAGCATTCTTACCTGGAGAAGGCCAAGGACAGAGGAGCCTGGCAGGCTACAGCCCATAGGTCACGAAGAAGAGTTGGACAGGACTGAAACAGCTTAGCACATGCACGCACGTGTGTTGGTCACTGCTCTGAGTTTTTTACATGCTTTAACTCATTTCTCTCAACAGTCCCATGAAGGAGGTTTTATTATTAATTCAATTTTCCACTTTTGGATAATGAAGACACTGAGTTCCCACAAGGGAGCATCTCACTGCTGTGTGACACAGCTGGAACTTGAATTTTGGGAGTTCAAGTTCAAGTTCAACCAGCGCCCTTGGCTCATTACCCAACACTTTGATTTTAGAATTGCTTGATTAAAACGGTAAACTGGCTTCCTGATTTTAACTTTTTTGACCTAAAACCAGCAATGTGTATCTTAAATAATACCTTGTTTCCTAATTTTGACAAATAACACATTTTAATAAGTAAGGAACACAGGAACATTGCCCTGTGGTGACTCTACAGATTCAGATCAACAGTGGCTATTGCGTGCTACAGTGCAAATAAGTTTTTCATTGAAGAATAAACAACTTGTTGTTGCTTGATTTTACATTTTCACGATCATTAACAAGACAATACCTGGGCAATCAGAGCATAACATTTCATTTCTCTCTCATATGTATTTCATCTTGGGTGAGCTAGTAGATTCTTCTAAGATGAAGGTGCAGGCATTTGGGAAGCTCTTTCACAAAATGACCTTTAGTTGAGAAGTATCAGTTATGACTGACAAATGGGGAAAACATGACTTTAAAAATCCAAGGTGATTCTACTATACCCTGGAGTAGAACTTGGTATATTTAGATTTATCATCAGTACCACCAGTGAGAAAATTAGAATAGTATAATTGAAAACTTGTTGAAACTTTCAATGGTCATCTATCTGAAGCCCTCATGTATGAATAAAGTAATAAAAAAGTGAGTCCAGATAGTTTCTGTTTACTTACCCTTACTTTTCCTGATCAAATATGCAGATAAAACCTTAGAGTCAGACCATGGAGTTGTAAGGCTTACCTTAAAGTGAAGTCTGGAAAACTCACTAGGAGTCTAGAATATACAAAATAATAATTGTTAATTGTTACTAATATGACTTGTAACACTAAGTAAGAAGTGTTTCCTTAGGTTTTTAAGAAAAATTTAAACCACTTTATTGAGAGTTAAATGATTTGACACTGCTCTGAGTTTTTACATGCTTTAACTCATTTCTCTCAACAGTCCCATGAAGGAGGTTTTATTATTAATTCAATTTTCCACTTTTGGATAATGAAGACACTGAGTTCCCACAAGGGAGCATCTCACTGCTGTGTGACACAGCTGGAACTTGAATTTTGGGAGTTCAAGTTCAAGTTCAACCAGCGCCCTTGGCTCATTACCCAACACTTTGATTTTAGAATTGCTTGATTAAAACGGTAAACTGGCTTCCTGATTTTAACTTTTTTGACCTAAAACCAGCAATGTGTATCTTAAATAATACCTTGTTTCCTAATTTTGACAAATAACACATTTTAATAAGTAAGGAACACAGGAACATTGCCCTGTGGTGACTCTACAGATTCAGATCAACAGTGGCTATTGCGTGCTACAGTGCAAATAAGTTTTTCATTGAAGAATAAACAACTTGTTGTTGCTTGATTTTACATTTTCACGATCATTAACAAGACAATACCTGGGCAATCAGAGCATAACATTTCATTTCTCTCTCATATGTATTTCATCTTGGGTGAGCTAGTAGATTCTTCTAAGATGAAGGTGCAGGCATTTGGGAAGCTCTTTCACAAAATGACCTTTAGTTGAGAAGTATCAGTTATGACTGACAAATGGGGAAAACATGACTTTAAAAATCCAAGGTGATTCTACTATACCCTGGAGTAGAACTTGGTATATTTAGATTTATCATCAGTACCACCAGTGAGAAAATTAGAATAGTATAATTGAAAACTTGTTGAAACTTTCAATGGTCATCTATCTGAAGCCCTCATGTATGAATAAAGTAATAAAAAAGTGAGTCCAGATAGTTTCTGTTTACTTACCCTTACTTTTCCTGATCAAATATGCAGATAAAACCTTAGAGTCAGACCATGGAGTTGTAAGGCTTACCTTAAAGTGAAGTCTGGAAAACTCACTAGGAGTCTAGAATATACAAAATAATAATTGTTAATTGTTACTAATATGACTTGTAACACTAAGTAAGAAGTGTTTCCTTAGGTTATTTAATGAAAAAAAATTTAAACCACTTTATTGAGGTATGATTGACATATAATAAACTGTCCATATTTAATGTATACAGCTGGGTGAGTCTGGGGTAAATATACATTTGCAAGATCATAGGATCATAGATCAAGGCTGTAAACATAGGATATTTAAAATTTTAAGCTCCACACACAGTGACTTCATATTCAATGATACTGTTTATAACAATTTTTTTCCCTCTGGTTAATCTTTGATCTATGGATATAACCCATAGCTCATTTTCTCCCCTCAACCCCCACTTCCTTTTCAATAGAATGGGAGCTGACTGACATGGTGATATGGGTGACTGGAGCATCAAGTGGGATTGGAGAGGAGCTGGCTTATCAGCTGTCCAAACTAGGAGTTTCTCTTGTGCTGTCAGCCAGAAGAGTGGACGAGCTGGAAAGGGTGAAAAGAAGATGCCTTGGTGAGTAAATCTAAAACAGCGGCAGTGTTTCCTAGAAGTAAATCAGAACCCAGAGTCAAACTTCAGGAATTTTAGAGGGAAGTGGGGGATATTCATGGGCAGTGGACTCTGGATCCAAATGCTGAATGCTTTGATCCAAGTCTTCTTTCTTTTGTCACCTCTTAATTGGCTGGCCTGGCCTTTTTCTTCTCTTTTGGTCACCTTCCTGCTTTGTTTTGAACACTAATTCTTAGCATTAGGGAGTGATCATCAGTTTCCTGAAATGCTGGTTTGGATTTTCAGTGACCAAAGAAGTGTCTCACATTTTACCTTACGCAAAGAACAATTTGGCTTAGGCCCAAATTAGAATAGTATAATTGAAAACTTGTTGAAACTTTCAATGGTCATCTATCTGAAGCCCTCATGTATGAATAAAGTAATAAAAAAGTGAGTCCAGATAGTTTCTGTTTACTTACCCTTACTTTTCCTGATCAAATATGCAGATAAAACCTTAGAGTCAGACCATGGAGTTGTAAGGCTTACCTTAAAGTGAAGTCTGGAAAACTCACTAGGAGTCTAGAATATACAAAATAATAATTGTTAATTGTTACTAATATGACTTGTAACACTAAGTAAGAAGTGTTTCCTTAGGTTATTTAATGAAAAAAAATTTAAACCACTTTATTGAGGTATGATTGACATATAATAAACTGTCCATATTTAATGTATACAGCTGGGTGAGTCTGGGGTAAATATACATTTGCAAGATCATAGGATCATAGATCAAGGCTGTAAACATAGGATATTTAAAATTTTAAGCTCCACACACAGTGACTTCATATTCAATGATACTGTTTATAACAATTTTTTTCCCTCTGGTTAATCTTTGATCTATGGATATAACCCATAGCTCATTTTCTCCCCTCAACCCCCACTTCCTTTTCAATAGAATGGGAGCTGACTGACATGGTGATATGGGTGACTGGAGCATCAAGTGGGATTGGAGAGGAGCTGGCTTATCAGCTGTCCAAACTAGGAGTTTCTCTTGTGCTGTCAGCCAGAAGAGTGGACGAGCTGGAAAGGGTGAAAAGAAGATGCCTTGGTGAGTAAATCTAAAACAGCGGCAGTGTTTCCTAGAAGTAAATCAGAACCCAGAGTCAAACTTCAGGAATTTTAGAGGGAAGTGGGGGATATTCATGGGCAGTGGACTCTGGATCCAAATGCTGAATGCTTTGATCCAAGTCTTCTTTCTTTTGTCACCTCTTAATTGGCTGGCCTGGCCTTTTTCTTCTCTTTTGGTCACCTTCCTGCTTTGTTTTGAACACTAATTCTTAGCATTAGGGAGTGATCATCAGTTTCCTGAAATGCTGGTTTGGATTTTCAGTGACCAAAGAAGTGTCTCACATTTTACCTTAGGCAAGGAACAATTTGGTTCTTATGAATGACATACATGTATGTAACCATAGAAATTTAATTGATATTTTGTTAAAATGTCAGATATTAAAGTCATATGAAATCCTATAAGATTTTTGTTATAAAGGACAAAATTTCAGGAATAGAATTAATTTTTTTTTTTCCAGCTGTACTGTGCAGCATGCGTTATTTTAGTTCCCTGACAAGGGACTGAACTGGCAACCCTGCAGTGGAAGTTTGGAGTCTTAACCACTACACCACTAGAAAAATCCAGGAGCAGAATTAAGCTTGAAAAATGCAACTTGAAATATTATTTTTCATGTATACAGGACAATAGTGCTTTTGTTTGAGTTTTGGTGTAGTTCACAGTGAAAGCAGTCTCAAGTAATAAAGTTATTATTTCTTATGGGAAATTTAGTATCTGCACTGAAATAATTTTGAATTTTCCGGAAGATCAGTTTTTTAGTCATTTATCTGTCATTCTTTAAAAATCTGTCTTTAATTTTGCTAACTGAACTAATCACCCAGAAATAGTTGCCAAGGCCCTAAGCACGATATTGCTTTCAAAGGCTTCTTGTGTTTTTGCACTGAGCCACTTCTGACAGTTGCCTTCCACCGTTGAGACTTGCATTGGCAGGAATGAACCATAACAGCATTTCTTTGCTTTGGGTAAGGGTGTGGTGTTTTCCTTTTATCTGTCATATCTCAGGTGCAAACTTTCCTATTTCTTTTAAAAAAACAGTTAATATTTCACAATTGACTCCTTTACCCATAAAGCCTTTTCACCTCTTCTCTACTGACTTTTTTTCTTACTGAAACACAACTCTATTGTATTTCAGAGTTAGAATTCAAGAAAATGAGTTTCAGTTGTTCTTTTGATGAACAGAAATATAAAGGGCCCATTACACCCCAAAATGTTTCTTGTTTGGGAATTTCAGGATTTTTGTCCTCTTCCTTATTTGCCTCCTGGAATCCTTAGCCTCTGAAAGGAAGCCTCTATGTGTCATGTGACTGGAGGACTCAACTTCTTATTGATTTTCAGCATAAACTTAAAAAAAATGTGTTTAAAAATCAAGCAGTGAATCTATCATATAAGATATACAGATGTACCTCTGTACCTCTAAAGAAATTGATCTAAAATTTTTATGCTCTTTTCAGTTTGCAGTGGAATCTTGATTTCTTCTAGAGTCTGTTCCAATGGCAGGCTGTATATATTTAAGTTGAAGAGAGGAATTCTACTTCCTGTGTACCCAACCAGCTTTTTGTATGAAAAGATGTTGCCATATCTCTTTTAGTCCTTTTCTTGGTCACTGAAGAGAACCTTATCCACAGGACCACACCCAGAAATGAGTTCATTGCCAAGTGTGGTTGTAGGGTGGGTATTATATGTAATGTGAATAGCACATGATTTCCATATTAATTTTAAGTTTCTTTATTTAGAGAATGGCAATTTGAAAGAAAAAGATATACTCATTTTGCCCCTTGACCTGACTAACAGAAGTTCCCATGAAGCGGCTACCAAAACAGTTCTCCAGGAGTTTGGCCGAGTAAGTAGCATTTTGAGCACATGAGTCTTGCTCTGACGTAGGTGCAAAAGAGATTCCCATCTGTGGTGCTGTCATTCAGAGGGATGTAGGCAAAGGTTTATGAAGAGAGATGAAGGCCCATGAGATGCGTCTCTTTATCTCTGAGTCTGCAGCTTTATGTATTAATAATTAGAACTTTTCCTCCCTTAACAAATACTAGCTCCTCCATGTAGAACCAAAGAAGCTAAAAATCCACTGTGTCTTTTATTTTTGTGGCATTATTTTCTGTAAAAAGTCACTTAAGGTGGGAATTTAATTCCATAGGTGAATTCTGGTTTTCATTTTATCTTCTTTATTGCTGACCTCTGGAAATGTACTATCCTGTTCCACTGATTCCTCAATATAACCAGCCATCCTTAGGAATTCCAACAGTCCATCTAAATCATCCCTAAAGTACCCCTTTTCTGATTTTCTTTACTTAGATTGATATTCTGGTCAACAATGGTGGCATATCCCAGCGTTCTTGTGTGGACACCAGCAATGTCTTCAAGCATATAATGGAACTTAACTACTTAACCCGGAAAGTTTAAAAATCAAGCAGTCAACTTCTTATTGATTTTCAGCATAAACTTAAAAAATGTGTTTAAAAATCAAGCAGTGAATCTATCATATAAGATATACAGATGTACCTCTGTACCTCTAAAGAAATTGATCTAAAATTTTTATGCTCTTTTCAGTTTGCAGTGGAATCTTGATTTCTTCTAGAGTCTGTTCCAATGGCAGGCTGTATATATTTAAGTTGAAGAGAGGAATTCTACTTCCTGTGTACCCAACCAGCTTTTTGTATGAAAAGATGTTGCCATATCTCTTTTAGTCCTTTTCTTGGTCACTGAAGAGAACCTTATCCACAGGACCACACCCAGAAATGAGTTCATTGCCAAGTGTGGTTGTAGGGTGGGTATTATATGTAATGTGAATAGCACATGATTTCCATATTAATTTTAAGTTTCTTTATTTAGAGAATGGCAATTTGAAAGAAAAAGATATACTCATTTTGCCCCTTGACCTGACTAACAGAAGTTCCCATGAAGCGGCTACCAAAACAGTTCTCCAGGAGTTTGGCCGAGTAAGTAGCATTTTGAGCACATGAGTCTTGCTCTGACGTAGGTGCAAAAGAGATTCCCATCTGTGGTGCTGTCATTCAGAGGGATGTAGGCAAAGGTTTATGAAGAGAGATGAAGGCCCATGAGATGCGTCTCTTTATCTCTGAGTCTGCAGCTTTATGTATTAATAATTAGAACTTTTCCTCCCTTAACAAATACTAGCTCCTCCATGTAGAACCAAAGAAGCTAAAAATCCACTGTGTCTTTTATTTTTGTGGCATTATTTTCTGTAAAAAGTCACTTAAGGTGGGAATTTAATTCCATAGGTGAATTCTGGTTTTCATTTTATCTTCTTTATTGCTGACCTCTGGAAATGTACTATCCTGTTCCACTGATTCCTCAATATAACCAGCCATCCTTAGGAATTCCAACAGTCCATCTAAATCATCCCTAAAGTACCCCTTTTCTGATTTTCTTTACTTAGATTGATATTCTGGTCAACAATGGTGGCATATCCCAGCGTTCTTTGTGTGTGGACACCAGCATGGATGTCTTCAAGCATATAATGGAACTTAACTACTTAGGGACGGTGTCCTTGACAAAATGTGTTCTGCCTCACATGATTGAGAGGAAGCAAGGAAAAATTGTTACTGTGAATAGCATTGTGGGTATGGTAGCTGCACCCCTTTCTACTGGATATTGTGCCAGCAAACATGCTCTTCAGGTAAGGCTGTCAGAACTCAGCTCTGATAGTGCTGACCTGAATGTGTGCAGGAGCATATGGTCTTTACTGCCAGAGATCATTGGAACTAAGGAGTGACGAATGAAGACGGAGACCCAAGGATATCCTGTATAGAAGTTTTACGAGAAGATGTTAAAAAGACATGCCTCACATGCCTCTTCCTAATTCAGCAAACATGTATTGAGCAGCTACACTGTGTCATACACTGCCACATATCCTGGGAATATAAAGATGATATGATCGCTGCCCTTAACAACTATATAGTCTAGCTGACATGTCACCCTTAACCTTGTCCTCCTTTCTACCACATCTTCATGACAAATTTGGGGTCTACACCCATTGTTTATTCTACCCATATTTCAGGATTCTATATATATTTGCTTGTCCTCCTCATTCCTGTGACTTTGTTTCCTTCCCCACTGCTGATGGTGTTTATTTGCCCTGTATTTCTAAATGTACATGCATATCAGAAATAGGAGCTGCCCACTGGGTGATTAGCCCTAGGTTTCAAATCCCTACTCAGTCTATTCTTGACTCTGTTTACTGTGACTTCATTGGAAGAAGAAAATACAGTTAAGGCAGAGTCTAGGAGAAAACTTAATTTGGCTTGCATAGCTTATGAGATGTCAATATTAGAAACAAGTGAATTTTTAATATTAGCTTAAGAATGGATAAGAAGAAATGTCATTAAACTATAACATGGAGCAAATTAAATTATAAGGCCAGTAGGAGGAGAATGATTAAGAGAGACACATGATATATAATTAATGCCATTGAAGGCCAGGTTAAGTGGGATGTTTCAGTATTGGAATAATGAGATGCAGTAGCTGAATGGTCATCAGTTTCATGAAAATTTGAAGCTTCAGTACCTTAGAATCTTCTTTCTGCTGTGAAGAGCAGACAGTTGCAGAGAGTGATGAAATACTGAGATAATACTTTCTTCATATTTCTTTTTTTCTTCTTCTTCTTCATATTTCTTAATGGGGTGTCATTTACTTCTGGCAAAGCAGTTGGGCAAGTCCAAGGCAGGCAGATGAGGGAAGGTGGCCACCCCATCTGTTTGGAACCTAGTATCTCATAAGACACGCAGGATGTTTCCAATTAAACACATCAGAAGTTGTTTGGCTTGCCCTCCAAGACTCACTGTTTTATTATTGGATTTGATCATCAGATGCTGTGTGGCAGGTTGAGATCTAGTTACACTAATAGCTGAACACTGAAGGAGGCTCTTGTTTCCTTCCCTGATACCCAGGAGGCTAGAGAGTGACCTTACTTGTCACTGAAAAGTTCACACACTATACAGATGTGATTTCAAGCAAAGAGAGGTTTTAGTGTCTGGTGTATTGACTTTAATGGTGTCCTCTCCTCTCTGTTGCTAAAGAAGGGCAGAAGGTTAAGGGTACACTTCATTCAAAGCCTTTTTTCTTGTCCATCTGAGTCAGGCACTGTATTAGTCTCTGACAGCACAAACTGTCAAAGGCCCTATGTTTGTTAGCCATCAGTATTAAAAGCTAGTAACTGGGGGCTTCCCTGGTGGTCCAGTGGGTAAGGACACTTCCCTGGTGGTCCATTGGGTAAGGACACCACCTTGCAGTGCAAGCGGCGCCAGTTCGATCCCTGGCCTGGGAGGATCCCATGTGCTGCGGAGCGGCTGGACTGATGTGTCCAGCTACCAAGCTGGAGCTCTGGAGCGCATGCGCCCAGAGTCAGTGTTCTGCAACAGGAAAGGCCACTGCAATGGGAGGCCCACACAGGCCAAAGAACAAAGGTGGAAATAAATGAAAGACCAATAGAAGTGGCCAAAAAAAAAAAGTTTGTAACTGTTTATGTTATTGGATCATAAATGAATGTACCCTGTGTTGGCTGCTTAAGCATTGTTTATCACAATGCTGTCTTGAAAAATTTCCTGATTTAGGAATAGAGATGAAAAGTAGATGTTTACTCCCCATTTGTTTTAGAAATGGGCAGTATCTTTTAAGTCTAGAGGGTCTAGCTTGTTTTTACAAAAGTAAAACATTGATTAAGCAATCATATTGCATTTCTTACTAGCCATGTACTTTCTTACTTACTACACCCAAAATTGAGATCTTTGCTGCTTCCTTACTATCTGAAGAAACATATTGTTCAGGTAGTAATTGAAAAAATTGAACTGTTCCTCTATGACAGTTTTGGTTAAGTACTAATCCCCACTTTCTCTCTGCTGCCTGACCATCTGTACTTTAGGTCACTTTGAGGGATAAAAAGAAATCCAGCCTCAGGGATGCTCAGTGAACATGCAACCCTTTTGGAGTGGGGAGCTAGTGCCTACATGAAAGGATAATTCAGGCCCTGCCAGGGTACTGTCTCACTTATCCTGTGTAAAACCACTGATGGCACAAGCTAAACCCCTGCTCTCTGGGGGATGATACCTGGAAAGAGCTAAGAATGCCTGTTATAGATTGCCTGAAGTCTTATACTTAAAATGCCTCATCTTGCGTTAATTACATTTCCTGTCCTTTACTCAGGCATTACAGAATACATTTTGATAGTGTGCTGCCACTGTCCTTAAAAAGTTGAAGTAATTTCATCTGTTAGTAAACATTATGAGATATATGTCTGTATTTAATTTTATTTGCTTTTTTTTTTTTTTTTGTCTATTAGGGATTTTTTAATACCCTCCGGACTGAACTTGCCACATACCCAGGTATAGTAATCTCTAACATTTGTCCAGGACCCGTGCAATCAAATATTGTGAAGAATGCCTTAGCTGGAGAAGTCACAAAGGTAAACTTTCTAGTTGGGGAATAATTTGAATGCTTAGTAGTAGTAATATGCTGCTGTCTTATCACTGTGCCTTAGGGTCATGATGTTAGAATCACTTATTAATTATTTATATAGCTTCACTTAGCATTAGGAAAATTGTTAAGGTTAGCTGATAGTGCTTTGGCATCCAATTTTAATAAAAGCTAAAGAAATTACTGATACTGCTTGTAAGTAATCCACTATTATGTGGGCTATCAATATTTTGAAAACCCAGTTTTAATCAATTCACAAATGATAACAACATCAAAAGGGTCTGTGTGGATGAATTTTAGTAAATGAAATCTTGCTGGTATTTTAAAAGGGATTATGATGAAGGAGCTTAGAAAAACATCTTGTTGAGTTGTAATAATTTGAGGTTGGCCTCACCCCGTCCTGTGCTTCCCTCAGTGATCTATCATGAAGAATACAGTGTCACTCCATAATACAAAAATCTAACACCCATGAAATCTTCCTTCTTCTCTACTAATGTTTCTACTGAGATATAAATCTATATATGCTTTTATGTAAATTTTTATGTATACAACTTATATTTTACATTTTTCTGTGGAGGTACTATAGTAAAATAGAATAAGCACTCTGTTATAGGAAGCAAGGGGCCTGGAACATAGAACTGGTTACTACTAAATGGTCTGTGTGAGCACAGATAAAAGATACTGCTTTTCTGGGTCTCAGTTTATTTGTAAAATGGTAGTGGATTTGGGGCTTCCTAGGTGGCTCAGTTGGTAAAGAATCTGCCTCCAGTGTGGGAGACCCAGGTTCGATCCCTGGGTTGGGAAAATTCCCTGGAGAAGGGAATGGCAACCCACTTCAGTATTCTTGCCTGGAGAATTCCATGGACAGAGGAGCCTGGTGGGCTACAGTCCATAGGGTCACAAAGAGTCAGACATGACTGAATGACTAACACTTCACAAACTTAACTAGAGTAGGAGTACCAAATTTGTTCAATACCAAGAAACCATTTTTACCTTCTTTCTCCATTTCATCCTCATGGACTCCATGTTTTATAGAATTTCATTTGCTAAGTGTATGTATTAACAATTTATTTAAAATATTTATTATTAAAGTGACATAGCTAATCATTAAGTACTTTAAGACTGTAAATTCTAACTAAAGCAACCAACCTTTATCTTTTAGTTAGCATGCAAAATCTTATCTGGTTAAGTGTATGAATTCCATTAGGCTTTTTGAAATATTACAAATAGCTTATGTGTGTGTGCACAGTTGGGCCTGACTCTTTGTGACCCCATGGACTGAAGCTCACCACGTTCCTCTGTCCAGGAAATTTTCCTGGCATGAATACTGGAGTGGGTTGCCATTTCCTCCTCCAGGGCATCTTCTAGACCTTGGGATCAAACCTGCGTCTCTTGCATCTCCTGCGATGGCAGGTGGATTCTTTACCACTGTGCCACCTGAGAAGCCCACAAATAGCTTACAGGCACCCCTTAGTACCTAAGGGGACTCCTAAGGGGCATGAGGCCACAGTATAGGAGTCACTCACCTAGATGTCTCCTAGGTCCTCTCTGGCCTACAAGTTCTGTGAGACAGCCTGGGTAAGTAGTCATCACTCACTAATTTTTCAAAATTTTCTTAGACTACAGGCAGTACTGCAGACGAGTCCTACAAGATGGCAACCAGTCGTTGTGTGCGACTGATGTTAGTCGCCATGGCCAATGATTTTAAGGAAGTTTGGATCGCTGATCAGCCTTTTTTGCTAATGTTTTATTTGTGGCAGTATATGCCAACCTGGGCCTGGTGGTTAACCAACAAAGCGGCGAAGAGAAGGATCAAGAACTTTCAGAGTGGTGTGGTAAGTCCAATTTATACATTTCTGTATTCATATCAGTCTTGTAGGAAAGTATGAAATTTTCTAATGCTTGAAAAGTTTTCTTATAAACCTTCTGCCCACCTTATGATATATTAATAAATATAAAAGGTATAAAAACTTTTCTATCCCCCATGCATATCTGTTGGTTTACTGTAAATTACTACTGGTCTTGGAGAAAGTTTTCTACAAGGTAAAAATCAAATCAAGGATTGCCATTTTTTTTCCTTCTATACTGACTGTTTTGACCAGTGTATGTGTCAAAATGCCTTTTTTTTTTTTAATTTTGGCCAGTTTTATTGGTCTTGCATTTATTTATTTTCATCCATCTTTTTTCTTGGGCCTGTGTGGGCCCACCATCACAGCGGCTTCCCTTGTCACAGAGCACTGGCTCTGGGCTCATGCACTCCAGAGTGCTGACTTGTAATTGGACACACTGGTCCAGCCACTCCACGGCACATGGGATCTTCCCAGGCCAGGGATCAAACTGGCGCCCCTTGCACTGCAAGGCAGACTCTTTACCCACTGGACCACCAGGGAAGCCCCCAAATGCTTTTTTCTCCACCATGTCTCCCTACAAACTCCAACCCATCCTACAAATCTACTTTAAGTGTTACCTCCTTGGGTTGATACCTGGCCTCCCCTCCCATTTCTCCCCAGAACTAGGTGCACCTCAGTCTTTTGTGAAAGCACTTCCACACTATTCAGAGATTCAGTTTTACCTATTCCACTGGTTCCATTGACCTTGTTCCAGAAGGTCACTTTGCACATCTGAAATGTGCCTATGTCTGTGTTTAGGAAAACAGGCTGGTATCTTATTCTTTCAGCACTTATTCTTCCAGAAAAGTGAGGAGTGTTATAAGCTGTTTCAGAAAATTGTGACCATCAAAAGAATTTAATGTATAAATAGCATAGGATATGTAATAAGCCAAAAATTATAGGTCATATAGAGATGATTATACAAAGAAATGTTATTTCTGTGGATGGTTTTTATTGTTAAAGAATTTAATGATCACCACTTTCTTTTAGAAATGTTAGTAGGGATTTGTATATAAAAAGAATTATAAAATGGGATCATATGATTTGTATCATTATTTAACCTACCACTATTTAAGCAATCACAAATTATTAGACATTTATTTCAGCTTTTTGCAGGACAGTGGAAATGAACTGGTAAAAAAGGCAAAAAACAAATAAGGGCTTCCCTGGTGGTTCAGTGGGTAAAAGTCCGCCTAGTAGTGCAAGGGGCACTGGTTCGATCCCTGGCATGGGAAGATGCCACATGTCACGGAATCACTAGATCGGTGTGTCCAATTACGAGTCAGCATTCTGGAGTGCGTGCACTCAGAGCCAGTGCTCTGCAAGAAGAGAGGCCACTGTGATGGGAGGCCCACACAGGCCAAAGAATCAAGATGGATGAAAATAAATAAATGAAGGACTAATAAAAGAGGCCAAAATCAGAAAAAAAAAAAAGACAAAACAGAAAAACAAATACTGAAACAGATTTAAAGATTATAAAACTTTTAATATGCACTGACATTTAGAGCTTTAAAAATCACGAAGGGAGCTATTCATTTTCAACTAACCAGTTTGTTTTGGGCTAAAATATTTATACATGATTTTATAATGTTGGGACTTGGGTGTGGGTGGTTTCAAAGGCAGAGCTTCATCAAATATTACATCAGAGTTTGAAATTTAGAGGACAGCATATAAAGTGACATTGTGTTCAGTGCTGGGTAAGAGTTGAGGAGGAAAGGCCACCTTACTAAAGAGGTGACCCAGCATCCCGGTTAGAAGCATGGGGAATGTTGCTAGGCTACCTAGACTGAAATCCCTGCTTTCCCCCATATTCATCCTATGACCCCAGGCAAGTTACTTTTCTATAACTCAATCTCTCCATCTTGTTATGGAGATCAAGTGAGTTAGTATGTGGAAAGTTATTAAAACCGCATGGAGTGTTATGGTCATTAAGTATTAGCTGTTAATGCTCTCATTCGGATGGTAGGAGGATATTTGGTAAAGATTAAAGAATTTAATATGGTGGAGAAAGGAATGCATTGTAAAAATAACTGTTTCAGAGGTGAAAGAAGAACTAGGAGCTCTAGAGTTTCAGTTTCACTGTATCAGTTGTTGTTCTTTCAGGAATGTTCATAAGAAGGTTGTTTTGTTTTGTTTACAGAATACCTAACATAAATCTTGGGTTTCCCTGTTGGCTTAGCAGTAAAGAATCCACCTACCAATGCAGGAGACACGGGTTTCTTACCTGGGTCAGTAAGATTCCCTGGAGAAGTAAACAGCAACCCATTCTAGTATTCTTGCCTGGGAAATCCCATGGACAGAAGAGGCTGGCAGGCTATAGACCATGGGGTCACAAAAAGTCAGATGCGATTTAGCAACTAAACAACAATGTAAATCTAGGCACTACATTACAGCTAATATTTGCTAAAAATCATGACCGCTCTCTTCATACCAACATCTTTAAAATACTACTTATTACATAGTCATACTGCTTTCTCACATTATGATAAACTGGGCATTCTTTCATTTCCCAAAACCATTTCTGAGATTTATCTTATTCTTTACGCAAAACCATAGAAACTTTAACAAGTTGTTCATTTTTTCTTTTTTACATCTCTCCTTATTGCTCTTTCTTCCCTACGTTTATTTTGTATTGTGTATATATATCTCCTATGATCCAATGAATGTTGGCAATTTGATATCTGTTTCCTATGCCTCTTTGAAACCCAGCTTGTACATCTGGAAGTTCTTGGTTTATGTACTGCTGAAGACTAACTTGAAGGATTTTGAGCATAAACTTGCTAGCATGGGAAATGAGTACTATTGTACAGTAGTTTGAACATTCTTCAGGATTGCCAAATGAACCAAGGTCATTGCTTACTGTTGTGTTCTTGCCATCTCCTGCTTGACCATCTCCAATGTACCTTGATTCATGGACCTAACATTGCAAGTTCTCATGTAGTATCGTTCTTTACAGCATCTGACTTTACTTTCACCACCAGACACATCCATAACTGAGCGTCGTTTCTGGTTTGGCCCAGCTGCTTCACTGTCTCTGCTGCTATTAGTAATTGCCCTCTGCTTTTTCACAGTAGCATACTGGACACCCTCTGACCTTAGGGGGTCCGTTTTCCCATGTCCTATCTTTTGCCTTTTCATACTGTCCATGGGTTCTCCCGGCATGGTACTGGAGTGGGTTGCCATTTCCTCCACTTTGTTTTGTCAGAACTCTTCACTGTGACCCATCTATCTTGGGTGGCCCTACAGGGCATGGCTCATAACATCTTTGAGTTATGCGAGCCCCTTTGTGATGACAAATGATCTATGAAGGGGAACTAAATGTACTTACTGATAATACTTGAATTTGTTTATATTCTTTAGGCTAGGAACAGTGTATCTGAACTTTGTTTTGATGAATTATTATTAATTTTATGCATCAGGAACAACAGCTGCATTGAATTCTGTGTTATACTTTGTTTCTGTCTTTAGTGCAAATTCTTGAAAGCAGTAAATGGATATCTTCCCAAATGAAATGCTACCTCTTAGAAATTATTGAATTGCCTTGTTTTACTCTTTAAGCAATATACCTAAAGTTCACAAATGATTTTGGAGTTATCTGTCAAGTATTTTAATTCTAAAAACTCATTGTATTTACTAAAGCAAGTCAGTGTCAAGTAGGACATGCTGATCAGATGAGTAATAGTAGAAATTTCAGTGTTTATGAAATGGCATAATCAGATGTTAACAATAAAAATAATGTTGCTAAGCCCATTTTAGATATTTTGTTTTGCTCTAGAATTTTGGCTATGATTTTTATTCCTATTTAAGCATTTGCCAAGGTTTTTTTTTTTTTTTTAAGGATTCTTAACAGTGAATCATTATGAATTACCTCCTCAAAACAGACAGAATTGTCAAAAACTGGGGTAGAAGAAACTGATTCATATTTCTGTTATTCTGTTATAGGATGCAGATTCCTCTTATTTTAGAAAGGCAAAACCAAAACATGACTGAAGGAGTACTTGCATTTTTCAAGCCACTGGAAAGAGAAACGGAAAACATGAAAAACAGTGATCTTCTTATGTACTGAAGACTAATTTGTCATTTCATTTCATAATAGATATAACTTTCCTTTTAATATGTAGTAAATAACAAGATTGTCAGGAATCTTGCAATAAAGATGTTAATACATACTACATTCCTGGGTAACATACTCTAGTATATATGCTTAAAATCTAGGTTAGCAGATTGGTAACCAAAGAATTACAATAATCCATTTAACATAAATGCACATGAAGTAGAGTGCTGGATAGCAGGCAGATACAAAGGAGTGTCTGATATGGCCCTGCCTCCAAGAGGTGCTTACAGTCTCTTGGAAGAGCTGACAGGTACAAATGGGTGGAATTTGACACTGTAGGTAGTACTCACAGCAGCTATGGTTTTAAAAAACCTATTACATGTCATTTTCTGTATGGAGGTGGTTTTTAATGAGTTAATTCACTTATTCCTCTTAACGGCCCTTGAAGGTAGGTGGTATTATCCACCTTAGTAGATAAAGAAAGAGATGCAAGTCCAAAGCAAGTCAGTGTTACTTTCCCAAGGTCACAGAACTAGTAATGGGTAAAGCCTGGGCTAAACTCAGCTCAGGAAGATTCCATTGACAACTTATTACTTTAGTTATTGTTAATTTTACTTTAAACTGTAGCATCTTAAAGGGCTTCCCTGGTGGCTCAGATGGTAAAGAATCTGCCTAAAGTGCAGGAGACCTGGGTTAAAGTCTTAGAGTAGAAAACATGCATAGGCTACAATAAGAAACCAACAAATATTCCTTGGCTATTTACCATCAAGGGAGAACAGGGGAAGAAAAAAATGGTTCTCATTTATAAATAGTTCACAGTTTAGTTATCAACAAGGTAACACCCAAAAAATAACTGGGATAGTTGTTGGAAAAGCTGGAGGCCAACACAACCAAGTAAAAGCTTGGGACAGAATTGTCAAAAACTGGGGTAGAAGAAACTGATTCATATTTCTGTTATTCTGTTATAGGATGCAGATTCCTCTTATTTTAGAAAGGCAAAACCAAAACATGACTGAAGGAGTACTTGCATTTTTCAAGCCACTGGAAAGAGAAACGGAAAACATGAAAAACAGTGATCTTCTTATGTACTGAAGACTAATTTGTCATTTCATTTCATAATAGATATAACTTTCCTTTTAATATGTAGTAAATAACAAGATTGTCAGGAATCTTGCAATAAAGATGTTAATACATACTACATTCCTGGGTAACATACTCTAGTATATATGCTTAAAATCTAGGTTAGCAGATTGGTAACCAAAGAATTACAATAATCCATTTAACATAAATGCACATGAAGTAGAGTGCTGGATAGCAGGCAGATACAAAGGAGTGTCTGATATGGCCCTGCCTCCAAGAGGTGCTTACAGTCTCTTGGAAGAGCTGACAGGTACAAATGGGTGGAATTTGACACTGTAGGTAGTACTCACAGCAGCTATGGTTTTAAAAAACCTATTACATGTCATTTTCTGTATGGAGGTGGTTTTTAATGAGTTAATTCACTTATTCCTCTTAACGGCCCTTGAAGGTAGGTGGTATTATCCACCTTAGTAGATAAAGAAAGAGATGCAAGTCCAAAGCAAGTCAGTGTTACTTTCCCAAGGTCACAGAACTAGTAATGGGTAAAGCCTGGGCTAAACTCAGCTCAGGAAGATTCCATTGACAACTTATTACTTTAGTTATTGTTAATTTTACTTTAAACTGTAGCATCTTAAAGGGCTTCCCTGGTGGCTCAGATGGTAAAGAATCTGCCTAAAGTGCAGGAGACCTGGGTTAAAGTCTTAGAGTAGAAAACATGCATAGGCTACAATAAGAAACCAACAAATATTCCTTGGCTATTTACCATCAAGGGAGAACAGGGGAAGAAAAACATGGTTCTCATTTATAAATAGTTCACAGTTTAGTTATCAACAAGGTAACACCCAAAAAATAACTGGGATAGTTGTTGGAAAAGCTGGAGGCCACCCTGCTGGCTATCCTTGGGAAAAAGAGAAGTGGAGATGGTAGAGTGACACCATGGGATACAGCAAGTAAAAGCAATGGAATAAATGCCCACAGGGCAACATGGATATATCCTAGAAGCATGGTGATATGTGAAGAAAGTAAATGGTAAACTATCACACAATTCTGTTTACATACACTTAAATTTTTATGTGCATAAAAGATAGTGCTCACTTTACCCACAGGGATCCCAGATAATGGAATTACTAGACACAGGCTCGAAAATTATGTTTGGTGTACTTAAAGATATGAAATACAAGATTGAGAATTTCAGCAGCAACCTAAGTATCCACTGATGAATGGATAAAGAAAGTGTGGTATATAAATATTTATACAATACAATGCAATATTACTCAGCTATTAAAAAAAAATCTTGCCACTTGAGACAACATGGATGGATCTAAGAGGGAATTATGCTAAGTGAAATATGTTAGACAAAGGAAAATACCACATGATCTCATATATGTAATCTAAAAAACAAAACAAAAATTGGACACATTACCACAGAGAACAAACAGGTAATTGTTGGGAGGGGGTGGGGATTAACAAGTATAAACCTCTAGTTATAAACCCCTGTGGGTTTGTTTCTCTTGTCTGTTTTTGTTTCTTTTTAAAAATTTTTTGGCCACTTTTATCGGTCTTTCATTTATTTATTTTCATCCATCTTTGTTCTTTGGCCTGTGTGGGCCTCCCATCACAGTGGCCTCTCTCATTTGCAGAGCACCGGCTCCAGGCGCATGCGCTCCAGAGCTCTGGCTCAGTAATTGGACACATCAGTCCAGTCACTCCGTGGCACATGGGATCCTCCCAGGTCAGGGATCAAACCGGCGCCCCTTGCCCTGCAAGGTGGAGTCTTTACCCACTGAAGCACCAGGGAAGCCCCTTGTCTGTTTTTTCTCTTGCATTTGATCATGTTGTCTTATCTCTTCAGGTGCAACAGTGTCCAACATAAACATGGAAAATTATAAAAATTAAAGGTCCAGAGAAGACTGACATTTGCTCTGAATCACCTTAATCCAGTTTTAGTGATTACAAGATTCATAATGCATCTTTTTTTTTTTTTTTTTTACCCTCCTTTGGTGAGCCCTGGACTCCATTTTTAACACTTTAACTTAGTAGTAAGTCTGCCAAAAGTGTTAGTCATCTTCTCAATCGCCTCCTCCTGAACTGGCCAATGTTCCCAGAAGAAAAGCAGCTCAAATGCTAAGCTTAAGTCTCAGAGTTTCGGTTTGCCTTGGGTCTTGGTGATAGAGTCTTCTTGATTCTCTGATACTTTTAAACAGATTTTAAAATATTTTGTTCAACTTTCCTACTTCTCTGTGGAAGTCAGAAAAGCTGGTTATAATTTATAGCAAGGTACTAAAATGCAATTAAATTCCCCTGCACTGATGAATGGATAAAGAAAGTGTGGTATATAAATATTTATACAATACAATGCAATATTACTCAGCTATTAAAAATCTTGCCACTTGAGACAACATGGATGGATCTAAGAGGGAATTATGCTAAGTGAAATATGTTAGACAAAGGAAAATACCACATGATCTCATATATGTAATCTAAAAAACAAAACAAAAATTGGACACATTACCACAGAGAACAAACAGGTAATTGTTGGGAGGGGGTGGGGATTAACAAGTATAAACCTCTAGTTATAAACCCCTGTGGGTTTGTTTCTCTTGTCTGTTTTTGTTTCTTTTTAAAAATTTTTTGGCCACTTTTATCGGTCTTTCATTTATTTATTTTCATCCATCTTTGTTCTTTGGCCTGTGTGGGCCTCCCATCACAGTGGCCTCTCTCATTTGCAGAGCACCGGCTCCAGGCGCATGCGCTCCAGAGCTCTGGCTCAGTAATTGGACACATCAGTCCAGTCACTCCGTGGCACATGGGATCCTCCCAGGTCAGGGATCAAACCGGCGCCCCTTGCCCTGCAAGGTGGAGTCTTTACCCACTGAAGCACCAGGGAAGCCCCTTGTCTGTTTTTTCTCTTGCATTTGATCATGTTGTCTTATCTCTTCAGGTGCAACAGTGTCCAACATAAACATGGAAAATTATAAAAATTAAAGGTCCAGAGAAGACTGACATTTGCTCTGAATCACCTTAATCCAGTTTTAGTGATTACAAGATTCATAATGCATCTTTTTTTTTTTTTTTTTTACCCTCCTTTGGTGAGCCCTGGACTCCATTTTTAACACTTTAACTTAGTAGTAAGTCTGCCAAAAGTGTTAGTCATCTTCTCAATCGCCTCCTCCTGAACTGGCCAATGTTCCCAGAAGAAAAGCAGCTCAAATGCTAAGCTTAAGTCTCAGAGTTTCGGTTTGCCTTGGGTCTTGGTGATAGAGTCTTCTTGATTCTCTGATACTTTTAAACAGATTTTAAAATATTTTGTTCAACTTTCCTACTTCTCTGTGGAAGTCAGAAAAGCTGGTTTAAGGGCAAGTACAAGAAGGTCAAGCTATTTTGATATTAGATGGCGATAAATGTTTACGTATACAGGCGCAGTGCTAAAAAGAGAATGGAGTACATATATTGAACACCATTAATTTACTGATGATACATTTGGTCTTGGGAGTGAATAAGATTGTCCATGATGAAATGTAGAATAAGAAGAGGGGGCTGGAATCAGTTGTTAATAAATCCTGAAATTCAGAGGTCAGACAGAAAAGGAAAAGCAGCAAAGTTGATTGACAAGGAGGCAGGGAGACAGGAAGAAAATGATCACGTGCTGTCAGGGAAGCCCAAAAGAAAAAAAGGTAACTCAGTAGTCAAGCGTGTCAAATGCTATTCAGAGGACAAACAAGACTATGATCAAAAGTAGGGTCTTCATCTGTATATAATTTATAGTAGGGCCTATGTTTCCACAAAAGCAACTTTGGACCATGTATGACCTTAGCATTTATTACCGAAAAATTCAGGTAAAAGTGAACCTGCAACAGTTCTAATCCACATTGTTCAAGGATCAACTGCAGCTGGTCTGACAATATGAAGGCAAATAATGACTTCAATAAAAAGTTCATTTGGGGGGACAGAAGAAATGGAATCTAGACTGGAATGTTTTCACAAGTGATTGAAGATGAGGAAAGTTGGCCATGAATGATACGGAGAGACATGGCAGCAGTTTGAGAAGTGTTCGTGGTAAAGGGAAAGCATGGTTTGGCACTAGTAGAAATCTTTAAACAACTTAAAATGTCCTTTACTTGAGGATAGTCTAATACTCGGTTATTTAAGTCAGTCAGTCTGAATCTTTGCAACACTGAGCCATGGAATTCTCCAGGCAAGAATACTGGAGTGGGTAGCCTTTCCCTTCTCCAGGGTATCTTCCCAATCCAGGGATTGAACCCAGGTCTCCTGCATTGCAAAAAAGAATTGGCAGGTGAATTCTTTACTACTGAGCCACCAGGAAAGTCCATATAATCACTAAAACTGATAATTAGCTAAGTTGTATCTGACCTCTCTTGCAACCCTAGGGACTGTAGCCCACCAGGCTCCTCTGTCTATGTGTGTGTATCTATCTATCTATCTATATATATATATTTTTTTTCCCCCAGCTAATGAATCTCGATTTAAAAAGTTCGTATACAGGTAAAAATGGAGTACATATATTGAACACCATTAATTTACTGATGATACATTTGGTCTTGGGAGTGAATAAGATTGTCCATGATGAAATGTAGAATAAGAAGAGGGGGCTGGAATCAGTTGTTAATAAATCCTGAAATTCAGAGGTCAGACAGAAAAGGAAAAGCAGCAAAGTTGATTGACAAGGAGGCAGGGAGACAGGAAGAAAATGATCACGTGCTGTCAGGGAAGCCCAAAAGAAAAAAAGGTAACTCAGTAGTCAAGCGTGTCAAATGCTATTCAGAGGACAAACAAGACTATGATCAAAAGTAGGGTCTTCATCTGTATATAATTTATAGTAGGGCCTATGTTTCCACAAAAGCAACTTTGGACCATGTATGACCTTAGCATTTATTACCGAAAAAAATTCAGGTAAAAGTGAACCTGCAACAGTTCTAATCCACATTGTTCAAGGATCAACTGCAGCTGGTCTGACAATATGAAGGCAAATAATGACTTCAATAAAAAGTTCATTTGGGGGGACAGAAGAAATGGAATCTAGACTGGAATGTTTTCACAAGTGATTGAAGATGAGGAAAGTTGGCCATGAATGATACGGAGAGACATGGCAGCAGTTTGAGAAGTGTTCGTGGTAAAGGGAAAGCATGGTTTGGCACTAGTAGAAATCTTTAAACAACTTAAAATGTCCTTTACTTGAGGATAGTCTAATACTCGGTTATTTAAGTCAGTCAGTCTGAATCTTTGCAACACTGAGCCATGGAATTCTCCAGGCAAGAATACTGGAGTGGGTAGCCTTTCCCTTCTCCAGGGTATCTTCCCAATCCAGGGATTGAACCCAGGTCTCCTGCATTGCAAAAAAGAATTGGCAGGTGAATTCTTTACTACTGAGCCACCAGGAAAGTCCATATAATCACTAAAACTGATAATTAGCTAAGTTGTATCTGACCTCTCTTGCAACCCTAGGGACTGTAGCCCACCAGGCTCCTCTGTCTATGTGTGTGTATCTATCTATCTATCTATATATATATTTTTTTTTTCCCCCAGCTAATGAATCTCGATTATATAAATCATAAGCTTAAGATCCAGACTCTAACATAACCAAACTCCATCTTACTATATTGCTTCCCCCAAAATGACTAACACACAAATCTCATGAATTCATTAACTTAAGTTAGTCCAAAAAGCTATCCTTTAATGTTGCTGTACTGAACTGTTCCACATAATAAAGGAATAATAGCAATAAAAGCCCTAACTGGTACATTTCAAATAATTTCAATCATTACTAAAGAGAATGTATTATTGTACTACCAACCCAGGTTACTACAGATTAAATAAAAGGGACTACAGATGAAAATAAAACAAGGTATAGAGAAAATTCATCTCAAATGATGCATATTCACTTTCATCCTCCTTATAAGTTCCTGTAAAAAGTTCCTAAGCAGCAAAAGAATGAAAATAAAATCCTAATCACATTATGAAAAATTTTCTCCTATCTTTTTCTACCTTTAGTTCAAACACCTTAAGACAATAGTAACTGGTTGTCCTACTAGGTAAGTTATTCTTCAGAATCAGTATATTCAGTTGAAAAGAAATGCACAAGGAGCCAGATTAGTGAATGGCCTTAAACAGTCATAATCAGATTACCTTTATGTTGCTAATCCTGTGAGTACTGACATGATGAATGGGATGAACGCTTTTCCTTTCAAATATATCAAAAGAATATTTGAAAAAGAGAAATATTTTTTGGAAAGAGATTTTATTAAAGATTTTTAAGGTTTCTGAATTGAAGTACATGAAAGAAAATGAACAGATTATATGAAAACATTCAGACCATATTAAATGTTCAAATAAAAAACCACAAAGTTTGAAAATATTATAAAATTTAATTAAATTTCAAATAAATATATATACATTTTGTAATCTTTAGTAGGATTCATCATTATGACTTAAAGACACCCAAATGTATATCTTTTAAGGATGTAAAAATTACATAGTTGTTGACCTCTCTTGCAACCCTAGGGACTGTAGCCCACCAGGCTCCTCTGTCTATGTGTGTGTATCTATCTATCTATCTATATATATATTTTTTTTTTCCCCCAGCTAATGAATCTCGATTATATAAATCATAAGCTTAAGATCCAGACTCTAACATAACCAAACTCCATCTTACTATATTGCTTCCCCCAAAATGACTAACACACAAATCTCATGAATTCATTAACTTAAGTTAGTCCAAAAAGCTATCCTTTAATGTTGCTGTACTGAACTGTTCCACATAATAAAGGAATAATAGCAATAAAAGCCCTAACTGGTACATTTCAAATAATTTCAATCATTACTAAAGAGAATGTATTATTGTACTACCAACCCAGGTTACTACAGATTAAATAAAAGGGACTACAGATGAAAATAAAACAAGGTATAGAGAAAATTCATCTCAAATGATGCATATTCACTTTCATCCTCCTTATAAGTTCCTGTAAAAAGTTCCTAAGCAGCAAAAGAATGAAAATAAAATCCTAATCACATTATGAAAAATTTTCTCCTATCTTTTCTACCTTTAGTTCAAACACCTTAAGACAATAGTAACTGGTTGTCCTACTAGGTAAGTTATTCTTCAGAATCAGTATATTCAGTTGAAAAGAAATGCACAAGGAGCCAGATTAGTGAATGGCCTTAAACAGTCATAATCAGATTACCTTTATGTTGCTAATCCTGTGAGTACTGACATGATGAATGGGATGAACGCTTTTCCTTTCAAATATATCAAAAGAATATTTGAAAAAGAGAAATATTTTTTGGAAAGAGATTTTATTAAAGATTTTTAAGGTTTCTGAATTGAAGTACATGAAAGAAAATGAACAGATTATATGAAAACATTCAGACCATATTAAATGTTCAAATAAAAAACCACAAAGTTTGAAAATATTATAAAATTTAATTAAATTTCAAATAAATATATATACATTTTGTAATCTTTAGTAGGATTCATCATTATGACTTAAAGACACCGAAATGTATATCTTTTAAGGATGTAAAAATTACATAGTTGTTGACTTCTCCAAGGCAAGTCACTTATCCCATTAACGAGAGCATTAGAAGTTCTTTTCTATAATCTTTAGACAAATGTTTTATATTTACCAAAGCCTACTAAAATCCATAGGGCACAAATATTGGCCAACTAATTCGACTTTATGTTACACATAAAGTTGTTGTTTTAAATCACTAAGATTTCTAAGAAAATGAACTTTTATAGAGTTTAGCTTTTCTCAGGCATCTGACTTGTGGGAGGAGAGGAAAGTCCAATGAAGTTATGAGGAATTACAATGTTACTTTTCTAGAATGAAAAAAATAAAAATATCTCATTTGCTCACTCTGTATTTACAAGTCAAAATGGGCTCTAAAGCAAATGCATATGGAGAGGTTTTGAAGAATAAATTGGATATCCCAGAGGAGGATCAGCTGCTTGTACTGTAAGGTTTCTTAAAAGTAGTGGCTGAGCTTGTATACTATAACGTTCCTCATCATCATTTGTGGCATAAAGCAACTCCCATGAAAGATTGGCCCACTGACCTCTAACAGCTTCAGCATTTAACTTCCCAACATGGATCAATAATTCTTGAAGGGTAAGTACTCTTCCAGTGTAAACTCCCTGTAAGAATAAAAGGTTGGAGGGAGAGAAAGAGAAGAGATTATATTTAGGCCTTTATTTAGAAACTTACAGAAAAATTCCATTGTAGGTAGGCAAACTTAAACAGAAAGGAATAATATACACGAGTTGCTTGTCTTCAGAATCAAGAATCACTTCTAATTGGTTGCTCTCCAAATAAGTGTGAAAGAAAAAAATTTCCTGACATCCACTGCACTCACTTCTCCTTATTTTCTTCTCTGTTCTGTCACCCCATCTTGCCTCAGCAAAACATGTCATAAATAATAGTCAGTGATGTTTGCATGCATGCTAAGTGCTTCAGTTATGTACGACTCTTTGCCAGCCCCAAAGACTGTAGCCCATTAGGCTTCTCTGGCCATAGGATTCTCCAGGCAAGAATACTGGAATGGGTTTCCATGCCCTTCTCCAAGGGATCTTCCCAATCCAGGGATTGAACCTGTATTTCTTATTGTCTCCTGCATTGGTAGGCAGGTTCCTTACCACTAGAGCCACCTGGGAAGCCCCAATTACCCAATTATTAATATATAATTCATATTCTAAGTAATTTAATGGCTTTTTAGTAATTCAGATATGTATAATTATCTGCACAATTTTAGGATATTTTCATTACCTCAAAAAAGAAACTCTGTACTCTTTAGCTATTACTCTCCTATCCCTTAATTCCCCCACTCATAAGTAACCACTAATGTATTTTCTGATCTAATTATGGGTTTGCCCAGTCTTGGAAATTTTATATGAATGGAAGCATATGTGGTTTTTCATAACTGGTTTAATTCAGCATGTTTTCAAGGTTCACACATGTTGCAACATGTATCAGCATTTCACTCATTTTATGGCCAAACAATATTCCAATAAATGAATATACCACTGTTTATTCACTGATCAGGTAATGAACAGTTGGGTGCTTTCATCTTTTAGTAACGATGAATAACACTGCTATATACATCCATGTATGAGTTTTTAAGTGGATTTATGTTTTCATTATTTTGGGTGTATAGCAGTAGAATTACTGGATCATATGGTAACTCTATGTCTATTTGTGAAAATGCTAGAATGTTTTCCAGAGTGGTATTTTCCATTTCTGCCAGCATGGTATTAGAATTCCAATTTCTTCATATCCTCAGCAACACTTATCTAACTTACTTATTTTAGGCATACTACTATGAAGTGATGTGTCACTGTGGTTTTGATTTGGATTTTGCTTGATTTGATTTGGTCATGAGTTTTGCTGAGCACCTTTTCATGTGCTTATTGTTCCATTTCTATATTTCCTTTGAATAAATGTCTAAACAAATCCTTTGTTTATTTTTAAAGTGGGTTAATTTATCTTTTCTATGATTTAGCCCTCTAGTAAATTTTTCATTTGGTTCTATTTTATGATTTCTATCTCTACTGATATTCTTTCTCTATTTTATGAGACTGTCATACATTCTTTTACACCCCTTTTAAAACTGAGATATAACTGACATATTAGTTTCAGGTGTATAACGTAATGATTCAGTATGTGGACACACTGTGAAATAATCACAAGTAAGTCTAATTTGCATCCATTATTACACAGTTAAAAATTCTTTTTTTCTTGAGATGAAAACTTTTATGGTCTACTTAGCAATATAAAAATACACAATGCAGTATTATTAACTATAGCCACCATACTGTGTATTACATCCCTAGGATTTATTTGTTTTGTAACTGGAAGCTTGTGCCTTTACCCATTTCACTCACTCCCACCTCCTGACATTTATGAGTTTATTCTTGACATTTATGAGTTTGGTTTCTTTCTAATTTTCTAATCCACATATAAGTGGATATTTATCTTTGACTTATTTCACTTAGTGTAATACCCTTAAAGCTTATCCATTTTGTCACAAATGGCAAGATTTCTTTTTTTTCATGGCTGAATAATATCCCTGTGTGTGTGTGTGTGTGTGTGTGTGTGTGTGTGTTTTCTTTACTCATATCTTCATAGGTAGAATAGGTTATTTCCATGTCTTGGCTTTTATAAATGCTAATTTTCATTACTACGGTTTTGTAATACAGTTTGAAATCAGGAAGCATGATGTCTCCAGCTTTGTTCTTTCTCTAGATTGCTTTGGCTATTTGGGATCTTCTGTGAATCCAAAGAAAGCTTTCCGTTCATTCGTGTCTTCAATTTCTTTCATTGATGTATTTTTTTGTGTGTGACTCTCACATTCTTTTAAAAATTTATTTCCAGATTTTCTTTTTTCAAAAATTTTGTTTAGTTTTAGCTGAACTAGGTCTTCACTGATGCACATGGGCTTTCTCTAGTTGCAGAGTGCAGGCTTCTATTGCAGTGGCTTATCTTACTGCAGAGCATGGGTTCTAGGGCGCTTGGGCTTCAGTAGCTGTGGCTCACAAAGCTTTAGAACACAGGCTCAGTAGTTGTGGGGCTTAGCTGTCCTGTGGCATGCGGGGTTGTCCCAGACCTGGGATCAAACCGTTTCCCTGCACTGCCAGGCAGATTCTTAACAACTGGACCACCAGGAAGTCTTTTCTAGACTTTCTTAACTTGTCTGATAGCTCATATTAGTATGTAGAAATGTAATAGATTTCTGTATATTAAATTTGTATACCGCAACTTTTAGGTTTCCTGGCAGCTCAGCTGGTAAAGAATTCGCCTGCAATACAGGAGACATTTTTCTTGAGATGAAAACTTTTATGGTCTACTTAGCAATATAAAATACACAATGCAGTATTATTAACTATAGCCACCATACTGTGTATTACATCCCTAGGATTTATTTGTTTTGTAACTGGAAGCTTGTGCCTTTACCCATTTCACTCACTCCCACCTCCTGACATTTATGAGTTTATTCTTGACATTTATGAGTTTGGTTTCTTTCTAATTTTCTAATCCACATATAAGTGGATATTTATCTTTGACTTATTTCACTTAGTGTAATACCCTTAAAGCTTATCCATTTTGTCACAAATGGCAAGATTTCTTTTTTTTCATGGCTGAATAATATCCCTGTGTGTGTGTGTGTGTGTGTGTGTGTGTGTGTGTTTTCTTTACTCATATCTTCATAGGTAGAATAGGTTATTTCCATGTCTTGGCTTTTATAAATGCTAATTTTCATTACTACGGTTTTGTAATACAGTTTGAAATCAGGAAGCATGATGTCTCCAGCTTTGTTCTTTCTCTAGATTGCTTTGGCTATTTGGGATCTTCTGTGAATCCAAAGAAAGCTTTCCGTTCATTCGTGTCTTCAATTTCTTTCATTGATGTATTTTTTTGTGTGTGACTCTCACATTCTTTTAAAAATTTATTTCCAGATTTTCTTTTTTCAAAAATTTTGTTTAGTTTTAGCTGAACTAGGTCTTCACTGATGCACATGGGCTTTCTCTAGTTGCAGAGTGCAGGCTTCTATTGCAGTGGCTTATCTTACTGCAGAGCATGGGTTCTAGGGCGCTTGGGCTTCAGTAGCTGTGGCTCACAAAGCTTTAGAACACAGGCTCAGTAGTTGTGGGGCTTAGCTGTCCTGTGGCATGCGGGGTTGTCCCAGACCTGGGATCAAACCGTTTCCCCTGCACTGCCAGGCAGATTCTTAACAACTGGACCACCAGGGAAGTCTTTTCTAGACTTTCTTAACTTGTCTGATAGCTCATATTAGTATGTAGAAATGTAATAGATTTCTGTATATTAAATTTGTATACCGCAACTTTTAGGTTTCCCTGGCAGCTCAGCTGGTAAAGAATTCGCCTGCAATACAGGAGACCTCAGCTGGACTCCTGGGTTAAGAAAATCCCCTGGAGGATTGGCTGCCCACTCCAGTATTCTTGCCTGAGAATCCCATGGACAAAGGAGTCTGGCCAATTACAGTGCACAGGGTTGCACAGAGTTGGACACAACTGAAGTGACTTAGCATACATGCATGCTCCCTTTATACTTTAAGGTTTTTTTTTTTTTAATCATAAATGAATGTTGAACTTTGTCAAAAGTTTTTTCTTCATCTGTTGAGACAAACATATGATTTTTTAAAAAGTTGAAGTATAGTTGATTTTTTTTAAAATTTATTTATTTATTTTTTGGGGGGCCGGTTGGGGAGGGAGGGGTGGGCAGGCCACTTCTATTGGTCTTTCATTTGTCTATTTTCATCCGTCTTTGTTCTTTGGCTCCTATGGGCCTCCCATCACGGTGGCCTCTGTCGTTGCAGAGCGCCAGCTCTGGACGCATGCGCCCCAGAGCTCCAGCTCGGTAACTGGAAACATCAGTCCAGCCGCTCCGCGGCACGTGGGACCTTCCCAGGCCAGAGATCGAACCAGCACCCCTTGTACTGCAAGGCGGTGTCCTTACCCACTGGACCACCAGGGAAGCCCTATAGTTGATTTTAAATGTGTAACTTTTAGGTATACCGCAAAGTGATTCCGTTTTACACACACACACACACGTATATACACATACATATATAATCTTTTTCCAGAATTCAGATTCATTCTGTGATTACTGAATATAGTTCCCAGAGTGATATAGTAGGTCTTTGTTTTTTATCTACTTAATATATAGTAGTATGTATTTGCTAAGCCCCAACTCCTAATTTTGCCCTCCTACTCTTTGACCTTTGGTAAAAATAAGTTTGTCTTTCACGTCTGTGAGTCTATTTATGTTTTGTAAGTAAGTTCATTTGTATTATTTTTTTTCAACTCTACATATAAGTGATATGATACTGGTCTTTGACTATTTAGTATGACAATCTGTAGGTCCACACATACCACTGCAAATGGCATTACTTCATTCTTTTTATGAAGAATAAAAAGAGTGGTTGAGTATATGTCACTGGGTATATGTGTTTATGTATACATTTTCTTTATCCATTCATCTGTCAGTGGACATTTAGGTTGCTTGCATGTCTTGGCTACTGTAAACAGTGCTGCTACAAACACTGGGGTGCATACATCTTCTGGAATTAAGAGCTTTTGTCTTTTTTCAGATATATGTCCAGGAATGGAATTGCTAGATCATATAGTAACCCTATTTTTCTCAAGTTTTTTTAAGGAACTTCTGCATTGTTCTCCATAGTTGCTGCACCTATTTACCTTCCCACCAACAGTGTAGGAGGGTTCCCTTCTTTCCACACCCTCTCCAACATTTATTGTTTGTGGATTTTTTTGATAATAGTCACTCTGACTGGTGTGAGGTGATATGTCATTATAGTTTTGATTTGTATTTCTCTAATACTTAGCAATGTTGAACATCTTTTCGTGTCCCTTGATACCATGAGTATGATGTCAACTATTGGTGGCCTTTATTATGTTGAGGTATGTTCCTTCTATGCCTTTAATTTCTGGAGAGTATTTTATTTTATTTTTTATTATAAATGGATGTTGAATTTTGTCAAAAGTCTTTTATGCATCTATTCAGATGATAATTTTTAAAATTTGTTAGTTTGGTGTATCACATTTATTTGTGGATACTGAAGAATCCTTGCATTACTGGAAAAAATCCCACTTAATCATGGTATATGATCTTTTTAATGTATTGTTAGGTTTACTGGGCTAGTATTTTGTTTAGGATTTTTGCATCTATATTCATCATTTAAACTGGGCTGCATGGTTTTTTTTGAATCTTTTTTTTTTATGATATCTTTGTCTGGTTTTGGTATCAGGTGGTGGACTCACAGAATGAGTTCAGAAATGTTCCTTCCTCTGCAATTTTCCAGAAGAGTTTCAGAAGGATAGGTGTTACCTCTTTTCTAAATGTTTGAAAGAATTTGCCTGTGAAGCCATCTGGTCTTGGATTTTCTCTGTTGGGCAATGTTGGGCATTTTCAAATCACAGTTTCAATCTTAGTACTTATGATTGGTCTGTTCATATTTTCTATTTTTGGTTTAGTCTTGGGAGATTGCACTTTTCTAAAACTCAGCCCATTTCTTCTAGGTTGTTCATTTTCTATAGATTTTTGGCCACAGTGTGTAGCATGTGAGATTTTAGTTCCCTAACCAGAGATCAAACCTGTGCCCCCTGCATTGGAAGCATGGAGTCTTAACCACTGGACCACCAGGGAAATCCCAATACAATTAATATTTATGTTACAGGTACATTTATGCCCAGGTATAAACCTGTATTCTAGGTATATTTATACTTCGAATGTTATCACTATCACTTAGGTTAAATACTTTATAACTGCTTTCTATTCTTTAAGGTTAATATACAAAAATAAGTTTAAGAATACATTTTTAACCTTACCATATTAGGATCATACCCCAGAGAAAACAAGTATGGTTTTTCTTGTAAAATTGCTTCCTTCCACTTTTCATCAGATACCAGACCAATGTACCAGTCACTTTCATACTCTTCAAGGCAGTTAATCAACTCTTTAAAGTCTTCTATTGGACCTAAACTTGCTTTGTCGATCATTAGCTTCAGAGTATACCTAAAAAAATGGAGAAAAAAAGAATTTAAAAAATCAGCATTATTGGGGGTGGGAGAAGGAGAGGGTGAGATGTATGGAGAGAGTAACAACGGAAATTTACGTTACCATGTGTACAATAGATAGCCAATGGGAATCTGCTGTATAAATCAGGGAACCCAATCAGGGGCACTGTAACCACCTGAAGGGGTGGACTGGGGAGGAAGACAAGAGGGAGGCTCAAGAGGAGGAGGCATACGCACCCCATGGCTGATTTATGTTGATATTTGCCAGAAAAAAAAAATTCTGTAAAGCAATTATCCTTCAAATAAACAAACAATCAGCTTCATAGATGAAGTAGATGTTGTTCAATCAATATTTTTAAGACATTAAGATAAAATCATACATATTTCAGATAAAAAGAGAAATGATAGGAGATAAAGTGAAAAAAAATATAGAAAGCCATATTAAAAATTTATAAAAAGGAAGTATAAATGTAAATGTACTCCTGATATAATCACAATACATACCAAGCATTTTTTTCATTTTTAGGAAAGTGATCATATTTTAAAATAATGAAAAGCAACTCCTAGACTATTAAAAAATAAACATTTTCCTGTCAATATTACAACTTATATGTAACCAAAATTAATTACCTGAAAGCTTTTAGGGCTAGTTGGAACAGTTCTGGCTTTTCTGTGAGCCAATCCAAGGCCAGAGATCAAACCTGTGCCCCGCATTGGAAGCATGGAGTCTTAACCACTGGACCACCAGGAAATCCCAATACAATTAATATTTATGTTACAGGTACATTTATGCCCAGGTATAAACCTGTATTCTAGGTATATTTATACTTCGAATGTTATCACTATCACTTAGGTTAAATACTTTATAACTGCTTTCTATTCTTTAAGGTTAATATACAAAAATAAGTTTAAGAATACATTTTTAACCTTACCATATTAGGATCATACCCCAGAGAAAACAAGTATGGTTTTTCTTGTAAAATTGCTTCCTTCCACTTTTCATCAGATACCAGACCAATGTACCAGTCACTTTCATACTCTTCAAGGCAGTTAATCAACTCTTTAAAGTCTTCTATTGGACCTAAACTTGCTTTGTCGATCATTAGCTTCAGAGTATACCTAAAAAAATGGAGAAAAAAAGAATTTAAAAAATCAGCATTTTTGGGGGGTGGGAGAAGGAGAGGGTGAGATGTATGGAGAGAGTAACAACGGAAATTTACGTTACCATGTGTACAATAGATAGCCAATGGGAATCTGCTGTATAAATCAGGGAACCCAATCAGGGGCACTGTAACCACCTGAAGGGGTGGACTGGGGAGGAAGACAAGAGGGAGGCTCAAGAGGAGGAGGCATACGCACCCCATGGCTGATTTATGTTGATATTTGCCAGAAAAAAAAAATTCTGTAAAGCAATTATCCTTCAAATAAACAAACAATCAGCTTCATAGATGAAGTAGATGTTGTTCAATCAATATTTTTAAGACATTAAGATAAAATCATACATATTTCAGATAAAAAGAGAAATGATAGGAGATAAAGTGAAAAAAAATATAGAAAGCCATATTAAAAATTTATAAAAAGGAAGTATAAATGTAAATGTACTCCTGATATAATCACAATACATACCAAGCATTTTTTTCATTTTTAGGAAAGTGATCATATTTTAAAATAATGAAAAAGCAACTCCTAGACTATTAAAAAAATAAACATTTTCCTGTCAATATTACAACTTATATGTAACCAAAATTAATTACCTGAAAGCTTTTAGGGCTAGTTGGAACAGTTCTGGCTTTTCTGTGAGCCAATCCAAGGCAAGAGACCAAGGCAAAACACCACTGTAAACTCTCAATATGTGACCAGGGCTAGGAATCATATTGTCTACCCCAAACAAACTAAAGTAACAAGTCATTACTGCATGAGCATAAAAGTCTTTTAAAACTCTGTCCTTTGCAATTTCTTCTGCTACATTTGAGGCATTTTCTTCTGAAGGAAAACATTGCAACTGCCTTAAAATAAACTGGTACCAGTCTTCTGGAAATAATGAACTCATCTCCTTCATTTTGGAATTAGGTAAACAGTTAGACATCCACTCTTTAGGTAAGCTTAATAAGTGAGAGTAAGAACAACTGAACTCCATGAGAGGGATATACGCCATGGCTTCTTGTTTTCCTTTGTCAACGGCAGGGTATCCCAATGCAACTGCTTGGTAAAGACTCTTTGCAGTAACTGTGCCTGTAGAATGATTACCAATGTTCTGTGATTCTACTGATCCCGGAATAGGCAAATTTACACCTGGCAATACTTTCAACTGATCTTTTTCATCTTTTCCTTTTTTGATAGTTGGCTCTTCACCCAAAACATCATCAGACCAGTCATCCAAATTTTCTGAATTTAAACTGTCTGTGTCTTCTGAGGATTCAGTCTGTGGTTCAGTATTCAAAGCAGGCAGTATTAGAGATGCTTTCCCTTTATTTTCAGTTTTGTGAACATTCTCTAGCATGCTGGACCTTCTCGAACAGTACTGAACAAGTACCCACACAAGTACTTTAACAAGGTCACCTTTAAATTCTTTTAAGTTATCATGAGAATCAATTATGCCAGACAGGACATTCCTGGCATCAGAATAGACCTTCACAGGCAAAACAGTACAGGGTGTTAAAACATTTCCAAAGTGTTCATTAATGGAACACAGTCTTGCATATTCTTCTTGTTCAAAGGCACTTTCTATAAAATGTAAATGAAAACTCCTGATATAATCACAATACATACCAAGCATTTTTTTCATTTTTAGGAAAGTGATCATATTTTAAAATAATGAAAAAGCAACTCCTAGACTATTAAAAAAATAAACATTTTCCTGTCAATATTACAACTTATATGTAACCAAAATTAATTACCTGAAAGCTTTTAGGGCTAGTTGGAACAGTTCTGGCTTTTCTGTGAGCCAATCCAAGGCAAGAGACCAAGGCAAAACACCACTGTAAACTCTCAATATGTGACCAGGGCTAGGAATCATATTGTCTACCCCAAACAAACTAAAGTAACAAGTCATTACTGCATGAGCATAAAAGTCTTTTAAAACTCTGTCCTTTGCAATTTCTTCTGCTACATTTGAGGCATTTTCTTCTGAAGGAAAACATTGCAACTGCCTTAAAATAAACTGGTACCAGTCTTCTGGAAATAATGAACTCATCTCCTTCATTTTGGAATTAGGTAAACAGTTAGACATCCACTCTTTAGGTAAGCTTAATAAGTGAGAGTAAGAACAACTGAACTCCATGAGAGGGATATACGCCATGGCTTCTTGTTTTCCTTTGTCAACGGCAGGGTATCCCAATGCAACTGCTTGGTAAAGACTCTTTGCAGTAACTGTGCCTGTAGAATGATTACCAATGTTCTGTGATTCTACTGATCCCGGAATAGGCAAATTTACACCTGGCAATACTTTCAACTGATCTTTTTCATCTTTTCCTTTTTTGATAGTTGGCTCTTCACCCAAAACATCATCAGACCAGTCATCCAAATTTTCTGAATTTAAACTGTCTGTGTCTTCTGAGGATTCAGTCTGTGGTTCAGTATTCAAAGCAGGCAGTATTAGAGATGCTTTCCCTTTATTTTCAGTTTTGTGAACATTCTCTAGCATGCTGGACCTTCTCGAACAGTACTGAACAAGTACCCACACAAGTACTTTAACAAGGTCACCTTTAAATTCTTTTAAGTTATCATGAGAATCAATTATGCCAGACAGGACATTCCTGGCATCAGAATAGACCTTCACAGGCAAAACAGTACAGGGTGTTAAAACATTTCCAAAGTGTTCATTAATGGAACACAGTCTTGCATATTCTTCTTGTTCAAAGGCACTTTCAAAAACTTCATCAACTCTTCGAGCTTCAGCAGTATGACAGGATGTCTCTTGCAATTCTAACCCCTAAGAAGGAAATTAAAAAGTACTTGAGTTTATGATCACTTATTACAAAGAGAAAAGTAGTTGTTCAGATGCTAATGGGTTGGAGTCTCATAATAAAAGTATGTAAAATGCAAAAAAATTCTTTAACCTGAGAGCTACACCTTAATTCAAACTTAATGAGACAGTACATTTGATAATTGCATTTGGAGATGAAAAATAATGCTATATTTTAAAAGAAATTATAGAAATTCCAATAGAAATTGGCAAAACTATTTTGGTGAGTATCATCATAATTTTAAGACTGTAGGTCAAGGCTGAATCACATTTATTAAAAACTTTTAAATTATAAAAATTTGGGGGGGCAAAATTGGAATTATACAGTATGTACATAGTTTTGTATCCTTTCCATTCTGTTTTATATAAAAGCATTATTTTACTGTATGGACATGTCATAATTGATTTAATCATCCCCCATTCAAGTTTTTAAAAATTATAATAATACATATTTGTGTATTTTGATTATTTTCTGTCTCCTCCAACTACAATATAAACTCCATAAAGCAGCTCTCTTTTGGTTACTACTATATCCTCAGTGCCTAACCCAGTGCCTGGCATACAGTAGGTATGCAACATGTGTACACGGAAAGAATGAATACCGTGCATATGTTCCTCTATAAATTTTAAACACATTTTGGTTACTTCCCTAGACAGAATCACTTAAAGAGGACATACCAGGTCCCTGTTTACTGTTGTTATTATTGTAACTACTGCTTATTCATTTATACATTTTCTGAAAACTACCAGTGTTTTCAATAAAAGGCAAAGCTGTTAGGTTGTATTATGATTCAGGGAAAGAACACAGGATGTGACATAAGAACCTGCTTTTAAATAATGGCTCTGCCCAGATGGTAGTGTACAATCTTGAGTAGGTCACTAACCCCCTGAGATTCCTTTTGCTTCTCTTTCAAGAAAAAACAGCCCTGGCATATAGGATTGTGAAGATTAAAGCAAGTAATGGAAGTGCTCTGTCAAACTTCAAGTGTTACATGGAGCACAAAGATTAATAAAAGGACCCACATTATTAGGTATTTTTAAAAAGTACCACTAAAAAAGCAGAACTAAATTAAGCAATGAAAATGTCCTCCATATTTTGCATGATTTTTTTGCCTTCTCCTACTTGTACATGTTAGATTAGAACACTAGTTCTCAAACTCTAGGTGAGTCAGAAACACTGGGGGGCTTGTTAAAACACAAGACTGCTGGGCACTCCCCCAGTTTCTGATTCAGTAGGTCTGGAGTTAGGCCTCAGAATTTCATTTCTAACCAGTTCCCAGGAGATGTTAAAATTACTAATCTGAAGAACTAGATTTTGAGAACCACTGGACTAATGGAACAGCTTTCTTTTTTTTTTGGAACAGCTTTCTAATCACTAGCAATTTTATTCAATCTGCACTAAGATTAAAAAAATTAATTCATTCACTATTCATTCAACAAGTACTTAGTAAGGGTCTACCATGTGCCAGGCACTGTTCCAGGGGTTAGGGTATACTCTCCAGGTAAAACCAGAGATCCTTGCTCTTGTGATATTATGTTAGAAAAGTGGAGGGAATCAAAACTAAAATAAGGGAATCACATAGTTTGTTAGGAGTAAGTGCTATGAAAATGGGAAAAGTAAAGCAAGCAGGAGGACTGCAAGTGCAGGCAGGGATGGGAGTGGATATGCCATTTTAAATATTAGAGTCATAGCGGACCTCATTAAGGTGACATTTGAGCTGGTGAGGGAGTTAGCTGTGTGGTTACCTGAAGGAAGAGTGTTCCAGGTAGAAGGGACGGCCAGTAGCTGGAGTAGAGTGAGACAGTTAAAGCAGCAGATGAGATAAAACAGGAACAGGGAGCTTGACCATTTAGGGCCTTGGCTCTTACTCCGAACAAAAGAAGAAATCCACTGCAGGATTTTGAGTAGAGAGGTGACATGATCTGATTTAAATATTGGAAAGCATTCTGGTTGGTAACAGGCTATGAGGGGGCCAGAAGTAGAAACACAGACCAATCAGGAAGCAATTGCAGTTACCTACAAAAGGGATGAAGGTGGCTAAAGGCAGGGTGGTGAGAAGTGGCGGGAGATTAAAGAAGAGGGGCTCTGTCAAACTTCAAGTGTTACATGGAGCACAAAGATTAATAAAAGGACCCACATTATTAGGTATTTTTAAAAAGTACCACTAAAAAAGCAGAACTAAATTAAGCAATGAAAATGTCCTCCATATTTTGCATGATTTTTTTGCCTTCTCCTACTTGTACATGTTAGATTAGAACACTAGTTCTCAAACTCTAGGTGAGTCAGAAACACTGGGGGGCTTGTTAAAACACAAGACTGCTGGGCACTCCCCCAGTTTCTGATTCAGTAGGTCTGGAGTTAGGCCTCAGAATTTCATTTCTAACCAGTTCCCAGGAGATGTTAAAATTACTAATCTGAAGAACTAGATTTTGAGAACCACTGGACTAATGGAACAGCTTTCTTTTTTTTTTGGAACAGCTTTCTAATCACTAGCAATTTTATTCAATCTGCACTAAGATTAAAAAAATTAATTCATTCACTATTCATTCAACAAGTACTTAGTAAGGGTCTACCATGTGCCAGGCACTGTTCCAGGGGTTAGGGTATACTCTCCAGGTAAAACCAGAGATCCTTGCTCTTGTGATATTATGTTAGAAAAGTGGAGGGAATCAAAACTAAAATAAGGGAATCACATAGTTTGTTAGGAGTAAGTGCTATGAAAATGGGAAAAGTAAAGCAAGCAGGAGGACTGCAAGTGCAGGCAGGGATGGGAGTGGATATGCCATTTTAAATATTAGAGTCATAGCGGACCTCATTAAGGTGACATTTGAGCTGGTGAGGGAGTTAGCTGTGTGGTTACCTGAAGGAAGAGTGTTCCAGGTAGAAGGGACGGCCAGTAGCTGGAGTAGAGTGAGACAGTTAAAGCAGCAGATGAGATAAAACAGGGAACAGGGAGCTTGACCATTTAGGGCCTTGGCTCTTACTCCGAACAAAAGAAGAAATCCACTGCAGGATTTTGAGTAGAGAGGTGACATGATCTGATTTAAATATTGGAAAGCATTCTGGTTGGTAACAGGCTATGAGGGGGCCAGAAGTAGAAACACAGACCAATCAGGAAGCAATTGCAGTTACCTACAAAAGGGATGAAGGTGGCTAAAGGCAGGGTGGTGAGAAGTGGCGGGATACAGGATGATTTAAAGGAGGAACCAATAGGACTTTTTTTTTTTTTTTTTTGGCCTCTTTTATGGGTTTTCTATTTATTTTTATCCATCCCTATTCTTTGGTCTGTGTGGGCCTCCCATTGCAGTGGCCTCTCTTGCTGCAGAACACTAGCTCTGGGCACATGCGCTCCAGGATGCCAGCTCACAACTGGGCACACGGGTCCAGCCACTCCGTGGCATGTGGGAGCCTCCTGGGCCAGGGATTGAACTGGTGCCCCTTGCACTGCAAGGCTGACTCCTTACCACTGGACCACCAGGAAAGCCCCCAGTAGGACTTCTTACTGGACTGGATGTGAGGTATAGAAGTAAAACAGGAATCAAATGTCACTAGACTAAACCCAAAGTTTCTGAGCTGAACCACCAGAAGGATGGAGTTATCAGCAAGGACTGGGCCAGTCTGATATTAAGTCAAGGAAAAGAGAAGGAACCATCAAAGGAGACTGTCAAGGATTAATCCATGAAACAAGTGAAGAAATCAACTGTGTCAAATGTTGCTGAAGATCTCATAAGACCAAGTCTAAGAACTGATCACTGGATTCAGCAGTGCATTAGTCATTGGAGACCTTGCCATCGGTGGTTTTTACTACAGTAAATGATAGCAGGGTCAAAAACTAGGGTAAGTTGAAGAGAAAATGGGAGAAATAAAACTGGAGACATGATTATAAGTGATTCTAATAAGGCATTTGGCTCTGAAAGGAGAAAATCAGGGTGTTAGCAGGTAAGGGCAGTGGGATCAAAAGAAGGGTTTTTATTAAGCTGAGAATGCTTTTATGACATAGGAGTGAAGAAAATATTACTTGGCTACCTTTTCAAGATGCTCAATCAGATAGGGATAAAAAGAATAAGACTGGATGATAAAGGGGCAAGTGTACTTTGCTATTAAGCTCTATCACAGAGTCAACACTAGTCTGTCCATCAATAAGTGCATATTGAAATACACTCTAAAAATTCTAGGTATTTTCACAATTAAAAGATACTCTTTCAAAATGAGTCATTAAATCTCTGATATGTGCATAACAAATATTTTACACTTGTAATAAAGAGGTTTCAAATGTACAATGACCTTAATGTTAACACAGCAATAAGTATAGCCACATTCTAGAATCATTATCCATATTAAACGATCCTGAAAACGGCCCAAGTAATGAGACCCAGGTAAGAGGAGACCTAAAACAAATTAGAAAAAAAAGTAAGTAATTGTTCAGGCTTGTTTTATTTCACCATGTGATTCTTTAAAATCAATAACATATTTGGAACTAATTCAAAACTCTTTCTACCCTCTTTTTTATGTCAAAAATACAAACAACTATCCCATTGCATATCAGGACACATTAAATTAAGCTCTTTACAGGAACAGCTGGAAGAAAAATCTACAGGTGATAATTTATAAGAATTCAAGAATGTATTTTCCATAAAAACAATAAATGAGAATCTGTTACATAAAACCCTAAATGAATGTTAAACATATTAGGAAAACATCAAATATATAAAATCCAACTTCATATTAATAATTTAAAACACTTTGGACATTTTTACATACATGCCTATAAAAATATTTTGTGCTGTTAAAAATTTACACAGAATGCTACCTACCAGACTATACAAATATTCTTAAAAATTAGTTTTTCTCTTAACATTATGTCTCTGACATATTTTATTGACTATAAAGTCATACACTGTAACTGCACTGAGAATTCATTTTATGAATGTAACTATATTTAAATATTCATATCCCTGTTAATAAACACTTCAGATGTTTTCCAACTTTCCGCTATTATAAATAAAGCTGTATAAATTATTTTGTACAAGTCTGCTTATATAAGGTACTATGTAGAAAAGAGTTAATATAGCAGAAATAACTGCTATCTACTGAAAGGCCTCCTTACAAAGTTGGCTGTTGGCTGGAAAATTACACTTCACTACCTAATAACAGTCTCTCACTATACCTAAACTGTTTGTGCAAACAATATAGTTTATATTGAACACTTGCTTTCCTTTTGGGAGTCTGGAATTTTGGTGTGTGGTAGGCAGAGGGCGCCTACATGACCAGCCTTCAATATAAAGTTCAGGCACTGAGTCTTAAACAAGCTTCCTTAGTAGTTAACACATCATGCATACTGTTGCAACAAGCTGCTGGGGGACTTGGTGGGTTTTGTTTAACTCCACTGAGAGAGGACGCCTGGGAGCTTTCACCTGGTTCCTCTCCCCATGTGACTCTTCCTTGGCTATTTTGCATTCTTTTGCTCTACTAAACCTTTGCTTTGAGCACAACTGTATGCTGAGTCCTGTCCTCCTAGAAAATCATCAAACCTGGGAATGGTCTTGGGGACCCCCAAAACACAGGTGCAACAGTTTCTCTAGAATTGGAATCACTGAATCATAAAATATAAAACTGAAATCCCTAGGTCATGAGATATGTATATCATTACTACAGACTATTCAATTTACTCTTCAAGGTGGCTGTATGAATTTACACATTCCCTTCCAGCAGGGATTAAGAGTTCCTGTTCCCCACTCCCCAGTCAACACTTGTTAATATCAGACATTTTGTTTACATTTTTGCCAATCAGATGTGTGAACTATTACCTGATTTTTTTGTCCTCCAAGAAATACTATACAACACACTTACTGGCTGAATATAATTGATTTGATAGTAAGTTAGAATTTCTACCTTATTACTAAGGTATTTATTATTTCAGATGTTAGTTTCACCTTATAGGTATTTTAAAAATAATTGGAACTAGATAAAATTATTAAAAATGTAGATAGAATATTTCCTATAAAAAAAGAAATGACTATTCATGAAAAATGTGTATTACAGAAATATTTTTCCCAAATTATCTCACATAAAAGATGATTAGAAAAGTTCAACACAAGTAAACATTTCATTAAAATTCTAATTTTAAATTGCTACTCTCTGCCAGCAGAGTCAGTGTGCTAGAAGTCACTGACTATGTCTAAACCAAGGTTCAGCAGCATATGATAAAGTTATAAAACTGTGATAAAATTAGAGTATTCTAATTTTAGAATTAGAACTAATACTCTAGTCTAGAGTATTAGTTCATTCTCATCAAGAATCTTGCTAATATTCATATATTGCCTCATTTGGGGAGGCTACTGATCACTGACCAAAACTTTTGTATTGGCTTGCTGTCTAACCTCGCCAGACTGCTTAAGCTGGTAGACAATAACTAACAAGATACAAGCAAACTCCTTAAAGCTCTTCAATCTGATACCATATAATGCTTGTTTTCACTCTTCAAGGGCCTAAGCTGTTACATATACTTGACATGAACTTATTATAAATTCATGAAAATTTTGGAAGATGTTTTCATGTTTCATGGTGGGACTACAACCTGATTTTAGTCAAGAAAATGTTTTTTAAAAATTGTCAACTCACATTAATGAGATTTTCACTTAGTATTTTTTTTTTTTTTAATATTAGCCTCTTTTATGGGTTTTCTATTTATTTATTTTCATCCATCCCTGTTCTTTGGTCTGTGTGGGCCTCCCATTGCAGTGGCCTCTCTTGCTGCAGAGCACCAGCTCTGGGCACATGCGCTCCAGAGTGCCAGATCACAACTGGACACACAGGTCCAGCCTCTCTGTGGCACGTGGGATCCTCCTGGGCCAGGGATTGAACCGGTGCCCCTTGCTTTGCAAGGGAGACTCCTTACCCACTGGACCACCAGGGAAGCCTTTCACTTAGTATTTTTATTTTACAACTTTACCTCAAAAAAAGAAGATATACTTCCTCATATTTAATCTTTCTGCCTACAGATAAAAGTATTAGAATCTATATAATAATTGGATCAAAACACTGTTTTTCTGTGTGTTCACTTTTCTCTACTTCAAATATACTAGTTTAGGACATCATAAGCATGACTCATTCACATACCTAAACTCCCAGCTGCCATTGCAGACTGCAGCGCAGTGGTTAAACCAGGGACCATCTGGCAGTAGTACATGGTATCCGCACACACACAGGCTGTGGTGCCCACCACTCCTGGCCAACTCTGAACAGGCCGAGGAAACCCCACCAAGAACAAAGGAAGGGTGAAGAGGGGGAGTAAGGGAGCAGAGAGTAGCGCAGAAAATACTATGAAGACCAACACGAATGGAGAGAAGACAATGTTGAGTACACACAAAGGGGTGGTTGATTTTCTACGTTTTTTCTCTGTCCATGATGCCAAAAGTATGGTCACAGCAAACTGCAATTTAGAAATGAACTGAATCAGACGATCACGCATGATACCAACCTGGAGAGATATAAAAATGAGTTTTTACTCTTAAATACTTTTCATGGATTTTCAAGATCATTTAAGAAAAACAATATAATTTTATTATTGCCCCAAGATATTTGAGGAAATTGCCACCCTTATGTGAGATTCTTTGTTACAATTTTCTCCAATCCCACAATTAACAAATGAGACTACATTTTTAAAAGTTAGGGCTGTCTTAAAAAAAAAAAAAAAAGTAGAACTAAAGAGAAACAACAGAGTGCTACGTCTACCTTATGGCTGACTATATTTTGCATTATATGCTTGTTAAGTCATGAGAAGTAGAAGTAGTAAATAAGTTAAGTAATGACACTTAATTTATCCTTATTTTAGAGATTATTTTACAGATTAAGAAACACATATTGTGCTATAAGACAAACCTTAACAGACTGAAATCATACTAAGTATATTCATACAAATCATAAAAAGTATGTTCTTCAATCAAAACTGAATTAAACCAACAATTTCCTAATGTGTAAATTTAAGACATATTCCTAAGTAGCCAGCATGTAAAAGAAGAGATCACAAGATAAATCAGAAAGATTTTCAGATGAATGAAACAGAAACCAAGACTTGTGACACAGCAAAAACAATCCTCAGAGGGATATTTATAGTTACAAGTGCCTATATTAAAAGAACAGCAATATTGGGCCTCCCTGGTAGCTCAAGTGGTCAAGAGTTTGCCTACCAGTGCAGGAGACAAGTGGTTCAATCCCTGATCTGCGAGGATTCCACATGCTGTAGAGAAACTAAGCCCATGAGCCACGACTATTGAGCTTGTTCTCTAGAGTTTCAGAGCCACAACTATTGAGCCCATGTGCTGCAACTACTGAAGCCTGTGTGCCCTACAGCTTGAGTCCCACAACAACAGAAGTCACTGCAACAAGAAGCCTGCTCACCTCAACTAGAGAGTATCCCCCACTCCCTGCAACTAAAGAAGAGCCTGTGGCAGCAGTGAAAACCCATAATAGCCAAAATATTAAATAATTTTTAAAAATACAAATAATCCAGGTAAAAATGAGTAAAGAATTCAATCAGACATTTGCTTCAAAAACATACATAAATGGTCAATAAATATATGTAAAGATAAACTATTTGTGCTCTGAGAAATTCAGTATCAAAATCACAAAAAGATAATTTGCATTCATGAAAATGATATAATAAAAATGTAAGACAACTGTTGGTATCTTCTGCCAGATGTAAGCAACAACATACTATATAATTCTATTCATGTGAAATGTTCAGAACTGGCAAGTCCTCAGAGACAGAAAGTAGATTAACAGTTGCTGGGGTTGGAGTAGGGAGTAGAAGTGATGGAGAGTGGAATGGGAATGATTATTGATCTATATATGAGTTTTCTTTCTGGGATGTTGAAAGTATTCTAAATGTAGACTGTGGTGATGGCTTTATCCTTATTTTAGAGATTATTTTACAGATTAAGAAACACATTTTTAAGACAAACCTTAACAGACTGAAATCATACTAAGTATATTCATACAAATCATAAAAAGTATGTTCTTCAATCAAAACTGAATTAAACCAACAATTTCCTAATGTGTAAATTTAAGACATATTCCTAAGTAGCCAGCATGTAAAAGAAGAGATCACAAGATAAATCAGAAAGATTTTCAGATGAATGAAACAGAAACCAAGACTTGTGACACAGCAAAAACAATCCTCAGAGGGATATTTATAGTTACAAGTGCCTATATTAAAAGAACAGCAATATTGGGCCTCCCTGGTAGCTCAAGTGGTCAAGAGTTTGCCTACCAGTGCAGGAGACAAGTGGTTCAATCCCTGATCTGCGAGGATTCCACATGCTGTAGAGAAACTAAGCCCATGAGCCACGACTATTGAGCTTGTTCTCTAGAGTTTCAGAGCCACAACTATTGAGCCCATGTGCTGCAACTACTGAAGCCTGTGTGCCCTACAGCTTGAGTCCCACAACAACAGAAGTCACTGCAACAAGAAGCCTGCTCACCTCAACTAGAGAGTATCCCCCACTCCCTGCAACTAAAGAAGAGCCTGTGGCAGCAGTGAAAACCCATAATAGCCAAAATATTAAATAATTTTTAAAAATACAAATAATCCAGGTAAAAATGAGTAAAGAATTCAATCAGACATTTGCTTCAAAAACATACATAAATGGTCAATAAATATATGTAAAGATAAACTATTTGTGCTCTGAGAAATTCAGTATCAAAATCACAAAAAGATAATTTGCATTCATGAAAATGATATAATAAAAATGTAAGACAACTGTTGGTATCTTCTGCCAGATGTAAGCAACAACATACTATATAATTCTATTCATGTGAAATGTTCAGAACTGGCAAGTCCTCAGAGACAGAAAGTAGATTAACAGTTGCTGGGGTTGGAGTAGGGAGTAGAAGTGATGGAGAGTGGAATGGGAATGATTATTGATCTATATATGAGTTTTCTTTCTGGGATGTTGAAAGTATTCTAAATGTAGACTGTGGTGATGGCTGCAAAGTTCTGAATATACATGACATAATTTTAGCCTTTAAGCGAATTATTTTATGGTATATTCAATACATTTCATTAAAGCTGTTTAAAAGAAAAATAACGTATTTACCAGTAACAGTCTGATTCCTGTATCCAGGCTTCTGTTCCACCATGTGTCTGTATTGGAGATCAGCAAATGCACTGCTGATACAATGACTGTCTCCAGTAAAGCATTTTCTGTCTTCTGCCATACCTGTAGTACACAAAGTAACCATTTCACTAGGCAGAATTTGATAATCTATGTAAACTGTTAAACAAAATCATAATCAAATTTGGGAATAGGAACATACTATTAAGTGCACATTAGCATTACCATTCTAAAAGCTCTTGTGAATCCAATGGAGACAGACACAGAGTGAAGCCCTTGTAAGGAGCTGTCCAATGAAAGAAATGCTATCAGAGCAAAAGGTGACACTAAGACAAAAAAAGAGACAAGTTTAATGAAGGCAATATCATCCTTCCTTCATATTTTATTTTGGCCTATATTTTTATGAGTACATTTAAGCAATTAATTAAAAAAACAGTAAGCAAACAAACCAAAATATAAAAGAATAAATACCTATATGCAATATAATATTATACAAATACAGGAATCTTGTAATTTTTTTGTATATTTCCTACATATAATACAAGTTTATCAGATTTTATCTGCCTACCTAGATTTATTAAAATCCGTCTGACAACACCAATCTTCATAAGCTTTGTTTGCTTCTCTAGGAATAAAGTCACAGTCTGTACATCCTTTGGATAGAAAGGGTTCCGGAAAATTCCCAAGATATACACACTTTGAATTTCTTTAAGTGTCCATACTATTATAAATAGTATCATCAATGTGTAGCCAACCATAACCTGGGGGCTGTTTTTGGAAATCTGTGATGAGAAACCAACAAAGTGATGCAACAAACCAGTTTCTAAGAGTGCCAAGACTAATACAATGCTGTAGAAAAGGTATTGCTTCCAAGTAAACCAGTTTTCTGAACCACTGGATAAAGTCTTAGATTTGGCTTCAACTCTGTGTTTGAAGACAAGAACCATCTCACTTAGGTTAAGACTCAGTAAGAACCCAAGTCCGGTCATGAAAAGAACCACACAAATAGTGCTGGGAATGAAATATGATGCTATAGCTGTTCCAGCAGAAATGATGAACATCATTAACAACCTGCAGAAGGAAAAAACAAAAAAAGATCTGCTTGAAAAAAAATAAATGTTGAGAATAAGTTACATTATCACTTTAATATTGAACATAATTACCGTAGGTGGGTTGACATAGATGATCCTCCAAGGCCAAACTCTAAAACCTGCTCCACTGCCCATAAGAAAACTGCATCAGGTGGGGGTAGAGTCCCGAGTGCCCACAGAAAGGGTAAAAATATAAACAAGATGTGTAAAATCTGATTCATTTGTTCTAGAACTGGTATATTTACCATAAACCTACAATAAAAAGAAAATATTTACATCATACAAAACAATAAAGAGATCTTTCTAGGAAAAACAAAATATATACACCTTGCTCTATATACCACCTTTGCCCTGAAACCCTCCGTCCCACCCCCTTCCCCAAAAAACATCTACAGAAAGGCTCTAGTCCCAAATTGTAAAATATCAAAAAACACAAATTGTGATCATTGTTCTTCTCCTGTACCAGCAAGTACTCAATTGTATATGAGTATTTAGAGAGTATGTGTACTCACATGTGAAAAGAAGGATGAAGTAATTAAATTAAAATTGAATTTAGGGATTTGTAAAACTAAATTGAGCCCAGGGTAAAAATACTTCTCCCTTAAATGTTTAAAGCACACTGGCTACAATTCCACTAATTATGTTTTAGAGTTAAAAATTTTTTAATCTAAAACCACAGGCAACTCTAGAAAAGCCAAAGGCTTCCAGGGGTTCATATACTGGTAGCTAGCAAAAAGAGAAAGCTCTTTTCTTTCTCTTTCTCTCTTCTCTACTGTCTTGCTCCCAGGTCTTAAAATTTTAAGTTATTACTCTGTATATCAGAGATCAGCAACATTAGGTTATGAACACATCTCTGTGGGCTAGCCTGGGAACTCGACCAGCATAAAAGATGGTTTCTATCCTGTCTAAAGAGTGTATGAGAAGTGGTACAGATATGAGAACACAAACTTGTACAACACAATCTCATATATTTATGAAAGCTTCTATCTTAAGAGGAGAAACTTGTTTTTGGTACAGCTCTTACCAGTTAAACATCATCCAACTGTTTCAAATAACTAAAACTTCAAAGCACAGAGGAATAAATATTAACAATGTGTTACTAAGTTTTTGCAATAAGGTTAACCAAACACTTTGCCTGGAAACCAACATTGTTGTAGCACTTACGGAGTTCCTAAGACAACTTTCAAAAGAAAACTAAATCTCAAAACTTACAGCACAGTAATTGTACTTGAGTAATTGTACTGCTAGGACAAAGTCAAGGAGAAAGGCAACTTTGGTACTTATCCACTTTAGCGTAAATTAAGAGCCCAGAAGCAAATGCATAGCAACTATGATTATCATAAATATCGGTGCTTCCTCACACAGATACCAGGATGATGCTAATTAATGCACGCTGGTTCACAATGTATGTCCTTCAAATTTTTATAAGCAGAGAGAATTAATGAACACAAGGTTAACAATGTGATGCTAGATTAGAGGATAATACTTTCTGTAGTGTAGTTTTTAAAAATAAAATCCATTTCATTCTGGGAAGAAAACACTCCAGTAACAAAAAGAAAATCAAACCACACACAATAAGCCATATGGTCAAGGAAAACGTGTAGATTTGTACAGGTTTTCTTTTTTTTAAGACAACAGTTCTCTTGCTAACATATTGAAAGAAAGGATAATTTGTGTAAAAATAATGTGTATTTAGGAAATACTTTAGCCAAGTTCTATTACTATTGCCCCAATCTCTTTTTCTTCTTAAACAACAGCAATAATACAAAGAAGTATTTATATACAAATATATCACAAACAAATATAAGAACACATAACTGAAGTAATCAAACATAGTGGTTACTTTCTTATGTGTATGACTGAGAATAATCAAATTGATGATTACTGTGGTTCTTTCATACAGAAAAATGTTTAAATCCTAAAGTTTCTGATAATGTAACAGGAATTTTCTTGAGCATAAAAATCTAAGCCTGTGAGAAAAAAAAATGTTTTATGTTCTGTACACACACAATTCATATGTTTAGAAAAAGATGTTCTTAATATATAGTGAATAAAATATGAATATGCATCATTCATTCAACCAGTTTCTGAGAGTCTATGAACTAAGCATTGTAGGTTTAACACTTGTCTTTGATAAATATGTGTAGAAAAAGTCATTTAAAATTAATATACAACTGTACTAGAATAAAGAGTGAAAAAAGAAAAATAATTACTACATTGCAGGGCTCATCTCTTAAACTGTCATATGCATCAAGATATAACTTGATGTAACTGACAGCTCTCCAAATCTGCCATACACTTTTCATATAGTATTTATCTGCAGTATTTCACCTACAGTGAGATGGTAACTCAATAGTGTGTATTCTGAAAATAACAATCTTATAAACTTAAGTCTTTAAAAAGAGGTCAAATGTATACATGTATCTAAACTCAATTCTATTGCTAACTTTTCAAAATCAAGCATTTAAACTATAACATCTTATATTAGAAATTCTAGTGGTACTAAGAAATCAATTAGAAGAGAATTTCCATAAATTCTCTTTTTACATATCTGATGAGGTAAAGAACTACAAAGTTGGTACAGTGTCCTCTGGTCCATAAATGTAGGCCAATTAGAAAAGATTAAGAGTTAAGGAATAGCAGACATCTAAGAATTGGTCAGTTTCAGTACACAAACTGGCTACATACTTTTAAACGCCTTGTCTTTTTTTGGGCGACTGTAACAAAGTACCATTGATCAGATGGCTCAAACAACAGAAAGTATTTATCCTAGTCTCAGATCAGAATGTCATTATGATTGGGTTCTGATGAGAGCTCTCTTCCTGATTTGCAGAGAGCCAACTTCCCACTGTATCCTCACATGGTAGAGAGAGAGGAAAATGGAACTCTCTGGGATCTCTATAAGCACCAATTCCATTAGGGACTAGGGCCACCCTGACGACCTAGTTACCTCACAAAGACCTTCACAAATTATCACTACACTGAGAGGTTAGAGCTTCAGTGTGTGAATTCTGAAGAGATATGCATTTCAGTCTATAACATTCCATACAAGTCTCCCAAATTCATGTTCTTTTTACATGTAAAATAAATTTATTCCTTCGCAACAGACACAAAATTCTTAACTCATAAAGTCTGAAGTTAGATCTAAATATCATCTAAATCACATACAGGTAAGATCTGAGATACGATTTATCCTGAGGCAAAATCCTCTCCAGTTGTGAACCTATGAAACCAGACAAATCACGTGTTTCCAAAATACAGTGGTGGGAGAGGCAAAAGATGGACATTTCCATTCCAAAATGGAGAAACAGGAAAGAAAGAAGGATGACAGGTCCCAATGAAGTCCAACATCTGGCAAGGCAAACTCTCTTAGATTTAAAGGTTAAAGAATAATCCTCTTTGGTTTCATACTCTGGCCTCTAGACATTGCCCCAGAGTAGCAATGTCACCCCAAAACTTCTAAGTGAGGTTCCCACTCCCACAGCTCTGCAGGAGCAGTAGCAGCCCCAAGGGTTCCAACAAATTTATTTCTGACAGATCTGGAGTCTGAAAAATCTGAGATTAGAGTGTCACCTGATCAGGGTATGGTGAAAACTCTCTCTGGCCTGCAGACAGCTGCTTTCTCACTTTACCTTCATACGTTAAAGGGAGAAATCAGACTCTCTGGTGTCTCTTCCCATAAGGGTATTAATCCCATCACACCTGGGCCCCATCCTCATTGTTCTAATCAGCTCCAAATACCACCACATTGGGGATTAGGGGCTTAACACATGAATGGAGGGGCACCAACATTCAGTCCATAAAGTGGTGCCTGTACATTTCTACCTGTGTAAAGAGAAAGCTGCAACTATAGAAATAAATGTCAAATTTAGAAAAAAGCAAGCAAAAGAAGTCAAATGATTTTGTCTAAAATTGCTATTTTCTATTTTGTTCCAAATCGATTTTATAAAAATCAGTATTTTGTATAGTTACAATAAAAAATTAAATAGGTTATTCTGTTCATCTGAAATCCATTCAATCTCTATTTTAATTTTAAATTTTTTTCTAGTTCCAGATTTTTAAATAAAATTATCACTACACTGAGAGGTTAGAGCTTCAGTGTGTGAATTCTGAAGAGATATGCATTTCAGTCTATAACATTCCATACAAGTCTCCCAAATTCATGTTCTTTTTACATGTAAAATAAATTTATTCCTTCGCAACAGACACAAAATTCTTAACTCATAAAGTCTGAAGTTAGATCTAAATATCATCTAAATCACATACAGGTAAGATCTGAGATACGATTTATCCTGAGGCAAAATCCTCTCCAGTTGTGAACCTATGAAACCAGACAAATCACGTGTTTCCAAAATACAGTGGTGGAGAGGCAAAGATGGACATTTCCATTCCAAAATGGAGAAACAGGAAAGAAAGAAGGATGACAGGTCCCAATGAAGTCCAACATCTGGCAAGGCAAACTCTCTTAGATTTAAAGGTTAAAGAATAATCCTCTTTGGTTTCATACTCTGGCCTCTAGACATTGCCCCAGAGTAGCAATGTCACCCCAAAACTTCTAAGTGAGGTTCCCACTCCCACAGCTCTGCAGGAGCAGTGACACCCACAAGGGTTCCAACAAATTTATTTCTGACAGATCTGGAGTCTGAAAAATCTGAGATTAGAGTGTCACCTGATCAGGGTATGGTGAAAACTCTCTCTGGCCTGCAGACAGCTGCTTTCTCACTTTACCTTCATACGTTAAAGGGAGAAATCAGACTCTCTGGTGTCTCTTCCCATAAGGGTATTAATCCCATCACACCTGGGCCCCATCCTCATTGTTCTAATCAGCTCCAAATACCACCACATTGGGGATTAGGGGCTTAACACATGAATGGAGGGGCACCAACATTCAGTCCATAAAGTGGTGCCTGTACATTTCTACCTGTGTAAAGAGAAAGCTGCAACTATAGAAATAAATGTCAAATTTAGAAAAAAGCAAGCAAAAGAAGTCAAATGATTTTGTCTAAAATTGCTATTTTCTATTTTGTTCCAAATCGATTTTTATAAAAAATCAGTATTTTGTATAGTTACAATAAAAAAATTAAATAGGTTATTCTGTTCATCTGAAATCCATTCAATCTCTATTTTAATTTTAAATTCTCTGTTTTCTACTCACAGGAAAATTCTCTCCTTTTTCACAGATTTTAACTAGGCTATCTTATGGATTCATAACTCATTATTTAAAGTAAAACACAGGATTGAAATTTTACTTATCTTATAAAGGGTTTTTAACTCTTCAACAAGATGTAATTACTGCTTTAGGATGAATGATCAACAAAGATTAGTCCTATGAGATTAACCATCAAAACAACCTATGGTTTGGTGACTTAATTCATAGATCCTTTTTTTTTTAAGTACTAAGGAGAGTGCTTAAAAAATAAAGTAATAAAGTATTTGACAGCTGATTACCTGTGTGCAAGATCAACAGAAACAAAGAAAAAAATATAAAGAGGTCTCATAAGAGGAGTGATTTCATAAGTATCCTGGGTTTGGAAAGTTGCAGTTTCTGTAGGTGTATTTACAATTAAGGAATATTCTCCTATACACAGCGTCACCCATCCAAAGACAAAGAGTAGAACAGTGCCTCCAGTACTGCCATACAGCAGGGTTATTCTGTTCGGGAGCAAATACCATGTTCCAAGACCACACACTAATCCAGCAAGAACAGAATGGAAAACGGTGTTGGCTGTATGTTTTTTGCCAGGAATTAGAAATTTGATGGTCTCAGTACCAGCACAACTTGAAAATTCATGCTCATCTTCCTCTGCTAAGATATCTGTGGTTAGCATTCTTTCAACTGTCATAGATTTGTTTCTGCTGTATAAACTTGTGAACTGGATGGCAAATGCAGTGAAAAGCATTAGTCCACCTGAAAGTGCTGCTGTGTAATAGTCTTCCAGGATACCTAACTGGTACAAAAATGTTCCTATTCCACCCAAAATCCATGGCATCAAAAAGAGGATAATCTGATTAACATATATGTAAGAAGGGGCACAATAGCCTAATCTGACTCGAGGACCTCCAAGAACAGTCTGTGGAAAGCGCTTCAGAAAGAAGTCCTGTTTGTAATTGTTCAGCAGAGGCACATCTGGACTCATCCTTCTCACTCAGGATTATTCTGAAAGTCACATCCTTTTCCGTAACACAGTGGTCTCTAAGAAAAAGAAAACAGATCACTATTTGAAAATGTCATACTTAAAATATGAGGGAGAAAAATTCCACATTTCCATTAGTTAGTTTCTTAGGGCAGGATTTGCAACTTCACTTCTCTAGCTCCTCCCCATTGCCTGATACATACTTGGCACAAAACAAATAGTTGTTCAGTGTTTTTTAAGTGAATATGAAAAAAAAAAAATCATTTACTATTACATTTACAAAGAACTTTGATACACTTGAAATTTCTTAAGTAATGCACATTTTCAAACTCTGAGGTCAAAACAAACTTCAAAAAGTCAGTACTCTCAACTTAAATCTGCTAGTGGTTTAACTGATCATTTCCCTGAGTGTTTCTGTTGTTTGTTTTTTTAAACTTTTCTATTACAAGGGTGAGCAAAGTTTTTCTATAAAGGGTCAACTAGTAAATATTTTAGGATTTGTGGACCATATGGTCTCTGTTTCAACCCAGCTGTTGTTGTTGTTGTTGGAGAAAAGTAGTCACAGATAACATATACATAGTGAATATTAGTAGTTGTGCTCTAATGTCTTTGCCCACAGTCTTTACCCAAGAGGCTGTGGGCCAGATGAACCTGAGGACGATAGTTTGCCAACCCCTGCTCTATAAAATAAGCATATTCTCTATAATTCTTGGGAATGGAAATGGAAATAGATGTGGAAAATAGAAATACTAAGTGTTAGTCATATCTCTTAACAATTATAGTAAATTCAGGCTTTTCTGATCATTTAAAAAGTCAAATTCTGCGAAAATAGTAGCATTTCAATAAAAAGCCACTGGCAACTCAACATGTAGTAGGAAGAACAATGAACTGGAAACCAAAAGACACTAAAAGTCAGATTACATGCTTACTATTAACTAGTTTACCACATGCAGACCACTCCTTGATTCAATTCATGGCACAACAATATGAATGTATTGAATACCACTGCACTGTTTATTTAGAAATGGTTAAGATGGTAAATTTTATGTTCTACGTATGTTACCACACACAAAAAACAAAGTCATCTTAGTAAGCTTTCTTCCCATCAATTTAAGAGTCTTTCTGAAAGTTACTCCTATTCAACTAGCATTGGTGCTGGAGAAAGCTTTTGGGTCACCAATAAGAATTACTACCTTAGAGCAAGCACATCTTGTTATACTGTCGGGAAGTTCTTTACACTATAAACACTTATCCTCTTAATCTTCCAGTTACTGGTCTTAGCTCTGCACAGAAACTCACAGCTTTTACTCACATACAGCCCTGCAAGCATCACAAAATAACAGAACCAGAGGGCCAGATCTGAAATAAGTAATGCATTTACTATTACATTTACAAAGAACTTTGATACACTTGAAATTTCTTAAGTAATGCACATTTTCAAACTCTGAGGTCAAAACAAACTTCAAAAAGTCAGTACTCTCAACTTAAATCTGCTAGTGGTTTAACTGATCATTTCCCTGAGTGTTTCTGTTGTTTGTTTTTTTAAACTTTTCTATTACAAGGGTGAGCAAAGTTTTTCTATAAAGGGTCAACTAGTAAATATTTTAGGATTTGTGGACCATATGGTCTCTGTTTCAACCCAGCTGTTGTTGTTGTTGTTGGAGAAAAGTAGTCACAGATAACATATACATAGTGAATATTAGTAGTTGTGCTCTAATGTCTTTGCCCACAGTCTTTACCCAAGAGGCTGTGGGCCAGATGAACCTGAGGACGATAGTTTGCCAACCCCTGCTCTATAAAATAAGCATATTCTCTATAATTCTTGGGAATGGAAATGGAAATAGATGTGGAAAATAGAAATACTAAGTGTTAGTCATATCTCTTAACAATTATAGTAAATTCAGGCTTTTCTGATCTTTTAAAAAAGTCAAATTCTGCGAAAATAGTAGCATTTCAATAAAAAGCCACTGGCAACTCAACATGTAGTAGGAAGAACAATGAACTGGAAACCAAAAGACACTAAAAGTCAGATTACATGCTTACTATTAACTAGTTTACCACATGCAGACCACTCCTTGATTCAATTCATGGCACAACAATATGAATGTATTGAATACCACTGCACTGTTTATTTAGAAATGGTTAAGATGGTAAATTTTATGTTCTACGTATGTTACCACACACAAAAAACAAAGTCATCTTAGTAAGCTTTCTTCCCATCAATTTAAGAGTCTTTCTGAAAGTTACTCCTATTCAACTAGCATTGGTGCTGGAGAAAGCTTTTGGGTCACCAATAAGAATTACTACCTTAGAGCAAGCACATCTTGTTATACTGTCGGGAAGTTCTTTACACTATAAACACTTATCCTCTTAATCTTCCAGTTACTGGTCTTAGCTCTGCACAGAAACTCACAGCTTTTACTCACATCACAGCCCTGCAAGCACTCACAAAATAACAGAACCAGAGGGCCAGATGGAACCTTACTGGTTGATACTTCAATCTCAGAAATTGAAAAGACTGCCTCCCTTCCCTCTTGATGAGCACATCTCCTGTACTGCTGTCAGAGTACTGTGTTCTGATATGCTCGTTCGCTGGAAGCCAGAGGTAAGTAAAGACATGCTCCCATGAATGTGGTTAAAGATCCTGATTTCAACTACCTATATATGATGCTCTCGGATAGGAAAACAAGTTTGGATGACTGGCTTGGGCATTTTGAAGAAGCTAGATGTACCTGACATTACCCCAGGGAGTTAGGTAAAAGCTGACCCTTTCTTCTCCATTAAGGCAAGTCAGAAATGAGGTGAGATGACTTGCTGGGAAAGGAAGCCAGAAATTGAAAATACCTTATAATCTGGATTATCTAGCTGCGTGTTATTACCCATATTCATTTACATTTCAGTACTTTTGAGTCTTATGTAAATTTAGTTTAAATGTCCTTGCCCATTTGATTGAATATTCTGTGATTATATCCCAAACAGTGGAATATTCTAAAGAAGATCTACTGTTCATTTGGAAATATGGTAAGATGCCCACAATATATTGCAAAATAAAACACACCGATGATCCCATTTGTATTAGAAAAAAAAACAGTACACACATTTACAGGTATACATGGTTATTCATGCGTCGAAGTACAAAAAACTTCAGAAGTCATACATACCAGGCTGTGTTTGTATTTTACATATAATAACATTTTGATGCCTTTTCAAATTAGCAAATATCCTGTAGGACTCTCAACCCAAACACATTCTGTGGCCTTCTGAGTGGCCATGCTCATACTCACTCTGTTGCCCAGAATCTTCTCCTTCCTTCCATAGACAGTCATCTTAGTCAACTTACAAGATTCAGTTTTCGGTCACCAATAAGGGAATTTACAAAACCTTAGAGCAAGCACATCTTGTTATACTGTCGGGAAGTTCTTTACACTATAAACACTTATCCTCTTAATCTTCCAGTTACTGGTCTTAGCTCTGCACAGAAACTCACAGCTTTTACTCACATCACAGCCCTGCAAGCACTCACAAAATAACAGAACCAGAGGGCCAGATGGAACCTTACTGGTTGATACTTCAATCTCAGAAATTGAAAAGACTGCCTCCCTTCCCTCTTGATGAGCACATCTCCTGTACTGCTGTCAGAGTACTGTGTTCTGATATGCTCGTTCGCTGGAAGCCAGAGGTAAGTAAAGACATGCTCCCATGAATGTGGTTAAAGATCCTGATTTCAACTACCTATATATGATGCTCTCGGATAGGAAAACAAGTTTGGATGACTGGCTTGGGCATTTTGAAGAAGCTAGATGTACCTGACATTACCCCAGGGAGTTAGGTAAAAGCTGACCCTTTCTTCTCCATTAAGGCAAGTCAGAAATGAGGTGAGATGACTTGCTGGGAAAGGAAGCCAGAAATTGAAAATACCTTATAATCTGGATTATCTAGCTGCGTGTTATTACCCATATTCATTTACATTTCAGTACTTTTGAGTCTTATGTAAATTTAGTTTAAATGTCCTTGCCCATTTGATTGAATATTCTGTGATTATATCCCAAACAGTGGAATATTCTAAAGAAGATCTACTGTTCATTTGGAAATATGGTAAGATGCCCACAATATATTGCAAAATAAAACACACCGATGATCCCATTTGTATTAGAAAAAAAAAAAAACAGTACACACATTTACAGGTATACATGGTTATTCATGCGTCGAAGTACAAAAAACTTCAGAAGTCATACATACCAGGCTGTGTTTGTATTTTACATATAATAACATTTTGATGCCTTTTCAAATTAGCAAATATCCTGTAGGACTCTCAACCCAAACACATTCTGTGGCCTTCTGAGTGGCCATGCTCATACTCACTCTGTTGCCCAGAATCTTCTCCTTCCTTCCATAGACAGTCATCTTAGTCAACTTACAAGATTCAGTCTAGGGTTTCCTTGGTAGTTCAGTGATAAAGAGTTTGCCTGCCAATGCAGGAGACACGGGTTCAATCCCTGATCCGGGAAGATCCCACCTGCTGCAAAGCAACTAAGCGCATGAGCCACAACTACTGAGCCTGTGCCCTAGAACTTCGGAGCCACAACTAGTGAGCCCATGTGCCGCAACTGCTAAAGCCTGTGTGCCCTAGAGCCCGAGTCCCACAACAAGAAACCTGCTCACCTCAACTAGAGAGTAGCCCCTACTCCCTGCAACTAGAGAAGAGCCTGTAGCAGCAGTGAAAACCCAGATAGCCAAAAATAAATAAATACAAAGAAAAAAAAAGATTCAGTCTAATCCTTTCTGCAACTGTTGCAGAGCACTTAGATTAAAATGTGACTCCTATTTGTATATCCCAAACATTGCTTGTTTATAATATACTCATCTCGTAACATGTATCAACAGAGGGCATTTCTTGTATCATTCACCTCTTTCCACATTATCTTTTTGAATGTTTTTCTTTTCTCTAGTAATAAATTATTTGTGGTAAGGGCCAAATCTTGAGATACTTCTGATTCTCTACAGTATTTAGTAAAATACCTTGGCACAGAAAGGCATGTAGTACATTAACGGCATAGTTTAATTAAGGTGGTTAAAGTTGGAGAACATTAAATACTGCTGAAAGGGACGTTGGATGTTTATTGTTTTGGATGCTTATTGTTTTTGAAAACTTTAATATCCTGTCCCATTCAAAACAATAATAAGCCTGTAAACTCTTTTTTCCAGTTTTTAAATGTTTGGGAAAGTATCTTCATTTACTTTTCTTATGGACTAAATAACGGCTCAGACAAGATTTTGCCTAGAGCAGTACAGAATCCCAGTACTACTGGAGCAAGATGAGCCTGGAAGAGATACATGGCTGGGTTTCTTCCATGCAGAAGGAAATGGCTAGAGGATTTTAACATGTCAGAAGTCAAATTTTAATTTGATACTTGTGCTACACTTTAATCTTCTTCATTATCAGGAAAGAGGAGCTAGTTTTTACTGGGAGAGGAAAAACAAAAGAACAGCAGGTACAAGAGATAAAATAAGACAGTAGGGATACTGAAGTAAGGGCAGACCAAAAAATACAAAGTTCCCTTAAGAAGCCTTAGGAGCATGAAGGAGGATACCAAGATGGTGACTGATTTTAATGGGATATAAAAAGGCTGAAAGATACACGATTGTTTGCCCTGCAAAGTGTTTCTTGAACTGATGTCCGTGGTCAAAGAAGTTTGAGAAACTAGATGACAGATTGTCATCTTGAAGAGTCACAATGGGTATCAGTGGACTGAAGACCCTGAGACATCTTCAAGTTAAAAAAAAAAAAAACAAAAAAAAACTGCTTCAAATCTGCTTAAAATGTATCATATGAGTTTTCCAAACTTATTTAATCTTGAAACCCGTCTTCCCCTCCATATCTGATAACAGATCATGTTATGGAAACTGTTTTCAGAAATATTGGCCTGGGCTTCAGTTGGACCTTAAATATTTAGCCAAGTGAACGAGAGTTTGAAAGATACACCACTTAAGGAAGAATGCCATGAATGAACATATACAAGAAAAATAAAAAACCCACTATGGAAATTTCAGAGGTAGCAAGTATATCAGGTTGTTTTATTCTCATTTAATGTTGTTCAGTCACCAAGCTGTGTATGACTTTTTGTAACCCCGTGGTCTGCAGCACGCCAGGCTTCCCTGTCCGTCACTATTTCTTGGAGTTTGCTCAGATTCACATCTGTTGAGTCCGTGATGCCATCCAACCATCTCATCCTCTTCTGAGGATTAGATGACAGACACTATAAATTCACTTACACAAAAATTATGATAAATTAGTACAGTTTAACTTTTACTTTATTACAGATCTTGAAATATTTTAAAAATATTTTCTTTGTATGAAACGACAGTTACATTTATACAGACAGATTTTCCAAGTCCTAATCTGGATTATTAGCCTAGACAGTACAGAATCCCAGTACTACTGAGCAAGATGAGCCTGGAAGAGATACATGGCTGGGTTTCTTCCATGCAGAAGGAAATGGCTAGAGGATTTTAACATGTCAGAAGTCAAATTTTAATTTGATACTTGTGCTACACTTTAATCTTCTTCATTATCAGGAAAGAGGAGCTAGTTTTTACTGGGAGAGGAAAAACAAAAGAACAGCAGGTACAAGAGATAAAATAAGACAGTAGGGATACTGAAGTAAGGGCAGACCAAAAAATACAAAGTTCCCTTAAGAAGCCTTAGGAGCATGAAGGAGGATACCAAGATGGTGACTGATTTTAATGGGATATAAAAAGGCTGAAAGATACACGATTGTTTGCCCTGCAAAGTGTTTCTTGAACTGATGTCCGTGGTCAAAGAAGTTTGAGAAACTAGATGACAGATTGTCATCTTGAAGAGTCACAATGGGTATCAGTGGACTGAAGACCCTGAGACATCTTCAAGTTAAAAAAACACAAAAAAAAAAAAACTGCTTCAAATCTGCTTAAAATGTATCATATGAGTTTTCCAAACTTATTTAATCTTGAAACCCGTCTTCCCCTCCATATCTGATAACAGATCATGTTATGGAAACTGTTTTCAGAAATATTGGCCTGGGCTTCAGTTGGACCTTAAATATTTAGCCAAGTGAACGAGAGTTTGAAAGATACACCACTTAAGGAAGAATGCCATGAATGAACATATACAAGAAAAATAAAAAACCCACTATGGAAATTTCAGAGGTAGCAAGTATATCAGGTTGTTTTATTCTCATTTAATGTTGTTCAGTCACCAAGCTGTGTATGACTTTTTGTAACCCCGTGGTCTGCAGCACGCCAGGCTTCCCTGTCCGTCACTATTTCTTGGAGTTTGCTCAGATTCACATCTGTTGAGTCCGTGATGCCATCCAACCATCTCATCCTCTTCTGAGGATTAGATGACAGACACTATAAATTCACTTACACAAAAATTATGATAAATTAGTACAGTTTAACTTTTACTTTATTACAGATCTTGAAATATTTTAAAAATATTTTCTTTGTATGAAACGACAGTTACATTTATACAGACAGATTTTCCAAGTCCTAATCTGGATTATTAGCATGAAAAGTAAAATCAGAATAATTAAAACTAACTCCCTGAATGAAAATCTGGCATTCTCAATGACTGTTAAGAGACAGAATGATACATTTATATGGTTGCTACTTCCAACATGTTAAAATGAAAAATGGCTCAAGGCTTCAGGAAAAAAACTTAAAGCTGTGAAAAGAGAAGTTAAGGGATAAACATGGCATCACAACAATGATTTAAGCCATATGCTTCTTCATATGCTACTTTGAAAGTAGGCCAAAAAAATAGCCAGAAAAATGTTGCTCTATTTGGAATTTGAGCCACATTTCTTACCCATTATCCAAAACGGTACAAAATAGAGCTCAATTTGGCAATGATCTAGAAGGAAGTATTTAGTTACCAAAACTTTAACTCAGTAATGTAAGGTATCAGCCTGAAAATTCCTTAAAACAAAGAGAAAAAAAGGCGGCAGTTTTCGGGAATTATTCTGAATTTATGGTTCTCTAAATTTGACAGAAAGAATTCCTAGAAACAGAAGTTTTACCAGTTGCCTGATTTAAAAGAAAAAATCTAGCATATTGTTTTTATTGTTTATTGCATTCACTGAATCCACATATTTATTTTCTATTCTGTTAGATTTTATGACAAAGATACTTAATATAAGATAAAAAAAACAGACATGGAGAATAGACATATGGACATTATGGGGAATGAACAGTGGGTGGGAGGTGTAAAGGAAGTAGCATGAAAACCTATACTACCATATGTGAAAAAAATAGCTATTGTCATTGCGCTGTGAGAAAAGGGGATCCTGCAGGGGCGCTGTGCGACGGCCTGGAGAGGTGGGATGGGGGGGATGTGCATATGACTAATCTGGGATCATACATATCTGTAAACAATAAAATTCTGTAAAAGTAAAATAACAATTAAAAAAAAAAAAGATCTACTCCCTTAGATTTTTAAGTGTACAATACAGTACTCTTAATTAGTGACACGGTGCTGCACAGATCTCTGGAACTTATTCATCTTGTGTAACTAAAACTTGTTCACCAGCAATTCTCCATTTCTTCCTTCTCCCAGTGTCTGGCACATCATTCTACTTCCTGTTTCTAGGACTTTGATGATTTTAGATACCTCATGTAAGTGGACTCATGTAGTATTTGTCCTTCTGTGACTGGTTTGTTTCATTTATCATGTCTTCAAGGCTCATCCATGTTGTCACATATGGTAGGATTCCTTTCTTTTTAGGGCTTACTAATATTCCATTTTATGCATATACCACATTTTCTTTACCCATTCATCAGTGTACGGATGCTCAGTTTGCTTCTACTTTTTGGTTATTATGAATAATGCTTCAGTAAACATGAAAGTGCAAGTATATTGGAAGACCTTGCTTTCTTTTCAATAAATACCCAGATATGGAAGTGCTGGATCATTTGGCAGTTCTATTTTTAAGTTTTTGAGGACTTATACTGTTTTCAGTAGTACTGTGCTACTTTTGTGTAATGTGCCATTTTGTATTCCCACCAACAGTGGGAAGGTTCCAATTTCTCTACATCCTCCCCAACACTTATTATTATTATTATTTTAATAATAGCTGTCCTAACAGGTGTGAGGTGATATCAGACAAACACTTGTGCACTGTACCTCACCTACAGCTTTGTTGTACTTTCAGGAAATTCACTATTTTCTATTACACTTGTCAAATTTTAGTAAATCTTTGCTCTTGTATTTTTAACTTCTAAAAGCACTTTTTAATCCCTAAATGTTCCTTTTTTATAGAATCCTATTATTTATAAATATGCTCTCTGAGATTATTCATTACATATATGTATATATTTTGTGGGTGTAGATAAATGCCATGTATTTTTTCTAATTGCCTCATGTCCTTTGCCTGTTTTGTATGTAAATATTTACTTTCTTATTAATTTGAAAAAACTTTTTATATATGAAGAGTATCAACTCTGAATTATATTACAGTCCTTTCCCCCCCTATGTTAACCTGCTCTTGCTTGAAGCACTGTTAGAAGATGCTGGCAAGGAATAACAATTACATTTTTTTTTTTAAACATTTATTTATTTATTTTGGGGGGGATGGGGTGGGGAGGGAGGGGGGCGGGCGGGCCACTTCTTTTGGTCTTTCATTTGTCCATTTTCATCCACCTTTGTTCTCTGGCCTGTGTGGGCCTCCCATCGCGATAGCCTCTGTTGTCACAGAGCACCGGCTCTGGGAACATGCGCTCCAGAGCTCTGGCTCTGTAATTGGACACATCGGTCCAGCCCCTCCACGGCACGTGGGATCTTCCCAGGCCAGGGATTGAACTGGCGCCCCTTGCACTGTAAGGCGGTGTCCTTACCCACTGGACCACCAGGGAAGCCCAACAATTACATTTTAATAGTTGTTGAAACAGACTAAATTCTTTCTTTCACAGGGATAGCTAAATGACAAATTAGTACTTTCCACAAATATGAACTTTAGAATACCTTCTGACTATCTACAGTGTGTAAGGTTATGGTACAAAGACTGCTCTCTGACTCAAAGGAGCATACTATCCAGCAGAAGAAAGATCATTTTCCTCTAAAGTAACTGTTACTGTTAAAATCAACTCTTAAGTTATTTTACTTTTCATTATTAAGAGTGGTAAAGAACCCACCTGCCAATGCAGGAGACATAAGAGATGTGGGTTCAAGCCCTGGGTCGGGAAGATCCCCCTGGAGGGTATGGCAACCCACTACAGCATTCTTCCCTAGATAATCCTATAGACAGAGAAGTCTTCTGGGTTACAGTCCATGGGGTTGCAAAAAGTCTGAGCAAAATAAACACACACACACTCCCACACACATATACACACACACCCCCAATATGACCTAGCAATTTCATTCTTTGGTACTTACCCAAGAGAAATGAAAACATAAGTGTACACAAAAATTTGTACATGAACACTCATAGCAGAAATATTATTAATAGCCAAAAATGGAAACAACATAAATGGCCATCAACAGATGAAATAAGATGTCCTTTGCCTGTTTTGTATGTAAATATTTACTTTCTTATTAATTTGAAAAAACTTTTTATATATGAAGAGTATCAACTCTGAATTATATTACAGTCCTTTCCCCCCCTATGTTAACCTGCTCTTGCTTGAAGCACTGTTAGAAGATGCTGGCAAGGAATAACAATTACATTTTTTTTTTTAAACATTTATTTATTTATTTTTTTGGGCAGGGGTCGGGTTGGGGAGGGAGGGGGGCGGGCGGGCCACTTCTATTGGTCTTTCATTTGTCCATTTTCATCCACCTTTGTTCTCTGGCCTGTGTGGGCCTCCCATCGCGATAGCCTCTGTTGTCACAGAGCACCGGCTCTGGGAACATGCGCTCCAGAGCTCTGGCTCTGTAATTGGACACATCGGTCCAGCCCCTCCACGGCACGTGGGATCTTCCCAGGCCAGGGATTGAACTGGCGCCCCTTGCACTGTAAGGCGGTGTCCTTACCCACTGGACCACCAGGGAAGCCCAACAATTACATTTTAATAGTTGTTGAAACAGACTAAATTCTTTCTTTCACAGGGATAGCTAAATGACAAATTAGTACTTTCCACAAATATGAACTTTAGAATACCTTCTGACTATCTACAGTGTGTAAGGTTATGGTACAAAGACTGCTCTCTGACTCAAAGGAGCATACTATCCAGCAGAAGAAAGATCATTTTCCTCTAAAGTAACTGTTACTGTTAAAATCAACTCTTAAGTTATTTTACTTTTCATTATTAAGAGTGGTAAAGAACCCACCTGCCAATGCAGGAGACATAAGAGATGTGGGTTCAAGCCCTGGGTCGGGAAGATCCCCCTGGAGGGTATGGCAACCCACTACAGCATTCTTCCCTAGATAATCCTATAGACAGAGAAGTCTTCTGGGTTACAGTCCATGGGGTTGCAAAAAGTCTGAGCAAAATAAACACACACACACTCCCACACACATATACACACACACCCCCAATATGACCTAGCAATTTCATTCTTTGGTACTTACCCAAGAGAAATGAAAACATAAGTGTACACAAAAATTTGTACATGAACACTCATAGCAGAAATATTATTAATAGCCAAAAATGGAAACAACATAAATGGCCATCAACAGATGAAATAAGATGTGGTATCTCCATACAACAGAATATTAATAGACTACAAACAACAATCAAGTACTGATACATGCTATTAATATAACATGAATGAACCCTGAAAACAGAATGCTAAGAGGAAGAAGCCAATCACAAAAGGCCACATATTGTATAATTCCATTTATATGAAATATCCAGGATGAGCATATTTTACAAGGGCAGAAAACAGATTAGGGTTTGCCTCAGGCTGGTGAGCACAGTGAAGATTGGAGGTCAAGGAGAATGGCTGCTAAAGGGTAGAGCTTCTTTCGGGGGTGATTAAAACGTTTTAAAGTTGAATTGTGTGTAATGTGAACTTTACCTCAATACAGTTGTTACAAAAGAAAAAGAAAAGGTCCTCAATCTGGTATTTTCTGTGGCAGTTATTAACTAGTAGGCAGCTCTTTAAATCAAAGGGCAATGGTCAGGTGTCCAAACAGTTAAATAACTAATATGTCAACGTCTGAACTGGCTTTGGATGCTATGCTAAAGGGTTGAAGATTCGACAGAGGTGACAGTAGACATTCAATAATACAAAGCATGGTCTCTGCCCTAATTTTGGGAATGAAGGAAAAATCCACCTAAGATTATACAGCTGGATAAGAGAACAAAGCAAATCAGGGACCTGATAAGGAACTTCACTGAAGCAAATGTTGGTCCTTGATACACAGAGGATTATGTAGAGAGGGTGCAGATCCGTGGGGAAAGAGTTGTTCCTGTTCGGGCGTCCGTGATTTGACCGATTTAGGGCAAAAGTGGAGATAAGGCGAGGATAAATACAGTAGTAAGGGCCATAGTTTGTAAACTTTATTGGGATAACAAGGCCATGCCTAAACCAAGACTGAAAGGACCATTTTCCATTTCACAAGTGTCTCTCAGAAATAAAATACTAAAATTAAACAGGCTGGAGCCTTACGAAGAAAAGTTAAAAGCACACCAGACTGATGAACTCTAGCGACTGAGTTCATCTCACGTCTTGGAAATGACGGCGGTCAAGAAGCGCCCGGGTGGGATCTGGGATCTAACGTACCTGGAGTCACCTGTAGGCAGAGGCAATCCGAAGGCATCCCGGGGACTGCATCTCTACAAGTAAACCCGGTTGGGCACTCCCGCCGGGAGGCTGGCTGCGGTCGGAACGCTGGGGCAGAGGCGCTGTGGAGGCCGGGGCAACCAGCTCACCGCGGTGCCACAAAAGGCCACATATTGTATAATTCCATTTATATGAAATATCCAGGATGAGCATATTTTACAAGGGCAGAAAACAGATTAGGGTTTGCCTCAGGCTGGTGAGCACAGTGAAGATTGGAGGTCAAGGAGAATGGCTGCTAAAGGGTAGAGCTTCTTTCGGGGGTGATTAAAACGTTTTAAAGTTGAATTGTGTGTAATGTGAACTTTACCTCAATACAGTTGTTACAAAAGAAAAAGAAAAGGTCCTCAATCTGGTATTTTCTGTGGCAGTTATTAACTAGTAGGCAGCTCTTTAAATCAAAGGGCAATGGTCAGGTGTCCAAACAGTTAAATAACTAATATGTCAACGTCTGAACTGGCTTTGGATGCTATGCTAAAGGGTTGAAGATTCGACAGAGGTGACAGTAGACATTCAATAATACAAAGCATGGTCTCTGCCCTAATTTTGGGAATGAAGGAAAAATCCACCTAAGATTATACAGCTGGATAAGAGAACAAAGCAAATCAGGGACCTGATAAGGAACTTCACTGAAGCAAATGTTGGTCCTTGATACACAGAGGATTATGTAGAGAGGGTGCAGATCCGTGGGGAAAGAGTTGTTCCTGTTCGGGCGTCCGTGATTTGACCGATTTAGGGCAAAAGTGGAGATAAGGCGAGGATAAATACAGTAGTAAGGGCCATAGTTTGTAAACTTTATTGGGATAACAAGGCCATGCCTAAACCAAGACTGAAAGGACCATTTTCCATTTCACAAGTGTCTCTCAGAAATAAAATACTAAAATTAAACAGGCTGGAGCCTTACGAAGAAAAGTTAAAAGCACACCAGACTGATGAACTCTAGCGACTGAGTTCATCTCACGTCTTGGAAATGACGGCGGTCAAGAAGCGCCCGGGTGGGATCTGGGATCTAACGTACCTGGAGTCACCTGTAGGCAGAGGCAATCCGAAGGCATCCCGGGGACTGCATCTCTACAAGTAAACCCGGTTGGGCACTCCCGCCGGGAGGCTGGCTGCGGTCGGAACGCTGGGGCAGAGGCGCTGTGGAGGCCGGGGCAACCAGCTCACCGCGGTGGCATCGCGACCAGCACCTCGTTTCCATGGCTAACGTCAACTCTAGCGGGCGCCACCCGGCGCGGAACCGAGCTCGTGGGCTCGGGGGCGGGCCGGGCGCTCGGCTCGCCCCGCCCCTCGGCCCGAGGCCGCGTCTGGGCGCTCGGCCTCCGCCTGGCCAGGTGCCACCGAACGCGGGGAGAGGCGCACTCTGTTCCCTCCAGGTCTAGGTCAACGCTCGCTTGATCGCGGACTGCAGGAGCCGCGTGGGCCGAGGCCTCGCCTGGGGCCCAGAAGCGGCGCGTCGCTCCAGCGCTGAGCTTTCGCCCGCGTCGCGCTTCTACGCAAGAGCGTCGTTGCCATGGTGACGCGACGTTCCTCCGTAGGATGTAGTTCCCAGGAGGATAGAGGCGCCGCGGCCATTTTGAGAGCCTGTGGTACTCAGTGTTGTGACAGATGAGTCCAGGCGGGAGTGAGACTCCAGTACCACTCAGGGTGCTTCGACTTTCAGTAACCACAGCTGCACTTTGACCGTCAGCCCCCAACATACCGACGGTAATAAATGCTTTTAAGTAATACTTCATACATGTACGTGTTCGCTATCGCCCCTTGATTGCATTCCCTCCCCTCCCCCCATGAGAGGATTTGCGACTATCTTTTAAATACTAGGAACCAAAACACCCGTAAGTGAAACACGCCACTAAGCTATCTGTTTATTAATAAGGTAAGGCAAAGTTACCGTGTTCCATCTTTTAAAATAAAAGCTGTGGCGGACTATTAAAATTGGTGTTAGTTTCCAGTCTGGGAATCTTTACAGGGTGGCTGGTATGTCTCCAGGTTTGCTAGTTAAAAATTTTAAAAGAGCGCTCGCTTCGGCAACACATATACTAAAACTGGAACGATACAGAGATTAGCCTGGCGCCTGCGCAAGGATGACACGCAAATTCGTGAAACGTTCCATATCTTTTCGTGTCCAAGGCCAGTCGCACCTTGGGTGTGTCCAAGAAGAAATAAATGTGTGGGCGTTGTGTTAATAACTAGTTTATACAGTTGTGGCTATATATATATATATATATATATATTTTAACATATGCCCATTACGCTACCTCCATTTTTCACCAAGTTTCATTGCGTCTCTAAGTTTTGGCTATCTTCCACGTTGCAGCTTAAGAGCTCGGGAGGTGGCCCCTGAACGCTTTAAATTGGTCTCTAAGGATTTAGAGCTTCCAGTACAGAACGTTGAAGCCAATTTGTCGGTATCAAGGTAGCCTCGCCTCCTGCTGCACCCCGCCCCCATTGATAAGTAAGCAGTTCTGCGTACACGAGACTCCTGATTGGTTTAAGGACTGTCCTGTTTGGATCTCCTTATGTCAAAACTACGGATGCACCCTTTTTCGTTCCTTTCGTGGTTTTATTGAAAATAGTGGCTTAGTTCTTAAGTATTTAGGATTACAGACCACAATGGGAAAAATGTTTTGGTGTTAATTAAAGCCAAGACTAATAAAACAGAAGATAACAACTGTTGTACCTAGGTCATATGTGCGGGGCTTCCCAGGTGGTGCTAGTGGAAAATAACCCGCCTGCCAATGCAGGAGACACAAGAGTTATGGGTTGGATCCCCGAATCTGAAAGATGCCCTGGAGAAGGGCACTGAAAACCCACCCATGGGGTATTCTTGCCTGGAGAATCACATGGACAGAGGAGCCTGGCAGGCTGCATACTGTCCATGGAGTCACAGAGAGTCAGATATGACTGAAGTGAGTTAGCAGGAGCAACATTTTGGTGTTAGTTAAAAGGAAACCAAAGCTAATAAAAAAAAAGCTACAACTCTATCCAGAGAAATGTAGTTTGTTGAAAGCGTGTGAGAGAGAACCCTGTGCACCGTCCATGATGATAGCATCCATATCTACTTGTTTTAAGGATATGATTTGCAAATAGAACTTTTCCTAGTTTGGTGTGAAGAGGAAGTATGTATTTGGTTCATTCCTAATGTTTTCCAGTCTTTTGGGAAAGACATAACCTCAGTCATCATAGGTCACAGCACATTTCTCTGAAGCATCAGCTACTGGTAGGAAGTCAGTATAGTGTGGTTAAGAGTAGAAGCTCTGAGATCTGGAAGCCTGAGTTAAAACTACTGGGACCCTGGGCAGGCCACCTCAAATTATGCCTCAGTGGTATATTGATAATTTTGAATTAAAGTTTCTTAAGTAGTGGTGGGTGCCCAAGGCACCTTTGAACCTCCTCTCCGTGTCCCTGAAACCAGGAACTAAAGCTCCCATGTGAAAGGCACCCTCCCTGTACTGGGAAGTAGAAAGACATCCTTAAAACTAGAGATAGGCAAGTCTGTGTAAACAAAATATTATTTAATTTGCTACCTGTCTCAAGTCCAAACTCAATTTAGATTCTACATTGGTTAAACACCCAAAGGGTCAGTCTCTTTGTCTTGTCAGTTCTCCACAAATATATTGTTTCTGTGTCTAAAAGAATATAAAAGCTTCCTGTTTTGGCCACTTCTGCAGTTCAGTTAACTTGCTCAGTCCTGTCCTACTCTTTGTGACCCCATGAACTGCAGCATGACAGTCTTCCCTGTCCTTCACCATCTCCTGGAGCTTGCTCAAACTCATGTCCATTGACACAGTGATGCCATCCAACCATCTCATCCTCTGTACCCATCCCCCACTTCTTTTTTGGGCCTCAATCTCTCCCAGCATCCTGGTCTTTTTCTTTTTTCTTTTTTTTATTTTTTTTTAAGTTTTTTTTTTGTTGGGGGTGCGGGGAGGGCGGGTTGGGGGGGGGGGGGGGCGGCCGGGCCACTTCTATTGGTCTTTCATTTATCTGTTTTCATCCAACTTTGTTCTTTGGCCCGTGTGGGCCTCCCATCGCAGTGGCCTCTGTTGTGGCAGAGCACCGGCTCTGGGTACATGCGCTCCAGAGCTCCAGCTCGGTAATTGGACACATCAGTCCAGCTGCTCCATGGCACATGGGATCTTCCCAGGCCAGGGATCAAACCGGCGCCCCTTGCACTGCAAGGCGGTGTCCTTACCCACTGGACCACCAGGGAAGCCCCTCCTGGTCTTTTTCAATGAATTGTATCTTCACATCAGGTGGCCAAAGTATTGGAGCTTCAGCTTTAACATCAGTCCTTCCGATGAATATTCAGACTGATTTCCTTTAGGATGGTCTGATTTGATCTCCTTGCAGTTCAAGGGACTCTTAAGAGTCTTCTCCAACACCACAGTTCAAAGGCATCAATTCTTTGATGCTCAGTCTTCATGGTCCACCTCACACATCCGTACATGACTACTGGGAAAACCATAGCTTTGTCTACCTTTGTTGACAAAGTGATGTCTCTGCATTTTAATATGCTCTTTAGATTTGTCATGACTTTTCTTCCAAAGAGCAAGCATCTTAATTTCATGGCCACAGTCACCATCCACAGTGATTTTAGATCCCAAGAAAATAAAGTTTGTCACTTTATTTTTCAGTGATAGGACCATATGCCATGATCTTAGATTCTACATTGGTTAAACACCCAAAGGGTCAGTCTCTTTGTCTTGTCAGTTCTCCACAAATATATTGTTTCTGTGTCTAAAAGAATATAAAAGCTTCCTGTTTTGGCCACTTCTGCAGTTCAGTTAACTTGCTCAGTCCTGTCCTACTCTTTGTGACCCCATGAACTGCAGCATGACAGTCTTCCCTGTCCTTCACCATCTCCTGGAGCTTGCTCAAACTCATGTCCATTGACACAGTGATGCCATCCAACCATCTCATCCTCTGTACCCATCCCCCACTTCTTTTTTGGGCCTCAATCTCTCCCAGCATCCTGGTCTTTTTCTTTTTTCTTTTTTTTATTTTTTTTTAAGTTTTTTTTTTGGGGGGGTGGAGCTGGGCGGGCGGGCCACTTCTATTGGTCTTTCATTTATCTGTTTTCATCCAACTTTGTTCTTTGGCCCGTGTGGGCCTCCCATCGCAGTGGCCTCTGTTGTCGCAGAGCACCGGCTCTGGGCACATGCGCTCCAGAGCTCCAGCTCGGTAATTGGACACATCAGTCCAGCTGCTCCATGGCACATGGGATCTTCCCAGGCCAGGGATCAAACCGGCGCCCCTTGCACTGCAAGGCGGTGTCCTTACCCACTGGACCACCAGGGAAGCCCCTCCTGGTCTTTTTCAATGAATTGTATCTTCACATCAGGTGGCCAAAGTATTGGAGCTTCAGCTTTAACATCAGTCCTTCCGATGAATATTCAGACTGATTTCCTTTAGGATGGTCTGATTTGATCTCCTTGCAGTTCAAGGGACTCTTAAGAGTCTTCTCCAACACCACAGTTCAAAGGCATCAATTCTTTGATGCTCAGTCTTCATGGTCCACCTCACACATCCGTACATGACTACTGGGAAAACCATAGCTTTGTCTACCTTTGTTGACAAAGTGATGTCTCTGCATTTTAATATGCTCTTTAGATTTGTCATGACTTTTCTTCCAAAGAGCAAGCATCTTAATTTCATGGCCACAGTCACCATCCACAGTGATTTTAGATCCCAAGAAAATAAAGTTTGTCACTTTATTTTTCAGTGATAGGACCATATGCCATGATCTTAGTTTTTTCAATCTAGTGTAGTTCTAAAGAAGAGCATGGAGAGAGAAAGCCTTCATAAGTAAACAGTGCAAATAAATAGAGGAAAATGATAGAATGGGAAAGAGTAGAAATATCTTAAAGGAAAATAGGAGATACTAAGGTGACATTAAAGGGCAGAAATGGCAAGGACTTAAGAAGAAGGGATTAAGAAGAGGTGAGAAAATACACTGAAGAACTGTACAAAAAAGGTCTTAATGATTCAGATAACAATTATGTGATGGTGGCCACTCAGCTAGAACCAGACATTCTGGAGTGTGAAGTCAAGTGAGCCTTCGGAAGCATTACTACAAACAAAGCTAGTGAAGGTGATGGAATTTTAGCTGAGCTATTTCAAATCCTAAAAGATGATGCTGTTAAAGTGGTGCACTCAATATGTCAGCAAACTTGGAAAACAGCAGTGACCACAGGACTAGAAAAGTTTACTTTTCATTCCAGTCTCAAAGAAAGGCCATGCCAGTAAATATTCAAATTACTGTACAATTGCGCTCATTTCACACACTAGCAAGGTAATGCTCAAAATTCTTCAAGCTAAGCTTTAGTAGTACTTGAACTGAGAGCTTCCAGCTGTACAAGCTGGATTTAGAAAAGGCAGAGGAACCAAAGATCAAATTGCCAACATCTGCTGGATCATAGAAAAGCAAGAGAATTTTTAAAAATCTACTTCTGTTTCACTGACTATGCTAAAGCCTCTGACCGTGTGGATCAGAACAAACTGTGGAAAATTCTTAAAGAGATGGGAATACCAAACCACCTTACCTGCCTGCTGAGAAATCTTTAGGCAGGTCAAGAAGCAACAGTTAGAACTGGACATAGAACAATGGACTAGTTTCAAATTGGGAAAGGAGTATGTCAAGGCTGTGTTTTGTTACCCTGCTTATTTAACTTATATGCTGAGTACATAATGTTAAATGCTGGGCTGGATGACTCACAAGCTAGAATCAAGATTGCTGGGAGAAATATCAACATCAAATATGCAGATGATGCCATTTTAATGGAAGAAAGCAAAGAAGAACTAAAGAACCTCTTGATGGAGGTGAAAGAAGAGTGTGAAAAGTCTGGCTTAAAACTCAACAGTCTAAAAACTAAGATCATGGTATCTGGTCCCGTCACTCCATGGTGAATAGATGAAGAAAAAATGGAAACAGTGACACATTTTCTTTTCTTGGCTTCCAAAATTACCATGGATGGTGATTGCAGCCACGAAATTAACAGACATTTGTTCCTTGGAAGAAAGGCTACGACAAACCTAGACACAGGTCCATATAGTCAAAGTACTGGGTTTTTGCGTAGTCATGTATGGATAAGAGATGGACCATAAAGAGGGCTGAGCGCCAAAAATTGATGGTTTCAAACTGTGGTGGTGGAAAAGACTCTTCGGACTGCAGCAAGGCGATCAAACCAGTCAGTCCTAAAGAAATCAACCCTGAATATGCATTGGAATGACTGATGCTGAAACTGAAGCTTCAATACTTTGTCCATCTGATGTGAAGAGCCAACTTTTTGGAGAAGATCCTGATGCTGGGAAAGATTAAGGGCAAGAGGAGAAGTGAGGGTAGAGGATGATATGGTTAGATGGCATCACTCACTCAACAGACGTGAGTTTGAGCAAACTCAGGGAGATAGGGACAGAGAAGCTTGGCATACTGCCTTTGATAGGGTCGCAAAAGTAGGATATGACTTAGTGACTGAGCAACAAAACCAACAACCACAGAACTAAAGCACAGAGGAAGATCATCCATTTTGAGATGTGTTTGAAATGCTTGCGAGATATGTCTTGTTAGTAATGTATGATCGGACTTTGGGAGACAGATCATAGAGATAGGGACATAGAGTTTTGAGAGTATTCTACATTTAAAATAGTCAAGTCACAAGATTGGAAGAGAACACCAAGATTTGGTTATTATTGACTCCAAAGAAAGGTGTCAGGAGAGAAGAAGGGGGCTATAAAATGATTTGATTCCTTATATAGCTTGTTTAAATTCATCTCATTGCTTTTATATCACAGATCATGATATGCCTGTAAATATATACAAAGGCCAAGTGAATGGGCATATGGTAGATAGAAATTTTAGTGCATTCTGGCATGTTCACAGGCATGTGGGTTGAGTGACACTGGATTATGAGGATATTAAAGACAGGGAGGGACCAATTGTTAATTGCAAAGTTTCATACTGAAATTTCCTTAGTTATATAGAATAAAATCTCATATCATATAGACAGTAATCAGTAGAAACATCAAAAATGTATAATGTAGTCATAGCTTTGCCATTAATTGCTTTTATGGTTTGTTATAAAAGATAGTTCTGAAAATCTTACAGTAATTCCTGTGAGAAATGTAGGGTGAAAGGATAAAGTTTCTCAGGTTTTGGTTTTAATGAAGAATTTTGAATTTTATTGTGTAGCTTTTTAATTTAATTATTTTGTACCAATAACTTAGTGGCTTAAATTTTTTAATTTTAGAACTGTTTCAGTTAATAGTATTTTAGAAAGTCATCACTATAGGAACTTGCTTTCCATAGTCATTTAAAAAGAGAACACTCTTATTGGTAGCCTAAAAATCACTAAATTGAAGTATTTAAAAGGCTAAAGTTTCATATTTTAAAGATATATTACATTTTATAAAAGTTTATGAATACAACTTCACTAAAATAACAGATTTTAAGAGTAACCAAACTCTGTGTAGATGTCCACAGGCATATTTTTTTTTTTTTTTTTTAAATCTTTTTTTTTTTTTGGCCACTTCTATCGGTCCTTCATTTATTTCCATCTTTGTTCTTTGGCCTGCAGTGACCTCTCCTGTCGCAGAGCACCGGCTCTGGGCGCATGCGCTCCAGAGCTCCGGCTTGGCAGCCGGACACATCGGTCCAGCCGCTCCGCAGCACGTGGGATCTTCCCAGGCCAGGGATTGAACAGGCGCCCCTTGCACTGCAAGGCGGCGTCCTTACCCATTGGACCACCAGGGAAGCCCCACAGGCATATTTACAGTTTGACTCTTTATAAAAATTAAGTTACATGCCACATGAATTAATGATTCCCTGTATTTTGGCATATGTAATTAAGAGTTGACTACGTAGATTTAAAAGTCTTTAACCCTAGTTCTTTTTTTTTTTAAACATTTATTTATTTATCTTTTGGGGGGTGGAGTGCAGAGGGAAGGGGACAGGTGGGCCATTTCTATTGGTCTTTCATTTATTTTACAGGCCTCCCATCGCAGTGGCCTCTCTCACTGCAGAGCACCGGCTCTGGGCGCATGCGCCCCAGAGCTCTAGCTCGGTAATTGGACACATCAATCCAGCCGCTCCGCAGCACGTGGGATCTTCCCAGGCCAGGGATTGAACAGGCGCCCCTTGCACTGCAAGGCGGCGTCCTTACCCATTGGACCACCAGGGAAGCCCCACAGGCATATTTACAGTTTGACTCTTTATAAAAATTAAGTTACATGCCACATGAATTAATGATTCCCTGTATTTTGGCATATGTAATTAAGAGTTGACTACGTAGATTTAAAAGTCTTTAACCCTAGTTCTTTTTTTTTTTAAACATTTATTTATTTATCTTTTGGGGGGTGGAGTGCAGAGGGAAGGGGACAGGTGGGCCATTTCTATTGGTCTTTCATTTATTTTACAGGCCTCCCATCGCAGTGGCCTCTCTCACTGCAGAGCACCGGCTCTGGGCGCATGCGCCCCAGAGCTCTAGCTCGGTAATTGGACACATCAATCCAGCCGCTCCGCAGCACGTGGGATCTTCCCACGCCAGGGATCAAACCGGCACCCCTTGCACTGCAAGGCAGTGTCCTTATCCACTGGCTGAACCACCAGGGAAGCCCCTATCCCTACTGTCTTATATTAAGTTTGGAGCATCAGCTAACCTCTTGTATTGATAGTTTTACCAAGAATTTGATATTTTATTATTAGTAATATTTATTTCTAAATCTAGACCTGAAGTTGGTAGCCCCAAATAGGTGTCCTTTTCCTGGCATTTGCCTGCTAACTTCTTTGTTTATAAGTGACCCAGTTCTTTAGAATTGTGTGAATATTTATTTCACTTTCCTAGAATAAATATAGTGTAAGGAAAAGCAGAAATAAACTGATTAAGTTTCTGTTTGTAATTAAATAAGCATGTGGCATTGGGGGAGAGTTGGGTATAATTTGCCTACAGATAGAAGAAAACTTAAATACTCTCTCATAGTGTCTTCTGATTCAAGATATCACTGCTGTTGAATGAAAAAGTTCACTGGATATAATTACTTCCTAGACCTTGCATTGTGATGCCCCTTGCATTGTGATATAGTAACTAGTTTCTGTGAATAAATGATATGGCATTGATGCTTTCATAGGGAGAAAAAGCTTTATAATTTTTTGTTGTTGCATTACAGTTAAAAGTTACAATAAGTCATTTGGTATACTGGTAAATTTTGAGCTCTGATAATCAGAGAGCTGCTTAAAATCTTGCCCACTTGTACATCAATAGGAATCCTTAAAGTAGGTTCATTTTATGCTAAATGAGAACATTTTCTGAATTTATGAATACATGCTCAAGATTATTTGGATTCCTTTCTAATGTTCAATATAAAATCCAAATTTTAGTATATATGAAAAATATATAGAGATTAGTATATTCATACAGAAATCCTTATATATAAAAAGTATATGTTATATATAACATATAAAGTAAAATACATGGGAATCCTATTTATTGAAGCAGCAATGAGTAATGGAAGAAATTTTCTTGTGTCTTTAACAATATGATTTTAAAGCATAACTATTTTTAATGAAATTTTGCCAAGAATTTAAAAAATTACGAGATATGCTTTTTAGGCTTTTGGTTTGAATGAAAACCAAGTATATAGAAATGAATATCAGAAAAATTGTTAATACTACAGGTTAAAAAATTCTGTCTGTAAATTTCAAGCCAAATTCATGTTTTTGTATAGAAATTTTCCTCCTAAAAGACTTTGTAATTAATGAAAAATGTCCATATTAGTAAAGAGCAGCAAGAAAGAGATCCACTTACTTGTAGAAGTAACCATATATTAAGGAACGAACAATCATTTTTATTTGTGTTTTTTATATAAAACTAGCCTATGGATTCTTTTCCCTGTAATTTTTTTTTCCTTGTAACTTTTTCTCCAGGCAGCAATAATGAATAAACTTCTAAAGACTAGCTCTCTTTTAAGTGCATATATGCCCTTCCTAACAAATGTAGAAAAACCAAGGAAGGACAGACACTCTACTGAAAAAATTAAATGAAACATTTTTTGTCCCTAAATAGTCCGATTAGTGTAGAGGCATATACTCTGAATTCCATAATCCAGGATCCCTGGGTCACTTGTTCCTGTATCATTGGTATGCCCAAATGTATACTGAGCTCTAGAACATAGGGCTATGAAAACCCAAAAATTACATTTACTCTATAAAAAGACTTATTTTGGGGCATCTCTGGTAGTCTAGTGGGTAAGGATACCACCTTGCAGTGCAAGGGGCGCCAGTTCAATCCCTGGCCTGGGAAGTTCCCACATGCCGCGGAGCGACTGGACCAACTAACTACGGAGCCGGAGCTCTGGAGCGCATGCGCCCAGAGCCAGTTCTCTGCAGTAATAGAGGCCACTGTGATGGGAGGCCCACACAGGCTAAAGAACAAAGACGGATGAAAGTAGATAAATGAAAGACCAATAGAAGTGCCCCTCCCCGCCCCACGAAAACAAAGACTTCCTTTGTTCATCTGTATCTCTTTCCCTCAATATACATTTTCTTTAAAATTATAGTACATCTTAAAAATACAAACCTGAATGTGGTGTGGATTCTTCCACAAAGAAAAATGTATTCCTTTCTCTCTTGATGCACACCATGAATAATGTTTGCCTTATTAGAGAATGAACAGTCCTTAAGAACAATGAGAAGGGCGCTGAGCTTTCTCTTCATTTCCATTATAGCACCAATATCCCATCCATTACTGCTTCCTCCCAAAGAGAATGACTCCTATTCAGAATAAAAGAAGCTCTACCTGACAACATTCTGAAATACTTTGCCCTCTTTTCATAACCTACATTTAGTAAACCGATATTTTCCTCACTCCTTATCAAAGCATGAATTCAACAACTGCTTTCTTTTTCCATGTTGGATAAATGGATGTGGGAACTTTATTATGGATTAAAATAGTGGAAAATTATGTAAAACAAGTGTTCTTAGTGTGAAAGGCAAGGCCACTGATTTTCATGGAATTACAGAAAGCATATTTCTGATATTTAATCAGAAATAATATAATTGAATTATAATTCACTCTGTAAGAAACTCAGTAATTTAACACTGAACAAGTCATTTAAAGCTTGTAAACTTCACTTCCTCTTTTTAAGAGACTGGGCTACATCTATTAAATTTCCATTTAATTCTGTAATTCAGCTTTTGTGTTGTTTTTGTGTTAGAAGTCTCATGATATGGGTGGAAACAAAGACAGGCAGTAATAATTTTGTCTGTGCACATTTTTTAAGGTATGTGAATTTTCTAAGTAACAGTGCTTTAACAAAATAGTGAGCTTTATTTATTGTTAAGCAGACCTAAACAAATAGTTATCAGTGGAAAACTAAACTCTGCTAGCTTTAGTACTGATCACTTTTCCTGAGACCGATTTCTGTCATTGTTAATGTCAGGTAATGTGTGACCTTTATCAGAGTTCATTAAGTGCCAGCAATATACTTTCTGAGGAATTTCTCTTTAAGGTCAATTAAATAAAAATGTCAGAGCCAGTGTTGTTAAAATTTTTGTCCCATAATGGTTCATTTATTTTATGTTTACCCTCTTTGATTAAAAGTAGTGGTCAAAAGATGTTGAAACCCTTAAAGGTGATTTTGAAGATGGACAAGTGCTGGAGCTACCCAGGCAGCAATCAGAAGCAATTAGGAAAATGTACCAAATGCTTCATTCTTTTTCTAGGCCACACTGCAGATTATGTTTAATATTTCAGGCTTATTGCATTTAAAAATAAAGCCTCCAACTAAGCAATTTCCAAGCTAGTCAAAAGATATTGCTTAAAATTTTCTTATTGCTGTAGAAATGTAAAGGGTGATTATCTATGTTGATTAGCTTGAAGATTGCTTTGGGAAGAATTTGACAGTTCTAGTAACATTCCCATTATAATTTACAATCTGTGAAGATACTACATTGAATATCGGGATAGTTTAAAGCTTCCTATTTACTTGATAGTTTTATTCTACTACTTTAACATAAAGAAGGGATCTTTGTCATGTGTATTATTAGTGCTTATATAGTTTATTTTTATCATGATTCTTAAAATTATTCTCAGATCTAGTCAAAAATATATAGCATAATAAATATACCAGAATATTTATTGATGCCTACTATGTGGCGATCCTATTTTTTGTGCTACTTTGAAAGATACAACTATGGAAAGAAACATCATTTAATTTCAAAGTCTCAACAGTTTAATCAATATAAAATTCAGAAGAAAAAAGTACAAGAAAACTTAGAGACAGTTACATTTTGGTCATGATAAGTTGAGTGTGGCTGATACTATTTCATTTTCTTATACATCAATTTAAATAGAGGCTATTTGTACTACTTAGTACCATAAACTTTGGGAAGTTAGGAAAGTGGTCCCACAATAATATTTTATGTTTTGAAAGAAAGGTTATAATTGAGTAGAATTATATTACCTTTGGAAATGTATAGGAAAATGTTTAAATACCAAGAATACTTACATATTGGAAATGTGTAGGAAAATATTTAAATTTCAGTGTTTAAATGCCAAAGATCTATGTATTGTCATTTTTTATGGATCTCCTATCTTGAAGGCCAAATTTTTAATTGTGTTGAAATAGTTTAAACCAGTCCAAAATGCACTAGTTCTCTTAATTTAGCAAACAAAATAAGATTCAGTAATGTTAGGATTCAGTTAAGTGGCATTCTCATTTATTCATTCATGAATTCTGTTAGTAAACATGTATTTTGTATTTACAAAGTGATAAAGTCTGAGAATTAGTGATACAAAGAGGATAATGATACTGCCCATTCACAGCTCCTTCTGGTGAGAGTCCTGGAGAAGGAACTGTAGTATTTCCTTCTAGTATTCACTCTAGTATTTTTGCCTGGAGAATTTCTTGTACAGAAGAACCTGGTGGGATACAATCCATGGGGTCACAAAGAGTCAGACACGACTGAGCATACATGCAAACCTGGTGAGAGTGCTGGAGTAATATAAATCTATATGATCCCTTTATTAAAAAAAGTAGTGATATTTATAGACACTTCTATAAAAAATAGTACATACCTTTTATCTGATTAATACCTTCATATGGAAAGTATTCAACAGAAAAAAAGGATTTATACTTGTATCTGTTTATTGTGTATTTCAGGTGGTGTAAAACTGGCACAATTTGAAGGGATCTTTGTCATGTGTATTATTAGTGCTTATATAGTTTATTTTTATCATGATTCTTAAAATTATTCTCAGATCTAGTCAAAAATATATAGCATAATAAATATACCAGAATATTTATTGATGCCTACTATGTGGCGATCCTATTTTTTGTGCTACTTTGAAAGATACAACTATGGAAAGAAACATCATTTAATTTCAAAGTCTCAACAGTTTAATCAATATAAAATTCAGAAGAAAAAAGTACAAGAAAACTTAGAGACAGTTACATTTTGGTCATGATAAGTTGAGTGTGGCTGATACTATTTCATTTTCTTATACATCAATTTAAATAGAGGCTATTTGTACTACTTAGTACCATAAACTTTGGGAAGTTAGGAAAGTGGTCCCACAATAATATTTTATGTTTTGAAAGAAAGGTTATAATTGAGTAGAATTATATTACCTTTGGAAATGTATAGGAAAATGTTTAAATACCAAGAATACTTACATATTGGAAATGTGTAGGAAAATATTTAAATTTCAGTGTTTAAATGCCAAAGATCTATGTATTGTCATTTTTTATGGATCTCCTATCTTGAAGGCCAAATTTTTAATTGTGTTGAAATAGTTTAAACCAGTCCAAAATGCACTAGTTCTCTTAATTTAGCAAATAAAATAAGATTCAGTAATGTTAGGATTCAGTTAAGTGGCATTCTCATTTATTCATTCATGAATTCTGTTAGTAAACATGTATTTTGTATTTACAAAGTGATAAAGTCTGAGAATTAGTGATACAAAGAGGATAATGATACTGCCCATTCACAGCTCCTTCTGGTGAGAGTCCTGGAGAAGGAACTGTAGTATTTCCTTCTAGTATTCACTCTAGTATTTTTGCCTGGAGAATTTCTTGTACAGAAGAACCTGGTGGGATACAATCCATGGGGTCACAAAGAGTCAGACACGACTGAGCATACATGCAAACCTGGTGAGAGTGCTGGAGTAATATAAATCTATATGATCCCTTTATTAAAAAAAGTAGTGATATTTATAGACACTTCTATAAAAAATAGTACATACCTTTTATCTGATTAATACCTTCATATGGAAAGTATTCAACAGAAAAAAAGGATTTATACTTGTATCTGTTTATTGTGTATTTCAGGTGGTGTAAAACTGGCACAATTTGAAATTCAAAGATATGATTAAGAAAATATTTCTCATTAGTTGTATATATTTCAAATATTAAAATGATAATTGTTCTAATATCATGGAAAATGCTTATATTTATAATATGAAAAAACCAAATTATCTAAAGTATCAATTTAGTTTAGTCACTTGGTTGTGTCTGACTCTTTGTGATCCCATGGACTACAGCGCAACAGTCTTCCCTGTCCTTCACCATTTCCTGGAGCTTGCTCAAACTAATGTCCATTGAGTCGGCGATGTCATTCAACCATCTTGGTTCTCTGTCATCCCCTTCACCTTCTGCCTTCTATTTTCCCCAGCATCAGGGTCTTTTCTAATGAGTTGTCTTTTTGCATCAGGTGGCTGAAGTATCAGAGCTTCAGCTTCAGCATCTGTCCTTCCAATGAATATTCAGGGTTGATTTTCTTTAGGATTAACTGGTTTGATCTCCTTGCTGCTCAAGGGACTCTCAAGAGTCTTCTCCAGCACCAGAGTTCAAAGGCATCAATTCTTTGTTGCTCAGCCTTCTTTATGGTTCAAGTCTCACATTCATATGTGACTACTGGGAAAACCATTAACTTTGACTATATGGACTTTTGTTGGCAAAGTGATGTTTCTGTTTTTTAATACACTGTCTATGTTTTTCATAGTTTTTCTTCCAAGGAGCAAGTATATTTTAATTTCATGGCTGCAGTGACCATCCTCAGTTATTTTGGAACCCAAGAAAATCATCTGTCACTGTTTCCATTGGTTCCCCATCTATTTGCCATGAAGTGATGGGACCGGATACCATGATCTTAGTTTTTTGAATGTTGAGTTTTAGGCCAGTTTTTTCACTCATTTCTTTCCCCTTCATCAAGAGGCTTTTTAGTTCCTCTTCACTTTCTGCCATAAGGGTGGTGTCATCTGCATATCTGAGGTTATTGATATTTCTCCTGGAAAAGTTTGATTCCAGCTTGATATTTATAGACACTTCTATAAAAAATAGTACATACCTTTTATCTGATTAATACCTTCATATGGAAAGTATTCAACAGAAAAAAAGGATTTATACTTGTATCTGTTTATTGTGTATTTCAGGTGGTGTAAAACTGGCACAATTTGAAATTCAAAGATATGATTAAGAAAATATTTCTCATTAGTTGTATATATTTCAAATATTAAAATGATAATTGTTCTAATATCATGGAAAATGCTTATATTTATAATATGAAAAAACCAAATTATCTAAAGTATCAATTTAGTTTAGTCACTTGGTTGTGTCTGACTCTTTGTGATCCCATGGACTACAGCGCAACAGTCTTCCCTGTCCTTCACCATTTCCTGGAGCTTGCTCAAACTAATGTCCATTGAGTCGGCGATGTCATTCAACCATCTTGGTTCTCTGTCATCCCCTTCACCTTCTGCCTTCTATTTTCCCCAGCATCAGGGTCTTTTCTAATGAGTTGTCTTTTTGCATCAGGTGGCTGAAGTATCAGAGCTTCAGCTTCAGCATCTGTCCTTCCAATGAATATTCAGGGTTGATTTTCTTTAGGATTAACTGGTTTGATCTCCTTGCTGCTCAAGGGACTCTCAAGAGTCTTCTCCAGCACCAGAGTTCAAAGGCATCAATTCTTTGTTGCTCAGCCTTCTTTATGGTTCAAGTCTCACATTCATATGTGACTACTGGGAAAACCATTAACTTTGACTATATGGACTTTTGTTGGCAAAGTGATGTTTCTGTTTTTTAATACACTGTCTATGTTTTTCATAGTTTTTCTTCCAAGGAGCAAGTATATTTTAATTTCATGGCTGCAGTGACCATCCTCAGTTATTTTGGAACCCAAGAAAATCATCTGTCACTGTTTCCATTGGTTCCCCATCTATTTGCCATGAAGTGATGGGACCGGATACCATGATCTTAGTTTTTTGAATGTTGAGTTTTAGGCCAGTTTTTTCACTCATTTCTTTCCCCTTCATCAAGAGGCTTTTTAGTTCCTCTTCACTTTCTGCCATAAGGGTGGTGTCATCTGCATATCTGAGGTTATTGATATTTCTCCTGGAAAAGTTTGATTCCAGCTTGCGTTTCATCTAGACTGACATTTTGCATGATGTACTCTGCATATAAGTTAAATTGGCAGGGTGACAATATACAGCTTTGATATACTCCTTTCCCAGTTTGGAACCAGTCCATTGTTCCATGTCAAGTTCTGACTATTGCTTCTTGTCCTACATACAGGTTTCTTAGGAGATAGGTAAGGTGGTCTGGTATTCCCATCTCTTTCAGAATTTTCCACAGTTTGGTGTCATCCACACAGTCAAAGGCTTTAGCATAGTCAGTGAAGCAGAGGAGAGGTTTTTCTGGAAATCCCTTGCTCTTTCTGTGATCCGACAGATACTGGCAATTTGATCTCTGGTTTCTCTGCCTTTTCTAAATCCAGCTAGTACATATGGAAGTTCTCGGTTTACATATTTTTGAAGCTTAGCTTGGAGGATTCTGCACATTACTTTGATAGTAATGCTTTGCATTAGTTTGTGTGAAATGAGTGCCCCCGTTTGAACATTCTTTCACATTGCCCTTTTTTGGGGTTGGAATGAAAACTGACCTTTTCCAGTCCTGAGGTCACTGCTGAGTTTTCCAAATTTGCCTGCATATTGAGTGTAGCACTTTAACAGCATCATCTTTTAGGATTTGAAATAGCTCAGCTGGAATTCCATCACCTCCACTATCTTTGTTCATAGTAATACTTCCTAGGGCCCACTTGACTTTGCACTCTAAAGATGTCTGGCTCTAGGTACTGAGTGATCACACCATCCTGGTCATCTGGGTCTTTAAGATCTTTTTTTGTATGGTATAAAGTATAATTCTGTAAAAATATACATGAGAAAGCATTTGGATTTTGGAAAATGGTAGTTATCTTAGCAGCTTATGTGGAAAACGAAATGGTGGTTCCTCAAATTAAACTTAGAATTACCATATGATTCAGAAATTTGACTTCTTGGTATAGTCCCAAAAAGAATTGAAACAGAACTTGAATATATATTTTTACATCAGTGTTCATAATAGCATTTTCCACAATAACCAGTAGGTAGAAACAAACCAAGCATCCATCCATAGATGAATGGGTAACAAAAATATGGTATATATATATATACAGTTGAATATTATTACGACCAGAGCTCCTTCATCATATTCTTATTATACACCTCAGGATGGAGGAAAGGGACATTGTTTTCCTTTTTAAAGAGACTTTCTGAAAGTTTCCATATAGCATTTACCCATATATGTCATTGGTCAAAACAAATGATCACATTTAGTTACAAGAGAAGCACTGTGCCTATCTAATAATCAGAGTTCTTTTACTGAAGGACGATGATAGAAAATATGCTGAGAGGTACTTATCTGTCTCCTCCACAATTTCCACTTCTTTTAAGCAATATCACTAAGTAACTTCTCATCTTTGTGAGACATAGTTTGGTTTTTGTTCTAGTAGAATAAAAGCTTAGAACAAAAAAACAAGTAATGCTTTTTTGCAATAAAAAACCTTCTCTTGGGAATTATAAAGTTTTTATTGTATGGTTATACTAATTCCAGTTGGCTGAATACTTATTCAAGTTGGCTGAATAGAGTGGTTACATTTGCATACCAAAAATTGCTAATCAATTTTTTTCAAAATATTATGACTTGATGATGTTAAGTTCTCATAAAAGGAAGGTATATTTAAAATAAACTATATCACTTGTTGATTCTTGTATGAAAATAAAAGTCAGAGGATCCCTAAGACTTTCCTGAATCCTCGGTTTCATGAGGAATATGTGAAATACAGTGCTAATTGGACTTAGTGATATTTTACTCCTACACATAAGCATCAGTAAAATAATAATTCAAGTGAGGTACATTGCCCAAAATTTGCATTTCAAATTTCTAATTCTTTTTTTAAGAACTAGTTTTAAACATACAGTAAAGTTGAAAAATAATACACTTCCCTTCATTCAGCTTCCCCTAATGTCAGCATTTTACATAATATTTTATACAACAGAACAGTGACTGAAACTGAGCAATCAACAATGATAAATACTGTTAACTAATCTGTAGACTTTGTCAGTTTTCTTCCATTTTCCCACTAATATTCTTTGTCTTGTCCAAGGCCTGCTTCAGAACCCACATATTAACTTAGTTGTCACGTCTCCTTAGTTTCCTCCAATCTGACAGTTCTCCAGTTTTCTTCATTCAACAGCCGTGACCTTTTTGAAGAGTTATTGACCAGTTGTATATAACATCCCTTTGTTTTTTCCTATATTTTCTCATGATCAGGTTATGTATTTTTGGCGAGAATATCACAGAACTCATGTTGTACCCTGATCTGATACCCTGTACCAGAACTGATTTGTATCAGTGTATCATGTCAAGATATTGACATATCTTGTTATTGGTAGTATTAAATTGGATTACTTAAAGTGGTGTTTACTGGGTTTTTCTACCATAAAGGTACTATTTTTCTGTTTGTAAAGAAAAAGTATCTTGTGGGGGAAATTCTTAGAGCCCCCATCCTTCTTTTAAGCAATGTCACTAAGTAACTTCTCATCTTTGTGAGACATAGTTTGGTTTTTGTTCTAGTAGAATAAAAGCTTAGAACAAAAAAACAAGTAATGCTTTTTTGCAATAAAAAACCTTCTCTTGGGAATTATAAAGTTTTTATTGTATGGTTATACTAATTCCAGTTGGCTGAATACTTATTCAAGTTGGCTGAATAGAGTGGTTACATTTGCATACCAAAAATTGCTAATCAATTTTTTTCAAAATATTATGACTTGATGATGTTAAGTTCTCATAAAAGGAAGGTATATTTAAAATAAACTATATCACTTGTTGATTCTTGTATGAAAATAAAAGTCAGAGGATCCCTAAGACTTTCCTGAATCCTCAGTTTCATGAGGAATATGTGAAATACAGTGCTAATTGGACTTAGTGATATTTTACTCCTACACATAAGCATCAGTAAAATAATAATTCAAGTGAGGTACATTGCCCAAAATTTGCATTTCAAATTTCTAATTCTTTTTTTAAGAACTAGTTTTAAACATACAGTAAAGTTGAAAAATAATACACTTCCCTTCATTCAGCTTCCCCTAATGTCAGCATTTTACATAATATTTTATACAACAGAACAGTGACTGAAACTGAGCAATCAACAATGATAAATACTGTTAACTAATCTGTAGACTTTGTCAGTTTTCTTCCATTTTCCCACTAATATTCTTTGTCTTGTCCAAGGCCTGCTTCAGAACCCACATATTAACTTAGTTGTCACGTCTCCTTAGTTTCCTCCAATCTGACAGTTCTCCAGTTTTCTTCATTCAACAGCCGTGACCTTTTTGAAGAGTTATTGACCAGTTGTATATAACATCCCTTTGTTTTTTCCTATATTTTCTCATGATCAGGTTATGTATTTTTGGCGAGAATATCACAGAACTCATGTTGTACCCTGATCTGATACCCTGTACCAGAACTGATTTGTATCAGTGTATCATGTCAGGATATTGACATATCTTGTTATTGGTAGTATTAAATTGGATTACTTAAAGTGGTGTTTACTGGGTTTTTCTACCATAAAGGTACTATTTTTCTGTTTGTAAAGAAAAAGTATCTTGTGGGGGAAATTCTTAGAGACCATTCAAATGTCCTATTTGTACTTCCATCTACTAATTTTAGTATCCATAGATGATTTTACCTGCAATAATTATTACTGTGGTGCTTGCATAATCATCAGTATTCTTTACACATTTCAATGTGTTTTCCCTCCACACCACCAAGCATTTCTCTCCGGAGATGCTGACTGGATGTCCTACAAATTTAACTGAGTTCTGAGATTATCTATTTGGAAATAGTATCAGATCCCCCTTCTGTCTATAAGTTGGAGATTCCCACAACCCTTTCATGAAGATTGATCAGTGTGTTAGACTGGCTTACACAACAGAGAGAAACACTTATGTTGACCAGTTTATTATGAAGACATTATAAAAGCATACAGATTAAAATGTACGTGGAGTCAGGTGTAGAAGGGTCCAAAGCACAGGAGCTTCAGTCCCCCTGGATCAGGGTGGCATCACCCCCCACCACCACATGGAAGTGCTTGCATATTATGCTTTATTGTTTCATGAAAGGTAAAAACACAATTGAAACTCCAAAAAAAAAGATGTGTTCAGTGTATGGAGAAAGTACTGTGATTGATCAAATGTGTCAAATGTGGCAGAGATTTCCCACTGGATGATGCTTCATGGTTAGGTAGACCAGTTGAAGTCAACTGTGATCAAATCAAGACATTAATTGAGAACAAATCAATTTCTTTTTATGACACAGGTGGGTAGTCAACATACTCAAAATATCCAAATCAAGCCTTGAAAATCATTTGTACCAGCTTGGTTATGTTAATTGTTTGAATGTTTAGGTTCCACATAAGATTAGCATATGTCCCTCTTGACCATATTTCTACATGTGATTCTCTACTTAAATGTAATGAGAACTTTCCATTTTTAAAACACATTGTAACAGGTGATGAATAGTGTATACTGTACAATAATATATAACAGAAAAAATTGTGGAGCAAATGAAATGAACCACCAACAACTACACCAAAGGCTGGTCTTCATCCAAAGAAGGTGATACTGTGTATATGGTGGGATTGGAAGGGAGTCCTGATTATGAGCTCCTTCCGGAAATGGGAACAGCAGACCACCTTACCTTTCTCCTGAGAAGCCTGTATGCAAGTCAAGAAGCAATAGTTAGAACCAGTCATGGAACAGGGGACTGGTTCCAAATTGTGAAAGGGGTACGTCTAGGCTGTATATCGTCACCTTGCTTATTTACCTTCTATGCAGAGTATATCATATGAAAGGCAGCTGGAATCAAGATTCTGGAAGAGATATTAAAAACCTCAGATATACAGATAACACAACCTTTATGGCAGAAAGGGAAGAGAATTAAACAGCCTCTTGAAGGTGAAAGAGAATAGAAAAGCTGACTTAAAACTCAGCACTCAAAAAACTAAGATCATGGCATCTAATCCCATCACTTTATAGCAAACAGATGGGCAAACAATGAAAACAGTGACAGACTTTATTTTCTTGGGGTGCAAAATCATTGCTTATGTTGACCAGTTTAAACAAAAACCAGATTAAAATGTACGTGGAGTCAGGTGGGGGAAAAAATCATTTGGATCAGGGTGGCATCACCCCCACCACCACATGGAAGTGCTTGCATATTATGCTTTATTGTTTCATGAAAGGTAAAAACACAATTGAAACTCCAAAAAAGATGTGTTCAGTGTATGGAGAAAGTACTGTGATTGATCAAATGTGTCAAATGTGGCAGAGATTTCCCACTGGATGATGCTTCATGGTTAGGTAGACCAGTTGAAGTCAACTGTGATCAAATCAAGACATTAATTGAGAACAAATCAATTTCTTTTTATGACACAGGTGGGTAGTCAACATACTCAAAATATCCAAATCAAGCCTTGAAAATCATTTGTACCAGCTTGGTTATGTTAATTGTTTGAATGTTTAGGTTCCACATAAGATTAGCATATGTCCCTCTTGACCATATTTCTACATGTGATTCTCTACTTAAATGTAATGAGAACTTTCCATTTTTAAAACACATTGTAACAGGTGATGAATAGTGTATACTGTACAATAATATATAACAGAAAAAATTGTGGAGCAAATGAAATGAACCACCAACAACTACACCAAAGGCTGGTCTTCATCCAAAGAAGGTGATACTGTGTATATGGTGGGATTGGAAGGGAGTCCTGATTATGAGCTCCTTCCGGAAATGGGAACAGCAGACCACCTTACCTTTCTCCTGAGAAGCCTGTATGCAAGTCAAGAAGCAATAGTTAGAACCAGTCATGGAACAGGGGACTGGTTCCAAATTGTGAAAGGGGTACGTCTAGGCTGTATATCGTCACCTTGCTTATTTACCTTCTATGCAGAGTATATCATATGAAAGGCAGCTGGAATCAAGATTCTGGAAGAGATATTAAAAACCTCAGATATACAGATAACACAACCTTTATGGCAGAAAGGGAAGAGAATTAAACAGCCTCTTGAAGGTGAAAGAGAATAGAAAAGCTGACTTAAAACTCAGCACTCAAAAAACTAAGATCATGGCATCTAATCCCATCACTTTATAGCAAACAGATGGGCAAACAATGAAAACAGTGACAGACTTTATTTTCTTGGGCTGCAAAATCATTGCATATGGAGACTGCAGCCATGAAACTAAAAAGAAGCTTGCTCCTTGGAAGAAAAGCTATGACAAACCTACACAGCATATTAAAAAACACAGACATCACTTTGCTGGCAAAGGTCCATATCTTCAAAGCTATGGTTTTCCTAGTAGTCATGTATGGATGTGAGAGCTAGACCATAAAGAAGGCTAAATGCTAAAGAATTGATGCCTTTTAACTATGGTTTGGAGAAGACTCTTGAGAGTCCTTTGAGCAGCAAGGAGATCAAGCTAGTCAGTCCAAAAGGAAATCACCCCTGAATATTCATTGGAAGAACTGATGCTGAAACTGAAGCTCCAATACTTTGGCCATTTGATGCAAAGATACAACCCATTGGAAAAAACCTTGATTCTGGGAAAGATAGAAGGCAGAAGGAGAAAAGGATGACAGAGGATGATATGGTTGGATGGCGTCAGTGAACATGAGTCAATGAACATGAGTTTAAGCAAGCTCTGGGAGATGGTGAAGGATAGGGAAACCTGGAGTGCTACTATCTTACGGTCACAGAGTCGGACACAACTCAGCAACTGAACAACAATAAAAATTTCAAGTACAGCTCCCAATTAGACTAACTGAAAGCAGCACTCAATGAAAAGCATCCAGAATTAGTCAACAGAAAATGCATAATCTTCCATCAGGATAATGCAAGACTGTGTTTTTTGATAACCAGGCAAAATCTGTCACAGCTTTCCTCAGAAGTTCTGATTCCTCCACCATATTGACCAGAGAGTTCACCTTCAGATTTCCATTTATTTTGGTTTTTATAGAATACTATTAATGGACAGAATTTCAATTCCCGGGCTTCCCTGGTGGTCCAGTGGGTAAGGACACCGCCTTGCAGTACAAGGGGCGCCGGTTCCATCCGTGGCCTAGGAAGATCCCATGTGCCGCAGAGAGACTGGACCAATGTGTCCAACTACCGTGCCAGAGCTCTGGAGTGCATGCACTCAGAGCCGGTGCTCTGCTGTGAGAGAGGCCACTGCAATGGGAGGCCCACATGGGCCAAAGAACAAAGATGGATGAAAATAAATAAATGAAAGACCAATAGAAGTGCCCCCACCCCGCAAAAGAACTATGAACCATAGCTCTTAATGCTGGCTAAACACTAAATAATAATAAAAAGTGTTCTACTGAGAGATTCATTAAAAAATAATAATAATTTCAATTCCCTGTAAGACTATAAAAGGCACCTGGAACAGTTTTACTCAAAATGATTAAATTGAAAATATGGAATTATGAAGTTGCCTAAAAAATGATAGAAGGTAGTGGAATAAAACAGTGAAAACATCATTCAATAAAGTTCTTGGTGAAAATGAAGAATGTGCTCTTTGAGCAGCAAGGAGATCAAGCTAGTCAGTCCAAAAGGAAATCACCCCTGAATATTCATTGGAAGAACTGATGCTGAAACTGAAGCTCCAATACTTTGGCCATTTGATGCAAAGATACAACCCATTGGAAAAAACCTTGATTCTGGGAAAGATAGAAGGCAGAAGGAGAAAAGGATGACAGAGGATGATATGGTTGGATGGCGTCAGTGAACATGAGTCAATGAACATGAGTTTAAGCAAGCTCTGGGAGATGGTGAAGGATAGGGAAACCTGGAGTGCTACTATCTTACGGTCACAGAGTCGGACACAACTCAGCAACTGAACAACAATAAAAATTTCAAGTACAGCTCCCAATTAGACTAACTGAAAGCAGCACTCAATGAAAAGCATCCAGAATTAGTCAACAGAAAATGCATAATCTTCCATCAGGATAATGCAAGACTGTGTTTTTTGATAACCAGGCAAAATCTGTCACAGCTTTCCTCAGAAGTTCTGATTCCTCCACCATATTGACCAGAGAGTTCACCTTCAGATTTCCATTTATTTTGGTTTTTATAGAATACTATTAATGGACAGAATTTCAATTCCCGGGCTTCCCTGGTGGTCCAGTGGGTAAGGACACCGCCTTGCAGTACAAGGGGCGCCGGTTCCATCCGTGGCCTAGGAAGATCCCATGTGCCGCAGAGAGACTGGACCAATGTGTCCAACTACCGTGCCAGAGCTCTGGAGTGCATGCACTCAGAGCCGGTGCTCTGCTGTGAGAGAGGCCACTGCAATGGGAGGCCCACATGGGCCAAAGAACAAAGATGGATGAAAATAAATAAATGAAAGACCAATAGAAGTGCCCCCACCCCGCAAAAGAACTATGAACCATAGCTCTTAATGCTGGCTAAACACTAAATAATAATAAAAAGTGTTCTACTGAGAGATTCATTAAAAAATAATAATAATTTCAATTCCCTGTAAGACTATAAAAGGCACCTGGAACAGTTTTACTCAAAATGATTAAATTGAAAATATGGAATTATGAAGTTGCCTAAAAAATGATAGAAGGTAGTGGAATAAAACAGTGAAAACATCATTCAATAAAGTTCTTGGTGAAAATGAAGAATGTGCTCTTTGCTTAAGAACTGAAGGAAGTTTTTGGCCAGCCCAGTAAATCAGAGGAATAGCATCAATTTTAAAAAACTCTGAAATTTAAAGTAATTTTACATAATCTTATACCTTCATTTAAAGTAATTAGTAGATTGTTATTTTTTAAAAAAACTATTTTGTTCCCCCACAAACACTGTGAAAAAGACTCATAAGCATAATGAATAAAATTATAGTATTCAGTGGGAACGAGAACAGTGTGTAAATATCAATAGCTGATATCAAGACAGAATAACTTAAACAGTTACAATTTAGTAAGGGAATTTAAGCTTCTTTTATAACCGAGTGGGCTTCCCTGGTAGCTCAGATGGTAGAGAATCTGCCTGCAATGCAGAGACCCAGGTTTGAACCCTGGGTCAGGAAGATTCCTTGGAGAAGGGAATGGCAACCCACTCTAGTATTGTTGCCTGGAGAATTCCATGGACAGAGGATTGTGGCGAGCTACAGTCCATGGGCTTGCAAAACGTTGGACACAACAGAGCAACACTCTCTCTCTCTCTCTCTCTCTCTCACACACACACACACACACACAGAGACACACACACAGAGACACACACAAATAGCTTTAAAACTCTGGATACCAATATATTGATTTTTTTTTTCCATCTAGGCTCACAATAGTATTCCTTATTGATTTTTTGATATGATTGAAAATAACTGATCAAACTATGCAGAACTGAATAGTAGAAACAAATACCTAAAACTACATAAAAGTTGTTTTTGAGTTTCAAAAGTATTTTCTAACCCCAACCTTATTTTTTTTGTTTCCTTCATGAAAATAATACTCTTTGAAAAGTAAGTTTGATATGTATTATCTTTAATAACTTATGATGATTTCTAAGTATTGAAGTGACTGAAATATTCATGTGGTAAGTGTATATTTCTGCTCTTCTTACAATGTATTGGAAAAAAAGTCTGGAAATAACACTGTATAAAAACAGTTCCATGACACTAGGAAGTCTTATTTCCTTCTGAAGTCTGTTGTAGCTATTGTCTAAATTCTTGATAATGTCAGTATTAGTTAAAACTAAGCCTTAAAAACCCTGGAGGAAGCAATGGCAACCCATTCCAGTATTCTTGCCTGGAGAATCTCATGAACAGAGGAAAGTGATGGCCCATGGGGTCACAAAGAGTCAGACACGACTGAGTGACTCAGCACACAAGTCTTAAAAATAATAAGCAGATATTTAAAACTCTAAATAATAAACTATTAAAGGATGGCATTTATGACTAATGTTTTCACAGTTATTATTTTTATTTTTGAGAGTTAACAATGTCCCTGCTTGTTAACACTTCAGATGTTTGGGCTTTAGATTTATTTAGTTTACCTGGGTCTCTCACATTGCAGGCAGATTCTTTAATGTCTGAGCCGTCAGGGAAGCCCTTAGAGGTTTTAGTTCCATTTCCATAATCATACCTCCATTCAAACCTTAATATAATAATACAGTATGCTTTAGTTTACTATACATGAAAAATATTAGCACCTTCACTTACCTTAAAAAATTATTTAAGCATCATGGTCATTGAACACACACAAAATGCAGTCCAGAAGACAAAGGCACAAATCAGGAATCTTGGTTGGTCGCAAGCAATTTCCAAGGGTATATCTTCAATTCAGGTCACATTATATACAATTCTCTTAGCTACATATTTCTAAAATTGTAAGTCATTCATAGCTATCACCTCAGACACTATAAATCACTGAAAAGAAAAATTTTAATTTATTCTACTTACTAAAACAGGAAAGTATGGCAAAACATTTAATGAAAGCTTTCTCAAAATACAGAAAGCAAATCTGATTGACTTCTAGCTAATTAAAAAAATTAAGCCATTTTATTATTCCAAAGTATCCTATTCTGTGAGCTGCATGTTATATAGATTAGCTTTTTCAAGTTTTTGTAATTGTACAGTTGTCACTAAACTGGGTTTTTTGTTTTTGGAGGATAGAAAGTTTGACACAGATAGTGTTCAGATTGCTACTGACCACAGAAAATGACTTTGACTATAAGTATTGAAGTGACTAATTCGTGGTAAGTGTATATTTCTGCTCTTCTTACAATGTATTGGAAAAAAAGTCTGGAAATAACACTGTATAAAAACAGTTCCATGACACTAGGAAGTCTTATTTCCTTCTGAAGTCTGTTGTAGCTATTGTCTAAATTCTTGATAATGTCAGTATTAGTTAAAACTAAGCCTTAAAAACCCTGGAGGAAGCAATGGCAACCCATTCCAGTATTCTTGCCTGGAGAATCTCATGAACAGAGGAAAGTGATGGCCCATGGGGTCACAAAGAGTCAGACACAACTGAGTGACTCAGCACACAAGTCTTAAAAATAATAAGCAGATATTTAAAACTCTAAATAATAAACTATTAAAGGATGGCATTTATGACTAATGTTTTCACAGTTATTATTTTTATTTTTGAGAGTTAACAATGTCCCTGCTTGTTAACACTTCAGATGTTTGGGCTTTAGATTTATTTAGTTTACCTGGGTCTCTCACATTGCAGGCAGATTCTTTAATGTCTGAGCCGTCAGGGAAGCCCTTAGAGGTTTTAGTTCCATTTCCATAATCATACCTCCATTCAAACCTTAATATAATAATACAGTATGCTTTAGTTTACTATACATGAAAAATATTAGCACCTTCACTTACCTTAAAAAATTATTTAAGCATCATGGTCATTGAACACACACAAAATGCAGTCCAGAAGACAAAGGCACAAATCAGGAATCTTGGTTGGTCGCAAGCAATTTCCAAGGGTATATCTTCAATTCAGGTCACATTATATACAATTCTCTTAGCTACATATTTCTAAAATTGTAAGTCATTCATAGCTATCACCTCAGACACTATAAATCACTGAAAAGAAAAATTTTAATTTATTCTACTTACTAAAACAGGAAAGTATGGCAAAACATTTAATGAAAGCTTTCTCAAAATACAGAAAGCAAATCTGATTGACTTCTAGCTAATTAAAAAAATTAAGCCATTTTATTATTCCAAAGTATCCTATTCTGTGAGCTGCATGTTATATAGATTAGCTTTTTCAAGTTTTTGTAATTGTACAGTTGTCACTAAACTGGGTTTTTTGTTTTTGGAGGATAGAAAGTTTGACACAGATAGTGTTCAGATTGCTACTGACCACAGTATTAAATTGTTACAATTATATGAGACCTATATGTTGTATTTTTACTTGTATGTATCTGTGTATGTTTATGTGGTGTTGGGGCCACCCCAAAATGTGCCTCAGTGGTATGTTGACTATTTTGTATTAAAGTTACTTAAAAAATGAGTTATGCAAGAGGGACACATTGACCTCTCCTCTCTGTTTCTTTGAAGGTAGGAAATAAAACTTCTGTGTTAAATGTGCCCTGGTACCTGGAGGTAGAAAGACATAGGGAATTCAGGGCCCAGAAGCTTGTATAAGTAAACCTTGTTACTTCACTAATTTACTACCCAAGCCTAAACTTTGCTTAAATTCCGTACTAATTAAGAACCCAATTCCGAGTTTGTCTTGTCATATCCTCACAAGATTTCTTCATGTAAAAAGATACAAAAACTGGCTGTTTTTGTTTACTCTGAGCATCATCTTATGATCTTCTGTGTGCATGAAATTAAGTTGCCTTTTCTATTGTTATCTGTCTTGTGTAAATGCTATTAGTCAACCCATAAGAACTCAGGAATAGTAGAAGGGGAAATTTCACCCCTTATCCCCAAAGACAGTTGTATGTATAAATTAAATTCACAGATGTGCACTACTTTGTTGCCTAAAAACTCCAATGTTGGAAATTTAAAGACTATTTCGTTACTAATAATGGCTTAATACCTAAAACTGAACAGAACTGGTGACAAGGTAAAGTAACCAAGGAAATATGCCAATTTTGACTTCATTTCCATCCGACTGAATGACTGCATTCATTCTCTTTAGATTTAAAGCTCTTCATTCTACTGTTACTCAACACTCCATACAATTCCAGCTTGCTTTTCACCTATCTTTTAATAGTTTAACATAGATGGCTGGATCAAGTCCATTGTTCCAATTGTATGTAGCTTAAAAGCTCTGCAGTATTTTACTCTTTCCATTGTATCTGGCTTCTCTGAGTGACCTGCTCACTGCATTTTACTCCTATTCTGTTTTCTAAACCCATTTATGCCTGTTCTTTCTGAAGACACATATTCGTCTGTGTGCTCAAATTGACTTCTCCCTATTTTATTTTATTAACTAAAAATGCACCATTAAGTTGATTGAAATCATTTAAAGAACTTCATAAAAAAAATGAAAGGATATAGGAAAGTAGGCTACCAATGATTGTAAATAACTGTTTTCAGCCATGCTGATGAAGTAAGAAATAAAAGGAGACTTTAAAATGTTATTGATATATTTTTTAAAGATTAGTCTTTTTTGTTTATGTTTTGAGAAACATACTTGTAAAACATTTGGGAGCAGGGAGGGAAGGGGATTCCTTATGTTATAATTAAAGATGAAACAAATAGTAGAATTAGATTACTAAAATTATTTAAAACATTTTAATGTTTTACAGTAAGCTAGATGTAAAACATGCGGGTCCATGATTAAAACCTACAGTTTTAAATCACATGATCTTAATTTTTCTATTTAAAAGACAGATATTGTTATTTAAAAAAAAACATAACAATAATGGTTTATAAAACTATAAACTAGAAATGATTTATTTAAAGTCATCACTGACCATTTTTTCTATTTGTAATGTTTAAAAATAGAACTCTGTAAGACATACTTTTAGACATCTGGAAGTTCATTGGAATTATGAAATTAAAACCAGGAAGAAAATATACAATACTATTTGTGAAAAATACTTCACATCCATTTTCATACTATTGTTTGATCAAAATGAAATTAATTTTTTAAAGTTATCAAAATATGTCCTCCCAATGGATTTTTATTCAGAGCATTTTGGAAATAAATACTTTTATTTTTAATGATACAATATAAGGGAAAATACTCTAATTTTAAAATTAGCATTTCCAAATCACCAGTATTTTAATATGGAAAATGATGCTGATGAATTTGCTTTTTTTTTGTTTGGTTTTGAGTTTACTTTTTATTTACCTAAAAAAGCATATAGTTAAGGTAAGTCCTATAGATTACATGTGAATAATAAATAATTTGATTTTAAGTGAGTAACACTTTCAGAGCTACTTTTAATTTCCATTGGATGTATTATTCTATTTTTAGGTTACAGAATTTCAGGTTTTTGCTATAAAATCATTTATTTCCCTTTAATTGTAAGGAAAAATCATCACCAAAATAAAATTGGAGCTAAAAATACACAAATTGGGACAGAGAAATCATTTAAAGAACTTCATAAAAAAAATGAAAGGATATAGGAAAGTAGGCTACCAATGATTGTAAATAACTGTTTTCAGCCATGCTGATGAAGTAAGAAATAAAAGGAGACTTTAAAATGTTATTGATATATTTTTTAAAGATTAGTCTTTTTTGTTTATGTTTTGAGAAACATACTTGTAAAACATTTGGGAGCAGGGAGGGAAGGGGATTCCTTATGTTATAATTAAAGATGAAACAAATAGTAGAATTAGATTACTAAAATTATTTAAAACATTTTAATGTTTTACAGTAAGCTAGATGTAAAACATGCGGGTCCATGATTAAAACCTACAGTTTTAAATCACATGATCTTAATTTTTTTCTATTTAAAAGACAGATATTGTTATTTAAAAATAAACATAACAATAATGGTTTATAAAACTATAAACTAGAAATGATTTATTTAAAGTCATCACTGACCATTTTTTCTATTTGTAATGTTTAAAAATAGAACTCTGTAAGACATACTTTTAAACATCTGGAAGTTCATTGGAATTATGAAATTAAAACCAGGAAGAAAATATACAATACTATTTGTGAAAAATACTTCACATCCATTTTCATACTATTGTTTGATCAAAATGAAATTAATTTTTTAAAGTTATCAAAATATGTCCTCCCAATGGATTTTATTCAGAGCATTTTGGAAATAAATACTTTTATTTTTAATGATACAATATAAGGAAAATACTCTAATTTTAAAATTAGCATTTCCAAATCACCAGTATTTTAATATGGAAAATGATGCTGATGAATTTGCTTTTTTTTTGTTTGGTTTTGAGTTTACTTTTTATTTACCTAAAAAAGCATATAGTTAAGGTAAGTCCTATAGATTACATGTGAATAATAAATAATTTGATTTTAAGTGAGTAACACTTTCAGAGCTACTTTTAATTTCCATTGGATGTATTATTCTATTTTTAGGTTACAGAATTTCAGGTTTTTGCTATAAAATCATTTATTTCCCTTTAATTGTAAGGAAAAATCATCACCAAAATAAAAATTGGAGCTAAAAATACACAAATTGGGACAGAGAAATATATTTCCTGTAGTTTACAAAACAATTTTATTCAGAAATCAAAGAAAAAAAGGACTAATATTTACAAATCGTATTTTATAAGATAAAGACTAGAAATAAAATATTGGTAAAAAAATAATTATGCACTTTTTGCTGACCTAGTTCCAAAAGGTAACTGCAAGCTACAGTTGCAATTTGGTGTATCTTTTTTCTTGAAAAATACTTCAATCATGTGTATTTATCTAGACGGTATTAGGTTAAGTGAAATTTGATAGAAGCAGACAAATACCATATAATTTTACATATATATGAATTAAAAAAACAAAATGAAAATTGATTTATAGATACAAATAATGGGAGGTTGCTAGAGGTGGATGCAGATAGGAGGTAGAGGGTGAAATAGGTAAAGTAGATTAAAAGGTACAAACCTCTAGTTGTAAAATAAATAAGCCAAGATGTGTAATATACAGCATAAGGCATGTGGGCAATAATATTGTTAATAACTTTGTATGGGGACAGATGGTCACAAGACTTATAGTGGCAAACATTTCATAGTGTTATTACATTCATTGTCTAGCAGAACTCAAGACATAAGTGTTTTCTTCTACTCTTACAGAAGTATAAGTAATTTACTTTTTTTTAGGTAACATTTAATTGGAGCTAGGTGCCTATATATGGCTAACAGTAATATCTAATGTTTTTAAAACACTAAACACTTCTTGTAAAGTATGATCACTTATGAATAGATAGTGAAATGAAATGTTACTTAAAATATAAGGACTATTTTAAAATTAGTCATGAGTGCCTGTAATCACACACACACGCACACACACACAGAGCCACACTGAATATTCTGTGCAAAACTATGTTCACAACCATAGTTAATTTTGTGTTAATAGAAAAATCAAGTAAATAACATTCTAATAAACAGTTATAGTCAACCTTCATAAAAATCAGATTACTTCATAGATACCAGAAGATCACTGACATCTATATGCAGTTCAGCAATGTAAGCTCCTTGTCTATAGGTTTCTAATCGTTGGTCAGTCATTCAGTCATGTCTGACTCTTTGTGACCCCGTGGACTACAGCACGCCAGGCATCCCTATCCTTCACCATCTCCCAGAGTTTATTCCAACTCACGTTCATTGAATCCACAGTGCTATCCAACTGTCTCATCTTGTGTTGTTCCCTTTTCCTCTTGCCTTCAGTCTTTCCAGCATCACAGTTTTTTCTAGTAAGTCAGCTGTTCTCATCAGGTGTCCAAAGTATTGGAGCTTCAGCTTCAGCATCAGTCCTTCCAATAAATATTCAGGGTTGATTTCCTTTTGGATTGCCTGGTTTGATCTTGCTGCCCAAGGGAATCTCAAGAGTCTTCAGCACCACAGTTTTAAAGGATCAGATCTTTGACTCTCAGCCTTTTTTATGGTCTAACTCACATCCATACATGGAAGGATGGAAAAACCATAGCTTTGACAATACGGACCTTTGTCAGCAAAGTACCTTCTCTGCTTTTTAATATACTGTGTAGGTTTGCCATAGCTTTTCTTCCAAGGAGCAAGCTTCTTTTTAGTTTCATGGCTGCAGTCTCCATATGCAAAGATTTTGCAGCCCAAGAAAATAAAGTCTGTCACTGTTTTCATTGTTTGCCCATCTGTTTGCCATAAAGTGATGGGATTAGATGCCATGATCTTAGTTTTTTGAATGTTGAGTTGTTTTTTTTTTTTTTAAATGAGACTTAGTATCATAGGACATTTGCATTTTTTAAAAAATATTTATTATTTATTTATTGGGGGGAGCGGGTTAGGGAGGGAGGGGGTGGGCAGGCCACTTCTATTGGTCTTTCATTTCTCTATTTTCATCCACCTTTGTTCTTTGGCCCGTGTGGGCCTCTCATCACGGTGGCCTCTGTTGTCACAGAGCACCGGCTCGGTAATTGGACACATCGGTCCAGCCGCTCCGCGGCACGTGGGATCTTCCCAGGCCAGGGATCGAACCAGCACCTCTTGTACTGCAAGGCGGTGTCCTTACCCACTGGACCACCAGGGAAGCCCAAATGTTGAGTTTTAATCTAGCGTTTTCACTGTCTTCTTTCACCTTCATCAAGAGGCTCTTTAGTTCCTCTTTTCTTTCAGGCATTAGGTTAGTGTCGTCTGTATATCTGAGGTTATTGATATTTCTTCCAGCAATCTTGACTCCAGCTTGAACTTTATCCAGCCCAGCATTTTGCATGCCTATAAGTTAAATAAGCATGGTGACAGTATACAGTCTTGACCTACTCCTTTCCCAGTTTTGAAGCAGTCTGTACCATGTTGGTTCTAACTATAGTTAACGTGCCCTAATTTTTAGCTTTCCAGGTTGTTTGTGGAACTGTCCTTCAATTTAAGACAAATCGTATAATTATGCTTATGATTGCACTCAAATTTATCAAGACATTTTCTGGGGTAAAAAACTAATTTTACTGTAGAAAGAATACATTTTCCCTAAGCTAAATACACTGAAAGAATGAATAGTTGGCAGTTTTTACACACATTAGGTCTCGACAACAGCTGATTAGACAGCACATTAGGAATAATTAAATGTCAGTTCATTTGCAGTAATTCTAAAAGCAATGAATTTAGGTTGAAAAATCTAGGATTTGGTGTGATAACTTTTCCTGTTAGGGCCAATTTTTTTTTAAATCTATGACTTGAGACAGTATATGTTGCATGCAGTTCATAAGTTATTAGGATTGTTTTTGTTGTTTCGTTGCCAAGTCATGTCCAACTCTTTTGCAACCCCATGGACTTTTGTCCATGGGATTTCCTAGGCAAGAATACTGGAGTAGGTTTCCATTTCCTTCTACAGGGAATCTTTCCAACCCAGGGACTGAACCCAAATCTCCTGCATTGGCAGGCAGATTCTTTACCAGTGAGATACCAGAGAACCCCAAAATATGGACTAGTGGTTTATAAAAATAAGCACTGCTTGCTTGTTTTGTTATAGTTGGTTGTGAAGGTTGGATTCTAGTCCGTTGTCACAGAGCACCGGCTCGGTAATTGGACACATCGGTCCAGCCGCTCCGCGGCACGTGGGATCTTCCCAGGCCAGGGATCGAACCAGCACCTCTTGTACTGCAAGGCGGTGTCCTTACCCACTGGACCACCAGGGAAGCCCAAATGTTGAGTTTTAATCTAGCGTTTTCACTGTCTTCTTTCACCTTCATCAAGAGGCTCTTTAGTTCCTCTTTTCTTTCAGGCATTAGGTTAGTGTCGTCTGTATATCTGAGGTTATTGATATTTCTTCCAGCAATCTTGACTCCAGCTTGAACTTTATCCAGCCCAGCATTTTGCATGCCTATAAGTTAAATAAGCATGGTGACAGTATACAGTCTTGACCTACTCCTTTCCCAGTTTTGAAGCAGTCTGTACCATGTTGGTTCTAACTATAGTTAACGTGCCCTAATTTTTAGCTTTCCAGGTTGTTTGTGGAACTGTCCTTCAATTTAAGACAAATCGTATAATTATGCTTATGATTGCACTCAAATTTATCAAGACATTTTCTGGGGTAAAAAACTAATTTTACTGTAGAAAGAATACATTTTCCCTAAGCTAAATACACTGAAAGAATGAATAGTTGGCAGTTTTTACACACATTAGGTCTCGACAACAGCTGATTAGACAGCACATTAGGAATAATTAAATGTCAGTTCATTTGCAGTAATTCTAAAAGCAATGAATTTAGGTTGAAAAATCTAGGATTTGGTGTGATAACTTTTCCTGTTAGGGCCAATTTTTTTTTAAATCTATGACTTGAGACAGTATATGTTGCATGCAGTTCATAAGTTATTAGGATTGTTTTTGTTGTTTCGTTGCCAAGTCATGTCCAACTCTTTTGCAACCCCATGGACTTTTGTCCATGGGATTTCCTAGGCAAGAATACTGGAGTAGGTTTCCATTTCCTTCTACAGGGAATCTTTCCAACCCAGGGACTGAACCCAAATCTCCTGCATTGGCAGGCAGATTCTTTACCAGTGAGATACCAGAGAACCCCAAAATATGGACTAGTGGTTTATAAAAATAAGCACTGCTTGCTTGTTTTGTTATAGTTGGTTGTGAAGTGGATTATGAAGAATCTAAAATTTCACAGTTGGTGAGTGATTTACTTAAAAAAATCATTAAGAGCATATCTAAAGCAGATCTGTAAAAACATCTCTCATATTCAATCACATTTTCATTTGTTTTGTTGAATAGGAAGGGGATGAAGTTATGTCCATTGCTTTAAGAACTACATAACCAACAGCTTAACCTGTCTAGGCATTCCCAGGGGAGTGTGTTGTAGCATCATCTGCTTTCATGGCAGAAAGAAGCTTCACTACTATGCGAAATTATCTTTGTAATCATCTCCCTTTCATTGCTTTCATATGGAATTATTTATTGTATATTTATATTAAAATATTCTTAAGGTTGAATCACTGTCTGTTTCTATGCAGCCCACAGGAATGCCTAAACACTCAGTGTTTGTTACAATTAAATTAAGTATTACAAACTTACTTTCAGGAAGAAATTCAGATTTAATTAAAATGTTATAATGGATATATCTCAAAATTGAATAATATGTTCATAAAAAATCAAACGGTAGATCTCAAATATATTAGAAATGCTTAGGAAAAATGGGTAAAGGAAAAAATGTCAGACATTAAGTGGGTGCTTAATAATAAGTTATGTTTTTTCTGCTTTATATTTTTTTACTCTTGTAAGATTTTTTCCAGTGAAAACCTGTTGTTGTATTTTTTCCATGCAGTTTATTATTTACAAAGACATTTGTTAGTATAAAAGTAGCATATATTGAGAATTTCATTTATACATAATCATGAGAGGAAGAAAAAGCAAATGATGTCAGTTTAGTAGCAAACAGCAGATGCTTACCACACACTGTATGGAAGACAATTTTCAAAACTAAAGGGAGACACAGACATCTTCTGGACATCTTAAGAACTGCATAGTTTCTTTTTTAAACAAAGGATCTTATTTCTGTTTTACAGCAATAGTTTAAAAACCACGCATTAAAAAAGGGTAAAATCGGGCTTCCCCTGGTGGTCCAGTGGGTAAGGACACCGCCTTGCAGTGCAAGGGGCGCCGGTTCGATCCCTGGCCTGGGAAGATCCCACGTGCCACAGAGCGGCTGGACTGATGTGTCCAATTACCGAGCCGGAGCTCTGGGGCAAAGACGGATGAAAATAGAGAAATGAAAGACCAATAGAAGTGGCCCGCCCAGCCCCCTCCCTCCCCACCCCACCCCCCAAAAGATAAATAAATTAAAAAAAAATGTTTAAAGAAGGGTAAAATCAATCTGTATTAGGTTCAAAATTTTAAATATTACATGATTAAATTACAAACATACTGTATTTAAAGAAAAAAAGACACAAAATTACTACATGCACATTGGAATTAATTTCCAAAATATTCTTAAAACTATTTCCAGATAGATTATGAAATACAAATATTTTACTAAAAATAATTTCATGTAAGGAACACATAAAATAATATGCAAATTAAATGAAGTGCTGTGAACTACTACTTGAAGAATATAAACAGAATATACTTAATGAATCATGGAATTTTTTGATACAAAAATGTGATTGGCAATTTAATCATTAAAGAACTGTGCTTAATAAACAAATTCAAAGCCACATTTGTTGAGATTTGTCCTAGCAGTGTGTAATATAATAATTTCAGAAAAATTATTTCCAGTGAAATATAAGTCCAAATTTTAAATATGTCCACTCACTTTGAACATATGTTTACTTAGCCTAAAACTCATTTGTAAAATTATATCACTATGGGCACATTTAAGGAATTTTGTATATGAAAGAGTATTCTTTTATTCTTATAGCATGACTGGTTGGTTGCACTCATAGTTAGCCACCTTAGAGATGATTTACATCTCTAAATTATTAGGGCAAAGCCAGTTTAAGGCTATTTTTGGGAAAACATAATCCTAAAAAACTAATCTGTAGTTCAATTAACAAAACTCAACTTGGTTTAGTAGTAGCTGTGTTTGGTAAGAAATGTATGCTTTAGTTTTAAGCCTAAATGAATAGATATTCTACACAATAAAAATATACTTATTTCCTAAAACTACCTTTTCTTCTTATCTTTATATATGAAGCCAAAATGAGATTTTACAACTAAACGCTTCTAATAACAGGACTAAATATTTGATTCTTTGGACTTCATTTATGTTACTTATATCTTTTCAAATTGTTGCATTTTCATGATTTTTATAACACAGAAAATCAAATGAATAAAGTAACCAGTAAAGAAAGTTTAAGAGAGGTGATAGTAAATAAAATTCACCAAGGGTGATAGAGATTATTTTCATATGTAAGTGCTCCAATAACATAAGTAATGTGATTATCTTATATATATATTTTTTATCACCAACACTGTCTGCTAGCTTTTTCACAACTACTAAACAGAAATAGGTTTCTTGATGTTTATTCAGTTCTCTTTAGGCAGTTACATTCGATTTGATCTTGGACAGTGGCTGCCAGGAATTCTGTCAGAAACAAAATATTTATGAGTCAAATAATGGTGACAATTTCTTAATGGATTAACTAACTTAAGGTTATTCTGCAGTAAATAATTTTTGTATTTTATGTGTATACAATTTCAAAAAGACAACACGAGAGAAAAATATCCTATTTTTGACTATTTATAAGTCATCATAAGGCTAAGCCATTTTATCAAAATATGATAGCAACATAGTATACTCAGTAAACATATACTTAATGGTTCATGACTGATATAGCAGGAAAATCAGTACAGTAAGAGTCAGGCTTAATAGATGCTCCGGAAATTGGCTACAGACAAGCTAGAGGACAGATATTAACTGGAAATATGGACTGGTTTTAAGTAGCAGACTGAATTCTTAATGAGAATAGCAGGTTTAAGAACCTTAGGCCTTTAGCTTGTCTCTAGGGCTAGGATCCAAACTGGAGGAATGGCAAGTGGGAATTACAAGCTTAAAGAATTTACATAATTCTCAGCCTTTGTGATTTCAGAGTTGAATTTAACTGTTGTTCAAAATATAAGTGAACCTGTAAGTAGAAGTGACTAGGAAGAGATACAATTAACAGTGGTTCTCATAATTTTTTCCCTCATATAAGTACATGTTTCCTCATATAAGTACAAGATGAAAACTATTCTACTTTGATAACCATTTCTTTTTGAATTATGGTTTATATATGCTGGACTTTGAGAAAGGTTTGGTGATGTGAAATAAGCCCTATGCTGGCATTTTATCCACAGATCACAGAGTAAATACATAACAGTATATAACAATATTTTCTATTTCTATATATGATAAGCAAATTTGGGAGTTTCATTTTTTTATATGACAAGAAGTAATACTAAAACACAGAATTGCTTTACCTTCCCTCATCTTGGTTGTTCTGGTACATTTGTGTACTTGGAGATGCCATACTTAATAAATCATAAGTAATGTGATTATTTCTTATATATATATTTTTATCACCAACACTGTCTGCTAGCTTTTCACAACTACTAAACAGAAATAGGTTTCTTGATGTTTATTCAGTTCTCTTTAGGCAGTTACATTCGATTTGATCTTGGACAGTGGCTGCCAGGAATTCTGTCAGAAACAAAATATTTATGAGTCAAATAATGGTGACAATTTCTTAATGGATTAACTAACTTAAGGTTATTCTGCAGTAAATAATTTTTGTATTTTATGTGTATACAATTTCAAAAAGACAACACGAGAGAAAAATATCCTATTTTTGACTATTTATAAGTCATCATAAGGCTAAGCCATTTTATCAAAATATGATAGCAACATAGTATACTCAGTTAACATATACTTAATGGTTCATGACTGATATAGCAGGAAAATCAGTACAGTAAGAGTCAGGCTTAATAGATGCTCCGGAAATTGGCTACAGACAAGCTAGAGGACAGATATTAACTGGAAATATGGACTGGTTTTAAGTAGCAGACTGAATTCTTAATGAGAATAGCAGGTTTAAGAACCTTAGGCCTTTAGCTTGTCTCTAGGGCTAGGATCCAAACTGGAGGAATGGCAAGTGGGAATTACAAGCTTAAAGAATTTACATAATTCTCAGCCTTTGTGATTTCAGAGTTGAATTTAACTGTTGTTCAAAATATAAGTGAACCTGTAAGTAGAAGTGACTAGGAAGAGATACAATTAACAGTGGTTCTCATAATTTTTTCCCTCATATAAGTACATGTTTCCTCATATAAGTACAAGATGAAAACTATTCTACTTTGATAACCATTTCTTTTTGAATTATGGTTTATATATGCTGGACTTTGAGAAAGGTTTGGTGATGTGAAATAAGCCCTATGCTGGCATTTTATCCACAGATCACAGAGTAAATACATAACAGTATATAACAATATTTTCTATTTCTATATATGATAAGCAAATTTGGGAGTTTCATTTTTTTATATGACAAGAAGTAATACTAAAACACAGAATTGCTTTACCTTCCCTCATCTTGGTTGTTCTGGTACATTTGTGTACTTGGAGATGCCATATTCTGATGTGATAAGAGAGATGGAGAAAGATTTATCCCTCTGAGTTGCCGAAAAGCTATTTCTGCATGGATGCTCCGAGGACTGTTTGTTAGGATCCCTGCATTCTTGTTTCTTTTGTCTGAAATTAGGAATTATGAAACAATGAAAGTCATTATTAAAATAAGTTAATAAGGTTTAGTTGTCCTTCAGTTGACTGTGTGCTATACATATTTCATAGCATGAATTAAAAGTTTTAAACAAAAATTAAAATTTGAATATGTTACTAGTATCTAATGATGCTTAAAATTTTCTGAGCTAATGAATAGTTTCTTGGCAATTAAAAAAATACAAATATCAGAGCTATGAGCTATAGTAAATATATAGATAATGTGACCATACTTTTCAAAACAAAAACTGGGGCAATATACTCAGAAAATATGAAACAGGACTTTTCCAGAAAATCCTAAAAAGTAGTTACACAATGAATCTTAAGACATCTCAGGAAAAAATTATGGAAATTAATCCAGGGTTGAACTAATACCCCTTCCCCCAAAACAATATTGAAGACATTCCTGAAGATAATAGTGATGACACTGTACTCTTCTTTTGTTTGTTTAACTATTCTGGGTTTTCACTGCTGCCACATGCTCTTCTGTAGTTGCTGCTCTTCTCTAGTGGCAGTGAATGTGGGCTACTGTCTAGTTGAGGTGAGCAGACTTCTTGTTGCGGTGACTTTTCTTGCTGTGGAACTCGGGCTCTAGGTCATAACGGGCTTCAGCAGTTGCAGCCCATGGGCTCAATTGTTGTGGCTCTGAGATTCTAACTCACAGGGTTAGTTGCTCTGCAGCATGTGGGATCTTCCCGGATCAGGGATTGAACCTGTGTCTCCTGCATTGGCAGGCAAACTCTTTACCACTGAGCTACCAGGGAAGCCTGAGACTGTACTCTTAAGGAGGCTAATAACAGTTTGGTATGTCCAGTATTACTGATAGCTATGTCTACTGGACAAAATAATTAAAATTCTCACTATGACTAAAATCTTAAAGTCATAAGTAAGTATAAATATAAAAAATGTTAAAAAAATAATGTTAGAATAAATTACACTGGATTTTTTAAACTGAGTTTTCTTTAAAAATAATTGCATAGAGAGACTTCCTATTCTTAGTAGCCTTTTACATCATTTTATCATTATTGTGATGTTCAGTTTCAGAATTTTATTGTCTAACAGTCTGAGGCAAAGTGGGATGTTAAAAGGAATGGAAGAGGTGAGCCCACAGGGAAAGAGTTGTTGTTATTATTATTGTTGTTGTTCAGTAGCCAAGTCATGTCCTACTTTTTGTGACCACATGGATGGTAGCACGCCAGGTAATCCTGTCTCTGTTTATCTCCTCGAGTTTGCCCAAGTTCATGTCCATTGAATTGGTGATGCTATCCAATCATCTCATCTGCTGCCACCCGCTTTTTTTGCTTTCAGTCTTTTCCAGCATCAGTCTTTTCTAATGACTCAGCTCTTCACATGAGGTGGTCAAAGTATTGAAGCTTCAGCTTTAGCATCAGTCCTTCTAATGAGTATTCAGTGTTGATTTCCTTTAGGATATACTGGTTTCACCTCCTTGCTGTCTATGGGACTCTCAAGAGTTCTCCAGCACCACAGTTTGAAAGCATCAATTCTAGGGTGCTCAGCCTTCTTTATGGTCCAACTCTCACATCCATACATAACTCCTGGAAAGACCAGAGCTTTGACTGCACAGACCTTTGTTGTAAAGTGACGTCTCTGCTTTTTAGTATGCTGGCTAGGTTTGTCACAGATTTCCTTCCAAGAAGTAAGCATCTTCTAGCGACCCTCAATTTCACTAAAATAATAGCCAGTGAAGATCTGGAATTAGGGAAAAGGCTTCATTTAAGCCTAAATGAAAATGTATATAATAGAATGAGCCATTTCCATGCTCTGCAGCATGTGGGATCTTCCCGGATCAGGGATTGAACCTGTGTCTCCTGCATTGGCAGGCAAACTCTTTACCACTGAGCTACCAGGGAAGCCTGAGACTGTACTCTTAAGGAGGCTAATAACAGTTTGGTATGTCCAGTATTACTGATAGCTATGTCTACTGGACAAAATAATTAAAATTCTCACTATGACTAAAATCTTAAAGTCATAAGTAAGTATAAATATAAAAAATGTTAAAAAAATAATGTTAGAATAAATTACACTGGATTTTTTAAACTGAGTTTTCTTTAAAAATAATTGCATAGAGAGACTTCCTATTCTTAGTAGCCTTTTACATCATTTTATCATTATTGTGATGTTCAGTTTCAGAATTTTATTGTCTAACAGTCTGAGGCAAAGTGGGATGTTAAAAGGAATGGAAGAGGTGAGCCCACAGGGAAAGAGTTGTTGTTATTATTATTGTTGTTGTTCAGTAGCCAAGTCATGTCCTACTTTTTGTGACCACATGGATGGTAGCACGCCAGGTAATCCTGTCTCTGTTTATCTCCTCGAGTTTGCCCAAGTTCATGTCCATTGAATTGGTGATGCTATCCAATCATCTCATCTGCTGCCACCCGCTTTTTTTGCTTTCAGTCTTTTCCAGCATCAGTCTTTTCTAATGACTCAGCTCTTCACATGAGGTGGTCAAAGTATTGAAGCTTCAGCTTTAGCATCAGTCCTTCTAATGAGTATTCAGTGTTGATTTCCTTTAGGATATACTGGTTTCACCTCCTTGCTGTCTATGGGACTCTCAAGAGTTCTCCAGCACCACAGTTTGAAAGCATCAATTCTTGGGTGCTCAGCCTTCTTTATGGTCCAACTCTCACATCCATACATAACTCCTGGAAAGACCAGAGCTTTGACTGCACAGACCTTTGTTGTAAAGTGACGTCTCTGCTTTTTAGTATGCTGGCTAGGTTTGTCACAGATTTCCTTCCAAGAAGTAAGCATCTTCTAGCGACCCTCAATTTCACTAAAATAATAGCCAGTGAAGATCTGGAATTAGGGAAAAGGCTTCATTTAAGCCTAAATGAAAATGTATATAATAGAATGAGCCATTTCCATGCCTTGTCCTATTGATATACTCCCTCCCTTTACAGAGCTAATTCTTGAAATACTTCTATACTAATAGCTTCATGAATATGGAAAATAATGCTGTGGTTTCAGGATGAAGTTTGATCTTCTCTTTGTAAGATACACTTTGAAGCCCAAGAGTCTGCTGTTATCAATATTTTTAAACCTCTACTTTTAGCAGAATATACTACAAGTTTTAGTAGTCATTTGCCATGAAATACACAGAATGGAATGGAATAGAAGCTTTGAAAAGAAATGTCAAGAAAAATCTTGCAAGTATCACAAAGTCCAAATTGAAAGTTTAGTTATAACACATTAGTAGTTGAGTAGAATCAAAAAATACTGTAGGTACTTTGAAATCAGAATGGTCACATGAAACCTGAACAAAAAATTCAATTTTAGGAAATGTAAATTTGTAAATTTAAAATATGCAATTTTTAGTACTATTAGAAATCAAAGTGAGATTTGTGTATCAGATGAAGTATTTTATTTTTTTTACATTCAAATACCTTCAACTTCAGGAGTTAAAGTGGAGTCAGATCCCAAGGAATGGCTAAATCCAGCAGGCAGAATTACATTTGTTATCTTTATGGGAGGAGCTTTCATTTGGCTAAATGATGGACCATCCACAGGAGAGTTGGTAACAGGAATAAACTACATAATAAAAATAAAAGTTAAGAGCACCTTGCCTCTAAAACTCAGATTAATAAGGTTAGCCTTACCACAAGCCCCATTTGAAATTCAACTTAAAGTTTTTTAAGTCAGAAAGTATATGCTTGCCTTTATTCAGAGTTGATAATATGGCAAAAACTGAAACAGACAGCCTTATGGGTCCTTAAACCACCTCCATCAGAACCTCATATTCCATTTTTTTTTTCATACTGCATGGTACTCATCACTACAATTTAGTATGATGGTGCCTCCCTATTCCAAAGAATCTTAAGGTTGTAAGCATTAAATTAGGAAAATGAGAATTAAGGCTTTCCCTCTTTGTAATACCTATTCTTTTTTTTTTTTTTTTTCTGAACAGGAATTTCTAGGTGTGAGAGTTGTATCTTCTACATCTTAGTGCTCCTCACATTACCTCATCACCTGTCTTGCAGTTACTTTTTCGAAAACAAGTAAATAAAGTTGAGACTAAGAAAAACATGGGGCTTCCCAGATGGTGCAGTGGTAAAAAACCTGCCTGCCAAAGTAAGAGATCCAAGTTCAGTCTCTGGGTCAGTAAAATCCCTTGGAGGAGGGCTTGGCAACCCACTCCCTTGGAGGAGAGCATGTTCTTGCCTGAAGAATCCCATGGATCTAGAGGAGCTTGACAGGCTGTGGTCTATAGGGTCGCAAAGAAACAGACATAACTGAAGCAACTTAGTGCAAGAAAAGCATCTTATAACATCTTTTAGTGAGTGTGCTAACCCCTCGAGCAGTGTTTACATTTTGTGTTAATTGAGAATTTAAAGTGAAAGTGTTAGTTGCTTAGTCATGTCCTAGTCTTTGTGACCCCACGGTCTGTAGCTCACCAGGTTCCTCTGTCCATGAGGCTTCTGAATTATGAAAGAGTTTCAGGAATCAACAAATGGAGGAGAGAGGTATTTTAGGCTGCACACTATTGGTTTCCCTGGAAATTTATGCTTATATTTTAAAACATATGAATTCTGAATATATGATTCAGTTTATTTAGAGATACAGGCTTTTGCCATTTGTGTAAAAATACCCATTTCTCTCATATTTCAGTAAATATAATTAAAATGCAGCTTTGTAATAAGCACTAAGATATCAGGCCTTTTAGTAAAGCTAATCCCAATTCCCTAATTCCTTCACTGGAGTTTCTTTACACCATTAATCTAGAGCATTGTCAAATTTCTTCTGAAACCAAAGCACCAAAATGTTTTGGTTTAAAGGCCAATTTTAGATTTCATTTATTCCCTCTTTATTTTCTGTTAAAAAAGAAAGAACAGCAACAACTAAAACAAAGGAAAATATATTAGACCAAACTGATAAACTTGAAGAGTATTCTGTTCTTGTGTCTTCTGAACAGCTAAACAAAATAATAACTCAATTTTATTCTAGCCAGGAAAATAAAAATTATTGTTGCATCTTAAAAAATACATTTCTCTGAAATAAAGACTTGAAATACTCCCTTTATATATTCAAACATATATAGCTGAATTTTAAAAACCTAACTTTTAAATAGAATATTTACATATAGAATACACAGAAAGATAATTAAATTCTCACATATGGCACTGATCCAAATATCAAGAATAGGTATCTAGAATCATTGAAAACAAATCATAATATAGAATGGGAAAAAGGTTAGTTCACTATATAACAGAAAAAAACAGACAATAAGCAAAACCTTTAGTATGCATCCATTAATGCCTAAAATTTGAGTTTATATGTATATGTATATATTTATTTGGTATATTAAACCAATTAAAAATACACATATGGAAATTGATATCTTTACAGTTGCTCTGAGTGATTTCTTCATTTGGAAATCAGTATTTATGAAGTTGTATGGATTTTTTAAAATGTAGCCAACATTACCTTAAAATGGAATTTATAAAATTTAATGTTAAAAAAATTAATGTTAAAATTTGTATAGGTCTCTTTACTTCTGGCCTCACACATGTGGTATGGTTGAATAATGCTGTCCCCTCTAATATGTCCACATCTTAATCTCCAAAACCTGTGAATGCTTTACATTGGTAAAAGGGACGGTATAGGCACAATTAAATTAAGGATTTTGAGATGGGGAGATTATGCCGGATTAACAATCACAAACATCCTTGTAATAATGTGAGAGAAGATGCTATGATGGAAGCAGAGGTCAAAGTGATGCCATTGTTGGAAGAGGACCATGAGCCAAGGGATGCAAATAGTCTCTAGAATACTGAGGGGCAAAGAAATTCTCTCCCAGAGCTTCCAGAAGACATGCAGCCCTCCTAATACTTGTGCTTTTAGCTCTGTAGGATTCATTTTGGACTTAACCTCCAGAATTGTAAGATAATGAATGTGTGTTGTCTCAAGATACTAAAATAGAGGTAATTTGTTACAACAGCAACAACAGACTGAAGTTTCCTTTAGTTTTTCACTTCTAGAAGCAAGAGGTGACTTGCTCATAGAATATAAAAGAAAGGAAGGGAAAAGAAGCTTAAATCATTGAACTAAATTTTATTTATTTGTTCTCTTTTTAAAGATAGAGATTGTGACAATAATTTTGGTAGATGTCATTTAGGTGGCAATTATATCATACAGAGTAGTAGCTAACATTTTTTTTTTACAAAGCATAATCTTTAGAAAAACTTCTGTAGATATAACTTATATATGACCTAATTTACTATGCATAATCTAGATAATCTTTATTAACATTGTACAACTTTAAGTTTCACAGTTCTCTATAGCTATTTTGACCTATACTAGAATTCCCTTGGTTAATAATAACAATAATAAAGTTTAAGGAATAATAAGAATTAGATATATAAATCTTTTTATAATTCTTAAAAAAAATTAAAAAAAAAAAGCATATGTACCCATCCATCTTTGGATGAAGGGTCATACCCTTTTTCTGTAAGAAAGAGTCCTTTGACTGGTATTTGATCTGAGTGATATGTCTACCCTTAAGGGTTCTACCTACAATTTCCAGTTTGGTTTCATTAAAGTAGCAAGAATTCAACAATATGTGGAAAAAATTTGAATAGAAGAAACTGTCTAAATTTTCAAACATTTCCCCACATAATTTATCTGAATATTTATAATTTTCTCCCTTATTTTTCAGTATTTTTCCTTCCAACCTAATTTGATATTTGTGTATGTGTGTAATTGATCTTCTGATCCTAGTCAGATGCATTAGCCATTGCCTGACTGTGTAATTGATCTTTATCCAGATGTTGCAGAGAATCTCATTTGGTTTTCAAACAAACATGGAAATAATAATTTAAAAATTGTATATCTATTTATTTAAAACAAAAGTGTGACCTAAGTTTTTGAAAAAAACAAAACAAAACAAACACATAGCGAACTCTTAATAAATATGTGAATCTACTGCTGAAGGCAGAAGTGAGTAGATAGAAGCCTACTAGTATGAAATTCCGGCAATTGGTTAGTTTGTTTTGCAGAGGGAATAGAGAATGTAGGGGTAAACCAGTGAGATAAGTGAAAGCAACTAAGGTAGTCTTATCTTTTTCATCTTCAATTAACGTTTTTTTTCATGCAGCTTCTATTTTATTAAAGTTAAAAAAAAAGGATAGAGAAAGCTTCCCGCAAAACATACTGGAAGGGGGTAGCTAGTTTAGGCGGGATATTATGTACTTTTTGAGTTGGTTATTAACAATAGATCAAAAGAATATTTTAAGGTTGCAAAGATTTTACCAGATCCATACCTACAACATATATATCTTTAGACAACATAGGTATAAGATTTGCCTGAAGGAATGGGTTCCTGTTAACATGAAGAAATATGTCTTTGAACAGGATATGTCATTATTATAATCATTAGCTCTGTGCTTGAGGAAAGTCTTAGACAAAATAGATTAGCGGTGTGGCATCTAAGGTGAAGGCATCTTGGCTAAAGTGTTCCCCTTCCACCTCCTCCTTCTTACTAATGCCCTTGCGCTCTAGATTTCACTTATATCAGCGGTTTACTTACATTCTCAATGCCCCACTCTCGTCTAGGTCTTCATAATCTCTCTCCTGGATTATTCTAAAAGACCCTTAGCTGGTTTCTCTGCCACCAGCCTCTTCTTAAAGCTTTGCAAAGGCTACAGCTCTAATAATATTAATTCTTTGCTCAAAAATCATAGCTTTTCTATGTTAAATTTAGTCTTTTGAAGATGGTCATGAAGAATCCTGGTGGTCGATGATAGAACTGGCAAATGATAGGCTTTGGTTGCTTCTTCTCTCCCTAACTGCTTCCCTATCATGGTCAAATACCCTACTAGAGTTCATGGGCAAAAGGCCCAGTTATTCTGCCAATACAGAAGAAAAGAGGCACACAGTTCTCTTCATATATGAACTACACAATCTATAGTTTGAAGTCAGTATTCCTTCCTTCCCTTTCTATCTCCTAAATGGAAAGAGTTTTATTATTAGTCACTGTTTATGAGAGTGATGTGTTATAGTTTCTTAGCTTTTAGCAATTTAACTACAAGTTGGCACTTACTAGTTACATTCCCAATGATTGAACAAGGCCATTTGCCATCTGCCTCTGCAGAGATTGAACCCTGTGCTGTTGGGAGCTGCTGACCTTCAGCACCCCCTGAGGAAGTGCAGAGTGGAGTGAGGCACTCTGTGTTCCAGAGGATCTGGTGGGACAGGTCTTTAGATAGGTGGATGTTTTTAGTAACAGATTTTATTATCTCAATCCTTGTATCTCAGAAAAGCACTGAATCTCTTCATGGTGACATCAGATCCTCGTGTCTAATCAAAACCCCCTTTGTAAAATAAATGTTTAATGGTATTGAACTCCCCCTTCATCAAAACCATGTATATTGATCTTTCCCCCACAATCTCTTTGAGTAGTCTCTCAGAGCTATCTGAGATGCTGCCTCCTGGGCTGCAGTCCTCATTTTGCCCCAAATAAAACTTAACTCACAACTCTCAAGTTGTTTATCTTTTTCAGTCAGTATAGCAGTACCTGACATATGGAGCAAGAGGCACACAGTTTTAAATAATTTGTTCTATGTTAAAGTATGTTTTTAGAATAAGGAGCTTTCCTACCTTCTGTGTGTGTATATGTGCTCTATTCACCAAATCAAGTTGTTTCTGACAGTAATCACTAAATACATACTAAAATAATCTACAGAAGCATTGTACACCAGGTTTAAACATATAAGTAAAAAGACATAACATAATGTTCATCTCCTGCTAATTTATATATTTTAAAAAATATATAAATAATTATTACCAAATTTTTCTTTGCTTGTAGTTCAGAGAAGTGAAATTCAGCTTTTGCCCTATCATCTGAGTTCACAGGAATTCCGTCTAACATCTGTAAGTTAGGTAGTCGAAATACAAGCACGTGGCGATGTAGCGTTTTTCTACAAATCTGAATAAAGTTAAGAATAACAATTCATTCCTTAGAAATTATTTTTATTTAAAAAATTAACCTTTATAGAGAAGGATATTTAACATAGACTGCAAAGATAACAGCTAATTTGTAGTATTAAATGATACAAATACAAACTCCCTTTTTGAAAGATTTCTCAATTTTCTATTATGCTAAATAAAGATTTGTTTTTTTAACTAAGGCTACCATGTGGAGATTTAGTTTCTTTTTAGAGTATATGATATTGTTCATTAACTACAGGCAATTCTAACTCATGAACAGGATTATATTATAAAAGTTACTTATAAGTAATTAGTTTGGAACTTAGAATTTTCCATAGGTCCTAGGCAATTTAGTTCAATGCACATCTATTGAACTGTATGAATCATCACTTCATAAAAATGTTAACTTACTGTAAAAATACTTGTATATGTACATGAGAAAGTGTGTAGAAAGAGTTAACACAGCTTTGAGGCTGTTAACTTGAAGGATCTGTTTGCAAGGATAGGTTTTGCCAAATGTTTAGTACTTGGATTTTGGAAGCTTTCCCACCATTCTTTAAGTGATCAGCATAGTAGTTCATTATACCTAGACTATTTTTACGAAGTAGTAGGATTCATATTCAACCTCCTTTTCTTCTGGGGATCTGGAATTTGGGTATGTGATAGGCAGAGGTTACCTATTGTGACAAGCTTCCCCTCCCCCCACAAAAAAAGATCCCTGAAATCCATTAAGTCTAATGGGATTTCCTGGACAGAAAATAACACATTTGTTAGTGGGTGAAGAGTGTACACTGTATGACTCCCTCATGTGAGGGGGAAAAAAAAACACATAAGGAAGCCTTCATATGGATTTCTCCAGACACTGCCCTGTTTTTTTTTCCTTTTTTTCCTTCACCTGGTTTTGTATTCTCATTATGTGATAGTAATAAATCTTAGCCATAAATACAACTAGATACCAAGTCCCAGAACTTTTAAACATATCTTCTAGCAAAACTCTGAATACAGGGTTGATTTGGGGAACCATCAATACAGAAGCTATGTGCAGCATTGTTTGAGATAATAAAAGAAAGGAAGGAGGGAAGAAACATCATCAAAAGGGAATAAATAATGGTTTTTTTTGAAAATGTAGTAGCACACACATTAATGGCAGAGATCTCTAACTCATAGATTGAGTTTTAAAAATGTTAGGCCACAAAGCAAGGTTCATAAACCCAAAGAAAGTATAAATGATTGTCTCTTTTGATTAAAATATAATGCTAGAAATAGGGCATCCCCTGGTGGTCCAGTGGGTAAGGACACCGCCTTGCAGTGCAGGGAGCGCCGGTTCGATCCCTGGCCTGGGAAGATCCCACGTGCCGCGGAGCGGCTGGACCGATGTGTCCAATTACCGAGCCGGAGCTCTGGGGTGCATGTGCCCAGAGCCGGCGCTCTAGGACAACAGAGGCCACCGCGATGGGAGGCCCACAGGAGCCAAAGAACAAAGACGGATGAAAATAGAGAAATGAAAGACCAATGTAAGTGGCCCGCCCGCTCCCCTCCCTCCCCAACCCGACCCCTGCCCAAAATAAATAAATAAATAAATCTTTAAAAAGAAAAACATAATGCTAGAAATAAATGACAAAGAGATAACTAAAAATACATAACAGGCTTGAAATTTACACACACTTTTCAATAATTCACAGATTAAAGAAGAAATCTTTTGTAATGTAGATTTAAGAAATAATAGGAAAAATACAACATATCAAAACTTTTAGGCTGCTGCTAAAGCAGTATTTTATAACCTAAACTTTATTAATTTAGAAGAAATAGTAAAAGTTAATGAGTAGGCATTCTACTTCAGATTTTTTTTTTAAAAAAGTAAATTCCAAGAAGCTAAAGATAAATGGTAGAAATTAATGAACTACAAAAAAGAAAAATTATGCTTGGTAAAGCCAACATATGGTTATTTGAAGAGATTAATATAATATAAAGACTCATCAAGTATAAAACAGAAAAAGCAAAAAAAATCAATAAATTTTGGTATAAAAAAAGATGGTAAAACACAGATATAATTGATATTTTAAAAATTTGTGAAAGCATTATGATGGAAGTACATTTAAAAGTTAGATAAAAGGAAAATTTTACTGAAAAACAAATTTTCAATACTGACTTTTGAATAAACAAATTGGTTCTTGGCTTTTTTGTTAAGATCAAGTGCAGTATATGTTCTTGTCAGTTTAATAGAAAATGAGTAGATATATATCCATTAAGGAATTTGAGTAAGTAGTTCAATATCTGAGTTCAAAAAAGGGTAAGCTCAGATGGTTTTAGAGATAAGATCTAATTATCCTTAAAGGACTATACAAGACTTTTATATACGTTAATTCAGATAATTATCTTTTACTTTTTTGTCTTGCTGTTGATTGTGAAAACTGATGAACATCTTTTACTATTGTGATTATGTAACTATTACTTAATACCACTGTATCATGATTAGTCAACAGAAAACTTATAGTATTCTATATCACCAAAACTACCATTTAATAGAAAAACCTGTAATCACTTATTCAATCCATATGCATATCAGAATTATCTTGGAATTTTTTGAAAAGTGCAAATGCCCAGGTATTGCTTTTTTCTTTTTTTTTTGGCCAGAACTCCGGATGATGTTTCTAATGAGCAGCCATGTTTAAAAACAATTGGACTAGGGCTTCCCTGGTGGTCCAGTGGGTAAAGAGTCCGCCTTGCAGTGCAAGGGGCACCAGTTTGATCCCTGGCACAGATGATCCCACATGCCACGGAGCAGCTGGACCAGTTTACAAGCCAGCACTCTGGAATGCATGCACCCAGAGCTGGTGCTCTGCAACAAGAGAGGCCACTGCAATGGGAGGCCCACACAAGCCAAAGAATTAAGATGGATGAAAACAAATAAATGAAGGCCCAATAAAAGAAGCACCCCACCAAAGAAAAACCAGTTAAAAAAACCAAACAACTGGACTATATGAGAATCTTTTACTTTTATCTAGCTTGTTTCACTTTTTCTATTTAATATTCAGTGCTCCCATTTCATTTAGTTTATGTTTTTCCATTTCTCCACCTCATGTTTTTTATTGATTTATTTATTTGTTTGTTTGTTTGTTTGTTTATTTTGGGAGGGGAGCAGGCGGGCCACTTCTATTGGTCTTTCATTTCTCTATTTTCATCCATTTTCTTTCTTTGGCCCGTGTGGGCCTCCCATCGCGGTGGTCGTTGCAGAGCGCCGGCTCTGGGCGCATGCGCTCCAGAGCTCCGGCTCGGTAATTGGACACATCGGTCCAGCCGCTCCGCGGCACATGGGATCTTCCCAGGCCAGGGATCGAACCAGCGCCCCTTGCAGTGCAAGGCGGTGTCCTTACCCACTGGACCACCAGGGAAAGCCCTTATTTTTTTATTTTTTATTTTTTGGTATTCTTTCTCAAGCCTTTACCAAGCATAGTAGAAAAGCTTCTGTGTACAAACATATAAGTAATATATGTGTAATCGCTATAGCAGTGTCTGACTCCTTGTGACCCCATGGACTATAGCCTACCAGATTTCTCTGTCCAGGGGATTCTCCAGGCAGGAATACTGCAGTGGGTTGCCATGCCCTCCTGCAGGAGATCTTCCCCACCCAGGGATCAAACCCACATTTGTTACTTCTTGTGCATTGGCAGGTGGGTTCTTTACTACTAGCACCACCTGGGAAACCCAAATGATATCCATAATGTGTATTTTAGAAAACTCATGAATTTTTGCATGACTAAAATGTTTATGACATTTTAACTCCACCTGTTTGACTTAGTATGAATAGAATGCTGAATTTCTAATAAAAATAGGTATGCAACAAGCAACAAAAGTTTACTATACAGAACAGGGAACTATAGTCAATATCTTGTAATAAGCTATAATGGAAGATAATTTCAAAATTAACATATGTGGGGGGCTTCCATGGTGGTCCAGTGGGTAAGGACACCGCCTTGCAGTGCAAGGGGCGCCAGTTCGATCTCTGCCCTGGAAAGATCCCACGTGCCATGAAGTAGCTGGACCAACGTGTCCAACTACGGAGGCTGAGCTCTGGAGCACATGCACCCAGAGCCGGTGCTCTGCAGTGAGAGAGGCCGCTGTGATGGGAGGCCAACACGGGCCAAAGAACAAAGATGGATGAAAATAGATAAATGAAAGACCAATAGAAGTGACCCCCTCAAAATTAACATATTTGTATATGTATAACTGAATCACACACAAAAAAGAATAATACTTTTTGAAATTTAGTAATGTTGATCTTTTCCCAGTTTTTCTAAATGTCCTATGGATATATAATAACAGTGCAAGAGCTACAAAACATTAAAATATTTGTGTAGGATATGATTAATATAAATTAATTAAATATAAATCTATTACATTTAAATTATTAATGACATCATCCAAGATGCTCCTATTCCTCTTTTTTCTGTAGTGAGTTGATAAAATATTCTCAGAGAGGGGCTGCCCTGGTGGTCCAGTGGGTAAAGAGTCCGCCTTGCAGTGCAAGGGGCACCGGTTCCATCCCTGGCCTGGGAAGATCCCACATACTGCAGAAAGGTCGGACTGGTGTGTCCAATTATGAGCCAGCACTCTGGGGCGCATGCGCTCAGAGCTTGTGCTCTGCAACGAAAGAGGCCACTACAGTGGGAAGCCCACACAAGCCAAAGAATTAAGATGGATGAAAATAAATAAATGAAGGACCAATAAAAGAGGCCAAAATTTAAAAAAATATAGATTCTCAGAGAAACATATATCTCACTGTGATTATATATATTTTTTCCCTTATATTTAGATTTTTGCTTTATGTATCTTTGTTTCTTTGTTGTTAAGGTATCAAATGATTTATGATGTCTATCTTCTTTTTGAATAGTACTTTTTATCATTAAAATATTCATATTTGTTTCATTTAAAATAACTAAATTTTTAAAAAATATTAATTCATAGACTAGAAAAAAAGAGAGAACTCTCCAATTAATTTTGAGGCAAGAACAGCCTTGATAAACTTAAAAAGAATTATATACAAGAATAAAATTATAATAATTTTATTTATTTCCATAGACATATGCTACATGAAATTTTAGCAAACTGAATTCAGTAAAGTATAAAAGATGACCAAGTAACATTCATCTCAGGAATTTAAGGATGTTTTTGCACCATATTCTGTTAATGTAATTTGCATATTAACAGATTAAAGATAAATACTATATTACTAATTAAAATCCAGTGGCCATTCCTGATACAAACAAGTAGTAAATTGTAATTAGAAAGAAACTACCTTAAAATGCTGAAGGTTATCTACCCAAAACCTACAGCAAACATTATATTTAATAGTAACAATTTAGAAGTATTCTTTTCAAGTCAGTAACTATAACTGAATCACACACAAAAGAATAATACTTTTTGAAATTTAGTAATGTTGATCTTTTCCCAGTTTTTCTAAATGTCCTATGGATATATAATAACAGTGCAAGAGCTACAAAACATTAAAATATTTGTGTAGGATATGATTAATATAAATTAATTAAATATAAATCTATTACATTTAAATTATTAATGACATCATCCAAGATGCTCCTATTCCTCTTTTTTCTGTAGTGAGTTGATAAAATATTCTCAGAGAGGGGCTGCCCTGGTGGTCCAGTGGGTAAAGAGTCCGCCTTGCAGTGCAAGGGGCACCGGTTCCATCCCTGGCCTGGGAAGATCCCACATACTGCAGAAAGGTCGGACCGGTGTGTCCAATTATGAGCCAGCACTCTGGGGCGCATGCGCTCAGAGCTCGTGCTCTGCAACGAAAGAGGCCACTACAGTGGGAAGCCCACACAAGCCAAAGAATTAAGATGGATGAAAATAAATAAATGAAGGACCAATAAAAGAGGCCAAAATTTAAAAAAATATAGATTCTCAGAGAAACATATATCTCACTGTGATTATATATATTTTTTCCCTTATATTTAGATTTTTGCTTTATGTATCTTTGTTTCTTTGTTGTTAAGGTATCAAATGATTTATGATGTCTATCTTCTTTTTGAATAGTACTTTTTATCATTAAAATATTCATATTTGTTTCATTTAAAATAACTAAATTTTTAAAAAATATTAATTCATAGACTAGAAAAAAAGAGAGAACTCTCCAATTAATTTTGAGGCAAGAACAGCCTTGATAAACTTAAAAAGAATTATATACAAGAATAAAATTATAATAATTTTATTTATTTCCATAGACATATGCTACATGAAATTTTAGCAAACTGAATTCAGTAAAGTATAAAAGATGACCAAGTAACATTCATCTCAGGAATTTAAGGATGTTTTTGCACCATATTCTGTTAATGTAATTTGCATATTAACAGATTAAAGATAAATACTATATTACTAATTAAAATCCAGTGGCCATTCCTGATACAAACAAGTAGTAAATTGTAATTAGAAAGAAACTACCTTAAAATGCTGAAGGTTATCTACCCAAAACCTACAGCAAACATTATATTTAATAGTAACAATTTAGAAGTATTCTTTTCAAGTCAGTAACTATCAGTGTGTCTCTTCAACACTGTACAAGATGTCCTAATCAGTACACCAAGAGATGTAAAGTTAATAAAAGCCAAAAGGATTGGAAGAAAGATTAGAGTCATTGTTTGCAAATACTATGATTGTCTACAGAGAAAATCCAACAAAACTTACAATCTGTTAGAATTATAAGAGCGTTTAGTAAGCTTTCTGAATAAAGAGTAATATACAAATATCAAAATTTCTATACTCTGGCAACAAACAACTGTAAAAATATAAAAAGATATTGTTTAAAACAGCTATTGGGCTTCCCCTGGTGGTCCAGTGGGTAAGGACACCGCCTTGCACTGCAAGGGGCGCCAGTTCGATCCCTGGCCTGGGAAGATCCCACGTGCCACGGAGCGGCTGGACCGATGTGTCCAATTACCGAGCCGGAGCTCTGGAGCGCATGCGCCCAGAGCCGGCGCTCTGCAACGACAGACGCCACCGCGATGGGAGGCCCACAGGAGCCAAAGAACAAAGACGGATGAAAATGGAGAAATGAAAGACCAATAGAAGTGGCCCGCCCGCTCCCTTCCCTCCCCAACCCGACCCCCGCCCAAAATAAATAAATAAATCTTAAAAAAAAAAAAAAAAAACACAGCTATTAAGATGGCAGAATAAATCTATCCAAAGATGATTAAAACTTAGGGAAAAAAAATCACCTTTAGGAGAAAATTTAGTAAGGGCATAAAATAAACATAGAGATATTTGTGTTTGTGAATAAGAAAGCTGAATGCTAAAAAATAACATGGGAGACTGCTTATATTATTTCTTTCTTGGTGGAAATAACTCTATGATGTGGCACTACTGGCTCTCTCACTCCCTTCACCCAGCCACTTGGGGCAGTAGAGTGATTAACTGATTACTCTGGGCATGTTCAGCTCCTGTCTTTGCAGAAGGAGATTGCTGCTGGGAGGATGCCTTCTGCTGCCCCAGGAGAAGCTCTCTTCCCATGTGGACAGGCCTCAGTCAAGTATTTCCTGCTACCGGGTCATCATGAAGGTTATCTACCCAAAACCTACAGCAAACATTATATTTAATAGTAACAATTTAGAAGTATTCTTTTCAAGTCAGTAACTATCAGTGTGTCTCTTCAACACTGTACAAGATGTCCTAATCAGTACACCAAGAGATGTAAAGTTAATAAAAGCCAAAAGGATTGGAAGAAAGATTAGAGTCATTGTTTGCAAATACTATGATTGTCTACAGAGAAAATCCAACAAAACTTACAATCTGTTAGAATTATAAGAGCGTTTAGTAAGCTTTCTGAATAAAGAGTAATATACAAATATCAAAATTTCTATACTCTGGCAACAAACAACTGTAAAAATATAAAAAGATATTGTTTAAAACAGCTATTGGGCTTCCCCTGGTGGTCCAGTGGGTAAGGACACCGCCTTGCACTGCAAGGGGCGCCGGTTCGATCCCTGGCCTGGGAAGATCCCACGTGCCACGGAGCGGCTGGACCGATGTGTCCAATTACCGAGCCGGAGCTCTGGAGCGCATGCGCCCAGAGCCGGCGCTCTGCAACGACAGACGCCACCGCGATGGGAGGCCCACAGGAGCCAAAGAACAAAGACGGATGAAAATGGAGAAATGAAAGACCAATAGAAGTGGCCCGCCCGCTCCCTTCCCTCCCCAACCCGCCCCCCGCCCAAAATAAATAAATAAATCTTAAAAAAAAAAAAAAAAAACACAGCTATTAAGATGGCAGAATAAATCTATCCAAAGATGATTAAAACTTAGGGAAAAAAAATCACCTTTAGGAGAAAATTTAGTAAGGGCATAAAATAAACATAGAGATATTTGTGTTTGTGAATAAGAAAGCTGAATGCTAAAAAATAACATGGGAGACTGCTTATATTATTTCTTTCTTGGTGGAAATAACTCTATGATGTGGCACTACTGGCTCTCTCACTCCCTTCACCCAGCCACTTGGGGCAGTAGAGTGATTAACTGATTACTCTGGGCATGTTCAGCTCCTGTCTTTGCAGAAGGAGATTGCTGCTGGGAGGATGCCTTCTGCTGCCCCAGGAGAAGCTCTCTTCCCATGTGGACAGGCCTCAGTCAAGTATTTCCTGCTACCGGGTCATCATGATTACTTCTGGCAGCTGTTAGCAGGGGCCACTAAGCTAAGCAAACTATTGTTACCTCTCTGTTTGCCACTGTCATATTTCTCAATTTGTTCAAATATTGGAGTAAGGGTACAACTTATTTTATCCCTTCAAATACTCCAGTGGTAAAGGTGGCAATTTTTTGCCCCAAATTAATTTATAAATTCAATGCAATTCCAATGAAATTATCAACAAAATTCTCATATAACTTGAGAAACTATTTCCTGAAACTCACAGAGAGTGTCAAGAGCCAAGGATAGCCAAGACAGTGAAGAATAAAGAAGAGAAAGAGGAAAAGTAGTGAACTTTAAGACTTAAAACTTTAATTAGTACAATGTGATATTGTTATAGGGACTGGCAAATAGGCCAATGAATACAAGAACCAAGTATTAGATCCTCTTGTATATGACAATGGAAATTTATATTATAATCACTTGGAAGAAGGCACTGGTCAATAAATTGTGCTTGGATAACTGTTTATGCATGTGGAAACAGATGAAATTAACTATTTTCTCACAATATATAAAAATAAATTAAATAGAACTATAAATTATGTTTAAAGTAAATTAACTGATAAATTAGAAAAATAACACTCACCGGATTGCCATAAACTGTAAGCTCTCTGAGGGAAGCGATACCATCAAGTTTTTCTAGTTCAGCCATATCCTAATAAAAAGTTAAGCAGTAAATTATTACTTGGTTAGAATCAACATCTTCAAATATATGCTAGTTTGAAGTTATTATATGTAAGTGTTTGATTGCAATGAGTTGAATTTTCTGAAATGAGCTTGAGAAGCAATATTCCATATTGTTGATTAAAGACAGATCTGTTCACTATTGATTCCAAATACATGATTGGGTAAAGATGATGTACCAACATGGGAAATAGCCATGCAGCTGCCCTTGCTGGGAAAGACTGTATTTTTTCAGAAGAGTTATGTTCTATTTTAAAACTCAGATTATATTTGGTTAATTCCTAAGAGAAGCTCTCTTCCCATGTGGAAAGGCCTCAGTCAAGTATTTCCTGCTACCGGGTCATCATGATTACTTCTGGCAGCTGTTAGCAGGGGCCACTAAGCTAAGCAAACTATTGTTACCTCTCTGTTTGCCACTGTCATATTTCTCAATTTGTTCAAATATTGGAGTAAGGGTACAACTTATTTTATCCCTTCAAATACTCCAGTGGTAAAGGTGGCAATTTTTTGCCCCAAATTAATTTATAAATTCAATGCAATTCCAATGAAATTATCAACAAAATTCTCATATAACTTGAGAAACTATTTCCTGAAACTCACAGAGAGTGTCAAGAGCCAAGGATAGCCAAGACAGTGAAGAATAAAGAAGAGAAAGAGGAAAAGTAGTGAACTTTAAGACTTAAAACTTTAATTAGTACAATGTGATATTGTTATAGGGACTGGCAAATAGGCCAATGAATACAAGAACCAAGTATTAGATCCTCTTGTATATGACAATGGAAATTTATATTATAATCACTTGGAAGAAGGCACTGGTCAATAAATTGTGCTTGGATAACTGTTTATGCATGTGGAAACAGATGAAATTAACTATTTTCTCACAATATATAAAAATAAATTAAATAGAACTATAAATTATGTTTAAAGTAAATTAACTGATAAATTAGAAAAATAACACTCACCGGATTGCCATAAACTGTAAGCTCTCTGAGGGAAGCAATACCATCAAGTTTTTCTAGTTCAGCCATATCCTAATAAAAAGTTAAGCAGTAAATTATTACTTGGTTAGAATCAACATCTTCAAATATATGCTAGTTTGAAGTTATTATATGTAAGTGTTTGATTGCAATGAGTTGAATTTTCTGAAATGAGCTTGAGAAGCAATATTCCATATTGTTGATTAAAGACAGATCTGTTCACTATTGATTCCAAATACATGATTGGGTAAAGATGATGTACCAACATGGGAAATAGCCATGCAGCTGCCCTTGCTGGGAAAGACTGTATTTTTTCAGAAGAGTTATGTTCTATTTTAAAACTCAGATTATATTTGGTTAATTCCTAAGAGAACTGACTTAGATGTGTGAAAAAGGAAGGAAATCTAGTCTAAACAATTTCAAAGGTTTATATCAAATGTAACCTAAACCATGAAGAAGGATGCCATGCTGAATGGACAGAATACTGATATATTTTGGGGGAATGTATATATATAGTTGAAAAACTGTTTCTCTAGTTAAATGACCTACTTTTGCTGCTGAATGGGATTATTTATTACTGTCTATTTAACACTGGTAAAAGTCTGCAAATATATTTTAGTTTTTGCAAAGTTATTTCTAAAATGCCATTGCTGACAAAATTTAGGCAACGTGATTATCTTAAGGTGGTTGCTACTTCACAGTAATAAAGCAAAGTTATTTATATGCTCCTATTCTTATTTGGAATGACAAATGGGTTTAGGCAATTCATCTAATAACTATTAAAAAAAAAACTTTAGACCTATTTTAGGTCACTTGGAAGTGGAATTTGAGAAGTCACAGGAATGTCCCAGACCCTGTGTATCTTTGAAATTATTAGTAAAGCCTGATACTGGGTAAAGTCTCAGATTCATCTAACTCTGACTTTACAAATCTTTTGTGTTAGCTCAGTCGCTATCCCTGGAAAGAGTTCCTATAAGGTAGCAATTTTCCTAATTTCGATTTCTTCTAGATAAACCTTTGAAAGAACCCTTGCCAGTTTTGGCAGGTTTCTTCTCAGATGAATGTTGTTTAAACCTTGATGTATTGATTATATGTTGTTTTTCTCTGTGTATAGTTGCTACCTAGTTGCTATCTTCTCTACCTAGTTGCTAGGTAGAAAGGGGTACTGGTCATGATTCCTGCCTTGAGCAGGCTTTAATATCACTTCAGAAGGTCTTCCTGAAGTCCAGCAAGTAGAGCCACAAACAAATATTGACCATGTATCTACTGTGTATCAGGCACTATGCTATATACTAATACAAATGTGGGCAAGAGAGATTTGGTCCCTGCCCTTGGGGGCAATACACATTTCAGTTTGTTTTCAAGGTTGTCTTTAGAGGTATGCACAGAATAGCAATATTGGTAAAAAGAAGGACTAACAGATCATCAGCAAAACACTAAGAAATGTTAGGATTCTGTTAGGTTATGTGTATACTTTCAAACCTCTTATCTGCATACTGTTTTAGAAGAGAGCTTGGACAGGCTCAGTTGGGGTGGTGGCCTAACGGAAATAGGCTGAATTATGATCAGGTGAAACACAGGAAGGAAGCCTTGCATGAGAAAAGATGGAATATTAAAACCAAGTCAAAGTCCATTATCAGGAGTTGACTTAAATATCAAGTAGAGCAAGTACATACACTAAGTTTAAAGGGCCAGAGGAAGTCTGAGATTGAGATGCACAAATAGCTTGGACCGAGAGTGGTCAGAAACAAAAAAGATCTCTTAGAAGGTCCCCAGATGGACACATGTGGGTTGGTCAGGTTCAGGTTGAGCATTTCTGCATCCCAGAGTATTTACATGTCATATAAATGAAAAGTAACTCACTAGCAAAATTTTTATTCGTGTGTTTGGAAGCTTTCTGTTCAGAGGAGCTAAGTCTTGTAAATCTCATAACAAAACAGAATAATGTTACCTGGATTTTATTATATCCTAGGAAGAGTTTCTCTAGTTTTACCAAAGGCTGTAATTTGCTCAGCTCTCGGAGTCTGTTTTCCTCCAAATGAAGCGCCAACAGAGAACTTGGTTTGGCAAAGGCACTATCATTAAATGCTCGGATACGATTATGGTCTACCACCAATTCCTGAAGGACTTCCAAATTGTCAAGTCCTTCGACTTGACTGATTTCATTCCCTGAAAAAAGATAACTCATGATTTGTCAAGTGAGCCCTACCTAGTTGCTATCTTCTCTACCTAGTTGCTAGGTAGAAAGGGGTACTGGTCATGATTCCTGCCTTGAGCAGGCTTTAATATCACTTCAGAAGGTCTTCCTGAAGTCCAGCAAGTAGAGCCACAAACAAATATTGACCATGTATCTACTGTGTATCAGGCACTATGCTATATACTAATACAAATGTGGGCAAGAGAGATTTGGTCCCTGCCCTTGGGGGCAATACACATTTCAGTTTGTTTTCAAGGTTGTCTTTAGAGGTATGCACAGAATAGCAATATTGGTAAAAAGAAGGACTAACAGATCATCAGCAAAACACTAAGAAATGTTAGGATTCTGTTAGGTTATGTGTATACTTTCAAACCTCTTATCTGCATACTGTTTTAGAAGAGAGCTTGGACAGGCTCAGTTGGGGTGGTGGCCTAACGGAAATAGGCTGAATTATGATCAGGTGAAACACAGGAAGGAAGCCTTGCATGAGAAAAGATGGAATATTAAAACCAAGTCAAAGTCCATTATCAGGAGTTGACTTAAATATCAAGTAGAGCAAGTACATACACTAAGTTTAAAGGGCCAGAGGAAGTCTGAGATTGAGATGCACAAATAGCTTGGACCGAGAGTGGTCAGAAACAAAAAAGATCTCTTAGAAGGTCCCCAGATGGACACATGTGGGTTGGTCAGGTTCAGGTTGAGCATTTCTGCATCCCAGAGTATTTACATGTCATATAAATGAAAAGTAACTCACTAGCAAAATTTTTATTCGTGTGTTTGGAAGCTTTCTGTTCAGAGGAGCTAAGTCTTGTAAATCTCATAACAAAACAGAATAATGTTACCTGGATTTTATTATATCCTAGGAAGAGTTTCTCTAGTTTTACCAAAGGCTGTAATTTGCTCAGCTCTCGGAGTCTGTTTTCCTCCAAATGAAGCGCCAACAGAGAACTTGGTTTGGCAAAGGCACTATCATTAAATGCTCGGATACGATTATGGTCTACCACCAATTCCTGAAGGACTTCCAAATTGTCAAGTCCTTCGACTTGACTGATTTCATTCCCTGAAAAAAGATAACTCATGATTTGTCAAGTGAGCCCAAAGTTCATGATAAATATTGATTTAAATATTTTTTTCAAATGATTTTTAAAAAAAATGTTGGTCACCTTTATTGGTTTTCTTTTATTTCCATCCATCTTCACTCTTCTGCCTGTGTGGGCCTCCCATCGCAGTAGCCTCTCTCCTTGCAGAGCACTGACTCTAGGCACTTGTGCTCCAGAGCGCTGGCTCCTAATTGTACACACCTGTCCAGTCACTCTGCGGCACATAGGATCTTCCCAGGCCAGGCATGGAACCGGTGCCCCTTGCACTGCATGGCCTTATCTTTTCACTGCTTACATTTGTGTACTCCTTTACAGCTTTTGCCCTCTTCCCCCTTTGGACTGATCTTAGAATTATCTCCTTCTGTATGGTATCTTTAACCTAACATACTTATTTTAAAAAATTATTTTATTTTATTTTTTGAAAATTTTTGTTCCACTGAGTCTTCATTGTGTTGCTGGCTTTCTCTAGTTGTGGCAAGCAGAGGTTATTCTCTAGTTGCGATGTGCAGGCTTCTCACTGTAGTGGCTTCTCTTGTTGTGGAGCATGGGCTTCAGCAGTTGCAGCATGCAGGCTTAGTAGTTGTGGCACATGGGTTTAGTTGCCCTGAGGCATGTGGAAATCTTCCTGGACCAGGGATTGAACCAGTGTTTGCAGCATGGCAAGGTGCATTCTTTTATTATTTTTTTTTTAATTGGTCCTTCATTTATTTATTTTCATTCATCTTAATTCTTTGGCCTGTGTGGGCCTCCCATTGCAGTGACCTCTCTCGTTGCAGAGCACAGGCTCTGGGTGCATGCACTCCAGAGCGCTGGCTTGTAATTGGACACACCTGTCCAGCCTTTCTGCAGCATGTGGGATCTTCCCAGGCCAGGGATTGAACTGGCACCCCTTGCACTGAAAGGTGGTGTCCTTACCTACTGGACCACCAGGGAAGCCCCCCACCCTTTTAATTAACATGTTGTTGCTGTTGCTGTTTGTTTGTTAATCATTATTTATTTACTTTTGGCTATTCTGAGTTTTCACTGATGCTGCAGGTTCTTCTCTAGTCAGGGGTGGGGCTACTCTCTAGTTGAAGTGAGCAGGCTTCTTGTTGCAGTGACTTGTTGTGGAACTTGGTCTCTAGGGCACACAGGCTTCAGTAGTTGTGGCAAATGGGCTCAACAGTTGCAGCTCTGAGGCTCTAGAGCACAGGCTCAACAGTTGTGGCTCATGGGCTTAGTTGCTCACAGTATGTGGGATCTTCCCACATACTTAGTTGCTCACAGTATGTGGGATCAAACCCGTGTCTCCTGTATTGGCAGGCAAATTCTTCACCACTGAGTTACCAGGGAAGCCCTGCAAAGTGCATTCTTAACCACTGGACCATCAGGGGAGTCCCTAACTTACTTCTTTATAAACCTTCAAATATGCTCATAACTTCACTAGCTACCATCAGATGTCTTACCTATTTTTCAAGGACAAGTTCCTTGAACATGCAGCCTCTAACCTCTGTTGTCTTTACTATCTAATCATTTACTTCTAAAGTTGTTTATACTTAGGTTTTTGTTTTTCCCACACTTCCAGATCTGATACTCTGAAGGTCACCAGTGGTCTCCTTTTTGTTAAATTCAATTGTATACATCCAATATTTTTTTCACAGGTCTCATTCTTTTCTTCATTTGACTTTGGTCAATCACCCTTTTTTGCTCCTGATATCTGTAGTCTATATTTCTTGGTTTTCTTTCAGAATTTCTTGAATTATTCCTCTGCTGGTTCTTGTTTTCCTCCAGCCTTCTTAATGCTGGCAGTGGTACTGAGAGGTGGTGGTGGGTTTATGTCTCCACATATCTTTTTGGCTTTTCACTTTCTTTATCAGTATTTTTTAAGCAAGCACATATGCTATGACTTGAGCTGTCATCTCCACTGGGATAATTCTAAAATATTCATCTCCAGTTCTGACCTGTGGCCTAGTACTGCTAACCTTAAAAAGATTCCATTTTTATGTCTCAGAGTTGTCACAATACTGATCTTTCCCTACCTTTAGAACTTGTTTGCCCAATATCCTAATGAAAGCATGAAAACATCTTGAACTATTTTCCTCTCCTTATATATCTAGTCATTAAGTCCTAATGTTTACTTCTTTAAAACTATATTTTGGACTCCTGTTTTACTCACCCTTTCCATGGACCCCACTCTAGTCCCGGCCCTTATTATGTCATTCACATTGGATAGAAAATGCATGTGTAGAATGTAATATTCTTTAGCCCTAGAATATTGTATTTACATTATTTCTATAAATAACTCAAGATAAACCTGTTTGTGATTACTAAAATATTTGTCAATGAATCTGTTATAATATTGATGCTTATATCTGTTTTCAAATTAGAATGATAATCACATCAGTTTTTAATAGTAAAGACTTAACACATTAACAGTGCTGATACTCACCTTGAAGAAAGAGGAATTTTAAATTTCTTAGTCTGTTAAGTTGTAGCTGAATCAAATTACAAATTCCATTGTAGCCCAAATGAAGGACTTCTAAACTGTGCATTATTGAGGCAAATTTTCACTACTCGTTATATCTCTGAAACACAAGTGTAAGTTTGGCCCATAAATTTATTTTCAAATTAAGTCTGAAATAAACTTAATTTTATGTTTGTATAAACATAAAAGACAGTTTAGTATGTACTTACTATAGATTGAAGTTGATTTTTAAAAATGTTTTTCCCACACTTCCAGATCTGATACTCTGAAGGTCACCAGTGGTCTCCTTTTTGTTAAATTCAATTGTATACATCCAATATTTTTTTCACAGGTCTCATTCTTTTCTTCATTTGACTTTGGTCAATCACCCTTTTTTGCTCCTGATATCTGTAGTCTATATTTCTTGGTTTTCTTTCAGAATTTCTTGAATTATTCCTCTGCTGGTTCTTGTTTTCCTCCAGCCTTCTTAATGCTGGCAGTGGTACTGAGAGGTGGTGGTGGGTTTATGTCTCCACATATCTTTTTGGCTTTTCACTTTCTTTATCAGTATTTTTTAAGCAAGCACATATGCTATGACTTGAGCTGTCATCTCCACTGGGATAATTCTAAAATATTCATCTCCAGTTCTGACCTGTGGCCTAGTACTGCTAACCTTAAAAAGATTCCATTTTTATGTCTCAGAGTTGTCACAATACTGATCTTTCCCTACCTTTAGAACTTGTTTGCCCAATATCCTAATGAAAGCATGAAAACATCTTGAACTATTTTCCTCTCCTTATATATCTAGTCATTAAGTCCTAATGTTTACTTCTTTAAAACTATATTTTGGACTCCTGTTTTACTCACCCTTTCCATGGACCCCACTCTAGTCCCGGCCCTTATTATGTCATTCACATTGGATAGAAAATGCATGTGTAGAATGTAATATTCTTTAGCCCTAGAATATTGTATTTACATTATTTCTATAAATAACTCAAGATAAACCTGTTTGTGATTACTAAAATATTTGTCAATGAATCTGTTATAATATTGATGCTTATATCTGTTTTCAAATTAGAATGATAATCACATCAGTTTTTAATAGTAAAGACTTAACACATTAACAGTGCTGATACTCACCTTGAAGAAAGAGGAATTTTAAATTTCTTAGTCTGTTAAGTTGTAGCTGAATCAAATTACAAATTCCATTGTAGCCCAAATGAAGGACTTCTAAACTGTGCATTATTGGAGGCAAATTTTCACTACTCGTTATATCTCTGAAACACAAGTGTAAGTTTGGCCCATAAATTTATTTTCAAATTAAGTCTGAAATAAACTTAATTTTATGTTTGTATAAACATAAAAAGACAGTTTAGTATGTACTTACTATAGATTGAAGTTAAGAAAAGAAAAAATGAATTTCCTAATAAATCAATCTATATAATTCTTTCTTTATGGTTAATATAATAATCATCCTTTCTTCTTTAAAATCAGTTTTATAAAGCACAAAGAAATATAAAAAGAGCTACTTGAAATAAAATGCAAGATCTGGCATGAAAAGACAAGAAAAAGAAAAAAGAAAAGTATGGAGATTATAAAAGAATTAGTAAAACTCTTTAGTCTCAGATGAAATGATTTTTAATGTAGAAAATAGTAAGGAATCCACCAAAAAACTATCATTGCACCAATAAATGAGTTCAGCAAGATTACAGGGTAAAAGAGTGATACCCAAAAATCAATTGAATTTCTGTACATCTGCAATAACTGAGAATGAAATTAAGACTTTATTCACAATATTATAAAAATGATAAAATACTTCAGAAAAAACTAACAAAAGGAGTACAAAATGTATACACAGAAGACTACAAAATATTGCTGAGATAAATTAAAGATCTAAATGTATGGAGAAATATCTCATGTTCACACTTCAGAAGACTCACTATAACTACACTAAGATGGTAGTTCTCTTAAAATTTATCAGTAGAGGGCTTCCCTGGTGGTCCAGTGGGTAAAGAGTCCTCCTGGCAGTGCAAAGGGCACTGGCTAGATCCCCGGCCAGAGAAGATCCCTCATGTTGCAGATCAGCTGGACCAATGTGTCCAATTACGAGCCAGTGTTCTGGAGTGCACGTGCCCAGAGCCAGTGCTCTGTAATGAGGGAGGCCACAGCAATGGGAAGCCCATGCAGGTCAAAGAATAAAAGTGGATGAAAATAAATGAATAAAAAAACCAATAAAAGAGGCCAATTTTTTTTTTGAAGTCTAAAAAAAATTTTACCAATAGAGTCAATGCAACCTCTATTGGGAGTCCAGCAGGCTCAAATTTGCAATCTGTTATAATATTGATGCTTATATCTGAATGAAGGAAAACTTCTTAAACTGTTGGGCTTAGTCTGTTAAGTTGTAGCTGAATCAAATTACAAATTCCATTGTAGCCCAAATGAAGGACTTCTAAACTGTGCATTATTGGAGGCAAATTTTCACTACTCGTTATATCTCTGAAACACAAGTGTAAGTTTGGCCCATAAATTTATTTTCAAATTAAGTCTGAAATAAACTTAATTTTATGTTTGTATAAACATAAAAAGACAGTTTAGTATGTACTTACTATAGATTGAAGTTAAGAAAAGAAAAAATGAATTTCCTAATAAATCAAACTATATAATTCTTTCTTTATGGTTAATATAATAATCATCCTTTCTTCTTTAAAATCAGTTTTATAAAGCACAAAGAAATATAAAAAGAGCTACTTGAAATAAAATGCAAGATCTGGCATGAAAAGACAAGAAAAAGAAAAAAGAAAAGTATGGAGATTATAAAAGAATTAGTAAAACTCTTTAGTCTCAGTTGAAATGATTTTTAATGTAGAAAATAGTAAGGAATCCACCAAAAAACTATCATTGCACCAATAAATGAGTTCAGCAAGATTACAGGGTAAAAGAGTGATACCCAAAAATCAATTGAATTTCTGTACATCTGCAATAACTGAGAATGAAATTAAGACTTTATTCACAATATTATAAAAATGATAAAATACTTCAGAAAAAACTAACAAAAGGAGTACAAAATGTATACACAGAAGACTACAAAATATTGCTGAGATAAATTAAAGATCTAAATGTATGGAGAAATATCTCATGTTCACACTTCAGAAGACTCACTATAACTACACTAAGATGGTAGTTCTCTTAAAATTTATCAGTAGAGGGCTTCCCTGGTGGTCCAGTGGGTAAAGAGTCCTCCTGGCAGTGCAAAGGGCACTGGCTAGATCCCCGGCCAGAGAAGATCCCTCATGTTGCAGATCAGCTGGACCAATGTGTCCAATTACGAGCCAGTGTTCTGGAGTGCACGTGCCCAGAGCCAGTGCTCTGTAATGAGGGAGGCCACAGCAATGGGAAGCCCATGCAGGTCAAAGAATAAAAGTGGATGAAAATAAATGAATAAAAAAACCAATACAAGAGGCCAATTTTTTTTTTGAAGTCTAAAAAAAATTTTACCAATAGAGTCAATGCAACCTCTATTGGGAGTCCAGCAGGCTTTCTTCCTTTTTTTCCTCCAGAAAATAATTGAAGCATCATAATATTTATGAGAAAATGCATATAAGCCAGAATATCCAAAATAATCTTTTAAAAGAACAAAGTTGGAGGTATTATATTTCCTGATTTCAAAACTTATAAAGATGCAGTAATCACACCAGTCTAAAACTGGCAAAAAGATAGACACATAGGTCAATGGAATAGAATTAAGAATGCAGAAATAAACATTTACACTTACAGTCAACTGATTTTCAACAAAGGTACCAAGATGATTCAATGGAGTGAAGATGATTCAAGTGAAATGAAGTATATTAAAAATGGTGCTGGGAGAAATGAATATACACTTGTAAAATGATGAATCTAGTCTTCACATTGTACCTCACAACATATACAAAGATAAACTCAAAATGGATCATAGTCCTAAATGTAAGATAAAAAAGTGTTTTTGAAGAAATCATAAAAAAAATCTTTGTGACCTTAGGTTAGGTAAAGAACTCTTAAGTACAACAACATCATAATCTGTAAGAAAAAAAGTCGATAAATTCTTTTAAAAGACACCATTTAAGAAAATAAAAAGACAAGCTGGAATCAAAATTGCAGGTATAAATATCAATAACCCCACAGCACCCTTATGGCAGAAAGCAAAGAGGAATTAAAGACTTCTTGATGAAGGTGAAAGAAGACAGTGAAAAAGCTGGCTTAAAACTCCGCATTCAAAAATCAAAGATCAGGGCTTCCCCTGGTGGTCCAGTGGGTAAGGACACCGCCTTGCAGTGCAGGGGGCGCCGGTTGGATCTCTGGCCTGGGAACATCCCACGTGCCGCAAAGCGGCTGGACTGATGTGTCCATCACCGAGCCGGAGCTCTGGAGCGCATGCCCCCAGAGCTGGCGCTCTGCAGCGACAGACGCCACCGCGATGGGAGGCCCACAGGAGCCAAGGAACAAAGATAGATTAGCAGATCAGCTGGACCAATGTGTCAAACGAGCCTTCAATCCCAACCTTTTATTGGGAGTCCAAGGGGGCCAATACAAGAGGCCAATTTTTTGAAGTCTAAAAAAAATTTTACCAATAGAGTCAATGCAACCTCTATTGGGAGTCCAGCAGGCTTTCTTCCTTTTTTTCCTCCAGAAAATAATTGAAGCATCATAATATTTATGAGAAAATGCATATAAGCCAGAATATCCAAAATAATCTTTTAAAAGAACAAAGTTGGAGGTATTATATTTCCTGATTTCAAAACTTATAAAGATGCAGTAATCACACCAGTCTAAAACTGGCAAAAAGATAGACACATAGGTCAATGGAATAGAATTAAGAATGCAGAAATAAACATTTACACTTACAGTCAACTGATTTTCAACAAAGGTACCAAGATGATTCAATGGAGTGAAGATGATTCAAGTGAAATGAAGTATATTAAAAATGGTGCTGGGAGAAATGAATATACACTTGTAAAATGATGAATCTAGTCTTCACATTGTACCTCACAACATATACAAAGATAAACTCAAAATGGATCATAGTCCTAAATGTAAGATAAAAAAGTGTTTTTGAAGAAATCATAAAAAAAATCTTTGTGACCTTAGGTTAGGTAAAGAACTCTTAAGTACAACAACATCATAATCTGTAAGAAAAAAAGTCGATAAATTCTTTTAAAAGACACCATTTAAGAAAATAAAAAGACAAGCTGGAATCAAAATTGCAGGTATAAATATCAATAACCCCACAGCACCCTTATGGCAGAAAGCAAAGAGGAATTAAAGACTTCTTGATGAAGGTGAAAGAAGACAGTGAAAAAGCTGGCTTAAAACTCCGCATTCAAAAATCAAAGATCAGGGCTTCCCCTGGTGGTCCAGTGGGTAAGGACACCGCCTTGCAGTGCAGGGGGCGCCGGTTGGATCTCTGGCCTGGGAACATCCCACGTGCCGCAAAGCGGCTGGACTGATGTGTCCATCACCGAGCCGGAGCTCTGGAGCGCATGCCCCCAGAGCTGGCGCTCTGCAGCGACAGACGCCACCGCGATGGGAGGCCCACAGGAGCCAAGGAACAAAGATGGATGAAAACAGAGAAATGAAAGACCAATGGAAGTGGCCCGCCCACTCCCCTCCCTCCCTAACCCGACCCCTGCCCAAAATAAATAAATAAATAAATCTTTTTTAAAAAAAAACAAAATCAAAGATCATGGCACCCGGTCCCATCACTTTATGACAAATAAATAAGGAAGCACTAGAAACAGTGACAAGACTTTATTTTCTTGGGCTCCAAATCACTGTGGATGGTGACTGCAGCCATGAAATGAAAAGATGCTTGCTCCTTGGAATAAAATCTATGACAAACCTAGACAGCGTATTCAAAAGCAGAGACTATTACTTTGCCTACCAAAGGTTCATATAGTCAAAGCTATGGTTTTTTCAGTAGTCACATATGGATGCGAGACTTGGACCATAAAGAAGGGTAAGTGCCAAAGAATTGATGTCTTCAAGCTGTAGAAGACTCTTGAGAGTCCCTTGGGCAGCAAGATCAAACTAGTCAATCTTAAAGGAAATCAACTCTGAATATTCATTGGAAGGACTGAAGCTGAAGTTCCAAGACTTTGGTCACCTTATGCGAAGAACCAACTCATTGAAAAAGACCCTGATGCTGGGAAAAATAGAAGGCAGAAGAATGGTTATAATGGAGGATGAGATGGTTTGATGGCATCACAGACTCAATGGACATAAATCTGAGCAAACTGCAGGAGATGGTGAAGGACATGAAAACATGGCGTGCTGTACTCTATAGGGTTGCAAAGAGTTGGACACGACTGAGAGACTGAACAACCACCACATGTTGAGAGAAGAATACTTGTAAATATTTATTTGATAAAGGGCTTGTATCCAGAATATTTGAAGAAGTGACTAAAAAACAAACAGCATAGCTAAAAACAAGCAAAATATATAAACAGGTATCATCAAATAAGATATAATAATGGTTAATAAGCATATGAAAAGCTGCTCAACATTAGTCATGAGGGAAATGCAAATTAAAACCACATAAGATACTTCTTTAACTCCATTAGAATGGCTGTAATCAAAAATGTAAATAAGTGTTGGTTAGGATGTGGGGAAATTAGAACCCTCAAAACTTTTTATGGTAATGTAAAGTGGTACAACCACCTTGGAAACAGTGTGGCAGTTTCTTAAAATGTTGACTCAGGAATTTCACTCTTAGATGTCCACTCAAGGGCTTCCCTTGTGGTCCAGTGGGTAAGAACACCGCCTTGCAGTGCAAGGGGTGCTGGTTCGATCCCTGGCCTGGGAAGATCCCACGTGCCGCGGAGCGGCTGGACCGATGTGTCCAATTACCGAGCCAGAGCTCTGGAGCGCGTGCGCTCAGAGCTGGTGCTCTATGATGACAGAGGCCACCGTGATGGGAGGCTCATACGGGCCGAAGAACAAAGATGGATGAAAATGGATAAACGAAAGACCAATAGAAGTGGCCCGCCCACTCCCCTCCCTCCCCAACCCGCCCCTCCCCCCACCAAAAAAAGATGTCCACTCAAGAGAAGTGCAAACATAAGCACATACAAATACTTCTACATAGGTGTTTATAACATATTCATACCAACCCCAAAGTGGAAACAATCCCAATGTTTATCAACTGGTGAATAGATAAACACTATGTGGCATGTGCCCAACGTACTTAGCAATAAATAAGAATGAATAATAGATGCTATAACATGGATGAATATCAAAAACATTAAGTGTAAGAAGCCAAATGCAGAAGACCATATATTATATGATACTATAGAAATGGGATTAGTGGTTTCCTGGAGCTAGGGGAGGGAAAAGAAATTGACTGCAGATAGACATGAATCATCTTTCTGTTGTGTGATAGAAATGTTTTAAAACTGTATTGCTGTAGGCAATAGCTATACAGGTCTATCAATTTGGTACAAATTATACATATAAAATGAGTGAATATAGTAAGTAAACTGTACTTCAAAACAAATATGAGTAGTCCACAATATAAAAGATGTGTAAGTTTTCATAGCAGCTTTAATCAAAATAGCTTCAAATTGGAAATAGTCCAAATGTTCATCAATGATGAATGGATAAACAACTTGTCATATAATGTAATACTATTCAGCAATACAATGAAATGAATTACTGACACTTACAACAACACAGATGAATCGCAAAAGAATTCTTCTAAGTGAAAGAAGTAGATAGAAAAGACGACTTGCTATATAATTCTAATCATATGAATTTCTAGAAAAAGGCAAAATGATAGTGATAGAAAGCAGATAAGCAACTGTCACCAGGATGTGGGAGAAGGGAATTGCAAAGAGATATAATGCAAGTTTGGGGAATGGGAACAGTTTGTGCTTTGATTGTGTTAATGGTTATATGACTAAGTACATTTGTCAGAATTCATTAAATTGTACACTTAAATTGGTGGCTTTTTAATTACATGTAAATTATACTTCAGTAAAAGTGATAAAAACTCAAGGAATGCTTTTCATTGGGAAAACTGGAATAAAGCATTTTGACTCAAGTATATATAAAATACTCAAGTTTTTTCTACCAAAAAACTGAAAGCAGGTAGGAGATACGTCCTCTTCTTCATAATGTATCTTTCCCTTTGATGTTTGGGTATTAAGTAACCAGATAAGTAATTTAGAAACAAAACCAAAACAAAAGGTTAAAAGAAACCTAAGCCCACTAGGCTAAGGGGCTTGTTTGTGGGTGATGTTTTGGGGTTAGATGGTAGTAATGGTTGTACAACCTTTTGAATATACTTAAATAATCACTGAACTGTACATAAAGGATAAATGTTATGATATGGGAATTGTACCTCAAAAAAAAAAAACCCAAAATAAAAAACAACAGAAACTCACTGTCTTTAAACATACAAAGGTTTATCTATTTTCATTTTTTTTACAATATGGGTATGAAATGGAAGAAGCAGGGGAAAAAACAATAAGAAAAGGAATATTTTGGTGTCTTTTTATCTGCAAAGTTTATTTTTGGCATTAGCTATTAAGTATTAAATAAGCTAAATGTATGTTACTACTATCATTAATATGCTAAGTGTTTTTAAAATTCTCAACCAAAACTACTTATAGTTGTAAAAAAAGAATAATACCTGTTTATTTTTGAAGTTCCTTGCTGCCCATAGCCACTTGAAGGCACTTTCTGGTAGAGTAGTTGTCTACTGGTCAAGTGAGTCTGAGGCTTTATTTGGGGCATGATTGATTCAATATGATTATAGTTGAGGCATAAGACCTACAGAGTGAATTCATTATTAATCAGCTATAAAAATATGAATGATTATATATATATATATATATATAATATATATATCTTTGGCTTGAGGTTATCACCATCCTAAAAGCTATTAAGATGTTATGGATAAAATTTGGACATTCAACATAATTTCATATATTAGTGTTAACAATGACAATAAATTTTTATGTCCCAAATCATCTGGATTTGGCTTTAAATGTGTTTTTTATTCTTTGACATTCTGAGAAATGACACCATTTCAGAAAAAGTAATTGGAGACCCTGAAAAGCTGCTCAATTTCTCAATCTATACTCTTGACTTCTCCAGACTGTATTTAGATGAAATAACTCTTTAGTTAGAGATTGTTATTTCCCTGAGTTTAAATGGCCTCAGTAGATGACTTAGAACTATAGGGCAGGAGGCAGTGAGGCTGCTTTGATAACCACAGTGCCCTCCAACTTCACTCACTTCAGAGTCAGCTTTCCATCCCATCTCCTACGAGAGAGGAAGATTCACTGTTTCTAAGACAATTGCATAAAACTGAGGTCAACTTAAATGACCTTGGAAAGTAATTCTTGGTGAAAAAATTCTTTAAGAAAAGTAATTTCTTTTATTTAATGATATGAATATACATTTTAGTCCAAAGTAAAGAAGGTTACAACTTGCACTGAAAAACTTGAAAGAAAATTAAAAAATTGTGAGTGACTCACCTTCACATTAGGCAGATAGATTAATCCACTGAATGAGGTAAGATTATTGTTCTGTAGATTCACATTACATATATTTCTAAATTGATCAACTGGAATCAAATCCACAGTCCTGAATTTAGACAGAGTAATAAATACAGTTATAATTATAATATGCAAATTATACCAGTGAACCATTCCAACAGTCCTGAATGTTTTTAAAATTCTCAACCAAAACTACTTATAGTTGTAAAAAAAGAATAATACCTGTTTATTTTTGAAGTTCCTTGCTGCCCATAGCCACTTGAAGGCACTTTCTGGTAGAGTAGTTGTCTACTGGTCAAGTGAGTCTGAGGCTTTATTTGGGGCATGATTGATTCAATATGATTATAGTTGAGGCATAAGACCTACAGAGTGAATTCATTATTAATCAGCTATAAAAATATGAATGATTATATATATATATATATATAATATATATATCTTTGGCTTGAGGTTATCACCATCCTAAAAGCTATTAAGATGTTATGGATAAAATTTGGACATTCAACATAATTTCATATATTAGTGTTAACAATGACAATAAATTTTTATGTCCCAAATCATCTGGATTTGGCTTTAAATGTGTTTTTTATTCTTTGACATTCTGAGAAATGACACCATTTCAGAAAAAGTAATTGGAGACCCTGAAAAGCTGCTCAATTTCTCAATCTATACTCTTGACTTCTCCAGACTGTATTTAGATGAAATAACTCTTTAGTTAGAGATTGTTATTTCCCTGAGTTTAAATGGCCTCAGTAGATGACTTAGAACTATAGGGCAGGAGGCAGTGAGGCTGCTTTGATAACCACAGTGCCCTCCAACTTCACTCACTTCAGAGTCAGCTTTCCATCCCATCTCCTACGAGAGAGGAAGATTCACTGTTTCTAAGACAATTGCATAAAACTGAGGTCAACTTAAATGACCTTGGAAAGTAATTCTTGGTGAAAAAATTCTTTAAGAAAAGTAATTTCTTTTATTTAATGATATGAATATACATTTTAGTCCAAAGTAAAGAAGGTTACAACTTGCACTGAAAAACTTGAAAGAAAATTAAAAAATTGTGAGTGACTCACCTTCACATTAGGCAGATAGATTAATCCACTGAATGAGGTAAGATTATTGTTCTGTAGATTCACATTACATATATTTCTAAATTGATCAACTGGAATCAAATCCACAGTCCTGAATTTAGACAGAGTAATAAATACAGTTATAATTATAATATGCAAATTATACCAGTGAATCTCTCATGTGTAACACCAAAGGCATTTTGAAAAATCCCATCTGACAAATTCTATGAAAAAGAATTGCTATAATATAAAATGTATGGGTCACATGAGCAAATAAATACATATTTTGTTGGGTACATGTGTAATTAAACTGACAGAGAATTTCGTTGACTTAAACACATCTATACCACATTAACAGTGCTATCGTGAAATAAATTAAAAAAAAATAAACATGTCCAATTTTTATAAATTCATATACATGCTTATTAAATCATAGTGAAGTTGATATGGTAATCCATAGATTTTCAGTTTATAATCTTTAGTGGATATATATGAAATAGGTTATTTCTAAAATGCCAGGAAGGGATTTAGGATGGGAAAGAAATGGAAAAAGTAAGTAAGGTCTTTGAAAACAGAGCCTTCTGTGGAATCTCCTGAAATCTTTTATACCATTCCCTTATAAGGATGTTTTGGTAATTAGTCAGAATGATTGATTCCTAGTCAATAGCTTTAAAACTGTTTTACCTTCCTTTGAGCTATGAAGAAGAACATGTATGTAAATCACCTTGCTCTACCTGCTTATTTTTCAGATATGCCAATTTATTTCATTTACTTATTTTTTAAATTGAGGTATAGTTGATGTACAATTTTATATACATTTCAGACATACAGCTTAGTGATTCACAATTTTAAAATATTATACTCTATTTATAGTTATTATAAAATATTGACTACATTCCCTGTGTTGTACAACATGGTCTTATAGTGTATTTATTTTATACAGACTATTTGTATCTCAGTCTCCTACCCCTATCTTGCCTCTCCCCACTTCCCTCTCCTCACTGCCACTAGTTCATTCTCTATATCTAAGTCTTTTTTGTTATATAGATCACATATAAGTGTATTTGTCTTGCTCTGACATTTCATTTAAGTGTGATACCCTCAAAGTTCATCCATGTTGCTGCAAATAACACAATTTTGTTTTTTGTGTGTGTCTGAGTACTATTTCATTATATATATGTGTGTGTGTGCGCACACACAGCCCACCCGTATTTTCACTGAATTTAGAAAAAACAGTTATAATTATAATATGCAAATTATACCAGTGAATCTCTCATGTGTAACACCAAAGGCATTTTGAAAAATCCCATCTGACAAATTCTATGAAAAAGAATTGCTATAATATAAAATGTATGGGTCACATGAGCAAATAAATACATATTTTGTTGGGTACATGTGTAATTAAACTGACAGAGAATTTCGTTGACTTAAACACATCTATACCACATTAACAGTGCTATCGTGAAATAAATTAAAAAAAAATAAACATGTCCAATTTTTATAAATTCATATACATGCTTATTAAATCATAGTGAAGTTGATATGGTAATCCATAGATTTTCAGTTTATAATCTTTAGTGGATATATATGAAATAGGTTATTTCTAAAATGCCAGGAAGGGATTTAGGATGGGAAAGAAATGGAAAAAGTAAGTAAGGTCTTTGAAAACAGAGCCTTCTGTGGAATCTCCTGAAATCTTTTATACCATTCCCTTATAAGGATGTTTTGGTAATTAGTCAGAATGATTGATTCCTAGTCAATAGCTTTAAAACTGTTTTACCTTCCTTTGAGCTATGAAGAAGAACATGTATGTAAATCACCTTGCTCTACCTGCTTATTTTTTCAGATATGCCAATTTATTTCATTTACTTATTTTTTAAATTGAGGTATAGTTGATGTACAATTTTATATACATTTCAGACATACAGCTTAGTGATTCACAATTTTAAAATATTATACTCTATTTATAGTTATTATAAAATATTGACTACATTCCCTGTGTTGTACAACATGGTCTTATAGTGTATTTATTTTATACAGACTATTTGTATCTCAGTCTCCTACCCCTATCTTGCCTCTCCCCACTTCCCTCTCCTCACTGCCACTAGTTCATTCTCTATATCTAAGTCTTTTTTGTTATATAGATCACATATAAGTGTATTTGTCTTGCTCTGACATTTCATTTAAGTGTGATACCCTCCAAGTTCATCCATGTTGCTGCAAATAACACAATTTTGTTTTTTGTGTGTGTCTGAGTACTATTTCATTATATATATGTGTGTGTGTGCGCACACACACACAGCCCACATCTCCTGTATCTACTCATCCATTTATGGCCACAGGCTGCTTCCATATTTTGGCAATTGTAAATAATGCTGTTATGAATACTGGGATGCATGTATATTTTTAAATTAGTATTTTCTTTTTTTTTTCTTCAGATGAATGCCCAGGAACGGAATTACTTGGTCATATGGTGGTTCTATTTTGAGTTTGGAGAAACCAAACTGTTTTCCATAATGACTGTATCAATTTATGTTCCCACCATAGGGAAGTTCCCTTTTCTCCATATCCTCTTCAACATTAGTTACCTGTAGTCTTTTTGATGATAGCCTTTCTGACAGGTGTGTAATGATATCTAATTGTGGTTTTACTCTGCATTTCTCTGATGCTAAGCAATGTCCCTGTTGGCCACCTGTATGTCTTCTTTGGAAAATGTCAATTCATATTTTCTATCCATTTTAAATCAGTTTTTTTATGTTTAATTGTATGAACTGTTTATATATTTTGGATATTAACCCCTTGTTGGTCGTATTATTAGCAAATATTTTTTAAACATTCAATAGGCTATCTTTTCATTTTGTTGATAATTTCCTTTGCTGTGCAAAAGTCTAACCACATATTTAAATCTTCAACCCTGAGGTTATCATTATGACACACTTTATCTATTCATAAGTTGTTTAACTGTCTGTGCCCTCAAGAAATGAAATACAGAAAAACTATAATTAAAAAAAGGAAAACTGCCACAATACAATTAGGTATAATGGCATTTTAAGGAAAGAAAAAACCTACTTAGGGAAGTCACTAATGACTTCAGTGGGGAGAAAGATCTTAAAAATGAGACTTAAGGAATTTTAGGCCATCTGTCAGGCAAATTAGAAAGAATTTCAGGCAGTGGAACAGCTGCAGGCAAAGTCAGAAACAAAACAGCATTTTGTGATTGAGATTAAGGAATAGAATATTTTAGAATTTCCGGAATATGAAGTTATGGTGCAGTAAAGGCAATAATTACAAGACATAAAAATGGACCAGTAATGAAAAGGCCTCCTGTGTCACACAGAGATTTAAAACTTTAATCTGTAGACAGTGGAAAGCCACTGAACAATGTTGAGAAGGGAAGTGATCTGATAAAACTTGCATTGTAGAAGGCAATATGGATAATAGATGGATTTACAGGTAAGGTTATTTAAGATAAAAAACAATAGTTTCTAAAATAGATAATTCTCCAGCCTAGGACAATGGCAGTGACTATAGAGAGAAGGTCGTGACGGGGAACCATGACACATAGTTAAGACATAGACTCTGTAGAATGTAGTGATTAATTAAAAATGGAGGACAATGGAAAGAGAGAGAAGTGGACCTTAGATTTCTGGCTTGGGCAACAGCAGGTGAATATTGTTTCCTAGAAGCTATCTTGGGAGCAATCAGATATGAGGAGCCCAGGTTTGAGCTAAGTTAGAGGTTCATCATAAATTAAAACTATAGCTGAATATGTCTGCCTATAAAGAGTACAGAATAGAAAAAGAAGAGAAAAAGATTTAGTAACCAGGAGGACAATGATAACATTCATGAGAACAGTATCAGAGGAATGGTAGCAGTGGAAGCCGGATAACACTGGATTAGAGAGATACAATGTGAGAAGCAAATGTAGTGTGTTCCCATTTTAAAAATTTGGTTATAAAAGAAAATAGAAATATAAAATCTTAAAGCTTGATGACATCTTTAGTCATAGTGTGTGATAAGACAAGTTATTAATGCACTTCAACGATGGTAAAGTTAACATGAGATTATGAAGTAGGGTAGTTGATTTTCTGAATTACTGGTTATATTTGGATAAGATGTATAAATTATAGCCTTAGAAAAATAATAATGATTATTAAATTAATTATAGTATCAAATCATTGTTGTTGTTTAGTCGCGAAGTGGTATCTTGATTCTTGTGACCCCATGAACTGTAGCCCATTTAGAAATAAAATTTCAGGCAGTGGAACAGCTGCAGGCAAAGTCAGAAACAAAACAGCATTTTGTGATTGAGATTAAGGAATAGAATATTTTAGAATTTCCGAATATGAAGTTATGGTGCAGTAAAGGCAATAATTACAAGACATAAAAATGGACCAGTAATGAAAAGGCCTCCTGTGTCACACAGAGATTTAAAACTTTAATCTGTAGACAGTGGAAAGCCACTGAACAATGTTGAGAAGGGAAGTGATCTGATAAAACTTGCATTGTAGAAGGCAATATGGATAATAGATGGATTTACAGGTAAGGTTATTTAAGATAAAAAACAATAGTTTCTAAAATAGATAATTCTCCAGCCTAGGACAATGGCAGTGACTATAGAGAGAAGGTCGTGACGGGGAACCATGACACATAGTTAAGACATAGACTCTGTAGAATGTAGTGATTAATTAAAAATGGAGGACAATGGAAAGAGAGAGAAGTGGACCTTAGATTTCTGGCTTGGGCAACAGCAGGTGAATATTGTTTCCTAGAAGCTATCTTGGGAGCAATCAGATATGAGGAGCCCAGGTTTGAGCTAAGTTAGAGGTTCATCATAAATTAAAACTATAGCTGAATATGTCTGCCTATAAAGAGTACAGAATAGAAAAAGAAGAGAAAAGATTTAGTAACCAGGAGGACAATGATAACATTCATGAGAACAGTATCAGAGGAATGGTAGCAGTGGAAGCCGGATAACACTGGATTAGAGAGATACAATGTGAGAAGCAAATGTAGTGTGTTCCCATTTTAAAAATTTGGTTATAAAAGAAAATAGAAATATAAAATCTTAAAGCTTGATGACATCTTTAGTCATAGTGTGTGATAAGACAAGTTATTAATGCACTTCAACGATGGTAAAGTTAACATGAGATTATGAAGTAGGGTAGTTGATTTTCTGAATTACTGGTTATATTTGGATAAGATGTATAAATTATAGCCTTAGAAAAATAATAATGATTATTAAATTAATTATAGTATCAAATCATTGTTGTTGTTTAGTCGCGAAGTGGTATCTTGATTCTTGTGACCCCATGAACTGTAGCCCACCAGGCTCTTCTGTGCATGGGATTTCCCAGGCAAGAATACTGGAGTGGGTTACCATTTCCTTCTCCAGAGGATCTTCCTGATCCAGGGATCGAATCCACATCTCCTGCTGGCAGGGGGGTTCTTCACCACTGAGCCAGCAGAGGAGCCCTCATAATATCAAATAACATATAATAAAATGATTGTACCTGATGGATGATGAAGTCCAATTTAGTTCTTGCATTTGGGTGAAGTTTGAGTGTCCTTGTCGTTCAGCAATCATGTCAGAAGTAAGTCTGCCACCAAACAAATCTTTGGCACACTCAGTCTCTGATGGTTCCTGTATATGAGGATATTTAGATATATATTTAGAAAGTGATGTCCTCTCTTAGAGATGACTAAATGTCTTTAATTCTTTGGTTCTAGGTCAAAATGGAGTGGAATCATTTCTCCCTATTTCCTACTAAGTACAGCTAATGCCCCCGGATAAATTAGACTGAAAAGTGCAGAGAAGAAGGCTGACCAGCTAGGGACCTTGGAGGCTGAGAAATGACACTGTGGTGAGTCTCTGGTGTGTTACTGTGATAATAAGAAACCTTCATCTACTGTTCCTTGGCCATATGGTCAGGCAGGAGGGCAATGCAAATCTGACCTATTAAAAGGATGTCCATATGGGGCACAGCCCTATGGAAATTTGAGGGTTACCTTTAAATAGGACACATTGATGCCCATCTGAACTTGCTTCCAATTTTGGAAGGTGATTGGAATTGACAAGCAGATATGCCCATATGCTCACTTAAGGTGGCCACCTGGGTCTATAAAATAGGTGGACATTGGGGTCTACAGCAATGCAGAGATGGGCTGAATCTAGACGTACTCCTTTTGCACCCCTGAGGTACAAAATGCCAATAAGCACTGTCCCGTCTGCCAGCAAGAGGCAGACTTTTGGGTTTAAATTATTAATGCACTTCAACGATGGTAAAGTTAACATGAGATTATGAAGTAGGGTAGTTGATTTTCTGAATTACTGGTTATATTTGGATAAGATGTATAAATTATAGCCTTAGAAAAATAATAATGATTATTAAATTAATTATAGTATCAAATCATTGTTGTTGTTTAGTCGCGAAGTGGTATCTTGATTCTTGTGACCCCATGAACTGTAGCCCACCAGGCTCTTCTGTGCATGGGATTTCCCAGGCAAGAATACTGGAGTGGGTTACCATTTCCTTCTCCAGAGGATCTTCCTGATCCAGGGATCGAATCCACATCTCCTGCTGGCAGGGGGGTTCTTCACCACTGAGCCAGCAGAGGAGCCCTCATAATATCAAATAACATATAATAAAATGATTGTACCTGATGGATGATGAAGTCCAATTTAGTTCTTGCATTTGGGTGAAGTTTGAGTGTCCTTGTCGTTCAGCAATCATGTCAGAAGTAAGTCTGCCACCAAACAAATCTTTGGCACACTCAGTCTCTGATGGTTCCTGTATATGAGGATATTTAGATATATATTTAGAAAGTGATGTCCTCTCTTAGAGATGACTAAATGTCTTTAATTCTTTGGTTCTAGGTCAAAATGGAGTGGAATCATTTCTCCCTATTTCCTACTAAGTACAGCTAATGCCCCTGGATAAATTAGACTGAAAAGTGCAGAGAAGAAGGCTGACCAGCTAGGGACCTTGGAGGCTGAGAAATGACACTGTGGTGAGTCTCTGGTGTGTTACTGTGATAATAAGAAACCTTCATCTACTGTTCCTTGGCCATATGGTCAGGCAGGAGGGCAATGCAAATCTGACCTATTAAAAGGATGTCCATATGGGGCACAGCCCTATGGAAATTTGAGGGTTACCTTTAAATAGGACACATTGATGCCCATCTGAACTTGCTTCCAATTTTGGAAGGTGATTGGAATTGACAAGCAGATATGCCCATATGCTCACTTAAGGTGGCCACCTGGGTCTATAAAATAGGTGGACATTGGGGGTCTACAGCAATGCAGAGATGGGCTGAATCTAGACGTACTCCTTTTGCACCCCTGAGGTACAAAATGCCAATAAGCACTGTCCCGTCTGCCAGCAAAAGAGACAGAGACTGCAGATGGCTATGTGGCAGATTTCCCTGTGGGAAGGCCCTGAACATAACTGGCAAGGCAGATTGAGGCTGGTAGCCCTGGGGGGCTACAAATGGGTCTTAACAGGAAAAGATACTGACTCTGGACTGGGAATTGCTTACCCAGTGCAAATGCAAATGCATAGTGCTATAAAAGACCTGGAACTGAAGATGGCACTAATTTGGACAATTGGTGGTTATTTCTTCAGATTAAGCAATACAGTTAACCATCCATACTGTCCAACAATGGGCAGTGTTGAACAGTATGGACTCCTCAGAGTAGTAGTTTGATAGAAAATTGGAGCAGGCAATTAAAACATTGGTTGTCTAAAACAGGGAGAGGTAGACTAATGATGACTGGCTTACATGCCTCCTGAGAGTGCTCACACTCAGTGAACATGAGGGGGGCTAAAAGAGGGTCCCCACTGGATAGACACCTGTTTTTCTGGTGGATCTAGGGAACAGGGGAAGGATGCTGATATGACCATGCACTTCTTACTAAGGAAGGATGATGCTGATAGAATCGTTATATATATTTTTTTTCCTTCTGCCTCACATCACCTCAACCTTTTTTTTTTTTTTCCTACCTTATGCAGTAGTCACAGATCCACACCTGCAACTATAAGTGCTAGGAATATGGATCGTTTCTAAGCAATAAACTGTTTTTAAACCTTTTGTCAGAGGTCTAATAATGGGGGTAGGTTTTACGTTCACTTGGAATTAACAGTGAATGTATCTGTATTTCCTGGAGGCAAAAATAGCCCACTAGTTTTGTGCCTATTATCACCTCACCCTATTTTAAGGGAAATGGGCTGAGGGGAAGTATATGGTAGACTAGAATTACTGTCTGAAGTCTAGACTGGTACAGTGGCCAAACCTAATGTCCCTTTCAGAGGTGGAAAAGTATAAATGGATAAATAGCTCCAGAGCCATAAAGGTGAAAGGAGCGTGTTACTATTTGTAACACGCTCCTTTCAAGCACACCTGAGTTTATCTTAAAAATATGACTTTTGGAAAATCCCTAAGAATGGGGACTGTTTGCCTGGGGAATATTAGAGGGTTGGAACTTCTAGTACCACTATCTTACTTACTGGTATGGATTCCCAGGCACAGATTGAGGCTCAGATGTTCATGTTTTACCATTTAAAAGTCATGTCCCTTGGAATAAGTCATTTAAATTCTCTGGAGTTCTTCCCATTACCTCTCAATTAAAGTTTAAGTTATTCAGACTAGTCTTCATGTCTCATTATTAATTCATATATTTTTATTCTACCTCATTCCACAAAGAATTTGAGGCAGCTTATAGGAGGAACATACAATCAAATAGTAAAATTCAAATAATAGTGAAGATCAAGACGAAAAATGATGTAAGTTAGAAGAGACCAGGAGATCAGATAGAGACAGAAAGGCCCTAAGTCCTATAGGGTTTCTGTTACTGAACCATATATTTGGCCCTGAGCTATAAGGTAGTCAAAATGAAAAAGAAAATAATTAAATAATACTTCTTGTCAGTGAGGAGAGTATAATTTTTCCTCAAGGAGAAAGGTTTTTCTTACACTTACTTCTAAGAGCACTTTCCCAGATGGCCCTTCAAAAGAGAGACAGGAAGGATGATACTCAAGACCACCATTGGAGCACATGAGTACTAGTTTCATAAGACTGTTCTAAAAACATCCCTCAATGAAAGTCAACACTAGTAAAACCCAGTATACAAGATTCTAGAGAACTGTTCATGTTTGGGAGAGAATATTTTTGATTCTTTATCCTGAGAAGGGCCCTGAAAAAAGCAGGGTTAGAATTAGTAATCTCCTCAGAGTTTCTCAAAGTCCCAAATAATCATAAGATATCTCTCAATTTTCTAGAAACTTGAAGAGTTTTATTGTCTAACCAGTGCTAGGCAACGGTACACAGGGAACTTGTTATTCTTCACACATTTGCTGTGCATTTATCCTGTTACATGGAAATCAGGAGCTTTGAATGAACCTGCTTGTTACAGAATTCAAGTTTCCAAATATTGCTTTCATATTCAGTCCTACTTTCTGTTTTATATAGTATTAAAAGTTATTTGTTACTAGTGTAGTTTATTAGTAATGTTGACATACTATTTGTTAGTTCAGATATCTTTTTCTTAAATCTTAACTGTATTTTCCCAAGTAACAGGAAGTGGTTTTTAGGCCCAAGAAGCTGGTAGGGCCCCAGGGCAGTTTTTTTTCTGTCCTGTCTCATAAAACTGTGCTCTTTATTTGTTGGGCATTGAATTCAGTGGGTGTAAATGTAAGCTGTATCTTCCCTTCTATACCACTTCATTTAGACATTTAAAAATCGCATATGAATGATCTGGGAACATACATGTCTGTGAACAACAAAACTCTGTAAAATCTTTAAAATAAAGAATAATAATAATAAAATAAATAAATAAAATGAATTAAAAATCGCCCAAAAGAGAAAAAATTAAAACCCAGATCTAAAATGTGCTTTGGGGACCCAGATTTTAATAAGCATGTAAGTTTGGCTTATATACTAGTGATAAAGCAACATTCAAAATGACTATGGCCTACGGACGTATTAATATGCAGTTTGGATCAAATGCTATGAGTCAACAAAACAACTTACAATTGAGATTCCATCCAAAGCTTTTAATTCTGGAAGATGAAATATTACAAACAACCGGTAATTTTCTTGATTCCATACAATAATGTTTCCATTCATGTCTAGAATAACCAGGTTGCATAAACCCTGGGTAATAAAAATACATTTAATGTGACATATATATATATATACACACACATTCAAACAAGTCTTTTTCCCCTTAAGAATTTAATCATTCTTGAATTTTAATATTTGAATTACTCTATTGTTCCATAGTGATTTGGAGTATACTATTTACAGTACACTTTCAGACTATTAAGGTATAATTTTGTACCATATTTTACTGGTCTGTAGTATATGATCAGAATCCCTTTTTGGATGGTGGTGCTAAATACATTACCCATGATAAAGACTTGTAAAGAACTTAGCAAAGTTTGAAACATATACTTTGTTTACAGGATAACAGTCTATTAAATAGTATGTGTATATACAGATATGGGCTTCCCAGGTGGCTCAGTGAAAGAATTCACCTGCCATAGCAGGAGGAGCAGGAAATTCCATTTCTATCCATGGGTGGAAAAGATCCCCTAGAGGAGGAAATGGTAACCCACACCAGTATTCTTCCCTGGAGAAACTCATGAACAGAGGAACCTGGTGCATTACAGTCCATGGGATTGCCAAGAACCAGACATGGCTGAGCACACATGTATGCATGTATACAGATATAACAGTGAGATGAAGCACTGAAAAACAGTCTTCTGGTGAAGGATAAAACTGAAGTGCTTCTGCCTGATAAGAGAGTGGTAGGATTCAATTCCTTATTAGATAAAACATTTTGATATGCCTTTGTTGTGAAGGAAGAGCTCAGAATAGATATGCATGGGAGAGGTTAAGCATGAGGGAGTAAAACTACTTTGCATCTGTAATGTAAAATGGTTTATTTTGTTGCTATTGTTGATTAGGTTGACTCTGCAGCTCTGGAAGTAGTTGTAATACGATGAGGATAAGGTTGCAAGTAAGGAAAGAAAGGAAATGGGTATAAGTTTTTGTAGGAGATAGAGCTCTAGCAATGTGGTATCAGCAAAAGGAGAGAGGTCATTGTGAGTCTCAGTGGTAGGAAATGACCTTTGAACTTTAGTAAGTATCAAGTCCCACATTACATTTGAAGTAAATCTCTATTCTTTGCTGTAGTAGCCTTCCATTTTATTCAAACCTTCAGTAAAACGTGTTACACAGTATCTTCAAGTTAGAGGTTTATTAGGGAGAATTAAAGAAAGCAAAACTGACCAGAGATGACCATAGAGAGTTGAAGCTATTAGTAAGAATCAGAAAGTAGTAAGAGATAATCAAAAATTGCTCTGAGAATGGGAAATGTTAATGAATCTCACCTCTCAGTCAGATTGGACAATCCTTGAAATACTTAAGGAAGGCACAGTTAGAAGCAATGGACATTGGGTTCTTCTTTTTTTTTTTAAGGTGCTGTCAGTAACGTTGGGTTCTTTTATTTAAGGACTAAAAAATATTTACTACTATGAACGTGGGAACATTAAGGTCACACATTCATATGTTTGTATGCATACATAAATTGAATGCAAATATATTTTAATAAACTATTTTTTCTTGATTTTTATTTTCTGCCTTTCATTTTTCTATGTTTTCTAAATTCTATACAGCAAGCATGTATTCCTTTCATAGTATAAATAAATAAAATATTTAGAAAAACAAAAACATTAGTACCCCAGATAGTTACCTTTAAATTGTAGATCTCCTGATTGAGGCGATATAGTTATTACTTATTAACTGAAGTGCTTCTGCCCTGAAATAAGAAGATAACAGTGAGATGAAGCACTGAAAAACAGTCTTCTGGTGAAGGATAAAACTGAAGTGCTTCTGCCTGATAAGAGAGTGGTAGGATTCAATTCCTTATTAGATAAAACATTTTGATATGCCTTTGTTGTGAAGGAAGAGCTCAGAATAGATATGCATGGGAGAGGTTAAGCATGAGGGAGTAAAACTACTTTGCATCTGTAATGTAAAATGGTTTATTTTGTTGCTATTGTTGATTAGGTTGACTCTGCAGCTCTGGAAGTAGTTGTAATACGATGAGGATAAGGTTGCAAGTAAGGAAAGAAAGGAAATGGGTATAAGTTTTTGTAGGAGATAGAGCTCTAGCAATGTGGTATCAGCAAAAGGAGAGAGGTCATTGTGAGTCTCAGTGGTAGGAAATGACCTTTGAACTTTAGTAAGTATCAAGTCCCACATTACATTTGAAGTAAATCTCTATTCTTTGCTGTAGTAGCCTTCCATTTTATTCAAACCTTCAGTAAAACGTGTTACACAGTATCTTCAAGTTAGAGGTTTATTAGGGAGAATTAAAGAAAGCAAAACTGACCAGAGATGACCATAGAGAGTTGAAGCTATTAGTAAGAATCAGAAAGTAGTAAGAGATAATCAAAAATTGCTCTGAGAATGGGAAATGTTAATGAATCTCACCTCTCAGTCAGATTGGACAATCCTTGAAATACTTAAGGAAGGCACAGTTAGAAGCAATGGACATTGGGTTCTTTTTTTTTTTTTTTTAAGGTGCTGTCAGTAACGTTGGGTTCTTTTATTTAAGGACTAAAAAATATTTACTACTATGAACGTGGGAACATTAAGGTCACACATTCATATGTTTGTATGCATACATAAATTGAATGCAAATATATTTTAATAAACTATTTTTTCTTGATTTTTATTTTCTGCCTTTCATTTTTCTATGTTTTCTAAATTCTATACAGCAAGCATGTATTCCTTTCATAGTATAAATAAATAAAATATTTAGAAAAACAAAAACATTAGTACCCCAGATAGTTACCTTTAAATTGTAGATCTCCTGATTGAGGGCGATATAGTTATTACTTATGTATAATTCAATTAATGTAAAAGTTTTTTGTAAACCACTCAATGAAGTGATCCTGTTGTTCTCAAGAGAAAGGGAATGAAGATGAATCATGTTATCAAATGTATGTTTTTCCAAACCAGTGAGGAGATTATTATTTATGCTGAGACGGGTTAATTTAGTTAGCTTGGAAATGCCTAGAAAAATGAGCAAATTCAAGAAAAGATTCAGATAACACTGAAATATTAATTTTAAAAATAAATCACTGCTTGTTTTACTGTTTCTCTTTTTCTAAGTTCAAGTCGCTTTACAGATTTTATAGTATTGATCATATTATTTTTCTTTTGTTAAAGAAAAAGATAATCTGCATTAAGTCCCAGCTAATACATTAATTTTTAATTTTGGATTTCTAAGTACAGTCATTTTTCTTAGGTGTTAAGGGAAGATATTGTGTAGGAAATACTGAATTAAGCTTTCAAATAACCTTTAAATGATATAATTATTAAGGTTCCCACCATCACAATAATATAAATTGTGATGCTCCAAAGTACTCACCAATCCCTACTGTAAAACAATAAGGGTAAGGAATTATAAGACAATGCTCTGGAAAGTATTCCTTATTGTGGCATCATCTGTAGTAAAAAGAACTTAATTCTATCCCTGAATGCCTAAAAGTATACTAAGAGAGAACCTTAGAAAACAATCTAACCTCTATGTATTAATATAATATGTACTATAGATGCGAATAGGATGGTGCAGTTGAAAGACAAGAAATCTGGAGTTAGAGTTGATTTCAAATTCAACACTACTAGATTTAGAACCATACGTAAATTATATAAAATTATGTAATGTCCAAACCTAATTTTCCCCATCCATGAAATGAATATACTGAAATCTACTTCTAAGGACTATGGAATTAAATAGCATTCCATGGGAATTGCATTTGAAAAGTATCAGTTATAGTTTTTGGCAAATAAATGATCAGTCCTCAATAAATTTTGTTTATGTTCCCCTCTCACACCAGCGATTGTCTTGGAACTATGGAATGCTGAAAGTAAAGCAATCTGGGGCCTGTTAGCATGTACTATCAAAGCAAAAATTCTTAAATGGATATAAAATTTATCTATGTTTGGGGGAAAAAAATATCTGTTAAATTTGAGTGGTAGCTATCTTTGAAAGACAGTAAAGAATCTGCCTGTAATGCAGGAGACCTGGGTTTGATCCCTGAGTCAGGAAGATCTCCTGGAGAAGGAAATGGCTAGCCACTCCTTCACTTCTGCCCAGAGAATTCTATGGACAGAGGAGCTTGGCAGGCTACAGTCCATGGTGTTGCCAAGAGTTGGGCATTACCAAGCAACTAACATTTTTGCTACTTTCACTTTATCTTTGAAAAGTGGGTATAGGGAATATACAGGTTGAAGGAGTCTTCCTTTCAGTGGGCTTATGGAGGGAAATAGAAGGAAATGGGTTCTCAATTGTATATACAAAGCAAAATTAACACCCTATTATATGAGAATAGAAGTCTCATGATGGTTCTAAACAGAGATGCTTGAGTTAATACTTTGAAATTTAAAGCTTTCAAATAACCTTTAAATGATATAATTATTAAGGTTCCCACCATCACAATAATATAAATTGTGATGCTCCAAAGTACTCACCAATCCCTACTGTGAAACAATAAGGGTAAGGAATTATAAGACAATGCTCTGGAAAGTATTCCTTATTGTGGCATTATCTGTAGTAAAAAGAACTTAATTCTATCCCTGAATGCCTAAAAGTATACTAAGAGAGAACCTTAGAAAACAATCTAACCTCTATGTATTAATATAATATGTACTATAGATGCGAATAGGATGGTGCAGTTGAAAGACAAGAAATCTGGAGTTAGAGTTGATTTCAAATTCAACACTACTAGATTTAGAACCATACGTAAATTATATAAAATTATGTAATGTCCAAACCTAATTTTCCCCATCCATGAAATGAATATACTGAAATCTACTTCTAAGGACTATGGAATTAAATAGCATTCCATGGGAATTGCATTTGAAAAGTATCAGTTATAGTTTTTGGCAAATAAATGATCAGTCCTCAATAAATTTTGTTTATGTTCCCCTCTCACACCAGCGATTGTCTTGGAACTATGGAATGCTGAAAGTAAAGCAATCTGGGGCCTGTTAGCATGTACTATCAAAGCAAAAATTCTTAAATGGATATAAAATTTATCTATGTTTGGGGGAAAAAAATATCTGTTAAATTTGAGTGGTAGCTATCTTTGAAAGACAGTAAAGAATCTGCCTGTAATGCAGGAGACCTGGGTTTGATCCCTGAGTCAGGAAGATCTCCTGGAGAAGGAAATGGCTAGCCACTCCTTCACTTCTGCCCAGAGAATTCTATGGACAGAGGAGCTTGGCAGGCTACAGTCCATGGTGTTGCCAAGAGTTGGGCATTACCAAGCAACTAACATTTTTGCTACTTTCACTTTATCTTTGAAAAGTGGGTATAGGGAATATACAGGTTGAAGGAGTCTTCCTTTCAGTGGGCTTATGGAGGGAAATAGAAGGAAATGGGTTCTCAATTGTATATACAAAGCAAAATTAACACCCTATTATATGAGAATAGAAGTCTCATGATGGTTCTAAACAGAGATGCTTGAGTTATACCCCATTTGCCTTTACTCAGCTGAAATCTACAGAGAGGCCTGTGAATTCTACATATATTTAATTAGCGTCTTTTTTATGTCAAGTAATTTTTTAGAAACTATTGTTAGCCACCATTAATGTATAACAAACATACATTCTATTTTTAAAGATATTTAACACTTGCTTTTGCATATGTATTTTTTTAAGTAAATTTTTTTATTTTTTGCAAAAGGCAGTATCCACACATGCTAAAAACAATTCAGAAACAAATAAATTAAGTTGCTTCCCCAGGCTTTGACTTTGATTATTTATGTTCTTTCCTTGACAAGCACAGCCCATATTCAAGTATGCATGATGTGTATGTGTAATTATTTCTTTGAAAAGTATACTTCATTCATTTATTAATATATTCTCAATGGTATAGATCTTGACTACTGCCTAGATGGCTATGTGCTAGGTTTGATAATAGATGGTAAACACTGGTTCAGAGATGGGAAGGAAGGCAGAGGAAGTGAAAGTCAGCTAGTTGGGCTGATTATATATAGCAGTCAGTCACAGATTCCACTAAGAGTTGTTTAGAATACTCTGGGCTTTCCAGGTGGCATTAGCAGTAAAAAACCTGTCTGCCAATGCAGGAGACCTAAGAGATGCAGGTTCCATCCCTTGGTCGGGAAGATTCCCTGGAGGAGGGCATGGCAAACTACTCCAGTATTCTTGCCTGGAGCTTGTTGGGCTGTAGTCCATGAGGTCACAAAAAGTTGGACACAACTGAAGTAACTTAGCACAGAATACGCTACTCGAAACATTCTTGGGACTTCTCTGAAGAGCTTCCTTCAGAAATTCCATCCTCAGTGTTGTTCACTTCTTGCTCTTGTTTAGTGAGACATTCAAATATGGACAAGAGTTGGCGCTATATGGTGTTGCCAAGAGTTGGGATACCAAGCAACTAACATTTTGCTACTTTCACTTTATCTTTGAAAAGTGGGTATAGGGAATATACAGGTTGAAGGAGTCTTCCTTTCAGTGGGCTTATGGAGGGAAATAGAAGGAAATGGGTTCTCAATTGTATATACAAAGCAAAATTAACACCCTATTATATGAGAATAGAAGTCTCATGATGGTTCTAAACAGAGATGCTTGAGTTATACCCCATTTGCCTTTACTCAGCTGAAATCTACAGAGAGGCCTGTGAATTCTACATATATTTAATTAGCGTCTTTTTTATGTCAAGTAATTTTTTAGAAACTATTGTTAGCCACCATTAATGTATAACAAACATACATTCTATTTTTAAAGATATTTAACACTTGCTTTTGCATATGTATTTTTTTAAGTAAATTTTTTTATTTTTTGCAAAAGGCAGTATCCACACATGCTAAAAACAATTCAGAAACAAATAAATTAAGTTGCTTCCCCAGGCTTTGACTTTGATTATTTATGTTCTTTCCTTGACAAGCACAGCCCATATTCAAGTATGCATGATGTGTATGTGTAATTATTTCTTTGAAAAGTATACTTCATTCATTTATTAATATATTCTCAATGGTATAGATCTTGACTACTGCCTAGATGGCTATGTGCTAGGTTTGATAATAGATGGTAAACACTGGTTCAGAGATGGGAAGGAAGGCAGAGGAAGTGAAAGTCAGCTAGTTGGGCTGATTATATATAGCAGTCAGTCACAGATTCCACTAAGAGTTGTTTAGAATACTCTGGGCTTTCCAGGTGGCATTAGCAGTAAAAAACCTGTCTGCCAATGCAGGAGACCTAAGAGATGCAGGTTCCATCCCTTGGTCGGGAAGATTCCCTGGAGGAGGGCATGGCAAACTACTCCAGTATTCTTGCCTGGAGCTTGTTGGGCTGTAGTCCATGAGGTCACAAAAAGTTGGACACAACTGAAGTAACTTAGCACAGAATACGCTACTCGAAACATTCTTGGGACTTCTCTGAAGAGCTTCCTCTTCAGAAATTCCATCCTCAGTGTTGTTCACTTCTTGCTCTTGTTTAGTGAGACATTCATATTTTAAGACTTTAGGATTCTCTAACACTTTACCTTCTATCTTTGAGATGCAGTTTCCATCTAATGTAAGCTCTTCCAAGTTAACACACAATTCCAAGCCTTCCATTTTAGTGAGATTATTGTTGCTGAACGATGCCCATTTCAAGTTTTCCAATTTTTCTAAATTTGTGATTTCAAAAAGATGTTGCCCATCTAAATTTAAGGCAGTTATCTATAGAATAAGTCACATTATATGTTACTTTTGAATCATATCAAGAAATTCAATGTTATAAGATAAAAAGGCCACTGAAATAATTCAAGTGTAGTAATATCAAAAAAACTCCTTTAGAAACTAAAGACATTGCAGAGCTCTTACACTTGCTTTTGCATATGTATTTTTTTAAGTAAATTTTTTTATTTTTTGCAAAAGGCAGTATCCACACATGCTAAAAACAATTCAGAAACAAATAAATTAAGTTGCTTCCCCAGGCTTTGACTTTGATTATTTATGTTCTTTCCTTGACAAGCACAGCCCATATTCAAGTATGCATGATGTGTATGTGTAATTATCTCTTTGAAAAGTATACTTCATTCATTTATTTACAGAAAAGTAAAAATTTGACAAGATTATAACTCAAAGAAGGACTTATATGGTATTGTAGATACTGAGCTGTTCCAGTCAGATTGCTAGCAGTAAAGGACTTGCCTCAGCTGCTGGAAATGCTGCTGGCAGAAAGCCTTCAGCTGTCATGACAAGATTATATATAGCAGTCAGTCACAGATTCCACTAAGAGTTGTTTAGAATACTCTGGGCTTTCCAGGTGGCATTAGCAGTAAAAAACCTGTCTGCCAATGCAGGAGACCTAAGAGATGCAGGTTCCATCCCTTGGTCGGGAAGATTCCCTGGAGGAGGGCATGGCAAACTACTCCAGTATTCTTGCCTGGAGCTTGTTGGGCTGTAGTCCATGAGGTCACAAAAAGTTGGACACAACTGAAGTAACTTAGCACAGAATACGCTACTCGAAACATTCTTGGGACTTCTCTGAAGAGCTTCCTCTTCAGAAATTCCATCCTCAGTGTTGTTCACTTCTTGCTCTTGTTTAGTGAGACATTCATATTTTAAGACTTTAGGATTCTCTAACACTTTACCTTCTATCTTTGAGATGCAGTTTCCATCTAATGTAAGCTCTTCCAAGTTAACACACGATTCCAAGCCTTCCATTTTAGTGAGATTATTGTTGCTGAACGATGCCCATTTCAAGTTTTCCAATTTTTCTAAATTTGTGATTTCAAAAAGATGTTGCCCATCTAAATTTAAGGCAGTTATCTATAGAATAAGTCACATTATATGTTACTTTTGAATCATATCAAGAAATTCAATGTTATAAGATAAAAAGGCCACTGAAATAATTCAAGTGTAGTAATATCAAAAAAACTCCTTTAGAAACTAAAGACATTGCAGAGCTCTTACACTTGCTTTTGCATATGTATTTTTTTAAGTAAATTTTTTTATTTTTTGCAAAAGGCAGTATCCACACATGCTAAAAACAATTCAGAAACAAATAAATTAAGTTGCTTCCCCAGGCTTTGACTTTGATTATTTATGTTCTTTCCTTGACAAGCACAGCCCATATTCAAGTATGCATGATGTGTATGTGTAATTATCTCTTTGAAAAGTATACTTCATTCATTTATTTACAGAAAAGTAAAAATTTGACAAGATTATAACTCAAAGAAGGACTTATATGGTATTGTAGATACTGAGCTGTTCCAGTCAGATTGCTAGCAGTAAAGGACTTGCCTCAGCTGCTGGAAATGCTGCTGGCAGAAAGCCTTCAGCTGTCAGTCCCTTCAGGGACAGCATCAGCTGCAGAGAGCTGCCTTGCCCAAGGTCAAGCCCCTTCCCAGGTTGGCTCCTATCCAGTGATGAAGGGAAAGAAAAGCCTGGCCTTCTCAGCCCAACTTAGATTCAAAGGGCCATTATAATCCTAGAACTCCCCATGGGGTCAGCTAAGACTATCAATGAGCCAGTATCAGAGCTAAAGATCTCTGTATCTTCTGTAATAAAAATAATGGTACTAATATCTTCCATTTTCCAGGGAGAGATTCTCTTAACCCAATTTCTGTCTTTGGCAAAAGGTGAAAGGGTGCTTTATGAAGCAAGAAGTTGCAGGTGCTCCATAATCTTTTCCATTAGGTTTGGCTGAATTCTGACCAATTCCCCTGTTGCTGTGGCAGGATTTTTGATCCTTTTTAACCTTGCCATCCATACTTCTGACTTGGTCTCTGACTCTGAGCTTTAAAGTCTTCTTACTTATTTTGATAGATTATCAGAATCTACCCTTTGGTTCTGTAGTGTACCTTTGTCCTAAATTTCCTGTTCTGTAGTGACCACTGTAGAGATCTAACCCCTGTGACATAACTAGTCACGACCTGACTCTCTTTCAGCTTTAATTTGGCTCTCCCAGTTTTCTACCCATTACCTTTGTACCCTCTTTATGATATAAAGGGCAAAGCTGACTAAAAACAATTGAAATTGTTTTTATATTAGGCTTAATAGAATTGCTTTTACCTTCAAGTACCAGTTTCCACTAATATGTAAATATGGTCCTATCTTTGAAGTCTGTGTCAGAATTTTGGCAGTAGGCCATATATTGAGAATCCTTGGTCTCTCTTCTTTAGTACTAGAATGCCATAGAAGAGATAACTAATAAAACAAAAGAACACTTGATGAATAAATGAAATAGCATGGAAAGGTTCATTTACATATAGTTAAAAGAACTGCTTCCTAGATGAGTGGCCCAATGAATAACTGTAGATCTATTTATTTATTTATTTTGGTGGGAGTGGGGGTGAGGAGGGAGGGGAGCAGGCGGGCCACTTCCATTGGTCTTTCATTTGTCCATTTTCATCCATCTTTGTTCCTTGGCCCGTGTGGGCCTCCCATCGCGGCGGTCTCTGTTGTCGCAGAGCACCGGCTCTGGTTGCTTGCGCTCCAGAGCTCCAGCTTGGTAGTTTGGACACATCAGTCCAGCTGCTCCACGGCACGTGGGATCTTCCCAGGCCAGGGCTCGAACCGGCGCCCCTTGCACTGCAAGGAGGTGTCCTTACCCACTGGACCACCAGGGAAGCCCTGAATAATTTTAAAATATGACATTTTCTATGTCTTAAAATGTTTTCAGTAACCTGATATACTTTAAATCATATATCTCACTCATTTTTTGTTTTAGCAAAATTTATCCATTATAAAATAATATTTATAAAACTGTTTGTATTATTATACTACAAACATCATGTAATCCATCCATGAAATCAAGGATGGATTTAAGAGTTTAAGAGCTAGAAAAAATTTCCTATTCTGATCCTTTTAACCTTGCCATCCATACTTCTGACTTGGTCTCTGACTCTGAGCTTTAAAGTCTTCTTACTTATTTTGATAGATTATCAGAATCTACCCTTTGGTTCTGTAGTGTACCTTTGTCCTAAATTTCCTGTTCTGTAGTGACCACTGTAGAGATCTAACCCCTGTGACATAACTAGTCACGACCTGACTCTCTTTCAGCTTTAATTTGGCTCTCCCAGTTTTCTACCCATTACCTTTGTACCCTCTTTATGATATAAAGGGCAAAGCTGACTAAAAACAATTGAAATTGTTTTTATATTAGGCTTAATAGAATTGCTTTTACCTTCAAGTACCAGTTTCCACTAATATGTAAATATGGTCCTATCTTTGAAGTCTGTGTCAGAATTTTGGCAGTAGGCCATATATTGAGAATCCTTGGTCTCTCTTCTTTAGTACTAGAATGCCATAGAAGAGATAACTAATAAAACAAAAGAACACTTGATGAATAAATGAAATAGCATGGAAAGGTTCATTTACATATAGTTAAAAGAACTGCTTCCTAGATGAGTGGCCCAATGAATAACTGTAGATCTATTTATTTATTTATTTTGGTGGGAGTGGGGGTGAGGAGGGAGGGGAGCAGGCGGGCCACTTCCATTGGTCTTTCATTTGTCCATTTTCATCCATCTTTGTTCCTTGGCCCGTGTGGGCCTCCCATCGCGGCGGTCTCTGTTGTCGCAGAGCACCGGCTCTGGTTGCTTGCGCTCCAGAGCTCCAGCTTGGTAGTTTGGACACATCAGTCCAGCTGCTCCACGGCACGTGGGATCTTCCCAGGCCAGGGCTCGAACCGGCGCCCCTTGCACTGCAAGGAGGTGTCCTTACCCACTGGACCACCAGGGAAGCCCTGAATAATTTTAAAATATGACATTTTCTATGTCTTAAAATGTTTTCAGTAACCTGATATACTTTAAATCATATATCTCACTCATTTTTTGTTTTAGCAAAATTTATCCATTATAAAATAATATTTATAAAACTGTTTGTATTATTATACTACAAACATCATGTAATCCATCCATGAAATCAAGGATGGATTTAAGAGTTTAAGAGCTAGAATACCCCTACTATCCTAGAAGCTCCCTGTGTGTCCCATCCCTAATCTTTTTTCTCTTCTCAGAAGCCATCACTCATCTCAAATGAATCAGTCATTCCTCTAAGAAGAAAGTGAATGATCTCAAAATTTGTATTTACCATTTCTTGCTTTCGTTATATACCTATGTTTATACCCATATATAAGATATTAGTTAGTCTTACACATATTTGGACTTTGTGCAAATTGAATAAAGTTTGTATTCTTCTGTGACCTACTTTTTTGCTCAACACTGTATGTATGAGATTCATCTGCACTTCTGCCTATAGCTATAGTTCATTCATATGTCATTGCTATATAGTATTTCCTTAACAAAGTCGAAGAACATTGGGCTGATTTCAGTTTTTTTCTTTTTTGCTATTATATACATTATTGTCATGAATATTCTTGTGCACAACTCTTGGTACACATATACAAGAGTTTCTTTGGAGTATCTAACTTGCTGTGTTTAGGGTATATATATTCAGCTTTACTAGATAGGGCCAATTTGTTTCCTACATTGGTTGCACCAATTGTAACCTTTGCTTCAAATCTTTGCTAAAATTTTATATTGTTAAGGGTTTCCCCTCCACCATAGTGGGCATAAATTGGTAGATCATTAAAGTTTTAATGTTTACTTTCTTGAGTATTAATGTGGTAGAGCATTTTTTCCTAAGTTGTTTAGCTGTTCTGATTTCTTCTCTAGTGAAGTGTCTTTTTAAATCTCATTTTTCTGTTTGCATGTCTTATTCCCAATATATTTTGTATATATAAAGAATTTTTTTTTATCAATTAGATATGTTTCAAATTTCTTTTCCCAATATGTAGCTTATCTTTCACTTTTTACCCTTTGAGGAATAGATGTATTAATTTTAAGATAGACAAATTTAATCTTTTTTATAGTTGATGCTCTTTCTTACATAATAAAGTTTTCCCTAATTCAAGGTTATAATGATAATCTCTGATTTTTTCTTCTAAAATATTTTGGTTTTGCTTTTTGCAGTGAAACCTTAATGCGTGTGTCCTTGTGCCTTTTATTGACTAGCTTCTCTGATCTATATAGGCAGTTCTGTAATTTATCACATTTCCATGTATGTGTGGGTCTACACTGGGTCATTATATTCTGTTGTGCTGGTCTGTTTGTCTAACTGCCAATTCCACATTGTCTTACAGGATTTTAGCAAGTTTTAATTTCTAGTAAGGTAAATTCCCAACTCTTCTTTAGGAGTCAATTATATTTTTATCAACAAAATGTTTCTTTGCTTCACTTTAAAGAGATCCAAAATTAAACATTACATTAAGGAATTAATATCAAATATTCTACAAAAAAGTAAATATCTAGATAAGTAAAGTGGAGATATTAAGCATGTTGAAACAACTTTAGCTAAAGTAGCATTCTAAACCTGGGTAATATAGGTATTTCTCCTTCCCCAAGTTAATAGGTTTTGTTCTTTTTTCAGCCAGGCACATATAATATCAATACTAGGTAAATAGTTCACAAAGTGCTTTTGCAAGGTCTCTAAGCTTACCTTATCCATATAAAAGTTTTGGAAAGGATTTTCACTTAAGATAGGGCCAATTTGTTTCCTACATTGGTTGCACCAATTGTAACCTTTGCTTCAAATCTTTGCTAAAATTTTATATTGTTAAGGGTTTCCCCTCCACCATAGTGGGCATAAATTGGTAGATCATTAAAGTTTTAATGTTTACTTTCTTGAGTATTAATGTGGTAGAGCATTTTTTCCTAAGTTGTTTAGCTGTTCTGATTTCTTCTCTAGTGAAGTGTCTTTTTAAATCTCATTTTTCTGTTTGCATGTCTTATTCCCAATATATTTTGTATATATAAAGAATTTTTTTTTATCAATTAGATATGTTTCAAATTTCTTTTCCCAATATGTAGCTTATCTTTCACTTTTTACCCTTTGAGGAATAGATGTATTAATTTTAAGATAGACAAATTTAATCTTTTTTATAGTTGATGCTCTTTCTTACATAATAAAGTTTTCCCTAATTCAAGGTTATAATGATAATCTCTGATTTTTTCTTCTAAAATATTTTGGTTTTGCTTTTTGCAGTGAAACCTTAATGCGTGTGTCCTTGTGCCTTTTATTGACTAGCTTCTCTGATCTATATAGGCAGTTCTGTAATTTATCACATTTCCATGTATGTGTGGGTCTACACTGGGTCATTATATTCTGTTGTGCTGGTCTGTTTGTCTAACTGCCAATTCCACATTGTCTTACAGGATTTTAGCAAGTTTTAATTTCTAGTAAGGTAAATTCCCAACTCTTCTTTAGGAGTCAATTATATTTTTATCAACAAAATGTTTCTTTGCTTCACTTTAAAGAGATCCAAAATTAAACATTACATTAAGGAATTAATATCAAATATTCTACAAAAAAGTAAATATCTAGATAAGTAAAGTGGAGATATTAAGCATGTTGAAACAACTTTAGCTAAAGTAGCATTCTAAACCTGGGTAATATAGGTATTTCTCCTTCCCCAAGTTAATAGGTTTTGTTCTTTTTTTTCAGCCAGGCACATATAATATCAATACTAGGTAAATAGTTCACAAAGTGCTTTTGCAAGGTCTCTAAGCTTACCTTATCCACATAAAGTTGCTTATTTTCATGTAGGCTCTAGAAAGGACGGGTGAGTTCAGATTGACTAGGAAATTGTTACCCTAGAGTTATTTTGGGGGTTGTGTGCAGGGATGAGTTATCCATACAACCACTTGGTATTTAAATGGGATATATTTAAGCAGAAAACAAAATTTCAGTTGATATGATTGTTATAGATTAACTTTTTTATAAGCATGCTAAGAGAGCATACAAAATCCCAATAATGTAATAAGGTACTGGAAATATTATTTGTATGTTCTAAGTAGAACAGAAATATTAGTAGAACAGTATAAAAAGTAGAACAGTAAAAGCCAACCTGAGTAATCTTTGTTCCAGAAATAAATTTCATAGCTGCTGATGCTTCTTCTTCAGAAATGAGGACTCCATCTAAATGAGTAAGAGTCTTTAATCTGCCAATAACACTCAGCCTTAATGTGGCTGGCTTGGGAAAAAAACCAAAAGTTAATTTTTACAAAATATTATGTAATGTTATGACATGGAAAGGAACTTTTCTTCATTCTTTCTCAGGTAATTCAAATTATGAACCTCCTGCTTTATTATATATGTCTAAAAATAAAGGCTTAGCTTAATTCTTAAATAATAGTTGAAATTAAATTATATATATATTTTTTACAGAGTCTTATTGTTTACTGCCAAACATTAATCAAAATTAAATTATATATAAGAATTAATTTGTTTTGTTTGATGATGGATAGTTCTACTCGTAAAAGGAGGAGCTCCCACAAGCTGTTGAAAACTGACAGTGATGAAAAGTGTTCAGAGAACAACTGCAATGCCTCCCGTTTATCTAGATCAGCAATTTTTTTAAAGAGATCCAAAATTAAACATTACATTAAGGAATTAATATCAAATATTCTACAAAAAAGTAAATATCTAGATAAGTAAAGTGGAGATATTAAGCATGTTGAAACAACTTTAGCTAAAGTAGCATTCTAAACCTGGGTAATATAGGTATTTCTCCTTCCCCAAGTTAATAGGTTTTGTTCTTTTTTTTCAGCCAGGCACATATAATATCAATACTAGGTAAATAGTTCACAAAGTGCTTTTGCAAGGTCTCTAAGCTTACCTTATCCACATAAAGTTGCTTATTTTCATGTAGGCTCTAGAAAGGACGGGTGAGTTCAGATTGACTAGGAAATTGTTACCCTAGAGTTATTTTGGGGGTTGTGTGCAGGGATGAGTTATCCATACAACCACTTGGTATTTAAATGGGATATATTTAAGCAGAAAACAAAATTTCAGTTGATATGATTGTTATAGATTAACTTTTTTATAAGCATGCTAAGAGAGCATACAAAATCCCAATAATGTAATAAGGTACTGGAAATATTATTTGTATGTTCTAAGTAGAACAGAAATATTAGTAGAACAGTATAAAAAGTAGAACAGTAAAAGCCAACCTGAGTAATCTTTGTTCCAGAAATAAATTTCATAGCTGCTGATGCTTCTTCTTCAGAAATGAGGACTCCATCTAAATGAGTAAGAGTCTTTAATCTGCCAATAACACTCAGCCTTAATGTGGCTGGCTTGGGAAAAAAACCAAAAGTTAATTTTTACAAAATATTATGTAATGTTATGACATGGAAAGGAACTTTTCTTCATTCTTTCTCAGGTAATTCAAATTATGAACCTCCTGCTTTATTATATATGTCTAAAAATAAAGGCTTAGCTTAATTCTTAAATAATAGTTGAAATTAAATTATATATATATATTTTTTTACAGAGTCTTATTGTTTACTGCCAAACATTAATCAAAATTAAATTATATATAAGAATTAATTTGTTTTGTTTGATGCTGGATAGTTCTACTCGTAAAAGGAGGAACTCCCACAAGCTGTTGAAAACTGACAGTGATGAAAAGTGTTCAGAGAACAACTGCAATGCCTCCCGTTTATCTAGATCAGCAGTTTAGCTAGTCAGTTCCTTGGGTGAGCCAATACAGATCTTCAGCTCTTGACATTTAATTTGGCAACAGGGCTATAGCTGTGACCATTCAGGAAGTCTGATTTGTCTAAGAAAAATATGCTTCAGTTTTACTTAGCAAAAAAGGAGAAATACAACAGTATAGACATAGTAACATGACCAATGTAATAGAAACAATCATGATTTAGTCCGGTTTTAAAATGTTGAACACAGTTTATATATTTTTTTGAAAAATAAGGAAAAACATTTTTTTAAATCTTACCTCCTAAATATCTTCATCTATATTTAAGTCTTTTTTTTTTTTAATTTTGACCTCTTTTATTGTTTATTTATTTATTTATTTTCATCCATATGTATTCTTTGGCCTGTGTGGGCCTCCCATTGCAGTGGCCTGTCACATTGCAGAGCACCAGCTCTGGGTGCATGCACTCCAGAGTGCTGGCTCCTAATTGGACACACTGGTCCAGCCCTTCCTTGGCATGTGGGATCTTCCCAGGGCCAGGGATCAAACTGGTGCCCCTTGTACTGCAAGGCGGACTTTTTACCCACTGGACAACCAGGGAAGCCCCAAAATATGTATTTTTGAAATTACAAGTTTGAGATTTATTTAAAATACTTGGAGATACTCTTCAGTATAATCATTGAATATTAAAATTTCTTAGCATGAATCTACTTATGTTTGTGTTGAAAATAAAATAGTGTTCACATTTCCTTTTATAACAGAAGGTAAATAAAACTTTAAATTCAGGTTTATCAGGGAATGTGACAAATTGGTTTCTCCTTTAATAGTATTTTTCTCTCATTGTATTCTATTATTCTTGGTTCCTATGCCTCATTACAGTAGGATTCCAGCACACTAAGCTATACTGCATTACAAAATTTCTCTAAAGGTTTGCAAATGGCAATGACATGTAACACGCTTAAAACCAATAATATGCTCAAACTATTAGAGGCTGCAAAAAAAAAAAAACTGACATGAAATTAAAGGCTTTTCTTATCATAGCATTTGGTTCATTTGATCAATACATTTTATTCAACTTACGAAATGCTTCAAGGAATTCTACTGACTCAGTTTGCCCGTTTCTGGCTATTACAAATAATAGTGAGAAAATGGCTTTGAAATAAAAATGATTGTTTGCTTTTTTATAAACATGTCTGCTGCATACCTTTTGCCATGGATTATGTCGAATATCAAGAGTGAGAAGGCTTGCTGTGTGTTTGCATAATATACTTATTTCATCGCCAGATTTTTTCAATTGATTCCAGCTCAAGTCTAAGTGCTTAAGCTTCTTCAGACCTTTAAATCCTTCAAGGGTTATCACATGGTTATGACTTGCATCCAAATATTCAAGGTTATACTGAAACACATACAAATAGAAGTGATGCTAAAAGGATCATGGTTCGTATTTACATACTTCTTTTCTCTCTGATTCTCTAAGTATTTTACATGCTTTTTGGTAATCCTCACAGAAAACCTAACCAGTAGCCTATACTGCTGTAATGATATCAAAGTATCTATTTTCCTATTAATAAAGAGCTACAGATATTTTAGTAATTTTCTCTTACTTCTCACTTAACCCTTGTAACAGAGTGGAAGTATTTGTTTTTATAGACGAGAAGGGAAAGATAAACCAAAAAGAAAATTTGTCCCAACAAACAAAAAATTACGCTTCTTATATCTAGGTTTCTGGTTCATACCATTAAACTCATGGTCTGGTTAAAAAAGGTTTCTCTTCAGAGGCAAAAACTAACCCCAATACATTCTATAAAAATTTTCTTTTCTAAAAGGAAAGGAGGGCTTCCCCCGGTGGTCCAGTGGGTAAGGACACCGCCTTGCAGTACAAGGGCTGCTGGTTTGATCCCTGGCCTGGGAAGATCCCACGTGCCACAGAACGTCTGGACTGATGTGTCCAATTACCGAGCTGGAGCTCTGGGGCACATGTGCCCAGAGCTGGCGCTCTGCGACAACAGAGGCCACCGCGATGGGAGGCCCACAGGAGCCAAAGAACAAGGACGGATGAAAATAGATAAATGAAAAACCAATAGAAGTGGCCTGCCCGTCCCCCTCCTTCCCCACCTCATCCCCCAAAAGATAAATAAATAAATGTTTTTTTTTAAAAAAAGGAAAGGAATTTTCAATAATAATTTTTTAAAAGTATAAAGTAGTACATGTTCTTGTTGGACATCTAGGAAATACAGTAAATAAATAAAAAGAAAAAATAGAAAGCATATATAATTCTGTTGCTCAGAAAGAACCACTGAGGGGCTTCCCTGGTGGTCCAGTGGATAAGGACACCGCCTTGCAGTGCAAGGGGCGCCGGTTCGAGCCCTGGCCTGGGAAGATCCCACGTGCCGTGGAGCGGCTGGACTGATGTGTCCAATCACCGAGCCGGAGCCCTGGAGCACATGCGCCCAGAGCCGGTGCTCTGCGACAATAGAGGCCACTGCGATGGGAGGCCCGCAGGAGCCAAAGAACAAAGACGGATGAAAACAGAGAAATGAAAGACCAATAGAAGTGGCCCGCCCGCTCCCCTCCCTCCCCAACCTGACCCCCACCCAAAATAAATAAATCTTAAAAAAAAAAAAAAGAAAGAACCCCTGAAAAAACTCTTTATTATATGTTCATATATTTTTCTTATATAAAACAGATTTTATTATTTATTGTATAGAATTTTATACCCTTCTAACATGTTCACACATTACTGAATATTCTTCAAAATGATTTTTTCATAATTGTATAATAGTCTAATATATAAATTATTAGAATTTTAAAAATATTTTTCTATGGAAATTGACTTCTAATTGTTGGCAACACTGCAACAGATGTCCATTGTCATAATGCTTTAACTGAGACTCCAGTATTTTTTCAAGAAGGATTTTTCAAAATAAGATGAATGGTTTTTAAGGATTTTTGCATTGTTAATAGTCTCGATAAATATTGCCAGATAGTTTTAAGGACATTTGTATCAGTTTTTTCTTCCAACAGTAGGATTTGAGAATGCTCATTTCCTTAAATATCCACCAACCTACCTGCCTTATTTTAATTTATATTATATCAATGAAGTTGCACATCTTTTCCATGTATTTATATTAGCTATTTTTAAATGTATTTTTTTGTTTTGTTTGTTGTGTTTCCCATCTTTGACCATTTATGTTTTGGCCAGATCTTTATTTTACTTACTTGTAAGAAATCTTTAAGACTTTAATTTGCTACTTCTATTTGGTGCAAACAAAAAAAAAAATTTTTTTAAAGTATATACTAACTCAGACCCAGAACTGAAAGTGATAAAGAGAACATGAAGAAAATATTTTATAACATTTCTATTAAAATAAAAGTAATATTACTATATATTAAAAATAAACTTGATTTCTTTACAGCTTAAAAAAAACCCATTTATTTGAAATCACCATAGAATTCGTCACTGCTATATACTCCATAGTTCATATTGTTGGAATAGCACCTATTACAGTGACTCAGGTTTCAAGAGTTGAGTGTTCAGGTCATTAAAATTTTTAAAATTCTGGAAATTAATTTAATTTAATTTCTGGAAATTAAATAGTGTTACTATCTTTTAAGTTAGTGTTACTTTTATTATAAATAAGCATAATAAAAATACAAAAGGATATTTACCAGTAAAAAAGTATTAAGGATATAATTTTATAACCATCTTTTAAATTATTGAGATTTATAAAAATTTACTACATGGCCTTTTCCCATTTTTCATCAAAAAGTGGTTAAAAACTTGTCCCAAATTCTGACTCTTGCATGTAGGCTAGCATTTGGGAACCATGTATCATGTAAAGATAACTGTCTTCTTTCCTTGAAAACGGGGGTGCGATCTTTGCTCTTTTATATTCCCAGAATATAAAACAGACTCCATACACTTCATAAATATTCAAGGATATTTTCAGTTTTTTAGGAGAATTTTGTGCTTTAATATTTCTTACGTTTTGGTTTAAATCCTTAAGTTATGATACAATTCAGCCCAAATTACAAAGATTAAAACTGCCAAGAACACTTTATAATATTTTAGGGTAATAGTTCAGTATCTAAATGCAGATTAACTGTCTTGAGACATTATAAACTATCCAGATAGTTTTAAGGACATTTGTATCAGTTTTTTCTTCCAACAGTAGGATTTGAGAATGCTCATTTCCTTAAATATCCACCAACCTACCTGCCTTATTTTAATTTATATTATATCAATGAAGTTGCACATCTTTTCCATGTATTTATATTAGCTATTTTTAAATGTATTTTTTTGTTTTGTTTGTTGTGTTTCCCATCTTTGACCATTTATGTTTTGGCCAGATCTTTATTTTACTTACTTGTAAGAAATCTTTAAGACTTTAATTTGCTACTTCTATTTGGTGCAAACAAAAAAAAAATTTTTTTTAAAGTATATACTAACTCAGACCCAGAACTGAAAGTGATAAAGAGAACATGAAGAAAATATTTTATAACATTTCTATTAAAATAAAAGTAATATTACTATATATTAAAAATAAACTTGATTTCTTTACAGCTTAAAAAAAACCCATTTATTTGAAATCACCATAGAATTCGTCACTGCTATATACTCCATAGTTCATATTGTTGGAATAGCACCTATTACAGTGACTCAGGTTTCAAGAGTTGAGTGTTCAGGTCATTAAAATTTTTAAAATTCTGGAAATTAATTTAATTTAATTTCTGGAAATTAAATAGTGTTACTATCTTTTAAGTTAGTGTTACTTTTATTATAAATAAGCATAATAAAAATACAAAAGGATATTTACCAGTAAAAAAGTATTAAGGATATAATTTTATAACCATCTTTTAAATTATTGAGATTTATAAAAATTTACTACATGGCCTTTTCCCATTTTTCATCAAAAAGTGGTTAAAAACTTGTCCCAAATTCTGACTCTTGCATGTAGGCTAGCATTTGGGAACCATGTATCATGTAAAGATAACTGTCTTCTTTCCTTGAAAACGGGGGTGCGATCTTTGCTCTTTTATATTCCCAGAATATAAAACAGACTCCATACACTTCATAAATATTCAAGGATATTTTCAGTTTTTTAGGAGAATTTTGTGCTTTAATATTTCTTACGTTTTGGTTTAAATCCTTAAGTTATGATACAATTCAGCCCAAATTACAAAGATTAAAACTGCCAAGAACACTTTATAATATTTTAGGGGTAATAGTTCAGTATCTAAATGCAGATTAACTGTCTTGAGACATTATAAACATTTTAGCACTAAATTTCTCATTGGGAAAGGTAAGACAGGAGTACTATTTCCACAATCTATTTAAGTTGCAAATAGGCATACATATTTGACTTTCTTTGACTGACTCTTAACTATGGTATAGCTATTTTCAGAGAAAAAAGTCTGTTCCTATTTCTTTTGCTTGGGTACTCTCCTTCCCTGATAGTCCAGGTAGTGAATGACAGATATACAGTTTATGACATTTCAGTTTTACCTTATGTGGGGAACTTATTTAGATATTTTTAAAACTCTGTAAAATTATATAATGTACTTCCACCATTTATGAAGCCCAGGTCTTTCATTATATGAACAGTCATAGATTGGGCATTTTGATTCACAAGGCAAAGACAAGGTATCAACACACAGTAGCCATCCATTTACTTTCTGCAACCTAGGAGAGCCTAATGACTAGCATACAAGAAAATATAGAAACTTTCCATGTTAAAAACATACTTAAGGAAAATGATAGTAAAAATGAAATTAAAAAAATAAGATAACCCAAAGGCAAACATAAAAACTTAGAAGACGACAGGAGTAGTAGGTGAGTGACTAAATTCACCTTCTGTGATACAGAGATAAATATAATTAATATTAAACACACATACAAAGTTGATTATTGGAGAATATATAGGCAGAGGCAGCATAAGTGTTCAATCTCTCCCACATAAAAAGAAAGTAGAATTAAGAGCAAAATTCCATGGAGAGCATTTATAATAAAGCTACATAATAAGGTGGTCCCCCCAAAAGTTGATGGGGATAAACCACCAACAACCATCAACAACAACATGATGTCCATGTCTGTGTGACAGGAAGAAGGAAGCATCAGGGCATCTGATAGACCTGAGAATAAAAGCGCCCCCAAATATCCAATCAATATACAGTAGAACATCTGAGGGCATACTGAGAGCAGTTCAAAGTAGGAATTTTGCCTTCTTCATCACCAGATGAGTGCATGGGACCCACAGTAAAAACGTCTAAAGGGGTTGGAGCAGTCTAGCACCTATGAATGTTCAAACTGCCCCTCCAGGGCTCCCTTAACAGAACTGAATCCTTGGAAGAGAAACTGCTGGGCTAAGTCAAAACTAACAGGATAAAGACAAAGCAAGCAAGTGAAACAGTTCAGATTGAAGTAGAAAAAGGAAACAGAGCCAGGAAGTCTCAGAAAATAAGTGCCACAATTTTTAAACAGTACATATAAATAATTATGTGTCTTTTACAGTCTTGCTAGAGGAATGGAACCTGAGTCTGACCCAATCTCTGGATCCAGTTGACAATATGGAAAAAAACTGGAGGGTAGAGGGCATGTAGGGCATTAAGTAGGCATGTTGGTAGGGTGTAGACCATAGAAAATTCTTTGGGTTGGAAGGGCCAAGAATTTCTACAACTCTTTTACAACTCTCTGTGACCCCATGGACTATAGCCCACCAAACTTCTCTGTCCATGGGATTTTCCAGGCAAGAATACTGGAGTGGCTTACCATTTCCTTCAACAATAAAGGATAGAAGGGAAACTTTAAAAAATACAGTACATTTTTTTTCAAACCTTTATTTTGCCTTTAACTTTTACAGAGTTTTGTTGTTTATAGATATGTATGTTCCCAGATTAGTCATATGTATATCCCCCCATTCCCACCCCTCCGGACCATCACACAGCACCCCTGAAGGATCCCCTTTTCTCACAGAGCAATGACTATAACTATTTTCTTCACTTATGATAGTACAGGCCTTCATGGTACTTCCTTTACGCCTCCCACCCTCTGTTCCTTCCCCACAATGTCCATATGTCCACTGTCCATATCTGTCTTTCTGTTGCTTCACTGCATGTGCCATCATCACCATCCTACTAGATTCCATATATATGTGTTAATATACTGTATTTGTCCTTCTCTTTCTGACTGACTTCACTTTTTATGATAGGTTCTAGACCCAGCCACCTCATGAGGGCTGATTCTTCTGCATTTCTCTTTACAGCTGTGTAGTATTCCATTGTATATATGTACCAGAGCTTTTGGATCCATTCGTTCGTTGATGGGCATCTAGGTTGCTTCCATGTTCTAGCTATTGTATAGAGAGCTGCAATGAACATTGGGGTACAGGTGCTTCTTTCAGATTCGATTTCATCAGGGTGTAAGCCTAAGAGTGGGATTGCTGGGTTGTATGGTGCTTCTATTTTTAGTTTTAAAGAAATCTCCAGACTGTCTGCCATAGAGACAATACAGTACCTTTCAAAATGGGGAAACCAAACTGCTGTGCTAGGAATGTGCATTTGGGTAATGGAACTATGGAAAATATCAGGAAGAGGATAACTGTAAAGGTTAGGAACTATGAAATAGGAGATTGTGTAAGTTTTGTGTCTTTTACAGTCTTGCTAGAGGAATGGAACCTGAGTCTGACCCAATCTCTGGATCCAGTTGACAATATGGAAAAAAACTGGAGGGTAGAGGGCATGTAGGGCATTAAGTAGGCATGTTGGTAGGGTGTAGACCATAGAAAATTCTTTGGGTTGGAAGGGCCAAGAATTTCTACAACTCTTTTACAACTCTCTGTGACCCCATGGACTATAGCCCACCAAACTTCTCTGTCCATGGGATTTTCCAGGCAAGAATACTGGAGTGGCTTACCATTTCCTTCAACAATAAAGGATAGAAGGGAAACTTTAAAAAATACAGTACATTTTTTTTCAAACCTTTATTTTGCCTTTAACTTTTACAGAGTTTTGTTGTTTATAGATATGTATGTTCCCAGATTAGTCATATGTATATCCCCCCATTCCCACCCCTCCGGACCATCACACAGCACCCCTGAAGGATCCCCTTTTCTCACAGAGCAATGACTATAACTATTTTCTTCATTTATGATAGTACAGGCCTTCATGGTACTTCCTTTACGCCTCCCATCCTCTGTTCCTTCCCCACAATGTCCATATGTCCACTGTCCATATCTGTCTTTCTGTTGCTTCACTGCATGTGCCATCATCACCATCCTACTAGATTCCATATATATGTGTTAATATACTGTATTTGTCCTTCTCTTTCTGACTGACTTCACTTTTTATGATAGGTTCTAGACCCAGCCACCTCATGAGGGCTGATTCTTCTGCATTTCTCTTTACAGCTGTGTAGTATTCCATTGTATATATGTACCAGAGCTTTTGGATCCATTCGTTCGTTGATGGGCATCTAGGTTGCTTCCATGTTCTAGCTATTGTATAGAGAGCTGCAATGAACATTGGGGTACAGGTGCTTCTTTCAGATTCGATTTCATCAGGGTGTAAGCCTAAGAGTGGGATTGCTGGGTTGTATGGTGCTTCTATTTTTAGTTTTTAAAGAAATCTCCAGACTGTCTGCCATAGAGACAATACAGTACCTTTCAAAAATGGGGGAAACCAAACTGCTGTGCTAGGAATGTGCATTTGGGTAATGGAACTATGGGGGGAAAATATCAGGAAGAGGATAACTGTAAAGGTTAGGATAATGATTTCTTGAAGGAATGAGGTATATATAAGGGGTTTAAGCTCTGGGTGGCAGTTTTATATCTTGACCTGCATGCTATTTATAAGCATGTTCACCGTATAATAAGTTACTAAATTGTATATTTGTAGTATGTAGTTTTCAGGATCTATGCTTTATTCTACATGTTCAGTATCTCCTCTCTTTGAAAATCCTTATAGTCATTTTTAGAAACATGTTGATACATCAGATTCCTGATGTTTGAGGGGGTCTGTCTATACTTGGCCCATTTGCCAGTTCTAAAATTTGAAAATACCACTTAGGCATAAAATTTGTTCAGTTTTCTTATATGTAAAATGACCATGGTAATAGTTATCCCGTAAATAGGCTGTGAGGGTGTGATGATGGAAAGAATAACATAGCCACACTGCAAAGTACATGCTGGGCAGCTGGCTAAAGCTCACTCATCCTGCCTGACTTAAGAGTTTACTCTTTAAACTTGTGCCTAAGCAAAACTACAATGCTGTTATAACCTTTGTAACTGCTAGCAAATCATTAGAAAGAAAAAACAAAACAAAACAAAAAATGCCAACAATTAATATATAGTCCTGGGACCTCTTTTAAACTATCTTCTTTTCTCAGTTGTGTACCAACCCCTATAGGGAATTTGGCCTTATATGGAGTTATCTAGTTTCCCAACGCCATTAAAATTTCTAGAAGAAACAGAGGCAGTATGCTGTTGACATCAGTCTTAGCAATGTCTTCCTAGATGCCTCCTCAAGCAGTAGGAACAAAAGCAAAAATAAAGAAAAGGAACACACCAACCTAAAAAGCTTCTGCACAGCAAAGGAAATCATTATAAAAATGAAAAAAAGCAGGGCTTCCCTGGTGGTCCAGTGGGTAGAGAATCCACCTTGCAGTGCAAGGCGCACTGGTTTGATCCCTAGCTCAGGAAAATCCCACGTGCCACGGTGTGGCTGGACCGAGTTGTCGAATTATGAGCCAGCACTCTGGAGCGCATGCACCCAAAGCCAGTGCTCTGCAACGTGGGAGGCCACTGCAATGGTAGGCCCACACAGGCCAAAGAATAAAAGATTGATGAAAATAAATAAATATATGTATATATACATCTCTCTCTCTCTCTCTCTCTCTCTCTCTCTATATATATATATATATGTAGAGGCATGATGAGGGGAAAAAAATGAAATAAAAGAAAAAAACAACCTCCTGAATTGGAGAAGATATTTGCAAATTATATATCTGATAAGGTGCTGACATAAAATGTATAAAAATAAATTATTATTAATAGTAACTATATACAAATAATATATATACATAAAAAACTCAACAAAACAAACCACCTAATTTAAAAAATAGGTAGAGCAGCTAAACAGTCATTTTTCCAAAGTTATGTTCACATGACCAACATATATATAACTAATGTTTATCACTAGTTATTAGGGAAATGCAAATCAAAATCACAATGAGATATCACCTCATGCCTGTTATCAAAAAGGGAAGAAATAACAAGAGAGGCTATAGGGAAATTTTAACCCTTATACACGGTCAGTGGGAGGGTAAATTAGCGCAGCCAATTTATAGTATAGAAAACAATATGGAGAATTCTCAAAAAATTAAGACTAGAACCATCATCTGATCCAGCTGTTCAACTTCTGGGTATTTATCCAGAGTATGAAAACACAAAGTAACAACTCTCACCACAGTAGGAGAAGTAGTGGTGCAGGGGCCTTGACATGCTTGTAAGAGAATGGTGATATACTGTGAAGTATGTCGATGACCTGAGACCTGTGTAAGCAGGGATGCTGGATTGCAGTTCTGGAACCCGTATGTAATTATTGTTTGTTATATAACATATAACAGGGAATAAAAGCCAGGCAAGATCCATACCTGTGTATACATGTATATTACTGTATTTTTCCTATGATTTATAAGAAGGCAAACACAATTCAAACAAGATCTATGTATTTGATGTTCGGGTAGAAAGGATAAAACAGAGAGAGAAATAACCGTAAAGATAATGAACAGATGGGAAGAACTGACAGTGTTAGCTGTGAAGTGGTAAGCCAAAAAGTGAAGAAGAAATTAGGACTCACAAGGAGAAAAAAAGAGCAGAAGAAATTTGAAATGACATGTTATAGAAGACATTTTAAAAACAAGTCTGGAGTAGTTTTACATTTATTTTTAAGTAGCCAGGAATCATATATGATCATAGTATATATTTGGTTTGTAAACAGAATCTAAATCTAAGATCTATTTTAGGGAAAGTAACATACTATACTTTACTTATGTTTTGTTCTTGATTTGGGCTATATAATCTTTAATATGGTATATACGAGGTCATAATTACAAAAATAACTCACCTATTAAATTAATAATTATATTTTACTTAGATAATTTCAAAAAAGTTCTTACCAGGTGGTATACATCATCTAAACAAGTAAATTCATTAAAGCTGATATTAAGTTTTCGAAGTCCTGTTAACTTGGAGAGATCTCTCAAACTACTCAAGCTGTTTCCATGTAGATTCAGACTCTGAAGTAAAATAAAATGTAAATAAAAAGTAAGGTAAAATATATTCTAATTATAGCTATTAAATAACATTAAGAGAGAGCCAATGAGAAAAAAATCTAATTACAAAAGTATAATCTGATTTTACAAGGTGTAGTTTATAATAGCAGCTTTGAACCCGCTTCTTGATTAATTTGTTTTTTCACTTGTTCTAAGTTTACTGATAATCGGCATGATATTCTCCGCTTCTGATTAATCTGAGTATCGTAAACAAAATGTAGGAGAGTAGTGGTGCAGGGGCCTTGACATGCTTGTAAGAGAATGGTGATATACTGTGAAGTATGTCGATGACCTGAGACCTGTGTAAGCAGGGATGCTGGATTGCAGTTCTGGAACCCGTATGTAATTATTGTTTGTTATATAACATATAACAGGGAATAAAAGCCAGGCAAGATCCATACCTGTGTATACATGTATATTACTGTATTTTTCCTATGATTTATAAGAAGGCAAACACAATTCAAACAAGATCTATGTATTTGATGTTCGGGTAGAAAGGATAAAACAGAGAGAGAAATAACCGTAAAGATAATGAACAGATGGGAAGAACTGACAGTGTTAGCTGTGAAGTGGTAAGCCAAAAAGTGAAGAAGAAATTAGGACTCACAAGGAGAAAAAAAGAGCAGAAGAAATTTGAAATGACATGTTATAGAAGACATTTTAAAAACAAGTCTGGAGTAGTTTTACATTTATTTTTAAGTAGCCAGGAATCATATATGATCATAGTATATATTTGGTTTGTAAACAGAATCTAAATCTAAGATCTATTTTAGGGAAAGTAACATACTATACTTTACTTATGTTTTGTTCTTGATTTGGGCTATATAATCTTTAATATGGTATATACGAGGTCATAATTACAAAAATAACTCACCTATTAAATTAATAATTATATTTTACTTAGATAATTTCAAAAAAGTTCTTACCAGGTGGTATACATCATCTAAACAAGTAAATTCATTAAAGCTGATATTAAGTTTTCGAAGTCCTGTTAACTTGGAGAGATCTCTCAAACTACTCAAGCTGTTTCCATGTAGATTCAGACTCTGAAGTAAAATAAAATGTAAATAAAAAGTAAGGTAAAATATATTCTAATTATAGCTATTAAATAACATTAAGAGAGAGCCAATGAGAAAAAAATCTAATTACAAAAGTATAATCTGATTTTACAAGGTGTAGTTTATAATAGCAGCTTTGAACCTGCTTCTTGATTAATTTGTTTTTTCACTTGTTCTAAGTTTACTGATAATCGGCATGATATTCTCTTTATAAAATGATTAAATATTTTGTTGTTATTATGACAGTTCTACTTCTCAGGTTAGCTGGGGAACAATGTAGACCCTAAAGATTTTGGGTACTGGCTAGGTTGCCTGAAAAGAGAGAGGATGGCAAGGATATACCCTGATTATAGGGAACCATACGAGAGCGCTGAACTAAGGAAGAAAGGTTGTGGGTGTTAAAGTGGGAAGATACAAAATCAGAGGAGTTGCGAGAGTGTATAAGTTTTGACATCACAGTTTGGCCCAGATTTTCCCTGTCCATTTGATCCTGGGCTATATGAAAATGAATGTTACTATATTTTTATATTTAGGGGTGACTCTGATGTCTGCATGGGCTTTTCAGGTGGCATTAGTGGTAAAGAAGCTGTCTGCCAATGCAGGAGACTTAAGAAACATGGGTTGGATCCCTGAGTGGGGAAGATCCCCTGGAGGACGGCATGGCAGCCCACTCCAGCATTCTTGCCAGAGAAACCCATGGACAGAAGAGCCTGGTGGGCTAAAGTTCATAGGGTCACAAAGAGTCAGACACGACTGAAGCAACTTAGCATGGATGCACTTATGACTATATATTTTTTCCTCTTTAAACTATACCATTGTGAGGAGTATCAAGTGAAGGTTATATTTAGGTATAGTCTACAAAATAAATAGTGGCACATTCTTAAAATGCATTAATATAACTGACCATGATATTGAAACAAATGGGTACTATGATGAAATCAAGTATCCACCTCCCAGTCCTCTTCACTTACCACACCATCTTATACCCTATTATACTGTGGACATAACTAAATTCCTGGCAGGGAGAAACAATTGAATATTGAACAGTTATCAAAACTATGTTAAATTAAATTATGATAAAAGTAAGGTAAAATATATTCTAATTATAGCTATTAAATAACATTAAGAGAGAGCCAATGAGAAAAAAATCTAATTACAAAAGTATAATCTGATTTTACAAGGTGTAGTTTATAATAGCAGCTTTGAACCCGCTTCTTGATTAATTTGTTTTTTCACTTGTTCTAAGTTTACTGATAATCGGCATGATATTCTCTTTATAAAATGATTAAATATTTTGTTGTTATTATGACAGTTCTACTTCTCAGGTTAGCTGGGGAACAATGTAGACCCTAAAGATTTTGGGTACTGGCTAGGTTGCCTGAAAAGAGAGAGGATGGCAAGGATATACCCTGATTATAGGGAACCATACAAGAGCGCTGAACTAAGGAAGAAAGGTTGTGGGTGTTAAAGTGGGAAGATACAAAATCAGAGGAGTTGCGAGAGTGTATAAGTTTTGACATCACAGTTTGGCCCAGATTTTCCCTGTCCATTTGATCCTGGGCTATATGAAAATGAATGTTACTATATTTTTATATTTAGGGGTGACTCTGATGTCTGCATGGGCTTTTCAGGTGGCATTAGTGGTAAAGAAGCTGTCTGCCAATGCAGGAGACTTAAGAAACATGGGTTGGATCCCTGAGTGGGGAAGATCCCCTGGAGGACGGCATGGCAGCCCACTCCAGCATTCTTGCCAGAGAAACCCATGGACAGAAGAGCCTGGTGGGCTAAAGTTCATAGGGTCACAAAGAGTCAGACACGACTGAAGCAACTTAGCATGGATGCACTTATGACTATATATTTTTTCCTCTTTAAACTATACCATTGTGAGGAGTATCAAGTGAAGGTTATATTTAGGTATAGTCTACAAAATAAATAGTGGCACATTCTTAAAATGCATTAATATAACTGACCATGATATTGAAACAAATGGGTACTATGATGAAATCAAGTATCCACCTCCCAGTCCTCTTCACTTACCACACCATCTTATACCCTATTATACTGTGGACATAACTAAATTCCTGGCAGGGAGAAACAATTGAATATTGAACAGTTATCAAAACTATGTTAAATTAAATTATGATAAAATTAAGAAGGGTCAATTTATGCAGACTAGTTTACAGGTCACAAATGACATGTTCTACAGATGACCTTACACTTAATGTGTCCACAACTTTCTTATCTGCTTGGCAGTCTATATTTTCAATCCTGATTAAGAGCAGATATTGTTGATCTTGCCTTTCCCCTCTTTTCTATATGCATTTGATTCTAGAAATGTTTCTCTAACCAACCACTCCATATCACTACCACTACAGTACCTTAGTTCAGAATATTATTTATTGTTTGGACTACTATAATAGGTTTTACTGGATGTCTATGTCACCAGTCTGACCACAGTTATTAGAGTTAAGGTCTATGAAAACAGAGACCTGGATGGATCTGGAGACTGTCATACAGAGTGAAGTAAGTCAGAAAGATAAAAAACAAATATTATATATTAATGCACATATGTGGAATCTAGAAAAATAGCACAGATGATCTTATTTGAAAAACAGAAATAGAGGCACAGACATAAAAACAAATGTATGGACACCAAGGCAGGAAGGAGAGTGTGAGGTGATTTGGGAGACTGGGATTGACACATATAGACTATCAATACTATATATGGAATGGAAAGCTGATGAGACCCTGCTGTGTAGCTCAGGGAACCCTACTCACTGCTTTGTTGTGATCTAGATGGGAAGGAAATCCAAAAAAGAGGGGATAAATGTATATATATAGCTGATTCACTTTGCTGTACAGAAGAAACTAACAAAACATTATAAAGCAACTATATTCCAATAAAAATTAATTTTAAAAAACCAGAGAGCCTATTGCCTAAAAAAGAACATTTAAATTTGCCTAGCTTGCTATTTTGGTATAGTCTACAAAATAAATAGTGGCACATTCTTAAAATGCATTAATATAACTGACCATGATATTGAAACAAATGGGTACTATGATGAAATCAAGTATCCACCTCCCAGTCCTCTTCACTTACCACACCATCTTATACCCTATTATACTGTGGACATAACTAAATTCCTGGCAGGGAGAAACAATTGAATATTGAACAGTTATCAAAACTATGTTAAATTAAATTATGATAAAATTAAGAAGGGTCAATTTATGCAGACTAGTTTACAGGTCACAAATGACATGTTCTACAGATGACCTTACACTTAATGTGTCCACAACTTTCTTATCTGCTTGGCAGTCTATATTTTCAATCCTGATTAAGAGCAGATATTGTTGATCTTGCCTTTCCCCTCTTTTCTATATGTATTTGATTCTAGAAATGTTTCTCTAACCAACCACTCCATATCACTACCACTACAGTACCTTAGTTCAGAATATTACTTATTGTTTGGACTACTATAATAGGTTTTACTGGATGTCTATGTCACCAGTCTGACCACAGTTATTAGAGTTAAGGTCTATGAAAACAGAGACCTGGATGGATCTGGAGACTGTCATGCAGAGTGAAGTAAGTCAGAAAGATAAAAAACAAATATTATATATTAATGCACATATGTGGAATCTAGAAAAATAGCACAGATGATCTTATTTGAAAAACAGAAATAGAGGCACAGACATAAAAACAAATGTATGGACACCAAGGCAGGAAGGAGAGTGTGAGGTGATTTGGGAGACTGGGATTGACACATATAGACTATCAATACTATATATGGAATGGAAAGCTGATGAGACCCTGCTGTGTAGCTCAGGGAACCCTACTCACTGCTTTGTTGTGATCTAGATGGGAAGGAAATCCAAAAAAGAGGGGATAAATGTATATATATAGCTGATTCACTTTGCTGTACAGAAGAAACTAACAAAACATTATAAAGCAACTATATTCCAATAAAAATTAATTTTAAAAAACCAGAGAGCCTATTGCCTAGACAAAAGAATCTGAACATTTAAATTTGCCTCTAAGATCTATTCTAATGTGGCTATAACCTCTCACTCAGCCACAGCCTTGTGTATCTTTGTATTCCAACATACACCTATATTTTCACCATCACACAGCCTATGTTCTAGTCACACCTTAGTGTTCTCTGAAGAGACTTGGATCTTTCAAAACCATATGCTTACAGATAAAAGTATTCCTCTGCTTGGAATACAAAAGCAATGAAATCTCTCATAATCTTCATAAATTCACACAAATTCACCTCTTTCTGTGGACCTCTCCCAGCAGCTCTAAACATCTTGTATTAGTTTATATAACTGTCTCCTCCACTAAAATAAAATCCTTGGAGTAAGGAAGAGTACTTGTTTATTGAACCTCCAATACTTACTTCAATGGCTAAAATACAGCAAATTCTCAGTGCATGTTAGGTGAATAAATCAGTGCAAAAGCCGGACATAACTGACAACCCTAACTTGTAGTATTTAATTATGCTGTAAGAGAATATAAAATTATGTTACTCTGGTTTTTTTATTTCTATATATTTTATTTATTTAATGGATGTCCTCATAAAACTCAATTTAGAGGGGTAACTGAAAAGAAAGTAAGATATATGTACTTCAATTTCTGTTAGAGTAATGTACAAAGAAGGGAGAACAAAGGGTGAGATGTCTAAATATCCTTCTTCTAATATCTAGTATTCTTACTAAAAGCCCTAGGACATTTGCTGGCTTTTAAGAAACATAGGTAACTTTAAGATGATCTTATTTGAAAAACAGAAATAGAGGCACAGACATAAAAACAAATGTATGGACACCAAGGCAGGAAGGAGAGTGTGAGGTGATTTGGGAGACTGGGATTGACACATATAGACTATCAATACTATATATGGAATGGAAAGCTGATGAGATCCTGCTGTGTAGCTCAGGGAACCCTACTCACTGCTTTGTTGTGATCTAGATGGGAAGGAAATCCAAAAAAGAGGGGATAAATGTATATATATAGCTGATTCACTTTGCTGTACAGAAGAAACTAACAAAACATTATAAAGCAACTATATTCCAATAAAAATTAATTTTAAAAAACCAGAGAGCCTATTGCCTAGACAAAAGAATCTGAACATTTAAATTTGCCTCTAAGATCTATTCTAATGTGGCTATAACCTCTCACTCAGCCACAGCCTTGTGTATCTTTGTATTCCAACATACACCTATATTTTCACCATCACACAGCCTATGTTCTAGTCACACCTTAGTGTTCTCTGAAGAGACTTGGATCTTTCAAAACCATATGCTTACAGATAAAAGTATTCCTCTGCTTGGAATACAAAAGCAATGAAATCTCTCATAATCTTCATAAATTCACACAAATTCACCTCTTTCTGTGGACCTCTCCCAGCAGCTCTAAACATCTTGTATTAGTTTATATAACTGTCTCCTCCACTAAAATAAAATCCTTGGAGTAAGGAAGAGTACTTGTTTATTGAACCTCCAATACTTACTTCAATGGCTAAAATACAGCAAATTCTCAGTGCATGTTAGGTGAATAAATCAGTGCAAAAGCCGGACATAACTGACAACCCTAACTTGTAGTATTTAATTATGCTGTAAGAGAATATAAAATTATGTTACTCTGGTTTTTTTATTTCTATATATTTTATTTATTTAATGGATGTCCTCATAAAACTCAATTTAGAGGGGTAACTGAAAAGAAAGTAAGATATATGTACTTCAATTTCTGTTAGAGTAATGTACAAAGAAGGGAGAACAAAGGGTGAGATGTCTAAATATCCTTCTTCTAATATCTAGTATTCTTACTAAAAGCCCTAGGACATTTGCTGGCTTTTAAGAAACATAGGTAACTTTAAGATGAATTCTTAGATTCTTATTTTACTGGTGTTGACCAAATTAATACAGTCAGGAGGCAGTCACAAGCTGGCCAAGATAGCCCAAAGTCTTAACTCTTCTTTATGTTTCTTATCTTACAAATCAAAGATAATAAAAAGACTGACCTTCTGGTGTGGGTTTTTTAAAAAAAAAAAACTTTTATTTAATCCCTTTAAATCTATAGGAATATGTGTTTTAGAAGCTCAATCCAATCAGAATACTCATTTATTAAACCTTTCCTTACTGAGGGCTTATTATCAAAAATCTGTCACTCAAATATGAAATCTTGGCATTATAGTTCAGAATTAATTTCTCCATGCTGTCAGCTGGAAGACTGCTTCTGTATGTAGTGTATTGCACATTTATTATAAAGATGGTGATATTGCCATCATGTTTTTCTTCCCCTCTAATAATAATTCTCTAAGGTAAAGACTTAATCTCAAGAGGAAGGGAACATATCTATGCCTATGGCCGATTTAAATTGATGTTTGGAAGTAAACAACAAACCTCTGTAAAGCTCTTATCCTTCAATTAAAGAAAGAAGAAAAAAAAGACAATCTCTTAGACTTGAAGATGTGGTGGATGATGGTAATACAGTTTTACCAAAGCAATCTCATAAATTTTCTTGAAAAGGAGTTCTGAATATTTTTAGAAGCAGACTGAAAACTGATTTTCTCATTTATTATTTTTAAAAGTATTTTCTGTATTCTTTTTCTGCCTCACATAAACACTTGGGAAAACTGTCATCATAAACAATGGATTTAGAAATGTCAAAATGGAGCAAAGTAATTGACTTTCCAGGTAAAAATCCTTTCTGAATTTTTATCTGTACCTCACTTTTCAGGGCACGCATAGATACTGTCAAGTAAGAATAACTTGTCTTCTCAAGTATGGTTATAATTTATCAATAAATATCAATTTGTTTACTGCTTCTGTAGGTTCAAGCAGGCAACACACCTTCTCTGTAAGAACACCCTCAGACACTCTGTTTTAGAACAAGTAACCAATGAGTATCTCATATGTGCTAGGTATTGTGCTAGATAATGGCAAAGTTGATGCCAGCCCACACAGTGGTTATGAGTATTAGAAAAAGGCATATTTACCTCAAAACACCTTTACTTCCAGTGTTTAGAGAATTATCACAACAGACTGATTTTTTTAGTAAAAGAAATTCTACCAATAGTCTTCAGAAAGTTGTTGTAATAAATACACTACTCTATATTTAAAAGTTGCCCCTTAGATGTGGGCCCTTCTGTGCAATTCACACTACACAGTCATACTATTGCCCTCATGCTGGGAATATAAATGATTAAGAACAGCCATAGCATCTGCCCACGTCGAATTCACAGTTTAGGAAAGATACAGAGTGTGTGACAAAGGAATCTTACTTAGATTCTTTTCTAGACCTATAGGTAAGAGAAGGACTTAATGCTTAAGTGTATATATAAAAATATGTGTGGGAATTAAGGAGAAGCAGGGTCATGTGAGAATATTCTGTGTAGATGGAGTAGCAAGTGTGGAGAACCTGTGTGGCTGCAAACAGGGTACATTTAGGAAACAAAAAGGAGGCTGAGCGCAGATTGCTAAAGGGAGGGTAATAGAAGAGTCTGTAAAGACAGACCTGGGACCAGGTCATGCAAAACCTTACAGGGCATATTAAGGACTTTGGTTTTATTTTTAAAACAATGGAAAATCATTTGTGCATTTCATAAAGGAGAGATAAGGGTGACAGATCAGATTTGCATTTGAAAAGACTACTCTGTCTTCAATATGGAGAATAGATTGTGGTCTTAAAGTGGAAGCAGGGCAAGAGCTCCACTGCATAGCTCTAGTAGGCATGTACCCTCACCCCAACACACACACACACACCAACAAACCCCTTATATTGAATTATATTTAGTTATTTACTGAATGTCATCCAAAGACCACATTCATAGAATATTATGTGCATGGTGCCTCCTGAAATTATTTAATAGCACCATGGAAGTATCTAGGTTGGAGATAAAGGGAGAGAATGGCAGTTGATTTGAAATGGATAAAGTGAGAGTCAAGATGTAGAGGGAAGCTTAATATCTCAATAGACTTTTCTTGTAATACTCACCACAATATGACTGTAGACACTAGCCTTGGCAAGGGATAGTATCATTTTATCATCCAAACTAATAAGTTTTTGTCTGGGCTTGATCCTGGGTTCCATTTTTATAACTTCATCATCAAGCTTCAAATCCTGGGACAATACTGATCCTTCTGAAATTTTTTTGCTTTCTTCTAGAATAACATTGTTGAATGAAGAAAATAAAGAGTGAGCCTTGACCTAAAAAATTTATTAAAAATATTGAAAATTTGGTTGCTTTTTATTTAAACATTTGAAAAATAAATATATTTGATGATACACAGTCATACTATTGCCCTCATGCTGGGAATATAAATGATTAAGAACAGCCATAGCATCTGCCCACGAATTCACAGTTTAGGAAAGATACAGAGTGTGTGACAAAGGAATCTTACTTAGATTCTTTTCTAGACCTATAGGTAAGAGAAGGACTTAATGCTTAAGTGTATATATAAAAATATGTGTGGGAATTAAGGAGAAGCAGGGTCATGTGAGAATATTCTGTGTAGATGGAGTAGCAAGTGTGGAGAACCTGTGTGGCTGCAAACAGGGTACATTTAGGAAACAAAAAGGAGGCTGAGCGCAGATTGCTAAAGGGAGGGTAATAGAAGAGTCTGTAAAGACAGACCTGGGACCAGGTCATGCAAAACCTTACAGGGCATATTAAGGACTTTGGTTTTATTTTTAAAACAATGGAAAATCATTTGTGCATTTCATAAAGGAGAGATAAGGGTGACAGATCAGATTTGCATTTGAAAAGACTACTCTGTCTTCAATATGGAGAATAGATTGTGGTCTTAAAGTGGAAGCAGGGCAAGAGCTCCACTGCATAGCTCTAGTAGGCATGTACCCTCACCCCAACACACACACACACACACCAACAAACCCCTTATATTGAATTATATTTAGTTATTTACTGAATGTCATCCAAAGACCACATTCATAGAATATTATGTGCATGGTGCCTCCTGAAATTATTTAATAGCACCATGGAAGTATCTAGGTTGGAGATAAAGGGAGAGAATGGCAGTTGATTTGAAATGGATAAAGTGAGAGTCAAGATGTAGAGGGAAGCTTAATATCTCAATAGACTTTTCTTGTAATACTCACCACAATATGACTGTAGACACTAGCCTTGGCAAGGGATAGTATCATTTTATCATCCAAACTAATAAGTTTTTGTCTGGGCTTGATCCTGGGTTCCATTTTTATAACTTCATCATCAAGCTTCAAATCCTGGGACAATACTGATCCTTCTGAAATTTTTTTGCTTTCTTCTAGAATAACATTGTTGAATGAAGAAAATAAAGAGTGAGCCTTGACCTAAAAAATTTATTAAAAATATTGAAAATTTGGTTGCTATATTTATCATTTTGAAAAATAAATAGGCTATGTATGAAAGATGATTAAGTTTTTTCTTTCCATGATGATCTGTATCACAATAGGAAATCTATGAGAGTAGATTAAAATTGTGGGCTAAGAATGGGTGTGTTTATACCCTCTTCCTGAAAATACCTTAAAATTTACAGAAGACATTTTAAAAATATTTCATAATAGTGGAGAGGGCACCAAGAAAAGATTAAAAGTTGGAGATGTAAAGGTAGAAGGCACTGAATTGACAATTAGAAGCAGAAATGTAACCTGCAGCCAAAATATATGCAGGATATAAAAGCAGATCTTACCTGCTTCAAAGAGCAGATCCTGAGAAACTCGGTGTTCATCGTGAACAAGTAAAATAGCAGGAGGAAGCTCTAGGTAATTATTAGGTAATTAAATTGTCATTAGAATTGTAGATGAATGGGTAAAACAACATGGACAGACAGAGATAGCTCTAGAAAAAACCCAAAATGGTCCATAAAAGATTTTTTTTAAATCTAGGAGAACAGAAGAATAGGCTGTTATAGGAAAAATAGGGTGAATACTTCAAAGTCAACATAGAAACAATTAGTGAAATAGGAAATATTTAACAAATGTCCTAAGAAACCAAACGGATACTACAGCAAATCAAATTAACAGTGTGGAAGCTAATATAGAGGACATCTCACACAATATAGCATTTAAAAATAGAAAACAACAAAAAAGATAGAAATGTAAATTACAGAGGAAAAGAATTAAAATACGTGGGAGACTAGTTCAGAATATTCAGTGTTTTAACAAGTATAGGTTTGAGAGGGCTTAACAGAGAATGGAAGAGATGAAATGATCAAGGAATTAAGGAAATGAAGCCTTCCAGAGTTAAAGGACTTAATCTTCAGATTAAGAGAGTTGATAAAGTGTCAAGCAGGATGATGGAGCTCTTGCCTCTGCTGACATCCCTTTGTTGTGATGTCAGGGACTTAGCCTCTCCACTTCTTAATTCAGTTATTCTCTTTTCTGTTTGTTTGGATTTTTGGGTCTTTGACTGAAAGTATATTTTACTGATACAGTCCTCTTCATAACAACATAAAATATAAGTGCCTAGAATTATACTTAACAAGAAATGTTTAAGACCTATATAAAGGAAAATATGAGAGAACTTGAGTAAATGAAATAACTTATGCTCCTGGAGGACAGACCCTATACTACAAAGAAGTCAGTTCACCCTAAATTAAACTTAAATTCAGTACACTTAAAATCAAATCCTACTGGGCCTTTTAAATAGAACTTAACAAGTTTTGTGAACATTTAATTTGGAAATGAAAATGTTCAAGAATGTGTGCATGCATCCTGTCATTTCAGTCATGTCTGACTCTTTACGACCCCATGGAATGTAGCCAACCAGGCTCCCATGTCTATGGAATTCTCCAGGCAAGAATACTGGAGTGAGTTTCTGTGTCCTACTCATGTTCAAGAATAGTCAAGAATTTAAAAAAGTAAGTGGAAGAGAATTTACCCTATAATATAAGACAACATATCATCTGCTTATAATAACCAAAACAATGTGGTAGGAGTCCAAGATTAGACAGAGAGGTCAATGGAACATAAGGATCTATAAGTAGACCTTTTATATATGAAAATAATTTTAATGGTAACAACAATATTTCAAAATAGAGTAAAAAAGATTGAAAGCAAACCCACAAAGCTATTAACAGTGGATGCCTTAGTAAAAGAGAGTGGGGGTGAGGTTGAGGTGAAAACACATTTTCACTTATCTATAGTATTCAATACAGTTTGAATCTTTTCCTGTGAGACTACAGCCATATATTACTCATTTTTTGGCAAATAATAGCATTTAAAAATAGAAAACAACAAAAAAGATAGAAATGTAAATTACAGAGGAAAAGAATTAAAATACGTGGGAGACTAGTTCAGAATATTCAGTGTTTTAACAAGTATAGGTTTGAGAGGGCTTAACAGAGAATGGAAGAGATGAAATGATCAAGGAATTAAGGAAATGAAGCCTTCCAGAGTTAAAGGACTTAATCTTCAGATTAAGAGAGTTGATAAAGTGTCAAGCAGGATGATGGAGCTCTTGCCTCTGCTGACATCCCTTTGTTGTGATGTCAGGGACTTAGCCTCTCCACTTCTTAATTCAGTTATTCTCTTTTCTGTTTGTTTGGATTTTTGGGTCTTTGACTGAAAGTATATTTTACTGATACAGTCCTCTTCATAACAACATAAAATATAAGTGCCTAGAATTATACTTAACAAGAAATGTTTAAGACCTATATAAAGGAAAATATGCGAGAGAACTTGAGTAAATGAAATAACTTATGCTCCTGGAGGACAGACCCTATACTACAAAGAAGTCAGTTCACCCTAAATTAAACTTAAATTCAGTACACTTAAAATCAAATCCTACTGGGCCTTTTAAATAGAACTTAACAAGTTTTGTGAACATTTAATTTGGAAATGAAAATGTTCAAGAATGTGTGCATGCATCCTGTCATTTCAGTCATGTCTGACTCTTTACGACCCCATGGACTGTAGCCCACCAGGCTCCCCTGTCTATGGAATTCTCCAGGCAAGAATACTGGAGTGAGTTTCTGTGTCCTACTCATGTTCAAGAATAGTCAAGAATTTAAAAAAGTAAGTGGAAGAGAATTTACCCTATAATATAAGACAACATATCATCTGCTTATAATAACCAAAACAATGTGGTAGGAGTCCAAGATTAGACAGAGAGGTCAATGGAACATAAGGATCTATAAGTAGATCTTTTATATATGAAAATAATTTTAATGGTAACAACAATATTTCAAAATAGAGTAAAAAAGATTGAAAGCAAACCCACAAAGCTATTAACAGTGGATGCCTTAGTAAAAGAGAGTAGGGGTGAGGTTGAGGTGAAAACACATTTTCATCTTTATTCTATAGTATTCAATACAGTTTGAATCTTTTCCTGTGAGACTACAGCCATATATTACTCATGTAATATATTTGGAAAATAAAAAATTGAAGTGTCATAATGATTTTTTTTGAAAATTAAGTCCTTCAGAAAATAATCATTTTACATTTATATATAGGCATACCTTGTTGCATTGCATTTTGCTTTATTGCATTTCTTACAAATTGAAGGCATCAAGCAAGTCCCAATATTGGCGATATTTTCCAACAGCATTTGCTCACTTCATGTTTCTGTCACCTTTGGTAATCCTATAGTATTTCAAACTTTTTCATTATGATTATATTTATCATGGTGATCTCTGATGTTACTATTGTAACTGTTTTGGGTTGCCACAAAGCATGCTTATATAAAACAGTGCACTTATAAATGTTATGTGTTCTCACTACTCCACTGACCAGCCATTTCCCTGTTTCTCTCCCTCTCTTTGGGTCTCCCTGTTCTCTGAGATAGGACAGTATTAAAATTAGGTCAATCAATAACCTTACTATGGCTTCCAACTGTTCAAATGAAAGGAAAAGTTACATACCTCTCACTTTAAATCAAAAGCTAGAAATGACTAAGTTTGGTGAGGAAGCAGATTGAACACTGAGACAGACTGAAAGCTAGGCCTCTTGCTCCAGTTAGCCAGGTTTTGAATGCCAAGAAGAAGATTTTAAAGAAAATTAAAAGTACTACTCCAGTGAACATACAAATGATAAAAAGAAGTCAAACAGTCTTATTACTGATATGGAAAAAGATTCATGCTCTTAATAGAACATCACTCAGTCATAATATTCCCTTAAGTCAAAGCCTAATCCATAGGAAAGCCTTCTCTTCAATTCTATGAAGTCTTAGAGGGGGAAGGAAGCTGCAGAAGAAAAGTCTGAAGCTAGCTGAACCTAAGCTAGCTCATGAAGTTTAAGGAAAGAAGAAATCTCCATAACATAGAAGTGGAAAGTGAAGCAACAAGTCCTGATGCAGAAGCTGCAGCAAGATATCCAGAATATCTAGTTAAGATCATTAATGAAGGTCACTTCAGTTCAGTTCAGTCGCTCAATCATGTCTGACTCTTTGTGACCCTATGGACTGTGGCATGCCAGACTTCTCTGTCCTTCACCATCTTCCAAAGCTTGCTCAAACTCAGGTCCATTGACTCAGTGATGCCATCCAACCATCTTGTCCCCTGTCATCCCCTTCTCCTTCTGAGTTCTATTTTTCTGAGCATCAGGATCTTTTTGATTGAGTCATATCTTCGCATTAGGTGGCCGAAGTATTGGAGCTTCAGCTTTAACATCAGTCCTTCCAATGAATATTCAAGGTTGATTTCCTTTAGGACTGACTGGTTTGATCTCCTTGTAGTCCAAGGGACTCTCAGTAAAAGTCATCACACTAAACAATATATAGATTTTCAATATAGATGAAACAGCATTCTATTAGACGATGATGCTATTTAGAACTGTCGTAGCTAGAGAAGAGAAGTCAGTGTTTAGCTTCAGAGTTTCCAAGGTCAAGTTGATTCTCTTGTTAGGGACCCTTTTAGTTGAAGTCAGTGCTCACGGATCCTTAAGAATTATGCTAAATCTACTCTGCATGTGCTCTATAAATGGGACAAAAATGCCTGGATGAGAGCACATTTGTTTACAATGTGGTTTGCTGAATATTTTAAGCCCTGTGTCTAGGCCTACTGCTCAGGAAAAAAAAAAGATTTCTTTTAAAATAATTAGTGCTCATTGACAATGCACCTGGTTGCCCAAGAGCTCTGATGGAGATGTGTAATGAGATTTATGTTACTTTCATGCTTATTAACATATCCTTCCTGCAACCCATGGATCAAAGACTAATTTCTACTTTCAAATCTTACTATTTAAGAAATACAATTCATGAGGCTATAGTTGCCATAGACAAGAGATTCTTCTGAGAGATATGGACAAAGGAAATTGAAAACTTTTTGGAAAGGATGTATATTCTAGATGTCATTAAGATCACTCATGATTCATGGGAAGAGGTCAAAATGTCAACATTAACAGGAATTGGGAAGAAGGTAAGGCTTCAGTGGAGGAAGTATTTACAGATATGGTGGAAATCGCAAGAAAACTAGACATGGAGCCTAAAGATGTGACTGAAATCCTGTAACTCATGATAAAACCTTACAGATGAGGAGTTTCTGCTTACAAATGAGCAAATAAAGTTGTTTCCACTCCTGGTGAAGATGCTGTGAAGATTGTTGGAGTGACAACAAAGGATTTAGAATATTACATAAACTTCATTGTTAAATGCTATCAAACAGCACTACAATGCTACAGATAGATCATTCCTGAAAGTAAAAGACAAAATCATGCAGCAAAGTTCATTGTTGTCTTATTTTAAGAAATTCTCACAGCCACTGATTACCTTCATCAATTCCCACTTGATTAGTCAGCAGCCATCAATGTGGAGGCAAAATCCTCTACTAGCAAAAAGATTATGACTCACTGAAGGCTCAGATGATGATTAACGTTTTTTAGCAATAAAGCTTCCCTGGTAGCTCAGAGGGCAAGGAATCTAACGGCAATTTAGAACATGTGGCTCCATCCCTGGGTTGGGAAGATTCCCTGGAGAAGGAAATGGCAACCCACTCCAGTATTCTTGCCTGGAGAATCCCATGGACAGAGAAGCCTGGTGGGCTACAGTCCATGGGGTCACAAAGTCAGTAACAAGTGAAGAAACTAAGCACACACCCATGTATATGTTTGTCTTTTAATTTTGGCCTCCTTTATTGGTTTATTTTATTTTTATTTTCATCCATATTTTTATTCTTTGGCCTGTGTAGCCCTCCCATTGCAGTGGCCTCTCTTGTTGCAGAGCACCAGCTCTGGGAGCATGTGCTTCAGAGTGCTGACTGGTAATTGGAAACACCGGTCCAGCCACTCCACAGCACGTGGGATCTTCCCAGGCCAGAGATCCAACTGATGCCCCTTGCACTGCAAGGTGGACTCTTTACCCACTGGACCACCAGGGAAACCCCCATGTATATATATTTTTAAGACATAATGCTATTTCATACTTACCCTACAGTATAGTTATAAAAGTAACTTTTATATTTTTGGTCCTAGGGAAACTGCAACACTTTATTGCATAAAAGGTTTCAAATGTCAAAAATTAAAAAGGAATTGGGAAGAAGGTAAGGCTTCAGTGGAGGAAGTATTTACAGATATGGTGGAAATCGCAAGAAAACTAGACATGGAGCCTAAAGATGTGACTGAAATCCTGTAACTCAAGATAAAACCTTACAGATGAGGAGTTTCTGCTTACAAATGAGCAAATAAAGTTGTTTCCACTCCTGGTGAAGATGCTGTGAAGATTGTTGGAGTGACAACAAAGGATTTAGAATATTACATAAACTTCATTGTTAAATGCTATCAAACAGCACTACAATGCTACAGATAGATCATTCCTGAAAGTAAAAGACAAAATCATGCAGCAAAGTTCATTGTTGTCTTATTTTAAGAAATTCTCACAGCCACTGATTACCTTCATCAATTCCCACTTGATTAGTCAGCAGCCATCAATGTGGAGGCAAAATCCTCTACTAGCAAAAAGATTATGACTCACTGAAGGCTCAGATGATGATTAACGTTTTTTAGCAATAAAGCTTCCCTGGTAGCTCAGAGGGCAAGGAATCTAACGGCAATTTAGAACATGTGGCTCCATCCCTGGGTTGGGAAGATTCCCTGGAGAAGGAAATGGCAACCCACTCCAGTATTCTTGCCTGGAGAATCCCATGGACAGAGAAGCCTGGTGGGCTACAGTCCATGGAGTCACAAAGTCAGTAACAAGTGAAGAAACTAAGCACACACCCATGTATATGTTTGTCTTTTAATTTTGGCCTCCTTTATTGGTTTATTTTATTTTTATTTTCATCCATATTTTTATTCTTTGGCCTGTGTAGCCCTCCCATTGCAGTGGCCTCTCTTGTTGCAGAGCACCAGCTCTGGGAGCATGTGCTTCAGAGTGCTGACTGGTAATTGGAAACACCGGTCCAGCCACTCCACAGCACGTGGGATCTTCCCAGGCCAGAGATCCAACTGGTGCCCCTTGCACTGCAAGGTGGACTCTTTACCCACTGGACCACCAGGGAAACCCCCATGTATATATATTTTTAAGACATAATGCTATTTCATACTTACCCTACAGTATAGTTATAAAAGTAACTTTTATATTTTTGGTCCTGGGAAACCAAACATTAGTGTGACGAACTTTACTGCAATATTCACTTTATTGCAGTGGTCTGAAACTGAACCCATAATATTTCTGAGGTATGCCTTTACATGTAATATATTATAAATTCAATATAACATTATTAGGTTTTAAATTACTATTCTGTTCTCATTTAAGGAATTACAGTTTTAAAAATGCATTCATACCACTGTAATATACTCAAATTCTACGATGTATTCAGGCAAAACAAGGTCATGATCAAAGACAAACCACTTGCACTGCCGAAGACTGCAATCACAGTTTCTTTGTCCAATGGTAGAATCTAGGATAAAATAATAATAAAAAAAAAACAGACAGCAAAATAAACACTCTTCAAAATGAAACATACTTATTTTTACCCTTATATGGATTAATAAACAACAATCTCAGTAAGTTCCAAATATTGTTACTGAGGTTTCTTTCTCTTATATCTTCCCACTATCCTTGATAATCTCTTAATTCTAGCAAGACTAGCCACGCTTTCACTACATAGAGTAGTAGGTTTTAGTTTTATTCATATCCTTTTCTTTTTCTTACTTTTTCACTTGTCTAATCAATGTTTGGTCATACATTTTTGACAAATATATTACTCTAAAACCTTTGTTGTTAAAATTTGGGTGGGTTCTATCTTTTGAAATACATACCATATATTATACATATATATTTGTGTATATAAAATATAAAACAAACTTTTACCAAAAAAATCTATGCACAGACATATATAACTGTCATTGAAATAGGAAATAGAAATATAAAAGCTCATTAGTGGCTAGAAAAAGGTTTTTATAGAGAAGTTTGTAAGTTTTCTTAGGTAGAGGTTAAACAGTAAGCATCTTTATTAAATAAAAACACTATGTAGTCAGAAAGATGAAAAAAAGATTTATCTTCACAGTAGACATACTTGGTAAATATTTTCGAGAAATGAACACTGAATTAAGCATTGGGTAGTTGGCTTGATTGATGGAGTCCTGATCATGAGCCTGACCACTCTGGCCAAGGAAAACCTTTGTAATCAGGAGGATGCCTAGTAAAAAAAAAAAAAGAAAGACATTTTAACACTAATTCATTTTAATAATTTTCCAGTTTCACCTTCCTTATTGGCCACAGACTTGACTGTATAGTCTGTAAAGGTAGAGATCCTAGCTATCCGTGTAGCACATAGTGCACTGCTTGATCCAAAATAGGAGCTCAATAAATATTTGTTGAGTAATAAAATGATTATAAAAGAGGATTCCTGTAATTATAACAAGAACAGCTTTAGAGACAAGAAAGAAGGAACAAAGACAATATTTAACAATATTTTTATTAAGTAATTTAGGAAATTTGTTGTTCTTGGTTGTTTTTTTTTTATTTGTTTATTTTTCATTCATTTTTTATTCTTTGGCCTGTGTGGGCCTCCCATCGCAGTGGCCTCTCTCGTTGCAGAGCACCATCTCTGGGCACATGCGCTCCAGAGTGCTGGCTCATAATTGGACACACCAGTCCATTCGCTCCACGGCATGTGGGATCTTCCCAGGCCAGGGATTGAACCGGTGCCCCTTGCTCTGCAAGGCTGACTCTTTACCCACTGGACCACCAGGGAAACCCTGTTGTTCTTGTTAACTGGGTAAAAATTTATCTCTGTATCATCAGTACCTAGCTCATAGCACTCAATATGTGTACTGAGTGGATGAACATTTCTTTTCCCTTAAGTTATTAAGGAACCTTGAAGTTCAGTAAATCCTAAGAATCTCTAAGAGTCACTGAATCTTATGAAGTAATTTGTAATTATTATGCATAAATTATTCACATGACTTCTTAAACCTATGTATGAGCTATAAAGTGTAATGGGAGAGCCTAGTGTTTTGTCCTTTGGACTGCAAGGAGATCAAATCAGTCAATCTTAAAGGAAATCAACTCTGAATATTCACTGGAAGGGCTGATGCTGAAACTGAAGTTCCAATACTTTGGCCACCTGATGCAAAGAGCTGGCTCAAAGACCCTGATGCTGAGAAAGTAAAAGTAAAGTGTTAGTCTCTCAACTGTGTCTGACTCTTTGCAACCCCATGGACTGTAGCCGGCCAGGCTCCTCTCTCCATGGAATTCTCCAGGTCAGGACACTGGAGTGGGTAGCTGTTCCCTTCTCCAGGGGATCTTCCTGATCCAGGGATTGAGCCCAGGTCTCCTGCATTGCAGGCAGATTCTTTACTGTCTGAGTCACCAGGGAAGCCCAACATCCCATAAGCATTCCGTAAATACTGGTGGAACTGAGGAATGAAAAATGGAAGAGGGTGAGGTGAGGGAGGACATGATGGTCTTTGTCCTCAATCTATGGGCACCTGGGAACCTCTCCCAAAGTGTCGTACAAACTGACTCATGTACTTTTACTTATATACATTCAAGATGCAAATAAAGTACCATTAGTAATAATGGTGAATAAGTTAAGTTACCAAACATTTATCATCTATAAGGCATCTTTAAAGTAATTGATATGCTTCACAATTTGTCTTTAGCAAATTTTAACCAGGTTTTTTAACCAGGTTTTTGTATCATCTTATATTTTGATAATTAAGAGCAAATAAGGCCTGGCTTCCCAAGTGCTTTAAGTGATAATTATTTCATAAATGAGCCGAGTTCTCTTTTCTCTTTCCTGTAAATTCAGAGTTTGTATGGTGAGAGTATGTGTGTGTAACATTTACCTGTTAAGTTAAATTTTAGGACACAATCTTAATGAACAAAAGCAGATAGTGAAAAGTGCTTAGTTCATATAAGAGAGATTAAATATGAGTCACAAATGAGTCTCATCCTATTGATGTTACTGATAATAATCACTCAGTAAATATTTGTTGACAACCTGACTAAAGTAGATCAGAAAGTCATGTACTACTACTCTGATAAATACTAAATAAAAGGTATTTCGGAAAACTTCCCAGGTTAATAAAACCAAGTATCAAAAGTGTTGTGAAAATAATGAATTTGAAGATTTTGAGCTAAATGTCAGATACACTGTATATTTTATAATACCATATCTGAAGAGCTCATGTTCAAGAGGATTTTTCTTCTCATCCTTGTACTTTTGCTGTAGTAATTCAAGTCTGGGACACTCACATATACTTAAGCTATTAGCAAGAATAACTGCTTCTTTTCTGAGAGGCAGCTGTAAAGAAAAACAAAGACCCTGATGCTGAGAAAGTAAAAGTAAAGTGTTAGTCTCTCAACTGTGTCTGACTCTTTGCAACCCCATGGACTGTAGCCGGCCAGGCTCCTCTCTCCATGGAATTCTCCAGGTCAGGACACTGGAGTGGGTAGCTGTTCCCTTCTCCAGGGGATCTTCCTGATCCAGGGATTGAGCCCAGGTCTCCTGCATTGCAGGCAGATTCTTTACTGTCTGAGTCACCAGGGAAGCCCAACATCCCATAAGCATTCCGTAAATACTGGTGGAACTGAGGAATGAAAAATGGAAGAGGGTGAGGTGAGGGAGGACATGATGGTCTTTGTCCTCAATCTATGGGCACCTGGGAACCTCTCCCAAAGTGTCGTACAAACTGACTCATGTACTTTTACTTATATACATTCAAGATGCAAATAAAGTACCATTAGTAATAATGGTGAATAAGTTAAGTTACCAAACATTTATCATCTATAAGGCATCTTTAAAGTAATTGATATGCTTCACAATTTGTCTTTAGCAAATTTTAACCAGGTTTTTTAACCAGGTTTTTGTATCATCTTATATTTTGATAATTAAGAGCAAATAAGGCCTGGCTTCCCAAGTGCTTTAAGTGATAATTATTTCATAAATGAGCCGAGTTCTCTTTTCTCTTTCCTGTAAATTCAGAGTTTGTATGGTGAGAGTATGTGTGTGTAACATTTACCTGTTAAGTTAAATTTTAGGACACAATCTTAATGAACAAAAGCAGATAGTGAAAAGTGCTTAGTTCATATAAGAGAGATTAAATATGAGTCACAAATGAGTCTCATCCTATTGATGTTACTGATAATAATCACTCAGTAAATATTTGTTGACAACCTGACTAAAGTAGATCAGAAAGTCATGTACTACTACTCTGATAAATACTAAATAAAAGGTATTTCGGAAAACTTCCCAGGTTAATAAAACCAAGTATCAAAAGTGTTGTGAAAATAATGAATTTGAAGATTTTGAGCTAAATGTCAGATACACTGTATATTTTATAATACCATATCTGAAGAGCTCATGTTCAAGAGGATTTTTCTTCTCATCCTTGTACTTTTGCTGTAGTAATTCAAGTCTGGGACACTCACATATACTTAAGCTATTAGCAAGAATAACTGCTTCTTTTCTGAGAGGCAGCTGTAAAGAAAAAACAAAGTCTGAGAATTTTTATAAGACTAACAATACTTCAACTTTACTACAGATGGTTTATCATTTTATGTTCTGATTGTACTAATGCATGGAAATTTTAGTTTGCATTGTGAGTAGAGTTATTTATTTAAAAGAGTTTTATCAGAAATACTATAAAGCTATTATCTTTCAATTAACAAAAGAAATACAAGAGAAATATTCATATTACTTGCTGTGAAAGCAACTCTTAAAAAAAAGAAATAAAAATCTCTATTATACCAGTTAAAAAAAAAACTAGAGCTAAGAGAGATTGCATAATTTATCCAAGGACTGAAGCAGAAATTTGGAAAGTCAGTGATTTAGACTCAGTTTTGCTCTTCACTGTCAGTGTCTCAGAGTTTTGAAATTATTGGGTTGGCCAAAAAATTTGTTTAGGTGTTTCTGTTCATCTTTATTTTTTTGTGGTAAAAAAAATAAGGTAAAAGCTACCATTTTAAAGTATACAATTCACTGACATTAAGTACCTTTACAATGTTGTACAACCTTAACCACTATCTGTTTTCAGAATTTCATCCCAAATTAAAGCTGTGTACTCATTAAACAATAGCTCTCCATTCCTCTATCCTCCGCAACCCCTGGTAACCTCTGCTTTTTGTCTCTACCAATTTGCCTATTCTAGATATCTTTTGTAAGCAGGATCATACTATATTTCCCTCTTTGTGTCTTGTTTCTTTTACTTAGTATGTTTGTAAGTTTCATCCATGTTGTTGCATGTATAGAATTTCATTTCTTCTTAGGAATGAATAATATTTTATTGCATGTATGTACCACACTTTATTTATTCAAGCATCTGTCAATGGACACTTGAGTTGTCTCTACGTTTTTGGCTATTGTGAATAATGATACTATGAATAAGTATTCAAGAACTTTATCGTGCATATCTCACTAAATACTAACCACACTGTGAAGGAAATACTATTATTGTTTTCATTTTACAGAATGGATCAGAGGCACAGAGAGGTAAAGTCACCCAGCTAGTGCGTAGGAAAGCCAGGATTCAAATGCAGCAATACTTTCAGGTTACGTGTGTCCATGATGAGAAAAGGATTAGCCCTCTCTATCAGTGTGCTACAGCTGGGTGGAGGTCTCAGAGAGGTTGATTGGATATTTTGGAGTTCAGGAGTGACCGAAGATAAAGCAATATTAGTATCAAGTAGGGGAAATGAAGTAGAGAATAAAGAAATGGTGGAAGTAAAAGTAAAGAGAAAAATAGAATGACAGGAAGCACAGCAGTGTTACGTGAATGAATTTTTTCACGATGGAGAAGACCTTGGAGAGTTTAAACCAGATTAAAGAAGTTCAAGATTATTCACAAAAGGATCACAATGTAAGATGCCTAGAAAGGTTGAATACATAATCATGAAGATAAAATAATTCATGATTCAACCAACTGTAGACTGAAAATACTTGAAAGAAAGAATTATGGAAAGTTCCAAAAAGCAAAACTTGAATTTGCCCTGCTTGCACAGTTTTTACAGAGAATTTACATTGTATTTATAACTGTTTACATAGAATTTACATTGTATTAGGTATTATAAGTAATCTAGTGATGATTTAAAGTATACAGAAGGATTACACAGGCTATATGCCAATAGTATGCCATTCCATATAAGGGACCTGAGCATCCTTGGATTTTGGTATTTGTGTGAGGTTCTGGAATTAATCCCTCTTGAGTACTGAGGGACTGTACTTTTCAGGATAGCACTGAACCTTTTGTGAAGGAGTAGAAGTTTGCTATAAACATACATGAAAGGATTGAGAATCAAACCATGCTTAATCAGTGACAGGGGTTTTTCATTAGGAAGAAAGCATTATTTTGAGTATTCTGAATGACATTTTACACTACCTTGCTTGTTTCACTGTCTTTGAATCCTTTTTCAAGTATTTGTAGCAGATGCTTTTTCTTCACTGTGACTTCAGGATCAAAAACATAAAAAAGGCACTCCAGCATCTTTCGATAGCTCCTTAAGAATAATTAAGACAAAAAAGTTTTATAATTTTAAGATGACCATATGCCCTGGAATAAGCGATTAAAGCCCTCTCTATCAGTGTGTTTTTTACAGAATGGATCAGAGGCACAGAGAGGTAAAGTCACCCAGCTAGTGCGTAGGAAAGCCAGGATTCAAATGCAGCAATACTTTCAGGTTACGTGTGTCCATGATGAGAAAAGGATTAGCCCTCTCTATCAGTGTGCTACAGCTGGGTGGAGGTCTCAGAGAGGTTGATTGGATATTTTGGAGTTCAGGAGTGACCAAAGATAAAGCAATATTAGTATCAAGTAGGGGAAATGAAGTAGAGAATAAAGAAATGGTGGAAGTAAAAGTAAAGAGAAAAATAGAATGACAGGAAGCACAGCAGTGTTACGTGAATGAATTTTTTCACGATGGAGAAGACCTTGGAGAGTTTAAACCAGATTAAAGAAGTTCAAGATTATTCACAAAAGGATCACAATGTAAGATGCCTAGAAAGGTTGAATACATAATCATGAAGATAAAATAATTCATGATTCAACCAACTGTAGACTGAAAATACTTGAAAGAAAGAATTATGGAAAGTTCCAAAAAGCAAAACTTGAATTTGCCCTGCTTGCACAGTTTTTACAGAGAATTTACATTGTATTTATAACTGTTTACATAGAATTTACATTGTATTAGGTATTATAAGTAATCTAGTGATGATTTAAAGTATACAGAAGGATTACACAGGCTATATGCCAATAGTATGCCATTCCATATAAGGGACCTGAGCATCCTTGGATTTTGGTATTTGTGTGAGGTTCTGGAATTAATCCCTCTTGAGTACTGAGGGACTGTACTTTTCAGGATAGCACTGAACCTTTTGTGAAGGAGTAGAAGTTTGCTATAAACATACATGAAAGGATTGAGAATCAAACCATGCTTAATCAGTGACAGGGGTTTTTCATTAGGAAGAAAGCATTATTTTGAGTATTCTGAATGACATTTTACACTACCTTGCTTGTTTCACTGTCTTTGAATCCTTTTTCAAGTATTTGTAGCAGATGCTTTTTCTTCACTGTGACTTCAGGATCAAAAACATAAAAAAGGCACTCCAGCATCTTTCGATAGCTCCTTAAGAATAATTAAGACAAAAAAAGTTTTATAATTTATTTCAAAAAGCCTAGCCATAGGTAAGATGACCATATGCCCTGGCCAGGATATTTCCCATTTATGCTGGATGCTCCAGTGCCATTATTAAACTTCCACACCTCCTCAGTCTCATAAAGTGCTCCAGAGTGGCTAAACTTTGAGGTCATCCTAGTCAAGGAGATGCATGAAAAGGAACTATTTGCTAACAAGGATATTTTCAATATTGGTAACTTTTAAACAAAAGACTGTTTTTTATTTTTATTTTATAAAATAAAATCTAGCTGTGGTAAAAATGTTCCTTATGGGAAGTTAGCTTCTTACTCTGAATCATGCATATCTTCATTGTCCAAAAACTTTTGGAATTTCTCTTCAAATTTGAATCTCAGAATACGGTTATTAACCTTGATAACACGTTTTACTTTCACTCCTGTAATACCATATGTTCTGAAGTCCCATGTACAAAAACGTGATAGAATTAGTTCATAGCAGGAATTAAACCTATATGGGAATATAATATATATATACAAAGAAAGTAACAGACTTAAAATGTTAAGAACACAAAGTTACATATGAGAAAAGTAATAACCCATATTTTGTTTCTGCTAAAGATACACTGTCATAGTATAGCTCTGTTTGGGTTCTTATTCAATCGATAAAAGAACTGCTACACTTTGAAAGTGAACATGTTACTCGCTCAGTCATGTCTGACTCTTTGAGACCCCATGAACTGTAGCCCACCAGCCTCTGTCCATGAAATTTTCCAAGCAAGAATACTGGAGTGGGTAGCCATTTCCTTCTCCAGGGGATCTTCCTAACCCAGGGATTGAACCTGGATTTCCTGCATTTCATGTAGATTCTTTACCATCTGAGCCACCAAGGAAAAATAATAGCTCTTTTATTAATTATATTTGTTCTGACTAAAAGATATAGAGCAATCCTCCACTACTGAAAGTTTCTTTTTTTGACTTCAGTGAAACTACATGCTTCTGACTTTCATCTTGTTGGCTGCTCTTTCATGATTTTATTTGCTGCTTCTTTTTCCTCTAGCAGTCTTCTAAATATTGGATTGCACCAGGAATAAGTCTCTGGCTCTCCTCTTGTTTCCATAAACCCTATCCCTAGGTGATTTCACTTGACCCTTTGGCAGTATATATTTTAAGTATATATATTATACTAGTAAATTAAAACATTTTATTTTCAGGTTTGACCTTTACCCCACTTAACTGGATGTACCCACACTTGAACATCCAACTACCTGCTAGCTATGTTCACTTGCTTATGTAATAGGCCTCTAAAATTTAGCTTATCAAACACACCTGCCTTTAAACCTTCTCATCCTGAGTATTTTCCACCTCAGGATATGGTCCCACCATCTAACTAGTCGCTTAGGTTAAAATCCCAGGAATAAATCTTGCCTCCTCTCTTCCTTACCAACATTGAACTCTTCAGCAAGTCTGTTTGGCTCTACATCTAAAATGCATCCTGAATATAACTCTGTTTAATCATCACCACTGCTATTATCCTAGGTTTAAAATCACCATCATCCCTCAGTTGGACTATTGCCATAACTTCATAACTAGGGATATATAAGTGAAAGAGGCAGGGTACCTGCTCTCATTGACCCTGTAATTCCAAGGGAGTTGGACAAAAAAAAATAAACAAGACATAAATAAAATCTAAACTGATAAGTGCTCTTAAGAAAGACAGACTTGGGGTAAGGAATGGAGCATGGGATGTTTAAGGTAGGTCTTGGGTAAGACCTTTGGAGAAGATATTTGAGCTAAGACTTGAAGGAGAAAGAGGGGCCTGCTATGTGAAGATCTCAGAAAAATGTACATAAGGGCTCATTTACTCTCTGCTTTCCTCACCGGGCCCTTCTGAAAGTAATTCTGACCCTGTCTTAAAGTAGCACAGAATATAGATTAATTTGAAATTTAAGATAAGGAGGATCGACTGTATGGTGGGGCTTCCTAGGTAGCACAGTGGTAAAGAATCCGCCTTCCAATGTTGGAGATGCTGGTTTGATCCCTGGGCTGGGAAGATCCCCTGGAGGAGGAAATGGCAACCTACTCCTATATTCTTGCCAAGAAAATCTCATCCCCCTTTCAGCTTATAGAGCAATCCTATTGGCTGTTACTTTCATATTTTATTTGCCTTTTTTAGCAGTCTTCTAAATATTGGATTGCACCAGGAATAAGTCTCTGGCTCTCCTCTTGTTTCCATAAACCCTATCCCTAGGTGATTTCACTTGACCCTTTGGCAGTATATATTTTAAGTATATATATTATACTAGTAAATTAAAACATTTTATTTTCAGGTTTGACCTTTACCCCACTTAACTGGATGTACCCACACTTGAACATCCAACTACCTGCTAGCTATGTTCACTTGCTTATGTAATAGGCCTCTAAAATTTAGCTTATCAAACACACCTGCCTTTAAACCTTCTCATCCTGAGTATTTTCCACCTCAGTATATGGTCCCACCATCTAACTAGTCGCTTAGGTTAAAATCCCAGGAATAAATCTTGCCTCCTCTCTTCCTTACCAACATTGAACTCTTCAGCAAGTCTGTTTGGCTCTACATCTAAAATGCATCCTGAATATAACTCTGTTTAATCATCACCACTGCTATTATCCTAGGTTTAAAATCACCATCATCCCTCAGTTGGACTATTGCCATAACTTCATAACTAGGGATATATAAGTGAAAGAGGCAGGGTACCTGCTCTCATTGACCCTGTAATTCCAAGGGAGTTGGACAAAAAAAAATAAACAAGACATAAATAAAATCTAAACTGATAAGTGCTCTTAAGAAAGACAGACTTGGGGTAAGGAATGGAGCATGGGATGTTTAAGGTAGGTCTTGGGTAAGACCTTTGGAGAAGATATTTGAGCTAAGACTTGAAGGAGAAAGAGGGGCCTGCTATGTGAAGATCTCAGAAAAATGTACATAAGGGCTCATTTACTCTCTGCCTTCCTCACCGGGCCCTTCTGAAAGTAATTCTGACCCTGTCTTAAAGTAGCACAGAATATAGATTAATTTGAAATTTAAGATAAGGAGGATCAACTGTATGGTGGGGCTTCCTAGGTAGCACAGTGGTAAAGAATCCGCCTTCCAATGTTGGAGATGCTGGTTTGATCCCTGGGCTGGGAAGATCCCCTGGAGGAGGAAATGGCAACCTACTCCTATATTCTTGCCAAGAAAATCTCATGCACAGAGGAGCCTGGCACTGCAGCGCTTGAGGTCATAGAGAGTCAGATGTGACTGAGTAACTAAGCATGTACGCAACTGTTATGGTGACAGATGGAAACTAAATTGTTAGTGGTGAGCACATTATAACACTATAATGTATACAAAAATAGAGTATAATGTTGTATATATAAAACATACAATATTATAAATGAATGTTACCTTAAATCTGTACAAAAGGATCATACTACTTAGAGTTTCCTGTGCCATTTCTAGTCTGCTCTCCCAGAAATTCAAGAATCAGAAATGGCACGGGAAACTCTAAGTAGTATGATCCTTTCATACAGCTTTTCTTTGTCTGAGAATTAAGCAGCTGATCCCTTTCTTATGTGGAATTCCAAGAGCTTTGGAGATAGAGAACCTTAGTACTAAGAGGACAACCTGCAGTCAGAAAAGTAGAACAATTCAATCATTTGGCCACACTGTGGATGACAAAACATCATTCAGAGGCTGGAACACTGCTGGAGAAGGGAGAACAGACCTATGCTGATAGAGAATTATTGAGACTTACAATATCAGCAATGCCTCCTGGAGGATGGTAACTTCTCACAACACTGCTAAATGTGTGCTACCTGCACTGGGAAGTATGTCATTGCTGCTTTGAGATATACACATTTTAGTCTGAACCTGAAATCCTGAAATAAAGACTCTCCAGGACTTTGTATAAAATAATATTGAAATCTGCTACATCTTTCTTTCAAAGAGTCCCATGGGTTTGACGGCAAAATTCAAACTAACCAGCTCAGCCTGCAAGACCATTAATGATCAGGCCCTTGTCATGTGGAACTATTGAGTTCTCCAGGTGTATTACACTATTTCCACACCCTTTTCCCATGCTGTTGCCTCCGCCTGCAAAGTCCTTCCTCTAATTCTTTGTATATTTAACATCTTATCTGTCCTTCAACATTCAGATCAAAGCATCTCCCTCAAGTGCCCCATTTCCAGAAAACATTCTCTAACTCCCCATTCTGTTTTGATCTTCACATAGCTGCCCACTCCTACATTCTCCACATATACAATTACCCCAGAATTTATTACTGTTTCATTACCAGATTCTTCTACATCAGATTGTAGGCTTGAGGGAAGTAGGAACTATACCTTATTTGATTTTTATCACTAGCACCTAGTATAGCATGTGACTTATGGTAGAAGCTCAGTGAATGACTGCTGAGCAAGTAAATAGAAAAGACTCAAATGTTAAAAAGATGCAGTCTCTATCCTCACTGAGGTTATACACCAATAAAGTGAAAAAGTAATAAGACAAGTATAAGCAAACTTATAAGAGTATAAAAGAGATACAACTCAGTGCTATGAGATGCAAAAACAAGAAATAATAATAATGATAACAGATGATGGAGTTGATAAGGAAATCCCTCACAAAGAGCCGGGCATGTGAGGCATTCTGGGTGAAGGAAGCAGAACAAAGAAAACTACTTATGTGATGGGGTACCAGGTATACTGCAAGAGCAGTGAGGCATGCAGAATTCAGCTGACTCTGAAGCGGTCTGAAAAAAGGTTAAGGTAATTTGGAGACTATACAGTGAAGGACATTGAATGTCAGGGTAAAGAATCAGAATGTAATTTGGAAGACAACAGATTCATACAAGAGGGCTTTGTTGTTTTTAAGAGTGCTCCTGGTGTAGGAAGGGGGCAAGTGGGAAAGTATTTAGGTATCTTTACTGACTGGCTGGTGAATACTGAGTGTCTACTATATACAGATACTGTGGTAGATGTACTAACAGTCTGAAGTGAAAGTGTTAGTCGCTCAGTTGTGTCCAACTCTTTGTGATCCCGTGGACTATAGCCTGCCAGGCTCCTCTGTCCATGGAATTCTCCAGGCAAGAATACTGCAGTAATCTATGAGAAAGGTTATGTGGGCCTGTGTGTGGGTGATTTTGGTTACAAAGAGGGAAAGAATGAATTCAAGAGACATTATGGAGAGAACCTGAGGGTTTTCTTTGGACTGATTGGATATGAAAATAGAGGAAGAGAATGGAGTTAAGAATGGCTTCAGTGTTTATTGTGCCTCCACAACTAAGACAGTGGTAGTGCTAAAAACAGGAATGGAGGAATCAGAGGGAAAGGATGGTTTGTGGGCAGGAGAAGGAAAACAAAAGCAAAAAGATTAAGAACTTAATGTTTTCACATTAACTTGTTTAATCCTAGCAGTCACCTTTTATGATAGACTTTTAGTTTTCTTATTTTACAGATGATGTTCAGATGGGTTAAGTAACTGCTTTAACACTACACCGATAGAGTGTGAACCTAGGCTTTCTGATTCTAACCCCACTGTTTTTTACTTTTAAGTACTGCTGAGCAAGTAAATAGAAAAGACTCAAATGTTAAAAAGATGCAGTCTCTATCCTCACTGAGGTTATACACCAATAAAGTGAAAAAGTAATAAGACAAGTATAAGCAAACTTATAAGAGTATAAAAGAGATACAACTCAGTGCTATGAGATGCAAAAACAAGAAATAATAATAATGATAACAGATGATGGAGTTGATAAGGAAATCCCTCACAAAGAGCCGGGCATGTGAGGCATTCTGGGTGAAGGAAGCAGAACAAAGAAAACTACTTATGTGATGGGGTACCAGGTATACTGCAAGAGCAGTGAGGCATGCAGAATTCAGCTGACTCTGAAGCGGTCTGAAAAAGGGTTAAGGTAATTTGGAGACTATACAGTGAAGGACATTGAATGTCAGGGTAAAGAATCAGAATGTAATTTGGAAGACAACAGATTCATACAAGAGGGCTTTGTTGTTTTTAAGAGTGCTCCTGGTGTAGGAAGGGGGCAAGTGGGAAAGTATTTAGGTATCTTTACTGACTGGCTGGTGAATACTGAGTGTCTACTATATACAGATACTGTGGTAGATGTACTAACAGTCTGAAGTGAAAGTGTTAGTCGCTCAGTTGTGTCCAACTCTTTGTGATCCCGTGGACTATAGCCTGCCAGGCTCCTCTGTCCATGGAATTCTCCAGGCAAGAATACTGCAGTAATCTATGAGAAAGGTTATGTGGGCCTGTGTGTGGGTGATTTTGGTTACAAAGAGGGAAAGAATGAATTCAAGAGACATTATGGAGAGAACCTGAGGGTTTTCTTTGGACTGATTGGATATGAAAATAGAGGAAGAGAATGGAGTTAAGAATGGCTTCAGTGTTTATTGTGCCTCCACAACTAAGACAGTGGTAGTGCTAAAAACAGGAATGGAGGAGTCAGAGGGAAAGGATGGTTTGTGGGCAGGAGAAGGAAAACAAAAGCAAAAAGATTAAGAACTTAATGTTTTCACATTAACTTGCAGTCACCTTTTATGATAGACTTTTAGTTCTCTTATTTTACAGATGATGTTCAGATGGGTTAAGTAACTGCTTTAACACTACACCGATAGAGTGTGAACCTAGGCTTTCTGATTCTAACCCCACTGTATATTTTATTACTTTATGGCTAAGTTCCCTTTTAAATGTGTTGAGTTTGCCTTGACAGCTGGACATCTGGCTAGAAAGATCTAACAGGTAGAAATTCAGGACTGGAGTAAAGGAAAGAGACTTAAGTAATTTTGAAAGTGCAGGAGTAGAAGAGATTGTCAAGGGAGAGAGCAAAAAAGAAAATAAGAAGTGTCTAAGTACAAAAAGTAACTAGAGAGTGAAGTTATAAAGAAGGAATGGTTAACAGCATCAAGATTTACAGAGATTAGGAGAGTGAATGGCCCTCATTTCACTGGGTGCCCTCACTCATCCAACGAGATCTGAATGTGTAAGCATCCACAGTGGTGATAATACACATAAACTAAGGTATTCAATTACACAGAGAGATGCCTACAAATGTTCATCAATATACAAATATACTCATTTAGGAAATGTAGAATGCATATGATTTTGAATGACTGGAGCTTAATAAAATCTATTGAAATGTACTTCAAAATCCTAAACAAGCATTTAATAAATATTGTTAGTTGACTTGCTGACTTAAACCGTATCAAAACCAAATATAAACAGTATAAAACAAAAAGCCTAAGTTGCTGTAGCTCCTTAAAATAGGGCATCGTGAAATGTTTATATATAAAAAGATTAATTACTGAAAGTTACTTATAGACAAAAGTGAACCTAAGTAATCTATGAGAAAGGTTATGTGGGCCTGTGTGTGGGTGATTTTGGTTACAAAGAGGAAAGAATGAATTCAAGAGACATTATGGAGAGAACCTGAGGGTTTTCTTTGGACTGATTGGATATGAAAATAGAGGAAGAGAATGGAGTTAAGAATGGCTTCAGTGTTTATTGTGCCTCCACAACTAAGACAGTGGTAGTGCTAAAAACAGGAATGGAGGAGTCAGAGGGAAAGGATGGTTTGTGGGCAGGAGAAGGAAAACAAAAGCAAAAAGATTAAGAACTTAATGTTTTCACATTAACTTGTTTAATCCTAGCAGTCACCTTTTATGATAGACTTTTAGTTTTCTTATTTTACAGATGATGTTCAGATGGGTTAAGTAACTGCTTTAACACTACACCGATAGAGTGTGAACCTAGGCTTTCTGATTCTAACCCCACTGTATATTTTATTACTTTATGGCTAAGTTCCCTTTTAAATGTGTTGAGTTTGCCTTGACAGCTGGACATCTGGCTAGAAAGATCTAACAGGTAGAAATTCAGGACTGGAGTAAAGGAAAGAGACTTAAGTAATTTTGAAAGTGCAGGAGTAGAAGAGATTGTCAAGGGAGAGAGCAAAAAAGAAAATAAGAAGTGTCTAAGTACAAAAAGTAACTAGAGAGTGAAGTTATAAAGAAGGAATGGTTAACAGCATCAAGATTTACAGAGATTAGGAGAGTGAATGGCCCTCATTTCACTGGGTGCCCTCACTCATCCAACGAGATCTGAATGTGTAAGCATCCACAGTGGTGATAATACACATAAACTAAGGTATTCAATTACACAGAGAGATGCCTACAAATGTTCATCAATATACAAATATACTCATTTAGGAAATGTAGAATGCATATGATTTTGAATGACTGGAGCTTAATAAAATCTATTGAAATGTACTTCAAAATCCTAAACAAGCATTTAATAAATATTGTTAGTTGACTTGCTGACTTAAACCATATCAAAACCAAATATAAACAGTATAAAACAAAAAGCCTAAGTTGCTGTAGCTCCTTAAAATAGGGCATCATGAAATGTTTATATATAAAAAGATTAATTACTGAAAGTTACTTATAGACAAAAGTGAACCTAAGTATCTATAATTTGAAATGAAGACTTCAATTAGTACTTATCTATCAAATTATGAATTCAGCCACCCTTGTGCTAGAGGTGATGATTTATATGGGAATGTTCTATCTGTCCCCAGGGAGTTCAGAGAGTCACATATATTTTTCTGTGGTAAAAGTGATTTCTTTAAATTGTAAATGCTCTGTGTATCTGTAATTGGGTTAAAAACTTCTCAGCTACAAGGACAGCATCTCTGATGCTTTAGAGTCTCCGTGTGATAAACGTTGTCTGATGTCAACAGATAACTAAATTCGTAATATGTGGGTAAATTATATGATCTGTAATGAAAATGCAATAGTGGCAACAATCTATTCAACAAGCAAGTCCCTGTAAAATCAGAACTTTTTTTAAACTGAAAAATAAAAGCCTTTAATTTTATAAAGGAAATGAAGCTAAGAAATATTCAACAATACACAATGAGAAATCTATAATGCTCTTATACTATAAACAAAGGTTTTTTTTTTTTTTTTTTAGATTTATTTATTTATTTTGGGCAGGGGTCGGGTTGGGGAGGGAGGGGAGCGGGCGGGCCACTTCTATTGGTCTTTCATTTCTCTGTTTTCATCCGTCTTTGTTCTTTGGCTCCTGCGGGCCTCCCATCGCGGTGGCGTCTGTTGTCCCAGAGCGCCAGCTCTGGGCGCATGCGCTCCAGAGCTCCGGCTCGGTGATTGGACGCATCAGTCCAGCCGCTCCGCGGCACGTGGGAGCTTCCCAGGCCAGGGATCGAACTGGCGCCCCTTGCACTGCAAGGCGGTGTCCTTATCCACTGGACCACCAGGGGAAGCCCAACAAAGGTTTTTTTGATAGAAAACCTTTATATTTTAGTTCTAACTCTACTCCAGTAGTTTTTATTTATTTATTGGCTTTAAAAATATTAATAAAAATCAGTGTTTAAATAAAATAACTAGATGTGTGCCACATCAGTTCAATTCAGTCACTCAGTCATGTCCAACTCAGTCATGTCCTAGACTGCAGCACGCCAGGCTTCCTTGTCCTTCACCATCTCCCAGAACTTGCTCAAACTCATGTCCATTGAGTCGGTGATGTCATCTAGCCATCTCATCCTCTGTCATCCCCTTCTCTTCTGTCTTCTGTTTTTTCCCACATCAGGCTGTTTTTCAGTGAGTTGTCTGTGTATCAGATGACCAAAGTATTGGAGCTTCAGCATCAGTCCTACCAATGAACATTCAGGGTTGATTTCCTTTAGAATTAACTGGCTTGATCTCTTTGCAGTCCAAGGGACTCTCTAGAGTCTCCTCTAGCACCACAGTTAAGAAGCATCAATTCTTCAGCACTCAGACTTCTTTATAGTCCAATTCTCACATCTATACATGATTAGTGAGAAAACCATAGCCTTGACTATACGGACTTTTGTTGGCAAAGTGATGTCTCTGCCTTTGAATACACTGTCTATGTTTTTCATAGCTTTTTTCCCAAGGAGCAAGTGTTTTTAAATTTCATGGCTACAGTCACCATCTGCAGTGAGTTTGGAGCCCAAGAAAATAAAGTCTGTCACTGTTTCCATTGTTTGCGCATCTATTTGCCATGAAGTGATGGGACAGGATGCCATGATCTTTGACTTTTTGAATGTTGAGTTTTAGGCCAGCTTTTTCACTCATCTCTTTCACCTTCATCAAGAGGCTCTTTAATTCCTCTTTGCTTTTGGCCATAAGGGTGATGTCATCTGCATAGTTGAGGTTATTGATATTTCTTCCAGCAATCTTCAGCAATCGTGATTCCAGCTTATGTTTCATCAATTCCTGGCATTTTGCATGATGTACTTGGCATTTAAGTTAAATAAGCAGGGTTAAAATATACAACCTTGATGTACTCCTTGCCAATTTGGAACCAGTCTGTTTTCCATGAGCAGTTCTAACTATTGCTTCTTGTCCTACATACAGGTTTCTCAGGAGACAGAGAAGATGGTCTGATATTCCCATATCTCTCAGATTTTCCACAGTTTGTTGTCATCCACACAGTCAAAGGCTTTAGCATAGTCAATGAAGTAGAAGTAGATACTTTTCTGGAATTCGCTTGCTATTCCTATGATCCAAGTGATGTTGGAAATTTGATCTCTGGTTTCTCTGCCTTTTCTAAATCCAGCTTGCACATCCAGAAAATTTTTTATTTTTAATTTTGTGGTCACTTCTATTTGTCTTTCATTTATCTATTTTCATCCATCTTTGTTCTTTGGCCTGTGTGGGCCTCCCACAGCATTGGCCTCTGTCACTGCAGAGCACCAGCTCTGGGTGCATGCACTCCAGAGCTCCAGCATGGTAGTTGGACACATCAGTCCAGCCACTCCTAGGCAGGTGAGATCTTCCCAGGCCAGGGATCGAACTGGCGCCCCTTGCACTGCAAGGCAGTGTCCTCACTCACTGGACCACCAGGGAAGCCCCCATCTGGAAATTCTTGGCTCACATACTGTTGAAGTCTAACATGGAGTATTTTAAGCATTACTTTGTTAGCATGTGAAACTAGTGCAACGGTGCAGTACTTTGAACATTCTTTGGCATCGCCCTTCTTTGGGACTGGGATGAAAACTGACCTTTTCCAGTCCTGAGGTCACTGCTGAGTTTTTCAAATTTGCTGGCATATTGAGTGTAGTACTGTGACAGCATCATCTTTTAATATTTGAAATAGCTCAGCCTTAATTCCATCACCTCCACTAGCTTTGTTCGTAGTAATGCCTCTTAGGGCCCACTTGACTTCTCACTCTATGATATCTGGTTTTAGGTGAGTGATCACATCATCTTGGTCATCTGGCTCATTAAAGTCTATTTTTTTGTTTCTTTCTTCTATGTATTGTTTCCACCTCTTGGTATCTTCTGCTTCTGTTAGGTCTATACCATTTCTGTCCTTTCTTGTGCCTATCTTTGCATGAAATGTTCCCTCGGTATCTCTAATTTTCAGTCTTTTCCATTTTTTTGTTTTCCTCTATTTCTTTGGACTGTTCTTGTAAGAAGACTTTCTCATCTCTCCTTGCTATTCCCTGGAACTCTGCATTCAGATGGTTATATCTTTCCTTTTCTTGTTTGCTTTTGATCCCTTTTTTTCTCAACTATTTGTAGGGTGTCCTCAGACAACCATTTTGACTTTTTGCATTTCTTTTTCTTGGGGATGGTTTTGATCAATGCCTCTTATACAATGTTATGAACAGTTTGTTGTCATCCACACAGTCAAAGGCTTTAGCATAGTCAATGAAGTAGAAGTAGATACTTTTCTGGAATTCGCTTGCTATTCCTATGATCCAAGTGATGTTGGAAATTTGATCTCTGGTTTCTCTGCCTTTTCTAAATCCAGCTTGCACATCCAGAAAATTTTTTATTTTTAATTTTGTGGTCACTTCTATTGGCCTTTCATTTATTCATTTTCATCCGTTTTTGTTCTTTCGACCTGTGTAGGCCTCCTATCACAGTGAACTGTCTCACTGCAGAGCACTAGCTCTGGGCACACACACTCCAGAGCTCCAGCATGGTAGTTGGACACATCGGTCAAGCCGCTACTCCGCATGTGGGATCTTCCCAGGTCAGAGATCGAACCGGTGCCCCCTGCACTGCAAGGCAGTGTCCTTACCCACTGGACCACCAGGGAAGCCCCCATCTGGAAATTCTTGGTTCACATACTGTTGAAGTCTAACATGGAGTATTTTAAGCATTACTTTGTTAGCATGTGAAACTAGTGCAACGGTGCAGTACTTTGAACATTCTTTGGCATCGCCCTTCTTTGGGACTGGGATGAAAACTGACCTTTTCCAGTCCTGAGGTCACTGCTGAGTTTTTCAAATTTGCTGGCATATTGAGTGTAGTACTGTGACAGCATCATCTTTTAATATTTGAAATAGCTCAGCCTTAATTCCATCACCTCCACTAGCTTTGTTCGTAGTAATGCCTCTTAGGGCCCACTTGACTTCTCACTCTATGATATCTGGTTTTAGGTGAGTGATCACATCATCTTGGTCATCTGGCTCATTAAAGTCTATTTTTTTGTTTCTTTCTTCTATGTATTGTTTCCACCTCTTGGTATCTTCTGCTTCTGTTAGGTCTATACCATTTCTGTCCTTTCTTGTGCCTATCTTTGCATGAAATGTTCCCTTGGTATCTCTAATTTTCAGTCTTTTCCATTTTTTTGTTTTCCTCTATTTCTTTGGACTGTTCTTGTAAGAAGACTTTCTCATCTCTCCTTGCTATTCCCTGGAACTCTGCATTCAGATGGTTATATCTTTCCTTTTCTTGTTTGCTTTTGATCCCTTTTTTTCTCAACTATTTGTAGGGTGTCCTCAGACAACCATTTTGACTTTTTGCATTTCTTTTTCTTGGGGATGGTTTTGATCAATGCCTCTTATACAATGTTATGAACCTCCGTGTATAGTTCTTCAGGCACTCTGTCTATCAGATCTAATCCTTTGAATCTATTTTTCACTTCTACTGTATAATTGTAAGAGATTTGATTTAGGTCATACCTGAATGGTCTAGTGTTACTTTCTTCAATTTAAGTTTGAAGTTTGCAATAAGGAGTTTATGATCAGCTCCACAGTGAGCTCCAGGTCTTGTTTTTGCTGACTGTATAGACCTTCTCCATCTTTGGCTGCAAAGGATATAATCAGTCTGATTTTGGTATTGACCATCTGGTGGTGTGTCACATAGAGTAATTTAAAGCATTTTAATAGTTCTTTCTTTTTAAAAATTTTTTAATTTTATTTATTTGTTTATTTTTATTTGACTGCACCAGGTTTTTTAGTTGCAGCATGTGGGATCTATTTCCATGACCAGGGATCGAACCCAGGCCCCCTGCATTGGAAGCTCGGTGTCTTAGCCACTGGACCACCAGGGAATCCCTAATAGTTATTTCTTAATGTACATGAAATATCAGCGCTAAGGTAGTCAAGCTTGTAGTATGCTAAAAGTAAAGTCCTTGAAATTCTACCAATGTATATTCTGCCAACATCCATTTTAAGGAGACCATATTCTTATTAAAAACCAAGTAAACAATTGTTACTATTTATTAAAATATACCAAAGCTATCTAAATTTCTGTGAGGCTGACACAGATACCTAAATGGATTTTTGACACTAATCTACTTGTTTCATAATGAGCTTACTTTGCAATAAGTTAAAAAGAAAGAAATAACAAAAATCCAATTCACGTATGTTGAGTTACTACAAAAGAAAGACTCAAGGATTATGTATACATCCTGCAAAGACAGACCATTCAATTCTTATACTTAAAAAAATCAAGGTATCTACTTGTTTACATGGGAACTGGGATGAATGCCTTTTATATGAAAGTGAAAATGATAGTCGCTTAGTCTTGTGCAACTCTTTGTGACCCCATGGACTGCAGCCCGTGAGACTTCTCTGTCTATGGAATTCTCTGGGCAAGAATACTGGAGTTGGTTGCCATTTCTTTCTCCAGGGATGTTCTCCGACCCATGGATCAAACCCAGGTCTCCTGTATTGTAGGCAGATTCTTTACTGTCTGAGCCACCACGGAAGCCCACTTTTTATATTTGTATATAAAAAAACAAATATTGTGGTTAAGCAAATCATGATAACCATTGGGCAAATGGATGTACTAATACAAAAGAAAGTATTTTAAAAGATACCTTTTCCCTTGGTCAGTGTCTAATACTTTTCCACTTGAGAAGCTTTTACTCAGACAAGTCAGTTAGAGTTGCATCTAATGGAATCAGGGATCTTGGCTTAAAGTAACCCCTAATAATCACACAAGTTACTGTTTTTGCATTTTACTCCACAACAATCAATGTTTCAACACTGACTGTAAAACCATCCTTGGGGGTGAGATATAAAGTCCAGTCTATAGCTTTACACATTTCCTGGTTTCTCCACACATCCAGTTTGTAGTGTGCTTCTAGAGTTCTAGGAAAATCTTCAGCTTGTTCATCAGCTTCTCTATTTGCAGAAATGTGAAAGTTGTAATTATGACATTTTTGTGCCAAGGCTCTCTTCTTTTAGGATCATTTTTTGGGGGTTGCACCCTCTAAATAGGCTTCCCTGATGGCTCAGAAGTAAAGAATCCGCCTGCCAAGGCAAGAGACACAGGAGACGCAAGTTGAATCCCTGGGTTGGGAAGATCCCCTGGAGTAGGAAATGGAAACCACTCTAGTATTCTTGCCTGGAAAATCCCATGGACAGAGAAGCCTGGTGGGCTACAGTTCATCAGAGTAAAAAGAGTCAGACACAACTTTTCACAACTCTGAGCTCACACACACACACACACACACACACACACACATCTTCTAGTTGAAGTAACACAGCCACTTCCTGTGTCTACCAATAGGCCCTGATTCTTAAGTGTGGATGCCTGCTTCTGGCTTCTGGCTTGGGTGGCGCTCCTTTTTCATCCAAATGGACTTTTTGTCTGAATTCCTTGCTTTAAGTGTCTGCCTTATTATTTTTTTGTTGTTGTTATATTTTATTTATATTTATTTGGCTGCATTGGGTCTCAGTTGTAGCATATGAGCTCTAGTTCCCTGACCAGGGATCGAACCTGGGCCCCTTGCATTGGGAGCACAGAGTCTTAGCCACTGGACCACCAGGGAATTCCCGAGTGTCTGCCTTATTTTAAAACTAATAAAGTCTATGTGCAGCCTGACACTAGCTAGCTCTAGACAACTGGTTTGACCCTGATCATGGGGCAGCCTCCTCTAGTGTTTGCATCCTGCTGCTGCCAGTCCTTCTTTGCCATTTCTTCTCTGCTCTGGCTTCTCACCCAGTAGTCACAAACAGGGCTATATTCAGTCCAGAAATAAACAGTATATACATACATAAAATGAATTCTTGACCATAAACTTTTCTAAATTATATTCTGCTTTTGGGCTAAGGGAAATTGAGTAAAAAGTAAAGAGATACTATTAGGATGTCTACAAGTTAGCTCATGGCAATTATGTAAACAGAAAAATCTATAGGCGAAAGTAGGTAACTGCCAATTTTCCGTTGATGAATACTCTTTATGGAAAGTGTTTTGAATTGGGACATTTTAAGATTTTTATAAGCTGATATTTTGGTTGATGATCCCAAACACTGAAAATTAGTTTTGAAGCTATAACTAAATTTCAAAAGATTTACCAGTCATCAGATCGAGAGCCTTCTTCAAAGTGGATATTTCCCACCGTCTCCAACTCAATTAACAAAAGGGGGATTAATAAACTATGGCTTTTCTTCTTTTGCTTTACTTCAATACGATAAATTGCTTCAATTCTATTTAAGAAAAAAATTAAAATTATCTAAAAATCATAACAGTAAAATTCATCATAGCTTCTTCTAAGTTGATGTCAAAATATAAGGCTTTCATCAATGGATAAAGATGCTCAGTGTTAACAGTTAAACTAAGTAAAAGATATTCTATTTTTGGCAATTAAAATCATCTCAAATATTGTTAACCTTAGAATAAGTGAAAGTTAGAAAACTCTCCTGGCTCCACTATTTATGATTTTATGATTTTAGACTAATCACATTTTTATACTCCAGTTTTGCAGAAAATAACATTATTGATAGTACTTATACCCAAATAGGCCTTTTTTGGGGATTATACGCAAAATATATGTAAAACTCTTAGCAAAGAATTTGGCAGAGTAAGAACTCAGTAAATATTAGTTATTATTTTGTTAGTATTATCATAGGGCCAACTAATTTATCCACTTAGTGCCCTTGAAAGTAAAGGGAAATTCATAGTACATACTAAGTCTTCTTGCTTTCTGTTTCTGGTTGATATTCAACCTGAGTTTGTCTCTACGTGATTTCAGACAACTTTTGTATGTGCTTTGCCCAGTCTCATCTATATTGTGAATTTCTGCACCAGTAGCAGCTAATGTTAAAAAAACTAATGTTTTCAGTTTGCAGACACTAGAGCAACAGTGTGACAAGACACCACTCAAAGGAAGTTCACTGTTCCTAGTAAAGTATTGCCTCTGTAAAACAAAAACAAAAAACCCAGAAAAACAGAGAACAGAACACTGAACGCTAGTTTTGAACTAGAGATGCCCATATATCCTCAAAACTGGAATGGAAACACATTTTGTGGTTTACTTCATATTGTAATTCTTTCTATTCCTCGTGGAGAGAACTAGTTCAACTAATGGCCGAGAACTTTATTTTCCCTCATGTTTCAAATTTGAACAACTAGATAATCCATTAAACATACTCATCTAGTTTTTTGCTCCAGAATGTTACCCTTTCATTCAAGGCATTTAGTTTGGTCACTATCTTCTGTTGAAGACTTGGTTCTTCTGTGACAGTTTCACAGTTTTTTGATTTTTCAAGCTCAGTTACTTTATTGTTATTGGATCTATCATTGTGCCCTTTGCCAGATCCTTTGAGTTCAGTCAGTTCCTGTTCCAACTGTTGAAATCAATGTGACAGAGAGCAAAATCTTTTAGCGGAATATATTAAATATTTAGTTAATGTAAATTAGTAAACCAGAAACCTAGATAATAAATAAGCCAAACTTCATAAAAACATGGCAAAACTACGAGTATAACTTTAGTTCAGTCAGCCCGTTTCTCTTGCCCAAATGAAAGACAATATTAAATACTTCAAACATAGCAGTTCTCTCAATTGAAAATAAGAAAAGCAAAGAAGATTTTAAAATATTGTTGATGGGGCTTCCCCTGGTGGTCCAGTGGGTAAAGGCACTGCCTTGCAGTGCAAGGGGTGCCGGTTCGAGCCCTGGCCTGGGAAGATCCCACGTGCCGCGGAGCGGCTGGACTGATGTGTCCAATTACCAAGCCGGAGCTCTGGAGCGCATGCGCCCAGAGCCGGCGCTCTGCAATGACAGGAGCCACCGCGATGGGAGGCCCGCAGGAGCCAAAGAACAAAGACGGATGAACATAGAGAAACAAAAGACCAATAGAAGTGGCCCGCCTGCTCCCCTCCCTCCCCAACCCGACCCCCGCCCAAAATAAATAAATAAATAAATATTTAAAAATATACATATATATATATTGTTGATGAGTTAGGTTCTATTAAAGTCAAAGTGAAATGGTAAGAAATGCAGGTTTTGGTACAAAGAAAATACCTAAACTAGAAATAATGTGACTTTTACCACTCCTACTTTTCCACCTTTTTGGTATTCTGGTAAAAATTAACATAAAAATACATGAAAGCATGGATATAGAGATGCACATTTTTCTTTTTGCCTCAGTCTCCTATATGGCTCAGTACAGACATGTCTTTATTTAAAATACTTATATTTCAGATTTTTTTGGTTCACAAAGGACTCTTTTTGTATCTATTGGTATTTAAAAAAAAATATTATATTAAAGCATATGATTTATCTTGATTATGGAGGTTTTGGACCTGCCCTTAAATTTTGAGCCAAGGATAAGTGTCTAGTTTGCTCTGTTCTTTGTGACCCATTTTTTGACAGAGAGCTATCATTGTGCCCTTTGCCAGATCCTTTGAGTTCAGTCAGTTCCTGTTCCAACTGTTGAAATCAATGTGACAGAGAGCAAAATCTTTTAGCGGAATATATTAAATATTTAGTTAATGTAAATTAGTAAACCAGAAACCTAGATAATAAATAAGCCAAACTTCATAAAAACATGGCAAAACTACGAGTATAACTTTAGTTCAGTCAGCCCGTTTCTCTTGCCCAAATGAAAGACAATATTAAATACTTCAAACATAGCAGTTCTCTCAATTGAAAATAAGAAAAGCAAAGAAGATTTTAAAATATTGTTGATGGGGCTTCCCCTGGTGGTCCAGTGGGTAAAGGCACTGCCTTGCAGTGCAAGGGGTGCCGGTTCGAGCCCTGGCCTGGGAAGATCCCACGTGCCGCGGAGCGGCTGGACTGATGTGTCCAATTACCAAGCCGGAGCTCTGGAGCGCATGCGCCCAGAGCCGGCGCTCTGCAATGACAGGAGCCACCGCGATGGGAGGCCCGCAGGAGCCAAAGAACAAAGACGGATGAACATAGAGAAACAAAAGACCAATAGAAGTGGCCCGCCTGCTCCCCTCCCTCCCCAACCCGACCCCCCGCCCAAAATAAATAAATAAATAAATATTTAAAAATATACATATATATATATTGTTGATGAGTTAGGTTCTATTAAAGTCAAAGTGAAATGGTAAGAAATGCAGGTTTTGGTACAAAGAAAATACCTAAACTAGAAATAATGTGACTTTTACCACTCCTACTTTTCCACCTTTTTGGTATTCTGGTAAAAATTAACATAAAAATACATGAAAGCATGGATATAGAGATGCACATTTTTCTTTTTGCCTCAGTCTCCTATATGGCTCAGTACAGACATGTCTTTATTTAAAATACTTATATTTCAGATTTTTTTGGTTCACAAAGGACTCTTTTTGTATCTATTGGTATTTAAAAAAAAATATTATATTAAAGCATATGATTTATCTTGATTATGGAGGTTTTGGACCTGCCCTTAAATTTTGAGCCAAGGATAAGTGTCTTACTTGCCCTACTCTAGCCCCAGTATTGTAGAATGGATTTCAAGATAAATTGTACTGCACACAAGTGAAAGAAAGTGAAGTCGCTCAGATGTGTGTGACTCTATGCAGACTAATTCGTTTGCTAAGTATCTCTACTTCCTTATCTGTAATGGCTATATATAGCTGTTAAAAATCTAAGTAAGTATACTTTATTAAAATGTCAGTAATTTATGTAATCTGTAGCTATTATTTTTCATGTATAATTCTTCACATATTAATACATCCATTTGTACATAAAAATGGCAGATATAAAGAGATTTCCATATACTGGTTCTCCTGTAATTTTTTTATTCAAATAAGTAATTTAAATTATGTTAATTTTTCAACTTTAAGAATGTCTTTTTCATTATAATGTTAATTTAAGCCTGTTTATTTCAGAAAGAATATTGTGTATTTAAAACACGTGTTTTCTTTTTAAATTTTTTATTGAGACACTGGTATTTGCTGTCATTTAGTTGTTAAGTTGAAAACATGTGGTTTTTAATGGCTACATACCATTCTATCTTAAGAATGACTCATTCTTCCTGTATTTTTAAATTTAAACATTTAGGTAGTTTTCATTTTTCATTGTTATTAACAGCACAGTGATGAATATTCTTATATATAAATATTTACCCAAATCTTTAAATAGGGGGCCAGTAGTAGAGTTACTGGATCAAGGGCTATGAGCATTTTTAGGCTGGTAGTAGTAGATATGTGTGTAATAGTGTCACAGCCATCTTTACCAGGTGAGTTTCCCATGTGGCTCAGTGGTCAAGAATCAGCCTGCCAGTGCAGGAGATGCAGGAAACTTGGGTTTGATCCCTGGGTTTAGATCTCCTGGAATAGGAAATGGCAACCCATTCCATTATTCTTGCCTGGAAAAGCCCAAAGGACAGAGGAGCCTGATGGGCTCCTAGAGTCCATGGGGTCACAAAGAGTCAGACACAACTGAACATGCACACAAACATCTTCCCCAGGCAGAGTATGACAAATTTGTAGGTGAAAAAGGTTGCTTGTTGTTTTATTTCATTATTTGGAAATTAGTAATCAGATTGAGGGCTTCTTTCAAATGTCTATTAGAGTTTTTATTTCTTTTGTAAAATGATAGTTTACGGAATTTGCTCAATTTTTCTATCTGGATGTTTACTTTTTTGTCTTGTTTTGTTTATGAGTACCTTTATCCTAAGGATTTTTATCAGGCATGTTTGTTGAAAACAGTTTTTCAGATTGTCATTTATTGTTTATTTTCATTAATAATGTTTTTCAGTACAAAAGCACTTTACCTTTTTTTTTCAATCAAATCTACATTCTGTTCTTTGTGATTTCGAATGCTTTTCTAGTGTTTCTACTATCTTATTTGACAGGCTGAGATCTGTTAAATATATTAATCTATATATTCTTCTTCTTTTTTATGTTTTTATTTTTACATTTAATTCTTTTTTCCTCCCATTGTATTTGCTTTCGGTAAAGCATAAACTAAGGATCCAATTGCCCTACTCTCAAATAGTTTGACTATTTTTATAACACTATTTTTTAAATAAACCGTTATTTTCTTAGTTTTTTTAATACAATAAATTCTTACACATACAAAATTCTGTTTTGAGGTGGGTAATCCTTCATTTTTTTAGAGTCTACTTTTAGTAAAAGAGATTCAATTTATTCTAAATTTTAAAAGCACATATAACTACTAAAGTATAGCCTGTTATAAAGTTCCCACCGTGTTTTATACCGTAGTAGTATTAGTCAAGGCATATTTTAGCACTTTAGACAGAAACATGAATTTTGAGCACAGCCTGATGGTATCCAATAAAAATGCAGTGAAGTAAGTCTCACGAGATCTTTATAACTCAGTGAATCATATTGAATTACACAGCATTTTAAAAATTGTGTAAGTTAATAAGCCTAGTTAAGTACCTAGAATCAAAACATTTTCAGGGTAAAGAGTTGAAACTTAGTATTAAAGTATATATATAATTGCATATATACATATAAAAATTTTAAAATAATGGTATCTTATCTGCCACTTTTCTTAAGGCATGGCTATTGACATTTTACAATATTAAATCTTACATTTTTTTTCAAAAAGCTGAATAATTTTATTCGTTCTTCTGGCAACTTCTGTAATTTACATTTTCGATCATTCAGTTTTTCAAGATCTTCATTAAGATGCCTCTGAATAGTTTTTGTACGCATATTGTAATACATGATTTTTTTCATTGCTGTGGTCTAAAAGTGAGACAAAAAGCCCCAAAGGTTAGCTGAAACACAAAACATGATAGGTAATTATTAGTGGTATTATATGAGTGTGATGTGTTTTATATGACAATTAAAAATTTTACATGCTCAGTTGCTAATAATGATATCAGTCGAAATGATAAAGGTTATACAGAATACTCAAATTTAGTAAGCAAAATATAAAATTTCAAAGATTTTTTTGTGGGCAATATTTCAAGTGTAAGGCATATTACATTTACTTTTAGGATGACAACATAAAGAGACTATAGAAAGAACTCAATTTAAAAATAGTATCATTTAACTAATGCAGCAGTACTACTAAAGCTAATGTATTATTTCTATTTGATTAATTGAGCAAAAATAAATTTAAGAGAATAAAAGCAAATGTAACATTATTTATTTTTGAAAAGCATGGCTAAGAAGTAGGGTTTTGTGGTTTTTCCCTCAAATCTATAAAAGGATGCTCTAAATGAATTTCTTTTAGATTGAACAAGTTATTAGTCAATCTAATTCAATTATTGTGAATTCCTTAGTATCAGTGGATCACATAGTAATTAATACTTATGATGATAAATTGATTAAATAAAATATACCAAGTAAATTGTGCTCACGAGTTATATTAGTAAAAAAGAAGTACCTGAGAGAGAACTAAACAAATCAGGTGCATATCATTGATATGACATGATCTAGTTTTAACTGTTTACCTGAAATAATGAAAGGATTTCTTTTTATCAGGAAATCTATACCTCAGATAAGTTGGAAGGCTTGCTATGTGATTTATTTAGTGGAGTGGATAGTCAAGATCCCAGCAGAATTATCTGGCATAAAAGATGGAATGGAAACAAATATATGCATGCTGAACAGGCAAAATCATTCCCTTTCCCATACATATTATGAAATTCTGAATCTGAAATCACTAAATTCTTCTGCCAAAAATAAGGCAGACATAACACTGGAAAGTTGAGAGGGGGAAAAGCTGTTTTAGGGTGATGATTAACAGATAAAATGTCCTGACCAAGAAGAGCTTGTTTCTCAGGTGCCACAGAGGAGAAAAAGAAAATAATAATGGCAAATGATGTTTCTTGATCTATTCTTTTTTTTTTTTTTTGCAAGTACAGTCAGGACCTACCTACCCAAGTTACACACTTCCCCTTGCACACCATGCCCTCGGTGAATTCATCCAGTCCTCAGCTTGGTACCATCGTTTCTGCTTTCAATTCTCATGTTTATACTTCCACTCCAGGCAGCTCTCTTAAATAGCAGACTCATATATGCATCTTGGATGTTCAAAAGAGTATTCAAACAGAATACTCAATTTAGAAAAAAAATTTTTTTATTCAAGTGTAAGGCATATTACATTTACTTTTAGGATGACAACATAAAGAGACTATAGAAAGAACTCAATTTAAAAATAGTATCATTTAACTAATGCAGCAGTACTACTAAAGCTAATGTATTATTTCTATTTGATTAATTGAGCAAAAATAAATTTAAGAGAATAAAAGCAAATGTAACATTATTTATTTTTGAAAAGCATGGCTAAGAAGTAGGGTTTTGTGGTTTTTCCCTCAAATCTATAAAAGGATGCTCTAAATGAATTTCTTTTAGATTGAACAAGTTATTAGTCAATCTAATTCAATTATTGTGAATTCCTTAGTATCAGTGGATCACATAGTAATTAATACTTATCATGATAAATTGATTAAATAAAATATACCAAGTAAATTGTGCTCACGAGTTATATTAGTAAAAAAGAAGTACCTGAGAGAGAACTAAACAAATCAGGTGCATATCATTGATATGACATGATCTAGTTTTAACTGTTTACCTGAAATAATGAAAGGATTTCTTTTTATCAGGAAATCTATACCTCAGATAAGTTGGAAGGCTTGCTATGTGATTTATTTAGTGGAGTGGATAGTCAAGATCCCAGCAGAATTATCTGGCATAAAAGATGGAATGGAAACAAATATATGCATGCTGAACAGGCAAAATCATTCCCTTTCCCATACATATTATGAAATTCTGAATCTGAAATCACTAAATTCTTCTGCCAAAAATAAGGCAGACATAACACTGGAAAGTTGAGAGGGGGAAAAGCTGTTTTAGGGTGATGATTAACAGATAAAATGTCCTGACCAAGAAGAGCTTGTTTCTCAGGTGCCACAGAGGAGAAAAAGAAAATAATAATGGCAAATGATGTTTCTTGATCTATTCTTTTTTTTTTTTTTTGCAAGTACAGTCAGGACCTACCTACCCAAGTTACACACTTCCCCTTGCACACCATGCCCTCGGTGAATTCATCCAGTCCTCAGCTTGGTACCATCGTTTCTGCTTTCAATTCTCATGTTTATACTTCCACTCCAGGCAGCTCTCTTAAATAGCAGACTCATATATGCATCTTGGATGTTCAAAAGAGTATTCAAACTTTTTGTGTTTAAAATTAAACTATCATTCTTCCCTCTGAATGTACTCCTCTCATACTCTTCCCTCTCATCAAATAGCAGCTCCTTTCTCCCTTCAGTTGCTTGGGCCAGCCGCTTGGAATTATTCTCTACTTTCTTCTTCCACACTTCAAATTCAATCTATCAGCAAATTCAGATGGGTTCCTTCTAACTACCTTCTCACTACTACTCCTACAGTCTGATTACTTTTTACTATCTTCTCTATAGTGACCTGTATCAAACCATCAACATCTCTCATTCAATTTTCTGAACTGGTCTCTCTGCTTTCACCTTTTCCCTTTAATCCTCTATTCTCCTTTTTTTTTTTCCCTTACTTCATGATGTTTATTATGAGAGCTTTGTCAGTCCTCACCACAGAGCCTTCATCTCCAGCCTTCTCCACACCTCCATGGAGGGCAGAGGGTCTAGGGCAGGAGAATGGAGTTTGGGACTAATCCTGTAAATTCATTATCCAAAAGAAAAAAAAAAAGATGTTTTGCTTCCCTGATGGCTCAACCTAAAGAATCTACCTACAGTGTGGCAGACCTGGGTTTGATTCCTGGGTTGGGAAGATCCCCTGGAGGATGGCATGGTTACCCACTCCAGCATTCTTGCCTGGAGAATCCCATGGACAGAGACGCCTGGTGGGCTACAGTCCATGCGATTGAAAAAGAGTTGGATCTGACTGAGTGACTAAGACTTTAAAACATAGGGCATCTTGTTCCACCTCCTTTCAAAAATTGTCACTGGTCTTATATTGCTCAAAGTAAAAGCTGAAGTCCTTACAACATTCTTCAGTCTCACATGGTCTGCCCCCCATCACTCCTGTATTCATCTTTCTCTCCTCTTTACTCAACTTCAGCCACACTAGCCTCCTTATTGTTCTTTTTTTTTTTTAAGCCTACTTATTGTTCTTAAAATATGAGAGGCATGCTCCTGCTTAAGGTCTTTCTACTTGCTGATCCTTGAACAGCTTGCCCCCTTACTTCGTCAGGTCTCTGCTCAAATGTTGCCTTAGTAAACCCTTTCCCGACAGTATGGAGATTTCTTAAAAAACTAAAAATAGAAGCACCATACGACCCAGCAATCCCACTCTTAGGCTTATACCCTGACGAAATCAAATCTGAAAGAAGCACCTGTACCCCAATGTTCATTGCAGCTCTCTATACAATAGCTAGAACACGGAAGCAACCTAGATGCCCATCGACGAACGAATGGATAGGAAAGCTATGGTACATATATACAATGGAATACTACACAGCTGTAAAGAAAAATGCAGAAGAATCAGCCCTCATGAGGTGGCTGGATCTAGAACCTATCATAAAAAGTGAAGTCAGTCAGAAAGAGAAGGACAAATACAGTATATTAACACATATATATGGAGTCTAGTAGGATGGTGATGATGGCACATGCAGTGAAGCAACGGAAAGACAGACATGGACAGTGGACATATGGACATTGTGGGGAAGGAACAGAGGGTGGGAGGTGTAAAGGAAGTACCATGAAGGCCTGTACTATCATAAGTGAAGAAAATAACTATAGTCATTGCTCTGTGAGAAAAGGGGATCCTTCAGGGGTGCTGTGTGATGGTCTGGAGGGGTGGGATGAGGGGCATATACATATGACTAATCTGGGAACATGCATATCTGTAAACAACAAAACTCTGTAAAAGTTAAAAGTAAAATAAAGGTTTTTTTTTTTTTTTAAAAAAAACCCTTTCCCAACAATTCTATACAAAAGAGCCAACAACCCTTTCTCTCTGCCCCACCAACAAATCTTGTCTCCTTCACTCCGCTATTCTCCATAGCATTTATCACCATCAGACATACTAGTTTTTTACTCATTTAGTTGCTTATTATCTGTCTTCTCACTAGGACATATACTTCAAGGAAGCAGGGGTTTTGTCTCTTTGGTCATTCTATTTCTAGTGCCTTGAAATGTATCTTGATATAATAGGCATTAAATATTTGTTAGATCAATTAATCAGACAAGTAATAGTGAGTCTTATTCATCCTGCTCACCTTTTAGAAAGCGTGTGATGAAAAAACACAGACATGATAAGGAAATTTCAAAAATATGTCACTGAAAATTTTACAGTTATTTTTGACTTAACATTGTTAAGAGAAGACATTCCTACTTGGTCCTGCAATGACTCTGAACCTCTGCTAGGAGACAGTAACTCTAACTCTTGGCTCAGTATTACAAAACAGCTCATTTCTTAGATTGGGATGGGAGAGAGGATAATCTTAGTTTTGAAAAGAAGAGAGGAAAGTATGTAATTTGAGAATAAAACCTCAGGCTAACAAGAAAAAGAGAAACAAGATGAATGGGTAAAGGCATTGTTTAAACTATGTTGAGATAATGAATGAGCCACAAGGAAAGGATGGAAGGGCTTTATGTGGGGGCATCTACATGCTTGGCACATTCTGGATACTCAAACTAAATGAACAAATGGGACTCAATGGACTGGGAGGAGAGGTAGAAATATAATGTGAAAAGAATATTAATAAACATGGTGAATTCCTATTCTCAAATTATAAAGCCTTTGGTACCATGTCAAGAAGCCCCTTTACTGGTAGATTCACCATCAGTGACAACCTGTAGAATTTGATCTTCAGATTTGGCAGGTGTACTATCATAAGTGAAGAAAATAACTATAGTCATTGCTCTGTGAGAAAAGGGGATCCTTCAGGGGTGCTGTGTGATGGTCTGGAGGGGTGGGATGAGGGGCATATACATATGACTAATCTGGGAACATGCATATCTGTAAACAACAAAACTCTGTAAAAGTTAAAAGTAAAATAAAGGTTTTTTTTTTTTTTTTTAAAAAAAAACCCTTTCCCAACAATTCTATACAAAAGAGCCAACAACCCTTTCTCTCTGCCCCACCAACAAATCTTGTCTCCTTCACTCCGCTATTCTCCATAGCATTTATCACCATCAGACATACTAGTTTTTTACTCATTTAGTTGCTTATTATCTGTCTTCTCACTAGGACATATACTTCAAGGAAGCAGGGGTTTTGTCTCTTTGGTCATTCTATTTCTAGTGCCTTGAAATGTATCTTGATATAATAGGCATTAAATATTTGTTAGATCAATTAATCAGACAAGTAATAGTGAGTCTTATTCATCCTGCTCACCTTTTAGAAAGCGTGTGATGAAAAAACACAGAGATGATAAGGGAAATTTCAAAAATATGTCACTGAAAATTTTACAGTTATTTTTGACTTAACATTGTTAAGAGAAGACATTCCTACTTGGTCCTGCAATGACTCTGAACCTCTGCTAGGAGACAGTAACTAACTCTTGGCTCAGTATTACAAAACAGCTCATTTCTTAGATTGGGATGGGAGAGAGGATAATCTTAGTTTTGAAAAGAAGAGAGGAAAGTATGTAATTTGAGAATAAAACCTCAGGCTAACAAGAAAAAGAGAAACAAGATGAATGGGTAAAGGCATTGTTTAAACTATGTTGAGATAATGAATGAGCCACAAGGAAAGGATGGAAGGGCTTTATGTGGGGGCATCTACATGCTTGGCACATTCTGGATACTCAAACTAAATGAACAAATGGGACTCAATGGACTGGGAGGAGAGGTAGAAATATAATGTGAAAAGAATATTAATAAACATGGTGAATTCCTATTCTCAAATTATAAAGCCTTTGGTACCATGTCAAGAAGCCCCTTTACTGGTAGATTCACCATCAGTGACAAGCTCTCTTCAAGATTTTGGAGATCTTCAGGATTTTGGCAGTGTGGGTGTATCCACTTATACTTACAGAGAACCCCAAAGCGTCTTTAACTAGATTAAAATCTACCTAATCCTGGCATACTACCATCAAGCACAGGTATTTTCTAATTTTGACATATAATATTCCAAATGAGAGGAAGTTATTTGTTTCATTTTTTCCTTGTTTAGGCTTTATTAATTTTTGTATATGTAGCACTAGTTCAATTATTCTTAGCACTGATGATAATTTTTCAGATTTCCTTCTTTAAGTTTTATATAAGTGATAAATGTTTTCTTCTTATTTTACCCTCCAGTACTGTCATCAAACTTGAGGTTCTAGCATTAATATTATTATTTGTATGCATGTATATGAAATATCCAGTTCACTGGGCAACAGTAGAATTGGTGACAACAGTGACAAGATAATACTACCCACCACGTCGACACAGCCAGAAAGAAGCAGTTAATTAAACTTAAGTCACGGATACCTGATTATGCGTGCACTTACATCTGCCAGTTCCTTGATCTGCTTTGCTGACACATCAAATGTGTCAAGTCTTTGAAGGCTAGGCAAATGATATAACACATGTGTGGAATAATTGCACAGCAGACAAACTGGATTGGTTTTATATTGAGGATCGTTCAGACATAAATCCTTTAAGCGACGCAACCTGGTTAAATTAGTGAGGTCCTAGAACAACAGTAACAAATTAATTTTAACTCTCCTTTTCTAAATAAGGCATTTGAATTCTTAAGATCACCCATAATATAATGCAATACATTTTAATTATGTGCTTTAATATGTTAGTGATTTAGATGAATGTTACTCTGTATTGAAAAAGATGCTAAATACTTGAAAAATGGATCAATACTAATTAAACAGCAGACTCTTACTAAATCATGTACTGCATATGAAATCCTGGAGCCCGTTTCTTCCTTAAGGCCCTGTTGCCTCTCTGCCCAGCCTCTTTGCCAACAAGTGCCCAGTAGTGACAATGCTGCAGTCTCCTGCATCTTTTATTACCTTCTCCACACTGGTACCATGTCAAGAAGCCCCTTTACTGGTAGATTCACCATCAGTGACAAGCTCTCTTCAAGATTTTGGAGATCTTCAGGATTTTGGCAGTGTGGGTGTATCCACTTATACTTACAGAGAACCCCAAAGCGTCTTTAACTAGATTAAAATCTACCTAATCCTGGCATACTACCATCAAGCACAGGTATTTTCTAATTTTGACATATAATATTCCAAATGAGAGGAAGTTATTTGTTTCATTTTTTCCTTGTTTAGGCTTTATTAATTTTTGTATATGTAGCACTAGTTCAATTATTCTTAGCACTGATGATAATTTTTCAGATTTCCTTCTTTAAGTTTTATATAAGTGATAAATGTTTTCTTCTTATTTTACCCTCCAGTACTGTCATCAAACTTGAGGTTCTAGCATTAATATTATTATTTGTATGCATGTATATGAAATATCCAGTTCACTGGGCAACAGTAGAATTGGTGACAACAGTGACAAGATAATACTACCCACCACGTCGACACAGCCAGAAAGAAGCAGTTAATTAAACTTAAGTCACGGATACCTGATTATGCGTGCACTTACATCTGCCAGTTCCTTGATCTGCTTTGCTGACACATCAAATGTGTCAAGTCTTTGAAGGCTAGGCAAATGATATAACACATGTGTGGAATAATTGCATAGCAGACAAACTGGATTGGTTTTATATTGAGGATCGTTCAGACATAAATCCTTTAAGCGACGCAACCTGGTTAAATTAGTGAGGTCCTAGAACAACAGTAACAAATTAATTTTAACTCTCCTTTTCTAAATAAGGCATTTGAATTCTTAAGATCACCCATAATATAATGCAATACATTTTAATTATGTGCTTTAATATGTTAGTGATTTAGATGAATGTTACTCTGTATTGAAAAAGATGCTAAATACTTGAAAAATGGATCAATACTAATTAAACAGCAGACTCTTACTAAATCATGTACTGCATATGAAATCCTGGAGCCCGTTTCTTCCTTAAGGCCCTGTTGCCTCTCTGCCCAGCCTCTTTGCCAACAAGTGCCCAGTAGTGACAATGCTGCAGTCTCCTGCATCTTTTATTACCTTCTCCACACTGGCCACCCAGAAACACTGTTCACTCTTCCTCAGCCTCCAGGTATGTTATTCTTACCAAAGGCTATGGAACCTCTGGTCTATCATAATTACCACTGAACTCCTGGCTTTCAGGGTTTTTGTTTTTTTTTGGCAGGGTTGGGGGGTTGAGGTCTTTCTGTTTCTATAAATGCCCTTTCTGCCTATTAAGGGCAACTGAAATCTAGCTTTATCCTGAGGCCCTCAATTACCTCACAGCCTCTGGAGGGGCAGGGGTTGTTAATGTACTTACATATTTTACCTTGAAGTTAAAGTCACTGTTTACACCTTGCTTTATTTGGCATCTGGCCCTTGGCTAACTCTTCTATCCCTTGTCTCTTCTATTTAAACCCTGACATTTTACGTTTTAGTCATACTGAACAACTTGAAGTTTCAGAATGTGCCAGACCCTATTTTATCTTTAGACATTCACTCATGCTTCTGCGTTTGAATGGACTGAACTTTGCCCCAACTTTAATCTGTCAAGACTCAACCTAGGCATTATCATCTTTGAGGGCCTTGTTTCATAACCCCCAGGCTTAGGTTATATGATCCTCCTATGAAATCTCTTAGCCACTGGGCTTACCTTTGTGATAGAATTTATCACACCCTATTGCCAATTATCCACAAGTTATAGACCAAGGGTATGCCCTTGGTTCTGGCTTCCTCAGTAGTTCAGCAGGTAAAGAATCTGCCTGCAGTGCAGGAGACACTGGATATGTGGGTTCTGTCCCTGGGTCTGGAAGATACCCTGGAGGAGGGCATGGCAATCCACTTCAGTATCCTTGCCAGGGGAACTGGATGTGACTGAGCTTCCTAGATAGCATTAGCGGTAAAGCACCTGCCTGCTAACGCAGGAGACGTAAGAGATGTGGGTTTTATCTGTGGGTCGGAAAGATCCCCTGGAGGGAGAAATGGCAACTCACTCTAGTATTCTTGCCTGGGAAATTCCATGGACAGAAAAGCCTGATAGTGTCTATGGGGTCGCAAAGAGTCGAGCACAACTGAAGTGACTTAGCACACATGCATGAGTACAGCACATCGCACATGCCCTTGGTCCACAAGCTAAGAATGGTGATTACATCTTTAAAAGTGTTGGGGAAAAAATAAAGAATATGCAACACAAGCCGTATATGGTCCAAAAAGCCTGAAATATTTTCTGTTTGACCTTTCATACAAAAAGTTTGCCAATTCCTGATATAAACTCTTTGAGAGCAGGGTTTGTGTCCTGTTAACATTGCATTCTCAGTACTCAGCATTTAGAACACAGCAGACACTACATAAATAATGTGACTTGAACTGAATGCTTATTACTTTCTACCAATCTCTAAGACACCCTCACATCTTTCTCAATAATAGTATTACTGGTGGGGGTGGGAGAGAGTTAGGAGGGTACTATGGTAGAGTTGGACCTGATTGAATGCAATGCTAGTTAGGAGACTCAGAATCTAAGAATTAAAGGAAATCCAAGGCAAGAATCAGTAGTGGCTAATTTGGAAGATAAAGTACAAATGGAATCAGGAAGCAAGTAATCAAGTCAGGCTGCCAGAATCAACAGGGGTGCAATGTGAAATTACAAGGCATTATCATCTTTGAGGGCCTTGTTTCATAACACCCAGGCTTTAGGTTATATGATCCTCCTATGAAATCTCTTAGCCACTGGGCTTACCTTTGTGATAGAATTTATCACACCCTATTGCCAATTATCCACAAGTTATAGACCAAGGGTATGCCCTTGGTTCTGGCTTCCTCAGTAGTTCAGCAGGTAAAGAATCTGCCTGCAGTGCAGGAGACACTGGATATGTGGGTTCTGTCCCTGGGTCTGGAAGATACCCTGGAGGAGGGCATGGCAATCCACTTCAGTATCCTTGCCAGGGGAACTGGATGTGACTGAGCTTCCTAGATAGCATTAGCGGTAAAGCACCTGCCTGCTAATGCAGGAGACGTAAGAGATGTGGGTTTTATCTGTGGGTCGGAAAGATCCCCTGGAGGGAGAAATGGCAACTCTCTAGTATTCTTGCCTGGGAAATTCCATGGACAGAAAAGCCTGATAGTGTCTATGGGGTCGCAAAGAGTCGAGCACAACTGAAGTGACTTAGCACACATGCATGAGTACAGCACATCGCACATGCCCTTGGTCCACAAGCTAAGAATGGTGATTACATCTTTAAAAGTGTTGGGGAAAAAATAAAGAATATGCAACACAAGCCGTATATGGTCCAAAAAGCCTGAAATATTTTCTGTTTGACCTTTCATACAAAAAGTTTGCCAATTCCTGATATAAACTCTTTGAGAGCAGGGTTTGTGTCCTGTTAACATTGCATTCTCAGTACTCAGCATTTAGAACACAGCAGACACTACATAAATAATGTGACTTGAACTGAATGCTTATTACTTTCTACCAATCTCTAAGACACCCTCACATCTTTCTCAATAATAGTATTACTGGTGGGGGTGGGAGGGAGTTAGGAGGGTACTATGGTAGAGTTGGACCTGATTGAATGCAATGCTAGTTAGGAGACTCAGAATCTAAGAATTAAAGGAAATCCAAGGCAAGAATCAGTAGTGGCTAATTTGGAAGATAAAGTACAAATGGAATCAGGAAGCAAGTAATCAAGTCAGGCTGCCAGAATCAACAGTAAGAAGGATGAGGTGGACAATGTGTGTCCAAACTCTCCATGTACAAGTAAGAACTTGGCTCCCTGGCTGGAACTGAAGCTATGGCAGGGCCCACAGCCCAGAAGTGGCACAAAGCAGAGCTGCTCTAGAAAGGAGATTTCTGAATAGACATGTGCAGAGAATTATTTGATCAAATTCTGCAGGGCAAGGAAGTAAACCATTGACAGTTCTGAAGAATGAAGACACTGTTTGATTTCTGGGTGACTGGGTTGCATCTGACCATCAATATAGGCTATGGTGGGTGTGAACTTTGAAGTCTTATTCAGGAATCCTCCATCCACACTCAAAAGTTAGATGACACTGGAGTCTATGAAAGCACATCTTATTGAAAATTAGTGTTATAGTACCTAGTACAAATGCGAAGTGGCACACAAGTTTTTCGTCACCACCAAGATAGTATCTTTTTCGGGTGATTGGTAAGGTTAGACATAAAAATTCAGAAAAGTAGTATTTCAGGAACATTCTTAGTATGACAACATTAAGTTGCTGTGAGTCATGTTCAATATTTTTATGAGAAATAGCCATCTTTATTATTGAGAGCCTTTTGGTGGGGGTGCTGGTTGGGGGAGGGCAGGTTGGGGAGGGGGGGGCGGGCGGGCCACTTCTATTGGTCTTTCATTTCTCTATTTTCATCCATCTTTGTTCTTTGGCCCGTGTGGGCCTCCCGCCACGGTGGCCTCTGTTGTCGCAGAGCACCGGCTCTGGGCGCATGCGCTCCAGAGCTCCGGCTCGGTAATTGGACACATCGGTCCAGCCGCTCTGCGGCACGTGGGATCTTCCCAGGCCAGGTATCGAACCGGCGCCCCTTGCACTGCAAGGCGGTGTCCTTACCCACTGGACCACCAGGGAAGCCCTTGAGAGCCTTTTTAATCTTATGCTATATAATAAATCGTCACAATAATCCTATTTTAAACCCATGCTTTTTCATGAAGAGACTGAAATAGGTTAATGTTATTATAGTGAGAGTAATAATACAGTAGTATATCTATTGAGTGATGACTGTGTTTAGTCTTTAAGAACCTTATGTTATTATCTCACTTCAGTGTCATGTTACCATTGCATTGAGCTGCCTCTGGTTTGTGGCAGGGTTAGAAGTGACAGATCTTTCTGGCTGTGCAGCCTCTGCTCTTTGTCACAAGGCTGCCATGGCTAGCCAGGACGAGACAAGCTTCCATATGGCTTCTTGGCAGGGTGATACCTTATCCTCCCAGCATTCTGCAGCTTATCGTATTTTCTTCAGCCTCAACTCATACTCTCTCCTTCACTCTGTGCCAGACACAGAGGATTTCTGATTTTTAAAGTTTGCCTTGGGCTTTCCACCACTTAGGTTCTTCACACCTTTGCTTGGAATGCTCTTTCCCTAGGTGACTCCTTCTCATGTCTCATTTGTTAAACATTACCTCCCACAGCATTTGAATTTATCTTTCATAGCTCCTTCTGATCTCTGTTGTTGCTGTTACTCAAACCCCTTGATTTCCTACCTCCACACCTATCTGCATATGGTTCTTCTCATCTTTGGAATGCATACTTCCTGTTGTGTTGTAGAAGATTCTCCCTAAAGTGCCGACTGAAATTCTGTCTGCCCTCCAATGTTTATATCAAATATTTCCTCTAGAATTTGATCAATAAAAATAAATTTTATTTAAATTTCTTTTAAGGTGCTTATAACATTCTGCCTGTTTATATAGCTTTTTGGTGCCCTATCTTCTTCTCTGAGTAAAAGAATGCCTACTTTAATATTGATCAATTCAAAATTATTTCTATAGTAAACCTGCCACTTTTCTTCAGTATTACCTAGAGGAAATGTTTGAATATGTACCTTCAATCTGACACTGTCAAAATTATGAATGCCATATATTTTCACTCACATTATATGCCATAAACATTGTCTTATTTGCTTTTTCTCTCTCATTTATGTGCCAGACAAATGTTTATTGAGGTTTATTAAAAATCAAGTACCTCTTTAAGTCTTATGAATATAATACTTACATACTAAGTGAAAAAAACAGGCCAAATTCCTGTACTCATGGAGCTTGTAGTCTAGTAAGGGTTGTGGATAAGTGCTAATAGAGAAAATAAAACTGGGGAAGAGTGATGGGAATACTTCCAGTTGGAAAAGGTAGTAAGGTTGCTATTTTACTAGCCAAGAAAGACACTGCTAAGAACATAACACTTGAATAAAGTCTGGAAAAAAATGAGATGAACTACGAAGATATATGGGGAAAGAATATTCCAAAAAGTGCAAAGGCGCAAAGGTGACTGTGTCTTAGATATATTTAAGTAACAGTGAGGAGATCAAAGAGGCTAGAATGATGTAAGCAAAGGGGAGAGTGATAGAAGCTATGGTCAGAGAGACAGTGGGGAGACTAGATGATATAGAATCTGGGGGGCCACTTGTAAGAACTGGATTTTACTCTGAAAGAGATGAGATACCAAGGGAGGGTTTTTGAGCAAAAGTGATTTGATTTGACATATGTTTAAAGGAGCTGTGAAAGGGTAAGCACAGAATTGTTAGGAGGCTTTTTTTGGTTGTTTGTGTTTTTTTTTTTTTTTTTTTCCAGTAATGCAAGAAAGAGAAGGTGGTTATCTTGAACCAGGTTGACAATGATGCAGGTGGTAAAAAATGGTCCGACTCTGGACATATTCTGAAGATAAAACCAATAGAATTTGCTGATGGACTTGGATATAGGGCACAGGTGAATAAGAGGAATCAAAACTGACTAAGGATTTTGGCTTAAGATATTAGAAGAATAGAGATGCCATTGAGACAGATGGAGAAAGCTGAAGGAGACTTCATTGAAGGTTTGGTGAAGGGAAAATCAGTCTGAGTTAGGAGATGTCTCTCATTTTGGGTAGTTGTCAGGAAAAGCAGAGATGCTAATTTATGAATAATTAGTGGATAGATGTATTTAAAATTGTAAGATGATTAGATTAGAGAATTAATGCAGATAGAAATGAGAAAAGATCTTGGATTAACTTGGGACAATCTATGTTGTAGATGCTAGGAGTGGATGAAAAACCAGAAAACTGAAGAGGTGTAGCCAGAAAGATGGGAGAAAAAATAAGAGAAAGAGGTATCCGAAAAACCAAGTAAATAGTTTTTGTTTGTTTGTTTGTTTTAATAGTGTCAGATCATTAGGTCAAATTTATCAGATGATGCTAAAATTTGTGGGAGTATTGGGTAGTTCAAAACAATTAAATTACTCTTTAAGAGAGGAATATTTAGCCCATTTGCTGAAATAAGATGGCTCATGATTCAGGCAGGTAAGCAAAAATAAATTATGCCACTTAAACATACCTTGAAAGAACATATTCGGTTACCAGAAAGGTTTAATCTTTCTAGTTGTTCATTGGTATCAAGACATCGACCTTTAATTTGAAAAAAACAAGATGAGAAAAAAATTAAATTTCTCATTTTACCTCCTGTTCATATCTTGTTATGTTTCTGAGTTGTATATGACCATTTTTCCTAACAGTAATACTGCACAATTAGTAACCACTGATCAATGTGTAGTATATCCACATCCTATGATTGTAGATTTAGAAATGTTTTGTAAAGATATACAAAAAAAAGTCTAAAGAAATATAAGACTGTACTTTTCATACTGACAAAAATTATTGTAACATTATCTCATGTTCCAAAAGAAACTGTACATACCAATGCTGCTTATTAGATTTCCAGCAAGGTTGAGATCACTTAATTTCTTCAAAGTTTGCAAGCCCTAAAAATTTAGGCAATATATAATTTAGAAAAAATAATTAAAATCTATGTTTATAAATCATCTGAGCAAGCTGATTAGTTCTCTAGGTATTCTGAGCACCAGGTGCTGTTTACTTTAAAGCTCAGACTCAATGTAATCTATTTTGCGTTCTCTAGAATCTGGAGGGAATTACCGAAGGAGCAGGGAACAGGGTGGAGAGTAGAGAGGAAAAGAGGAGGAGGAAAAAGAGTGCACAGAAAGCAAGTTATATATAAAATGTCTCTAAACTTCTTTTTTTTAACCTTAAAAGAAGAAATAACATCTTACCTCCTAGACATGATGGGAGGAATAAAGAAAATTATGCACATGAAGCTCTCTATATGTTATAATATGCTATATATGCATTAGTTCTTTTCAACAATAATTAAACGTCATGAATACTTCTTGAAGACTGATTAAACTCCACAGGAGTAATTGACTTTAAATATAAATCACTGAAATTATCTTACCTCAATACTTTTAATTGTATTGTGGTTCAGCCAAAGAACCTCCAATTTGGATAATTTCTCTAAATTTTCTATTTTAGAAATTTTATTATAATATAAGTATAGTTTTTCTAAACTTCTACACTCTTGAAGACCTTCAATTTTCTGTTTAAAAAAAAGAGGAGACTGAATATTTATGCTGTATTAATTCTTTCAATAAAGTATATTTTAAGTACATTTTCCTTTAAAAATCACATTTTCAGAATAGACTGCAAAATCAATACCCAGCAAAATGAACTGAAATTGGGCTTCCCTGGTAGTCCAGTGGGTAAGGACATTTCTTTGCAGTGCAAGGGGTGCTGGTTCGATCCCTGGCCTAGGAAGATCCCACCTGCCTAGGAGTAGCTGGACCAATGTGTCCAACTACCGAGCCAAAGCTCTGGAGTGCAGGTGCCCGGAGCCGGTGCTCTGTGACCAGAGAGGCCGCTGCGATGGGAGGCCCACACAGGCCAAAGAACCAAAGATAAATAAATAAGAGATAAGTAGAAGTGGCCAAAAAAAGAAAAGAAACTGAAATTTAAAAATCATATAATGTTCTACCTAAATACAACTATTTTTAATTTTCATATTCTCTTTAAATTTTAAACAACTTGATACCTAATTTTACATTGCTAAAATTTAGGCAAAAAATTAATAATTTAGAAAAAATAATTAAAATCTATGTTTATAAATCATCTGAGCAAGCTGATTAGTTCTCTAGGTATTCTGAGCACCAGGTGCTGTTTACTTTAAAGCTCAGACTCAATGTAATCTATTTTGCGTTCTCTAGAATCTGGAGGGAATTACCGAAGGAGCAGGGAACAGGGTGGAGAGTAGAGAGGAAAAGAGGAGGAGGAAAAAGAGTGCACAGAAAGCAAGTTATATATAAAATGTCTCTAAACTTCTTTTTTTTAACCTTAAAAGAAGAAATAACATCTTACCTCCTAGACATGATGGGAGGAATAAAGAAAATTATGCACATGAAGCTCTCTATATGTTATAATATGCTATATATGCATTAGTTCTTTTCAACAATAATTAAACGTCATGAATACTTCTTGAAGACTGATTAAACTCCACAGGAGTAATTGACTTTAAATATAAATCACTGAAATTATCTTACCTCAATACTTTTAATTGTATTGTGGTTCAGCCAAAGAACCTCCAATTTGGATAATTTCTCTAAATTTTCTATTTTAGAAATTTTATTATAATATAAGTATAGTTTTTCTAAACTTCTACACTCTTGAAGACCTTCAATTTTCTGTTTTAAAAAAAGAGGAGACTGAATATTTATGCTGTATTAATTCTTTCAATAAAGTATATTTTAAGTACATTTTCCTTTAAAAATCACATTTTCAGAATAGACTGCAAAATCAATACCCAGCAAAATGAACTGAAATTGGGCTTCCCTGGTAGTCCAGTGGGTAAGGACATTTCTTTGCAGTGCAAGGGGTGCTGGTTCGATCCCTGGCCTAGGAAGATCCCACCTGCCTAGGAGTAGCTGGACCAATGTGTCCAACTACCGAGCCAAAGCTCTGGAGTGCAGGTGCCCGGAGCCGGTGCTCTGTGACCAGAGAGGCCGCTGCGATGGGAGGCCCACACAGGCCAAAGAACCAAAGATAAATAAATAAGAGATAAGTAGAAGTGGCCAAAAAAAGAAAAGAAACTGAAATTTAAAAATCATATAATGTTCTACCTAAATACAACTATTTTTAATTTTCATATTCTCTTTAAATTTTAAACAACTTGATACCTAATTTTACATTGCTATAATCATAATACCTAGACAACTTTGTGGAATATTTTTTAACTTACGGTCATCTAAAATATTTTCATAATCATTCAAATTATAGTATTTATAAAATATTTCATTAGACTTATAGTAATTTTAGAAATAATCCCATGTGATTGTTTCAAAATTTTGACTACTATAAATGATATTGCATCAAATAACTTTATGCATATAGTTGTTTTCTGTTCTTTAATTACATCTCTAGAATAAATAACTTTATGCATATAGTTGTTTTCTGTTCTTTAATTACAGCTCTAGAATAAAATCTCAGAATAGGGATTTCTGAGTCAAAGGTATATGCCTATCCCTGGCTCTTGATTTATTTTGCAATATTGCTTTTCAATATTGATGTTATAATTTTCACACAACCAACAGTGTCAAAGTAAACCAATCTTACTACAAAACAATACTGGGTATTATTTTATATGATTTGATTATTTAAGAGTAGAATGTGTCTTATGTTTCAGTTCTTTATTTCTATTTTTTCTGTTGTATAAATCTATTTCTATATTTTGCCCATTTATATGTTTCATGTTTGTTTAACTGGGCAAAAGGCTTAACTCATTATATATGAACATATGTGTTTTGATCTATGCCTCTGAACATATCTGTTTTGATCTATGCCTCAAAAATATATTTCAATGAATTATTTTCCAAAGCCAAATAATTTAGCATAAATACTTCATGTAATGTTATATTTAGACTTACCTCTATGCAGCATTCGGCAATCCAAAGTTCTTTAAGCTGTAAACAAGTTTCTTTGCAGTGCAAGGGGTGCTGGTTCGATCCCTGGCCTAGGAAGATCCCACCTGCCTAGGAGTAGCTGGACCAATGTGTCCAACTACCGAGCCAAAGCTCTGGAGTGCAGGTGCCCGGAGCCGGTGCTCTGTGACCAGAGAGGCCGCTGCGATGGGAGGCCCACACAGGCCAAAGAACCAAAGATAAATAAATAAGAGATAAGTAGAAGTGGCCAAAAAAAGAAAAGAAACTGAAATTTAAAAATCATATAATGTTCTACCTAAATACAACTATTTTTAATTTTCATATTCTCTTTAAATTTTAAACAACTTGATACCTAATTTTACATTGCTATAATCATAATACCTAGACAACTTTGTGGAATATTTTTTAACTTACGGTCATCTAAAATATTTTCATAATCATTCAAATTATAGTATTTATAAAATATTTCATTAGACTTATAGTAATTTTTAGAAATAATCTCATGTGATTGTTTCAAAATTTTGACTACTATAAATGATATTGCATCAAATAACTTTATGCATATAGTTGTTTTCTGTTCTTTAATTACATCTCTAGAATAAATAACTTTATGCATATAGTTGTTTTCTGTTCTTTAATTACAGCTCTAGAATAAAATCTCAGAATAGGGATTTCTGAGTCAAAGGTATATGCCTATCCCTGGCTCTTGATTTATTTTGCAATATTGCTTTTCAATATTGATGTTATAATTTTCACACAACCAACAGTGTCAAAGTAAACCAATCTTACTACAAAACAATACTGGGTATTATTTTATATGATTTGATTATTTAAGAGTAGAATGTGTCTTATGTTTCAGTTCTTTATTTCTATTTTTTCTGTTGTATAAATCTATTTCTATATTTTGCCCATTTATATGTTTCATGTTTGTTTAACTGGGCAAAAGGCTTAACTCATTATATATGAACATATGTGTTTTGATCTATGCCTCTGAACATATCTGTTTTGATCTATGCCTCAAAAATATATTTCAATGAATTATTTTCCAAAGCCAAATAATTTAGCATAAATACTTCATGTAATGTTATATTTAGACTTACCTCTATGCAGCATTCGGCAATCCAAAGTTCTTTAAGCTGTAAACAAGTTTCTAGTCCTGAAATTTCTTTTATATCTTGAGCAACAATTGTAAGACTTGTTAAATTAGGAAATAATGATAATCCGACTATACGAGGATACCCTGAGAAAAACATTTCCAGTTTTGAAGTATCTGATCCTTGTTCAATCATCTCATAAGATAAACCATTGCATAAACACTGTTTTCAAAAAAAGAAACTGCATTATTACCTATTTAAGATAATAAATTCTTATTATTATTTGTAGTTTTGTACAGAGTTTTGTTGTTTACTGCCCCACATCAACCAGAATCTGCCATAGGTATACATATGTCCCCTCCCTCTAGAACTTCCTCACATCTCCCTCCTCATCCCCCCATCTAGGTTCTTACAGAGCCCCAATTTGAGTTCCCTGAGTCCTACAGCATATTCTCCTCCCTGCCTCCAATGTTCATAAGTCTGTTCTCCATGTCCACCTCTCCACTGCTTCTCCGCATATACATTCATCAGCACCATCTTTCTAGACTCCATACATACATGTCAGTATACAGTATTTATCTTTCTCTCTCTGACATACCTCACTCTGTATAATAGGTTCTAGATTCATCCACCTTATTAGAACTGACTCAAATGCATTTCTTTTTGTGGCTGAGTAATATTCCATTGTATATATGAACCTCAGCTTCTTTATCCATTCATCTGTTGATGGACATCTAGGTTGCTTCCATGTTCTAGCTATTGTAAATCATGCTGCAGTGAATAATGGGGTACATGTGTCTCAGTTTTGATTTCCTCAGGGTATATGCCTAGTAGTAGGATGGCTGGGTTATACGGTGGCTCTATTCCTAGTCTTTTGAGGAATCTCCATACTGTCTTCCATAGTGGCTGTATCAATTTATATTCCCACCAATAGTGCAAGAGGAAGCATGCACACCCTCTCCAGCACTTATTGTTTGTAGACTTTTTTGATGATAGCCATTCTGACTGGTGTGAAGTGATATCTCATTGTAGTTTTGATTTGCATTTTTCTAACAATGAGTGATGTTGAGCATATTTTCATGTGTTTGTTGGCCATCTGTATGTCTTCTTTGGAGAGATGTCTGTTTAGGTCTTTTTCCCATTTTTTGATTGGGTTGTTTTATTTTTTGGTGTCAAGTTGTCTGAGCTGCTTGTCTGTTTTGGAAATTAATTCTTTGTTGGTTGTTTCATTTGCTATTATTTTCTCCCATTTTGTGGGCTGTTTGTTCACCTTGTTTATTGTTTATTTTGCTCTGCAAAAGCTTTTAAATTTAATTAGGTCTCATTTACTTTTGTTTTTATTTCCATTACTCTAGGAGGCAGGTAAAAATTCTTATTATTATTTGTAGTTTTGTACAGAGTTTTGTTGTTTACTGCCCCACATCAACCAGAATCTGCCATAGGTATACATATGTCCCCTCCCTCTAGAACTTCCTCACATCTCCTCCTCATCCCCCCATCTAGGTTCTTACAGAGCCCCAATTTGAGTTCCCTGAGTCCTACAGCATATTCTCCTCCCTGCCTCCAATGTTCATAAGTCTGTTCTCCATGTCCACCTCTCCACTGCTTCTCCGCATATACATTCATCAGCACCATCTTTCTAGACTCCATACATACATGTCAGTATACAGTATTTATCTTTCTCTCTCTGACATACCTCACTCTGTATAATAGGTTCTAGATTCATCCACCTTATTAGAACTGACTCAAATGCATTTCTTTTTGTGGCTGAGTAATATTCCATTGTATATATGAACCTCAGCTTCTTTATCCATTCATCTGTTGATGGACATCTAGGTTGCTTCCATGTTCTAGCTATTGTAAATCATGCTGCAGTGAATAATGGGGTACATGTGTCTCAGTTTTGATTTCCTCAGGGTATATGCCTAGTAGTAGGATGGCTGGGTTATACGGTGGCTCTATTCCTAGTCTTTTGAGGAATCTCCATACTGTCTTCCATAGTGGCTGTATCAATTTATATTCCCACCAATAGTGCAAGAGGAAGCATGCACACCCTCTCCAGCACTTATTGTTTGTAGACTTTTTTGATGATAGCCATTCTGACTGGTGTGAAGTGATATCTCATTGTAGTTTTGATTTGCATTTTTCTAACAATGAGTGATGTTGAGCATATTTTCATGTGTTTGTTGGCCATCTGTATGTCTTCTTTGGAGAGATGTCTGTTTAGGTCTTTTTCCCATTTTTTGATTGGGTTGTTTTATTTTTTGGTGTCAAGTTGTCTGAGCTGCTTGTCTGTTTTGGAAATTAATTCTTTGTTGGTTGTTTCATTTGCTATTATTTTCTCCCATTTTGTGGGCTGTTTGTTCACCTTGTTTATTGTTTATTTTGCTCTGCAAAAGCTTTTAAATTTAATTAGGTCTCATTTACTTTTGTTTTTATTTCCATTACTCTAGGAGGCAGGTAATAGAAGATCTTGCTTTGATTTATGTCACTGTTTTCTGCCTGTTTTCTTCTAAGAGTTTTATGGGTTCTGATATTACAGTTAAGTCTTTAATCCATTTTGAGTTTATCTTTGTATACGGTATTAGGAAGTGTTCCAACTTCATTCTTTTACATGTAGTTGTCCAGTTTTCCCAGCAGCAATTATTGAAGAGGCTGTCTTTGCCCCACTGTATATTCTTCCCTCCTTTGTCAAAAATAAGGTATCATAGGTGTGTGGGTTTATCTCTGGGATCTCTATTTGTTCCATTGGTCTATACTTCTGTTTTTGTGCCACTACCATACTGACTTGACTGTAGCTTTGTAGTAATAGTCTGAAGTCTGGAAGAGTGATTCCTCCAGCTTCGTTCTTCTTTCTCAAGACTGCTTTGGCTATCCAGGTCTCTTTTGTTTCCATATGAATTGTGGTATTTTTTGTTCTAGTTCTGTGAAAAATGCCATTGGTAATTTGAATCACGAAAAATGCCATTGGTAATTTGGATCACGTTGAAACTGTAGATTACATTTGGTATTATAGTCATTTTTACAATATTGATTCTTCCAACCCGGGAACATGGAATATCTCTCCATATGTTTATGTCATCTTTGATCTCTTTCATCAGTGTCTTATAATTTTCTATGAACAGTTCTTTGGTCTCTTTCGGTAGATTTATTTGTAGATATTTTATTTTTTATTTTTTTATTTTTTTGCAGTGGTGAATGGGACTACTTGCTTTATTTCTCTTTCTGATTTTTCATTGTTGGTATATAGGAATATGAGTGATTTCTGTGTATTGATTTGGTATCCTGCAACTTTGCTAAATTCTCTGATTAGCTCTAGTAATTTTCTGATAGTAAATTTAAGGTTTTCTATGTATAGTACCATGTCGTCTGCAAACAGTGAGAGTTTTACTTCTTTTCTGATCTAGATTCCTCTTATTTCTTTTTCTTCTCTAATTGCTGTAGCTAGAACTTCCAAGACTATGTTGAATAATAGTGGTGAGAATGTACACCCTTGTCTTGTTCCTGATCTTAGAGGGAATGCTTTCAGTTTTTCACCATTGAAATATGTTTGCTCTGGGCTTATATATGACTTTCACTATGTTGAGGTAGGTTCTGTCTATGCCTATTTTTTGAAGTTTTTATCATAAATGGGTGCTGGATTTGAGATTATCATATGATTTTTATCTTTCAATGTGTTGACATGGTCTATCATATTGATTGATTTGAATATTGAAGAATCCTTGCATGCCTGCAATAAACCCAACTTGATCATGGTGTATGAACTTCTTGATGCGTTGTTGAATTGTTTGCTAGAATTTTGTTGAGCATTTTTGCATCTATATTCATCAGTGATATTGGCCTATAATTTTCTTTTTTTGTGTTGTCTTTGCTTGGCTTTGGTATCAGGGTGATGGTGGCCTTGTAGAATGAGTTTGGAAGCTCCTCCCTGTGAAATTTTTTTGGAAGAGTTTTAGAAGGATAGAGATTAGGTCTTCTCTAAATGTTTGATAGAATTCATCTGTGAAGTCATATGGCCCTTGGCTTTTATTTTGGGATAGATTTTTGATCACAGATTCAATTTCAGTGCTAGTAACTGGATTGTTCATAATTTTTATTTCTTCCTGGTTCAGTCTTGGAAGATTGCACTTATCTAAGAATCTGTCCACTTCTTCCAGGTTGTCCATTTTATTGCTGTATAATTGTTCATAATATTCTCTTGTAATCCTTTCTATTTCTGCATTGTCTGTTATAATCTGTCTTTTTTCATTTCTAATTTTGTTAATTTGATTCTTCTTTTTTTTTTCTTGATGAGTTTGGCTAAAGGTTTGTCAATTTTGTTTTATCTTTTTGAAGAACCAGCTTTTGTTTTATTAATCTTTACAATTGTTTCTTTCATTTCTTTTTCATTTATTTCTACTCTGATCTTTATGATTTCTTTTCTTCTGCTATCTTTGGGGGTTTTTTGTTGCTGTTGTTGTTATTATTCTTTTTCCAGTTGTTTTAAGTGTAGAGTTAGACTGTCTATTCAATGTTCTCCTTGTGGTAGGATTGTATTGCTATAAACTCCCCTCTTAGAACTGCTTTTGCTCCATCCCATAAGTTATGAGTTGTTGTGTTTTCAGTATTATTTTTATTTCCCTTTTGATTTCTTCATTAAACTGTTCGTTATTTAGAATAAATTATTTTGACATTAGAAATTATAAACTGTGTTTTACTGATGTCATTTTGGCTCACAAGAAGAAAAGTTGTACCATATACATGATTTTTCTATACTTCCCAAGAGTATAGAAGAAACCTCTGTATAAACTCCAGAGAGGAGTGTAGGAATGTTCCATTTAATATTCTTACAAATATAGTTGAAAAGAAAGTTGGTTTTGACTCACCAGTTCTTTAATTATGTCTTCTTGGTTTATGTTTGCACATTCAATCATCTTCCATTAAAAATAAAGGTTATAATAGTGTATCTGTTAAAGAAAAAGAAAAGTTGAAATAAGTACTAGAGTCACACCATATCATTTAGAGGGACCTTAATATTGCTTAGGTGGACTCACTCACCTGTGAATTAACATTTTCCAACAGAACATTACCAAGTATTCTGAACCCCAAGACAGTCCACTCCATCTCTTAAGTTTTCTCTTAGAAAGTTATTTTTTATTCTGAGTTTAATTCTGTCTCTTCGTGAGTCCTCCCTACTAACTTACCTCCTGAGTTCAAATGAAGCAGACATAGGTTTTCTTCCACACTACAAACAATAATCATCTCTCATTTCTTATCTACACCTTTACCTTGACCTCAGCTCATGTCTTTCGGTTGTATCCTTCTTTTTTTGTCTGTTATAATCTGTCTTTTTTCATTTCTAATTTTGTTAATTTGATTCTTCTTTTTTTTTTCTTGATGAGTTTGGCTAAAGGTTTGTCAATTTTGTTTTATCTTTTTGAAGAACCAGCTTTTGTTTTATTAATCTTTACAATTGTTTCTTTCATTTCTTTTTCATTTATTTCTACTCTGATCTTTATGATTTCTTTTCTTCTGCTATCTTTGGGGGTTTTTTGTTGCTGTTGTTGTTATTATTCTTTTTCCAGTTGTTTTAAGTGTAGAGTTAGACTGTCTATTCAATGTTCTCCTTGTGGTAGGATTGTATTGCTATAAACTCCCCTCTTAGAACTGCTTTTGCTCCATCCCATAAGTTATGAGTTGTTGTGTTTTCAGTATTATTTTTATTTCCCTTTTGATTTCTTCATTAAACTGTTCGTTATTTAGAATAAATTATTTTGACATTAGAAATTATAAACTGTGTTTTACTGATGTCATTTTGGCTCACAAGAAGAAAAGTTGTACCATATACATGATTTTTCTATACTTCCCAAGAGTATAGAAGAAACCTCTGTATAAATTCCAGAGAGGAGTGTAGGAATGTTCCATTTAATATTCTTACAAATATAGTTGAAAAGAAAGTTGGTTTTGACTCACCAGTTCTTTAATTATGTCTTCTTGGTTTATGTTTGCACATTCAATCATCTTCCATTAAAAATAAAGGTTATAATAGTGTATCTGTTAAAGAAAAAGAAAAGTTGAAATAAGTACTAGAGTCACACCATATCATTTAGAGGGACCTTAATATTGCTTAGGTGGACTCACTCACCTGTGAATTAACATTTTCCAACAGAACATTACCAAGTATTCTGAACCCCAAGACAGTCCACTCCATCTCTTAAGTTTTCTCTTAGAAAGTTATTTTTTATTCTGAGTTTAATTCTGTCTCTTCGTGAGTCCTCCCTACTAACTTACCTCCTGAGTTCAAATGAAGCAGACATAGGTTTTCTTCCACACTACAAACAATAATCATCTCTCATTTCTTATCTACACCTTTACCTTGACCTCAGCTCATGTCTTTCGGTTCTCTCACTAGAAAGATTGTTTTTCTTCCTTGAATCAGTTCCAGTTCATTCTTCCTATTATGCTATGATATCCCAAACTGAATACAGTTCTCTTAGTCCAGTTAGCAAAGAAAAGAATCCTTGGGGTTAGTGACATAACATAGGCATGGAAATAAATATTTACTAAATAAATTAGTCAACTCCATTTTAGATGGTATGAACTACTAAATACCTACATAGCTTAATAAAATTTAAGCTAATTTTTCATTAATTTATGATATATTCACTATATTATTCCAGATATATACTATTTAAAAATATAAGAATCTTGGTTTTAATATGAGGACATGACAAAGCAAGATGTAGAAACTGTATTTACTTGTTTATTGTGAGCCTATCTTTTTTTTTTTTTTACAATAATAAAACCTGCCAAAGTCACCCAGTGATCCAAGTCTTCTAGTCTACATTCAAGATATCTACTACAGAAGATATTAACTGCTCCCTTTATTATTCACTAAATTATAATGTATATTTGTGCCTAATTTTGGACTTTCTGATCTGTGCTTTCCCACAGCTCTGTGTAGTCCTACAGTATTGTCCTGTATTGTGTGCGCACGCGCGCGTGTGTGTGTATGTGTGTTAGTCACTCAGTTGTGTCTGACTCATTGCAACCCCATGGACTATAGCTGATCAGGCTCCTCTATCTACAGGACTCTCCAGGCAAGAATACTAGAGTGGGTTGCCATTCCCTTCTCCAGTGGATCTACCTGACGCAGGGATTGAACCGAGACAGGTCTGCATTGCAGGCACATTCTTAACCATCTGACCCACCAGGGAAGTCCTATCCTGTATTAATAACTGTGATTTATATTGTAAATTTCTACTTCATTTTATTTTTTTATAAGTTTACTGGTTATTCTTTCATATTTATTTTCCAGATAATATTTATAATTATTTTGCATTTTATTTTTTAAAAAATCACTTGGGACTCTGACTGAGATTAGATTGTAAAGATTAATTTAGGGAGAACTTCCATCTTTGCAATATTGAGTCTTCCTCTAGAAGAAGATATCACTTTCATGTGGGTTGAAATCACTATCAATGCACAATCTCTAACTTGAGTTGAATCCAACAACAGACATTTTATAGTTTCCTCTTCAGCTTCTGCACCTAGGGAGTAGGACTAGCGATACAGATCTGGGATTCACAACATCTGGACTGTTGTAAACTTTCACCATTCTTCTCAGGTTCTCTCAGCAGATGATCTTGTTCCCCTTTTCACAGAGAACAGTGATTCCATCAGATAGATGACTTCTTAAATCCCCATACCCCTTAAAATACAGAGCTGACCCTTGAACAACACAGATGGTAATGGCACAGGCCTACGTATATGCAGATTATTTTCCACAATAAATACTAGAGTACTTACATGGTCCATGCCTTCCTGAATTCGAGGATAAAGAGGAACAAAGGCTAACCTGGCCAACTATAAGTTATATGTGGATTGTTCAAGGGTCAACTGTATTGCTTTCACTTTATGACTCCTGTCTTAGTAATAAGTATTCTTTCTCTTATCCAAAATGAATTCCTTTTTCTGTATACTCAATCCCATCCTCTTCAAACTCTTTCAGAACATTGGTCTTTTCAGTTATTCTTCTTTCATCTATTCCCATCTTATCCTGTATATATTTTCCCTATATATATGAACACTAGGTCATTACTAAAAGTTTCTCTATATATATGAATACTAAGTCATTACTAAAAGTTTTCCTATCCTGTTTTAAATGGATAGCTGATTTTACAAAAACACTTTTCGATATAAGCCATTACCACCATATTAGAACATTAGCAAACATTAGCATTGATAGGTAGTAATCAGCAACACTTCAATTCAGTTCTCAATTTACTGCCATTTCAGTGGGAACACCTCAGGCAACTGCAGTTTCTTTTTCTAGGTCAACACTAGTTTAATGCCAAAGACATGGGGCAAGTTTCAGCTCTAAACTTAATTTGACCCAGACATGGAATCTGAGGATGCTTAGTTTTCTTCTTGGGTTTGACTTTTTTCTCCTTGACTTTTCTCTATTTGTTACTTCAAAGTTAATTTTCTGACTAATAGTTTCCTTCTTGGTAAAAGTTACTAATTTTTACCTTCCTCTTTTCTGTGCAACAATCCAACTACCTACACAGAAAGCTCCATCAGAATGTGTCTCAAATTCAGGTTCAAAACTGAACTCATAATATTTTTCAGCCAACCTGCTTCTCCTAACACATATTTTCTCTTGGTAAATGACACCACTGTTTTAGTCATCCAGATAGGAAGACTGGGACTGATGCTCAGTCACCCTTTTATTCTTTCCCCCATTTTGCTCACTCATTAAATTGTTCTGCATATATATATACCTCTTAAATGTCTGTCAAGTCTTTTTTCTTCTCTTCTATCCAATTGCCTCTGCTTTCTTTGATTCAGGCTTTCATTACTTCAACTTAACTAATGGTTTTCCTATCGTCTCATTTTCTGCCAATGGATCCTCCACAATACCTGTGGAGTTGCTCAGTTGTGTCTGACGCCCTGCAGCCCTATGGACTGTAGACTGCTAAGTTCCTCTGTCCATGGGATTTCACAGGCAATACTGCAGTAGGTTGCAATTTCCTCCTCCAGGAGATCTTCTTGACCCAGAAATTGCCTGCATCTCCTGCATTTCAGGCAGATCCTTTTTTTTTTTTTTAACTTTGGCCTCTTTTATTGATTATTTATTTATTTATTTCCATCTATCTTTACTCTTTGGCAGGTGTGGGCCTCCCACTGCGGAGGCCTGTCTCGTTGCAGAGCACTGGCTCTGGGTGCATGCGCTCCAGAATGCTGGCTTGCAACTGGACACATGGGTCCAGCCGCATTGCGGCAGGTGGGATCTTCCCAGGCCAGGGATGGAACCGGTGCCCCCTGCATTGCAAGGCAGACTCTTTACCCACTGGACCAGCAAGGAAGCCCCAGGCAGATTCTTTACCATGGAGGCACCTAGGAAGGAGAAATCTCCTAAAAGGGAAATCTTCTCAGGCTACTCCCCCTGGAAGGTATTCATGGTGTCCAGACTAACTCCTGCCTACCTTTCAAACTCATCAACTACAAATTCCCGAGAGCATCCCTGGCTCTGGCCACAACTATAGTTCTCTGAAAGGCGTGGGATATTTCTGTACTTTAGCATATGCTGTTTCCCCTCCCTAACTTTCCCTTGACTTTATGGCATATTCCATAAGCTCTTAAAGAGTTGAAGGTCTTCTGTGTGAAGACTGTAATTCTGTCTGCTATAATCATTCTTTTACTCAGAATTCCAATTAAGGACTATATATGCCTTACACCTATCCCACCTGTCTCACACCTGTATTGTGATGCTTCCCAGCCTTTCCTCCTTACCAGGTTACATATTCACTGAAGGCAGGGACAACGAACCTATCACAGTGCCTTGGACATGTTTGGGATCTGATAAACATTTGTTGGGTGTTTTGAATTAGTTGTCACACCAGAGTGTCCTGTGTGGTATAACTTAATAAATATTGGGTGTGCCAAAAAGTACATTTGGGTTTTCCAATAAAATGATACAGAAAGTATTTGGCCAACCCAATACTTTAAGGTTTACATGACCAGTCAGAGTAGAACAAAAAATTTGAGTTCAAAGACCATGTTTCTGTCTGCCATGAGAGCTGGGGAGCGTGTCATTGTAAGAAAGTCAATTTTTTTCCTACAAACTAGGAGCTCTTTATGGTCAAATTGTTTCCTACCTAGGTTGTAAAGGGATTCCATCCATTATTACTGATGGGCCAAACAAACGTCCTTCCAGTTCTAGGTGAACAGTATCAAGGGTATCCAAGGAGCACTTTCTTCTCTCAGTAAAGGCTGCACAGGTGACTGTGGCCACTCTCCCTCTCCTCTCTTTTTCAGCTTTGCTCTGGTAACCCTGACAGCCTCAGAGAAAGCCACGACACTGTCTCTCATTATTATCATCTCCACGGCACCATTAGGAGGGTCTTTTGACCTCAAGGTTGCTTCCCTCTTGTCTTCCTCCCCATGTGGCCAGAGAAAGGAGAGGGGAGCAAAGACTCCCAGGGGGTCTGCCTACTGGGGAGGCACTCCCAAAGGCCTCCAGATTAGTCACTCACCTTATCCCAGAGAGAGGATGGATTCCGGGGCAATCGGAGACAGAGCAGAGTCCATTCCCACCTTGGAAGGTATTCATGGTGTCCAGACTAACTCCTGCCTACCTTTCAAACTCATCAACTACAAATTCCGAGAGCATCCCTGGCTCTGGCCACAACTATAGTTCTCTGAAAGGCGTGTGATATTTCTGTACTTTAGCATATGCTGTTTCCCCTCCCTAACTTTCCCTTGACTTTATGGCATATTCCATAAGCTCTTAAAGAGTTGAAGGTCTTCTGTGTGAAGACTGTAATTCTGTCTGCTATAATCATTCTTTTACTCAGAATTCCAATTAAGGACTATATATGCCTTACACCTATCCCACCTGTCTCACACCTGTATTGTGATGCTTCCCAGCCTTTCCTCCTTACCAGGTTACATATTCACTGAAGGCAGGGACAACGAACCTATCACAGTGCCTTGGACATGTTTGGGATCTGATAAACATTTGTTGGGTGTTTTGAATTAGTTGTCACACCAGAGTGTCCTGTGTGGTATAACTTAATAAATATTGGGTGTGCCAAAAAGTACATTTGGGTTTTCCAATAAAATGATACAGAAAGTATTTGGCCAACCCAATACTTTAAGGTTTACATGACCAGTCAGAGTAGAACAAAAATTAGAGTTCAAAGACCATGTTTCTGTCTGCCATGAGAGCTGGGGAGCGTGTCATTGTAAGAAAGTCAATTTTTTTCCTACAAACTAGGAGCTCTTTATGGTCAAATTGTTTCCTACCTAGGTTGTAAAGGGATTCCATCCATTATTACTGATGGGCCAAACAAACGTCCTTCCAGTTCTAGGTGAACAGTATCAAGGGTATCCAAGGAGCACTTTCTTCTCTCAGTAAAGGCTGCACAGGTGACTGTGGCCACTCTCCCTCTCCTCTCCTTTTCAGCTTTGCTCTGGTAACCCTGACAGCCTCAGAGAAAGCCACGACACTGTCTCTCATTATTATCATCTCCACGGCACCATTAGGAAGGTCTTTTGACCTCAAGGTTGCTTCCCTCTTGTCTTCCTCCCCATGTGGCCAGAGAAAGGAGAGGGGAGCAAAGACTCCCAGGGGGTCTGCCTACTGGGGAGGCACTCCCAAAGGCCTCCAGATTAGTCACTCACCTTATCCCAGAGAGAGGATGGATTCCGGGGCAATCGGAGACAGAGCAGAGTCCATTCCCACCTCTTAATCGCTCTCTTGCGGCAGCAAGCTCGACACCCTCCGTTTCCTGGGGCCTGGTGTGTACACGCTAGCCGCTAGCAGGGAGCGGTTACCAAGGAAACGTGCTCTCCGACTCCCGCGACCTCCGAATGGGGAGGGGGTAAGAGGGGCGGGGAAAGCGGTGGCAGACCTCTTTCTGGATCACGTGGTGGCAAGCTCCAACCAATCAGCAGAGGTAGGGGTCCACACGGAAGACCCCGCTGGTGCTCCCGGGAAATGGTGGGGAGCTTCGCGCTCCGCGGGTCTTCTGGTCCCAGCATGTGTCTTTTTCCCCCGCCTTCGCCACATCAGAGGCCAGGATAGGAAGCAACGACTTATAACGGGGAGAGTCGTTGCCTCTTCTAGTCCCGGCTCTTTCCTACTGAAAATCTTCGATCTTCGGGGCCTAGAAGCCCGGGACCTCGCTGAACTTGACCTCCAAAGGCCCAACACTGTGATGTCACAAGGCAGCCAGACCTCCGGAACAAGCCCTGATACCCCCTGCGCACCCCGCGACCGCCGGTCTCCAGGAGTGTACCTGACCGCAGCCCGAAACTGGTGATCGCAGAACGAGCTGAATCCAAGGACAGCGTGGGCAGAAGTAAAGCCCAGTGCCCTCCAGAGAAGATACGAACTCTCCAAGGGTCATCTTGTCTTTCGCCGACAGGCTTTTGAAGGCCATTTAAGTATTCCAAAGCGTAAAAGAGGCTAAAGCTTTTACAAAATAAAGTAAAATTTAAAGACGGAATGGGAGGAACTTCTGAAAGAGTGACCAGAGAGGCTGAGAAATGCATGAACTTGGGCAGATCAAAGTAACTGCAGGTCTCCTATCAGCGCTGTTCTATAATGGCAGCTACTAACTCCAGCCGCGTTAAATGTTGCTCATCTGAAGAGATATGCTATGAAGCACACATCGTGACCTAGCATGAAAAGAAAAAAAGTATTGATCATGTGTTGAAATGATAATGTTTTTCATATGTTGGTTTAAATAAAAATGTTTTATTAAAATTAGGCTTCCCTCGATAAAAAGAAATGCATTTGAATCAGTTCTAATGAGGTGGATGAATCTAGAACGTATTATACAGAGTGAGATATGTCAGAGAAAGATAAATATTGTATACTGACACATGTGTATGGAATCTAGAAAGATGGTGCTGATATATGGATATGCAAAGCAGCAATGGAGAGGTGGACATGGAGAACAGTCTTATGGACATGTCGGGGAGGGAGGGGAATATGCCGTGGGACTAGGGGATCTCAAACAGGGGCTCTGTGGCGACCTGCAAGGGTGGGATGGGGAGGAGGTTAGGGAGTGGGGGACGTATGTATACCTATGGAAGATTTGGGTCGATGTGTGGTAGTAAACAACAAACCCTGTACAAAAACAATACTACTAATAAATAAAATTTGTATGAGAAAATATTGGACTTCCCTGGTAGTACAGATTGTAAAAAATCCACCAACAATGAGGGAGACCTGGGTTCGATCCCTGGGTTGGGAAGATGCCCTGGTGAAGGGAACAACTACCCAAAATGTCGGACACGCCTGAGCGACTTTTTCTCTTTTTCTTTTTTAATTAAAATTATTGTTTCTTTTTTTGCATTTTAAAAGTAGCGATTAGAAAAGTTTAAATTATGTATGTGATTTCTCTTATGTTTCTGTTGGATGGTGCTATTGTATTTTTTTAAGGTTAAGCTGATTTGTGTTGAATATGACATTCAGTTCATGCAAAATAGTGTCTGTAAATGCTCTTTTCTGCCACCAGGTGGCTGCCTCAGTCAATAGACTATATTTTAAAACTGCTGTTGTGAAAAATATGAGTGCAGATGTTTTACTGTATCTTCATTTCAAATGCTTGTAATATGGACCATTTGTAAACACACATAAACATAGAAAAAGATAAACTAATTTTAGTTTCACGGTTTTTAATTAACAGAAATTTCAGTTTCCGTTAAAATATTTATGGTTGAGGAGTTTTAAAAAAGGACCAGAAAAATCTGATTCATATTTGTACTTTTAATATTGTCTTCTTTGAAAATCTAATTGACAAGATGACCTGTCTGAGTATAAAGACTAGGTAACAATAGTTTAGATATCTAAACTTTTAGATTAAGAAATTGGATCAGAGATCAGTTAGGTGAATTTCTACATCAAGCTTCTCATTTTCGAGATACAACTCTTTTTCGTAAAAAGTATAGGGGTTATCTACTTTGATGTTGTTAGAAATCTGTTTTGGCTTTCCTAACCAGTGAAAGACTAGGAGAAAGCCAATACAGTTGTCTTTATATATTCTATATATGAGTAATTTTAAGAATGTTATTTCTAGGTCACCAAGGATTTGACTCAGCAGTTGAGCCACTGTTGCTGTATAGCTATGGACCCATAACCATTGGTGAGCTGTCAAACTAAAAACTGTTTCTTAATTCTTAAAGGAGGAATTGCCTGTTGTTAGCATATTTTAGGAACAAACCCTGTACAAAAACAATACTACTAATAAATAAAATTTGTATGAGAAAATATTGGACTTCCCAGGTAGTACAGATTGTAAAAAATCCACCAACAATGAGGGAGACCTGGGTTCGATCTCTGGGTTGGGAAGATGCCCTGGTGAAGGGAACAACTACCCAAAATGTCGGACACGCCTGAGCGACTTTTTCTCTTTTTCTTTTTTAATTAAAATTATTGTTTCTTTTTTTGCATTTTAAAAGTAGCGATTAGAAAAGTTTAAATTATGTATGTGATTTCTCTTATGTTTCTGTTGGATGGTGCTATTGTATTTTTTTAAGGTTAAGCTGATTTGTGTTGAATATGACATTCAGTTCATGCAAAATAGTGTCTGTAAATGCTCTTTTCTGCCACCAGGTGGCTGCCTCAGTCAATAGACTATATTTTAAAACTGCTGTTGTGAAAAATATGAGTGCAGATGTTTTACTGTATCTTCATTTCAAATGCTTGTAATATGGACCATTTGTAAACACACATAAACATAGAAAAAGATAAACTAATTTTAGTTTCACGGTTTTTAATTAACAGAAATTTCAGTTTCCGTTAAAATATTTATGGTTGAGGAGTTTTAAAAAAGGACCAGAAAAATCTGATTCATATTTGTACTTTTAATATTGTCTTCTTTGAAAATCTAATTGACAAGATGACCTGTCTGAGTATAAAGACTAGGTAACAATAGTTTAGATATCTAAACTTTTAGATTAAGAAATTGGATCAGAGATCAGTTAGGTGAATTTCTACATCAAGCTTCTCATTTTGCGAGATACAACTCTTTTTCGTAAAAAGTATAGGGGTTATCTACTTTGATGTTGTTAGAAATCTGTTTTGGCTTTCCTAACCAGTGAAAGACTAGGAGAAAGCCAATACAGTTGTCTTTATATATTCTATATATGAGTAATTTTAAGAATGTTATTTCTAGGTCACCAAGGATTTGACTCAGCAGTTGAGCCACTGTTGCTGTATAGCTATGGACCCATAACCATTGGTGAGCTGTCAAACTAAAAACTGTTTCTTAATTCTTAAAGGAGGAATTGCCTGTTGTTAGCATATTTTAGATGATATTTGGAGCAAAAAGTGATTACAGTTAAAACCAGTAAAAGAACACAGAATCAGTGACCATTCTTGTTAACCTCCTTTTCTTATTTTAAAGCGTTTTTATGATATGGTTTTATGTGTCTGTACAAGAAACAATAGAAATTGAAGGCATTAAAATCAAGCAAAGTAAAACAGTCTAAGTGAAATAAGGCTTTGTTTCATTCATGTCAGACTGTTCATACTCCTAGACAAAGGTCTAAACATATATATTTAAATCTGTTTATGGATAAAGGTATCTTTAACCTGAAAACAATTAGGAAACTATAATACCACTGATTATGGCATGCTTATCATGTCACCTGAATTAAAGAAGAATCATTTACACAAAATAGAGGTGACTATATAGCTCTAAATAAGAAAATCTTTATTAACTAAAATCTTTTGAATTGATGGTTAAATTGATTTCCTCTAAAACCCTATTCTTTTTTTTTTTTTTTTTTTTGGCCACTTCTATTGGTCTTTCATTTACCCATTTTCATCCATCTTTGTTTTTTGGCCTGTGTGGGCCTGCCATCACAGTGGCCTCTCTCGTCTCAGGGCACCAGCTCTGGCCACATGTGCTCCAGAGCTCCAGCTCAGTAATTGGACACATTGGTCCAGCCACTCCATGGCGCATGGGATGTTCCCAGGCCAGGGATTGAACTGGCGCCCCTTGCACTGCAAGGCGGTGTCCTTACCCACTGGACCACCAGTAAAACCCTATTCTTGTTGGTAACAGTGGAGACATCTAATTACAATTTGGCTTTGTAATATATTCAAGTTTAATTCCAGAGAACCAAAAAGTCTGGAGATTCAAATGTTAATTTAATTTTTATATTCTTGTTGACATTTGATCCTTATGAAAGTGAGTACTTTGCAGGTAATGATTTTTCAGATTGTCTGTGAAAATTTGCTATCACATGTTTGAATTTGATATATCATGAAAGCATGAAGATGGGACAATTCAGAATTTACTTCAACAGTGGAAGAGATGATCAGGTGGCACATATTAAGTCATCAATTGGGGCCTTCTTACTACTTATGTCTGGTAATGAATAGATATGATTCAATTAAAAAGTAGGAGCTGTCCTGAAATAAAATTTTAATTAGACCAACAGAATTCTATTTGTAATGACTCTATATAAAAATGTTGAATAATCTCTATCCATGATTTGTTGACATATAATTAATGCACAGGCTTTTTTAAAAGACAGCCAGAATGGAATTGTAAAAAGGCATTTACTCCACTTCAGACAACATAATCTCCTTATTTTACCTTCTTCATTCTGTTTGTATTTAGATTTATGGTAGCAAATTGAAAGGCAGTGAATATAAGAAGGGATGGTAATCTGAATTCACTAGAAGGCTGACCAGTTCTTTGTGTAAGGGAATTCTTTCCTCTGTCTTCTTTCTTTTACATCTTGTATTATACCTCAGCTGACAGCACATAATCATCATTTATCCATATAAAGCCCTTGTTTTATTTTATATCCAATTCCACCTGAATCCTAATAACAGGCATTAATTTGATGTTTCTTTTAAAAGTTGAGTTGTGCATCTGTCTTTGAAAAATAGGCAGTGCTATTTTGTGTGTCTGCACTTTTATTTATATGAAAATTACTGTGCTATAATTTTTTTTCATTCAGTGCTATCTTAGGGTTGATCCTTGTTTCTAGATATTCATGTAGTTCATTGTTTCTATTTTACATTGCTCCATTATAGACTCTACCATGTTTTTATCTTTTGTTTGTTCCCCTAGTGATGGGTACCTATGTTGACTGCAATAAATAATACAGTGTTGAACAGCCTTGAAATTGTTTTCTGAAGTACTTTTTTTTCTGGGATATATGCCAGGAATAGAATCATTAGGCAAAAGACAAACATACATACTTCACTAAATACCATCAGATAACTTTCTAGGATAGCTGTCCCAGATTTCCCTTCCACCAATAGTGCTTGAGAATTTTTATTCCCCTTTATGGGAAAACACAGTTAAACACCAAATCTCTTGGCAACTCAGTAAACCTCTCCACAAAGGTAGAAGGAAAAGAAAACAGTTTTATTACTGAATAAACATTAAACCAGAATGTGATTTGTATCACAGGAAATCCCCTGCAGAGCTGGCCAACAGAAAGAAACGTAATCCTTCTCTATAGTCAAGTGGATACAACCCATCCCATACACATTCTCAAATGATTACCTAGGTCTCAAACAAGAGGATGTGACAGCACCATTTGTCAGTGTTAATCCCACATTCACCTGGCAACTGGATTGACCATCTGTGTTAGCCAATAGGCTTTATCCACAGGGGAAAAACACATGTCTTTATGACAGAAGGTAGTTTTGAAGCAAGGCATCGCTGGAGTTAGCTCTTACCCTACCACAGAAACTTGGAGATAAGGGTGCTATGAAGGAAGATTCCTTTTTTAATCAAGCTGTCATAAGGCTGTCTTGAGTTCTCTTTGACTAGACCTCACCCTTGAGCTCTGTTCTTGGCCCTGTAAGAGCAATTTTAGCAGGGATCCTACTGGGTCATCCTAATAGGAAATCTTCCAGCTATGATATCTGATTAAATTCCTCCTGCCACCTGCTCCCCCTCTGCAATACATTACCATCTGGTTTGCCTTCCTAATAATTGCATCAAGTGTTTTAAGCCAGAAACCCTCATATCTTTGATGTTTCCTTTAAGGAGTTTTTTATCCACAGACCCCTCTTCGCTTTGCTTCTTGCTTCTTTAAGTCCCCACTTATCCTTGTTGTATGCAGTATGGAACTCTATACTCAGGTCTCTCTTTCTCCTATTGCAATAGTTCCTACATAAAATTTCCCTTCATCACTTTAACTTCTGTCTGCCTCTGGTTTTCTCTGACACTATCTTCCTTGATGATTCTATTTTAAAAAAGATGGTTCCCAGGTCCTTGAGAAAGACATTCCTGGGTTATAGTCTCAAGATGCTTAGGTTTTTAAGAGAGACGAAGAAAGAATTTGCAATTATAAGTGTTCTAAAGAAATGCTCTGAAAGAAAAGAGGGAGGGAAGAGTTTCTTTACCATTTTTATACCAGGGAAAATGAAAAATTTATTCTTTCTATATTTGTATTTACCCTTACACCCATATCTTTACTGAATGTTTAATGCCTGCCTCCACCACTACACTTTAAGTTCTGTGAGGGCAAGAATCATATCGTCTCATTTCCCATTGTGTTCCCAGCATCTTACTTAGTGGCTGTCACACAGCAAGTGCCAAAGAAAGATTTGTAGAATGTATGAGTATTAAGTAAAGCGCCAAGGGTTTTATATAAACACTTATTTTTATCATTTTGCTTTATTAGGCCTCTAGAACACCCATAACATCCTATCCCTTCCTTCTTTGGGAAAGCAAGAAGTTAGTATATATATATATATATATATATATATATATACACATATATATATATATATATATATAGTCCACACACTTATAGAAAATTCCAGGTTTCCTCTACTTTAAGGAAACTAACTGCTATATGAAGACTGTGATTTATAAAATCCAAATTGATAATAATAGTTTACTCAAAATTGTCCAGTTCCTTCCTCTGGAATATAGTAGTGTCCCTCCAAAATTCAAGTTCTTGTGGAACCTCACAATATGACCTTATTTGGATTTAGGTTCTTCACAGATGCAATTAAGATGAGGTCCTACTGGATTAGAGTAACCCCTAAATCCAATGATTATGTCCTTGTAAGGATGTCATCTGAAGAAACAGACATAGAAAAACATGTGAGACAGAAGCAAAGATCATGTAGCTGCAAGCCAAGGAGTACCAAAGATTGCTAGAAAGCACCAGAAGTCATGAAAAGACAAAAAAGGATTCTTTCTGAATATCTTCAGAGAGAGCATCCCATGGCTCACACCTTGATCTCAGACTTAACCTTCAGAGCTGTGAAAGCACAAGTTTCTACTTTAAACCACGCAGTTTGTGGTGATTTGTTACAGCAGCTCTAGGAAATAATCGCAGGTCCTGTTAGGAAGGGGAAAGTATCTTGCGCAGACTTTTGCATACACGGAGGAATCCAGAGCAGGACTTGACCAAAGAGCCAGAAATAACATTAGAGTTGAAGGCAAAGTAAAGTGTGAGTCAGGCAGAGACAAGAAGAGTGCCATATTTTGTAAAAAATTTACCATTTTATACCAGGGAAAATGAAAAATTTATTCTTTCTATATTTGTATTTACCCTTACACCCATATCTTTACTGAATGTTTAATGCCTGCCTCCACCACTACACTTTAAGTTCTGTGAGGGCAAGAATCATATCGTCTCATTTCCCATTGTGTTCCCAGCATCTTACTTAGTGGCTGTCACACAGCAAGTGCCAAAGAAAGATTTGTAGAATGTATGAGTATTAAGTAAAGCGCCAAGGGTTTTATATAAACACTTATTTTTATCATTTTGCTTTATTAGGCCTCTAGAACACCCATAACATCCTATCCCTTCCTTCTTTGGGAAAGCAAGAAGTTAGTATATATATATATATATATACATATATATATATATAGTCCACACACTTATAGAAAATTCCAGGTTTCCTCTACTTTAAGGAAACTAACTGCTATATGAAGACTGTGATTTATAAAATCCAAATTGATAATAATAGTTTACTCAAAATTGTCCAGTTCCTTCCTCTGGAATATAGTAGTGTCCCTCCAAAATTCAAGTTCTTGTGGAACCTCACAATATGACCTTATTTGGATTTAGGTTCTTCACAGATGCAATTAAGATGAGGTCCTACTGGATTAGAGTAACCCCTAAATCCAGTGATTATGTCCTTGTAAGGATGTCATCTGAAGAAACAGACATAGAAAATCATGTGAGACAGAAGCAAAGATCATGTAGCTGCAAGCCAAGGAGTACCAAAGATTGCTAGAAAGCACCAGAAGTCATGAAAAGACAAAAAAGGATTCTTTCTGAATATCTTCAGAGAGAGCATCCCATGGCTCACACCTTGATTTCAGACTTAACCTTCAGAGCTGTGAAAGCACAAGTTTCTACTTTAAACCACGCAGTTTGTGGTGATTTGTTACAGCAGCTCTAGGAAATAATCGCAGGTCCTGTTAGGAAGGGGAAAGTATCTTGCGCAGACTTTTGCATACACGGAGGAATCCAGAGCAGGACTTGACCAAAGAGCCAGAAATAACATTAGAGTTGAAGGCAAAGTAAAGTGTGAGTCAGGCAGAGACAAGAAGAGTGCAGACAGATCTTTCTGCCCACCTATTGTGTGAGGCTGCTTAAATCAGACTAACATCCCTATATACAGGAGGACCATCTTTCCTAATTCCTACCCCAGTTGGTTCACTCATTTCCTCCTATTCCTGTCACCACTGCCTTAGTTCAGGGTTCAGTTTTTTTAAACTAATCTCTAAATTATTTTCCAGTCACTAATCTTTTTCCAGACTTTCCTAGTGGCTTGATGGTAAAGAATTCACCTGACAATGCAGGAGACACATATTCCACCGCTGGTTTGGGAAGATCGCCTGGAGTAGGAAATGGAAATCTGGAGTGGCCTAGTATTCTTACCTGGAAAATGTTGTAGACATAGGAGACTGGTGATCTATATAGTCCATGGGGTTGCAAAGAGTCAGACATGACTTAGCAACTGAGCACGAGTGAGTGTGAATCCTTGTCCACATGTGTATCTTCCTCATCACCTCCAGGGTTATGGTCTTAAAAGTAGATCTGATAAAAATCATGCTTTAATAGACCTTCCACAGATCATCCTTTATATTTCTCTTCATTTATGCATTCAAACAAATATTTATTTAACTTCTCCTGTGAGCCAAGCACTCTTCTAGATGCTAGAGATACAGTTACCAAACAAAATAGGTTCAACTATCTGTCTTTATGTAGCTTCCAGTCTAATGGAGAGAAGACAAATAAAATGTATAGAGGTTAGCAAGAGAAATGTAAGAAGAAAACAAAAAGAGAAAGGAGATAGGAGGAATTAAGTGTCTAAGAAGTCATGAAAAGACAAAAAAGGATTCTTTCTGAATATCTTCAGAGAGAGCATCCCATGGCTCACACCTTGATCTCAGACTTAACCTTCAGAGCTGTGAAAGCACAAGTTTCTACTTTAAACCACGCAGTTTGTGGTGATTTGTTACAGCAGCTCTAGGAAATAATCGCAGGTCCTGTTAGGAAGGGGAAAGTATCTTGCGCAGACTTTTGCATACACGGAGGAATCCAGAGCAGGACTTGACCAAAGAGCCAGAAATAACATTAGAGTTGAAGGCAAAGTAAAGTGTGAGTCAGGCAGAGACAAGAAGAGTGCAGACAGATCTTTCTGCCCACCTATTGTGTGAGGCTGCTTAAATCAGACTAACATCCCTATATACAGGAGGACCATCTTGTCTTTCCTAATTCCTACCCCAGTTGGTTCACTCATTTCCTCCTATTCCTGTCACCACTGCCTTAGTTCAGGGTTCAGTTTTTTTAAACTAATCTCTAAATTATTTTCCAGTCACTAATCTTTTTCCAGACTTTCCTAGTGGCTTGATGGTAAAGAATTCACCTGACAATGCAGGAGACACATATTCCACCGCTGGTTTGGGAAGATCGCCTGGAGTAGGAAATGGAAATCTGGAGTGGCCTAGTATTCTTACCTGGAAAATGTTGTAGACATAGGAGACTGGTGATCTATATAGTCCATGGGGTTGCAAAGAGTCAGACATGACTTAGCAACTGAGCACGAGTGAGTGTGAATCCTTGTCCACATGTGTATCTTCCTCATCACCTCCAGGGTTATGGTCTTAAAAGTAGATCTGATAAAAATCATGCTTTAATAGACCTTCCACAGATCATCCTTTATATTTCTCTTCATTTATGCATTCAAACAAATATTTATTTAACTTCTCCTGTGAGCCAAGCACTCTTCTAGATGCTAGAGATACAGTTACCAAACAAAATAGGTTCAACTATCTGTCTTTATGTAGCTTCCAGTCTAATGGAGAGAAGACAAATAAAATGTATAGAGGTTAGCAAGAGATAAGTGCTAAGAAGAAAACTAAAGAAGAGAAAGGAGATAGGAGGTGTGTGTGGGGGGGTATAATTTCAAATTGAATGTCCAGGGAAAGACACTATCAGTAGATATCTGAGTAATGACTAGAAGGAGGTGAGGCATGATTCATGATGATGTCTGGGCTACAGGGCTGGGTATGGAAGAAAGAGGTTGATTCTGAGGCTTTGACCTGAGGAATTATACAACAGAGATGGAATTTTCTGAAGTGTGAAAGCTGGAAATGAAACAAGTTTTAAGGGTGGGAGGATATTAAAGCATAGACTTGGATATTTTAGGTTTGAGATTAGTATTAGAAATGCAAGTAGAGAAGCTAAATAAGAAGTTGGACTTCTGACTCTGGAGTTCAAGAGAGAGATTCAGGATAGAAATACAAATATGGGTGTTATCAGCCTAAATGTGGTATTTAAAAGTCATTAGACTGAATTAAATTTCCAAAAGAGTAGGTGTGGGTAGATAAGAGAAGTTAAAGGGTTAAACTGTGGGACATTTGAATATTTCAGTTAAGAGACATGAGAAAGATCCACCAAACACTAAGAATCTTAGCTGAAAACATGGGAGGAAATAGAGCCAAATGAAGAAACCTGAGTAATGATAGCTCAAGGAATAGGAAGCTGGAAAATTGAGGTTACTGGTGCTTAAAGGACAGAGTCTACAGAAGAATGGAAGGAGAGAAATTTGAGATCGTGTGTACTATAGAAAAGTCTTTCAAGGAGTTTTGCTATCAAAGGAAGAAGAGAAATGGGGCATAAGCTGGAGGAGAAGTAGGGTAAATAAAGATATTTTTCAAGATGGGAGAATAATAGCATGCATTTATGCTAATGATTGTGATACAAAGGGAGCCAAAAAGTATCCAGGAGACAGAGGGAGAATTGTTACAGCGACATCCTTGAGGAATTGAGGGAAGGTGGGTGTGCACAAGTAACAGGGTTAGCCCTGGTTAAGAGCTGGGACAGGAGATCAGGTAGAGTGGATTGGTACAGCAGCTGGTAGGTAGAAATTTTGCCAAAGTGAATCACCAAAATAAACTCAAATTTTTCCTCCCGTGGGATTTGGCAAGATCTAGTGGGAAGAGGGGATTTACAGATATACAAGCATTCTCCCAGTAACTTCCCAGTATTAAAGTTGATACTTTAATCTCCAACAATCTGTCTCATGTCTGTTTCCCAGTTGATTCCAAGTGTGGGAAGAAAAAAGATGTTATTTATTTCCTTTTTAAAGCCTAATTCTATGGTTTGGGTTAAGTGTACTTTTCTATAATCCAAATGTTTGAAATTTAAAATGATGACTAACACTGATAAAAACAAAGTATTCTTTAGACAAGAATAAGGAACTCTTTTTCATTTTGGGAAAGTGAAAGTTTGCTACGTTATTACTACAGGCCTACCTTTTAGCCACATATACACAGGAGAACAGTTTCTATAGAAATTAGAGCCAGCGTGTATGGAAACACTTAATTTGCTTTACAAAGTAGGGCTAATGTGCACATTTGTGCACTTGACGAGAGGTCTTGGAAAGAGATGTAGCACTGCTATTAAACACAGAGAACTCTGAGACAATTACTGGTTGTGGCCACCACCACTTTGCAAGCTATGCCAGAATGATCATTATATGAACCAACCTGCTAGTGCAACACCTGAGTAGAAGCAGAATTTTAATTATGCAGATTCAAGATAAAGTGAAAAGTGAGCATTCTCCCTTGGAGAAGGAAGTGGCAACCCACTCCAGTATTCTTGCCTGGGAAATCCCATGGACAGAGGAGCCTGGTGGGCTACAGTCCATGGAATCACAAGAGTCAGATAGGATTTAACGACTAAATGACAACAGCATTCATACGTATAAGAAGCCTGTTTACCCTCCAAACATGACCTAAATCGGAAATGCTAGAGACCCTACCTTTTTAAAAAAACTCATTTTATTTTTTTGCTGCACTGTGTCTTAGTTGTGGCATGCAAGATCTTTCAGTTGTGGTGTGCGAACTCTTAGTTGTAGCATGTGGGATGTAGCATGTTCCCTTACCAGGGATCAAACCTAGGCCCCCTGCATTGGGAGCACAAAGTCTTAACCACTGGACCACCAGGGAAGTTCCGAGACTCTACCATTTTGACTTTTTTATCTTCAGTGAATTCGGCTACCTACTCCCATGTTTAAAAGTTTATATTCTATTATTGGGGTTTCCCCTGGTGGTCCAGTGGGTAAGGACACCACCTTGCAGTGCAAGGTGCCCCAGTTCGACCCCTGGCCTGGGAAGATCCCAAGTGCCACAGAGCGACTGGACCGATGTGTCCAATCACCAAACTGGAGCTCTGGAGCGCATGCGCCCAGAGCCGGCGCTCTGCAATGACAGAGGCCACCGTGATGGGAGGCCCACAGGAGCCAAAGAACAAAGACGGATGAAAATAGAGAAATGAAAGACCAATAGAAGTGGCCCGCCCGCTCCCCTCCCTCCCCAACCCGACCCCCCCCCCCCAAAAAAGTTTATATTCTATTATAGATCAACTCTGTTCATTAGGAATCGAATGTGAGTCATATATGCAGTTTTATTTTTAAAATATGTATTATTATAGTTGACTTATATTAGTTTCAGTTATACAGCATAGTGATTCAATACTTTTATAAATTATATTCCACTTAAAGTTATTATAAAATAATGGTTATATTTCTCTGTGCTGTACAATATATTTTTGTTGCTCATCTATTTCATATACAGTATTATCTTAGTCTCATATGCATATGTGTAACTCTAATGTATTAGCCCCATTTGCAAGATCAATGTGAAAAGTGAAGGAAAAATTTTCTCCCTTGAGAAGGAAGTGGCAACCCACTCCAGTATTCTTGCCTGGGAAATCCCATGGACAGAGGAGCCTGGTGGGCTACAGTCCATGGAATCACAAGAGTCAGATAGGATTTAACGACTAAATGACAACAGCATTCATACGTATAAGAAGCCTGTTTACCCTCCAAACATGACCTAAATCGGAAATGCTAGAGACCCTACCTTTTAAAAACTCATTTTATTTTTTTGCTGCACTGTGTCTTAGTTGTGGCGTGCAAGATCTTTCAGTTGTGGTGTGCGAACTCTTAGTTGTAGCATGTGGGATGTAGCATGTTCCCTTACCAGGATCAAACCTAGGCCCCCTGCATTGGGAGCACAAAGTCTTAACCACTGGACCACCAGGGAAGTTCCGAGACTCTACCATTTTGACTTTTTTATCTTCAGTGAATTCGGCTACCTACTCCCATGTTTAAAAGTTTATATTCTATTATTGGGGTTTCCCCTGGTGGTCCAGTGGGTAAGGACACCACCTTGCAGTGCAAGGTGCCCCAGTTCGACCCCTGGCCTGGGAAGATCCCAAGTGCCACAGAGCGACTGGACCGATGTGTCCAATCACCAAACTGGAGCTCTGGAGCGCATGCGCCCAGAGCCGGCGCTCTGCAATGACAGAGGCCACCGTGATGGGAGGCCCACAGGAGCCAAAGAACAAAGACGGATGAAAATAGAGAAATGAAAGACCAATAGAAGTGGCCCGCCCGCTCCCCTCCCTCCCCAACCCGACCCCCAAAAAGTTTATATTCTATTATAGATCAACTCTGTTCATTAGGAATCGAATGTGAGTCATATATGCAGTTTTATTTTTAAAATATGTATTATTATAGTTGACTTATATTAGTTTCAGTTATACAGCATAGTGATTCAATACTTTTATAAATTATATTCCACTTAAAGTTATTATAAAATAATGGTTATATTTCTCTGTGCTGTACAATATATTTTTGTTGCTCATCTATTTCATATACAGTATTATCTTAGTCTCATATGCATATGTGTAACTCTAATGTATTAGCCACATTTTTTCTTAAAAAATCAAAAGAAACAGGTAAAATTAATGTTTTTATAATATTTTCAAAATCACATTTATTATCATCAGAAAATCTTTTTAGAACTGAAGTATAATTGACATACAACATTATACTAGTTTCAGGTGTACCATATAATGTATTGTTATTTGTATATATTGTGAAATGATCACCACTGGATATCTAGTAGATATCCATCACCATACTTAGTTATGGAATAGTTTTCCTTCAATGAAAACTTTTTAGATTTATTCTCTTAGCCACTTTCAAATATGCAATACAGCATTATTAACTGTAGCTGCCGTGTGGTGCATTACTTCCTTATTACTGATTTATTTCATAACTAGAAGTTTGTACTTTATACTCGATTTACCCTTTTACTGCACCTTCCCCCAACCTTCACCTCTGGTAATCATCAATCTGTTCTTTTTGTCTATGAGGTTGTTTTTTTGTTTGTTTTTAAATCCATATGTGAGATCATAATACAGTATTTATTATTTATCTCTGAGTTGCTTTACTTAGCATAATGTCTCAAGGTCAATCCATGTTGTCACAAATGACAAGATTTGATTCTTTTTCATGGGTGTTATATATATGTGTATGTATATATATGTTTCCCAGGTGGCTAAGTGGTAAAGGATCTGCTTGCTAGTGTGGGAGACATGAGTTCAGTCCCTGAGTTGGGAAGATACCCTGGAGTAGGAAAAGGAATAGAGTGGAGTAGGAATACCCTCTCCAGTGTCCTGGGCTAGTCCATGGAATCACAAGAGTCGACATTGCTTAGTGATTAAACTGCCACACCACCACCATAAACATATACATATATCTCCCTATCTCAGGGGACACTTAGGTTGTTTCCTTTGCTGTGAGGATGAAATTTATTTTAATGATATATTTTTAAGCCAGCATATTAAAATATTTTCATTCCAACATCTAATTGATATAAAACATCAATGAGCTATTTTGCAGTCTTCCTTTCATATGAAGTTTTCAAAATCTGCTGTATATGTAAATTCAGACTAGTCACATTTCAAGTGCTCGTTGAGACATCTGTGAATAGTGACTACAATATTCAATTGTGCAATTCTAAATGATTTTAATTTTTTCATGTAGAATTTAGATGAATATTAGATTTAGGTTTGGCTGCAGTGAAAGAAGACTCAAAATAATCATCTGGGAACATGCATATCTGTAAACAACAAAACTCTGTAAAAGTTAAAAGCAAAATAAAGGTTTAAAAACAAACAAACAAATAAATAAATAAATAAATAAAGACAGACCTTTATTTATATCTTACATAAAGTTGGGAGATAGTGGTCTGGGTTAGTAAGGTATTAGGAACCCAGCTATTTTGTTGTTAAGCTTTGTACGACCTCTAAGGTCCCCTCGTGGTCTAAGATGTTTGCAGCAGAGGAAGGAAAGAAACGACCTTCCTTATTACTGATTTATTTCATAACTAGAAGTTTGTACTTTATACTCGATTTACCCTTTTACTGCACCTTCCCCCAACCTTCACCTCTGGTAATCATCAATCTGTTCTTTTTGTCTATGAGGTTGTTTTTTTGTTTGTTTTTAAATCCATATGTGAGATCATAATACAGTATTTATTATTTATCTCTGAGTTGCTTTACTTAGCATAATGTCTCAAGGTCAATCCATGTTGTCACAAATGACAAGATTTGATTCTTTTTCATGGCTGTTATATATATGTGTATGTATATATATGTTTCCCAGGTGGCTAAGTGGTAAAGGATCTGCTTGCTAGTGTGGGAGACATGAGTTCAGTCCCTGAGTTGGGAAGATACCCTGGAGTAGGAAAAGGAATAGAGTGGAGTAGGAATACCCTCTCCAGTGTCCTGGGCTAGTCCATGGAATCACAAGAGTCGACATTGCTTAGTGATTAAACTGCCACACCACCACCATAAACATATACATATATCTCCCTATCTCAGGGGACACTTAGGTTGTTTCCTTTGCTGTGAGGATGAAATTTATTTTAATGATATATTTTTAAGCCAGCATATTAAAATATTTTCATTCCAACATCTAATTGATATAAAACATCAATGAGCTATTTTGCAGTCTTCCTTTCATATGAAGTTTTCAAAATCTGCTGTATATGTAAATTCAGACTAGTCACATTTCAAGTGCTCGTTGAGACATCTGTGAATAGTGACTACAATATTCAATTGTGCAATTCTAAATGATTTTAATTTTTTCATGTAGAATTTAGATGAATATTAGATTTAGGTTTGGCTGCAGTGAAAGAAGACTCAAAATAATCATCTGGGAACATGCATATCTGTAAACAACAAAACTCTGTAAAAGTTAAAAGCAAAATAAAGGTTTAAAAACAAACAAACAAATAAATAAATAAAGACAGACCTTTATTTATATCTTACATAAAGTTGGGAGATAGTGGTCTGGGTTAGTAAGGTATTAGGAACCCAGCTATTTTGTTGTTAAGCTTTGTACGACCTCTAAGGTCCCCTCGTGGTCTAAGATGTTTGCAGCAGAGGAAGGAAAGAAGGAGAAGGTTTCATATGACAATCATTTGCTATCAGCCAGAACTTAGTTACAAGTCCACAGATAGCTGCAAAATAAGTTGAACATTTTAATGTTACTTTAAGGTAGTCCCATATTTTCATCTGTTTTGAAATTGGAAGTTTTACTACTATAAAAGAAAAGGAAATGGATACAAAGAAGGAAATGAGTAGTAGTCTTTATTTCAAGAGGGCCTTTGAAAGCTCAATAGGTTTTTGAAGGGATTATCTTAAGTATACACATCACTGTTTGGAAGTGGAGTAAGTCCATCTTTAGGGTAATATCTACTTTAATAAGAATCAATCAACAAATTTGTTAATTTACTGTCAAATCTACTGACAGTTGAGAAGATTTGCTGCCAGTAAATCATTTCAGAAGACAGGCTTGTGTCATCTTAGAATAATAACAGACCTTAGACTTCTGCCACAGTAGAAAGGTTCCTTCAATCTTAGCTTGTAACTAGATCTCTTGACATGACTTTTCTTATTCCAGCTTCTCAATCTTGTATTCATATGTGCATATATTTAAATGCCTGTTATTAAATTTGAGTTGTCATGTGTTCAAAAATGTATTAAATCAAAATTTCTCTAAACGTGAACTATTTTCTGGATTAAAAATGGGCTAAATGGAGGGTGGACACCATTTCTGCTTTTTGGGCAGGTGTACTTTTTTTTTTTTTTTTTACCATTTAACCATTTTGTCACTTTTTTTTTCTTCCTAAGTATCTATAACTATCTGTTATCCAGAGACCTACTTTATTGCTTTTGTGTTTGTCAGATACAACTTTAGTAGAGTATCTGAATAAGCATATGTTGGCTATTTCTAATTAAAATGCACTGTTACTCTAAGGCTATGAAATCTAAGGCAAATATCCAAGGATCAAAGTTACAGAAGCACAAAAAACTCAAAGCCATACTCTTCTTGATTTTCTTCAAAAAAACAGTTGGCCTATTTTCTCAAGATATATTCTCACAGTTGAAATAAAAATTTTCTCATTCTCCCTTCCTCAATCAATACTGTTAACTTCTGGTCCAACAAAAAGCATGACTGTTTCTAGAAAATTACTTAAATTGTGTGGAGAGTTGAAGCCTGGTGATAAGCAAATGGGTTTCCAGCTGAGGTTTTATGGCACCTTAGAGTGACTTCAATAATCTAAACAGATACAGCAAAATTCTCAAAATGAATTCACTTTAATTTAGTAAATTAGTGCATTAGTAGACAGTTTAGGCTTATCTGAGAAAGAGAAGGAGATAGGAACCAACCAGGGAAAATAAAATGTCATACAATCAAATGGGAAGTAAACATCATGTCAGTGGAGCCCTATTGTAATTTTCTCCACTAGACTGGGCAGCTCTAAGGGGACAGGGTCCCTCTCAGTCTTCTCCTGCCTTCAGGTCTCAGGAGCACACTTTCCACACAGTAGTTACTAAGCATGTATGTTGTTGAATAACAGAACATTTAAGACTCCTTATTACAATGTCCACAGGAAATAACTCTTGAAATGCTGCCAATATTCTTTTATTAACCAAAGTTGGTTTAGTTAAAAAGATATCTGAATAAAAATGACAACTTTAAAGAAATCACAGTTGCCTTTCCCACATCAAACTCTTTTTAGTAAGTGCAATCATGGTCTCAATTCTCATTTAAAACTATTTCAGCAGCTGCGTTATCAGATTCAAAGAGAAAATGCATGAGGAATGATTTAGGCCCCTTTTAAAGTTATAGATCAGAGAATAGGGAAGAGGATAAATGAGATGATTGCAGATGAGATGTCTGTGTTCTTCGGTTATATAGGTTGCTCCTTTCCTTGGATGTACTTTATATCTTTAATTATTCACTTGTACTTCTTCTGTGTTCAATTGAAGTGATTATTGAATTCATCTGCAAAACCTTGTTTTGAATGTCTCAGTTCTTTCAGTTGCCATTAGGAATTTTCCTATTGAATATTCCACTTAAAGGAAAGAAGGCTTATTATTATAAGGCTTTAAAAATAATCTCAGATTTTGTTACTAATTTTCTTCCCTTGAATTTTACTTCTTATTTCAGTTTAAATGAGTTGTTAATCATTAAGAATGTTACTAGAGGGGCTTCCCTGGGCTTCCCTGGTGGTCCAGTGGGTAAGGACACCGCCTTGCAGTGCAAGGGGCACCGGTTCGATCCCTGGCCTGGGAAGATCCCACGTGCCACAGAGCGGCTGGACCGATGTGTCCAATTACCGAGCCGGAGCTCTGGAGTGTTTGCGCCCAGAGCCAGCACTCTGCAACAGCAGAGGCCACCGCGATGGAGGCCCACAGGAGCCAAAGAACAAAGATGGATGAAAATAGAGAAATGAAAGACCAATAGAACTGGCCCGTCCGCTCCCCTCCCTCCCCAACCCGACCCCCGCCCAAAATAAATAAATAAATAAATCTTTAAAATAATAAAAAAAAGAAGAATGTTACTAGAGCCATAAATACAGTAACTCAAATGAGAGCTAGACCAGACATTGATAAGCAGTGGTAATGAGTAACTGACAGGTATTTCAAATCACAAGTTTATGTGTTTCTCTTTTTTGTAATGATAATATACTTGACTAATTTGTAGAATATCCCTATCTTCCTGTTTTCTAGAATATCAAAGCATGTTTACTAGAAAGAGCTTTTAATTTAGAACTTTACTCCTAAAATATTTCAACTAAAATGTGCCTGCTAAGTTGCTTTAGTCGTGTCCGACTCTGTGGAACCCCATTAACAGTAGCCCACCAGAATTCTCTATCCATGGGATTTTCCAGGCAAGAATACTGGAGTGGATTGCCACGCCCTCCTTCCAGGGGCTCTTTCTGATCCAGGGATTGAACCCATGTCTCTTATGTCTCCTGCATTGACAGGCAGGTCCTTTACCACTAGCGCCACCTGGGAAGCCCATTTAATTAGAACGGCTGCACTGAAACATTTTTGTCTCCTTTATACTCTTAAGAATTATTAAGGACCCCCAAAGAACTTTTGGGCTTCCCTGGTGGCACAGATGGTAAGGGTTCTGCTTGCAATGTGGAAAAGCTGGGTTCGATTCCTAGGTTGGGAAGATTCCATGAAGAAAGGAATGGCTACCCACTCCTGTTTTCTTGCATGAGAAATCTCATGGACAGAGGATCCTGGTGGGCTACATACAGTCTCTGGAGGTCAAAACGACAGAGTGACTAACACACTTTCCAAAGAACTTTTGTTTATGTGAATTATATAAGTTAATATTTGAGTTTTCTCACTAGCTCAGTGATAAAGACTATGCCTGCAAAGCAGGAGACACAGGAGACATGAGTTCAATCTTGGCTTAGGAAGATCCCCTATAGGAGGGCATGATAATCTACTCCAGTATTCTTGCCAGGAAAATCTCACGGACAGGGGAGCCTGGTGAGCTATACCATAGAGTTGCAAAGAGTCAGACATGACTGAAGTAACTGAGTACATCAATTAATATTTACTGTTTAATTAAAAATTACAATTCAGAAATTTAAAGCATGCTTATTAATTTATTTAAGAAATACAATTCATGATAACATAAACAACAGATATTTATGAAAAATAATTGTATTTTCTGAAAAAAAAAACTTTAGTGAGAAACAAAGCCTCATTTTGCATGTTTTAAAAATTATTTAGTGTCTGACATAAGGAAAGATACTTGTATTCTCGTATCTGCTTTTATAGTTAATCTGTTACAGAATCTCAGATCATGTAGCTTCATGTACCCACGAGGGAATGAGAGTGAAAGACAAATAACAACTTAATATTGTTACGAAATCAATTTTGACCTCATAAACCCCAAGCATCACTGATTACACATTGAGAACCACTGGTTTAGAACAATATTTGCCTCATGAAGGGAAAAGATGTAATATACATGGTTGAAAGTAGATATGTTTACGATTTTAAGCCTAGATACTATTTCACTAGTTATTGGGAAACAATCTTAAAATACATTTTAAAATAATTTCTTTGCTATTTCAGTTGTAGAAGTAAACTTTAGTTTTTATTTATTTGTCGTTACAGTCTTTGTTAGATTACAGTGTTCATTTATTTATCAGTTGTTATCACGAGAGATAAGGGAGTAGAGTCCAGACACCAGTCTTAGAGCATGGATGAAATTATTTCTTTGCTACTCCATTCTGTTCTTTAGAATGATAATGAATCAGGTTTCTGGGAATTTTAGAAGGCATTTCTTTCATATTGTTTTCTCTCTTTTCTTTTCTCCTGAGCTTGCAAGACTAAAATTTCATCAGCCAAATAGTTACTATTATAAGATGTCATAAGGTAGTGGGTTTTTTTTTGGTGGTTAAATTCTGAAAAATTCCACATATGTGTTTGGCATTATTGAATGCCAATAATGAAAGGATACACACATTGAGCAGAACTTTAAAAAGCAGTCTTCAGGGCTTCCCTGGTGGTCCAGTGGGTAAGGACACTGCCTTACAGTGCAAGGGGCACCGGTTCGATCCCTGGCCTGGGAAGATTCCATGTGCTACGGAGCGGCTGGACTGATGTGTCCAATTACCGAGCTGGAGCTCTGGGGTGCATGCGCCCAGAGCCAGTGCTCTGCAACAACAGAGGCCACTGCGATGGGAGGCCCACACAAGCCAAGGAACAAAGATGGATGAAAATAAATAAATGAAAGACTAATAGAAGTGGCCCACCTGCCCTCTCCCTCTCTCCCACCTCCCTCCTCCCCTGCAAGAAAAAATAGTCTTAAGAAGTTGCCATTTGTGATCTTACTATTTCAACCAGTTACCACCGTCATATTGCCTAATAGAGTCATCTTAAGTTTTTGAATTCTAAGTTTAGAATTGGCTTTGTAAATTTGGGCCAGCTACTTCACTCTTCGAGGCCTCTAAAGCCTTAGTGTCCTCATTTATGAAATAGCAATAAAAGTGCTTGCACTGCATAATTACAAGGATTAGAGGGTGTGTATGTGTGTGTGTGCACACGTGCGTGTGTGTATGAAGTCAAAGAGCTAACAACTGTGACTGTAAGGATTAAACTCATCTCACAGTTTGGGACAGATTTTGATGGACAGCCATGTTAAATTCCATGTGAACAGCCATGTTAAATTCCATGTGAAAACAGGTGGGGGCAGTGGTGAACTGCATGAGTTGGGAGGCTTTGGTAAACCAGATCTATAGATGGGCTTCAAAGAACATCAAACCAAATGCAAATAAGATGGAATAATCACATCAGAGAAATATGCAGATCAGTTACAGAGACACAGAAGCCAGAAAGGAGGGATGAGAGGCAAAGAGTAAGGCGCCACATCATCAGAGGGAAGAGTCAGACCAAGGCCAGAAACTAGGAACAAGTAAGTATCTAGAGAGGGTTCAAAGAATCTTGAGAGATGAATGTCCTATTCTGGTAGAGATTAGTGAGAGATGAAACCCTTTGAGGTGACAGCCTGGGCCAGTCACAGAGCCCAAGTTAGATCTGAAAGACAATCTGCCCCACTGTTGCCATAAAGAAGGGGGTCAGAAAGGGACCTTTTATCACACTTTGAACTAGGTACCAGATGGATCTTCCCCTTCATTTTGTAAATCTCCAGAGAACTTTAAAAAGCAGTCTTCAGGGCTTCCCTGGTGGTCCAGTGGGTAAGGACACTGCCTTACAGTGCAAGGGGCACCGGTTCGATCCCTGGCCTGGGAAGATTCCACGTGCTACGGAGCGGCTGGACTGATGTGTCCAATTACCGAGCTGGAGCTCTGGGGTGCATGCGCCCAGAGCCAGTGCTCTGCAACAACAGAGGCCACTGCGATGGGAGGCCCACACAAGCCAAGGAACAAAGATGGATGAAAAATAGATAAATGAAAGACTAATAGAAGTGGCCCACCTGCCCCTCTCCCTCCCTCCCACCTCCCTCCTCCCCCCCTGCAAGAAAAAATAGTCTTAAGAAGTTGCCATTTGTGATCTTACTATTTCAACCAGTTACCACCGTCATATTGCCTAATAGAGTCATCTTAAGTTTTTGAATTCTAAGTTTAGAATTGGCTTTGTAAATTTGGGCCAGCTACTTCACTCTTCGAGGCCTCTAAAGCCTTAGTGTCCTCATTTATGAAATAGCAATAAAAGTGCTTGCACTGCATAATTACAAGGATTAGAGGGTGTGTATGTGTGTGGGGCACACGTGCGTGTGTGTATGAAGTCAAAGAGCTAACAACTGTGACTGTAAGGATTAAACTCATCTCACAGTTTGGGACAGATTTTGATGGACAGCCATGTTAAATTCCATGTGAACAGCCATGTTAAATTCCATGTGAAAACAGGTGGGGGCAGTGGTGAACTGCATGAGTTGGGAGGCTTTGGTAAACCAGATCTATAGATGGGCTTCAAAGAACATCAAACCAAATGCAAATAAGATGGAATAATCACATCAGAGAAATATGCAGATCAGTTACAGAGACACAGAAGCCAGAAAGGAGGGATGAGAGGCAAAGAGTAAGGCGCCACATCATCAGAGGGAAGAGTCAGACCAAGGCCAGAAACTAGGAACAAGTAAGTATCTAGAGAGGGTTCAAAGAATCTTGAGAGATGAATGTCCTATTCTGGTAGAGATTAGTGAGAGATGAAACCCTTTGAGGTGACAGCCTGGGCCAGTCACAGAGCCCAAGTTAGATCTGAAAGACAATCTGCCCCACTGTTGCCATAAAGAAGGGGGTCAGAAAGGGACCTTTTATCACACTTTGAACTAGGTACCAGATGGATCTTCCCCTTCATTTTGTAACAGAAGTGTTCTTTCCTATGGAGAATTTACTCCATTAGAAAAAAAGACTGACCTCACCTAGGGAGGTCAGTCTTTCAGGTGAAGTGATTCCCTCAAACATAGACACTCAACTTCAAAGCTAGAAGGATTCCAGGCAAACTGGCACACATTGGTCCTGCTGCCTTACATTATAACCAAACCTCATTCTAAAGGACTTCATATATCACCCCAAGTCAAGATGATGGAAGTCTTCCACAGGGCTTTCTCTTTTAGGGCATTCTCCTCAGAGTTATCAGAAAAGAAGGTTCTATTGCTCATTGCTGGAGTAAGTTAGTGGGATGAATATTATGATCTGCCAATGATCATTTCACCCAATCTAGGAAGAATTTCTGCCTAAGAGATAAAGATGAATCCTGATTTTTGAGTGTCATCTCAATCCAGCTGAGCCTGAAGTTACAAATTCTCTTATGCATGAGGAGATACGTAGAACTAATGAATGGACCTTTGTCTTATCTCAGTTACAACAACCTGTTTTTGTCTTTATTAAAAACATGACCCTCTTCCAAATAATACTTTCAGGCTTTCCGTGCTGTGGTTGTTAAGGACTTCCTCTCCCATATCACATAACTTTGGGTGGTTGGATGGGCAAAGGTTAGGGGAAATCTATGGAATAAATTTGTGAAAATGCTGAGTCAGGGTTGAGTTAAGAAAGATGCTTCTATAGCTGTAAAATTTTCAAGTCTTAGTGGGTACAAAGAATAATTTGTGCCGCTTACTTAACTTGCATATTCCTGAACCTGTTTCTAGTGAATCTAACTCAGTAAGTTTGGGGTAGGGCCCAGGAATAAGTAATTCTGACGTAGCTGGTCTCTGGAACACATTATATTCAGATCAGTATGCTTGGGGTGGGGAGAAGGATCCTGCTAGTCTGCATGTCCTGGAATAGATGCTGGGTGTACCGTCTTTGTGGTTTTTAAATGTCTTTTGGGCCTTTAATGCTGCCTGGCGTATTTTCCTTAAGCAGTTTGGTAAGCTTGGAAGTCAGAATGAAGAAATATGGCAGGAAGTATATTTTTATATCCCTCCCACATCTCTCCTGTAATATTTCACAAACCCCAAAAGTACTGCTGACTGTTGGAGATTGGTGGCCTGCCCTAATCGTGCACATCATGGAATATCTTGAGCGAAGATGATTTCAGAGAATTAACCTCTATAGTCTCATATTTAGGCTGACACAGCTCATAAAAGATCCAGAGTTGCTAGCAGTAATTCAAGGTCATATGAGAGAATGGACCAGAACTCCCTGGAGTTGTGAAAAAAAAATCATCCAGAATATGATTGCGCCTAAACCAAAATGTAAAGAGTAATGTTCTCAGTCCCGGCACTGTCACAGACTGGTTGGAAGGAAGTCTCAAAATACCTGAGTCTATATTCTCAGAGGGACGAACACACTCATCAGAAGTGTGTCTCTCAGCATGAAGGTGGTAGCTTATATGGCATTATGATCTGCCAATGATCATTTCACCCAATCTAGGAAGAATTTCTGCCTAAGAGATAAAGATGAATCCTGATTTTTGAGTGTCATCTCAATCCAGCTGAGCCTGAAGTTACAAATTCTCTTATGCATGAGGAGATACGTAGAACCAATGAATGGACCTTTGTCTTATCTCAGTTACAACAACCTGTTTTTGTCTCTATTAAAAACATGACCCTCTTCCAAATAATACTTTCAGGCTTTCCGTGCTGTGGTTGTTAAGGACTTCCTCTCCCATATCACATAACTTTGGGTGGTTGGATGGGCAAAGGTTAGGGGAAATCTATGGAATAAATTTGTGAAAATGCTGAGTCAGGGTTGAGTTAAGAAAGATGCTTCTATAGCTGTAAAATTTTCAAGTCTTAGTGGGTACAAAGAATAATTTGTGCCGCTTACTTAACTTGCATATTCCTGAACCTGTTTCTAGTGAATCTAACTCAGTAAGTTTGGGGTAGGGCCCAGGAATAAGTAATTCTGACGTAGCTGGTCTCTGGAACACATTATATTCAGATCAGTATGCTTGGGGTGGGGAGAAGGATCCTGCTAGTCTGCATGTCCTGGAATAGATGCTGGGTGTACCGTCTTTGTGGTTTTTAAATGTCTTTTGGGCCTTTAATGCTGCTTGGCGTATTTTCCTTAAGCAGTTTGGTAAGCTTGGAAGTCAGAATGAAGAAATATGGCAGGAAGTATATTTTTATATCCCTCCCACATCTCTCCTGTAATATTTCACAAACCCCAAAAGTACTGCTGACTGTTGGAGATTGGTGGCCTGCCCTAATCGTGCACATCATGGAATATCTTGAGCGAAGATGATTTCAGAGAATTAACCTCTATAGTCTCATATTTAGGCTGACACAGCTCATAAAAGATCCAGAGTTGCTAGCAGTAATTCAAGGTCATATGAGAGAATGGACCAGAACTCCCTGGAGTTGTGAAAAAAAAATCATCCAGAATATGATTGCGCCCTAATCCAACATGTAAAGAGTAATGTTCTCAGTCCAGGCACTGTCACAGACTGGTTGGAAGGAAGTCTCAAAATACCTGAGTCTATATTCTCAGAGGGACGAACACACTCATCAGAAGTGTGTCTCTCAGCATGAAGGTGGTAGCTTATATGGCATTGTAAGTGTTCTGCAAGTTTTTATACTTCTACAGGAACATTTTGCTTGATTGCTGGTTTTGGACAGAGTCCAGAAAAACCATAGACTTTGTTAGGGGAGCAAAATGCCAGCCCTGAGGCAGACCACAGATTATGAGATCTGAAGGGAAAAATGGGATATATATTACACTCGGGTTTACAGTCTTTTAGAGAAACAGAGTAGATATCATGAGTAGAGAGTTCTCAAGGTTGGCCTTTCGTGATTTCAATTCCAGTGGGAGTAATAAAGTCTGATGCAGTGTTTGGCTCCTAGGAATTCCATTTACAAAGAACACGGTGGGCATAGAGCTCCATGGAATATTTATGGGGAAATATAGGGTAGAAGTAGATGTGGTCCTTATTTATCAGTCAAAATGTACAGTTTCCAAAACTTCTTGGGTTGGTAGAAATTGGTGAACCATAGAATGATTGATACAGCTTCTGGGGTTTCTCCCTGATGAAATTCATCCTTTGTTAGGGTATTCATTGCACCAGAGCTGAATTTTTCCACTCCCTTTTTCCACTGAGGGCTTATAAATGGCAGAGTGGCTTGTCTGCCCAAATTCAAAGAGAAAGAGAAAGCTGAAGTCAATTTAGCCTAACTGTGCCAACTTAAGATGATGTCTGAGAAGGCTACCAAGTTTGGAAAAATTATAGACACACCTGAGCTGGTATTTAAGGGGTACTGAATCAGCTTCAATCAGTATGCACAGTAATCTGGACAGAATCACAACTGTATCCTCTTAGGTAGCCCAGATGGGCTAAGTATTCAGACGTTCCTTGAACTCATTATCTAGAGCACCTTTATTCCAGTAGACTGAGTGAGCTAATCTGAAACGAAGAGAATGGACCAGAACTCCCTGGAGTTGTGAAAAAAATCATCAGAAAGATGCGCCCTAATCCAAAACAATTGTAAAGAGTAATGTTCTCAGTCCAGGCACTGTCACAGACTGGTTGGAAGGAAGTCTCAAAATACCTGAGTCTATATTCTCAGAGGGACGAACACACTCATCAGAAGTGTGTCTCTCAGCATGAAGGTGGTAGCTTATATGGCATTGTAAGTGTTCTGCAAGTTTTTATACTTCTACAGGAACATTTTGCTTGATTGCTGGTTTTGGACAGAGTCCAGAAAAACCATAGACTTTGTTAGGGGAGCAAAATGCCAGCCCTGAGGCAGACCACAGATTATGAGATCTGAAGGGAAAAATGGGATATATATTACACTCGGGTTTACAGTCTTTTAGAGAAACAGAGTAGATATCATGAGTAGAGAGTTCTCAAGGTTGGCCTTTCGTGATTTCAATTCCAGTGGGAGTAATAAAGTCTGATGCAGTGTTTGGCTCCTAGGAATTCCATTTACAAAGAACACGGTGGGCATAGAGCTCCATGGAATATTTATGGGGAAATATAGGGTAGAAGTAGATGTGGTCCTTATTTATCAGTCAAAATGTACAGTTTCCAAAACTTCTTGGGTTGGTAGAAATTGGTGAACCATAGAATGATTGATACAGCTTCTGGGGTTTCTCCCTGATGAAATTCATCCTTTGTTAGGGTATTCATTGCACCAGAGCTGAATTTTTCCACTCCCTTTTTCCACTGAGGGCTTATAAATGGCAGAGTGGCTTGTCTGCCCAAATTCAAAGAGAAAGAGAAAGCTGAAGTCAATTTAGCCTAACTGTGCCAACTTAAGATGATGTCTGAGAAGGCTACCAAGTTTGGAAAAATTATAGACACACCTGAGCTGGTATTTAAGGGGTACTGAATCAGCTTCAATCAGTATGCACAGTAATCTGGACAGAATCACAACTGTATCCTCTTAGGTAGCCCAGATGGGCTAAGTATTCAGACGTTCCTTGAACTCATTATCTAGAGCACCTTTATTCCAGTCTAGACTGAGTGAGCTAATTGAAACGAGTAGCACAACATATAGGAAGAAGTTCATTTTTACAGGACCAAAATAACTTTTAGTCCACATGTGTCAGTCTTTACGATGTACTTTCACAGCAGCCCTCCTGGAGACAGGTCTAGCTGGTCTGCCCAGCACTACTATTTCTTAGCATTTTGTAACCAAGCAGGGACATCATTGCCTCAGGCTCTGCACCCATTGATTTTTATGGTGTTTCTTCACCGTGCAATTATTTCACTTTTTTCTTCATGTCTGAACACCTACTTCAAAATCTAGCTCTGTCTGTGCCTTATATGTGTCCTTCTCAAGTGCAGTGTTAAATGTGCCTTATTTCTTGGATAACTTAGTTTTCAAAAGCTCAACTTTCTACAACTGTGTGAAAATGTATCCCATTAATGGTAGTTGAAATGTATGTGTTGCTAATTAGACTTTAGGTAAACCACTGTTTATCATGGAATCAAAGTAGTCTCAGAAACACTAAAAGCTTTCCCTTTAGAATAATTTAGAACCATTTATTGAGTGCTGACAAGACATCAGGCATTGCACTGAATACAAAATAATATTATTTATTAAAGAACTCATTATAGTATGCTAACTTCTTTACTTAAAAAAAAATAATTTTATTATTTATTTATGACTGCTCTGGCTCCTTGTTGCTGTGTGAGGGCTTTCCTCTAGTTGCAGTGAGCAGGGGTTACTCTTCATTGCAGCGGGTGGGCTTCTCATTGCATTGGCTTTTCTTGCTGTGAAGCACAGGCTCTAGGTGCTCAGGCTTCAGTGCTTGCAGCAGCTGTGGCTCCTGGGCTCTGGAGTTCGGGCTCAGTTGCCCCATGGCATGTGGAAGCTTCCTGGACCAGGGATCAGGCCTGGGCCCCCTACATTGGCAGGCGAATTCTTATCCACTGTGTCACCAGAGAAGTCCCAGTGAAAGTGACGGTGTTGGTCACTCAGTTGTGTCCAACTCTTTGCAACCCCATGGACTGTAGCCCACAAGGCTCCTCTGTCCATAGGATTTCCCAGGAAAGAATACTGGAGTGGGTTGCCTTTTCCTTCATCTGAGTATCTTCCTCACCCAGGGATCAAACCAGGCAGATACTTTACCATCTGAGCCGCCAGGGAAGAACTATTATCATATCATTCAGTCTTAACAACAGTCTTGTGGAAGACATACTATCTTTCTGATTTTCCAGATAAGAAAGCTGAGGTACATAGAATAGCTTACCTAATGTCTCACAGCTACCCCATGGCAGAGCTGGTGTCAAAGCAGCATGACAGAGAGCTCCTGCTCCTTAACCTTAAATGTATACTCACCTCATGCAAACTTCACAGTAGTCTCATGCAGTCTACATTCTGACCACACTTGTATTAATCACAGATATTAGAAACTGATGCTTTGGGGGACTTATTTCCTGAGCTGAGTAAGGCAGATAGTCACAATTTGCACCCATCAAGTCTGATACCACAATGCCCTTCTGCCCTTTCTTGCTATGCTATACTGCTTTAGTTTTGTAGTGGTTCAGGTAAACCACTGTTTATCATGGAATCAAAGTAGTCTCAGAAACACTAAAAGCTTTCCCTTTAGAATAATTTAGAACCATTTATTGAGTGCTGACAAGACATCAGGCATTGCACTGAATACAAAATAATATTATTTATTAAAGAACTCATTATAGTATGCTAACTTCTTTACTTAAAAAAAAATAATTTTATTATTTATTTATGACTGCTCTGGCTCCTTGTTGCTGTGTGAGGGCTTTCCTCTAGTTGCAGTGAGCAGGGGTTACTCTTCATTGCAGCGGGTGGGCTTCTCATTGCATTGGCTTTTCTTGCTGTGAAGCACAGGCTCTAGGTGCTCAGGCTTCAGTGCTTGCAGCAGCTGTGGCTCCTGGGCTCTGGAGTTCGGGCTCAGTTGCCCCATGGCATGTGGAAGCTTCCTGGACCAGGGATCAGGCCTGGGCCCCCTACATTGGCAGGCGAATTCTTATCCACTGTGTCACCAGAGAAGTCCCAGTGAAAGTGACGGTGTTGGTCACTCAGTTGTGTCCAACTCTTTGCAACCCCATGGACTGTAGCCCACAAGGCTCCTCTGTCCATAGGATTTCCCAGGAAAGAATACTGGAGTGGGTTGCCTTTTCCTTCATCTGAGTATCTTCCTCACCCAGGGATCAAACCAGGCAGATACTTTACCATCTGAGCCACCAGGGAAGAACTATTATCATATCATTCAGTCTTAACAACAGTCTTGTGGAAGACATACTATCTTTCTGATTTTCCAGATAAGAAAGCTGAGGTACATAGAATAGCTTACCTAATGTCTCACAGCTACCCCATGGCAGAGCTGGTGTCAAAGCAGCATGACAGAGAGCTCCTGCTCCTTAACCTTAAATGTATACTCACCTCATGCAAACTTCACAGTAGTCTCATGCAGTCTACATTCTGACCACACTTGTATTAATCACAGATATTAGAAACTGATGCTTTGGGGGACTTATTTCCCTGAGCTGAGTAAGGCAGATAGTCACAATTTGCACCCATCAAGTCTGATACCACAATGCCCTTCTGCCCTTTCTTGCTATGCTATACTGCTAGTGAGTGATACAATAGGTATTCAGATTCTGCCTGACTTCAGAGTCTCTAACCAATCCAGTTCAGTCACAGGTGGTTTTCTTTGTTTGCTTTGGATAAGATGTGTACCAAGCAGGAAACCTATTGTGGCCATTTGGCATTCAACTTCACTGGGGTTATTGAAGAAGCTCTTTAGAAATAGAATACCTTAAAATGCTTTGGTGAAAATTCAAGTTGACTATTCATTTGACAATATTGCTTTCCAGAGAGAGAGAGCATATTATAATGCATTTGATAAATAGAAGTCAGAAAGCTCTTTGATTATTGTGAAATTTTCCATTTGAAGAATTAGAGTCTAGCAAAGCTGAAAAAATGTACTACACAATTATTGGGTTGGACAGAAAGTTCATTCAGCTTTTCTATGACATCTTACAGGGAAACTGATGAATTTTTTTTGCCAACCCAGTATAATTCAGTTGGAAAGGGCAATGCAAAGTACAAATATTAGGCTTATATGCATTTTTTCTTCTTCTGAGATCCTGCTGTTGCCACCCTCATGCTTTGCAGATGACTGCCATACCCTTAACCATCTAACATGAATCTCCCTCATCTCCAGCATGAACTATTCTCAATATTCATCTCCTTTGTATTCTGTTTTTTCTATCTGATAAAGAATTTGTTTTCCTACATTCTAAATCTAATCCTTGCTCTCAAGAACGTTTAGCAGGTATGGGGTATATGGGGAGACTAGATTGGGTAGAGTTTTTCTAAGCTAGATGAAAGCTGACAGAGGTCTAGAAGTGAATATGAGCTGTGGACCAAAAGGGAGGACAACAATGTACCGGGGTAAGGATCAAGTATCTGCTGCAAGGAGAGCTGTCTGGGCTCCAGGGAAGCAGTCAGTATACAAGGAAGGCAGAAACCGACCACAGAGTAATGCTGCAGTAGATCCAGAAATGGTTTAGTATTAATACAGGAAAAGGCAAAGAGAAAGGGTGGGTAGTTGCTTCTTTGGGAATCTACATTCTGACCACACTTGTATTAATCACAGATATTAGAAACTGATGCTTTGGGGACTTATTTCCTGAGCTGAGTAAGGCAGATAGTCACAATTTGCACCCATCAAGTCTGATACCACAATGCCCTTCTGCCCTTTCTTGCTATGCTATACTGTTAGTGAGTGATACAATAGGTATTCAGATTCTGCCTGACTTCAGAGTCTCTAACCAATCCAGTTCAGTCACAGGTGGTTTTCTTTGTTTGCTTTGGATAAGATGTGTACCAAGCAGGAAACCTATTGTGGCCATTTGGCATTCAACTTCACTGGGGTTATTGAAGAAGCTCTTTAGAAATAGAATACCTTAAAATGCTTTGGTGAAAATTCAAGTTGACTATTCATTTGACAATATTGCTTTCCAGAGAGAGAGAGCATATTATAATGCATTTGATAAATAGAAGTCAGAAAGCTCTTTGATTATTGTGAAATTTTCCATTTGAAGAATTAGAGTCTAGCAAAGCTGAAAAAATGTACTACACAATTATTGGGTTGGACAGAAAGTTCATTCAGCTTTTCTATGACATCTTACAGGGAAACTGATGAATTTTTTTTGCCAACCCAGTATAATTCAGTTGGAAAGGGCAATGCAAAGTACAAATATTAGGCTTATATGCATTTTTTCTTCTTCTGAGATCCTGCTGTTGTCACCCTCATGCTTTGCAGATGACTGCCATACCCTTAACCATCTAACATGAATCTCCTCATCTCCAGCATGAACTATTCTCAATATTCATCTCCTTTGTATTCTGTTTTTTCTATCTGATAAAGAATTTGTTTTCCTACATTCTAAATCTAATCCTTGCTCTCAAGAACGTTTAGCAGGTATGGGGTATATGGGGAGACTAGATTGGGTAGAGTTTTTCTAAGCTAGATGAAAGCTGACAGAGGTCTAGAAGTGAATATGAGCTGTGGACCAAAAGGGAGGACAACAATGTACCGGGGTAAGGATCAAGTATCTGCTGCAAGGAGAGCTGTCTGGGCTCCAGGGAAGCAGTCAGTATACAAGGAAGGCAGAAACCGACCACAGAGTAATGCTGCAGTAGATCCAGAAATGGTTTAGTATTAATACAGGAAAAGGCAAAGAGAAAGGGTGGGTAGTTGCTTCTTTGGGAACAATAGATATCATGGGCAAGGAGAACCTGATTCTATCTTAATCCACTGGCTTCATCAATTATTTCCTGTCCTTGAATCTACAGTTTCCCCCTCTCCATTGTATTCTCCTCCTTAGCCTATATGTTTTCCCTGTCCTTTTCTAAAAGCCTACACTTTCCTTTAATCCCTTTACTTCCTTAAGAAAATATCACCTTTCTTCCCTGTCCCTCCTAGTGACCAAATTCAGTGACCAAATTCAATGGCATATTCAGTCATCATCGTCATCAGGCTGTCTGTTGGATTAAACATTGTTGAAGGTGCCTGCACTTGAAATTCCTCCCTTGGGTATATTCCCTCTGTCTCCCTGGATATTCTTTCATCATCTTTGAGCTCAAATAAATATGTATTTCTTAAGGATGTGCTCTTGGTCAGCTTCTCAGATCTCTATATACTGTCTCCCCACCTTCCCTGTCAGATTCATCCAAGCTTATGAGTTGGATTATTCTCCCTACCTAGGTGACTCCTAAATCTCAGTCAAAGCTTTGATTTTGATCTTTTTTTTTCCAGCCTCCTTTTCATATTCTAGTACTCGGCTAGATACCTTCACCTAAGTGTCTCATCTGCACTTTAAATTCTGCATGGCTGAGCATTAACTCCTGGAGAAGGAAATGGCAACCCACTCCAGTATTCTTGCCTGGAGAATTTCATGGACAGAGGGGTCTGGAAGGCTTCAGTCCATGGGGTCGCATAGAGTCTGTCACGACTGAGCAACTGTCACTGACTCACTCAAACATTAACTAATTATTCTTCTACAACCAGCTTCTCTTCCTGTGTTTTAAAATTTCCATTAATAATATTTATGAATCACTTGTTCCCCCAGTCCTTTGGATCAATATTTACTCTTCCTACATTCAGTCAGTTATCAAATTCAGTTGATTGAATACGCCTAGTATGTATACCCACATGTATATTATGACTTCCTGTTTCTCAGTGCCCTGTATCAAAACACTTAAGTAGCCTGCAAGTTGGCCTCCTTACCATTAGTTTTCTTCCCCTCAAATCCATTTTAATTGCTGCTGTCTTTCCCTGAGTGACATCTATTTACGTCTCATTAAAACTTATTTTAAAAAATCCAAAGACCCTAACCTGGTGTTCTAGGTCCTTCACAACCTAAGCCCAGCCAATTTTTCTATTTTTAATTCCCACTTTACCTAATTTTGGCTCTAAAAAAATGTACTTAGTCACTCTTCTCTGTAGGTGCCCTATAATTGTGCTCTTGCATGCCCTGGCTATTCCTTAGATCAGAATGATCTGTATTTATCAGCCCTCATGTGCAAATCCTACAACATCCAAAGCCTCCCAAACCCGAAGATTTTTGATATCTGTTGGATTAAACATTGTTGAAGGTGCCTGCACTTGAAATTCCTCCCTTGGGTATATTCCCTCTGTCTCCCTGGATATTCTTTCATCATCTTTGAGCTCAAATAAATATGTATTTCTTAAGGATGTGCTCTTGGTCAGCTTCTCAGATCTCTATATACTGTCTCCCCACCTTCCCTGTCAGATTCATCCAAGCTTATGAGTTGGATTATTCTCCCTACCTAGGTGACTCCTAAATCTCAGTCAAAGCTTTGATTTTGATCTTTTTTTTTCCAGCCTCCTTTTCATATTCTAGTACTCGGCTAGATACCTTCACCTAAGTGTCTCATCTGCACTTTAAATTCTGCATGGCTGAGCATTAACTCCTGGAGAAGGAAATGGCAACCCACTCCAGTATTCTTGCCTGGAGAATTTCATGGACAGAGGGGTCTGGAAGGCTTCAGTCCATGGGGTCGCAAAGAGTCTGTCACGACTGAGCAACTGTCACTGACTCACTCAAACATTAACTAATTATTCTTCTACAACCAGCTTCTCTTCCTGTGTTTTAAAATTTCCATTAATAATATTTATGAATCACTTGTTCCCCCAGTCCTTTGGATCAATATTTACTCTTCCTACATTCAGTCAGGTATCAAATTCAGTTGATTGAATACGCCTAGTATGTGTACCCACATGTATATTATGACTTCCTGTTTCTCAGTGCCCTGTATCAAAACACTTAAGTAGCCTGCAAGTTGGCCTCCTTACCATTAGTTTTCTTCCCCTCAAATCCATTTTAATTGCTGCTGTCTTTCCCTGAGTGACATCTATTTACGTCTCATTAAAACTTATTTTAAAAAATCCAAAGACCCTAACCTGGTGTTCTAGGTCCTTCACAACCTAAGCCCAGCCAATTTTTCTATTTTTAATTCCCACTTTACCTAATTTTGGCTCTAAAAAAATGTACTTAGTCACTCTTCTCTGTAGGTGCCCTATAATTGTGCTCTTGCATGCCCTGGCTATTCCTTAGATCAGAATGATCTGTATTTATCAGCCCCTCATGTGCAAATCCTACAACATCCAAAGCCTCGCTCAAATATCTCTCTTCCTATGAAGATTTTTTGATATCTAAACTTGGCAGTAATTTGCTGTAACACTTTATCTGAGACTTTTTCCTAGTGCTTATAACCTTCTACTTTGGATTTTGATTATTCATAGGCACATTTTATTATCTCCATGATTTGATTATAAACATCTTGAAAAGTTGATTCATCTTTATATTCTCAAAGTGCTTGATATGATTATTTGAACAGTGTATTAAGACTCAAATATTACCTCTTTATATTTCCCAATATCCTTTAGACTTGGGGCATGTAAGCTGTTCTGACCAATATTCTATAAGAAGTGATATGTGAAACTTTCAGTATGGGGTATTTAGAAATAGATGAGACTTTTGGACTCTTTCTCCCCTCTTCCCCTTCTATGACAATCTACAAAGCTGTGTCTTTCAAATGGTCTAGTGGCAAGTTGATGGACCATTATAAACATTTTCATAATTGTAGGGATAGTTTCTGCTACACTGTCACAATCTGCAAGGCTTGTTGAGCATGACCATAATTTTCTGAAATATATTCAGCCCTGGGGAAGTTAAGCATTTTTCTCTGACTCCTAAGGGCCTGAAACTGCAACCTTGGGGACTGTCCTCCCTGGGCAGTGTGAAGTGCTGGCTCGTCTCTACCTCTTATCAAAATCTAAGCTTATTTTAGTAAAGTTGTCTGAGAATTCACTATAAGATTATAACTCTATGAATATTGGCTTACCTTTTGGAGGGATGCTACCATTTACAGTGGTACTGAACTACCAAATTTATAAAGTCAAAATGTTGAATTTTACCATTAGTTTTCTTCCCCTCAAATCCATTTTAATTGCTGCTGTCTTTCCCTGAGTGACATCTATTTACGTCTCATTAAAACTTATTTTAAAAAATCCAAAGACCCTAACCTGGTGTTCTAGGTCCTTCACAACCTAAGCCCAGCCAATTTTTCTATTTTTAATTCCCACTTTACCTAATTTTGGCTCTAAAAAAATGTACTTAGTCACTCTTCTCTGTAGGTGCCCTATAATTGTGCTCTTGCATGCCCTGGCTATTCCTTAGATCAGAATGATCTGTATTTATCAGCCCCTCATGTGCAAATCCTACAACATCCAAAGCCTCGCTCAAATATCTCTCTTCCTATGAAGATTTTTTGATATCTAAACTTGGCAGTAATTTGCTGTAACACTTTATCTGAGACTTTTTCCTAGTGCTTATAACCTTCTACTTTGGATTTTGATTATTCATAGGCACATTTTATTATCTCCATGATTTGATTATAAACATCTTGAAAAGTTGATTCATCTTTATATTCTCAAAGTGCTTGATATGATTATTTGAACAGTGTATTAAGACTCAAATATTACCTCTTTATATTTCCCAATATCCTTTAGACTTGGGGCATGTAAGCTGTTCTGACCAATATTCTATAAGAAGTGATATGTGAAACTTTCAGTATGGGGTATTTAGAAATAGATGAGACTTTTGGACTCTTTCTCCCCTCTTCCCCTTCTATGACAATCTACAAAGCTGTGTCTTTCAAATGGTCTAGTGGCAAGTTGATGGACCATTATAAACATTTTCATAATTGTAGGGATAGTTTCTGCTACACTGTCACAATCTGCAAGGCTTGTTGAGCATGACCATAATTTTCTGAAATATATTCAGCCCTGGGGAAGTTAAGCATTTTTCTCTGACTCCTAAGGGCCTGAAACTGCAACCTTGGGGACTGTCCTCCCTGGGCAGTGTGAAGTGCTGGCTCGTCTCTACCTCTTATCAAAATCTAAGCTTATTTTAGTAAAGTTGTCTGAGAATTCACTATAAGATTATAACTCTATGAATATTGGCTTACCTTTTGGAGGGATGCTACCATTTACAGTGGTACTGAACTACCAAATTTATAAAGTCAAAATGTTGAATTTTCAGCACCAGTGACAAACTAGAGTAGGACCAACATTTCCCTTTAAGATATTTCTCAAGTTTCCAAAGTAAAGATGCACAGGAAGCCATGATTCTATTGCAGAATAACGTTATTCCAGAGTACCATCTAGATGTTTTTGCAGAGTAATTGTTTCTCTACATAAGATAGTTGGCCTATTGCTTTTAAAACAGAAAGCTGACCCCTTGGCTGATATTCTACAATGTTAGCTTGTTTCAAAGACACAAAGCCCAGTGTTCTCTTGTCCATTCAAGTAAGCGTTTCTCTTTACTGACTGTGTGCAGGTATCATAGACCATCTTCACACTAGGGACTTCTGTCTGGAAACTTCTGCTGTCATCAGGACCTTCACTTAGGTTATTTTCCCAGTTATGATAGGCCTATCTCAATTTATCACTGCTTTACACCTGTAACAAAATAGGGCTCAGTGAGATAGATGATCGATGATATGACAGTTTATAAGCCATACGAGCCACAGAGTTTGCATGGTTCTTTCTGCTTTGTGACACCAGTGGTCCAACTTACATTATGGTATATATGGAATTATAAGTGTAGCCTGGCTCTGAGCCCTTTTTCCTCAGTATTGCCTTAATCACCTTGGCACTCTCATGTACACATAAGCTTCCATAAAGCACTGTTTCACGTACACACTTATAATGGATTTCCTGACTAGTCCCTAAATTTGATGAATAAAGTTTTGTGAATAAAGAGCTTCAAGAAAGGAAAGAAAGAAAACATTTTCTCCTCAGACCAGACTAACCCCAAAGAAGCCCCAGGACTGGGATTTCCTAACATACCCTTCAAGCCCAAATATGAAGGCATTGGAAAATGGTATGACCCTATTCCCAAAGAAAGGTTGGGGCCATATGAATAAGACCAGAACCCCTTAAAGTAAAACTTACCCAATAAAATATGAGTCATTATCTAATTTTTAGTAAAGTTGTCTGAGAATTCACTATAAGATTATAACTCTATGAATATTGGCTTACCTTTTGGAGGGATGCTACCATTTACAGTGGTACTGAACTACCAAATTTATAAAGTCAAAATGTTGAATTTTCAGCACCAGTGACAAACTAGAGTAGGACCAACATTTCCCTTTAAGATATTTCTCAAGTTTCCAAAGTAAAGATGCACAGGAAGCCATGATTCTATTGCAGAATAACGTTATTCCAGAGTACCATCTAGATGTTTTTGCAGAGTAATTGTTTCTCTACATAAGATAGTTGGCCTATTGCTTTTAAAACAGAAAGCTGACCCCTTGGCTGATATTCTACAATGTTAGCTTGTTTCAAAGACACAAAGCCCAGTGTTCTCTTGTCCATTCAAGTAAGCGTTTCTCTTTACTGACTGTGTGCAGGTATCATAGACCATCTTCACACTAGGGACTTCTGTCTGGAAACTTCTGCTGTCATCAGGACCTTCACTTAGGTTATTTTCCCAGTTATGATAGGCCTATCTCAATTTATCACTGCTTTACACCTGTAACAAAATAGGGCTCAGTGAGATAGATGATCGATGATATGACAGTTTATAAGCCATACGAGCCACAGAGTTTGCATGGTTCTTTCTGCTTTGTGACACCAGTGGTCCAACTTACATTATGGTATATATGGAATTATAAGTGTAGCCTGGCTCTGAGCCCTTTTTCCTCAGTATTGCCTTAATCACCTTGGCACTCTCATGTACACATAAGCTTCCATAAAGCACTGTTTCACGTACACACTTATAATGGATTTCCTGACTAGTCCCTAAATTTGATGAATAAAGTTTTGTGAATAAAGAGCTTCAAGAAAGGAAAGAAAGAAAACATTTTCTCCTCAGACCAGACTAACCCCAAAGAAGCCCCAGGACTGGGATTTCCTAACATACCCTTCAAGCCCAAATATGAAGGCATTGGAAAATGGTATGACCCTATTCCCAAAGAAAGGTTGGGGCCATATGAATAAGACCAGAACCCCTTAAAGTAAAACTTACCCAATAAAATATGAGTCAATCACTATTTTGGGGTTGCATTGATTACAATCTAAAGTTAGAAGAAAACTAGTTTTTGGCGATTGCTCATGCTGAGCTGTCCAGGGTTCTGACTTTTGGCACAGGACATTCCAACCCTTGGGCTTTTTTTTTTTTTTTTTTTTATTCTTTATTTTAAAGGTTTTACAGAGTTTTGTTGTTCACAGACATGTATATTCCCAGATCAGTCATATGCATATCCATGGTCCCCACCCACCCAGATCCCCCCATCCCACCCCTCCAGACCTTCGCCCCAAGCCATTGTAAGCACTCCTATTCCCTTAGCACTATGACACTAGCTATCTTTTCCACACATAACACTATAGGTTTCCTTGTTACTTCATCCATGCTTCCCCCTCCCTATTTCTTCGCCACGATGTCCCTATTTCTATGCTCTGTCTGTTTTTCCATGAGTTCCCTGTGTGTGATATCAAGACCGTCCTACTAGATTCCATATATGTGTGTTAGTATACTGTATTTGTCTTTCTCTTTTTGACTTACTTCACTTTTTATGATAGGTTCTAGAGCCAGCCACTTCATTAGGACTGAGTCTTCTGCATTTCTTTTAACAGCTGAGTAGTATTCCATTGTATATATGTACCAGAGCTTCTGGATCCATTCATTCATCGATGGACACCTAGGTTGCTTCCATGTTTTGGCTATTGTATAGAGAGCTGCAATGAACATTGGGGTACAGGTGCTTCTTTCAGTTTTGATTTCCTCAGTATTGCCTTAATCACCTTGGCACTCTCATGTACACATAAGCTTCCATAAAGCACTGTTTCACGTACACACTTATAATGGATTTCCTGACTAGTCCCTAAATTTGATGAATAAAGTTTTGTGAATAAAGAGCTTCAAGAAAGGAAAGAAAGAAAACATTTTCTCCTCAGACCAGACTAACCCCAAAGAAGCCCCAGGACTGGGATTTCCTAACATACCCTTCAAGCCCAAATATGAAGGCATTGGAAAATGGTATGACCCTATTCCCAAAGAAAGGTTGGGGCCATATGAATAAGACCAGAACGCCTTAAAGTAAAACTAACCCAATAAAATATGAGTCAATCACTATTTTGGGGTTGCATTGATTACAATCTAAAGTTAGAAGAAAACTAGTTTTTGGCGATTGCTCATGCTGAGCTGTCCAGGGTTCTGACTTTTGGCACAGGACATTCCAACCCTTGGGCTTTTTTTTTTTTTATTTATTCTTTATTTTAAAGGTTTTACAGAGTTTTGTTGTTCACAGACATGTATATTCCCAGATCAGTCATATGCATATCCATGGTCCCCACCCACCCAGATCCCCCCATCCCACCCCTCCAGACCTTCGCCCCAAGCCATTGTAAGCACTCCTATTCCCTTAGCACTATGACACTAGCTATCTTTTCCACACATAACACTATAGGTTTCCTTGTTACTTCATCCATGCTTCCCCCTCCCTATTTCTTCGCCACGATGTCCCTATTTCTATGCTCTGTCTGTTTTTCCATGAGTTCCCTGTGTGTGATATCAAGACCGTCCTACTAGATTCCATATATGTGTGTTAGTATACTGTATTTGTCTTTCTCTTTTTGACTTACTTCACTTTTTATGATAGGTTCTAGAGCCAGCCACTTCATTAGGACTGAGTCTTCTGCATTTCTTTTAACAGCTGAGTAGTATTCCATTGTATATATGTACCAGAGCTTCTGGATCCATTCATTCATCGATGGACACCTAGGTTGCTTCCATGTTTTGGCTATTGTATAGAGAGCTGCAATGAACATTGGGGTACAGGTGCTTCTTTCAGTTTTGATTTCATCAGGATATAAGCCTAATAGTGGGATTGCTGCTAGTGATTTCACTTTAAGTTTTGAATACTTTGGATGTAGTTTCTTATCTTAATCTTGACTAATTCTCTAGCTTACCTTGAGCTTTGTTCATATAGGCTATTGTTAATAGTATAATTCATTGTTGCTGTTGCTAAGTCGTGTCTGACTCTTTTGCAACCCCATGGCCCATAGCTCGTCAGGCTCCTCTGTCCATGGAATTTTCAGTCAGGAATGCTGCAGAAGGGCTTCCCTGGTGGTCCAGTGGGTAAAGAGTCCACCTTGCAGTGCAAGGGGCACTGGTTCAATCCCTGGCCTGAGAAGATACCACATGCCACGGAGCAGCTGGAGTGGTGTGTCTAATTATGAGCCAGTGCTCTGGAGCGCATGCACCCAGAGCTGGTGCTCTGTGATGAGAGAGGCTATTGCAATGGGAGACCCACACAGGCTGAAGAATGAAGATGGACAAAAAATAAAAATTAAAAAAAGCTTTAAGAATACTGCAGAGTGTTTCCATTTTCTTCTCCAGGATGTCTTCCTAACCCAGGGATCAAACTTGCATATCTGGCAGGTAAATTCTTTACCAGTGAGCCACCAGGGAAGCCCCACAAACTGAAGAATTGATTATACCTTGTCAAGACTTTTAAGTTGGAAAGCATGAGGTATAGAATCAAAAGACTTAAGACTTTAATAACAGCTGCATCAGCCATGTGATTTTGAAGAAGTCTCTGAAGATGTTTCAAAACCTTGGTTTTCTCATCATCCTTGAACAATAAAATATGATAAATAGTTGCAACATGAATGACAAAAATACAATAAAAAGAGCATTTAAAATATGTGAGAAAAATACCTGACTGGAAAAGAAACTTTTTATGATAGGTTCTAGAGCCAGCCACTTCATTAGGACTGAGTCTTCTGCATTTCTTTTAACAGCTGAGTAGTATTCCATTGTATATATGTACCAGAGCTTCTGGATCCATTCATTCATCGATGGACACCTAGGTTGCTTCCATGTTTTGGCTATTGTATAGAGAGCTGCAATGAACATTGGGGTACAGGTGCTTCTTTCAGTTTTGATTTCATCAGGATATAAGCCTAATAGTGGGATTGCTGCTAGTGATTTCACTTTAAGTTTTGAATACTTTGGATGTAGTTTCTTATCTTAATCTTGACTAATTCTCTAGCTTACCTTGAGCTTTGTTCATATAGGCTATTGTTAATAGTATAATTCATTGTTGCTGTTGCTAAGTCGTGTCTGACTCTTTTGCAACCCCATGGCCCATAGCTCGTCAGGCTCCTCTGTCCATGGAATTTTCAGTCAGGAATGCTGCAGAAGGGTTTCCCCTGGTGGTCCAGTGGGTAAAGAGTCCACCTTGCAGTGCAAGGGCACTGGTTCAATCCTGGCCTGAGAAGATACCACATGCCACGGAGCAGCTGGAGTGGTGTGTCTAATTATGAGCCAGTGCTCTGGGCGCATGCACCCAGAGCTGGTGCTCTGTGATGAGAGAGGCTATTGCAATGGGAGACCCACACAGGCTGAAGAATGAAGATGGACAAAAAATAAAAATTAAAAAAAGCTTTAAGAATACTGCAGAGTGTTTCCATTTTCTTCTCCAGGATGTCTTCCTAACCCAGGGATCAAACTTGCATATCTGGCAGGTAAATTCTTTACCAGTGAGCCACCAGGGAAGCCCCACAAACTGAAGAATTGATTATACCTTGTCAAGACTTTTAAGTTGGAAAGCATGAGGTATAGAATCAAAAGACTTAAGACTTTAATAACAGCTGCATCAGCCATGTGATTTTGAAGAAGTCTCTGAAGATGTTTCAAAACCTTGGTTTTCTCATCATCCTTGAACAATAAAATATGATAAATAGTTGCAACATGAATGACAAAAATACAATAAAAAGAGCATTTAAAATATGTGAGAAAAATACCTGACTGGAAAAGAAAACATGGGACACAAACGGAAATTTACAAAATAAGAAAACAGTTACCCACAAAATATGTAAAAATTAACTCAAAGTGGACCAAAAATCAGATTATAGAATCTGGAAAAAAAAAAAAAAACATAGCTGTAAAGTGTTTGACCTTGAATTAGGCAATTGTTTCTTAGATATGACACCAAAATCACGACTGACAAAAGATAAAACAGATGAATTGAACTTCATAAAATTTAAACAGTTCTGCCCTGCAAAGGACAGCCATCAGGAAAGTAAAAAGACAGTAGACACAATGAAAGAAAAATATTTACAAATCATGTATCTGATAGAGGCCTTGTATCCAGAATAGATAAGTTGTACAACTGAATATTAAAAGAAAAATAAATCAGTTTTTCAGTGGACATAGGGTCTGAACAGACATTTCTCCAAAGAACATATACAAATGGCTGATAGGCACATGAAAATATGCTGAACACCATTAACTATCACAGAAATGCAAACCAAAAGCACAATGTGCTACTACTTCACATCCACTGGGATGACTGTAATAAAGACAATAATAAGAAGTGCTGACAAGATGTGGTGAAGTGGAAGCCCTCATACACTGATGATGAGATTTTGAAATGGGGAAGTTCATTTGGAAAACGTTATTACAGTTCCTCAAGTAATTAGACACACAGTTTCCATCAGACCCAGCGATTCTACTGCTAGGCATATACCCAAGATGAAAAATACCCATAGAAACTGGTACACAAACATTTATAGAAGCATTATTTATAATAATCAAAAGTGGAAACAACCTAAATGACTGCCAGTTGATGAATGAATGAGCAACTTGTGTTGTATCCATACAGTGAAGCATTATTCATCAATAAATCAGAATAGAGTGGGACTTTCCGCTTCCTTCCACTAGTGGGTCTAGTGGTGAAACACTGTGCTCCCAATGCAGGGGGCCTCTGGGTTTGATCACTGTTATGGACAAGCCAAGACATGTTCATTTCTCACAAGAAAAATTAAGAAAAGATATCCGGGCTGAACAGACAATTGTCTCCTTACGCTAACGATAAGTGCTGCCTGCAAGCCTCGCTTCTCTGAAACCTCCTCCAAAGAATAGGTAGCTAGTTACTGATAAAAGCCTGGGCTAAAATAGCACCACTCATAAGATTAACAATTTCAAAGTATTACCTTTAACAAACATCGATAGAAAGCTAATACGGAGCACAAAAACCTCTTCCTCTTACCCCTTTTCAATGCTAAGGAAACACGCTTTTTGCAACTCTGGTTCCCTTGGTAACTAAGAATTGTAAGAATGTTTTTTCTATAAACAAATGTTTCCCCTCGAGAGCAAAGGTGTTGGTAGAGGAGCAAAGGGCTCCGGTGATGACCTCTTTTACATCTCTAGAGAGACAAAAAGCTTCTTCATGATTATTAATTAGCTTGAGATTTCTAGTTGAAAAAAATATAAAAAGGGGGGGTGGGGAGGATTGTGCGTTAGTCTTGCCCACGGAGATTGGCTGAGCCCGATGGAGTCCAGACTGTCCAGCTCTGGAGTAAGAACATCTGTTTACATTTGATTGAGTTCTGATTATTTCTGATTACTTGTGCTTGCCTTTATTTGATGATTGTAATAGGCTGAAGCATAAAAGCAAAAAAATTGCAAACCAAAAGCACAATGTGCTACTACTTCACATCCACTGGGATGACTGTAATAAAGACAATAATAAGAAGTGCTGACAAGATGTGGTGAAGTGGAAGCCCTCATACACTGATGATGAGATTTTGAAATGGGAAGTTCATTTGGAAAACGTTATTACAGTTCCTCAAGTAATTAGACACACAGTTTCCATCAGACCCAGCGATTCTACTGCTAGGCATATACCCAAGATGAAAAATACCCATAGAAACTGGTACACAAACATTTATAGAAGCATTATTTATAATAATCAAAAGTGGAAACAACCTAAATGACTGCCAGTTGATGAATGAATGAGCAACTTGTGTTGTATCCATACAGTGAAGCATTATTCATCAATAAATCAGAATAGAGTGGGACTTCCCGCTTCCTTCCACTAGTGGGTCTAGTGGTGAAACACTGTGCTCCCAATGCAGGGGGCCTCTGGGTTTGATCACTGTTATGGACAAGCCAAGACATGTTCATTTCTCACAAGAAAAATTAAGAAAAGATATCCGGGCTGAACAGACAATTGTCTCCTTACGCTAACGATAAGTGCTGCCTGCAAGCCTCGCTTCTCTGAAACCTCCTCCAAAGAATAGGTAGCTAGTTACTGATAAAAGCCTGGGCTAAAATAGCACCACTCATAAGATTAACAATTTCAAAGTATTACCTTTAACAAACATCGATAGAAAGCTAATACGGAGCACAAAAACCTCTTCCTCTTACCCCTTTTCAATGCTAAGGAAACACGCTTTTTGCAACTCTGGTTCCCTTGGTAACTAAGAATTGTAAGAATGTTTTTTCTATAAACAAATGTTTCCCCTCGAGAGCAAAGGTGTTGGTAGAGGAGCAAAGGGCTCCGGTGATGACCTCTTTTACATCTCTAGAGAGACAAAAAGCTTCTTCATGATTATTAATTAGCTTGAGATTTCTAGTTGAAAAAAATATAAAAAGGGGGGGTGGGGAGGATTGTGCGTTAGTCTTGCCCACGGAGATTGGCTGAGCCCGATGGAGTCCAGACTGTCCAGCTCTGGAGTAAGAACATCTGTTTACATTTGATTGAGTTCTGATTATTTCTGATTACTTGTGCTTGCCTTTATTTGATGATTAATAGACCCACTCTTGGTTTGACAATACTTGAGACCAAGATACTTTATTGTCGAGGTCCGAGGCTCACACCCTGAGGGGACCACGCCGTGTTCGTGTAAAAGTCTCTGAGCTATTTAATATAGGTTCTCTTAGTGAGAACTAGTGAGAATAGTAACCAAAGTAAGCTCCGGACACTGTGCCCACGATATCACTGGTCAGGGAACTAGATGCCACATCCCACTAAGAGTTTGCATGCTGCAACTAAGACTGCACATGCCTCAACCATGACTTGGTGCAGCCAAAATAAACAAATAAGTAGGTAAATAAAATGTTTTTTAAAAAGAAATGGAGCAGGGCTTCCCTGGTGGTCCAGTGGGTAAGGACACCACCTTGCAGTGCAAGGGCGCCGGTTCGATCCCTGGCCTGGGAAGATCCCACGTGCCACTTGGAGTGGCTGGACAAATGTGTCCAATTACCGAGCCGGAGCTCTGGGGCGCATGTGCCCAGAGCCAGTGCTCTGCAACAACAGAGGCCACTGCGATGGGCCCACATGGGCCAAGGAACAAAGATGGATGAAAAATAGATAAATGAAAGACCAATAGAAGTGGCCCGCCCGCCCCCCTCCTTCCCCAACTCCCCACCCCACAAAACAAGGAATGGAGTACTGATATATGCTATAATGCCAATGGGCTTTAAAAAATCTTATGCTAAGGAAAAGAAGACAGGCACAAATGAGTGTAATTCCATTCATATGGAGTGTCCAGGTAGAACAAATTTATGGAGTCAGAATTAGTGATTGCCAAGAACTGGATATGAGGTAGTGGGGATGGAGAGTGGCTGCTAATCGGACTGCGACTTTTTTTTGGAGTAGTAGATGTGAGGACCTAAATGAAAGAGGGCCTTTGCAAGCCTAAGGAAGCTTAAGCACATATTGCGGTTTGGGAAAAAATATAAAAGGGGGGGGGAGGATTGTGCGTTAGTCTTGCCCACGGAGATTGGCTGAGCCCGATGGAGTCCAGACTGTCCAGCTCTGGGGTAAGAACATCTGTTTACATTTGATTGAGTTCTGATTATTTCTGATTACTTGTGCTTGCCTTTATTTGATGATTAATAGACCCACTCTTGGTTTGACAATACTTGAGACCAAGATACTTTATTGTCGAGGTCCGAGGCTCACACCCTGAGGGGACCACGCCGTGTTCGTGTAAAAGTCTCTGAGCTATTTAGTATAGTTTCTCTTGGCGAGAACTAGTGAGAATAGTAACCAAAGTAAGCTCCGGACACTGTGCCCACGATATCACTGGTCAGGGAACTAGATGCCACATCCCACTAAGAGTTTGCATGCTGCAACTAAGACTGCACATGCCTCAACCATGACTTGGTGCAGCCAAAATAAACAAATAAGTAGGTAAATAAAATGTTTTTTAAAAAGAAATGGAGCAGGGCTTCCCTGGTGGTCCAGTGGGTAAGGACACCACCTTGCAGTGCAGGGGGCACAGGTTCGATCCCTGGCCCAGGAAGATCCCACGTGCCACTTGGAGTGGCTGGACAAATGTGTCCAATTACCGAGCCGGAGCTCTGGGGCGCATGTGCCCAGAGCCAGTGCTCTGCAACAACAGAGGCCACTGCGATGGGCCCACATGGGCCAAGGAACAAAGATGGATGAAAAATAGATAAATGAAAGACCAATAGAAGTGGCCCGCCCCCCCCCTCCTTCCCCAACTCCCCCACCCCCACAAAAAAAGGAATGGAGTACTGATATATGCTATAATGCCAATGGGCTTTAAAAAATCTTATGCTAAGGAAAAGAAGACAGGCACAAATGAGTGTAATTCCATTCATATGGAGTGTCCAGGTAGAACAAATTTATGGAGTCAGAATTAGTGATTGCCAAGAACTGGATATGAGGTAGTGGGGATGGAGAGTGGCTGCTAATGGGTATGCGACTTTTTTTTGGAGTGGTGGATGTGGGGCCCTAAATGAAAGAGGGCCTTTGCAAGCATAAGGAAGCTTAAGCACATATTTGCGGTTTGGGGCTAAAATGACGCCTACAGGAAGAGATGAGGGCATAATTTAAAGTCGATTGTCAAAACTTCTGATTGATCCCCCTGGTTTCCCCGCTCGTGGGCAATGCATGCTCACCATAAGTTCCTATTGCGATGTAAATACATAATTGCTTGACTTTAGCTTGATTGGTGTAACTATAGGAAGTCCCTTGCAAAACCCTCTTCGTTTGCCTATAAAAGCTGTAAGTCTGCACTAATAAAACGTAACTGATTCGACAGAACCCCTGCCGTGTCTGATTGTCTCCTGCGTTCCGGAGGGGGGGCGGGGTGCGGCTGGTGCACCCGCCTCTCTCCGAGATCTCCCGGTTCAACCATGGGCAATCCTGCTGCCTTCCTTTCGGCGGAAGGCCCCCACAGGTGGAAATGTTTTGAAATTGATTGTGGTGATGATTGTGCAACCACGTGAAGATAGGTAAAATCAGTGAAATACATACTTTAAATTGTACTATATGCAAATTATATCTCAAAAAACCTGTTATTGTTTTTTATTGGAGTATAGCTGATTTACAATGTTGCATTAATTTCAGGTGTACAGTGAGGTTATTGTTATACGTCTTTTACAAAGTTTTGTTGTTTACAGCTATACATAATCCCAAATCAGTCTTAGGTATATTCCTGACCCCTCCCACCTGAGTTCCCCCCACCAACTCTCCAGGTTGTTACATAGCCCCCTGTAAGTTCCCTAAGTATTACAGCTTACTCACAATGGTTACCTTTTTTACATATGCTAGTGTAGGTTTCCATGTTAAAACCTTTTATTTTAAAAAATAAATTATCAAGAAGCACGTGAACAGATTTTTAGATTTACTTGTCGTCAAATAAATAAAAATCAATTATGATGAAATATCTCATCAAAGTTTGGAAATTAAAAGCATGTATGTGTATGTATTAAATAAGATCTATTTGTAAACTTCAAAGAAACTATTCAAAGAAAATTTACCTTTATCAGGTATATATTTGCTTCTCAAGCTCAGAATTTTTTAAAGTTGCTTTGTGAATCCAAAGTATGGAGAATTTAAGGTACAGATCTCCCAATTCATACTTTTGCCCAAAGGCATTAAAAAGCCTTTGAAGTTTTACTCAGATGCACTGATAAAATAAGCGAAAGGAAACTGGGCTCAATGGAAAGTAATCAGCTCTTTTCTTCCCGCCCCTACTGGAGGACATTAGAAGGATCTATGTTTTATCCTCTTGGATGGCAGATTAAGTAACAGCAGCCACTTCCTATGGACAGAAGGAGCCTAGTGTACCCCAAACATAAGACATTTGTGAATGAGCTAGTGGTCTTCTGGGGAAAACACAGGTGTCCTGGGTACTAGCCTGTAGCCTCTACAAATTAGTTTCAGCATAAACATTCTTTCATTGCAGTGGGGAAATTTGGGGAACACTTCCTTATCAAATTCAAGAGATTCTACACATTGTGGAAGAGTGAAAATCATGTTGCAGAATAAGCTGGATGCTCCATAGATAAATTAAGCCCTGAACCAACCCACACATTATAATTTCAGAGAAATCTGGGGATCCAGTGTGAGTCTTGTTTGCAACATTAGTAATCAGTGAAATACATACTTTAAATTGTACTATATGCAAATTATATCTCAAAAAACCTGTTATTGTTTTTTATTGGAGTATAGCTGATTTACAATGTTGCATTAATTTCAGGTGTACAGTGAGGTTATTGTTATACGTCTTTTACAAAGTTTTGTTGTTTACAGCTATACATAATCCCAAATCAGTCTTAGGTATATTCCTGACCCCTCCCACCTGAGTTCCCCCCACCAACTCTCCAGGTTGTTACATAGCCCCCTGTAAGTTCCCTAAGTATTACAGCTTACTCACAATGGTTACCTTTTTTACATATGCTAGTGTAGGTTTCCATGTTAAAACCTTTTATTTTAAAAAATAAATTATCAAGAAGCACGTGAACAGATTTTTAGATTTACTTGTCGTCAAATAAATAAAAATCAATTATGATGAAATATCTCATCAAAGTTTGGAAATTAAAAGCATGTATGTGTATGTATTAAATAAGATCTATTTGTAAACTTCAAAGAAACTATTCAAAGAAAATTTACCTTTATCAGGTATATATTTGCTTCTCAAGCTCAGAATTTTTTAAAGTTGCTTTGTGAATCCAAAGTATGGAGAATTTAAGGTACAGATCTCCCAATTCATACTTTTGCCCAAAGGCATTAAAAAGCCTTTGAAGTTTTACTCAGATGCACTGATAAAATAAGCGAAAGGAAACTGGGCTCAATGGAAAGTAATCAGCTCTTTTCTTCCCGCCCCTACTGGAGGACATTAGAAGGATCTATGTTTTATCCTCTTGGATGGCAGATTAAGTAACAGCAGCCACTTCCTATGGACAGAAGGAGCCTAGTGTACCCCAAACATAAGACATTTGTGAATGAGCTAGTGGTCTTCTGGGGAAAACACAGGTGTCCTGGGTACTAGCCTGTAGCCTCTACAAATTAGTTTCAGCATAAACATTCTTTCATTGCAGTGGGAATTGGAGAACACTTCCTTATCAAATTCAAGAGATTCTACACATTGTGGAAGAGTGAAAATCATGTTGCAGAATAAGCTGGATGCTCCATAGATAAATTAAGCCCTGAACCAACCCCACACATTATAATTTCAGAGAAATCTGGGGATCCAGTGTGAGTCTTGTCTTGAGCCAACACTTCTCTTACTGAGGATGGGACTGTTTCCACAGTTGCATTCTTCTGTCCTAAAAAGGTTCAAAAGTAGAGCCTTGGCTTTGGTGCTAAAAGCTTTTAAATAAACCAGAGAAGGCAAATACTCGGCATCTGCTGCCATGCTCCCTTCAACTTGTCTGAATGCAAGTATTGCTTACCTTTCTAGACACTTGTTTTTACTGACTCTGAATGTGATCTAAGACCCTTTCTCAACACAGTGCCTCAAGCATCCACTACTAATCTATCAGTGAGCTCTATTTGCCATTCTTAATATAGAAATGGCAATTTGAAATATGTGCACATGCCTACATCTGTACATTTCACACAACTACTTAGAGGAACCTTTGAAGTAAATTTATCTTCATGTAAGATTTGCCTTTCAGAATACAGAAACTACTAGTAGAAAGAGATCAATAGTCACTCAATATCATTCCTTATCTAATTTCCTTTGAATGCCTGAAGTGGTTACTGTTGACTCTCTGGTGGCTTCTCTGGTGGCTCAGATGGTAAGGAACTTGCCTGCTATGCAGGGGACCTGGGTTCGATCCCTGGGTCAGGATGATCCCATGGAGAAGGAAGTGGGAACCTACTCCAGTATTCTTGCCTGGGAAGTCCTATGGACAGAGGAGTCTGGCGAGCTATGGTCCATGGGGTCACAAAGAGTTGGACATGATTGAGCAACTAACACTCTTTCTGGTCTTTACAAATATAAGTACCCAGGCAGGGCTCTATTATAAGCCATTTTCTAAAAAATAATTTGGCATGTGCAATTATATCTTAATAACATGTGTTACCTATATCTGTAAGGTTGGTCCCTGCTGGGTGTTTTAAAATGAGAGAGGAAGATCGGAATTGGTGAGGCAGAGCAGGCTTTATTGGACGGGCGCTCTCGGTCATCCCTCACGGGGAGGAGAGGAGAGAGGGAGCGAGGGAAAAGCACCCACAAAGACTGAGAGGGCCCCCTTTATAGGTAAGGTGACGTGGTCAGCAGAGCTCCTGGCCAAAGATGGCCAGGTTGGGGCGCCGTCAACCTGATTGGTTGAGGCCAGGTGTTGGGGGCGTTCACAAATTGGGCAGTTTGATCTTTCCTATGTCCCCCTAGAATTTTTGGTGGTGGCAAGGTGGTCCTCCGTTGGTGTGTGGCTGTTTTTCATTGGCCTTGTTCAATCTGCGTGAGGGGCCTTCTAGTCAAGGTCTTTCTTGTGTTGGGGAGGTAGGAGGTGGGGGAAGGGGCCTCAGGACCAGACCTTACAATGTCAACTCCTTTCGTGCTCCCCCCAGTCCTTTGCAGAAGGTGCTATTAAAGTATCCAGATGACAGTTGAGGAAACAGGCATAGAACAATTAAATAATTTTCATATTGATGCTGGAAAGGACTTCATTTGGTTAAAGTGTTACTTGTGCTACTCTTTTCTGCATGCGTATCCCCACTTCTTTCCCCATGATACAAGCTTTGGTCTAAGCCAAGAAGCTAGTGTTAAATAAATGCTCCTCACCAGACTCTTTCTTTTGAAAAAGTGAACAAAACTTCTCTTCCAAAAAACAATAGCTTAAGACAAAACCTCACAGTTCTTTTGTCTCAACTCTCCTTGCTATGAACCCTTTAAAAGTGCCAACTCTGTTTTTCTTTGTCTCAAAAGCATTTTGGAACAACCCTTAAATTAGAGAAACTCTGCAGTCACTGGAATCCCATTGCTGACTGTGTGTGCCCATTCATCTTAAAATTAGTCAGCCTTTGCCAGTTCACAGGGCTGTAAATGTAAAATAAATGAAACTGATAGACATTGGTAATTTCAGGTCATAGCATAAACTTGAAAATTCCTTCACCCAAATTGATAATTATTAGTACACATCCAGAGATAGAACCTAATGATTAAAGATAGTTGTGAAAATTGCTAAAACTAAACATTGTGAATACCTATTTCAGAAGAGCAAAACAGAATAATTTATCAAAACAGAATTTCAATTAAATGGTAAGTGAAAATTTTCAATCAAAATGGAAAATTTCAACTTTCTCTAACAATTAAAACCAGTTAAATATACTTTAATGGGCTATTTCTTCCACACATTCTCAATTAGAATATTGATCAGTATCTGATGAAATATGAAAAACAATTGGAATCATATCCCCCAAATTATTATTAATTTAGTTATAAGGAAGTTGTGAGGCTTGCATAGTTTCTTTAGCTTTTTTTAAGGGATGAATTTCATTAATGTTTCTCAGACAAGCAAAATAACATTCTTCATATAATTCTCTATGCAATTTACTTACCATAACAATTCTCAAATTTTTAGTACCCATCATTAACTACTTCATATTATATATATATCATTAGTTTTTTATATATTTGGCATGCTATTAATAATGAAACTGTGAGAAATTTCCATCTGGTATTTCTGATGTTCTAAACAATAGATTTGAAGGAAAAAAAACTCAAAAATGCCCCTTGATTATGTGAAAGGATTAAGATTCGTGGAAAGACAGCAGTGTAATAACTTTTCACCTTAAAGATTTTGTAAACAGGCTCATTTCTGTCCCATGGAAAGATCTGGAGAACTATGATGGTTCTCCAGTATTGGATCTCTAATATTGGATAACCAATATTTTTTTTGTTATTGCTGAAGGGAGTAACTTTACAAAATATCTTTATTGAGGTAATTGACATACACTACATCACAGATATTTATAGTGAGCTAATGAATTTTGACATATGTACATACCTATGAAGCTATCTCCACAGTCAAGCCAATGAACATGTCTATCATAATTTTTGAAGATACCGATAATGCAAAATATTGGTGATCATGGTATCCCACGGGTATCTGGCCCCAGAAGGCCATATTTGTTGTCTATTGAGTGAATACATTTTCTCTAATTTATTGTCACTGAACAGAACAAAGGGTTGGGCAGAATTCAGGCTTTTTGCTTTCAGCAGTTTTGAGGAATATTTGCATGGTGCTGAAGTTGGCCTTGGAATATATAAAAATTGATATGTATGAAATCTTCAGCATGTCTGTGGTAGCTTAGCAGTTCCACAAAGCCTCATAGTAGTTTGCCCATGCCCCATCTTTTCTAGAGAAGGAGCAGTGCATGGGCTTATTCCTCCATCCTATGTGTTGGACTGTGTGGACTTTTCCCCAACCACACCATTTCATAGACAATTGTGGAACCAATAAAGCACAAGTCTTGTTTGAAAAGGTATATCTAAATACAGGAATAATACATTATAAGACAAGTCACTTCCTTTCTCTGAGTTTCTGTTTATCTGTCAGATATCTTCCATCTTATCAGAGAGAGCTGTAAAGGAAAAGGGGGGGGAAGCAGCAAGCTTCCTGAAATATCCAATTTCTCAAATAAAATAGACTGCACAGACAGCTTATATTTTGTATGGCTTTGGCTCAAGATTTCTGAAAGGAAATATAAATTGTTTTTGTCCTTCCCATTGCTATCTTGTTCGCTCTCATTGCTAGTAGGAATGAAGTCTGGTAAGCTTTTTTCGGAGGCTTTCCTGATAGCTTTCCCTTTCTGCTCCACTATTTTCGGTTCTGTTTTGGAAACAGTTTAAGGATGCAGCATTTAACCTCAGGGTTGCAGATTCTCGCCTCTCCATCTGTCATCCCCATTTCCACCCCTCCCGGCCAAGACCAGTCCCCTCTTCATATCCTATCGGTCACCCTCAGAAACTTGAGGGCTTCAGCTTCCTTTCTCTGCCTCGGGTCCCAGGACAACAATCCGGGTTTAACTTTAGGACTTGGGAGGGCAGCTTGCCTCATCAGTCACGTTTCATCTAGGGTCTGCTTCTACCTGCTCATCCTCTTTGATCTTTTCCAAAAAATTAAGGGAAAAGGAAGATACCATGAAGCTATCTCCACAGTCAAGCCAATGAACATGTCTATCATAATTTTTGAAGATACCGATAATGCAAAATATTGGTGATCATGGTATCCCACGGGTATCTGGCCCCAGAAGGCCATATTTGTTGTCTATTGAGTGAATACATTTTCTCTAATTTATTGTCACTGAACAGAACAAAGGGTTGGGCAGAATTCAGGCTCTTTGCTTTCAGCAGTTTTGAGGAATATTTGCATGGTGCTGAAGTTGGCCTTGGAATATATAAAAATTGATATGTATGAAATCTTCAGCATGTCTGTGGTAGCTTAGCAGTTCCACAAAGCCTCATAGTAGTTTGCCCATGCCCCATCTTTTCTAGAGAAGGAGCAGTGCATGGGCTTATTCCTCCATCCTATGTGTTGGACTGTGTGGACTTTTCCCCAACCACACCATTTCATAGACAATTGTGGAACCAATAAAGCACAAGTCTTGTTTGAAAAGGTATATCTAAATATAGGAATAATACATTATAAGACAAGTCACTTCCTTTCTCTGAGTTTCTGTTTATCTGTCAGATATCTTCCATCTTATCAGAGAGAGCTGTAAAGGAAAAGGGGGGGGGGGGGGGAAGCAGCAAGCTTCCTGAAATATCCAATTTCTCAAATAAAATAGACTGCACAGACAGCTTATATTTTGTATGGCTTTGGCTCAAGATTTCTGAAAGGAAATATAAATTGTTTTTGTCCTTCCCATTGCTATCTTGCTCGCTCTCATTGCTAGTAGGAATGAAGTCTGGTAAGCTTTTTTCGGAGGCTTTCCTGATAGCTTTCCCTTTCTGCTCCACTATTTTCGGTTCTGTTTTGGAAACAGTTTAAGGATGCAGCATTTAACCTCAGGGTTGCAGATTCTCGCCTCTCCATCTGTCATCCCCATTTCCACCCCTCCCGGCCAAGACCAGTCCCCTCTTCATATCCTATCGGTCACCCTCAGAAACTTGAGGGCTTCAGCTTCCTTTCTCTGCCTCGGGTCCCAGGACAACAATCCGGGTTTAACTTTAGGACTTGGGAGGGCAGCTTGCCTCATCAGTCACGTTTCATCTAGGGTCTGCTTCTACCTGCTCATCCTCTTTGATCTTTTCCAATTAAGAGGAAGATTCAAGTGGGTTTGGCATATCCTCTAATCTAGGCCTACCGTTAGCAGGCCGGGGGCTGACGTGTGCAAAGGAATACTCGGACCAAACAGGCCTTTTTCACCTGCGTAATAACAGGCTTGGGAGTAGCGAAGCAGCAGCGGCAGCGGCGCCGGGAGTAGGAGGAGGAGCGCAGGCAGCAGCCGCGGCGGGGCCCAGAGGAAGAGGAGGGGGAGGAGGAGGAGCTGAAGCGCGGAGAGCGGCAGGCACAGCTCGATCCGAGTTGCGGCAGCGGCGGCTGCGGCGGAGCTGACACCGCAGCCTCCCCGAGCCCCGAGTCCCGGCGGGGGCAGCAGCAGGGAGCGCCTGCCCGCCCGCCCGGTCACTGCACCTCGGCGCCGCCAAGCCGCTGTCGCCGCGCCCGGGGAACCGCCAGCCATGGCCGCGCCGCCCGATCCCCAAGACGAGCTGCTGCCGCTGGCCGGCCCCGGGTCCCAGTGGGTCGGGGACCGGGGGGAAGGGGAGGACCAAGCAGCGACGCCGAAAGGGGCCAAGCCCGCGCCTCTGGACGGGGAGCCCGGACCGGGGCTGGGCGCCTGGGCCGCGGAAGCTGCTCCAGGGGAACTGGGCGCTGGCCCCGCCCGGCCGCCGCCCGTTGCCATGGAAACTGCATCCACAGGTAAGGCGGCGGGAGCCGCTGCCCCGCAAATGGCGTCTGGGACTCGGGTCCCCAGCCGGCCACCTTCTCTGCAACTCGCCTGTGCACCTACTTCATGTTCTCTATCTTGAGTACCAGTCCTACCCCCACCCCCACTTCGCCACAGGCGATTGTAAATCTTAAAGGACTGGTAGGAACAGAAATTTTATTTTTCCAAAGGCTCAGAAGAAAACAAAACAGTATTGATCCTTTTATTTCATTACGATCGTTTCTCCGGCTTTCAAAGTTGTCCTCAGAGGCAAGCCGCAGCGTCCTGGCTACTGGCGGGCCTGTGTACAAGTTTCTTCCTTCTGACAAGGGGCTGGGGGCTGTAGGGCTTGCTTGGCCATTTAGAATGATTTTGGGGGGCGTGTTTTGCGCGCAGGGCGCACTCCAGCGACCCGGGACGCTGACAGCAGAGCGACGGGCAGGCCCGCAGCCCCTAGACCCAGCTCGATCTAAGGCAGAGAAGTGACTTTTAACTCTCCCTGTCCACCTCCCAAGAGTCATCAAACCTTACTCCCTCCCATTTTTCTCCCACTCCTCTAATATAACTACCCCCACCACCCAAGTCCCCTGCCTCTGCGTTTAATTCCGGAGGGACTACGGAACCGGAAGGTTGGGAGTTGTGACGGCCCCAGCCCAGAAGCCTTTCCCTGCTGCCCCGAAGCTCGAAAGGAGCTTTGAAACTTGCAACCCTTTAGAGCGGCCGCTGGCTGCGGTGTTAGAGGTTGTTGAGTGGTGGTGAGTGTACCTATGAGCAGGCACAGTTTGCTACAACTCTAAGCCCGCTCGGGCATTTGGAAATTGCCCTGGCTTAGTCCTCCCTTCACCTGAGTTCACCTTCTGAACTGGAGCAGGTCGGTGCCCAGCGGAGACCTGGGATCCTGATGCATCCTGTCCAAAGGATGCCTGAGCTGAGCTTTCGGGAGGGGCTCGTGGGTTAGGTAGCTCTGTGTTTCCAGGGAGTGGAGTAGAGGGTGCGGTGTTTGTAGTTCTCCAAGAAAGCTTTGCCGGGTGGAATGAGAGTTGTGTAGCTTTGGAAACGTAGCTCTTAAATGCCGAGTGCTGGGTGATCCTGCGGGAGCGGAAGAAGGGCGGCAGTACTGGCATGCTGGTTCATGGCAGCTGATTTAGGGGAGCCCTTTTCTTATGCCATTGCCTCTCTTAAGGGTCACGTGGAGTGCTTTAGGTAGTCTTGATTATGCTTTAGTATAGAAGATGTGATCGGAGGAAAGGAAGTTTAGGTTGAATAAAACATTATGAAAAGAAAAAGGTGTTTGTGAAGTCGCTCAGTCGTGTCTGACCATATGCAAACATATACAAACAAAAAAGAAAAAAAAGGAAAACTACTCAAAAGCAGAAGATCTCTTTTGTCCTGTATTAGTTATTATATGGGAGAGAGGAGGATTTAAGGCTAAGATCTCAACTTCTTAATCTAAATGAAAACAAAACTTTATAATTGCAAAAGAAAATGGCAGAAGCTAATAGATAAAGGAAGGTATATTTTCCTTGGTTTACCATCAACATTCTTTGTTGAGAGTAGCTGTTAGTACAGAGCCTTTATCAAAATAAATCATTGATAAACATTGCCCACCTCTCATTGGTGTGACCAGGGTTAGGTGAGCTAGGGAGCGGAATCTTATTGAAGCTCCTCTCATAACATACTATCCACTAAAATGGTTGCTATATATAAAATGCTTAGAACAACTGTGACAAAATAGGCATTTGCAATTTTTAACATTATTACTACTATTATAGAATATATATTGTTGAATATATTAGGGGGTTTCCTGTCCTAGGCAACAGAGTAGTAAAATTAAATATGATGCAAAGTTTAGATGGGAAGAAAATGAAGGGAGAGGGAAAAATCATATAGTTTTCATATTTATATGGAAAATTTTAAGTTTATTATTGCTGCATATAGGAATTTGTTATATATTTGTTGGTTATTTAATGTTTTAAGTTTGCATGTCTATATTCTCTGGGCTGTTATAAGAAGCCTAGATGCCCCAAATGATGTCTAAATAAATTACTAGATCTTGAAAAATTCAAATAAAATCTGGGCCAACTTCTTTGTTGACAGTTCTATGGCAATAAGTAGAGTCAGCAAGTGCATCCTCACGTTAATCAGGGACAAAATCCAGAGGATTTTACTTTTTTAGAAGAATGATGCTCTTGGGACTCAGATCAATCTAAAAAATAACTTAGACTTTGAGTGTGATATACTGTAAACAAATTTTGTTTCTTTTTTCAAATAGAATTCCAAAATGTAAGATATTGATGTTTTAAAACTTGTTTTCTGAAAAACAGCATGAATCATTCCATCTGTACAGAAATTCTGTTATTTATTTTTATACATTGATGATAATTAAAGTTTTTGAAGAAATCTGTCTAAAAATATATCTCTGTGACGTCCTGGAATGAATATATGTTTAGACATCATTAAAGTTGCTCTGTAAAACTCCATCAGAACTATATTTTTACAGTTCTGTATTTCATTGCTCTGTTGCTTTTGTGGGGGATGAAAATGTTCTCAACAAAAAGTAACACTGTATTCTAAGGCTACCATTTCTTATGCCTAAAATTGATAATGGGCATGTGATATGATGTCTGTTGCCAAGGGAACACTTAATACACCATGTGTAGGCTACAACATGTTAGATTGCTAATCATGAATCAGTGTCATCCTCTAATAACTTTATACAAAGGATGTTAAGAGCAGATGTTTTGTTTTTTTCATGATCAGTTATTTTATTCCTGGAAATTGTTCAAAAGGGGCATACAATAACACAAGAATAGAAGAATGGCCCTTTGTTTAAAGGAAGAATTTAAAATAGAACATTTGAACAAAATGCAATGGTAAGACATTAACTCATTGGCCACTTTAGAAATTAAGTCATTGACTGCTTCATACATGGAAGGCAAAATGAATAAGAGAATGGAGAATGGCCTGGAGAAATTGGCCCAGTGTAATAATTTGCTTTAGTGATATTGACCTATAGATAATTTGACTTAAGTTTCTAGATGATTGCTGAGGTTGCATGAGAGGGAGAGAGAAACAGGAGGGAGGGAGGGAGAAAGAGAGTTATTTTTCCAATTTACTTGGGCCACATTATTTATAAGTTTGTATTTTTCAAATGCTGAATGTGATACTTTATTGGAAAAACTACTCTTAATCTAGAAACAGATTTTAACACTTGTTTCTGAATCAGGGACAAAATCCAGAGGATTTTACTTTTTTAGAAGAATGATGCTCTTGGGACTCAGATCAATCTAAAAAATAACTTAGACTTTGAGTGTGATATACTGTAAACTAATTTTGTTTCTTTTTTCAAATAGAATTCCAAAATGTAAGATATTGATGTTTTAAAACTTGTTTTCTGAAAAACAGCATGAATCATTCCATCTGTACAGAAATTCTGTTATTTATTTTTATACATTGATGATAATTAAAGTTTTTGAAGAAATCTGTCTAAAAATATATCTCTGTGACGTCCTGGAATGAATATATGTTTAGACATCATTAAAGTTGCTCTGTAAAACTCCATCAGAACTATATTTTTACAGTTCTGTATTTCATTGCTCTGTTGCTTTTGTGGGGGATGAAAATGTTCTCAACAAAAAGTAACACTGTATTCTAAGGCTACAATTTCTTATGCCTAAAATTGATAATGGGCATGTGATATGATGTCTGTTGCCAAGGGAACACTTAATACACCATGTGTAGGCTACAACATGTTAGATTGCTAATCATGAATCAGTGTCATCCTCTAATAACTTTATACAAAGGATGTTAAGAGCAGATGTTTTGTTTTTTTCATGATCAGTTATTTTATTCCTGGAAATTGTTCAAAAGGGGCATACAATAACACAAGAATAGAAGAATGGCCCTTTGTTTAAAGGAAGAATTTAAAATAGAACATTTGAACAAAATGCAATGGTAAGACATTAACTCATTGGCCACTTTAGAAATTAAGTCATTGACTGCTTCATACATGGAAGGCAAAATGAATAAGAGAATGGAGAATGGCCTGGAGAAATTGGCCCAGTGTAATAATTTGCTTTAGTGATATTGACCTATAGATAATTTGACTTAAGTTTCTAGATGATTGCTGAGGTTGCATGAGAGGGAGAGAGAAACAGGAGGGAGGGAGGGAGAAAGAGAGTTATTTTTCCAATTTACTTGGGCCACATTATTTATAAGTTTGTATTTTTCAAATGCTGAATGTGATACTTTATTGGAAAAACTACTCTTAATCTATCATGATTTAAATGGCTTTCAGAAATTTTTATATATCCTGTGTTTATTCTGTTTAATATATGGATTGTACCATACACATTACCAGTCATATTCTAAAATCCACATAGAAGCTAGAGTGACTGTTTTTTCTTGTGGAATGTTTGATAGCTGTGTACATATCTTTTATTTGGAGTAATTTCCAGCAATCTGTTCAGAAGGCGTACATTTAAATCTTTTGTTTTCTTTCATCTTTTAAGAAAACTACAGTTCTACTGAAATGGGAATGAACACTATATTTACTTTTACAGACACTATAAGGCAAGAAGAGTTTCTAATGCAGTTTATTTCTCTGGGCCTAGACTCAGTATATAATCAATGACATTTCTGGCAGTAATTACAGTACATGTCCTTTCATACTGGGAATTCAAATTGATTAAAATAAAATTTAGAAACACACACCTCAAAAATACATTGATAGATAAATTTTGTCAGAGCTTTTAGCGTAACTTCCTCTTCATAGACTCACAGTTCCAGGAAACTCATCCTTACCATTGTCCCTCAAATACAGCCTACATCTTCCTGCTCCCATCTCTTTTTTTTAGACTGTTCATCTACTTCTGACTTTGAGGGTTTGCAAAAGAGTGGCTTATTTTGTTCACTGTACTGTCTATTATGCATAGCCTGGATTATGGAAAGTTTTTATTATCTGTAAAATGAGAGGCCATTGCAATTCAACTCAATTTAGAAAACATTTCCTGAATGCCTCCTTTGTGTAAGTATCTGTGCTAAACACAAGTTGTGGTTTCCTAGAACATGAAACTCTTTCTGTTTCATATTAGTATTTAGTTAAACAGTTTTTTTTTCTTTTTCCTCATTCTCAAGTCATTGTTGGAAACTTGTTTACAAGGATATTATAATAATCTATCCACATTGGTACATAGGCATGAGTTATTTTTCTGAGGTCAGTACTGGATAAATAAATACTAGCATAGGTTGCCCAAATATACAGCTGGGGAAAAACAGAATTTATGTATCTTTCTAACTATCTAGCTAATTCTATCTTCTTCATAGAAATAACTGTGGCTGAATAGTAGTCAAAGATCCTTAGGTTATTTGGTTGTGCTTTTATTTTAAAGTTAAAGGAAATTATTTCAGTGGTGACTAAGGAAGATTTCACAAAGGCACTGTAAAATAAACAGCAGTGAAAATAAAAGACATATTCCAAGAGACTAAATATCCATATAGAATGCTGTCTGTAAAAGAAAATGGTCAAAAGATGAAAGACAAATGATTTTATTTGTTTAAATAATTTTTTGGGAAAAAATAACAATGAGAAGACCATGAACACGGAGAGGCTCACTGCTTATGGAAGATGCTCTAGTGAGAGTAATGAAGAAAAGGGAGGGAAGAGTTTCTTAATTCACACTTAACCTGTATTATTTCAAAAGAATAATGATCATTTTGAAATGTTTGCAAATAATGAACCACTATGTTGTGTAACAGGAACTAACATAGTGTTTTAGGTCAATTAATACTTTTGAAAACAAACTCATAGAAAAAGAGATCAGATTTGTAGTTGCCAGAGATGGGGTGGATGAAAGGAGAACTGGATTAAGATACTCAAAAGATATACACTTCCAGATAAGATGTTAGTCCTCAGGATATAATGTACAGCATAAGTATAATTAAGAGTGCTATATGTGAAAGCTGGTAAGAGACTTAATCCTAAGAGTTCTCATCACAAGGAAGACATTTTTCTATTTCTTTAATCTTGTGTCCACATGAAATAATGAAAGTTCACTAAAGTTATTGTGGTGATCATTTAAAAATAAATAGTTGAAGTAGGCAGTGACTCTTAAGTTGGACTATCTAAAACATACAAGAAGAAAGACTGGAAATCCAGGATAAGTAAACAGCAAGTAAAATTGAGTTCACTTAAGCTTAGTGTGAAGTGATATTCACAATTTTTTCCTAGAACATGAAACTCTTTCTGTTTCATATTAGTATTTAGTTAAACAGTTTTTTTTCTTTTCCTCACTCTCAAGTCATTGTTGGAAACTTGTTTACAAGGATATTATAATAATCTATCCACATTGGTACATAGGCATGAGTTATTTTTCTGAGGTCAGTACTGGATAAATAAATACTAGCATAGGTTGCCCAAATATACAGCTGGGGAAAAACAGAATCTATGTATCTTTCTAACTATCTAGCTAATTCTATCTTCTTCATAGAAATAACTGTGGCTGAATAGTAGTCAAAGATCCTTAGGTTATTTGGTTGTGCTTTTATTTTAAAGTTAAAGGAAATTATTTCAGTGGTGACTAAGGAAGATTTCACAAAGGCACTGTAAAATAAACAGCAGTGAAAATAAAAGACATATTCCAAGAGACTAAATATCCATATAGAATGCTGTCTGTAAAAGAAAATGGTCAAAAGATGAAAGACAAATGATTTTATTTGTTTAAATATTTTTTTGGGAAAAAATAACAATGAGAAGACCATGAACACGGAGAGGCTCACTGCTTATGGAAGATGCTCTAGTGAGAGTAATGAAGAAAAGGGAGGGAAGAGTTTCTTAATTCACACTTAACCTGTATTATTTCAAAAGAATAATGATCATTTTGAAATGTTTGCAAATAATGAACCACTATGTTGTGTAACAGGAACTAACATAGTGTTTTAGGTCAATTAATACTTTTGAAAACAAACTCATAGAAAAAGAGATCAGATTTGTAGTTGCCAGAGATGGGGTGGATGAAAGGAGAACTGGATTAAGATACTCAAAAGATATACACTTCCAGATAAGATGTTAGTCCTCAGGATATAATGTACAGCATAAGTATAATTAAGAGTGCTATATGTGAAAGCTGGTAAGAGACTTAATCCTAAGAGTTCTCATCACAAGGAAAACATTTTTTTCTATTTCTTTAATCTTGTGTCCACATGAAATAATGAAAGTTCACTAAAGTTATTGTGGTGATCATTTAAAAATAAATAGTTGAAGTAGGCAGTGACTCTTAAGTTGGACTATCTAAAACATACAAGAAGAAAGACTGGAAATCCAGGATAAGTAAACAGCAAGTAAAATTGAGTATCACTACTTTGGTAAGCTTGGCCCAGTGTAATGATTTGCTTTAGTGATATTGACCTATTGATAATCTGCTCTTTCAAGGGGACTTCTTTGCATATGGTATACTTTGCATATGGTATAGAATGAGTGCAGTGAGCAGTTTTAACATCATTCCTTGTTTCTCTTGAGAATAAGACTAATTTTAGAAAGGCTGAAATGGGGCATGATTTTAAAAAATGAGGAAATGATAGATATTTAAAACTTTCTAAGCCAATATATTTGTTGCTCAGTGCTGGTAGAATCTAAGAATGCATAATTATGCCAAATATTTATAAACCCTCAGAAAATACTGAACATGTGGATTGCCAGAAATTTCCATTGATTTCACTAAAAACATAATGCCCATAAAACATAATTTTCTTTTTTATTCATGTTCTGAATTACCAACGTATGCACAGCAGTTACTCTACGCAGGAACTTTAGAGATCACGCCACTTACATTAGAAAGCACATTCTTTATCAAGGAAATAAACAACCCATCTAAAAATGGACCAAAGACCTAAAAGACATTTCTCCAAAGAAGACGTACAGCTGGCCAACAAAGACATGAAAAGAAGCTTAACATCACTAATTAGTAGAGAAAGCAAATCAAAACTACAGTGAAGTATCACCTCATGGTCATCAGAATGGCCATCATTAAAAATCTACAAACAATAAATGTTGAAGAGGGTGGATGAAAGGAGAACTGGATTAAGATACTCAAAAGATATACACTTCCAGATAAGATGTTAGTCCTCAGGATATAATGTACAGCATAAGTATAATTAAGAGTGCTATATGTGAAAGCTGGTAAGAGACTTAATCCTAAGAGTTCTCATCACAAGGAAAACATTTTTTTCTATTTCTTTAATCTTGTGTCCACATGAAATAATGAAAGTTCACTAAAGTTATTGTGGTGATCATTTAAAAATAAATAGTTGAAGTAGGCAGTGACTCTTAAGTTGGACTATCTAAAACATACAAGAAGAAAGACTGGAAATCCAGGATAAGTAAACAGCAAGTAAAATTGAGTATCACTACTTTGGTAAGCTTGGCCCAGTGTAATGATTTGCTTTAGTGATATTGACCTATTGATAATCTGCTCTTTCAAGGGACTTCTTTGCATATGGTATACTTTGCATATGGTATAGAATGAGTGCAGTGAGCAGTTTTAACATCATTCCTTGTTTCTCTTGAGAATAAGACTAATTTTAGAAAGGCTGAAATGGGGCATGATTTTAAAAAATGAGGAAATGATAGATATTTAAAACTTTCTAAGCCAATATATTTGTTGCTCAGTGCTGGTAGAATCTAAGAATGCATAATTATGCCAAATATTTATAAACCCTCAGAAAATACTGAACATGTGGATTGCCAGAAATTTCCATTGATTTCACTAAAAACATAATGCCCATAAAACATAATTTTCTTTTTTATTCATGTTCTGAATTACCAACGTATGCACAGCAGTTACTCTACGCAGGAACTTTAGAGATCACGCCACTTACATTAGAAAGCACATTCTTTATCAAGGAAATAAACAACCCATCTAAAAATGGACCAAAGACCTAAAAAGACATTTCTCCAAAGAAGACGTACAGATGGCCAACAAAGACATGAAAAGAAGCTTAACATCACTAATTATTAGAGAAATGCAAATCAAAACTATAATTTGGTATCAACTCATGCCCATCAGAATGGCCATCATTAAAAAAAATCTACAAACAATAAATGTTGAAGAGGGTGGAAGAAAGAGAACCCTCTTGCACTGTTTATAGGAATGTAAATTGATACAGCTATGGAGAGCAGTATGGAGATTCCTTAAAAAATGAGAAATAGAATTACCATATGACCCAAAAATCCCACTACCAGGCGTATACCCAGAGAAATTGTTATTTCAAAAAGACATGCACCCCAACGTTCATTGCAGCATTATTTACGATAGCCTGGATGTGGAAGCAACCTAAATGTCTATCAACTGAGGAATGGATAAAGAAGATATGGTATATATGCACAATAGAATACTACTCAGCCATAAGAAGGATTGGAATTGGACCATTTGTAGAGACCTGGGTGGACCCAGAGACTGTCATACAGAGTGAAGACAAATATATACCAATGCATATATGTAAAATCTAGAAAAATGATACATATGGTCTTATTTGTAAGACAAAAATAGAGACACAGACGTAAAGAACAAACATGGACACCAAGGAGGGGAAAGAGGGAAGTGGAATGAATTGACACTGACATATATACACTATTGATACTATGTATAAAGTAGATAACTAATGAGAACCTATTGTATCGATTAAGAAACTCTACTCAGTGCTCCGTAATGACCTGAGTGGAAAAGAAATCCAAAGAAGAGGGGATATATGTATATGTATAACTGGTTTACTTTGCTGTACAGTAGAAACTAACACAACTATGCTCCAGTAAAAATTAATTGAAAGAAAGAATGCTGTTTAATTTTGCAAATGGTGTAATGTTTCAAAAGATGGTTGATATGTTAGAGGGTATCACTATTATTTAGAGATCTTGATTTTAATGTTAACCCAAAGCGAATTCGTTTTACTAAAATAATTTTTTACTTTAATTAAAAAAGTACTTTTTGGGGTAGGAAGCATATGCATGTGGTATTAAAATTTAACTAAGTTAGATAGAGAAGGAGAAATATTATATGACATCCCTTATATGTGAAATCTGAAAAGAAATGATACAAATGAACTTAACAAAACAAATAGAGACTCATAGACTTAGAAAATGAACTTATGGTTGCTGGCCAGGGGGAGCATGAGGGGCAGGGATGGTTAGGGAGTTTGGGATGGTCATGTACACACTACTATATTTAAAATGGACCACCAGGAAACTACTGCATAGCACATTGAACTCTGCTCAGTGTTATGTGGCAGCCTGGATGAGAGGGGATTTGGGGGGAGAATAGATACATGTATATGCTGGCTGAATCCCTTTGCTGTTCATCTGAAACTTTCACAACATTGTTTGTTAATTGTCTATATACCAATAGAAAATAAAAAGTTTTTTTTTTTTAAAATAAAATTTAAAAGGTACAGAAGGGTAAACAGAGAGAAGGAAGTCTTCACACTCACTCTTCCAATCAGCCATTGTTCCTCTTATGCAGCAACTATTGTTATCATATTTAGCAAGAGAGCATTATCTAATTCATTCATTATTACACTATTATTGATTGAACCTCTGCTATATTCCAGGCATTGTTCTAAGCACTAAGGATATAGTACAGAAAGGGACAAATTAAAGGTTATTTCCAAGAAGTTATATATTCCACTGTGTGTATGTGTATTTGTGTGTGTGTGTATGTGTGTGCGTGCATGTAGTAAGCAAGGGAGAGGAGAGGGAGAGGAGGCAGAGAACAAAAAATACATCTCAAGGTATGATTAGTCCTATGTGTGTGCATACTCAGTCACTTAGTCATATTCAACTCTTTGTGACCCCATGGACTGTACCTGCCAGGCTCCTCTGTGCATCGAATTTTCAAGCAAGAATACTGGAGTGGGTTGCCATTTTCTCCTTTAGGGGATCTTCCCAACCCAGGAATTGAACCAGCATTTCTTGCATCTCCTGTGTTGGCAGATGGATTGTTTATCACTTTGCCACATGGGAAGCCCCATAAGTCCTATGGAGAAAGTTAAAACAGCCTAGTAGAGTGAGAGGGATAGTCAAAAAAAGCCACTTTGATAGGGTGGCATTAAGAAAAAGGCTTGCAGAAAAGATACAGAAGATCATTTCAGGCAGAAGGAACAGTCTGTGCAAAGGCCCTGGGTGAGAGCAATCCCTGGAATGGTAGGGAGGTCACTGAAGTGGAGTGAGCAAGGAGAGAATGGTAGGAGATGGGCTCAGAGTGCAGGCTGAGGGGAAATGGGCAGGTTATGTCCTCTGGGGCATTTGGATACAGCAGTGAGTTTGATGAAAGCTCTGGAGGGTTTACAGTGGGAAAGGAACATGTTTAGAGTTAGGGTTTTAAATAGCTTAGCTGGAATTTCATCACTTCCATTCGTTACCTTTGTTTGAAGGCTTCCTAAAACCTGCTTGCCTTCACACTCCAGGATGTCTGACTCTAGGTGAGTGACCACACCATTGTGGTTATCTGGGCCATTTGAGACCATTTTGTATAGTTCTGTGTATTCTTGCCACCTCTTTAATCTCTTCTGCTTTTGATGGATCCTTACAGTGTCTGTTTGTGCCTGTCCTTGCACTAAATGTTACCTTGATATCTCCAGTTTTCTTGAAGAGATCTCTAGTCTTTCCCATGCTATATTCCAGGCATTGTTCTAAGCACTAAGGATATAGTACAGAAAGGGACAAATTAAAGGTTATTTCCAAGAAGTTATATATTCCACTGTGTGTATGTGTATTTGTGTGTGTGTGTATGTGTGTGCGTGCATGTAGTAAGCAAGGGAGAGGAGAGGGAGAGGAGGCAGAGAACAAAAAATACATCTCAAGGTATGATTAGTCCTATGTGTGTGCATACTCAGTCACTTAGTCATATTCAACTCTTTGTGACCCCATGGACTGTACCTGCCAGGCTCCTCTGTGCATCGAATTTTCAAGCAAGAATACTGGAGTGGGTTGCCATTTTCTCCTTTAGGGGATCTTCCCAACCCAGGAATTGAACCAGCATTTCTTGCATCTCCTGTGTTGGCAGATGGATTGTTTATCACTTTGCCACATGGGAAGCCCCATAAGTCCTATGGAGAAAGTTAAAACAGCCTAGTAGAGTGAGAGGGATAGTCAAAAAAAGCCACTTTGATAAGGTGGCATTAAGAAAAAGGCTTGCAGAAAAGATACAGAAGATCATTTCAGGCAGAAGGAACAGTCTGTGCAAAGGCCCTGGGTGAGAGCAATCCCTGGAATGGTAGGGAGGTCACTGAAGTGGAGTGAGCAAGGAGAGAATGGTAGGAGATGGGCTCAGAGTGCAGGCTGAGGGGAAATGGGCAGGTTATGTCCTCTGGGGCATTTGGATACAGCAGTGAGTTTGATGAAAGCTCTGGAGGGTTTATAGTGGGAAAGGAACATGTTTAGAGTTAGGGTTTTAAATAGCTTAGCTGGAATTTCATCACTTCCATTCGTTACCTTTGTTTGAAGGCTTCCTAAAACCTGCTTGCCTTCACACTCCAGGATGTCTGACTCTAGGTGAGTGACCACACCATTGTGGTTATCTGGGCCATTTGAGACCATTTTGTATAGTTCTGTGTATTCTTGCCACCTCTTTAATCTCTTCTGCTTTTGATGGATCCTTACAGTGTCTGTTTGTGCCTGTCCTTGCACTAAATGTTACTTTGATATCTCCAGTTTTCTTGAAGAGATCTCTAGTCTTTCCCATTCTATTGTTTTCCTCTATTTCTTTGCATTGTTCATTTAAGAAGACCTTCTTATCTCTCTTTGCTATTCTCTGGAACTTTACATTCATTTTTCCCTTTCTGCCTTGCCTTTCAGTTCTCTTCTTTCCTCAGTTATTTGTAAGGCCTCCTCAACCACTTGTATTTCTTATGTTGGGGGATTTTTTTTTTTTTTGTCATTGTCTCCTGTGTAATGTTACAAATCTCCTCAGTAGTGGCCACAGGATTGGAAAAGGTCAGTTTTCATTCCAATCCCAAAGAAGGGCAATGCCAGAGAATGTTAAAACTTGTGCTTATTTCACATACTAGCAAGGTTATGCTCAAAATCCTTCAAGCTAGGCTTCAGCAGTATGTGAACTGAAAACTTCCAGATGTATAGTTCAGTTTAGAAATGGCAGAGGAACCAGAGATCAAATTGCCAACATCTGTTGGATCATAGTTGGGGGTACCAGACCACCTTACCTGCCTCCTGAGAAACCTGTATGCATGACTTCTTGTAAGCTATGACATAACTATGACAAACAGATAGCATATTAAAAAGCAGAGACACCGCTTTGCCAACAAAGGTCTGTGTAGTCAAAGCTATGGTTTTCCCTGTAGTCATGTATGGATGTAAGAGTTGAACCATAAAGAAGGCTGAGAGCCAAAGAATTGATGCTTTTGAACTGTGGTACTGAAGAAAACTTGTGAGAGTGCCTTGGATTTCAAGGAGATCAAACCCAGTTGCAACCTTTTACTAAAGGAAGGCTGCCAGAGCCAACTAAGAATTGACTGCTAAGGTCAAAGTGAGTTTGATGAAAGCTCTGGAGGGTTTATAGTGGGAAAGGAACATGTTTAGAGTTAGGGTTTTAAATAGCTTAGCTGGAATTTCATCACTTCCATTCGTTACCTTTGTTTGAAGGCTTCCTAAAACCTGCTTGCCTTCACACTCCAGGATGTCTGACTCTAGGTGAGTGACCACACCATTGTGGTTATCTGGGCCATTTGAGACCATTTTGTATAGTTCTGTGTATTCTTGCCACCTCTTTAATCTCTTCTGCTTTTGATGGATCCTTACAGTGTCTGTTTGTGCCTGTCCTTGCACTAAATGTTACCTTGATATCTCCAGTTTTCTTGAAGAGATCTCTAGTCTTTCCCATTCTATTGTTTTCCTCTATTTCTTTGCATTGTTCATTTAAGAAGACCTTCTTATCTCTCTTTGCTATTCTCTGGAACTTTACATTCATTTTTCCCTTTCTGCCTTGCCTTTCAGTTCTCTTCTTTCCTCAGTTATTTGTAAGGCCTCCTCAACCACTTGTATTTCTTATGTTGGGGGATTTTTTTTTTTTTTGTCATTGTCTCCTGTGTAATGTTACAAATCTCCTCAGTAGTGGCCACAGGATTGGAAAAGGTCAGTTTTCATTCCAATCCCAAAGAAGGGCAATGCCAGAGAATGTTAAAACTTGTGCTTATTTCACATACTAGCAAGGTTATGCTCAAAATCCTTCAAGCTAGGCTTCAGCAGTATGTGAACTGAAAACTTCCAGATGTATAGTTCAGTTTAGAAATGGCAGAGGAACCAGAGATCAAATTGCCAACATCTGTTGGATCATAGTTGGGGGTACCAGACCACCTTACCTGCCTCCTGAGAAACCTGTATGCATGACTTCTTGTAAGCTATGACATAACTATGACAAACAGATAGCATATTAAAAAGCAGAGACACCGCTTTGCCAACAAAGGTCTGTGTAGTCAAAGCTATAGTTTTCCCTGTAGTCATGTATGGATGTAAGAGTTGAACCATAAAGAAGGCTGAGAGCCAAAGAATTGATGCTTTTGAACTGTGGTACTGAAGAAAACTTGTGAGAGTGCCTTGGATTTCAAGGAGATCAAACCCAGTCAATCCTAAAGGTAATCAACCCTGAATTTTCACTGAAAGGACCGATGCTGAAGCTGAAGCTCCAGTACTTTGGCCACCTGATGTGAAGAGCTGATTCATTGTAAAAGACCCTGCTTGAAAATACTGAAGGCAAAAGCAGAAGAGGAAGCTCTCCTGGTGGTCCAGTGGGTAAAGAGTCTGCCTTGCAGTGCAAGGGGCACCAGTTCAATCCCTGACCCAGGAAGACCCCACATGCTGCAGAGTCGTTGGACCAGTGTGTCCAATTACAAGCCAGTGCTCTAGAGTACATGCTCCCAGAGCTGGTGCTCTGCAGTGAGAGAGGCTACTGCAATGGGAGGCCCACACAGGCCGAAGAATAAAGATGAATGAAAATAAATAAATAAAAAAACAATAAAAGAGGCCAAAATTAAAAAAAGTTTTTTACAAAAAAAAGCAGAAGAGGGCAGCAGAGGATGAAATGGTTAGATAGCATCACCTAGTCAATGCACATGAATTTTAGCAAATTCCAGGAGTTAGTGAAGGACAGAGGAGCCTGGCATGCTACAGCCTGCAGTGTCACACAGTCAGACACAACTTAGTGACTGAACAACAACAAAATGCTTAGAGTTATGTTTTAAATTAAGTTTAATGGAATGGTCTGTAGTGTGTTGAGAATCTAAAATGGTGGAGGACTCTGGAGCAAGAATGACCAACTAGGAGGCTATTATAATAATTTAAGAAAGGGATGAGGGCTTCCCTGGTGGTCCAGTGGGTAAGGACACTGCCTTGCAGTGCAAGGGGTGCCAGTTCAATCCCTGGCCTGGGAAGATCCCATGTGCCGTGGAGCGGCTGGACTGATGTGTCCAATTACCAAGCCAGAGTTCTGGAGCGCATGCGCCCAGAGCCGGTGCTCTGTGACAACAGAGGCCACTGCGATGGGAGGCCCACATGGGCCAGAGAACAAAGATGGATGAAAATGGGTAAATGAAAGACCAATAGAAGTGGCCTTCCTGCCCCCTCCCTCCCCAACCTGCCCCTACCCCCCCCCCCCCCCCCAAAAGAAAGGGATGATAGTGACTTGCACTGGGGTGAAAACATTGGAGGTGGTGAGAAGTGGTTGATTCTAGATATATTCTGAGTGGAAGGCTAACAGTGTATCTCTAATTGTGTATGAGTGTGAGAGAAAGGAATTAAGGATGACACCATTTTATGGCATGAGTAAATGCAAGAATGGAGTTGCTGTTATCTGGAATTGGCAAGGTTTTGGGAGGGGCAGGTTTTGGGGAAAGCCAGAAGTTTGGTGTTGCAAATGTTAACTCTGAAATGCTCATTGGATAGCCAAATGGTTATGTCAAGTAGCAGGGTAGATGTCAGGGATGGAAAGTGATCTGATCAGAAGGTGTTAGTCACTCAGTTGTGACCTCATGGACTGAGACTCACTAGGCTCTCCAGTTCATGGAATTCTCCAGGCAAGAATACTGATGTGGATAACCATTTCCTTCTTAAGGGATTCTTCCTGATCCAGGGATTGAAGTTGGGTCTCCTGAATTGCAGACAGTGCAATCTGATCCAGTGATGCAGAGGGAAAGTTAAATAAGATGGGCAATGGAGTTATCAGATGCATGAAAGTTAGATTACTGATGGGTTGTGGAAACTGGGGAAGAGGCAGGAGGAAAGCTGAGACAAAAGATGATATGAACAGTGTGTTGTTTGATAGGGAGATTAAGGAGGGAGTACATTTATTGAGGGGATTGGAAGCCTGAGTGGAGTGGAGGACAAGTTCAAAAGAAGAGTGGTATCCAGAAGAATGGCAAGGCTTGGAGTGAAATAATCACCTACATGATTAATGAAATTGCAGAGAACCATGGCAGAGACTGGAGAGTACAGTGAACTAGCACTGATACATTTAGGAAAGGATATAGTGTCTTGGGCTTCAAAGTTACAGAATTTTAAAGATGAGAGGAGAATAGTAGCCTATAACATTGTAAATATAAATTTCTGACTATAGGTTCTAAAAATTCTATTTAGTATGTTTAGAATGTATGAGACACAACTTAAAATAGTTCATTGTGAGGGATGGAAATTTTGAGGACTGTAATTAACCAAATATGACCTAGTAGTATGATGAAATTACTTAAGTTCAGGTATTTAGTGACTTGCACTGGGGTGAAAACATTGGAGGTGGTGAGAAGTGGTTGATTCTAGATATATTCTGAGTGGAAGGCTAACAGTGTATCTCTAATTGTGTATGAGTGTGAGAGAAAGGAATTAAGGATGACACCATTTTATGGCATGAGTAAATGCAAGAATGGAGTTGCTGTTATCTGGAATTGGCAAGGTTTTGGGAGGGGCAGGTTTTGGGGAAAGCCAGAAGTTTGGTGTTGCAAATGTTAACTCTGAAATGCTCATTGGATAGCCAAATGGTTATGTCAAGTAGCAGGGTAGATGTCAGGGATGGAAAGTGATCTGATCAGAAGGTGTTAGTCACTCAGTTGTGACCTCATGGACTGAGACTCACTAGGCTCTCCAGTTCATGGAATTCTCCAGGCAAGAATACTGATGTGGATAACCATTTCCTTCTTAAGGGATTCTTCCTGATCCAGGGATTGAAGTTGGGTCTCCTGAATTGCAGACAGTGCAATCTGATCCAGTGATGCAGAGGGAAAGTTAAATAAGATGGGCAATGGAGTTATCAGATGCATGAAAGTTAGATTACTGATGGGTTGTGGAAACTGGGGAAGAGGCAGGAGGAAAGCTGAGACAAAAGATGATATGAACAGTGTGTTGTTTGATAGGGAGATTAAGGAGGGAGTACATTTATTGAGGGGATTGGAAGCCTGAGTGGAGTGGAGGACAAGTTCAAAAGAAGAGTGGTATCCAGAAGAATGGCAAGGCTTGGAGTGAAATAATCACCTACATGATTAATGAAATTGCAGAGAACCATGGCAGAGACTGGAGAGTACAGTGAACTAGCACTGATACATTTAGGAAAGGATATAGTGTCTTGGGCTTCAAAGTTACAGAATTTTAAAGATGAGAGGAGAATAGTAGCCTATAACATTGTAAATATAAATTTCTGACTATAGGTTCTAAAAATTCTATTTAGTATGTTTAGAATGTATGAGACACAACTTAAAATAGTTCATTGTGAGGGATGGAAATTTTGAGGACTGTAATTAACCAAATATGACCTAGTAGTATGATGAAATTACTTAAGTATCTTATGTAATTTTAGGTAGTATTAATAGAAAGTCTTGGAAAGAATATGCTGCAATGCGGCAACCTGGGTTTTATCCCTGGATCAAGAAGATCCCCTGGAGAAGGGAGTGACAACCTACACCAGTATTCTTGATTGGAAAATCCCGTGGACAGAGGAGCCTAGACCCATGGCTACAGTCCATGGGTCACAAATAGTCAGACATGACTGAGAGACTAACACTTTCTTTGGGTATACATTGTATGAGGTAATACCTCCTATAGATTCTGTTCTATGTGGACCAAATCTGGAGTGTTAAATACTAAGTTTATGCCGTGGTTTATAGAAACTGTAGTATGGTGAGAGAAAGGTAAGAGATTGATGTGGCTTCTGGGGGAAAAAAATGCTGTTTGAAAAATGGTTGAAAAAATTAAGGACTTTTAGTCAAAATAAGAAAATGAAAAGAGATAGGAGAGTTAAATTCAAATACTAGAAGAAATCTTATGAAGAAAATAAAAGACTTGATTAAAGTGGGATTGACTGGTAGGTAGATCAGAGAAACACATTTCAACTTAATGAAGGAGAAAGTTCTGGTAATTAGAAGTGCTTGGAAAAAAGATAGATTGCCTCTCAGTTACTGATATTTAAGAACAAGTGAGGTTGCTGTTTGTTGGAAGAGTCTTAGAAAGTGTTATACCAAGATCTTTATCCCTTCATAGGAGAAAAAAATACCCCTAACTTCATCTGTGATTGTTAAAGAAGGGATATTTCTCAAGAGTGAACAGCATACAAATGAAACTAGAAACAGTACTCATCACAAAACCACAGCTAACTTCAGATTGACTTCCTAAAAAAATGTACTCTCCATAGAATTGTGGCCTTCTTTATGGAATCTAGAAAAATGATACTGAAGGACCTTTGCAGGTCATGAATAGAGATGCAGACATAGAGAACCAACTTGTGGACACAGCGGGGAAAGGAGAGGGTGGGATGAACTGAGAGAGTGGGATTGACCTATGCACACTACCAATGTGCAAAGTAGAGAGCTAGTGGGAAGCTGCTGTGTAACACAGGAAACTCAGCTTGGTCTTTGTGATGATCTAGAGGGGTGGGATGGAGGGTTGGGAGGAAGCCTCAAGAGGGAGGGGAAATATGTATACATGTGACTGATTCATGTTGTTGTACAGCAGAAACTAACAACATTGTAAAGCAATTATTCTCTAATTAAACAAAAGGATTCTGTAAAAAAAATTCTTGTCTAATTCTTTATTGTTGAGAAAAACTCTATAATGCCTCTTGAGAACTACAGTTTTGTACAATTAAGGGTTATTACCTTAAATGCAAAACATACTATCTGCAAGCATCTCTTTTTAAATTTTTTTCATGAGCTCTAGTTTTCCATTTTTTTTAACTACAGACTCTAATTCCATAAATATTTAATATATTCTAAAATGCTTGAGAAATTCATTAACGAATGCCACATTGCAAAAAGCATCATTTGAGTCTGTCCTTAGTCCTCTGCCTCACTATCTGTATATTTATGTCAGATTATTCATTGTAAACTGTATTTGCTAAGCTGAATAATGATTTACACTTTTAGCTGAAACAGTTCTGCATTCTAACTTCCATGTCCAATCCTCAAATGGAGTTTTGAATTCATCTACCTCATGAGATTGTTATAAAACCAGTTAGAGACCAAATTTTTGCTTCCTGAATGTGAGGGAAGTTGTTGAATATCTCATGTCCTTTAAAATAGCTAGAATTTTGCTTTATGCATAGCAAGTCTTCATTTTTTTATAAACAAGTCTTGGGCAACAGAAAATTTATGTGCGTTCAAATGATTGCTGATCTAGTTGTTGAGCATAATGTCATGTCTCCCTTTGGCATGAATTGTTCAATGAATCCTGAAAAATTAGGGCTTCTCAAAATGTGGTCTATAGACTACTTGCTTCAAAATAACACAGAATGATTCACAGACTGTAGCTCGGGGAAACAAGTCTGCAAAATGCATGTTAAAAATTTAAGAAATGCTGATTTATTGACTCTCTTCTCCTCCTGATTTATTGGCTCAGCATTTTACTAGGAGCAGTAGGGAGTGGAGAAACTTGAGCTATGTCCTCTTTATTCCTCTGTGCTTACTATCAAGATGGGAGACGTGACTAATTCACACAAACTAAAGATAACCAACTCAAGTCAGAATCAAGTCTGGTCCTTGGATGGATCCTACAAGCTATAAACACTGCAGGAATTTCATTATTTTATGAGTTTAACGGTACCTGGTGTCTTGAAAGAGGTATAATGTGACTTGTGCCTAAAAGATGGATAGAATAGAAATAAACAGAAGTGGCAGAAAGGCAGTCTTAGGTGAGGGGAGAGATATGAGTGGTGACAGAGAGGAGCAATGGCCAGGATGTCTTTCTTTTTTCTTTTTTTTTCACTTTTTACTTTTACAGAGTTTTGTTGTTTACAGATATGTATAATCCCAGATTAGTCATATGTATGTCCCTGGCCCCCTCCCTCTTCCACCCCCTTCTCAATTCCCTCCATTCCACCCTTGGCTAGGATGTCTTAACCTTCCCATTGGATTGTGTGAAGACAGACTGGGTGTGTATGGAAGGTTATTCATGTGACTTTATATGGATTCTGGAGCATTTGTAGGTTTATATGTGGGGGAAGTAATACAGTTGCCTTCTTATCCTTTGGTTTCACATCCACCTTCCCTGACAGGAAGGGCCGCCTGTATTATACCATATTGTATAAGGGACTTGAGCATCCATGGATGTTGGTATCTGCACAGGGTCCTGAAACTAATTCCCAGTGAATACTGAGGAATGACTGTAGAAGGCTATGTTTGGAAGATTCGATATTACACATAGATGATGAACTCAACGGGGGTGATCTAAAACCTACACTTTTGCTGAAAGAAGGATGACCGAATAACATCAGTTTCAGAGTCTTGAATAAATAACTGTGGGAATGAAGAGGAAAGCACCTGGGAAGAGAGGAGGGAAGTTGAGCACTTCATGGGACTATTCAATAGGACTTTGTGACTGACAGGACAAGAAGGATGAAGAGAAGAATGAATCAGCTCAGGTTTTGTGCCTATGGCTGGGAGAATGATGCTGCTATAAAGAGGTGGGAGAGGGGACTAGTGAGAGAGATGAGGCAATGAATTCATTTTTGTCATATGGGTCTCAAATGGAATTCTCAAATTCCAATGGAATGGAATGGAAATCTCCACTTGGCACTGTGTATTACGGAATGAATTTTGAAAGTAAAAATAGGATTGTAGATACAGGTTTAGAAAATTAGAAGAAAAGCCATAGAATAAATTTGTTTTCTGAGATTACGTAGTATGGGAAGAACAAAGAGCTGAGGAGAGCACATGCAGTTCAGTGACTTGTGCCTAAAAGATGGATAGAATAGAAATAAACAGAAGTGGCAGAAAGGCAGTCTTAGGTGAGGGGAGAGATATGAGTGGTGACAGAGAGGAGCAATGGCCAGGATGTCTTTCTTTTTTCTTTTTTTTTCACTTTTTACTTTTACAGAGTTTTGTTGTTTACAGATATGTATAATCCCAGATTAGTCATATGTATGTCCCTGGCCCCCTCCCTCTTCCACCCCCTTCTCAATTCCCTCCATTCCACCCTTGGCTAGGATGTCTTAACCTTCCCATTGGATTGTGTGAAGACAGACTGGGTGTGTATGGAAGGTTATTCATGTGACTTTATATGGATTCTGGAGCATTTGTAGGTTTATATGTGGGGGAAGTAATACAGTTGCCTTCTTATCCTTTGGTTTCACATCCACCTTCCCTGACAGGAAGGGCCGCCTGTATTATACCATATTGTATAAGGGACTTGAGCATCCATGGATGTTGGTATCTGCACAGGGTCCTGAAACTAATTCCCAGTGAATACTGAGGAATGACTGTAGAAGGCTATGTTTGGAAGATTCGATATTACACATAGATGATGAACTCAATGGGGGTGATCTAAAACCTACACTTTTTCTGAAAGAAGGATGACCGAATAACATCAGTTTCAGAGTCTTGAATAAATAACTGTGGGAATGAAGAGGAAAGCACCTGGGAAGAGAGGAGGGAAGTTGAGCACTTCATGGGACTATTCAATAGGACTTTGTGACTGACAGGACAAGAAGGATGAAGAGAAGAATGAATCAGCTCAGGTTTTGTGCCTATGGCTGGGAGAATGATGCTGCTATAAAGAGGTGGGAGAGGGGACTAGTGAGAGAGATGAGGCAATGAATTCATTTTTGTCATATGGGTCTCAAATGGAATTCTCAAATTCCAATGGAATGGAATGGAAATCTCCACTTGGCACTGTGTATTACGGAATGAATTTTGAAAGTAAAAATAGGATTGTAGATACAGGTTTAGAAAATTAGAAGAAAAGCCATAGAATAAATTTGTTTTCTGAGATTACGTAGTATGGGAAGAACAAAGAGCTGAGAAGAGAGCACATGCTGCTTTTCTCATACTAGCTGAATGGTGTTAAGCCAGTTATTGAAACTGAGCCTCAGGTTCTGTATATGTGATACTGGGTCTCTTAGAGTACTTGCCATCCAGATGGTAACTAGCCCCCATTTATTATAGTATCAAGGAAGCCAAGACAGTGTAGTATAGAATGAGCCTTGGCTGAAGACCAATTTGTCTTGTCTTGGCTTTGGCACCTACTAGCATGTCAATGTGGGCAAATCTACTTTATGTCTCAGTCTCTTCATATATAAAATGGGCATGATACCATTGTCCTGGCTGCCTTACAGAGCTTTGTGAAGATAAAATGAGATAACCCGAGGAAGTACATCCAAGTTGCAAATTACTAGAGGGGCTTCCTAGGTGGTGCTAGTGGTAAAGAATCTGCCTGCCATTGCAAGAGGCATAGGTGGCATAGGTTCCATCCCTGGGTCCTGAAGATCCCCTGGAGGAGGAAATGGCAGCCTACTTCAGTATTCACACCCGAAGAATCCCACAGACAGAGAAGCCCAGAGGGCTACAGACCATAGGGTTATAAAGAGTTGTACACGACTGAAGTGACTTAGCACACACACATACATCTGTAAGGAACTACTAACAGGGAGCCTAGTCAGTGCTGTCAGATGCAGTTTAGGGAGAATAGAGATTGAGAAAAATACCATGTCACCTTGGCCTTAAGTGTTTTAATAGAAAATACTTGCAATGCTCAGTGGAATCTCAGCTAAATCTCAGTGGGGAATGGCAGAAGGAAGAATGGGCTGGGCAGAAGTCACTTCTGGCATCCACACTGAAAGATGTTTTGGCTAAAAAGACTGCAGTTGGAGTGGCAACCTGCCCCATTCTACAGGTCCTTTCGAGTGAACTGTGACTGGAGCAGGGGTGAAGTGTGCCTATGGGGGCCAGATGGAGTGAGAGAGGAGAGCAAGAGGGGTCTGTTCTGAATCTCCTGCTCAATGGAAGGCCAATAAACGTAGGGAGCTACCCCATGTATGCATAGGTGTCTGGAAGGCTGCTTCTGTCACAGAGAGGCTATCACAGTGAAAGCCAGCCCCCACACACCACCCTCACCTCACCTCCCAAGGTTAAATTAACTGGCCCTGTGGGCAAGAGAAGGTACTTGTTGGCTAATCTTACAACGCTATAGGTTTAGAAGTCTTCCATAAATAGATTAGCACTTCTGGAAAAATAGAATAGACAGCTTTTCCTTATCCCTCTTGCTTAGCACAGCTAAAAACTCTGGACATTGTACATAGGATAAACATAAAAAGACTGTGTAGTGAAAGTAGCATTCTTGTAAGGCATTAACGTAGATGAAAACCTGTCTGTACTAGAGAGAGAGAGAGAGAGAAAGTGGGTAAGGGGCATGGTGCCTAAAACTTGGACTGACAGAACTTGAAAATTCAGAGGACCCTCAGCTAAAATAAACATTTTAAAAGTGGCAATTTCATGAGGATAATTATAAAATCTTGCAGTAGGATTCCTCAACTATATGAATAGAATAAGAGGGTCATGGTGAAACTGCAACACATATAAAGAAAAAAATAGAGGAGCTTTATTTAACCGTAAATCAACTCTCAGTATTCACACCCGAAGAATCCCACAGACAGAGAAGCCCAGAGGGCTACAGACCATAGGGTTATAAAGAGTTGTACACGACTGAAGTGACTTAGCACACACACTACATCTGTAAGGAACTACTAACAGGGAGCCTAGTCAGTGCTGTCAGATGCAGTTTAGGGAGAATAGAGATTGAGAAAAATACCATGTCACCTTGGCCTTAAGTGTTTTAATAGAAAATACTTGCAATGCTCAGTGGAATCTCAGCTAAATCTCAGTGGGGAATGGCAGAAGGAAGAATGGGCTGGGCAGAAGTCACTTCTGGCATCCACACTGAAAGATGTTTTGGCTAAAAAGACTGCAGTTGGAGTGGCAACCTGCCCCATTCTACAGGTCCTTTCGAGTGAACTGTGACTGGAGCAGGGGTGAAGTGTGCCTATGGGGGCCAGATGGAGTGAGAGAGGAGAGCAAGAGGGGTCTGTTCTGAATCTCCTGCTCAATGGAAGGCCAATAAACGTAGGGAGCTACCCCATGTATGCATAGGTGTCTGGAAGGCTGCTTCTGTCACAGAGAGGCTATCACAGTGAAAGCCAGCCCCCACACACCACCCTCACCTCACCTCCCAAGGTTAAATTAACTGGCCCTGTGGGCAAGAGAAGGTACTTGTTGGCTAATCTTACAACGCTATAGGTTTAGAAGTCTTCCATAAATAGATTAGCACTTCTGGAAAAATAGAATAGACAGCTTTTCCTTATCCCTCTTGCTTAGCACAGCTAAAAACTCTGGACATTGTACATAGGATAAACATAAAAAGACTGTGTAGTGAAAGTAGCATTCTTGTAAGGCATTAACGTAGATGAAAACCTGTCTGTACTAGAGAGAGAGAGAGAGAGAAAGTGGGTAAGGGGCATGGTGCCTAAAACTTGGACTGACAGAACTTGAAAATTCAGAGGACCCTCAGCTAAAATAAACATTTTAAAAGTGGCAATTTCATGAGGATAATTATAAAATCTTGCAGTAGGATTCCTCAACTATATGAATAGAATAAGAGGGTCATGGTGAAACTGCAACACATATAAAGAAAAAAATAGAGGAGCTTTATTTAACCGTAAATCAACTCTCAGTCAATAGGGCAAGCCAGCTACCCCCGAGGTGAAGAACTGTTTGTCTTGTTAACTCAAGGTTAACCCGGAGCCAGGAGCTGAGTGTTGACCACACCTGGGACTGGGCAGAGTCCTGAGTGTACTGAGAGCTCCAGAGCAAAGATGATGGCAGAAACCTGTACTCTGATGGAAAGAACTGAGGGTTTACAGCCTGCACAAGAGAAGACAGGTTGGGTTGTGACAGCTGTCTAAAAATACATAAAGAGCTGTCAAGGGGCGTAGGGACTAGGTGTATTCTGTATGACTCTGGAGGATGGAGCTGTGGTCAAACAGCAGTTAAGTATGAAATATGAAAATAGCCTGGATTGCCTATATGGTACTGAGTTTCTTGTCACTGTAGGTGTGTATGCATGGCTGGGCCAGTCATTTATATAAAAAAGGAGGTATAAACAGTATACATTAGGTTAGTAATTTTGTGTCTTTTCAGAATCACAGATCCTCACTGGAGAATCTGATGAAAGGCTTAGAATCTCTGCTCAGAAAAGTGCACTTACAAACACCACTTGGGACACAAATTCTGGGATTTTCTGAAGACCTTTTATGGATGGAGGAGTTAAATAACTTCTTAACTCTTAGAGATCAGTAGTTCCAGATACTCTCACATAGATAACTGTTGATACAGCAGCAGTAGTTTCATGGTTTAATCAAATCTCGTTGAATCATCCATTTATTTATTCAACAAATGTTTATTAAGCATTTACTGTGTGTGTGCATGTTTGGATACACACACAAATACACACACACAAGGTACGTAGTTGAATGAAAGTGAAAGTGTTAGTCTCTCAGTTGTATCTTAACTCTTCAAGACCTCATGGACTGAAGTCTGCCAGGCTCCTCTGTCCATGGAATTCTCCAGGCAAGAATACTACAGTGGGTAGGCATTCCCTTCTCCAGAAGATCCTCTCAACCCAGGGATCAACTCAGGTCTCCTACATTGCAGGGGGATTCTTTACTATTTGAGTCACCATGGAAGCCCTTGTTATTGAATAGTGATACCTAAGTATGTGACCAGAATATAAAAATAAATGCAGTATTTACAGCACAGTCTAGCATGAAGATTCGAAATTAAGGAAAAGTCTAAATTCAGTTTTGTTAGTTTCAGAAATATGCTGTGACTCTCAAAGGGATGCTGAGCCATGCTCTTTCCAAACTGGCCCTGGTGAAGTGGGAGAAAGTGTGGACTTGGAGATGCTAAGTTGGATGCCCATCTCAGTGCTTTCAATGGCGGATAGTTAGTTTCAGCCTCTGTGGGAAGAGCTAAATGGTGCGTCTGTACGATTCTGCAGTGTCCAGACAGTGATGTATCATTTGTCTATTTACTGTTTCTATGTACATTATACACTTCTGTGTACCCTTTAGTCATCACTGAAGTTTTTAGAACCAGCTATTACTTTATATAGCATTCCTTTACTGATTACCAGGAGATTCTTGGGGTTGAAGTAGGGGAAGATGTTAATTCTCCCCCAATAAGCTCCATCAACTGTCTAAACAAATAAACAATGTTTTCTCAATTTTATATAAAATGTACATATTATATATATATATACTTAAAAATCTCGAATACTTTTATTACTTATAAATGAACATATCAAAGTGAAAACAAAGTGCTCCCTGTGCAAATGGAGCTTCAAAATACTGTCAACTGGCTTCTACTCCAGCCAGACTGTAGACCTTAAGAACCATCATATATAGAAATTTTGGAGATAACTACTATGGATCACATTATTAATTTGTTTAGCAAACCTTTTATTACAGATAATACAAAGTAAACTACAACCCAGCATGTTTGCATTACCCAGCATTAAATTTGTGTGAGTTTATTTTTTTAAATTGAATCCATGACCTTAAGAGATGTGCTCCTATTTTATTTTACCATAAGTGTGAGAAAGAATATACACCTGGTATTGTTTCCTAGAATTTGTATGACATTTTTGTGTGTGTGTGTATAAAAACCCTGCATCTTCTTTATTTTGCATACTTTAATTTTAGAACAAAATAAACAAAAAACAAAACATACAACATTCAAATGGAGAAGTATGACATTTTAAAGGTCAGGCAGTTCCTCTGTTTATAATGTGTATGTTTGCATATCAGAAGTAAGAACTGGTTTCATTTCTATGAATAATGTAGGACAGTTTAAAAATACATCCTTCAAAGAGAGGTACTGTACCATTCTTGAAGGTACACGTGTGTTAGAGCAGGGACAGTTACTGGTGAGCTGTCCAGGCCATCTCTGTTACTTTTACTTTCTTTCTTTTTTAGTGTAGTAATCTTCTCCGTGCTCAGCAGTTATCTAACCATTATAATAACTCTCAGGAGCATTGATTCCTAACAGGAATGTTTATCAATCTCTTAAAAACAAAAAAAGCTCTGTCAGTCAGCCAGACAGGGGGCATCAGGGTCAACCTTGAACTGTATCACTTAGCACATAATAACTATGCTTGACTGTGATGGTTCACATGAAGACGTCTTTTGGAGGCTGGATTTAAGTTGACATGCCTGCATTGTTATAATCACATTATTATGAATCTTGTGAAGAGTAGTTTTCAGTTCATAAAAAGGAGGTTTGGTGCATCAGTTGATCACAAGAGGCTAGAACTTCTTTTTCTAGGAAGGTCCCTATCCTTCAAGGAAAAAATACAAGTAAAATGGGACCTAATTTAATTGATTTTCTTAGTTAAATGGAAATGGCCAACTCTATAGCTTTGTTTTAAAACTGTAATAACAATAGTAAAATAGAAAAAGTTTGCAAGAGAAACCGTTTATTCACCCCTTGAAAACAGTCTCTTAGAGATACCTTAAATTAAGAAATTTTGGAGATAACTACTATGGATCACATTATTAATTTGTTTAGCAAACCTTTTATTACAGATAATACAAAGTAAACTACAACCCAGCATGTTTGCATTACCCAGCATTAAATTTGTGTGAGTTTATTTTTTTAAATTGAATCCATGACCTTAAGAGATGTGCTCCTATTTTATTTTACCATAAGTGTGAGAAAGAATATACACCTGGTATTGTTTCCTAGAATTTGTATGACATTTTTGTGTGTGTGTGTATAAAAACCCTGCATCTTCTTTATTTTGCATACTTTAATTTTAGAACAAAATAAACAAAAAACAAAACATACAACATTCAAATGGAGAAGTATGACATTTTAAAGGTCAGGCAGTTCCTCTGTTTATAATGTGTATGTTTGCATATCAGAAGTAAGAACTGGTTTCATTTCTATGAATAATGTAGGACAGTTTAAAAATACATCCTTCAAAGAGAGGTACTGTACCATTCTTGAAGGTACACGTGTGTTAGAGCAGGGACAGTTACTGGTGAGCTGTCCAGGCCATCTCTGTTACTTTTACTTTCTTTCTTTTTTAGTGTAGTAATCTTCTCCGTGCTCAGCAGTTATCTAACCATTATAATAACTCTCAGGAGCATTGATTCCTAACAGGAATGTTTATCAATCTCTTAAAAACAAAAAAAGCTCTGTCAGTCAGCCAGACAGGGGGCATCAGGGTCAACCTTGAACTGTATCACTTAGCACATAATAACTATGCTTGACTGTGATGGTTCACATGAAGACGTCTTTTGGAGGCTGGATTTAAGTTGACATGCCTGCATTGTTATAATCACATTATTATGAATCTTGTGAAGAGTAGTTTTCAGTTCATAAAAAGGAGGTTTGGTGCATCAGTTGATCACAAGAGGCTAGAACTTCTTTTTCTAGGAAGGTCCCTATCCTTCAAGGAAAAAATACAAGTAAAATGGGACCTAATTTAATTGATTTTCTTAGTTAAATGGAAATGGCCAACTCTATAGCTTTGTTTTAAAACTGTAAAAACAATAGTAAAAAAGAAAAAAGTTTGCAAGAGAAACCGTTTATTCATGATCTCTCTTTGTCTTTTCCAAAGAAATCTCTCCTCCTCTGCAAAACTCTTAGTGCTGACTTCATATGGTGGTTTGAGGATTCAATAAGGTAATATATGTAGTTCTTGATATAGAGTAGTATCTACATATATGTATGTGATTCTTATTATTAAGTCTCTATTGGATTTTATTTATTCACATATTAATCAGCAACCTCCCTTAAATGCTTTAGAATGGATTAAACACTGGTGTTCTTTATGGAGTGATCCTCATTTTACAAACTGGATTCTGAGCAAGGCCAAAGCTACATCTCTGGCTCCCAAATCTTGTGCTCTCTCTGCTCTACCACACTTCCTTTCTGCCCTTGAAATATAGCGTAAGGATAAATAAAACTGTTTCACAAGACAGCAAAGCCGGGCATGTAATTCAGCTCTAATCTTGCAGAGAGAGAGGAAAATAATGAGTGTTGGCTGGAGAAACTGAAGAAGAGACAGGAGGAGAGATGAAAGTGGAGAAAAAGTGGGGCAGTGGGATTTGAAGAGGGATGGTGATGGAGGGAGGAAGCTTGACCCCTGGAATGGATACAAATAGACAAAGGGGAGAGGTGTTGAGAAGACATGGAAAAGGAGAAAGGTAAGGCACAGAGAAATACACAGAGGGAGGGATCCCCTTTGAGAAAGCAAAAAATATATCTATATTTCTATTTCTATCTCTATCTCTATATAAAGGAGTGAATTTGTTAAAAAAAAAAAAAAGGAAAAGTGGGTAAGGAAAGCTTTCCTAAAATCTGGAGTCTGGAGAGAGACAGGGTTCTTGGCTTTACTTCCATTTAAAATTGTAATTTGCATCCATATGATTGCTTCAATCTTTAAACCTCCTATGACTTTTCTAAATGGGGTGATCCTGGCAGGCCCCTGTGTCTCAGGGATTGGAGTTGTTCTCAAGGTGTTTTGTATGGTGCTCTCCAGAGGTTTCTCATGCCAAGCTGGATGAAATCAGGCAGAGGCCTGAATCAGACCTGTGGGCCAAATGCTCCTTTCTCTAGGGATTTTCCAAAGGATTCACAGTAACTTTATCTAAATGGATACGAATTTAGCTCAGGGTTTTCCCTTCGTTGTAGGAGATTACTTATAAACGTTTTCCCCATGCACCATGAGCACCGAGGTTTGCAAATACGGTGATCTGGATATCAATATCAAGGAGTTAATTGGTTTTTCTCTTATCATGTTCATTTAAAAATATACTTGTACCTTGATTGGGGGATGGGGATATTTAAGGAGTAGAGAGGAAACAGACAAAAGTGAAGGAAGTTAACACTTAGCATCTTGTGCTAGGCAAATAGGCACTGTGACAAATACTTTATATAGTTCCTTAGTTTAGTTTAGAATCTAATGGCCTATTAATAGGTAATAGAGGACAGTACTGTCATTTTAGTTACTCTGAGTAGTGGTGATAATAACTTGCATAATTCTTGATGTGTTTCCAGTCAAGACCAAAAACTAGACACAGATAAAAAAAATCTTCTAGTGAGATCCCATTAGATGGATCACGATGGAGGGGCCAGATGTTGGGGTTCATGTTCTCATTGGTAACACCTATGCATCTTCAGGACTGTGTATATAAATCACACTTTCCCTGGGGCTTATTGAAATAGTAAGCTAAGCATTTGCAGTCCCTCTTTCCTTGCGTCAGTGATGAGTTGCCTACACATTCTTGTTTGTGTTTTATCAAGTGCATGAATGTTTCCTTCTGCTGTCTAGATGCAAGTCCTTTGAGGTAGGCGTTATGTCTCCAGTAGTCTATAATCCATATCAGAGGGTCGAGCATATCAGTGTAAGAATTTCATTGTTTGATGGTTTTTTAATTTGATTATATAAAATGGTCTTGAGATCATAGTACTGTATTGGGATCATAGCACATTTTCATTAGCTGTTGGAGTTCACAGAATCATGGCTATTCTTAGACATTAGAAGTAGAATTTGGATCTTTTGTGCACATCTCACATGACTAATATTAAATCAATTAAAGTATAAATTCTTGCTCCTATCTTTATAAGAACAGTCAGCCCCAAATTGTCATATGTCGTACCACTTTGAATTTCTCCTAAAAACTCTAGAGTGCTAACTTAAAAACAATTCTTGACTGTTATGGTTAGAACTGTCTGATGATAAATGAATTCTGTTGACATTAAAAAATTAATCAAATGGATGGCCTTGATCGGGTATTCAATTATCCTGAGAATTTACATAATAAAATGCCGCAGTTTGCCCTGAGATCAGTTTGACACAAGTGCCCTTAGCAGCTCCTCCTTCTTAACACTTGGCAGCTCATCTGGCACCTCTGCCCCCGAGAAGGGGATGCTTTACTGAGGTGCAGAAATGCTTTTACTGTTTTAAAGGGGTGGGGCCCCCCAAAAGTACAAATTTAGGAAACTGTGACAAATACTTTATATAGTTCCTTAGTTTAGTTTAGAATCTAATGGCCTATTAATAGGTAATAGAGGACAGTACTGTCATTTTAGTTACTCTGAGTAGTGGTGATAATAACTTGCATAATTCTTGATGTGTTTCCAGTCAAGACCAAAAACTAGACACAGATAAAAAAATCTTCTAGTGAGATCCCATTAGATGGATCACGATGGAGGGGCCAGATGTTGGGGTTCATGTTCTCATTGGTAACACCTATGCATCTTCAGGACTGTGTATATAAATCACACTTTCCCTGGGGCTTATTGAAATAGTAAGCTAAGCATTTGCAGTCCCTCTTTCCTTGCGTCAGTGATGAGTTGCCTACACATTCTTGTTTGTGTTTTATCAAGTGCATGAATGTTTCCTTCTGCTGTCTAGATGCAAGTCCTTTGAGGTAGGCGTTATGTCTCCAGTAGTCTATAATCCATATCAGAGGGTCGAGCATATCAGTGTAAGAATTTCATTGTTTGATGGTTTTTTAATTTGATTATATAAAATGGTCTTGAGATCATAGTACTGTATTGGGATCATAGCACATTTTCATTAGCTGTTGGAGTTCACAGAATCATGGCTATTCTTAGACATTAGAAGTAGAATTTGGATCTTTTGTGCACATCTCACATGACTAATATTAAATCAATTAAAGTATAAATTCTTGCTCCTATCTTTATAAGAACAGTCAGCCCCAAATTGTCATATGTCGTACCACTTTGAATTTCTCCTAAAAACTCTAGAGTGCTAACTTAAAAACAATTCTTGACTGTTATGGTTAGAACTGTCTGATGATAAATGAATTCTGTTGACATTAAAAAATTAATCAAATGGATGGCCTTGATCGGGTATTCAATTATCCTGAGAATTTACATAATAAAATGCCGCAGTTTGCCCTGAGATCAGTTTGACACAAGTGCCCTTAGCAGCTCCTCCTTCTTAACACTTGGCAGCTCATCTGGCACCTCTGCCCCCGAGAAGGGGATGCTTTACTGAGGTGCAGACCATTACAAGCTGAGTCTTTATTTTCTTTTAGTGATAAGAGTAATCGTGGTGGATTAATTTTTTATTAGTGTGTGGAGAACATGACATTACAGTCTTTCCACTTCAATTCTAACTTCTTAAAGTCTGGGCAGTTACTGGAAATGAAAGATGCTCCAGTGAAATGGAACTTTAAAGCAGGTTTGGGCCTGGTGAAACATTTATTGCAAGAGCTCCCGGCAAAGATGTCCTGGCTAAAAGTCTTCATATGGGATTTGTAAATGAGTGCAGGCACTGAGCCCACTTCCTAACTGCTGGGCTGGATAATCTGTGCCAGCTTCCTCCATCTCTCCTCAGCCCTGCTTGTGTGCATGCTGCTATCTCTTCATATGGCAGGAAAAGTCTGCAGTTTAGGATTAGAATTCAAAGGGAGTAGAGCCTGAAGTAAGGTGTTCTCCATCCCCAGAAGGGTTCATGGAAAGACTGTATGGTCATTTCTCAGAGATGTTTAAAAGCAGGCTTATTTTCAATAAATGAAAAGTTGAACTATACTACTTCAAATATTCTTTGTATTCCTTCTGTCTCAGGATTCCATGATTTTACAATAGAATCAGAAAATTGTCATGTACTAAGTCCTGTGAATGACTTCGTAAGGCCACCTATATTTTGAATACTGGGGATTTAGATTGGTAGCTAAAACTTATATGAGCCCGTGTAAGCAAACCAAAACACCAGCATTCTAAACTAGCAAGTAATTATAGCACAAAAATACTTCTGGTTTATTATATTTTATGGCATGCTCAGGTAAAATATCATTAATTAATAAAATAGAAACTGATTAATCATTGTGTTCTGCAAAATACTATTGGCAGGCAAAAATATTTTATAATATAGTGCTCATGAGGGGCAATAGCAAAAAGATGGGACCTAATTATTCATTATTATACACTTACATGCCAGGTATTATGCTAAGTGTTGTGGATAGAGCATTAAAAAGTCTCTTTCCTCAAAAAATTGTAGTCTAATGAAAGAGTTAAATAAGGCATATATTTTATTGTGAAATATGCTTGAAAGATGTACATGTTGCTAAGACAAACATCTTAACAAAAAAAGATTTGTAGTCTAAATGAAAGAGTAATCGTGGTGGATTAATTTTTTATTAGTGTGTGGAGAACATGACATTACAGTCTTTCCACTTCAATTCTAACTTCTTAAAGTCTGGGCAGTTACTGGAAATGAAAGATGCTCCAGTGAAATGGAACTTTAAAGCAGGTTTGGGCCTGGTGAAACATTTATTGCAAGAGCTCCCGGCAAAGATGTCCTGGCTAAAAGTCTTCATATGGGATTTGTAAATGAGTGCAGGCACTGAGCCCACTTCCTAACTGCTGGGCTGGATAATCTGTGCCAGCTTCCTCCATCTCTCCTCAGCCCTGCTTGTGTGCATGCTGCTATCTCTTCATATGGCAGGAAAAGTCTGCAGTTTAGGATTAGAATTCAAAGGGAGTAGAGCCTGAAGTAAGGTGTTCTCCATCCCCAGAAGGGTTCATGGAAAGACTGTATGGTCATTTCTCAGAGATGTTTAAAAGCAGGCTTATTTTCAATAAATGAAAAGTTGAACTATACTACTTCAAATATTCTTTGTATTCCTTCTGTCTCAGGATTCCATGATTTTACAATAGAATCAGAAAATTGTCATGTACTAAGTCCTGTGAATGACTTCGTAAGGCCACCTATATTTTGAATACTGGGGATTTAGATTGGTAGCTAAAACTTATATGAGCCCGTGTAAGCAAACCAAAACACCAGCATTCTAAACTAGCAAGTAATTTTAGCACAAAAATACTTCTGGTTTATTATATTTTATGGCATGCTCAGGTAAAATATCATTAATTAATAAAATAGAAACTGATTAATCATTGTGTTCTGCAAAATACTATTGGCAGGCAAAAATATTTTATAATATAGTGCTCATGAGGGGCAATAGCAAAAAGATGGGACCTAATTATTCATTATTATACACTTACATGCCAGGTATTATGCTAAGTGTTGTGGATAGAGCATTAAAAAGTCTCTTTCCTCAAAAAATTGTAGTCTAATGAAAGAGTTAAATAAGGCATATATTTTATTGTGAAATATGCTTGAAAGATGTACATGTTGCTAAGACAAACATCTTAACAGGATGGAATGTTAAAAGAAGATTTTTAGTGGAAGTGGTTCTGGAACTGAGATTTAAAGGATAACAAATTAGCAAGATGAGGCATGGGGAAGACTCTTCAGAGAGAACAACTCTGCTTAGAACTGTGTTTCTCCCTTGCTTTTTCAAAGAAGAATCCTTTTTATGCACGATTTCTTTTTGTCTCTCAGATTCTAGATTTCTAGAACAATAGTAAAAGGGTACAGAACTGTTTATTTTATTTGAATTTGTCTTTAAGCCTCTAGATGATTTCTAATTCATAAGCAAAATCAATCTCTGCAAAGTCGCTGCTTCTCTGAGAGGGCATATAGCTCTCAGAATTGGACAGACTGTGCGTCTCAAACAGATATGCAAACATTTGGCTAAGGGTCAAGGGAACTCAGAGCCAGACTAGACCAAGTCAGTTTTCTCCAGTAGTAAGTCTTTTAAAACACTTTTTTTTTTCACTAAAAATCAATGGATGCATTGAGGAGTAGATTCACATGCAGTTTTTTAAATAAGTTTCCTGCATCCACTATGTAGGCTTCATCAGCAAGTGCTCAGCGTACACATTTGCTCTTCTTTGTCTATTGTGCTAACTTAATTGGAACTATTTGAGAATGAGCAGGTAGAGAGGTGTCTGGGGTAGGTACTCTGGGGTGAGTGCTAAGAGCCTCAGAAGCAAAGTAGCAGAGGAGTGTGCGTACGTGTGTGTTGAGGTACGTGTGGATGCACCAACACATTGATATGGATGCTGAAATGAGAAGAATGCTGTGAAAAAAACTGCTAGGACTGGTGAGGGATGTCTGTTATGGGTGAAAAGTGGGAAGGAAGAGAAGTAAATCTGGGCCAGGGTCTATGCTTTAGATCATCTCATTTCTCCTTTCTCACAAAAGCACCAGTGAACCTTGAAGGTTGGGGGAGATGTCACTGTTCTGGTCCTGATTCTTTCCTTCCATCATCCTCACCATGCAATATCACTGAGCTTCTGTAATGTCCCAGTCTGGCCCATCATCACCAACCCCTGGGTATGTTTATAATTCCAACTGCTGTTCCTAATCTGCTGTACTGCAGGTATGTATGATGCTGAAGTTTAGGAGATCTTTTTCCTTTTCCCTGTGTTCTCTTTAGAATTGTCCACAGCAGCTGCCTGAATTAGCTTCTTTTTTTGGGTCTTGAAGAATGTGCTGGAAAATCGTGCAGGGAAGACCCCCTAGCGAGGGGGTCCAATTTGTACAAATGAATAGAGTTGTAAAGCTGGCATGATGGAATAAGAACAAGTGGTTCCAGGTGTGCCTATACCTTCCTAGGAAAGGGAAGGAAGAATGGATGGGTAAATAGGACTGGACTGTGAGAAACCTGAAGCTGTTGAATGGCATTCTGAGAATTGTAGATTTTATTCTCTTGACAGGAGAGAGTCATTGGAGGTTTTTTCAGTGAGATAGGAAGCTCTCTCAGATTAGTGTTGAGAAAATACTCTGGCAGTGTGGAAGATTGGAATAGGAGCAGGTGAAGGGTGGGAAGTGAACTGAGAGGCTTCCACAGTAGTCCCATGAGATACAGTGAGGCAGAAACTGTGGCAGTGGGGTGTAAGAGGGTTTGGGGTAGAGAGACTGTATATGAAATGCAGATAGAATTTAGAGAATCATTTTTGTTTCTCGCTTGGACATGTGGGTGCATGGTGATACTATTAAGTGAAATGTGGATACAGGAAGAAACGATGTAAAACCGTTATAAAGATAATAGCACTCCATTATAAGCGTAGTGTATTAACATTAAAATCATATATCACTGAAGGTGTCACATTAGGAATCACAAAGCAAGTGTTTTTATAAACCCTATAAAATTGCAGACCACAAACACTTTGAGTTTTTGATTTCTAATTAATGCAGGGAGTTTATGGTTTCAAGTTCATGTTTAAGGTGATTGCATTTCACTTTGGTTATAGATTCTACTTTACTAGGGCTTTATGATGTGGAGAAACATTGACTAGTTCTACTGATTGACTATAACTGGATTCACAATTACTGTCTTATAATCTCATTATCTAGTATCCATAAAAAGTAACTGAAACTGAGCTTCTGTCATGTCCCAGTCTGGCCCATCATCACCAACCCCTGGGTATGTTTATAATTCCAACTGCTGTTCCTAATCTGCTGTACTGCAGGTATGTATGATGCTGAAGTTTAGGAGATCTTTTTCCTTTTCCCTGTGTTCTCTTTAGAATTGTCCACAGCAGCTGCCTGAATTAGCTTCTTTTTTTGGGTCTTGAAGAATGTGCTGGAAAATCGTGCAGGGAAGACCCCCTAGCGAGGGGGTCCAATTTGTACAAATGAATAGAGTTGTAAAGCTGGCATGATGGAATAAGAACAAGTGGTTCCAGGTGTGCCTATACCTTCCTAGGAAAGGGAAGGAAGAATGGATGGGTAAATAGGACTGGACTGTGAGAAACCTGAAGCTGTTGAATGGCATTCTGAGAATTGTAGATTTTATTCTCTTGACAGGAGAGAGTCATTGGAGGTTTTTTCAGTGAGATAGGAAGCTCTCTCAGATTAGTGTTGAGAAAATACTCTGGCAGTGTGGAAGATTGGAATAGGAGCAGGTGAAGGGTGGGAAGTGAACTGAGAGGCTTCCACAGTAGTCCCATGAGATACAGTGAGGCAGAAACTGTGGCAGTGGGGTGTAAGAGGGTTTGGGGTAGAGAGACTGTATATGAAATGCAGATAGAATTTAGAGAATCATTTTTGTTTCTCGCTTGGACATGTGGGTGCATGGTGATACTATTAAGTGAAATGTGGATACAGGAAGAAACGATGTAAAACCGTTATAAAGATAATAGCACTCCATTATAAGCGTAGTGTATTAACATTAAAATCATATATCACTGAAGGTGTCACATTAGGAATCACAAAGCAAGTGTTTTTATAAACCCTATAAAATTGCAGACCACAAACACTTTGAGTTTTTGATTTCTAATTAATGCAGGGAGTTTATGGTTTCAAGTTCATGTTTAAGGTGATTGCATTTCACTTTGGTTATAGATTCTACTTTACTAGGGCTTTATGATGTGGAGAAACATTGACTAGTTCTACTGATTGACTATAACTGGATTCACAATTACTGTCTTATAATCTCATTATCTAGTATCCATAAAAAGTAACTGAAACTGCTAAGTCTTAATTAGAGGACAAGTTAAAGTTTGACAAGTTCTAATAAGATGCAAAAGAAAGAGTCTTGATTATATCTTAACCCATTTGATAATTTATTAAAACATCAGAAGAGGATTCATTATGTATTTAATTTCCACTTGTGATTATTTTTTTTAAATATGATTTTTAATTGTGATAAAATGCACATAGTGTTTACCATCTTGACCATGTCTAAGTGTATAGTTCAGTGGTGTTAAGCACGTTCACATTACTGTGCAACCATCGCTACCATCTCTCCCTGAACCTCACTCTACCCATTAAACACTAGCTCCCTGTTCCTCCTACTCCAGTCCCTGGCAACCACCATTATACTTTCTGTCTGTTAATTTGACTATTCTAGGAGGACTCATTAATTTTTTGAGCAAGAGAAAATAATTTTCCCTGACCTGTTATTGGTTACCTGGGTTGGCTCATGTGTAACTGACTCGTGATCAGAATAACCTTTGAGAGGTTTTAAAGTATCACAGCGCATTGGGCTTGGTAAGAAAGTAGCACATTGATGATCTTTGGATAAGTCCTTCAGATGCTGTCCAGTCCCAATCAAAATCAGCAGTCCCCTGCCAGACAGAGAGCATATTCCAGACATTCTGCCAGTCTGAGAGTAACTTTGCCCAAGTTTGAATCCTGGTCTACCATTTTCTAATTGTTGGACAAGTTGATTGAACTCTGAGAATCTCAGTTTCCTCATCTGTAAATCAGTAGAACATGCCATATAGAGTTGTTGCAAGGTTTCAATGAGTTGTTGCGAAGCTTCAGTGAGTTGTTATGTATAAAAGTATTTAGAACAGAGCCTGTTCTAAAGCATTTCATCACACAATAAGCATTTCATCCATGTCAACTGCCATCGTTTATCAGGTGAGCTCTTACTCCAAGTACCTTGTATTATCCATCTGAACTGATCATGGAAATGACTGAACCATGATCATGGAGTATTTTAAGACCTGGCAGGATTCCCCTGGTGGTCTAGTGGTTAAGACTGCACCTCTAATGTAAGGGTTGGGGAAATAAGACAAAAAGAAAAAAGACCTTGCCATGGTGGTTTTAGAATCAGCTGGAGGGCTTCCCTGGTGGTCCAGTGGGTAAAGAGTCTGTCTTGCAGTGCAAGGGGCGCAGGTTCGATCCCTGGCCTGGGAAGATCCCGCGTGCCACGGAGCGGCTGGACTGATGTGTCCAACTGCCGAGCCGGAGCTCTGGAGCACATGCGCCCAGAGCAGGTGCTCTACAGCGAGAGAGGCCACTGCAATGGGAGTTCCACACAGGCCAAAGAACAAAGATGGATGAAAATAAATAAATGAAAGACCAATAGAAGTGGCCCCCCCCAAAAAAAATCAGCTAGAACTGGGATGTGTAATAAAGTCATGCTTGGCAAAATTTCTAGGGTTCAACTTTGGATCCAATATGTGTCTCCAGGTTTGACAATATAAATGTGAAGTGTGAACATTCTCTTGACTTTAATATAGTGACTCACAACATTGAACGCACTGTGTATTATTCAAAAAGATTGTGAATCAAAGCTTTTCATACTAGAAAGATTGCTCAGGCTCCTCCATATCACAACAGAAACTGAGCAGGAGATAGATGATGGCCCCATGTAAGGATTTTCCCCTTGGCATCAGCTGGAATGGACTGTTCTAGTTGAAAAATCAAGAGTCTCCCCTCTATCCCTCATTGCACCTTTGCAACTTCCTTCTCATTTCACATTCTGAAATGAAAACAGGGTTGCTCCTTCTCCAAGGATAAAGGTTTTGACCTTTATTTACTCCCAGTGTTTTCTGACTGACATGGCCAAGTAAGCGAGGATTCTATCAGCAACTCTATATTCAGAAACCTGGTGATAACAATGCATTTATGAACATCTGGATCATTTTTCATGTTTGGTAACTTTATGTTTCCCTAAGTCTTACTGTTATATCTCCACTTGGCACATAAGAGTGTTCATATATTGAATGAAAGAAAGATTGAATAAATGAATAAATGAACGGCTAGATTTCTTCAGTGAAGTCCTGGGGAGATTACCAGGAGCCATCTAGAGGCGAAAAAGTCTAAGCCCTAAAATGTCCAGGTTCTCCCTTTAGTTCTTCCCTGTTCAGAAAGTGTCATCTTCACTGAACCTTGCTTATTTCACTTTTGTATTTTTCCACTTTTAAACATATTTTTCTACATAATAATCACAAATTCTTCTGTGACTCAGACAGTAAAGAATCTGCCTACAATATAGGAGAGACCAACCCGAGTTCAATCCCTGGGCCAGGAAGATCCCCTGGAGAAAGGAATGGCAACCCACACCAGTATTCCTGCCTGTGTTGCAAAGAGTCCAACATGACTGAATGACTGACATTTTCACTACCTTTTTTTTTTCCAGTAAAAACACTATTGCAGTCTTGTTCTCATTCCCTTTCCATTCCTGAAACTGTTTTTTAAGACCTGTGTAATTGTGCCTGTGAGAACACCCACAAGCTTTCCTTGTTCTTCTGCCTAGACAGGACTCTCTCCTCCATTGCTGAACCAGCCTGTGTTCTTGCAGAGTTAGGGAGCAAGGATGTCCCAGTAGGATGCTGGGATTCTCAGAGCAGCTTTTTTCATGGAGGAAATTAAGGACAAACACAAATCATTTTGGGATTTCGACCTAAATATTAACCCATTTATTTTCTTAAAATAAATCTCTTTTTTTTCTCCTAGTACCTTTAAAATATTTGCAATAAAGCACAATTCTCTAATTGTTACCTTCTAAATTGAATACTTTGAGAACAAATGACACTAGTGGCAGAACTCCAGTGGCCATGCAATTTATAAACATTTTATGAAGTTTATTTGACTATTTATAGGGCATAGGTTCTACAAGTTTTGTATTTCTTCTGATGTCTTACTTTATTGAAGTGAAAGTGTTACTTTCTCAGTCGCGTCTGATTCTTTGCGACCCCATGGACTGAAGCCTGCCAGACTCCTCTGTCCATGTAATTCTCCAGGCAAGAATACCAGAGTTGGTTGCCATTTCCTTCTCCGGGGGAACTTGCCAACCCAGGGATCAAACCCAAGTCTCCTGCATTATAGGCAGATTCTTTATGGTCTGAGCTACCAGGGAGTTGCACTCAAAACTTCCCTTCTTTTTTCAATTCATTTTAGCTTCTTTTTTGAACGGTATGCAATTACACTTGCTTAACAGATACTATTAACAGGTATTTAAGCTAGAATAACAATAATAGCTATAGTTTATAAAACATCATCCATGAGTCAGGCTGATTCTGTGATTTAGCTTAATTATACCATTTAAGCTTTCAAAAATACTGAGATGTGATTTATATATAGAAAAGTAAACACATGTTATTTGTATAGTTTGGTGTATACACATCCATGTAACTATCACTCAGATTAAGAAAGAATATTTCCATCATCCAAGAAGGTTCTTTCATGCTAGTTCCCTCAGTCAATCCCCACCTTTTCAGAGGCAACCATTACTCTGGTTTCTATCACCACAGAAAGGTTTTGCCTGTAAGTATTTATTATGGGAGTAATTACCTGATGCTTTTTCTTTTTTGTAATAAGATGCTTTTGAGATTCATCCATGTTATTTTCTGTGTGGAGAGGTTTTTTTGTAGTTAACAATATGAATATGTTGCATATTTTCCACTCACTTCTCAATGAACTTTTGGGTTCTCCTATTATTTTTTGGCTATTATGAATAAAGCTGCTGTGAACATTCTTGAAACATCATTTTGTGGTTCTGTGGAAACATTTCTCCTGAGTATGTACCTAGGAGTGCATCCTACCAGGCATTTGGCCTGTATGCCTCTATTTAAATCTTATTAAATAAATCTCTTTTTCTCCTAGTACCTTTAAAATATTTGCAATAAAGCACAATTCTCTAATTGTTACCTTCTAAATTGAATACTTTGAGAACAAATGACACTAGTGGCAGAACTCCAGTGGCCATGCAATTTATAAACATTTTATGAAGTTTATTTGACTATTTATAGGGCATAGGTTCTACAAGTTTTGTATTTCTTCTGATGTCTTACTTTATTGAAGTGAAAGTGTTACTTTCTCAGTCGCATCTGATTCTTTGCGACCCCATGGACTGAAGCCTGCCAGACTCCTCTGTCCATGTAATTCTCCAGGCAAGAATACCAGAGTTGGTTGCCATTTCCTTCTCCAGGGGAACTTGCCAACCCAGGGATCAAACCCAAGTCTCCTGCATTATAGGCAGATTCTTTATGGTCTGAGCTACCAGGGAGTTGCACTCAAAATTTCCCTTCTTTTTTCAGTTCATTTTAGCTTCTTTTTTGAACGGTATGCAATTACACTTGCTTAACAGATACTATTAACAGGTATTTAAGCTAGAATAACAATAATAGCTATAGTTTATAAAACATCATCCATGAGTCAGGCTGATTCTGTGATTTAGCTTAATTATACCATTTAAGCTTTCAAAAATACTGAGATGTGATTTATATATAGAAAAGTAAACACATGTTATTTGTATAGTTTGGTGTATACACATCCATGTAACTATCACTCAGATTAAGAAAGAATATTTCCATCATCCAAGAAGGTTCTTTCATGCTAGTTCCCTCAGTCAATCCCCACCTTTTCAGAGGCAACCATTACTCTGGTTTCTATTACCACAGAAAGGTTTTGCCTGTAAGTATTTATTATGGGAGTAATTACCTGATGCTTTTTCTTTGTTGTAATAAGATGCTTTTGAGATTCATCCATGTTATTTTCTGTGTGGAGAGGTTTTTTTGTAGTTAACAATATGAATATGTTGCATATTTTCCACTCACTTCTCAATGAACTTTTGGGTTCTCCTATTATTTTTTGGCTATTATGAATAAAGCTGCTGTGAACATTCTTGAAACATCATTTTGTGGTTCTGTGGAAGCATTTCTCCTGAGTATGTACCTAGGAGTGCATCCTACCAGGCATTTGGCCTGTATGCCTCTATTTAAATCTTATTAGAAATTCATAAATGGTTTTCAAAGACAGTTGTATCATTTGCACTCACCAGCACTTGTGAGGTCACATCCTCACCAGCACTTGTTATCATCAAATTCTTTAATTTCAGATATTCTAGTGAATGTGTAGAATCTCATTGGGGGATTTTTTTTTTAACTGAAATGTATCAAGATGTAATTGACATATAAAATACACTCACTTTAATTATATAGTTTGATGAATATTTAAAAAGTAAGGGACTTAGTGGTTTTCATTTTACAGCTCTTATGGATTCTATTTTATGTAAGCCTCGCAACAACTTTCTTTTTCAAGTCAATAAGTTGCAGTTATTATTTTAATGATGAAAAAATGTAGACAGTGGTTCGGTAGGCTCAACAACATCCAACTTGGTTGTCAATAAAGGGTAACCTAGGTCCAAGTCTCTGCCATGTGATGAGGATGGTTCCATTCTGAAGTAGAGTTAGAGGAACAACCATATCAAATGAGGTCTAAAGTGAGCAAAGGGTTCCAAAGTCTAGAAATGGAAGAATTCAGAAATGATTCTGGGTAACTATCTTGTACAATTTGAAAGAATAAAAAAAAATGGAAAGATTAACTATAGAATACTAAGAATTCAGATAATTTTAGAACAGAAAGGAGAAATTAAGTTTACAAGGCAGGAAAAAAGCCAATTAATTTTTTTTCTGTGTGTTTAACACCAAAAACAGATTCTCAATTACTCCTTGTATAAATGAGAATTCTACAAAGGAAATCCATTGCCTAAAGTGAATCATATGTATTAGAGTCCCTTGGACTGCAAGGAGATCAAAAACCAGTGAATCCTAAAGGAAATCAACCATGAATGTTCATTGCAAGGACTGATGTTGAAGCTCCAATACTTTGGCCACTTGATCCAAAGAGCCAACTCACTGGAAAAGACCAAGATGCTGGAAAAGACTGAAGGCAAAAGGAGAAGAAGTTGGCACAGGACGAGTGGTTAGATAGCATCACTGATTCAATGGACATGAATATAAATTATCCAGAAGACAGTGAAGGACAGGGAAGCCTGGCGTGCTGCAGTCCATAGAGTTGCAAAGAATCGGACATGATTTAAGAGACTGAAGAACAATGTCTTGGGAAAAAAAACTGAGTTTCCCTATGGATCAAACTGAAGTTATTAAATTTTTAGCCTTAATTTATGTGTCAAAATTATGAAGATTGAGTTACTTTGGATATACTTCCACTGATTTTCTTATAAGTATGTAGATTAATACTTGGAAAACCACAATATATTTTGCTAATGGTCTGAACGTTTGCTTTTTTTAAGCCTGTAAGACCAAAGTAAAACAGTGTTCTAAAAAGTGCCAAAGGATAACAGCCAGTTAATCTGTTCTTTAGGAAAGTTGGATTTGGGTGGCAGGAGGAAGATTATCAACTATTTATGGTTCTCTGAGTTGACAGGTTATTAAAAGTAAGCAGGCATTACTCTGAAATAGCAATAATTATAGTAAGAGTAAAGGAAATCATAAGAGCTGGAACTAAAGACAAACTAATGTGTGTTTTAGACATTCTTAAAGGAAGAACAGGGTTCCTATAATGGAAGTGTTTTTGTAGTAGTAGATAACGTACAGTGGTGATTTTTAGTGTAAACCTAGTTACATCTGTATGTATTTGTTAGAAACATGAAAAAATGATAGAAACCAAAAAAAACCACACCCTAGATAGTATCTATTCAAATGAATTCACTTGATAATCTAATTCTATTGATCTTTTTCAGTCTTTCTTTTGATTCATAATGCAGAATTTCAATGAAAAATCTGGAAGATTTTGCCAGTAAAACATACAGAGAGAAAACGTCTCTTTATTTTTAATTTTGTCGGATGCTGTTTTCTTATTAAGCTTTGATAATATATGCTACTGCTATTTAGTCACTAAGTCGTGTCAGACTCTTTTGCCCTTATGCTACATTGCAAAATCAGTGGGAAGAGATAAATAAGTAATACTAGCGGGAAATGGCAATATTTGAGATAAGCAGAGACAGATTTATAGGAGATTTTCTAGGTCAGAAGCACAGCTGTGCCTTAATGATCTAAATATTCTCTATCATACACGGGTGTTATGACCAATTACATGAATATAAATTATCCAGAAGACAGTGAAGGACAGGGAAGCCTGGCGTGCTGCAGTCCATAGAGTTGCAAAGAATCGGACATGATTTAAGAGACTGAAGAACAATGTCTTGGGAAAAAAAACTGAGTTTCCCTATGGATCAAACTGAAGTTATTAAATTTTTAGCCTTAATTTATGTGTCAGAATTATGAAGATTGAGTTACTTTGGATATACTTCCACTGATTTTCTTATAAGTATGTAGATTAATACTTGGAAAACCACAATATATTTTGCTAATGGTCTGAACGTTTGCTTTTTTTAAGCCTGTAAGACCAAAGTAAAACAGTGTTCTAAAAAGTGCCAAAGGATAACAGCCAGTTAATCTGTTCTTTAGGAAAGTTGGATTTGGGTGGCAGGAGGAAGATTATCAACTATTTATGGTTCTCTGAGTTGACAGGTTATTAAAAGTAAGCAGGCATTACTCTGAAATAGCAATAATTATAGTAAGAGTAAAGGAAATCATAAGAGCTGGAACTAAAGACAAACTAATGTGTGTTTTAGACATTCTTAAAGGAAGAACAGGGTTCCTATAATGGAAGTGTTTTTGTAGTAGTAGATAACGTACAGTGGTGATTTTTAGTGTAAACCTAGTTACATCTGTATGTATTTGTTAGAAACATGAAAAAATGATAGAAACCAAAAAAAACCACACCCTAGATAGTATCTATTCAAATGAATTCACTTGATAATCTAATTCTATTGATCTTTTTCAGTCTTTCTTTTTGATTCATAATGCAGAATTTCAATGAAAAATCTGGAAGATTTTGCCAGTAAAACATACAGAGAGAAAACGTCTCTTTATTTTTAATTTTGTCGGATGCTGTTTTCTTATTAAGCTTTGATAATATATGCTACTGCTATTTAGTCACTAAGTCGTGTCAGACTCTTTTGCCCTTATGCTACATTGCAAAATCAGTGGGAAGAGATAAATAAGTAATACTAGCGGGAAATGGCAATATTTGAGATAAGCAGAGACAGATTTATAGGAGATTTTCTAGGTCAGAAGCACAGCTGTGCTTTAATGATCTCAATATTCTCAATCATACATGTGTGTAATGACCAAAATACTACATGTAGTTTTTTTTTTTCCCTGTGTATGGATCCAGAATGATTGCAAGCATGTCGGTTGTTGCCCCTTGTGATGGCGTTGCAGACTGGGAGCTATAGCTCATTGTTCTGCCCAGCATCATGAGAGGGGATTGGACTGCACATCACCAGTCTGGGAAAAGATGAAAGTTCAAGATCTGAAGTGTAGTTTCTACTGAATGTATAATGCTTTTACATCAATGTTAGGTCAAAAAATAGTAAGTTGAACCATTCTAAATCAGGGACCACTTACAAACACACAAAAAAGTCAGTGAAAAACTGATTGAAATGAGTATCTCGCTATTCAAGTATTTCTTGTGGCTTTTCAGAGAAGCTTGACAACTTTACTTCTTCTGTCTGTTCTATATATTTCTGTATATTCACTCTTTGCTTCCCACTTTTCCATTTGGTACATTTTGGATAAATTTGCCTAAAGCTCTCCTATGGTTGTGTCATCCCTGGTTTCTTGTCTCTGTGGCCAACCTTTATCTACGTCCAGATCCTTATCCTCCTCCAGTCCAGCTTCTACTGCCCACTGCTTTCCTATTTTATCACCCCTCTGCTTCCCAGCACACCCCTTTTCTCTCGATGTCCTGGACTCCTTGTCTTTCTTCAATGAGGAATTTAACTTTCCTGCCTCCACCCCTTTATTGGTATACTTTTCTCTGTCTGGGCCCAGCTATTTCCTGCCTCAGGCCCTCCAGGTTTCCCAGCTATCTTCCTTTCTGTTCTGTGCTTTGCTCAGAAGTTGAGCTTTTGGAGGCACCTGGAAATCCCCTCTGGAAAGCTTAATCCTGTGAGTCTGATTGTATTCGGAAAAGCGTGGCTTCTACCTAGTTGTTGTATTTTCATGCTTCCTTCAGACTTGCAAGGGGCCCTGGAAGGGAAGCTTCTTAGCCTCTAGCTCTTGGGCCCTAGAGAAATTGTGGACTAAGAAGGAGTACAGCTGGACATAAATACAGTAATACAGGAATGTTGAGATAGGAGACAGTTTTTTTCTAGGTCAGAAGCACAGCTGTGCTTTAATGATCTCAATATTCTCAATCATACATGTGTGTAATGACCAAAATACTACATGTAGTTTTTTTTTTCCCTGTGTATGGATCCAGAATGATTGCAAGCATGTCGGTTGTTGCCCCTTGTGATGGCGTTGCAGACTGGGAGCTATAGCTCATTGTTCTGCCCAGCATCATGAGAGGGGATTGGACTGCACATCACCAGTCTGGGAAAAGATGAAAGTTCAAGATCTGAAGTGTAGTTTCTACTGAATGTATAATGCTTTTACATCAATGTTAGGTCAAAAAATAGTAAGTTGAACCATTCTAAATCAGGGACCACTTACAAACACACAAAAAAGTCAGTGAAAAACTGTGATTGAAATGAGTATCTCGCTATTCAAGTATTTCTTGTGGCTTTTCAGAGAAGCTTGACAACTTTACTTCTTCTGTCTGTTCTATATATTTCTGTATATTCACTCTTTGCTTCCCACTTTTCCATTTGGTACATTTTGGATAAATTTGCCTAAAGCTCTCCTATGGTTGTGTCATCCCTGGTTTCTTGTCTCTGTGGCCAACCTTTATCTACGTCCAGATCCTTATCCTCCTCCAGTCCAGCTTCTACTGCCCACTGCTTTCCTATTTTATCACCCCTCTGCTTCCCAGCACACCCCTTTTCTCTAGATGTCCTGGACTCCTTGTCTTTCTTCAATGAGTAATTTAACTTTCCTGCCTCCACCCCTTTATTGGTATACTTTTCTCTGTCTGGGCCCAGCTATTTCCTGCCTCAGGCCCTCCAGGTTTCCCAGCTATCTTCCTTTCTGTTCTGTGCTTTACTCAGAAGTTGAGCTTTTGGAGGCACCTGGAAATCCCCTCTGGAAAGCTTAATCCTGTGAGTCTGATTGTATTCGGAAAAGCGTGGCTTCTACCTAGTTGTTGTATTTTCATGCTTCCTTCAGACTTGCAAGGGGCCCTGGAAGGGAAGCTTCTTAGCCTCTAGCTCTTGGGCCCTAGAGAAATTGTGGACTAAGAAGGAGTACAGCTGGACTTAATTATTTTTATATGTTAAATCTGTACTGTGAACTTCTATTTGCACTCCTACCCTAGGCTGTGCAAATGTTAGGGGAGGACCTGCTCCTCACTCCACAAGTTACTAAACTTTTTCCTGGCCTTAAACAACTGATTTTATTTACAAAAATCAAGATAATATTTTTAGAGAGAACCACAGAAAGGACTTTTGTCTACAATTGACCATTAAACAATGCGAGGGATTAAGAGAGACAACTCTCTGAGCAGTCAAATATCCAAGTATAATTTATAAGGATTTCTCTAAATCCCGTATTACTCCATGTCTGTCGTTCTTAGCAATGGATTCAACCCACCTCAGTTCCATGTGGTATTGTTATATTTACTATTGAAAAAAATCCACCTATAAGTAGACTCCCATAGTTGAAACCTGTGTTGCTCAAAGGTCAACTCTGGTTTATTTCCTATTGTATCTTACAGCTATTATGGTACCTGGTACAGAGTGGATGCTTGATAAAGGTTGAATAAGATAATAACATTATTTTTTTAAAAAAAACAGTTTTGTTGAGATATGATTGAAATATAATAAACTCTACATATTTAAAGTTGTAATGGATCTGACATATGCATAAACCTGTGTAACCATCACTACAATCAAAGTAATGAACATTCCCACACCCAGAAGTTTCCTGGGACCTCTTTGTAATCTATCCCTTCTACCCCCAACACCTGCTTTCTGCTGCTATACTGTTTTGTATTTCCTGGAACTTCCCATAAATGCAGCTTTACAGAATGTCCTTTTTTTGGGTATCTCCTTTCACTTAAGGTAGTTATAAAATTCATTCATATTGTTTTTATAAATATTTCACTCCTTTCTATTGCTGAGTCCACATATGGATGCACAATTTATGTATCCACTTACTTTTTGATAGCCTTTTGAATTGTTTCCAGGTTTTGGCTAGTACAAATAAAGCTGCATTGAACAGGTCTTCACATGAATATAAGGTTTCAGTTCTCTTGGGTAAATACCTGAGAGTAGACTGTCTGAATCATAAGGTAGGAGCAGTATTAAGTTTCTGATAAACTGAGAAATTGTTTTACCAAAGTAATTCCACTCTTTTGCATTCCCACCACCCATATATGAGAGTTCCAGTTCCTTTGTGTCCTCACCAACACATGGTAGTGTTGGTCTTTTTAATTTTGACCATTATAACATGTATTTTATTGTGCTTTTAACTTGGATTTTACAAATAACTCATGATATTGAGCACCTTTTCTGTGCTTATTTGCCATTCTTACATCTTCTTTGGTCAAGTATTCAATGCTTTGCTCAAGCTATTAGATTTTCCCCTTTTTATTGAGTTTTGAGTGTACTTTATATGTTCAGCGCACAGTTCCTTTATCAAATATTGTTTGGTCGTCTTAGTCTGTATCTTTTTTGCTCTCAGTGTTTTTTCCCCTTCTGTTAACAGAAGAGCGGAAGTATTTATTTTGTTATCAACTCTGAGTTATTAGTTTGTTCTTTTATGGATCATTGTCTTTTATGGATTTTTTTGTTGAATACAGAAATCTTTGCTTAACCCCAGGTGACAGAGTTTTCTCCTGTATTATCTTCTGAAAGTTTTACAATTTTGTATTTGTCCTATAGGTTTGTGATTGATTTTGAGTTAGTTTTTCTTTATGGTACAAAGTATAGATAGAGGGCCTTCCTCTTTTTTTGCACCTGGATATCCAATTTTTCTGGCAATATTTGTTGAAAGACTCTCCTTTCTCTGCTAAATTGCTTTTATTGAAAATAAGCTGTTCATATGTGTGTGTAGAGTTTACTTCTGGATTCTCTATTCTATTCCATTGATTTATTTCTCTATCTTTAAGTTGATATAACAGCCTCGTCATTATTGTAGTTTTATAATGTTTTGAAATTTAGTGGTGTTTGTCCTGCAATTTGGTTCTTCTTAATGAAATGATTTTTAAAACAAATGAAAATTCTGAAATATTGTTTAGAAGAAACTTGCAGTGTTTCAGAGCTAGCATTTGCTTTGGAAATAAACATGTCCATGTGACCTTTCGTATTGTCTGTGCACTAAATAAATGGATGTTAGCATATTATTTACCAGCATGCACGCTCTCTAAAACTAATGTATAAATTATGTCATTAACCTTGTCACTATTATTTAATGCATTCCTATAATTAAATTTTTATATTACTAATTTGAATATCTGTTGATCACCATAAGATAGTCGATATTTATTATATTCCTTTTCATTCTTTCTGTCCCTCTTAGACATCTCCCATATGAGTCTATGTGCATATAAATGTCTCATTTTCAGATAAATCTCTGACTTATGAGCCATTTCTCTAAGTTTGTGGGCTCTGCTTCTTGGAAAATATTTGTTCAAGCTTCCCTTTGACAGTTACCCAGATGGGTCTTACCATTCATTCTTCTCCTGAGGCCCTTCATCATATTCTCTTCCCGAAATGCTCTGTGTACCTCAGTTATGAAGACACTTCCTGGTGTGTAATCTTTTCAGAGCACAGTTCTCATTTGCTCTGCACAGCTCTTTTCTAGACTCCCCGTGCTCTAAGAGGAGTGAGAGAAAAAATGAAGACGTGGAATCAAAGACCATTATGGGCTCTAGGAATTCACAGATAAAGAAGAAGAAAGAGAAATAAATTGTGTATACTTTGTTATAGGTACTTGTAAATAATTGCCTGTAAATTATTCATAAGCAAATTAAAGAGTAAAAATATTTTGATCTTCATATAAGCTATCAATCCTTTTAATCTTTATGGAAATATAAATTTAATTATTTATATCTATAGAGAAATATAATGAACCTTTTCAGATCCTTACAACTCTAGTTTTAGATTGTAATTTTCCTGTCTCTGCCCTTCAGGTGCTTGGCATGTGCTGTGACTCTCAGAAGCCTGTGCTCTTAGTCTGAGTCAGATTCACCAGAGTGTACAGGACTCATCAGTGTTAACATGGGGGAAATACCGCCTCGAAAGCCCTCAACTTGGGGAGACATCTTCTGTGTCCCAGAATATCAGGGGTGAATAAGGTGGAGTGTTGGTTAGGTTGAGCTGGGTGGCCCTGCTTTCAAGTGTAGGGTAAGAAAATTGGATTTTTTTCTGGTTTCAAGAGGGTAGCCAAGTAATAATTTAGCATTTTTTTCTTTTGATTTATAACCCGTACTTTTTTTTTTTTTTGGTGGGGGGGGGTGGGAAGGGCGGGGGGCGGGCCGGCCACTTCCATTGGTCTTTCATTTGTCTATTTTCATCCTTCTTTGTTCTTTGGCTCCTGTGGGCTTCCTATCGCGGTGGCCTCTGTCGTCGCAGAGCACCGGCTCTGGGCGCATGCGCTCCAGAGCTCCGGCTCGGTAATTGGACACATCGGTCCAGCCGCTCTGTGGCACGTGGGATCTTCCCAGGCCAGGGATCGAACCGGCGCCCCTCGCACTGCAAGGCGGTGTCCTTACCCACTGGACCACCAGGGAAGCCTATAACCCATACTTTTAGCTTTAAACTGCTACTCATTTGGGAATTGATCTAAAATGTACCTGTATCTTTTTGTGAGTGTGAATTGACCCAGGACACAGAGCTAAGAGCTCTTGTGGTTGTTTCTGTGTCTTCCATTTTTATCATTAATAATAATAACAACAGATACTAATTATTTAACCCTTAGTACATAGCAGCCTCTTTTCTAAGAGCCTTACATATGTGAACTCATTTATTCATTACAACCACCCTGTGAGCCAAGTTCATTACTATCTTCATTTTACAGAGAACAGTTACAAAAGATTAAGCTCTTGCTGAGGTCACACTGCTAGTTAGGGATGGAGCTACTGTTTAAACATCAGTGAACTGGCTCTAATTAGGAGGGCGCTCGATGGTCTGGTGAAATCCTCTGATCTTAAAGACACAGACATAGAGACTGGAGGAGGGTTCATGATTTGCTCAGAGGCACACGATCTCTAGGAGGCAGAGCTGAGGTTTGTCCTCAGGCACCTGTCACCCTCTCCTGGGTTCTTTTCCCCGATGCTGCCCTGCTACCCTCTGTCGCCCGACTGTAGTCCCTGTCCTTTGGGCTCTGCAGGCCACACTTTATTGCTGCCTGGCAAGAGAACTCCTGAGTTCCTTGGCTCTGTGAGCAGACTCAGGGGTAAAGGAATTGGGTTGGTCTCATTGAGCTGGGTGGCCCTGCTTTCAAGTGTAGGGTAAGAAAATTGGATTTTTTTCTGGTTTCAAGAGGGTAGCCAAGTAATAATTTAGCATTTTTTTCTTTTGTTTGATAGCCCGTATTTTTTTTTTTTTTTGGGGGGGGGGGGTGGGAAGGGAGGGGAGCGGGCCGGCCACTTCCATTGGTCTTTCATTTGTCTATTTTCATCCTTCTTTGTTCTTTGGCTCCTGTGGGCTTCCTATCGCGGTGGCCTCTGTCGTCGCAGAGCACCGGCTCTGGGCGCATGCGCTCCAGAGCTCCGGCTCGGTAATTGGACACATCGGTCCAGCCGCTCTGTGGCACGTGGGATCTTCCCAGGCCAGGGATCGAACCGGCGCCCCTCGCACTGCAAGGCGGTGTCCTTACCCACTGGACCACCAGGGAAGCCTATAACCCATACTTTTAGCTTTAAACTGCTACTCATTTGGGAATTGATCTAAAATGTACCTGTATCTTTTTGTGAGTGTGAATTGACCCAGGACACAGAGCTAAGAGCTCTTGTGGTTGTTTCTGTGTCTTCCATTTTTATCATTAATAATAATAACAACAGATACTAATTATTTAACCCTTAGTACATAGCAGCCTCTTTTCTAAGAGCCTTACATATGTGAACTCATTTATTCATTACAACCACCCTGTGAGCCAAGTTCATTACTATCTTCATTTTACAGAGAACAGTTACAGAGAGATTAAGCTCTTGCTGAGGTCACACTGCTAGTTAGGGATGGAGCTACTGTTTAAACATCAGTGAACTGGCTCTAATTAGGAGGGCGCTCGATGGTCTGGTGAAATCCTCTGATCTTAAAGACACAGACATAGAGACTGGAGGAGGGTTCATGATTTGCTCAGAGGCACACGATCTCTAGGAGGCAGAGCTGAGGTTTGTCCTCAGGCACCTGTCACCCTCTCCTGGGTTCTTTTCCCCGATGCTGCCCTGCTACCCTCTGTCGCCCGACTGTAGTCCCTGTCCTTTGGGCTCTGCAGGCCACACTTTATTGCTGCCTGGCAAGAGAACTCCCTGAGTTCCTTGGCTCTGTGAGCAGACTCCAGGGGTAAAGGAATTGGGTTGGTCTCATTGCGGCTTGTCATTTGATAATTTCTTTACACCATGCACCTGAAGAGTCAGCACAAATCATCTTTAATGTTGGCACCAAAGATGCTGGGCCACTTTAAAATTCAGAGTCAGATCCTACACAGCTGTAATTGCTTTCCAGCATGCATTACCCGTATTGATCCAGTTTCTCTCTAATGCCTTCGGGAAGGCATCGTAACAGCAGTGTGCTGCTGGCAGGCAGACAGCTGAACCAGCAAAGAGGGCCTCACACTGGCTCATTCTGTGGCTGACCAGGCTGGATGACTGTGTTCCAGTTACATTCCTTTTAGAATTCACTCTGTTGTTAGAAGAAACTCATACTTAGGGTGCATGCCAAAAGTACCTGTGATTATCTTATATAGAAAACTCCTCAAAAACCAATGCCTGATGAAACAGTCTGTGTTCTCGGGGACAGTAGTCATTGGTGCTATTTGCCAAATAGTTTTGGTTTTCCTCTGGGCACATCTTTGTCCCCTGGAAGCTAGATGTGGCTGTGTGGTGTGCTTTGACCAATGAAACAAAAGTGTTGTGTGTCTCTTCAGGGTGGAAGTTTTAAGAGCCAGGATGTGCTTCACCACATGTTATTCAGGTTATTTTTTATTCATCCTGCTTCCTGGAGGCACAGAGCTGGAGCCTCGCTCCGCCTGTTGGTGGCTGGGACTGCAGAGCACAGACAACTTGCCTGAACAAGCAGCATGAGCAAGATGAAATGTGTTATTCTGTACCCTCTCCCTCACATGCCCACTTGTATCTTTGTTCTTTTCATATTATAGTAACAGTAAATTTACAGGCTTCTCTCGTGGTTCATAGGATAAAGCATCTGCCTGCAATGCAGGAGACATGGGTTTGATCCCCGGATTGGGAATATTGCCTGGAGAAGGGAATGGCTACCCACTCCAGTATCCTTGTCTGGAAAATTTGATGGGACAGAAGAGCCAGGAGGGCTATGCAAAGAGTCAGGCATGACTGAGCAACTACCACTTTCTCTTTCATAGATTTATAGAAGTTTATAAGAAAATAGTACCAAGAGGTTCCTTCACTCAGTTTTCCCTGATGGTTCTGTCTTACCTGACTGTGAAGTGTTGCTTTAAGTCACTGAGGTTTTGGGGTTAACTCGTCATTATTTAATCTCATTGAGAGAGTTTTTTCTAGTATCATTAGATAGAGAGTTTTCTTTTTCTCATTTTTTAAAAATGCATAACTTAACAGCAGGAACATAAAATTCTACTCCCATCACATTTTGATTGCTTCTCTTTTACCGAATGAAATGTTTTTCCTTGTATTGTAGTCACATGTATATTTTTATTCTCCTTCTTCCAGATTACAAAATCCCTAAGAGAATGCATCTGATTTATTTTTGAACCCCTCCTAAACAATACTGTGTGTGTAGAAGGCACTCTAAGATGCTCATTAGTGAATGAATGATAGATTTCTGTGTGGTTGCTAGTCTCTTGAGTGGAAAGAATGGGACATAAGAAGCTCATCTTGGGGCCAAAAAAAGGCTGAATATCCTAAAGTTATCAGTATCTGGCTGCGTCAATAGAGCTGAGATCATTGTCCCTTTTTATTTGTTGGCTGTGTGGTGTGCTTTGACCAATGAAACAAAAGTGTTGTGTGTCTCTTCAGGGTGGAAGTTTTAAGAGCCAGGATGTGCTTCACCACATGTTATTCAGGTTATTTTTTATTCATCCTGCTTCCTGGAGGCACAGAGCTGGAGCCTCGCTCCGCCTGTTGGTGGCTGGGACTGCAGAGCACAGACAACTTGCCTGAACAAGCAGCATGAGCAAGATGAAATGTGTTATTCTGTACCCTCTCCCTCACATGCCCACTTGTATCTTTGTTCTTTTCATATTATAGTAACAGTAAATTTACAGGCTTCTCTCGTGGTTCATAGGATAAAGCATCTGCCTGCAATGCAGGAGACATGGGTTTGATCCCCGGATTGGGAATATTGCCTGGAGAAGGGAATGGCTACCCACTCCAGTATCCTTGTCTAGAAAATTTGATGGACAGAAGAGCCAGGAGGGCTATGCAAAGAGTCAGGCATGACTGAGCAACTACCACTTTCTCTTTCATAGATTTATAGAAGTTTATAAGAAAATAGTACCAAGAGGTTCCTTCACTCAGTTTTCCCTGATGGTTCTGTCTTACCTGACTGTGGAGTGTTGCTTTAAGTCACTGAGGTTTTGGGGTTAACTCGTCATTATTTAATCTCATTGAGAGAGTTTTTTCTAGTATCATTAGATAGAGAGTTTTCTTTTTCTCATTTTTTAAAAATGCATAACTTAACAGCAGGAACATAAAATTCTACTCCCATCACATTTTGATTGCTTCTCTTTTACCGAATGAAATGTTTTTCCTTGTATTGTAGTCACATGTATATTTTTATTCTCCTTCTTCCAGATTACAAAATCCCTAAGAGAATGCATCTGATTTATTTTTGAACCCCTCCTAAACAATACTGTGTGTGTAGAAGGCACTCTAAGATGCTCATTAGTGAATGAATGATAGATTTCTGTGTGGTTGCTAGTCTCTTGAGTGGAAAGAATGGGACATAAGAAGCTCATCTTGGGGCCAAAAAAAGGCTGAATATCCTAAAGTTATCAGTATCTGGCTGCGTCAATAGAGAGCTGTGAGATCAAACAGAGATATGGTGGAAGCCAGAGAGGGTGAAAAATATAATTGGCAGAAGTGGAGTACGCAGACATAAGACATTTACCATCCAGCTTTACTTCATTAGCAAAGAATTCTGTCTTGTACATTTTATAAGCTACCTTGCTTCCTTATTGCTAATACATTGGAAACAATCTATAAGAAAATTGATTTCTGACTATATATCTCTTTAGAGCCAAAATTTTCATACTTAAATCATAATACTTCACTCTCCCCCACTGTTAGATTTTTATAGCTATCTACCTTTGGGCCATGGGGTGAAAAATTACCTGTCAGTTGCAGGCAGCAGTGCATTTACTCTTGTGGTGTAGTGGTAATCAGCTGGCCAGGTATTTTACGGCGAGGCCCCTTTGGTAGCTGCATCTGTCGTAAGCCATTGCCTGAGACCTAAACTGGGAGATAATTAGACCCCTGGCATCTGGTTTTAAGGCAGTTTGCAGTTGCTCTGCTGCTGGTATCTAAATGGATGTCCCGTGGCCTTACTTCCAGACCACAGAATAGCTGCTTGTCCTCACCAATCTCTTCTTTCAGGCCTCTGTCATCATCTTCCCTCAGTGCTCCTGTCCAGTGTCTGCCACAGTTCTCTTAAGCTGGGTTTTGTCCACTCCAGAAATCAGCACGGCACTCCAGGGAGAATCATACTAGTCAGAACACAAGCCCTGCCATCTGCCTATCTCTGACTTCTCATGATATACTTAACCCAGTACTTCAGTAATGTGAGAATGATTAGATCTTTATATAAACTTGATCATGTATGTTTAATTCTTTAGCTTTCCTTTATTTTGATGTGGACCATTTAAAAGTCTTTATTGAGTTTGTTACAATATTGCTTCTGTTTTATGTTTTTTTTTGTTTGTTTGTTTTGGTTGTTTTGGCCCTGAAGTATGTGGGATTTTTGCTCCCCGACCAGGGATCAAACTTGCACCCCTTGCATTGGGAGCACGGAGTCTTAACCACTGGACCACCAGAGATATCCCTCACTTACCTCTTAGAATAAACACCAAGGTCAAATATTTGAAGATCTTCAGGAAATGGTGGCAAAAATGCACAGAAAGAATGCCTATGTCAGGAGAAATGATTCTGAGCTGCTATTAAGGATGTAATATTACCTTTGCCAAGCTACATCCCAATGTGAGGTGACCAAAAGTACACAAGTCTTCCCTGAACTCATTTCCTGGGAGAGAAATGGGACAGCAACTTATTTTGGTCCTACGTGGCTCATTAAACATGGATGTCTCCTGTTCATTTGCTTGTATGGGGAAACTTACATTAGATATCACAGATGAGTAGAAACAAACCGTACGTAGACCACGACTTCTGGGAATATGTCTTACAGAAAAGTCTGAAATCAAAAGACCTGTCTCAAATGCAGATATATCCAGAGGGAAAGTAAAGGGAAGTTTGAGAACAGAGGGGTAGAGAAAAACACCATGTGGCATCAGACCGAGCTATTATGGGCCACTTGGGTTGGCTGATCGGAGGCTTTTGTTGAAAGCAAAGTAGAAACTGGTTTGAGAAGCTGAGCTTATTATTTGTGAAGGAGGGACAATTACTGAGGATTTCTCCTGGGACAAGGTTTCCTGATTTATTTTCAGTTATAGCTGAATAGTCCTTGGAGCTGATGTAAAGAGTTATGGACTTTTTTGTTTTCCCAATAATGTTTCCATGACTAGTTGCTAGGACTGAGTGTGTGCAAAGTGTGGGCTGATGAGTGACTGGGTGGGCAAAATAAAATGGTCTGCTTAGGTTGCTATGGCAGCCAGCTGGAGGGCAAATCCAGTGAGAAAATGAACTCAAGTGATGCAAAGAAGAAAACTGCAGTTAGAACCACATATGTACACATCCTTATTAGCTGTAAACCCATTTATTGCCCCCAAACTTTGACTTGGCTGGATGCTTCTTATCACCCAGGTACCAGATGTAATACTGCTTCCTCAGAGGGGCCTTCCCTGACCACCCGCAATAATTACCACACCCTACTTCTCCACCCTCCCTATCAGTCAAGTCTGTTTTATTTTCTCCTTTGGACTCATTACTACTGATTTTGTATTTTTGCTTATTTGTTTATTGTCATTAGAATCTGGTAACTATGAAAGCAAATGCTTGTCCTCCCCTCCTGAAAAACAGTGTGCTGCTTGTGCAGAAACCTTACATTTTATTTGTCTCTGTATTTTGAATTTCTGATTTAGGAGCATTTATTGAGCAACTGTGGGCCACTGCAAAGTAGAGGGATTATCCCTGTGACCTTTGTCTTCCTTGTTACTTGGCCTCAGGAGCCATTAGCCAATGCAGAGACTACAAGGGGCTTCCAATGAGCAGCTCAGAATTACGATAATATGGTCAGACTGGGATTGGAAACATGGAGGTGGAAAAGACACAACTTGCTAGAAAATAGAACAAGATTTACTAACAGTTACAAAATGCTATGTGCCAGCCACAACTATATATAGAGATAGTTCTACTATTATGTTCATTTTACAAATGAGGAAGCTGAGGCACAGAGAGTCTAAGTGACTTACCAAAGGCCTCCTGATTGTTTAGTTCTGGAGCCAATATTCAAATGTATGTCATATGATCATGTAGATACCAACTGAGATACTTAAAATTTTTTAGTTTGTGCTCATAAATGTGTGTCTCTCCTCTCCCTCCTCTCTTCTTTTTGGTGCTTTTCTGATATGATTTTGTGGTTTAGTGCTTTTTCATCAGTTTTTTAAAATCTGTCTGTTGGGGAAATATAATAAGCATATGATGATATGTTTAATGGTACAAAATAAAAACAGAAGGATAGAAACTTTTGAAATGGGTACCAAAACTGATGGGTGCTCTGTTCCACCATGCCTAGAATGAGTAGCCTGTGATGGAAAAACCCCCAAATGACTAAAAAGTCTGCTTAGGTTGCTATGGCAGCCAGCTGGAGGGCAAATCCAGTGAGAAAATGAACTCAAGTGATGCAAAGAAGAAAACTGCAGTTAGAACCACATATGTACACATCCTTATTAGCTGTAAACCCATTTATTGCCCCCAAACTTTGACTTGGCTGGATGCTTCTTATCACCCAGGTACCAGATGTAATACTGCTTCCTCAGAGGGGCCTTCCCTGACCACCCGCAATAATTACCACACCCTACTTCTCCACCCTCCCTATCAGTCAAGTCTGTTTTATTTTCTCCTTTGGACTCATTACTACTGATTTTGTATTTTTGCTTATTTGTTTATTGTCATTAGAATCTGGTAACTATGAAAGCAAATGCTTGTCCTCCTCCTGAAAAACAGTGTGCTGCTTGTGCAGAAACCTTACATTTTATTTGTCTCTGTATTTTGAATTTCTGATTTAGGAGCATTTATTGAGCAACTGTGGGCCACTGCAAAGTAGAGGGATTATCCCTGTGACCTTTGTCTTCCTTGTTACTTGGCCTCAGGAGCCATTAGCCAATGCAGAGACTACAAGGGGCTTCCAATGAGCAGCTCAGAATTACGATAATATGGTCAGACTGGGATTGGAAACATGGAGGTGGAAAAGACACAACTTGCTAGAAAATAGAACAAGATTTACTAACAGTTACAAAATGCTATGTGCCAGCCACAACTATATATAGAGATAGTTCTACTATTATGTTCATTTTACAAATGAGGAAGCTGAGGCACAGAGAGTCTAAGTGACTTACCAAAGGCCTCCTGATTGTTTAGTTCTGGAGCCAATATTCAAATGTATGTCATATGATCATGTAGATACCAACTGAGATACTTAAAATTTTTTAGTTTGTGCTCATAAATGTGTGTCTCTCCTCTCCCTCCTCTCTTCTTTTTGGTGCTTTTCTGATATGATTTTGTGGTTTAGTGCTTTTTCATCAGTTTTTTAAAATCTGTCTGTTGGGGAAATATAATAAGCATATGATGATATGTTTAATGGTACAAAATATACAGATAGAAACAGAAAGTCTTGTGTTTTAATGAACTGTATGAACTATGATACTGGAAATGGGTACCAAAAACTGATGGGTGCTCTGTTCCACCATGCCTAGAATGAGTAGCCTGTGATGAGGTTATAGGCTTCTGGTCTGAATTCAGTTGCTAAATAGCTTTATGACAGTGGATATACCATTTAGCCTCTGCAGATTTCTGACTTATCATCTCTAGAACTGAGGGGAAGATGGAGCACTGAGGCAGTAAAGCTCTAAAATTCTTTGTAGCTTTAAGAGCACATGATAACATTGTTCCGTGGCCTTTTGTGCTTTGTGTGTGCTGATGGTTTGATGAATGCTGGCCTGAGAACAGCTGGGCTACTAGAGGCCAGAATACCCAGAAGTGGCACGGCTGTGTTTTTCTCACACAGTGGGCTACAGAGCAGACAGCTCCCCACCCTCGCTGCGAGGCTGATAAAGCTTTGAAAAATCAGAAAACACATTTAAACAATTTTAGTATTATTTTACAGCAACATTTTCAGTGTTAGAGGATTTTCTGGGTTCTCAAGACTTTTGATAGTAGGGAAAGCTAGGAGGAGAACAAGGGCAGTGTTTGTCTAAAACGTATTAGGGCTGTCAAACAAGTGTCACAGATCAGAGAGCCAGAGGTCAATTTAAGAGGGTTAGCTAACATTCTCAACTGGAGATAGGGGAGCAGTTTTCTCCTCAGGGAACATTTGGCAATGTCTACAGACATTTTTTACTGGTGTATAATTGCTTCACAATGTTGTGCCAACCTCCGCCACACAGTAAGGTGAACCAGCCATACATATATACCTCCTCCCTCTTGAGCCTCCCTCCCACCCCTCCCCATCCCACCCTCCAGGTCATCACAGAACACAGAGGTGAGCTCCCTGCTGCCTTCTGCCAGCCATCTATTTTACATATGGTTATGTGCATATGTCACTGCTACCTCTCTCAATTTGTCCCACCATTTCCTTCCCCTGCTGGGTCCATGAGTCCTTTCTCTGTGTTGCCATTCCTGCCCTGCAAATAGGTTCATCAGTAGGATTTTTCTCGATTCCTTATATATGCATTAATATATGGTATCTGGTTTTCTCTTTCTGACTTATTTCATTCTGTATGATGGACTCTAGGTTCATCTACATCATTAAAAATCACCTAATTTCATTTATTTATATAGCTGAGTAATATTACATTGTATATATGTACTATATCTTCTTTATCTATTCATCTGTTGATGGACTTAGGAGACATTTTTGATTGACATGACCTAAAATTTTGCAATCTAGTTTTGATTGGACTAGGATTTGTTAAGATGGAGCACTGAGGCAGTAAAGCTCTAAAATTCTTTGTAGCTTTAAGAGCACATGATAACATTGTTCCGTGGCCTTTTGTGCTTTGTGTGTGCTGATGGTTTGATGAATGCTGGCCTGAGAACAGCTGGGCTACTAGAGGCCAGAATACCCAGAAGTGGCACGGCTGTGTTTTTCTCACACAGTGGGCTACAGAGCAGACAGCTCCCCACCCTCGCTGCGAGGCTGATAAAGCTTTGAAAAATCAGAAAACACATTTAAACAATTTTAGTATTATTTTACAGCAACATTTTCAGTGTTAGAGGATTTTTCTGGGTTCTCAAGACTTTTGATAGTAGGGAAAGCTAGGAGGAGAACAAGGGCAGTGTTTGTCTAAAACGTATTAGGGCTGTCAAACAAGTGTCACAGATCAGAGAGCCAGAGGTCAATTTAAGAGGGTTAGCTAACATTCTCAACTGGAGATAGGGGAGCAGTTTTCTCCTCAGGGAACATTTGGCAATGTCTACAGACATTTTTTACTGGTGTATAATTGCTTCACAATGTTGTGCCAACCTCCGCCACACAGTAAGGTGAACCAGCCATACATATATACCTCCTCCCTCTTGAGCCTCCCTCCCACCCCTCCCCATCCCACCCTCCAGGTCATCACAGAACACAGAGGTGAGCTCCCTGCTGCCTTCTGCCAGCCATCTATTTTACATATGGTTATGTGCATATGTCACTGCTACCTCTCTCAATTTGTCCCACCATTTCCTTCCCCTGCTGGGTCCATGAGTCCTTTCTCTGTGTTGCCATTCCTGCCCTGCAAATAGGTTCATCAGTAGGATTTTTCTCGATTCCTTATATATGCATTAATATATGGTATCTGGTTTTCTCTTTCTGACTTATTTCATTCTGTATGATGGACTCTAGGTTCATCTACATCATTAAAAATCACCTAATTTCATTTATTTATATAGCTGAGTAATATTACATTGTATATATGTACTATATCTTCTTTATCTATTCATCTGTTGATGGACTTAGGAGACATTTTTGATTGACATGACCTAGGGAAGTTTTGGAATCTAGTGATTAGAGACTAGGGATGTTGCTAATCATTCTATAATACCATAGGATGGCCCTCCACAACCGAGAATTATCCAGCCCCAAGTATCAGGTGTTGAGATTAAGAAGCCTTAAACTAAGGATAGCAGACAAAGAGTCACATTTACAAAATCTGAGATCAGCGATCAGGAGCCAGGCAAGCAAACGGAACAACAGTAGGGCAGGCAGCTCAAGGCAGGTTTGGGCCACAAACCTTTGGGAACCCAGCTAAAGTTTAGGATTTAAGACAGACATTTGGAAACAGGCACAGGCCACCAGCAGAATGAAACTTCCAATGTGCCATCTTCTTTCTAAAACAAGAGTCTCTTAATTATTTTAAGGGGCTTCCTCATACTGGCTTCTCTGCTTGGAGTCAAACCTGGCATCAAGAAATAGGGATAATTCCAGCATCTGCTTCTCACTTCAGCTGTTTGAGATACGCATGGTCAGTATTATTTTATTATCTCCATTTTACTGCTGGGTCTTGTGAGGCTGAGAGGGATTAAATGATGCTATGTATTACCAGTAAGTAAGTGACAGAGGCTTTAGACGTCAAGTCTGGTACTTGTTTTACCCAGGAGGGTAGGAGGTCAAGGTTGAATCACGTGACTGGAGCAGGGGAGGCAGAGAAGTTGTAGGTGGTTTCCAGAGCCCTTCCCCATCTAGGCTGGAAGATGGGAAGGAGGTACTCCTAGAAAGACTGTGTGACTTATGCTCAGATTTTGACACATAGAAAGTTGGGAGAATTTTGTCACCTTTTATTGAACAAGTCTCATTAATGAAATCAAGAATTTTATACATTATGATAATTCTAATCGTACCTTTAATTTGAGAATCTGTAGTTCTCAGTTGGTGGGTAAAAAAATTAAAAAGTGAAATGCAATACAGTGGCTTTTTCAGCTAGTGGCTTGCCAGCACTTTTATTGCTGCATTTCCTAAAACTGTGTTTTGGAGCTTATTTCATCGTATATGGACTATCTAGGGATTAGCATCTACATCATTAAAAATCACCTAATTTCATTTATTTATATAGCTGAGTAATATTACATTGTATATATGTACTATATCTTCTTTATCTATTCATCTGTTGATGGACTTAGGAGACATTTTTGATTGACATGACCTAGGGAAGTTTTGGAATCTAGTGATTAGAGACTAGGGATGTTGCTAATCATTCTATAATACCATAGGATGGCCCTCCACAACCGAGAATTATCCAGCCCCAAGTATCAGGTGTTGAGATTAAGAAGCCTTAAACTAAGGATAGCAGACAAAGAGTCACATTTACAAAATCTGAGATCAGCGATCAGGAGCCAGGCAAGCAAACGGAACAACAGTAGGGCAGGCAGCTCAAGGCAGGTTTGGGCCACAAACCTTTGGGAACCCAGCTAAGGTTTAGGATTTAAGACAGACATTTGGAAACAGGCACAGGCCACCAGCAGAATGAAACTTCCAATGTGCCATCTTCTTTCTAAAACAAGAGTCTCTTAATTATTTTAAGGGGCTTCCTCATTACTGGCTTCTCTGCTTGGAGTCAAACCTGGCATCAAGAAATAGGGATAATTCCAGCATCTGCTTCTCACTTCAGCTGTTTGAGATACGCATGGTCAGTATTATTTTATTATCTCCATTTTACTGCTGGGTCTTGTGAGGCTGAGAGGGATTAAATGATGCTATGTATTACCAGTAAGTAAGTGACAGAGGCTTTAGACGTCAAGTCTGGTACTTGTTTTACCCAGGAGGGTAGGAGGTCAAGGTTGAATCACGTGACTGGAGCAGGGGAGGCAGAGAAGTTGTAGGTGGTTTCCAGAGCCCTTCCCCATCTAGGCTGGAAGATGGGAAGGAGGTACTCCTAGAAAGACTGTGTGACTTATGCTCAGATTTTGACACATAGAAAGTTGGGAGAATTTTGTCACCTTTTATTGAACAAGTCTCATTAATGAAATCAAGAATTTTATACATTATGATAATTCTAATCGTACCTTTAATTTGAGAATCTGTAGTTCTCAGTTGGTGGGTAAAAAAATTAAAAAGTGAAATGCAATACAGTGGCTTTTTCAGCTAGTGGCTTGCCAGCACTTTTTATTGCTGCATTTCCTAAAACTGTGTTTTGAAAAACAATCAGCTAGCTCAGGTTAAAGGGAAGAACTTCAGCAAGGGAGCTATTACTACGTCTTTGTTCAGATGTTGCCTGGCCAATGGAAGCAAAGGGCGTACTTTCTGAGTAACAGATTTCAAGAGTCACCACAAATACAGACGTCTGCATGGCAAATACAGTACAATATCTTACTTTTATAAAAAAAATCACACTTTGGACAATTTTAAGAAATGATTGTGAAGTAAGGGAGTGAGCACTTCTCCTCTTATAAATCTTTAAGTTTTATTGGAGTATAGTTGATTTACAATGTTGTATTAGTTTCAGGCATACAGCAAAGTGAATCAGGTGTGTGTGTATATATACATATATATATATATATATATATAATATTGAGTAGGTTTCCTTGTGCTATACAGTAGATCCTTATTAGTTATCTATTTTAGTATAGTGATATGTGTATGTCAATCCCAGTCTCCCAGTTTGTCCCTCCCCATCCCCTTATCCACTGATTATCATATATTTGTTTTCCTCATCTGTAATTCTATTTCTGTTTTGTAGATAAGCTCATTTGTGCCTTTTTTTAGATTCCATTATATACACTATATCATATGATATTTGTCTTTGACTGAATGTCACTCAGTATGACAATCTCTAGGCCCATTCATGTTGCCGCAGGTGGCATTATTTTGTTCTTTTTTATGGTTGAATAATATTCTATTATATATGTATGTATGCTTGTGTGTATATATATATATATATATATATATATTTAAAAAATATATTTCATATATATATGTATACACACACACATAACACATCTTCTTTATCCATTCATCCAACTCCCCTATAAATTTAAACCATCAAAGTGGGGATCACAGAATCTAGAAAATAAAGCTGAAACATCAGTAGATGTCATGGACCCTTCCTTGAAATGTATTTATTTTACAAAAGCTTCTCCATTCCCTTCTCCATGGGACCTTCCTGACCCAGAGATCAAACCCAGGTCTCCGGCATTGCAGGCAGATTCTTTACTCTCTGAGCCACCAGGGAAGCCCCTTCTATACAATGAGAACAAGCAAAATTAAGACCATAAAAAATCATAGAATGGAAGAAAATATTTTCAGTCATTTTGCCAGATTGATGTTTATTACCTAAGACATAATATGAATATTAATGAATCTAAAATAACTAAATTGATAATGAATAAATAGGCATAATAATTATCATTTGTTGAATGTTTGTTACATCCCAGATGTTGGGTTTAGCATTTTAAGAACATTATTTCACTTGATTCTTAAGGAACACTGCAGAGATGAGTATTGTCATCATGCCTGTCTGGCATATGTGAAACATTAAGCTTTGAGAAAGTAAATAATTGTTCAACATAACATGAAAGAAAACAAACTCAGCAAATTAGTTTTTGAAAACTCTTAACTCACAGTAAAGAGAATTAGGCACTATTTTGCATCTATTCAACTTGCAAAAACAGAGAAGATGTTGAAATGTGCTGCTTACAAAGCTGTGGGTATTTAGGTCCACATTCCAGCATCAGCATTGTGGGATCCTCGGCCAGCTTAATGTTCCAGGAGGCATGGAAATACTTCTATGATATTTGTCTTTGTACTGATGTTGTAGATAAGCTCATTTGTGCCTTTTTAGTCATTATTACACTATATCATATGATATTTGTCTTTGACTAATGTCATCAGTATGACAATCTCTAGGCCCATTCATGTTGCAGGTGGTATTATTGTGTTCTTTTTTATGTTTGAATAATATTCTATTATATATGTATGTATGCTTGTGTATATATATATATATATATATATATATATATTTAAAAAATATATTTCATATATATATGTATACACACACACATAACACATCTTCTTTATCCATTCATCCAACTCCCCTATAAATTTAAACCATCAAAGTGGGGATCACAGAATCTAGAAAATAAAGCTGAAACATCAGTAGATGTCATGGACCCTTCCTTGAAATGTATTTATTTTACAAAAGCTTCTCCATTCCCTTCTCCATGGGACCTTCCTGACCCAGAGATCAAACCCAGGTCTCCGGCATTGCAGGCAGATTCTTTACTCTCTGAGCCACCAGGGAAGCCCCTTCTATACAATGAGAACAAGCAAAATTAAGACCATAAAAAATCATAGAATGGAAGAAAATATTTTCAGTCATTTTGCCAGATTGATGTTTATTACCTAAGACATAATATGAATATTAATGAATCTAAAATAACTAAATTGATAATGAATAAATAGGCATAATAATTATCATTTGTTGAATGTTTGTTACATCCCAGATGTTGGGTTTAGCATTTTAAGAACATTATTTCACTTGATTCTTAAGGAACACTGCAGAGATGAGTATTGTCATCATGCCTGTCTGGCATATGTGAAACATTAAGCTTTGAGAAAGTAAATAATTGTTCAACATAACATGAAAGAAAACAAACTCAGCAAATTAGTTTTTGAAAACTCTTAACTCACAGTAAAGAGAATTAGGCACTATTTTGCATCTATTCAACTTGCAAAAACAGAGAAGATGTTGAAATGTGCTGCTTACAAAGCTGTGGGTATTTAGGTCCACATTCCAGCATCAGCATTGTGGGATCCTCGGCCAGCTTAATGTTCCAGGAGGCATGGAAATACTTCTACTATTAACCCAGCAGTTCTACTCTTCAGAATTTTTTTACAGAAAAACAAATTGAAGGGATAATTACTGTGTAGATGGATAGATGTTTTAGTATTAGCATCGCCTATTATTATGGAAGTGGTGGAGGGAGGTGGCATATTTATTAAAAGGGCAACATGAGTATCTTTACAAACAATAAAACATGAAGATTGTCTTCTTCAGGACTCCACCTTTGTCAGGACCATGAAATGCATTTCTATTTTGACAGACAGTTGGAGAAGAATATAGGACAAATTGATTTTTTAAGAAGTTGGTCCAAGTGTATCTTTCTCCTGCCTTAAAACAAATGGAACCTCCCCCACCCCTGAAGCATCATCTTGGTCAGATCATCCTGAATATAGTCTCATGGTATCTTTTATTTTTTTCCTCATTGTTCTTACCACCATTTACAAGTATGTTTTTATTTTTCTTACTATTAGTTTGTTAGTGTCTATTTCACCAGACGTTAATTAGTGGTCCCGAGAGGGCAGGGACTATCACTCTTGTAACCCCTGTTACTGGCTGCGTATAGGCATTTGCTAAGTTTCCTGATTAAGTGGGTGCGTATATATTTGGACTTAAGCTCTGTTTGACTATTGCCTTCAATGCTGAAAGACTTCTTATGATGCCCTATCCTGTTTTCTAGTAAATTTACCACTTTGTTTATCATGTTGAAATGTTTATCATTGTTTATCAAACAGAAATTTACCTTTAAAACATACATAAAACAACCGTTATTGGGCTTCCCTGGTGGCTCAGATGGTAAAGAATATGCCTGCAATGCAGGAGACCCAGGTTTCATCCCTGGGTTAGGAAGATACTCTGGAGAAGGGATTGGCTACCCATGCCAGTATTCTTGCATGGAGAATTCCATGGACAGAGGAGCCTGGTGGGCTACAGTCCATGGAATTGCAAAGAGTCAGACGCAACTGAGTGACTAACACTTTTACTATTGGTATTCCCTTGTAGCTCAGCTGGTAAAGAATCCACCTGCAATGCAGGAGACCTGTGTTCATTCCCTGGGTTGAGAACATCTCCTGGAGAAGGGAAAGGCTACCCACACCAGTATTCCTGCCTGGAGAATTCCATGGTTTGCCCATAGAATGCAAATAGTCAAACATAACTGAGTGACTTTCACTTTCATATAGGTACTGAGTATTTTGTAATTTAACCTTTCACAATATTTTTATTGTATGACTTCTCTTTCCTTTCCACCAGATCTTAATTTTATCCTGGATATTGGTCAAAAGCTGGTTTGAATATTCCATCTCAAAACTCATTTCTGTGTGCAGCAAACATTTATTAAACTCTTTGTCTTAGGACTATGTGAGATGCTGGAGACACAGAGCTAAATCTGATTTCATTCTGATTTCCTAGAAGTTCCTTGGGGACTAGAGAGGCAGTGAGTTATATTACTCTGTGGTCAGCTCTGTAGCAATCGGGAAGTGGATAAGATGCTATTGGAGATGGGTGAGGATGGACAGCAGCTTCCTGGGGATAGATATTTTGTTCTTCAGAGAAAATCTGAATCAGCATTTCCTTTTTAGGGATAATATTTGTTCTTCGTTACGTTTAGTGTCTATTTCACCAGACGTTAATTAGAGGTCCCGAGAGGGCAGGGACTATCACTCTTGTAACCCCTGTTACTGGCTGCGTATAGGCATTTGCTAAGTTTCCTGATTAAGTGGGTGCGTATATATTTGGACTTAAGCTCTGTTTGACTATTGCCTTCAATGCTGAAAGACTTCTTATGATGCCCTATCCTGTTTTCTAGTAAATTTACCACTTTGTTTATCATGTTGAAATGTTTATCATTGTTTATCAAACAGAAATTTACCTTTAAAACATACATAAAACAACCGTTATTGGGCTTCCCTGGTGGCTCAGATGGTAAAGAATATGCCTGCAATGCAGGAGACCCAGGTTTCATCCCTGGGTTAGGAAGATACTCTGGAGAAGGGATTGGCTACCCATGCCAGTATTCTTGCATGGAGAATTCCATGGACAGAGGAGCCTGGTGGGCTACAGTCCATGGAATTGCAAAGAGTCAGACGCAACTGAGTGACTAACACTTTTACTATTGGTATTCCCTTGTAGCTCAGCTGGTAAAGAATCCACCTGCAATGCAGGAGACCTGTGTTCATTCCCTGGGTTGAGAACATCTCCTGGAGAAGGGAAAGGCTACCCACACCAGTATTCCTGCCTGGAGAATTCCATGGTTTGCCCATAGAATGCAAATAGTCAAACATAACTGAGTGACTTTCACTTTCATATAGGTACTGAGTATTTTGTAATTTAACCTTTCACAATATTTTTATTGTATGACTTCTCTTTCCTTTCCACCAGATCTTAATTTTATCCTGGATATTGGTCAAAAGCTGGTTTGAATATTCCATCTCAAAACTCATTTCTGTGTGCAGCAAACATTTATTAAACTCTTTGTCTTAGGACTATGTGAGATGCTGGAGACACAGAGCTAAATCTGATTTCATTCTGATTTCCTAGAAGTTCCTTGGGGACTAGAGAGGCAGTGAGTTATATTACTCTGTGGTCAGCTCTGTAGCAATCGGGAAGTGGATAAGATGCTATTGGAGATGGGTGAGGATGGACAGCAGCTTCCTGGGGAATAGATATTTTGTTCTTCAGAGAAAATCTGAATCAGCATTAATTAATCATTTGAGTACCTGTTGTATTTGCATGTGTGTTTACACTCCTGTGTATTTGCACTCCTTAGTCTCGAAAATGATCCATATAGCTTTAAAAATAATCACAAAAGAAATAGGAGAGAAGGATCATACATCAACCATCAGGGAGAAATTGGGCTTCTGTTTTTTAGGGGAGATTGGGTAAAATAAGTGATGTGGGGATTAATCAGGGAAGTACATGGAGGGACTTCACATCTAAGGACAGGTGGCATAAGTGACTGCACTGTGGCAGGGACAAGGGACGCTACGAGCAGAAGTAGTGTCCTGAGGAAAGGCATGAAGGTGGGGATTGCTAAACAACAGAGGAAACAGAGAGTAGATTAACCTGGGCAGCTAGAGAAGGATACAGGTAGACAAAGTCTCTGGGTTCCTTCCAGGGCTGGGGATCCGCTTTAAGGAAATGAGGAAGAAAGGGGAGCTTCAAGAATGAGGCAGGGTACTGAACAGGCTGACTGCAGGATACAGGCTGGGAAAGGAGGAGTGTGAAAATCAGTATGGGATGGGAGAAGGGCCGAGAGGTGGAGAACTTGTGGAGGCCACCGTGGATACCTTTGTATTCCCTGGAGGAAATAGACACGCTGGGTGTCCATAGATACCTTCCGCACAAGTGCTGGCTCAGTAGGCATTGGTTGATGGAGCTGGTTGAGAGAGTGGGCATCAAGAGGTAAAGACAGTACGGACGACCAGCTAAGAATCTTGGCCTGAAAAGAGAGATAGAGGACCTTGACAACTTCAGGGGCATGTAGGGTTCAGGTGGGTTTTTTTTAAGTCAGTCAAGAGATTTAAGTAATGCAGTGAGCAATGCAGTGCCGTCCCCAAGGAAGTGACAGGGAGGGCTCCTGTGGGCTGGAGGGAGACTTGCAGTCTGTATTGGGGGACCGCAAGGACTCTTCTTTAGTTACCCCAGAGCTATCACCCTCAGAAGATGAGATCCAAGAGAGAAAATTCTGTTTCAGGTTGTGGCATGGAGTTTTAGTGTGCAGCAGCGTAAAGAATAAACATTTTTAAGAAGAGTGTCAGTGCCTGTGACAGTGACCTTAAAAAAGCTCTTTGAGAAGAAATCATTTTTCAGAGTAAATATGAACTGTCTTGCTCTAAGTGGTTGCATCTCAGCAGTAATTTATTACATGCCTTGTTTGGAGTAAATAAATAATGCAAAAGACTTTTGAGTCTTGAGCAGTATAAAATAGCTTGGACATACTGTTGTGAGAGATATACCATCTTGGACTTAAATGTTACTATTTCTGCTGTTTTAACAAAGTAGCTGATTCTGACTGTTGCAGAGCAAAAATTTCAAAAATACTGTATGTGAGAAAATCATACAGAAGAAAAATCAGGATAGCTTTTCCTCATTAGGATAAAATCATCCCAGAAAGAACTTGGCTGCCATTCTAAACTGTAGACTTTCTATATTTATTCCTTTGCTTGGGTTGATTGCCATTACCCTAAAATCTTGAGTTTGCTTTACATGGGTAAATGAATAAGCCTATTCATAGAATAATTTTTAGCATTTCCAATCAGGGTTTTCCCAAAGTATATTTTGAAGTAGGGCCCAGTCTGACTTGCTAACTCCATAGATGCACTGATGTACTGTTGTTTGCAAAAATGAATTAATGGGCTTAAAAGTAAAAGACGGAGTGAGACTTATGAGAAGTTCATTTAGCTAGTCCTTGCTAGAGTCTTTCTCTGCATTGAGCTGGTGAGTCTTTCCAGAAAAGCGCTGAGTTTATGTCTTTAGAGCTCATGCTTTCAAATGTAGAGCAGGTGTCAAACTGCGACCCCATGCATACCTGCCCTGGTTCCAGGCTAGGACAAGGCTTACTTTGGCCCCTTGCTGCCAATCCAAGGTGCATTCAGCTAGGGATCAGACTTTGTGCTCATTTCTCTACAGTAGCTCTTGTTGATGCCCAGCTTTTGGGCTCTGGCTCTGTTGTCTCCCCTGATGTGTGTGTGTGTGTGTGCGTGTCTGGACATGATATCTAAGGGTACAGCAGCCATTATGTGTGCATGAGGGAGGGTCCATATTTTAAACAAGACTTTGTGTAAAGATAGAAGGAGTCTGGATCTTTTATGAGCACCAGCCTGGGACTGCCCTACGCCTAGGCTTTTTTAACTTCAGAAAGTCAAACCCAGAAGTAGGATTTCTGATAACTTGTAATTGAATGCAGTCTCAACTGTTTAATCTCCCTTTCAGCTCTAGCAGTGGTCTTTAAACTTTTTTTGATCATAACATCTATCAATAAAATTTTTGAACACATATTTATATACTAATTTTTATTTTCATTTATAAATTATGTACATGTACTGATACGTTACACATAGAGAAAAAGGAATACATTAAAGGCAAAATACATATTTTAAAATAATTTTGTATTCTTTCTATTAATGATACAATTTTTTTAACCTTTGATACTGAGTAACGCAATTGCAATTTAATATGATTTCAAAGTTTTTTGAAAATCTAAGTCTAACGCCTTCTATTAGAATGATCCAAAGGTCTGTCTTTAAGACTAGTTTAGCTCTATGCTTGGTTTTATTAACTCTCAAATCTGAAAAAGATACCTTACAGATATGTATTTTCAAAAGGAACAAATAGATCATTGGTTGAACTTATTACGTCTAGATAATCATTTTTCAGTCCCATCCCTCAATAATGCAAAGGTTTTGTTTTTTATTTTAATTGAATTTGGCCGGTTAACCTCCATCTTCATTAATGACTTTCACTGCAAACTAATTAAAAGTGATATTTTGTATACTTTTAATAATTGACTTCAAAACCTATTGACAGAAACTCCTCGTGGAAGATTTTTAGGTGGATTGGAAAATTCAGTTTCCAATTTAATGTGTGCAAATATGAGAGTTTATATATATGACACACATCAGTTTCAGCAAAAAATTACCCGATAATGGAAGCATTTCCAATTATTCATTTTCAGAATGCTGCCTTCAGAGCTCATCTCTTTTGAAAAGCCATTATTTCCTCCCTTGCAGTTAAAATGCCACCTTTATGATGAAGGGAGAGTTTGCGTGTCTACTTAGTACCATGTTACAGAAGGCATTTGTCAGCTCAGGGGAGGTCAGAAATTTTAGATGACTTGTCTTTTTGGTGAAGTAAAAATGGATAACTCAAATTTCAATAAATCTTTTGTTTTCTTCACAATGAGATCACCTACAAACCTTGATGTGATGCAAAAGATTTTCTTGCTCACTCTCCATCTCGTTGCAAATTATTGGAAGATTATGCTGTATTTCATTGCATTGTTTTTTGTAATTTTAGGTAGCCAGCTCTGCTATAAAACTTATTTGAAAATGTGAGTTTGTTCCAATGCAATTCATATATATGGAATTACTTGGAGCATAATACAACTTTTGTGTTTGCTTATGCAGTTTCATCCATGAGAAATACTATGTGAACCTGGGTGAATGCAGAAAATGGCTGAATCAGGACACAGGCACACATACCTGCCCTCAAATATTTATTAGCTGCCTTGTTTTACCACGTTGTGTGTTATGAGTCATGCCTATTCACATCTGGTGTTATAACTCTCCATCCAATTAAAGATAACCCTCCTTCACCACTGTGCAATGTCCCACAAGCTGCAACACAAACCTGCAGGCCTTTTTCAAGGGTCTCAACCGTTTAACACATGTAAAACGGTGCTTCGGGTTTTATTAAAATTTTATCTCCTTGAAAAATAATCTGGCGGCACTGACAGTTTTTGAGTGTTGTGCTCTCACTTCATTAATCTCTGTGATTTTTTTGTTGCAATTTTGCATAGGGTGGTGCTGTGATTTTGAAGAGTGCATGTCATGTTATAGCAGAACTGACTTACACAGTATAATTGACTTAACCCTTTTTTTTTATTGACAAAGAAACTCCTCGTGGAAGATTTTTAGGTGGATTGGAAAATTCAGTTTCCAATTTAATGTGTGCAAATATGAGAGTTTATATATATGACACACATCAGTTTCAGCAAAAAATTACCCGATAATGGAAGCATTTCCAATTATTCATTTTCAGAATGCTGCCTTCAGAGCTCATCTCTTTTGAAAAGCCATTATTTCCTCCCTTGCAGTTAAAATGCCACCTTTATGATGAAGGGAGAGTTTGCGTGTCTACTTAGTACCATGTTACAGAAGGCATTTGTCAGCTCAGGGGAGGTCAGAAATTTTAGATGACTTGTCTTTTTGGTGAAGTAAAAATGGATAACTCAAATTTCAATAAATCTTTTGTTTTCTTCACAATGAGATCACCTACAAACCTTGATGTGATGCAAAAGATTTTCTTGCTCACTCTCCATCTCGTTGCAAATTATTGGAAGATTATGCTGTATTTCATTGCATTGTTTTTTGTAATTTTAGGTAGCCAGCTCTGCTATAAAACTTATTTGAAAATGTGAGTTTGTTCCAATGCAATTCATATATATGGAATTACTTGGAGCATAATACAACTTTTGTGTTTGCTTATGCAGTTTCATCCATGAGAAATACTATGTGAACCTGGGTGAATGCAGAAAATGGCTGAATCAGGACACAGGCACACATACCTGCCCTCAAATATTTATTAGCTGCCTTGTTTTACCACGTTGTGTGTTATGAGTCATGCCTATTCACATCTGGTGTTATAACTCTCCATCCAATTAAAGATAACCCTCCTTCACCACTGTGCAATGTCCCACAAGCTGCAACACAAACCTGCAGGCCTTTTTCAAGGGTCTCAACCGTTTAACACATGTAAAACGGTGCTTCGGGTTTTATTAAAATTTTATCTCCTTGAAAAATAATCTGGCGGCACTGACAGTTTTTGAGTGTTGTGCTCTCACTTCATTAATCTCTGTGATTTTTTTGTTGCAATTTTGCATAGGGTGGTGCTGTGATTTTGAAGAGTGCATGTCATGTTATAGCAGAACTGACTATACACAGATGAGCTCTAGGAGCAATCTGTGTGAACATGGCTTTAACTTTTTGGTGGTAATTGTTTGCTTGTGAATGATTCAGGAAAGGGTTTTATAGTGCTATCACTGCAACCTTTCTTCCTTTACTGTTTCCTAACAGAAGTATTTATAGTGATTCTGATTTAATTGGTCTGGGAACAGACCTGGCCTGTGGGCAGTTTTAAAAAACAAAACCAGTTAGTTGTAATGAGCAGTTTGCGTTGAGACTCACTGCTTCAAACATCACCAAAAGTAACTCTGTGTATTTTATGCTTGAGACAGATACTAGAAAATACTGTAAGCTGAGACATGTTGAAACCCCAGTACTTCTATCCAATGATGAAGCAAACTTCCCATATTATATAATTCTGATTTATAGCGTAGTAAGATATATAATATCCATCTGTTCAAATATGCGACAATTTTTTAAAATTGTATTCCTTTCCTTTTGCCACACTGTGCAACTTGTGGGATATTAGCTCTCCAACCAGGGATCAATCCCAGGCCCCTGGCAGTGAAAGCCCAAAATACTAATAACCACTGTACTGCCAGGGAAATCCCATAGCAGTTTTTTTAATGCATCTTGCAACAGCATTTTCTGAGTTGAAGCACATGTAACATTTAAGTAGCACTGAAAAAATTATAACGATGATTGCCACCATATTTAGGATGCTCAGGTATTAAAATGTCTTGCAAATTGTGGTGACTTGACACCATCAGTAGCTATTATCTCAAGAATTATTAGGCACTTACTGAGGTTCATCTTTGCCAATGGTGTATATAGCTCCATGTTTCAGTTAACGAGGAAATGAGTTCTTGTGGTTAGATCTGATTAAATTGTCATTGATTTTAACTTATGACGTGGCTGATGAAGAGATGGGCTAGATTTGTCAGCCTACTTTCAGGTCAATTGTATTTGCACTATAGCTGCTGTTAGCAGTGTGTGGTTTCTCTGCTGAAGTCCTTTCTAGCCAGTTGCCCATATTGTAAGGATTAGCTTAATAAAACAAGGTCATATAATCTGCACATATTCTTAACTCGATACTGATAGACTGTGATGTTACAAGGTACTAAAAGTCCACCAGTAACTGAGGAGCTTAGCACTCTTCCCTTGGGACTCTCTATATTCTGTGTGACACAGAATCATCAAAACTACAGATCAAGTGAAGGAGGCAGTATCAATCCATGTATTAGATATTAATAAAATTAAATTATGTTTTCAATAAAGCTTACATATTTGAATATTATGATGTATTTTTTCAGTGCCACAGTGGATTACCTTATATGCCTCTCTTTGTCTCCTGCATTGGCAGATGGATTCTTTACCACTACTGCCACCTGGGAAACCCCAATGGTGGGGTCTCTCTCTTTGGAGACCACCAAGTACAACCAAAATTTAGGCTCCGGTGGAAAAATATGGGCTTCTTGGGTGGCAGTAGTGATAAAGAATCTGCCTGCCGATGTAGGAGGTGCAAGAGATATGGGTCAGGGAAGATCCCCTGCAGTAGGAAATGGCAACCCACTCCAGTGTTCTTGCCTGGGAAATTCCATGCACAGAGGAGCCTTTGGGGCTACAGTCCATAGAGTCCCAAAGAGTTGGACACACCTGAGCACACAGCGCACATTTTGACTTTGGGAGAGATAGGAGGTTCTCTGTCTTCTGGCCTCCACCAACTGTTCCAGCTATAGTCTGGGTCAATCCCAGGCTCACACTTGATGCTTCAGTATTGGTGGAGTGTTTATGTCTCTGTACATACCACGTTTAACTGCCATGGAAACCTTTCCTGACTGTCCCTGCCCACTGCTGTTGCAGTGTGCCCATAAGCATATGATTAATACTCCAGGTCCACATTGTTTTAGGATATTTTTTGTTGTTTTTACTTCTTCTGGAGATTTGGAGCTCCCTGACATGAGTGACTGAACGTCGAGAACTGTGAGGGATTGGAGATTCTATCCTGCTTGCCAGCTAACAAGCTAGCCTGCCACAGTTCCTGTGAAAGCTGACAGAGGAGTGCGGACTCCTAGGTCAAGGACAGAGGACATGCTTACTCACAGTGCAGCAGGGAGCATGTGCTTCATGTGTCAGTTCGCTGTGCTCAAATCCCAGATCCCTCTGGGGTGATGCAGAGCAGCCCAGGGAGATTCTACACATGCGATGGGCTTGTGTCACAGCCCAAGAACTCTATCTTAGGAAGTCTTCCAGTTTTCTGAGGCAGCAATCCTCAACCTTTCTGGCACCAGGAACCAGTTTCGTGGAAGACAGTTTTTTCAGGACAAGGATGGTTTTGGAATGATTCAAGCACATTACATTTATTGTGTGCTTTATTCCTATTATTATTACATCAGCTCTACCTCAGATCATTAGGCATTAGATCCTGGAGGTTGGGGATCCTTGTTCTAAGGGACTGCTGGCAAACCTGCCTCATGTTTCCTCCAGAGGGAGACTTCATTACCTGGGTGTTCCCATCCAGGACATGAGCAAACGTGTCCCTGCCTGGGAGGGAGGCTCTCCCTGTTCCAAGACTGTTTGCTACACAAACATTCTTGAAAAGATATTCAAGACCTCATCCTAAGACATGTGGGATTGCGAACAGACCCACGGAGAATCATCTCTCAATATGGATCTTCTTTTCTCTGGCAGCTAGCACAGGGTTGGGAGTGTAGTGGGCACTCAGAAAATACTTGTTGTTGAGGAATGAGTGAAAACAGCTGGAAATTTTTTAAAAATCTTTGAGAGGAAATGAAAAAGTCCCTGTTTGAAAAGGATTCCTTTTAAAATCCTTGGACAGGGACCAGTTTCTTTTAAAATTAAAAAAATAAGTATGAAAATCAGCCTGAAATACTCCTACTATCTTATTAGGAGCATGTGGGGCCTCAGCACTGAGTCAGTCCTCAGCCTGTGTTCATCTGCTCTGTGGGTTGGGCCCGAAGTAGGGAGACCTTCATAGGAAAACCTCAGATCAAACGGCCAAGTGGCTCTCTTCTTTCTTATCCATTGGGTACGTTAAAGCTAAGTCCTGAATGCTGATGCTCACAATAAGGAAAGACAATGAACAGATTCATTAATTAGACTTCTGTTTACCCTTACATCCCACTAAGCCATTAATTTGTATAATTATGGCCTTTTTCTTTGGCTTAGTGATATTGGAAAAATAAAGTGTTTGCCAAACCTGACTTCCTAGTATAAAACGTTGGGATATTCCGACATGCTTATTGAGATGAAAACAAACTTTTATTTATTGCAAGTTAGAACAATTAAAAATATACTTCAGGGTATATTGAGGGAACTGGTCTCATAGGCTTCAAATACAATGTTTATTCTTCCTTCCTCACCCTTTTCCAATCTGCTTTGTGGAGTTGGTTCTTCCTTGCTATTTTGGATGAATGCTAGAGTGATTTCTGGTCACACTGAGACCAGAGTCCTCTGCTAGCTCAAGTGGCAAAAACATAATCACATATTGCAATCAAAATGTCACATCCTTATAAACTTCATCCCAGGTTCATTTAAAGTTAATTTTTCCCTACCACAAGTCAAAGCTATTCACATGTGAGGCAGCAGTGGAAAAGAGGGGCCAGTCAGACTTTTTTTGTTAATTCAGCTAGGTTCTAGCACAGCTCATGACTTTCCAGGGTAAAAGTGCAGCTGGAGAGAGGAAGGGTGAGGACAGATTTTGCTTGAAGGTCAATGATATAAAAGCCGGTTGGCTTCCTCTGACTGTGAAGGATGTTTAGAGTACTTGGACTCTTTGTGTAAATTAGCCCCATCCCTAAATATCTCTCATCTGCCGTTCCTTTGCATCTCTAGTGAATTTCCACATCCTACGGATGAATTCTGACCTCTTTTTTGCCCAAGTCTCCTAGTAGTTCTAGGCTGACCTCGGGCTGGATCCAGGATAACTTTGTATCACCTTTCCTTTAGCCATAGCAGAAGAATTCATTTATTCCCAAACTTAGCTCTGCACTCTGCAGCCATGTAACTGCTCACTGACCATCAACCCATAATGTTTCAGTCACTAGAACATGTACCAAATTTGGACATGTTCTCTAGGGAAGACCATCTCATTTGACTTGAAATCACACCTTCAACAAAATACTCCTTCCAGTTGTTAACTCTCTAATCCTTTCCAACTTTTGCACTTTATCATGTTGCATGAGTTAGGGACAGAGTTACAAAGCTGGCTTTCCTATTTCCTTTGCAGTATGAGAGTGCTAGCTACCTCCTTTGTTCTGAACCTTTTGGAACCTCAGCCAAATTTGAGATAAAAAAAATTTTAAAAATTAGCTTTGAAAGGTAAAATATAAAAATATGTTGCAGTTTATGTTAATTAATTGTTTTCTGCTGAATTATAATCAGACTTTTAAAAAATAAAAATGGTATCTCCACAGATCAACTCTGAGGAAAAGCATGTATGATAATGAGAAGAGAAAGAAATATAGCTTTATGGGCTATGATTCAGAATTTTATTAAGTCAAATGTATAATTATCTGTCATTCATATCATCCATAGCAAACATCCCCTGATGTCATTTTATGAAACCCACTCAAATAAGATGGCACTCAATCAACAAAATGAAAGACAGTATGCATACTTTGTCTTCCTTTTGTGCTCTTTCCTTTCAGGGTGTTCTTTGATATCATTTGGGAAGTACCTGATAATACAGAATTCATCGTATTTTCTTTAATTTTAAGAATATGAAGGTATCGTCTTGGGAACCTAACTGATAAATAATAAAGATTTTCATGGAAGAAACTTTGTGGACAGTATTTTTAGATCAAACTTTTGTTTTGTCATAATTAAGGTTTATGACACTGTGTAGGCCTTCTAGGAAAAGGCCCATTTATAGATGTGATCTATAATTAATGTAAGCATCAGTGCTTAGTTTTAAGCTGTTCTGTGATCATAAGGTTTCATTCTTTGCTGTAAGTCAAGACTTTGTGGTGGGGCAGGTTGGTGGCCACGGAGTGTTCAGAGAGAAGCCTGGTCACACACAGCTAGGTTCTTAGGTGCTTCACACCCTGGATCTCTCTCTCCTCCCCTGCCTTGCTTAAGGCTGTGAACCTGTGTGCCAGAAAGTGTTTTGGAATTTGGGGATGGAGCAGTGAAAAAATAAAAGTCCTTGCTATTATGGAATTTTGCATTCTGGTGTGGATGCTATAGTACAATAAACAGTGTCTGAGTGTACATGTAAGCATCAAAGAGAAAAATAACCAGAGTAAAGAGATAGAGACCTGCTGTTTCAGGTAGGGGTAATCAAGGAAGGTGTCCCTGTGGAAGGAATCTTAGAATAAATGACACTATATATAAAGAAATATAACATTATTTAAAGATAGATCATGATATATATCTAAAATACAGATATATGAATATATCTAGTATCTATACTTTGAGAAAATTCCACTATTTTCAGTAATTTATGAGTAACACATGAAAAAGCCTCTCATAATTGAATACATTTGGAGGTATCATTTAGCAAACTTTTAAAAATAAAATGGTATCTCCACAGATCAACTCTGAGGAAAAGCATGTATGATAATGAGAAGAGAAAGAAATATAGCTTTATGGGCTATGATTCAGAATTTTATTAAGTCAAATGTATAATTATCTGTCATTCATATCATCCATAGCAAACATCCCCTGATGTCATTTTATGAAACCCACTCAAATAAGATGGCACTCAATCAACAAAATGAAAGACAGTATGCATACTTTGTCTTCCTTTTGTGCTCTTTCCTTTCAGGGTGTTCTTTGATATCATTTGGGAAGTACCTGATAATACAGAATTCATCGTATTTTCTTTAATTTTAAGAATATGAAGGTATCGTCTTGGGAACCTAACTGATAAATAATAAAGATTTTCATGGAAGAAACTTTGTGGACAGTATTTTTAGATCAAACTTTTGTTTTGTCATAATTAAGGTTTATGACACTGTGTAGGCCTTCTAGGAAAAGGCCCATTTATAGATGTGATCTATAATTAATGTAAGCATCAGTGCTTAGTTTTAAGCTGTTCTGTGATCATAAGGTTTCATTCTTTGCTGTAAGTCAAGACTTTGTGGTGGGGCAGGTTGGTGGCCACGGAGTGTTCAGAGAAGCCTGGTCACACACCGCTAGGTTCTTAGGTGCTTCACACCCTGGATCTCTCTCTCCTCCCCTGCCTTGCTTAAGGCTGTGAACCTGTGTGCCAGAAAGTGTTTTGGAATTTGGGGATGGAGCAGTGAAAAAATAAAAGTCCTTGCTATTATGGAATTTTGCATTCTGGTGTGGATGCTATAGTACAATAAACAGTGTCTGAGTGTACATGTAAGCATCAAAGAGAAAAATAACCAGAGTAAAGAGATAGAGACCTGCTGTTTCAGGTAGGGGTAATCAAGGAAGGTGTCCCTGTGGAAGGAATCTTAGAATAAATGACACTATATATAAAGAAATATAACATTATTTAAAGATAGATCATGATATATATCTAAAATACAGATATATGAATATATCTAGTATCTATACTTTGAGAAAATTCCACTATTTTCAGTAATTTATGAGTAACACATGAAAAAGCCTCTCATAATTGAATACATTTGGAGGTATCATTTAGCAAACTTAAGGCATTAATATGTGGTCCTGTCTTACACAGCATTTCCCACGTGATTTGAGTATGGAAACATTTCACAACTCTTGTGTTCTAAAGAAAGCTATCTGGGAAATGATATCTATTAGATAGCACATCAGGAACAAGTGAAGTTTTTGAAACAACTAGTAAAGTTACTAATATCGAATGAAATCTGTCGGAAAAAAAGGAGGCTTTTTTTCTCTTTTGTTCCACTTATTTACTAGTAAAAATAAAGTCATGAAAAATTAGAGAATTGATTAAAACCTTGTTAAACAGAATTGTGACTTTTAGCAGGAGGGACTAGAACATTGCTAGTCAAAATGTAGACCCTAGTTAGTAGCAACCTCACTTAGGAGATTGAAATACACCATTTTGGACCAAACCAAATACATCCTGAATCCCAATCTGTACAGTGCTAGAGAAATACATGGCACTAGGCTACCGCAGAATGGAATATGACTTTCTGTGTCATTTTAGATCAGGGGAAATGATTTAAACCTATGCAAATTTAAATCTATCTGAGCTGTAAGAGCATCTGAGTTTGCATTTGGTTCAATGACTGTTAGAAAAATCAATCCAAATTTTGGTTATTAACACATACTTTTTATGCTTCCCAGGTGGCAATAGAGGTAAGAAACTTGACTGTCAATGCAGGATAAATAAGAGATGAGGGTTCAATCCCTGGGTCAGGAAGATCCCCTGGAGAAGGTCATGGCAACCTACTCCAGTATTCTTGCCTGGAGAACTCCATGGGCTGAGGAGTCTGGCAGACTTATAGTCCAAAGAGTTGCAAAGCATCGGACATGACTGAAGCGACTTAGCACCTGCTCATACATAATGTTTACATGTAATTTCAAATGAAATAAGCATTGAGAGTTCAGTGAAAAGCGAACTTTAGAATGATCTTGAGAAAATTCCAGCTATTTTCATGATATATATCTAAAATACAGATATATGAATATATCTAGTATCTATACTTTGAGAAAATTCCACTATTTTCAGTAATTTATGAGTAACACATGAAAGCCTCTCATAATTGAATACATTTGGAGGTATCATTTAGCAAACTTAAGGCATTAATATGTGGTCCTGTCTTACACAGCATTTCCCACGTGATTTGAGTATGGAAACATTTCACAACTCTTGTGTTCTAAAGAAAGCTATCTGGGAAATGATATCTATTAGATAGCACATCAGGAACAAGTGAAGTTTTTGAAACAACTAGTAAAGTTACTAATATCGAATGAAATCTGTCGGAAAAAAAGGAGGCTTTTTTTCTCTTTTGTTCCACTTATTTACTAGTAAAAATAAAGTCATGAAAAATTAGAGAATTGATTAAAACCTTGTTAAACAGAATTGTGACTTTTAGCAGGAGGGACTAGAACATTGCTAGTCAAAATGTAGACCCTAGTTAGTAGCAACCTCACTTAGGAGATTGAAATACACCATTTTGGACCAAACCAAATACATCCTGAATCCCAATCTGTACGGTGCTAGAGAAATACATGGCACTAGGCTACCGCAGAATGGAATATGACTTTCTGTGTCATTTTAGATCAGGGGAAATGATTTAAACCTATGCAAATTTAAATCTATCTGAGCTGTAAGAGCATCTGAGTTTGCATTTGGTTCAATGACTGTTAGAAAAATCAATCCAAATTTTGATTATTAACACATACTTTTTATGCTTCCCAGGTGGCAATAGAGGTAAGAAACTTGACTGTCAATGCAGGATAAATAAGAGATGAGGGTTCAATCCCTGGGTCAGGAAGATCCCCTGGAGAAGGTCATGGCAACCTACTCCAGTATTCTTGCCTGGAGAACTCCATGGGCTGAGGAGTCTGGCAGACTTATAGTCCAAAGAGTTGCAAAGCATCGGACATGACTGAAGCGACTTAGCACCTGCTCATACATAATGTTTACATGTAATTTCAAATGAAATAAGCATTGAGAGTTCAGTGATACATTTAGAATTCATATATCTAGCATTTAAGGTTTCCTTTAGTTACCATTTCCAATATTCAAGTGGTCACAGCAAAGAAGGAGGTTTCTAGATTTATCTAAGAATTTCACCACTGCGGAAGCTTCACAGGTTTTGCCCTCCCAGCATCTGACCATGACCTAAACCAAAATCTCACTTGCTAAATGACAGCTGATTTCAATTGTATTAACAAATCTTTTTTCTTTGTCCAGAATGGTGTTGCCATCTTGCTAAGACTTTTAAAAAGAGTAGAAGTGGAGTTGGGAAATTACAGGTGACATTTAATTCTCTCAGCTTTCACTGCTGAAAAAAAGAATCTACACAGCAAGACACCACTCCTTGTTGAAACTGATGAAGATAGCACGCCATTTGCTCCAGGGTAAACACACAGGCCAGGCAAAAAGTAACTGTCTATCTAAGTGAAATCATGAGGACAGGATGCTCCTATTTTCATTTGACTAAAAACAACTGGACCGAGGACACCTGTAATCAGAGCCCCGGGGAGCTGTGACTCTGGGCTCACCTGCTGCCCATTGAAGGGAGAGGCGAGTCTGTTCCATCCAGGTCCCTGTGCTGTGTGTGACTTGCCTCTACCCTCAACGACGTTACCAGGGAGTGAGCCCCTTTATAAGTTCATAATGAGATGAGTAGTTTCCAGGCCTTCTGTAAGTTTTCAATTCTTCAGAAAAGGAAGTTATATCTCAGGGAATGAATGACCTATTTCCCTCAAAGGCCAGGTCTCCACAGTCAAAGCAAAGAATTAGGGCCCCAACTAACCTCTGAGTTTGCATTTGGTTCAATGACTGTTAGAAAAATAAAAAGGTGGCAATGGAGGTAAGAAACTTGACTGTCAATGCAGGATAAATAAGAGATGAGGGTTCAATCCCTGGGTCAGGAAGATCCCCTGGAGAAGGTCATGGCAACCTACTCCAGTATTCTTGCCTGGAGAACTCCATGGGCTGAGGAGTCTGGCAGACTTATAGTCCAAAGAGTTGCAAAGCATCGGACATGACTGAAGCGACTTAGCACCTGCTCATACATAATGTTTACATGTAATTTCAAATGAAATAAGCATTGAGAGTTCAGTGATACATTTAGAATTCATATATCTAGCATTTAAGGTTTCCTTTAGTTACCATTTCCAATATTCAAGTGGTCACAGCAAAGAAGGAGGTTTCTAGATTTATCTAAGAATTTCACCACTGCGGAAGCTTCACAGGTTTTGCCCTCCCAGCATCTGACCATGACCTAAACCAAAATCTCACTTGCTAAATGACAGCTGATTTCAATTGTATTAACAAATCTTTTTTCTTTGTCCAGAATGGTGTTGCCATCTTGCTAAGACTTTTAAAAAGAGTAGAAGTGGAGTTGGGAAATTACAGGTGACATTTAATTCTCTCAGCTTTCACTGCTGAAAAAAAGAATCTACACAGCAAGACACCACCCCTTGTTGAAACTGATGAAGATAGCACGCCATTTGCTCCAGGGTAAACACACAGGCCAGGCAAAAAGTAACTGTCTATCTAAGTGAAATCATGAGGACAGGATGCTCCTATTTTCATTTGACTAAAAACAACTGGACCGAGGACACCTGTAATCAGAGCCCCGGGGAGCTGTGACTCTGGGCTCACCTGCTGCCCATTGAAGGGAGAGGCGAGTCTGTTCCATCCAGGTCCCTGTGCTGTGTGTGACTTGCCTCTACCCTCAACGACGTTACCAGGGAGTGAGCCCCCTTTTTAAGTTCATAATGAGATGAGTAGTTTCCAGGCCTTCTGTAAGTTTTCAATTCTTCAGAAAAGGAAGTTATATCTCAGGGAATGAATGACCTATTTCCCTCAAAGGCCAGGTCTCCACAGTCAAAGCAAAGAATTAGGGCAACTAACCAGATAATTCAGGCCACCCAAATCTACTCTGGCCTGGATCATTCAAGTTAAAAAGGAACTTTATTTGCAGGAGCTGGTCCCCCATATCACTCAGAGGGGTCGAGAGCCCACAGCATTTTCTGTCCTGGGGGATCAGCATCATTGACTGCCCCAGACAAGCGAGAAGTAAATTAATGTGACCTATTTCTGTCCTCTGGTTCTTTCTGCCTGGATACATTATACTTTGCTTTCCATTGTAAACAGCACTTTCATTTCCTGAGTGCACTACCTATGCACTCCTTCTACCTGAGAGAAAAACAAGAGTAAATAAGCATGTGAGATAGTAAGCAGGTAGGTGGTTTGGGCCTCTTGACTTGGAGACTCAGAAATCCGTGACTGCAGGATTCTATGCTTTGCTGTCTGTATGAAATAGAGAGTCCATTTTTACACTGAGAGGTTTAGGAATTTATTTATGTATGTTATTTATTTTGTTGTTGTTTAATTGCTAAGTCATGTCTGACTTTGCAACCCCATGGACTGTAGCCTGCCAGGCTCCTTTGTCCATGGGCTTTCCTGGGCAGGTATACTGGAGTGGGTTGCCATTTCCTCCCTCAGGGAATCTTCCCAACCCAGGAATCAAACCTGCATCTTCTGCATTGGCAGGCAGATTCTTTACTGTTGAGCCTTCAGGAAAGCCTGATTATTCATTTATTTAAACAATATTTTGGGATAGTTTTAGGGTCATAGGAAGGTGGCCTCACAGGCTTCAAATTCTCTCACTGTGGATTACTGTTATGTGGTCATGAAGTGCCAAAGGGTTTTTTCTCAGGTTTCCCGCTTCACTCTCAGCTTACAACAGGCCCTGCACATCTATTCCATAGAAGGAATCTCTCTTGCTTTGTTTTGCCATTTCCCCCACCAACAAACTTCTTTTTCTTGTTACTTGGAACAAAACTTGTGGTGATAGAGATGGGAATTCTCCTTGTGCAGCTTTAGTTTTAAGCAGGACCTTTGTGCTTAAAGTCAGACTTTCTCAGTATTCTTGTCTCTGTTCCCCTTTAGCTGTCAAACTCTGCCTCGTATCTGGTAGCTCCTGAGAAGCACAGAATCCTCTCCCTCTGCCATCTCCTATGATAGCAGACCTCTGCCTTGTCTTGGTATAGGATCCTGGTCCCAAAGGTCTTCCTGCAGTTCTAACCAAGGGCAGAGGGCTCTTATTTCTACCCTTATTGAAAGGCAATAGAGTTGTTCTTGAGTCCTAGCAATAGGAAGCCTTCCTATCCCCTCCCCCAGTGGTATAAGGTATTTGCTTTGCAGGAGAGAAGAGTCTGTTGGAGTGGTTGGTATTTCGTGTCTGCCCCACACTGGCAGCCAGTCACTACCTGCCAATCTGTGCCACCAAGTAGAACTTTCAGGGTCTCCTGCCCTTTTGCAGTCTTTCTTGTGAAGCACTCAGGGGAATTCTTGGAGAAGACTGTCAACTCCCTGTGTGTCGGAGGCCCCTAGTTATTGTAAACTTACGCACTAGCCTACGTTAAGTCTCCATAAATTTGCTGAAGCTCTCTAGCTTATTTCTTCTTTTATGGTGTCCATTTCTTCTTCCCACACTCTGTCAAAAGTGAAAGAGTTGATGTGTTTTATATTTCCTCGGGAAGGATTCGACCCTGTTGAAATTCAGCTCAGTTCATTGATGTACAACCTGGGCTCTCTGATGACCTTGAGAAAACTGATGATTTTGTAGATTATCCAAATTTTTCTCAGTGTTGGAATGGGAGGAATATTCTCTTGAAGCTTTCTTCTTAAGAAGAAGCAGCGTTTTCAGCATTTCATAAGCAGCAATATCATGAGAGTGGCATTTGATGACTGTGTCATGAAGTGCCAAAGGGTTTTTCTCAGGTTTCCCTTCACTCTCAGCTTACAACAGGCCTGCACATCTATTCCATAGAAGGAATCTCTCTTGCTTTGTTTTGCCATTTCCCCCACCAACAAACTTCTTTTTCTTGTTACTTGGAACAAAACTTGTGGTGATAGAGATGGGAATTCTCCTTGTGCAGCTTTAGTTTTAAGCAGGACCTTTGTGCTTAAAGTCAGACTTTCTCAGTATTCTTGTCTCTGTTCCCCTTTAGCTGTCAAACTCTGCCTCGTATCTGGTAGCTCCTGAGAAGCACAGAATCCTCTCCCTCTGCCATCTCCTATGATAGCAGACCTCTGCCTTGTCTTGGTATAGGATCCTGGTCCCAAAGGTCTTCCTGCAGTTCTAACCAAGGGCAGAGGGCTCTTATTTCTACCCTTATTGAAAGGCAATAGAGTTGTTCTTGAGTCCTAGCAATAGGAAGCCTTCCTATCCCCTCCCCCAGTGGTATAAGGTATTTGCTTTGCAGGAGAGAAGAGTCTGTTGGAGTGGTTGGTATTTCGTGTCTGCCCCACACTGGCAGCCAGTCACTACCTGCCAATCTGTGCCACCAAGTAGAACTTTCAGGGTCTCCTGCCCTTTTGCAGTCTTTCTTGTGAAGCACTCAGGGGAATTCTTGGAGAAGACTGTCAACTCCCTGTGTGTCGGAGGCCCCTAGTTATTGTAAACTTACGCACTAGCCTACGTTAAGTCTCCATAAATTTGCTGAAGCTCTCTAGCTTATTTCTTCTTTTATGGTGTCCATTTCTTCTTCCCACACTCTGTCAAAAGTGAAAGAGTTGATGTGTTTTATATTTCCTCGGGAAGGATTCGACCCTGTTGAAATTCAGCTCAGTTCATTGATGTACAACCTGGGCTCTCTGATGACCTTGAGAAAACTGATGATTTTGTAGATTATCCAAATTTTTCTCAGTGTTGGAATGGGAGGAATATTCTCTTGAAGCTTTCTTCTTAAGAAGAAGCAGCGTTTTCAGCATTTCATAAGCAGCAATATCATGAGAGTGGCATTTGATGACTGTGGCTCATCAAACTTACTCTCATTCCATAGGCATTTTGTTTTTGTCCAGACTGAGTGTACCATCCTTCACCTTGTATTTTTAATTCTTCTATGTCATCTCAGATCATGAAGTAATACTCTGAGTTGTATAAAGTAGAGTATATGTTTAGAATAATAGTGCATTTGTTTTATGCAGTCAAGTCATTGACCTCATTGGAAAGAACTATTACATTTTTAGAAAAGTCAGACACATCAATTACCTAAAAAGTCTGGAAATTGTTTCTCAAGCAACCTTGGCAAATTATTCACTGTTATTGTGGAGCTGAAAATCCTTTGCTTTGACCATTTTGAGTCACTTTTAAGCCCTCAGTATTTGAAATGCTTTATCTATACATTTATTAATTTCAACACTGTTGAAGATGGAATAATGGCCCCCTTCTTCAAAGTTGTCCATGTCCTAATCCCTAAAATCTGTAAATATGTTACCTTATGTAGCAAAAGGGACTTTCAAATGTGATTAAGTTAAGGACATTAAAATGAGGAGATTATCCAGTGGGCCCAATGTAGTCACAAAAGTCCTAATAAGAGAGAGACAAGAGAATCAGAGTCAGGGAAGGAGATGTGATGATATAAGGAGGGTCATAATCAGAGGGAGAGATGGGAACATGCTGCCAACTGTGAAGATGAAGTATGGGGTCATGAATTGAGCAAAGTAGGCAGCCACCCCCTGAAGGCAGAAAAGACAAGGAAGCTGGCTCCTTCCTAGAGCCTCCAGAAAGAACCTTTCCATGCTAGTATCTTGATGTGGGGACTCAGATTTGCGTAACTGGAAGGTAATAATTTTTTTTCCTCGGGAAGTCAAAAGTGAAAGAGTTGATGTGTTTTATATTTCCTCGGGAAGGATTCGACCCTGTTGAAATTCAGCTCAGTTCATTGATGTACAACCTGGGCTCTCTGATGACCTTGAGAAAACTGATGATTTTGTAGATTATCCAAATTTTTCTCAGTGTTGGAATGGGAGGAATATTCTCTTGAAGCTTTCTTCTTAAGAAGAAGCAGCGTTTTCAGCATTTCATAAGCAGCAATATCATGAGAGTGGCATTTGATGACTGTGGCTCATCAAACTTACTCTCATTCCATAGGCATTTTGTTTTTGTCCAGACTGAGTGTACCATCCTTCACCTTGTATTTTTAATTCTTCTATGTCATCTCAGATCATGAAGTAATACTCTGAGTTGTATAAAGTAGAGTATATGTTTAGAATAATAGTGCATTTGTTTTATGCAGTCAAGTCATTGACCTCATTGGAAAGAACTATTACATTTTTAGAAAAGTCAGACACATCAATTACCTAAAAAGTCTGGAAATTGTTTCTCAAGCAACCTTGGCAAATTATTCACTGTTATTGTGGAGCTGAAAATCCTTTGCTTTGACCATTTTGAGTCACTTTTAAGCCCTCAGTATTTGAAATGCTTTATCTATACATTTATTAATTTCAACACTGTTGAAGATGGAATAATGGCCCCCTTCTTCAAAGTTGTCCATGTCCTAATCCCTAAAATCTGTAAATATGTTACCTTATGTAGCAAAAGGGACTTTCAAATGTGATTAAGTTAAGGACATTAAAATGAGGAGATTATCCAGTGGGCCCAATGTAGTCACAAAAGTCCTAATAAGAGAGAGACAAGAGAATCAGAGTCAGGGAAGGAGATGTGATGATATAAGGAGGGTCATAATCAGAGGGAGAGATGGGAACATGCTGCCAACTGTGAAGATGAAGTATGGGGTCATGAATTGAGCAAAGTAGGCAGCCACCCCCTGAAGGCAGAAAAGACAAGGAAGCTGGCTCCTTCCTAGAGCCTCCAGAAAGAACCTTTCCATGCTAGTATCTTGATGTGGGGACTCAGATTTGCGTAACTGGAAGGTAATAAATTCATGCTGTTTAAGCCACTGTTTGTGATAATTTGTTATAGTAGTAATAGGAAGCCAATATAGATTTCAAAAAGTATGTGTGTGTCAGTTGCTCAGTTGTGTCCAGCTTTTTTGCGATCCCATGGACTATAGCCCGCCAGTCTCCTTTATCCATGAGATTTTCCAGGCAAGAATACTGGAGTGGGTTGCCATTTCCTCCTTCAGTGGAACTTCTTGACCCAGGGATTGAATCTGGGTCTGCTACATTGTAGGCAGATTCTTTACCATCTGAGCCACCAGGGAAGCCCACATTTTGAAAAGCTAATATCCAGTTTGCCTTCATAGTATAAGAAAAGGATGTGACCTTTTCTTGGTTATGCCATGTAGCATGTGGGATCTTAGTTCCCTCACCAGAGATTAACTGAACCTGGGTCCCCTGCAGTAGACTCATGGAGCTGTAACCACTGGTCTGTCAGGGGATTCCCCTAGATGTGACTATTTTAAATTCAGTCAAGTAAACATTTAGTTGGTAATCTTGAAATAGGTCCTTTATAATAGGAAGTTGTAATGAATTTTGTCCTATGATTTTAGCAGTAATAAATTAATGATAAATGATCCATTGTAACAGAAGGAGCAGAGTCATTATTTTTAGTGGTTTCTCTTCCTGGGAAAGTGGATATTAAATCCTTTATTCCACAGATTTACTGGGATGCCCTGTCTTATCATGGATAATTAAGAATGACATCCTGTCTTTATAACAGAGAACATTTTTTTTTTCCTGGCTTAATACTTAATGCACTGTCTCTTCACTTTAGATGTGATGGCCATAATGAGTTATGTCCTTCCTCAAAGCTGAGCCATTATTATTTGTAGTAGCAACAGTAACAACAGTAACAGCAACACCAATAATGATAATAATAGATGTCTGTTTACTTTGGGTCATGTACTATGTTAGACACTTACATGTATCTCATATAAGCTTTATAACTTTAGAAGTAAGTATTCTTATCCCTATTCTACAGGTAACTGAAGCTCAGGAACCTAATGTAACTTGTCCAATGTCGTGCAGCTCATCAGTGGAAGATCTAGAATTGAATGAAGAGAGACATGCTTCCAAGTCTAATGATTCTCATCCCTGTAAAGCACTGCTCCTTAACAGTGCTAACAGGGATGGCACTAAACCAAGATAATGAAAAGGCAGAGTTTTATCTTTAATATGACTCCAGTGCATATGCTCCCCTATAAGTAAGTGCAAAGAAATGGCTCTGATAATAAGCAGATGGTTGGCAGAATTCAGGCCTTATCTTGATTGTTATACCACATGGGTATTCACCAGTTTTGCTCTGCCAGGAAGTATCCCTGGGCTATTCTTCTCACTCAATAATAGGTTCTGGTTACTGGTTGCACAATGGACTTTTGAATAGTGAAAAGGAAAGGTCTCTCTTCAGCTTCATAGGAGGAAAGACTGTCTGATGTTGCACAACCTTTTCTGAATCAGAATCCACCGGGGTTCCTGCTGTACTGTTGCCAGTGTTGACTTTTAAATGGCACAGCAGGTTACATTACCAGCACAAATAGTTCGTTTGAATTAGGGAACCCAAGGTGGTTGTTAGGAGAAGGGATTTTTCCCATAGTGATATATCACTGTCATGTATTTTCTGTGCTTGTAGAAGTTGTTCAGAAAATGGTGCAGAGTAGTGGTGAAGGTTTATTTCATGTTTAACAATAGTTTTTTATATGGAATAAGAATTTCAAATTGTTTGTGTATAATAAGCATTAAATCTTCCAAATAATCCACTGCGGAAGGCAAAAGTTTGTATTGTTCCAAATAATGATGGAAGGAAGATGGTCAGAGAATTCAAGCAACTCCCTTAGAGGTGGAAGGAGTTATTCATGGATTATAATAATTCACTTTAACACATCTGATCTTTCACTCATTCACTCAACCTCTATCTTGGACAAGGCACTATCCTAGGCACAGAAGATATGAGGATGAACAGGATAAAATCATTGTCTCCAGGAGCCCACATTCTCGTGCGTGACTTTCATGTACTATGTTAGACACTTACATGTATCTCATATAAGCTTTATAACTTTAGAAGTAAGTATTCTTATCCCTATTCTACAGGTAACTGAAGCTCAGGAACCTAATGTAACTTGTCCAATGTCGTGCAGCTCATCAGTGGAAGATCTAGAATTGAATGAAGAGAGACATGCTTCCAAGTCTAATGATTCTCATCCCTGTAAAGCACTGCTCCTTAACAGTGCTAACAGGGATGGCACTAGGCCAAGATAATGAAAAGGCAGAGTTTTATCTTTAATATGACTCCAGTGCATATGCTCCCCTATAAGGAAGAGCAAAGAAATGGCTCTGATAATAAGCAGAGGGTTGGCAGAATTCAGGCCTTATCTTGATTGTTATACCACATGGGTATTCACCAGTTTTGCTCTGCCAGGAAGTATCCCTGGGCTATTCTTCTCACTCAATAATAGGTTCTGGTTACTGGTTGCACAATGGACTTTTGAATAGTGAAAAGGAAAGGTCTCTCTTCAGCTTCATAGGAGGAAAGACTGTCTGATGTTGCACAACCTTTTCTGAATCAGAATCCACCGGGGTTCCTGCTGTACTGTTGCCAGTGTTGACTTTTAAATGGCACAGCAGGTTACATTACCAGCACAAATAGTTCGTTTGAATTAGGGAACCCAAGGTGGTTGTTAGGAGAAGGGATTTTTCCCATAGTGATATATCACTGTCATGTATTTTCTGTGCTTGTAGAAGTTGTTCAGAAAATGGTGCAGAGTAGTGGTGAAGGTTTATTTCATGTTTAACAATAGTTTTTTATATGGAATAAGAATTTCAAATTGTTTGTGTATAATAAGCATTAAATCTTCCAAATAATCCACTGCGGAAGGCAAAAGTTTGTATTGTTCCAAATAATGATGGAAGGAAGATGGTCAGAGAATTCAAGCAACTCCCTTAGAGGTGGAAGGAGTTATTCATGGATTATAATAATTCACTTTAACACATCTGATCTTTCACTCATTCACTCAACCTCTATCTTGGACAAGGCACTATCCTAGGCACAGAAGATATGAGGATGAACAGGATAAAATCATTGTCTCCAGGAGCCCACATTCTCGTGCGTGAAAGAGGTCAGTAAATTAAGTGACCTCTTTGAGAAATAATGTGATGGCTGCAACTAGAAAGAATGATTTTTTGGCGAGAATTAGGAGGAGTGACCAGTAGGGTTTGAAGAGACTGGGGAAAAATTTCTTTGTAAGGGGGGTAAAACCCAAGATGAATGTTGAAAAATGAATAGTTAAACAGTGAGACCAGACTGAGGTGAGAGTGTATGTAAAGGTACAGACACTTGAAACAGCATAAGATGTTCCTGCAGCCATGAGAACTGATGTAAGGTGAGGGTATAGTGTGATACAGGGTCATGCCAAGTAAACAAGAGACAGGACATTATTAAAGTCCTTTGTATCTTGCCAAGAAGTGTAGGTGTTTCCTGTAAGCACTGCTGACAGTGAAGGTTTTAAACAACAACAACAAAAAAATTATATGGTCAGTGCTTTATTGATCCATAGCATTGCCTATAGTAGGGATTCCCTCATAGCTCAGTCAGTAAAGAATCTGCCCGCGATTCAGAAGACCTTGGTTCAGTTTCTGGGTTGTGAAGATCCCCTGGAAAAGAAAATGGCAACCCACTCCAGCATTCTTGCCTGGAGAACCCCACGGACAGAGAAGCCTGGCAGGCTACAGTCCATGGGGTCGCAGAGATGGAACATGCTTAGCGACTAAACCACCATTGCCTATAGTACCAGACTGAACACATCACAGGGATGTGGGTGGCTTGTCTCATTCTTCATCTGCTCCAGTCCCTCACATAGTATTTGCAACGTAGTTGGTGATTCATACATACTGTTTGGATAGACATAGATTATTTTAACAAATAATCATTCAGTCTTTTCTATTTCCCAAGTACATATTACATTTGTGAGGTGGAAGGCAAAATTTTTTCCAAATAATGATGGAAGGAAGATGGTCAGAGAATTCAAGCAACTCCTTAGAGGTGGAAGGAGTTATTCATGGATTATAATAATTCACTTTAACACATCTGATCTTTCACTCATTCACTCAACCTCTATCTTGGACAAGGCACTATCCTAGGCACAGAAGATATGAGGATGAACAGGATAAAATCATTGTCTCCAGGAGCCCACATTCTCGTGCGTGAAAGAGGTCAGTAAATTAAGTGACCTCTTTGAGAAATAATGTGATGGCTGCAACTAGAAAGAATGATTTTTTGGCGAGAATTAGGAGGAGTGACCAGTAGGGTTTGAAGAGACTGGGGAAAAATTTCTTTGTAAGGGGGGTAAAACCCAAGATGAATGTTGAAAAATGAATAGTTAAACAGTGAGACCAGACTGAGGTGAGAGTGTATGTAAAGGTACAGACACTTGAAACAGCATAAGATGTTCCTGCAGCCATGAGAACTGATGTAAGGTGAGGGTATAGTGTGATACAGGGTCATGCCAAGTAAACAAGAGACAGGACATTATTAAAGTCCTTTGTATCTTGCCAAGAAGTGTAGGTGTTTCCTGTAAGCACTGCTGACAGTGAAGGTTTTAAACAACAACAACAAAAAAATTATATGGTCAGTGCTTTATTGATCCATAGCATTGCCTATAGTAGGGATTCCCTCATAGCTCAGTCAGTAAAGAATCTGCCCGCGATTCAGAAGACCTTGGTTCAGTTTCTGGGTTGTGAAGATCCCCTGGAAAAGAAAATGGCAACCCACTCCAGCATTCTTGCCTGGAGAACCCCACGGACAGAGAAGCCTGGCAGGCTACAGTCCATGGGGTCGCAGAGATGGAACATGCTTAGCGACTAAACCACCATTGCCTATAGTACCAGACTGAACACATCACAGGGATGTGGGTGGCTTGTCTCATTCTTCATCTGCTCCAGTCCCTCACATAGTATTTGCAACGTAGTTGGTGATTCATACATACTGTTTGGATAGACATAGATTATTTTAACAATTATTATAAAGCTCCATTTCAGTCTTTTCTATTTCCCAAGTACATATTACATTTGTGAGTAGAGCTTCTACTGGGGCATTGGGATGAAAACAAACGCATCTTCTGTGACGTTAGTCAGCAACAATTACATGTATATACAGCTAAATCTTTCAGTCCAGATAAACTATGTACTGTAAATATACCACATATCATTGTCATGATTTGGCCCTTTATCTTTTAGGGAACACCCTAATGAGATGTTTGTTTTAAAACTCTACAAGTGAATGCATCTTCCTAAGCACTGGGAAGTTATTCACAGTAGATGAACACTAACGTAATGCAAATAGATAAATTTTATATACTGGAACAAGTTCAGAATTCTGACTAAGATTACCGTTATCTACAACAGGGGTCCTCAACCTCTGGGACACAGACCAGTGCCTCCTGTCAGATCAGTGGTGGCATTGAATTAGAAATTAAATACACAGTAAATGTAATGCACTTGAATCATCCTGAAATACCATTCACCCAACCCCAACCCTGGTCCATGGAAAAACTGTCTTCCATGAAGCTGGTCCCTGGTGCCAAAAAGGTTGGGGACCCCTGGTCTATAACATTTAATACAAATCTAATTATTTCTAAATATTTCAAAAAGCAAACCATTCTCTTACTAATTGGCCTTAGAGAATAAACTCCCCACATTTGCTATGCTATGACTTAAAAAAAAAAGATTTAAATGTCATCAAGTGAAAACAATTTAGTCTAATTTGAGTTTGTCCTATCAAAAATCAAAATTAGTCACCGAATATTGAAATTAGCCAGAGTTTGAACTTTAGTTGATATGCACACAAACATACACACAATATGGAACTATTTTCATGTAGAACTCAGCAGATGGAATTGAGACTGTTAGACTGGGGTGCATATTAAATAGGTTTAAATGAACAAATGGAAATGATTTGGTAGATCATAGAAGAAGGATTATTTTACCCATCAGGGACAAACCATGGTAAATATCAGAATGAAGACTGTTTGTTTTCCTCCAATATTCATTCTTTCCTACCCTCATAGTGGAAGACATTTTAGCTGGATGTATGGCTACCCAGACAAAGCCTACATATCTCAGTCTTTGTTGTAGCTGAATGTGACTAGATGGCCATCTTCTGGTCAATAACACATGACTGTGAGTGGTATTTGCTATAGTGACTGATGCCTTTGAATCAATTTCCAGCAAGAGTTCTTCTGCCCATATCACTCTTGACAATAAAAGATGACTGAGTTCAGTTCAGAAGCAAAAACTTCTTTCTTGATCAAAGAGTAGAAGGGTGGGAGCTGTGCTCTGGAGTCCATGCTCTCAAAACAGGCTGTGGGCGAGGCTTCTTTACAGGATTCTCATCAGCAGGAAGGGAAGGGAGTTCTTACAGGGTGTGTGTGTATGTGTGTGCGCGTGCAGCTACAGTGTTCAAGTTCCAGATTGCAGTGCTGGGCAGTGTTTGTACAAGCCAGAGCTCGTGTCCTAGAGTTGAGGTGTAGGCAGAGCTGTGTCGCACCAGGAACTTTGGTGTGAAGTACCAGGGTCCATGGCATCCTCTGAGCAAGGGAAACTAGAGGAAAAGAAAATGAAATAGAAAATAAAAAAGATCGAACTTTATTACTCAGATTATATTTTTATTTCCTAGGACTTGTTAATAGACTTTGTCAGTGATATTACCTCTGAATTGGCCCTTAAAAATATGCTCCTTCTTTGCCATATTTCCCCCTTTCTCATCCTTCCTTCAGAAACATAAGCTTGGTAGTAGATCACCTTTGTCACACAGATGACCCCACATCCAAGGTGTAACAGGGCAAGAAAGTTAAAAGAACCTGGGTCTCAACACCATGGAGCTGCTGTATTGGTTCTGGACTAATTCATTGTTATTTGACTCTTTGTTATAATCAAAACTTTATACTAATACATTTGGGAAGCAGGAGGAGCATGTATTGCTCAAGTGCCTTTGTGTTGCAAATGACAAAGTCAATCTAGACTGTCAGAAGAAGGAAGTATACTGGCTGATGAAACTGGAAACTAGAGGTAGACAGGCCACAGGGGTGATTTAATACCACAGCTTATAATACCTTCAGGGCTGTGATGCTTGTGTCCATAATTCTTTCCATCTGTCTTCCTCTGTAAGTCAACAAGATTTTTTTTTTGCAGCTCCAAGGGACACCTGTATTTGGTGTTAACATCCAGAGGTGGGCTGGGGCATGGTAGGATGGGAGAAATTCTTGTTCCTCCATCAGTGAACAAAAAATTGAGTTTCATTTTGACTGGAAAAATGTTAGGCCATGTGTTGATACCTGACCATGATAATGCTATATACTTACAGACTTATCTTTGAGTTATTAATAGCTGTGGTAAAGAGGATATACCATTCTGGATAACTTCAGTCAATGAGCATGTGAAACTGAAGGAAGGGTCAGTCTAACTCAGAACTCTGGTTGCTAGTCAGTGCTGCTCTGGGGAGGCATCTAGACCATATCCACCACTAAAGGTGGGCAAACCTAAGGGGAGAGAGTGGGGCTTCTGTGACTTGGAGCAGGATGCGCACCTTATGGTGTGATTGTTCAGTCGTTAAGTTGTGTCTGACTCTTTGTGACCCCATGAACTAGAGCATGTCAGGCTTCCCTGTCCTTCACTGCTTCCCTGAGTTTGCTCAGACTCCTTTCCATTGAGTTAGTGATGCCATTCAACCATATTATTCTCTGTTGCTCTCTTTTCTTCTTGTCCTCAATCTTTCCCAGCATGAAGATCTTTTCCAGTGAGTCCTGTCTTCACATCAGGTGGCCAAAGTACTGGAGCTTCAGCTTTCAGCATCAGTCCTTCCAATGAATATTCAAGGTTGATTTTCTTTAGGATTGACCAGTGGGCTGCTACAGAATGTGTTTGCAAGTTATGATCAGGATTTCATACATGACGTGGGCATTTGAGCTTAGTCTAAAGCAGGACTGAAAGTGGGTGATTTTTGACAGTAGCACAAAAGCAAGTATATAATGGCCCCTAAGAAATTCTAAGGGGATATATGGCTGGGTAGATTTTTTTATCTTGTTACTCTGTGTGTCTCTGTACAATCCTGAGAAGGTAGTGGTATTTTTGTGAATTCCCTGCTAAAAGGTCCTGGGCACAGGAAAGGAAACTTACGTGATTAAAAACATACCCACATGCTTATATACACTAATCAGTCTCTTACTAAATTTCTAAGATTAGAAATTGATTTTTTTGTTGTTGATGTTGCTCTTGTTTTGATTTTGCCTAAACTAGTTGACACAACTATCTACTTCGCGTTGGTTGGACAGACCTGAAATGGAGCCCGGTGCTTCTATACTTAAGAAAAAAGGGTTGCATTTATAGTTTAACTCACTTTTGATTAAAGTGCAACTGGAAGTAAAGGTGGAGAGATAATTTACACATCCTGAATCATCTGCCTGTACCCAGCATAGAGCTATGCTGTCACTTGGCAGGATGAATAAAACTGAGAAATCAGGTTTATGTAGGAAAAAAGATCTTAGTTTTGTCTAGAACAATGTAAAATACTACATATTTGTTTTAAAAAATGAGCGTTCTGTACAAATACTAAATTTTGTTTCTCAGTAGAATGACTACGATGTGTGTTCTTCAGATTTTGCAAGTTTCAGTAATTTTTCCCTTGCTTTGTTATGGTCTGACCTTGGAACTAAAATGGATCAGTTGCTTAAAGCAGTATTTTTAGAGCCTTTAAAAAAATATCAGACTGGGCTTCCCTGGTGGTCCAGTAGGTAAAGGGTCAGCCTTGCAGTCAAGGGGTGCCAGTGCTATCCCTGGCCTGGGAAGATCCCACGTGCCGTGGAGCGGCTGGGCCGGTGTGTCCAATTACAAGCCAGTGCTCTGGAGTACATGTGCCCAGAACTTGTGCTCTGCAATGAGAGAGTCCACTGCAATGGGAGGCCCACACAGGCCAAAGAACAAAGATGGATGAAAATAAATAAATGAAATACCAATAGAAGTGGTCAAAATTTTTAAAAAAATCAAGGTAAAATTGACACATGATTTTAGGGAGATTTTCATTGTCTTACTCCCTTGTTATTGGCACATGAAGTAATATAGATCATTTCAATCCAGAATGACACAGAATGGAAAAGAAACTGTTGTTCATCCTGGAGGACACAAAAGAAAATCTCCTTTTAACAATTCTCTTTACTTACAGAAATATATTTACTAAAACTCCCAGGCAATCTGGAAAATATTATTGACCATTTCTTGCTTCCTGTTAGTACTTTCTGAAGGATTCTGCCTTACAGGAAAATTTTTTTTTTGCTTCTAAGTCATCATTTGTTTTCATCCATCTTTATTCTTTGGCCTGTGTGGGCGTCCCACTGCAGTGGCCTCTTGCTGCAGAGCACTGGCTCTGGGCACATGCGCTCCAGAGCACTGGCTCGTAATTGGACACACCCGTCCAGCCTTTCTGCGGCATGTGGGATCTTCCCATACAAGGGATCAAATTGGTGCCCCTTGCAAGGCAGGCTCTCTACCCACTGGACCAAAAGGGAAGCCCAGATTCTGCCTTTGAATTCTATTTCTGAGGTCATAATATTCACCTTGAAGTATGATTATGTTAGAAATATGATGAAACACCTTGGCATTTTTGATGAAATTGGAATGACAGTAAATACAAACCAAGCATGAAATGGAGAGTTTTGATACTTCTTCTCAGAATTGAATAATGAAGAGTGTTGTTGATCCTAGTTTGAATTTTCTGGTGATATTAAAGCAGTTGTTATCTTGTCTTTTGTAAATACCTGAAACTTACCTAATTAAACATGTCCAGTTCTCCATTTGGCTTTCATATTTACTTAACCCTTGAACACACATATATGCCTGTATCTCAATAGATCTTTCCTCAGAATCTTTTTTTCCCCCTCTGGCTGAATTGGTAGTCTTTTCTGTTTTCACTGCTGAAGAGTAAAGCTTAGAGTTTGTTTGCTGGCTGCCATCAAATAAAGGTAGAGGTACAGCTCCCTACGGGTCTCCCTGATGGCTCAGTGGTAAAGACTTGGCCAGCTAATGCAGGAGACCCATGTTCAATCCCTGGGTCAGGAAGATTCCTGGGAGAAGGATATGGCAACCCACTCTAATACTCTCGCCTGTGAAATCCCATGAACAGAGGAGCCTGGCAGGCTACAGTCCATGGTGTCATAAAGAATCAGGAACGACTTAGCTCCTAAAGGAACAGCGCTCTTCAGTTTAACAGCTGAGGAAAGAAAGAAGCACAAGACCCCAGGAAAGGCTCCTACTTTCATTCCTTTAATTCCTTTTCCCTTGCGGGAATAGGTGTGAATGAACGAAGTCCTCAGATGTCTCTCTAATACTCATCAGTTTAGTTAGAAACCCTGGGGGAGAATTTTTAAAGCCTTCTCTATGCCTTCAGTGTCTCACCAAAGAGAGAAAAAACATCAAGACTAACCTTTATGAAGCTGATCAGGTGGAGAAAGGCTGAGAAGGAATGAAGAGTGACGAATTACCCTGAGCAGATCATCTCCAGCATTAACAGTGATTGAGTCAACCAGAGGATGAAGGGTAAACTAAATGTGAAAAGCAGGAGCTCAGAGGAACATGTACAGGGAGGGTTCCAGGAAGCCCAGATTCTGCCTTTGAATTCTATTTCTGAGGTCATAATATTCACCTTGAAGTATGATTATGTTAGAAATATGATGAAACACCTTGGCAATTTGATGAAATTGGAATGACAGTAAATACAAACCAAGCATGAAATGGAGAGTTTTGATACTTCTTCTCAGAATTGAATAATGAAGAGTGTTGTTGATCCTAGTTTGAATTTTCTGGTGATATTAAAGCAGTTGTTATCTTGTCTTTTGTAAATACCTGAAACTTACCTAATTAAACATGTCCAGTTCTCCATTTGGCTTTCATATTTACTTAACCCTTGAACACACATATATGCCTGTATCTCAATAGATCTTTCCTCAGAATCTTTTTTTCCCCCTCTGGCTGAATTGGTAGTCTTTTCTGTTTTCACTGCTGAAGAGTAAAGCTTAGAGTTTGTTTGCTGGCTGCCATCAAATAAAGGTAGAGGTACAGCTCCCTACGGGTCTCCCTGATGGCTCAGTGGTAAAGACTTGGCCAGCTAATGCAGGAGACCCATGTTCAATCCCTGGGTCAGGAAGATTCCTGGGAGAAGGATATGGCAACCCACTCTAATACTCTCGCCTGTGAAATCCCATGAACAGAGGAGCCTGGCAGGCTACAGTCCATGGTGTCATAAAGAATCAGGAACGACTTAGCTCCTAAAGGAACAGCGCTCTTCAGTTTAACAGCTGAGGAAAGAAAGAAGCACAAGACCCCAGGAAAGGCTCCTACTTTCATTCCTTTAATTCCTTTTCCCCTTGCGGGAATAGGTGTGAATGAACGAAGTCCTCAGATGTCTCTCTAATACTCATCAGTTTAGTTAGAAACCCTGGGGGAGAATTTTTAAAGCCTTCTCTATGCCTTCAGTGTCTCACCAAAGAGAGAAAAAACATCAAGACTAACCTTTATGAAGCTGATCAGGTGGAGAAAGGCTGAGAAGGAATGAAGAGTGACGAATTACCCTGAGCAGATCATCTCCAGCATTAACAGTGATTGAGTCAACCAGAGGATGAAGGGTAAACTAAATGTGAAAAGCAGGAGCTCAGAGGAACATGTACAGGGAGGGTTCCATTGTTAGACCACAGGAGCTATTAACATGACCAAAATGCTTTTCTTTGGTCACTGTTAGCTGGGAAGAGAGTGGGATCCACTATCGGGAAGAAGAAGGTGATGCTGAGAAGGTAGGTACTGGGTCTAAATGAAGCTTCCTTGGCTCTGACTTTTTGATAAACTGGGAAAATAAGTATAATGTTCCTTGGCACAGAGTGAATTTGAAACTGTGCCCTCAGATGCCAGCTTTTAATTTATCCTGAGCTGAGATTTGAAAGTAGCAGGCAGGTGGACTAGCCAAACTTCCCATAGTCCCAGCTGAACTCACCACCAATAGAAACTGCAAATAAAACTAGAAGATGAGGAGGGATCGGATAATATGAAGACTAGCCAAGAAGCAATTATACTGTCTTTTTTTTTTTATGACCACTTCTATTGATCTTTCATTTGTTTATCTTTGTTCTTTTGGCCTGTGTGGGTCTCCCATCACAGCGGCCTCTCTCACTGCAGAGCACTGGCTCTGGGCACATGAGCTCCAGCTCAGTAGCTGGACACATTGGTCCAGCCGCTGCACGGCATATGGGATCTCCCCAGGCCAGGGATCGAACTGGCAGCCCTTGCACTGCAAGGCAGTGTCCTCACCCACTGGACCACCAGGGAAGCCCCAATTATACTGTCTTGATAAGAGAACTCTTCCAGTTCAACATGAGCACAGTGAAAGCAAGCATAAGGAAAGTAGGCAAAGGGAAAGGAGCAAAATGGAAAACAAAGGAGAGATGGATAGACGACCAACAAGAGGGGGAGAATTTGTTTTGGAAGAACACTAGCTATGAAATGGAAACATATGATCTAAATGTTGCTTTTTTTGTATAAAGAACTTCAAAGAGCTTAAATTCAGTGAAAAGGGAAACAAAGTCAAGATGACACAGAATGAGATGAAGGACATGCCAGAATCAAAAGGAAATTGAGGAACTGAATGCTGTTATCCCAGTGACAAATAATTTAGAGAAAAGGAGGCAGGATAGTCATAGATAAAACCTGCAATAATGACATGGAGGGAAGGTTTGAAATAGTCAGTAGTTGTAAAGGAAAAGATGAAGGTTTAAACAGGCATAATAGTTATGGAGCTCAAAGATGATATAACGAAAATTGGGAAAAATTTAAAAACCACAGGAGTTCTGACCAAAATGCTTTTCTTTGGTCACTGTTAGCTGGGAAGAGAGTGGGATCCACTATCGGGAAGAAGAAGGTGATGCTGAGAAGGTAGGTACTGGGTCTAAATGAAGCTTCCTTGGCTCTGACTTTTTGATAAACTGGGAAAATAAGTATAATGTTCCTTGGCACAGAGTGAATTTGAAACTGTGCCCTCAGATGCCAGCTTTTAATTTATCCTGAGCTGAGATTTGAAAGTAGCAGGCAGGTGGACTAGCCAAACTTCCCATAGTCCCAGCTGAACTCACCACCAATAGAAACTGCAAATAAAACTAGAAGATGAGGAGGGATCGGATAATATGAAGACTAGCCAAGAAGCAATTATACTGTCTTTTTTTTTTTATGACCACTTCTATTGATCTTTCATTTGTTTATCTTTGTTCTTTTGGCCTGTGTGGGTCTCCCATCACAGCGGCCTCTCTCACTGCAGAGCACTGGCTCTGGGCACATGAGCTCCAGCTCAGTAGCTGGACACATTGGTCCAGCCGCTGCACGGCATATGGGATCTCCCCAGGCCAGGGATCGAACTGGCAGCCCTTGCACTGCAAGGCAGTGTCCTCACCCACTGGACCACCAGGGAAGCCCCAATTATACTGTCTTGATAAGAGAACTCTTCCAGTTCAACATGAGCACAGTGAAAGCAAGCATAAGGAAAGTAGGCAAAGGGAAAGGAGCAAAATGGAAAACAAAGGAGAGATGGATAGACGACCAACAAGAGGGGGAGAATTTGTTTTGGAAGAACACTAGCTATGAAATGGAAACATATGATCTAAATGTTGCTTTTTTTGTATAAAGAACTTCAAAGAGCTTAAATTCAGTGAAAAGGGAAACAAAGTCAAGATGACACAGAATGAGATGAAGGACATGCCAGAATCAAAAGGAAATTGAGGAACTGAATGCTGTTATCCCAGTGACAAATAATTTAGAGAAAAGGAGGCAGGATAGTCATAGATAAAACCTGCAATAATGACATGGAGGGAAGGTTTGAAATAGTCAGTAGTTGTAAAGGAAAAGATGAAGGTTTAAACAGGCATAATAGTTATGGAGCTCAAAGATGATATAACAAAAGGAAAATTGGAAAACCCAGTTAGAAGTAGACAAAAGGGACAGAAAAAATATATTTTAAAAAAATGACCACTCTCTCAGTTCTGAAATAACTGGTTCTCTAGATCAAAGGAACATACTGTGTCCCAGTAAAATTGATACAGAAACATCAATTCCAAGACATATACTCTGGTTAAACTTTGAAGCTAGAGAATGAATTTTGCAAGCTTCTTCACACATAAAACCAAACCACCTAAAAGTAGGAAAAATCAGACTCATCTCATAAACCTCCAAGGCAGCAATCAAAACCAAAGGCAAGTGGAGCAAAGTGAGCAAAGTTCTGAAGAAAAAGAGTAATTTGAGAATTTAACATAATTATTAGTTTACAGTTTAATTACAAATAAGCAAAAAAGAAAATCTCTTATTGCTACCACTCATAAATAACTGTTAATTTCTTCACATTCCTATTACTTTTTCCTAAGTGTGTATGTGTATCAGATATAATGAATGACTGTGTTGTTACCATTTAAAAAGTTACATGAGGGCTTCCCCTGGTGGTCCAGTGGGTAAGGACACCGCCTTGCAGTGCAAGGGGCGCCGGTTCGATCCCTGGCCTGGGAAGATCCCACGTGCCGCGGAGCGGCTGGACCAATGTGTCCAATTACCGAGCTGGAACTCTGGAGCGCATGCGTCCAGAGCTGGTGCTCTGCGACAACAGATGCCACCACGATAGGAGGCCCACACGGGCCAAAGAACAAAGATGGATGAAACTAGACAAACGAAAGACAGTGGAAGTGGCCCGCCCACCCCCCTCCCTCCCCGCCAAAATAAATAAATGTTTAAAAAAAGAAAAGTTACATGATCACAGATAAGTTAAATGATCCAAGACACACATCTAGACTCTAAGTTTAGTATGTGTATCAGCCCAACCTTAATTTTTATAGTTTTATGTATTATCTATAAAAACCATACAAGAGTCTTGCACATTTTCTTTAATGTATGCAAATAGTATCACTCTGTATGTAAAGGAAAAGATGAAGGTTTAAACAGGCATAATAGTTATGGAGCTCAAAGATGATATAACAAAAGGAAAATTGGAAAACCCAGTTAGAAGTAGACAAAAGGGACAGAAAAAATATATTTTAAAAAAATGACCACTCTCTCAGTTCTGAAATAACTGGTTCTCTAGATCAAAGGAACATACTGTGTCCCAGTAAAATTGATACAGAAACATCAATTCCAAGACATATACTCTGGTTAAACTTTGAAGCTAGAGAATGAATTTTGCAAGCTTCTTCACACATAAAACCAAACCACCTAAAAGTAGGAAAAATCAGACTCATCTCATAAACCTCCAAGGCAGCAATCAAAACCAAAGGCAAGTGGAGCAAAGTGAGCAAAGTTCTGAAGAAAAAGAGTAATTTGAGAATTTAACATAATTATTAGTTTACAGTTTAATTACAAATAAGCAAAAAAGAAAATCTCTTATTGCTACCACTCATAAATAACTGTTAATTTCTTCACATTCCTATTACTTTTTCCTAAGTGTGTATGTGTATCAGATATAATGAATGACTGTGTTGTTACCATTTAAAAAGTTACATGAGGGCTTCCCCTGGTGGTCCAGTGGGTAAGGACACCGCCTTGCAGTGCAAGGGGCGCCGGTTCGATCCCTGGCCTGGGAAGATCCCACGTGCCGCGGAGCGGCTGGACCAATGTGTCCAATTACCGAGCTGGAACTCTGGAGCGCATGCGTCCAGAGCTGGTGCTCTGCGACAACAGATGCCACCACGATAGGAGGCCCACACGGGCCAAAGAACAAAGATGGATGAAACTAGACAAACGAAAGACAGTGGAAGTGGCCCGCCCTCCCCCCTCCCCACCCCGCCAAAACATAAATAAATGTTTAAAAAAAGAAAAGTTACATGATCACAGATAAGTTAAATGATCCAAGACACACATCTAGACTCTAAGTTTAGTATGTGTATCAGCCCAACCTTAATTTTTATAGTTTTATGTATTATCTATAAAAACCATACAACAGTCTTGCACATTTTCTTTAATGTATGCAAATAGTATCACTCTGTATGTATCATTTTCCAACTTGCTTTATTTTTTAAATTTTGGCCTCTTTCATTGGTTTGTTTGTTTGTTTCTTTTTTAAATTTATTTTCATCCATTTTTATTCCTTGGCCTGTGTGGGCCTCCCACTGCAGTGGCCTCTCTCACTGCAGAGCACTGACTGTGGGCACATGCACTTCAGAGCACTGGCTTGTAATTGGACACACTGGTCCAGCTGCTCCAAGGCACGTGGGATCTTCCCTGGCCAGGGATTGAACCGGTGTCCCCTGCATTGCAAGGCGGACTCTTACCCACTGGTCCACCAGGAAAGCCCAGCTTATTTTTTAACAAACACTTTTAGATCATTCTTCATTAACACTGTTACTATTCCTTATTCTTTTTAGCTTATATATTTTATTATATTGTTATAGATATTTAGATTATTTCTAATTGTGTTAGTTTAACAAATAAAGTGGCATTAGACATCCTTAGGTTTCTTTGCACAGATGTGACCATTTCTCTATGGTAAATATTAGAATTTCTGAATTGGTAGGGTTGGTATATTTTTTAGTGTGTTCCAAACGTGTTACCCAGCCTAATTGTTGCTGAAGTCTAAGGCCAACAGAGTATTTTTCAAGCATGGATAAACTGTACAGCATATACTTCCTTGAGAAACATCCATTTACACCAAGCTATCAAACTTATTTGCATAAAGTTTGCAAACTATTCTCTTATCATTTGTTTTGTTTTCCTTTGTTTTCTTTCTTAAAAATTTTATTTATTTATTTTATTTTTGTATTCTATGCCACCACGATAGGAGGCCCACACGGGCCAAAGAACAAAGATGGATGAAACTAGACAAGCGAAGACAGTGGAAGTGGCCCGCCCACCCCTCCCTCCCCACCCCCGCCAAAATAAATAAATGTTTAAAAAAAAAGAAAAGTTACATGATCACAGATAAGTTAAATGATCCAAGACACACATCTAGACTCTAAGTTTAGTATGTGTATCAGCCCAACCTTAATTTTTATAGTTTTATGTATTATCTATAAAAACCATACAACAGTCTTGCACATTTTCTTTAATGTATGCAAATAGTATCACTCTGTATGTATCATTTTCCAACTTGCTTTATTTTTTAAATTTTGGCCTCTTTCATTGGTTTGTTTGTTTGTTTCTTTTTTAAATTTATTTTCATCCATTTTTATTCCTTGGCCTGTGTGGGCCTCCCACTGCAGTGGCCTCTCTCACTGCAGAGCACTGACTGTGGGCACATGCACTTCAGAGCACTGGCTTGTAATTGGACACACTGGTCCAGCTGCTCCAAGGCACGTGGGATCTTCCCTGGCCAGGGATTGAACCGGTGTCCCCTGCATTGCAAGGCGGACTCTTTACCCACTGGTCCACCAGGAAAGCCCAGCTTATTTTTTAACAAACACTTTTAGATCATTCTTCATTAACACTGTTACTATTCCTTATTCTTTTTAGCTTATATATTTTATTATATTGTTATAGATATTTAGATTATTTCTAATTGTGTTAGTTTAACAAATAAAGTGGCATTAGACATCCTTAGGTTTCTTTGCACAGAGGTGACCATTTCTCTATGGTAAATATTAGAATTTCTGAATTGGTAGGGTTGGTATATTTTTTAGTGTGTTCCAAACGTGTTACCCAGCCTAATTGTTGCTGAAGTCTAAGGCCAACAGAGTATTTTTCAAGCATGGATAAACTGTACAGCATATACTTCCTTGAGAAACATCCATTTACACCAAGCTATCAAACTTATTTGCATAAAGTTTGCAAACTATTCTCTTATCATTTGTTTTGTTTTCCTTTGTTTTCTTTCTTAAAAAAATTTTATTTATTTATTTTATTTTTGGGTATTCTGGGGTTTCACTGCTGCCACAGGCTCTTCTCTAGTTGCAGGGAATAGGCGCTACTCTCTAGTTGACGTGAGCAGGCTTCTTGTTGCAGTGACTTTTCCTGTTGTGGAACTCAGTCTCTAGGGCACACAGGCTTCATAGGTGTGGCACATGAGCTCAATAGTTGTGACTCCGAGGCTCTAGAGTACAGGCTCAGTAGTTGTGCCCTACAGGCTGAGTTGCTCCAGAGCATGTGGGATCTTCCCAGATCAGGGATCAAACCTGTGTCTCCTGCATTGGCAGGCGAACTCTTTACCACTAAGTTACCGGGGAAGCCCTGTTTTCTTTTGTTAAGTTTTCTTAAAGGATAAAAAAGCACATGAGCATTTTAATAGATGCCAATATGTACTTGATAAAGTTCAATTTAAAAAAAAAATGAAAAAATAACATAGCAAAATAGGAATAAATATTTTATTAATATTAGTTTTTTGTTTTATATTTTATTCTTATTTTATAAAATTATTTTTTATTTTTTACAGAGTTTTGTTGTTTACTGCTACACAGCAACCTGAATCAGCCATAGGTGTACATATATCCCCTCCCACTTGAACTACCCTCCCATCTTCATTGCCATCCCACTCCTCTAGGTTGTTACAGAACACCTGTTTGAGCTACCTTAGTATTATTGCAGATTCCCATTAGTTATCCATATTATATATTGTAATGTAACTTTCCATATTGCTTGTTCCATACATCTCGCGATTCCTCCCTCCCCCAATGCCCATAAGTCTCTTCTGTATGTCTGTTTCTCCACTGCTGCTCTGCATATACATTTTTCAGTACCATTTTTCTAGATTCCATATATAAGCATACGACATTAAAAGTTTTCTCATTAAAATCTTGAACAAATTCCATTTATCCTTATTACTTAGCATGTCCCTGCTTTGGCAAATGCATTTAGATCAAAGAAAGAAATAGATGGCTGGAAAGAAAGAGGGAAAATACTATGTAGCAATAAAACCAGAGAGAATCAAGCTAAAAAACTGCATATGTTACCAGAATGGGATAAGGTCAATCACTACATAATTGTTAAAGATGTAGGTAATAGTAAATATGAAGGATGAAGAGATACTATTTATAATAATAACCAAATCATAAAAATATATTTTTAAAAAACTAACAATATTACCTAATATGCAAAAGCCTGGTGTAAAATTAACATTAAAAACCTTCAGAGGACATATGAGAAAACTTAGGTAAATCTGTACCTTATTCTTGAACAAGAAAACTCTAAAAGATGCTAATTTTCCTTAAATCTCTAAATAAATACCAACTAGAAATCGAGATATCCATTTTGGAATCTGACAAAATTAAATCAAGTCCATCTGGAAAAATAAATCTGTAAGAAGCTTGAAGATTACAGGAAGAGGGGAATGATAACCAGTCAAAATCTGATGGAACTCTAATAACCTAAACTGTTTAGAGCTGGAAAAGAGATAGAGAAATAGAAATGAATACAGACTCTAGAAGTAAAATCAATTCATATAAATTTTTGATATTAAAAATTAAGCATTAGAAATTAATATATAAACAATATTATAAACAGCCAATTTACTTAGCTGACAAAGAGAAAAAAGAAAAACTTTAAAAAAAAAAAAAGACAACCAGGGGACTTCCCTGGTGGTCCAGCGGTTGGGACTTTGCCTTCCAATGCAGGGAGTGCAGGTTCCATCCTTGGTTGAGAAGCTAAGATGCCTCCAGCCAGAAAGCCAAATAGAAAACAAAAGCAATATTGTGACAAATTCAATAAAGACTGTAAAAATAGTCCCACATCAAAAAACTCTTTAAAAAATAGAGAACTAGACAAAGAATATAAACAGGAATTTGACAAAAAAATAAATATGAATGGCAAACAAACATGAAAAACAAGCAAATGCTATGATTATATCCTTCATAATAAAAATGAGATGTTACATTTCATGTGATTAATGGCATGCTTTAGGCATGTGCTAACCCTCAGTGACGGCCAGAGTCAGTGGGCGTAGGAAACCTCATTCTGTGGATAGGTGTGGAGGTTAATGCATTATTTTTTTTTAATTTTGGCCTCTTTTATTGACTTTTTATTTGTTTATTTTCACCCATCTTTATTTTTTGGCCTGTGTGGGCCTTTGATCACAGTCACTCCTCTTGTTGCAGAGCACTGGCTCCGGGGAAGCCCAATGCATTATTTTTTGAGGAAATATTGGCAGTATTCTTAATAGAAGAAAAAGCATGTATCTTTCACTTTAGCAGCCCCATTGCTGGAAATTTACTGTCTGGGTAAATTTGCAAAAATATGTAAATGTATGTGTACAAGGTTGTTTACTGAACATTTATTATCCTTCGATAATACTGAAGTGTTTTACTATAAAATGCTGAGGAAAAAAATTAAGTATTCACTAATAGGGGTCTGGCTAAAAAATTAGAGTACATTCCTTCAGTGGAATACCTCTACATCATTGTGGAAAATGAGGCAAATCTATAATCGCACATGTGGGAAGAGCCCTTAGATGATTTATTTAGTGAACAAAGAAAGCAGTGAGAAAGAGCACATGTAGCATAATTCTTCTGTGCAAATATGAGTAAGAGATTTTGACACAGGTATAGGAATAGGAAAAGAAACAGATTGATTTAGGCTAATAGGGGTGTATAAGAATTTCCTGAGGGGAACACTAGAATATACAGTGATGGAGTATCAGAAGGGAAGGAAGTATTTTATTTCAACCTGATTTCTTTGTCCTGTTTGCATTTTTAACCATAGGCTGGGCTCCCATAAGGGCTAAACAGATAACCCAGTCTACACCATTCTTGCCACCAGCCACTCTCCTCCTTTGTCTACTACATTCATGGCTTTTTCTTTAGTTGTGATTTCAGTGGCAGGTGAGAGCTGCATAGAAGAGATCCGGCTTCACTTCTGTTACTAATGCTCATGTTCACCGGTGTTTATAGAGTGCTGATTGTTCTGAGCACTTCCAGACACAGTCTTCATTTCCTGCATGATTCCACATTTCATGTGATTAATGGCATGCTTTAGGCATGTGCTAACCCTCAGTGACGGCCAGAGTCAGTGGGCGTAGGAAACCTCATTCTGTGGATAGGTGTGGAGGTTAATGCATTATTTTTTTTTAATTTTGGCCTCTTTTATTGACTTTTTATTTGTTTATTTTCACCCATCTTTATTTTTTGGCCTGTGTGGGCCTTTGATCACAGTCACTCCTCTTGTTGCAGAGCACTGGCTCCGGGGAAGCCCAATGCATTATTTTTTGAGGAAATATTGGCAGTATTCTTAATAGAAGAAAAAGCATGTATCTTTCACTTTAGCAGCCCCATTGCTGGAAATTTACTGTCTGGGTAAATTTGCAAAAATATGTAAATGTATGTGTACAAGGTTGTTTACTGAACATTTATTATCCTTCGATAATACTGAAGTGTTTTACTATAAAATGCTGAGGAAAAAAATTAAGTATTCACTAATAGGGGTCTGGCTAAAAAATTAGAGTACATTCCTTCAGTGGAATACCTCTACATCATTGTGGAAAATGAGGCAAATCTATAATCGCACATGTGGGAAGAGCCCTTAGATGATTTATTTAGTGAACAAAGAAAGCAGTGAGAAAGAGCACATGTAGCATAATTCTTCTGTGCAAATATGAGTAAGAGATTTTGACACAGGTATAGGAATAGGAAAAGAAACAGATTGATTTAGGCTAATAGGGGTGTATAAGAATTTCCTGAGGGGAACACTAGAATATACAGTGATGGAGTATCAGAAGGGAAGGAAGTATTTTATTTCAACCTGATTTCTTTGTCCTGTTTGCATTTTTAACCATAGGCTGGGCTCCCATAAGGGCTAAACAGATAACCCAGTCTACACCATTCTTGCCACCAGCCACTCTCCTCCTTTGTCTACTACATTCATGGCTTTTTCTTTAGTTGTGATTTCAGTGGCAGGTGAGAGCTGCATAGAAGAGATCCGGCTTCACTTCTGTTACTAATGCTCATGTTCACCGGTGTTTATAGAGTGCTGATTGTTCTGAGCACTTCCAGACACAGTCTTCATTTCCTGCATGCTTGCACTCATGAGATTGGTACTGTTTTCCTGTCCATTTGACAGAAGAATTCTAGATCATTCTAGATCATTTGGATCTATGTGGTTGGATCTGGAAGACATTATGCTAAGTGAATTAAATCAGTTAAAGAAGACTTAGAGAAAGACAAATGTTGCATGATTCCTCTTACATGAGACATTTGAAATAGTCAAAGAACTAGAAGTAGACAATAGAATGATGGTTACCAGGGGATGAGAGAGGAAGAAACAGGGAGTTGTTGTTCAGTGGATGAGTGGGTGTAAATCACTCAGTATATCCCACTCTTTGCAACCCTATGGACTGTTCAATGGGTATAACGTTACAAATATACAAGAGAAGTAAGTTCCAGAGATCTGCTATATGAAACAGTTAATAATATGATCCGTTCAGTTCATCTCAGTCATGGCCCACTCTTTGAGACCTCATAGACTGCAGCACACCAGATTTCCTTATCTTTCACCATCTCCTGGAATTTGCTCAAACTCATGTCCATTGACTCAGTGATGCCATCCAACCATCTTGTCCTCTGACTCCCCCTTCTCCTTCTGCCTTCTGTTTTCACCAACATCAGGCTCTTTTCCAATAAGTTACCTCTTCGCATTGGGTGGCCAAAGTATTGAGGCTTCAGCTTCAGTATCAGCCCTTCCAGTGAATATTCAGGGTTGATTTCCTATCGGATTGACTAGTTTAATCTCCTTGCAGTCCAAGACTCTCAATAGTCTTCTCCAACACCACAGTTTAAAAGCATCAATTCTTCGGCACTCAGCCTTCTTTATTGTCCAAGTCTCACATCCATACATGACTACTGGGAAAACCATAGATTTGATTATACAGACTTGGGTCAGCAAAGTGATATTTCTGCTTTTTAAAATGCTAAGTTTGTCATAGCTTTTCTTTCAAGGAGCAAACATCTTTTAATTTCATGGCTGCAATCACCATCCACAGTAATTTTGGAAGCCTAGAAAATCAAGTCTGTATTTGTTTCCATTGTTTGCCCATCTATTTGCGATGAAGTGATGGGACTGGATGCCATGATCTTCATTACAGTGGACTTAAAAATTTGTTAGGAGAGTGTGTGCTAAGTCACTTCAGTTATGTCCAACTCTTTGCGACCCTATGGACTGTGGCCTGCCAGGCTCCTCTGTCCATGAGATTCTCCAGGTAAGAATACTGGAGTAGGTTGCCATTTCCTTCTCCAGGAGATCTTCCCTACCCAGGGATTCAACCCGTGTTGTTTGCATGTACAGATTGGCAGGCGGACTCTTTACCACTAGCGTTATGAGGGTAGATTTCATATTAACTATTCTTACCAAAAAAAAAAACCCAAAAGCAAATGAAAAAGAAGCACATAAAACTTGTGTAGGTGGTAGATATATTTATTACCTGGATTGTGGTGATGATAATACAATCATATAGATATGCCCAAACTCAACAAGTTGTATACATTAATTATATACAATTTTTCTTTACCAATTTTATATCAATAAAGTTGAAGGAAAAAAAAAACCTCAGTACTCTGAAGATTACAGACATGTAGTTACTTGTCCAGGTGTTCACCTACCTAACAAAGTCAGGTCAAGGGTTCAAACTGAAAGGGGTTCAGAATGAAAGGGGTTCATAGTCAGATGTGATGAGGAGGAGGTGAGGGCAAAAAGAAGAAGGACAGGTATTTTTCTAACCTGAAATATTTGTTATGATAAGATCAACCCCAAACTAAATTTATTATCTTATGTTGACGCTCTGGCCTTTACACCAGAATGTCTCACCTAGCCTGGAGATCATCCCCTGGCTAATCTCACGTTGTGGGTGTAGGACTGGAATGCCTTTATAACATTGTTTCAGTAACCTACTAGAAAATACAAATTGCCATGCCTATACTGGCAGAGCGGGGATACTCTGCTACCCACCTTCCAGTGTCTATGCTGGAAGCTTTTCCCTGTCCTTTCTTACTTTAATAAACTTTTCACTGCACGAAATTCTGAGTGACCATCACCGAGTCTTTTGCTCCCAATGTGAATTCTTCTCCATTGGAGATTAAGAATCTGACACCGTTCATGGTAACCTACCGTCATCTGTCACCTATCAAAATCCTGATGTGCTTAATCCCAGCTAGAGCTTTCAACATTGTTAACTCCTTTGTTGCACTCTTTAGAAGATGGCTCAGCTCTAGGGTGAGTCAAACAGAGTGCCCTGGGCCCAGGAAAATCACCGTTTATGAATTCCTTTTCCATGATGGATATGCTTTTCTGCTTCTAAATACTGACTCAGATGGACTTTGGGAAATGCAACTCCTTTATAAGTATAGGACCATCTGCACTCAATGTTCTTTTCAATAATGTATGGCAGGAGTTCCTTAGATACTTTTCTGTCTCTTGTTTGCTTTCCCTAAATAATTTCTGATTGCTCAGTTTTACGTTGTCAGGACCATTTTTGGGTTCTTCAAATGTGTATTTTTGGAATTACTCATTTTGCTTCAGTTCAGATACTAAGTTCTGATATGATAACTCTTGGAGCTAAACACAGCCCCAGACAAGTTGCTATTTTTCTCTCAGAAAGACTGTGTTACTCAGACAGCAGGGGTAAAATAATTGGTCAGAAGTTTATGCAGATGATAGAGTTTTAGCCTACTTATTCATCAAAGTCTTTGAACAAAAAGGGGAAATTTTCACAGGTTATAAACTTTTGCCTTGTTGTGTTCTTCTCCCTTCTTTATCTTATAGTCATAACCTTTCTCGTAATTCTTTTATGCCCTTCCCTAAAGTCTAGAAGCTGAAAAGGACTTTGACAAGACCTGTTGTAATCTTCCCTATTAATAGTAATAGTGGTGATGATAATGATAATGACGATACCAATTGGGTGCCCATAGTGGGTCTTGCATTGTTGCAAGTAATTTATATCCAGTGTCATTTATTTCTGCATAAAAGATAGAGAAGCTCAGACCTATTCTTCTGCTACTGTAGTCCTAATTGTAACTGCTATTTACTGACTCCTATGAGGTGTGTCTCTTCACTCCATTTTATAGATAAATAAAGCCTCTAAAAAGTTGCACCCAAAGTCACGTAATAGTAAATAGTGTCACTGGAACTCAAACCTAGGCTTCACTGACTGAAAATCCTTTGCTATTTCCATGGACTTTTGTTCAAGACAGTGTTTCATCTTGGACACACAGGCAGGCTTTAGTAATGTCTAGCAAGATTCTTGTCCTTTGTTGCCTGTGATCCTCATTGGACCATTGACTTCTGTGGATTATAGATGGAATCTTGCCCCTGCTAGATGGTGAGACGAAGGGCTTCTTTCTCCACCTGAATGGAATTCTTGCCCTGCTAGATGGACTTTGGGAAATGCAACTCCTTTATAAGTATAGGACCATCTGCACTCAATGTTCTTTTCAATAATGTATGGCAGGAGTTCCTTAGATACTTTTCTGTCTCTTGTTTGCTTTCCCTAAATAATTTCTGATTGCTCAGTTTTACGTTGTCAGGACCATTTTTGGGTTCTTCAAATGTGTATTTTTGGAATTACTCATTTTGCTTCAGTTCAGATACTAAGTTCTGATATGATAACTCTTGGAGCTAAACACAGCCCCAGACAAGTTGCTATTTTTCTCTCAGAAAGACTGTGTTACTCAGACAGCAGGGGTAAAATAATTGGTCAGAAGTTTATGCAGATGATAGAGTTTTAGCCTACTTATTCATCAAAGTCTTTGAACAAAAAGGGGAAATTTTCACAGGTTATAAACTTTTGCCTTGTTGTGTTCTTCTCCCTTCTTTATCTTATAGTCATAACCTTTCTCGTAATTCTTTTATGCCCTTCCCTAAAGTCTAGAAGCTGAAAAGGACTTTGACAAGACCTGTTGTAATCTTCCCTATTAATAGTAATAGTGGTGATGATAATGATAATGAAGATACCAATTGGGTGCCCATAGTGGGTCTTGCATTGTTGCAAGTAATTTATATCCAGTGTCATTTATTTCTGCATAAAAGATAGAGAAGCTCAGACCTATTCTTCTGCTACTGTAGTCCTAATTGTAACTGCTATTTACTGACTCCTATGAGGTGTGTCTCTTCACTCCATTTTATAGATAAATAAAGCCTCTAAAAAGTTGCACCCAAAGTCACGTAATAGTAAATAGTGTCACTGGAACTCAAACCTAGGCTTCACTGACTGAAAATCCTTTGCTATTTCCATGGACTTTTGTTCAAGACAGTGTTTCATCTTGGACACACAGGCAGGCTTTAGTAATGTCTAGCAAGATTCTTGTCCTTTGTTGCCTGTGATCCTCATTGGACCATTGACTTCTGTGGATTATAGATGGAATCTTGCCCCTGCTAGATGGTGAGACGAAGGGCTTCTTTCTCCACCTGCCTTTTTACTAATTAGAGGAGAAATTGTGGACTTTATGACCAAGGAGAGAAAATTCAGTGAAGACTTTGGAAGAAAGATAAAAGGACTGCTTCCATGGTGGCACAATGTTCTCCATACATGTTGGACCTTAAGAACCCACTTTCAGGAAGGCTTTCCTAAAGGACACTCTGAGAGCTCCTACCCTGGAGTCAGACAGCACCAGACTGACTTTCTTAGATGAGTGGAAGGGTAGAAGTGTCATGTACTGGAAAAAACAGAGGGTGTAAAAACAAGGCCAGTTCAAATTCCAGTTTTACCATTTGAGAACTGTCTGGCTCTAAGCAAGTTGCTTAACTTTTTCATACTTATTTTCTTTATCTGTGTACTGTGAATAATAATAATTATAGCATAGAGTGTGTGGTGGCAATTAAATAATAAAGTATGCAAAGTTTTCTTCAAACAGAGATATTTGTCATTTGATATGGAAGCCAGATTAATTTTGAGAGACATGTTGATTTACTTAAATAAGTTTCCAAACAGATGGGAAAGAAACAAATGTACTTAGGTAGAGACAAAGCACCAGATGACAAAAATTTATCTTGGCACTTAAATCTTATGTGTTTTACTTCTGTTATAATTTTTCATATTGGTTTTAGCAATGTACTTGTATAATTGGGCACTGAAATTAATTCCTATAATGCAAGATGAGACTGTTTTAAGAAGAAAAATGAATTTAATGTTGCGGGAAGAATTAAGTGAACCAACTTGAACACTGATCAACTTTACTGGTTAGATTAAAATAATGGAAAACACAGTTGTTGTTTTTAATTTTGGCCTCTTTTTATTGATTGTTTATTTTTTATTTATTTTCATCCATCTTTATTCTTTGGCTTTGTGGGTCTCCCATTGCAGTGGCCTCTCTCGTTGCAGAGCACTGGCTCTGGGCACATGCACTCCAGAGTGCTGGCTCATAATTGGAGACACCTGTCCAGCCACTCCGCGGCACGTGGGACCTTCCCAGGCCCAAATTGACTTCTGTTTTGCCTGTGATCCTCATTGGACCATTGACTTCTGTGGATTATAGATGGAATCTTGCCCCTGCTAGATGGTGAGACGAAGGGCTTCTTTCTCCACCTGCCTTTTTACTAATTAGAGGAGAAATTGTGGACTTTATGACCAAGGAGAGAAAATTCAGTGAAGACTTTGGAAGAAAGATAAAAGGACTGCTTCCATGGTGGCACAATGTTCTCCATACATGTTGGACCTTAAGAACCCACTTTCAGGAAGGCTTTCCTAAAGGACACTCTGAGAGCTCCTACCCTGGAGTCAGACAGCACCAGACTGACTTTCTTAGATGAGTGGAAGGGTAGAAGTGTCATGTACTGGAAAAAACAGAGGGTGTAAAAACAAGGCCAGTTCAAATTCCAGTTTTACCATTTGAGAACTGTCTGGCTCTAAGCAAGTTGCTTAACTTTTTCATACTTATTTTCTTTATCTGTGTACTGTGAATAATAATAATTATAGCATAGAGTGTGTGGTGGCAATTAAATAATAAAGTATGCAAAGTTTTCTTCAAACAGAGATATTTGTCATTTGATATGGAAGCCAGATTAATTTTGAGAGACATGTTGATTTACTTAAATAAGTTTCCAAACAGATGGGAAAGAAACAAATGTACTTAGGTAGAGACAAAGCACCAGATGACAAAAATTTATCTTGGCACTTAAATCTTATGTGTTTTACTTCTGTTATAATTTTTCATATTGGTTTTAGCAATGTACTTGTATAATTGGGCACTGAAATTAATTCCTATAATGCAAGATGAGACTGTTTTAAGAAGAAAAATGAATTTAATGTTGCGGGAAGAATTAAGTGAACCAACTTGAACACTGATCAACTTTACTGGTTAGATTAAAATAATGGAAAACACAGTTGTTGTTTTTAATTTTGGCCTCTTTTTATTGATTGTTTATTTTTTATTTATTTTCATCCATCTTTATTCTTTGGCTTTGTGGGTCTCCCATTGCAGTGGCCTCTCTCGTTGCAGAGCACTGGCTCTGGGCACATGCACTCCAGAGTGCTGGCTCATAATTGGAGACACCTGTCCAGCCACTCCGCGGCACGTGGGACCTTCCCAGGCCAGGGATCAAGCTGGTGCCCCTTGCACTGCAAGGGGGCTCTCTACCCACTGGACCACCAGGGAAGCCCTGGAAAACACATAATTTTGTAAGTGGAAAAAGTGTCCGAGGTAATACCTGCTGCATTAAGGCTGGTAGAAACTCAGACATCTAGAATATGAGCCAACATATTTCCAGTTGTAAGACACAGAAACCTCCCTGCTTGAAGCAGCTGCTGCAGGGTTCGTCCAGTAAGATAAACTGTGGATCAAGATTTACAGACTCATTGGATCACTGAAAACAGGTAAAATTGGAAACAAAAAGTGACCATCAGAAATATATATTTGAATATTTTGTTTATTTATTTTGAATTAGAGGATAATTACAGTATTGTGATTTTTTTTTTTTTTTTTGCAATATAGCTGCATACATTGACACTTGGGATACATATGTTCCCTCCTTCTTGAACCCCCCCAACTCCCACCCCATCTCACCTGTCTAGGTTGTCACAGAGCACTGGTTCGGGTTCCCTGTGTCATATGTTGAGCTCCCACTGGCTATCTAGTTTTCACATGGTAATGTATATATTTCTCAGGAGATTCAGGAAGACTGTCTTTTATTAAAATGTGTCAATTAAAAATGGAGCCATATATCTAAGAAGTTTACCAGTTCCCATTCCAATTTCAGTTCTATTTTTTCCTGCATTATATGCCCTAGTAGTTACAGGATTTACTTACTCCTCAGCCACTAAGAGTCATTTAACTTTCCCAGAAATGTGAACTTGCATTTCATATACAGTTTCTTTCTATCAAAACAATCAAGTGAAGAAAGAATAACATGTTTCACAAAAGGGTATTTTCAGTATGAAAAAGAAACATTACTAAATTTCCTTTCCAAAAGACTTGAGCAAAGTGCACTTCTAAAGTATATCCCAGTAATATTTTTCCCACAGTGCATGAAGCCCAAAAAACATAACAACAAAGATTCACAGATTTGACTGCTAAAACTTCTGTAACAGCCAAAGATACCATAATTAAAACTGAAAGCAGTGAGAATGGAGATTTTTGAAACATATATAAAGATGAGGATCAATAATCAAAACATACTAAGAATTTCAACACAGTAATATAAAAAAGAGAAATGATCTAATAAAAATATACAAAGGAGCTCTCTACCCACTGGACCACCAGGGAAGCCCTGGAAAACACATATTTTTGTAAGTGGAAAAAGTGTCCGAGGTAATACCTGCTGCATTAAGGCTGGTAGAAACTCAGACATCTAGAATATGAGCCAACATATTTCCAGTTGTAAGACACAGAAACCTCCCTGCTTGAAGCAGCTGCTGCAGGGTTCGTCCAGTAAGATAAACTGTGGATCAAGATTTACAGACTCATTGGATCACTGAAAACAGGTAAAATTGGAAACAAAAAGTGACCATCAGAAATATATATTTGAATATTTTGTTTATTTATTTTGAATTAGAGGATAATTACAGTATTGTGATTTTTTTTTTTTTTTGCAATATAGCTGCATACATTGACACTTGGGATACATATGTTCCCTCCTTCTTGAACCCCCCCAACTCCCACCCCATCTCACCTGTCTAGGTTGTCACAGAGCACTGGTTCGGGTTCCCTGTGTCATATGTTGAGCTCCCACTGGCTATCTAGTTTTCACATGGTAATGTATATATTTCTCAGGAGATTCAGGAAGACTGTCTTTTATTAAAATGTGTCAATTAAAAATGGAGCCATATATCTAAGAAGTTTACCAGTTCCCATTCCAATTTCAGTTCTATTTTTTCCTGCATTATATGCCCTAGTAGTTACAGGATTTACTTACTCCTCAGCCACTAAGAGTCATTTAACTTTCCCAGAAATGTGAACTTGCATTTCATATACAGTTTCTTTCTATCAAAACAATCAAGTGAAGAAAGAATAACATGTTTCACAAAAGGGTATTTTCAGTATGAAAAAGAAACATTACTAAATTTCCTTTCCAAAAGACTTGAGCAAAGTGCACTTCTAAAGTATATCCCAGTAATATTTTTCCCACAGTGCATGAAGCCCAAAAAACATAACAACAAAGATTCACAGATTTGACTGCTAAAACTTCTGTAACAGCCAAAGATACCATAATTAAAACTGAAAGCAGTGAGAATGGAGATTTTTGAAACATATATAAAGATGAGGATCAATAATCAAAACATACTAAGAATTTCAACACAGTAATATAAAAAAGAGAAATGATCTAATAAAAATATACAAAGGATATGAAGAGTCATTACACAGAGGAAGAAATGACAAATAGCCAGTAAGTATTTGTAAAGATTCTTACTCTTTCTGGAAACCAAGAAAGTGTACTGTCAAACCTCGAAATGTTTTTTTTTTTTGGCTACCAGATTGGAAATTTTTAGCATTATAAGATCTTATTACCTACATTTTTCATTTATTCGTCTATGCCACACTGTGTTTATAACTAGAGGTTTATAATAGATTTTGTTAGCTGGTGAGGAAAATGCCCCTGCCTAATATCTTCCCTTGTGTGATCTTCAAAGGAAGGAGCAATATCTTTGATGGTGATCCTCAGATATACCCCCATGTTACCACTGTTAACGGCCCTACTCCCCTCTCCCTTTTGCTACAGGGAAAGCAGAAGGTATTAGTCTCACTGTTTCCACTGTATCTGTGATTTTCATTCTGGAGATTGTCCCTTTACTGTTCTCCAGAAGAAACCCCAATATCCAAAGCATTTTCTCAGTCTACTTTCTGTGCTGAAAATTAGAAAGCAGTGGGGAGGAAGCATGTCTGACATCACACAGCTTCGACCATGTTACTTATCACTCCTCTCTCCTCTTTTTCCACCTCCCCAGTCATTTTACCCTCCACCCCTTGGAAAATTCAGGTGTTAGCATTCCTCAGTATACCCAGCCTCCTAGGGAATGTAATCCAGTGGTTGTTCCATAACTTTCCCAATGCATTTCATATACAGTTTCTTTCTATCAAAACAATCAAGTGAAGAAAGAATAACATGTTTCACAAAAGGGTATTTTCAGTATGAAAAAGAAACATTACTAAATTTCCTTTCCAAAAGACTTGAGCAAAGTGCACTTCTAAAGTATATCCCAGTAATATTTTTCCCACAGTGCATGAAGCCCAAAAAACATAACAACAAAGATTCACAGATTTGACTGCTAAAACTTCTGTAACAGCCAAAGATACCATAATTAAAACTGAAAGCAGTGAGAATGGAGATTTTTGAAACATATATAAAGATGAGGATCAATAATCAAAACATACTAAGAATTTCAACACAGTAATATAAAAAAGAGAAATGATCTAATAAAAATATACAAAGGATATGAAGAGTCATTACACAGAGGAAGAAATGACAAATAGCCAGTAAGTATTTGTAAAGATTCTTACTCTTTCTGGAAACCAAGAAAGTGTACTGTCAAACCTCGAAATGTTTTTTTTTTTTGGCTACCAGATTGGAAATTTTTAGCATTATAAGATCTTATTACCTACATTTTTCATTTATTCGTCTATGCCACACTGTGTTTATAACTAGAGGTTTATAATAGATTTTGTTAGCTGGTGAGGAAAATGCCCCTGCCTAATATCTTCCCTTGTGTGATCTTCAAAGGAAGGAGCAGTATCTTTGATGGTGATCCTCAGATATACCCCCATGTTACCACTGTTAACGGCCCTACTCCCCTCTCCCTTTTGCTACAGGGAAAGCAGAAGGTATTAGTCTCACTGTTTCCACTGTATCTGTGATTTTCATTCTGGAGATTGTCCCTTTACTGTTCTCCAGAAGAAACCCCAATATCCAAAGCATTTTCTCAGTCTACTTTCTGTGCTGAAAATTAGAAAGCAGTGGGGAGGAAGCATGTCTGACATCACACAGCTTCGACCATGTTACTTATCACTCCTCTCTCCTCTTTTTCCACCTCCCCAGTCATTTTACCCTCCACCCCTTGGAAAATTCAGGTGTTAGCATTCCTCAGTATACCCAGCCTCCTAGGGAATGTAATCCAGTGGTTGTTCCATCACTCAGTCATGTCCAACTCTTTGCAACCCCATGGACTGCAGCACATCAGGCTTCCATGGCCTTCACTGTCTCCTTTGCTCAGGCTCATGTCTGTTGGGTTGGTGATGTCATCCATCCATCTCATTCTCTGTTGTAGCCCCACGGTGTCACTTTCTTGCTTGGTTCCCTCTCTGTGCCTCATTTCATCCAGAATTTCAGTAATATATTTGTCTCCCTCTTATTGCACACGCAGTGGAAATTTGGACATATTTTTCAATGACCAAAAACACATAAACATAGGCATGCAGGTTGGTAATGCAGCATAGGAAGCAAGAAATAGGTCTGGATTAGGAATTTAGCTATTGTGTGCTCTTGAACAACGTTCTTCACCTCCCTGTCTTGTTTTCTTCATCTGTACAGTTAGATGGACAGAGATTTCCTTATGTGATTGTGGAGGGGCATAAGTACAATGGTACATGCAAAGTGTGCCAAATGCTTAGCACAGCACAGGAGTTGATGGTAATTGGGGCCACTGCTGCCATCACTGAACTGTCACTCAGCATAGCACTCAAGTAGACTTGGCTCTACCCATTCCCACCTCCCCTTTCTGGATGATGATCATATACTCATTCAAGAAAAGAGGGTTGGTGTGATTAGAGAGTTTGGAATGGACAGGTACACACTGCTATATTTAAAATAGATAACTACAGAGACCCACTGTATTAGCACATGGAACTCGACTTAATGTTACCAGGCAGCCTGGATGGGAGGGCGTTTGGAGGAGAATGAGTTCATGTATATGTATAGCTGAGTCTCTTGGCTGTCTACCTGAAACTACTACAGCATTGTTTCTTAATTGGTTATACCCCAATATAAAATTTTAAAAAATATGAGGGAAGCTCAAAACTTAGGAAAGAGAACAATTACATCAAGTAACTTGCAGTTCTACAACATTCTGCAGCAGCCACTTGAAAAAGGTGTTGGTAAAGTGCTTCTTGCAATAAAAGGGCAGCTATAAATAAAGGTCTCAACCTGAAAAACAAACCTTATGGCCTCTTAGGAAATCACAATTATATATTATTCTACAGAATTACATATTATTCTGCAGAATTACATATTATTCATCCTCATCCTTGGTTGCATTTTGCCTCAGTAATTAACTTAGGTAAGAGATTTGGGATAAAAGGCTGACAACTCCTTTCCATTTCTGCAGCTGAGTGCAGTGAAGTTTTATTGGTGGTTCTAACTCTGTTAACCCAGGGGGAAAATTGCACTCTCTAAACAGACAGAGTTAACCTTTTCAGCTTTAATTCTTGCTCCTGGCTACTTTTCAATGTAAAAGAAGAATCCAAAAACCAGAAGATTATAATGAAAATATACTTTCCTTTTCCCATACGCAGATTTTACTGGATATATTACTGGATAGCTATAGTCCCAAAATAGTATCTGCGTGACTCACCTTTCTGGACTGCAAATCTGTATACTCTCTTATCATATTTTTATGAAATGTCTGTCTTTACAGAGATGTTTAAAAAACTATCTGTTCTTTTTTAAAAAATAATTCTTATTGAAACTAATCATTTCAATGTTTTAACAGTTTTAATCAGGTCAGATATCCAAGGAACTCAATGAAGAAAAGTAAAAAATTTTAAATGATATGCATGTTATAAATTCTTATAATCTAGATAGCAACTAATAAAAATAGGAATTGGGGGAAAAGGTTAGTGAAAAGCATCCATGGTTATTTGGAAAGAAACCAAATGATAATCAGAATGGAATATTTTATTGCCATTAAAGCAATAAGTCATGTGAAAAATGTCAGAAGGGGCTGAATTTTGAAATAACACTCAGTAGGAAAAGCAGAGGCTTAAAGTTATATCCTGCTTATAACTAACTGAAACTAGCATATAAAGTGTCAACAAATTGGAACAGAACAGTAACAAGAACATAAGCAGTTGAAGACTGACATTCTGTAGATTTTGGTTTCTGTAAGGATATCAAAGAATACCATGGAGTTATTAAAAGCAGAAATCATGCAGGAGGTCTATTCTGATTTTTGTTCTGGTCTGCTCTGGAAAAGTAGAAGGGAGATGGCTGAGTGATGAAGAGCCTGGGCTCTACTGTCAGTGAGACCCAGGTTCAGATCCCAGCCAACGCTGCACCACGTTGTCCATGTGACCTCAGTCCAGATATTTCCATTTTCTGATCTGCATGGGAGGATAAGACACCAATTCCACAGGGTTGTTGGGGGACTAAATGATATGATAGAAGTAAAAGGTGCCTTGCCTGTTCTGTTCATTATTATGGTATACTTACTATGTATTATTATATTAATTCTGCCTTGCATGCAGTTGCTATGCCCTGGAATAGCATCCAAAAATAGTACTATAAGAAAAAAGCTGTATGAAATCAGAATTCATGAGGCTTTCATTCTACTTCAGAGGCAGATGCTTCCATCTCTAACACTGTATCTGTTGCTGTTACAAGTTACAAGTAAAGTAAATAAATACTTGTGGAACTAATGATTTTGAAGCACCTTCCTGTATTTACCTTGCTCTCTGTGATATAACTGAATTCATTGCTACCAAAATGGGTTTATGGTGTGTTAATTCATAGTCTCTTCTGTCCTTTACTTGTCAGAAGTAATGAGAAGAAATATAAATGGAGTTTCCTTTAAAGAGTTAAAAGAGAGTGGGAGAAAAGAAAATCTGGTGAAGTGTATGTGCAGTAGACCTTGATTCTCTACTTTCCACAACTTCTTCCCTGAGTTGAAACGGTTTGGATCCAAATTTTCCACCAAATTTCCACCAAAGCTGGTAACCACCAGCTTTGATTACCTCCTGTGGGTTGGCACCATTGGGTAGCACTTGCTTCTGTTATGCTTTTTATTACCCCAGATGTCCTTATGTAAATCTAAGATGACATGTAGTTTTATTAGTAGGGATTTCCCTGATGGCTCAGATAGTAAAGAATCTACCAGCAATGCAGGAGACCCAGGTTCGATCCCTGGGTCAGGAAGATCCCCTGGAGAAGGAAATGCCTGCCCACTCTAATATTTTTGCCTGGAGAATTCTATGAACAAAGGAACCTGGCGGGCTATAGTCCATGGAGTCACAAAGACTGTTTTTATTAGTAAACTGTCTTTAATTGTCAAACTTATTTGCTTTTGTGATTATGTACATGCTAAGAAAGCTAGATTTCAGTACAAACATTGCATTTCCTCTCCTGATCTGAGGATACAGTCTAGCACCCTCTGTCTACCATTGATAGCCCCTGCAAAGACCTCTTTCACAGCACAAATCACAGTGTCTTCTGTCAATTGGTTCAGCCTGTGGAAGCTCCCTGAGGGCAAGAATCACGTGTTTTTACCTTTTATCCCTAGTACTTAAGCAGCACATGGCAAAAGAATGACAAATAAAGGACCAAGGCCAGAATGTATAAGAAATACCACAATTAGTGCAAGGTTATCCACAAATTCTTTTCTTTCAAGCCGTGGCCTACTATTAACTAGTGATGTAATTCTTGCTGAATCATTTAACATCTTTGCTTTGATGTTCTCCTATGAGATTGCATGGTGGAGGTAAGGGGAAGAAGGAAAACAATGAGGTTGTGAGCAACCATTAAAGAAGTTAACATTATATAGATAAATGTGCATGCACAGAGCTAGCCTGGGTTTTCTGAAAGAGGTCAGACAAATGCTCAGAATCACTAAGCAAACTGATAAGAATGTGCCAAAATACCATGAAAATGCCCCCAAAGGAGCATATCAGGAGGAGGATATGATTTCCTTACATGGTTGGAAACCTTTTCTGTTCTCTATTGTTTGGAATAAAATTGTGGGAACCAGTATGTCTTTTGCTGGCTCCTGTTCCTCAGTTTGTTTGTTTGTTTTTTTAAAACTTTTATTTATTTATTTTTGGCTGTGCTGGGTCTTTGTTGATGTGTGGATCTATCTGCTGTGCGGTATGTGGTGTCTTCCTGGATCAGGGATCGAACCTGTGTCTCCTGCATTGGCAGACAGGTTCTTATCCACTGAGCCACAGGGAAGCCCTGTTCCTCAGTTTATATCAGATATGTAGGCTTGGTTCCTTGGAATTCTGTCTTCTCTCTCTGTAGTCTTCCTCATGACCTCAATCATAATCATGGCTCCACTTACCAACATTAAAATTTCCAGTATTCATTTTTATAGTGTAGGGTGCAGTTACACTCGTGTTTTTCAGGCAGTTTAAACTCAGTGGGCCCCAAATAGAATTAAATTTCTGTCTTCCCAAGCCTCTTTCTGCTCTTTGTATGTGGGAAAGTTGTATTACAGTCTGCCCAACTGGCCACACCCAAAACCCAAGGATCATCCCAGATTCCTCTTAGCTTGCGAACCCAATGAGTATCAGATACTGTTGATTTCTCTTCCTTTAACATCTCCTATATCTTCTACCCTCTGTTCCCATAGCTACTGCCTGAATTCTTGTCTTTATTACCACTGACCTGGGCTACTGCTGTATCTTTTATTCTGTTCCTCCAGATTCCATATTTACCAATAATTAATCTGTCTACTTTACTTCCAGACTAACTTTTCTGAAATCTGATCAGGTTTCTTTTGCTTAAGACCCTTCAGTGACTCCCTATGGCTACATCATAATCTCCAAGGTCCTTCAAGGCATATGACGGCCTCCTTGACTTGACCCTGACTACTTACTCTAGCTGTATAAACTATGTTCTTATCCCTCCAACCTGATTGCTGTGTCTCTGGGGGGCTTAGTCTCTTGGTCTTACATATCTTTCTTCCAATATTCCCTCAACTCCACTGCCCTGATTATAGTCTTCTTGGTAAGCATGTGCTAATATTTCAGGATTCACAGCTCTTATGATATACCTGACCTTCCTCTTTTCTGTATGCCTGCTGTATGCTGGACAAACAAACCTGTGTAATATTTTATTTGACTTATTTGTTTACAAACTTCCTTTGCTCAGGTAGATTAGGGGCTCCTGAAAGAACTGTGACATATTTGTTATTTTATTCCACTGTCTGACATAGAGCAAAGCATGCATTATTTATTCACCCATTAATACTGGGTGAATGAATGAAAAAGTATGGTTTCATGCTCTCCTAATTTACTGTGACTTGGAAAAATAATTTAATCCAGCAAACAGTGCTTCTTTAAAACCTTGTGTTTAAAATCTTGGTAACACAAGATTTTCTGAGAATTAAAAGAAGAAAGCTGCTCATTCATTAATTCAATATATGGGTTAAAATACCATAATAAGTGAAAACATGCATAATATCTCTGCTGTCATAAAGTGTATGATCTAGTTAGAGAGAGAGAAAATAAAATAATCACAACAAAAAAAAATGTGGTTTTTACAACTGTAATCAGTGCTTTAAAACTGAGCTTCATGGGGCTGGAGAGTCTGTGATAAAAGGACTGACCTCAGGGAAGCCTTCCTGGAGGAAGCAATGAGTAATTAGAAATCTGAAGGATGAGGAGGAGCTGTTAAGTGAAGAGGGAGGAAAATTCTCTAGGTGGAGAACATTAGAGTACAACATGTCCAGAGAACTGAAAGGAAGTCAGTGTGCCTGGGATGCAGAGAGAAAGGGTTGACTATGGCGCAGGAAACAGAGGCAAGTGGAGGATGCATAATACAGCCCTGTTTTGGCACAGGAAAAAGCACAAAACAAATGTTGGTCTTCCTAGTCTTGACTTTCATCTTTTTTTTTTTTTTAATTTTTGACCTCTTTTATTGGTCCTTCATCTATCTATTCTCATCCATCTCAATTCTTTGGCCTGTGTGGGCCTCCCAATGCAGCGGGCCCCTCGCCGCAGAGCACTGGCTCTCCCAGAGCATCAGTTCACAATTGGACACACCAGTTCCACCACTCCGTGGCACGTGGGATCTTCCCGTGCCAAGGATTGAACTGGTGCCCTGTACACTGCAAGGCGGACTCACCCCCATTGGACCACCAGGGAAGCTCTTTCTTTCATCTTTGATTAATAAAGACTTACAAAAAAATCTGGAGGAACAAAGATCATGCTCTTTTGCTGAAAATGTAGTGTCAGTCTCATTAGACACCCACATATTCCCCTTGAAAGGCAGTAAGTACCCTGAAAACTGTCTGGGATTCAGGTTATTTATTCACTGTCTGACCATTAATGAGCAAAGCATGCATTATTTATTCACCCATTAATACTGGGTGAATGAATGAAAAGTATGGTTTCATGCTCTCCTAATTTACTGTGACTTGGAAAAATAATTTAATCCAGCAAACAGTGCTTCTTTAAAACCTTGTGTTTAAAATCTTGGTAACACAAGATTTTCTGAGAATTAAAAGAAGAAAGCTGCTCATTCATTAATTCAATATATGGGTTAAAATACCATAATAAGTGAAAACATGCATAATATCTCTGCTGTCATAAAGTGTATGATCTAGTTAGAGAGAGAGAAAATAAAATAATCACAACAAAAAAAAATGTGGTTTTTACAACTGTAATCAGTGCTTTAAAACTGAGCTTCATGGGGCTGGAGAGTCTGTGATAAAAGGACTGACCTCAGGGAAGCCTTCCTGGAGGAAGCAATGAGTAATTAGAAATCTGAAGGATGAGGAGGAGCTGTTAAGTGAAGAGGGAGGAAAATTCTCTAGGTGGAGAACATTAGAGTACAACATGTCCAGAGAACTGAAAGGAAGTCAGTGTGCCTGGGATGCAGAGAGAAAGGGTTGACTATGGCGCAGGAAACAGAGGCAAGTGGAGGATGCATAATACAGCCCTGTTTTGGCACAGGAAAAAGCACAAAACAAATGTTGGTCTTCCTAGTCTTGACTTTCATCTTTTTTTTTTTTTTTAATTTTTGACCTCTTTTATTGGTCCTTCATCTATCTATTCTCATCCATCTCAATTCTTTGGCCTGTGTGGGCCTCCCAATGCAGCGGGCCCCTCGCCGCAGAGCACTGGCTCTCCCAGAGCATCAGTTCACAATTGGACACACCAGTTCCGCCACTCCGTGGCACGTGGGATCTTCCCGTGCCAAGGATTGAACTGGTGCCCTGTACACTGCAAGGCGGACTCACCCCCATTGGACCACCAGGGAAGCTCTTTCTTTCATCTTTGATTAATAAAGACTTACAAAAAAATCTGGAGGAACAAAGATCATGCTCTTTTGCTGAAAATGTAGTGTCAGTCTCATTAGACACCCACATATTCCCCTTGAAAGGCAGGTAAGAGTACCCCTGAAAAAGGCCAAAATGTCTGGGATTCAGAGTCCAGAATGAAAACCTCCTTGGGCTGAGCTGAAAATGCCATCATTGACTTTATTCTGGAAAGTGGTACTTTGTAAGAAGTGCCACCAAGCTAAAGTGCAAAGGAAAGAAAGTCAGTGATAGGTATTAGTCACAATAGAAGGGCTTTTAGATGGGAAAGCCACTGGGTGGCACAAGCTTAAAAGTGACTGAAATGGGATGTGGTCTTATTCTTGCAGCTTTAATAAGCCTAATGTGCTCTCTTTCTAAATAATGAGTAACCACCTTTGGGAAAAGAGGACACATTGAGGGTAAAAAGTGTATAGGTCATGATCAAAGACTAACAAACAGAAGAGGCAAGCTGACTCCCCAGGATTTTAGACCATGCTTCTAAACCAAGTGAAGATGCACGGTCTATCGTGCTTATGACAATACTGTGTAACGTATGCCCTACTCTGATCACGTGGCACCAGAGAGAGGGGATGCAGGTTGGAGAGTCCACAAGCTTCCCCGTGACCTGGGCAGAATTCCGACACCCAGGTTTCCTTGCCCAGGAACCCCATCTGCTGACACCTTCAGTCTTCTTAGATGAGGGGCATGTTGCCCCAAGATGAATGCTGTCAGCTATGGCAGGTGGATTATTTTCAGTTTGGAAGCTATAGATTTAGAACATCTGTGGGTGTTCCAGAGTGCCAATTAACCCCCCTCAGTCCTCTGAGTTCTGAACCAATCCAGTCAGAGGGGGTGGTCTTTATTTTTTTGGCCTGTGTGGGCCTCCCATTGCAGCGCCCTCGGAGAGCACTGGCTCCCCCAGAGCATCAGTTCACAATTGGACACACCAGTTCCGCCACTCCGTGGCACGTGGGATCTTCCCGTGCCAAGGATTGAACTGGTGCCCTGTACACTGCAAGGCGGACTCACCCCCATTGGACCACCAGGGAAGCTCTTTCTTTCATCTTTGATTAATAAAGACTTACAAAAAAATCTGGAGGAACAAAGATCATGCTCTTTTGCTGAAAATGTAGTGTCAGTCTCATTAGACACCCACATATTCCCCTTGAAAGGCAGGTAAGAGTACCCCTGAAAAAGGCCAAAATGTCTGGGATTCAGAGTCCAGAATGAAAACCTCCTTGGGCTGAGCTGAAAATGCCATCATTGACTTTATTCTGGAAAGTGGTACTTTGTAAGAAGTGCCACCAAGCTAAAGTGCAAAGGAAAGAAAGTCAGTGATAGGTATTAGTCACAATAGAAGGGCTTTTAGATGGGAAAGCCACTGGGTGGCACAAGCTTAAAAGTGACTGAAATGGGATGTGGTCTTATTCTTGCAGCTTTAATAAGCCTAATGTGCTCTCTTTCTAAATAATGAGTAACCACCTTTGGGAAAAGAGGACACATTGAGGGTAAAAAGTGTATAGGTCATGATCAAAGACTAACAAACAGAAGAGGCAAGCTGACTCCCCAGGATTTTAGACCATGCTTCTAAACCAAGTGAAGATGCACGGTCTATCGTGCTTATGACAATACTGTGTAACGTATGCCCTACTCTGATCACGTGGCACCAGAGAGAGGGGATGCAGGTTGGAGAGTCCACAAGCTTCCCCGTGACCTGGGCAGAATTCCGACACCCAGGTTTCCTTGCCCAGGAACCCCATCTGCTGACACCTTCAGTCTTCTTAGATGAGGGGCATGTTGCCCCAAGATGAATGCTGTCAGCTATGGCAGGTGGATTATTTTCAGTTTGGAAGCTATAGATTTAGAACATCTGTGGGTGTTCCAGAGTGCCAATTAACCCCCCTCAGTCCTCTGAGTTCTGAACCAATCCAGTCAGATTCGACCCTATATGGTTACCTTGTTTCTGGAAAACCTGGGTTGGAGGGCACAGCCTGGATCTGTGATGATAAAGTGTGCATCTCACTCCTTTGTCCTCTTGAAATGAATTTTCCATCTGGTACCCAGGAGAGCCTCCCACTGGATGAAGGAGAGGAGTCATGTGCAGTTCCAAAGAAGTATCAGAGAGGGTGAGAGGCAAGCCCAGGGTTCTTCTAGACTGAAGATCCTTGACTCCATCCAGCAGAGGAAGGCTCAGCCTCTTCTCTCAGGCAGGGCAAATGAGGTAGAGAGAACGGTTTAAGGGGTTGTGTCTCCCTCCCCCAAACCTCAAGCTTCCGAGATGAAGGAAGTTTCTATGTTTATGGACATGAAGAGAAAGAACAATGGCATAGTAATATTTTTCTCACAAATGTTGGTGCAAAGTATTTATTTTCCAAGATGCAATAAACTTTTGACTGCAAAATGAAGACAAAAGTGACAGAAAAGAGCTAAATTTGATCATAAGGTGGTATCTTATTGAAACAAATTTTACTTAATTTTTAAATTATTGGATAATATTTATATTAATTGATCTCTGCAGCTTCTGATTTAAATATTTTTGTCCCTGATTGTGAGAGGAACAGTTTAGACTTCAAATAGCTTCTCTTCTTTATTTCAGATTTTAGAGACAACTTGCTATTCAATGAGTGAATGAATGGTCTTTTTAATCAACCAGGCTACCAGTCTGCCATTTTATTGACTAACAAACAGAAGAGGCAAGCTGACTCCCCAGGATTTTAGACCATGCTTCTAAACCAAGTGAAGATGCACGGTCTATCGTGCTTATGACAATACTGTGTAACGTATGCCCTACTCTGATCACGTGGCACCAGAGAGAGGGGATGCAGGTTGGAGAGTCCACAAGCTTCCCCGTGACCTGGGCAGAATTCCGACACCCAGGTTTCCTTGCCCAGGAACCCCATCTGCTGACACCTTCAGTCTTCTTAGATGAGGGGCATGTTGCCCCAAGATGAATGCTGTCAGCTATGGCAGGTGGATTATTTTCAGTTTGGAAGCTATAGATTTAGAACATCTGTGGGTGTTCCAGAGTCCCAAATTTAAACCCCCCTCAGTCCTCTGAGTTCTGAACCAATCCAGTCAGATTCGACCCTATATGGTTACCTTGTTTCTGGAAAACCTGGGTTGGAGGGCACAGCCTGGATCTGTGATGATAAAGTGTGCATCTCACTCCTTTGTCCTCTTGAAATGAATTTTCCATCTGGTACCCAGGAGAGCCTCCCACTGGATGAAGGAGAGGAGTCATGTGCAGTTCCAAAGAAGTATCAGAGAGGGTGAGAGGCAAGCCCAGGGTTCTTCTAGACTGAAGATCCTTGACTCCATCCAGCAGAGGAAGGCTCAGCCTCTTCTCTCAGGCAGGGCAAATGAGGTAGAGAGAACGGTTTAAGGGGTTGTGTCTCCCTCCCCCAAACCTCAAGCTTCCGAGATGAAGGAAGTTTCTATGTTTATGGACATGAAGAGAAAGAACAATGGCATAGTAATATTTTTCTCACAAATGTTGGTGCAAAGTATTTATTTTCCAAGATGCAATAAACTTTTGACTGCAAAATGAAGACAAAAGTGACAGAAAAGAGCTAAATTTGATCATAAGGTGGTATCTTATTGAAACAAATTTTACTTAATTTTTAAATTATTGGATAATATTTATATTAATTGATCTCTGCAGCTTCTGATTTAAATATTTTTGTCCCTGATTGTGAGAGGAACAGTTTAGACTTCAAATAGCTTCTCTTCTTTATTTCAGATTTTAGAGACAACTTGCTATTCAATGAGTGAATGAATGGTCTTTTTAATCAACCAGGCTACCAGTCTGCCATTTTTATTGCTTATCTGTGGGATGTGTAAAAGTATATATTGATATAGAGGGCCTTGATATTTTCACATAAAGTGTAGAATACAAAGTGCTTTATTATTGGTCTGGAAATTCATCATCTGATAGTTCATTTTGTGTTGCTGTTTGTTCTTAACCTCACTATACCTCAATTATCTCATCTGTAAATAGAAATAATGAATAGTACTTATTTCATGGGGTTATTATAAGGATTGAGTGAATTGATATCTATAGAAGATTTCGAACATAGTCCACCCCTAAAAAAGTAGAACATGGTCCCACCTAGGAAGGGAGTTAGGAAATGAAGTCCCTGACTGAGCAACTACATCCCAGTTGCACTTGTACAATGTAGAAGGGAATCATGAGTATGTAAACAAGCAGCCACTGTTTCTGTAGCTCTGAAGGAGGTTATTGTTTAGTTCTGCAACATTTCCACCTGAAATGTTCATTCAGGAAAGTAACAGAGAAGTGGTTACTTGGCCATCTTTGCCTCTTCAAGTAATGAGGAAAAGACCACTTTAATTATCAGGAATATTTTTGGAGAAGTGACTTCCACACATTTGGTCTCCTGTGGAGTATTTGTGAATACTTTGTGAGTTGGTTCTTGGTGGGGTGGTGAAACGTTGTGACCAGATTTATGCACATCGATTGTAGTTTATTCAGAAGGGACCATTAAGAATACATATATAAATATTAGATTCCAAATGAAAATTGATTGAATTTTACTGGCTCTGCATGTCTTCATTTGAAGTCTTCAGGGGCACAAAAAAGCAAAAAATTGGACTATTATGAACTGATTTTGATCAGTGTAGAGAGAGACTGCCAAATAGCTTTTTTCTCATGCAAGTTTTTGGCTTGAATTATATGTCTAATTACTTCGCTTTCAAGTTTGCCCATGTTGACACAGCGAAAACATGCAATAAGGTGGTAAAAAATTTCTTTTTTTGAAACAAATTTTACTTAATTTTTAAATTATTGGATAATATTTATATTAATTGATCTCTGCAGCTTCTGATTTAAATATTTTTGTCCCTGATTGTGAGAGGAACAGTTTAGACTTCAAATAGCTTCTCTTCTTTATTTCAGATTTTAGAGACAACTTGCTATTCAATGAGTGAATGAATGGTCTTTTTAATCAACCAGGCTACCAGTCTGCCATTTTTATTGCTTATCTGTGGGATGTGTAAAAGTATATATTGATATAGAGGGCCTTGATATTTTCACATAAAGTGTAGAATACAAAGTGCTTTATTATTGGTCTGGAAATTCATCATCTGATAGTTCATTTTGTGTTGCTGTTTGTTCTTAACCTCACTATACCTCAATTATCTCATCTGTAAATAGAAATAATGAATAGTACTTATTTCATGGGGTTATTATAAGGATTGAGTGAATTGATATCTATAGAAGATTTCGAACATAGTCCACCCCCTAAAAAAAAGTAGAACATGGTCCCACCTAGGAAGGGAGTTAGGAAATGAAGTCCCTGACTGAGCAACTACATCCCAGTTGCACTTGTACAATGTAGAAGGGAATCATGAGTATGTAAACAAGCAGCCACTGTTTCTGTAGCTCTGAAGGAGGTTATTGTTTAGTTCTGCAACATTTCCACCTGAAATGTTCATTCAGGAAAGTAACAGAGAAGTGGTTACTTGGCCATCTTTGCCTCTTCAAGTAATGAGGAAAAGACCACTTTAATTATCAGGAATATTTTTGGAGAAGTGACTTCCACACATTTGGTCTCCTGTGGAGTATTTGTGAATACTTTGTGAGTTGGTTCTTGGTGGGGTGGTGAAACGTTGTGACCAGATTTATGCACATCGATTGTAGTTTATTCAGAAGGGACCATTAAGAATACATATATAAATATTAGATTCCAAATGAAAATTGATTGAATTTTACTGGCTCTGCATGTCTTCATTTGAAGTCTTCAGGGGCACAAAAAAGCAAAAAATTGGACTATTATGAACTGATTTTGATCAGTGTAGAGAGAGACTGCCAAATAGCTTTTTTCTCATGCAAGTTTTTGGCTTGAATTATATGTCTAATTACTTCGCTTTCAAGTTTGCCCATGTTGACACAGCGAAAACAGGAGGTGACATGACTAAAGCTGCAGAGATTGAAAGAAACCAACCATTTAGAGCCAAATTATAATTATCTGTACAATGTTTTGTAGATAATACATCACTTTCACACACTTTTTATTGAGTTGATTCCACATTCTACTAAGTGGGATGCAGAATGCTTTAGAGGAACATTCAGCAACTTTTAAAGTCGATTTAGTAAGAAACACACATGACTTGTCATAGAACAGTAAAGAGCTGTGCTACCATTAACTTGATGCTTGCATTATGTGTTAATTCTGCTACTTAGGGCATTTAAAGCTTCCCTTTCACTAAAGTTTAACTGACCATACACTAAAGAGACTCTTACCCATAGTGAGGACACTAGTCCAAGAGTTGCAAATCTGATATTCTAATTAGAAAAAATGCAGGTGTGAAAAAAAAGCAAGTGTAGCCCAATCTTTTAATAATACCTAAGTGTAATCTTCCTTTATTAACACAAAAGAAAAGCACAGGTGAATAAAACCTTCAGGTAATCTAAAATTCCTCAGTTTAGTCACCATATTCCATCATCCTATTATGTTTTGTTTTGTTTTGTTTTTCTGAAAGTGCCCAAAATGAAGTATTAGAGGATGGACTGTGAATATTCATTTCTTTTCCCATCTCATGTCCTTTTCTGTCTTCTTCTCTTGGCTAAGATAACGAGATAGTCATAAGCAGGGTAGAAGGAAGAAGAAAAATGAGAATATTTCTGTCTGTGGCAGTGATCGTGATTTAGTTGCTAAGTCATGTCTGACTCTTGAGACCCCATTGACTATAGGTTGCCAGGCTTCTCTGTCCGTGTGATTTCCCAGGAAAGAATATTGGAGTGGGTTTCCATTTCCTTCTCCAGGGTATCTTCCCAATACAGCAATACATATATAAATATTAGATTCCAAATGAAAATTGATTGAATTTTACTGGCTCTGCATGTCTTCATTTGAAGTCTTCAGGGGCACAAAAAAGCAAAAAATTGGACTATTATGAACTGATTTTGATCAGTGTAGAGAGAGACTGCCAAATAGCTTTTTTCTCATGCAAGTTTTTGGCTTGAATTATATGTCTAATTACTTCGCTTTCAAGTTTGCCCATGTTGACACAGCGAAAACAGGAGGTGACATGACTAAAGCTGCAGAGATTGAAAGAAACCAACCATTTAGAGCCAAATTATAATTATCTGTACAATGTTTTGTAGATAATACATCACTTTCACACACTTTTTATTGAGTTGATTCCACATTCTACTAAGTGGGATGCAGAATGCTTTAGAGGAACATTCAGCAACTTTTAAAGTCGATTTAGTAAGAAACACACATGACTTGTCATAGAACAGTAAAGAGCTGTGCTACCATTAACTTGATGCTTGCATTATGTGTTAATTCTGCTACTTAGGGCATTTAAAGCTTCCTTTCACTAAAGTTTAACTGACCATACACTAAAGAGACTCTTACCCATAGTGAGGACACTAGTCCAAGAGTTGCAAATCTGATATTCTAATTAGAAAAAATGCAGGTGTGAAAAAAAAGCAAGTGTAGCCCAATCTTTTAATAATACCTAAGTGTAATCTTCCTTTATTAACACAAAAGAAAAGCACAGGTGAATAAAACCTTCAGGTAATCTAAAATTCCTCAGTTTAGTCACCATATTCCATCATCCTATTATGTTTTGTTTTGTTTTGTTTTTCTGAAAGTGCCCAAAATGAAGTATTAGAGGATGGACTGTGAATATTCATTTCTTTTCCCATCTCATGTCCTTTTCTGTCTTCTTCTCTTGGCTAAGATAACGAGATAGTCATAAGCAGGGTAGAAGGAAGAAGAAAAATGAGAATATTTCTGTCTGTGGCAGTGATCGTGATTTAGTTGCTAAGTCATGTCTGACTCTTGAGACCCCATTGACTATAGGTTGCCAGGCTTCTCTGTCCGTGTGATTTCCCAGGAAAGAATATTGGAGTGGGTTTCCATTTCCTTCTCCAGGGTATCTTCCCAATACAGCAATCACGCTGGGGTCTCCTGCATTACAGGTGGATTCTTTACCTACTGAGCCACCAAGGAGGCCCTATTTATACCCATAAATAAATATTAATGTTAAAGTGAGTTCTCATTTATTTGTCAGAAATTAGCTTTTAGCATCAGAAGATGCATGAGAGATCTATAGTAATTCCTTATTTATTAGAATAACCACAGTAAAGTACACGATATAAACTGTATTTAGTTTTTTATTAATTAGATTTAACAAGATTGTTTTTACTGTTATAAGAAATAAGTGGTGAGATTACTTTTCTTGTATAACTAACTTCTTCAAGTGTTCTGTTTGTTTATATTTTGTGAATTTTTAAGTCTATGTATTCTCAGAAGTAATTACAAAAGGCAATAGCAATAAATAACGAATAGCATACTCCAGTCTAAAATAAAATGGTTTTTCAACAATTTAAATGGAGACATTCCTTCTCACTGTGTTTCTTATTATCCCATAATTTTTAAAAGCACAGTGCAAAATGACATGAATTCATATAGGAGTAATTCTTCTGAGAATGTCTTGTCACATCCATAAGAAGCATAATTGGAATTGTGTGTAATCATTGTATTTACTGAAAAGGATAACTGAACAAATACTTTAGTGAGGATTTCACCAGATGGGAAAAGTTACCCCATTCCACTGCATATTTGAAATTTACAGCGAGAATACTCAGAGTAAAACAATCATCTTTATGACCTCCAAAGGGATAAAAGCCTCATGGCTGAGATACAGCATTCTTTTAATAATACCTAAGTGTAATCTTCCTTTATTAACACAAAAGAAAAGCACAGGTGAATAAAACCTTCAGGTAATCTAAAATTCCTCAGTTTAGTCACCATATTCCATCATCCTATTATGTTTTGTTTTGTTTTGTTTTTCTGAAAGTGCCCAAAATGAAGTATTAGAGGATGGACTGTGAATATTCATTTCTTTTCCCATCTCATGTCCTTTTCTGTCTTCTTCTCTTGGCTAAGATAACGAGATAGTCATAAGCAGGGTAGAAGGAAGAAGAAAATGAGAATATTTCTGTCTGTGGCAGTGATCGTGATTTAGTTGCTAAGTCATGTCTGACTCTTGAGACCCCATTGACTATAGGTTGCCAGGCTTCTCTGTCCGTGTGATTTCCCAGGAAAGAATATTGGAGTGGGTTTCCATTTCCTTCTCCAGGGTATCTTCCCAATACAGCAATCACGCTGGGGTCTCCTGCATTACAGGTGGATTCTTTACCTACTGAGCCACCAAGGAGGCCCTATTTATACCCATAAATAAATATTAATGTTAAAGTGAGTTCTCATTTATTTGTCAGAAATTAGCTTTTAGCATCAGAAGATGCATGAGAGATCTATAGTAATTCCTTATTTATTAGAATAACCACAGTAAAGTACACGATATAAACTGTATTTAGTTTTTTATTAATTAGATTTAACAAGATTGTTTTTACTGTTATAAGAAATAAGTGGTGAGATTACTTTTCTTGTATAACTAACTTCTTCAAGTGTTCTGTTTGTTTATATTTTGTGAATTTTTAAGTCTATGTATTCTCAGAAGTAATTACAAAAGGCAATAGCAATAAATAACGAATAGCATACTCCAGTCTAAAATAAAATGGTTTTTCAACAATTTAAATGGAGACATTCCTTCTCACTGTGTTTCTTATTATCCCATAATTTTTAAAAGCACAGTGCAAAATGACATGAATTCATATAGGAGTAATTCTTCTGAGAATGTCTTGTCACATCCATAAGAAGCATAATTGGAATTGTGTGTAATCATTGTATTTACTGAAAAGGATAACTGAACAAATACTTTAGTGAGGATTTCACCAGATGGGAAAAGTTACCCCATTCCACTGCATATTTGAAATTTACAGCGAGAATACTCAGAGTAAAACAATAATCTTTATGACCTCCAGAAAGTTTGGCATTTTATTAAGAAGTAGCCTCATGGCTGAAGATACAGCATTCTGTTGCTAAAGTGCCTTGCACATTGCCATGTGCATGCAGCATGTGGGCGTTTAATAAATACTACTTGGTGATAAGACTTAATTTAGGCATGACATTTTATGAATGCTTATGATTCACATACCTCCATGGTGCTCACAGATGCACTTGGGTTTTAATTTTGTAAAAGTTAAGGAGCCACTGGCGCTTTAAGAAGCAATGCCTGCATTTCTCACACAGTTCAGATTGATGGATTTACCGTCAACTCTTACTTATAATTAGTCCACCTGCTGAAGACCCGGGTAGAGGCCGGTGTTTTTCTTGGATTCTATGACTATGGGTGGTTCCCTGCTCCTATCCAATCGTTTCTCAAATAATATACAAAAATATCAGTTGGAGAATGAGAATGTAAATGGGTTGTTCCTTGCATCAGGCTATTAGAGAAATAATTCAAAATATAGATTCTGTGATGATGGATAGGAAAAGTTACCCCATTCCTTTCTTCAATATTAGGAGGGAATTCACATCACTACACAATTCTTAAATAAAATATTCAAGGGCTTCCCTGGTGGTGCAGTGGGTAAAGAGTCCACCTTGAGGTGCAAGGGGCACAGGTTTGATCTCTGGCCCGGGAAGATCCCACATGCCACAGAGCAGCTGGACCAGTGTATCCAATTAGGAGCCGGTGCTCTGGAACACATGCGCCCAGAGCTAGTGCAAGGAGAGAGGCCACTACAATGCGAAGCCCACACATGACAAAAGAATAAAGATGAATGAAAATAATAAATAAATGAATAAAGAGCTCATGGCATGAAGTTGAAAAAAAATGTTAAAAATAACTATAAAAAAATAAGTAAATAAAATATTCAAGACTGCAAGCCTTTTGGGAGATAAACCTGATTTGAAATTTTAAGTGTTTACTTTCATTTCTGAATACCTGCTAATCACTATTAGTTTCCATTAATTTCCAACTTATGAAAATAAAGAGATATATACACATACATACATACATATTACATACATAAAGCTTGGCCATAACATTAAGGTTTTAGTTGATAAATTCTGGGAGAGAACCATAAAAATGAGTAGAGTTCTGAAACTATTGAACCAGCCTTAATGCAAACTTGATATATTTCCATATCCTGACTATCTAAATAAAAGGAAATCATGCATTAATCATTGAAATCCCAAGTTCCATGTTGTTTTTATTTTTTGCTTTGTTTTTTGTGTGTTCACTATATGTGGCATGTGCTCCACATGACTATCCTTGTTTTAAGACTCAGACTTGCCCATGGCTTTGCTTATTCTGTGTTCTCTGCCTGGGGAGAGTGGGTCTTCTATCTCCTCCTGTTGTCTTCCTACCATCCACTTAAACATCAGCTCCTCTGAGGCTCCTCCATGTTCGTACAGATCAGAAAGGACCTCTTTGTCCTCTGTGTTTCCATGGCACATTGTCTTCTGGTCATTACCTTTCACCACAGCTGTATCCAGTGTGCTGGGAAGTCCTGGAGGCCAGCAGACGATTGAATTATGAGACCTGTTTATTGATGCAGTGTCCTTTGCAGGTGGAATTCTGGTGACTATGTGATGAATCAAAGCAGAATTTTTTCTCTCCCCACCCTAAACCAGCTAAGAGGTGCTTAGGCCTTTGGTACAGTCAGAGTTGTGTAGACTATGTGTAGACTATTACATGGTAAAGCCCAAGATAAATAATACTTTTTATTTTAATTCTGTTTATGTTTAATCTTAATGCAAAGCAAAATCTGCATGCCTATGTTATTAAGCTTCTTGCACAATCAGACAGGTTCTGCGGGGAGAAGGGCTTGCTTCTTCCGGGTTTCTAGCACAGTTCCCGTCAATTATTCTGAAATTCTAGAGGAAAATGCTCATTGCTCTGGAAAGTTTCCATGAAATATTTTTTCACTTTTAATGAGGTTTAGTGGTGAATCTTTTCATATTCATGTTCAGAATGAACCTCAGAAATGCCGTGTATTGATACTGACTTTATTCAGGTGCCAAATCAAAAGGCATCTTTCTTAAAGTGCATATGTCAATAGTGTCCTGAAAAACATCCTAATGAAAATTGCAGTGCTGAATGGCATGCCTTTATGTAAAAGACTTTCCAGCTCTTATTGTTTCCATTCACCATTTGTTAAGACATTTACAATATGGCTTACCTTGTGGCTCAGTGGTAAAGAATCCACCTGCCAACTCAGGGCATGTAGGTTCGGTCCCTGGATTGAAAAGATTCTCTGGAAAAGGAAATGGCAGCCCACTACAGTATTATTGCCTGGGTAATCCCATGGACAGAGGAGCCTGGCAGATTGAGCCCATGGGAGTCAAACAAGAGTTGGACATGACTGAATGACTAAACAACAACAACAAATACCCTACAGAAACCTTCCATTCTTTTTAGTAATTGTCTGAATCAGCTCACACTGCTATAACAAAATACCACAAAATGGAAGCTTATAAACAACAGACATTCTCGCTCCCATTTCTGGATGCTGGAAGTCTAAGGCCAAGATAACAGCTCTGGCGAGGGCCCTCTTATGGCTTGTGGACTACTTGCTGGCTCCCACATGGTAGATAGCACATTTTCTCTCCCACCCTAAACCAGTTTAAGGGGAGGGGCCAGCAGACGATTGAATTATGAGACCTGTTTATTGATGCAGTGTCCTTTGCAGGTGGAATTCTGGTGACCATGTGATGAATCAAAGCAGCATGTTTTCTCTCCCCACCCTATACCAGCTAAGAGGTGCTTAGGCCTTTGGTACAGTCAGAGTTGTGTAGACTATGTTTAGACTCTTACATGGTAAAGCCCAAGATAAATAATTTTTTTTATTTTAATTCTGTTTATGTTTAATCTTAATGCAAAGCAAAATCTGCATGCCTATGTTATTAAGCTTCTTGCACAATCAGACAGGTTCTGCAGGGAGAAGGGCTTGCTTCTTCCGGGTTTCTAGCACAGTTCCCGTCAATTATTCTGAAATTCTAGAGGAAAATGCTCATTGCTCTGGAAAGTTTCCATGAAATATTTTTTCACTTTTAATGAGGTTTAGTGGTGAATCTTTTCATATTCATGTTCAGAATGAACCTCAGAAATGCCGTGTATTGATACTGACTTTATTCAGGTGCCAAATCAAAAGGCATCTTTCTTAAAGTGCATATGTCAATAGTGTCCTGAAAAACATCCTAATGAAAATTGCAGTGCTGAATGGCATGCCTTTATGTAAAAGACTTTCCAGCTCTTATTGTTTCCATTCACCATTTGTTAAGACATTTACAATATGGCTTACCTTGTGGCTCAGTGGTAAAGAATCCACCTGCCAACTCAGGGCATGTAGGTTCGGTCCCTGGATTGAAAAGATTCTCTGGAAAAGGAAATGGCAGCCCACTACAGTATTATTGCCTGGGTAATCCCATGGACAGAGGAGCCTGGCAGATTGAGCCCATGGGAGTCAAACAAGAGTTGGACATGACTGAATGACTAAACAACAACAACAAATACCCTACAGAAACCTTCCATTCTTTTTAGTAATTGTCTGAATCAGCTCACACTGCTATAACAAAATACCACAAAATGGAAGCTTATAAACAACAGACATTTCTCTCTCCCATTTCTGGAGGCTGGAAGTCTAAGACCAAGATAACAGCTCTGGCGAGGGCCCTCTTATGGCTTGTGGACTACTTGCTGGCTCCCCACATGGTAGATAGCAAAAAGCAACAAACTCACTGATGACTCTTATAAGGACACTGACCCTATTCATTAGGGCTCCACTCTTATGACCTCATGTCATCCTAATTACCTCCCAAAGCTCTACTTCCTCATATGATCACATTGAGGAGTAGGATTTCCACATACAAATTTGCGAGAACACAGTCTACAGCAGTAATGAATGCTTTAAGCAGGATAACATCAGTGATTGAGAGCAGCTGCTTTAGAGTCCCAACTGCCAGGGTTCAAATTCTTCTGTAGCTATTTATAGGGTAACCAACTTCTCAAAACACTCCTAGTTTTAGCACTGAAAGTCCTACATCCTGGAAAACCCCTTAGTCCTGGGCAAACAAAGATGATTACAACCCTAGAAATTTGGTGTTGTGTTCTAGTCATATACTTTCTCTATTCTCTATTCTCAGTTTTCCCATCTATAAAATGGGGGTAACAGTAGTGCCTGCCCCACAGGATTATTAAAGAGCTTAAGAAGTTAATGTATGTATAGCTATAAGCACAATGCTTAGCAGGTAGGAAAGTTAAATAAATCCAGTTATTGTAATTCCTTATTATTAGCTAGTCTAATGTCTTTTAAGATTTATTTATTTATTTTGGGCGGGGGTCGGGTTGGGGAGGGAGGGGAGCAGGCGGGCCGCTTCTATTGATCTTTCATTTCTCTATTTTCATCCGTCTTTGTTCTTTGGTTCCTGTGGGCCTCCCATCGCAGTGGCGTCTGTCGCTGCAGAGCGCCGGCTCTGGGCACATGCGCTCCAGAGCTCCGGCTCGGTAATTGGACACATCGGTCCAGCCGCTCTGCGGCAGGCGGGGTCTTCCCAGGCCAGGGATGGAACCAGCGCCTCTTGCACTGCAAGGCGGTGTCCCCACCCACTGGACCACCAGGGGAAGCCCTAATGTCTTTTAAGCAATGAGACACACAGAATTGAATAAAAGGAGGTGAAGAGAATCATATTAACATATTAGTGACAAAGCTCAAGGCCCTGATACAGTCATTTCATGGGTCAAATTACCCTGCCCTCATCCATGAGCCATTGGTAGAGCAGTAGCTGGGGTAGAGGATAAGGGTGAGGAGATATGTAGCCCTCTGAACAATTTCCAAAGATACTGTGCCTGTGGAAAAGATGACAAAATAGACCTGATCAATAGCCATGGTGCACCCATCATTCTGAGGTATGACCTAGTCATCCTAATTACCTCCCAAAGCTCTACTTCCTCATATGATCACATTGAGGAGTAGGATTCCCAAAATTTGCGAGAACACAGTCTACAGCAGTAATGAATGCTTTAAGCAGGATAACATCAGTGATTGAGAGCAGCTGCTTTAGAGTCCCAACTGCCAGGGTTCAAATTCTTCTGTAGCTATTTATAGGGTAACCAACTTCTCAAAACACTCCTAGTTTTAGCACTGAAAGTCCTACATCCTGGAAAACCCCTTAGTCCTGGGCAAACAAAGATGATTACAACCCTAGAAATTTGGTGTTGTGTTCTAGTCATATACTTTCTCTATTCTCTATTCTCAGTTTTCCCATCTATAAAATGGGGGTAACAGTAGTGCCTGCCCCACAGGATTATTAAAGAGCTTAAGAAGTTAATGTATGTATAGCTATAAGCACAATGCTTAGCAGGTAGGAAAGTTAAATAAATCCAGTTATTGTAATTCCTTATTATTAGCTAGTCTAATGTCTTTTAAGATTTATTTATTTATTTTGGGCGGGGGTCGGGTTGGGGAGGGAGGGGAGCAGGCGGGCCGCTTCTATTGATCTTTCATTTCTCTATTTTCATCCGTCTTTGTTCTTTGGTTCCTGTGGGCCTCCCATCGCAGTGGCGTCTGTCGCTGCAGAGCGCCGGCTCTGGGCACATGCGCTCCAGAGCTCCGGCTCGGTAATTGGACACATCGGTCCAGCCGCTCTGCGGCAGGCGGGGTCTTCCCAGGCCAGGGATGGAACCAGCGCCTCTTGCACTGCAAGGCGGTGTCCCCACCCACTGGACCACCAGGGGAAGCCCTAATGTCTTTTAAGCAATGAGACACACAGAATTGAATAAAAGGAGGTGAAGAGAATCATATTAACATATTAGTGACAAAGCTCAAGGCCCTGATACAGTCATTTCATGGGTCAAATTACCCTGCCCTCATCCATGAGCCATTGGTAGAGCAGTAGCTGGGGTAGAGGATAAGGGTGAGGAGATATGTAGCCCTCTGAACAATCCAGGGTTCTGTGGCCTGTGGGAAAAGATGACAAAAATAGACCTGATCAATAGCCATGGTGCACCCATCATTCTGAGGTAGAGCCACACATCAGTATATATTGGATGAATGAAGTCAAGCAACTAAACACTGATGAATATGTTTGTTACATTGTGATTATTTTTGGCTTATCTTCATAATTCTCATGGCACTACTAAATAGTCATTTTAGAATGTTCATGTAGTTACTGATTAGCACAATCTAACATGGTCAGTGGCAGGGACATAACAAGTATTCAACAAATGCTGTTCCCTTTCATTTATTTTAGTTAAGAAGAAAAGATTCATGTATAGGGTATAAATATATGTCAATAAATACATGTCAGTAAATAATATTGAAACAATCTTCACATTCAGAGAAGAAAGATGAAACATTAAAGAATTAATCTTGAAAGTGAAAGCATTAGTCACTCAGTCATGTCTGACTCTTTGCGACCCCATGGACGGTAGCCTACCAGGCTCTTCTGTCCATGGAATTCTCCAGGCAATAATACTGGAGTGGGTTGCCATTCCCTTCTCCAGGGAATTTTCCTGACCCAGGGATAGAACCTGTGTCTCTTGTTTCTCTTGCATTGGCAGTTGATTCTTTACCACTGCACCACCTAAGTCAGATTTGCATTGTAAGGTAGATTCTTAGCATCTAAGCCATCAGGGAATATGGGTTTCAAAAGTAAGTCTTCTTGGGGTTATCTGACAAGCAATGGGGGCTTCTCAGGTGGCGCTAGAGGTAAGGAACCCACTTGCCAGTGCAAGAGACATAAGAAATGGTGGTTTGATCCCTGGGTTTGGAAGATCCTCTGGGGTATGGCTACCCACTCCAGTATTTTTGCCTGGAGAATCCCATGGACAGAGAAGCCTGGTGGGCTACAGTCCATGGGGTCCCAAATAGTCAGACACAACATAAGGGACGTAACATGCCTGCCTGAATGACAATGACCAACAGCAAACCAGCAACTGGATGACTTTGTTTTAATTGCTGGTTTCTTCTCAAAATATAAGTACATCTTATTGGCCTCTGACTTAAAACTTTCAGGTAAATAAAAATATTTTGAATAATATAGTTGAGTTTGGAGCCAAAATAATAAAAACAAAGAACAGGAGGTATATATTGACTCTGACCTGTTCCTACACTCTTAAGAAAGGGAAGGCTTGATTCTGTGTTTTCTTTCCAGTTGCTTTCTTCAAAAAGCATTTATTTTGAAAACCAATTTGTGTTAAGGGACTGATTAAAATTTCAGCTAATTGTTAACCAAATTTTAAAAAAATAATAATTAAATGGGATCGACTTTTTGTTTGTGGCCCAGTCTGATAATTTAGTCCTTAAATAGAACAAAGTACAGTTCTTAAGAGTCATGATCAGAAGGCTTCAGACACCAAATGTCTTGCTGGTTATTTTTAGGAGTTTTTTTTAAAAAAAACATGAAAATTTAATGTTCCTATTAAATTATTGACATAGTAATTGGCTGCCTGTTCCTCTTCCAGAACATATTTGGCTTGGGCTTCAGTTCTCATTTTATGAATGTTATAGAACAAAGAAATGTAAGCAGGCTCTGAAAGCTCTTATTTATTTACGGTTTTATCTAGACCATTTTAACTGTTCATGTAATAGCTTGTTTGGAGACTATACTTTGGTCCTCAAACATGACAGATTCATTACAGACTACTCTGAAAAGTTAACTGTAACATAGTGTCCAAAATTTAGATAGAATATGTAGAAATTCAAACAACTATCTGAATATATTTGACAGAACATTGGAGCATCAATGCTTCTATCCTTGGAAATGTATTGTCTATACTTTAGCCTATACAAATCCCCCCATATCCTTTAAGATTGTGCTCAGATCCCTTTATTTCCGTGAAATTTCCCTAGCCAGACACATCTGTATTAAAGAATTTTCTTTTGAGCCCACCTTCTCTGTGCTGTCTTGAGCCTGGAGCTCCAGGCTGTGCTTAAATGCAAGTCCAGGTGAATGTTCACTATTTTTTTCATGGCATTTGCTGAAACCACTCTCTCTCAGTGTTTATGTAATTATATATTTAAAAAATGTTATAATGGTCATATAGTGTTGTTTTTATCATTTTTAAAAAGTCACAAATTTATTTGGCATGACTCCCAGACCTGTTATGCTGCCATTGTTAGAGCTATTTTTAGACTAATTGCTCTAAAACAATCACTGGATGAGATGACTGGATGGCATCACCAACTCAAAATTTGGAAAAATTGAGCGAGCAACTCTTATTTGAATAATATAGTTGAGTGTGGAGCCAACATAATAAAAACAAAGAACAGGAGGTATATATTGACTCTGACCTGTTCCTACACTCTTAAGAAAGGGAAGGCTTGATTCTGTGTTTTCTTTCCAGTTGCTTTCTTCAAAAAGCATTTATTTTGAAAACCAATTTGTGTTAAGGGACTGATTAAAATTTCAGCTAATTGTTAACCAAATTTTAAAAAAATAATAATTAAATGGGATCGACTTTTTGTTTGTGGCCCAGTCTGATAATTTAGTCCTTAAATAGAACAAAGTACAGTTCTTAAGAGTCATGATCAGAAGGCTTCAGACACCAAATGTCTTGCTGGTTATTTTTAGGAGTTTTTTTTAAAAAAAACATGAAAATTTAATGTTCCTATTAAATTATTGACATAGTAATTGGCTGCCTGTTCCTCTTCCAGAACATATTTGGCTTGGGCTTCAGTTCTCATTTTATGAATGTTATAGAACAAAGAAATGTAAGCAGGCTCTGAAAGCTCTTATTTATTTACGGTTTTATCTAGACCATTTTAACTGTTCATGTAATAGCTTGTTTGGAGACTATACTTTGGTCCTCAAACATGACAGATTCATTACAGACTACTCTGAAAAGTTAACTGTAACATAGTGTCCAAAATTTAGATAGAATATGTAGAAATTCAAACAACTATCTGAATATATTTGACAGAACATTGGAGCATCAATGCTTCTATCCTTGGAAATGTATTGTCTATACTTTAGCCTATACAAATCCCCCCATATCCTTTAAGATTGTGCTCAGATCCCTTTATTTCCGTGAAATTTCCCTAGCCAGACACATCTGTATTAAAGAATTTTCTTTTGAGCCCACCTTCTCTGTGCTGTCTTGAGCCTGGAGCTCCAGGCTGTGCTTAAATGCAAGTCCAGGTGAATGTTCACTATTTTTTTCATGGCATTTGCTGAAACCACTCTCTCTCAGTGTTTATGTAATTATATATTTAAAAAATGTTATAATGGTCATATAGTGTTGTTTTTATCATTTTTAAAAACTCACATATTTATTTGGCATGACTCCCAGACCTGTTATGCTGCCATTGTTAGAGCTATTTTTAGACTAATTGCTCTAAAACAATCACTGGATGAGATGACTGGATGGCATCACCAACTCAATGGATATTGAGTCTGAGCAAACTCCAGGAGATGGTGAAGGACAGGGAAGCCCGGCATGCTGCAGTTCATGGGGTCACAGATTCACACTCAACTGAGCCACTGAACAGCATCACTGGATCCTTGTTTCCCACCATCTTTATGAAGCCCTCACATTGGCTTCATAATCGCAGCCACCCTTTCTGACCTGAGTTCCCACTGCTTCCCAAGCTCTTCTTTTAGAATTAGGATTCTTGCCTACTAATTACTTCATCCTTGCCTTTGCTATTATGTCCCCCCACTCCCACCAGCTAACCTCCTACTGCTTTTCTCGGCCTCTCTAAAATCTCTTGTATTTTTAAATCCCCGGGTGTCTTTCTCTTTCCTCACAATAGCAGTCCTTTTCCAGATTCCCCAAAACATAATGCATTTTTGTTGATCTTCATGCATGTAGCTTATACTGGAAAAGTGTGATATTTTAATTATCCCCTTCAATGTGCAGTTGATTGAAATGTTGCATTGACATCAGAAATTATGTTTTATTATTTATTGTTGTTGTTCTTCCTGGAGATAAAAGGAAAGAAAATGGGAGGAAAAGAAATCTTGATATTGTTTCCTGACTGAGCACACAGGCCTCTTGGATCAATATTACCAAACTCTGGTACATCAGTGCATGAGTTACTGTCTTGCTTTAAACGCACAGTTTACCTTGGCCCATAGATCAGATAGCTCAGAGGAGCAAAATGAATGCTGTTGTTGATGAAAGACATTAATCTTTCTTTTCTTTATCCCTGATTAGTACAGCTACCTCTGGGCTCCATTTCCTGTACAACTTCATAGAGTAAATTTTCAACATACAGTTTGAATTCAGTCTGTATTAAAGAATTTTCTTTAATTTGGGAAACAAGGTCCAGGTGAATGTTCACTATTTTTTTCATGGCATTTGCTGAAACCACTCTCTCTCAGTGTTTATGTAATTATATATTTAAAAAATGTTATAATGGTCATATAGTGTTGTTTTTATCATTTTTAAAAAGTCACAAATTTATTTGGCATGACTCCCAGACCTGTTATGCTGCCATTGTTAGAACTATTTTTAGACTAATTGCTCTAAAACAATCACTGGATGAGATGACTGGATGGCATCACCAACTCAATGGATATTGAGTCTGAGCAAACTCCAGGAGATGGTGAAGGACAGGGAAGCCCGGCATGCTGCAGTTCATGGGGTCACAGATTCACACTCAACTGAGCCACTGAACAGCATCACTGGATCCTTGTTTCCCACCATCTTTATGAAGCCCTCACATTGGCTTCATAATCGCAGCCACCCTTTCTGACCTGAGTTCCCACTGCTTCCCAAGCTCTTCTTTTAGAATTAGGATTCTTGCCTACTAATTACTTCATCCTTGCCTTTGCTATTATGTCCCCCCACTCCCACCAGCTAACCTCCTACTGCTTTTCTCGGCCTCTCTAAAATCTCTTGTATTTTTAAATCCCCGGGTGTCTTTCTCTTTCCTCACAATAGCAGTCCTTTTCCAGATTCCCCAAAACATAATGCATTTTTGTTGATCTTCATGCATGTAGCTTATACTGGAAAAGTGTGATATTTTAATTATCCCCTTCAATGTGCAGTTGATTGAAATGTTGCATTGACATCAGAAATTATGTTTTATTATTTATTGTTGTTGTTCTTCCTGGAGATAAAAGGAAAGAAAATGGGAGGAAAAGAAATCTTGATATTGTTTCCTGACTGAGCACACAGGCCTCTTGGATCAATATTACCAAACTCTGGTACATCAGTGCATGAGTTACTGTCTTGCTTTAAACGCACAGTTTACCTTGGCCCATAGATCAGATAGCTCAGAGGAGCAAAATGAATGCTGTTGTTGATGAAAGACATTAATCTTTCTTTTCTTTATCCCTGATTAGTACAGCTACCTCTGGGCTCCATTTCCTGTACAACTTCATAGAGTAAATTTTCAACATACAGTTTGATTGTGACTGCATGTGAGTGTATGTTTTTATGTGTGTGTTTTGGATCTAACAATTGATGCAACCTGAATTTCAGTTTTATGTTAATTTGTCTCCGCATGCCATTCACCTATTTCTGTTCTTACAACCTGCATTCCACATGAGATTGTGTCTAAAATTAGGAACACTCAAAAGCTCAAATTAAATTTCAGATATTCCAGAACACAGGAGTTAGATTTTGAAAACTTGAGAAAGAGGTATACTGTATAAACACACAGTGGTAATTGTTTATGATAATCATTTTATTGACCCTTTCATGTCTGACCCCAAAAGGGTCCTCCTGCCCAGTGTCACTCATACCAATAGAACAAGACTGAGTTCTTCATTTAAGAAGCCAAGGAAAGCTTTATTTGATAAAGAATGGAGAGGAGGGAGCTCCCACTCCACAGCACGTGCTCTGCCCAATATGCTATGAATGGGGCTATTTTATAGAGATCTCACCAGTGGGGAGGTGGAAAGCCGTGGCGTTCTCACAGGAGAAGTCAGCATCTCTGCTCACGCTTGCTGCTACCATCCGCCATCTTGAATTAAGTGCCATGCTCAGGGCTTTTGCACACAGCACGCCTACCTGAGGTGTTAGCACAGACTTGTCGCACTATGGCCTTTGAGCCAGAGAGTGGAGTTCCAGGCCTCTGCCTGTGGTAACGTAGGAGCAAATGAAACTAAACTAAGCACAAAGGTAAAGAAAAAGTGGTTAGACTTTATTACACAGATTCTATCTTTATTACCAAGGAAACTTTAATGGGCTTTGCTGGTGACAAAACCATTCTGTCTCCCTTAATCCTCGCAGTTTTGAGAATAATGCTAATAGCATCTGCTTTGGAGTGAGAGTGCTCTAAATCAAAATTCTGAATCTGTCTTTTCTGGCTGTGAACTCACAATCAGTTCCTTAACCTCTCTTAAGTTTCAGTTTCTTTTTTTTTTTTTTTAATTTTATTTATTTATTTTTGGCTGTGTTGGGTCTTTGTTGATGTGTGGGTTTAGCTGCTCTGCGGTATGTGGGAACTTCCCAGATCAGGGATTGAACCTGGGTCTCCTGCACTGGCAGACGGGTTCTTGTCCACTGAGCCACAAGGGAAGCCCCAAGTTTCAGTTTCTTTATCAATAGCATGGCATGTTTTTTTTAAAACAAAGGCCTCATAGACTAACTTTGAAGTGAGATAATCCATTTCTAGCACCTAATAAGCATGCAATTTGGGCTTCCCAAGTGACACAGTGGTAAAGAATCCACCTGCCGATGTAGGTGACCCAAGAAATGTGTGTTCATTCCCTGGGTTGGGAAGATACCCTGGAGGAGGAAATGACAACCCACTCATTTTCTTGCCTGGAGAATCCCATGGACAGTGGAGCCTTGTGGGCTGCAGTCTGTTGGGTTGCAAAGAGTTAGACATGACTAAGCACATACATACACACGCACACACACAATCATGCAATTTAAATGTTAGTTGTTATCTTCCTTTTGCAAGCGAAGAAACAGGTTTCCTCAGAATTTAATGACTTACTAAAGGTCACTAGTGATGTGAGACTTGAAGGAGTCTCACATTTGTGACTTTTCAGTCACAGAATGCCACACTTAAAGCAACCTCACCCAACACACCACACTATATCCTGCTCTGTCATGTCAGGCCACAGTCAGCAGAGCACACACCATGTTGGGGCACACCAGGCATGCTGTGCCATACTTCACACCATGTCATATCCTGTGCCATGTCATCTTTCTAGCAGAATTATCCCTCTGTTGTCCTTTTTGTCCTTCCTTTTGTGCCTTTCAAAGCATATCACTTTACATAGCATTACTTTATCTATTTTTTCTGGTTTCTTGGTTTTGTTTTTTATTTATGTGTATTTTTAAAAATTTTTGTTGGAATATAGTTGATTTTAAGTATTGTGCTAGTTTTAGATATACCACAAAGTAAATGTTATGTATATACATATATCAATTCTTTTTTAGGTTCTTTTCCCATATAGACTATTATGGAATATTGAGTAGAATTCCCTGTACTTTACAGTAGAAGGTCCTTACTAGTTATCTATTTATATGCAGTAGTGTGTATATGTGACCCACTCCAGTATTCTTGCCTGGAAAAATCTCATGGACAGAGGAGCCTGACGGGCTACAGTCTATAAGACTGCAAAGAGCCAGACATGAATGAAGCGACTGAGCATGCACGCATGCAGTGCAAATATGTACATGACATTGTCTTAGATTCCAATGACCTGTGTTCAGTTCTCAACAGTGGCACAAAATGAGCAGACAATGCATGTGTCAGGCACAGGTCTGTGTCTACCAGATGAAGGGCATCTATTGTTTCTTTTGGGGCGGGTGGTGGCAAGTCGTAGTATGGGCTGATGGCATTCCTACAAGGGCTGTTTGGACATGGATTTCTCTTTATAAAACACATTCTAGTGAGACACCTTAATTCTAGCTTTATCTTGATCTTGTGGATTATTCCAGACTGAGGTAAATTTGTTTTCAGTATCCTCTTCAATCTGTTTTAAATGCTAGAAGCAGGTCATAGGCAGTTATGAAAATTCTTTGCATCTGACTTTAACATCAGTCAAACTTATGAAATACACTCAATGCTATGGCTAAAAGTACAATTTGAAATTACACATTTATTAAAATTTTTATATATCCACATAGTTTAATTGGCTACAAATGTAACTTGAGCTAATAGCATAGGGCATCAAATATAAAAGGTTTGTGAATAAAAATAGAAAGCTTAAGTCAAGGGAATCAGAACTGGGAGGAAGTTGTCAGTAGTCAGGAGATCTTCCTTTAGCATGCACTTCAGAGCATTATCCTGCCATTACCTGGTTTGGGGCACACCAGGCATGCTGTGCCATACTTCACACCATGTCATATCCTGTGCCATGTCATCTTTCTAGCAGAATTATCTCTGTTGTCCTTTTGTCCTTCCTTTTGTGCCTTTCAAAGCATATCACTTTACATAGCATTACTTTATCTATTTTTTCTGGTTTCTTGGTTTTGTTTTTTATTTATGTGTATTTTTAAAAATTTTTGTTGGAATATAGTTGATTTTAAGTATTGTGCTAGTTTTAGATATACCACAAAGTAAATGTTATGTATATACATATATCAATTCTTTTTTAGGTTCTTTTCCCATATAGACTATTATGGAATATTGAGTAGAATTCCCTGTACTTTACAGTAGAAGGTCCTTACTAGTTATCTATTTATATGCAGTAGTGTGTATATGTGACCCACTCCAGTATTCTTGCCTGGAAAAATCTCATGGACAGAGGAGCCTGACGGGCTACAGTCTATAAGACTGCAAAGAGCCAGACATGAATGAAGCGACTGAGCATGCACGCATGCAGTGCAAATATGTACATGACATTGTCTTAGATTCCAATGACCTGTGTTCAGTTCTCAACAGTGGCACAAAATGAGCAGACAATGCATGTGTCAGGCACAGGTCTGTGTCTACCAGATGAAGGGCATCTATTGTTTCTTTTGGGGCGGGTGGTGGCAAGTCGTAGTATGGGCTGATGGCATTCCTACAAGGGCTGTTTGGACATGGATTTCTCTTTATAAAACACATTCTAGTGAGACACCTTAATTCTAGCTTTATCTTGATCTTGTGGATTATTCCAGACTGAGGTAAATTTGTTTTCAGTATCCTCTTCAATCTGTTTTAAATGCTAGAAGCAGGTCATAGGCAGTTATGAAAATTCTTTGCATCTGACTTTAACATCAGTCAAACTTATGAAATACACTCAATGCTATGGCTAAAAGTACAATTTGAAATTACACATTTATTAAAATTTTTTTATATATCCACATAGTTTAATTGGCTACAAATGTAACTTGAGCTAATAGCATAGGGCATCAAATATAAAAGGTTTGTGAATAAAAATAGAAAGCTTAAGTCAAGGGAATCAGAACTGGGAGGGGAAGTTGTCTCTAGTAGTCAGGTCCAGATCAGATTTTAGAGCAACAGTGACAAACTATTATTTATTTCCCGGTCGTAACCAATGTGATAAATCTGAGAACATATTTATTGATTTGTTCCATAAGTGTTTACCAAACAAAACCTATGAGTGCTTACCATGAGTGAAACAGTGAGGCACAAGGTAATTCATGTCTCTTATGAGCTTCCAGGCTGAGGAAAAAAAACATATGAAAGAGGGAATGAAGAAGGGTCTAACCTGAGCCACGAGAACCTAAGAGGGGACACACCTGCTCCGCATCTTTGGACATCTGTCCTGGGGAGGAAGGAAGCTGGGTTGGGGGTCCCCATCATGGTTAAGCAGTACTACTACTGTCATCCTACACTGTACTCTTTTTCTTGTTTTTAAATGAAATTGAAATTTTAAAGAGTAATGCACTCCTTTGGCTGGAAGAAGAAAATAAAATTTTAAAAGACGTGCATGATGAAAAATCTCATTTCCACTTCTGTTACTCTCTATTCTGCCCCATGGCTCTCTATTCTACTCCCATGGCCAATAGTTAGTTTCCGGAGTATTTGCCCAGTGTTTTGTATGAAGATAAAAATTATCTTCTTGTTTCTCCCTTTTCTTACATGAAAGTTAGCATTTTAAATATCTATGTTTGTATAACACATACTCTGCATCTTACTTTGTCTCTGAGTATGGGCTGATGGCATTCCTACAAGGGCTGTTTGGACATGGATTTCTCTTTATAAAACACATTCTAGTGAGACACCTTAATTCTAGCTTTATCTTGATCTTGTGGATTATTCCAGACTGAGGTAAATTTGTTTTCAGTATCCTCTTCAATCTGTTTTAAATGCTAGAAGCAGGTCATAGGCAGTTATGAAAATTCTTTGCATCTGACTTTAACATCAGTCAAACTTATGAAATACACTCAATGCTATGGCTAAAAGTACAATTTGAAATTACACATTTATTAAAATTTTTTTATATATCCACATAGTTTAATTGGCTACAAATGTAACTTGAGCTAATAGCATAGGGCATCAAATATAAAAGGTTTGTGAATAAAAATAGAAAGCTTAAGTCAAGGGAATCAGAACTGGGAGGGGAAGTTGTCTCTAGTAGTCAGGTCCAGATCAGATTTTAGAGCAACAGTGACAAACTATTATTTATTTCCCGGTCGTAACCAATGTGATAAATCTGAGAACATATTTATTGATTTGTTCCATAAGTGTTTACCAAACAAAACCTATGAGTGCTTACCATGAGTGAAACAGTGAGGCACAAGGTAATTCATGTCTCTTATGAGCTTCCAGGCTGCGGAAAAAACATATGAAAGAGGGAATGAAGAAGGGTCTAACCTGAGCCACGAGAACCTAAGAGGGGACACACCTGCTCCGCATCTTTGGACATCTGTCCTGGGGAGGAAGGAAGCTGGGTTGGGGGTCCCCATCATGGTTAAGCAGTACTACTACTGTCATCCTACACTGTACTCTTTTTCTTGTTTTTAAATGAAATTGAAATTTTAAAGAGTAATGCACTCCTTTGGCTGGAAGAAGAAAATAAAATTTTAAAAGACGTGCATGATGAAAAATCTCATTTCCACTTCTGTTACTCTCTATTCTGCCCCATGGCTCTCTATTCTACTCCCATGGCCAATAGTTAGTTTCCGGAGTATTTGCCCAGTGTTTTGTATGAAGATAAAAATTATCTTCTTGTTTCTCCCTTTTCTTACATGAAAGTTAGCATTTTAAATATCTATGTTTGTATAACACATACTCTGCATCTTACTTTGTCTCTGAGTAATTTTTTTATCTTCCATATCAGCATATGGAGATTATCTACATTCTCTTGTATAACCACTCAGAAATATATAGTTTGTTTTAACCAGGCCCTCATAATGAATATTTGAGCTGATTCCAATTTTTGTTATTTCAAATTGTACTTCAATGAATAACTGTGTTCATATTTATTTTATGCATATGGAGGTGTGTCTATAGAATAATTTCTGTAAGTGAGATTGCCAGTTCAAAGAGTAAATACATTTGTAATTTGGACAGGGCCTACCAAATTACCATCTATAGGGATTACATCATATTCCTCTTATCAGACATTTCTCTGAGTGAGTGCCTGTTTCCTTCAATTTCACCAAAGAATGTATTGCCAAAATTGTTTGAAGTTTTCCTGATCCGGTAAGGGATAATCATCATTTTAGGGTTGTTTAAATTTGCATTTTATGCTCTAGAATCATTTACATTGCTCTTTCTATGAAAAGTGTTTATTTCTATCTTTTTTTCGTTAACTAAAAAAATGAACTGATAGTTTTACTCGTCTTGATTTCTAGGAACTCTTTATGTATTCATCCTTTATGTGACAAATTGTTTTCTGATGATTTGAGTTGTCTGTTTCCACTAAGATACTCTGAAGACAAATCTGGGGTTAAAACCTGAAAGTTACAGTGAGAAGTTGCATTATTCTAAAAATAATAATGAACCCTTAAATGTGTATCAGGCATAATTCTTAGTGCTTTGATTCCACTGTCTCATTTAGTCTTCACAACAAATTCTCTGAGGTGATAATTATTATTAACAGATGAGATGGAAGCACAAAGGCATTAGGAAATCTGCCACATAGCTAGAAGATGTTGCAGTCTGTAGTAAAAGTCATACATTTGACCCCAGGACCTAGACTCTTAACTGCAAACACTTATTGATCAATAATTTGGTTTTTATAGCAAACAGTAGGATCCTATCACTGGAAGTATTCAAACTAAAGTTGGGAGATGACCAATCCTGAATCTTGTGGATGAGATCCTGGGCTTGGGAGGAGATTGAATTTGATAACTTCAAAGAACTCTGCATCTTACTTTGTCTCTGAGTAATTTTTTTATCTTCCATATCAGCATATGGAGATTATCTACATTCTCTTGTATAACCACTCAGAAATATATAGTTTGTTTTAACCAGGCCCTCATAATGAATATTTGAGCTGATTCCAATTTTTGTTATTTCAAATTGTACTTCAATGAATAACTGTGTTCATATTTATTTTATGCATATGGAGGTGTGTCTATAGAATAATTTCTGTAAGTGAGATTGCCAGTTCAAAGAGTAAATACATTTGTAATTTGGACAGGGCCTACCAAATTACCATCTATAGGGATTACATCATATTCCTCTTATCAGACATTTCTCTGAGTGAGTGCCTGTTTCCTTCAATTTCACCAAAGAATGTATTGCCAAAATTGTTTGAAGTTTTCCTGATCCGGTAAGGGATAATCATCATTTTAGGGTTGTTTAAATTTGCATTTTATGCTCTAGAATCATTTACATTGCTCTTTCTATGAAAAGTGTTTATTTCTATCTTTTTTTCGTTAACTAAAAAAATGAACTGATAGTTTTACTCGTCTTGATTTCTAGGAACTCTTTATGTATTCATCCTTTATGTGACAAATTGTTTTCTGATGATTTGAGTTGTCTGTTTCCACTAAGATACTCTGAAGACAAATCTGGGGTTAAAACCTGAAAGTTACAGTGAGGAGTTGCATTATTCTAAAAATAATAATGAACCCTTAAATGTGTATCAGGCATAATTCTTAGTGCTTTGATTCCACTGTCTCATTTAGTCTTCACAACAAATTCTCTGAGGTGATAATTATTATTAACAGATGAGATGGAAGCACAAAGGCATTAGGAAATCTGCCACATAGCTAGAAGATGTTGCAGTCTGTAGTAAAAGTCATACATTTGACCCCAGGACCTAGACTCTTAACTGCAAACACTTATTGATCAATAATTTGGTTTTTATAGCAAACAGTAGGATCCTATCACTGGAAGTATTCAAACTAAAGTTGGGAGATGACCAATCCTGAATCTTGTGGATGAGATCCTGGGCTTGGGAGGAGATTGAATTTGATAACTTCAAAGAACTCTTCCAGTTCTTCTTTTCTGATAATGCCATACTTGACCAGAAAGATGAGTCAGGATATATGACATGCCAGGGTTCCTTATGGGACCTTCTTCTTGCAATTATCATATCATCCATTCCCACTGGACGCTACCACTCCCCACTATTGCTGTCACAAGCAGCCAGAGGAGCCCAAGCTTCCTGTTCCAAACAGTCTTCATAATGAATTTTTGTGACACTAGGTTTCTAAGCCTACACATTTATAGAAATGTCCTCCACTTTTGTTCTTTGCATATGAAAGTGTTCAGCAGATCTTTTTGATTGAATTAATATATTATTGATGGTAAAGCTTATTCTAAAATTCTTGAAAGTGATTCAATTCAATGGTAATATGGAGGTAGTCATCCACATACTATGTGCAAAGCACAGTGCTAGGGACTCAAAGACATGAAGAAGTGTACGACATGGTTCTCCACCAGTATAGAAAAGATAACCAGTGACAAAGGCAGACACCAGTGAATCCCAAACAAATGGTCATGGCTTTAGAGTGGAGAAGAAGCAAGCACTGAGGAGTGGGGTGGTGGAAGAGACCACCTGGAGGAGTTGCGGCATCACCAGAAGCCTTATTTGGATTTAAGGAGGAGCAAAGGGGTCTTGCAGTTGAGGAAGAGGGCTTATACAGAGGCACAGAAGTTGAAAATCTAATGAGCTTGAACAGGCTCAGAAATAAAACTGCAAAGGCAGACTCACTGATGATCCTGATTTCTAAGCCATAGGATGGGCAAAGATACCCTACAAAGGCTTTGGACTAGAGAAGGGACATGGTGAAAGTAGTGTTGTAGGGAGAGGAATGTGTCAGCTGTGTGCAAGCTGGCACAGAGAAGAGGTGGGGCTGGAAGCTGTGGAACACTGAGGAAGCTGGTGATAAGGGTCCAGCTGGGAAGGCAGCCGTGAATGGGAAGCAAAGGAGAAAGGTCGTATAAGGATTAACTAGAGGATTCTGTTGTGGGAGGGAGCAAAAAAAACCAATGATTAAAGTGTAAACAGAAATTTAGAGCACACTTTTTTTTTTTTTTTTGCTACTGTCAATATATACATACTGTTAAGGAACTGTGACCAAAAACAATTGTTTTTCTATTTGGAAATCAGATACCAAAATTCTTCAACAAATAATAAAAAGACTGGGATAGCTCTTTTTTGTTGTTCCAAAGGTAATTATTTGCATGGTGAAGTAACTCAGGGCTTTTTCTGTACTTACAGCATTAAAAGTGGAATGTATCTAAATTAGGTGGGTGGATTAGATAATGGTGATGGTTGTATAATTCTGTGGATATAAAAAAAATTGCTGAGATATACACTTTAAGAGTGAATTTTATGGTTTGTGAATTATAAAATCAATAAGCTTTTATTTTAAAAAGGCAATGGAAAGTCTAGGAAAGTTTTTAAGGATTTTTCTAAAATTCTTGAAAGTGATTCAATTCAATGGTAATATGGAGGTAGTCATCCACATACTATGTGCAAAGCACAGTGCTAGGGACTCAAAGACATGAAGAAGTGTACGACATGGTTCTCCACCAGTATAGAAAAGATAACCAGTGACAAAGGCAGACACCAGTGAATCCCAAACAAATGGTCATGGCTTTAGAGTGGAGAAGAAGCAAGCACTGAGGAGTGGGGTGGTGGAAGAGACCACCTGGAGGAGTTGCGGCATCACCAGAAGCCTTATTTGGATTTAAGGAGGAGCAAAGGGGTCTTGCAGTTGAGGAAGAGGGCTTATACAGAGGCACAGAAGTTGAAAATCTAATGAGCTTGAACAGGCTCAGAAATAAAACTGCAAAGGCAGACTCACTGATGATCCTGATTTCTAAGCCATAGGATGGGCAAAGATACCCTACAAAGGCTTTGGACTAGAGAAGGGACATGGTGAAAGTAGTGTTGTAGGGAGAGGAATGTGTCAGCTGTGTGCAAGCTGGCACAGAGAAGAGGTGGGGCTGGAAGCTGTGGAACACTGAGGAAGCTGGTGATAAGGGTCCAGCTGGGAAGGCAGCCGTGAATGGGAAGCAAAGGAGAAAGGTCGTATAAGGATTAACTAGAGGATTCTGTTGTGGGAGGGAGCAAAAAAAACCAATGATTAAAGTGTAAACAGAAATTTAGAGCACACTTTTTTTTTTTTTTTTGCTACTGTCAATATATACATACTGTTAAGGAACTGTGACCAAAAACAATTGTTTTTCTATTTGGAAATCAGATAGCAAAATTCTTCAACAAATAATAAAAAGACTGGGATAGCTCTTTTTTGTTGTTCCAAAGGTAATTATTTGCATGGTGAAGTAACTCAGGGCTTTTTCTGTACTTACAGCATTAAAAGTGGAATGTATCTAAATTAGGTGGGTGGATTAGATAATGGTGATGGTTGTATAATTCTGTGGATATAAAAAAAATTGCTGAGTTATACACTTTAAGAGTGAATTTTATGGTTTGTGAATTATAAAATCAATAAGCTTTTATTTTAAAAAGGCAATGGAAAGTCTAGGAAAGTTTTTAAGGATTTTTTCTTAAGATCCGAGTATATTATAAATAAATATTTCCTCCTCCCCAAAAAAGGCTGTCCCCACCCAAGAGGGCTGCATTGCCATCGTTGAACATAAGCAGAAAAATGTACCCACACTTTGGAGTTCATCAGAACATGTACTTCTGTTACATCTCAGGATGTGGCAGCTGTATGTTATCTAAGACCCTGCTCAGGACTGTCAGAGAAGCTTAGACAGTGGTTTACTTCCTGCTAAAGTGAAAATTCCACAGGCAGTACAAACCCTGGCTCTTCGTAGTGGGGAAAACCGCAAACTTGCTGAATCATTTTTTATTAAGCATTAATTTTGCAATCCTGACAGCTAAGTCTGTTATTGTGGCAGGTGAGCTTTAAATAAGGCCATGAGTTGGGGAGAGAGAGAGTAGTTACTCATATTCTTATATCCTGAGCATGTCATCAGCATTGGCTTCGAATCTTTTGCTAGGGAATGCAGGTTCATCTTTTCCTTTTTACTTGATTAACTAATCACGTAGATAAAATTTTAAAGAATGGATGTACCTGAGTTTCTCAGCACCCACTTATGTTAAATCATAGGGTACTTGATTTTTGAAAGAGAGTGTTTTGTAGGTGACACAGACGTTCCAGGCATCTCCCTGGCATATCCATCCCTCAGAGATGGTTCTGTGGGCAAATGTGTCACAGAATCCATACTGTGGGCCTGCTGATTTCTTAGCATTGGGTTTTTGAAAAAACAATTGTTTTTCTATTTGGAAATCAGATACCAAAATTCTTCAACAAATAATAAAAAGACTGGGATAGCTCTTTTTTGTTGTTCCAAAGGTAATTATTTGCATGGTGAAGTAACTCAGGGCTTTTTCTGTACTTACAGCATTAAAAGTGGAATGTATCTAAATTAGGTGGGTGGATTAGATAATGGTGATGGTTGTATAATTCTGTGGATATAAAAAAAATTGCTGAGTTATACACTTTAAGAGTGAATTTTATGGTTTGTGAATTATAAAATCAATAAGCTTTTATTTTAAAAAGGCAATGGAAAGTCTAGGAAAGTTTTTAAGGATTTTTTCTTAAGATCCGAGTATATTATAAATAAATATTTCCTCCCTCCCCAAAAAAGGTTGTCCCCACCCAAGAGGGCTGCATTGCCATCGTTGAACATAAGCAGAAAAATGTACCCACACTTTGGAGTTCATCAGAACATGTACTTCTGTTACATCTCAGGATGTGGCAGCTGTATGTTATCTAAGACCCTGCTCAGGACTGTCAGAGAAGCTTAGACAGTGGTTTACTTCCTGCTAAAGTGAAAATTCCACAGGCAGTACAAACCCTGGCTCTTCGTAGTGGGGGAAAAACCGCAAACTTGCTGAATCATTTTTTATTAAGCATTAATTTTGCAATCCTGACAGCTAAGTCTGTTATTGTGGCAGGTGAGCTTTAAATAAGGCCATGAGTTGGGGAGAGAGAGAGTAGTTACTCATATTCTTATATCCTGAGCATGTCATCAGCATTGGCTTCGAATCTTTTGCTAGGGAATGCAGGTTCATCTTTTCCTTTTTACTTGATTAACTAATCACGTAGATAAAATTTTAAAGAATGGATGTACCTGAGTTTCTCAGCACCCACTTATGTTAAATCATAGGGTACTTGATTTTTGAAAGAGAGTGTTTTGTAGGTGACACAGACGTTCCAGGCATCTCCCTGGCATATCCATCCCTCAGAGATGGTTCTGTGGGCAAATGTGTCACAGAATCCATACTGTGGGCCTGCTGATTTCTTAGCATTTAGAAGAGATGAGTGGGAGTTTCACAGAAAAAGCCTCACCACCTAACCTCTGTGGGGGCTACTACCATCCACCACAGGGGCAGTTTAAGGGCAAACGATTTTTGGAAAAGTGAATGCAGATTCACTCTGGGCCGCTGTTTCTGGCCTTTAATTCTTGAATTTTAACATCCATCTCTCACCCTACTCCCACTGTCATTCCACTTTTTTATATGTGACAAGTCCACTTCAGTTGTGTCAACTCTTTGCGACTCCTTGGGCTGAGTCCCGCCAGGCTCCTCTGTCCATGGGATTATCCAGGCAAGAATACTGGAGTGGGTTGCCATGCCCCCTTCCAGGGAATCTTCCAAGCTCGGGGATTGAACTCCCCCCTCTCTTAAAAATATTTCTCAAATTAATGGGACTATTTTTCCCTATACCTCGTAGTGTTAGCTCTAGTCAAACAATAATTGGTGTTTTTGTTTTGTTTTTATTTTTAAAATATTTTTCTCTACTGGAACACATCTACCTCTGTAGATGCTCAGAAAACCTTTTCATATAATTATTCTTTTTTTCTGGCATTCTCTGTGTTTCTATTTCAGAACAGTCAGAGGGTCTTTATTGATTTACAGAAACATCATCATAAGTCACTGTCAACTCGTCTTCACCCTGAGGAGCCAGAATGAGCTCCATCCACAAAAGGGAAGTCTTATCTGTAGGCACTGAACACTCTCCTTTTTCTGTCTATTATCTTTGTAAATATCATCATTTCATACCGTTAGTCATTACCATGTTCATCACTTTTGATTTTTTTATCCTGAGCTTTTTTGTCATCAGCATTGGCTTGAATCTTTTGCTAGGGAATGCAGGTTCATCTTTTCCTTTTACTTGATTAACTCATCACGTAAATAAGTTTTTAAAGAGTGGATGTCCCTGAGTTTCTGAGAACCCACTTCTGTTAAATCATAGGGTACTTGATTTTTGAAAGACCGTGTTTTGTAGGTGACACAGACGTTCCAGGCATCTCCCTGGCATATCCATCCCTCAGAGATGGTTCTGTGGGCAAATGTGTCACAGAATCCATACTGTGGGCCTGCTGATTTCTTAGCATTTAGAAGAGATGAGTGGGAGTTTCACAGAAAAAGCCTCACCACCTAACCTCTGTGGGGGCTACTACCATCCACCACAGGGGCAGTTTAAGGGCAAACGATTTTTGGAAAAGTGAATGCAGATTCACTCTGGGCCGCTGTTTCTGGCCTTTAATTCTTGAATTTTAACATCCATCTCTCACCCTACTCCCACTGTCATTCCACTTTTTTATATGTGACAAGTCCACTTCAGTTGTGTCAACTCTTTGCGACTCCTTGGGCTGAGTCCCGCCAGGCTCCTCTGTCCATGGGATTATCCAGGCAAGAATACTGGAGTGGGTTGCCATGCCCCCTTCCAGGGAATCTTCCAAGCTCGGGGATTGAACTCCCCCCTCTCTTAAAAATATTTCTCAAATTAATGGGACTATTTTTCCCTATACCTCGTAGTGTTAGCTCTAGTCAAACAATAATTGGTGTTTTTGTTTTGTTTTTATTTTTAAAATATTTTTCTCTACTGGAACACATCTACCTCTGTAGATGCTCAGAAAACCTTTTCATATAATTATTCTTTTTTTCTGGCATTCTCTGTGTTTCTATTTCAGAACAGTCAGAGGGTCTTTATTGATTTACAGAAACATCATCATAAGTCACTGTCAACTCGTCTTCACCCTGAGGAGCCAGAATGAGCTCCATCCACAAAAGGGAAGTCTTATCTGTAGGCACTGAACACTCTCCTTTTTCTGTCTATTATCTTTGTAAATATCATCATTTCATACCGTTAGTCATTACCATGTTCATCATAGGATCCATCAGTTGCACTACTAGAAAATACTTAACATCCTATCACCTGCTTATGGAGCTCTGCAGACAGCCCTTGGGACTTCAGCATCTAAGGGAACCCCCAGAGTGTGGACAACATGAGTCTGGACTGGCTGTATTTAAGCCTTCTGGCCCAAATGACCCTGATCACATATCACTAGGTAGGATAAAGTACCAAGGGGACAGATGGTATGTATTGCAAATTCTGGTATCCTCCTGCAAAACAGAGATAATCATAAAGCCCACAGCTCTCATTTACTGAGTATGTACTATGTACCAAGAGAGGAGCTAAGTGGATTACCTCACTTAATCCCCATGACAGCCCAATAACATGAGGACTATCATTGGCCCTACTTTAAAACTGAATAAACAAGGTTCAGAGAGCCTGCCTTGCCCAGAGCCTCACAACTGATACTAGTAGAGCCAGAAAACAAGCCTAAGCCATAGGCCAGCAATTGAATAAGCTTGATTCAGAAAGAATGAGTCAGAGTCAAGAATGAGAATTTTAGGATTGAAACTCCCCTTGAGAAAAGTCAGACCATCTTTAGCGAGTTATCATTCCTTAATATTGCCAGAGAAATTTAAAAAATAAAACAAAACACCCAACCATTTAGGAGACTACTGAAGATTTTATCAGCACATATGATTTCATGACACTTGTTTTAGCTTATTTTCATTCTTCCACTTAGATTTTTGACTAAAGATAGTGACCTTTGTATACTTCAGCTTCGATTATAAGTACTTGCCTAAAAATTACTTGTAAGAGGAATATTTATGAACATTCCTCTGTAGATGCTCAGAAAACCTTTTCATATAATTATTCTTTTTTTCTGGCATTCTCTGTGTTTCTATTTCAGAACAGTCAGAGGGTCTTTATTGATTTACAGAAACATCATCATAAGTCACTGTCAACTCGTCTTCACCCTGAGGAGCCAGAATGAGCTCCATCCACAAAAGGGAAGTCTTATCTGTAGGCACTGAACACTCTCCTTTTTCTGTCTATTATCTTTGTAAATATCATCATTTCATACCGTTAGTCATTACCATGTTCATCATAGGATCCATCAGTTGCACTACTAGAAAATACTTAACATCCTATCACCTGCTTATGGAGCTCTGCAGACAGCCCTTGGGACTTCAGCATCTAAGGGAACCCCCAGAGTGTGGACAACATGAGTCTGGACTGGCTGTATTTAAGCCTTCTGGCCCAAATGACCCTGATCACATATCACTAGGTAGGATAAAGTACCAAGGGGACAGATGGTATGTATTGCAAATTCTGGTATCCTCCTGCAAAACAGAGATAATCATAAAGCCCACAGCTCTCATTTACTGAGTATGTACTATGTACCAAGAGAGGAGCTAAGTGGATTACCTCACTTAATCCCCATGACAGCCCAATAACATGAGGACTATCATTGGCCCTACTTTAAAACTGAATAAACAAGGTTCAGAGAGCCTGCCTTGCCCAGAGCCTCACAACTGATACTAGTAGAGCCAGAAAACAAGCCTAAGCCATAGGCCAGCAATTGAATAAGCTTGATTCAGAAAGAATGAGTCAGAGTCAAGAATGAGAATTTTAGGATTGAAACTCCCCTTGAGAAAAGTCAGACCATCTTTAGCGAGTTATCATTCCTTAATATTGCCAGAGAAATTTAAAAAATAAAACAAAACACCCAACCATTTAGGAGACTACTGAAGATTTTATCAGCACATATGATTTCATGACACTTGTTTTAGCTTATTTTCATTCTTCCACTTAGATTTTTGACTAAAGATAGTGACCTTTGTATACTTCAGCTTCGATTATAAGTACTTGCCTAAAAAATTACTTGTAAGAGGAATATTTGACAGTCAATCCCATTTTAAACTTGCTGTGGCTTCCTTTCCGGCCACCTCCCCCAAAAAGCACGTGTGAATACACACATTGACTCACTCTATGTGCATCAGCTTCCACACAAATTGGCTTTCTAGACGGCCAAGGAACCAGTCAGAGAAATGGAGGAAGTCAGAAGTTCCCAAGAATCCTTGGTTATATAAAGAAAGTAGTAATTTCTAGTCTAGACAAGGAAAGCCCTTTCACTTACTGGATTTGTATCTAACAATGTAACAATATTGGTTCCTGCCTGGGGCAACTGGCTTGTGTGCTCTGTGTAGGTCCTCACAGCTGCCAGCTCTGCAGGAAGTGCTGACAAGGATTAATTGGCTTTCCTGAGCCTGGAGGCTCAGTTCTGCTTCCCAGTTTTAAGGATCCCACAGGACTCTGCTCTCACATAATTTACTGTCTAGAAGGACTTTCTGTTTTCCAGAGTTCCATCTAATAGGCCCTATGTAATGTATACACATTTTGAGATTGAATAACTTCAAACCTTGAGTATATTTCTAGATATTTAGCTCAATTTAAGAGGTGGGACATGCTGACCACATTAAAAGTATTTAGATTGTTTGCTGAGTTTATGAGGGCTTTGACATGGTCCCTTTTAAAATGTATGATTTGCACAAATTTCTTTGTTCCTCTTCCTCTATTTGGTACTATTTGTAGCATGTGACAAAGTCTTCCAATTTTATGCTGGGTTTTCTGGGCAAGACAAAGCTAGTAAGATGGGGATTTCAGGGATGGGCGTTCATCTTGATTCAGAAAAATGAGTCAGAGTCAAGAATGAGAATTTTAGGATTGAAACTCCCCTTGAGAAAAGTCAGACCATCTTTAGCGAGTTATCATTCCTTAATATTGCCAGAGAAATTTAAAAAATAAAACAAAACACCCAACCATTTAGGAGACTACTGAAGATTTTATCAGCACATATGATTTCATGACACTTGTTTTAGCTTATTTTCATTCTTCCACTTAGATTTTTGACTAAAGATAGTGACCTTTGTATACTTCAGCTTCGATTATAAGTACTTGCCTAAAAAATTACTTGTAAGAGGAATATTTGACAGTCAATCCCATTTTAAACTTGCTGTGGCTTCCTTTCCGGCCACCTCCCCAAAGAGCACGTGTGAATACACACATTGACTCTCTCTATGTGCATCAGCTTCCACACAAATTGGCTTTCTAGACGGCCAAGGAACCAGTCAGAGAAATGGAGGAAGTCAGAAGTTCCCAAGAATCCTTGGTTATATAAAGAAAGTAGTAATTTCTAGTCTAGACAAGGAAAGCCCTTTCACTTACTGGATTTGTATCTAACAATGTAACAATATTGGTTCCTGCCTGGGGCAACTGGCTTGTGTGCTCTGTGTAGGTCCTCACAGCTGCCAGCTCTGCAGGAAGTGCTGACAAGGATTAATTGGCTTTCCTGAGCCTGGAGGCTCAGTTCTGCTTCCCAGTTTTAAGGATCCCACAGGACTCTGCTCTCACATAATTTACTGTCTAGAAGGACTTTCTGTTTTCCAGAGTTCCATCTAATAGGCCCTATGTAATGTATACACATTTTGAGATTGAATAACTTCAAACCTTGAGTATATTTCTAGATATTTAGCTCAATTTAAGAGGTGGGACATGCTGACCACATTAAAAGTATTTAGATTGTTTGCTGAGTTTATGAGGGCTTTGACATGGTCCCTTTTAAAATGTATGATTTGCACAAATTTCTTTGTTCCTCTTCCTCTATTTGGTACTATTTGTAGCATGTGACAAAGTCTTCCAATTTTATGCTGGGTTTTCTGGGCAAGACAAAGCTAGTAAGATGGGGATTTCAGGGATGGGCGTGCATACTATGTGTGCTTGGTCACTCAGTTGTGTCTGACTTTGCGACCCATGGACTACAGTAGCCTGCCAGGCTCCTCTGTCCATGGAATTATTCAGGCAAGAATACTAAAGTGAGTAGCCATTCCTTTCTCCAGAGGATCTTCCCAGCCCTGGGATCTGGCTAAAAAATATAGTCACAGCCTGAAAAGAGAGAATTATTTTATTTGGTGAGAATGTTTAGGACTCTGAGCCCAGGAGACAGCATCACAGTAGCCCGGAGAAAACTAGAGCCCAGCTGCAGTTCATTGTTCACTGCTCCAAGGAGGAAGGAGGCGAAGTCAGGCTATATACAGGTTTGCAACAAAAGGAGTGGGCAACCTGAACCTGATCAAAGATCAGGTATCGAATTAGGGAATTTAGCATTCTATGTACAGAAATATGCAAGCCGCTGAACTCACTGAATTCATTCCTTTCATATGCACCTCAGCTGTCTGGGGCCAATCCTGTTTCCTTGTTCACCTTGCTTCTTGCATTCCCCCAGCTCCTTACCAATCACTGCGGCGGGCGGGGGTGCGGGGCTGGATCACAGTTGGTTTGGGGAGCCCTTATTCACTTTTGGAGACCAGAAATCACTGATAACTGTGACATTTTTTATTTATTAATATGGCAGGAGATATTTTCATTTTTTCAGATCAGACCCAGATTTCCTTCACTGCAGGCAAATTCTTTACCATCTGACCCACAGTTCTTCCCAATTATTGATTCTACTTATAGTCTCTCAAGTAATGTCAGTGTAATCCACATTCTATTCCCTCAATTATTACCGTATATCTGGGAAACCCATATTCTCTGTGGCATCACCTCCCAGAAAATTATGTTGATTCTGTTGTCTAATAGGTAAAGAAAAATAGAGGAAGTTATATATCTCTATTGGAAGAGAGTTCTGCTATTGTCCCATCCAACTTTATATCAGATTCTAGTTCCTGCCTAATTGATGCTGACTCTCTGCCTGCCTGCCCACTGGGATCATAAGTCTTGTACCTGAGAAGCAGCTCCAGTTCACTGTTGAATTCTAGATAGTTCTTTCACATGACAGATTAGAAACATCGTGCTAACAACTTCTCATCAATTAGTCTTAGTTTGTTCTGAGTAGCTGCATGGGATGTCTACTCACTGATTGATTAACTGGTCCATTTGTTCCTTTATTCATTTTGTATTTGGTGCCTACTATGTACAATATAGTGTGCAAGACATGAGTCTCAAACTCTAGGAACTGACAGGTTATCAGGCAGTGACACAGACATATCAAAGCCATGTGCCATACATGTGACACAAGCAATATATTAATAATTAAATGCGACAGGAAAGGGAAAGGAGAACAATAAGAAGTGGTTGGGTCTTGACAGATGTGGTCAGCAAATTCACCTTGGAGGGGGTAGCATTTAAAGCCATTTATCCTTAATGGCTTGAGGTCAAAAGGTGGAGATTTGAATGTGGAGATTATAAATATTAAGTGTTGGAGAAGTGATGGGTAGTTTGTATTAACCATGGGTAGTTTGAAACAGAACGTGCAAAACAGGGCTTAATAGGCTGGTAGAACGAGTGTGAGACAGTGAAGGGCTTGTATACCTAGGGTGGCTACGAACAGTGGCGACAGAGCTGTGAATGACTGTGGCAGCACTGGAAACTATCTATGGTGTCTTCCCAAAGAGAGCATCCTGTCTCTCATTCCCCACGCATCCAGAGTATTTACATCTAGTGGCAAACCCCTCCTGACTTTCTGATGAACAATTGCTCATTAACACATGAAAGTGGTTCCAGGTAATTGTGGTAGAGAATCTCAGGATCTAAATGTATGTAGTGAAATGGCTGAGTATTGATTTCTCTGTCTCCAATGAGGTCTACTTCTAGGCTAAACCCATATCATAAAAGAAGCTTTAAATATCCTTTAGGATAAAGGTCTGTGTGTGTGCACACATGAATTTAAAGTTAATAGCTTTTTCTTTGGTGTTCTATGTGTGATAGGAAATAAGACCCATCCTTACTCCTATTCCTTTTGTTACTGAGTTTGTTTTTACCTATCTTGAAAAGCGGAGCTGTCATATATGAAAGGAGTATAGCTAGAAGACAGCTGAAATGAGCAGATTTAAACTGGTCTGTTGCTCACAAAATTAGGCTACTTGCTGAATAAAGTGAATGTCATTAGCGATTTAGGGGAATGTTTCTACTTGTCTTATCATGCATTCCGTTATTTATGCTTTATTCTAAACTTAAAAATTGCCTTCTTTATTTCTGCAAACATTTATTACCTACTATGTGCCAGGACCTGCTTTAGGCTTTGGACTATATTAGTGAACAAAATAGTAAGAGATTCTTGATCAAAGTGGGGGAGGGCGGAGGGACAGTCTTTAAATAAATAATGAATAAATAAGTTATTATGTGGTATATTAGGAGGAGACAAGTGCTACAGGAAGAAGAAAAAATAGAGAAAAGTCAGGAAGAACAGGATTATTATGGAGGGTGAGTTGCAACCTGAGACAGAGTGGGCAAACATTTGAGTGAAGACTTGACCGTGATGGGCTAGGTATATAGGTATACTTGAATGAAGAGAATTCCAAGGAAAGAAAGCAGCTTTTATAGTGATGTTGAAGCGGGAGAGTGCTGGAACCAGAGTCTCTTGTGTTTTTCCATTTCCCTTAGACTAACCATGCTCATGCAACCAGGAAGAAAACTAGGAGAATAAAATAGCTAAGTGTACTTGTAATAGAACTGATTCAAAATTACTTAAACAAAGAAAAACTACGAACAGTGGCGACAGAGCTGTGAATGACTGTGGCAGCACTGGAAACTATCTATGGTGTCTTCCCAAAGAGAGCATCCTGTCTCTCATTCCCCACGCATCCAGAGTATTTACATCTAGTGGCAAACCCCTCCTGACTTTCTGATGAACAATTGCTCATTAACACATGAAAGTGGTTCCAGGTAATTGTGGTAGAGAATCTCAGGATCTAAATGTATGTAGTGAAATGGCTGAGTATTGATTTCTCTGTCTCCAATGAGGTCTACTTCTAGGCTAAACCCATATCATAAAAGAAGCTTTAAATATCCTTTAGGATAAAGGTCTGTGTGGGGCACACATGAATTTAAAGTTAATAGCTTTTTCTTTGGTGTTCTATGTGTGATAGGAAATAAGACCCATCCTTACTCCTATTCCTTTTGTTACTGAGTTTGTTTTTACCTATCTTGAAAAGCGGAGCTGTCATATATGAAAGGAGTATAGCTAGAAGACAGCTGAAATGAGCAGATTTAAACTGGTCTGTTGCTCACAAAATTAGGCTACTTGCTGAATAAAGTGAATGTCATTAGCGATTTAGGGGAATGTTTCTACTTGTCTTATCATGCATTCCGTTATTTATGCTTTATTCTAAACTTAAAAATTGCCTTCTTTATTTCTGCAAACATTTATTACCTACTATGTGCCAGGACCTGCTTTAGGCTTTGGACTATATTAGTGAACAAAATAGTAAGAGATTCTTGATCAAAGTGGGGGAGGGCGGAGGGACAGTCTTTAAATAAATAATGAATAAATAAGTTATTATGTGGTATATTAGGAGGAGACAAGTGCTACAGGAAGAAGAAAAAATAGAGAAAAGTCAGGAAGAACAGGATTATTATGGAGGGTGAGTTGCAACCTGAGACAGAGTGGGCAAACATTTGAGTGAAGACTTGACCGTGATGGGCTAGGTATATAGGTATACTTGAATGAAGAGAATTCCAAGGAAAGAAAGCAGCTTTTATAGTGATGTTGAAGCGGGAGAGTGCTGGAACCAGAGTCTCTTGTGTTTTTCCATTTCCCTTAGACTAACCATGCTCATGCAACCAGGAAGAAAACTAGGAGAATAAAATAGCTAAGTGTACTTGTAATAGAACTGATTCAAAATTACTTAAACAAAGAAAAACTTCACCGACATTTAAGGAGGTGCAAAGGGGACCAGAGGAGGTTTTCTGACTTTTAGACTGCTTGGGTTTGAATCCTGGCTCCACTGCTTCCTGCCTATGTGATCTTTGTATCATCCAGCCCTTCCATTCCTCAGTTTCCTCATCTGTAAAATGAGGCTAATTATGATACCTGTCTTCTAGGATTGCTTTGATGATTAAATAAGTCAGTACTAATTAAAGCTTGGTACTATGTCTGACACATGGTAAGCACTCAGATATTAGCAAGTAATATTATTATGTTACTGTTACTACTTTTTTAAAAAAAAAACCCTTTATTTTACTTTTAACTTTTACAGAGTTTTGTTGTTTACAGATATACATGTTCTCAGATTAGTCATATGTATACCCGACCATCACACAGCACTCCTGAAGGATCTCCTTTTCTCACAGAGCGATGACTATAGCTATTTTCTTCACTTATGATAGTACAGGCCTTCATGCTACTTCCTTCACACCTCCCACCCTCTGTTCCTTCCCCACAATGTCCATATGTCCACTGTCCATGTCTGTCTTTCCGTTGCTTCACTGCATGTACCATCATCACCATCCTACTAGATTCCATATATGTGTGTTAATATGCTGTATTTGTCTTTCTCTTTCTGACTGACTTCACTTTTTATGATATGTTCTAGATCCAGCCACCTCATGAGGGCTGATTCTTCTGCATTTCTCTTTACAGCTGTGTAGTATTCCATTGTATATATGTACCAGAGCTTTTGTATCCATTCGTTCGTCGATGGACATCTAGGTTGCTTCCATGTTCTAGCTATTGTATAGAGAGCTGCAGTGAACATTGGGGTACAGGTGCTTCTTTCAGATTTGATTTCATCAGGGTATAAGCCTAAGAGTGGGATTGCTGGGTCGGATGGTGCTTCTATTTTTAGGTAAAACTTGAATGAAGAGAATTCCAAGGAAAGAAAGCAGCTTTTATGATTGAAGCGGAGAGTGCTGGAACCAGAGTCTCTTGTGTTTTCCATTTCCTTAGACTAACCATGCCAACCAGGAAGAAAACTAGGAGAATAAAATAGCTAAGTGTACTTGTAATAGAACTGATTCAAAATTACTTAAACAAAGAAAAACTTCACCGACATTTAAGGAGGTGCAAAGGGACCAGAGGAGGTTTTCTGACTTTTAGACTGCTTGGGTTTGAATCCTGGCTCCACTGCTTCCTGCCTATGTGATCTTTGTATCATCCAGCCCTTCCATTCCTCAGTTTCCTCATCTGTAAAATGAGGCTAATTATAATACCTGTCTTCTAGGATTGCTTTGATGATTAAATAAGTCAGTACTAATTAAAGCTTGGTACTATGTCTGACACATGGTAAGCACTCAGATATTAGCAAGTAATATTATTATGTTACTGTTACTACTTTTTTAAAAAAAAAACCCTTTATTTTACTTTTAACTTTTACAGAGTTTTGTTGTTTACAGATATACATGTTCTCAGATTAGTCATATGTATACCCGACCATCACACAGCACTCCTGAAGGATCTCCTTTTCTCACAGAGCGATGACTATAGCTATTTTCTTCACTTATGATAGTACAGGCCTTCATGCTACTTCCTTCACACCTCCCACCCTCTGTTCCTTCCCCACAATGTCCATATGTCCACTGTCCATGTCTGTCTTTCCGTTGCTTCACTGCATGTACCATCATCACCATCCTACTAGATTCCATATATGTGTGTTAATATGCTGTATTTGTCTTTCTCTTTCTGACTGACTTCACTTTTTATGATATGTTCTAGATCCAGCCACCTCATGAGGGCTGATTCTTCTGCATTTCTCTTTACAGCTGTGTAGTATTCCATTGTATATATGTACCAGAGCTTTTGTATCCATTCGTTCGTCGATGGACATCTAGGTTGCTTCCATGTTCTAGCTATTGTATAGAGAGCTGCAGTGAACATTGGGGTACAGGTGCTTCTTTCAGATTTGATTTCATCAGGGTATAAGCCTAAGAGTGGGATTGCTGGGTCGGATGGTGCTTCTATTTTTAGTTTTTTTTTTTTTTTTGTACATGTATGTTCCCAGATCATTCATATGCATATCCCTTGACCCTCCCCCCACCCAGTTCCCCCCCTCCCATCCCTCCAGACCATCGCTCCAAGTGGTTGTAGGTACTCCTATTCCCCCAGCACAATGACAATAGCTATCTTTTCTAGACATGACAGTATAGGTTTCCATGTTACTCCCTCCCACTGTTCGGTCTCCACAATGTCTCTATGTCTATTCTCTGTTTTTTCATGAGTTCACTGCGTGTGTTATCATGACCATCCTACTAGATCCCATATATATGAGTTAGTATACTATACTTGTCTTTCTCTTTTTGACTTACTTCACTTTTTATGATAGGTTCTAGAGCCAGCCACCTCATTAGGACTGAGTCTTCTGCATTTCTTTTAACAGCTGAGTAGTATTCCATTGTATATATGTACCAGAGCTTTTGTATCCATTCGTTCGTCGATGGACATCTAGGTTGCTTCCATGTTCTAGCTATTGTATAGAGAGCTGCAGTGAACATTGGGGTACAGGTGCTTCTTTCAGATTTGATTTCATCAGGGTATAAGCCTAAGAGTGGGATTGCTGGGTCGGATGGTGCTTCTATTTTTAGTTTTTTAAGAAATCCCCAGACTGTCTTCCATAGAGGCTGTATCAATCTACATTCCCACCAGCACTGCAGGAGTGTTCCCTTTTCTCTGCACCCTCTCCAGCATTTATTGTCTGTCGATTTGTGGATGATGGCCATTCTGACGGGTGTGAGGTGATGTCTCATTGTGGTTTTGATTTGCATTTCTCTAATTATAAGTGAAGTTGAGCATCATTTCATGTGCTTTTGGGCCATCTGTATGTCCTCTTTGGAGAGGTGTCTGTTTAGGTCCTTTTCCCATTTTTTGATTGGGTTGTTCGTTTTTCCAGTGCTGAGTTGTCTGAGTTGCTTGTAGATTTTGGAGATTAATTCTTTGTCTGTTTCATTTGCTATGATTTTCTCCCATTCTGTGGGCTGTCTGTTCAGCTTTTTTGTAGTTTCTTTTGCTGTACAAAAGCTTTTAAGTTTCATTAGGTCCCACATCTTCATTTTTCTTTTTAGTTCCACTATTCTAGTAGGTGGGTCAGAGAAGATCTTGCTTTGATTGATGTCCTTGAGTGTTTTGCCTATATTCTCCTCTAAGAGTTTGATGGTTTCTGGTCTTACATTTAGGTCTTTAATCCATTTTGAGTTGATCTTTGTGCATGGTGTCAGGGAATGTTCCAACTTCATTTTTTTGCATGTATCAGTCCAGTTTTCCCAGCACCACTTGTTGAAGAGGCTGTCTTTGTCCCATTTTATATGTTCGCCTTCTTTGTCAAAAATAAGGTACCCATAGGTGTGTGGGTTTATCTCTGAGTTCTCGATCTTGTTCCATTGGTCGATATTTCTGTTTTTGTGCCGGTACCATACTGTCTTGAGGACTTTTGCTTTGTAGTAGAGTCTGAAGTTAGGGAGGCTGATCCCTCCAGCTCCATTTTTCTTTCTCAGGATTGCTTTGGCTATGCGAGGTCTTTTGTGTTTCCATATGAACTGTGTTATTCTTTGGCCTAGTTCTGTGAAGAATGTCATTAGTAGTTTGATAGGGATTGCATTGAATCTATAGATGACATTTGGTAGTATGGTCATTTTCACAATATTGATTCTTCCGGTCCAGGAACATGGAATATCTCTCCATCTGTTTAACTCTTCTTTAATGTCTCTCATGAGTGTCTTGTAATTTTCTGTGTACAGTTCTTTTGTTTCTTTGGGTAGGTTTATTCCTAGATGTTTTATTCTCTTGGTTGCAGTGGTGAAGGGGATTGCCTCTTTGATTTCGTTTTCCAGTAGTTTTGGGGTGTCTGTTTAGGTCCTTTTCCCATTTTTTGATTGGGTTGTTCGTTTTTCCAGTGCTGAGTTGTCTCAGTTGCTTGTAGATTTTGGAGATTAATTCTTTGTCTGTTTCATTTGCTATGATTTTCTCCCATTCTGTGGGCTGTCTGTTCAGCTTTTTTGTAGTTTCTTTTGCTGTACAAAAGCTTTTAAGTTTCATTAGGTCCCACATCTTCATTTTTCTTTTTAGTTCCACTATTCTAGTAGGTGGGTCAGAGAAGATCTTGCTTTGATTGATGTCCTTGAGTGTTTTGCCTATATTCTCCTCTAAGAGTTTGATGGTTTCTGGTCTTACATTTAGGTCTTTAATCCATTTTGAGTTGATCTTTGTGCATGGTGTCAGGGAATGTTCCAACTTCATTTTTTTGCATGTATCAGTCCAGTTTTCCCAGCACCACTTGTTGAAGAGGCTGTCTTTGTCCCATTTTATATGTTCGCCTTCTTTGTCAAAAATAAGGTACCCATAGGTGTGTGGGTTTATCTCTGAGTTCTCGATCTTGTTCCATTGGTCGATATTTCTGTTTTTGTGCCGGTACCATACTGTCTTGAGGACTTTTGCTTTGTAGTAGAGTCTGAAGTTAGGGAGGCTGATCCCTCCAGCTCCATTTTTCTTTCTCAGGATTGCTTTGGCTATGCGAGGTCTTTTGTGTTTCCATATGAACTGTGTTATTCTTTGGCCTAGTTCTGTGAAGAATGTCATTAGTAGTTTGATAGGGATTGCATTGAATCTATAGATGACATTTGGTAGTATGGTCATTTTCACAATATTGATTCTTCCGGTCCAGGAACATGGAATATCTCTCCATCTGTTTAACTCTTCTTTAATGTCTCTCATGAGTGTCTTGTAATTTTCTGTGTACAGTTCTTTTGTTTCTTTGGGTAGGTTTATTCCTAGATGTTTTATTCTCTTGGTTGCAGTGGTGAAGGGGATTGCCTCTTTGATTTCGTTTTCTGATTTTTCATTGTTTGTGTATAGGAATGCCAGTGATTTCTGTATATTGATTTTGTATCCTGCGACTTTGCTGAATTCGCTGATTAACTCTAGTAGTTTTGTAATAGTGTCTTTGGGATTTTCTATGTATAATATCATGTCATCTTCAAATAGAGCGAGTTTGACTTCTTCCTTTCCAATTTGGATTCCCTTTATTTCTTTCTCTTCTCTTATTGCTGTTGCTAGAACTTCCAGGACTATGTTGAATAAGAGTGGTGAAAGTGGACACCCTTGTCTTGTTCCTAATCTTAGAGGAAATGCTTTGAGTTTTTCACCATTGAGGATAATGTTCACTGTGGGCTTCTCATATATGGCTTTCACTATGTTGAGATAGGTTCCTTCTATGCCCATTTTCTGAAGAGTTTTTATCATAAATGGATGCTGTACCAAAGCCAGGCAAAGACAACACAAAAAAATAAAATTATAGGCCAATTTCACTGATGAATCTGGATGTCAAAATCCTCAACAAAATCCTAGCAAACAGAATTCAACAACACATCAAAAAGCTCATACATCATGATCAAGTTGGGTTCATCCCAGGCATGCAAGGATTTTTCAATATCCGCAAATCAATCAATGTGATACACCATATCAACAAATTGAGAGACAAAAATCACATGATCATCTCAATAGATGCAGAAAAAGCCTTTTACAAAGTACTGTTACTACTTTTATGAGTTGGCGTCCTAATCTGGAATAGTCTTTGACTGTGTCTTAAGGGTTGAATGTATTTGTATGTGTGATATCTTGAGAGTGTGTGCCTTAATATAAAACATTATTTTTAAAGAATTAGGTAAAACAGTTTGGTAGTTTATCGGTTCAAGAATGTCATTAGTAGTTTGATAGGGATTGCATTGAATCTATAGATGACATTTGGTAGTATGGTCATTTTCACAATATTGATTCTTCCGGTCCAGGAACATGGAATATCTCTCCATCTGTTTAACTCTTCTTTAATGTCTCTCATGAGTGTCTTGTAATTTTCTGTGTACAGTTCTTTTGTTTCTTTGGGTAGGTTTATTCCTAGATGTTTTATTCTCTTGGTTGCAGTGGTGAAGGGGATTGCCTCTTTGATTTCGTTTTCTGATTTTTCATTGTTTGTGTATAGGAATGCCAGTGATTTCTGTATATTGATTTTGTATCCTGCGACTTTGCTGAATTCGCTGATTAACTCTAGTAGTTTTGTAATAGTGTCTTTGGGATTTTCTATGTATAATATCATGTCATCTTCAAATAGAGCGAGTTTGACTTCTTCCTTTCCAATTTGGATTCCCTTTATTTCTTTCTCTTCTCTTATTGCTGTTGCTAGAACTTCCAGGACTATGTTGAATAAGAGTGGTGAAAGTGGACACCCTTGTCTTGTTCCTAATCTTAGAGGAAATGCTTTGAGTTTTTCACCATTGAGGATAATGTTCACTGTGGGCTTCTCATATATGGCTTTCACTATGTTGAGATAGGTTCCTTCTATGCCCATTTTCTGAAGAGTTTTTATCATAAATGGATGCTGTACCAAAGCCAGGCAAAGACAACACAAAAAAATAAAATTATAGGCCAATTTCACTGATGAATCTGGATGTCAAAATCCTCAACAAAATCCTAGCAAACAGAATTCAACAACACATCAAAAAGCTCATACATCATGATCAAGTTGGGTTCATCCCAGGCATGCAAGGATTTTTCAATATCCGCAAATCAATCAATGTGATACACCATATCAACAAATTGAGAGACAAAAATCACATGATCATCTCAATAGATGCAGAAAAAGCCTTTTACAAAGTACTGTTACTACTTTTATGAGTTGGCGTCCTAATCTGGAATAGTCTTTGACTGTGTCTTAAGGGTTGAATGTATTTGTATGTGTGATATCTTGAGAGTGTGTGCCTTAATATAAAACATTATTTTTAAAGAATTAGGTAAAATTCTACTGCTGAGCGAATAAGGCCTCAATAAATGTTAGTTTCCTCCCCTCTGGCAGTATTGTACAGAACAGAAAAATAATAAAGGATTTCCTTCTTCTACTTGCTATTAATGAATATTTTGGCTGGTTTATAACTAAAATGAAGATCAGGTGAAAACACTCTAGAGACTCAAACTTGGAAACTTGCTTTGCCCTTGGCACCACCAGTAGAACCAAGAAATTCCCGGTGGATCATTTTGAATATCACTGGAAGGCAAAGCAAGGTCACAGATGGGTAACTGAGGAGAAAAACAAAACAAGGGAAAAATCGGAGAAGAAGGGAAGCACTCCGTTAAGGAGATGCAACTGTGGGATGAGGCTACCAGAAACCTAGGATTTTCTTATTCTGACTACCTTTAACAAGAGAAGAACTGGCATCAAAGTTTGAAACAGAGGGTTCTCGAGCCTTCACCCCAGCTCACTGAGTCTCCAAGAGCAGCCCTTTTCCCCCATGGACTATTCTACTGTTGTATTTACAAAACTGAATTAGCCTGTATTTCCACCTCTGTTCAGAGACACTGATGCCTTAGATAGAAAGAAGGCTTCTGTTGAATAATACCAAGTAATAACCATTCACTATATATTGAAGCAGTAGATGTTGAGAATCAACTTTCTAGTCATCTGGGGTCTGTCCCCAACTTCTCTGGATGCTGCGCCTCATGCGGTTTGCTGCCAGAAAAATGTCCCTGCTAGGGCTATCCAGGAGACAGGGAAAAGCAACATGAGAATTGTATGAGGGAACACTGAGGTCTTAAGGAAAAAGGATGCTGTGCCTGCACAGGCCAGGGTGGGTGCTGAGTTAGGCAGGAGGGAGACCTGAAGCCAGGCGCCCCCTCACTCTCTGCTTCTGTTTTGATTCATAGGGTCAGCGCATGTCTCCAGAGCCACAGATCATACCTTTTCAACAGCAGCAAAGGACGCGGAAGGAGTGTGTTACACATCTCTGATTTCTGACATCTGTTATCCACCTCGGGAGGATGCTACGTACTTCACTGGAATTCTTCAGAAGGAAAACGGCCACACCACTGCTTCAGAGAGCCCTGAGGAGTTGTGTCCCCCCGGACCCTCCTTGCCAGATATGTCTGGGACGGAGCCTCGTGGCTTATTTAGTTCTGACTCTGGAATAGAAATGACTCCTGCAGAGTCCGGTGAAGTGAACAAGACCTTAGCAGACCCCCTGGACCAGATGAAGGCAGAAACCTATAAATACATTGACATAACTAGGCCAGAGGAGGTGAAATATCAAGAGCCATGTCACCCCACATTGGAAGAGAAAGACTTGGACTTTAAGGACACTAAAATCTCAGTAAAATCTGAAAAGGCCCGTGAGCCAGAGGAACCAGTTCCTGTGGAGGGAAAAATTCTCAAGGACCATTTATTTGAAGAATCAACATTTGCGCCATACATAGACGATATCTCTGAAGAACAGCACAGCACTCCTCTGATCACCGCCCCTGTCAAAATCACGCTGACTGAGATCGAGCCTTCTGTTGCGACTGCTACTCCAGAGAAGACCCTCGAGAAGCAAGACGCCTGCCTGAAACCAAGTCCTGACACAGTGCCCACAGTCACCGTCTCAGAGCCTGAAGACGACAGCCCAGGATCCGTCACTCCTCCATCTTCTGGAACAGGTAAGGGAACGGGGGGTTCCCTGCTTTGGGAAACCCAGTGTATGGAAATGTGAATATTAAAAAGTGAAGATCTTCATTCAAAATATGTCACTCTCAATTTAACTGATTTAATTAACTTTTTTTTTTCAGACTTGTGTTCATTGTACAAAAGTTAGTACCTGGGTTTTTTTTTTTGTTTAATGTCCTATCAGACCTATGTTGTAAAATATTCCTTTTTTTCTTGATGGGAGAAGTAAAAATGACACACTGGAGACATTAAAATCCTCCTGTGGCTCGACTGTTTTGAGCAGGGAAGGAGGTACTACCAGAGTCTCGATTAGCTCTTTTCCCTGACCCCTGGGCATCATGGATAAAGCGCCTGAGCTATTCTCTTCAGAGCCACCTCAGACAGGGCATTGTATATTCCTGCCTCCAGCTCCAAGTTTATACAGTGAAGGGGAATAGGGTGGACCTTATAGTCTGGAGGGGATGGCCATGAGAGGAAACCTAAACAAAGGGTACTCCCCCCTTACCCCTTCAGTCTCAACACTGTCTTTTTCATCTTTTCATTGAAGTTCTACATTCAATTTTATTTTTTAAACTAAAGGTTATATTTGGTTAGAATTTTTTCAAGTTCATAATTCACTAGGCTATATTGAACCTTCTACTCTGACCCAATGCAGGGTGTGGTTAGACCACATCAATACATCTTCTATTACTATCTCCAGTGGCTGCAATTCTGACCCTACCCCATAATAATTTACAAACTTCTTTTATTTACAAAAAATAATCTTCAGCACTTCAGGTAAAAGAGCTTACTGATCTCTTAGTTTCCCTGGTGGCTCAGCTGTAAAGAATCCTCCTGCAACCCTGGAGACCTGGTTCGATCCCTGAGTCAGGAAGAGCCCCATATTTGGAGGAAAATTCTCAGACGAAGAATCAACATTTGCGCCATACATAGACGATATCTCTGAAGAACAGCACAGCACTCCTCTGATCACCGCCTGTCAAAATCACGCTGACTGAGATCGAGCCTTCTGTTGCGACTGCTACTCCAGAGAAGACCCTCGAGAAGCAAGACGCCTGCCTGAAACCAAGTCCTGACACAGTGCCCACAGTCACCGTCTCAGAGCCTGAAGACGACAGCCCAGGATCCGTCACTCCTCCATCTTCTGGAACAGGTAAGGGAACGGGGGGTTCCCTGCTTTGGGAAACCCAGTGTATGGAAATGTGAATATTAAAAAGTGAAGATCTTCATTCAAAATATGTCACTCTCAATTTAACTGATTTAATTAACTTTTTTTTTTCAGACTTGTGTTCATTGTACAAAAGTTAGTACCTGGGTTTTTTTTTTTTGTTTAATGTCCTATCAGACCTATGTTGTAAAATATTCCTTTTTTTCTTGATGGGAGAAGTAAAAATGACACACTGGAGACATTAAAATCCTCCTGTGGCTCGACTGTTTTGAGCAGGGAAGGAGGTACTACCAGAGTCTCGATTAGCTCTTTTCCCTGACCCCTGGGCATCATGGATAAAGCGCCTGAGCTATTCTCTTCAGAGCCACCTCAGACAGGGCATTGTATATTCCTGCCTCCAGCTCCAAGTTTATACAGTGAAGGGGAATAGGGTGGACCTTATAGTCTGGAGGGGATGGCCATGAGAGGAAACCTAAACAAAGGGTACTCCCCCCTTACCCCTTCAGTCTCAACACTGTCTTTTTCATCTTTTCATTGAAGTTCTACATTCAATTTTATTTTTTAAACTAAAGGTTATATTTGGTTAGAATTTTTTCAAGTTCATAATTCACTAGGCTATATTGAACCTTCTACTCTGACCCAATGCAGGGTGTGGTTAGACCACATCAATACATCTTCTATTACTATCTCCAGTGGCTGCAATTCTGACCCTACCCCATAATAATTTACAAACTTCTTTTATTTACAAAAAATAATCTTCAGCACTTCAGGTAAAAGAGCTTACTGATCTCTTAGTTTCCCTGGTGGCTCAGCTGTAAAGAATCCTCCTGCAACCCTGGAGACCTGGTTCGATCCCTGAGTCAGGAAGAGCCCCTGGAAGAGGGCATGGTAACCCACTTCAGTATTCTTGCCTGGAAAATGGGTGGAGGAGCCTGGCAGGCTACAGTCCATGGGGTTGCAAAGAGTCAGACAGGACTAAATGACTACATGCACTGACCCCTTAAAACAGATCTGAACTCTTATGATTAGGAGTGATTGCTCTAAATCCTGATGAAGTAGTCAGTTCAAGTGTTAGAACAGGTATTTAATGGAGGTTCCTCCTGTCTGGTTTCCCTAAAGATTATGGTATCTATTCCTCCCTTCCCCTGACCTTACCTCAGACTCATTGTCTTCAACTCTTAAACCTTTAAACCTCAGACTCATTCTCTTAAACTCTTAAAGATTCACTATACCAGTTCTCAATTTTCAAACTCATTAATTTTCTCAACACACACTTTCTATACATTTTCTTTTGGTCAGGCACTTGAGTAGACACTGGTGATTTTGGAGTTGAAAAACTAACAAAAATTAATCCCTGTCTTCAGTGGGACAGATGACCAAGGAAATAGTCACTCTGCAGTGTGACTTATCCCAGCTGACAATAGGAGGCAGGGACCTATCTGAGTCTCAAAGCTTCCTTGTGGTTTTTCTGGCAATGCACATATAAAACCCTTCTATTATTCCATGACATAAAGATACTGACATTCTGAAGATAGCTACATTATCAGCTGTGTTTCAGAGCTCCAGGGTTTTTTGGTGGAACAGAGGAATTTTGGCTGGTCTTCAGGAAGGAGGAAATGCCCCCACACCTTCAGGTCTATTTAAGTTGATGATAAAGGCTTGATAAAGGTTTTATTAATTATGAGAGTTTTTTTTTCTTAAGTTTTCATGACTCAATAGATTTCTGGAGCATCTTCAAGAGAAGACAAAGTCAGACTTGGCTTCCATGATCTTGGAGTATTATGATCTCTTGGTGCTCATTTGACAGCATGGATTTACAATAGTTTTCACTGCAATTGCTCCAAGTAGATTCTGCAATTCTGACCCTACCCCATAATAATTTACAAACTTCTTTTATTTACAAAAATAATCTCAGCACTTCAGGTAAAAGAGCTTACTGATCTCTTAGTTTCCTGGTGGCTCAGCTGTAAAGAATCCTCCTGCAACCCTGGAGACCTGGTTCGATCCCTGAGTCAGGAAGAGCCCCTGGAAGAGGGCATGGTAACCCACTTCAGTATTCTTGCCTGGAAAATGGGTGGAGGAGCCTGGCAGGCTACAGTCCATGGGGTTGCAAAGAGTCAGACAGGACTAAATGACTACATGCACTGACCCCTTAAAACAGATCTGAACTCTTATGATTAGGAGTGATTGCTCTAAATCCTGATGAAGTAGTCAGTTCAAGTGTTAGAACAGGTATTTAATGGAGGTTCCTCCTGTCTGGTTTCCCTAAAGATTATGGTATCTATTCCTCCCTTCCCCTGACCTTACCTCAGACTCATTGTCTTCAACTCTTAAACCTTTAAACCTCAGACTCATTCTCTTAAACTCTTAAAGATTCACTATACCAGTTCTCAATTTTCAAACTCATTAATTTTCTCAACACACACTTTCTATACATTTTCTTTTGGTCAGGCACTTGAGTAGACACTGGTGATTTTGGAGTTGAAAAACTAACAAAAATTAATCCCTGTCTTCAGTGGGACAGATGACCAAGGAAATAGTCACTCTGCAGTGTGACTTATCCCAGCTGACAATAGGAGGCAGGGACCTATCTGAGTCTCAAAGCTTCCTTGTGGTTTTTCTGGCAATGCACATATAAAACCCTTCTATTATTCCATGACATAAAGATACTGACATTCTGAAGATAGCTACATTATCAGCTGTGTTTCAGAGCTCCAGGGTTTTTTGGTGGAACAGAGGAATTTTGGCTGGTCTTCAGGAAGGAGGAAATGCCCCCACACCTTCAGGTCTATTTAAGTTGATGATAAAGGCTTGATAAAGGTTTTATTAATTATGAGAGTTTTTTTTTCTTAAGTTTTCATGACTCAATAGATTTCTGGAGCATCTTCAAGAGAAGACAAAGTCAGACTTGGCTTCCATGATCTTGGAGTATTATGATCTCTTGGTGCTCATTTGACAGCATGGATTTACAATAGTTTTCACTGCAATTGCTCCAAGTAGACATTCTAAGTAAGGTTCATTCCAGAAAGAGAAAACACTCTATCCAATTACACAGTTATCTCTCATGGTCAACTCCTCTCTCACATGCTACCCACAACCTCATAACCAAGTCATATGACAACACATAAGAATAAATTTAACAGAAGACATAGGAGGAGTCAGATTGTCATTGAAGCTTTTCTCCTTGTTCTTTTTTTCCCAAGAGGTTACCTTAACCGCCTTCCCATCTTGTGAACCCCTGGCACAATGTGACACTGTGACACTCTTATAGACACTGGAGGAGTTGGGCTTTATTTTTTCTGTTGGGTCTTGACTCACTCTGCCATTTCCAGTGCTAACAGTTAAGACAAACACCAAGAATTACATATAATCCTACATAGGAACTGAAGAAAAGGAAATCATTCTAAACAAAAGGAATTCAGTGTATCATTGTGTAATAAATAAGGAAGTTACCAACTAACTCTTGGGAATAATTCTAATTATCTGAATTATGAACCAGGAGAAGTTGTACTTTAGTACAGTTTTAGCTACAGACACTAAAGCTTAAGCATGGAATCAAATATACTTCCTTCAATTCTGACACATTATTCCAGTTTCTCCAATGTACTTAATTATTTTCATCATATTAGATAATATACCCTGAGGTATGGAGGTAAAAATTCTTGCAGCTTAAATATTGGAAGTTTCATCTAAGTAAAGATCAGTCATGAATACAAGTGGAATGTTTTAGGAAAATACAGTAAGTGCACTGATGCACCAGACCACTGACCCATCAGCAACATGTTGTTTGTGACACAAATACCTAGAAGTATTCTATGGTAGTCATGATGTTCTTTGAAGTATTAGCATCAGGAAGGACAATAATTAAAAGGCTATCATAAAACCTTGGAAAAGTAATCAATACAAAGTAAATCAATTCAAAGCCTTTGGAAACTATTGTTGCTCTTTCCTTGCATTGATGAGATCTGTGATTCACCTGCCCATTTTGAAAATTTATTCTTTTAGTCAAAAATATTTATTGAGGGGCTTTCCTGGTGGTCCAGTGGGTAAGGACGCCACCTTGCAGTGCAACGGGTGCCAGTTCCATCCCTGGCCTGGGAAGATCCCACGAGCCGCGGAGCAGCTGGACCGATGTGTCCAATTACCGAGCCGGAGCTCTGGAGCGCATGCGCCCAGAGCCGGTGCTGTGCGACAACAGAAGCCACCGCGATGGGAGGCCCACAGGAGCCAAAGAACAAAGACGGATGAAAATAGAGAAATGAAAGACCAGTAGAAGTGGCCCGCCTGCCCCCCACACCCCACACTCCCAAAAAAGTATTTATTGAGTGACTTCTACATGTCAGATGTGCTAGACATCCAACCAGACACGTTGCAGTAAATAAGACTATTTGCCCACTTAGAGTTTGCTTGCTAGTGAGAAAAGTCAGCAAAAGGAAGCACAAATAAATCTATAGTTTTGTGCAGCTGTGAACACTGTACTGAGTGATATAACGTTGGCTGTGAGAGGGTCAAGGATGGCCTCTCTGATGTGGCATGTGATCTGAGATCTGAATGAAGAGAAGTCCACGATTCAAAGAGAGGGATTAACAGGGACTCCAGGCATAGAGGAAACTAATAGACAGGCTTCAAGGCTCTCTTATTTGGAAGCTGAAAGATGATGCAAAGGAGCATGGGACAAATATGAGATAGAACAGAAGTGGAGAGATAGGCAGGGCCCAGAGCGTTCAAGGCTTCATGTGCAAGGATAAAGAATTTGAATTTTGTCCCAAACGCATTGGGAAGCCATTGGAGAGTTTTAATCTGGGAAGGGATGCTGTTCATTTAGTCACTCATCCTTTCACTTAACAAACATGTAACGACCATTTACTCCAAAAGTCATCATGCATACCTAGAAGTATTCTATGGTAGTCATGGATGTTCTTTGAAGTATTAGCATCAGGAAGGACAATAATTAAAAGGCTATCATAAAACCTTGGAAAAGTAATCAATACAAAGTAAATCAATTCAAAGCCTTTGGAAACTATTGTTGCTCTTTCCTTGCATTGATGAGATCTGTGATTCACCTGCCCATTTTGAAAATTTATTCTTTTAGTCAAAAATATTTATTGAGGGACTTTCCTGGTGGTCCAGTGGGTAAGGACGCCACCTTGCAGTGCAACGGGTGCCAGTTCCATCCCTGGCCTGGGAAGATCCCACGAGCCGCGGAGCAGCTGGACCGATGTGTCCAATTACCGAGCCGGAGCTCTGGAGCGCATGCGCCCAGAGCCGGTGCTTTGCGACAACAGAAGCCACCGCGATGGGAGGCCCACAGGAGCCAAAGAACAAAGACGGATGAAAATAGAGAAATGAAAGACCAGTAGAAGTGGCCCGCCTGCCCCCCACACCCCACACTCCCAAAAAAGTATTTATTGAGTGACTTCTACATGTCAGATGTGCTAGACATCCAACCAGACACGTTGCAGTAAATAAGACTATTTGCCCACTTAGAGTTTGCTTGCTAGTGAGAAAAGTCAGCAAAAGGAAGCACAAATAAATCTATAGTTTTGTGCAGCTGTGAACACTGTACTGAGTGATATAACGTTGGCTGTGAGAGGGTCAAGGATGGCCTCTCTGATGTGGCATGTGATCTGAGATCTGAATGAAGAGAAGTCCACGATTCAAAGAGAGGGATTAACAGGGACTCCAGGCATAGAGGAAACTAATAGACAGGCTTCAAGGCTCTCTTATTTGGAAGCTGAAAGATGATGCAAAGGAGCATGGGACAAATATGAGATAGAACAGAAGTGGAGAGATAGGCAGGGCCCAGAGCGTTCAAGGCTTCATGTGCAAGGATAAAGAATTTGAATTTTGTCCCAAACGCATTGGGAAGCCATTGGAGAGTTTTAATCTGGGAAGGGATGCTGTTCATTTAGTCACTCATCCTTTCACTTAACAAACATGTAACGACCATTTACTCCATGTCAAGTATTGTCCCATCACTGCTGGGGATACAGTGGTGAAACATAAGTTTCCTGGATGCATGGAGTGTCCATTTTAATTGACAAGACTTACATACAAATAAATAAATAAAGTACCACCAGGTCATTACAATGTTTATGAAGAATGATAAAGCAAGGTAAAGCATAAGAGAGGGATGGGGCAGTCATGAAGAAATGCTTTTCCCTGCCAGTGGTTTTCAGCAAATACCCCAGTGTGGTGAGGGAGCAAGCCATGCAGACACCTTAGGAAGAGGGGCCAGGCTTAGTTGACAGCCAGTGCAGAGGCCTAGACCTGGTAATGTTCTGAGTGTTCCAGGACCAACTGGAGGGTCTGTGTGGCTGCAATGGGGAGAAGGAAGGGAAGAGTGGCAGGATCAGATCTGTGTTTCCAAAAGACCCTTCTGGACAATGAATGGAGAATGGCCTGGGAGTAAAGGCGAGTCCTGAGTGTGAGCACTGCCACACTTGGGCACTGGCATCTGTGACTTGGTAGACTGGCCCATGTTCACCTTCCCTTTTTTCCTTCTAAATTAAAGCATCATAATTAGCAGCAGCAGAAAACACATCTCCTCATATTGGGTGGTTCTAATCATCTCAGTTTCTGTCTTCTATTTATATATTATCAATGACTGTTTCTAGCTTTGCTGTGTCAGTCTTGACACATATCCAGAAGTTTTTAACAAGGATAGGAAAACCTCCGTTTTATTCTAAAATTTACCCTGATTCTTCCTAGCACTTTGTTAAACTTTTGTTCATTTTAAGAACAGAGTGGAGGGGGCTTCCATGATGGTCCAGTGGGTAAGGACACTGCCTTGCAGTGCAAGTGGCGCCAGTTCGATCCCTGGCCTGGGCAGATCCCACCTGCCGCGGAGTGGTGTGTCCAATTACGAGCCAGTTCTCTGGAGCGCATGCGCCCAGAGCCAGAGCTCTGCAACAAGAGTCCACTGCAATGGGAGGCCCACACAGGCCAAAGAATAAAGGTGGATGAAAATAAATAAATAAAAAACCAATAAAAGAGGCCAAAATTGAAAAAAGCAAGAACAGAGGGTAATGTCTATAATATCTACTGAGTCCCTTTTCTACAATATCTGAGTCCATTTTCACTCATAAGAAAGATAATTTTTCTTTTGAAAGGAATACTTTTACTTGCCCAAGTTGAAGCTTACCAGGCCTTTTCCTTCCACATTGTGTGTGTGTTAGTCACTGGGTCGTGTCTGACTCTGTAATCCCATGGTCCTATGTAGCTCTGCCAGGCTCCTCTGCCCATGGAATTCTCCAGGCAAGAATACTGGAGTTGGTTGCCATTCCCTTCTCCAGTGGATCTTCCCGACCTAAGGACTTAACCTCAGTCTCCTGAACTACAGGCAAATTTTTCATTGTCTGAGCCACCAGGGTAGCCCCTATCATCCTTACCCTTGAGTAAATAAAGCAACGTTCTTAAGCCTTCTTTTCTGAATGCTCTAACACAGTGGTGTTCAGCTAGAGGTAAGGTTTCCAGATAAAAATACCAATATCTCCTGGGTTTTTTCAGCTAGAGTAGTTACCTAATACACTGCCACACTTGGGCACTGGCATCTGTGACTTGGTAGACTGGCCCATGTTCACCTTCTTTTTCCTTCTAAATTAAAGCATCATAATTAGCAGCAGCAGAAAACACATCTCCTCATATTGGGTGGTTCTAATCATCTCAGTTTCTGTCTTCTATTTATATATTATCAATGACTGTTTCTAGCTTTGCTGTGTCAGTCTTGACACATATCCAGAAGTTTTTAACAAGGATAGGAAAACCTCCGTTTTATTCTAAAATTTACCCTGATTCTTCCTAGCACTTTGTTAAACTTTTGTTCATTTTAAGAACAGAGTGGAGGGGGCTTCCATGATGGTCCAGTGGGTAAGGACACTGCCTTGCAGTGCAAGTGGCGCCAGTTCGATCCCTGGCCTGGGCAGATCCCACCTGCCGCGGAGTGGTGTGTCCAATTACGAGCCAGTTCTCTGGAGCGCATGCGCCCAGAGCCAGAGCTCTGCAACAAGAGTCCACTGCAATGGGAGGCCCACACAGGCCAAAGAATAAAGGTGGATGAAAATAAATAAATAAAAAAAACAAATAAAAGAGGCCAAAATTGAAAAAAGCAAGAACAGAGGGTAATGTCTATAATATCTACTGAGTCCCTTTTCTACAATATCTGAGTCCATTTTCACTCATAAGAAAGATAATTTTTCTTTTGAAAGGAATACTTTTACTTGCCCAAGTTGAAGCTTACCAGGCCTTTTCCTTCCACATTGTGTGTGTGTTAGTCACTGGGTCGTGTCTGACTCTGTAATCCCATGGTCCTATGTAGCTCTGCCAGGCTCCTCTGCCCATGGAATTCTCCAGGCAAGAATACTGGAGTTGGTTGCCATTCCCTTCTCCAGTGGATCTTCCCGACCTAAGGACTTAACCTCAGTCTCCTGAACTACAGGCAAATTTTTCATTGTCTGAGCCACCAGGGTAGCCCCTATCATCCTTACCCTTGAGTAAATAAAGCAACGTTCTTAAGCCTTCTTTTCTGAATGCTCTAACACAGTGGTGTTCAGCTAGAGGTAAGGTTTCCAGATAAAAATACCAATATCTCCTGGGACATACCTAAACTAAAAAAAAGTTCATTGTTTATCAGAGAATCCTAGTTAACTGGGTTTCCTGTATTTTTATTTGCTAAATCTGTCAATCCTAACTGAATGTGATCTTTAGGATCACCTTTGGAGTTATGAAATGCTGTTGCTTGGGCCCCATCCATACTTATTTCAACTAAGTCACGATTTCTGGGGGTAGTTTTGAGCCACACACCACTCAAAACCGGTGAGGAGAAAATAGGGAAGAATGGTAGGATCAGATTTGTGTTTACATCATTCAAAAATAGCTTCACAACTCTTCTGGGACTTCCCCAGCCATCCAGTGGTTAAGAATCTGCCTTCTAATGTGGGGGATGTGTGTTCAGTCCCTAGTCAGAGAAATAACATCCCACATGCTGAGAGGCAACTAAGCCCATGCACTGCACTACTGAGCCTGCACCACAGCTAAGACCTGTGTACTGCAACTAATAAGACCTGATACAGTCAAATAAATTAATTAATGGGAAAGAAAAAGCATGATCAGAGAGCAAAAGGTCACTCTTAATAAGAAATTTTTTAAAAAGAGCCATTGTTCTAACGATCTGAGCTAGTCCTCACATGAGCTCTGTTTGTTGAGTACCTCCAGTGTGTCAGGCACTGCACTTAGTGCTAGAGATATGATAGTGAGCAAATGCCTTGGCTTCCCTTTACCCTCACAATGCTTTCAGTCTGGGATCAGGGAGAATGGGGAACGATGAAGAGACAGATGCTAAAAAAATCATCAAACAGTGGTGCCCAGGGTCACCTGATAGTGCAGAATGAGACTCTGTCTCCTGAATGATGTGGCATCAGGCCAGTTTTCACACAAGGCAGGTCCATTTTAGCCCAAGATCCTGCCTACCTGCTTCATCATCTCCTAGGAAAGCTGTACAAGTACAAGTTCAGTCCGTTGTAGCAGTTAGTATGTTTTAGACAAAGGCTGCCAGCATGGGAAATTGGAAGGAGAAACTGGAGAAAGGGAAGAAATGTCCAAGATGAGAATTTTCTTCCCCTATCCCTGATGGAAGTAGAACAGCTCACTGTTCTGACTTCCATGTTTCTGGGTATGGAATTCCTGTTCATTCTGCTCACCTAGGTTCACCATTTTTGAGTGATCATTGATGTCCCATGTCTTACTCACTACATGAAGCAAACCCTAAGTCTTCTTCTGTGTCGCTTGAATTATCCTCTCTTTCCAACTCTGTGGCCACCATAACTCATTAGGTTTTCATAATTCTTCCCCTTAACTATTGCAGTATTGTCTTAATGGGTCATCCTCTTTCTTTCTTTCCAAAGTTCATCCTAACCTCTCTAGGACCTACCAGTGCTTACCTGACAAAATACTGACTTTTAGACTGGCTTCCAGGCCTTTCTAAGATCAGAAATCTTAACCTTCCAGTCATATGTGGTCTTTTGTGACTGGCTTATCTCACTTAGCATATTGTTTTCAAGATTTAGCATGTAGCAAGGTTTACTATGTGGTAGTATGTTTCAGTATTTCATTTCTTTTTGTGGCCAGATAATACTCCACTGTGTGGATATACCACATTCATTTATCCAATCCTCAATTAATGAACATTGATTTCACTTTTTTGACTATTACAAATGACACTGTTCTGAACAGTTTATAAGTTTTTGTATGGATGTAGGTTTTCAATTCTCTACTTATGAGTGAAATTTCTGATTCATATGGAAACTCTGAATACTTGAGGAACTGTCAGACTAGTTTCCAAAGCAGCTCTATCATTTTACATTCCCTCCAGCAGTGGATGAAGGTTCCAGTTTCTCCACATCCTTTCCAACACTTACTACTCTTTGACTTTTCTTTTTAAATTTTTTGGCCTCTTTTATTGGTTTTTTATTTATTTATTTTCATCCATCTTTATTCTTTGGCTTGTGGGCCTCCCTGCAATGGCCTCTCTAGTTGCAGAGCACTGGCTATGGGCGCATGCGCTCCACAGCACTGGCTCATAATTAGACACATCAGACCAGCCACTCAGTGGCATGTGGGGTCTTTCAGGGCCAGGAATCAAACTGGCGCCCCTTGCACTGCAAGGCGGACTCTACCCACTGGACCACCAAGGAAGCCCTACTCTCTGACTTTTTGATTCTAAGAATCCTAGTGGGTACGAAGTGCTAACTCATTGGTTTTGATTGGTACTTCTCTGGTGATGTTAAGCATATTTCTGTATGCTTTTCTGTCATGTGTAAATACTCTTTGGAGAAATGTCCATTCAAATGATTCGCCAATTTTTAACTGGATTATCTTTTATAATTGAGTTATAATAATTTTTAATATATTCTATATATAAGTCCCTTATAAAATATATGATTTCTAAAATTTCTACCTATTCTATGCATTGTCCTTCCATTTTCTTGATGTTTTCCTCTAAAGCACAAAAGTGTTTAATTTTGATGAATTACAGTTTGTATATTTTTATCTTGTTGCTTATGTTTTTGATGTCATATCTAAGAAACCATTGTCTAATCCAAGGTCATGAAGATTCAGCGCTGTATTTTCATCTAGAGTTTCTGATTTTAGTTCTTATATTTAGATTGGATCTATGTGGAGTTAATTTTTAATATGACATGAGGTAAGGGTTCATCTTCATTCTTTTACATATGTTTATCCAGCTCATTTTTCCTTTTCTTCTCATTTTCCGAAATATAATATGCCTTATGTCAGACCCCATGCCATTTTTGAACATATGCAGCCTGATATAATGAGAAACTCATGGAACATAAAGGCTTGAATTCAAATCTAAGCTGAGTCATTTCTAACCGTGTGGCCCTATCATTAAGGGTCCCACAGGAAACAAAGTAACACATTAAAAGGGTGTAACTGAAGACGGTTTAAAGAAATAGCTATTTACAGATGTATAAAGACAATTGAGAGAACCAACAAAAGATGGTAATGCACCCAAAGACTAGCAACGTTAGGGACCTGTTAGTACCCTGGACTCAAAGGAGAAAGGAGAGAGAACAACATTCCCAACGCCTGGCAAGACCTGGAGCTTCAGAAGCAGCAGCCGTCGCTTAGTCGCTTCAGTAATGTCCGACTCAGTGCGACCCCATGGACTGCAAGCTGCCAGGCTCCTCTGTCCATGGAATTTTCCAGGCAAGAATACTGGAGTGAGTTACCACCTCCTCCATCAGAAGCAGCAAGAGGTGTAAATACCCTAACATCTCTCTCCTCCCACATCTTCTGTGATTCCTATGGGCTAAAAACAACCAGAAATCAGAGAGGTAGGAGTTCCAGATAATACTTTCTATGCAGGTCAGCCTCTTACAACAGAGAACAGGGAAGAGAAAGATGGGAATAAATCCAAGAGAGCAAAGGTAAAAAAACCCAGTACAGTGACCTTGGACAGGTCACCTAACGTATTGCCACTGGATTCTAAGCCCCATATGTGACATGCCTGTATCGCAGCAGGTGCTCAGCGAGTGGAGCTGTGATGCTGCTGCTACTGATGGTGCTTTGGAGATGCACAACATTCCTCCATGCACATGGCCTCTACTTCCTAGCTTCCTCCTCCCTCTAGCCTATCATTGCAAATTGATTTAACTTTTACACTATTCTTTTTTTTTTTTTTTGGAGAAGGAAATGGCAACTCATTCCAGTGTTCATTCCTGGGAAATTCCATGAACAGAGGAGCCTGGCAGGCTAGTGCATGGGGTTGCAAAAAGTCAGAAAGGACTGAGCAACTAACACTTTCACACTGTCACTTTACACTGTTATGCTGTTTGAAATCACATGTATACAGCCAACTAAGGAACTAACTTCTATAAAAATAGAGTTAGAGATCATGCAGTAAATCTTTTTACACATAAATTGTGTGTGAGATAATGAGGTTATTATTGTTTTAAGTTTCTAAGGAAGACAACATAAATCATATTATTCTCCACTCGAAATCCTCCAATGACTCTTCATTTCACTCAGAAAAAAAGCCCGATGAGATCCTACATGATGACCCCACTTCCCTGAATGCATCTGACCTCTTTTCCTATTACTTTCCCCCTTATTCACTTTCCCCAGACATAACTGCCTCCTTGTGATGCCTTGAAATCACTGCCGCGTCCACCTCCAGACCTTTGTACTGTCTGTTCCCTGTGTTCGGCATGTTTTTCTCTGGATATCTCCATGAATCACTCATTCACCTTCTCAAGGGTTGAATATAGGCCACCTTCTCAATAAAACATATCTCGACTACCCTATTTTAAATTACAAATTCATCCCCACCCTGTCACAGCACTCCTGATCTCTTTACTTTCTTTTCCATGGCACTTAACATCTTTTAACATACTATATACTTTATTTATTACATGGATTATTTGTGTATTGTATTCTTCTCCCACTAGAATATAAGCAGAGATTTTGTTTCCTGTTTCATTCACTAATACATCTCAAGTGCCTATAAGGGAGCCATAGAAGGTTCTCAACAAAAAATAGAGGAATGAATGATACATAAATAAAGGATAAAATCATTTCAGCTTTTAGAGATTCAGACAAATATAAGCTATTTCATCCATTGGGGTTCTTCCATAGTCCTGAAGTGACAAATTACTTACTCATAGATAGTCTACCCCTCACCCTCCCAGAGACGTCAAAGCTTTGAAGAAATGACAAGTCGTTCTTGCTTACAAAAGGGCCAGAAATCAATATCTAGGATATTCTGAAATAAGGCCCTGCTGTATGGGCAAAGGGGACACCAAGCTCCTGAAAACTGTTGTTATGGCCATCCCAAGTGATTTCAGCTAAGGGGTAAATATCAGTAAGATTGCTGGTGAGGTTTGGGGGCCGTATGAATATACATCAGACAGAAGGTAGGCCCTGACCCAGGGGATGGGAGTGACTATTGGGTCTTGTTCTCAAGAAGAGGTGAAGAGATGAAAAAAGACTAACAGTGAGCTCTACCATTAGAAGCCCTGTAGAACTGTGCCGTCTGGTAGTCTGCACAGCCTGCCTGGTGGAACTGGCAAAAACCATTCCTTATATTGCTTTACTTTGTTATACTTTTCACTAAAAAAAGAGTAAATGTATTGATTCTTACAGAAAATGCAAAACTTGGAAGGCATGTTGTATACAAGGATCCAGATTAGCTTTGCTTGTCTTACGGAAGCAGGGAACATGAATGAAAGCTCATGGACAAGGAGTTACTTCAGATTTGTTGGCTTTGGTGGGTTAAACTAGAGAGTTAATATATATTGAACTGGGGCTTCCCAGGTGGTGCTAGTGATAAAGAACTCACATGCCAGTGCAAGAGACAGAAGAGACAGAGGTTCAGTCTCCAGGTTGGGAAGATTCCCTGGAGAAGGGCATGGCAACCCACTCCAGTATTCTTGCCTGGAGAATCCCATGGAAAGAGGAGCCTGGTGGGCTGCAGTCCATAGGATGCAAAGATTGAACACAACTGAAGCTACATGGCAGGAAGCATACATCAGATTCTCTGATGAAATCTGTGGAAACTAACAGATTAGAAGAAAACTATGGCTTTTAGGATCATAAGGGAGCCATAGAAGGTTCTCAACAAAAAATAGAGGAATGAATGATACATAAATAAAGGATAAAATCATTTCAGCTTTTAGAGATTCAGACAAATATAAGCTATTTCATCCATTGGGGTTCTTCCATAGTCCTGAAGTGACAAATTACTTACTCATAGATAGTCTACCCCTCACCCTCCCAGAGACGTCAAAGCTTTGAAGAAATGACAAGTCGTTCTTGCTTACAAAAGGGCCAGAAATCAATATCTAGGATATTCTGAAATAAGGCCCTGCTGTATGGGCAAAGGGGACACCAAGCTCCTGAAAACTGTTGTTATGGCCATCCCAAGTGATTTCAGCTAAGGGGTAAATATCAGTAAGATTGCTGGTGAGGTTTGGGGGCCGTATGAATATACATCAGACAGAAGGTAGGCCCTGACCCAGGGGATGGGAGTGACTATTGGGTCTTGTTCTCAAGAAGAGGTGAAGAGATGAAAAAAGACTAACAGTGAGCTCTACCATTAGAAGCCCTGTAGAACTGTGCTGTCTGGTAGTCTGCACAGCCTGCCTGGTGGAACTGGCAAAAACCATTCCTTATATTGCTTTACTTTGTTATACTTTTCACTAAAAAAAGAGTAAATGTATTGATTCTTACAGAAAATGCAAAACTTGGAAGGCATGTTGTATACAAGGATCCAGATTAGCTTTGCTTGTCTTACGGAAGCAGGGAACATGAATGAAAGCTCATGGACAAGGAGTTACTTCAGATTTGTTGGCTTTGGTGGGTTAAACTAGAGAGTTAATATATATTGAACTGGGGCTTCCCAGGTGGTGCTAGTGATAAAGAACTCACATGCCAGTGCAAGAGACAGAAGAGACAGAGGTTCAGTCTCCAGGTTGGGAAGATTCCCTGGAGAAGGGCATGGCAACCCACTCCAGTATTCTTGCCTGGAGAATCCCATGGAAAGAGGAGCCTGGTGGGCTGCAGTCCATAGGATGCAAAGATTGAACACAACTGAAGCTACATGGCAGGAAGCATACATCAGATTCTCTGATGAAATCTGTGATACTGGAAAACTCTGAGAGAACAGATTAGAAATGAAAACTATGGCTTTTAGGATCTTTCCCACATTGAAACAAAAAAATCAACCAAGTGCTACTGCTAAAAATTGCTGGGTCAAATTTATTTATTTATTTATTGGCTGGGTCATTTTTAAAAACAGCTAGATTAAGACAGATAGGTATATCATACACTGATCAATTAGGCCATAACAGTAATTAACCTTTTAGTTCAAATTGCCTGTCTTTCTAGCATAGCCCCAGAAACAGACTGTTTTTGTTCTAATGAGATATGTGTTTTTTAAGCAAAGAGAAAATATCTTCCCTAACGGAATTTTGTTTTATTTCTTCTCTTTCTGTCCATCTGTCTGTCCTCGTGTGTGCGTCTTTGGCTCTTCTCTGCTCTGTGGGATGACAGAACCATCTGCTGCAGAATCCCAGGGGAAATGCAGCATCTCCGAGGATGAGCTGATCACTGCTATTAAGGAAGCAAAGGGGTTATCTTATGAAACCAAGGAGAGCCCACGGCCAGCAGGTCACATGGCTGACAGGCCGGAGGCCAAGGCCAGGTCCGGGCTGCCCACCATCCCCAGCCCCCTGGACCAGGAGGCCAGCAGCGCCGAGTCGGGAGACTCTGAGATCGAGCTGGTGTCCGAGGATCCTCTGGCCGCTGAGGACTCGCTGCCCTCAGGATACGTGACCTTTGGTCACGTGGGCGGCCCGCCACCGTCACCGGCCTCGCCATCCATCCAGTACAGCATCCTGAGGGAAGAGCGCGAGGCCGAGCTAGACAGCGAGCTCATCATCGAGTCATGCGACGCCTCCTCCGCCTCGGAGGAGAGTCCCAAACGGGAGCAGGACTCACCACCGATGAAGCCAGGTGGCCTGGACGCCATCCGGGAGGAGCCAGGTGCCCGGGCCGAGGAGCGCTCACCCAGCCGGCGGGGCCTGGCGGAGCAGGAGCCCTTCCTCAGTTTCCCCTCGGCTGCCCCGCAAGCCTGCCCGGAGCTGCCCTCTGCAGAGCCAGCCCCTGCGCCCGAGGGACCCACGGTACCGCGGACACCCCTGGAAGCAGCAAGTTCCGATCAAAGCTCCCAGGCCACAAAAGGCCTGGGGCCTCGGGGTCCTGGTGTCGTGCCGCCTCTGCTGTTTTTCAATAAGCAAAAAGGTAAGGTGACAGCTTTCTTGATTAAAGTAGGTTGTCTGCTTACAGTTCGCTCCCTGAGTGAGATGGGCTGTTCATCAGAGGGGCGTGTCTCTGGCTCAGCCCGGTAATCAGGGCCTAACTGGTCGAACAATTGACCAAGAACAATTCCGAAAGAGGTGGGAGGAGACGGGAAAATTCAGAGTCGCAGCTGGGACTTTGAGCTGGCTGAACTCGAGCATCTCCAATAATAAGCGGTTTGGGGTACACTCCAAGATCTCCTGAATGGAGTGAATATGTTCCTCCTTTCATTCCAGGATAGAGTTTCCTCACTTGGGAAGGGATGGGGTTGTTATTGCAGTTTTTCATGACAGAACCATCTGCTGCAGAATCCCAGGGGAAATGCAGCATCTCCGAGGATGAGCTGATCACTGCTATTAAGGAAGCAAAGGGGTTATCTTATGAAACCAAGGAGAGCCCACGGCCAGCAGGTCACATGGCTGACAGGCCGGAGGCCAAGGCCAGGTCCGGGCTGCCCACCATCCCCAGCCCCCTGGACCAGGAGGCCAGCAGCGCCGAGTCGGGAGACTCTGAGATCGAGCTGGTGTCCGAGGATCCTCTGGCCGCTGAGGACTCGCTGCCCTCAGGATACGTGACCTTTGGTCACGTGGGCGGCCCGCCACCGTCACCGGCCTCGCCATCCATCCAGTACAGCATCCTGAGGGAAGAGCGCGAGGCCGAGCTAGACAGCGAGCTCATCATCGAGTCATGCGACGCCTCCTCCGCCTCGGAGGAGAGTCCCAAACGGGAGCAGGACTCACCACCGATGAAGCCAGGTGGCCTGGACGCCATCCGGGAGGAGCCAGGTGCCCGGGCCGAGGAGCGCTCACCCAGCCGGCGGGGCCTGGCGGAGCAGGAGCCCTTCCTCAGTTTCCCCTCGGCTGCCCCGCAAGCCTGCCCGGAGCTGCCCTCTGCAGAGCCAGCCCCTGCGCCCGAGGGACCCACGGTACCGCGGACACCCCTGGAAGCAGCAAGTTCCGATCAAAGCTCCCAGGCCACAAAAGGCCTGGGGCCTCGGGGTCCTGGTGTCGTGCCGCCTCTGCTGTTTTTCAATAAGCAAAAAGGTAAGGTGACAGCTTTCTTGATTAAAGTAGGTTGTCTGCTTACAGTTCGCTCCCTGAGTGAGATGGGCTGTTCATCAGAGGGGCGTGTCTCTGGCTCAGCCCTGTAATCAGGTCCTAACTGGTCGAACAATTGACCAAGAACAATTCCGAAAGAGGTGGGGAGGAGAAGGGAAAATTCAGAGTCGCAGCTGGGACTTTGAGCTGGCTGAACTCGAGCATCTCCAATAATAAGCGGTTTGGGGTACACTCCAAGATCTCCTGAATGGAGTGAATATGTTCCTCCTTTCATTCCAGGATAGAGTTTCCTCACTTGGGAAGGGATGGGGGTTGTTATTGTCCAGACTCATTTCCAACTTCCCACTCCCTCAGTGATGCGGCAGGGTTACAGCCCCTCTAGGTGCTGAAACCCACCATGAGCACTTCCGTTTTGCCAGCCAAACTTGTTTCTTAAATGGACCAAGAGGATCTCGGGCCAATCCTTTCTCTCACCAAAAACAGCAACAACAAAGCCAACAAGGAATGTGAGCTTTGCCGAGGTGTTTGTATCCCAGCTAGTCTGGAAAAAATTAGTCCCAGAGTTTCTCTTGTCCCTAAGCAAGACTTAAGGTGACTAATTTCAAAGTCACTTTTTACTTAGAGGAGATTGGGCATGTTCAGGGTGGTATGGCTGTCGACCACTTTTTACTTATAATGATTTTAGTCTGGCCATTGTATTTTCCTTATGAGAAATCCTGAGTTGAATGAAGTCTTCAAATTCAGAAAAAAAATAGAAGCCATTATTTGTCTTCCAAGCATTCTTACCCCCAAGTCATCCTCCATACCTAGTTGCGGGTATGTTATGAATTTGTGTTAGGAAATTTAGGAAAGGAATTAAAGTCAGGCGACTATTCATAAATTAAGTCCTGCCCAGTCTAGTTAATTGGGCTGCAATGAAGGTACACAATCTCTCCCCAGATCTGGGATAGAAGAACATCAAAGTAGAACTTGAAAACAAATCCTAAAAGCACAACTCTGTTAAAGGTCCCCTCTCACCCATCTCCTCTGCTTTCTTTCTTTGTATGTGTGTGTGTGTGTGTGTGTGTGTATGTGTTTAAGTATTTTGCCTTTTAGGGTAAATGATTCTGAGGGTATACCCTTCTTCCTGTTTGTATGCTAACTTCAGTGATAATAGCAATTAAAGTGCCTCATATAAAAATATGAGACATAATCTTTCTCATTATAGATTAGAAGGTCACTTCTAAATTCTTTAGAATTAACACATTGGAAAAGGGGAAACTGGAGGAATGTAATGAAAAGATAGCTTTGCTGCAAATGCATAGGGGAAAATACACTCGATCCCTAATGTCCAATTCGTCCCAAACCGATAGAAGTTCTCCTTCATTCCAGGATAGAGTTTCCTCACTTGGGAAGGGATGGGGGTTGTTATTGTCCAGACTCATTTCCAACTTCCCACTCCCTCAGTGATGCGGCAGGGTTACAGCCCCTCTAGGTGCTGAAACCCTCCATGAGCACTTCCGTTTTGCCAGCCAAACTTGTTTCTTAAATGGACCAAGAGGATCTCGGGCCAATCCTTTCTCTCACCAAAAACAGCAACAACAAAGCCAACAAGGAATGTGAGCTTTGCCGAGGTGTTTGTATCCCAGCTAGTCTGGAAAAAATTAGTCCCAGAGTTTCTCTTGTCCCTAAGCAAGACTTAAGGTGACTAATTTCAAAGTCACTTTTTACTTAGAGGAGATTGGGCATGTTCAGGGTGGTATGGCTGTCGACCACTTTTTACTTATAATGATTTTAGTCTGGCCATTGTATTTTCCTTATGAGAAATCCTGAGTTGAATGAAGTCTTCAAATTCAGAAAAAAAATAGAAGCCATTATTTGTCTTCCAAGCATTCTTACCCCCAAGTCATCCTCCATACCTAGTTGCGGGTATGTTATGAATTTGTGTTAGGAAATTTAGGAAAGGAATTAAAGTCAGGCGACTATTCATAAATTAAGTCCTGCCCAGTCTAGTTAATTGGGCTGCAATGAAGGTACACAATCTCTCCCCAGATCTGGGATAGAAGAACATCAAAGTAGAACTTGAAAACAAATCCTAAAAGCACAACTCTGTTAAAGGTCCCCTCTCACCCATCTCCTCTGCTTTCTTTCTTTGTATGTGTGTGTGTGTGTGTGTGTGTGTGTATGTGTTTAAGTATTTTGCCTTTTAGGGTAAATGATTCTGAGGGTATACCCTTCTTCCTGTTTGTATGCTAACTTCAGTGATAATAGCAATTAAAGTGCCTCATATAAAAATATGAGACATAATCTTTCTCATTATAGATTAGAAGGTCACTTCTAAATTCTTTAGAATTAACACATTGGAAAAGGGGAAACTGGAGGAATGTAATGAAAAGATAGCTTTGCTGCATGGTTGCTGGTGGCCCGGATGCATGGCATCATATGGGGGCAAAATAATCGACTCCCGATTCCCAAATAACATCCCTGAGAGTTTAGCGTGGGTTCAGAGTATGCAATAGGGAGACTTCTGGGACAGACTAAGCAGCAGGAATGTGTGTTTGTTGTGTGAATATCAGAATTAATTCTTTTGTCCCTACCCTGACTGTGGTGGGAAAGGGCCCTGCAGCTTTCAAGGAACCTGAAGCAGGAGAGCTTGAGTCATTTGGAGTACGGGTTCATGTCAGTGTACTGTAACAGGCATGTGCTCCATTTTATCCTCCAACAGTCCCCCTAGTGAAATGGTCACATGTGCGCCGTACTGCTTGAATATATTTATCGTCAAAAACAAGGAAATCTGAAGACCAATAGAGAGAAATGGTATTATTCAGGCCTGTTTTCCTCGTTAGTATATTTGAGAGACAAGTACGACAGCTAGGACTGAGTGACCGGGCAGTGAAGAGCTAAGGCGATGGAAAACTACAGCTGTGAATGCAAAGGCTTCAGAGCATATTTTATGGCTGATGCTGGTGTCATTCTAATCTCTGTGCAAGTTGGCCCATATGGCTTGGACCCTCTGCTGCCACGTTAGATATTAGGAAGGAGAAAGTGGCAGTCTTTTCAAATGATTAAGGCACGCCAGGGTGAATAGCCTCTGCTCTCCTCTGAACTGAGAGATCCTTTGAAATCCAGTCTCCCACTGATGCTCAGCACTCTCAGCCTCATTATCTGTGAAGAGAGTCTAAAAGGTTGTTCTGAGGCAGCCAAGCACTGGAGGGGCTGTGCAGATGACTCAGTGCTGCCAGCAGGATATTGAAGTCCTGCGGCGCCTCTGGTCTCACCTGCTCCACCTCGGCAGGTTGGAGGAGCAGCCTCCCCCAAGCTGTTCTTAATCACTCTCAGTGGACAGTAGAGTTGTGCTCAAGTCAAGTATGACTCCCCTCAGCAGTGGGGTCAGGTCAGCTTCTGAGGTTTCCTGAAGCCTCTGACAATATAAATGCATTCAGCTTCGTGTATTCATAACTAGTCTCATCTCTCTGGCTTTGGAGTTATCCTGCTGATGCTGGGTTAAGTTTTAGAAAGGTCCAGAAATATTTAGAATGAGGTTTAGCAAATATATGACATCATAGCACATACTGCCAAGGCACTTGGGGCTTTATTTACTAGCGTGCATGTACCCTAACAAGGTCTGTTTTTGAAGCTTTCTTACTGTCCGGAGACCTCTGCTGCTGTTGCACTGAAAACCAGATGTGGCCCATCATCTAGTTTCCCGTCTCTGTGCTCCCCCTGAGCTCCTGCTACCCTGTTATTCTGCTTCCCCACACCCCCCAGGATGGCCTATCATGAATGTGACAGGGCAGATACGTTTCCATTGTCGCAAAGTCAACCCTGTTAGGAATGTCCAAGTGCAAACCAATTAAAAATTCTCAGTAAAACACTAATACCCAATGTGACTCATCAGGATGGGTGTGTAGTATTTCCACCTATTTGATTGCAGAATCTTTTGTTAGAATGTAATGTAGGTTTCATCTTCTAGGTAGCATTCTTTGCTGCATAGTGGTCTCTGAGTACTCACTTTCATTCCCATCATTCTGATTACTTTTCCTTGCATTTGAAACGCATAGTGTCAGACCAGCCATGTGGATGGCTGTTAGAAATGTAATGGGTGCCAGCTAGAAATGTCACGCTCTTTCCCAGACCTACCTACTGATTAGAATCTGCATTTTACCAAATCGCATACTGATTCCTATTCACTACTAAAGCTTTGGGAGCAATTTCAAACTTTGGGTTTTTTTCCTCCAGCCCCACTCTCATTTATCTGTGAAGAGAGTCTAAAAGGTTGTTCTGAGGCAGCCAAGCACTGGAGGGGCTGTGCAGATGACTCAGTGCTGCCAGCAGGATATTGAAGTCCTGCGGCGCCTCTGGTCTCACCTGCTCCACCTCGGCAGGTTGGAGGAGCAGCCTCCCCCAAGCTGTTCTTAATCACTCTCAGTGGACAGTAGAGTTGTGCTCAAGTCAAGTATGACTCCCTCAGCAGTGGGGTCAGGTCAGCTTCTGAGGTTTCCTGAAGCCTCTGACAATATAAATGCATTCAGCTTCGTGTATTCATAACTAGTCTCATCTCTCTGGCTTTGGAGTTATCCTGCTGATGCTGGGTTAAGTTTTAGAAAGGTCCAGAAATATTTAGAATGAGGTTTAGCAAATATATGACATCATAGCACATACTGCCAAGGCACTTGGGGCTTTATTTACTAGCGTGCATGTACCCTAACAAGGTCTGTTTTTGAAGCTTTCTTACTGTCCGGAGACCTCTGCTGCTGTTGCACTGAAAACCAGATGTGGCCCATCATCTAGTTTCCCGTCTCTGTGCTCCCCCTGAGCTCCTGCTACCCTGTTATTCTGCTTCCCCACACCCCCCAGGATGGCCTATCATGAATGTGACAGGGCAGATATGTTTCCATTGTCGCAAAGTCAACCCTGTTAGGAATGTCCAAGTGCAAACCAATTAAAAATTCTCAGTAAAACACTAATACCCAATGTGACTCATCAGGATGGGTGTGTAGTATTTCCACCTATTTGATTGCAGAATCTTTTGTTAGAATGTAATGTAGGTTTCATCTTCTAGGTAGCATTCTTTGCTGCATAGTGGTCTCTGAGTACTCACTTTCATTCCCATCATTCTGATTACTTTTCCTTGCATTTGAAACGCATAGTGTCAGACCAGCCATGTGGATGGCTGTTAGAAATGTAATGGGTGCCAGCTAGAAATGTCACGCTCTTTCCCAGACCTACCTACTGATTAGAATCTGCATTTTACCAAATCGCATACTGATTCCTATTCATACTAAAGCTTGAGAAGCAACGTTTTAGACCAGGGAAGTCAGCATTAATATTCTGACCAGAAACTGTTTTGAAGAAGATCACCAATAACTACCTTCTTATCCCCACCAAAAGACCTCTTTTCAGTCTCATCTTTCTTGTTCTTTGGGCTTAATGTCATACTGCCAAACAGCCCATAAAACATTAGTGAGGGTTAACCACAGGCTTCTGTTTTTGTTGTTCTTGTGGCTTTCAGAGATTTTCTTTATGTATTTGGGTATGCACAAGTATTTAGTGCCTGTGGTTAACTCTGAGACTTTAGGAACGTGACATTGGAGAGGGGGAACTTTTAATTGTTTATGTCGCACCATTTCTTATCATTTACATTTATTATTTTGAACATATATTATTTTCTCACTAATTTTTTAAGCGTTGCTGGATCACAGGACACCTCATAATCTCCTGAAGTGCTAACTAAAAATACACATTCCTGCTCTACCCCTGCCCCAGAACTACAAAATCAGGATGGGCATAAGCTTGCACTTTTAAAGAGCCATGCTAAAGAAAATTCTGTTTGTAAGCAGATGAGCTAAGCAGACTAACCTGTAGTGAAAACCGCCTTGCTGAGCATGCCCTGGGCATATGGTTTCTTAATGAGAGAAACTGAAGGCCCCTCAGTGTTTCCATCCCTTGCTGTGCCCTGGGAGGCAGGCCTCTGCACCTTCTCTCTGTAGGCACCAGCTGCAGCAGCCAGGGCTCTCAGGGCTTAACCCCCTGTGACAGGGAAAAGCTTGTCTCTTTAGGGGAGTGATTTGCAAGAAGACTGCCAGATGGAGGTCTTCTCAAATACACCTAGCATTTATGATGTTTATTGTTACTTTTCACTATACTAATATACCAGATATTGTTTCTGTCCTAAAATATTTTGAAGAGAATCAAAATAAGTATGACTCATTTACTTTTCTTTCTGTAATTCTTTATTAAAAAGCAAGCATACTCTAGTCCCATATTTATTTGCTTCATACAACTGAATTAGTACAACAGGCCATGAAGATTCTTGGATAGTCTTTCTTTCACAATGGAGGTTTCAGAATTGGCCCAAGGACTAATGCACCTTCTATTACAATCACTTTCCCTATGCCAGCTTTCAACAAGATGGAACAGAAACTGCTAAATAAAGTCTGGCTTCTGTGAGGATGTATGCAGTGTAAATACTGAGATGGATTCATTGAACCTTCAATTTTAGGTTATTTAAAGCAATTAAACTACTTTTATGAGACTCTGCCCAGTGATATAAGGTATTCTCCTGGTTATTCAAAAGAGCTACTTCCTTATTTTTTGAGTCACGGTTTAAATTGTGCTTGTTAATTTTTTTTTGGGCACAAGTATTTAGTGCCTGTGGTTAACTCTGAGACTTTAGGAACGTGACATTGGAGAGGGGGAACTTTTAATTGTTTATGTCGCACCATTTCTTATCATTTACATTTATTATTTTGAACATATATTATTTTCTCACTAATTTTTTAAGCGTTGCTGGATCACAGGACACCTCATAATCTCCTGAAGTGCTAACTAAAAATACACATTCCTGCTCTACCCCTGCCCCAGAACTACAAAATCAGGATGGGCATAAGCTTGCACTTTTAAAGAGCCATGCTAAAGAAAATTCTGTTTGTAAGCAGATGAGCTAAGCAGACTAACCTGTAGTGAAAACCGCCTTGCTGAGCATGCACTGGGCATATGGTTTCTTAATGAGAGAAACTGAAGGCCCCTCAGTGTTTCCATCCCTTGCTGTGCCCTGGGAGGCAGGCCTCTGCACCTTCTCTCTGTAGGCACCAGCTGCAGCAGCCAGGGCTCTCAGGGCTTAACCCCCTGTGACAGGGAAAAGCTTGTCTCTTTAGGGGAGTGATTTGCAAGAAGACTGCCAGATGGAGGTCTTCTCAAATACACCTAGCATTTATGATGTTTATTGTTACTTTTCACTATACTAATATACCAGATATTGTTTCTGTCCTAAAATATTTTGAAGAGAATCAAAATAAGTATGACTCATTTACTTTTCTTTCTGTAATTCTTTATTAAAAAGCAAGCATACTCTAGTCCCATATTTATTTGCTTCATACAACTGAATTAGTACAACAGGCCATGAAGATTCTTGGATAGTCTTTCTTTCACAATGGAGGTTTCAGAATTGGCCCAAGGACTAATGCACCTTCTATTACAATCACTTTCCCTATGCCAGCTTTCAACAAGATGGAACAGAAACTGCTAAATAAAGTCTGGCTTCTGTGAGGATGTATGCAGTGTAAATACTGAGACGGATTCATTGAACCTTCAATTTTAGGTTATTTAAAGCAATTAAACTACTTTTATGAGACTCTGCCCAGTGATATAAGGTATTCTCCTGGTTTAGGTATCACAGAATGAGGCTGCTGATAGCTAGTTCACCTTACTGGCTTTTCCTTCTGAAGCAGTCACAAGGTTAGCATGGTCCCAGACTGCATATTGATTTGTTTTTTTAAATGGTGGCTTCAGGACACTGGGAAGGTTTCCTTCTCAACCTTGAAATGAGTTGCTCCAAATCTTGGTGACCCAGCACTTACTATTTCTAGGAACAGATACTTCTGACACTTCATCTATAGGATGTATATATAGATCCAGAATGGTTGTTATAATATTTTGATGCCAAGTCCTTGGGGCATAATGACTTGTGACTAAACAGCAACAAGGTTGACAGTGCCCTTTCATGCCCGGACCATGGTGCAGAGTTTGGTCTTTATTATGAGATGGTAGAGAATGGGAGGTAGCAATGAAAATGGAGAAGAACGGTGGAGAGGTTTGAGGTATATTTTGGAGATGGATTTAATAGGACTTACTGGTAAGGTAGATTGGTATTGTTGTTTAGTTGCTAAGTTGTGTCCAACTCTTTTGTGACCCAGTGGACTGTAGCTCACCCATCTCTTCTGTCCATGAAATTCTCCAGGCAAGAATACTAGAGTGGAAAGCCATTTTCTTCTCCAGGGAATCTTCACAACTCAGGGATCAAACCCCTATCTCCTGCATTGCAGTCTGATTCCTTACCACTTAGTCATCTGGTATTGGGTTTAGCTTTATTCCGACATCTCTCAAATTGTATTTCAGCATAATGGTTATAAACAGATGCAAAAATGGTCTTGGCTGTTGCCCCTATTTGAGAGCAAGAATGTTTCAAGGAGGAAAAACTGTAACAACAGGTACAAAGTTTATTTTAGAGACACAGCACAGTGTATGGGCACATGGATTTCAGAATTGGCCCAAGTACTAATGCACCTTCTATTACAATCACTTTCCCTATGCCAGCTTTCAACAAGATGGAACAGAAACTGCTAAATAAAGTCTGGCTTCTGTGAGGATGTATGCAGTGTAAATACTGAGATGGATTCATTGAACCTTCAATTTTAGGTTATTTAAAGCAATTAAACTACTTTTATGAGACTCTGCCCAGTGATATAAGGTATTCTCCTGGTTTAGGTATCACAGAATGAGGCTGCTGATAGCTAGTTCACCTTACTGGCTTTTCCTTCTGAAGCAGTCACAAGGTTAGCATGGTCCCAGACTGCATATTGATTTGTTTTTTTAAATGGTGGCTTCAGGACACTGGGAAGGTTTCCTTCTCAACCTTGAAATGAGTTGCTCCAAATCTTGGTGACCCAGCACTTACTATTTCTAGGAACAGATACTTCTGACACTTCATCTATAGGATGTATATATAGATCCAGAATGGTTGTTATAATATTTTGATGCCAAGTCCTTGGGGCATAATGACTTGTGACTAAACAGCAACAAGGTTGACAGTGCCCTTTCATGCCCGGACCATGGTGCAGAGTTTGGTCTTTATTATGAGATGGTAGAGAATGGGAGGTAGCAATGAAAATGGAGAAGAACGGTGGAGAGGTTTGAGGTATATTTTGGAGATGGATTTAATAGGACTTACTGGTAAGGTAGATTGGTATTGTTTAGTTGCTAAGTTGTGTCCAACTCTTTTGTGACCCAGTGGACTGTAGCTCACCCATCTCTTCTGTCCATGAAATTCTCCAGGCAAGAATACTGGAGTGGAAAGCCATTTTCTTCTCCAGGAAATCTTCACAACTCAGGGATCAAACCCCTATCTCCTGCATTGCAGTCTGATTCCTTACCACTTAGTCATCTGGTATTGGGTTTAGCTTTATTCCGACATCTCTCAAATTGTATTTCAGCATAATGGTTATAAACAGATGCAAAAATGGTCTTGGCTGTTGCCCCTATTTGAGAGCAAGAATGTTTCAAGGAGGAAAAACTGTAACAACAGGTACAAAGTTTATTTTAGAGACACAGCACAGTGTATGGGCAAGCACACACAGGAAAACAGTTTAGCCAGCTCAGAAGCTGGGCAGATCTACACACCAGAGAGAAAGGGTGTGGGCATCCTCTCTAATGAAGAGGAAAACATTAAGGAGACACTAGGCATAGACACACACTGGAGAAAAGTGTGGGCATCCTGAGTGAGGAGAACTGCAGTACAGAGTGACATAAATCACTTATATAGGACAGTCCTTCCAGGTCTTTGTTTACTTTTAACCAATTACCTTATTTCTTTCTTCACACCTGTGTCTGGCTCATGGATCTGCCCCAAGATGCATATGCAAATTTTTGCTAAGGTGGATCCCACCACAGAGACCTGTGGGTGCATATCCACACTTATTTATGGGATTCAGCACCCTCCCTTTTCAACTCCCAAGAAGTCTTCCTGTGCAAGTGCAGACAGCGGAGTCTTCCTTGACCTCAGGAGTAGGCATCTTATCCCTTTGCTCTAGCAGACAAAGCTGGAAATTTACTCCACTTGACAAACACCAGATGTTCAACACAGAAGCCCACTGTCTCCTACCTCACCAGGTCAGAGGAGTCCTCCAAGTGGCCGTTGTCCATAGCTTAGAAAATTCATGGGAGAGGGAGAAGGCCTGAGGCTGGGATTCAGCTGTAGACTTGCAGGCACAAATGGGAAGTAGCAAGCTTAATCTTCTTACACGAGATCAAAAATTTCACTACCACTGATAAATAATTCAGCTCAAAGCTGCCAACCCTGGTAAATACAGCAATTTTTTTCTCAGCTTAATACTGAAATCCTGGGGCCCAAAAATTTTTTAGCTCACCCATCTCTTCTGAATTGGGCCATTTTCTTCTCAGGGAATCTTCACAACTCAGGGATCAAACCCCTATCTCCTGCATTGCAGTCTGATTCCTTACCACTTAGTCATCTGGTATTGGGTTTAGCTTTATTCCGACATCTCTCAAATTGTATTTCAGCATAATGGTTATAAACAGATGCAAAAATGGTCTTGGCTGTTGCCCCTATTTGAGAGCAAGAATGTTTCAAGGAGGAAAAACTGTAACAACAGGTACAAAGTTTATTTTAGAGACACAGCACAGTGTATGGGCAAGCACACACAGGAAAACAGTTTAGCCAGCTCAGAAGCTGGGCAGATCTACACACCAGAGAGAAAGGGTGTGGGCATCCTCTCTAATGAAGAGGAAAACATTAAGGGAGACACTAGGCATAGACACACACTGGAGAAAAGTGTGGGCATCCTGAGTGAGGAGAACTGCAGTACAGAGTGACATAAATCACTTATATAGGACAGTCCTTCCAGGTCTTTGTTTACTTTTAACCAATTACCTTATTTCTTTCTTCACACCTGTGTCTGGCTCATGGATCTGCCCCAAGATGCATATGCAAATTTTTGCTAAGGTGGATCCCACCACAGAGACCTGTGGGTGCATATCCACACTTATTTATGGGATTCAGCACCCTCCCTTTTCAACTCCCAAGAAGTCTTCCTGTGCAAGTGCAGACAGCGGAGTCTTCCTTGACCTCAGGAGTAGGCATCTTATCCCTTTGCTCTAGCAGACAAAGCTGGAAATTTACTCCACTTGACAAACACCAGATGTTCAACACAGAAGCCCACTGTCTCCTACCTCACCAGGTCAGAGGAGTCCTCCAAGTGGCCGTTGTCCATAGCTTAGAAAATTCATGGGAGAGGGAGAAGGCCTGAGGCTGGGATTCAGCTGTAGACTTGCAGGCACAAATGGGAAGTAGCAAGCTTAATCTTCTTACACGAGATCAAAAATTTCACTACCACTGATAAATAATTCAGCTCAAAGCTGCCAACCCTGGTAAATACAGCATTCTGGTTTACCTCTTCCCTTCTGATTGGTACGTTACTTACAACTCAGCTTAATACTGAAATCCTGGGGCATTTATCTAAATGCAAAGCACTTCCAAAAGCAGCATGTGTGTTCCGAAACTATCTTTCATTTTATTTTATTTTTTTGCTTTCAAATGCACTTTTGTTTATCTTCCTCTAACATCTCTAGGAGATTTGATGCTGTATCTAAAAACACGGAGAAAACCAAGTAAAGTAGAAGAATGGCTTTCATATTGATTTTTCCCACTCACTGTTAATGTCTGTTGCCATCCAGTGGTTGTGATGAAAATATACAACCTCTACTTTTTAACCTAATCTGAAGCCACCAGAATTTGAAATTTACACATTTCGTATTTACAAATTTCCTAGGTTAGGATGTAAGAAAATGTATCTTTCAGTGATTTTACAATGTCCATATGATTGGACCATTTGTATAGTGACTGATCATTTAAATTCTCACCCATATTTTCCTTGAAATAAGCACAAAGACAGAAGTCAAAAAAAAAAAAAAAAATTCCCAAATGGGTAACTTAATTTGTACCAGAATTAATTTTAAGTTAGCTGTTTGACCTATACCAAAAAATATAGTATCATATAGGATTCATGGATCAGAGTTTCACACTAACTGGAGTTTTTGTATCAACACCCTCCTTTTAAACTGAAGTCAGCGTTTGTGGTACAGTCAATTGTTTTCAGCGATACTGCAAAGGATGAAAGAACCAAAATTTAACATAAGGTCTCCTGACTCTAATCCAATGCCCTTTCCAACTAAATTGATTTCCAGGTAGTTCACTTGTTTATAAGCAAATCTAAAAGCTTCTCTGTATGAGGTTGCTTTATAATTTGGACATTAAGATTTAATGTCTTAACCATATGTTGCTGTAAATAGTTCTAGAATGGAGCGTGAAGCACAGATAATTCAAATGGTAGTATGGTCATTGAGGTAGAAATTCATTCACCTGGAGAGGACTTACTTTTTTTTTAATTTTTAAATTTTAGGTTAGCCAAGTGATAGTTGAATCATTTTACATACAGTCACAATTTTCTCAAATGTTAAACATAAATAAAATCATAAACAACTCAATTCTAGATAATTTTGTATAAGTAAAATGGCCTCATTGTCTATTTGTTCCTTTATATTTTCTCTCTCTTCCCTCTGTTGGGATCCATATTTTAAAACCCTTTCTTATTCCTCTGAGAAAAGAATCTTGACATTTTGAATAGATTTTACTTATACCACAAATCCATGCTCTACTTACAAAGCCCAAAATCCTGGCTTTCACTTTGATTTCTAAACCCTGGCTCCTGTGTAGACCACACCTTTCCCTCAGATCCTGTTAGTGTGCCTAGAAACACCAGAGAGTGATGCCCTAGAGCCTGATAACAAAGTCCTCTTGGAAGGAGACATGTTTAGTTGTCAGCCTTACTGTTCATCTGTCAAATCTGGACTGATTTGCCTTTAAGATGAGGCATAAGATCGTTCACTTGAACTATTTTACCTACCTCATGATATATTTGTTCCTGTGATTTGTATAATGCTCATTTTATAACAGTTAAAGGTGGATCACTTTCCACCAAGTTGATATTTCCTCTTCCATAGTGTAAAGTCATCGCTGGGTAAGACTGCTCAGGCAGCAACTGTATTTTCTAGCCCTCTTTGCATATAGATGAAGGTAAAAAGCCTGATTGTTATCAGTGGGATGTAAGTGGAAGTGATGTGGGTGACATCTGGGGCAAGGTGGTTAAGATGCAGTTGTGCCTTTTCTTCCTTCCAGGCTGTGAAGGATGACAAAAGGGAAGGAACCTGGGTGCCTGAATGACTGCTTGGAGGGGAAACTGCCTGCTAATGAACACTCATATTGCTCTATAAAGTTAGCCTCAAAAACTAATTTCTCCCACTGAAAGGGTTGTTACCGTAGCCCGCCTCATCCTGACTAATATGGTAACTGATGATATAAGGGTGAGATTGAGAAAGGAAAGCTACAGTTAGAATGTATGTTGGACTATATATTCCACAGATGCACAGTTTTATGTTTTGCCTCTCCTTTATACCTTTCTCCTTTGTACTGTTCTTTGCTGCAGCTAATTGATCCTACTGTTAGAAATACTGGTGAGGTAATTATGACCAAATTAAAAAAGAATCATCTTGTCCTCAAGATGTTCTATTGCTACTTTTCTCAAATGTTAAACATAAATAAAATCATAAACAACTCAATTCTAGATAATTTTGTATAAGTAAAATGGCCTCATTGTCTATTTGTTCCTTTATATTTTCTCTCTCTTCCCTCTGTTGGGATCCATATTTTAAAACCCTTTCTTATTCCTCTGAGAAAAGAATCTTGACATTTTGAATAGATTTTACTTATACCACAAATCCATGCTCTACTTACAAAGCCCAAAATCCTGGCTTTCACTTTGATTTCTAAACCCTGGCTCCTGTGTAGACCACACCTTTCCCTCAGATCCTGTTAGTGTGCCTAGAAACACCAGAGAGTGATGCCCTAGAGCCTGATAACAAAGTCCTCTTGGAAGGAGACATGTTTAGTTGTCAGCCTTACTGTTCATCTGTCAAATCTGGACTGATTTGCCTTTAAGATGAGGCATAAGATCGTTCACTTGAACTATTTTACCTACCTCATGATATATTTGTTCCTGTGATTTGTATAATGCTCATTTTATAACAGTTAAAGGTGGATCACTTTCCACCAAGTTGATATTTCCTCTTCCATAGTGTAAAGTCATCGCTGGGTAAGACTGCTCAGGCAGCAACTGTATTTTCTAGCCCTCTTTGCATATAGATGAAGGTAAAAAGCCTGATTGTTATCAGTGGGATGTAAGTGGAAGTGATGTGGGTGACATCTGGGGCAAGGTGGTTAAGATGCAGTTGTGCCTTTTCTTCCTTCCAGGCTGTGAAGGATGACAAAAGGGAAGGAACCTGGGTGCCTGAATGACTGCTTGGAGGGAAGCTGCCTGCTAATGAACACTCATATTGCTCTATAAAGTTAGCCTCAAAAACTAATTTCTCCCACTGAAAGGGTTGTTACCGTAGCCCGCCTCATCCTGACTAATATGGTAACTGATGATATAAGGGTGAGATTGAGAAAGGAAAGCTACAGTTAGAATGTATGTTGGACTATATATTCCACAGATGCACAGTTTTATGTTTTGCCTCTCCTTTATACCTTTCTCCTTTGTACTGTTCTTTGCTGCAGCTAATTGATCCTACTGTTAGAAATACTGGTGAGGTAATTATGACCAAATTAAAAAAGAATCATCTTGTCCTCAAGATGTTCTATTGCTACTTATCTAAATATTGTCATACAAACTGAAGGAATTTTTAGTAACTACAAAGTGAGTAGTTGATGCCCTCTGGAGTCCTGAAAAGTAAGGACAGAACAGAAGCATGGAAAGTTTCTGTGAGATAGACCACTGGGAAAACTGAAGAAGTCCCACTGACAGAGCTAACCCAAGGCAAAACTGGGAGATAAATGCAGGATCTTGGGGTCCTCTACCTCCTACATCTGGTGTATCTCTAACCTTCAGCAACTCAAGATCCCCACTTTGGAACCCAGTGCTTACGAGACTGCACGCTTCCTTTTCAAAAGTGCATTTTCTGTATCCTATTTCCCTGGGGTCCTTGATGTTCTCCATTTCTTAGAGTGCAGTATAGAGGTTTGATCGAACAAGCCTATTCTTTTTTATGTGTGAGCGAGCAACTGTTAGATCCCTTCTATGGAGCAAATCTCCAGAAGGCTCTGAAGAAGTGAACTACCCTAGGGTGGAGCTCGTCCACCCCAGGAGTGGTTTCCCCAGTCCAAGACTCTGCTCTCAATACTCAGTCTTCTGAAACACAAATGGATCTGAATCTAGTCTAAACCAGAATGCCATTTGCAAGTTACCTGGAGATGTATCAGAAGAACTCCACCCCAAGGTGGACATCAACTCATTGTTGCCTGGTGAGCATAGAACTGGAAAAAGCAGTGATGTGGGTGACATCTGGGGCAAGGTGGTTAAGATGCAGTTGTGCCTTTTCTTCCTTCCAGGCTGTGAAGGATAAAAAAACCTGGGTGCCTGAATGACTGCTTGGAGGAAGCTGCCTGCTAATGAACACTCATATTGCTCTATAAAGTTAGCCTCAAAAACTAATTTCTCCCACTGAAAGGGTTGTTACCGTAGCCCGCCTCATCCTGACTAATATGGTAACTGATGATATAAGGGTGAGATTGAGAAAGGAAAGCTACAGTTAGAATGTATGTTGGACTATATATTCCACAGATGCACAGTTTTATGTTTTGCCTCTCCTTTATACCTTTCTCCTTTGTACTGTTCTTTGCTGCAGCTAATTGATCCTACTGTTAGAAATACTGGTGAGGTAATTATGACCAAATTAAAAAAGAATCATCTTGTCCTCAAGATGTTCTATTGCTACTTATCTAAATATTGTCATACAAACTGAAGGAATTTTTAGTAACTACAAAGTGAGTAGTTGATGCCCTCTGGAGTCCTGAAAAGTAAGGACAGAACAGAAGCATGGAAAGTTTCTGTGAGATAGACCACTGGGAAAACTGAAGAAGTCCCACTGACAGAGCTAACCCAAGGCAAAACTGGGAGATAAATGCAGGATCTTGGGGTCCTCTACCTCCTACATCTGGTGTATCTCTAACCTTCAGCAACTCAAGATCCCCACTTTGGAACCCAGTGCTTACGAGACTGCACGCTTCCTTTTCAAAAGTGCATTTTCTGTATCCTATTTCCCTGGGGTCCTTGATGTTCTCCATTTCTTAGAGTGCAGTATAGAGGTTTGATCGAACAAGCCTATTCTTTTTTATGTGTGAGCGAGCAACTGTTAGATCCCTTCTATGGAGCAAATCTCCAGAAGGCTCTGAAGAAGTGAACTACCCTAGGGTGGAGCTCGTCCACCCCAGGGAGTGGTTTCCCCAGTCCAAGACTCTGCTCTCAATACTCAGTCTTCTGAAACACAAATGGATCTGAATCTAGTCTAAACCAGAATGCCATTTGCAAGTTACCTGGAGATGTATCAGAAGAACTCCACCCCAAGGTGGACATCAACTCATTGTTGCCTGGTGAGCATAGAACTGGAAAAAGAAGAGCAGATGGTTTCATTGGAAATTTCCACCACACTTTGGCGGTTGCTGCACCGATCAGTTCTCTAAGGACTTGGATCCTTAACTGTGCCTAAAGTGCTTCCTCTCTGGTGGCCCCTTGTCTAGAGTACCTTTCTCCAAACTCTGTGTTGTTTTGACCACATATCCCCCTCTTCCCTGGGACAAGGAGTCATGAGCCAGCTGGGTTTGGAGCCTAGTTCTACTATTTGTTACTAGCTGTGTGATTTGGGGCAGTTACCCTGTTTGCACTTCAAGTTTTTCATTTGTTCAGAGAGAAGAGTAGTACCTGCCTCACAAGATTCTTGTGATGATTAACTTAGATGATTTAAGTAGTTACACTTAGTAATCATTTTATTACTGCTTAAATACTTATGTGAATAATAACTATACAGTAAGCTGGGCTTTGGAAGACTCTAGTTCAGCTCCTCATTTAGTCCAAGAATTCTTCCACAATATTTCAGAAATCTTACAGGTTGTCTTTATATGTCACAGTTTGATTGGCTGTTCTCCAATTGTTTATACAAAGTTGACTTAATCTCACTAGTAAGCGCTTTCCCAAGCATATTGTTGAACAGGTTGCCCCTGGGGATGTTTCTTAAAGCCAATGGATTCACTGTATCATCTTCTGTGAGTAGTTTGTTTATTTGTTTGTTTTTCAAAATATATATGCTTAGACCCTAGTTTGAGTATCCCAGAGTGTAATATTTGGGTGTTGCATCTGTAGAGTGCAGTATAGAGGTTTGATCGAACAAGCCTATTCTTTTTATGTGTGAGCGAGCAACTGTTAGATCCCTTCTATGGAGCAAATCTCCAGAAGGCTCTGAAGAAGTGAACTACCCTAGGGTGGAGCTCGTCCACCCCAGGGAGTGGTTTCCCCAGTCCAAGACTCTGCTCTCAATACTCAGTCTTCTGAAACACAAATGGATCTGAATCTAGTCTAAACCAGAATGCCATTTGCAAGTTACCTGGAGATGTATCAGAAGAACTCCACCCCAAGGTGGACATCAACTCATTGTTGCCTGGTGAGCATAGAACTGGAAAAAGAAGAGCAGATGGTTTCATTGGAAATTTCCACCACACTTTGGCGGTTGCTGCACCGATCAGTTCTCTAAGGACTTGGATCCTTAACTGTGCCTAAAGTGCTTCCTCTCTGGTGGCCCCTTGTCTAGAGTACCTTTCTCCAAACTCTGTGTTGTTTTGACCACATATCCCCCTCTTCCCTGGGACAAGGAGTCATGAGCCAGCTGGGTTTGGAGCCTAGTTCTACTATTTGTTACTAGCTGTGTGATTTGGGGCAGTTACCCTGTTTGCACTTCAAGTTTTTCATTTGTTCAGAGAGAAGAGTAGTACCTGCCTCACAAGATTCTTGTGATGATTAACTTAGATGATTTAAGTAGTTACACTTAGTAATCATTTTATTACTGCTTAAATACTTATGTGAATAATAACTATACAGTAAGCTGGGCTTTGGAAGACTCTAGTTCAGCTCCTCATTTAGTCCAAGAATTCTTCCACAATATTTCAGAAATCTTACAGGTTGTCTTTATATGTCACAGTTTGATTGGCTGTTCTCCAATTGTTTATACAAAGTTGACTTAATCTCACTAGTAAGCGCTTTCCCAAGCATATTGTTGAACAGGTTGCCCCTGGGGATGTTTCTTAAAGCCAATGGATTCACTGTATCATCTTCTGTGAGTAGTTTGTTTATTTGTTTGTTTTTCAAAATATATATGCTTAGACCCTAGTTTGAGTATCCCAGAGTGTAATATTTGGGTGTTGCATCTGTAGATTAGTACTTTTAATATCCCTTGGGTGATGTAAATATCTCTCCAGGGTTTACAGCCACTGAGCTAACTCTATCCATGAAGTATGGGCTCCTGTAGTCTCATTTCTTGTCTCACCAGGCTCCAGTGTTACTTTGACTTAGTTCATTTGAGTTAGACCATACTGTAGTGAGAAACCCCTAAATCTCAAAGGCTTATCTCAACAAATGTTTTTTCCTAACTTATCTGAAGTCTGATGCTAGTTAATGGGGGTTCTTTTTTATCTGGTTACAAAGGGATCCAAGTTCCCTCCCTCGTGTGCCACTTAAGATCAGCGTATGACTTCCCAGGTTTCCACGCCAGAGGAAAAGAGAGCTAGAGGGGCATATTAGCCCTTCAAAGCCTCCTTCTAGAAATGACACATGTCACTTTTACTTATAGTTCATTGACCAGAGTTACATTGGATGAGCATGTATCTGTCTAATTATTTCTTATTATGGATCCTCATAGCACTTATCATTATACAGTATGTTAAATATGCCTTTTATATGTTTATTGCTTATTTTTATCACATAGACTTTAAGCTCTTTGATATCGCATCCTTTCTTTTAGTGCTGTGTCTACAGTGCCTCCAGTGGTACCTGGTAAGTTTGTAGAGACTCAGAAACTGTTGGTGACTAACGTGGAGGAAGTCCCAGAAGTATGTTATGAGACTTTTTTTGTATGTCAGTGTGTTTGTTTATAGACTGTGCTCTTTTCCAAGAGCTCATTTAAATGTTACTGAATCCAGTGAAAGATTAAAGAATAATAGGCCAATTAAGAAGAGAACATTGCTTGTGAATCCCCTACTGTTATGCATGAAGAGCATCTACCTCTTGGATTTTCTCTTCTAGAGTGATCACCTCAGGAAAAGGCAAATGGAATCAGCAAAGAAAGATGCTTTCTGAGGTTCAGCTGACAAAGCCAATAATAGATTTACGTTGACAAAGCAGGAGGTGACATTACTATAGGTCAGGGTTCAGCTTTTCTTTGCTGAGCCTATGAAATTTGTGCAAGACTAGTCTATTGAAACTTTATAGCCCTTGTAAAATGGGAAAACTTTATGCAGTAAATGCTTCTTGCTGTTTTGAAGATAACACAACCCTATTAAAAACAAGATTTGTTATTAAAGTGTCTTACATAGTGATTAAGGCATGAGCTCTGGAATCAGACATATCTGGGTTTGAAGTCTAATCTACCAGTCGCTGGCCTAAAACTTCTCAGGCTTCATCTGTAAAATATGTTCAGTAATTCCTACTCCCTTGAATTGTAATGAGATTTAAATTGAATACATTGAAACTTTTTTTAAGGAGCTTAGGCTAGTAGAAGACCTGGAACATTGTAAATGGAAGCAATTATGTTCCATTCCATGATTGGATCATGTTTTCTGTATACACAGGCTACTGTTAGTAATGTTGGTTACCAAGGATACAGGAGAACATGAGACAGCAGAGATGGGTCCCCCTTGGTTGATCACCCCTTGGCTTTCCAAGCCTAGCTGTATGGCAAGCTTACAGATCACAGCCACAGCAGCCCGGCCATGCTCCTGAGTTCCATCAGCAGCTTGCCTTTCTTCTGTGCACTCAGCTCTCCTGTTACCTGAAATGTGGAGGATCCAAGTAGGCTGCTTCATCACCATCTAAAGCTCTCCTGTCCCACCTCACCTTATCAGTATTTAGTTCAAGTCCCCAACTCTGGTCCAATCAGATCTCTCAACACAGAATGACCAGGGTAGTAACAGCTTAAGCAGAAATAATCATTAGGGCTGTGGAAAGTGAAAACATTAGTTGCTCAATCATGTCCAACTCTTTGCAACCCCAGGACTATAGCCTGCCAGGCTCCTCTGTCCATGGAATTCTCCAGGCAAGAACACTGGAATGAGTTGCCAAGCCCTTCTCCATGGATCTTCTGACCCAGGATTGAACCCGAGTCTCCCACATTACAGGAAGATGCTTTACCATCTGAGGCACCAGGGAAGCCCAACCATTAAGGCTACTTTCCTTTAAAAGGAATTGAATTCATGGAAAATTTGGGATGTTGCAGATGCCTCTTCCTCATTTCTCAAAGCATGACTCTACACAAAAAAGAAGATTCATCCCTCTGATTTGTTTTTATGGAAAACTGTCTTCTGAACAATCAGATTCTTTAGGAATATTTGAAATAACATTAGGAAAATATGACATTCTCACAATTACATGAAACATAGCCCTTGTAAAATGGGAAAACTTTATGCAGTAAATGCTTCTTGCTGTTTTGAAGATAACACAACCCTATTAAAAACAAGATTTGTTATTAAAGTGTCTTACATAGTGATTAAGGCATGAGCTCTGGAATCAGACATATCTGGGTTTGAAGTCTAATCTACCAGTCGCTGGCCTAAAACTTCTCAGGCTTCATCTGTAAAATATGTTCAGTAATTCCTACTCCCTTGAATTGTAATGAGATTTAAATTGAATACATTGAAACTTTTTTTAAGGAGCTTAGGCTAGTAGAAGACCTGGAACATTGTAAATGGAAGCAATTATGTTCCATTCCATGATTGGATCATGTTTTCTGTATACACAGGCTACTGTTAGTAATGTTGGTTACCAAGGATACAGGAGAACATGAGACAGCAGAGATGGGTCCCCCTTGGTTGATCACCCCTTGGCTTTCCAAGCCTAGCTGTATGGCAAGCTTACAGATCACAGCCACAGCAGCCCGGCCATGCTCCTGAGTTCCATCAGCAGCTTGCCTTTCTTCTGTGCACTCAGCTCTCCTGTTACCTGAAATGTGGAGGATCCAAGTAGGCTGCTTCATCACCATCTAAAGCTCTCCTGTCCCACCTCACCTTATCAGTATTTAGTTCAAGTCCCCAACTCTGGTCCAATCAGATCTCTCAACACAGAATGACCAGGGTAGTAACAGCTTAAGCAGAAATAATCATTAGGGCTGTGGAAAGTGAAAACATTAGTTGCTCAATCATGTCCAACTCTTTGCAACCCCAGGACTATAGCCTGCCAGGCTCCTCTGTCCATGGAATTCTCCAGGCAAGAACACTGGAATGAGTTGCCAAGCCCTTCTCCATGGATCTTCTGACCCAGGATTGAACCCGAGTCTCCCACATTACAGGAAGATGCTTTACCATCTGAGGCACCAGGGAAGCCCAACCATTAAGGCTACTTTCCTTTAAAAGGAATTGAATTCATGGAAAATTTGGGATGTTGCAGATGCCTCTTCCTCATTTCTCAAAGCATGACTCTACACAAAAAAGAAGATTCATCCCTCTGATTTGTTTTTATGGAAAACTGTCTTCTGAACAATCAGATTCTTTAGGAATATTTGAAATAACATTAGGGAAAAGATATAGCCACATTCTCACAATTATGAACATGGAATCACCCCTTTTCAGTAGACAAACAAATCCTTGAGGGTTTATTTTTTTCTTATTTAAAATGCTTCAGATTTCTCTCAGAAATCTCTTCCATTTTTGTATATGCTTCCAGTTATCCTACTTGGGGAGGAATCTTTGGCATGCTTCCAATTTGGGCAGACTCTTGTCTACCTGGTCCCTTATAGGCAGACAGACTGACATGAGGCAGGGGGCAAGAGTTATGGAGTATTTCTTTCTCCATTTAGGGAAGTTTCTTGTAATATCTTGCTTACTTGGTAAATTTTGCTTTGTCTTCTTTGTCCACCATGTTCATGCTTTCCAAAATAATTGTTCATCAACTCACTCCAAAAGCCCACACAGGGTATTTCACAAGTACTGACAGAGTGCTTAAAATAGTATGTATTTTAATCATCCTTTCAAGAAGACAAGAAACTTAATTCTTACTGATGATTTAAACGAGCACTCGTGCTTCTATTTTTTCAATATATTTAAAATAGATTATTATAGAATATTTTATATACAGTGAAGAAAGTAGTATAATGAACTTCTAAATATAGAACTATAAAATCTAACAGTAATTATCATTTTTTACACGTTTCATCTAATTTTGGGGAGAGTATTTGAAAATTAAGTTGCAGCCACCAATATATTTCCTATTCTAAATACTTGAGTGTACTCTAAAACTAGGAGTATTTCTTATGTAACCATAGAACCACTGTTGTTACATCTAATGCCCAGTTCATATTTAAATTTCTTTAAGAATTCTCTACATTTTTTCAGTTAGTTACTCTTAGTCAGTAAATAAATATCTCTCTTCTACTTTGCAACTATATTAACTGTAAAAAGAACATGAAATAGTGGGCACTTCCCTTGGTTTGTGTATTATGTGATGATTAGATATATTTTCTTTTTCCCAATATATTATTAGGAAATAACATAAGCATACAGAATAATTGAAAGCATTCTTCCGTGCACATCTGTTTACATGGCTCTGTTTTAAATTCTTTCCCTGCCTTTTTCATGTGACTGGGACTTGATAGTCTTTATACCTCAGATTCAGTGAGAAAGTGAGGATTCTATGGTTCTTTTTAGGTGGAAGCCTTATATAATATTTGTAAAGCAGATGGATAACATGCTGATTACTTTGCCTAGTTTATAAATCTTGAGAGTATTTTCTTCTCCAACTGGCTAGCCCATGCCAGCCTGTAAATATTAAGCCTGACTTTCAGTTGGCAGTATTTTTCTGGGGCATCCCCAGAGAAGCAGGTGCTGTGCTCTTGACAGCGGCATCACCACTGTGGGTTAAGTGAGAAAATGACAAGCCACCCCACCTAATAATGAAACTATTGGAACAGGCAGTGTGTTTACGCCTTATGCAATGTCATTTGTATTTCAACAGTATCCAAAAATATCTGGGGATTGGAAAATCAAAATGTCTGTCTGAGGGTTGCTGCTGTTGGGTATTTCACAAGTACTGACAGAGTGCTTAAAATAGTATGTATTTTAATCATCCTTTCAAGAAGACAAGAAACTTAATTCTTACTGATGATTTAAACGAGCACTCGTGCTTCTATTTTTTCAATATATTTAAAATAGATTATTATAGAATATTTTATATACAGTGAAGAAAGTAGTATAATGAACTTCTAAATATAGAACTATAAAATCTAACAGTAATTATCATTTTTTACACGTTTCATCTAATTTTGGGGAGAGTATTTGAAAATTAAGTTGCAGCCACCAATATATTTCCTATTCTAAATACTTGAGTGTACTCTAAAACTAGGAGTATTTCTTATGTAACCATAGAACCACTGTTGTTACATCTAATGCCCAGTTCATATTTAAATTTCTTTAAGAATTCTCTACATTTTTTCAGTTAGTTACTCTTAGTCAGTAAATAAATATCTCTCTTCTACTTTGCAACTATATTAACTGTAAAAAGAACATGAAATAGTGGGCACTTCCCTTGGTTTGTGTATTATGTGATGATTAGATATATTTTCTTTTTCCCAATATATTATTAGGAAATAACATAAGCATACAGAATAATTGAAAGCATTCTTCCGTGCACATCTGTTTACATGGCTCTGTTTTAAATTCTTTCCCTGCCTTTTTCATGTGACTGGGACTTGATAGTCTTTATACCTCAGATTCAGTGAGAAAGTGAGGATTCTATGGTTCTTTTTAGGTGGAAGCCTTATATAATATTTGTAAAGCAGATGGATAACATGCTGATTACTTTGCCTAGTTTATAAATCTTGAGAGTATTTTCTTCTCCAACTGGCTAGCCCATGCCAGCCTGTAAATATTAAGCCTGACTTTCAGTTGGCAGTATTTTTCTGGGGCATCCCCAGAGAAGCAGGTGCTGTGCTCTTGACAGCGGCATCACCACTGTGGGTTAAGTGAGAAAATGACAAGCCACCCCACCTAATAATGAAACTATTGGAACAGGCAGTGTGTTTACGCCTTATGCAATGTCATTTGTATTTCAACAGTATCCAAAAATATCATGGAAAGGTACTTGGAAAATAGAAAAACAAATCTGGTTTATAAAATGTCTGTCTGAGGGTTGCTGCTGTTGCTATGGAGATCAGAGAAGCCCATTTTCATGTGCTTCTTTTGAACAGAGCTTGCTTTTGAACAGATTCCTGAGACTTGTGAGCTTTTATTCCCCTCCTATTCTAGGTGGTTTTGTTAGACATAACCTTGTCTGAATAATATTAACGTGTCGCTTGTGTGAAAGCACATTAGATGCTAATTCTTGGAGTTGTTTTTAGTAGAACAGTTTAACAATACCAGATTCATTTTTCATCTGCATGTTTTTAAATAGACAGACTCCCCTAATCAGCGTTAACACAGAGCTCAGCCTGGAGCATAAGGAAATGTTAGTTTAATATTTTAGTGCCATCTGCTGTAAGTTCCATGGCATTCTTCCCCATCTGGTTTATTTGCAGCTATTCCCTCCTCCCCTCCTCCTTTTTTTAGTCTTAATAGAACACAACAAATCTCTTTCCAAATTTTTTGTAATATTTTGCCCTGTTCCTTCCTACTGATCATTGGCTGAGGCTTTTGTCAGAAGAATATGTTCCCTTGGCTCTAGGTGTTCATTTCCTGAAGGCTTCAGTTTTGGTTTAGTGGGATGTACCCGTATGAGCCTTCATACGTGTGTGATAATCATCAAGCAGTTAACACATTTGCAGACCTCTTTGCTTTATCTCAAATGATAGCCTGACTCTTGATGAGTGAACATTTGTAAATTCAGCAGCATCACGAGGTAAATAATTATTAACAGCCGATTAACATGCCAGGCTTTTTCCTAGGCATCACTGAGGTCGGGGAAAGAGTGGAGAACAAAGGATGCCTGGCTCCCATGGAGCTCAGTTGTTGGAGAAGTCTAACAGTATATGAGGAAACATATATTACAGTATCACATAGTAGTTAGTGCTGTAAATTAAAAAATAAAACAGGGTAAGGGGAGCTGCTTTAAATAGGACAAAGACAGATGATGGAATTAAAATATTGCCGTGAGCACCTTTAACCTTAAGGTCATTAACAAGGGCAACAAATGTGCCCTCCAACCCTGTGCCTTGGGGCTCTTGTGAAAGATAGTTGTTTATTGTTAGTTAATACATTAATTTTTAACATTAAGCAGAAACATTGCACAGATGAAAAAATCTATCAAGAGCTGTCAGACAGTTTCTGCTATGGCTATGGAACTGGGTGGACCTAGGATTTGATTTAGGTGAGCAGTTCTGTACTTCAGCACATGATTATTGCTGTTTAGTCACTCAGTCCTGTCTGATTCTTTGTGACTGTAGCCTGCCAGGCTTCTCTTTCCATGGCATTTCCAGGGCAAGAATACTGGAGTGGGTTGCCATTTCCTTTTCCTTTATGTGTATAATTCTTTACTAGGTTCCAGAGGAGTTTAAGTCAGAACCGACTCTCCAGAAGTTGCTTTTAAGTAAACACTCTGCTAACCCTCAACCCATCCAAGGAATACAATAAATACAAATAGAAGTTTAAATAATAACACTGGGTACCATTATGATTACCTGCCTCTACGAATGCTGTCAGTTTTAAGTTCAGTCATACTGGGTGTTAGAGGAAGGGAAAGTGTTAAGATGCCAGTGCATTTCTCTTTACCACCCCTCTTCAAAGTCCATTCGGGGCTGAACATTGAGCATGTGGAGATTTCTAATATTTCTGTCATTAGAAACAAAGGATTTTCTGAATTATGTAATTAGAACTATGTATAGCCCATGTGGGTTCCTTTGTGTGTCTGCTTGCTCACACATGTTAATCCACTAACATGTACAAGTGTTCATTCATTCATTCAAGTATCAAGTCTCTGACACCTACTTGGATGTTACTGATGGGGCTGTGCCAGGACAAAGATGATAAGATGCAACCTTGTCCACAAGGCACTTGTTAGGACAGCTATATAAACAGATTAACACAGTAAAGTGTTATAGGAGCAACAGAAGCCATACCTTCCCTAGCTCTGCCTACATTGCTGATTCACACAGCAATGACTGAGATGTTGTATGAGTATTCTGACCTTAATGGGTTGATTTTCCCATATCTTAAAAAATCTGGGGCAGGAAGAAGTATTAGCAAAATAAATCCTATCCTTTTCTTATCTTGAGGAGAAAGATTGAATTGTCCTGAGATGATGACAGTATTTGCTTTGGCTTACTGTGAAATAAATGACATAAATAGAATCATTTCTTTAATAGCTTGAGAACCATCATCAGATGCTGTAGTGATAGTACACCAGTGGGAGATAAGCAAATGGTAAAAATGTATTTTCTCCCTGTTTTTCTGCTTATATGACATACTTGGACTGACTGGAAAGCTTTAGAGACTCATTAGCTCCCTATATAATTAGATATAAATGCTCACCTCAGTAGAGGCTGATCCCAGGGTAGCTGCAAAGTGAGGTGGGTGGGTGCTGTATTCACTCCTAAGTAGGCACAGCTCCTCCCTCTGTGTCTGGGAGTATGTGGTATCCTGAATGAAAGCAAAAATAAAATTAATTTTGGGAATGGAGGAGGCTGTTGAATGTCTTATTTATCCTCCATTCTCTGGAGCGCTTTAAATTTTTTTTCTGGGTATAAAAGATAATTGTAAGTCCATTCTATTACCCTTAATATACATAATATTTCCATCCACTAGAGTACCACTTTTCAAAGCCAAGAGAGTATTTGTCGTAAAAGCTATAAATGCTGCTTTTTGCTGAATGTTTATATTTATGGTCCGACTTTCTAAGTACCCACTTTTCCTCCCCTTACCTAATCCAATATGCTCAGTTGGAAAGATGCTCATTTTTTTTTGTCATTAGAAACAAAGGATTTTCTGAATTATGTAATTAGAACTATGTATAGCCCATGTGGGTTCCTTTGTGTGTCTGCTTGCTCACACATGTTAATCCACTAACATGTACAAGTGTTCATTCATTCATTCAAGTATCAAGTCTCTGACACCTACTTGGATGTTACTGATGGGGCTGTGCCAGGACAAAGATGATAAGATGCAACCTTGTCCACAAGGCACTTGTTAGGACAGCTATATAAACAGATTAACACAGTAAAGTGTTATAGGAGCAACAGAAGCCATACCTTCCCTAGTTTCTGCCTACATTGCTGATTTACCCAGCCATGACTGAGATGTTGTATGAGTATTCTGACCTTAATGGGTTGATTTTCCCATATCTTAAAAAATCTGGGGCAGGAAGAAGTATTAGCAAAATAAATCCTATCCTTTTCTTATCTTGAGGAGAAAGATTGAATTGTCCTGAGATGATGACAGTATTTGCTTTGGCTTACTGTGAAATAAATGACATAAATAGAATCATTTCTTTAATAGCTTGAGAACCATCATCAGATGCTGTAGTGATAGTACACCAGTGGGAGATAAGCAAATGGTAAAAATGTATTTTCTCCCTGTTTTTCTGCTTATATGACATACTTGGACTGACTGGAAAGCTTTAGAGACTCATTAGCTCCCTATATAATTAGATATAAATGCTCACCTCAGTAGAGGCTGATCCCAGGGTAGCTGCAAAGTGAGGTGGGTGGGTGCTGTATTCACTCCTAAGTAGGCACAGCTCCTCCCTCTGTGTCTGGGAGTATGTGGTATCCTGAATGAAAGCAAAAATAAAATTAATTTTGGGAATGGAGGAGGCTGTTGAATGTCTTATTTATCCTCCATTCTCTGGAGCGCTTTAAATTTTTTTTCTGGGTATAAAAGATAATTGTAAGTCCATTCTATTACCCTTAATATACATAATATTTCCATCCACTAGAGTACCACTTTTCAAAGCCAAGAGAGTATTTGTCGTAAAAGCTATAAATGCTGCTTTTTGCTGAATGTTTATATTTATGGTCCGACTTTCTAAGTACCCACTTTTCCTCCCCTTACCTAATCCAATATGCTCAGTTGGAAAGATGCTCAGTCTCTGGTACAGCCTTTGTGAGAGGTGGGTTTTCCTCCTGATCATTGTGAAAGGAAAAGTCAGTAGTGGTAGCAGCTGCATCACGTCAAACTCCAGGAACAACACTGTCTCTTACTAGATGCTTTCACTGAATTTCCATATCTTCTCTTCTCTCCTTTCTCACTAGCTGGGATTGATTATCTCACTAGCAGGTCAATTATCTCTATAATTTCTTTTTGGCTTCCCAATTGGTGCAGTGGTAAAGAATACACCCACCAATGCAGGAGACAGGGGTTCGATCCCTGGGTAGGAAAGATCCCTACCCAGCCTGTAGATTCTATTACTTTAGGCCTTAGGAGTTCTAATAGCTGACTCTTAGGTGCTAGAAGATAGCAGGAAACGGCAACCCATTCCAATATTCTTGCCTGGAAAATTCCATGGGGTCACAAAGTGTTGGACACGACTAAACACATATGCATAATTTCCTTTATTTCTGTGCTGTCTGTACAGGAACAAAAAAGAAAAACCTGGTCATCACCTCATTCTATTGTAGGGACTTCCTGTCAATGAAAACAAGGACTAGTCTAGATTATATTGACTTTAGGCCTTTGGAGTTCTAATAGCTGACTCTTAGGTGCCAGAAGGTTTTCAAAGCTCTGTTTCTGTTTCTCCTTTTCCTGATGGCAGAACAGATTGTGCCCATTGCTCTTTCATTCCATCTCCAACAAGGCATAAGGAGTAGTTTGCAAGAGGAACACTGTTAAATATTGGATGGGATTTCTGCACAATGTTGCATAATCTCAGTAGATTTTTGAACCTCATAGAGATTTGACTATTTGAGGTGTCTGGGAGTATGTGGTATCCTGAATGAAAGCAAAAATAAAATTAATTTTGGGAATGGAGGAGGCTGTTGAATGTCTTATTTATCCTCCATTCTCTGGAGCGCTTTAAATTTTTTTTCTGGGTATAAAAGATAATTGTAAGTCCATTCTATTACCCTTAATATACATAATATTTCCATCCACTAGAGTACCACTTTTCAAAGCCAAGAGAGTATTTGTCGTAAAAGCTATAAATGCTGCTTTTTGCTGAATGTTTATATTTATGGTCCGACTTTCTAAGTACCCACTTTTCCTCCCCTTACCTAATCCAATATGCTCAGTTGGAAAGATGCTCAGTCTCTGGTACAGCCTTTGTGAGAGGTGGGTTTTCCTCCTGATCATTGTGAAAGGAAAAGTCAGTAGTGGTAGCAGCTGCATCACGTCAAACTCCAGGAACAACACTGTCTCTTACTAGATGCTTTCACTGAATTTCCATATCTTCTCTTCTCTCCTTTCTCACTAGCTGGGATTGATTATCTCACTAGCAGGTCAATTATCTCTATAATTTCTTTTTGGCTTCCCAATTGGTGCAGTGGTAAAGAATACACCCACCAATGCAGGAGACAGGGGTTCGATCCCTGGGTAGGAAAGATCCCCTACCCAGCCTGTAGATTCTATTACTTTAGGCCTTAGGAGTTCTAATAGCTGACTCTTAGGTGCTAGAAGATAGCAGGAAATGGCAACCCATTCCAATATTCTTGCCTGGAAAATTCCATGGGGTCACAAAGTGTTGGACACGACTAAACACATATGCATAATTTCCTTTATTTCTGTGCTGTCTGTACAGGAACAAAAAAGAAAAACCTGGTCATCACCTCATTCTATTGTAGGGACTTCCTGTCAATGAAAACAAGGACTAGTCTAGATTATATTGACTTTAGGCCTTTGGAGTTCTAATAGCTGACTCTTAGGTGCCAGAAGGTTTTCAAAGCTCTGTTTCTGTTTCTCCTTTTCCTGATGGCAGAACAGATTGTGCCCATTGCTCTTTCATTCCATCTTCAACAAGGCATAAGGAGTAGTTTGCAAGAGGGAACACTGTTAAATATTGGATGGGATTTCTGCACAATGTTGCATAATCTCAGTAGATTTTTGAACCTCATAGAGATTTGACTATTTGAGGATTATTCATAAAAAGATTTGAATTCTTGAATTTTTGTGATGGGGTCATGATGTGGTCTGTATTTGTGTTCCTATCCAAAATAAATTCATATGTTGAAATACTATTCCCAAAGACTGTGATATTATGAGATGAGGTCTTTGAGAGGTACTTAAGAAACCATTGCCTATCCAAAATCACAAAGATTTACTCGTGTATTTTTTTGTAAGAGTTTTAGTCCTTAGATTTAAGTCTTTGATTAATTTTGAGTTAATTTAGGAGTCAAACTTCATTCTTTTGTATATCACTATCCAGTGGAAGTGATGAAATTCCTGTGAAGCTCTTTCAGATTCTAAAAGATGATACTATTAAAGTGCTGCACTCAATATGTCAGCAAATTTGGAAAACTCAGCAGTGGTCACAGGACTGGAAAAGGTCAGTTTTCATTCCAGTCCCAAAGAGGGACAATGCCAAAGAGTGTTCAGACTACCATACAAATAATGCTCAAATCCTTCAAGCTAGACTTTAATAGTAGAGGAACTGAGAATTTCCAGATGTACAAGTTGAACTTAGAAAAAGCAGAGGAATCAGGGATAAAATTGCCAGCATTCATTGGATCATAGAAAAAGCAAAAGAATTCCAGAAAAGCATTGACTTCTACTTATTGACTATGCTGAAGCCTTTGACTGTGTGGATCATAACAAACTGTGGAAAATTCTTAAAGAAGTAGGGATACAAGACCCCCTTACCAATAGAATCAATAGGATAGCAATAGAATCACACATGGAACAATGAACTGGTTCCAAATTGGGAAAGGAGTATGTCAAGGCTGTATATTGTCACTCTGCTTATTTAATTTATATGTAGCGTACATCATGTGAAATGCCAATCTGTATGAAGCACGTGCAGGTGTCAAGATTGCTGGGAGAAGTATCAATAACCTCAGGTGAACAGATTGTGCCCATTGCTCTTTCATTCCATCTTCAACAAGGCATAAGGAGTAGTTTGCAAGAGGGAACACTGTTAAATATTGGATGGGATTTCTGCACAATGTTGCATAATCTCAGTAGATTTTTGAACCTCATAGAGATTTGACTATTTGAGGATTATTCATAAAAAGATTTGAATTCTTGAATTTTTGTGATGGGGTCATGATGTGGTCTGTATTTGTGTTCCTATCCAAAATAAATTCATATGTTGAAATACTATTCCCAAAGACTGTGATATTATGAGATGAGGTCTTTGAGAGGTACTTAAGAAACCATTGCCTATCCAAAATCACAAAGATTTACTCGTGTATTTTTTTGTAAGAGTTTTAGTCCTTAGATTTAAGTCTTTGATTAATTTTGAGTTAATTTAGGAGTCAAACTTCATTCTTTTGTATGTCACTATCCAGTGGAAGTGATGAAATTCCTGTGAAGCTCTTTCAGATTCTAAAAGATGATACTATTAAAGTGCTGCACTCAATATGTCAGCAAATTTGGAAAACTCAGCAGTGGTCACAGGACTGGAAAAGGTCAGTTTTCATTCCAGTCCCAAAGAGGGACAATGCCAAAGAGTGTTCAGACTACCATACAAATAATGCTCAAATCCTTCAAGCTAGACTTTAATAGTAGAGGAACTGAGAATTTCCAGATGTACAAGTTGAACTTAGAAAAAGCAGAGGAATCAGGGATAAAATTGCCAGCATTCATTGGATCATAGAAAAAGCAAAAGAATTCCAGAAAAGCATTGACTTCTACTTATTGACTATGCTGAAGCCTTTGACTGTGTGGATCATAACAAACTGTGGAAAATTCTTAAAGAAGTAGGGATACAAGACCCCCTTACCAATAGAATCAATAGGATAGCAATAGAATCACACATGGAACAATGAACTGGTTCCAAATTGGGAAAGGAGTATGTCAAGGCTGTATATTGTCACTCTGCTTATTTAATTTATATGTAGCGTACATCATGTGAAATGCCAATCTGTATGAAGCACGTGCAGGTGTCAAGATTGCTGGGAGAAGTATCAATAACCTCAGGTGTACAGATGACACCACCCTATGTCAGAAAGTAAAGAGGAACTAAAGAGCCTCTTGATGAAGGTGAAAGAGGAGAGTAAAAAAAGCTGGCTTAAAACTCAACATTCAAAAAATTAAGGGGTTCCCTGGTGGTCCAGTGGGTAAGGACACCGCCATGCAGTGCAAGGGGCGCCGGTTCGATCCCTGGCCTGCGAAGATCCCACGTGCCGCGGAGCGGCTGGACCGATGTGTCCAGTTACCGAGTCCGAGCTCTGGAGTGCATGTGCCCAGAGCCGGTGCTCTGCGACAACAGAGGCCACCGCGATGGGAGGCCCGCACAGGCCAAAGAACAAAGATGGATGAAAATGGACAAATGAAAGACCAATAGAAGTGGCCCGCCTGCTCCCCTCCCTCCCCACCCTACCCCCACCAAAATAAATAGATAAATAAATCTTTAAAAAAAAAATTAAGATCATGGTACTCAGCCCCATCTTTTCATGCTAAACAGATAGAAACAAAGTGAAAACAGTGGCATACTTTATTTTCTTTGGCTCCAAAATCACTGTGCAACCATAGTGAAGGCTGGGTGCTGAAGAATTGATGCTTCCAAACTGTGGTGCTGGAGAAGACTCTTAAGAGTCCCTTGGACAGCAAGGAGATCAAACCAGTCAATCCTGAAAGAAGTCAACCCTGAAATTCATTGGAAGGACTGATGCTGAAGCTGAAACTGATGCGCCAATATTTTGGACACTTGATGCAAAGAGCCAACTCATTGGAAAAGCCCCTGATGCTGAGAAAGATTGAGGACAAGAATAGAAGTGGGTGGCAGAGGATGAGATGGTTGGATAGTATCACTGACTCAATGGACGTAAGTTTTGGCAAACTCTAGGAGACAGTGAAGGACAGGGAAGCCTGGCATGCTGCAGTTCATGAAGTAACAAAGAGTTGAACACGACTTAGTGACTGAACAACAACATCCAGTTTTTCAGGAATCATTTGTTAAAAAGACTGTTTTGGGGGCTTCCCTGGTGGTCCAGTGGGTAAGGACACCACCTTGCAGTGCAAGCAGTGCCAGTTTGATCCCTAGCCTGGGAAGATCCCACGTGCCGCGGAGCGGCTGGACCCATGTGTCCAATTACCAAGCCGGAGCTCTGGAGCACATGCGCCCAGAGCCGGTGCTCTGCGACAGCAGAGGCCACCACGATGGGAGGCCCACACGGGCCAAAGAACAAAGATGGATGAAAATGAACAAATGAAAGACCAATAGAAGTGGCCCACCTGCTCCCCTCCCACCCCACCCCCCTCAAATAAAATAAATAAATAAATCTTAAAAAAAAAAAAAAAGACTGTTTTCCATTGTTAAAAGGATGACGTATCTTGTCATCCTTTTCAAAGAACAATTGAGGACTTCCCTGGTGGTGCAGTGGACAAGAATCCGCCTGACAATGCAGGAGACGGAGATTCAATCTCTGGTTTAGTAAGCATGGAGCAGCTAAGCCATTGCTACTACCAAGGCTGTGTGCTGCAACTGTTGAAGCCCATGTACCTAGAGCCCATGCTCTGCAATAAGAGAAGCCACTGCAATGAGAAGCCCAAGCACTGCAATAAAGAATAGCTTCTGCTCATCACAACTAGAGAAAAACCCCTACACAGCAATGAAGACCCAGTGCAACCAAAAATAAATTAAAAGATTATTTTTAAAAATTGGCCATAAATATGGGGTTTATTTCTAGATTATCTGTCCTATCCCCTTGGTCTATATTTCTAGCTTTATGCTAGTAGCATACTATTTTGATTAATGTAGCTCAGTATGAGTGAAATCTAGAAGTATAGGCCCCCCAGTTTTTTTCTTTTTCAATACTGTTTCAACTATTCTGGGCCCTTTGCATTTCTGTATGAGTTTTAAATCAACTGAAAAGCAGAAATTGGTAAAGATTGATTGGACCTTGATTGGAATTGTGTTGAATTCATAGTTTGGAAAATATTGCCATGTTAACCATATTAAGAGTTTTAATTCATGAACATGGGCTATCTTTCCATTTAATTATTTAATCGCTTTCAACACTGTTTTGTAATTATCTTTGCATAAGTCTTGCACTTTATTAAATTTATTCCTTTATTCTTCCCCCGAAAAAAAGTCTAGCATATTGTCTTTGGCTTTTCTGCTACAAGGACAGAGGGAGAAGTTGCCAAGGACACCGCCTTGCAGTGCAAGGGGCGCCAGTTTGAGCCCTGGCCTGGGAAGATCCCACGTGCTGCGGAGCGGCTGGACCCATGTGTCCAATTACCGAGCCGGAGCTCTGGAGCGCATGCGCCCAGAGCCGGTGCTCTGACAGCAGAGGCCACCGCGATGGGAGGCCCACACGGGCCAAAGAACAAAGATGGATGAAAACAGACAAATGAAAGACCAATAGAAGTGGCCCGCCTGCTCCCCTCTCTCCCTAACCCGACCCCTCAAATAAAATAAATAAATAAATCTTAAAAAAAAAAAAAAAGACTGTTTTCCATTGTTAAAAGGATGACGTATCTTGTCATCCTTTTCAAAGAACAATTGAGGACTTCCCTGGTGGTGCAGTGGACAAGAATCCGCCTGACAATGCAGGAGACGGAGATTCAATCTCTGGTTTAGTAAGCATGGAGCAGCTAAGCCATTGCTACTACCAAGGCTGTGTGCTGCAACTGTTGAAGCCCATGTACCTAGAGCCCATGCTCTGCAATAAGAGAAGCCACTGCAATGAGAAGCCCAAGCACTGCAATAAAGAATAGCTTCTGCTCATCACAACTAGAGAAAACCCATACACAGCAATGAAGACCCAGTGCAACCAAAAATAAATTAAAAGATTATTTTTAAAAATTGGCCATAAATATGGGGTTTATTTCTAGATTATCTGTCCTATCCCCTTGGTCTATATTTCTAGCTTTATGCTAGTAGCATACTATTTTGATTAATGTAGCTCAGTATGAGTGAAATCTAGAAGTATAGGCCCCCCAGTTTTTTTCTTTTTCAATACTGTTTCAACTATTCTGGGCCCTTTGCATTTCTGTATGAGTTTTAAATCAACTGAAAAGCAGAAATTGGTAAAGATTGATTGGACCTTGATTGGAATTGTGTTGAATTCATAGTTTGGAAAATATTGCCATGTTAACCATATTAAGAGTTTTAATTCATGAACATGGGCTATCTTTCCATTTAATTATTTAATCGCTTTCAACACTGTTTTGTAATTATCTTTGCATAAGTCTTGCACTTTATTAAATTTATTCCTTTATTCTTCTGATGTCTAGCATAGCACCACCCATTAGTTTTTAAATATAATTTTATTGGAACACAGCATACTGAATTGCTTACATATTGTCTTTGGCTTTTCTGCTACAAGGACAGAGGGGAGAAGTTGCCACTGAGACCATGTATTCCACAAAGTCTGAACTATGTACTCTATGGCCCTTTATAGAAGAAGTGTGCTAATCTGTGTCTTTGAACATAATTCAGTTTTGGAAAACACCGGTTATCTTTTTTTCCTCCCTCAGAGATGCTGTGTGGTAAGATGGAAGAAGACTTAGAGTTGCTTTACTTAATGTTGAGAAATACAGATTAGGTAGGATAAGTTGTGACATTAGTGAGAGCTAGGTCCGGTCCTGGGCCATGACCTTCTATTTAAATTCTCTGAAGTTCTGTTTTTCCTCCTTGAAATTTTAGTTCTCTTTTCTTAAGAGGGTAGAGAGTGATTTGCTAATGTCTTATGTTACAGCGTATGTCAAGAACTGGGCCCAAAACTCCAAACTGCTACCTTTTTTCCATTTTTATTTCCACTGATTGGAAGTTAAATTCGTGTGTGTGTGTGTGTGTGTGTGTGTGTGTGTGTGCACTCAGTCTCTCCATTGTGTCTGACTCTTTTCAACCCATGAACTGTAGCCCTCTAGGCTCCTCTGTCCATGGGATTATCCAGGCAAGGACACTGGAGTGGGTTGCCATTTCCTCCTACAGGAGATCTCCCGACCCTGAGATCAAACCCACATCTCTTGTGTCTAAAGCATTGGCAGGCAGATTCTTTGCCACTGTGCCACCTGTGAGCCCATTAAATTCGTACCAGGAGATATAAACTAAAAGTTGCTTTTCCCCTATGTCCCTTTACTAAATTCTTTTTTATTATTATTATTTATTTATCTTTTGGGGGTAGGGTGGGGAGGGAGGGGGACAGGCGGGCCACTTCTATTGGTCTTTCATTTCTCTATTTTCATCCGTCTTTGTTCTTTGGCTCCTGTGGTCCTCCCATTGCGGTGTCCTCTGTCGTTGCAGAGTGCCAGCTCTGGGAGCATGCACCCCAGAGCTCCGGCTCGGTAATTGGACACATCAGTCCAGCCGCTCCGCGGCACGTGGGATCTTCCCAGGCCAGGGATCGAACCGGCGCCCCTTGCACTGCAAGGCGGTGTCCTTACCCACTGAACCACCAGGGAAGCCCCTCCTTACTAAATTCTTAATATCAGCTTACTAGATGTACCTTCATTACTCTTTATACCACTTTCTTTTTTATAAAAATTTAAGTGCAGAAAAATATGTAGAAACAAGTTTTGTCTTCCCCCTAAGAAAAAGATTGTATCACCATTTCTTAGTAGTGGCATTTTAACCTGGTTCATATACATGTAGAACACTTTTATATTAGCTACAATGAGATGGAAAACATAGCCATTTCAGACACCAAAAGCGTATCTCCTCTGGTATCTATTTTGTTGATATAGATGACAACAGGCTTCCAGCTGGAACAGATTCAAATGGGTTTCTTCTTGCTCCTTTATTTGAATCTAGAATGTTGACTATACCAAAATGAATTTAAATATGACTCAGCAACTCTAGTTGTACAGGTATTAATAAAATACAAACTTTCACTCACAACTAAAAGTTTCAAAATGCTTCAGTAGCATGGTTGTCTGGAAGCAGTGATTATGTGAGAAACAAACCTTAAATCTAGTGCTTAAAGATAGAGGACTTTCCCAGTCACAATATTTTTTAGCTTGATTTTTAATGCTTTACAAAAAGTAGGTGTTGTAATCTATTAATAAAATGACAGGCTATTATGACTACTCATTCTTTCAGTGGGACGTAAGATTAGAAATTACCACTATGGAGAGGTCTGTTATCTTTTTCTGGACCTCCATTTTTTTTTAAGTCGACTGATTGAAGAGCTCAGAATCAGAGAATTTCTGGGCTGGAAGGAGCTAAAAACTTTATGAACATTCTCAGTAACAGGAAATTCACTGCTTCCATGCTTACTTTCCATCCTTTGTCAATTCCTGTATTTGTCTCATATGTTGATGATATTTATTGTGGTTGGAACTTTGTGTGGAAGTACTGGATCTTGCAGTTTGTTGCTACTAAACATGATCTTGTTAGGTTAGCCTCAATTTCAGTCTGTCAGGGTTTGAGACTATTTCACTCACTGCATTTGCCATTTCTGCCAATTTTTGCATGATCTGTAGGTATGATCACTAGCTTCCTACTTAACATGAATGGAAGGTTTGGGAGTTCAGATTCTGTGATGGGCTATTAGAATATTTTATTCAGCCGCGATCTTCCCAGGCCAGGATCGAACCGGCGCCTTGCACTCACTCCCCCCTGAACCACCAGGGAAGCCTCCTTACTAAATTCTTAATATCAGCTTACTAGATGTACCTTCATTACTCTTTATACCACTTTCTTTTTTATAAAAATTTAAGTGCAGAAAAATATGTAGAAACAAGTTTTGTCTTCCCCCTAAGAAAAAGATTGTATCACCATTTCTTAGTAGTGGCATTTTAACCTGGTTCATATACATGTAGAACACTTTTATATTAGCTACAATGAGATGGAAAACATAGCCATTTCAGACACCAAAAGCGTATCTCCTCTGGTATCTATTTTGTTGATATAGATGACAACAGGCTTCCAGCTGGAACAGATTCAAATGGGTTTCTTCTTGCTCCTTTATTTGAATCTAGAATGTTGACTATACCAAAATGAATTTAAATATGACTCAGCAACTCTAGTTGTACAGGTATTAATAAAATACAAACTTTCACTCACAACTAAAAGTTTCAAAATGCTTCAGTAGCATGGTTGTCTGGAAGCAGTGATTATGTGAGAAACAAACCTTAAATCTAGTGCTTAAAGATAGAGGACTTTCCCAGTCACAATATTTTTTAGCTTGATTTTTAATGCTTTACAAAAAGTAGGTGTTGTAATCTATTAATAAAATGACAGGCTATTATGACTACTCATTCTTTCAGTGGGACGTAAGATTAGAAATTACCACTATGGAGAGGTCTGTTATCTTTTTCTGGACCTCCATTTTTTTTTAAGTCGACTGATTGAAGAGCTCAGAATCAGAGAATTTCTGGGCTGGAAGGAGCTAAAAACTTTATGAACATTCTCAGTAACAGGAAATTCACTGCTTCCATGCTTACTTTCCATCCTTTGTCAATTCCTGTATTTGTCTCATATGTTGATGATATTTATTGTGGTTGGAACTTTGTGTGGAAGTACTGGATCTTGCAGTTTGTTGCTACTAAACATGATCTTGTTAGGTTAGCCTCAATTTCAGTCTGTCAGGGTTTGAGACTATTTCACTCACTGCATTTGCCATTTCTGCCAATTTTTGCATGATCTGTAGGTATGATCACTAGCTTCCTACTTAACATGAATGGAAGGTTTGGGAGTTCAGATTCTGTGATGGGCTATTAGAATATTTTATTCAGATTTAAATTTAATTCTGTAAGCATTTACTCAGCATTTGCTTGGTAACAGTACTCACAGTTGAGAATTCAATGATAAACAAGATAGGATGGTACATGCATGCATACTCAGTCGCTCAGTCATGTCTGACTCTTTGTGACCCAATGGATTACAACCCACCAGACTCTTTTGTCCTTGGAATTTTTCAGGCAAGAATACTGGTGTGGCTGCCATTTCCTTCTCCAGGGAATCTTCCCAATCCAGGAATTGAACCCACATCTCTTGCATTGGCAGGCAGATTCTTTACCACTGAATCACCTGGGAAGCCTGATAGAATGGTATTCCCAAGAAAATCATCACTCTATATATAGGGAAACACATCTAAACAAATAACCACAGTGTACAGTAATGAGCACAGTAACAAAGATATGAACATAATGTTCATGAGAGGCCAGTAATTACCTGGGGAGATTAATGATGTGTATCAAGATGAGCTGATACTTGAACCAGTTTTGAAAGGTGATGAGGTGTTTGTGAAAGGAAGGAAGAAGAGTCTGATTGCTGCTGTTTGTTAATCAGCATTTATTCACAGTGAAACACAGTGTTGTTTTCCTGAGAGTTCTTCCTTTGGGAAGCAAGCAGACCAAAAAAATTGAGATTCTACCACAGTAAATACTGTTAACCAACCTAACCTAAATTCGAGAGAATCCATGGTTACTTCACAACATCATAGCAGTCATATTCTTTGAGAATAGGTAATCCCATTTTTTTAAAAGTTTCCTTAGATTATCCAAAAAGGAAATCCATCCTTTGTCAATTCCTGTATTTGTCTCATATGTTGATGATATTTATTGTGGTTGGAACTTTGTGTGGAAGTACTGGATCTTGCAGTTTGTTGCTACTAAACATGATCTTGTTAGGTTAGCCTCAATTTCAGTCTGTCAGGGTTTGAGACTATTTCACTCACTGCATTTGCCATTTCTGCCAATTTTTGCATGATCTGTAGGTATGATCACTAGCTTCCTACTTAACATGAATGGAAGGTTTGGGAGTTCAGATTCTGTGATGGGCTATTAGAATATTTTATTCAGATTTAAATTTAATTCTGTAAGCATTTACTCAGCATTTGCTTGGTAACAGTACTCACAGTTGAGAATTCAATGATAAACAAGATAGGATGGTACATGCATGCATACTCAGTCGCTCAGTCATGTCTGACTCTTTGTGACCCAATGGATTACAACCCACCAGACTCTTTTGTCCTTGGAATTTTTCAGGCAAGAATACTGGTGTGGCTGCCATTTCCTTCTCCAGGAATCTTCCCAATCCAGGAATTGAACCCACATCTCTTGCATTGGCAGGCAGATTCTTTACCACTGAATCACCTGGGAAGCCTGATAGAATGGTATTCCCAAGAAAATCATCACTCTATATATAGGGAAACACATCTAAACAAATAACCACAGTGTACAGTAATGAGCACAGTAACAAAGATATGAACATAATGTTCATGAGAGGCCAGTAATTACCTGGGGAGATTAATGATGTGTATCAAGATGAGCTGATACTTGAACCAGTTTTGAAAGGTGATGAGGTGTTTGTGAAAGGAAGGAAGAAGAGTCTGATTGCTGCTGTTTGTTAATCAGCATTTATTCACAGTGAAACACAGTGTTGTTTTCCTGAGAGTTCTTCCTTTGGGAAGCAAGCAGACCAAAAAAATTGAGATTCTACCACAGTAAATACTGTTAACCAACCTAACCTAAATTCGAGAGAATCCATGGTTACTTCACAACATCATAGCAGTCATATTCTTTGAGAATAGGTAATCCCATTTTAAAAGTTTCTAGATCATGTATTTTCCTGCTCTTTGCCTGTTGAGACTGATTAAAGATAATGTTCCTTAGATTTAGGGTCTAGGAGCCCAGAATAGGAAATCCTGAAAAATTGTTTCTTCATCATATATCCTTATTGACCTGAATCTTTGCTTTCCTCCATCTTGGAGGAACAACTCTTGCCCAGATTACGTTCTTTGACAATTAGATTATAGTAGCTTCCAGCTTCTTCAGTGAGTATTTAGGACCCCCGAGAATCATAGTGGGCTCCATACCTTTGTAGAAATTCAGAAATTTGTTGCCATATGGATTTCTTACCATCCCTAGCCCTAGGATCAATTCATATATCTGTAGTCAATTGGATTTTCCATTTAGCATCTCTTCAAGGACAGTCAATTCGGCAAAAGATTTTCTCCTTTAAAAAATGAAACAAGGGCTTCCCCTGGTGGTCCAGTGGGTAAGGACACTGCCTTGCAGTGCAAGGGACGCCGGTTCGATCCCTGGCCTGGCCTAGGAAGATTCCACGTGCTGCGGAGTGGCTGGACCGATGTGTCCAACTACCAAGCCAGAGCTCTGGAGTGCATGCGCCCAGAGCCGGTGCTCTGCGACAACAGAGGCCACCACTATGGGAGGCCCACAGGGGCCAAAGAACAAAGATGGATGAAAATAGAGAAATGAAAGACCAATAGAAGTGGCCCGCCTGCTCCCCTCCCTCCCCAACCCGACCCTCGCCCAAAATAAATAAATAAATCTTAAAAAAAAAAAAAAGAAACAAATTATATCAGCCTCTCTTCTTTCACAACAGGACCTAAGAATAAAAAAAAAAAAAAAAACTTTTTCTTTTACTAAATTATGCTATTGACTTTTTAAATGGTGTTTTGGCCCTGGGGATGATGAGTGACTTGGGCAGAAAGCCATCTGAAGACACCAGGGTAATTCTGCTATGGGCCGAGTCATTCATTTAGTTGGAAGTGACCATGAATTTAGTAATGACCCTGCAACTTTAAAAGCAAAGTCATTCTACCTGCGGCCTCAGCATAAAGGCCCATGACTTTGTCCTCTGCAAGGCAGGTAAATGCAGGTATTAAATTGCTATTGATGGTGGAGAAGTTGAGAAGTTTAAAACTTAGTTAAATTGTTGGAAACTTAGCTGAATAGTTGCTCTAACATCAGCTTTACTGGCCAAATCTGTCTAAACTTCCAGAGAAGACAAGAATAAAATGAGAGCCCTAAGAGTAAAATTTTTAAAACTACTTTAAGTTTCTGGTAGCTTGCTGTTCTTTGTAGGTTTTATCATGGTTTTAAATTACAGATTTATCCCTGTATTCAGACGAGATCAGGTGCATTCAGGGTGGTATGGCTGTAGACAATCCCTGTATTCATTCATTAATCATATGTCCCTGATAGAGTATAAGCTCTAGGAGGGCATAAATAATATTTTGTTTGTTATTCTTTATATGCTTACTACCTAGCACAGTGTCTCCCTTGATTTGAAGGAACTTGGGATCCAGTAGAAGAAAAATCAGTTACTGGTTGTTTCTTCTCCCTTTGGCTCCTAAGCCCATAGCCTGGCATCTTCGTGGGTTCTGAATGCATCAGCCCAGAGCTGAATGTTCCTGGAGAGTAGTACCCCTAGTGAAAGTTGTTAAAGTGAGGTGAGTGCCAGAGAAAAATCTTCCTTGGCAATCCATTTCCTTGTCAATTCCTTTTCAAAGGCAAAAATAGAAGCAGCATTTATAGACATATCTGGACTGAGAAATAGTGGATGTAACGCACATGTATTTTCTCAAACTCTTCTTTGCCTATCATTTAAACAATTAATAGGGAATTCCACTATGTATACATTTATTCTTTTACTCATGCAATAAACATTATTAAATACCAATTATTTGCAAACCCTGTACTACATACAATGTGAAAATAATGAGTAAATTAAATTATGAAAAACATATCAGCATTTCTTTTTGCAGTAGTTCTCTCCTAGGCTGTGAGACAGTGTATTGGTGGTTATCAAACTGGAAGGTCATCCAGGGTGGCTAGGAGAATTTACCTTCTGGAAGGAACTGTACATGGTGGCGACCTCGGGGTTCCATTTCACCACTATTCGGTCACCCTTTGGCTCTTCCACATAAAGACTGCTTAAGATTACTGCCTCCCCCCTCCCCACCACCTCATCATTTTAATGTGTGGTGAATATTTGTAAGACTTTGGGTAAAGTCAACATATCATTTGAATATTTTTATAGACTCAGTCTTTAAAGTGCTGGAATTTTTCTGGTATTGATAGGTAAGTGAACAGATAAATTCTAAACAGTTGAATAGAAACTGTGCTAAAATAATGAAAGGTAGATTTAGAAATCAACAAAGTCAGAGAGAAAAATAAAGGATTATTCTTAATTTATGTGGATAAAATGGTAAATTCTTTCGTCACTCCCTAAATCAGTGAATTCTCTAACTTCTCTTTTTCAAGTTTATAACAAACTAATCCCAGATCTCAGTGGTTTACAGCAAGAAACAGTTTTTCTTCTGCACATTACATCAAGATTTGGCTCTGATAAACTTTGTTGGGCTCAGCTACATGTGTTTTTCCATTTTGGAACCCAGGTTAAAGGAGCAGTCCTGATCTAGGACATGCTGTTCTTCTCGTGTAAGGATGAAGCAAGAGGGCCCTAGCCAAGCCACATAATCACATGACGTTTCTGCTCAGATGTGGAGAAATGGATGTTCTCTCACATACCATTAGCCATATAGCCAATCCTGGAAAACAATGGATGACTAAGCAGGATGAAAGAAAGGAGGAACAAATTATGTACTAAACAAAGGAATACACACTCTGTCAATCAAATTATGTACTAAATAAATGAATACACAGTCTATCAGCATTAAAACTGTAGTCAGACTCCTTGGACTTTCTGGCATTCAGCTACATTGCTGTGAAAAAATAAATCTGTTTTGAAAATAAAAACCTTTTAGTTCAATGTATACTGAGGAGATATGCAAGGCTTTAACTTATATATAATGCTAAACATGAAACCTTAAAGAAACAACATTACCGTATCAGATCCTTTTAATCCACAGGGCAAAGCTTTTGGGTTAAGTTCTTCTTTAGTTACTAGAACTGATAATTTTTTAACAAAAAAGAACCCTTCTGACGAACCTTTAGGAAAAAACTAGGATGACCACCAAAGAACCATGGTAAGATATAATAGACAATTTAAGTAGATACCTAAGCTGGATAGTGTCAGTGTTGCCCTAAATGAGTAAAACCAGAATGATCTTAGAAGCCATTTGTGTTTTGAGCATTATTTGAATAATATTAGCACTAGTGACTATCGTTGACATTAAAGTAAAATGCTTTCTTGAAATGTATTATTAAGGAATTTAATAAGTTTAAGCCAGCATTAGTCAACTTTCCAACTATGAAGAATATTATCTAGAAAATACAGAAATGTCTCATTTGAAACTAAACACTGACTACAGAGAAGTCAGCTGTAAGTCATTTCAATAAATGCATCAAGATTAATAATATAGTCATTTCAAATGAAGGATTTTATTCCAGGTCTGAAAAAATATATTGCAAATCAGACTATTCCACATTATTTAAAATATTTTTAATATGTTGTTGTCGTTCAGGGTGACCAGATTAAACTGATCAGGTTTGAAGACATAAGACACTTTCTGATCAACAATGATAAATGTTCACTGAGTCTATGGCTTTCAAAGAGCATACAAATGAATTTAATTATGTCTGTGAGAGTGAACAAACTAAATCAGTTTTCATCTGGAAACCTCAGTTTCTGCTTAGACACATAACTAAAATGATTGTCTGTTGGTATTTGGCAATAGTTTTCTATTCATGGTAAGTGAAGGGAACACTCCTCAAATACAGAGATACAAATTAATCATGTTCTTTGTTATGACTGTATGGATACTCATTAATCAGTGAAAGACCCCTCTCTGATTTTATGTTACGTGATTTTACCCCTTCTTTCTGCTGACACACTCCCATTCCCTTGTCCTTCTCATCACCCACTCTAATGGTACTGATACATATCCTTGGATTTGTGCATATAAACTAGACGTTTGGTGTAAGTGTTCTGAAATTTAAAAAGTGATTCTGTGCTACAATTCTCATTTTGTTCCTTACATTTTCTATTTTAACTATGTTACTAAGACAGTGATACATGTGCAACTAGTTCGTTGCTTCCAACTACAGAATCATATCTCATGGTGTGCTTCCGTCAGATTTCACTTCTGCCTTCATTCCTTGCCCCCTGATGATGGACTCCTATGTGTATTCCAGTCCTCCACTGCCATTCATATGCAACACTGTCAAAATATCCCACAACCCTTCTGAGACTTGAAACTAGAAAAAAACAATTTAAGTAGATACCTAAGCTGGATAGTGTCAGTGTTGCCCTAAATGAGTAAAACCAGAATGATCTTAGAAGCCATTTGTGTTTTGAGCATTATTTGAATAATATTAGCACTAGTGACTATCGTTGACATTAAAGTAAAATGCTTTCTTGAAATGTATTATTAAGGAATTTAATAAGTTTAAGCCAGCATTAGTCAACTTGCCAACTATGAAGAATATTATCTAGAAAATACAGAAATGTCTCATTTGAAACTAAACACTGACTACAGAGAAGTCAGCTGTAAGTCATTTCAATAAATGCATCAAGATTAATAATATAGTCATTTCAAATGAAGGATTTTATTCCAGGTCTGAAAAAATATATTGCAAATCAGACTATTCCACATTATTTAAAATATTTTTAATATGTTGTTGTCGTTCAGGGTGACCAGATTAAACTGATCAGGTTTGAAGACATAAGACACTTTCTGATCAACAATGATAAATGTTCACTGAGTCTATGGCTTTCAAAGAGCATACAAATGAATTTAATTATGTCTGTGAGAGTGAACAAACTAAATCAGTTTTCATCTGGAAACCTCAGTTTCTGCTTAGACACATAACTAAAATGATTGTCTGTTGGTATTTGGCAATAGTTTTCTATTCATGGTAAGTGAAGGGAACACTCCTCAAATACAGAGATACAAATTAATCATGTTCTTTGTTATGACTGTATGGATACTCATTAATCAGTGAAAGACCCCTCTCTGATTTTATGTTACGTGATTTTACCCCTTCTTTCTGCTGACACACTCCCATTCCCTTGTCCTTCTCATCACCCACTCTAATGGTACTGATACATATCCTTGGATTTGTGCATATAAACTAGACGTTTGGTGTAAGTGTTCTGAAATTTAAAAAGTGATTCTGTGCTACAATTCTCATTTTGTTCCTTACATTTTCTATTTTAACTATGTTACTAAGACAGTGATACATGTGCAACTAGTTCGTTGCTTCCAACTACAGAATCATATCTCATGGTGTGCTTCCGTCAGATTTCACTTCTGCCTTCATTCCTTGCCCCCTGATGATGGACTCCTATGTGTATTCCAGTCCTCCACTGCCATTCATATGCAACACTGTCAAAAATATCCCACATGTACCTTCTTGTAACCTATGGCAGAGTTTCATATGACAGGATTGCTGCTTCATTAGGTATTTGAATGCCTAACTTAACTAAATACTGCTAGGTTTCTCTCCAGATTGCTTGAATCAGTTTACATTTCTACTAGTTGAGCATGGAAAAGTTTTATTTCCTCTTCCTTTCCCCTCTATTCTTGCTAACATTTGGTATTATCTGAATTTCTAATTCTGATGAATCTGACAAAAATAAAAAGCTCTCTTTCTCTTTTCCTTAATTGTTGTTGAACATCTCTTTATATACTGGTTAGCTGTTCTGGCCTCCTTATATGTGAATTGGCCAGTTATATTTGATTTTCCATCTTTTTTCTTATTTATTCTCTTACTGGTTTAGACCTTCCTCTAGTTTGTCACCTATTTGCTGACTTTATTGTGCAGTTTGTTGAACAAAAATCCTTATCTGGATGTAGTCACATGTACAAATTTTTCAGCTTGTGGTTTCTGCTTTTTGGTTAAACACATTTTCAAGGCACAAAGTTATTTTATTTTATTATCTTTTACTATCTAGATTTACCTTTACATTTAATTACTTAATCCATTTGTAGTTTACCTTTGAATATATGAGTTAAGAATCTAGCATTCTGACTTTCATACATAATGAATGGATTTTCTCAGCAGAATTTATTGGACAGTTTATCCTATCCTACAGAACTGTGGTACCACCTTTATCATATGCCAAGTATAAATCTGTTCATGAATGGTCTTGTCCATGAATTATTTTTTTCTTCTTTTTTTTTTTAAATTTATTTATTTATTTATTTTGGGCGGGGGTCGGGTTGGGGAGGGAGGGGAGCGGGCGGGCCACTTCTATTGGTCTTTCATTTCTCCATTTTCATCCGTCTTTGTTTGGCTCCTGTGGGCCTCCCATCACAGTGGCATCTGTCCTCACAGAGCACTGCCTCTGGGCGCATGCACTCCAGAGCTCTGGCTTGGTAGTTGGACACATTGGTCCAGCCGCTCCGTGGCACGTGGGATCTTCCCAGGCCAGGGCTCGAACCGGCGCCCTTTGCACTGCAAGGCGGTGTCCTTACCCACTGGACCATCAGGGGAAGCCCTGTCCATGAATTCTTGATCTCTTTGTTGATTTAATTTTCTGTGCTCATGTCAAAACATTTATTTGGTCTCTTTGCTTTTATAGTTGACTTAGATTTGCATAGTTCTTTATTCTTATATATAAGTTTATAATACATTTTTTAGGTTGTTCTAAAATCATACTGGAATTTTCATTAGATTTGAACTTATATATTTAATTAGGAGAAAATTGATACTTTATTATCTTAAAATTTTCATTCATGCACAGAATATATATCTCCTGTTACTTGAGTGTTTTGTTTGTTTATTGGATTATTCAATGGAGTTTAAAGTTTTTCTACATAAATATCATGTATCATTTTAGGCTAACTTCTGTAGTTTCTGTTGCTGAGTAAATCCTACAGTGTACTTTTTGTTGGCCCTTGGCAGTGACAGGAATGCTGTCTGTGTGTACACATATATAACATATGTTATATAAGTTTTGCCAAACTCATGTGCTGGTTCCATATCATGTTTGTTGAATCTTTTGGAATTTCTATGAAGGTGATCAGAATTGTCATATGCCTAATCATAAAGGGAATCCATTTAAGCTTCCTACATTAAGTTTGATGTCTATAATTTGATTTTTACACACAGCCATAATCAAAGAAATTTTCTTTTATTTTATTTCTCCAGTATTTTCCAATCACAAATAGGAATTTAACTTTAAATGCTTTATGCCTCCTGTAGAAATAAAGTGTACAGTAGACGCAGTACACTTAAATCATCCTGAAACCTGTGCCTCCCAACTCTGGTCCATGGAAAAATCGTCTTCCACAAAACCAGTCCCTGGTGCCAAAAAGGTTGGGGATCACCGCCTTATAGAACATTTACACTCTAGACACCGGCCAAGGACTTTGACACATTCACAAGTTATGACATATATACTAACACTTGTTATTCTCATCTTATGGATGAGAAAACTAAGGCACAAGAAAGTTAAGCAACATTCCCAAGGTCATGTAGCTGTTCCTTGATGAGGGTGCAATTAGAACTCAGAGAGCCTGGCCCTGGAATCTCTGTACCTACATACTGTGCTTTACTGTCTACTGTCAGATGTAAGTTTTTATAGTTTCCCTTATGATTTTAATTTTATTACATTTTTGTTAATCTTGAATGTCTATAGCGTTGATTCACTGAGATTTATTAAGGCTTTCATTGTGCCCTGGCAAGTAGTTTATTTTTGTGACTGTCCCACATATGCTTGAACAAATAAAATATGTATTCTCAGGTGGAGGTAAAATTCTCTATTAGTATGAGCTAAATTATGATATTCAATCTTATATAACTTTGTCAACTTTTTGTGTGCTTGATCTATGAGCTTCTGTGCAGGATTTATTAATTTATGCAGTTCCTATTTTTAATTAATCTGTTTCAGCCCATAGTTTGATCAATTCTGTTTTATTTATTTTGAGATTCCAGTTTGGGCCCCTCATAGTAAGCCTAGAGAGTGGCAAAAATTGTATTCTTCAGAGTAGAAGTCCTCTGCTGTTATGATCTGGGCTTGATGTTCCCTCCTGCCCCACCACCTTACCACCAACTGCCTCTACCCCATCACTCAACCATAGCATTTCTAAGTGCCTTTATCTTTCTGAGAGCCTCTCTATCTCTTCATTCTAGAGGATGGGGGAATGCTCTGGTGCCATCCTGAAAGTGAGTATGGCTGTTTTTCTGCTTCCAGTGACCTGGTTGTTCAGTTGCTCAGTCTTATCTGGCTGTTTGTGATCCCATGGACTACAGCATGCCAGGGTTCCCTGTCCTGTCCTTCACCATCTTCCAGAGCTTGCTTAAACTCTTGTCCATTGAGTTGGTGATGCCATCCAACCATCTTGTCCTCTGACGCCCCCTTCTCCTCTTGCCCTCAGTCTTTCCCAGCATCAGGTTCTTTTCTAGTGAGTCAGGTCTTCACATCAGGTAGCCAAAGTATTGGAGCTTCAGCTTCAGCATCTGTTCTCCCAATGAATATTCAGGGTTGGTTTCCTTTAGGATTGACTGGTTTGATCTCTGTGCAGTACAAGGAACTCTCAAGACTCTTCTTCAACACCACAGTTCAAAAGCATCAATTCTTCTGCACTCAGCCTTCATTATGCTCTAAGACTCACATCCATACAAGACTACTGGAAAAACCAGAGTTTTCACTCTGTAGACCTTTGTGGCAAAGTAATGTCTCTGCTTTTTAATAAGCTACCTAGGTTTGTCATAGCTTTTCTTCCAAGGAGCATATGTCTTTTATGATTTTAATTTTATTACATTTTTGTTAATCTTGAATGTCTATAGCGTTGATTCACTGAGATTTATTAAGGCTTTCATTGTGCCCTGGCAAGTAGTTTATTTTTGTGACTGTCCACATATGCTTGAACAAATAAAATATGTATTCTCAGGTGGAGGTAAAATTCTCTATTAGTATGAGCTAAATTATGATATTCAATCTTATATAACTTTGTCAACTTTTTGTGTGCTTGATCTATGAGCTTCTGTGCAGGATTTATTAATTTATGCAGTTCCTATTTTTAATTAATCTGTTTCAGCCCATAGTTTGATCAATTCTGTTTTATTTATTTTGAGATTCCAGTTTGGGCCCCTCATAGTAAGCCTAGAGAGTGGCAAAAATTGTATTCTTCAGAGTAGAAGTCCTCTGCTGTTATGATCTGGGCTTGATGTTCCCTCCTGCCCCACCACCTTACCACCAACTGCCTCTACCCCATCACTCAACCATAGCATTTCTAAGTGCCTTTATCTTTCTGAGAGCCTCTCTATCTCTTCATTCTAGAGGATGGGGGAATGCTCTGGTGCCATCCTGAAAGTGAGTATGGCTGTTTTTCTGCTTCCAGTGACCTGGTTGTTCAGTTGCTCAGTCTTATCTGGCTGTTTGTGATCCCATGGACTACAGCATGCCAGGGTTCCCTGTCCTGTCCTTCACCATCTTCCAGAGCTTGCTTAAACTCTTGTCCATTGAGTTGGTGATGCCATCCAACCATCTTGTCCTCTGACGCCCCCTTCTCCTCTTGCCCTCAGTCTTTCCCAGCATCAGGTTCTTTTCTAGTGAGTCAGGTCTTCACATCAGGTAGCCAAAGTATTGGAGCTTCAGCTTCAGCATCTGTTCTCCCAATGAATATTCAGGGTTGGTTTCCTTTAGGATTGACTGGTTTGATCTCTGTGCAGTACAAGGAACTCTCAAGACTCTTCTTCAACACCACAGTTCAAAAGCATCAATTCTTCTGCACTCAGCCTTCATTATGCTCTAAGACTCACATCCATACAAGACTACTGGAAAAACCAGAGTTTTCACTCTGTAGACCTTTGTGGCAAAGTAATGTCTCTGCTTTTTAATAAGCTACCTAGGTTTGTCATAGCTTTTCTTCCAAGGAGCATATGTCTTTTAATTCATGACTTCAGTCACCATCCACAGTGATTTTGGAGCCCAAGAAAATAAACACTATTTCCATTATTTGCCCATCTATTGGCCATGACATGATGGGACCAGATGCTATGATCTTAGTTTTTTTATTTTTAATTTTGGCCTTTTCTATTGGTCCTTCATTGATTTATTTTCATCCATCTTAATTCTTTGGCCTGTGTGGGCTTCCCATCGCAGTGGCCTCTCTTGTCGCAGAGTACCAGCTCTGGGCTCATGCGCTTCAGAGCACTGGCTCATAATTGGACACACTGGTCCAGCCTCTCCACGGCGTGTGGGATCTTCCTGTGCCAGGGATTGAACCGGTGCCCCTCACACTGAAAGGTGGACTCTTTACCCACTGGACCACTAGGGAAGCCCTGATCCTAATTTTTTGAGTGTTGAGTTTGAAGCCAGCTTTTTCACTCTCCTTTTTCACCTTCATCAAAAGGCTCTTTAGTTGTTCTTCGCTTTCTGCTATAAAGGTGGTATCATCTGCCTATGTGAGATTATTGATGTTTCTCCCAGAAATCTTCATTCCAGCTTGTGCTTCATCCATCCCATCATTTTACATGATATACTCTGCATATAAATTATATAACCAGGGTGACAATATAGAGCCTTGATGTACTCTTTTGCCAACTTTGAGCTAGTCCATTGTTCCATGCCTGTTTCTAACTGTTCTTCTTGACCCACATACGGGTATCTCAGGAGGCAGGGCACTAGGGGAGAAGAAAACTAGGAAGATCCATTCCAATCATTTACCCTGTGGTTGCCTGTCCTCTCTGGACTACTGTCTGCCGTGTACACTGGAACCCAAACATTACTCTCCTTTAAAGGATTTCTCAGTCTGTATATGAGTTTCTAATATCCATCAAACTCCTTTTTCTTTTTTTAGTATTTCTCGTGTTGAGTTTGAGAGAAAGAACAAGTAGTTAGTATAAGTTCATAATTTTATTAGGGTACTTTGTGTTGTATAACCAGTAATTTGCATGTCTAACTATAATTAGATTCATAATGTTGAGAGCTTGGCAGTCAATACTGAATATTATACAAGGCAGAAGAGTATGACAGACATTTTCTTTTCAACCTGAAGCTCTGAGGTTCTAAGTCACCATATGGCATGTTCTCAGTTTTGTAATTGATGTACTTTAATGTTATTGCACCATGCAAATCTTCAGAATTATTTTCAGAAGCTTGCAATTAATGTTTCTTGAAAAAGATATTTAATTATCCTGTCATATAAACTATCTTGTGATTCAATTCCAGCTCTCAAGAGAAGTGCTGTGTATAACTTAGCACACACACACACACTCATGTATGTTATTCTCCTTTCCTTCTTGTGGTGTTTACTAATCTTTTATGCCCACTGGGAGTGATTTTCCCTTCCCTCCCACCTGAGCTATGGCTCTTCTTGTTTCCAGATAGGTAGTTTACTGCATTTAATTGTCATACTAGCATTACCTTTATTGAGAGTTGACCATGATTGATATTTTATTGAAATAAAAAATCCTGACTTCAAAAATGAAATAGTGACTGGCCAACTGAGGAATAAGAGCTAAATAACAATACCCCTGAAGAAGGCAAGTGCAATAAAGACCCAATGCTGAAAAATGGTGTTTAGAATTAAAGTAAGGTCTCAGAACCAAATGGACCATTTGCTTTGAGATGCATCCTTTAAACCAAACAGAGATATGCACAAACATGAAGGGAAATGAAAAGTCAATCTGATTCTGAGCATATTCTGAATCCTTCAGAAATCATCTTTGGATGTGTTATCGTGGAACAGATTGACTTTCTTTTTCAACTAAACTCACCTATTGGAGTATAGACTAGCCTTAGTTTGGATTCTTAGGGATTCTTTTATTGCATGCATTTTTCTATAGTAGCTTTGTATGGATGCATTATAGGCAAGTGTAAAGCACAAGTAGAAAAACAGCTTTGAACAGCAGCATCCATATCAAATTGGGCTACTAGAGTTAAGCCATACTTTGTGCAAAAAAAGTCTTCAAAACCAGCGGCCATAGTCAATTAAAGAAACTAGTAAAGGGCAAGTAGTTAGTATAAGTTCATAATTTTATTAGGGTACTTTGTGTTGTATAACCAGTAATTTGCATGTCTAACTATAATTAGATTCATAATGTTGAGAGCTTGGCAGTCAATACTGAATATTATACAAGGCAGAAGAGTATGACAGACATTTTCTTTTCAACCTGAAGCTCTGAGGTTCTAAGTCACCATATGGCATGTTCTCAGTTTTGTAATTGATGTACTTTAATGTTATTGCACCATGCAAATCTTCAGAATTATTTTCAGAAGCTTGCAATTAATGTTTCTTAAAAAAGATATTTAATTATCCTGTCATATAAACTATCTTGTGATTCAATTCCAGCTCTCAAGAGAAGTGCTGTGTATAACTTAGCACACACACACACACTCATGTATGTTATTCTCCTTTCCTTCTTGTGGTGTTTACTAATCTTTTATGCCCACTGGGAGTGATTTTCCCTTCCCTCCCACCTGAGCTATGGCTCTTCTTGTTTCCAGATAGGTAGTTTACTGCATTTAATTGTCATACTAGCATTACCTTTATTGAGAGTTGACCATGATTGATATTTTATTGAAATAAAAAATCCTGACTTCAAAAATGAAATAGTGACTGGCCAACTGAGGAATAAGAGCTAAATAACAATACCCCTGAAGAAGGCAAGTGCAATAAAGACCCAATGCTGAAAAATGGTGTTTAGAATTAAAGTAAGGTCTCAGAACCAAATGGACCATTTGCTTTGAGATGCATCCTTTAAACCAAACAGAGATATGCACAAACATGAAGGGAAATGAAAAGTCAATCTGATTCTGAGCATATTCTGAATCCTTCAGAAATCATCTTTGGATGTGTTATCGTGGAACAGATTGACTTTCTTTTTCAACTAAACTCACCTATTGGAGTATAGACTAGCCTTAGTTTGGATTCTTAGGGATTCTTTTATTGCATGCATTTTTCTATAGTAGCTTTGTATGGATGCATTATAGGCAAGTGTAAAGCACAAGTAGAAAAACAGCTTTGAACAGCAGCATCCATATCAAATTGGGCTACTAGAGTTAAGCCATACTTTGTGCAAAAAGAGTCAAAACCAGCGGCCATAGTCAATTAAAGAAACATAGATATGTGTACTAATAGTCTAGTAAAGGCCATTGCACTAACCGTTCTCTCTGCCCAAAGAGAAAAATCTGTTCCTGATTTTTTTTCTATGGCTGTTTCTGTCTTTTTATTCTGTTCTCAGCCTACATGACGTTTCCTTAGAGAAGCCTTCTATGACCACTAAACCTAAAGTAGCCACTGGGTTAGTTGCTCGTACATTATTCTATTATAGTTCTTTATCTAAAGTGGATTTACTAAACTCTGGGAAGCCAGAGTGTTATAGTTATATAATACATGAAGGTCCTGCCTGTCTATGTTAAAAAAGGTATTTTATGTAAAACATCTTGCTTTTCAGACAGTGTAGGAATCCTAAAGATAATTTTATAATCCTTAAATTTTAATTTTAAGTATTAATGCTGAGAAAAAAATTAGAAAATCTCTATTAGCCCTCTTCACATTAAAAATGTGGAAAATCAACACAAAAGAATTTGAATGAACAGGCTTTGCCAAGTTTCCCTCAGTTAACACTTATGTCATACTCTTTTCCCTGTCATATCTTTCCATGACTGTCGGCTCTTCATCAAACCTAATATAAAAAATACTGAGATTTAACCATTTCTTTGAGTCTTCATTTCCTTATGAAGACTTTCTGTCATGTAAAATTTATATTAAGTAAATATGTATGCTTTTCTGCTATCTTTGTTTAAGTTTCAAGCCCAGCTGGAAACTCTAAGAGGGTTGAGGAAGTTTTCCACCCCCTCCACCAGATTTTGAGAAAAGCTAACAACATAAAAGGAAACAAAGTACTTTAAAAAACAAATGAGTAATTGGCCAAAAGGAAATAGAGAGATAAATCAAAGAAAATGGGTGGAAGGGGTGAAAGAATCTTTTAAAAGCTCTAATTAGTATCCTTATAGTGATTAGAGAAACTGCTTTAATCACAAAATGAAAACAAGCTGCTGAATGAAGAACAAAGGAGAATGAGTTTTAAAATTTTCAAGCTTTTGGTCAGCTCCATGCATGCATTTTCTATAGTAGCTTTGTATGGATGCATTATAGGCAAGTGTAAAGCACAAGTAGAAAACAGCTTTGAACAGCAGCATCCATATCAAATTGGGCTACTAGAGTTAAGCCATACTTTGTGCAAAAAGAGTCAAAACCAGCGGCCATAGTCAATTAAAGAAACATAGATATGTGTACTAATAGTCTAGTAAAGGCCATTGCACTAACCGTTCTCTCTGCCCAAAGAGAAAAATCTGTTCCTGATTTTTTCTATGGCTGTTTCTGTCTTTTTATTCTGTTCTCAGCCTACATGACGTTTCCTTAGAGAAGCCTTCTATGACCACTAAACCTAAAGTAGCCACTGGGTTAGTTGCTCGTACATTATTCTATTATAGTTCTTTATCTAAAGTGGATTTACTAAACTCTGGGAAGCCAGAGTGTTATAGTTATATAATACATGAAGGTCCTGCCTGTCTATGTTAAAAAAGGTATTTTATGTAAAACATCTTGCTTTTCAGACAGTGTAGGAATCCTAAAGATAATTTTATAATCCTTAAATTTTAATTTTAAGTATTAATGCTGAGAAAAAAATTAGAAAATCTCTATTAGCCCTCTTCACATTAAAAATGTGGAAAATCAACACAAAAGAATTTGAATGAACAGGCTTTGCCAAGTTTCCCTCAGTTAACACTTATGTCATACTCTTTTCCCTGTCATATCTTTCCATGACTGTCGGCTCTTCATCAAACCTAATATAAAAAATACTGAGATTTAACCATTTCTTTGAGTCTTCATTTCCTTATGAAGACTTTCTGTCATGTAAAATTTATATTAAGTAAATATGTATGCTTTTCTGCTATCTTTGTTTAAGTTTCAAGCCCAGCTGGAAACTCTAAGAGGGTTGAGGAAGTTTTCCACCCCCTCCACCAGATTTTGAGAAAAGCTAACAACATAAAAGGAAACAAAGTACTTTAAAAAACAAATGAGTAATTGGCCAAAAGGAAATAGAGAGATAAATCAAAGAAAATGGGTGGAAGGGGTGAAAGAATCTTTTAAAAGCTCTAATTAGTATCCTTATAGTGATTAGAGAAAACTGCTTTAATCACAAAATGAAAACAAGCTGCTGAATGAAGAACAAAGGAGAATGAGTTCCTTGAACTTGTAAATGTGATGTTTAAAAATCCAGTTCATTAGCTTGGATAGAAAATGATAGATAAGGCCAAAGACCAAGCTGGTAATCTGAATTGGGCATCGAGGAACTCTTCCTGAGGGTAAAACAAAAGACTTAAAATCACCAAAAATGTAAAAGACCTGGGGCCCCACAAGGAGGCCCATCATGTAATCAGAGTTTCAGTACAATGGAAAGGAGGAAGTAATGACAACCAAAATACTAACAATAACAGAAAAATAAAATTTCCTTGAGCTTTAGAAAGATCTGAATCTTCAAGCTGAAAATCTCTACCAAGTATGGGGCGGGGGGATGGAAGGAGATGCATAGATAGACATGACCTGATGAAATTTTAGAACTGTAGGGATAAAGATACTTTTTAATATTCCAGAGTGGGGAGATTGAAGGAAGAATAGAGAATGAAGAATAAAGAATGAAGCAATGAAAATCTGTCAGATATATTTCTTATCAGCAGCACTGTATATAAGAAAACAAAGGAACAGTGATTTCAGATTTGTGTAGAGAAAAAATTTTAAGCCTAGACTTCTACACTCACCCAAACTATTATTCATGTGAAAAAGCAAAATAAAGATATTTGCTGACTTGCAGGCTTTGAAAGTTTTTCCACTCAAATACCCTGTATGAAAAAAAAAGAAATTCTCAAGGAGTAAACCTTAACAAAACAAAAATAAATAAAGGAAGGGAAAGTATAGGAAAGAGTGGTAGATGAATATGAAAGCAAAGAAAGTGGGAAATAAGTGAGTAGAAAATTTATTGTACTCTTACCAATTGAGGCTTTTACCTGTTGAGCAATGGGAGATTTAGTGATATTGATTGCATGCTCTTTCTTTGAAGCTAAATACCTCACTTATTTCTGCATAAAAAATATTTAAATAGTTGTAAAACAATAACTCTGTCTATGTATAACATAAATTTTGTTACATTTCTCCATGGCAGAGCTAAGTCTAAAAAAGAAAATACTTTAAAAACAAATGAGTAATTGGCCAAAAGGAAATAGAGAGATAAATCAAAGAAAATGGGTGGAAGGGGTGAAAGAATCTTTTAAAAGCTCTAATTAGTATCCTTATAGTGATTAGAGAAACTGCTTTAATCACAAAATGAAAACAAGCTGCTGAATGAAGAACAAAGGAGAATGAGTTCCTTGAACTTGTAAATGTGATGTTTAAAAATCCAGTTCATTAGCTTGGATAGAAAATGATAGATAAGGCCAAAGACCAAGCTGGTAATCTGAATTGGGCATCGAGGAACTCTTCCTGAGGGTAAAACAAAAGACTTAAAATCACCAAAAATGTAAAAGACCTGGGGCCCCACAAGGAGGCCCATCATGTAATCAGAGTTTCAGTACAATGGAAAGGAGGAAGTAATGACAACCAAAATACTAACAATAACAGAAAAATAAAATTTCCTTGAGCTTTAGAAAGATCTGAATCTTCAAGCTGAAAATCTCTACCAAGTATGGGGCGGGGGGATGGAAGGAGATGCATAGATAGACATGACCTGATGAAATTTTAGAACTGTAGGGATAAAGATACTTTTTAATATACCAGAGTGGGAGATTGAAGGAAGAATAGAGAATGAAGAATAAAGAATGAAGCAATGAAAATCTGTCAGATATATTTCTTATCAGCAGCACTGTATATAAGAAAACAAAGGAACAGTGATTTCAGATTTGTGTAGAGAAAAAATTTTAAGCCTAGACTTCTACACTCACCCAAACTATTATTCATGTGAAAAAGCAAAATAAAGATATTTGCTGACTTGCAGGCTTTGAAAGTTTTTCCACTCAAATACCCTGTATGAAAAAAAAAGAAATTCTCAAGGAGTAAACCTTAACAAAACAAAAATAAATAAAGGAAGGGAAAGTATAGGAAAGAGTGGTAGATGAATATGAAAGCAAAGAAAGTGGGAAATAAGTGAGTAGAAAATTTATTGTACTCTTACCAATTGAGGCTTTTACCTGTTGAGCAATGGGAGATTTAGTGATATTGATTGCATGCTCTTTCTTTGAAGCTAAATACCTCACTTATTTCTGCATAAAAAATATTTAAATAGTTGTAAAACAATAACTCTGTCTATGTATAACATAAATTTTGTTACATTTTCTCTCCATGGCAGAGAAGTCTTAATTGTAGGTCTTTAAAATAATGTAAATTTTATAAACCTTTGTACTAGAAATAACGTGAAAAACCTATAACTGGAAAGGAAATGAGTAGTAATGAAAATGCATTAAAATTTTCAATTTTTTGTAACAGATACACCTGAAATTAATAAATCAATAAAAGTTGCAGAAAGATCATTTAAATAAATCATAATAGCCACCATAAGTACTAATACCAGAAATTAAGTAAGAAGAATGGGTTGGAGTGAGGAAGACTTTAAATTGTTAAAAAGTCTTGTTCTAACTAAGACTGAAAAGTCTTTCTCAGTTATATGATTATACAATTGCAAACTAAATATACACTATATATTTTAGTTGATTCATTACAAAATTTTTAATTCAGAAGCTTTCTGAGTCTGTGAAATTCAATTACTAAAATTATTACTTTTGAGAAGCTAACTCAAAACACAATACTTGATAATAAGGATGACACAAGGACTATCAAAGCACTAGGGTACTATTCATAGTAAAGGAGTTGGCTTTGACATGAATGGAAAACCAAAGAACAAATTAGATGGGTCATCTGTTTTCTTTCATGGCCTATGAAAGCCAAAACCACTTTTCTGACTAATAAGGTCAACTACCTGAAACCAAAGAGATTAAGGAAATAAAAGAGTAATTCTAAAGCAAGAGAAAGGAGCCCTTCAAGAAACCGGCTGTTGAGCTAGAGTATCTAATCCTTCAGGAAGTAGAAATAAATAAACAGATTTGTAACTTAGCTCACCTAGTTTGAGGAACAAAGGAAGTGTTCAGAAATTGTGGTAAAACCCATCATTTGCAACATTTAATCCTACAGTGAATGGATCCTAGGCAAGTATATCAGTATGTCATAACGTGTTCTGGGACCTGATCAGAGACATACTCTAACCAAGCTTCTTTCAATTTTCTAAAAGAAAGTTAAAAAAGAGAAAAAGAAAGAAAACGTCCTAGTTTTAAATGCTTAATAAATTAATAGACAAAGATTTATATTGATTCTGAAAGAAGAAAAAATATGTGCTAGTCGCTAGGTCATGTTCTACTCTGCGAACCCATGGACTGTAGCCCACCAGGTTTCTCTGTCTATGGAATGCTCCAGGCAAGAATACTGGAGTTGGTAGGCATTCCCTTCTCCAGAGAATCTTTCCGACTCAGGGATCAAACCTGGGCTCTCCTGTATGCAGGCAGATTCTTTACCAGGGAAGCCCTATATTGAATCTATATCATCTTAACTCTGAAAGATTTATTGTCCATCTCAACCACATTATAAATGTGCAGTTTTTCACTTCCCCTATGTGAGAATGATTTGGAAACATTTAGATAAAGAAAAGTCAAAGTGGTAACTCATGAAAATTAATACCATCTTGGTACATTTTTAAACTGATTAATGTATTTATTCAGTGAAAAAAACGCAAAAGGTAGATGCCAGTTAGCAATTCTGAATAGAAACAGAACATGGGATTGAGTTTGGAATAAGCCTCAGTATAAAACCCAGAGAATGACTTAGTAAAAGAGAATGGGATTGACAAATTCATACATAAACCACAGAGTGAATGCCATTTATTTTGTTTAACTTTTTAAAAATTAATCAAGCACCAAATGACGTTTCTAGCTATAAAGCTATACATCAAATTTCTACTCTTTTCTCTTGCCTGTGTCTCTAAATGCTGAATAAAACCACAAGATTTCTATCAGGCAAATTAGTCAGTATGGATTAGAAATCACAGTTTCTAGAAGTGGACTTCAGTGGGACTCAATGTGGACTACTATCAGTCATTTTAATTATGGATTATGAAGTCAGAAATTATCCACTCATATCTCAAAGCATCTTTAAGACTGTTGAATCATGTACTCTGTGAATATAGTTGATTCTACTCCATGGAGACATAGAACTGTGTTTTTCTCTAATGGAGTATCTGACACACTACTCAATGGAAATTATGAGTTACTCTTACAGTTGTAAAATTTCATCATTCAAAACACTGTACTCATAACACTGCTGTTTCAGTTGGTTCAACACACACTTATTAAGTACCTGCCTTTGCCTGGTTCTGAGAATACAAAAATAATTATGATCCAGTCCCTATTCCCCAGCAGTTCAAAGCAGACAGAGGTGTAAATAAGCAAGACAGTAAAATTCTCTTCTGTGGTATCACAATTTCTTGTATATATTATCATGATACTTTATTTATTCAACCAAAGGGTTGAATAAATAAAGTATCATGATAATATATACAAGAAATTGTGATACCACAGAAGAAGGGAAACAAGAAGCACTGAACCTTAAGACAAGTTTTGGAAAATGTGTAACTTGCAGAGAGATGGAACAGATAAAAGGATCCTAGTTAAGGTGAAGAGTATGTGGAAAGTCCCAAAGGGAGGAAATAGCATGTGGGTTCAGAGAAACAGCTTAGCAGTTTTCCTGAATTGCTGGATGTCAGCATTGAAGGCATGAAAGATGAAGTTTGGCAGATGGGGCAGTGCCATGATCTAACTTACACTTTAGAACCATGTGAGGATAGATTGGCAACCGTGCGGATAGTTAGAAGATCATAGCAAAAAATACTTTGAGGGGTGATGAGGGTCTGAGATGAGCGGATGGACTTGAGAGATTTGGGAAGCAGAAATCAAGGTGTGAGAGTGAACACAAAGGGGATGGTGGGAGAGAACAGGAAATCGGAGGTGATCCTTGTGTTCTACTTTGACTCTGTGAACAGGAGTGTTGGTTACCAGAACACAGTCTGAGGAGAAGGTGATGCAGAGAGATGAGTTCACAGATACCTATGAGACATTCATATATACAGATTAAGAATGGCTCCTTGTGTATAATGGGTGGATGTAGCAGCAAAGTGATTTGTGTGTGTGTTATTTTTCAGATTCTTTTCCATTATAGATTATTATAAGATACTGAATATAGTTCCCTGTGTTATATAGTAGGTCCTTGTTATTTATCTCCTTTATGTATTGTAGTGTGTGTCTGTTAATCCCAAACTCCTAATTTATCCTTTACTATCCCTTTTCAGCAGGGGATTCCCTGCTGGTTCAGATGGTAAAGAATCTGCTTGCAATGCAGAAGATGCGGGTTCAATCCCTGGGTCAGGGAGATCCCTGGAGAAGGGAATGGCAACCCACTCCAGTGTTCTTGCCTGGAGAATTCTATAGACTGAGCAGCCTGGCAGGCTACAGTCCATGGACTCATAAAGAGGTAGATAGGGCTGAGCTACTAACACAACAATATCCCTTTTCTTAACTTCTATGCAAAAGAATCTTAAAATGTAGTTCAAAGCACAAAACAGTCTGCATGTTTTGCATGGTCTTGAGGCTTAAAGATTCTTCTCTAAATGATAAAAAAAAAGAAATATTTCTCTAACTGGTACAGAGGGATAGAGGGTTTATTTTTTAGTGAAATTAATAAATATTACCAACATTTACTTGTTTCAGAAGTGTTTTATGGCTTCTTTAAAAGAAGCACACAGAAAGTCTTCCATTTATTTATTCAGAAGCAAAGCTTTTAGGAAGCAGTAGCCAGAAGCTATATTACTAACTTGATTGTTCTAAGAGGAGTGCTGCTCAGCTACCATGGTGATAGGTACCATGGAAATAGACACACTTTGTCAGATGTATTGTAAAGGCTTTGGGGTATGGGGGCAGCAGTTGCAGCAAACAAGTTACTGCTGTTACATTGTGGAGGTTGTACAACATACAAGACTTATTTATATTCTGTTGATAGGTATGACCTGGATTTAAAAGAATCATTCTTTAAAAAAAAAAAAAAAAAAAAGCCACTCCAGCCTATTACACCTGAAATGAAATGAGAACAATTTGCAAGGCTCACAGCCATCTTTTATGAGAATAAGCAAGTCTATGTGGAAGCTTCAGAAAATTATATTCCAAAGAGCTGTAAACTTTATAGGGTCTGTGGCAGTAGGTGATAGGCTTTATGTGAATAATTTAAATCCATAAATTATCCTCAGACTTTAAGCAGTTGAGCTTCTCCTCATTGGCCAGTGGAGTGTTTATTTTCATAACAATAATGTGAAATTATTAACAGTGATTACTAGTATTAACATCCATTTTGTGCCCTGCTTTTTTCACTGCTCAGCCTTCTTTAACAACCCTAAAGGTACAAATGACTGCTACCATAAGCACATGCATTCCATAATGGGGGGAAGTTAAGGCATAGAGAAGAAACAGAGACTTCCTGGTCGCAAGTGATAGGGTTGGAGCTTGAATTGAGAAAAGCTAGAGCCCCGGCCACCAGCCATATTTACACACATCTCCACAGTGGCAGTCAGAACCCAAGTCAAAGGATGTGTGGGCTATAGCATTATGGCCATTTAATTAGGTAATGTGGCTTAGCAGCAGCATTGTACTGCTGTTTAATTTTGGATTTCCCACTTAAGAGGGAAATCCAGGATACTTTCCCAATTCATACCCAGGCCATCCTTACAATTACACTAGCACGTGTTACTGGATACAGTCAAATGAGGGATGCTGTTGACCTTTTTTTTTTTTTTTCACTGGGTTCTTCCCTGTCCCCAGTCCTTCGCAAATGCATTATCCCTCACAGTCCAGTCTCTCACTTTCCACATCCCAGGAAATAAGATCCAAATGCTGTTCTTTGCTTTTCAAATTCACTATTAGACTCAAGAACAAAGTAGATTTAGAAATGAAAACTTTGCACCTACGGTTATGGTTCTTAAACCTATACATCCAGAATAACCAGAGGAACATGTTAAACATGCAGATTCCCAAGTCCCCATTCTGACTCAGGAGGACATATTTTAACAAGCTCTCATGACACTTCTGAAGCAGATGGTCTACATGTTGCATTTTGAGACACCGAGAAGCAGCTTATCAGTCCGTTAGAGCCTCACCCATACCTGTGGGCCTGAGTGTAATGGAAGCAGCTGGAGAGGTTATGGAGGTGGGGCTAGTGAGAAGGGAGGCCTGGGTCTCTGCGCCTGGGAGCCCAGCAAGCATCCTTGAGGTCCCAGCATATCCTGTGGCCCAGACTTGGTTTGTCTACGTGTGAAAAAAAAGAAAAAGCAACAAACCTTGGGTCTTCACAGAAGAAACAAGGGTGAAAAAATGACCACCATATGTTGACCTGCAATCTGAGTAACTGGTTCCTGAGTCAATGAGGGTGTAATTACCTAAGAGTTAAAGTCAATTTCTTCCCCAGGTACTGGACACACAAACATGCATTAAACAAAGACCAGGCCCCAGCCTTTTAGAGAAATGAGACATTTTGTAACTTGTCATTCATCATGCCTACCAGCCTTCTTTAACAACCCTAAAGGTACAAATGACTGCTACCATAAGCACATGCATTCCATAATGGGGGGAAGTTAAGGCATAGAGAAGAAACAGAGACTTCCTGGTCGCAAGTGATAGGGTTGGAGCTTGAATTGAGAAAAGCTAGAGCCCCGGCCACCAGCCATATTTACACACATCTCCACAGTGGCAGTCAGAACCCAAGTCAAAGGATGTGTGGGCTATAGCATTATGGCCATTTAATTAGGTAATGTGGCTTAGCAGCAGCATTGTACTGCTGTTTAATTTTGGATTTCCCACTTAAGAGGGAAATCCAGGATACTTTCCCAATTCATACCCAGGCCATCCTTACAATTACACTAGCACGTGTTACTGGATACAGTCAAATGAGGGATGCTGTTGACCTTTTTTTTTTTTTTTCACTGGGTTCTTCCCTGTCCCCAGTCCTTCGCAAATGCATTATCCCTCACAGTCCAGTCTCTCACTTTCCACATCCCAGGAAATAAGATCCAAATGCTGTTCTTTGCTTTTCAAATTCACTATTAGACTCAAGAACAAAGTAGATTTAGAAATGAAAACTTTGCACCTACGGTTATGGTTCTTAAACCTATACATCCAGAATAACCAGAGGAACATGTTAAACATGCAGATTCCCAAGTCCCCATTCTGACTCAGGAGGACATATTTTAACAAGCTCTCATGACACTTCTGAAGCAGATGGTCTACATGTTGCATTTTGAGACACCGAGAAGCAGCTTATCAGTCCGTTAGAGCCTCACCCATACCTGTGGGCCTGAGTGTAATGGAAGCAGCTGGAGAGGTTATGGAGGTGGGGCTAGTGAGAAGGGAGGCCTGGGTCTCTGCGCCTGGGAGCCCAGCAAGCATCCTTGAGGTCCCAGCATATCCTGTGGCCCAGACTTGGTTTGTCTACGTGTGAAAAAAAAGAAAAAGCAACAAACCTTGGGTCTTCACAGAAGAAACAAGGGTGAAAAAATGACCACCATATGTTGACCTGCAATCTGAGTAACTGGTTCCTGAGTCAATGAGGGTGTAATTACCTAAGAGTTAAAGTCAATTTTCTTCTCTCAGGTACTGGACACACAAACATGCATTAAACAAAGACCAGGCCCCAGCCTTTTAGAGAAATGAGACATTTTGTAACTTGTCAGGGGCTTCTTTCTTGTTGTTGGGAAGACCTGGCCAGAGTAGCTGAAATAATGGAACTGGGCAACTTGAGCATTAACATTCAGCCCTTGAATAAAACTTTGGAGAAAAGACCTGTTTTCTCACTCTCCATGTACCCCCACCACAGTCCCCAAGCATTGGCAGCCTTTCAGATCCTCTCTGAGCCCACAGCAGGACTTGTCCCCTTGGCTTGTTTCCAGGGCTTATATGATGCCCTTGTTTCCTTCTTGGTAATTCAAGCAGAGCTCTCTATCTCTGGCCCAAGCAGTGGTAGTCATTGTTGTAAATAGCATGGACTAATTTATCTTTCTAAAATACTTAGAATAGCATTCAGATGCCAAGATACTTAGAGTGGGAAAAGAATGTTACTTTTATAAGAAATGCTATTTTAGGGAATTGTTCTAACATTAAAAGACAGAAATGAGCCATATGGTTTGTTAGGAAATATCCTTGCAAAGCTGAAATCCGTATTAATGCCCACATGAGTGGGGTAGTTAGCCATTTTCCTACTTTCTCTTAAATCAGGTCATGATTCCTGAGTTATGGCCATCTCTTAAAGCTACAAGGATGCATGAACCTGGCCAAATGCTTTGAATTAATTCCAGAGAAAGCTAACAAATGCCTCATTTGTTTCCATCTACCTGTGGAAGCCAGATCTGTAACTTCTTTGGCTGAGTAATTATGACCATCTGTATCCTTTCCTCCATGGGGCAGATTGTTTGATAGTTTTGTTTTAGTGATTAAAAACTCCAGGATTAATGTCAATCTTTTGCTTCATTTTCTTTTACATCATACTCTAGTCACTTGACATAGTATTTGACACCTTGAGCTACATTTCAAACTGTAAATCTCTCCTCATGCCTCCTAAAAAAATTGTGGATTTTTTAGTTTCTTTGTTTCCTGCCTTTGTCCCCAAATGATAACCACCATTTGGTTGACAGTGGTGAGGTACTATCAACCCTGGGAAAAGATGTCCTGAATAACCTTCAAGGAAAATCAAATGAAGAGAACCTTTGCCTCTTTAAATGTTCAAAATCTGAGAAAAATCAACCTGTTGTCTTTTTTTAACTTCAGAGATGTAACAACTATGAAAAAACATAACTAAAATGCATTAAACAAAGACCAGGCCCCAGCCTTTTAGAGAAATGAGACATTTTGTAACTTGTCAGGGGCTTCTTTCTTGTTGTTGGGAAGACCTGGCCAGAGTAGCTGAAATAATGGAACTGGGCAACTTGAGCATTAACATTCAGCCCTTGAATAAAACTTTGGAGAAAAGACCTGTTTTCTCACTCTCCATGTACCCCCACCACAGTCCCCAAGCATTGGCAGCCTTTCAGATCCTCTCTGAGCCCACAGCAGGACTTGTCCCCTTGGCTTGTTTCCAGGGCTTATATGATGCCCTTGTTTCCTTCTTGGTAATTCAAGCAGAGCTCTCTATCTCTGGCCCAAGCAGTGGTAGTCATTGTTGTAAATAGCATGGACTAATTTATCTTTCTAAAATACTTAGAATAGCATTCAGATGCCAAGATACTTAGAGTGGGAAAAAGAATGTTACTTTTATAAGAAATGCTATTTTAGGGAATTGTTCTAACATTAAAAGACAGAAATGAGCCATATGGTTTGTTAGGAAATATCCTTGCAAAGCTGAAATCCGTATTAATGCCCACATGAGTGGGGTAGTTAGCCATTTTCCTACTTTCTCTTAAATCAGGTCATGATTCCTGAGTTATGGCCATCTCTTAAAGCTACAAGGATGCATGAACCTGGCCAAATGCTTTGAATTAATTCCAGAGAAAGCTAACAAATGCCTCATTTGTTTCCATCTACCTGTGGAAGCCAGATCTGTAACTTCTTTGGCTGAGTAATTATGACCATCTGTATCCTTTCCTCCATGGGGCAGATTGTTTGATAGTTTTGTTTTAGTGATTAAAAACTCCAGGATTAATGTCAATCTTTTGCTTCATTTTCTTTTACATCATACTCTAGTCACTTGACATAGTATTTGACACCTTGAGCTACATTTCAAACTGTAAATCTCTCCTCATGCCTCCTAAAAAAATTGTGGATTTTTTAGTTTCTTTGTTTCCTGCCTTTGTCCCCAAATGATAACCACCATTTGGTTGACAGTGGTGAGGTACTATCAACCCTGGGAAAAGATGTCCTGAATAACCTTCAAGGAAAATCAAATGAAGAGAACCTTTGCCTCTTTAAATGTTCAAAATCTGAGAAAAATCAACCTGTTGTCTTTTTTTAACTTCAGAGATGTAACAACTATGAAAACATCAAATCAGCATAACTTAAATATTGGCAAAAAAAGGTGTATTTTTTATAGAAGGACTAAAAAAACTGGGACCCTAAGGAAAGGGGTTAGAAAGACCAAGATTTAAAGACAAGCTGGAGGTAGCAGCCAGCCCCCCACCATCAGAGAACTGTGGATGAGAACAGTGCAGTGGGGAACACGTGTAGACTGGTGGTGAGGTCTGCATTCCTAGATAAAGCACAATGAATATCGTGAGTCTGTTCCTATCATCTGAATTCATAATGCCTTTCCAGTGCTCATCTTACCTTTTAGAGAAAAAACATGTCTGAACTGCATTGTTTTTCTATACTATGGTTATTGTGTTCCATGGATTTAAGAACTAGCCATCCACTATTTTTTTTTAGTGCTCAAAAATAACCTGAGGGCTTCTCTGGTAGTTCAGTGGTAAAGAGTTCACCTGCCAATACAGGAGCCACGGGTTTGATCCCTGATCCGGGAAGATCCCACCTGCTGCGGAGCAACTAAGCCCGTGAGCCGCAACTATTGAGCCCATGTGCTGCAACTATTGAAGCCTGTGTGCCTTAGAGCCCGAGTTCCACAACAAGAGAAGTCACCGCAACAAGAAACCTGCTCACCTTAACTAGAGAACAGCCCCCACTCCCTGCAACTAGAGAAGAGCCTGTGGCAGCAGTGAAAACCCAGAATAGCCTCTGTACCTTTCCTCCATGGGGCAGATTGTTTGATAGTTTTGTTTTAGTGATTAAAAACTCCAGGATTAATGTCAATCTTTTGCTTCATTTTCTTTTACATCATACTCTAGTCACTTGACATAGTATTTGACACCTTGAGCTACATTTCAAACTGTAAATCTCTCCTCATGCCTCCTAAAAAAATTGTGGATTTTTTAGTTTCTTTGTTTCCTGCCTTTGTCCCCAAATGATAACCACCATTTGGTTGACAGTGGTGAGGTACTATCAACCCTGGGAAAAGATGTCCTGAATAACCTTCAAGGAAAATCAAATGAAGAGAACCTTTGCCTCTTTAAATGTTCAAAATCTGAGAAAAATCAACCTGTTGTCTTTTTTTAACTTCAGAGATGTAACAACTATGAAAACATCAAATCAGCATAACTTAAATATTGGCAAAAAAAGGTGTATTTTTTATAGAAGGACTAAAAAAACTGGGACCCTAAGGAAAGGGGTTAGAAAGACCAAGATTTAAAGACAAGCTGGAGGTAGCAGCCAGCCCCCCACCATCAGAGAACTGTGGATGAGAACAGTGCAGTGGGGAACACGTGTAGACTGGTGGTGAGGTCTGCATTCCTAGATAAAGCACAATGAATATCGTGAGTCTGTTCCTATCATCTGAATTCATAATGCCTTTCCAGTGCTCATCTTACCTTTTAGAGAAAAACATGTCTGAACTGCATTGTTTTTCTATACTATGGTTATTGTGTTCCATGGATTTAAGAACTAGCCATCCACTATTTTTTTTTAGTGCTCAAAAATAACCTGAGGGCTTCTCTGGTAGTTCAGTGGTAAAGAGTTCACCTGCCAATACAGGAGCCACGGGTTTGATCCCTGATCCGGGAAGATCCCACCTGCTGCGGAGCAACTAAGCCCGTGAGCCGCAACTATTGAGCCCATGTGCTGCAACTATTGAAGCCTGTGTGCCTTAGAGCCCGAGTTCCACAACAAGAGAAGTCACCGCAACAAGAAACCTGCTCACCTTAACTAGAGAACAGCCCCCACTCCCTGCAACTAGAGAAGAGCCTGTGGCAGCAGTGAAAACCCAGAATAGCCAAAAATAAATAAATAAATAAATTTATACATGTGTCCTTTGCTCTCAAAATTCTTTCCAGTCGTCAATTAGCTATGTATCTTCTTAAGCTTCAGCTTCTCTCTTGGGCTTCTCACAAAATCTCATTATTATTTTTTTGCCTCAAACTGACTTCTCTCTCAGGCCATAAAACCACTGGTAATTAATTGAACCTATTTGCTGCCATTGCAGTTATAAATGATGATGATATTTTCAAGGTCATGTTTCTACCACAGAAAGTAAACAGCATTTACTTTATGTACAGAACCTTCTGAGGACCTGGTGTATACAGAAGACATTGACTCATTAATCTGTACAGTCCATGTGCAAACACTAGGTAGAATTCCTTCCACTTTCCAGTTGAAGGCAACTGGTCATAAGTGCACATTCTAATGTCAGTTTTTTTCTAGTAATTTTGATTTATAAAATTCACATAGTAGATATTTACAGACTACCAAACCTTGTAGATAATTACCTGAGCAAGCAACTTTAAGGTATTCCAACTGTTTGTTAACTTGTAAATTTGCATCAATATTGTAATACCTGGTTCATATCTAAACTTTTAGTAAAGCCATGAAATCTATGGTTTATGTCAATGTACACATTATACATATGAGATATCTATACTTCTAAAAGGTATTATTACAATTTGATTTATAAAGAGCTCTATATAATTTTAGTAAAAAGTGCTTACATTTAAAGAAAACTGGTCAAGATGACTTTCAAGTTTACGTAAACTGGGAAATATTCAATATTAAGTTGAAACCTGATATTAACGTTTAGGTTTGTAGATCCAAATTAACATAGACATCATTAAGAATCATCAAAATTAAGTATAATACTTTATTAATACATAGGTGCCTAGTTACTCAGCCATGTCCAACTCTTTGCAGTCCTATGGACTGCAGCCCACCAGGCTCATCTGTCCATGAGGATTCTCCAGGCAGGAATACTGGAGTGGCTTGCCATGACCTTCTCCAGGGGATCTTCCCCAGTCCAGGATCAAACTCAGGTCTCCCGTATTGCAGACTGATTCTTTACCATATGAGCCACCAGGGAAGTACAGGTTTAATAAATAAGATCTCACTAAATCTCTTTCTAAATTCCATATATATGTGTTAATATGCAATGTTTGTTTTTCTCTTTGTGACTTATTTCAGTCTGTGTAAAGGCTCTAGGTTCATGTACTTCATTAAAACTGACTCAAATGCAGCCATTTATGGCTGCAAGATATTCCATTGTATATATGTAGCACAGTTTCTTTATCCATTCATCTAATAATAGACATCTAGGTTTCTTCCATGTCCTAGTTATTGTAAATAGTGCTACAGTGAACACTGGGGTACATGTGTGTTTTTCAATTCTAGTTTACTTGGGGTATATGCCAAGTAGTGGGTTTGCTGGATCATACAATAGTTCTACTCCCAGCTTTTTGAGGAATCTGCATACTGTCTTCCATAGCTTAAGATTTAAAATATGTGTTTTCCTATAAAACTCCTAGAAGAAAACTCTCTCTTTTTTTTTTTTTCAAGAAAATGAATAGGCTGAAAGATGGCTGTACGCCTACTCCTATGAAGGTATTGAAACATAGCTGGAGGATATTGGGCCAGACTTACCAGATTTCACTTATAGTTAACATCAGATGTCAGTTTTCCTGAATTATCTTTAAGTAACTGTCTCCAATCTTCAAAACTTCTAAAAGAAGTCAGCACCTGGAATGTTAGAGCAAAGGAAAAATAAGAATATAATTTGAGCACAACTGTATCATTATTTTATACCCAAAGAGCAAGTCTATGCTACAAACACTGAGGTTGAACCAAGAAGTAGCCCTGGGCTTTCCTGGTGGCCAGTGAGTAAGGAGTCCACCTTGCACTGCAAGGGGCGCCAGTTTGATCCCTGGCCTGGGAAGATCCCATGTGCCGTGGAGTGGCTGGACCAGTGTGTCCAATTACGAGCCAGCGCTCTGGAGCGCGTGTGCCCAGAGCCAGTGCTATGCAACAAGAGAGGCCACTGCAATGGGAGGCCCACACAGGCCAAAGAACAAAGACGGATGAAAATAGATAAATGAAAGACCAATAGAAGTGGCCCGCCCGCCCCCCTCCCCAACCTGCCCCCCCCGCCAAAATTTAAAAAATAAAAATAAAAAAAAAGAGGTTACTCTTTCCATTTGTCCCACCCTCTCCTTCCCCGACCTGTGTTCACAAGTCTTTTCTCTATGTTTGTATCTCCACTGCTGTCTTCTCACTACCATCATAACCAGGAGTATTCTAAGTTATTCTCTTTATTGTGCGTGCTAAGTCACTTCAGACATGTCTGACTCTGCGATGCTATGGACTGTAGCCCACCAGGCTTCTCTGTCCATGGGATTCTTTAGGCAAGAATACTGGAGTAGGTTGCCACGCCCTCATCCAGGGGATCTTCCCAACCTAAGGACTGAACCCTCATCTCTTCTCCTGCACTGGCACATGGGTTATTTACCACTAGTGCCAGCTGGGAACCCCATTCTCTTTATTCCCACTGATTAATTCAATACAGGTTGTTGTTAAGGTTTAGTTTGACATGTGGAATCTGAATCGTGCTGGGACATGAACTGGTAATCTTGTATATAGTGGGGAAGAAATGGCTGGGGTGGAAGATTTAACATAACAGCATCTTTGCTGTATTTTGTTTTTGTAAAGGGATATTCTGATAGTCCAGGCAAATATTGATGACCAGATTTATTCTAAGGAAACTGACAAGAACTGAAAGGGAAATCTGGAGCTAGATGAGATTGTGACAGAGAAGGCTGAAGACTCTTAAGATGCAGTTGGCCCACTGTCATAGATGATATAGTCATTCTAAACTCTCTTCTCTCATGTTCTCCTATGACTGTGGTGCCTATAAAAAACAGACATATAGGACCTCCCTGGTAGTCCAGTGGTTAAGACACAGTGCTTCCACAGCAGGAGGCGTGGGTTCAATCCTTGGTTGGGGAACTAAGATTTCCATATGCCACAACGAGGAATTCCCACGCCACGACCAAAAAATCTTGCACGCTGTAACCAAGACCCGGCACAGTCAAATAAATTTTAAAAATATTAAAAAAAAAAACACCAGACATATAGCTGTATTACAGGCACACATAATTCTTCCAGAATACCTTGCACATAGGGTAAATATACAAGCTATTTGAGTGGCTCTTTTTGTCAATATAACTATTACTACTTCCCCACTATTTTCTCTCCCTCTCTTACGCATAATAGCATCAGCTAAGAGCAATTGATTTCACAAAGCAATTGAAGGAATGGAGAAAAATATAAACTATTAAAAATGTACTAGACATAGGCTGAGAGGTGGGAGGGAGGTTTAAGAAGCGGGGGACATGTGTAAACCTATGACTAGTTCATGTTGATGTAAGGCAGAAACCAGCACAGTATTGCAAAACAATCATCCTTCAAATAAAAATAAATAATTTTTTAAAAGAGGTTAATTATTAGGTTATCTAAGAGTGGAGAGATGTTCATATTCTAGGAAGCATATTCTTTCAACTTTAATGTTTTTATTCCTTTGGGATCCTATGGTTGTGTGCTTTAGAATTTTGCTGTGGTTTGTCTTAACCCATTTCTATACAGCAACTGACTATTCTTATCCTTTGTCTGCTTATTTTTTCTTAACACAAGGCCTCCCCTGAAATTCCAAACCTAAATAGGGAGACTCTGGTTTTGTAGATTCAGTTTGCCTCTTCCTGAGAAAAATAAAAAATCGCTGCTGCTTCAGTAGCTTCCTGGATTTTCAGATTAGTATTTTTTTAATTATCTTCTATACATGTTAGGAGTGGTTTTTAAAATAGCAACTCTTGCAGAAATTTACTGCTGTGCTATAAATGTTGAATGAGATCATTATTTTAACTCCAGTTTCTGGTCCTTGTTCACTAATGCATTTCAACAGAGGAAACTTTTTTTTTGGTCACCGGTGAGACTTTTGCCTTCCTTAGTGACTCAGTGGTAAAGAATCTGCCTGCAATGCGGGAGACGCAGGTTTGATCCCTGGGACAGGAAGATTGCCCTGGAAGGAGAAAATGGCAATCCACTCCAGTATTCTTGCCAGGGAAATCCCATGGAGAGAGGAGTCTGATGAGCTATAGTTCATGAGATTGCAGAGTCAGACACAACTGAAGTGACGTAACATGTACAATAAAGAGAATAAATTAGAACAGTCCTGGTTGTGGTGACAGTGAGAAAAAGGAGGTTGTGGAAGACCCTCATTTCCATGATTATCAGTTTCATTTTAAAAGTAACGAATGGAACTTCTGGCACAGATCTGTTTCTGCTCACTCAGTCCCTAAGCACCAGTAATAAAACCCTTGAAAATGCAGCATATGGAGACAATTGATTTCACAAAGCAATTGAAGGAATGGAAAAATATAAACTATTAAAAATGTACTAGACATAGGCTGAGAGGTGGGAGGGAGGTTTAAGAAGCGGGGGACATGTGTAAACCTATGACTAGTTCATGTTGATGTAAGGCAGAAACCAGCACAGTATTGCAAAACAATCATCCTTCAAATAAAAATAAATAATTTTTTAAAAGAGGTTAATTATTAGGTTATCTAAGAGTGGAGAGATGTTCATATTCTAGGAAGCATATTCTTTCAACTTTAATGTTTTTATTCCTTTGGGATCCTATGGTTGTGTGCTTTAGAATTTTGCTGTGGTTTGTCTTAACCCATTTCTATACAGCAACTGACTATTCTTATCCTTTGTCTGCTTATTTTTTCTTAACACAAGGCCTCCCCTGAAATTCCAAACCTAAATAGGGAGACTCTGGTTTTGTAGATTCAGTTTGCCTCTTCCTGAGAAAAATAAAAAATCGCTGCTGCTTCAGTAGCTTCCTGGATTTTCAGATTAGTATTTTTTTAATTATCTTCTATACATGTTAGGAGTGGTTTTTAAAATAGCAACTCTTGCAGAAATTTACTGCTGTGCTATAAATGTTGAATGAGATCATTATTTTAACTCCAGTTTCTGGTCCTTGTTCACTAATGCATTTCAACAGAGGAAACTTTTTTTTTGGTCACCGGTGAGACTTTTGCCTTCCTTAGTGACTCAGTGGTAAAGAATCTGCCTGCAATGCGGGAGACGCAGGTTTGATCCCTGGGACAGGAAGATTGCCCTGGAAGGAGAAAATGGCAATCCACTCCAGTATTCTTGCCAGGGAAATCCCATGGAGAGAGGAGTCTGATGAGCTATAGTTCATGAGATTGCAGAGTCAGACACAACTGAAGTGACGTAACATGTACAATAAAGAGAATAAATTAGAACAGTCCTGGTTGTGGTGACAGTGAGAAAAAGGAGGTTGTGGAAGACCCTCATTTCCATGATTATCAGTTTCATTTTAAAAGTAACGAATGGAACTTCTGGCACAGATCTGTTTCTGCTCACTCAGTTCCACTAAGCACCAGTATAAACCCTGAAAATAATGCAAAAGACAAGTGAAGGAGAATTCTGAAGGGTGGTAAGAAGGCAGACTAGTTTGGAACCCCACAACTGGAGGAACAGTACAGAGGCAGAACCTCTTACAGAAGAGCACTCATGCCTGATGTCTGATTCTCAACCTGGCAACAGAAGGAAGCCCAGGTGGGGTCATTTCTCTCTCACATCCAATGGTAAGCATGATAGCCTGGCAAGCCTGGCAAACTAAGGTCAATCAGGAACCCTGCTGATAATAAGCATATAGGGGACATACTCTTCCTTCCCTTCCAGGCTGGAGGTTCCCCCTCACTCCCAAGAGAAACTGAGGCAGGTAGGCAAAACCAGCAAGAGGAGTCCAGGTGCAGCAAGTGGCCCAGTTCTGGAAGACTCAGTGCTCTGTGGAATTGAGGTTTTCCTGCCCTTCCAGCAGATACCAGGGCAGCTGGGAGGTACCATTTGAGGGATCCCATCATACCACTCCCCAACTGAGAGACAGTGCTACCTTTAGCAGCACCAGCAGAGACCAGTGGGAGCCCTCGTGGCAGCAGAAAAACAAAGCAGACCAAAACAGTCTTCCAGGGTTCTAAAAGTTATATTCCCTTTGGAACTGTAGTTAACAAAAGTTAATCAACATTCAAAACCCATATGCTAAACCTAAACAAGGGTACCTGCCTACTAAAATAAAAGATTTAAATAGAAACAAAGTCTCCAATAGACCCAAATTATGTAACCTAAACAGCCTGCAATGCGGGAGACGAGTAGGAAGAAATTGCCCTGGAAGGAGAAAATGGCAATCCACTCCAGTATTCTTGCCAGGGAAATCCCATGGAGAGAGGAGTCTGATGAGCTATAGTTCATGAGATTGCAGAGTCAGACACAACTGAAGTGACGTAACATGTACAATAAAGAGAATAAATTAGAACAGTCCTGGTTGTGGTGACAGTGAGAAAAAGGAGGTTGTGGAAGACCCTCATTTCCATGATTATCAGTTTCATTTTAAAAGTAACGAATGGAACTTCTGGCACAGATCTGTTTCTGCTCACTCAGTTCCACTAAGCACCAGTATAAACCCTGAAAATAATGCAAGAGACAAGTGAAGGAGAATTCTGAAGGGTGGTAAGAAGGCAGACTAGTTTGGAACCCCACAACTGGAGGAACAGTACAGAGGCAGAACCTCTTACAGAAGAGCACTCATGCCTGATGTCTGATTCTCAACCTGGCAACAGAAGGAAGCCCAGGTGGGGTCATTTCTCTCTCACATCCAATGGTAAGCATGATAGCCTGGCAAGCCTGGCAAACTAAGGTCAATCAGGAACCCTGCTGATAATAAGCATATAGGGGACATACTCTTCCTTCCCTTCCAGGCTGGAGGTTCCCCCTCACTCCCAAGAGAAACTGAGGCAGGTAGGCAAAACCAGCAAGAGGAGTCCAGGTGCAGCAAGTGGCCCAGTTCTGGAAGACTCAGTGCTCTGTGGAATTGAGGTTTTCCTGCCCTTCCAGCAGATACCAGGGCAGCTGGGAGGTACCATTTGAGGGATCCCATCATACCACTCCCCAACTGAGAGACAGTGCTACCTTTAGCAGCACCAGCAGAGACCAGTGGGAGCCCTCGTGGCAGCAGAAAAACAAAGCAGACCAAAACAGTCTTCCAGGGTTCTAAAAGTTATATTCCCTTTGGAACTGTAGTTAACAAAAGTTAATCAACATTCAAAACCCATATGCTAAACCTAAACAAGGGTACCTGCCTACTAAAATAAAAGATTTAAATAGGAAACAAAGTCTCCTGACATAGCACACCAAATGTCTAGGATACAACAGAATATCATCCATCATACCAATGAAGAATGATGATAATAACAATCTGAGAACAAAACAAGTAACTGATGTCAATGCCAAGATGAATCATATACTGGAATTGTCTGGAAAGTATTTTAAAGAAGCCATCATAAAAATGCTTCCACAATCAATTACAGGGCTTCCCTGGTGGTCCAGTGGGTAAGGACACCGCCTTGCAGTGCAAGGGGCGCCGGTTCGATCCCTGGCCTGGGAAGATCCCACGTGCCGCGGAGCGGCTGGACAGATGTGTCCAATTACCGAGCCGGAGCTCTGGAGCGCATTTGCCCAGAGCCAGTGCTCTGCAACAACAGAGGCCGCCATGATGGAAGGCCCACACGGGCCAAAGAACAAAAATGGATGAAAATAGATAAATGAAAAACCAATAGAAGTGGCCCGCCTGCTCCCCTCCCTCCCCCCCCCTCCCCCACCAAAATAAGTAAGTAAATAAATAAATCTTAAAAAAAAAAAAAAAACAATCAATTACACATTCTCTTGGAACAAAGGAAAAATAGAAAATCTTAGCAAAGAAATAAAATTCATAAAATAACCAAATGGAAGTGGTAGAACTAAAAACAGAATAGCAGATTTTAGAAAATTATTAGGTAGCTCAGTACTAGAGTGGAGATGACCTAGACTAGAATCAGTGAACATGATGACAGAATCATAGAGTTCACCTCAGTTCAGTTCAGCTCAGTCTCTCAGTTCAACTCTTTATGACCCCTTGGATTGCAGCACGCCAGGCTTCCCTGTTCACCTAGTCTGAACAATAGGAAGAAACTATACTGGAATCAACCATATGAACAGAGCCTTTAATGACCAATTGAGAAGTAACAAAAGATCCATGGTTTATATTATCAGAGTCCCCAAAAGAGGAAAGAGGGGGCTGAAGGACATTTGAAAAACTCATGGCCTAAAACTAACAGTGCTTTAAAAGACAAGTCTCTCGATTCAGGAAGCTGAGCCAACCTCCAAAAGGATAAACCCTCCAAATCTATGTCACAGCTTAAAATAAAATCTTGAAAACTTAAGAGAAATGACTGGTATTTATGAACTCAAATGCAGTTTTCTCACCTAACATCAAAAAAGTCTCCTGAAAGAAAGATAAAACAGAATATCATCCATCATACGAATGAAGAATGATGATAATAACAATCTGAGAACAAAACAAGTAACTGATGTCAATGCCAAGATGAATCATATACTGGAATTGTCTGGAAAGTATTTTAAAGAAGCCATCATAAAAATGCTTCCACAATCAATTACAGGGCTTCCCTGGTGGTCCAGTGGGTAAGGACACCGCCTTGCAGTGCAAGGGGCGCCGGTTCGATCCCTGGCCTGGGAAGATCCCACGTGCCGCGGAGCGGCTGGACAGATGTGTCCAATTACCGAGCCGGAGCTCTGGAGCGCATTTGCCCAGAGCCAGTGCTCTGCAACAACAGAGGCCGCCATGATGGAAGGCCCACACGGGCCAAAGAACAAAAATGGATGAAAATAGATAAATGAAAAACCAATAGAAGTGGCCCGCCTGCTCCCCTCCCTCCCCACCCCTCCCCCACCAAAATAAGTAAGTAAATAAATAAATCTTAAAAAAAAAAAAAAAACAAACAATTACACATTCTCTTGGAAAAAAAGAAAAATAGAAAATCTTAGCAAAGAAATAAAATTCATAAAATAACCAAATGGAAGTGGTAGAACTAAAAACAGAATAGCAGATTTTAGAAAATTATTAGGTAGCTCAGTACTAGAGTGGAGATGACCTAGACTAGAATCAGTGAACATGATGACAGAATCATAGAGTTCACCTCAGTTCAGTTCAGCTCAGTCTCTCAGTTCAACTCTTTATGACCCCTTGGATTGCAGCACGCCAGGCTTCCCTGTTCACCTAGTCTGAACAATAGGAAGAAACTATACTGGAATCAACCATATGAACAGAGCCTTTAATGACCAATTGAGAAGTAACAAAAGATCCATGGTTTATATTATCAGAGTCCCCAAAAGAGGAAAGGGAGTGGGGCTGAAGGACATTTGAAAAACTCATGGCCTAAAACTAACAGTGCTTTAAAAAGACAAGTCTCTCGATTCAGGAAGCTGAGCCAACCTCCAAAAGGATAAACCCTCCAAATCTATGTCACAGCATAATTAAACTTTTGAAAACTGAATACACAATCTTGAAAACAACTTAAGAGAAATGACTGGTATTTATGGGAACAACAAATTCAAATAACAGCAGTTTTCTCACCTAACATCATGGAGGTCATAAGGAAGTTGTACAATATTTTAAAGTGCTGAAAGAAAAATGTCACCTATAAATTCTATATCCAGTTAAACCATGCTTCAGGAATAAAGAAAAAATAAAGACATTCCAGGCGCAGAATAAAACCCTAACCCTCTGTGCTCTGCATATTCATCTTCCCCTATCCCACCCCTGGCAACTGTATTGGCTCCGTGGTTCTGTCTTTCCAGAATGCCCTGTGCATACATGTGTGTTAAATCACTTCAGTCATGTCCGACTCTTTGAAACCCTGTGGATTGTAGCCCTTCAGGCTCCGCTGTCCATGGAGACTTCTCCAGGCAAGAATACTGGAGTGGTTTGCTCTGCTCTCCTCCAGAGGATCTTCCCAACCCAGGAATCAAACCTGTGTCTCTTTATTTCTTCTGCATTGGCAGGTGGGTTCTTTACCACTAGTGCCACCTGGGAAGCCCAAAATGTCATATACTTGGACTCATATAGCATGTAGCCTTTTCAGATCACCTTCTTTCACTTAGTGATATTGCATTTAAGTTTCCTCTTTGTCTTTTAATGGCTTGATAGCTTTTTTTTTTAAAATTTTTTCTTTGGCCGTTTCTATTGGTCTTTCATTTATTATCTTTGTTCTTTGGCCCGTGTGGGCCTCCCATCACAGTGGCCTCTCAGTTCAACTCTTTATGACCCCTTGGATTGCAGCACGCCAGGCTTCCCTGTTCACCTAGTCTGAACAATAGGAAGAAACTATACTGGAATCAACCATATGAACAGAGCCTTTAATGACCAATTGAGAAGTAACAAAAGATCCATGGTTTATATTATCAGAGTCCCCAAAAGAGGAAAGGAGGGGCTGAAGGACATTTGAAAAACTCATGGCCTAAAACTAACAGTGCTTTAAAAAGACAAGTCTCTCGATTCAGGAAGCTGAGCCAACCTCCAAAAGGATAAACCCTCCAAATCTATGTCACAGCATAATTAAACTTTTGAAAACTGAATACACAATCTTGAAAACAACTTAAGAGAAATGACTGGTATTTATGGGAACAACAAATTCAAATAACAGCAGTTTTCTCACCTAACATCATGGAGGTCATAAGGAAGTTGTACAATATTTTAAAGTGCTGAAAGAAAAATGTCACCTATAAATTCTATATCCAGTTAAACCATGCTTCAGGAATAAAGAAAAAATAAAGACATTCCAGGCGCAGAATAAAACCCTAACCCTCTGTGCTCTGCATATTCATCTTCCCCTATCCCACCCCTGGCAACTGTATTGGCTCCGTGGTTCTGTCTTTCCAGAATGCCCTGTGCATACATGTGTGTTAAATCACTTCAGTCATGTCCGACTCTTTGAAACCCTGTGGATTGTAGCCCTTCAGGCTCCGCTGTCCATGGAGACTTCTCCAGGCAAGAATACTGGAGTGGTTTGCTCTGCTCTCCTCCAGAGGATCTTCCCAACCCAGGAATCAAACCTGTGTCTCTTTATTTCTTCTGCATTGGCAGGTGGGTTCTTTACCACTAGTGCCACCTGGGAAGCCCAAAATGTCATATACTTGGACTCATATAGCATGTAGCCTTTTCAGATCACCTTCTTTCACTTAGTGATATTGCATTTAAGTTTCCTCTTTGTCTTTTAATGGCTTGATAGCTTTTTTTTTTAAAATTTTTTCTTTGGCCGTTTCTATTGGTCTTTCATTTATTATCTTTGTTCTTTGGCCCGTGTGGGCCTCCCATCACAGTGGCCTCTGTCGCTGCAGAGCACCGGCTCTGGGCGCATGCGCTCCAGAGCTCTGGCTTGGTGATTGGACCCATCGGTCCAGCCGCTCCGCAGCACGTGGGATCTTCCCAGGCCAGGGATCGAACTGGCGCCCCTTGCACTGCAAGGCGGTGTCCTTACTCACTGGACCACCAGGGAAAGCCCTTGATAGCTTTTTAATGCTAATATTTTTTTTCTGAATGTACTACAGTTTGTTTATTCATTCACCTACTGGAAGGCCTCTTGGTTACACTCAAGTTTTGGAAATTATTTGTAAAGTTGCTATAAACATCTGTGTGCTGGGTTTTGTATGAAGATAAAATTTTAATTCCTTTGGATGATTACCAAGAAGCACAATTGCTGGATCACATGATAAGAATGTGTTTAATTTTGTAAGTAACTGCCAAACTTTCTTCCAATGTTGCTGTAGCATTTTGTATTCCCACCAGCAGTGAACAAGAGTTCCATTGCTTCACATCCTTGTCAGCATTTGGTGTTATCAGTGTTCTGGATTTTGGCTATTCTATTAGATGTACAGTTATGGCATAAAATTGTAGTAGTCTAGTTACTGGTTTATTAATCAGGTTATTATTTCTTAAAGGTACGATCAACACAAAACTTAATGTCCGTCCCTCAGATGCATTTAGTTTTATTTTTCTGGGTTGATTTTGTGACTTTCATGTATTGCTTATTGTTTTAAAACTTGCCTCTTTCAAACTACATGAGGATTAGGTGGCCATTTTTCCTCTAAGCATAAACTATTTTATCTGTGTTAAGAAAAATAAAAGTGAAGATCATGGTAATTCTTGTGAGTCAGCCATTGACTGACCTTCAGTATATGGCAAGTTTGTCCAATTTCATAGTTGGTTTTGGGAAAGATAATTTGCCGGCTTCTTTACTCCACTATTGCCATAAGTTATGTTGTATATATCCTTCTGCAGCTTGCATTTTTTTATGCAACATTCTATTTTCAGAGTTAGGTATGCAAATTCATGAAATCTTCATGAATTACTTTTAACTGCTGTACAGGCTTCCATTGTATGAATAAAGCACAGTTCATACAATGAAATTCAATCAGTTTCACTGCTAAAAGTATAATAGACGTGAACAGCTTTTCTCATACCTTCTTGTGCACAAGTTTGATATTTTTCTAGAGTGGGTACCGAGAAGTGGAATTGTTGTAACATAATGTATCGATAGGTCTTCACTGGTGGCTCAGTAGTAAAGAATCCATCTGCAATGTGGGAGACCAAGTTCTATCCCTGGGTTCAGAAGATCCCCCGGAGGATGGCATGGAAACCCACTCCAGTACTCTTGCCTGGATAATCCCTTGGACAGAGGAACCCGGAGGGCTACAGTCTATAGGGTCGCACAGAGGCAGACATGACTAAAGTGACTAAGCAGCAGAACAGCACAGTAGTATGGATATCAACTTTACTAAAAGCAGCCAAATTGTTCTATAGATGTAACATATGTGTTGCTGTTTCTGCATCTTTACCAATACTTAGTAATATCAGACATTTAATTTTTTCTAGTTTCATAAATGTGAATATTTCACAGTGGTCTTTATTTTTATTTCCCTGATTAGTAGAAAACCACACTCGTGTTTATTTACTCAAAGTATTTACATTTATACAAATTGCCTATTATATTTTTTCCTATTTTCCTATTGGATTTCTTTTAGTGTGAATTTGAAGTTCTTTCATTGATGCCTTCTTCTAGTTTGTGGCTTTTCTTTTCACTTCGTTAGTATTTTCCAATTGTCAAACTTGAGGGCTTTTAACATAATTCAAGTGGTCACAATTTTCCTTTTAAATTTGTAACATTTCTACCTTATGCAGATATTGTAAAGCTTTATTCTTTTACTTTTTCTTAAAAATATTTTCAAAGTGAGTCTTTAAACCATTTATTATTTTTTATATATAGTGTGACTTAGAAGTTTAATTTTGTCTTTTTCCAGATGACCAGCCAGTTATTCCACCAACCTTTATTGAATACCCCTTCCTTTACCACTGAATTAAATCACCATATGAAATGAATTCATATCCGTAAAGTACTGAAAACATTTCCAAACTATTTTATAGGTAGCAGTAGTGGTAGTAATAATAGTTAACCTTCCGTATCAAACCTATATATATAATGGGCCTAATTCTAGATTTTCTATTTGGTTCCATGGGTCTATTTGACTAATGCTTACCAATATTGTGCTGTCTTTGAAACAGAATACTTATATAAGTCTTGATACCTAGAAGATGAGAATCTTTTTTTCCTTTTTGTCTTCTTTCTCCTGTTTATAAGAGCATAAAAAGATACAATAGTTTGAAAGTATAGGATGGAAAAAGATGTATTATGCAAATAGTAATAAGAAGAAAGCTGTTGAAGATATCTTCCATATCAGCTAAACTATAGATTTAAGTCAAGGAGTATGACTAAAGGGGAGATATTTCATAGTGATAGAAGGATCCATTCCACTATAAGACATGATAACCTTAAATTTATAAGTGCCCAATATCATAGCTTCAAAATATATAAAGTATAAATACATAAAAGTGAAGGGAAAATAGACAAATCAACTTCAAAGTTAGATGGTGTATTATACTTATCTTCATATTTGACAGACACAGAGATAAAAAGTAGTAAGGAGCTAGATTATTTGAATAAAACTATTAACTAATATGACCCAATTGACACAAATAGAACACTTCCCCTCGACACTTCAGCATATACATTCAAGTATACACTAGACATACATATCAAAATACATCATATTCCTGGCTCTCAAGCAACTCTCAACAAATTTCAATGGATTAAATTATACAGAATGTATTCTCTAGCTACACAGCAATTAATCTGAAAATAAACAATGAAGATAGTTAGAACAATCCTCAAAATTTTACAATTCTATATAATCAGTGGACCAAAGGGAAAACTCACAATTCCTATTGGAAAACATTTTGAATAATAACATTGACATAATGTATCAAAACTTGTAGAATGCAGCTATAGTGTTTAGAGGGCATTTAATGCTTTTCAGTGAAAAGTATTAGAAAAGACAAAGGCTGACAATAAGCTTCTGTTTTAAGGAGCTAATAAAAGAAATCGAAGCTATAGTTTTCCAGGTGTCATGAAAAGATGTGAGATTTGGACCATAAAGCTGAACATCGAAGAATGGATGCTTTTGAACTGTGGTGTTGGAGAAAACTCTTGAAAGTCCCTTGGACAGCAAGGAGACCAAATCAGTCAATCCTAAAGGAAATTAACCCTGAATATTCATTGAAAGGACAGATGCTTAAACTGCAATACTTTGGCCAGCTGATGTGAAGAGCTGACTCACTGGAAAAGACCCTGATACTGGGAAAGATTGAGGGCAGGAGGAAAAGGGTCAACAGATAATGAGATGGTTGGATGGCATCACTGAGTCAATGGACATGAGTGAGCAAGCTCCAGGAGATGGTGAAAGGACAGAGAAGCCTGGCGTGCTACAGTCTCTGGAGTCGCAGTCAGACATGACCTAGTGAATGAGTAACAATAAAAGAAGAGCAAATTTAAGTTAAATAAGATAATAATAATAATGAAATAGAGAACATGTATACAAAGAGAAAAAAGCAATGTAAAATTTTATTTTTTTAATTAATTCATTATATTGATAAAACTCCAACAAAATGATCAAGAAAGAGGAGAGAAAAAAATTTCAATATCATAAATGAGAAATACAACATAACTATGACTCCTTGAGATTATTTAAAAGTTTAAAAATATTATGAATAACTTATGCCAATAAATTGACAATACATTTTAAATGGACATATTACTTTGAAAAAACATGGCCAAAATTGTCATAAGCAGAAATTAAAGATCAGAATAATCCTACTCTATTAAAGAAATCTGTAATTAAAGATCATTTCATAAATAAAACTTCAGGTCCAAATGGGTTCCCTGGTGAGTTCTTGCAAACATTCAAAAATGAAATATCATCTTACATAAACTCCTTTGGAAAATATTAGAGGTATTAACACTTTTCAACACATGTGTGAACAGTATAACCCTGATTATAAGAAAAAGAGAAGAGGACAATATCTGTCATGAATATAGATAATACAATTCTGCACTAAATATTAATGAATTGAATTCAAATTGAATATATATAAAAATGTCACATCAGGGCTATATGGAGTTTATTCTAGGAATGCAAGTTTGGTTTAATATTCAAGATTTAATCCATGTAATGTATATAGTAATAAAATCAAGGAGAAAGCCCACTTCAATAAAAGCATTTGATAGAATTCAGTATGTATTCATGATGAAAAATCTCAGAAAATTGGTGCCTAATAAAGGATAGCTAAAAAATCCACAGCTTGCAACATATTTAATTGGGGAATTTTGAGCACATTTCCCCCCTTAATTCAAGAAAAAAACAAAGATAGTCCCCGTTACCATCTCTACTCAATATTATACTAGAAGTCCTAGCTAATGCAGTTAAGTCAAGGTAGAGAAATGAAATGTAAAAATTGGAAGGGAAGAGATAAAGACATCTTTATTCAGAGAAGATATGCTTAAGTAAATATAATATTCAAAACATCTATAAATATAATTAATAATTAAATCTAGCAAGGTCACTATTATTTATTAATCTGATGTTGCTTTTCCCATTTCTACTTAAGACATTTCTGTGTCAGTGTGTTTTAGGACTTTCTTTTGAAAACATCCTTTGGCTAGATCTTTTTCATCCAATATGAGAGCTTTGATCTTTTGTAGTTGGCATTATTTAGATATATTTAGAAGCATTTTTAGTGCTTTATTTGATGCTTTCAATTTACTATTTCTTTTCTTCTCATTTTTCCTTTTCCTAATTTCTGTTTGATTGAAACAATTATCTCACTTGTACATTTTATTCATGGAGAAGCTATATTTTCTAGTTATTTTCTTTTAGTGGTGACCATTAAATACTTATGACATAAATATGGCATTTTCATAGTGCAAATATGTCTATCCACCTCCTGAACAATACTAGCATCTTAGAATCCTTTCCTTCTTATCACTTGCTTCCTACCTATGTTCTATTTGTCCACTGTTTTGCTTTCACCTTTCTTTTATACCCCTCTCTTTAAATTAGCCATTACGGATATTTATGCTCAGTATTCTTTCATGCATGTCACTTCTTCCTTTAAACTGAATTTAGGTTCAGTTTTCTTCTTTCTGGAGTACTATTTTTGGTCAATTTTTCTACAGAGTCTACCATTAAGAAATTCTCTCATTTCTTATGTTTTTAAAAAAAGACCTATATTATTCTTTAGTAAAAAGACAGAGGTACCTGGCAAGCTAATTCCATGGGGTTGCAAAAGTGTTAGGCATAACTTTGAGACCAAATAATTACAACAACAATATTAGTCTTTCTGGGTATATAATTCTAGATGATGGTTATTCTCCTTCACTGTTTGAAAACATTATTTTCTTAGCTTATAGCTTCTATTAATGAAAAGATTGCTGTTCATCTAAATTGTCTGTTATTTATATCTGCTTTTAAAATTTCTCCTTATTTTTATGCCCTTCAGTTTCACTATGATGTGGATCAGGGTATGGATTTCTTACTTGTTTTGCTTAGGGCTAGAATTTATGTCTTTTATCAGTCCTGGATTACTGGATAATCATGATGTAATCATTCGTGTAGAGCCAGACATTTTGGGGTGTGAAGCCAAATGGGCCTTAGGAAGCACTACTATGAACGAAGCTAGTGAAGATGATGGAATTCCAGCTGAGCTATTTCAAATGCCAAAAGATGATGTTGTTGATGTGCTGCACTCAATATGTCAGCAAATTTGGAAAACTTAGTAATGACCACAGGACTGGAAAAGGTCAGTTTTCATTCCAATCCCAAAGAAGGACAGTGCCGAAGAATGTTCTAACTGCCACATGTGCTCATTTCATGTGCTATCAAGATTATACTCAGGGAGCTTCCCTGGTGGTCCAGTGGGTAGAGTCTGCCTTGCAGTGCAAGCAGCACTGGTTCAATCCCTGGCCTGGGAAGATCCCACATGCCGCAGAGCAGCTGGACCGGTGTGTCCAATTGCGAATCAGCGCTCTGGAGTGCATGTGCCCAGAGCCAGTGCTCTGCAACGAGAGAGGCCACTGCAATGGGGGACCCACACAGGCCAAGGAATAAAGATGGATGAAAATGAATACTAATAATAAAAAAGGTTATACTCAAACCTTCAAGCTAGGCTTCAGCAGCACTTGAACTGAGAATTTCCAGCTGCACAAGCTGGATTTAGAACCAGAGATCAAATTGCCAATATTTCCGTTGGATCGTAGAAAAAGCAAGAGAATTCCAGGAAAACATCTATTTCTGCTTCATTGAATTCATCAAAGTCTTTGTGTGGATCACAACAAATTGTGGAAAATTCTGAAAGAGATAGGAAATACTAGACCACCTTACTTGTCTCCTGTAAAACCTGTATGCAGGACAAGAAGTAACAACTAGAACCAAACATGGAACAACATACTGGTTCAAAATTAGGAAGGAGTACACCAAGGCTATATTGTCACCCTGCTTTTAACTTCTGTGCAGAATATATCATACAAAATGCCAAGCTAGATGAATCACAAGCTAGAAACAAGATTGCTGGGAGAAATATCAACAACCTCAGAATATGCAGATGATACCATTCTAACAGCAGAGGCAAAGAGGAACTAAAGAGCCTCTTGATGAAGGTGAAAGAGGAGAGTGAAAAGGCTGAGTTGAAAATCAGCATTCAGAAAACTAAGGTCATGGCATCTGGTCTCATCACTCCATGGCAAATTGGGGGGAAAAGTGAAAACAGTGACAGATTTTATTTTCTTGGGCTCCAAAATCACTGGGGATGGTGACTGCAGCCATGAAATTAAAATACATTTGCTCCTTGGAAGGAAAGTTATGACAAATCTAGACAGCATATTAAAAAGCAGAAACATCACTTTGCCAACAAAGGCCCATATAGTCAAAGCTATGGTTTTTCCGGTATTCATGTATGGATGTGAGAGCTGGACCATAAAGAAGGCTGAGCACCAGAGAACCGATGCTTTCAAATAGTGGTGCTGGAGGAGACTCTTGAGAGTCCCTTGGACAAGGAGATCAAACCAGTCAATCCTAAAGGAAATCAATCCTGAATATTCACTGGAAGGAGGAATGAGGCTGAAGCTAAATTCAGCTCCAGTTCTTTGACCACCTGATGAGAAGGGCCAACTCATTGGAAAAGACCCTGTTGCTGGGAAAGACTGAAGGCAAAAGTAGCAGGAGGCAACAGAGGATGAGATAGTTGGATGGCGTCACCGACTCAATGGTCATGAATTTGAGCAAACTCTGGAAGATAGTGAAGAACAGGAGATCCTAGTGTGTTGCAGTTTATGGAATCACAAAGAATCGGGCATAACACAGTGACTGAACAACAACAATCAATTCTGGAAACTTCTCAGCCAAATTTGGAGAAATTATTCAGCTTCCCATCTTACTCCTCTGCTTGAAACCCTGCAGTGTATCCCTCATCTATTACCAATATTGCTACTCAGGCCTGTCACAATCTGGCCACTACACATTTCTGAAATTGTTTCCACATCTGTGTGCCAGGGAAGCCCATCACTCAAACTGCTGATACATTTCTTTCTTATAACTTAGCTTAATTGTCACTATTCTCTGAATCCTTTCCTGAAACCTCTGCCCCTAGGAACTCTGTATACCCATGGTTTCTTGTTTATACAATCCACTGATTGCATTTATCTATTTATGTGTTAGTCTTCCCCCAGTAGACTCAAGTCCCAGTTTCCCTTTATATTTATAGAGACAGACACTTAATGTGGGCCAAAATTGTTACTCTGGGTGAAAGAGGAGAGTGAAAAGGCTGAGTTGAAAATCAGCATTCAGAAAACTAAGGTCATGGCATCTGGTCTCATCACTCCATGGCAAATTGGGGGGAAAAGTGAAAACAGTGACAGATTTTATTTTCTTGGGCTCCAAAATCACTGGGGATGGTGACTGCAGCCATGAAATTAAAATACATTTGCTCCTTGGAAGGAAAGTTATGACAAATCTAGACAGCATATTAAAAAGCAGAAACATCACTTTGCCAACAAAGGCCCATATAGTCAAAGCTATGGTTTTTCCGGTATTCATGTATGGATGTGAGAGCTGGACCATAAAGAAGGCTGAGCACCAGAGAACCGATGCTTTCAAATAGTGGTGCTGGAGGAGACTCTTGAGAGTCCCTTGGACAAGGAGATCAAACCAGTCAATCCTAAAGGAAATCAATCCTGAATATTCACTGGAAGGAGGAATGAGGCTGAAGCTAAATTCAGCTCCAGTTCTTTGACCACCTGATGAGAAGGGCCAACTCATTGGAAAAGACCCTGTTGCTGGGAAAGACTGAAGGCAAAAGTAGCAGGAGGCAACAGAGGATGAGATAGTTGGATGGCGTCACCGACTCAATGGTCATGAATTTGAGCAAACTCTGGAAGATAGTGAAGAACAGGAGATCCTAGTGTGTTGCAGTTTATGGAATCACAAAGAATCGGGCATAACACAGTGACTGAACAACAACAATCAATTCTGGAAACTTCTCAGCCAAATTTGGAGAAATTATTCAGCTTCCCATCTTACTCCTCTGCTTGAAACCCTGCAGTGTATCCCTCATCTATTACCAATATTGCTACTCAGGCCTGTCACAATCTGGCCACTACACATTTCTGAAATTGTTTCCACATCTGTGTGCCAGGGAAGCCCATCACTCAAACTGCTGATACATTTCTTTCTTATAACTTAGCTTAATTGTCACTATTCTCTGAATCCTTTCCTGAAACCTCTGCCCCTAGGAACTCTGTATACCCATGGTTTCTTGTTTATACAATCCACTGATTGCATTTATCTATTTATGTGTTAGTCTTCCCCCAGTAGACTCAAGTCCCAGTTTCCCTTTATATTTATAGAGACAGACACTTAATGTGGGCTCTATAAACAGTTGCAGATTGAATGAATTAATGAATCAAGAAGATGAAGGTAAGTACTGTCTACCTCATAGGAATCCTGTAAAACTAAACATCAATGCATACCACAAGAATCAATACATACCACAAGAAAGCACCTGGCAAATAACAACTTCTAATCTCTTATTCGAATAAAAAACAATTGATGCATTGTTTTGATACAGTGGGTTGTATACCAAATTGGTTTTTCCTTTAAATTTCCTTATTCCATATGGCACAGAACAGAATTCTTAGTATTCTTTGATCATAATGAAGTTTTTTTTTTGGTTTTGTGCCTTTTCTTCCAGTTGCTATTATCTTAGAGCTTAAAAAAAAAAAACAAGGAGTCCTATAAGAATATTTGATACAGTTTACTAGCTATTACATTCTGTTCTGAAAATTCAGTGCATCTGTGAATAGTCTTCTCCCATACATCTTAATGGCTTTCTCCTTTCTTCCATGAGGTGTCTACTCTAATTTTACCACATGAGTTAGGCCTTCACAGACTCTCATTATAAAATAGCAAATTTCCACCCACCCCTTTCTCTCTCCTCTTTTACCTGCTTTATTTTCCCTAGTGCACTTCTCCACAAGTGAAATATATACAGTCTTTACCTCTTTTATTATTTTCTGCTCCTCTAATACACACTAGCATATAGCTTCTTAAAGTTAGGAACTTTGCTTTATGCTTAGAGCAGTATCTAGAATATAGCACATGTTCAGAAAATATTTCTTAAGTAAGTGTATCAACACAGATGTCATTGAGTCTCATCAGTAAGAATCTTGACGCTATAGTAGACAAACACAAGACAGCCACTCTTGACATGGTAGCCTTCAACATTCATCTAGGTCTGGGATGAGATTACAAAGCTTGGCTCTTTTGCTTTTCCCTAGAACAGACTAATGCACGATTTCATCCTGAAAACTAAAGAAATCACTTCCCTTCCTGGCACTACCTAAATCAAGTATTAAGCTGGCTGCACACAAAGCCTGTCTGTTCTCTCATCGTTTAAAAAGACCAAGGCAGTTCCTGCCCACTTTTAGCAAGCTTTATTTTGCTTTCTGTTTTCCTTCATTGCTTAAGGACAATTTACATATCTTTTCTTCCCGTTTTATCATTTTGATCTTGCCAAGAACTTTCAGTTAATACTTTGCATATACTTGTGGAAAGAAAGCACCCATTTGCAATGTCTATGGGAAATAAATTCATATTACTTCATAGAAACAAACATGTAAAGCTACAACTCATTTGTATATTATGGGAGAAAGACTTAGAGATGATAAATGACTTGTTGAAAGTCACAACACTAAAGTTTGTAACACTTTCCTGGGGATATGTCTAAAACCCACGTCCCCAGTCAAGTTCATGCTTTTCTGCCTGATTTTCCTTTAATAAGATCCTTTATGTTTCTCCTTGTCACCTGTGCATTAATGGAAAGCCCTCAATTCTTACTTTACTAGTGTGTGTCTCAGTGACATCAGACATCTTACCTTCTCAATCTTTGACTATCAGACTGTTCTACTGATTTTTCAGGTGCCATCAAACTTCTCTTTCCAGATCTAGCATGGCTGAAAAGACTGTGGTCTTGCAGCTAAGCTGATGTCCCAAGGTCAGCTTTGTGACTAGTGAGAACTCGTAGCCTAAGAATTCTGCCACAGCTACCCTACACCCAAAGGAGGGCTGGCCTCTGCCTACTCTTCCTTGCTAGGGACATTTAGCTCCCATCGGGCTACTCACCACTGACTGCCAGAGCCACACAGTGACTCCAGAAATGTGACAGGGAACACTCATCCCTCAAGACACCTGGGTGCTAATGTCTAGACAGGCAGTGCCTCCTAGTGGCCAGAGCTCCAAAGGTTTCCAACTGAAAGGTGACCAGGAGAGCCACAGCCCACCCTGCCACCCTGTCTCTCTCCTTCTGAGTCTTATCCCCACCTATCTGCAGTGTATCCAGCTCCACATCGTGCAGTGAGAAATCATAATCAAGTACCAATGTTTTCAGTAGGTTGTTGACTGAATTCCTAGTCATGGCCTGAAAACTAAAGAAATCACTTCCCTTCCTGGCACTACCTAAATCAAGTATTAAGCTGGCTGCACACAAAGCCTGTCTGTTCTCTCATGGTTTAAAAAGACCAAGGCAGTTCCTGCCCACTTTTAGCAAGCTTTATTTTGCTTTCTGTTTTCCTTCATTGCTTAAGGACAATTTACATATCTTTTCTTCCCGTTTTATCATTTTGATCTTGCCAAGAACTTTCAGTTAATACTTTGCATATACTTGTGGAAAGAAAGCACCCATTTGCAATGTCTATGGGAAATAAATTCATATTACTTCATAGAAACAAACATGTAAAGCTACAACTCATTTGTATATTATGGGAGAAAGACTTAGAGATGATAAATGACTTGTTGAAAGTCACAACACTAAAGTTTGTAACACTTTCCTGGGGATATGTCTAAAACCCACGTCCCCAGTCAAGTTCATGCTTTTCTGCCTGATTTTCCTTTAATAAGATCCTTTATGTTTCTCCTTGTCACCTGTGCATTAATGGAAAGCCCTCAATTCTTACTTTACTAGTGTGTGTCTCAGTGACATCAGACATCTTACCTTCTCAATCTTTGACTATCAGACTGTTCTACTGATTTTTCAGGTGCCATCAAACTTCTCTTTCCAGATCTAGCATGGCTGAAAAGACTGTGGTCTTGCAGCTAAGCTGATGTCCCAAGGTCAGCTTTGTGACTAGTGAGAACTCGTAGCCTAAGAATTCTGCCACAGCTACCCTACACCCAAAGGAGGGCTGGCCTCTGCCTACTCTTCCTTGCTAGGGACATTTAGCTCCCATCGGGCTACTCACCACTGACTGCCAGAGCCACACAGTGACTCCAGAAATGTGACAGGGAACACTCATCCCTCAAGACACCTGGGTGCTAATGTCTAGACAGGCAGTGCCTCCTAGTGGCCAGAGCTCCAAAGGTTTCCAACTGAAAGGTGACCAGGAGAGCCACAGCCCACCCTGCCACCCTGTCTCTCTCCTTCTGAGTCTTATCCCCACCTATCTGCAGTGTATCCAGCTCCACATCGTGCAGTGAGAAATCATAATCAAGTACCAATGTTTTCAGTAGGTTGTTGACTGAATTCCTAGTCATGGCCTGAGTATGAAAACATTGTAGGGGGAGAGTAGGAAATATAAATATAACAAAGTCACTAACACCCTCAGAGCAAGTCAGTCTGAAAAGTGCTTTGTAATGATGTGGTCACTGTTCTTCCTTCCCATCAGCCAAATGGGAGCTCTGACAGCCCTACTCTCAGAGGAGACTCACGGTACCCAGAAGTGCCAAATCATCCTCCTGAAGTCATTCTTTTTAAGCTTCCTTAAGAATAATTTCAGGTGTGTTACAAAGGTATGCAGAGGCTTAGCTGGATTCTATGTAAGGTTTTATCCTAAAAGGGACATGCATGATTCTAAGGGTCATATTTTAAAGTGCATATGCTTCTTAAAATGAAAGGTAGATCATTTCCACAAGCATAACCTTGAGATTAGCTCCTTAAGTCCTTGCTGGCACAGGACGTACACATGCAGATTTGGGTCTGGGAAGGAATGCTTCTGTGAGTTGCAGAGGAACTGTGGAGGCTCCACTTGTCCATGAGAGAGAGAGAAATTCTGTGCAGTGGATAAGGCCAGGCTACCACAAAAGAAGTGGGAACTCTTCCTTCTACATGCCTCTTTGGTCCTCAAGGCATCCTTCGTCCTCAAGCTATGTCTTGCCTCCTCAAGGCTCCCTTCCACAAGGACTTTCCCCATAAAATGCCTAAATTCCAGTCCTTTCTCTGTGTTATTTCTACCTTTTCTTCACCAAGGTCAGCCAAAACTCGTACTGCCACAGTACCCTACACCCAAAGGAGGGCTGGCCTCTGCCTACTCTTCCTTGCTAGGGACATTTAGCTCCCATCGGGCTACTCACCACTGACTGCCAGAGCCACACAGTGACTCCAGAAATGTGACAGGGAACACTCATCCCTCAAGACACCTGGGTGCTAATGTCTAGACAGGCAGTGCCTCCTAGTGGCCAGAGCTCCAAAGGTTTCCAACTGAAAGGTGACCAGGAGAGCCACAGCCCACCCTGCCACCCTGTCTCTCTCCTTCTGAGTCTTATCCCCACCTATCTGCAGTGTATCCAGCTCCACATCGTGCAGTGAGAAATCATAATCAAGTACCAATGTTTTCAGTAGGTTGTTGACTGAATTCCTAGTCATGGCCTGAGTATGAAAACATTGTAGGGGGAGAGTAGGAAATATAAATATAACAAAGTCACTAACACCCTCAGAGCAAGTCAGTCTGAAAAGTGCTTTGTAATGATGTGGTCACTGTTCTTCCTTCCCATCAGCCAAATGGGAGCTCTGACAGCCCTACTCTCAGAGGAGACTCACGGTACCCAGAAGTGCCAAATCATCCTCCTGAAGTCATTCTTTTTAAGCTTCCTTAAGAATAATTTCAGGTGTGTTACAAAGGTATGCAGAGGCTTAGCTGGATTCTATGTAAGGTTTTATCCTAAAAGGGACATGCATGATTCTAAGGGTCATATTTTAAAGTGCATATGCTTCTTAAAATGAAAGGTAGATCATTTCCACAAGCATAACCTTGAGATTAGCTCCTTAAGTCCTTGCTGGCACAGGACGTACACATGCAGATTTGGGTCTGGGAAGGAATGCTTCTGTGAGTTGCAGAGGAACTGTGGAGGCTCCACTTGTCCATGAGAGAGAGAGAAATTCTGTGCAGTGGATAAGGCCAGGCTACCACAAAAGAAGTGGGAACTCTTCCTTCTACATGCCTCTTTGGTCCTCAAGGCATCCTTCGTCCTCAAGCTATGTCTTGCCTCCTCAAGGCTCCCTTCCACAAGGACTTTCCCCATAAAATGCCTAAATTCCAGTCCTTTCTCTGTGTTATTTCTACCTTTTCTTCACCAAAGCATACCTATTCCCTGTCCATTCTCTCAGCTGCCTTGGAATATAATTGGATAAAGCATTTCATGCTAAGATTTGAATAGTAGGTCACCACCCATAGACTGACAAAGGTCTGTACAGTCAAAGCTATAGTTCTTCCAGTAGTTATGTACCAATGTGACAATTGGACCTTAAAGAAGGCTGAACACCAAAGAATTTACACTTCTGAACTGTGGTGTTGGAGAAGACTCTTGAGAGTCCACAAACCAGTCAACCCTAAAGGAAAGCAACCCCAAATATTCATTGGAATGACTGATGCCGAAGCTGAAGCTCCAATACTTTGGCCACTTGATGCAAAGAGGCAACTCCATTGGAAACTATTCCGATGCTCGGAAAGATTGAAGGCAGGAGGAGAAGGGTGTGACAAAGGATGAGATGGTTGGATGGCATTGTGAACTCAGTGGACATGAGCTTGAACAACCTCTGAGAGATAGTGAAATCTGGTGTGCTGCAATTCATGTGGCCGCAAAGAGTCGGACACCACTTAGTAACAACCCATTGTTCTGCTCCTCCCATTGACAGTCACTTTGTAACTGGGGTCATCTGAAGTCCTTGACTCACTGGGCTTAGAAATCAACTTTATCTCCTGAATTATACACACCACTTACATCCATCACCCCCCAGTATTCAATCCCAAATATGATGTTGCTGAGGAAGACTGTCCTTTGCGTCTCTGAGTTCTGTTTGGATGTCCACATAACTGACCACTTGTAGCGTGTCACTGCAGTGAGTAATGACTGTGTGCTTCAGAGTCCAAAGGTTTTGATCCAGACCTACTGATATTATTGAATATTCATTCAACCCACAATTAAAGGTGAGAAGAAGACACAAACCTTAAGGATTTCTTTGCAGTGGTTGCAGCATGCCAGCGAAGGTTTTGAATAGCTGTGGGCAGTTCCAAAAGAGGGAAAGAATCTGGCAATTGTCTGGAAGATGTCAAGCAATTAAAGTGTGGCCAGAATGTAAAGAATTGGGGGCTGGGGCGGGGGAGGTGAATGAACAATGCAGACAGTTAGGGGACATGATGCTGAAAGCCTGAGATTTGTACTGCCATCAACCATGTCTTATCCAACAAGATCTTCAGTTTCTAAGACATTTCTAGAAAATGAACCATGCCAGTCAGTAAGGCCCAGAAATATCCTGAGTGTTGTGCTCTCATTCCTACCCTTGGCCCTTTCTCTTTCTTACGAACCTCTTACCTGGTCAGCTCATGTATGCCTTGCGGGTGAGAATCGCCTTAACCATCTCCAAGGCGGCGAGCTTAAGCGCTCGGGTCTAGTGGCGCCCGCATCCCTGTGCGTGCAAGCAGACCGTACACCGCGCCGCGCTGATTTGCTGCCGCGGAGACTGCGGTGCCCGCGACGCGCCCGCCCCTCGCGGTGCGCGCTGGCTGGTGCAGCATCAGTCTGTCTGCAGCCGCGGCCACGGGGAGCAGCGCTGCAGCCGGGGCACCGACGCCTGAGTGCTCGCTCAGCGGCCCTGAGGACAGCAACGGCGAGCCCTCAAAGCGCGCACGATGCAGGCCACCGCCGATTCCACCAAGATGGACTGTGTTTGGAGCAACTGGAAAAGTCAGGGTATTCTCTTTATTTCGGTAGTGCATGCCTGCGGCGCACGGGAACCCTGGGACCCGGAATCGGCCATTGTGCAGCGTTTCACCTGTGGGACCTATGCATGCTTTATACCCAAGAGCTTTCTGCTGGGGGGGAGTAAAGTTGTTGTGTCAAAATCAGAGTGGATGGTGTTTGGTTTTTGTTTTTTTTTTTCTTTTCCTTTTTTTTTTTTTAACACCCCGCCCCCACCCCTTTGTTTTCTTGTTGTCATGCTAATATTTCCAATAATGCATCTTTTGCCTCCTCCCGCAGCTCTTTCGGATTCCGCTAAACATTCAGTACTTGTTTAATCTCTTCTTATTCCCAGAGTTAAAGTGCTTTCTTATTGTTCCATGTATCCCAGTACATTTTCATTTCTGCCTAAAGATTGAAATCTAGTAGAAAGAACCATTAACTGAGAGGTCTCTAGTGCCTCCTTTTAAGAGGGACACACCCATTTCAGTGTTATTATTTGTGGTCACACAAAGGAAACTGGAAATGCAGAATAGCTCTCAAAATCTGAAAATATGATGGCGTAGACACATATTAGAATGATTCATTTTGAAATATTTCGGGTGTTTTTTGTCTGTCATTGGGGTAACCTGTAACTACTGTTTATTAATAATGGGTATATGTAGAACAAATGGAAGGAAGTTAAAAAACAGTGTCAGATGCTCTCTGGTATAACAGATTTATTTTAAAACAGTCCATATTAGCACTGGGTGTGGCCACCCTCCAGTCTCGCTGAGCTGGAGACGCCTAATCTCCAAGGCGGCGAGCTTAAGCCCGGTCTGGGCCCATCCGGCGTGCAAGCAGACCGTACACCGCGCCGCGCTGATTTGCTGCCGCGGAGACTGCGGTGCCCGCGACGCGCCCGCCCCTCGCGGTGCGCGCTGGCTGGTGCAGCATCAGTCTGTCTGCAGCCGCGGCCACGGGGAGCAGCGCTGCAGCCGGGGCACCGACGCCTGAGTGCTCGCTCAGCGGCCCTGAGGACAGCAACGGCGAGCCCTCAAAGCGCGCACGATGCAGGCCACCGCCGATTCCACCAAGATGGACTGTGTTTGGAGCAACTGGAAAAGTCAGGGTATTCTCTTTATTTCGGTAGTGCATGCCTGCGGCGCACGGGAACCCTGGGACCCGGAATCGGCCATTGTGCAGCGTTTCACCTGTGGGACCTATGCATGCTTTATACCCAAGAGCTTTCTGCTGGGGGGGAGTAAAGTTGTTGTGTCAAAAATCAGAGTGGATGGTGTTTGGTTTTTTGTTTTTGTTTTTTCTTTTCCTTTTTTTTTTTTTAACACCCCGCCCCCACCCCTTTGTTTTCTTGTTGTCATGCTAATATTTCCAATAATGCATCTTTTGCCTCCTCCCGCAGCTCTTTCGGATTCCGCTAAACATTCAGTACTTGTTTAATCTCTTCTTATTCCCAGAGTTAAAGTGCTTTCTTATTGTTCCATGTATCCCAGTACATTTTCATTTCTGCCTAAAGATTGAAATCTAGTAGAAAGAACCATTAACTGAGAGGTCTCTAGTGCCTCCTTTTAAGAGGGACACACCCATTTCAGTGTTATTATTTGTGGTCACACAAAGGAAACTGGAAATGCAGAATAGCTCTCAAAATCTGAAAATATGATGGCGTAGACACATATTAGAATGATTCATTTTGAAATATTTCGGGTGTTTTTTGTCTGTCATTGGGGTAACCTGTAACTACTGTTTATTAATAATGGGTATATGTAGAACAAATGGAAGGAAGTTAAAAAACAGTGTCAGATGCTCTCTGGTATAACAGATTTATTTTAAAACAGTCCATATTAGCACTGGGTGTGGCCACCCTCCAGTCTCGCTTGGATTGCTTTTCAGCCATTTTTATTCAGTCTCATACTTCACACATCTCCATCTCTCCTTTGTTACATTAAGATTCTGTCCTTCACCTTGCTCAGTTTGAGATTACAAGGAAAAAGAGATGCTTTGCAAGAATGAATTATGTGTTGTAACCTTCAATGTTTGCAATATGCAGTATCTGTTAATATTTAGCAAATACGCTTCTGAAGAAGGCGCATTTGACTTAACCTGCAGGGTTGCAGCATCCCTCAGGGGACCGAGAATACTCTGGAGCAGAAGCTGATATTAAAAAAAAAAAAAAAAAAAGGACATCTTTCTATTGTAATATTATATCACAGAGAGAATGGGATGTCTTTTCGTCCTTAATGCCCCATGGAGCTTTTTCTTGATAAATTTTTTAAGCAAAGAAAAAGTAAACATAAACCTCAGAATTAAGAACATATTTTCTCTGCCTCTTATTTGATAGTTGGATGTCAAAGACATAAAATACAGTAGTCTAGTTCAAATTATTTGGGTCTATTGGAAATACAACTGTGAAAAGTAAATAAACGGACCTAATAAATTTAAAAGCCAGGAAATAAGAAATGTATGGCCATTCAGGAGTATAATTTTAGAGAATGATAACTAAATGGCCTGGCATATGTTTTATACAGAAGACAGCTGTGAAGATTCTTGATGACATTTCACTTTTGTACATGTTTAGACTCATCCAGTTTATTCCATATATACACTCAATACATAGCTGTGACTTGATAGAATTCCAAGCTTAGTTGGACATAAAGTTGGTTTTAAAGATTATTGTTGTGGTCTAGTAGAAAGAACCATTAACTGAGAGGTCTCTAGTGCCTCCTTTTAAGAGGGACACACCCATTTCAGTGTTATTATTTGTGGTCACACAAAGGAAACTGGAAATGCAGAATAGCTCTCAAAATCTGAAAATATGATGGCGTAGACACATATTAGAATGATTCATTTTGAAATATTTCGGGTGTTTTTTGTCTGTCATTGGGGTAACCTGTAACTACTGTTTATTAATAATGGGTATATGTAGAACAAATGGAAGGAAGTTAAAAAACAGTGTCAGATGCTCTCTGGTATAACAGATTTATTTTAAAACAGTCCATATTAGCACTGGGTGTGGCCACCCTCCAGTCTCGCTTGGATTGCTTTTCAGCCATTTTTATTCAGTCTCATACTTCACACATCTCCATCTCTCCTTTGTTACATTAAGATTCTGTCCTTCACCTTGCTCAGTTTGAGATTACAAGGAAAAAGAGATGCTTTGCAAGAATGAATTATGTGTTGTAACCTTCAATGTTTGCAATATGCAGTATCTGTTAATATTTAGCAAATACGCTTCTGAAGAAGGCGCATTTGACTTAACCTGCAGGGTTGCAGCATCCCTCAGGGGACCGAGAATACTCTGGAGCAGAAGCTGATATTAAAAAAAACAAAAAGGACATCTTTCTATTGTAATATTATATCACAGAGAGAATGGGATGTCTTTTCGTCCTTAATGCCCCATGGAGCTTTTTCTTGATAAATTTTTTAAGCAAAGAAAAAGTAAACATAAACCTCAGAATTAAGAACATATTTTCTCTGCCTCTTATTTGATAGTTGGATGTCAAAGACATAAAATACAGTAGTCTAGTTCAAATTATTTGGGTCTATTGGAAATACAACTGTGAAAAGTAAATAAACGGACCTAATAAATTTAAAAGCCAGGAAATAAGAAATGTATGGCCATTCAGGAGTATAATTTTAGAGAATGATAACTAAATGGCCTGGCATATGTTTTATACAGAAGACAGCTGTGAAGATTCTTGATGACATTTCACTTTTGTACATGTTTAGACTCATCCAGTTTATTCCATATATACACTCAATACATAGCTGTGACTTGATAGAATTCCAAGCTTAGTTGGACATAAAGTTGGTTTTAAAGATTATTGTTGTGGATTTCCTCTATTCTTACCATAAGTAGGTAACAGAAGTGGCAGATTTTCTAATTTGCTTAAAATCTAAGACACTGTTTCATTATAACCGTGTATGTTTTGCCTCTGTTGACATTTTCACTGGAGGGGTTAAAAATATGGACATTTATAATCAGAAAATAACACAAAATGCTGTAATTTGTTCATTGAAGACAAATCGTTTTCATTTCCAGTATCCAACCGCTAATGAAGATTAATGCAGGATTGTTGAGGGTCTTTCATACTCTGTGACCTTTGGTTATCTGCAATACCATTGATTTCCTTTTGTCAGGTAGAACAAAGCCATTATCCCAAAAATTGATTGATAACTGGGCGGGTGGGTTTATAGGCATAGAGAAATTATAAGTAAAATATTCCTGTTTCTCCCAACTAGGAGAACTTTCATCTAAATTAAAATCTACAGTAAGATTCCTGTTTAGTTTTTTCAGTGTATCTTCTTCATTTTAGTTCTCTAATTATGAAAAACAGCTGTTCTTAACACTGGCTGCACATAAGTATCACCTGGGAACATTTAAAAAACACAAAGGATGCCTGCGCCCCACCCCTAGAGGTTCTGATTCAGTTTCAAAAGCTCTCATAGAGTTTAGCACATAATCAGTGTTGAAGCCACTCATATGTAATAATTCTTAACCCAATCCATAGAGCACCAGAGCAAGTTCTAGTGTATAAATGATAAAATGGATGTGATACAGGACCAGCTGAGAGTGCAGTTAAAAGAAGTCAGTATAACGTTGCTGATAATGTCCTCTAGAAACAGTAAGAACTGAAGATTTTGCTTGGAAAGGAGAATAAAGAAAGGAAGCCCCAGGCTTCCTCCATATTATTAAACAATTCCACAGAGAAATTGTAGCTCATTGGGTATGTCATGAAGACTCTACTAAAACTAATACAGTGTGTCCTAAAAACTGTAGTATACTGCAAAAGGAACCTTATGTTTATTTTACTAATATATATGATTTTAGCTGTAGACAAAAATGTTTAAAGAGACTCTAAAGTCCACATTATACTACATTATACAGATTCTGTTTCCAGTAAGATTTTCTTCCAGTAGTGAAGATTTATATACTAGTAAAAATAAGACAATAAGCCAAGAAAATGTGGCAGTGTACATGGGACTCTTCAGATTACTAGATATTCTTGTTAAATATTAACATTTATTGGGCACTTTTACTGAGTACTTTACTCGCATCGTTGTGCTTAATCTTCAGGAATCCTGTGATGTTTGAGTGTCATTTTTAAGCCATTTTAGAAGTGATGAACTTTGGCTTCTGCCTAAGGTGCACCACTGCTAATGCCAGAGGCCAGATTCAAGCCTGTGCTGTCTGACTCCAGAGCTCCTTGATTCTTCTGCTCTACTCTCTGCCTCCAGAGTAGATCTGCAATACCATTGATTTCCTTTTGACAGGTAGAACAAAGCCATTATCCCAAAAATTGATTGATAACTGGGCGGGTGGGTTTATAGGCATAGAGAAATTATAAGTAAAATATTCCTGTTTCTCCCAACTAGGAGAACTTTCATCTAAATTAAAATCTACAGTAAGATTCCTGTTTATTTTTTTCAGTGTATCTTCTTCATTTTAGTTCTCTAATTATGAAAACAGCTGTTCTTAACACTGGCTGCACATAAGTATCACCTGGGAACATTTAATTACACAAAGGATGCCTGCGCCCCACCCCTAGAGGTTCTGATTCAGTTTCAAAAGCTCTCATAGAGTTTAGCACATAATCAGTGTTGAAGCCACTCATATGTAATAATTCTTAACCCAATCCATAGAGCACCAGAGCAAGTTCTAGTGTATAAATGATAAAATGGATGTGATACAGGACCAGCTGAGAGTGCAGTTAAAAGAAGTCAGTATAACGTTGCTGATAATGTCCTCTAGAAACAGTAAGAACTGAAGATTTTGCTTGGAAAGGAGAATAAAGAAAGGAAGCCCCAGGCTTCCTCCATATTATTAAACAATTCCACAGAGAAATTGTAGCTCATTGGGTATGTCATGAAGACTCTACTAAAACTAATACAGTGTGTCCTAAAAACTGTAGTATACTGCAAAAGGAACCTTATGTTTATTTTACTAATATATATGATTTTAGCTGTAGACAAAAATGTTTAAAGAGACTCTAAAGTCCACATTATACTACATTATACAGATTCTGTTTCCAGTAAGATTTTCTTCCAGTAGTGAAGATTTATATACTAGTAAAAATAAGACAATAAGCCAAGAAAATGTGGCAGTGTACATGGGACTCTTCAGATTACTAGATATTCTTGTTAAATATTAACATTTATTGGGCACTTTTACTGAGTACTTTACTCGCATCGTTGTGCTTAATCTTCAGGAATCCTGTGATGTTTGAGTGTCATTTTTAAGCCATTTTAGAAGTGATGAACTTTGGCTTCTGCCTAAGGTGCACCACTGCTAATGCCAGAGGCCAGATTCAAGCCTGTGCTGTCTGACTCCAGAGCTCCTTGATTCTTCTGCTCTACTCTCTGCCTCCAGAGTAGATGACTTCTTCCTCAATGGTTCTTCTCAAAATATGAATTATCTAGGTAATGGGGGGGAGTGTTAATAACCCCTCCTGTTTACATAGTTTGCATTTTGCCAAATGTCTTCTTATTTGAGTTTTTCAATTTACTCTTGAACAACATGAGGCTCAAAGAGGTTATGTGACTTGCCCAAAGTTTTTCAATATATGGAAAGTCTTCCCGTCTCAATCCTCACCGCCTCTTTCACTAATCCTGAGTTATGGAAAGTGAACTCTCCTTTACCCCTTCCAAGATATTTTCACACAGGTTATCTCTTTAAAGACAAAGCATAATTGAGCAGTTGAAGCAGTGATCTTTACCAAATTACACCGTTGTCATCATCACCATCATGAACTCATCATTAAAACTTTTCCATCAATATTTCCATATGTTGGTCATTGTCCTAAACTCTTGTTAACATGTCTCAATTTCATATCTTCCTGAGATTTTTGTGTTACTCTCATTTTATAGAGGAGGGAATAGGATTTTAAGGCCGAGATGGCCAGTAATTTGCCCTAGGATTTAATGAGTCCCAAACAGAGCTGTCTAATCCCCAAACTTACACTTTTAACCACTTGACTATACTGTGCTGTGCTTAGTTGCTCAGTTGTGTCCATGGATTGCCCATGGACTGCAGTTGCCAGACTCCTCTGTGACGGGGATTCTCCTGGCAAGAATACTGGAGAGGGTTGCCATGCCCTCCTCCAGGGGATCTCCCCAACCCAGGTCTCCTGCATTGTAGGCAGATTCTTTACCAAATGAGCCACCAGGGAAGCCCACTCGACTATACTACCTCAATCCAAATGGTACTGTGGCAGGGAAACAGAGTTTGACCAAAACTTCTCATCCATGTCATTTCACTTGTACTCTAAAGATTGGTTTTTTTCCAGGTACCTCTGCATTTGACAATTTCATGGGCAGGACATTTGACAGTGTGGGGACTGAGGCTGATGGTCAGTTCTCACTTACTGTATGTGGCAGCATTTTGTTCTCATAGCTTCTCCTAAAATGTCGAAGGGTGAACATAATATTACATATTTCCAGAGAATATAATATTACATATTTCTTATTTTGTTAGAGAATGAAATATTTTGAAAACTTTATGCTGGCCTACAATTCTCTGTGGAAATACTCTTGAGGGTAGTCTGTTCTCAAAGGTGCTCGTTCAAAATGACCACGCCTCCCCAAATACAGAAGAAGTGTCTATTTTAGCCACAGGAATGGAAAGAAACACTTGTATTTTGAAAATGGCATTTAATAAAGACAATTTTACACACAGACATAAGGGCAAACCAGTCACAGTTTTTGGCCTTTTATTTAGATTCAGTATTATTAGAATACTTGTTCAAACATTACAGCTTAAATAATTTCATTTACAGATGCCCTTTCTGAGATTCTAATGAGATCTAATGGGAAAACTGGCTTAGCGAAGAATCTAGGGGTTTTTTTTAAATAAAAAAAAAAAAAAAACAGCTCTCACTGTGTAGATAATATACCAAATGTAGGTAGTTATTACTCCATTGAAAAATAAAATTTTCCTTTTCCACAATCCATTATCATTTCCAAGAGAATCTTTTTAAGGGAATATTTCAAAATTTTAGGAGACAATAATGACTTTATTGGTTTTCTAAAAATAATACATGCAAATTATGAAAATTTCCATTTCTAGAAAGTTTCCCAAACCAAAGAGCTGTCTAATCCCCAAACTTACACTTTTAACCACTTGACTATACTGTGCTGTGCTTAGTTGCTCAGTTGTGTCCATGGATTGCCCATGGACTGCAGTTAGACTCCTCTGTGACGGGATTCTCCTGGCAAGAATACTGGAGAGGGTTGCCATGCCCTCCTCCAGGGGATCTCCCCAACCCAGGTCTCCTGCATTGTAGGCAGATTCTTTACCAAATGAGCCACCAGGGAAGCCCACTCGACTATACTACCTCAATCCAAATGGTACTGTGGCAGGGAAACAGAGTTTGACCAAAACTTCTCATCCATGTCATTTCACTTGTACTCTAAAGATTGGTTTTTTTCCAGGTACCTCTGCATTTGACAATTTCATGGGCAGGACATTTGACAGTGTGGGGACTGAGGCTGATGGTCAGTTCTCACTTACTGTATGTGGCAGCATTTTGTTCTCATAGCTTCTCCTAAAATGTCGAAGGGTGAACATAATATTACATATTTCCAGAGAATATAATATTACATATTTCTTATTTTGTTAGAGAATGAAATATTTTGAAAACTTTATGCTGGCCTACAATTCTCTGTGGAAATACTCTTGAGGGTAGTCTGTTCTCAAAGGTGCTCGTTCAAAATGACCACGCCTCCCCAAATACAGAAGAAGTGTCTATTTTAGCCACAGGAATGGAAAGAAACACTTGTATTTTGAAAATGGCATTTAATAAAGACAATTTTACACACAGACATAAGGGCAAACCAGTCACAGTTTTTGGCCTTTTATTTAGATTCAGTATTATTAGAATACTTGTTCAAACATTACAGCTTAAATAATTTCATTTACAGATGCCCTTTCTGAGATTCTAATGAGATCTAATGGGAAAACTGGCTTAGCGAAGAATCTAGGGGTTTTTTTTAATGAAAAAAAAAAAAAAACAGCTCTCACTGTGTAGATAATATACCAAATGTAGGTAGTTATTACTCCATTGAAAAATAAAATTTTCCTTTTCCACAATCCATTATCATTTCCAAGAGAATCTTTTTAAGGGAATATTTCAAAATTTTAGGAGACAATAATGACTTTATTGGTTTTCTAAAAATAATACATGCAAATTATGAAAATTTCCATTTCTAGAAAGTTTCAAATGAAAACCACCAATCACCCAAAGTCTCACCACCTACAGTTAATTAGTGTTACTATTTGTTGAATATCTTCCCATACCTGTATACCATATACAATGAATCTAGAGGACTAGGTAGAGAACAAAGCAGCTTCTTCTGTTAAACAAGATTGTACACATCTCAAAAAGTATTTCAAATAATATAATGGAAGAAACATGAAAGAATTGCTGGACTTCAAATACATGTTTCTTTATGTTAGGAGCTGTTCCTTACTGAAATGAAGGAGAAGACTGTGATACACATCATTGGTTAGAATCATTTTTTAAATTACATGTATGGTTTCAGATTGTATAGATGGACTCTGCACTATCTTTTTTTTTTTTAAAAGAGGGCTTCCCTGGTGGTCCAGTGGGTAAGGACACCGCCTTGCAGTGCAAGGGGCCCTGGTTCGATCCCTGGCCTGGGAAGATCCCACGTGCCGCAGAGCGGCTGGACCGATGTGTCCAATTACCGAGCCGGAGCTCTGGGGTGCATGCGCTTAGAGCTGGTGCTCTGCGACAACAGAGGCCACTGCGATGGGAGGCCCACACGGGCCAAAGAACAAAGATGGATGAAAATAGATAAATGAAAGACCAATAGAAATAGCCCGCCTGCTCCCCTCCCTCCCCACCCTACCCCCCAAAATAAATAAATAAAGAAATCTTTAAAAAAAAGAAAAAAGCAGATCCATTGTAGGTGTCAAAGATTGACAAAAAATGCCATTATAAATCAATATCCTCAAATCTGTGGTTTTTCTCATATTTCCGTTAGTTAATATTTCTTTCATAAAAACTATAATATCCCTGATACTTCATCACTAAAGCATTATGATCACTATATATCAATACGGGTTGTGGATGAAATCTTCCATTGTAATCCGTAGGCCCTTCCTTAATATTTTTAAAATGGTTTCTGTCCTTGCCTCCTTCTCTCTCACTTTCTTCCTATAGTATTTGAAATGATGGCCTTTACTCAGTTCTTTTCTTGAGAATAATTAATACATTCAGGAACAGAATCTGTGAAGTAATTGATCTATTTTAAGTTCACTTGAAATAGAATTCTGAAATCCACAAAAACCTAGTAAAATTTACATCACCATTATATTTCCCATATTTCTCAGCCTATGTCCTAAGTTGTGTGCATACTTGACCACGTATTAATATTTAACATATTTTCACCTTTCCAGTTCCATGACTGCCTTATAATTAAGCCCACAATTTGAAAGCTAAGATCTTGATGTTAATAATTCTGTAAAAGCCATCTTCTGCCTATGTTATGGATACTAATAATAACTACATTAGAGCCTTGAAGTTTTAATTGTATTCTAAATTTATAAGCATATATTTCAAATAAGAAAATAAGATTATTAGGAGTTTTGTAACTTAGAAATATAGAGTTCTGTTTCCCCTAAATATGTTTGAACTATGAAGTTAAATCTGAGCAGTTACTGTTTCACAAGAGAAATTCCCTAAATTTCTTCCTTATTTCTTGTATTACCAAAGGCAGAAAATAATTCAAGCATTACTTACAAGTCTTTTGACCAAACTCATGTTTAGTGTTTAATGTTTAGAATTTTTACAGTTATACTCATTTCACTGTGGGCATCATTCAAATGTAGTCATTTTTATATCCAACCTTCAGAATCATATCACCAAACTGCAGATCAAATCTAATGGTAAATTGGGGTCAGGAAAGCATAATCATTTATTGAACAGAAGTACAGTGAGAGATCATTCCTTTTCCTTGTCTTATATCTTTTTAGTTCAAGAAATATTTTAACCATTATAGTCTTTGTCAAAATATTTAAATATATTCTTTAAAAAATAAAAAAACCAACAGCCCGTTTTTTCCTTCGTTTTATATTTCGTTATAATATTTCTTTCATAAAAACTATAATATCCCTGATACTTCATCACTAAAGCATTATGATCACTATATATCAATACGGGTTGTGGATGAAATCTTCCATTGTAATCCGTAGGCCCTTCCTTAATATTTTTAAAATGGTTTCTGTCCTTGCCTCCTTCTCTCTCACTTTCTTCCTATAGTATTTGAAATGATGGCCTTTACTCAGTTCTTTTCTTGAGAATAATTAATACATTCAGGAACAGAATCTGTGAAGTAATTGATCTATTTTAAGTTCACTTGAAATAGAATTCTGAAATCCACAAAAACCTAGTAAAATTTACATCACCATTATATTTCCCATATTTCTCAGCCTATGTCCTAAGTTGTGTGCATACTTGACCACGTATTAATATTTAACATATTTTCACCTTTCCAGTTCCATGACTGCCTTATAATTAAGCCCACAATTTGAAAGCTAAGATCTTGATGTTAATAATTCTGTAAAAGCCATCTTCTGCCTATGTTATGGATACTAATAATAACTACATTAGAGCCTTGAAGTTTTAATTGTATTCTAAATTTATAAGCATATATTTCAAATAAGAAAATAAGATTATTAGGAGTTTTGTAACTTAGAAATATAGAGTTCTGTTTCCCCTAAATATGTTTGAACTATGAAGTTAAATCTGAGCAGTTACTGTTTCACAAGAGAAATTCCCTAAATTTCTTCCTTATTTCTTGTATTACCAAAGGCAGAAAATAATTCAAGCATTACTTACAAGTCTTTTGACCAAACTCATGTTTAGTGTTTAATGTTTAGAATTTTTACAGTTATACTCATTTCACTGTGGGCATCATTCAAATGTAGTCATTTTTATATCCAACCTTCAGAATCATATCACCAAACTGCAGATCAAATCTAATGGTAAATTGGGGTCAGGAAAGCATAATCATTTATTGAACAGAAGTACAGTGAGAGATCATTCCTTTTCCTTGTCTTATATCTTTTTAGTTCAAGAAATATTTTAACCATTATAGTCTTTGTCAAAATATTTAAATATATTCTTTAAAAAATAAAAAAACCAACAGCAGTCTTCCTTCATGGTTCTCTTCTATTCTGACACAATGATGGATTTTAATGATGTGTAGCTCAGACTAAAGATTTTGTGACTGATTGTGACTGGTCACAGACCAACCAATGAACAAGTTTTATATTTTGATCAAGTCAGAAAGCTTTTAAAGAAAGAAAAAGCACAGCAACATTCATTATTCCATACCCTGAAAAATTTTCTCTGTGTTTACCTCAGCTACCATGTGCCCAAGCCTGTCTTTCTCTCTACATGGCTGTCTCTTCCTTTAATCTCAAATGAGCCCATTTCCTGGAGGTTTAGCAGGAGGAGCTGAACACCTCATCTTAAATATGAACCCTACTGGTTCATTTCCTGGCCAGGTCTTCTCTACCAAGGTGACAATGGCCTAAGTAGCACTGTGTTAACTTCACAGCACGAAATGTGGCCCTAGTGGTTAGACCTAGCAAATAGGAATCACATCAGCTATTAACCCCAGGAAAATGATAAATCCTTCATGAGCATGAATGTCTAATCTGAAGGTTGCCATCAGTCTAATCTGAAGGTTGTCATTAGAAGAATATATTTGCTTTTGTCTCCTATGGAAGAAAATTCCTAGAGATTGTTGCAACCTGTGGCTTTGGCAGTAAAATCTTTCATTTCCCATTGTTCTACCAAAGCTGATGAGAGGAGATCACCTATGTGGGTTAGATGCTGTGCTCTTTTATTGCCTACATGGAGCAGCAGGCTTAAACTATGTTTGAACTATGAAGTTAAATCTGAGCAGTTACTGTTTCACAAGAGAAATTCCCTAAATTTCTTCCTTATTTCTTGTATTACCAAAGGCAGAAAATAATTCAAGCATTACTTACAAGTCTTTTGACCAAACTCATGTTTAGTGTTTAATGTTTAGAATTTTTACAGTTATACTCATTTCACTGTGGGCATCATTCAAATGTAGTCATTTTTATATCCAACCTTCAGAATCATATCACCAAACTGCAGATCAAATCTAATGGTAAATTGGGGTCAGGAAAGCATAATCATTTATTGAACAGAAGTACAGTGAGAGATCATTCCTTTTCCTTGTCTTATATCTTTTTAGTTCAAGAAATATTTTAACCATTATAGTCTTTGTCAAAATATTTAAATATATTCTTTAAAAAATAAAAAAACCAACAGCAGTCTTCCTTCATGGTTCTCTTCTATTCTGACACAATGATGGATTTTAATGATGTGTAGCTCAGACTAAAGATTTTGTGACTGATTGTGACTGGTCACAGACCAACCAATGAACAAGTTTTATATTTTGATCAAGTCAGAAAGCTTTTAAAGAAAGAAAAAGCACAGCAACATTCATTATTCCATACCCTGAAAAATTTTCTCTGTGTTTACCTCAGCTACCATGTGCCCAAGCCTGTCTTTCTCTCTACATGGCTGTCTCTTCCTTTAATCTCAAATGAGCCCATTTCCTGGAGGTTTAGCAGGAGGAGCTGAACACCTCATCTTAAATATGAACCCTACTGGTTCATTTCCTGGCCAGGTCTTCTCTACCAAGGTGACAATGGCCTAAGTAGCACTGTGTTAACTTCACAGCACGAAATGTGGCCCTAGTGGTTAGACCTAGCAAATAGGAATCACATCAGCTATTAACCCCAGGAAAATGATAAATCCTTCATGAGCATGAATGTCTAATCTGAAGGTTGCCATCAGTCTAATCTGAAGGTTGTCATTAGAAGAATATATTTGCTTTTGTCTCCTATGGAAGAAAATTCCTAGAGATTGTTGCAACCTGTGGCTTTGGCAGTAAAATCTTTCATTTCCCATTGTTCTACCAAAGCTGATGAGAGGAGATCACCTATGTGGGTTAGATGCTGTGCTCTTTTATTGCCTACATGGAGCAGCAGGCTTAATGTATCTTCCCCTTCAAAACATCCACCATGGGACTTCCCTGGTGATCCAGTCGGTAAAGAGTCTGCCTTGCAGTACAAGGGGCACCAGTTCAATCCCTGGCCCAGGAGGATCCCACCTGCCACGGAGTGGCTGGACTGGTGTGTCCAGTTACGAGCCAGCGCTCTGGAGCACATGTGCCCAGAGCAGGTGCTCTACAGCCAGGGAGGCCACTGCAATGGGAGGCCCACACAGGCCGAAGAGTAAAGATGGATGAAAATGAATAGATAAGGGGCTTTCCCTGGTGGTCCAGTGGGTAAGGACACCACCTTGCAGTGCAAGGGGCGCCGGTTCGATCCCTGGCCTGGGAAGATCCCACATGCCGCGGAGCGGCTAGACAGATATGTCCAATTACCGAGCCAGAGCTCTGGAGCGCATGTGCCCAGAGCCAGTGCTCTGCAACAACAGAGGCCACTGCGATGGGAGACCCACAGGAGCCAAAGAACAAAGACGCATGAAAATAGAGAAATGAAAGACCAATAGAAGTAACCCGCCCATCCCCCTCCCTCCCCACCCCATCCCCCAAAAGATAAATGAAAAAAAAAAAAGACCAATAGTAGTGGCCTGCCCGTACCCCTCCCTCCCCACCCCACCCTCCAAAAGATAAATAAATGTTTAAAAAAAATGAAAATGAATAGATAAAAAAACAATAAAAGAAGCCAAAAAAAGAAATCCATCCAACAGCTCAACCATCTAGCAATAATGTTGGCCTTTTTTTCTTGACCATCATTCTGGCTACATTTAAAATATGTGAAGAAAGGATCTAGAAAATGGAATCATTGCAGGAGCCTTATCTGCAAAAATCTCTTCTAGTAGTTTCCCCTCTGGATTCAGGGCTCCTGGATGACCCTGTACAATTTTACCTTATGTAGAAGACTGTTTCATGATAAACGAAACTCAACGGAATAGTTGACCAGACAATGTCATCTTTGAGGGCCTCTGTTTGTTTAAAGTATTTTATAATATCTATTTCCATTGTGTTTCTCAAGTTTGATGGCAAAATGAGGGAATAAAGTAGGAAAAGTTACTACTGTTTCTTCTTGTTAACTTTTTGTGGTGATATTTTGTTTACCTAGCAAAAATTCAGAGTAATTGGGCTTTTTAATAGATAATTGATTTTATTATTACTTTTTTTTGGTCACTCCATGTGGCATACAGGACCTCAGTTCTCCAACCAGGGTTCAAGCATCATGCCCACTGCACTGAAAGTGTGGCGTCCCAACCACTGAACCACCAAGGAAGTCCTATAATCACTGCTTTATACACTGAGTTTTGTAAAGAACTGAGGAGTTTTTAGCCTTATAATCCTTTTCACAAGGTAGTCAACTATTGGAAGTAAATATAAAAGTCAAAGCATATCATTTTTCAACAATTCTTTTGTTGAAATGCTGATGTCATTTGTGAATAGGAATTCACACATTTTTCTGACCTAGCCTTTTAAAAAGTAGCATTAACTTGTCACATATCAAGTGGTACAATGCTACATGAAATCTTTTCTAGACCAAGATGAAAATGAATAAATACACTTAAGAATATGGTGCAATAATGCAGATATTTGTGCACAATTTCTTGTCACTTATATTTCTACATTTTGCCATATAAACAGAATATGAATAGCTGCACCACTGTCTTTTCAGTTCGTACATACTTAATATGCTTTCTGAATACTGGCATCACAGTTAGAGCATTTGATTCATTATTTTGCATTTAAAATAATGTCCCAATCCAAAAGGCTTTGGACTACAGCAAAGGGCTTTCTTTCTAGAAATTTGACATTGAATTTTATTTCCATTTAGCTATTAATTCAAACCGTAGGATCACATCTGTTTTATTGTTCCATTTTTGCCTGGATTGTGAAAATGAGAGTAACACTGACTTCAGCATTTGAGATTCAGATTCTTCAAATCTGCCAGTCCACCCTTGACTGAATTAGTTCTAAGTCAGCCCCAGGCAGGCTGCAGTGTGAGACCTTATGTAGAAGACTGTTTCATGATAAACGAAACTCAACGGAATAGTTGACCAGACAATGTCATCTTTGAGGGCCTCTGTTTGTTTAAAGTATTTTATAATATCTATTTCCATTGTGTTTCTCAAGTTTGATGGCAAAATGAGGGAATAAAGTAGGAAAAGTTACTACTGTTTCTTCTTGTTAACTTTTTGTGGTGATATTTTGTTTACCTAGCAAAAATTCAGAGTAATTGGGCTTTTTAATAGATAATTGATTTTATTATTACTTTTTTTTGGTCACTCCATGTGGCATACAGGACCTCAGTTCTCCAACCAGGGTTCAAGCATCATGCCCACTGCACTGAAAGTGTGGCGTCCCAACCACTGAACCACCAAGGAAGTCCTATAATCACTGCTTTATACACTGAGTTTTGTAAAGAACTGAGGAGTTTTTAGCCTTATAATCCTTTTCACAAGGTAGTCAACTATTGGAAGTAAATATAAAAGTCAAAGCATATCATTTTTCAACAATTCTTTTGTTGAAATGCTGATGTCATTTGTGAATAGGAATTCACACATTTTTCTGACCTAGCCTTTTAAAAAGTAGCATTAACTTGTCACATATCAAGTGGTACAATGCTACATGAAATCTTTTCTAGACCAAGATGAAAATGAATAAATACACTTAAGAATATGGTGCAATAATGCAGATATTTGTGCACAATTTCTTGTCACTTATATTTCTACATTTTGCCATATAAACAGAATATGAATAGCTGCACCACTGTCTTTTCAGTTCGTACATACTTAATATGCTTTCTGAATACTGGCATCACAGTTAGAGCATTTGATTCATTATTTTGCATTTAAAATAATGTCCCAATCCAAAAGGCTTTGGACTACAGCAAAGGGCTTTCTTTCTAGAAATTTGACATTGAATTTTATTTCCATTTAGCTATTAATTCAAACCGTAGGATCACATCTGTTTTATTGTTCCATTTTTGCCTGGATTGTGAAAATGAGAGTAACACTGACTTCAGCATTTGAGATTCAGATTCTTCAAATCTGCCAGTCCACCCTTGACTGAATTAGTTCTAAGTCAGCCCCAGGCAGGCTGCAGTGTGAGCTCCCACCTGTGGTTTGGAGACTAGGATGAGCTCACCAAGCGCTGTCTGTAATATTAGACTGATAGAACACACTGATCTCCCACTTCATTGAATTGCTCCTTGGTTTTTAGCAAAGTAATTTAATTTTTACAATTGGCAAAGCAATACAGTAGTTTACCTGTCCTAGCCAGAATGCTTAGTGAATGTAGCCTTCCTGTATTAGGAGGATAATCAAAGAAGAGACAAGCTATCCATTGCTGTATCCAAAGGCTAAAGTGAAAGTGTTACTTGCTCAGTCATGTCCGACTCTTTGCAACCCCATGGACTGTAGCCCATCAGGCTCCTCTGTCCATGGAATTTTTCAGGCAAGAATACTGGGGTAGGTACCCATTCCCTTCTCCAGGGCATCTTCCTGACCCAAGGATTGAACTCCAGTCTCCTGCATTGCTGGCAGGCTCTTTACCATCTAAGCCAACAGGGCTTCCCATCCAAAGGCTACTTGTGATCATTTGCTGCAATTACAGAGATGGTTTTTCTTTTTCTTACTTGGAGTCTAAGGAGACTTTATTCAAATATGAATTTTTCTGGACCAGGTACTATAAAGCTTCCTACACAAGTTTACATCACTCTAAGCAAAATTAAAATGTGAAAAATCAGCATTTATGCAGCAACTTGGGAACACACATTCTCTTCTGTGATCACATTTCATCACTTCCTACCCTTCTCACTGAATTCTCAGAACTTCAGGCTGTTTGCTGGCTCTCCAGTCACACACAGCCCTTGCTGTTCTCCCAGTGCATCAATTCCCAAAGATCTTCACTGTTCATCATTCCCAGCCTGAGCCCAGGTGGTTCAGTTCACTTCTGTCCTCTTGGATCTTTGATTCACCTAGCCATGCCCCTGTGCCAACTCACAAATCTAGGCTAGCCCCAACATCCACAGATTAGAGCACCCAACCTCTAGCCCTGTTGACTGGATCTGTAGAGACTCTTGACTCTAACCAAACCCTTTTATTTCCATTTAGCTATTAATTCAAACCGTAGGATCACATCTGTTTTATTGTTCCATTTTTGCCTGGATTGTGAAAATGAGAGTAACACTGACTTCAGCATTTGAGATTCAGATTCTTCAAATCTGCCAGTCCACCCTTGACTGAATTAGTTCTAAGTCAGCCCCAGGCAGGCTGCAGTGTGAGCTCCCACCTGTGGTTTGGAGACTAGGATGAGCTCACCAAGCGCTGTCTGTAATATTAGACTGATAGAACACACTGATCTCCCACTTCATTGAATTGCTCCTTGGTTTTTAGCAAAGTAATTTAATTTTTACAATTGGCAAAGCAATACAGTAGTTTACCTGTCCTAGCCAGCATGCTTAGTGAATGTAGCCTTCCTGTATTAGGAGGATAATCAAAGAAGAGACAAGCTATCCATTGCTGTATCCAAAGGCTAAAGTGAAAGTGTTACTTGCTCAGTCATGTCCGACTCTTTGCAACCCCATGGACTGTAGCCCATCAGGCTCCTCTGTCCATGGAATTTTTCAGGCAAGAATACTGGGGTAGGTACCCATTCCCTTCTCCAGGGCATCTTCCTGACCCAAGGATTGAACTCCAGTCTCCTGCATTGCTGGCAGGCTCTTTACCATCTAAGCCAACAGGGCTTCCCATCCAAAGGCTACTTGTGATCATTTGCTGCAATTACAGAGATGGTTTTTCTTTTTCTTACTTGGAGTCTAAGGAGACTTTATTCAAATATGAATTTTTCTGGACCAGGTACTATAAAGCTTCCTACACAAGTTTACATCACTCTAAGCAAAATTAAAATGTGAAAAATCAGCATTTATGCAGCAACTTGGGAACACACATTCTCTTCTGTGATCACATTTCATCACTTCCTACCCTTCTCACTGAATTCTCAGAACTTCAGGCTGTTTGCTGGCTCTCCAGTCACACACAGCCCTTGCTGTTCTCCCAGTGCATCAATTCCCAAAGATCTTCACTGTCCATCATTCCCAGCCTGAGCCCAGGTGGTTCAGTTCACTTCTGTCCTCTTGGATCTTTGATTCACCTAGCCATGCCCCTGTGCCAACTCACAAATCTAGGCTAGCCCCAACATCCACAGATTAGAGCACCCAACCTCTAGCCCTGTTGACTGGATCTGTAGAGACTCTTGACTCTAACCAAACCCTCTTACTTCCTGGAGTCCTTTATTCATTTCTGAGTCCTCACTGTATTTTTCTAGATCAGTGCTGTCCAATAGAAATATAATGTGAGCCACATATGTAATTAAAATTTTTCTAGAAGTCACATTAAAAAGTAAGAAGGAACAGGAAAAATTTATTTTGATAATATACTGTTATTTAATCCAGCATACCTAGAGTGTAAGTCTTTCAACAACAAAAAATCAATATAAAAAGAATCAATGAGATGCTTTTAAGTCCTTTTTTGTACTAAGTTTGAAATCTGACATGTACTGTACTCTCGCAATGTATTTTGAGACTAGCCACATTTTAAGTGTTCGATGGCTACTGTGACTCATCACTGCTGTACTGAACAGTGCAGGTCTGGACCTCTCCCGATCTCTTCAAGCCCTAACCTCTATCCTCAGCCTCAAGAGGACCTCATGATTCATTTTCCAGAGAAGAGTTGAGTAAATATACCTCAAGCCACTTGACTTGTTTTCTTCCCTCCTCAATATATATCTGTAGCCACGCCCATCCTTTGACAAATGTTCCTCCATCTTTCCACCCAGCCTTTCATTCTTCCTTCTTTGATGAAAAAAGCTGTGACTGATCCCATCCTTTCCCTGCCTTTTCTTTCACTTTGCTCAAGTATCTCCTCTTTCCAGGATCTTCACTCCTTCCTTTCCCATTTTTTCCTTCGCATCCCAGTTTCATTCTTTTTCTTACTTGGAGTCTAAGGATTTTAAAGAATTTTTCTGGACCAGGTACTATAAAGCTTCCTACACAAGTTTACATCACTCTAAGCAAAATTAAAATGTGAAAAATCAGCATTTATGCAGCAACTTGGGAACACACATTCTCTTCTGTGATCACATTTCATCACTTCCTACCCTTCTCACTGAATTCTCAGAACTTCAGGCTGTTTGCTGGCTCTCCAGTCACACACAGCCCTTGCTGTTCTCCCAGTGCATCAATTCCCAAAGATCTTCACTGTCCATCATTCCCAGCCTGAGCCCAGGTGGTTCAGTTCACTTCTGTCCTCTTGGATCTTTGATTCACCTAGCCATGCCCCTGTGCCAACTCACAAATCTAGGCTAGCCCCAACATCCACAGATTAGAGCACCCAACCTCTAGCCCTGTTGACTGGATCTGTAGAGACTCTTGACTCTAACCAAACCCTCTTACTTCCTGGAGTCCTTTATTCATTTCTGAGTCCTCACTGTATTTTTCTAGATCAGTGCTGTCCAATAGAAATATAATGTGAGCCACATATGTAATTAAAATTTTTCTAGAAGTCACATTAAAAAGTAAGAAGGAACAGGAAAAATTTATTTTGATAATATACTGTTATTTAATCCAGCATACCTAGAGTGTAAGTCTTTCAACAACAAAAAATCAATATAAAAAGAATCAATGAGATGCTTTTAAGTCCTTTTTTGTACTAAGTTTGAAATCTGACATGTACTGTACTCTCGCAATGTATTTTGAGACTAGCCACATTTTAAGTGTTCGATGGCTACTGTGACTCATCACTGCTGTACTGAACAGTGCAGGTCTGGACCTCTCCCGATCTCTTCAAGCCCTAACCTCTATCCTCAGCCTCAAGAGGACCTCATGATTCATTTTCCAGAGAAGAGTTGAGTAAATATACCTCAAGCCACTTGACTTGTTTTCTTCCCTCCTCAATATATATCTGTAGCCACGCCCATCCTTTGACAAATGTTCCTCCATCTTTCCACCCAGCCTTTCATTCTTCCTTCTTTGATGAAAAAAGCTGTGACTGATCCCATCCTTTCCCTGCCTTTTCTTTCACTTTGCTCAAGTATCTCCTCTTTCCAGGATCTTCACTCCTTCCTTTCCACTGATATTCCTGGGTTTACTCAAACTTGACATTTGCTTGTTGTTACTCCCCCAAACTAGCATTCTGTTTACCATTCTTATTTATTGGTTTGAACTTGCCACCGCTGACCCAACTCTTTGTGATAGGGCTTTCATCCTGAGTGGCACCTAGCATCACTCTCTGCCCATTTACGAGTGACTTCCTAGTCTCCCAAACCAGTCGTCCTTTCTCATTTCTCATTTCCTTCATTGCATCTATAGCATTCCACAGTGTAGTCTGCCTCTTTCTTCTGGACATTTCCTTCTTCTTGACTGCCATAACCAATGCTCTTGTGGGATCCTTTCTAAACCAGACAGGACTCCTCTTACAGCTTTACTCAATCCTATGAGTAAAGGATGAATTATATTCATCCTCTGGTGCATCCTTTAGTCTATCCTGTCTTGGAGGCTTCCTCTGCTCTCATGAGTTGAATCATCATTTCTACTCAGAATACATCCAAATGTAAATACTCAACCCACTTATCTAAATGTCAGCCCTGCATTTCCAATTGTCTGCTATACATATCTATCTGAATATCACATTGATGGTACTGTCCATTTTAGCTCAGGGCTACTGTGACAAGCCTATAAAAAGAAATCATTTTATTTTCAAGTGTTGCGTGTCATTGTCAGTTTCATCTCATTTGTGATCCCTGTCCCATCTCTCCCCCAGGCTGTGTCAAAATGCCCTGCTTGATGTCATCACAGCGGAACCTGGAGGTATAAAAGACAAGTGTCAGCCAAACCAGTTTTCCCCTCAGATTTCCTGTTTTTGTCAGTGATACTAATCACTCTGTCACCCAGCTTTGAAATGTTGCTTTCACCCTTAATTAGTTCTTCCTCCTTTCTCCCACTGCTAATTAGTCACCATTCCTGTCAACTAATCCTTCATAATATTTCCCTTTATCCATCCTATCTCCTTAACAAATTGTTCTCCACATTCACACACCATCCCACATTCTCTTTCATCAATCCCAGTACTGTCCCTTCCTTGAACTCAACTTTTGCCACCACTGGCAGCACAGGACATATTGGCACTGATGCACCATTAAAATAAAAAAGGCTGTTCAATCTTCCCGGCTAGATCTTAAGTTCCTTAAAAGCAGGAACAGAATGCTATGATATCTTCATGCCTGTCCTTACTAAATAAACAGATGACCAATAACTGTTGATAATGACTCGATTTCCCTTAAAGAAAAAAATCACTGTACATATCTAGCTCTGGAAACAGATTTAAATATAATCAGGTTGCCCCAAATTAATTTAGCATACTTTAGGAGACAGGTAACATCCAACCACAGAACAGAGCAGAGTCACCTGTTCTGAAAAATGCGCCTGTTAACTAGTCAGTATGTTGATTAGTTGGTAAGTCGTGTCTGACTCTTTGTGACCCTCTGGACTGTAGTCCGCCAGGCTCCTCTGTTTATGGGATTTCCCAGGCAAGAACACTGGAGCGGGCTGCCATTTCCTTCTCCAGGGGATCTTCCCCACCCAGATTGAGCGGACTCTTTACTGCTGAGCCACCGGACAAGTCAGTATCCGAGTTTCTTAACTTCGGTCCTCTGTTCTATTACATGCCTGTATAATGGAGTTTCTTGTGAGGTTTAAATGAAGTAATATATGAAAGTGCTTTGAACATTTCAGAATCTGTGTAAATAGAGAATCTTGTCACACAGTACCCAGAAACAACAGCCCAGTGATGTTTTAAGATGAAAAACTTTTGTTAACCTCCCCATTAGAAATCTCCAACAATTATAAGAAGTTGGTTGAAAGACCTGTTGTGTAATTACCCCACTCCCAACTAATGTTACTTAGTGCCAAGTTGATTCGCTTGTGTCTGAGTCTTTGCGACTATAACCCATGGACTGTAGCCTGCCAGGCTCCTCTATCCATGGGATTCTCCAGGCAAGAGTAATGGAGTGGGTTGCCATTTCCTCCTCTAGGGAATCTTCCTGACCCAGGGATGGAACCTGGAGGGTCTTATGTCTCCTGCATTGGCAGGCAGGTTCTTTACCTCTAATGAGACCCCTACGTGGTGCCTGCCACTCTTGGGCTGTTTGAACAGGGGTCCAAGAAATTCAGAAGGCTATGCCACTCTTAGGGACTTCCACCGGCCCTGAACTCAACTTTTGCCACCACTGGCAGCACAGGACATATTGGCACTGATGCACCATTAAAATAAAAAGGCTGTTCAATCTTCCGGCTAGATCTTAAGTTCCTTAAAAGCAGGAACAGAATGCTATGATATCTTCATGCCTGTCCTTACTAAATAAACAGATGACCAATAACTGTTGATAATGACTCGATTTCCCTTAAAGAAAAAAATCACTGTACATATCTAGCTCTGGAAACAGATTTAAATATAATCAGGTTGCCCCAAATTAATTTAGCATACTTTAGGAGACAGGTAACATCCAACCACAGAACAGAGCAGAGTCACCTGTTCTGAAAAATGCGCCTGTTAACTAGTCAGTATGTTGATTAGTTGGTAAGTCGTGTCTGACTCTTTGTGACCCTCTGGACTGTAGTCCGCCAGGCTCCTCTGTTTATGGGATTTCCCAGGCAAGAACACTGGAGCGGGCTGCCATTTCCTTCTCCAGGGGATCTTCCCCACCCAGATTGAGCGGACTCTTTACTGCTGAGCCACCGGACAAGTCAGTATCCGAGTTTCTTAACTTCGGTCCTCTGTTCTATTACATGCCTGTATAATGGAGTTTCTTGTGAGGTTTAAATGAAGTAATATATGAAAGTGCTTTGAACATTTCAGAATCTGTGTAAATAGAGAATCTTGTCACACAGTACCCAGAAACAACAGCCCAGTGATGTTTTAAGATGAAAAACTTTTGTTAACCTCCCCATTAGAAATCTCCAACAATTATAAGAAGTTGGTTGAAAGACCTGTTGTGTAATTACCCCACTCCCAACTAATGTTACTTAGTGCCAAGTTGATTCGCTTGTGTCTGAGTCTTTGCGACTATAACCCATGGACTGTAGCCTGCCAGGCTCCTCTATCCATGGGATTCTCCAGGCAAGAATACTGGAGTGGGTGGCCATTTCCTCCTCTAGGGAATCTTCCTGACCCAGGGATGGAACCTGGAGGGTCTTATGTCTCCTGCATTGGCAGGCAGGTTCTTTACCTCTAATGAGACCCCTACGTGGTGCCTGCCACTCTTGGGCTGTTTGAACAGGGGTCCAAGAAATTCAGAAGGCTATTCTAGAGGCTACCATCATTTTAACCAGTGTTATGCAATTCATTAATTGGGAATTCACTTGAAAAAGCAAATTCTATCTCCTCTTGGCCTGAAAGCTACCTGCAGGGTCCACAGTGCCCCCTTTACCTCATCTTAGGGGTGGGTAAGCCGGTCACCCCTAGCACTGTGTACCCACAGATAATGTCGTCTTATAGCGTGTTGGCCTCTAGATGTGGCTGTCATGGGAATCTGTGGGCATCATAAAATGGATTACAGCTTATTTATTTACATATAAGTTTTCTTTTTAAATAGATTTATCTAATTTGATATCCCTGGCACCTAGCACAAAGCATGGCACTTAGTACTTGCTCAATAAGTACTGAATAAATGAACAAACATGGAAGAAGTAACACTGCAGGTAATGGTGATGGTTTAGACTCCTTTTTGTTTTCCTTCCCCCTCCCCAGCACTTAGCAGAATAAATACTAGGAGGCTCTTAGCCCCCAGGGGCCTTTTGGCCTGCTGGTCTAGATTTAGGCCTACACTTACCTCAGTTTTTGGTCTCCAAAGCCACTCAAACTTAGGGGAGCTAAATTTCTAAGGAGATTCTTTCTTTTCTCACTTCTATCATCTACCCTCAGGGCCCAGGGGTTTCTTGTATCCTGTCTTCCAAAAGATACTTCTCTGCCTGAAAAGGATCATTACTTTGGTGCTCTATTGTCAACAACTTCTAAAATCAAAATCATTTAGTGAACTCATTCAAATTTTTTGTTAATGACAAACTAATCTTGTCATTATCCCCCTTTAGGTTTTTGCATTAAAAAAGGGGGGTAGGATGTGGGAGAATGGGATATACATATGACTAATCTGGGATTATACATATCTGTAAACAACAAAATTCTTTAAAAGCAAAAATAAAAAAAGCCCCCCAAAAGAAAAAATACGACTAAAAGAGACAACAAATACTTCGAAGATTAAAAGGATTAATCCAAACAAATGCATATCTAATAGTGAAATGTTAGTGTGGTGACTGGGGCCCAGAAAAGAGAGAGACTTTGGAGCAGCAATGCTTTTTCTTTGGTCCTGGTAGCTGATTTGTAGAACCAGCACCACTTAAAAAGAGAGGGAAAAAAGTCTTTCTTCCACCCTCAAAACATACTTGTGATCTTCTTTGTACATTACAGAAGTGTTCTAGAAGGAAGGGAGCAAATTTCTTCCATAACAAAATGGCTGATTACTATAATTTTTATGAGTTAATATCATTGGTGGACCAAGCAGTGGGAAATGGGCAGTAGAAGGGAATGGATGACAGATCAGCTCAAGAATAAATTCTCTCTCCATCTTTAGGTTGCTGGGGTGTCCTCAGCCTCCCTTCTACTTGAAGACCCTGACCTGATTTACTCTCCAGCCAGGCTGAGTTAGTCTGGCCCAAGAGTTAATGCTTTGTTCTGCAACATTGCTTATATCTCTCAATAAGTACTGAATAAATGAACAAACATGGAAGAAGTAACACTGCAGGTAATGGTGATGGTTTAGACTCCTTTTGTTTTCCTTCCCTCCCAGCACTTAGCAGAATAAATACTAGGAGGCTCTTAGCCCCCAGGGGCCTTTTGGCCTGCTGGTCTAGATTTAGGCCTACACTTACCTCAGTTTTTGGTCTCCAAAGCCACTCAAACTTAGGGGAGCTAAATTTCTAAGGAGATTCTTTCTTTTCTCACTTCTATCATCTACCCTCAGGGCCCAGGGGTTTCTTGTATCCTGTCTTCCAAAAGATACTTCTCTGCCTGAAAAGGATCATTACTTTGGTGCTCTATTGTCAACAACTTCTAAAATCAAAATCATTTAGTGAACTCATTCAAATTTTTTGTTAATGACAAACTAATCTTGTCATTATCCCCCTTTAGGTTTTTGCATTAAAAAAGGGGGGTAGGATGTGGGAGAATGGGATATACATATGACTAATCTGGGATTATACATATCTGTAAACAACAAAATTCTTTAAAAGCAAAAATAAAAAAAGCCCCCCAAAAGAAAAAATACGACTAAAAGAGACAACAAATACTTCGAAGATTAAAAGGATTAATCCAAACAAATGCATATCTAATAGTGAAATGTTAGTGTGGTGACTGGGGCCCAGAAAAGAGAGAGACTTTGGAGCAGCAATGCTTTTTCTTTGGTCCTGGTAGCTGATTTGTAGAACCAGCACCACTTAAAAAGAGAGGGAAAAAAGTCTTTCTTCCACCCTCAAAACATACTTGTGATCTTCTTTGTACATTACAGAAGTGTTCTAGAAGGAAGGGAGCAAATTTCTTCCATAACAAAATGGCTGATTACTATAATTTTTATGAGTTAATATCATTGGTGGACCAAGCAGTGGGAAATGGGCAGTAGAAGGGAATGGATGACAGATCAGCTCAAGAATAAATTCTCTCTCCATCTTTAGGTTGCTGGGGTGTCCTCAGCCTCCCTTCTACTTGAAGACCCTGACCTGATTTACTCTCCAGCCAGGCTGAGTTAGTCTGGCCCAAGAGTTAATGCTTTGTTCTGCAACATTGCTTATATCCTCTCCATAGCATGGGGGTGGTCACTAGGCTCCATGACGTTTTCAGTACTGTCTCTCAGCTAGTTATGTACCCGAGTAGGATGGGAGCAGTTCCCTGCTCTCTTCAACTGGTCATCTCTGTTTTCCTTTGAGCAAATGACTGGTGTGACTGGTGCCTTAAACCTGATGCCTCCAGTTACACTGCACATGAGGCTGGTAGTGTAACCACAGCCACTTTCATTTGGTTGTGAGGTGGGAATTTCGTGTCTTATTTTCTCTTTCTGAATTTTTATTAATGTAATATTCTATAAAAAATGTTTTTTCTTGTGTGTGACAACATGGATGGACCTGGAGGGCCTTGTGCTGAATAAGGCAAACGCTGAGAAAGGCAAACGCTGTAGGATCTCACTTGCATGTGGAATCTGAAAAAGCTGAACTTGTAGAAACAGTAGAATGGTGGTTACCGAAGTTAAGGGGTAAGAGAATTAGGGAGATGTTGATCAGAGGGTATAAACCGGCAACGAGTAGATAAATAAGTCTGGTGGATCTAATGCACAGCAAAGTAAACATAGTCAACAGTACTGTATTATACACTTCAGACTTGCTGGATCTTAAATGTTCTCACCACAGAAAAGAAATGGTAACTATGTGATGTGTCAGAGGTGTTAGGTAATGCTGTTAGCTGATTGCTTTATTGCAGTATATACATAAACAATCAACATGTTGGACACCTTAAACTTACACAATTTTATATGTCAATTGTATCTCAAAAAAAAAAAAAAAAGAAAAGCTGTATGTTACTTGCCTAATTGGAGAATAAATTTGTGTACATTCTTAAGCAAGTCTCCTATGTTTATTTCACAATCTAGTGACTGGAATATTAAAAATATTTCCATCTTGTATCATATTTGAAGCACCATGGCTTTACTCTTTTGAATTAATATTTAGTTTCTAAGTTGAAAGAGAGAAATAATTGAATGATAGATGTGATAGAGATTTTGAAAGCTTGTATTCCAGATGTTTCAGTCACAAGAATGTAAGTCAACAAATCTCACAGTACAAAATGATTTAACCCAAGTGTTGGCTCCGGAGATTCTTGAGATGGCTACTAACCCTTCATGTTGGAGGCAGATGATATCTCTATTCTGAAGTCTGGGCGTTCACTGGGGTCTCCTGGACCTGCTGCCAGGCTTCCGAGGTCCCACAGTTCCTGCTCTCTTCAACTGGTCATCTCTGTTTTCCTTTGAGCAAATGACTGGTGTGACTGGTGCCTTAAACCTGATGCCTCCAGTTACACTGCACATGAGGCTGGTAGTGTAACCACAGCCACTTTCATTTGGTTGTGAGGTGGGAATTTCGTGTCTTATTTTCTCTTTCTGAATTTTTATTAATGTAATATTCTATAAAAAATGTTTTTTCTTGTGTGTGACAACATGGATGGACCTGGAGGGCCTTGTGCTGAATAAGGCAAACGCTGAGAAAGGCAAACGCTGTAGGATCTCACTTGCATGTGGAATCTGAAAAAGCTGAACTTGTAGAAACAGTAGAATGGTGGTTACCGAAGTTAAGGGGTAAGAGAATTAGGGAGATGTTGATCAGAGGGTATAAACCGGCAACGAGTAGATAAATAAGTCTGGTGGATCTAATGCACAGCAAAGTAAACATAGTCAACAGTACTGTATTATACACTTCAGACTTGCTGGATCTTAAATGTTCTCACCACAGAAAAGAAATGGTAACTATGTGATGTGTCAGAGGTGTTAGGTAATGCTGTTAGCTGATTGCTTTATTGCAGTATATACATAAACAATCAACATGTTGGACACCTTAAACTTACACAATTTTATATGTCAATTGTATCTCAAAAAAAAAAAAAAAGAAAAGCTGTATGTTACTTGCCTAATTGGAGAATAAATTTGTGTACATTCTTAAGCAAGTCTCCTATGTTTATTTCACAATCTAGTGACTGGAATATTAAAAATATTTCCATCTTGTATCATATTTGAAGCACCATGGCTTTACTCTTTTGAATTAATATTTAGTTTCTAAGTTGAAAGAGAGAAATAATTGAATGATAGATGTGATAGAGATTTTTAAAGCTTGTATTCCAGATGTTTCAGTCACAAGAATGTAAGTGAACAAATCTCACAGTACAAAATGATTTAACCCAAGTGTTGGCTCCGGAGATTCTTGAGATGGCTACTAACCCTTCATGTTGGAGGCAGATGATATCTCTATTCTGAAGTCTGGGCGTTCACTGGGGTCTCCTGGACCTGCTGCCAGGCTTCCGAGGTCCCACTTCTCCAGAACCTCTGTTTTCATTGTTGCTGCCCCTTCTCAGCAGCAAGGACGTGTATGTGATTGATGTGCTCATCTGTGGGCCACGATTGAGACACTGACTTGTAAGCAAGGCATCAAGATGCATGCCATCAATGCCATTCGAAAGAAGAGAACAGGTACTTCAGAGTCCTCTGAATTTTCAGTCTTGTTTCAGAGTCACATAGTTGAGGCCCACAGATGTAGCCCACTGAAATTTGCTCATGGACATATTATCACTGAAGGTTTGACAGACAGCCTTTTCTTATCTGTGAATTTACTAATTGACCTCCGGGATGGAAAAGATGCTTCCAAAGCAAAATGGGAGGATGGTGAGTGCCCTGGGAGTAGCCGTGTGTGCCCCCCTTTGTTTAGGAGTCCAAAAGCTGGTGAGAACCTGTAGCACCCATGGCTCTGTGGGCTGAGCTGCGGCAGCTCCCTGCAGGCCCTGCCCGTGTTAAGTGCTGTGTGTGTGTGTCTTCTCCCCACAGCTATTGACCTTCTGTACTGGAGAGACATCAAGCAGACGGGGATAGTTTTTGGGAGCTGCCTGCTGCTGCTCTTCTCCCTGACCCAGTTCAGCGTGGTGAGCGTTGTGGCCTACCTGGCCCTTGCTGCCCTCTCGGCCACCATCAGTTTCCGCATCTACAAGTCGGTTTTACAAGCTGTGCAGAAGACCGACGAAGGTCACCCTTTCAAGTGAGTGCCTGACCTCACCAACCCTTGCCCCGCTTTCATGTGGCTCTTCCCTCCACCTCTGTTTCGCCTCCTGTACACTTCGGGTGCTGCTTCTCTGACACTTAACAGGCCTGGTAGAGTCTCCTTTAACGCACCGTCTTTTTTTTTTTTTTTAATTTTTATTTTGCTTTTATAGAGTTTTGTTGTTTACAGCTCTATATAATCCCAAATCCATCATACACATATTCTTTGACCCCTCCCAGCTGAGCCCCCATTCCACTCCCCTTATCCCACCCCTCCAGCTTGTTGTCTAGCCCCCACGTAAGATCTCTCAGTTCCACATAAGACTCCCTCTTTTAATAGCTAATATTTCTGTTAAATTTTGAAAACAAACTCACTTATCTGTATTCTAGTACTTAGTGCTTTATTGAGCTTTTAAAACTTTAATTACTACTAATTGAATAGTAAATATTTATCTTTAATATACATTTCTTTATTTATATAAATTCTTGTGTGTGAATTTATGAAATGTAAAAACATTAAGTTTATATTTAATATTAATTTTTGGCTTAATTACTTCTAATAGTAATCATAATTCATTGATTTGTATGTTTTATAATTTAAAGTATTTTACCAATTCTTCTCCCAACTCTGTGATGAAGGCAGAACATTATAACCCCTTTCACAGATGGAGAAACAGAGGTTCTAAGAAGAAATGTGACTTGCCCAAAGTCACATGGCAATAAATAGCACAGAGCCAGGACTAGGGTGTTTAGATTTTTTATTTCTGTGCTCTTTCCAAAAGTTTCATATCAAAAGGCCAAATTTCTGAGGGCTGTAAGTTTTATAAACAGCGTTCTACACCCTGTTCTATATTTTTATACAGGGGAAATCTGACTAGAATGAGTGCTGAAATACTGAAGAGGAGGACTTTTTTAAGGCAGTGTATTAAGAGGCTGTATGAAATGCGGCAGAAGGAGATCTTAGCACTGCCAACTGCATGCTCCCCAGCTCCACCCCAATTTACTCCAGATTCTAGCTTGTAAGCCCTGGGTATTTTAGCAGACTGTCAGAGTCTCCCTATTACCTGCTGCTGGCCCCAGAATGCAGGCCCCAATAAAGGTGTCCTCACCTCCTATACCTGAGGGCTATTTCTGCATCCTGGATGAGACCTAGACACTGCTGCATGATGCCTTCTGAGCCAGACCCAGTAACTCACTGGGAATGCCTCTGAATCCTCCCTGGCTCAGCCCCATCAGTTAGCTGAATCAAGGTCTCAGTGCACCAGGCTCTTAAAAGAGGAAAAAGAGGTCTGTGTTACAAGGCCTTGTTGACAAAAGGGAAAATGTGGTGTTTCAGACTTCCCTTCCTAGCTGCTGGTTCCTGGCCTCAGTGTCAAACACAGTTACAGCCTGATCATTCTCACCCTCGGGGTGTATTTAGCCTTCTTCTGGGCTATGATTTGGTTGCGTATGTTCCCATTCCAAAGGGGAGAAGAACAGAGAAATGGGAGCATCATCTTGCCAGGATGAATACCATGCCTACTTCAGTGACCCTAGCCTGTAACCAGTATCCACGCCTTTGAGTCCTGCCCTGCCCCAGCCTCTGCGCTTTGCCATCCACGAGAGGCTGGTTTCTCCCACATTCTTAGACCCAAGACTGTTAAGCTACATGGAAGACTTATCTCTCCCTTGGTTTATTTAATTACCTAGCCGTAGCACGAAGAGTCTAAACTGTAATTAGCTCAATACTTTATAGTTTCCATTGTTGTTGTGTTGTGTTGTTTAGTCGCTAAGTTGTGTCTGACTCTTTTGCAACCCCATGGACTGTAGCCCGCCAGCCTCGTTGTCCATGGGATTCTCCAGGCAAGAATACTGGAGAGGGTTGCCATTTCCCTTCTGCAGGGGATCTTCCCGACCCAGGGACTGAACCCACATCTCCTGCATTGGCCAGCAGATTCTTTATCACTGAGCCATCAGGGAAACCCCTTTATCTTCCATTAGGAGATAAATTTAAAACATAAAACAGGGCTTCCCCTGGTGGTCCAGTGGGTAAGGACACCGCCTTGCAGTGCAAGGGGCGCCGGTTAGATCCCTGGCCTGGGAAGATCCCACGTGCCGCGGAGCGGCTGGACAGATGTGTCCAATCACCGAGTCGGAGCTCTGGAGCGCATGTGCTCAGAGCCGGTGCTCTGCGACAACAGATGCCACCGCGATGGGAGGCCCACAGGAGCCAAAGAACGAAGACGCATGAAAATAGAGAAATGAAAGCCAATAGAAGTGGCCCGCCTGCTCCCCTCCCTCCCCAACCCGACCCCCGCCCAAAGTAAATAAATAAATCTTTAAAAAAAAAGAAAAACATAAAACATTCCTTTGGCTTAATTATTTTTATCAATAAAACATCTAACTCAGAGTACCTTTTCAATCAAAATATATTATCTAAACAAGTAAGTTTTTCTTTTTTTCTAAAAAGCCAAACATACAAATGTAAACTCCCTGAAACTCAAGATAAATTATGTTTTACTCTTTTCCTCTCAATTCTTAGTTAGATGAACACCGTAAGAACTCTAGAAATATCCTCTAAGTAGACCATATGCCAGGGGAAGGAAAGGATGGGTCTCTGGGGGGAAGGGGGATTATGGCCAAACAGGAAGATGGATTGATTTTTATATTAATATGTTTGAACAGCTTATCAAGAGTTCGAACTAGCCATTTGAATAAATGGAAAATGCAGTTATTAAAATATCACTCTTACTAGATCCAATAAGCATTTTAATATGTCTCAGGTCACTTGCATTTTCAGAGCCCTTTAAATAAAACCTGAAAGCACTTTCCAGAATTTAATATGAAATATTAGCAGTTTTGATGACAAATAATAATTGGCAGCTAAGATTTTGAGATATCTCAATTATTTAAAAAGACATTTCATCTTCATGCAGTCAAGAAGAAATAAGGACTTTCACAATTTCCTAGTGGGCCAGAAACAAACAGTGAGTGAACTGATTTGGGACTGCCTTTTCTCTGCTCCCAGTCTTTTTCTCTGAATTACCAGCTCTCACACACTATAATGTTGCCTGTGGGAGACAGAAGCAGTCACAGTGCCCCACGGAGTGCCATGATTGCCGTGTTTCCCAGTGCACTGGCTGTGGTGTGTGTGTGGTGCCCTGCAGCCTTCTGGCTGGCAGAAATGCTTCAGGATAACCTGGCTGTGGCCCTCAGGGTTTGGAGAAGGAAAACGTAGCTGTTTCAGGATTTCGTCTGATGGAGTTCTCTGCGGGGATGTTCTGTTGACAGGGCCTACTTGGAGCTTGAGATCACGCTGTCTCAGGAGCAAATTCAGAAGTACACAGACTGCCTGCAATTCTACGTGAACAACACGCTCAAAGAACTGAGGAGGCTCTTCCTTGTCCAAGACCTGGTGGATTCCTTAAAAGTATGATTGCTTAAGCTGTTCCATTTGACAGTCTTGAGTTTTGTTTTCCCTATAGGTTCACATAATGTTATAAACTGCCACATGATGGAGAATAAAATAAGTGCTAATTAGGGCTTCCCCTGGTGGTCCAGTGGGTAAGGACACCACCTTGCAGTGCAAGGGGTGCCGGTTGGATCCGTGACCTGGGAAGATCCCATGTGCCGCGGAGCGGCTGGACCGATGTGTCCAACTACCGGGCCGGAGCTCTGGAGCGCATGCGCTCAGAGCCACTGCCATGGAAGGCCCACACAGGCCGAAGAACAAAGATGGATGAAAATGAAGGACCAATAGAAGTGGCCAAAAGGAAAAAAACCCCTATGATTAAAATAAGTGCTAATTATATTCTAGAAACCAAAGTGATCAATTGTGACTCAACAGGGCCATGAGCAGAGGGGTGGGAGTCCAGGCAAGGATTCTGTGGGTTTCCCATTCTCCGCCGAAGTAACAAAAAAAAGCATAGTGGAAATGGGAAAACTGGTAAAAAAAAAAAAACCCTCTTTCAATTAATTGGCAGCTAAGATTTTGAGATATCTCAATTATTTAAAAAGACATTTCATCTTCATGCAGTCAAGAAGAAATAAGGACTTTCACAATTTCCTAGTGGGCCAGAAACAAACAGTGAGTGAACTGATTTGGGACTGCCTTTTCTCTGCTCCCAGTCTTTTTCTCTGAATTACCAGCTCTCACACACTATAATGTTGCCTGTGGGAGACAGAAGCAGTCACAGTGCCCCACGGAGTGCCATGATTGCCGTGTTTCCCAGTGCACTGGCTGTGGTGTGTGTGTGGTGCCCTGCAGCCTTCTGGCTGGCAGAAATGCTTCAGGATAACCTGGCTGTGGCCCTCAGGGTTTGGAGAAGGAAAACATAGCTGTTTCAGGATTTCGTCTGATGGAGTTCTCTGCGGGGATGTTCTGTTGACAGGGCCTACTTGGAGCTTGAGATCACGCTGTCTCAGGAGCAAATTCAGAAGTACACAGACTGCCTGCAATTCTACGTGAACAACACGCTCAAAGAACTGAGGAGGCTCTTCCTTGTCCAAGACCTGGTGGATTCCTTAAAAGTATGATTGCTTAAGCTGTTCCATTTGACAGTCTTGAGTTTTGTTTTCCCTATAGGTTCACATAATGTTATAAACTGCCACATGATGGAGAATAAAATAAGTGCTAATTAGGGCTTCCCCTGGTGGTCCAGTGGGTAAGGACACCACCTTGCAGTGCAAGGGGTGCCGGTTGGATCCGTGACCTGGGAAGATCCCATGTGCCGCGGAGCGGCTGGACCGATGTGTCCAACTACCGGGCCGGAGCTCTGGAGCGCATGCGCTCAGAGCCACTGCCATGGAAGGCCCACACAGGCCGAAGAACAAAGATGGATGAAAATGAAGGACCAATAGAAGTGGCCAAAAGGAAAAAAACCCCTATGATTAAAATAAGTGCTAATTATATTCTAGAAACCAAAGTGATCAATTGTGACTCAACAGGGCCATGAGCAGAGGGGTGGGAGTCCAGGCAAGGATTCTGTGGGTTTCCCATTCTCCCAGAACACTAGGAGGGATCTGTATCCTTGGCTACTCTATAATGAGGAATAAAGAGCATAAGGAAAGTGAGTGATAAGGCCTTGACCCTCAAGTTGCTTTACTGGAATAACATCTTGGCAAAATGATGACTAAAAAAGATAGCAGGGAGATTATAATTACTTACCTTAGAGTTTTTAAGGTAACATGTCTACTTGCATCTGTAATATGAAAATTGTGGGCTAGAATGGGGATCAGCAAACCTTATCTATTATATAAAGGGCCATATAGTAAATATTTTAGGTTTTGTGGGCTACACAGTCTTTGTTGTAGCTACTCGACTTTGTCACTATAGCAGAAAAGCAGCCAAAGACAATATATAAATGAATGACTGTGGCTGTGTGCTAGCATTGTTTATGAATATTGAATTTCATTTCATTTTCACATGTTACAAAACGTTATTTTTGTTTTAACTTTATTTGACCATTGCAAAATGCAAAATTCATTCTTAACTTGTGGGCCTATTCAAAAACAGGTCAAGGCCCAGTTTGCTGACCCCTGCCCTCGGTTATTATTTCACTGAGTCCCTCAGATCTTATGACAGTGAGATCCACAGAGTTCAGAGAGAAGAAAATACTGGATCCTTTCAGAAATTCTGTGATGAGATTTAAATGCTCTTATATTTTGTATTGAAACCATGATGTAGTTTGCCTCAAATTTAATCTAAAGTGTTCAGTGAAATGATACTCTTATCTGTCATGATCAGTTTAGAAACTCAGATCATCATTGCATTCTTTAGTTTGCAGTTCTGATGTGGCTCCTGACTTATGTTGGCGCTCTCTTCAATGGCCTGACCCTGCTGCTCATGGGTAAGGACAGACAAGTGTGCTGTGTCTCCCTTCGCATACTCTGCGAGCATCTCCCTAGGTAGTTAGCTGTTAGCTTGCTTGGATGGGTTCCTAGCAACAAATGCCAGATTCTCTGAGTGCAGAGCATTTACCCAGCCATTATAGTTCAATTAGAGAGCATAATATATCAATACATGACACAGTAATAATGAATTTCTCAGTCTGAAGTTGTTGATTTTTTTCCTTCAATAATAACTGATTTTATTTGGCTTCAAAAATATATCTATGGACTTCCCTGGTGTCCAGTGGGTAAAGAGTCCACCATGCAGTGCAAAGAGCACCAGTTCAATCTCTAGCCTGGGAAGATCCCACGTGCCACAGAGCAACTGGACCTATGTGTCCAATTAGGAGCCAGCACTCTGGAGCGCATGCACCCAGAGCCAGTGCTCTGCAATGAGAGAGGCCACTGCACTGGGAGGCCCACACAGGTCGAAGAATAAAAATAAATAAATAAATAATCAATAAAAAGAGACCCAAAATTTTATAAAAAGAATATATATATGTATGTATATATCTGCTTCAATAAAGGTCATTCTCTCATTTCAGGAATAATGATTTAATATTCACGAAGGTCTCAGCCTTATAAACTAGCCCTGCTGTCTTTTAGCTAGAGTGCTGGCTACTGCAAATAATGTCATAATATCACATAACTATATAAAAATGTATCTTTAAGATTATTCTTATTGATAACTCTCAATTCTAATACTGTATTTGTTTTTCATCCCAGCTGTGGTTTCAATGTTTACTCTACCTGTAGTGTATGTTAAGCACCAGGTAAGTTCTATGTGGTGTCAAACATTCATGTTAAGTTTTGACCTTGTAAACTTTGGATGTGCTCATGTTTTCTTCCTCTTTGTAGGCACAGATTGACCAATATCTGGGACTTGTGAGAACTCACAAAAGCTGTTTGGGGAAGTTGGCCATATTTTGTATTGAAACCATGATGTAGTTTGCCTCAAATTTAATCTAAAGTGTTCAGTGAAATGATACTCTTATCTGTCATGATCAGTTTAGAAACTCAGATCATCATTGCATTCTTTAGTTTGCAGTTCTGATGTGGCTCCTGACTTATGTTGGCGCTCTCTTCAATGGCCTGACCCTGCTGCTCATGGGTAAGGACAGACAAGTGTGCTGTGTCTCCCTTCGCATACTCTGCGAGCATCTCCCTAGGTAGTTAGCTGTTAGCTTGCTTGGATGGGTTCCTAGCAACAAATGCCAGATTCTCTGAGTGCAGAGCATTTACCCAGCCATTATAGTTCAATTAGAGAGCATAATATATCAATACATGACACAGTAATAATGAATTTCTCAGTCTGAAGTTGTTGATTTTTCCTTCAATAATAACTGATTTTATTTGGCTTCAAAAATATATCTATGGACTTCCCTGGTGTCCAGTGGGTAAAGAGTCCACCATGCAGTGCAAAGAGCACCAGTTCAATCTCTAGCCTGGGAAGATCCCACGTGCCACAGAGCAACTGGACCTATGTGTCCAATTAGGAGCCAGCACTCTGGAGCGCATGCACCCAGAGCCAGTGCTCTGCAATGAGAGAGGCCACTGCACTGGGAGGCCCACACAGGTCGAAGAATAAAAATAAATAAATAAATAATCAATAAAAAGAGACCCAAAATTTTATAAAAAGAATATATATATGTATGTATATATCTGCTTCAATAAAGGTCATTCTCTCATTTCAGGAATAATGATTTAATATTCACGAAGGTCTCAGCCTTATAAACTAGCCCTGCTGTCTTTTAGCTAGAGTGCTGGCTACTGCAAATAATGTCATAATATCACATAACTATATAAAAATGTATCTTTAAGATTATTCTTATTGATAACTCTCAATTCTAATACTGTATTTGTTTTTCATCCCAGCTGTGGTTTCAATGTTTACTCTACCTGTAGTGTATGTTAAGCACCAGGTAAGTTCTATGTGGTGTCAAACATTCATGTTAAGTTTTGACCTTGTAAACTTTGGATGTGCTCATGTTTTCTTCCTCTTTGTAGGCACAGATTGACCAATATCTGGGACTTGTGAGAACTCACATAAATGCTGTTGTGGCAAAGTAAGTTGCATAATGCAATTCAAAAAGGAGATATGGTCTTAGGCAGGCATTTGACTAGATTAGATAGGAGTAATAAGCAGATAATAAAGTAATAGATAGATTTATGATCATTTACTTATTTTTGCCAAATATTCACACCCTTCACAAACATATTATTTCAAAGATTAAGTATAAATTTTAAAACTCCCAATTAAATGAAACTTTCAGTGGTTTACTTCAGATGTTATTAAATGAACTTTAATGAATGCATGATATTAATATCTATCTGGGGACTGGTTCATATCCAAGAATCAAATAGGCTAGAGGAAGGAAAGAAGCCTGATTCAGAAAAGCAAAATTAATTTATAGTAGATTATCAAAATTCAAAATAATTAACAAACATTTTCAATTTTTAAACAATAAATATCACTAATTTTTAAACCAATGAAATTATTTTTAAAGCTTAAAACACTTTTTTAAACTTGAGAACTTTTTTCTTTTTTGGCCACTTCTATTGATCTTTCATTTATTTCTTTTCACCCATCTTTGTTCTTTGGCCTGTGTGGGCCTCCCATCTCAGTGGCCTCTGTCACTGCAGAGCACCGGCTCTGGGCGCATGCGCTCCAGAGCTCTGGCTCTGTAGTTGGACACATCAGTCCAGCCGCTCCGTGGCAAGTGAGATCTTCCTGGGCCAGGGATCAAATCAGTACCCCTTGCACTGCAAGGTGGTGTCCTTACCCACTGGACCACTAGGGAAGCCCAGTCTTGAGAACGTTTATTACATTTTAGATTATACTATTTTTGCTCAAAAAGTGCATGTGTTTGTTTTATTGATACCCTTGCTTTTTAAACCTGAGTCTTAAACAGACTCTACTTTATGGCTACTTTATGTATTAGGAGATAAAGATTCCAGCTATAAAAGTATCTACAGTTAATATAGTCATTAACTTAGCAGTTTGCCCTAATTCTTTTTTGGGGTGAGGGGTGGGTTGGAGAGGGAGCGGGGCGGGCAGGCACTTCTATTTGTCTTTCATGTATTCAGTTTCATCCATCTTTGTTCTTTGGCCTGTGTGGGCCTCCCATCTCAGTGGCCTCTGTCACTGCAGAGCACCGGCTCTGGGCGCATGCGCTCCAGAGCTCTGGCTCTGTAGTTGGACACATCAGTCCAGCCGCTCCGTGGCAAGTGAGATCTTCCTGGGCCAGGGATCAAATCAGTACCCCTTGCACTGCAAGGTGGTGTCCTTACCCACTGGACCACTAGGGAAGCCCAGTCTTGAGAACGTTTATTACATTTTAGATTATACTATTTTTGCTCAAAAAGTGCATGTGTTTGTTTTATTGATACCCTTGCTTTTTAAACCTGAGTCTTAAACAGACTCTACTTTATGGCTACTTTATGTATTAGGAGATAAAGATTCCAGCTATAAAAGTATCTACAGTTAATATAGTCATTAACTTAGCAGTTTGCCCTAATTCTTTTTTGGGGTGAGGGGTGGGTTGGAGAGGGAGCGGGGCGGGCAGGCACTTCTATTTGTCTTTCATGTATTCAGTTTCATCCATCTTTGTTCTTTGGCCCGCGTGGGCTTCCCATCGCAGTGGCCTCTCTCGCTGCAGAGCACTGGCTCTGGGCGCATGCGTTCCAGTGCCCGGGCTCGGTAATTAGACACATCGGTCCAGCCTCTCCGCGGCACGTGGGATCTTCCCAGGCCAGGGATCCAACCGGCGCCCCTTGCACTGCAAGGCAGTGTTCTTACCCACTGGACCACCAGGGAAGCCCTGCCGTAATTCTTAAGTTAGTGTTTTTAGATATGTCTTCATCTAAAACGAAGTTTTCCTGTTGTCATTATTACTCAAGATTTTGTTTTAATCAAAAGTTGACCTTGTCTTCGACTACAAATACACATTTGAAAAACATTAAGACTTTCTCTCCAATAATCTTAGGATCAACTGTCTAGACCTAATGATGATGAGAATTAAAGGGAAGTATTTTAGATAGTCAAAGATATATAGAGCAAAACAAGAAAAAAAACAAGCATTTTAAAGTCTCTGCTATTTGATTTGCATGTCATCAATTATAGTTCTCTCCTGAAATATATACAGATTTTTGCTTTTTATTGTGTATTGTTTGTTTTCTTCCTCTTTGATTCATGGTGAATTTGAATCTGTATCAATCTGTAGCATATTTCAGAATGCCCAAAATTATCACTCTGACACATGTGCAACTAGTACCCAATGAACATCAATAAATTGAGGATAAATATTTATTACTTTGTATTAAGAAATGAGAGATTGGTATGACATGAGGCTTGGTATTTGCCAAACCTAAGGAACCTGTTAAAAACATGAATTCCCAGATTCTATAACAGACTTACGGAAGTAGAATTCCAAAGATAAACAACCCATAATCTATATTTTAATGAGCTCCCTAAATGACTTTTTGGTGCTTGGAACTGTGTTCAGGAACTACAGCAAAGAACACCAGAATGGGAGTCTGCAAACTGGAAGACAGAAATTCTAGACCTAAGTTGTTCAATACTTAGATTGAGGATCTTGAACAAAGCACACCTCTTTTTTTTTTTTTTTTTTGGTGCAGTGAAAAGTTTATTAAAGTAAGAAAGGATAGGGAAGCTTCCAGCAGAGACACTGGAAGAGGGATAGAAGAGTATCCCGTGAAGCCACTTTAGGTGTGGCATTCTATACTTTTTCAGTTGGTTATTAACAATAGTTTAAAAGAATATATTGAGGTGATAAAGGTCTTACCAGACCCACACCCACAACATACATCTTCCCAGGCCAGGGATCCAACCGCGCCTTGCACTGCAAGGCAGTGTTCTTACCCACTGGACCACCAGGAAGCCCTGCCGTAATTCTTAAGTTAGTGTTTTAGATATGTCTTCATCTAAAACGAAGTTTTCCTGTTGTCATTATTACTCAAGATTTTGTTTTAATCAAAAGTTGACCTTGTCTTCGACTACAAATACACATTTGAAAAACATTAAGACTTTCTCTCCAATAATCTTAGGATCAACTGTCTAGACCTAATGATGATGAGAATTAAAGGGAAGTATTTTAGATAGTCAAAGATATATAGAGCAAAACAAGAAAAAAAACAAGCATTTTAAAGTCTCTGCTATTTGATTTGCATGTCATCAATTATAGTTCTCTCCTGAAATATATACAGATTTTTGCTTTTTATTGTGTATTGTTTGTTTTCTTCCTCTTTGATTCATGGTGAATTTGAATCTGTATCAATCTGTAGCATATTTCAGAATGCCCAAAATTATCACTCTGACACATGTGCAACTAGTACCCAATGAACATCAATAAATTGAGGATAAATATTTATTACTTTGTATTAAGAAATGAGAGATTGGTATGACATGAGGCTTGGTATTTGCCAAACCTAAGGAACCTGTTAAAAACATGAATTCCCAGATTCTATAACAGACTTACGGAAGTAGAATTCCAAAGATAAACAACCCATAATCTATATTTTAATGAGCTCCCTAAATGACTTTTTGGTGCTTGGAACTGTGTTCAGGAACTACAGCAAAGAACACCAGAATGGGAGTCTGCAAACTGGAAGACAGAAATTCTAGACCTAAGTTGTTCAATACTTAGATTGAGGATCTTGAACAAAGCACACCTCTTTTTTTTTTTTTTTTGGTGCAGTGAAAAGTTTATTAAAGTAAGAAAGGATAGGGAAGCTTCCAGCAGAGACACTGGAAGAGGGATAGAAGAGTATCCCGTGAAGCCACTTTAGGTGTGGCATTCTATACTTTTTCAGTTGGTTATTAACAATAGTTTAAAAGAATATATTGAGGTGATAAAGGTCTTACCAGACCCACACCCACAACATACATCTTTAGATAACATAGGTACAAGTTAAGATGAGAAACATGTCCTCCAGCAAGATGCATTGTTATACACCTTAGCTCTGGGCTTAAAAGAACATCTTAGGCAAAACATATTATTGTCATAGGTGTGGCCATCAACATGAAGGCACCTTGGCTAAAAATGTTTGTTCCTCCCGCCCCTCCTCCTTGGGACCTGCTAGCCTCCTTATCAAATCTGCCTATTAATCTAGCTATTAAACCCTTACATTCCCCCCTTTTTCTTTTAGGAGAATTATGTTGCCAGGGGAAGGGGGCAACGACCAACCGATCTGGCTTCTTCAGGCTGAGCAGGGGCGTGGTCCCTAAATTATTGAGGCAACATTTTCTCCTTACCTTTTATTTGAGTCTTTGATCCGGGACTCTCAAGTAATAGCTGGAGGAGATTGTAGGAGCCTGAACCATCATTTGTAATTTAAAAGCATTTAGACAGTTGGAGACAAATTTTACCATATAATTGTAGATACAAGGAGCAAATAGCAAAAACAGAACAATTGATTATTATAGAAAGTCTTTCTTGAAGTGGAGAAATCTGCCTTCTCATAGTAGAAGTCTTTAACTGATGAAGAGGGGAGTGGTCCACGTATCTTGGCAGGGGCTTGTCTGAGTTGGCGGCTGCATTTTCCCAACATCTGTTGAAAAAGCTGAAAGCTGGGTTAGGTAGTTAATTCTAAGGCTTCAGGATCTATGACAATATTTGTGTCCAGAAATGGCCGGTCACAAAGACATTTGATTTAAGAAGCTCACTATCTGACATCTAACTATAAACTTTAGAATTTAAGATTCCATTTACATCCATCAGGGGAAGTCAGCACAGTAAGATTCCACCCATTAATAAACTTAAGGCATTAGCAAAGCAATAGCAGTGTTTACTCCTAAACAAAGAGGCCATCCCTGAGCTAGATGATGTTTGGACTGAGTTAGTATTCCAAAGTCAGCTACTTACATAACAGATCAGTTAAGAGGTAAATAAACTTAAGTCTTTTATCAAAGCAATTGACATCTGAAGAAAGTCCTTTTAATAAAGAAAAAGCTGAATTTAAGCTTTTGCCTCAGATTATTTTAACTTTACTTCAGACAGTCAGTCTTAAGTGAAGCATATCTCTTTTTTTATTTGATGATTGGTTTCTTGTTTTCCCCAGAAGATATTATTTTCCAGGCACTGCATGTAAGGCAAAACATATTATTGTCATAGGTGTGGCCATCAACATGAAGGCACCTTGGCTAAAAATGTTTGTTCCTCCCGCCCCTCCTCCTTGGGACCTGCTAGCCTCCTTCAAATCTGCCTATTAATCTAGCTATTAACCCCTTACATTCCCCTTTTTCTTTTAGGAGAATTATGTTGCCAGGGGAAGGGGGCAACGACCAACCGATCTGGCTTCTTCAGGCTGAGCAGGGGCGTGGTCCCTAAATTATTGAGGCAACATTTTCTCCTTACCTTTATTTGAGTCTTTGATCCGGGACTCTCAAGTAATAGCTGGAGGAGATTGTAGGAGCCTGAACCATCATTTGTAATTTAAAAGCATTTAGACAGTTGGAGACAAATTTTACCATATAATTGTAGATACAAGGAGCAAATAGCAAAAACAGAACAATTGATTATTATAGAAAGTCTTTCTTGAAGTGGAGAAATCTGCCTTCTCATAGTAGAAGTCTTTAACTGATGAAGAGGGGAGTGGTCCACGTATCTTGGCAGGGGCTTGTCTGAGTTGGCGGCTGCATTTTCCCAACATCTGTTGAAAAAGCTGAAAGCTGGGTTAGGTAGTTAATTCTAAGGCTTCAGGATCTATGACAATATTTGTGTCCAGAAATGGCCGGTCACAAAGACATTTGATTTAAGAAGCTCACTATCTGACATCTAACTATAAACTTTAGAATTTAAGATTCCATTTACATCCATCAGGGGAAGTCAGCACAGTAAGATTCCACCCATTAATAAACTTAAGGCATTAGCAAAGCAATAGCAGTGTTTACTCCTAAACAAAGAGGCCATCCCTGAGCTAGATGATGTTTGGACTGAGTTAGTATTCCAAAGTCAGCTACTTACATAACAGATCAGTTAAGAGGTAAATAAACTTAAGTCTTTTATCAAAGCAATTGACATCTGAAGAAAGTCCTTTTAATAAAGAAAAAAAGCTGAATTTAAGCTTTTGCCTCAGATTATTTTTAACTTTACTTCAGACAGTCAGTCTTAAGTGAAGCATATCTCTTTTTTTTTATTTGATGATTGGTTTCTTGTTTTCCCCCAGAAGATATTATTTTCCAGGCACTGCATGTGACAGGCACAGAGAGTATAAAAGCTGTTTATTTATAGGTGAAATAATCCCAGCCTGGCAGAGATCTCAGCCTATGGATGCAGACAAAACTGTAAAGAAATAATCATAAGACAGTATAAGAATGACAACTGAGTTGTATATTACCTTAGAGTTGTGTATTACCTTAAGAGAGAGATAAACTACTTTTCTTACCTGGAGGGAATAAAGGAAAGACACTAAAATGAGGTCCCTAGCTGGCATGGTTGAGTTCTGTGGCAGACTTCTCTGTGTCCTCACATGGCAGAAGTGGAAGGAAGCCCTCTGAGTTCTGTTTTATAGGGCACTAATCCTATCCATGAAGGCTCCATTCTCATGACCTAGTCACCTCCCAAAGGTCCCACCTTCTAAATACCAACTCACTGGGGGGTTTGGTTTCAACATATGAATGGAGGAGGGGACAAGATGTAAACATTCAGTCCATAGCATCCCTAAAGGATGGGTAAACACTCATCAGGTGGATGATGAGAGGAAAGACACTGCAAGAAGAAATAGTACAGACAGAGGCCGAAGCATGAAAATGTAAATCAGGGTCAGGGAGCAATGAGTCATCCAGGGTGTCTGAAGTTTGAATGGATTCAAAGATGCACTGGAAAGGATCTAGAAAGAGAGACTGGGCCAAGTATTGAATACTCTTAAGGAGTTATGACTCTGACTCGACAGGACATAGCCTGCCCTTGATGTTCCTCTGCAGGAGGTTTGTGTTCCAGACCGAGTACAGGGGCAGTCTGCGGGGAGGATGACTGGGGAGAAACTTGAGATGCAGTGATCAGCTAGGAGACTATTAGAGTTCAAACAAAAGTGACAGGGAATAAGCCTGTTAAAATGGAAGAAAAGGAGAAACGACAAAACTAAAAAGCATATTGACATCTGAAGAAAGTCCTTTTAATAAAGAAAAAGCTGAATTTAAGCTTTTGCCTCAGATTATTTTTAACTTTACTTCAGACAGTCAGTCTTAAGTGAAGCATATCTCTTTTTTTTTATTTGATGATTGGTTTCTTGTTTTCCCCCAGAAGATATTATTTTCCAGGCACTGCATGTGACAGGCACAGAGAGTATAAAAGCTGTTTATTTATAGGTGAAATAATCCCAGCCTGGCAGAGATCTCAGCCTATGGATGCAGACAAAACTGTAAAGAAATAATCATAAGACAGTATAAGAATGACAACTGAGTTGTATATTACCTTAGAGTTGTGTATTACCTTAAGAGAGAGATAAACTACTTTTCTTACCTGGAGGGAATAAAGGAAAGACACTAAAATGAGGTCCCTAGCTGGCATGGTTGAGTTCTGTGGCAGACTTCTCTGTGTCCTCACATGGCAGAAGTGGAAGGAAGCCCTCTGAGTTCTGTTTTATAGGGCACTAATCCTATCCATGAAGGCTCCATTCTCATGACCTAGTCACCTCCCAAAGGTCCCACCTTCTAAATACCAACTCACTGGGGGTTAGGTTTCAACATATGAATGGAGGAGGGGACAAGATGTAAACATTCAGTCCATAGCATCCCTAAAGGATGGGTAAACACTCATCAGGTGGATGATGAGAGGAAAGACACTGCAAGAAGAAATAGTACAGACAGAGGCCGAAGCATGAAAATGTAAATCAGGGTCAGGGAGCAATGAGTCATCCAGGGTGTCTGAAGTTTGAATGGATTCAAAGATGCACTGGAAAGGATCTAGAAAGAGAGACTGGGCCAAGTATTGAATACTCTTAAGGAGTTATGACTCTGACTCGACAGGACATAGCCTGCCCTTGATGTTCCTCTGCAGGAGATTTGTGTTCCAGACAGAGTACTAGGGCAGTCTGCTGGGAGGAGAACTGGAGAGAAACTTGAGATGCAGTGATCAGCTAGGAGACTATTAGAGTTCAAACAAAAGTGACAGGGAATAAGCCTGTTAAAATGGAAGAAAAGGAGAAACGACAAAACTAAAATGTATGAACATGTGTATACAATATAGTTGGCTAAATTAACATTGGAAATCAAGGATCTGAAAAGGAGTAGAAAGGAAGCTAAGAGCAAAAAGAGTAACTGAGTGGGACTGTCTGGTGGTCTAGTGGCTAAAACTCTGTGCTTTCAATGCCGGGGCACCTGGGTTTGATCCCTGATGAGGAAACTAGATCCCACATGCTCCATGCCAGTGGAGATGAAGATCCCACATGCCACAGCTAAGACCCAGTACAGCCAAATAAATAAATAAGTAGAAATTTAAAAAATTTTTAAAGAAACTGGAAAAGTTATATAGTTCTCATTAATAGAAAGGAAAAAAACAGCAGTTCTTCAAAAGAATCTCTTTTGCCTGACACTGAATTTTAGAGATTTCTTGGTAGAGTCTTACCTCTAAGACTTTTTCAACCTCTGAAATTCTGATTCCATGTTAGAATAATCCCACCAAAAGAACTCATCCCTTTTAGTGAAATAGCTAAAAAGAGGAACTTTGGAATCAGACTAGCTTGAGTCCATTTCTGGCATTTTTAGCTTTATGGCATATGACGTTATGTTAGATGTCTCCCTGAGCTTGTTTCCTTATCTGTACATTGAAAAGATAATGTCTGTAAAGTATTCTTATTTGGACATATGAAGCACTCAATAAATATTTCAGTGATCATAATCATGATCATTCTCCTACCACTGCTTAGAGATCAATACATGGGGGTATGGAGGATAGTCCAGACAGGGTCAGGAGAACTTGGCACCCTTCCCTCCCCATACTGAGTGAATGATAACCCTGTTCAGGTCATGTAACTTTCCTGTGTCTTTAGTTTGAGCCAAAGGGGTAAAAAGGGGGGGGCACTGAAAAAATGACAAAAGGCAAGCATGAAAATGTAAATCATCCAGGGTGTCTGAAGTTTGAATGGATTCAAAGATGCACTGGAAAGGATCTAGAAAGAGAGACTGGGCCAAGTATTGAATACTCTTAAGGAGTTATGACTCTGACTCGACAGGACATAGCCTGCCCTTGATGTTCCTCTGCAGGAGATTTGTGTTCCAGACAGAGTACTAGGGCAGTCTGCTGGGAGGAGAACTGAGAGAAACTTGAGATGCAGTGATCAGCTAGGAGACTATTAGAGTTCAAACAAAAGTGACAGGGAATAAGCCTGTTAAAATGGAAGAAAAGGAGAAACGACAAAACTAAAATGTATGAACATGTGTATACAATATAGTTGGCTAAATTAACATTGGAAATCAAGGATCTGAAAAGGAGTAGAAAGGAAGCTAAGAGCAAAAAGAGTAACTGAGTGGGACTGTCTGGTGGTCTAGTGGCTAAAACTCTGTGCTTTCAATGCCGGGGCACCTGGGTTTGATCCCTGATGAGGAAACTAGATCCCACATGCTCCATGCCAGTGGAGATGAAGATCCCACATGCCACAGCTAAGACCCAGTACAGCCAAATAAATAAATAAGTAGAAATTTAAAAAATTTTTAAAGAAACTGGAAAAGTTATATAGTTCTCATTAATAGAAAGGAAAAAAACAGCAGTTCTTCAAAAGAATCTCTTTTGCCTGACACTGAATTTTAGAGATTTCTTGGTAGAGTCTTACCTCTAAGACTTTTTCAACCTCTGAAATTCTGATTCCATGTTAGAATAATCCCACCAAAAGAACTCATCCCTTTTAGTGAAATAGCTAAAAAGAGGAACTTTGGAATCAGACTAGCTTGAGTCCATTTCTGGCATTTTTAGCTTTATGGCATATGACGTTATGTTAGATGTCTCCCTGAGCTTGTTTCCTTATCTGTACATTGAAAAGATAATGTCTGTAAAGTATTCTTATTTGGACATATGAAGCACTCAATAAATATTTCAGTGATCATAATCATGATCATTCTCCTACCACTGCTTAGAGATCAATACATGGGGGTATGGAGGATAGTCCAGACAGGGTCAGGAGAACTTGGCACCCTTCCCTCCCCATACTGAGTGAATGATAACCCTGTTCAGGTCATGTAACTTTCCTGTGTCTTAGTTTTCCAGCTCTAAACTGGAAGTGCATGTGTTCTAAGTTGCTTCAGTCATGTTTGACTCTTTGCAGTCCTATGAACTAGCCCACCAGGCTCCTCTGTCCATGGGATTCGTAGGCAAAAGTACCGCAGTGGATCACCATGCCTTCCTCCATGGGACCTGCCCCACCCAGAGATGGAACTGGCATCTCTTACATCTCGTGCATTGGCAGGCAGGTTCTTCACCACTACTGCCACCTGGGAAGCCCAGAATGGGGCTAATAACACCGAATAACACTTTCTTAGTGTTTCAGTGGGGTACTCGAAAAGTCTTCCTGGTGTCCTTGAGGAGAAAATACAGATGTACAGTCCAGGTTATAGCACAATTGGTAGAGTTGTAGAATGTTGAAATAGTAGAGCCTAAGGATGTTCATTAATTCATCAAATATCCGTCCAGGGTGAGGCATAGTAATGTGACACAGGGCTCTGCCCTTGACTCCATGACTTTCCATCCCAGTATTTCATGATGATGTAAAGACAAATCAAATACACTCATCAGAGTTCTAGGTGACACATAGCTTGGAGCAAGAGCACATTGAGAAGACAGCAAGCTCAAGATTCAAAATGAACCGAGTGATCTTGGGTAATGTAAAATGCTGAACTGAAATTAATAAAATGAATTTGACAGGGAAAGCAAAGTCCTATATTTAGGTTTTTTAAAAGTCAACTTTGCAAATATAGAATAGGAAGGAGGCAGATGCAATAGGGTACATTAGTAGTGTGTTTAAAAAATATCTGGGGGATGAGTGGTAAATAGATTAATTGATCACAGCCAAATATAAATCAAGAATGTACTGAGGCATATTTTTAAAAATCTATGCAAGTTTAGATATTATTATAAAAATGAAAAGAGGCTATAGTTTCATATTCTCTATTATCACATATCTGTGTTAAACTTCAGAGTTGGACATTTTAATAGCTGCAATTGTACATTGAAAAGATAATGTCTGTAAAGTATTCTTATTTGGACATATGAAGCACTCAATAAATATTTCAGTGATCATAATCATGATCATTCTCCTACCACTGCTTAGAGATCAATACATGGGGGTATGGAGGATAGTCCAGACAGGGTCAGGAGAACTTGGCACCCTTCCCTCCCCATACTGAGTGAATGATAACCCTGTTCAGGTCATGTAACTTTCCTGTGTCTTAGTTTTCCAGCTCTAAACTGGAAGTGCATGTGTTCTAAGTTGCTTCAGTCATGTTTGACTCTTTGCAGTCCTATGAACTAGCCCACCAGGCTCCTCTGTCCATGGGATTCGTAGGCAAAAGTACCGCAGTGGATCACCATGCCTTCCTCCATGGGACCTGCCCCACCCAGAGATGGAACTGGCATCTCTTACATCTCGTGCATTGGCAGGCAGGTTCTTCACCACTACTGCCACCTGGGAAGCCCAGAATGGGGCTAATAACACCGAATAACACTTTCTTAGTGTTTCAGTGGGGTACTCGAAAAGTCTTCCTGGTGTCCTTGAGGAGAAAATACAGATGTACAGTCCAGGTTATAGCACAATTGGTAGAGTTGTAGAATGTTGAAATAGTAGAGCCTAAGGATGTTCATTAATTCATCAAATATCCGTCCAGGGTGAGGCATAGTAATGTGACACAGGGCTCTGCCCTTGACTCCATGACTTTCCATCCCAGTATTTCATGATGATGTAAAGACAAATCAAATACACTCATCAGAGTTCTAGGTGACACATAGCTTGGAGCAAGAGCACATTGAGAAGACAGCAAGCTCAAGATTCAAAATGAACCGAGTGATCTTGGGTAATGTAAAATTCTGAACTGAAATTAATAAAATGAATTTGACAGGGGAAGCAGAGTCCTATATTTAGGTTTTTTAAAAGTCAACTTTGCAAATATAGAATAGGAAGGAGGCAGATGCAATAGGGTACATTAGTAGTGTGTTTAAAAAATATCTGGGGGATGAGTGGTAAATAGATTAATTGATCACAGCCAAATATAAATCAAGAATGTACTGAGGCATATTTTTAAAAATCTATGCAAGTTTAGATATTATTATAAAAATGAAAAGAGGCTATAGTTTCATATTCTCTATTATCATTACATATCTGTGTTAAACTTCAGAGTTGGACATTTTAATAGCTGCAATTATACACTGAAGTAATATCAGAGAGATGGTTGAGTATTGAAGCACTGAAAATCTGACAGTAATGGCGAGTGACAGCCAAACTTCACTGGGAATGATTACTCTGGAAAAGCAATAGCTTTAAAAGAACACAATAACTATCCTCAAATATTTGGAGGTCTAATATTATGAAAAAAGTAGTCTTTCTCTTTTTCTCTAAGGAGCTGTGAATGGAAAGTCCTTAAGTTCTGAGGTTTGAATGAAACATGAGGGAAAACAATACTCATTAGAGTTGTTCAACAGTGAAGCCATTCGCCCTGTGAAACAGTGAGCTCACTGACATTCATTCAAGTATTCACAGAAAAGTTAATTGCTAGGCTGTCACAGATATGCTTAAAAGGACTTCTGCAATGGGAGGAGAGTAACATTAGTTAACACTCAGTCTACTGTGATAGTCTACATCATTTCAAAACTGAAATATATGTGTCACACTTTTGAGACGACAGACCCAAGGTATCTCTGTTGGAATGTTTCACACCCTCTGCTGCATACTCAGTTTCTGCCTCTATTGGCTGATTTCCACAGTTGTCATTTCTCTAGTCTCCTGTCCTTGCTGTCTCTATTGCTTTTCTCCTTCAGTCAGGCCTTAACCCTGAGCACTTAAATTGCTCTTTGTCAGGGTCCCAGGAACCTTCAGTGCCAAATTCTGCAGCCATCACTCCATCCTCAACCCTCTCAACTTCTCAGACACTGTTCATGATTATTGCTGTCTTTGCTTAACACTCAGCTTAACTATTGCAAGATTCAAAATGAACCGAGTGATCTTGGGTAATGTAAAATGCTGAACTGAAATTAATAAAATGAATTTGACAGGGAAAGCAAAGTCCTATATTTAGGTTTTTTAAAAGTCAACTTTGCAAATATAGAATAGGAAGGAGGCAGATGCAATAGGGTACATTAGTAGTGTGTTTAAAAAATATCTGGGGGATGAGTGGTAAATAGATTAATTGATCACAGCCAAATATAAATCAAGAATGTACTGAGGCATATTTTTAAAATCTATGCAAGTTTAGATATTATTATAAAAATGAAAAGAGGCTATAGTTTCATATTCTCTATTATCATTACATATCTGTGTTAAACTTCAGAGTTGGATATTTTAATAGCTGCAATTATACACTGAAGTAATATCAGAGAGATGGTTGAGTATTGAAGCACTGAAAATCTGACAGTAATGGCGAGTGACAGCCAAACTTCACTGGGAATGATTACTCTGGAAAAGCAATAGCTTTAAAAGAACACAATAACTATCCTCAAATATTTGGAGGTCTAATATTATGAAAAAAGTAGTCTTTCTCTTTTTCTCTAAGGAGCTGTGAATGGAAAGTCCTTAAGTTCTGAGGTTTGAATGAAACATGAGGGAAAACAATACTCATTAGAGTTGTTCAACAGTGAAGCCATTCGCCCTGTGAAACAGTGAGCTCACTGACATTCATTCAAGTATTCACAGAAAAGTTAATTGCTAGGCTGTCACAGATATGCTTAAAAGGACTTCTGCAATGGGAGGAGAGTAACATTAGTTAACACTCAGTCTACTGTGATAGTCTACATCATTTCAAAACTGAAATATATGTGTCACACTTTTGAGACGACAGACCCAAGGTATCTCTGTTGGAATGTTTCACACCCTCTGCTGCATACTCAGTTTCTGCCTCTATTGGCTGATTTCCACAGTTGTCATTTCTCTAGTCTCCTGTCCTTGCTGTCTCTATTGCTTTTCTCCTTCAGTCAGGCCTTAACCCTGAGCACTTAAATTGCTCTTTGTCAGGGTCCCAGGAACCTTCAGTGCCAAATTCTGCAGCCATCACTCCATCCTCAACCCTCTCAACTTCTCAGACACTGTTCATGATTATTGCTGTCTTTGCTTAACACTCAGCTTAACTATTGGCACTGCTTGAGTCTCAGCTGCTTTCTCCCAGTGGCTTCTCTTGGCTCTTCCTTCTCTGGTTCACCTTTCATCCCCAGTCCTCTGACCTCAAAGATTATCTCTGTGTCAAGGACTCCAAAGTGTGTATCTCCACAAGCTTAGGTTTTTAAAAACTCCACTTTACAAATACAGAATGGGGGGAGGAGGAGAAGGTGGAGATGAGATAAGATACAACAGTAGTATGTATAAAAAAAGTACCTGGGGGTTTTCTTTGGTTAATTGGTCACAGCCAAATATGAGTCCGTTATGTGTCTGAGTATTAAAAAAAAAAAAACCAATGCAAGTCTAGATGTTATTAATAGATGTATGAAGTCTAAATCAAAAGGCTTACCTAACTATATCACAGCTTCTCTAATTCCTGAAACAAATCAACATCTTTGTCCACCTAAAAAGTTAGTGTTTAAGGAATATGGCTTCCTTGGATCAATCATTATCTAATTATACTTTCTTATTGCTACATATAAAAGTATTTATAGACACTCACATATAAAAATGGGACTATCTCTTGGAAAATGAAGCTATTTGGTCACTTAGCTAATTAAAGCAGCAACACATAGTGATGTCATAGAATGGTTTCATTAATAATGCTTGTGGTTTGCCACCTTCTGATACTGTCTTTTAGGATTCAGGCTAAAATCCCGGGCGCTAAAAGGCACACTGAGTAAATGGATGCCCCCACCAGGAATGGACCCCAAGAGGAATGTCTGAAGTGGTAACAGCTCTGTCTTACATGTTACTGCAAATTGATTGTTTCTCCCCCCAAGTACCATAATCTTAGAGACAAACTTTAAAACAGCTGTTTTTAGGCTGTTTCTATACTCTTAGGATATTTGAGTCACTTGTGTCAAGCACTCCAGTATAGAGAAAAGTGTATTGGCTGATTTCCACAGTTGTCATTTCTCTAGTCTCCTGTCCTTGCTGTCTCTATTGCTTTTCTCCTTCAGTCAGGCCTTAACCCTGAGCACTTAAATTGCTCTTTGTCAGGGTCCCAGGAACCTTCAGTGCCAAATTCTGCAGCCATCACTCCATCCTCAACCCTCTCAACTTCTCAGACACTGTTCATGATTATTGCTGTCTTTGCTTAACACTCAGCTTAACTATTGGCACTGCTTGAGTCTCAGCTGCTTTCTCCCAGTGGCTTCTCTTGGCTCTTCCTTCTCTGGTTCACCTTTCATCCCCAGTCCTCTGACCTCAAAGATTATCTCTGTGTCAAGGACTCCAAAGTGTGTATCTCCACAAGCTTAGGTTTTTAAAAACTCCACTTTACAAATACAGAATGGGGGGAGGAGGAGAAGGTGGAGATGAGATAAGATACAACAGTAGTATGTATAAAAAAAGTACCTGGGGGTTTTCTTTGGTTAATTGGTCACAGCCAAATATGAGTCCGTTATGTGTCTGAGTATTAAAAAAAAAAAACCAATGCAAGTCTAGATGTTATTAATAGATGTATGAAGTCTAAATCAAAAGGCTTACCTAACTATATCACAGCTTCTCTAATTCCTGAAACAAATCAACATCTTTGTCCACCTAAAAAGTTAGTGTTTAAGGAATATGGCTTCCTTGGATCAATCATTATCTAATTATACTTTCTTATTGCTACATATAAAAGTATTTATAGACACTCACATATAAAAATGGGACTATCTCTTGGAAAATGAAGCTATTTGGTCACTTAGCTAATTAAAGCAGCAACACATAGTGATGTCATAGAATGGTTTCATTAATAATGCTTGTGGTTTGCCACCTTCTGATACTGTCTTTTTAGGATTCAGGCTAAAATCCCGGGCGCTAAAAGGCACACTGAGTAAATGGATGCCCCCGCCAGGAATGGACCCCAAGAGGAATGTCTGAAGTGGTAACAGCTCTGTCTTACATGTTACTGCAAATTGATTGTTTCTCCCCCCAAGTACCATAATCTTAGAGACAAACTTTAAAACAGCTGTTTTTAGGCTGTTTCTATACTCTTAGGATATTTGAGTCACTTGTGTCAAGCACTCCAGTATAGAGAAAAGTGTATTAGATGTGGTTTTTAATTTTGTGTTGCTAAAAAAAAAATGTGCATGATGGTGAGAACCCAAGTTACCTTTCCTTTGTCGGTGTTCTTCTCTCTGCAATGCTTCTGTAGCTCTCACGTTCCCGTGGCTAGGCCTTTCCTGCCCAGTGCACTGATGCAACAGTGGAAATCACTTCTATGTCCTTGGGTTGTTGGTTGGATTAATCTTTAATGACAATATATAGACTTGTAGACTGACGTTTAAGTGTTTTTCCAACACACACAACATAAAATATAAAAATAAAAACAAGTCGACCGTACTTAGGGTAATCAGTTTTGTATAACTTAAAATCATTAAATAAATGGATAAACCCCAAACAAACATGCAGTACTTTTGTTGTGTGAGACAGATGGGCTGATTTACATGTGTGGTAACTAAAAGGTACCAGCATGTTAACTTTATTACAATTTGTATTACTTTCTCTGTAGTTCCTAATGGACTTAATTATGAACTCTGGCTATTTGCACTTATGTACTTGATACTGAATGCATAAATAAATGTTACTAAGTGTAGAAACTTCTCCCTCTCTTCTCGTGATCTCACCAGAAAATGCAAATGCTCTAAGAAACACCTGTGGATGTGCTGGAAAGGCTGAGACCAAGTGCTCACTTTACTCCTTTTTCCAGGATCGCACAGTCCAACTCCAGACTAGTATGTGCCTCCTTTGGATTGTTAATTGAAATCACTGGAGACTGGTAAAACTGCAGAAAAATAAACTTGAAAGTGAAAAAAAAGAAATCTTTCCGCTATTTGGTCACTTAGCTAATTAAAGCAGCAACACATAGTGATGTCATAGAATGGTTTCATTAATAATGCTTGTGGTTTGCCACCTTCTGATACTGTCTTTTAGGATTCAGGCTAAAATCCCGGGCGCTAAAAGGCACACTGAGTAAATGGATGCCCCCACCAGGAATGGACCCCAAGAGGAATGTCTGAAGTGGTAACAGCTCTGTCTTACATGTTACTGCAAATTGATTGTTTCTCCCCCCAAGTACCATAATCTTAGAGACAAACTTTAAAACAGCTGTTTTTAGGCTGTTTCTATACTCTTAGGATATTTGAGTCACTTGTGTCAAGCACTCCAGTATAGAGAAAAGTGTATTAGATGGGGTTTTTTAATTTTGTGTTGCTAAAAAAAAAATGTGCATGATGGTGAGAACCCAAGTTACCTTTCCTTTGTCGGTGTTCTTCTCTCTGCAATGCTTCTGTAGCTCTCACGTTCCCGTGGCTAGGCCTTTCCTGCCCAGTGCACTGATGCAACAGTGGAAATCACTTCTATGTCCTTGGGTTGTTGGTTGGATTAATCTTTAATGACAATATATAGACTTGTAGACTGACGTTTAAGTGTTTTTCCAACACACACAACATAAAATATAAAAATAAAAACAAGTCGACCGTACTTAGGGTAATCAGTTTTGTATAACTTAAAATCATTAAATAAATGGATAAACCCCAAACAAACATGCAGTACTTTTGTTGTGTGAGACAGATGGGCTGATTTACATGTGTGGTAACTAAAAGGTACCAGCATGTTAACTTTATTACAATTTGTATTACTTTCTCTGTAGTTCCTAATGGACTTAATTATGAACTCTGGCTATTTGCACTTATGTACTTGATACTGAATGCATAAATAAATGTTACTAAGTGTAGAAACTTCTCCCTCTCTTCTCGTGATCTCACCAGAAAATGCAAATGCTCTAAGAAACACCTGTGGATGTGCTGGAAAGGCTGAGACCAAGTGCTCACTTTACTCCTTTTTCCAGGATCGCACAGTCCAACTCCAGACTAGTATGTGCCTCCTTTGGATTGTTAATTGAAATCACTGGAGACTGGTAAAACTGCAGAAAAAATAAACTTGAAAGTGATAGAAATCCTTCCATAAACTTCTAATAATAATATGCAGTACAATACTGGCATAAAACAAGTATAATTGCTATAAACTCACTGTTTTGTAAGTATTTATTACCTACGATTGTGCCAAGCACTGAGAACAGGGTAGTGAGTAAGCGAGACAATGATTCCTGCCCTCACCAAGCGCTGTTTACTACTCTTTGCAAAGGTCCAGTCACCTGTATTATGTCACTGTTAAAGTCAAAAGTCAAAGATGATGAGGTAGAAGTGGATGAAAGAAGTAGCTGTGGGAGAAGTTAAAATGGGGAATAAAAGGATAGCTACTGACAGAAAGCAGCCTTGGGGCAGCTTGGTTTCAGTCAGCTCTTGTGGAGTTATCCCTCCATGTAAAGCACTGTGGCAATCACACAGGCAGTTAACGGAGGACACTGCCAACAGCCAAGACCCGGGGAGATGGGCGGCGGCTGTGTGGAAATGCTAAGTAAAAGGCAGCATGAAATAAGAGCTGCATGAGACTAGAGCAACAGAGAAGGCTTCTCAGAGGTGGACTCTGGGGCTGGGTTCTGATCTGGCTTTTTCCAGAGGGAGAAGGTTCACTGCAGTATGGAGAAGGAACATGGACTAAGGTGCTGAGACATGGAGGCACGTGGCAGATGCAGGGAGCAGTCAGTAATACACTAAATTGGGCTGTAAGGTACTTGAGTGGGAATGGAGTGCCAGGTAAGGCTGAAAGGGTGAGTTGGGTCGACGCTAAAAAGAAACTTGAATGTTAAGGAGTTTATGTTCTATTTCCTAGATCTCAGAGAGTCAGAAAGACACAGTAAGGGTGCATGATACTGGAAATTAGAAGAGTATAAGAGATAACTGTGACATAACTAACAGCAGACAGGTGACAGGTAACAAAGCTTCTGCTAAGGCAGCTACAAGGACAATAGAAAGGATGTATTCACCTGTCCCTGATCCTCTATATCAGCTCAGCATGCCTAGCACCCACTGTGCACAGAGGAGCCACTAAGAGAGTTGACTCCAACTCCAGACTAGTATGTGCCTCCTTTGGATTGTTAATTGAAATCACTGGAGACTGGTAAAACTGCAGAAAAAATAAACTTGAAAGTGATAGAAATCCTTCCATAAACTTCTAATAATAATATGCAGTACAATACTGGCATAAAACAAGTATAATTGCTATAAACTCACTGTTTTGTAAGTATTTATTACCTACGATTGTGCCAAGCACTGAGAACAGGGTAGTGAGTAAGCGAGACAATGATTCCTGCCCTCACCAAGCGCTGTTTACTACTCTTTGCAAAGGTCCAGTCACCTGTATTATGTCACTGTTAAAGTCAAAAGTCAAAGATGATGAGGTAGAAGTGGATGAAAGAAGTAGCTGTGGGAGAAGTTAAAATGGGGAATAAAAGGATAGCTACTGACAGAAAGCAGCCTTGGGGCAGCTTGGTTTCAGTCAGCTCTTGTGGAGTTATCCCTCCATGTAAAGCACTGTGGCAATCACACAGGCAGTTAACGGAGGACACTGCCAACAGCCAAGACCCGGGGAGATGGGCGGCGGCCGTGTGGAAATGCTAAGTAAAAGGCAGCATGAAATAAGAGCTGCATGAGACTAGAGCAACAGAGAAGGCTTCTCAGAGGTGGACTCTGGGGCTGGGTTCTGATCTGGCTTTTTCCAGAGGGAGAAGGTTCACTGCAGTATGGAGAAGGAACATGGACTAAGGTGCTGAGACATGGAGGCACGTGGCAGATGCAGGGAGCAGTCAGTAATACACTAAATTGGGCTGTAAGGTACTTGAGTGGGAATGGAGTGCCAGGTAAGGCTGAAAGGGTGAGTTGGGTCGACGCTAAAAAGAAACTTGAATGTTAAGGAGTTTATGTTCTATTTCCTAGATCTCAGAGAGTCAGAAAGACACAGTAAGGGTGCATGATACTGGAAATTAGAAGAGTATAAGAGATAACTGTGACATAACTAACAGCAGACAGGTGACAGGTAACAAAGCTTCTGCTAAGGCAGCTACAAGGACAATAGAAAGGATGTATTCACCTGTCCCTGATCCTCTATATCAGCTCAGCATGCCTAGCACCCACTGTGCACAGAGGAGCCACTAAGAGAGTTGACAGGGAGGGGGATGGAAATGGAGTTGGTGACCAACTACACATGGGAGTTCAAGATCAAGGCTGACCCTGAGACTGAGCGCCCCTTTAAAGTTTGCACCCTAGGCAGCTTGCTTGCCTCACCCTAGCCCCGACTCTGTTAAACATAGCTGATCAGGGGAGTGCAGTGCCATTTTTCAGGTTAGAAAGCCTGTAAGAACTCATCTGGGGAAGGAAAATGATAAGTTTGTTTTGGTGCCTGCTGTTTTTATTGTAACTAGATACAGAAGAGGGTTGTGTGTGGGGGTGTGTATTTCAGTGTCCAACCTTTGAGATAAAGTTTCTTCTAAATGGCTTTATTGTGACAAATTAACCTTCTTCAGAGTCTGTGTTTGCAGCATTTTCCTCCCTCCAGAGAGCCCAGAATTCCTTTCATAAGCAGCTGCTCATTCAGAGGATCTGATGAGGAGTTCTGTTTGCTAGCAGTGGTTTCCTGAGGGAACTCCAACCTGACAAACTGATACATATGGATGTAGAATTTTAACAGATGGAGCACAGGGCACGTATGATCCTGTTCTTACAGGAAGCATCAGTCAAAATGGTATTTGAGATGATATAAATAATGTGAGGACCCAAAAACCAGGTAAGAAGTAGACCAAGAATAGTGCCCTTAGGGGCCCAGAGTGAGTAAGATTATCCTGAAAGCTGTGACCAATAGAAAAATCATATAGCCCACACATGAGTTAAACAAGAAGGGGGTGAGTAGGTGAAGAAGCTGTGATGTCTTCTAGGTCATTTCAGGAAAAAGAAAGTTGGAGAGTTCATATATTCTCTGCTCTTTTCCCACCTATAGCAGTTTCCTAGGATTAAAGTACCAACAGCTAGGTGGTTTAAAATGACAGAAATTTATTCTGTCAGTTCTGGAGGCTACGGGTTCAGAACCAAGGTGTTGGCAGGGCCGTGCTTTCTCTGATATCTCTAAGGGAAGATTATCCCTTGACTCTTCCAGCTTCTGTGGTTGACAACAGTCCCTGGCATTCCTTGGCCTGTAGATGCATCACCCCAGGCACAAGGCCATCTTCTCCCTGCATGTCTTCACATCATCTTCCCTCTGTGCCCAAGTTTACCCTTTCTATAAGGACACCCAGTCATGTGCATTAGGGCCCCCTCATGACCTCCCTTTTGACTTCCCAGGTGGCGCTAGTGGTAAATAACCCGCCTGCCGATGCAGAAGTAAGAGACTTGAGTTCCATCCCTGAGTAGGAAAGATCCCTGGGAGAAGGGCATGGCAACCCACTCCAGTATCAGAGGAGCCTGGCGGGCTACAGTCAATAGGATTGCAGAAAATCAAACATGACTGATGAGACTGAAGAGGAGAGAACATAACCTCATTTTGACTTAATTGTTCTATCAAAACCCTATTTCCCAAAAGTTCACATTTTAAAGTATCGGGGTTTGGGACTTCAACATATGTTTTATTGGGGACAGAATTCAACTCATAGGACTCTCAGAGCATCACAGTGAACCGTACAGCACTGCAAGGACTTTTCCTTGTGGGCAGATCCCAGACGTGTTTCCCCAGTTTATTCTCACTGTGAAGTGTTACTGCTGAAAGGCTGTGGGACAGCTGCTCACTTACCTGAGTGTCCTTGAGTACAGCTGAACACTGGGCCTACCTCACTGCTGTGGAGTTCCAGCAGCTGCCTCATTGCTGCTGAATACGGCAGCTTCAGGTATCTGAACTTTTGCACTCTTTTCTGGAGAAGGGAATGGCAACCCACTCCAGTATTCTTGCTTGGAGAATTCCACGGACAGAAGAGCCTGGTAGACTACAGTCCATGGGGTTGCAAAGAGTCTGACACGACTGAGTGACTTGACTTTTTTTAAAAAAATTAAATATGGTTATGGTGACAGTGCAATAAACAAGCTCTGTAAACCTGGGCAGCCATTTTGCCTTCACACTCCAACCTCCTCTAGTGCTTTATATTGGCACCAATCTCAAGCTCCTCGCTATGATTTTTTTCCTTAAAATTTTTCCTTAGTTTAAGACATTTGATATTGCAGAATTAAGTTGGCTGGCCACATTGTCTTCGGTGATTAAATTGAAATTAATTATTTTGTGGCCCAGGTACCAGTTGCCTTTTAAGACAATTCTGCTGGAATTAAGTTCTGTCTGGTTTCTCCCCTGTATGCTAAAGGGAGTTTTTCAAATAGAAATGAAAGGACACTAAATGACAACATGAGAGTATAAAGTATAAAGTTTATACTTAAAACTCTGTCTGGACACAAAGAAGGTCACTACATAATTATGAAAGGGTCAACTCAACAGGAAGATATAACAATTGTAAATATATACATATCCAACCTTAGCATGCCTAACTACATGCAACATATTTTATACATATATAAAGCATGTACTGAAAAATCTGAAAGAGGAAATTTATAGCAATGCAATAATAAGGGAAGACTTCAATACCCCACATTCAATAATGGATATCCCTGGGTCAGAAAGATCTCTTGAAGGAAGGCATGGCAACTCACTCCAGTATTCTTGCCTGGAAAACCCCATGAACAAAGGAGCCTGGCAGGCTACAGTCCATGGGGTTGCAAAGAGACACAATTGAAACAACTTAGCATGCATGCACAAAGCCAAAACATGATGACTGGATTCATCTGAGAAACTGAACTTTTAGGGAAAAACAAGAGAAAAGAAGGATCTCATGAGAGTAGACAGCTGACTTCTCTAGATTCCTACTTCTTCTGTCTCCCCTTCCTCTTTTGCCTTGTTTCTCTCTGACCTCCTTTCTTTTTCCACTAGAGAATAAAGAAGGCTGACTCCTTCTCACCACTCACACCCCACTTCCTCAAAGAGGCCTTCCCTGGTGCCACCTATGGGTTTCTTTTGTTCTTTTCTTTCAGTGCCCAGCATGATGCCCAGAACACAGTAGGCACACACCAAACATGTAAACCAGTGAGTCAGTTACTGACACACATGCAGCCACGCCTTTCTCTGGTAATTTGACAGCCATCTTCCTCTAGAGACTCAACCTTAGAACACTCCCTAACTGATCACTCCAGGCAGTCACTGGTATTGAGCAGAAATAACATGGAAATAAAGCCAATTTTCCATCCATCCCTGGGACAGCAACTGTTGCTTTAATTGCAGTAATTGTCACTAAGGGTTGAATAACCAAGAGGTTTAGGGAAGGCAAGGGATGCAGAAAGGACATTAACATTTGTATTTCCGAAGAAATGGTTCTTACTTTCCATTTACTAGAAACAGAAGCTGGGAAAGAGTATGTACTCTGTGGTTAGCACATAGTTATTTACTTAAACTTCATAGTCCCAGGATGTAAAATCCAATTTTATAGATGAAAATTGGAGATTAAGAGGTTAACTACCTAATCCAATCTAAAACTACCCACAAATGATGCAATGCGATTTGACTCAAATCTATTTAGCCTCAAGAAATTGCTGATGATGAATAAAAACAAGTATGTAACAGACAAAGCTAAAAAGGAGGGCCCTTATAAAGGGTTGTTATAAGCAATGCAATAATAAGGGAAGACTTCAATACCCCAAACCCAATTCAATAATGGATATCCCTGGGTCAGAAAGATCTCTTGAAGGAAGGCATGGCAACTCACTCCAGTATTCTTGCCTGGAAAACCCCATGAACAAAGGAGCCTGGCAGGCTACAGTCCATGGGGTTGCAAAGAGACACAATTGAAACAACTTAGCATGCATGCACAAAGCCAAAACATGATGACTGGATTCATCTGAGAAACTGAACTTTTAGGGAAAAACAAGAGAAAAGAAGGATCTCATGAGAGTAGACAGCTGACTTCTCTAGATTCCTACTTCTTCTGTCTCCCCTTCCTCTTTTGCCTTGTTTCTCTCTGACCTCCTTTCTTTTTCCACTAGAGAATAAAGAAGGCTGACTCCTTCTCACCACTCACACCCCACTTCCTCAAAGAGGCCTTCCCTGGTGCCACCTATGGGTTTCTTTTGTTCTTTTCTTTCAGTGCCCAGCATGATGCCCAGAACACAGTAGGCACACACCAAACATGTAAACCAGTGAGTCAGTTACTGACACACATGCAGCCACGCCTTTCTCTGGTAATTTGACAGCCATCTTCCTCTAGAGACTCAACCTTAGAACACTCCCTAACTGATCACTCCAGGCAGTCACTGGTATTGAGCAGAAATAACATGGAAATAAAGCCAATTTTCCATCCATCCCTGGGACAGCAACTGTTGCTTTAATTGCAGTAATTGTCACTAAGGGTTGAATAACCAAGAGGTTTAGGGAAGGCAAGGGATGCAGAAAGGACATTAACATTTGTATTTCCGAAGAAATGGTTCTTACTTTCCATTTACTAGAAACAGAAGCTGGGAAAGAGTATGTACTCTGTGGTTAGCACATAGTTATTTACTTAAACTTCATAGTCCCAGGATGTAAAATCCAATTTTATAGATGAAAATTGGAGATTAAGAGGTTAACTACCTAATCCAATCTAAAACTACCCACAAATGATGCAATGCGTATTTGACTCAAATCTATTTAGCCTCAAGAAATTGCTGATGATGAATAAAAACAAGTATGTAACAGACAAAGCTAAAAAGGAGGGCCCTTATAAAGGGTTGTTATAAGCAGTGACATGGTCTGCCCTTCCTTGGAGATGCTCTGCTATCCTTGATTGGCATAACTCCAGCAGGGACACTAATCCATCTGTTTCCCTCTCTAACCATCTGGCGTTACCTAGGGGACATGCTCTTCCTGCCATTTCATCACAAATGTTGGAATCGCTGTAGCTGAGAATTGCAGCCTGGTCACAAGACAGGTACTTTAGAAGCTGTGAGAAACCAAAAGGGTATGGAATCTTTGTTTAACATGTAACCATCTTGTAGACTGGATATGAAGCCAATATAAAGCCAATATGAAGGTTTCAATGCAGGAGATCCTAATGGTACTAATGGGCAGGAATTGAGACCCCTTTTCTATTTAATGCTAAAATCATCACTGATTCCTTCACCACCCCTAGGAAAGGCCCACCTAGCCAGCTGTTTGGACCTAATGTTGGAGTTGAGAAATGTTACTTTGGAGAATGTATGTGTGTCTCACATTCCTCGGGTGACTGTCCAGCTATTCCAAAGCCTCTTCTCTCCTGTCACCTCCACAGAAGTTAGAAATACAGATACCCCCTTTTCCTAACCTCCCTTTCATGGATTGCCTTGTGATTGACTGTTGACCATGGAGACATAAAAGGAAGTGCGTAGGACTCTGAACAGATTTCCATCCCTGATGGAAGAGGAGAGAGGCTTCCACATGGGGGACCCTTTCCACTCCTTCCAATCTTGTACAAGGGCATGTTGTCTGGGGCTGCAGTTGCCATCTGTGGCCATTGAAACCCAACATACAAACGATGGTAGGACATTAAGAGAGAGAAATCCTACTGACAAGCCATGATGGGCAGGCAGGGCCATGTGCCCATATTGTTGTTGTTCAGTTGCTAAGTTGTGTCCAACTCTTTGTGACCCCATGTAGAGGTACAATGCCAAGCTCCTCTGCCCTCCAGTATTTGGGGAAAATCCAATTTTATAGATGAAAATTGGAGATTAAGAGGTTAACTACCTAATCCAATCTAAAACTACCCACAAATGATGCAATGCGTATTTGACTCAAATCTATTTAGCCTCAAGAAATTGCTGATGATGAATAAAAACAAGTATGTAACAGACAAAGCTAAAAAGGAGGGCCCTTATAAAGGGTTGTTATAAGCAGTGACATGGTCTGCCCTTCCTTGGAGATGCTCTGCTATCCTTGATTGGCATAACTCCAGCAGGGACACTAATCCATCTGTTTCCCTCTCTAACCATCTGGCGTTACCTAGGGACATGCTCTTCCTGCCATTTCATCACAAATGTTGGAATCGCTGTAGCTGAGAATTGCAGCCTGGTCACAAGACAGGTACTTTAGAAGCTGTGAGAAACCAAAAGGGTATGGAATCTTTGTTTAACATGTAACCATCTTGTAGACTGGATATGAAGCCAATATAAAGCCAATATGAAGGTTTCAATGCAGGAGATCCTAATGGTACTAATGGGCAGGAATTGAGACCCCTTTTCTATTTAATGCTAAAATCATCACTGATTCCTTCACCACCCCTAGGAAAGGCCCACCTAGCCAGCTGTTTGGACCTAATGTTGGAGTTGAGAAATGTTACTTTGGAGAATGTATGTGTGTCTCACATTCCTCGGGTGACTGTCCAGCTATTCCAAAGCCTCTTCTCTCCTGTCACCTCCACAGAAGTTAGAAATACAGATACCCCTTGTCCTAACCTCCCTTTCATGGATTGCCTTGTGATTGACTGTTGACCATGGAGACATAAAAGGAAGTGCGTAGGACTCTGAACAGATTTCCATCCCTGATGGAAGAGGAGAGAGGCTTCCACATGGGGGACCCTTTCCACTCCTTCCAATCTTGTACAAGGGCATGTTGTCTGGGGCTGCAGTTGCCATCTGTGGCCATTGAAACCCAACATACAAACGATGGTAGGACATTAAGAGAGAGAAATCCTACTGACAAGCCATGATGGGCAGGCAGGGCCATGTGCCCATATTGTTGTTGTTCAGTTGCTAAGTTGTGTCCAACTCTTTGTGACCCCATGTAGAGGTAACATGTAGCATGCCAAGCTCCTCTGCCCTCCAGTATCTTCCAGAGTTTGCTCACATTCATGCTCATTGAGTCACTGATGCTATATCTAACCGTCTCATTCCTCTCCTGCCCCTGTCACCTTTTGCCTTCAGTCTTTCCTAGCACCAGGGTCTTTTCCAGTGAGTCAGCTTTTCACATCAGGTATGCAAAACATTGGAGCTTCAGCTTCAGCAGTAGTCCTTCCAATGAATATGCAGCATGGATTTACTTTAGGATTGACTGGTTTGATTTCTTTGCAGTCCAAGAGACTCTCAAGAGCCCTCTCCAGCACCATAGATCAAAACCATCAATTATTTGGTGCTCAGCCTTCCTGATGGTCCAACTCTCACAACTGTACATGACTACTGGAAAAACCATAGCTTTGACTATCTGAACCTAATATGGGCACATGCCCCTTCATCGATCATAGCCTTGTCATGGTAAAGGGAATTCAATGAAGGTATGAGCCGCGCTGTGCAGGGCCACCCAAAATGGACAGGTCATAGTGAAGAATTCTGACAAAACATGGTCCACTGGTAAAGGAAATGGCAAACCACTCCCGTATTCTTGCTGCAAGAACCCCATTAACAGTATGTACCCATATTAGTCCCTGTGTTTGGTACTGTTAGGGTCAGAGTGAGGAAGACAAGGACCCTATTTTCTTGAATTCTTACTTCTCAGGAGGATTTGAGCATGGCCCAGAGTCGAAGCATCAAAGATCATGAAATGCTGAGCGGAGCCAAGCGCTGAAACATTCAACCGCTTTCTGTATGTAAGATGTTTAGCCAAGACTGGGACCTTGGCCTGGTCTAACCCAGAGTCTAGAAACAATCAAGAAGTTGAAGCTTTCCCTAGAGGTACTAGATTTAGGCAGAGGCAAGAACACAAGCAGTATAATCATCAAATACCAAATACTGCCTGAACATAGGGTCGTATACATTCCCGTGTAAATTAGAGGTCAAACTCATGCAGCAGGTAGGCTGTCCTCCTTACCCTATCATCAGCAGGAGAAACAGAAGCAAACTTGCTCACCGTAACTAAAATACCAATGTCAGCATGGAACTGGGGTATTCTAATATGTTGTTCTGCCACTGAGCTAAAGTCCACCTGAAAAATACCAACTGGAAGAGAAAAGTATCTGTTTATGTCACCAGAATAAAAAGAAACATGAATGAAGTAGGGCCTGCCTTTGGTCCAGTGAACACCATCTATGGCTACTGAAGGATCAGGAAACTTTATACTCTCAAGTGGTTTAAGTTTGTGTATTTTCTGTATTTTGTAAGTTTTTTTCAAAAAAATAATAAAACACTTTAGTGTCTTTTGTAATTACAAAGGTATGCAATGTCCTCTCAGGAATTAGCCTCACTCATAGACAATGGAGAACAACATGATGCAAATGAGGTGATGAGTAGGAAGAACATTCTGGTGACAACATAAATGTTCACTTAGGATGGTCCAATTAGGTCAAGAAGAAAGGAATTTATCACAGGAAACGTACTACAAGAGCTATAGAAACCAAAGGGAAAGAACATAAAAGAAATCCCAGAGACCAGAAAGCTGCCACAAACGTGGACCATGGCCACAGACCTGCACCGACTAATAAGCAACTGAGACGTTTAGAGGCACCGATACCCACTCCTGCCACCTCTGGAGGCAATGAAAACTGCTAGGATTCAGTCAATTGTGGCCCAAAACTGCCACCCCAGGGGATGAACAGAATGGCTTCTTCTCCAGCTCTCTCCCACCAGTGTCTGCAACCAGCCAAGTGTGTTTGAGGGATGTGTTCCAGGCATCCCCCCGCCCCCCTGCCACACAGAGAAAAGCACAGAAGGGCAGGGATAGATCTGAGTGCCAAATCTTGCAGCAGAAGAGACCCAGGAGAAAGGTCAAGATCTGGTTCTCTGCGAAGGTAGGAGGACTGGATTCTAGAGCTAGTTCTTCTGTCGAAGGGCGTCTTTTGTAGAAGGAGGTACAGTACAGTGATTCAGGGCATAGACTCTGTGTCCTCATATGCAAAGTGGGGAACAACACCTACCCTAGAGGACTGTTGTGAGGGTTAATAGCACTCTGAGGGAAAGCAGGGCAGTGCCTGGAATATAGTTCCATTCAACAAAGGATAGCTGTTGTCATGTTATTTGCATTTTGATTTCAATTTTGCCATCTGTAAGGAAGACTTAAGAAGGATGGGGTTAAATCATTTTTGCTGCTCTTTAACCAACCAGAGAAAACAGGAACTAACAGTTACTCTCAGTCTGAGCATGATGTGGGGCTGAACTTTGGATATGCAGGCGAAACTTAATCATATTCCTGCCTTCCAAGAGCTCACTGTTTGATGAGAAAGCAGAAGAAGTTCACTGATTCAAGGTAAAGCGTGCTCTGGGTAGAATGTGTACAAAGGTCCCTTCCCTAAAGGTCTTGAAGAACACACTGATGGGTTTTGTAGCATAATGGAAAGATGTATACAAGGCCCCATTTTAAACCTGAAATGATTCTCTTATACCCCTAAGCAATTTACTTAGTCATCCTTGCCTCAGTTTCCTTGTCTGTATAAGTGGAAATAATAAAAGAACTTTGCTCGCATAGCCATTGTGGACGTTAAGGGAGCTGTACATAAAGCTCCTCCATTAGTACCTAGCACAAAAACGTGCTCAGAAGTGTTCACTATTATGATTCCCATGGTCCATGAGGAGCTTGCAAGTGTTCAGCTACGAGGCCTGACCTAGAGAAATGGAAATGAAAGGAGGAAATGACAGCTAGAGAGGGCCTTATATCTACAGGATCCCTCCATTAATTATTGTGGATAAAATTAGAGAACCTGGCGAGGCACCCAGCCCAGCTGAAAGCCGCGAGCTGGCGCGCAGCCTCAGCGTCCTCGTTGCCTGTAGCAACCGGCGGTCCTTGCCTCTGGCCTGGAAAGGCGCTCTGCAAGGGCAGTTAAATGGCTCTAAGCTCCTGGTTCCCGGAGCTGGGGTTCGGCGGAGAGAAGGCGCTACAGGTGGCCGCTGTCTCCACTGGCCCCTCCCTGGAATTATGCACCTTCCCCTCCACCCTGGGCTCCTCGGTCGCGACTGCCGCCCTGGAGCAGCTCCTTGTTGTGGGTGAGCGGCCCGTGGGCTCCCGGAGGGATGTCTTCTGGGGAGTGATACTTAGGCGTGGTGAAGAGGGAACCTTTGAGGGAATGCTTCTCCCAGAACCCAGGGCATCCCTGCCTAAAGTAGACTCTTCTGCAGCTCCTTGTGAGAGAGATGGGCGACGGAGTAGGATCCTGGGCTCAGCTCTGTGACTTGGCTCAGCTCACGCTCATAGCTGGTGACAAATCTCCGTCAAATCCTGAACTCCCGGGCTACTGCCATTTGCCTGTGATTAGAGTGCCCAACTGCATTTAGACTATGGGTTAATTTCAGCTTGCGTTTTCTTGGCAAGTTAACTTTCTCCAACACTTTGCCATGGCAAACTGGAGATTTTAACAGATAAATAAGACTGGAATTTTCAAAGAAGCTCTTGTAGCCTTAGGCAAGGAATTGTACCTTAGACACAGATACTTTTTCGACTAACAGTTTCCAGACCATCAGAAAATTTGTCATAGGGAAAAACTTCATGATGCTTTCTTGCCCTGAGTGTAAATCATAAAATACGTAGCAATCCTGTCTTTCTGCAAGTGGGAACACATTTATGCTCATTCATTTCCATAGAAGAATTGAAAGGAGACAGCTGGCCATGCCTGTATCTCCCAAGTACACTTGCTATGAACCTCAGGAACTGACTGGCTTTCACTTGGTTTGAGAATTTAGTCCATTAGGCAAATCCAAATTCCCTGGAAGGGAGGAGAGCAGACATTGCTGTTTACTCTTCTGGGAGGTGAGGATGGCCATTCAGGGCATGGACTCTGGAGTCATACCTCTTGTGTCTGAATCCAGACTCTACCAGTGATGGGCTCTGTGACCTAAGGCACATCATGTGACCTCAAAAGTCTTGGATTTCTCACCTGTGAAATGGGAGTCATCATGGAGTTATAAGAATCAACTTAGATTATACATATATGTGAAACATTAAGCTTATCAAACTCATAGTGCACATGAGGATGCAGGCCTGGAATCTATTTAGACAGCACCTGTATAATGCAATGGTGACAGAGGCAAGGTGAGTGCCTCTTCTTCCTTGTTTCTTTTTCCTTTCTTCTTCTGTCTGCATGTATCTTGTCATCCTTACTTTTGCAAACATTTTCCAAGTTTCCCTTCTCATGTGTTTTCATCTTACAGTATGTGAGAGAGAGGCAATATCTTACCTATGTTGGTGACTGACAGGGATTAGAAACTCTATCTACCTTATACCTGCCAGTTTTACAAATATTTACTCTCATCCCATGATTAAAACATTGGCACAGAACTGAAAATGACAATGGATTTTTAAAGAATGAAATAAGTGCTTTTTGTAAAATATTACATTTAGGATATATATGTGTATGTGTGTGTGTATATATATGTATATATACAAATATGTATATAAAACATTCTTAAACCCACATTATGGACACGTTATATTTGTCCTTTTCATAAAATATTGATTGAATTTTTTGTCCTATCCTACACAAATTCCTTCTTTCTACTATGAGTGAAGCAAAGGCGGAAACTTGAGAGGTTTGTCCTCAAGAAATATAAAGTATATACCTAAAATAGTACAGTGTAAAATAAGAAGTAACAAGTACAAAAGAGATTTATATTATGTATTATAAAAATTAAGAGATATAGGATGTAATTTTCAGCTGAGTAAGCATTTGAGCTAGGTCTTAAAGGGTTAAATAGGATTTGGATAGACAAATAAGAGATCTTAATTTTCTAATTTTTTTTAGAACAATCACTGCAAAGTGACTATTTTAAATGCAATGAAGATGCTAAGACCTTCTGACTGGCTTTCACTTGGTTTGAGAATTTAGTCCATTAGGCAAATCCAAATTCCCTGGAAGGGAGGAGAGCAGACATTGCTGTTTACTCTTCTGGGAGGTGAGGATGGCCATTCAGGGCATGGACTCTGGAGTCATACCTCTTGTGTCTGAATCCAGACTCTACCAGTGATGGGCTCTGTGACCTAAGGCACATCATGTGACCTCAAAAGTCTTGGATTTCTCACCTCTGAACTGGGAGTCCTCATGGAGTTATAAGCATCAACTTAGATTATACATATATGTGAAACATTGCTTATCAAACTCATAGTGCACATGAGGATGCAGGCCTGGAATCTATTTAGACAGCACCTGTATAATGCAATGGTGACAGAGGCAAGGTGAGTGCCTCTTCTTCCTTGTTTCTTTTTCCTTTCTTCTTCTGTCTGCATGTATCTTGTCATCCTTACTTTTGCAAACATTTTCCAAGTTTCCCTTCTCATGTGTTTTCATCTTACAGTATGTGAGAGAGAGGCAATATCTTACCTATGTTGGTGACTGACAGGGATTAGAAACTCTATCTACCTTATACCTGCCAGTTTTACAAATATTTACTCTCATCCCATGATTAAAACATTGGCACAGAACTGAAAATGACAATGGATTTTTAAAGAATGAAATAAGTGCTTTTTGTAAAATATTACATTTAGGATATATATGTGTATGTGTGTGTGTATATATATGTATATATACAAATATGTATATAAAACATTCTTAAACCCACATTATGGACACGTTATATTTGTCCTTTTCATAAAATATTGATTGAATTTTTTGTCCTATCCTACACAAATTCCTTCTTTCTACTATGAGTGAAGCAAAGGCGGAAACTTGAGAGGTTTGTCCTCAAGAAATATAAAGTATATACCTAAAATAGTACAGTGTAAAATAAGAAGTAACAAGTACAAAAGAGATTTATATTATGTATTATAAAAATTAAGAGATATAGGATGTAATTTTCAGCTGAGTAAGCATTTGAGCTAGGTCTTAAAGGGTTAAATAGGATTTGGATAGACAAATAAGAGATCTTAATTTTCTAATTTTTTTTTTTAGAACAATCACTGCAAAGTGACTATTTTAAATGCAATGAAGATGCTAAGACCTTTCTTAAGAACGTTGCTATCGCTGTTAAGAAACTGGTATTGTATTACCTATAAGAGCTACTTTTTCCATCTTCCACTTATTTCTTCATCAAACTTTAACACCAATTGTGTTCAAGAACTTGAGTAGATGAATAGGGAAAATGTCTGCCCTAAATGAAGGTTTCTCTCCATTTACTAACATTTGCACCAGTGTGGATTAGCTGTGGGTTGGTACCCAGTTTTCCATATAGAGCACTGGATTAAGGGCCTGTGCTAAGGGCTAAGGGCAAGACTGCTCAAGAGAAGAGACCCTGGTGATAACAGAGCTCGGTTAGGAGTGGGCCATGTTGCTTAAAACCAGCAAACAGCCTCTGGGATAAACTGCATGTGTAGGGCCAATTTTCCCATATCTCTATAAGCAATTCCTCACAAAACTAATAAAAGATTATTTGAGACCTAATCCACTGACATAAACAGTGCTTTTCAGGGAAAACAAACGAGTTCTCTTTCAGTTGTACTAACTTGGTCCCATCAAAGAAGTATTTAAAGAATTTCCTTTTGAAGTGTCACAGACATGTCTCTCTGTTTGGCCCTGGCCCTGAAGGATGTTTCAGAATGGTGACATCCCGTTTGACTTAAAAATATTGAATAAGAATCTACCACATATCAAATATTGAAAAATTTAGAAAGCTGTAAGATAAATAAGTCACATCTACAGACTGCTGAAAAAATTAATCTCATTACTTTATATTTTTATAAAATTATATAGCTGTTCCTGTATACTACAGAATCAGATATTATAATCCCAGTAAATTAAGTACATGTATGTAAACACAGAGTTTGCACTGTGATCTGGTGGAAACCTTTTCCTCTGTTTTGTTCTTTTTATTAGTTATGTCTTTCTCCAGGATTTGAAGGGCTCAAAAAATCAGCTGAGTAAGCATTTGAGCTAGGTCTTAAAGGGTTAAATAGGATTTGGATAGACAATAAGAGTCTAATTTTCTAATTTTTTTAGAACAATCACTGCAAAGTGACTATTTTAAATGCAATGAAGATGCTAAGACCTTTCTTAAGAACGTTGCTATCGCTGTTAAGAAACTGGTATTGTATTACCTATAAGAGCTACTTTTTCCATCTTCCACTTATTTCTTCATCAAACTTTAACACCAATTGTGTTCAAGAACTTGAGTAGATGAATAGGGAAAATGTCTGCCCTAAATGAAGGTTTCTCTCCATTTACTAACATTTGCACCAGTGTGGATTAGCTGTGGGTTGGTACCCAGTTTTCCATATAGAGCACTGGATTAAGGGCCTGTGCTAAGGGCTAAGGGCAAGACTGCTCAAGAGAAGAGACCCTGGTGATAACAGAGCTCGGTTAGGAGTGGGCCATGTTGCTTAAAACCAGCAAACAGCCTCTGGGATAAACTGCATGTGTAGGGCCAATTTTCCCATATCTCTATAAGCAATTCCTCACAAAACTAATAAAAGATTATTTGAGACCTAATCCACTGACATAAACAGTGCTTTTCAGGGAAAACAAACGAGTTCTCTTTCAGTTGTACTAACTTGGTCCCATCAAAGAAGTATTTAAAGAATTTCCTTTTGAAGTGTCACAGACATGTCTCTCTGTTTGGCCCTGGCCCTGAAGGATGTTTCAGAATGGTGACATCCCGTTTGACTTAAAAATATTGAATAAGAATCTACCACATATCAAATATTGAAAAATTTAGAAAGCTGTAAGATAAATAAGTCACATCTACAGACTGCTGAAAAAATTAATCTCATTACTTTATATTTTTATAAAATTATATAGCTGTTCCTGTATACTACAGAATCAGATATTATAATCCCAGTAAATTAAGTACATGTATGTAAACACAGAGTTTGCACTGTGATCTGGTGGAAACCTTTTCCTCTGTTTTGTTCTTTTTATTAGTTATGTCTTTCTCCAGGATTTGAAGGGCTCAAAATATTTACCATGGCCTACTGAAGTATCTAGTATGTCTCCATTTAATATATGAGCTGTGAAATCCCTTAAATAGAAATAAGTCCTCCCACTTTTTAAAGTGTAATTTTCACTATTATAAAAGCATTGAGTGTTTTCTCTGGAAAAGTTAGGAAAAAATGACAAGCAAAAGGAAGAAAGTAAAAACCATCGTGATCCCACCCTAAAATAATCATAACTAACTCTTTGATGGATAATATCATTCCTACTTTCAAGATGTAGATGATGATGTATTGAATTTTATTTTTTACATAAAAGTAATCATACTAAATATATAGTTATGCAACCAGTATTTTATTATTCATAAAATATAATGGCAATTTCTGAGATCATAAAGTAACTATAGCTGACTGCCATTATTTATTTGAGACAACATAGCTATTTTTCCACTATTAAAAAATAGTCCCACATATATATCCCTACTGACTATTTGTTTGGATTTTTAGATAGATACAAGAAGACCATCATACTTTTTATACCTAAGCCTACTTTTATAGTCATTTTCTTTTTTTTTTTTTGAATTAAGGAGCTTTTTCTCAATGTCACCCTTTAGGAGTCTTTCCTTTTAAACTGATTTAAACTATATACAAAGAACACACACATAGTGAAAAATAATTTCTGAGTAGAAGAAATTAAAATTTAAATGAACAATGATACCTTAAAAATTGATTGAAGAAGTTATTTCCCCCTTTTTATTCCAAATAAAAATGACAGCAAAAGATATTTACTGAAAAACAAATTTTGATCTCTGGAAACATTTACGGGCATTGTTTAGGAAATTAATTTCATTATTTTAATGTCTTAACTTTTTATATATGTAATATACATTTTCAGGAAGAAATGAGAAAGTCCACAATTGATCTTCTGGAAATTGAAAGCATGGAACTCAGTAGACTCTATTTTATATTGGAAACTCTTCCCACTTTTGTTAGCAAAGAATTGGAAGGTACTTTGAGTTCATTAACTGTAGGAATTTAGCTTGTAAGACAATAATCTAGTACTTGAAACAAAACAAGTTTAATAGTTATTTCTTATCAAAAAATGCCCAGAAAGAGTATATGACACATGTACAGTGAGATTCACAGTAAGTTTTTCTTTTTAAGTGGAAATAATATATATGACTTGAATTTATATAATTATTATAAATAAACTGAAGACAATATTTGTCCTTTTGTGACTGGCCTATTTCTCTTGGCATGTCTTTAAGATTATTTCATGTTGCAGCATATGCTAGAATTTCTTTTTAAAGCTGAACAATATTCCATTGTATGTATATATCATGGTTTATCCATTCATCCTTCAATGGACCCTTGCATTGCTTCCATTTTTTAACTATTGTAAATAATACTGTTATAAAATAATAATAATAACAATTATAATAATAAATAATAATGCTGTTACAAACATGGGTGTGAAAATATCTGTTCAAGTGTCTGCTTTCAATTCTTTTGGGTAGAAATGCAGAAGGAATTGCTGGATTACATGGTAAAACAGTAATTTTGTGTTTAATATTTCAAGAAGCTACAATACTGTTTTCCACAATGATTGCACCATTTTACCTTCCTTTACACAATACACAAGGATTCTAATTTTTCTACATTCAGCTAAAATGAGGGAAATAATTGATAGGTGAGACTGAGAAGGACCAAAGGGGTAAGAGATGTCTGATCCAGGAACATAATTAGAAGAGTATTTCAAAGACAGAACTTGTTTATGATTTGAAAAGTCAGTATCTACAGTTATGTAGTTTCTCAAATAACTGAGTAACATTTCTTCTACTTTCAAGAATGTGTCAGGGATGCTCGAAGATTGAATCTCGCTGAGATAAGTGAATTACACACAGAAATTGCAAAGATAAATGATGAAAGCGAGTTTCTGAAGAAGAAAATACTTGTTCTGCAAACAGACAATACAACTCTAGGGTAGGTATTTCTTTTTTTTTGAGGGAGTCTGGATCTAGGGCTAAAGTGGGAAATTTTTCCTTAGGGATTTGTCCTCAGGTTTGAATTGGTGCCAGGCAAGTTAAGAAGTCGAGATCACATGTAAAAGATGACCAGGCTGATAAGAGGTGTGTGATGGCCACAGAGGAATGGATAGAGAGCAGAAAATCTTCTACCACCATAGCCAGAGGACCTGCACGATTTCAGTGGGAATTCAGCTTCTCACAGAAATCTCTGTGTAAGTCATGCACTGCTTCACACCTCATCACCAACTGTAGAAACGCACAGTGGTTTTCATTTCATTTTTAGTAAAATTAAGTTTACAAAGGACCACAAAAGCAAGAAATCTTGCTGGGTATTGTGTTTCAAGTATAATAGCAAACCGGGGATATTCAGATTTAATCTACTAGAGAGCCAAGGATAGGATTGGGTCTGGATTTTATCTGCAATTTATCTGCAATGAGAACTGACACCTGTTAGGTTCTTTTGTTTATTCTTCACTTGTGTTGCTAGCACTTCCCCCTCTATGGGATTCATCTTTTCCATCTATAAAATGGAGATTACAAGCCTTTACCTACTCAGTCCATGGAGGAAGAGATATTCTGAAAGAAAAACAATAAAACCCCGAAGAATAACATCACTATGAGGATATTTGCAAGACTAATGTATAAATGTCAGATTATCAGTTTGTTAGAGTAAGAAATACTCAAAGAGCCCTCATTATAGTGAAAAACTCTTCTTGGGAAGGTAAAATATTCAGAAGGTTGCTTTGGTGCAAAAGATATCAAAGCATCAGGAATTAGGTGGGAACCCCAAGGCCCCAGGAGAGCTTCCTTGGAACACCTATTCCAGAAGATGCTCCATGAAAAAGGAAAGTTCATGATCACATAAGTTTGAGAAAGACTGCATACACCAACCCCTCTTAGGGATTCACAGTGCAGACTTGTGCATGGTACATGACAGCCACAATCACCGAAGACGGCTATAAAACTAGACTCCCAATTTCTAAACTAAGGAAGATAATACCCAGGCTGGAATACTCACATCAGCTGGCCAACACTATAACACCCCTATAGACCTGTGATTCTCAAACTTGTGTGTACATCAGAATCACCTGGAATGCTTGTTAAAACACATATCACAGGGGCCTCCTCCCCAGATTTCTGATTTAGTAGGTCTGGGGAATGGGAGTAAGAATTTGCATTCCTAACAGGTTCATGCATGCTGCTGTTGGTGGTCCTGACCACACTTTGAGAATCATTACACTATATAGGGGTGTGACAGTGCTGGCCAACTGTAATGAGTATTCTAACCTCGTGGTTCTTCTCACCAATTGAAAAGCAAAATTACAAATGAACATAATGTTGGTTGCCTGATGAGCCAGCATCAGGAAGCTACAATCACTTAGTGCATCCGTTTTTTGAAAGCAGTCCTCTCTTGGGCAGTCATCAAAAACTGGGCACATACAATTGCTATAGGTTGGGGCAAAGGGGATTTCCAAGGGGATTTCAGCACCTGAGAAGCTGGGAGAGAAACCCATTCAGTACACCTGGTCAGCTATAGTGATTTGACTTGTTTTGATTTGCTCCTCAGGGCTGCTTGATCCTTAGTTTGCTTCATTCTTAGCAAGCTTCCTCTACTAATCCTACAAAATACCCAATTTCTGACTCCATCCAGCCCAGGCTTCTTTTAATTGTCTTTCTGTGGTAGAGTTGACTTCTGGAAAATAAACTTCCCAACTACCTGTTCCCATTTTCCTGAGCCTTTGCACACCATCCCCCTGAACTGAAGTGTATAGCTTTGGAGACTAGAAGAAGGTCTTCACATTGCAGGAGCTTTGAAAAAAAGGAACCTGGAGAAATGGCATTAACTATTCTTCTTCCAAATCTGTTATCGTTAGCCCTCAGGTAGAGGTGTCTCACAATCTTAAGGTCTTCTTTGTGTGGATGTGGCCAGCATTCAATATGTGAGGTTAATGTCTGCTCTTGAACCTAGATTTGGCTAAAGCTGTGAGAAGAGAGTTCAAATTAGATTTTACGCACCCTCTGAACCATGAAGGCAGACTCAGGTCCCTCCTCCCCAATTCCTGCCCTTCAGAGGAGGATTAACTTTCTCCTGGACCTTCTCTGCAGAGCAGTGGACCTTCTCTGTAGTCCAGAAGGTGACTGGAAGAGTGGTGGCATGTTTATCTTCCTCTGGCTTAACTATGTGTCTCACGATAAGATAGTTATGGCAATGCCACATATCACACCCTTTGTCCAGCCAGATTCCACTCACCAGTTCAAAACAGTTTCTGAATCATTGTATGCTTTAAACCAAAATATCCCATAGTAGCTACCTGATATGTAAGGATGGCTGGGGTGAGGCAGGACCCCCAAGACACTTTGACAGTGATAAACAGTTGCAAGATTGACACTGTTTCCTTCTGTCCTTCATCTCAACCAAGTTTAGGCAATCATGAATGCAACTAAAGTACCCCTTGAGTTTTCCTCTTTATGGTGGTTTATCTCACCAAATAGACTTCAAATTTATATCTGGAGTCACTTAGTGCATCCGTTTTTGAAAGCAGTCCTCTCTTGGGCAGTCATCAAAACTGGGCACATACAATTGCTATAGGTTGGGGCAAAGGGGATTTCCAAGGGGATTTCAGCACCTGAGAAGCTGGGAGAGAAACCCATTCAGTACACCTGGTCAGCTATAGTGATTTGACTTGTTTTGATTTGCTCCTCAGGGCTGCTTGATCCTTAGTTTGCTTCATTCTTAGCAAGCTTCCTCTACTAATCCTACAAAATACCCAATTTCTGACTCCATCCAGCCCAGGCTTCTTTTAATTGTCTTTCTGTGGTAGAGTTGACTTCTGGAAAATAAACTTCCCAACTACCTGTTCCCATTTTCCTGAGCCTTTGCACACCATCCCCCTGAACTGAAGTGTATAGCTTTGGAGACTAGAAGAAGGTCTTCACATTGCAGGAGCTTTGAAAAAAAGGAACCTGGAGAAATGGCATTAACTATTCTTCTTCCAAATCTGTTATCGTTAGCCCTCAGGTAGAGGTGTCTCACAATCTTAAGGTCTTCTTTGTGTGGATGTGGCCAGCATTCAATATGTGAGGTTAATGTCTGCTCTTGAACCTAGATTTGGCTAAAGCTGTGAGAAGAGAGTTCAAATTAGATTTTACGCACCCTCTGAACCATGAAGGCAGACTCAGGTCCCTCCTCCCCAATTCCTGCCCTTCAGAGGAGGATTAACTTTCTCCTGGACCTTCTCTGCAGAGCAGTGGACCTTCTCTGTAGTCCAGAAGGTGACTGGAAGAGTGGTGGCATGTTTATCTTCCTCTGGCTTAACTATGTGTCTCACGATAAGATAGTTATGGCAATGCCACATATCACACCCTTTGTCCAGCCAGATTCCACTCACCAGTTCAAAACAGTTTCTGAATCATTGTATGCTTTAAACCAAAATATCCCATAGTAGCTACCTGATATGTAAGGATGGCTGGGGTGAGGCAGGACCCCCAAGACACTTTGACAGTGATAAACAGTTGCAAGATTGACACTGTTTCCTTCTGTCCTTCATCTCAACCAAGTTTAGGCAATCATGAATGCAACTAAAGTACCCCTTGAGTTTTCCTCTTTATGGTGGTTTATCTCACCAAATAGACTTCAAATTTATATCTGGAGAAAGTCATTCTTTTTATGCCAAGAAGGATTCTTTTTCTCTAGTGAAAAACAAGAGGAGATAGTGGAGTTTTATGAAAAGGCTGTACTGTCACTCAACCATGCAATGAAAGAAAAAGCCTCAACCACTGTTTACATCAATGAGATTTGGGCCAAAATTAACTCAGAGAAGAAAGAACTAGAATTGCAAAAAAAAATTATTCAAGAAATAGAGGACCAATTAGAAAGAGAAAAAGCAGAATATTTGAAAAGAAAAGAAAAACTGAGTCAAGAGGTAAGTGGCATGAACTTTTTAAAATAGGGAATTATACAGAATTGAAGCAGGAAATGAGAAATAACATATTTGTCCTTGAGGCTAGCAGGCATTCCCGTGGTATCTTCTGCAGGAATAGAGCAGAGGCTCAAGGACACTGGAGCCAGGGGAAGATGTTTGATTGTGTACCAGCATCTCAGTTCATGGAAAAGAGTACGAGTGATAGGGGTGGTAACACTAGGGTGGCGTCTTGGTTATATGCAGCCCTATAGGAACTAGGAATTTGCTTCTGTGTCATTTGGTTGTCTTTGACAGTTCTGAGGCCCTGTCTCTGTAGACGGGATCAGAGAATTAGTTCTGTTGGAACCGAGGCTGAAACTTGGGCTCTGTGCACCATCACCAAATCGAATCTTGGAGGTTTTTTTGGTTTTGGTTTTGTTGTTGTTGTTGTTGGAGATAAGAGTTTTGAGTGAAATAGAAAAGAATAACTTTATTGCTTTTCCAACAAAATGTGACCACAGTGGGCTATGCCCTTTAAACTGTGGGTCCCAACCCAATGAGGGGGTTTATGAGGAAGTTTACAATCAATGGGAAGGGTTTGGGATAAGGACCTACACTCCTTCAATCCAGAGGTCATCTGGCCTGGCATCAGGTGGTCTTGTAATGGCTTCTGTGATTCTCAAAGTTACTGCTTTGTGACTTTCTCTCTGGAATGAAAAATGCAACAAGTAATTAACATCTTCTGTTTGGTGGAGACTTTAGTTCTGTAGAAGAGCTCAACATATTATTATGTATATCCCTTGGAAGAACTAGGACCCTGCCCCAATATTTGTTTACTGACTGCTTCTCCCTTGTCTCTGAATGTCCTCCCTTGATTTAGCAACTATTTGAAACTGCCTTTTGGAAGGCTTCCCTGGTGGCTAAGAACCAAAGAATCTATCTGCCTGCCAAATGTGAGACCGGGGCTCAATCCCTGGGTCAGGAAAATTCCCTGGAGAGGGAAATGGCAACCCACTCCAGTATTGTTGCCTGGAGAATCCCATGGACAAAGGAGCCTAAGAGTTGACACAATAGAGCATACATGCATGCCCTTTGGAACTCAGGGAAGCTAATGGAGGCTGACTGTAGCCTATTTCCTACAGACAAGAAATGAAGGACATGGAAAGACTTTTGTGTTCAGGAGGTCTAGAGTATCCTGCTTGGTTTCACAACTTATGTGTCCTACTGAATGAATCCAAGAGTTAATGGAGGAGCCAGGATATACAGAACTGAGGAAAACCACATAGTCCAACATTGAAACATCATTGCTAAACACACACACACACACACACACACACACAAAACATGTCTCAAGTGTCTGTCTCTATATGGGAAGATGCAAGAGTCTGGGCTCATGGAAATCATTCCTTTGATATGACTCTTAATTCTAGGGCCAGTATCTTGTTTTACTCCAGCCTGAATCCCCTCCAGAAAAATGTCTACTTCTGCTTCATTGACTGCTAAAGCCTTTAATTGTGTGGATCACAACAAACTGGAAAATTCTGGAAGAGATGGAAATACCAGAGCACCTTACCTGCCTCCTGCGAAACCTACATGCAGGACAAGAAGCTACAGTCAGAACAAGACATGGAACAACAGACTGGTTCCAAACTGGGAAAGGAATACTTCAAGGCTGTACATTGTCACTCTGCTTATTTAATTTAATCATGCAACATGCCAGTCTGGATGAAGCACAAGCTGAAGTCAAGACTGTCAGGAGAAATATCAATAACCTCAGCTATGCAGATCTTATGACAGAAAGCAAAGAAGAACTAAAGAGCCTCTTGATGAAGGTAAAAGAGGAGAGTGAAAAAGCTGGCCTAACACTCAACATTTAAGAAACGAAGATCATAGCAAATAGATGGGCAAACAGTGGACACAGCGACAGACTTTATTTGCTTGGGCTCTAAAATCACTTCAGATGGTGACTGCATGAAATTAAAAGACACTTGCTCCTTGGAAGAAAAGCTATGACAAAGCTATGAATCGACAATGTGTTAAAAAGCAGAGACATCACTTTGACAACAGAAGTCCATATAGTCAAAGCTATGGTTTTCCCAGAAGTCATGTATGGATTTGAGAGTCTGACCATAAAGAAAGCTAAACACTGAAGGACTGGTGCCTTTGAACTCTGGTGCTAGAGAAGACTCCTCAGAGTCCCTTGGAATGTGAGATCAAACCAGTTAATCCTAAAGGAAATCAACTCTGAATACTCATTGAAAGGACTGATGCTGAAACTGAAGCTACAATAGTTTGATCACATGATATGAAGAGACGACTCATTGGAAAAGAACCTGATGCTGGGAAAAATAGAAGGCAGAAGAAGGGGATGACAGATGATGAGACGGTTGGATGGCATCACTGAGTCAATGAACATGAATTTGAGCAAACTCTGAAAGATGGTGAAAGACAGGGAAACCTGGTGTGCTGCAATCCATGGGGTTGCAAAGAGTCTCAATGACTGAGCAACTGAATTGAACTGAACTGAATCCCCTCAGGACACACCATCCAGGCTGATGCTGTACAGTAGCTGATGTTTGATTACCAGCAGCATTAACTGTTTACTGAAATGACAGGTCACATATTTTCTTTGCACAGCTCCAACGCAGAAGAGTATTTTGAAACCAGCAATTCTGTGAGGCTCAGCAGAGATAGCTACGTATCCTGAATGGAATGGCTTCTCATTGGTTCCTCTCTGTTCTGCTTCAGGTTGCCCTAGGAAAAACAGGGCTATCTCCATTCAGGTGTTCCCCACAGCAGCCTTGTTTTCTCCATGTAGTGAGGGCCCAGCCCAGGAAGATAATTACTGTTTAGCCTCTGGTGTGTCCCTCTCCATCATGGAAAAGGCCCAAAGGCCCAGGAAGATATATTATAAGACTGAAAAAAAAGAAAGCAAAGAAGAACTAAAGAGCCTCTTGATGAAGGTAAAAGAGGAGAGTGAAAAAGCTGGCCTAACACTCAACATTTAAGAAACGAAGATCATAGCAAATAGATGGGCAAACAGTGGACACAGCGACAGACTTTATTTGCTTGGGCTCTAAAATCACTTCAGATGGTGACTGCATGAAATTAAAAGACACTTGCTCCTTGGAAGAAAAGCTATGACAAAGCTATGAATCGACAATGTGTTAAAAAGCAGAGACATCACTTTGACAACAGAAGTCCATATAGTCAAAGCTATGGTTTTCCCAGAAGTCATGTATGGATTTGAGAGTCTGACCATAAAGAAAGCTAAACACTGAAGGACTGGTGCCTTTGAACTCTGGTGCTAGAGAAGACTCCTCAGAGTCCCTTGGAATGTGAGATCAAACCAGTTAATCCTAAAGGAAATCAACTCTGAATACTCATTGAAAGGACTGATGCTGAAACTGAAGCTACAATAGTTTGATCACATGATATGAAGAGACGACTCATTGGAAAAGAACCTGATGCTGGGAAAAATAGAAGGCAGAAGAAGGGGATGACAGATGATGAGACGGTTGGATGGCATCACTGAGTCAATGAACATGAATTTGAGCAAACTCTGAAAGATGGTGAAAGACAGGGAAACCTGGTGTGCTGCAATCCATGGGGTTGCAAAGAGTCTCAATGACTGAGCAACTGAATTGAACTGAACTGAATCCCCTCAGGACACACCATCCAGGCTGATGCTGTACAGTAGCTGATGTTTGATTACCAGCAGCATTAACTGTTTACTGAAATGACAGGTCACATATTTTCTTTGCACAGCTCCAACGCAGAAGAGTATTTTGAAACCAGCAATTCTGTGAGGCTCAGCAGAGATAGCTACGTATCCTGAATGGAATGGCTTCTCATTGGTTCCTCTCTGTTCTGCTTCAGGTTGCCCTAGGAAAAACAGGGCTATCTCCATTCAGGTGTTCCCCACAGCAGCCTTGTTTTTCTCCATGTAGTGAGGGCCCAGCCCAGGAAGATAATTACTGTTTAGCCTCTGGTGTGTCCCTCTCCATCATGGGAATAGTTATAGTTATGAACTGGTGTAACTATAATGCAGGAAATGGGACCCAGGCTTGCAACCCTGTTATATTAAATATACATATATATACATAAAGAAAAAAAAAGAACATGTATTAAATTGCACTTCTTGAGTTTTAATTAAAAATTAGTGGAATACAGTCTTGTAGTGGTTGATGTTTTGATGCAGGAGAGAGTAATATCATTTTCTAGAAGGAGTGAGCCCCTTGGACAGGCTGCCAAGTGAAGGATTTTGGCTTCTCGAAAGAACTCAAGAGTGAGCCAAAGTAAAGTGAAAGCAAGTTTATTTAGAGAGACACATATATTGCATGAGCAGAATGAGGATCTGTCTAGGAAAATAAGAGCAGTCTCAGGATGTGGGGGGTGGTTAGTTTATATGGTTTGGGTAATTTTACAAGATTAACTAGTGAGAAAAACATTTTGTCTTGGGGAAGGTGTGGGAATCTCCAGGAATGGGGTCACTGCCCAGTTTCTGGCCTTTTATGGTCAGCCTTGAACCTGTCCTGCACCTGGGAATTTGTCATTTAACATATGCTAACGTATTACAACAAGCATATAAAGGGGCTCTAGATCTACTGGAAGTCACATTTTCTGTTATCCTGGGCCTATTTGATTTTAACCAGTTTTTGTAGTATCCTGTTTTCCTCCACAGCTTTGTCCTGCTTCTCATTCTTTTAATGGTTGTGCTCTGCCTTTTCCCCTCCTGTCTCAGTTTGTTTCTTGTGGTGACTGATTGTTTCCATGATGCACGCAAAGGTGCTCAGTCATGTCTGACTCCATGCAACCCTATTTTTCTATGGACTGTTTTTATCTGTGCTACACTGTGCTAAGTCACTTCAGTCATGTTTGACTCTTTGTGACTGTAGCCCGCCAGGCTCCTCTGTCCATAGGACCTTCCAGGCATGAATACTGTAGTGGGTTGCCATGCCCTCCTCCAGGGAATGTTCCCTACGCAGGGATTGAATCTGCATCTTTTACATCTCCTGATTAGGAAGTGGTTCTTTACCACTAGCGCCACCTGTTTTGATGATAAAACTATTGATAAGTTCCAGTCAGGTCTGAGAGTTTCTATCTTTTCAAGCACTTTTGTCTTCAAAAACAGTTTTACACTAGAACCATGGATTATTTTTTTAAAGTGTAAATAGCTCAGGCCTAGTCATCCTCAGAACAGGCACTTTGTGAAGTTACTGGGAAGGAGTCCCTTGGGCCGTATGCAGCCACTAACCAGAATTTGTAAAAGTCAAGCTCCCTGGACCTTTTAAGGGGATGAAGCCGGCTGAGCTGCAGTGCTAGAGTCTACTGAAATCCATGGCTCTTATTACTGGACTAGACTTGCTTGGATTTATTGTTATTGCAATGAAATAGAGTCAGGACAACAAGAAGCAAAAGGGATTTTTCTTTCTTTATTCTCTACCTACAATAATGTTGAGAGGATTTCATTTCACCCACCATTTCCAGTCCTCTGCTGAACTTTCTCTCTGAGCAGTCTGGAACCTCCACACTGGAGGGGCTCACTGAAGTCACAGAGGCAAAAAGTCGGATGTGTCTGCATGGACACAGCTGAGGGACAATATGCAGGGCCGTGTAGGGAAGGAGTGGGGAGAGCCTTGTCTCTTTTCTTTACTTCCCCTGGGGCTGAAACAATGGTCATTGGTGGCCTGGGATCTGAGCTTTGCCCACCAAAAGAAGACTCCACTGGGCAGAGATTTTGTCTGCTTCCTCACTGCTGAATTCTAGCACTAAGATCAATGCCTGGAATACCTTGCATGTAGTGAAAGTGAAAGTTTCACTTCGCTTCACTTCAGTCATCTCCAGTTTTTTACGACCCTATGGACTGTAGCCTTCCAGGCTCCTCTGACCATAGAATTGTCCAAGCAATAATACTGGGGTGGGTAGCCATTTCTTTCTCTAGGGAATTTTCCTAACCCAGGGATTGAACCTTGGTCTCCTGCATTGCAGGTTGATTCTTTACCATCTGAGCCACCAGGGAAGCCCTTGAGTGTCTAACTTCATTTTTAAGCCCTAAAGAGAAGTTTTCCACCCTCCCCCATCTCTTCCTATTCTTTAAATAATAGGAAATAAAGAATATAATATATATTTTAATATAAAATAAAAAGAAGGAACCCCAGAGTCACTATAAATTGAGAATTTTTCAGAACATGATACGTTCTCCTTCCTTTTGCGAACAGTGTTTCTCAGGGATTCGCAAACCTTTTCTAAAAGGGGCCAGAAAGTAATAGGGCTTGGTGGACCGTACACAGTCTCTATCACAACTGCTCGACTCTGCCATTTTGGCACAGAGCCAAAAGCACCAAATAAATGACTAAGTGTGGCTTTGCAAAAACAGGGCTTTCCTGGCAGGTGAGAAGGTAAAGAATCTGCCTGCAATGCAGAAGACCTGGGTTTGATCCCTAGGCCAGGAAGATCCCCTGGACAATGACAACCCACTCCAGCATTCTTGCCTGGAGAATTCCATGGACAGAGAAACCTGGCCAGACTCTAGTCCATGGGGCTGCAAAGAGTCAGACATGACTAAGCAACTAAGTTACAAAAACAGGCGGTGGCTGGATTTGGCCCCCAGGTAGTTTGTCTGTCCTTGGTCTAGTGCCCTGGGGGAAAAGGAGAAGCATTAGGATACTTTCAGATGCAAATACAGAAGCCTGACTCAAACTGGCTTAAACAGTAAGGGTATTTTCATCTTAAAAGTGTTAATCACTCAGGTGTGGGAACTCACCTTGTTCTTTTTAATTTTTTAAATATTTATTTATGGGATCTGAGCTTTGCCCACCAAAAGAAGACTCCACTGGGCAGAGATTTTGTCTGCTTCCTCACTGCTGAATTCTAGCACTAAGATCAATGCCTGGAATACCTTGCATGTAGTGAAAGTGAAAGTTTCACTTCGCTTCACTTCAGTCATCTCCAGTTTTTTACGACCCTATGGACTGTAGCCTTCCAGGCTCCTCTGACCATAGAATTGTCCAAGCAAGAATACTGGAGTGGGTAGCCATTCCCTTCCCTAGGGGATCTTCCCAACCCAGGGATTGAACCTTGGTCTCCTGCATTGCAGGTTGATTCTTTACCATCTGAGCCACCAGGGAAGCCCTTGAGTGTCTAACTTCATTTTTAAGCCCTAAAGAGAAGTTTTCCACCCTCCCCCATCTCTTCCTATTCTTTAAATAATAGGAAATAAAGAATATAATATATATTTTAATATAAAATAAAAAGAAGGAACCCCAGAGTCACTATAAATTGAGAATTTTTCAGAACATGATACGTTCTCCTTCCTTTGCGAACAGTGTTTCTCAGGGATTCGCAAACCTTTTCTAAAAGGGGCCAGAAAGTAATAGGGCTTGGTGGACCGTACACAGTCTCTATCACAACTGCTCGACTCTGCCATTTTGGCACAGAGCCAAAAGCACCAAATAAATGACTAAGTGTGGCTTTGCAAAAACAGGGCTTTCCTGGCAGGTGAGAAGGTAAAGAATCTGCCTGCAATGCAGAAGACCTGGGTTTGATCCCTAGGCCAGGAAGATCCCCTGGACAATGACAACCCACTCCAGCATTCTTGCCTGGAGAATTCCATGGACAGAGAAACCTGGCCAGACTCTAGTCCATGGGGCTGCAAAGAGTCAGACATGACTAAGCAACTAAGTTACAAAAACAGGCGGTGGCTGGATTTGGCCCCCAGGTAGTTTGTCTGTCCTTGGTCTAGTGCCCTGGGGGAAAAGGAGAAGCATTAGGATACTTTCAGATGCAAATACAGAAGCCTGACTCAAACTGGCTTAAACAGTAAGGGTATTTTTCATCTTAAAAGTGTTAATCACTCAGGTGTGGGAACTCACCTTGTTCTTTATTTTTTTTAAATTTTTTTTAAAAAATATTTATTTATTTTGGGGAGTGGTGGGGGGGTGGGAGGGTGAGGTGAGGAGGGAGGCGGGTGGGCCACTTCTATTGGTCTTTCATTTATCTATTTTCATCCATCTTTGTTCTTTGGCCCATGTGGGCCTCCCATCTCAGTGGCCTCTGTTGTCGCAGAGCACTGGCTCTGAGCGCCTGCGCTCCAGAGCTCAGGCTCGGTCATTGGACACATCTGTCCAGCCGCTCCGCGGCACGTGGGATCTTCCCAGGCCAGGGATCAAACTGGTGCCCCTTTCACTGCAAGGCGGTGTCCTTACCCACTGGACCACCAGGGAAGCCCCTCACCTTGTTCTTGATAATTCATCTTGTCAACAAATCCATGATGTGTTTGATTTTGATAAGAAGATGACTCATTTCAGTAGGACCTGACAGGTAATCACAATGTGTGTGATCTTAGTAAAACTGCTATTTATCCTGTTAATGAAAATAATCAATAAACCGTCTATAATAAGAGCAGAAAAGAGTTTTATTTGAGCCCAACTAAAGATTCAAAAGCTCAGAAGTCATCTTCCCAGATTACTCCAAAAAGCTATTCCAGAGAAGCAGGGTTTTCCACAGTTTTATATCTTGTTAGAACAGAGAACACTGAACAAGTCAGAGTTATATTTCTTCAACATTCTGAAAAAGAAAAAAGAAGAAGAAGAAGAAGAAACCAGCATGTACACAGGAAGTCGTCAGTATGACCTTGGCACGTGGGAAGAGAACCCTACCATCAAAGGAGTACCAGCATAATTAGCATCCCAGCAAGAGGGACATTTAATCCTTATTTTTAACATGAACATGCTTTACTTCTGATCAATGTGCCTTTTCTTAAACAGTTAAAGCAGATGTAAAATGTGCATACGAGAGGCCACAAACAGGCTGTTTTAGTTTGCCTAAAATTCAAGTTACCTGATGTATGAGCCAGAATGACTTCCCTATATCCCAATATAAGCTTCCCTCATAGCTCAGTCAGTAAAGAATCTGCCTGGAATACAGGAGAGCTGGGTTCGATTCCTGGGTCAGGAATATCCCCTGATAGAAGGAAATGGCAGTCCCCTCCAGTATGCTTGCCTGGGAAATCCCGTGGACAGAGGAGCCTGGCAGCTGACAGTTCATGGGATCACAATAGTTTGACAGGTCGTAGTGACTATTCACAAGTTTCAATATGTGAAAATGTATTGATCCCCAACAGGTCGGTGATCCCCCCAATGGGTCCTTTGCCCACTGTCACAAATGCTAATCAAGAGAAATCGGGTTCCTTATAGCAGGTCGAAAAGTCAGTTCATTGGTTAAAGAAAGGAGCAGGAGAGCCTGTGCTCTAAAAACACCATCTTCCGGAAGGGTGGGGAGAAAGGGAATTTTAAGCCATAGGAGGCAGCCACCACAGGACTCCAGGAAAGGGGCGGAGATTTACGCAGGCAGCCAGGGCAGCTGGGGCCCGCCCCACCGCCTGCCCCACCGGGGCCCCGCCCCACCCAGGCTTCTAGGCTTCGTCGCGGGGCGTGAGTTGTGCCTAGCAGAGTACAAATACACGCTGTGGGCAGGAATCTTAACATGGTAATGAAACAAAGGTAACTTTTGAGCCCCTCAAGGTCTCCTGTGCACAGGAACAGAATTCCTGTGGTCAAGGCACAGCCACTTCTGGGCGTTTGGCCACTGAATATTTCTTAAAGTGCAGCTGCAAAGCATTTCTGCCAAATACCTGGTGCTTTTGAAACAGATAAATAAAGGTAAGGATTCTTTTTGAGCTCTCAAGGGCTGGTATGGGTGTCAAAATGGTAAGCTGTTCAGAATTGTGAGCTGCCCAAATACCTTTTGGTCTTTTGACAGTTTATTCTTTTGAGCTCCTATCCCAGCAAGAGGGACATTTAATCCTTATTTTTAACATGAACATGCTTTACTTCTGATCAATGTGCCTTTTCTTAAACAGTTAAAGCAGATGTAAAATGTGCATACGAGAGGCCACAAACAGGCTGTTTTAGTTTGCCTAAAATTCAAGTTACCTGATGTATGAGCCAGAATGACTTCCCTATATCCCAATATAAGCTTCCCTCATAGCTCAGTCAGTAAAGAATCTGCCTGGAATACAGGAGAGCTGGGTTCGATTCCTGGGTCAGGAATATCCCCTGATAGAAGGAAATGGCAGTCCCCTCCAGTATGCTTGCCTGGGAAATCCCGTGGACAGAGGAGCCTGGCAGCTGACAGTTCATGGGGTCACAATAGTTTGACAGGTCGTAGTGACTATTCACAAGTTTCAATATGTGAAAATGTATTGATCCCCAACAGGTCGGTGATCCCCCCAATGGGTCCTTTGCCCACTGTCACAAATGCTAATCAAGAGAAATCGGGTTCCTTATAGCAGGTCGAAAAGTCAGTTCATTGGTTAAAGAAAGGAGCAGGGAGAGCCTGTGCTCTAAAAACACCATCTTCCGGAAGGGTGGGGAGAAAGGGAATTTTAAGCCATAGGAGGCAGCCACCACAGGACTCCAGGAAAGGGGCGGAGATTTACGCAGGCAGCCAGGGCAGCTGGGGCCCCGCCCCCACCGCCCGCCCCCACCGGGGCCCCGCCCCACCCAGGCTTCTAGGCTTCGTCGGGGGGCGTGAGTTGTGACTAGCAGAGTACAAATACACGCTGTGGGCAGGAATCTTAACATGGTAATGAAACAAAGGTAACTTTTGAGCCCCTCAAGGTCTCCTGTGCACAGGAACAGAATTCCTGTGGTCAAGGCACAGCCACTTCTGGGCGTTTGGCCACTGAATATTTCTTAAAGTGCAGCTGCAAAGCATTTCTGCCAAATACCTGGTGCTTTTGAAACAGATAAATAAAGGTAAGGATTCTTTTTGAGCTCTCAAGGGCTGGTATGGGTGTCAAAATGGTAAGCTGTTCAGAATTGTGAGCTGCCCTACCTTCAGTGATTTTGTTTTTGGTCTGTTTTATTGCTCGTTAAATGATGTGATTTTAGAAGTCTGAATTCCTTCCTTTGACTCTCCTAATATACAGTAAATCTGGTAACCATTGCTATGTTTTGCTAGTAAGTTTTAGAATCACAGCTAGTTTTATAATTTGCTATTAATGATGTTTTGTTCTGACTCCAAATTTACTAGCCCAACATTTCATAATCACAGTTTGGTCTTTATGATTTATTATTTTCCTTTGATGCTTCAAAATAAGCCCAAACTTGGTTGTTTTACTTTTACTTTGATAAGATACTTAGCTTAAATATGGTGTACTTAAATATGAATTAGATCGATAGAATTTTTTTAAAGCATTTCCTCAACTTTGTTGTCCTCTTAAGCTTTTTCATTATTATGTTTGTCACTACAGATTAAAGAATTTAAAAATCTCTGTGAACTTAAGAAAAATGAAACTTACAGAAAGAAGAAAGAATTGGATAAATTAAAGGTTAAAATGACAAAAGTGAGACAAACCGTTACTACCACCACAGTGGTAAGAAAGACAAAACTGGTTTTTCAAGCCTGGCCCCAGGCACCTCAGTATACACTGCCTTAAACGTAGCAGGAGGGTTTTTTGGTTTTTTTTTAAGGAATTGATTTTCATTTATCTTCATGTCATTCTGGAGAGAACATCTTGAGCACGTTAACGTTTTCTGACATTATGTAAAGTGTTTTAGTGCAATTATGTTTTCTTCAGGAATGTGAAAAAAGAAAGAAGTAAGTTATTGGAATGCCTTAGGTATGAATAGCATTTAATGGGCCAAAGTACTGTGAAAGTGATTTAAAAAATACATACAGACCCGACCAAATACATACAGAACCTTATGCAATGTTTCTGTGAGATAGTTTTATTCTACATAATGATATGAATAACCATGGACAGGTTTCTTAATTCTGAAAATGTGGTAACAAAACTTTAGGCTCTCCATTTATACTGAGTACAGGAACATTAATATGCAATTTTACTTTTAAAAATTGATAACATTTATTGAAAAAGTACAGTGATAGTCGGTACTTTAAAATGAGATTCAGAAAACTGAAGCTTATGGAGGGACTGAAATTGAAGATGTTAATGTTAATACTACTTATACATTAATTAAAACAGAAACTGCTATAATCATAATTAGCTGAATTACAAGTCTTTAGTGATTTCTTCTACAGTATTGGATTATTGTTGTTTAGTCCCTAAGTCGTGTCTGATTCTTTGTGACCCCATGGACTGTAGCCCGAGAGGCTCCTCTGTCCATGGGCTTTTCCAGGCAAGAATACTGGAGTGGGTTGCTATTTCTTACTCCAGGGGATCTTCCCCACTCAGGGACTGAACTCATGTCTCCTGCATTGGCAGGTGGATTATTTACCGCTGAGTCACCAGGGAAGTTCGATGTCTGTTTGAGAATTACATGTAAAACTATATGGAGGCAATCGTAATAATAAAAAGGAAAAAAAATCAGTTTATTCTACTATTTATAGGGTGGTCTGACCATTATGAACTTCCCAGGAGGCACTGTGGTCAAGAACCAGCCTGCAAATGCAGGAGATGTGGGTTCAGTCCCTGGGTTGGGAAGATCCTCTGGAGTAGAAAACAGCAACACACCTCAGTATTATTGCCTGGAAAATTCCATGGACGGATGAGCCTGGTGGGCTACAGTTCATGGGGTCTCAAAGAGTCAGTCATGACTGAGCACAAGTACACATAATGGTATCACAGAGACTCTTGGCTTTACTAACCCAGAGTTTCCTTACTATAGGGAAAGAACAAATTAGCCAAGATTTTGTGGTCAGGCTCTCTTGCCCAACTGGCCTCTTGCTCCCGCCCCACGTTTTGTGAATAATGATTAGGTAACAGCTGGGATCACTTATAGCAGGGCGCATGTGAGTCACGAGGTACTCACTTGATCCTGTGGTGCTTTGTGCATTAGGCCTGTAGGGGCTTCAGCAATCCTGGCTGCTACTGTGTTCGGGCTCCATTGGAGCTGCATTACAGTTATGTTAAATGAGGTTGTATTATGCCTATATTATGGCTACATTATGGTTATGTTACGGCTGCTGCATCAACCAGAAAGAGAGGCTGTGTTATGGCTGCTGTGCCGGCCAGGAGAGGATAATCTTGTCTGCAGTCCCTAAGGCTCCCGAGTCTTCTTCCAGTCTCTTAGTTCATACACAACAGTGTGTGATTCTCAAGGTGCCATAAAGTCCAGGGCGGGGAAGCTAGAGGGCTAGGGGCTGCGGGTGGTGGGCTGGATGGGCCTTCAGCATATAAACACTAATCCTGAGGACTGGTCAGAGTCCCTTGGACATTCTACTAATTTTTGATGGCAGTTCCAGGATTTTAGACTCCTGTCAACTCTGAAACTATAGTCTCCAAATTCAGTCATGTGAATGCTTTAGAGAAAAATTGTAGTTTGGGGAGTTTTCATTCACCTGTCTCACCTGGCATGACTGAGATTGCCTCTGTATCCCTGACAGGTGTTTCTCTGAAAAGGAAAGGAATTGGGGCAAAGGAATTGGTTTGATCAGCTTTTGTCTCAGTTCCAGTTTCCCTCACAAGCTGAAATGCAGATCTAAGCGCTGATAAATTCACCTTTCCTTTTCTTTATTCCAAAACTGTTGTAAAAATACCTGTTTCGCTATGAATTTTCTCCGTTTGCATTTCTTCTTTTCATTATGCTAACATTAGTTCATAGTACCCAATTTTTTCATTTCCAAAATACTGATTAAGTCTTAAAAAAATCTTCAGCATGAACATAGCTATAACTAAGGCAAAAGAGCCAATTTGTTTTGACTTTTAAAATAATACTCATTCCAGCATCATGGAATACTATTTTGAAAAGAATTATGAAAAATTATATATTTAATTTTTTTAAATGGTAGTTGAAATGAATTCATTTCTTGAAAACATTTTTATAGTTTTCATATTCCTATTGCTGTAATTTGTTTCTTACCCTCCCAGATTTTGTTTTCTGATGATTTTAGGATTATTTCTGTCTTAGTTTATTTCATAAAGAAACAAGTCATACAGTGATTGCTTTTTTTTTTTTTTTTAATTTTCCACCATCTTCCTAAGTTCTGCCGTTTGCTTTTGTTGCTCTTTTTTGTTGTTGTTGTTGGGGGGAAGGGTGAGAGGGGGACGGGCGGGCCACTTCTATTGGTCATTCATTTATCTATTTTCATCCATCTTTGTTCTTTGGCCCATGTGGGCCTCCCATCTCAGTGGCCTCTGTTGTCGCAGAGCGCCGGCTCTGGGCGCATGCGCTCCAGAACTCTGGCTCGGTAATCAGACACATGGGTCCAGCCGCTCCGCGGCACGTGGGATCTTCCCAGGCCAGGGATCGAACCGGCGCCCCTTGCACTGCAAGGCAGTGTCCTTACCCACTGGACCACCAGGGAAGCCCCAGTGATTGCTTTTTATTTTAACTAAAGGACACCTGAGTGTAAAAGGTGAATGATACAGGAGTATTTAGTGAGTTGAACTGCTGTCGTAAGTCATATGATGATTTATTGAATTTTCAACAGGTTCTTAGTGATCACAATTTGGAAATAGCACAGCTACAGGAATCAATAAAACACTTAGAACAACAGGTTGAAGACATGAAGAAATCTTGTAAGATCCTGGAGGATAAAATGTAAGTGTAATAGTTTCTTCTCACGAGATTTGCCCTGCCGACAAAGCTGGAAATGCCCTAAGAATCTAAGCGCTGATAAATTCACCTTTCCTTTTCTTTATTCCAAAACTGTTGTAAAAATACCTGTTTCGCTATGAATTTTCTCCGTTTGCATTTCTTCTTTTCATTATGCTAACATTAGTTCATAGTACCCAATTTTTTCATTTCCAAAATACTGATTAAGTCTTAAAAAAATCTTCAGCATGAACATAGCTATAACTAAGGCAAAAGAGCCAATTTGTTTTGACTTTTAAAATAATACTCATTCCAGCATCATGGAATACTATTTTGAAAAGAATTATGAAAAATTATATATTTAATTTTTTTAAATGGTAGTTGAAATGAATTCATTTCTTGAAAACATTTTTATAGTTTTCATATTCCTATTGCTGTAATTTGTTTCTTACCCTCCCAGATTTTGTTTTCTGATGATTTTAGGATTATTTCTGTCTTAGTTTATTTCATAAAGAAACAAGTCATACAGTGATTGCTTTTTTTTTTTTTTTTAATTTTCCACCATCTTCCTAAGTTCTGCCGTTTGCTTTTGTTGCTCTTTTTTGTTGTTGTTGTTGGGGGGAAGGGTGAGAGGGGGACGGGCGGGCCACTTCTATTGGTCATTCATTTATCTATTTTCATCCATCTTTGTTCTTTGGCCCATGTGGGCCTCCCATCTCAGTGGCCTCTGTTGTCGCAGAGCGCCGGCTCTGGGCGCATGCGCTCCAGAACTCTGGCTCGGTAATCAGACACATGGGTCCAGCCGCTCCGCGGCACGTGGGATCTTCCCAGGCCAGGGATCGAACCGGCGCCCCTTGCACTGCAAGGCAGTGTCCTTACCCACTGGACCACCAGGGAAGCCCCAGTGATTGCTTTTTATTTTAACTAAAGGACACCTGAGTGTAAAAGGTGAATGATACAGGAGTATTTAGTGAGTTGAACTGCTATCGTAAGTCATATGATGATTTATTGAATTTTCAACAGGTTCTTAGTGATCACAATTTGGAAATAGCACAGCTACAGGAATCAATAAAACACTTAGAACAACAGGTTGAAGACATGAAGAAATCTTGTAAGATCCTGGAGGATAAAATGTAAGTGTAATAGTTTCTTCTCACTGAAGAATTTCTGGATGTGATGTTACTTTCATTAAAAACTTTTGTCTAATATTAGATGAAATTTATGTCTTTTTAGTTTACTAAGATTTCTGTGATTGTCCACTTTATAGAACCATCTCTTCATTTTGAAATTAACCAGTCTTTCAGATGATTAGGAGAGACATTTAACGATGATGTTTACAAAAAGAGAGGGATTTGGGATATGGATTTTCCTCATTGCAATTCCTTACGCCCTACAAACAAATATGCCCCTGGAGGAAGGCATTGCCGCAATGCTGCAAACCTGTAAAACCGTGCTGTTACAATTGTTTTTCTTCCACAAGGGGGACTTGCAGAACTTACTGAGAAAATACAGGGAAGCCTCAAGGCAAAAAACTTTTTTACCCAAAGAGCGGAAATCAGAAACAAGGAAATATCCCTTTCATTTCAAGGCCCACAGCCTTTACTTCCTTCTGTGATTCTGTCGGGGGTTGGGGGTGAGGGGCGGTGGGACACTTCTGTTGGTCTTTCATTTATCTATTTTCACCCATCTTTGTTCTTTGACCCGTGTGGGCCTCACATCGCAGTGGCCTCTATCACTGCAGAGCACCGGCTCCGGGTGCATGCGCTCCAGGGCTCCGGTTCGGTAGTTGGCCACATCCGTCTAGCTCCTCTGCAACGTGGGATCGAACCGGCGCCCCTTGCACTGCAAGTTGGTGTCCTTACCCACTGGACCACCAGGGGAGCCCTGTGATTCTGTCTTTTATCTACATGCTGTATTGTCTTCTTGGTGAGCCTGGGGCTAAACATAGCCATTCCAAACACTCTTGAGTTTACCTGTCCCAGGTCCATCTGTCTTTATAGAGACTGACCAACAGATCCTTCCAGATTTCCCAGATCTCTCATAAAAAGCTATTTAGCTCAGCTCTGCACAGGAAAGTGGGGTCTTTTAATGTACATATGGCTACTGGGTTTCCCCCTGGGGTTCGTTGGCAGTTTAAAAGGCAAATTGTGGTCTGAACCATTTCCCAAAGAGCCCTAGAACCTGTGCTCTGCAATACAAGAAGCCACTGCAAGGAGAAGCCTGTGCACCACATCTAGAGAGTAGCCCCCGCTCACCACAACTAGAGAAAAGCCTGCACAGCAACGGAGATACAGTACAGGCAAAATAAATAAATAAAAACATTTAGGGCTTCCCTGGTGGTTCAGTGGGTAAAATGCCTTGCAGTGCCAGGGGCACCAGGACCACCCCTGAACAGGGAGGATCCCATGTGCTATGGAGTGGCTGGACCAATGTGTCCAATCATGAGCCAGTGCTCTGGAGAGCATGCGCCCAGAGCTGGTGCTCTGCAGTGGTGCGCTGCAATGGTAGACCCACACAGTCCAAAGAATAAAAAGATGGATGAAAATAAATATAAAGAAAAAGAGACATGATGGGGGAAAGGTTAAAAAATTTAAAAAGAAGGAAATGGGGATTCATTGATCTTTCATTTTCAATGGCTCACTTTTTTCTTTTTTTAATACCAGCTTTTTAAGAGTTTTCATGTGGAGTTTCACTAAGGAAAAGTGCTTTTGACTAATTTGGTGACTGAGAATATTTATCTCCCCCCTTTTTATTAATAAAACTTTTCTTTTCCCTCTTTATTACTTGGCAAATTAAAAGAATATTTTTTGTATTTTTTTTCTCACTTAGTTCCTTTTCTCTATCTTTGGAGATAGGGAGAGACAGCTCAGTTCTTGTTTGGTGGATTTAAAAACTCAAACAGTGTTATTTTTATAATATCTGTAAGATTCTTTAAACAAGAAGCTAACTTGCATAACTTATTAATCTAAGTCTTAATCTCCCCCATCCTGCCCACCATGAATTCTTTAACTTGCAAGCTCATGATCTATTTTGATATCAAAATATTGAGTAAAAACAAAAGTTACTCAGCTCCAAATTTAAATTCTATATATGGACAGTTAAATAATCTAAAATTCTCCACAGGTCCATAGGAGGCCCTGCTAGTTTAATCCTTCTTCTTTGTTATTATTGATATCCAGAATAATATATTTATATAATGAAGGCAAATCGATGTCTGTCTTTCTAAATAGCTGTGACCTTTCTTTGTCATTAAACTGGTAATCAACATCGATGTCTATTTAGCTCAGCTCTGCACAGGAAAGTGGGGTCTTTTAATGTACATATGGCTACTGGGTTTCCCCCTGGGGTTCGTTGGCAGTTTAAAAGGCAAATTGTGGTCTGAACCATTTCCCAAAGAGCCCTAGAACCTGTGCTCTGCAATACAAGAAGCCACTGCAAGGAGAAGCCTGTGCACCACATCTAGAGAGTAGCCCCCGCTCACCACAACTAGAGAAAAGCCTGCACAGCAACGGAGATACAGTACAGGCAAAAATAAATAAATAAAAACATTTAGGGCTTCCCTGGTGGTTCAGTGGGTAAAATGCCTTGCAGTGCCAGGGGCACCAGGACCACCCCTGAACAGGGAGGATCCCATGTGCTATGGAGTGGCTGGACCAATGTGTCCAATCATGAGCCAGTGCTCTGGAGAGCATGCGCCCAGAGCTGGTGCTCTGCAGTGGTGCGCTGCAATGGTAGACCCACACAGTCCAAAGAATAAAAAGATGGATGAAAATAAATATAAAGAAAAAGAGACATGATGGGGGAAAGGTTAAAAAATTTAAAAAGAAGGAAATGGGGATTCATTGATCTTTCATTTTCAATGGCTCACTTTTTTCTTTTTTTAATACCAGCTTTTTAAGAGTTTTCATGTGGAGTTTCACTAAGGAAAAGTGCTTTTGACTAATTTGGTGACTGAGAATATTTATCTCCCCCCTTTTTATTAATAAAACTTTTCTTTTCCCTCTTTATTACTTGGCAAATTAAAAGAATATTTTTTGTATTTTTTTTCTCACTTAGTTCCTTTTCTCTATCTTTGGAGATAGGGAGAGACAGCTCAGTTCTTGTTTGGTGGATTTAAAAACTCAAACAGTGTTATTTTTATAATATCTGTAAGATTCTTTAAACAAGAAGCTAACTTGCATAACTTATTAATCTAAGTCTTAATCTCCCCCATCCTGCCCACCATGAATTCTTTAACTTGCAAGCTCATGATCTATTTTGATATCAAAATATTGAGTAAAAACAAAAGTTACTCAGCTCCAAATTTAAATTCTATATATGGACAGTTAAATAATCTAAAATTCTCCACAGGTCCATAGGAGGCCCTGCTAGTTTAATCCTTCTTCTTTGTTATTATTGATATCCAGAATAATATATTTATATAATGAAGGCAAATCGATGTCTGTCTTTCTAAATAGCTGTGACCTTTCTTTGTCATTAAACTGGTAATCAGCATATGGGAAATGGGAGATTGGAAGATAAATGTTGTACATAAATGACATCCAATTTGTGACCCAAGGTATATCCTTGCCATTATAGTGCAAGAGGCTGTAAAAATTACAGGTGATTCAAAAAAAATACTAAAGTGGTTTCAAAATTGTCAAGGTTACCAGTGACTTTCATTCTGCTAAATTTCAGTGATCTGGTCTATTCCTTAAAGTTTTTGAATTTTTGATAGGATTTGACATAGGTGCTCACTTCCATCTTCTTGAAATATTTTCTTTACTTGACTTTCCAAACATCATATTCTCTTATTTCACTTACCACACTGCTCCTTCTCAAGACCCTTTACTTGTTCCAGTTCATCTTTCTGTCTCTAAATCTTGTGTTCTCAGTGCTTCACTATTCTCTATTCTGTCCTCATACTCTCCATACATCATTTCATTCAGTCTTATTCTTTCTGTACCCCCAATGACTTCCATATTTACATATCCACGTCTGACCTCTAAATGCATATAGTCTGTAGCTTATTTGACCTTTATACTTCAAAAGTTGAAAGTGTTAGTTGTTCAGTCAGGTCTGACTTTTTGCAGTCCCATGGACTGTAGTCTGCCAGGCTCCTGTGTCCACAGAATTCTCCAGACAAGCATACTGGAGTGGATTGCTATTTCCTACTCCAGGGGATCTTCCTGACCCAGAGATCAAACCTGAGTCTCCTACATTTTGGGCAGATTCTTTACCATCTGAGCCTATGCACTCGGAGAATATTTCAAGTATATATGTCCCAAACAGAATCTTTAATTTCCCATCTCCTTGAAATAGCTCTTCCTTTGGTGTTCCATCCCTATTCACCTCAAATGAATTCTAAGTCTTAATCTCCCCATCCTCCCAAGCTCATGATCTATTTTGATATCAAAATATTGAGTAAAAACAAAAGTTACTCAGCTCCAAATTTAAATTCTATATATGGACAGTTAAATAATCTAAAATTCTCCACAGGTCCATAGGAGGCCCTGCTAGTTTAATCCTTCTTCTTTGTTATTATTGATATCCAGAATAATATATTTATATAATGAAGGCAAATCGATGTCTGTCTTTCTAAATAGCTGTGACCTTTCTTTGTCATTAAACTGGTAATCAACATATGGGAAATGGGAGATTGGAAGATAAATGTTGTACATAAATGACATCCAATTTGTGACCCAAGGTATATCCTTGCCATTATAGTGCAAGAGGCTGTAAAAATTACAGGTGATTCAAAAAAAATACTAAAGTGGTTTCAAAATTGTCAAGGTTACCAGTGACTTTCATTCTGCTAAATTTCAGTGATCTGGTCTATTCCTTAAAGTTTTTGAATTTTTGATAGGATTTGACATAGGTGCTCACTTCCATCTTCTTGAAATATTTTCTTTACTTGACTTTCCAAACATCATATTCTCTTATTTCACTTACCACACTGCTCCTTCTCAAGACCCTTTACTTGTTCCAGTTCATCTTTCTGTCTCTAAATCTTGTGTTCTCAGTGCTTCACTATTCTCTATTCTGTCCTCATACTCTCCATACATCATTTCATTCAGTCTTATTCTTTCTGTACCCCCAATGACTTCCATATTTACATATCCACGTCTGACCTCTAAATGCATATAGTCTGTAGCTTATTTGACCTTTATACTTCAAAAGTTGAAAGTGTTAGTTGTTCAGTCAGGTCTGACTTTTTGCAGTCCCATGGACTGTAGTCTGCCAGGCTCCTGTGTCCACAGAATTCTCCAGACAAGCATACTGGAGTGGATTGCTATTTCCTACTCCAGGGGATCTTCCTGACCCGGAGATCAAACCTGAGTCTCCTACATTTTGGGCAGATTCTTTACCATCTGAGCCTATGCACTCGGAGAATATTTCAAGTATATATGTCCCAAACAGAATCTTTAATTTCCCATCTCCTTGAAATAGCTCTTCCTTTGGTGTTCCATCACTATTCACCTAATTATTCCAGCCAAAAAACAAGGAGTCATCCTCCATTCCAGTTTTCCTCACACCTAACCCTAACCCAACTAAGTAGCTAAACTAACCCTAAGCCAACTCTAACTCAAGCCAAATCCAAAGGCATGCCCTATTGCCTTCATCTTCAAAATATATCCTGTGTCCAACTATTTCTCACCAGCTCTACCACTGCAACCTTAGTCTGAGTGACCATTCTCTCTTCCAGACCCTTGCCATAGACTCACTCCATACTCTGTTTTCCTGTACTGTTGCCTTTCTTTACTAAGTAGTCAGACTCATCTTTACAAGAAGTGATTCAGTACATGTCAATATTTCCTTAAAAAGTCCTCTTCTGGTTCCCTTCAAAATAAAACTTGAATGTCTATCTTGTTCCTCAAAACCCAATGTGATCCGGGCTATATCTACCTGTCTGCCATCTCACATTCCAGTCTTCATCATGTACGCCAAGTGTGTCCCTGTCTCAGGATATTATCACCTGCTGTTCCTTCTATATGAAAAGTTCTTCCTTAAGATCTTCACATATCTAACTCCTTCTCATCCTTTAGGTCTTTCATGAGTTATCCCAAGAAGTATTCCCTAATCACCTGTTTACAGTACCATCAACACTCTCAGGATTTCTCTACCCTTTGCCCTGTTTTGTGGTCTTTGGAGCATTTAACACTATCTGAAATGTGAGATCACAAAATTGGGTAGTCATATCCGCGTCTGACCTCGAAGCGTATATAGTCTGTAGCTTATTTGACCTTTATACTTCAAAAGTTGAAAGTGTTAGTTGTTCAGTCAGGTCTGACTTTTTGCAGTCCCATGGACTGTAGTCTGCCAGGCTCCTGTGTCCACAGAATTCTCCAGACAAGCATACTGGAGTGGATTGCTATTTCCTACTCCAGGGGATCTTCCTGACCCAGAGATCAAACCTGAGTCTCCTACATTTTGGGCAGATTCTTTACCATCTGAGCCTATGCACTCGGAGAATATTTCAAGTATATATGTCCCAAACAGAATCTTTAATTTCCCATCTCCTTGAAATAGCTCTTCCTTTGGTGTTCCATCACTATTCACCTAATTATTCCAGCCAAAAAACAAGGAGTCATCCTCCATTCCAGTTTTCCTCACACCTAACCCTAACCCAACTAAGTAGCTAAACTAACCCTAAGCCAACTCTAACTCAAGCCAAATCCAAAGGCATGCCCTATTGCCTTCATCTTCAAAATATATCCTGTGTCCAACTATTTCTCACCAGCTCTACCACTGCAACCTTAGTCTGAGTGACCATTCTCTCTTCCAGACCCTTGCCATAGACTCACTCCATACTCTGTTTTCCTGTACTGTTGCCTTTCTTTACTAAGTAGTCAGACTCATCTTTACAAGAAGTGATTCAGTACATGTCAATATTTCCTTAAAAAGTCCTCTTCTGGTTCCCTTCAAAATAAAACTTGAATGTCTATCTTGTTCCTCAAAACCCAATGTGATCCGGGCTATATCTACCTGTCTGCCATCTCACATTCCAGTCTTCATCATGTACGCCAAGTGTGTCCCTGTCTCAGGATATTATCACCTGCTGTTCCTTCTATATGAAAAGTTCTTCCTTAAGATCTTCACATATCTAACTCCTTCTCATCCTTTAGGTCTTTCATGAGTTATCCCAAGAAGTATTCCCTAATCACCTGTTTACAGTACCATCAACACTCTCAGGATTTCTCTACCCTTTGCCCTGTTTTGTGGTCTTTGGAGCATTTAACACTATCTGAAATGTGAGATCACATGGAGGAGGAAATGGCAACCTACTCCAGTATTCTTGTCTGGAGAATCCCATGGACAGAGGAGCCTGATGGTCACAGGCACACAGGTCACTCTGTGACCATAAGGTCACAGAGTAGGGCACGACTGAAGCAACTGAGCATGCATGCACAAAATAACATGTATTTTTTTTGAAAATTTGCTTCAAATCTGCCTTCTCCACTAGAGTGTAATTTCCATGAGGGTATAAACTTTGCCTGTGCTGTATCTCCGATATCTATATCACCTTCAGAGTGTAGGTGTTCAAAAATAGCTTCTAAAATTAATATATAAAGAAGTGAAGTATTAATACATCATTTCAAAAGAGTCAAATTTTTGTTTATTTTAATGAATTGTAAATGTGTTGCATAGGGAGGTGGAGACTGGAAGTTTCTGATGTCATAAGTAATGTGGTTTTGCTGGAAAACATGTCCTAATAGGAATTTATTGGCTTTCTTTGTTCATAGGCTTTTTTTCCAGACTAACAAGGAAAAACTGAATAATTCATCACAGGTTGAAAAAAGTGAATTATTGCAGAAGATTAAACAGGTAGGAGGATATAAATGATGCTTTAAGATTACAATTATTTTTAGTTAACATTTTGCGTAAGTGTGAAAAATACGAATTTTCCAAAGATAAAATTTTCATTCATAATAATCACGATCATTCACAGTAATTGATTTAAAGATTTGATCAGAAAACTGGAAGAAAATAGTGAAAATCACCTAAACTGGGCAGAAAAAGAAAAAAAATGAGGATAGTTTAAGAGACCTCTGAGGTCTCAGAAAGAGGAAAGAGAAAAAGAGGCTGAGAACATAATGAAGAAATAATAGCTGAAAATCCCCTAACGTGAGAAAGAAAACAGATATTTAAATCCAAGAAGTACAGGAATTCCCAAATGGGGTGAACACAAAGAGGACCACACCAAGACACATTATAATGAAAATGGCAAAAAGTAAAGTTAAAGACATAATCTTAAAAGTGGCAAAGAAAAGTGACTGGCTGTGTACAAGGGAACTCCGATAAAATTATCAGCTGGTTCTTTTTAGCAGAAACTTTGTAGACCAGAAAAAAGTGGTGTGATATATTTAAAATGACAAAAGGGGGAAAACCTACAACCTCACTATCTGGAGCGAGGAAATGGCAACCTACTCCAGTATTCTTGTCTGGAGAATCCCATGGACAGAGGAGCCTGATGGTCACAGGCACACAGGTCACTCTGTGACCATAAGGTCACAGAGTAGGGCACGACTGAAGCAACTGAGCATGCATGCACAAAATAACATGTATTTTTTGAAAATTTGCTTCAAATCTGCCTTCTCCACTAGAGTGTAATTTCCATGAGGGTATAAACTTTGCCTGTGCTGTATCTCCGATATCTATATCACCTTCAGAGTGTAGGTGTTCAAAAATAGCTTCTAAAATTAATATATAAAGAAGTGAAGTATTAATACATCATTTCAAAAGAGTCAAATTTTTGTTTATTTTAATGAATTGTAAATGTGTTGCATAGGGAGGTGGAGACTGGAAGTTTCTGATGTCATAAGTAATGTGGTTTTGCTGGAAAACATGTCCTAATAGGAATTTATTGGCTTTCTTTGTTCATAGGCTTTTTTTCCAGACTAACAAGGAAAAACTGAATAATTCATCACAGGTTGAAAAAAGTGAATTATTGCAGAAGATTAAACAGGTAGGAGGATATAAATGATGCTTTAAGATTACAATTATTTTTAGTTAACATTTTGCGTAAGTGTGAAAAATACGAATTTTCCAAAGATAAAATTTTCATTCATAATAATCACGATCATTCACAGTAATTGATTTAAAGATTTGATCAGAAAACTGGAAGAAAATAGTGAAAATCACCTAAACTGGGCAGAAAAAGAAAAAAAATGAGGATAGTTTAAGAGACCTCTGAGGTCTCAGAAAGAGGAAAGAGAAAAAGAGGCTGAGAACATAATGAAGAAATAATAGCTGAAAATCCCCTAACGTGAGAAAGAAAACAGATATTTAAATCCAAGAAGTACAGGAATTCCCAAATGGGGTGAACACAAAGAGGACCACACCAAGACACATTATAATGAAAATGGCAAAAAGTAAAGTTAAAGACATAATCTTAAAAGTGGCAAAGAAAAGTGACTGGCTGTGTACAAGGGAACTCCGATAAAATTATCAGCTGGTTCTTTTTAGCAGAAACTTTGTAGACCAGAAAAAAGTGGTGTGATATATTTAAAATGACAAAAGGGGGAAAAAAACCTACAACCGGTGGTTCTCTACCTGGCAAGGCTATCATTCAGATTTTAATGAAAGATAAAAGAGTTTTATAGATAAGCAAAAGCTAAAAGAGTTCAGTAGCACTAAACCTACTTTACAAGAGATTTTAAAAGGACTTCACTAAATGGAAAAGAAAACACCACAACTAGAAATATGAAAATTATGAAAGGAAAAGTGTTCACTGGTAAAGTTAAGCATATAGTAAAGGTCAACCATTTATAAAGCTAGTGGGAAGGTCAAAAGACAAAAGTAGCAAGATCATCTATCCACAATAAGTAGTTAAGGTATATTAAAAGCAGAAAGATGGACAGTATGATGTCAAAAATATTAAATATGGTGGGAGGGAGTAAAAATGCAGGGGTGTTAGGATGTGTTCAAACTTAAGATTATCAACTTAATCACACATATATATAAATGTTGTTATGTGTATGAAGTGAAAGTGATAATCTCTCAGTCTGTCTGACTCTGTGACCCATGGACTGTAACCTGACAGGCTCCTCTGTCCATGGAGTTCTCTGGGCTGCCATTTCCTTCTCCAGGGGATCTTCCAGATCCAGGAATTGAACCTTAGTCTCCTGAATTGCAGACAGATTCATTACTGTCTGAGCCACCAGGGAAGCTTTGCTTTGTGTGTACTTCATGGTAACCACAGACCAAAATTTTATAGTAGATACACACAAAAAAGAAAGTAACTTAAACATAACATTAAATAAAGTAATCAAATCACAACGGAAGAGAAAAAAGATAAACAAAAAACTACCAAAGCAACTGGAAAATTGTCAACAAAATGTCAATAAGTATGTTAAGTTGCTAAGTTGTTTCTGACTCTTTTGCAGTCTCATGGACTGTATCCCACAAGACTCCTCTGTCTATGGGATTTCCCAGGCAAGAATACTAAAATGGTTTGCCATTTCCTTCCCAAGGGAATCTTCCCAGCCTAGACACAGAGATCAAACCTGCATCTGCTGCATTGACAGTTGGATTCTTTACCACTGAGCCACCAGGGAAGTGTCAATAAATTCATCAGTCCAGTTCAGCCACTCAGCCGTGTCCTACTCTTTCCTACCTATGGACTGCAGCACACCAGGCTTCCCTGTCCTCCACCATCTCCCAGAGTTTGCTCAAACTCATGTCCATTGACTTGGTGATGCCATCCAACCATCTCATCCTCTGTTGTCCACTTCTTTTGCACTTCATGTTTCCCAACATCAGGGTCTTTTCTAATGAGTCATCTCTTCACATCAGATTGGAGCTTCAGCTTCAGCATCATTCCTTCCAATGAATATTCAGGGTTGATTTCTTTTAGGATTGACTGGCTTGATCCCTTTGCAGTCCAAGGGACTCTCAAGAATCATCTCCAACACCACAGTTCAAAGGTATCAGTTCTTAGGTACTAAGCCTTCTTTATGGTCAAACTCACATCCACACATGACGACTGGGAAAATCATAACTTTGACTATATGGATTTTGTCAGCAGAGTGATGTCTCTGTTTTGAATACACTGTCTAGGTTTGTCTTCATATCTATCAGTAATTGCTTTAATGATAAATGGACTAAATATTCCAATCAAAACACATAGAATGACTAATGGATTGAAAAAAAAAAAACCTCTATATATGCTGCCTACAAGAAACTAGCTTCATATCTAAAGACAAACTTGGACTGAAAGTGAGGGCATGGAAAAAGGTGTTCAGTGCAAACAGAAGCAAAAAAGAAAGCTGTCCAAAAACCTGTTTGGATTTTGATTGGGGTTGAATGAAATCTATCAATCAGTTTGTGGAAAATTCCACATTTTTACAATATTGAAGTTTCTAGTCAATGACTGTGAGATATCTTTCATTTATCTTAGGCCTTTTTTGTTGTTGTTCCCTTTAATTTAATTATTTAATGTCACTATGGTATGTCCAAGTTTTTATTTATCCTGCTCCAGATTTATTAGTCATCTTAAATCTGAAGTTTTTTCATGGACTGTATCCCACAAGACTCCTCTGTCTATGGGATTTCCCAGGCAAGAATACTAAAATGGTTTGCCATTTCCTTCCCAAGGGAATCTTCCCAGCCTAGACACAGAGATCAAACCTGCATCTGCTGCATTGACAGTTGGATTCTTTACCACTGAGCCACCAGGGAAGTGTCAATAAATTCATCAGTCCAGTTCAGCCACTCAGCCGTGTCCTACTCTTTCCTACCTATGGACTGCAGCACACCAGGCTTCCCTGTCCTCCACCATCTCCCAGAGTTTGCTCAAACTCATGTCCATTGACTTGGTGATGCCATCCAACCATCTCATCCTCTGTTGTCCACTTCTTTTGCACTTCATGTTTCCCAACATCAGGGTCTTTTCTAATGAGTCATCTCTTCACATCAGATTGGAGCTTCAGCTTCAGCATCATTCCTTCCAATGAATATTCAGGGTTGATTTCTTTTAGGATTGACTGGCTTGATCCCTTTGCAGTCCAAGGGACTCTCAAGAATCATCTCCAACACCACAGTTCAAAGGTATCAGTTCTTAGGTACTAAGCCTTCTTTATGGTCAAACTCACATCCACACATGACGACTGGGAAAATCATAACTTTGACTATATGGATTTTGTCAGCAGAGTGATGTCTCTGTTTTGAATACACTGTCTAGGTTTGTCTTCATATCTATCAGTAATTGCTTTAATGATAAATGGACTAAATATTCCAATCAAAACACATAGAATGACTAATGGATTGAAAAAAAAAAAACCTCTATATATGCTGCCTACAAGAAACTAGCTTCATATCTAAAGACAAACTTGGACTGAAAGTGAGGGCATGGAAAAAGGTGTTCAGTGCAAACAGAAGCAAAAAAGAAAGCTGTCCAAAAACCTGTTTGGATTTTGATTGGGGTTGAATGAAATCTATCAATCAGTTTGTGGAAAATTCCACATTTTTACAATATTGAAGTTTCTAGTCAATGACTGTGGGATATCTTTCATTTATCTTAGGCCTTTTTTGTTGTTGTTCCCTTTAATTTAATTATTTAATGTCACTATGGTATGTCCAAGTTTTTATTTATCCTGCTCCAGATTTATTAGTCATCTTAAATCTGTGAATTTTTGTATTTTGTAATACAAAACACAATGTGTTCAAGTTCCACCAAGCTCTCAGCTGTTATCTGTTCCTGTATTTGTTTTGTCCTATGCTTTTTCCTCTTTCTGAGACTCCAATTCTCAGTACGCAATTATGTACAGTAATAAAATATTCTCTCTGTATCTTACTTGCTTTTCTCTATTTTCTCTTTTTTGTCTCCCCCAGCTTCGTTCTGTGAGAAGAGTCTCATTTCAGTTTTTAATTTTGGTTACTATATTTCTTCAGTAAAACTTCAAATCTGCTTTGTCACTCTTTATTGTTTCCTATCCCTTGCCATATTTTTTCAAGCATATCTATTATTTCTTTGATCATAATAGACACAGTACTTCTGTATTTCAGTGTCTATTTCCAACATGTGATATTTTTGTAGGACTATTTCTGTCATCTGTAGTTTCTGACAGTTTTTGTTCATGCTGTCTTGTCTCCTTCCATTCCTGGTGGAAAACTGGACATTGCACTTCCAAAAAGGTATTTGTAGAAACAATTTGAGGTCTAGGATGACAGTATATTTCTTAGAAACAGATTTTACTCACTTCTATCAGATACCTGGGATGTTACCAGTTCCAAACCTTCTTACTCCACCTTTAGTTTGCCTGGAGCCTGAAGTCAGGCTTGACTATGCTTGTTAGCTTCTAATTCACTCTTCTTCAGAGAAAGAAGCTCTTTGCAATCCCAGTCTAAAGTGGTGGGAGGTTTATCAGGCTTAACACTTAGGTGAGCACTTAGTGCTGGCTTTTGTCCCCTGTATCAAGTAAGAGAACCAAACCTCAGACTCCAAATGATATCCTCTATATTAGTAAATATCTTCAGAGTAAAAGGGCTTCCTTGGTGGTCTGTGGTAAAGAATCTGCCTGCAAAGCAGAAGACTGCCTGCAATGCAGGAGCTGTGGGTTCAATCCCTGGGTCAGGAAGACCCCCTGGAGAAGGAAATAGCAACCCTCACCAGTTATCTTGCCTGGGAAATCCCATGAACAGGGGAGCCTGGTGGACTGTGGTCCACAGTGTCTCAAGAGGCAGATACAATTTAACAACTACAGCCACCACCATCAGAGTAAAAGGAATTTTCATTGCTAGGTTTACCAGTCTGGATTCTTGCTTTCTTGTAGAATTAAACTTTCTAATTCCTCATTGTCTTATTAGTTCTGCAACACTTTTAAAATCTCTTTTCATCCAGCTATTTCACTGATCCTTAGCCCACCATTCCTACCTAATCTAACTTTCTTACCTTATTTGAAGTAGAGACATCCAAGCGCAGTTCTTATCTCATTCAGTAAACTAATGTGTACTATCTTTGGTCCTTGAGTAGGAATATTTAAGAAAAGGTAAGCATGGCATCCAGTCAAAGAGGTTTTGCATGAGAGTGCCTACTGATGTTACATTTTATTTCCGCTGGTATAGTTTATCTTCTGGGGAAAGGACATACCGATCTTGCTGAGTGATCCCACTTTATCAATACCAATTTCTTGCCATATTTTTTCAAGCATATCTATTATTTCTTTGATCATAATAGACACAGTACTTCTGTATTTCAGTGTCTATTTCCAACATGTGATATTTTTGTAGGACTATTTCTGTCATCTGTAGTTTCTGACAGTTTTTGTTCATGCTGTCTTGTCTCCTTCCATTCCTGGTGGAAAACTGGACATTGCACTTCCAAAAAGGTATTTGTAGAAACAATTTGAGGTCTAGGATGACAGTATATTTCTTAGAAACAGATTTTACTCACTTCTATCAGATACCTGGGATGTTACCAGTTCCAAACCTTCTTACTCCACCTTTAGTTTGCCTGGAGCCTGAAGTCAGGCTTGACTATGCTTGTTAGCTTCTAATTCACTCTTCTTCAGAGAAAGAAGCTCTTTGCAATCCCAGTCTAAAGTGGTGGGAGGTTTATCAGGCTTAACACTTAGGTGAGCACTTAGTGCTGGCTTTTGTCCCCTGTATCAAGTAAGAGAACCAAACCTCAGACTCCAAATGATATCCTCTATATTAGTAAATATCTTCAGAGTAAAAGGGCTTCCTTGGTGGTCTGTGGTAAAGAATCTGCCTGCAAAGCAGAAGACTGCCTGCAATGCAGGAGCTGTGGGTTCAATCCCTGGGTCAGGAAGACCCCCTGGAGAAGGAAATAGCAACCCTCACCAGTTATCTTGCCTGGGAAATCCCATGAACAGGGGAGCCTGGTGGACTGTGGTCCACAGTGTCTCAAGAGGCAGATACAATTTAACAACTACAGCCACCACCATCAGAGTAAAAGGAATTTTCATTGCTAGGTTTACCAGTCTGGATTCTTGCTTTCTTGTAGAATTAAACTTTCTAATTCCTCATTGTCTTATTAGTTCTGCAACACTTTTAAAATCTCTTTTCATCCAGCTATTTCACTGATCCTTAGCCCACCATTCCTACCTAATCTAACTTTCTTACCTTATTTGAAGTAGAGACATCCAAGCGCAGTTCTTATCTCATTCAGTAAACTAATGTGTACTATCTTTGGTCCTTGAGTAGGAATATTTAAGAAAAGGTAAGCATGGCATCCAGTCAAAGAGGTTTTGCATGAGAGTGCCTACTGATGTTACATTTTATTTCCGCTGGTATAGTTTATCTTCTGGGGAAAGGACATACCGATCTTGCTGAGTGATCCCACTTTATCAATACCAATTCTTATTTCAATATGAATTATTACTTATGGTTTTTCATCAATGTTTACTACCTTTCTACACAATTGTCATAACTGATAAAATAGGCCCCAAATGTACAATTATATATTTGATGTAGAATTAAATCACTCAATATTTAAGGCATAGTCATTGTGTGTTAATGTCGCCTAGTGCTCTAATGAGTTGCCCATCGAAGAAATCATGACAGAAATCCTCCACTTAAATTCTTTTTTTTTTCCTAGTTGGCTGAAAAGCTACACGTAAGTCAGTTAGAAAACAAAGCTCTACAAGAGAAATTGCATACTGCTAACAGACAATATAAAATTGTCTTAAATGAAGAGGATAAAGTTTACATGCAGAAACGGAAAATTTCTTCTGAGTATGTTTCAATCCCTGATCCATACATGACTCAACATGCTATAGTGATGGGCTTCTTGTGATGGGCTTCTTCTTCATTTAAGCTTATCCTAGTTTTAAAATCTACTGACAACAGCAATGTAATATTCTTTAACTAGTCACAAATATGTTCCTTATTTTCCTCTATACATACTAAATAATGCTTTCCTCATATGGATCACATCAAATTTGTAAACACCAAACCTATTATTTTTACTTCTATCTCAGATAATTTTTTTCTTGAATAATTCTTTTTATTTTATTTTACTTACTTCAGTGCAGGGAGTGGGGCTACTTTCTAGTTGAGGTGAGCAGGCCTCTTGTTGCTGTGATTTTTCTAATTCCTCTTTCTTTTTTTAAATTTTAATCTCTTTCATCAAAAAGCTACTTCACTGATCCTTAGCCCACCATTCCTACCTAATCTAACTTTCTTACCTTATTTGAAGTAGAGACATCCAAGCGCAGTTCTTATCTCATTCAGTAAACTAATGTGTACTATCTTTGGTCCTTGAGTAGGAATATTTAAGAAAAGGTAAGCATGGCATCCAGTCAAAGAGGTTTTGCATGAGAGTGCCTACTGATGTTACATTTTATTTCCGCTGGTATAGTTTATCTTCTGGGGAAAGGACATACCGATCTTGCTGAGTGATCCCACTTTATCAATACCAATTCTTATTTCAATATGAATTATTACTTATGGTTTTTCATCAATGTTTACTACCTTTCTACACAATTGTCATAACTGATAAAATAGGCCCCAAATGTACAATTATATATTTGATGTAGAATTAAATCACTCAATATTTAAGGCATAGTCATTGTGTGTTAAGTAATACGCCTAGTGCTCTAATGAGTTGCCCATCGAAGAAATCATGACAGAAATCCTCCACTTAAATTCTTTTTTTTTTCCTAGTTGGCTGAAAAGCTACACGTAAGTCAGTTAGAAAACAAAGCTCTACAAGAGAAATTGCATACTGCTAACAGACAATATAAAATTGTCTTAAATGAAGAGGATAAAGTTTACATGCAGAAACGGAAAATTTCTTCTGAGTATGTTTCAATCCCTGATCCATACATGACTCAACATGCTATAGTGATGGGCTTCTTGTGATGGGCTTCTTCTTCATTTAAGCTTATCCTAGTTTTAAAATCTACTGACAACAGCAATGTAATATTCTTTAACTAGTCACAAATATGTTCCTTATTTTCCTCTATACATACTAAATAATGCTTTCCTCATATGGATCACATCAAATTTGTAAACACCAAACCTATTATTTTTACTTCTATCTCAGATAATTTTTTTCTTGAACAATTCTTTTTATTTATTTATTTTTGGCTATTCTGGGTTTTCACTGCTACCACAGGTTCTTCTCTAGTTGCAGGGAGTGGGGGCTACTTTCTAGTTGAGGTGAGCAGGCCTCTTGTTGCTGTGACTTCTCTTGTTGTGGAACTTGAGCTCTAGGGCAGCTTGAGCTCACGTGCTTCAGCAGTTGTGGCACATGGGCTCAATAGTTATGGCTTCAAGGCTCTAGAACACAGGCTCAAAAGCCATGGTTCACGGACTTAGTTGCTCCGCAGCATGTGGGATCTTCCCAGATCAGGGATTGAACCCACGTCTCCTTCACTGGCAGGTGAACTCGTTACCACTGAGTTACCAGGGAAGCCCTACCTCAGATTCTTGAAAGAATAACCATGCTTTTACCCCATGAGACTGCCTAGAGACTACCTAGATCTCACTGGAATTCTGTCCATGGAATTCTTCAGGCAGGAATTCTGGAGTGGGTTGTCGTTTCCTTCTCTAGGGAATCTTCCTGACCCAGGGATCGAACCCAGGTCTCCTACATTGTAGGCGGATTCCTTACCTTCTGAGCCACCAAGAAGGCCCTGAGATCTACTGTCATCAGTAACTGTCTCTGAAGTAACATTTCATACTCAGAAAAAAGTTTGGTCATTGATACAATCCCCTAACCCAGAGACTGGAAAATTATTCAAAGAAACCCCTGTATTTTACCAGGACTCCATTCAAGCACCAAAGCTTGTCAATTCCGGCTCCCAGCTATTTCTCAGATATATCCTATCTTCCTATCCAGCTCCACTCTTTTCACCCCTTTTAGACTCTGCTTTGGCTTGCCTCTCAGAAGCTCTTCCTGCTTTCTATTTTACCAGCCCTAACTTTATCCATATCCCTCTCACCAGAAACATCCCTCTTGTGAAACATCCCTCTGAGGTCACTCCTTTTCATCAGTCCGTTGCATTGTTATCACCTGGGTACACATCCCTTTGTCCCACTGGACTGTGAACAGACGAGAGCAGTTGTTTCACCTTACTTACCACTGTAGCCTCAGGATCTTGTCCATTGCTTAGCAGGTAATGGGCACTCACCTATGTTTTCCTAATGAATTATAGAAGTAATAATCCATTATGGCACTCAAAGTTAAATCACATGGAAATGTAATTATGGTGTCCAGGCCCACTTAATGTGAAGCTGAATTTATGGCTGTAGCATTTATGATGCAGAGAGTTACTGCAAAACATTTTATCTCATCCAATTGAATAGCCTGCTAAGAATGACCCTGTTAGTATTTTTCAGGGAAAAAATTCCTTAGATGAACACTAAGTTATGAGCTGAAATCCTAAAATGTTCTGACGATAAATAATCATAACACTGAAACATTTACTACTGTTCAAGGCTCTAGAACACAGGCTCAAAAGCCATGGTTCACGGACTTAGTTGCTCCGCAGCATGTGGGATCTTCCCAGATCAGGGATTGAACCCACGTCTCCTTCACTGGCAGGTGAACTCGTTACCACTGAGTTACCAGGGAAGCCCTACCTCAGATTCTTGAAAGAATAACCATGCTTTTACCCCATGAGACTGCCTAGAGACTACCTAGATCTCACTGGAATTCTGTCCATGGAATTCTTCAGGCAGGAATTCTGGAGTGGGTTGTCGTTTCCTTCTCTAGGGAATCTTCCTGACCCAGGGATCGAACCCAGGTCTCCTACATTGTAGGCGGATTCCTTACCTTCTGAGCCACCAAGAAGGCCCTGAGATCTACTGTCATCAGTAACTGTCTCTGAAGTAACATTTCATACTCAGAAAAAAGTTTGGTCATTGATACAATCCCCTAACCCAGAGACTGGAAAATTATTCAAAGAAACCCCTGTATTTTACCAGGACTCCATTCAAGCACCAAAGCTTGTCAATTCCGGCTCCCAGCTATTTCTCAGATATATCCTATCTTCCTATCCAGCTCCACTCTTTTCACCCCTTTTAGACTCTGCTTTGGCTTGCCTCTCAGAAGCTCTTCCTGCTTTCTATTTTACCAGCCCTAACTTTATCCATATCCCTCTCACCAGAAACATCCCTCTTGTGAAACATCCCTCTGAGGTCACTCCTTTTCATCAGTCCGTTGCATTGTTATCACCTGGGTACACATCCCTTTGTCCCACTGGACTGTGAACAGACGAGAGCAGTTGTTTCACCTTACTTACCACTGTAGCCTCAGGATCTTGTCCATTGCTTAGCAGGTAATGGGCACTCACCTATGTTTTCCTAATGAATTATAGAAGTAATAATCCATTATGGCACTCAAAGTTAAATCACATGGAAATGTAATTATGGTGTCCAGGCCCACTTAATGTGAAGCTGAATTTATGGCTGTAGCATTTATGATGCAGAGAGTTACTGCAAAACATTTTATCTCATCCAATTGAATAGCCTGCTAAGAATGACCCTGTTAGTATTTTTCAGGGAAAAAATTCCTTAGATGAACACTAAGTTATGAGCTGAAATCCTAAAATGTTCTGACGATAAATAATCATAACACTGAAACATTTACTACTGTTACTGGGTTTTGTCCTCTTCAGCTTGAACTGCCATAACAAATTACCATAGACAGGGATGTTTAAATGACAAAAATTTCTCATAGCTCTGGAGATTGGACATGTGAAATCAGAGTGCCACAGTGGCCATATTCTGGTGAGAACTCTCTTCCTAACTTGCAGATGGTCAACCACTATTTTGCTGGGTCTTACGGAGATAGAAAGAGAGAGCTGTCTGGTGTCTCTGCTTATGAGTGTACAAATCTCATCGTGAGGACTCTACCCTCATGATCTCATAAATCTAATCACTTTCCAAAGGTCCCATCTTCATATACCATCTCACTGGGGCCTAGGGCTTCAACATACGAATTTGTGGAAGGACACAATTCAATCCATAATGTTTTGAAGAAGATGAGACAGATAAAGTACTTGCTGTTATAGGTATGTGCTTAAATCAATGTCTGGAAATTTGAACAAAATCATAAACTTCCCATTATTTTCTCTGTTAAGTTAGGGACAAAAAAAAAAATCACTTTTATAGAATTCCTCATAGGTGCTGCTCACTAGCTTTAGAACTTTACGTTTACTTAATCCTTGTAACTAGTGAGATAGATATTATGGTCCTTGTTTTACGGAAGGCAAAACTGAGGCTCATCCACAGATGAAGTCTCTTTTCTTTCTTTCTTTTTTTTAACATGTTTTCTCCACACTTTTTTTTTGAAGGGGGGGCACTTCTATTGGTCTTTCATTTATTCATTTCCATCTATCTTTGTTCTTTGACCTGTGTGGGCCTCCCATCGCAGTGGCCTCTCTCCTCACAGAGCACTGGCTCTGGGCTCTTGCGCTCCAGAGCTCTGGCTCTGTAGTTGGACACATCGGTCCAGCTGCTCCGCGGCACATGGGATCTTCCAGGGATCGAACCGGCGCCCCTTGCACTGCAAGGCAGTGTCCTTACCCACTGGACCACCAGGGAAGCCCTCTTTACACACACACACACACACACACACACACATCTAAGTCATTTGGTGCTGAGATGTTGCAGATTCTTTTTCCTTTTTTGGCCTTTTTAATTGATTTTTTTATCCATTTATTTTCATCCATCTTTATTCCTTGGCCTGTGTGGGCCTCCCATTGCAGGGACCTCTCTCGTTGCAGAGCACCAGCTTTGGGCACATGCGCTCCAGAGTGCTGGCTCGTAATTGGACACACTGGTCCAGCCGTTCCGCGGCACGTGGGATCTTCCTAGGACAGGGATTGAACCAGTGCCCCTTGCACTGCAAGGCGGACTCTTTACCCACTGGAGCACCAGGGAAGCCCATGAAGTCTTTTTTTAAGATCACATTGCTATGAAGAGGTAGACCACTATCTAAAGTCAGTCTGATTGATTCCTTCACATTTTACAAAATAACATACCAGAATTGATAAAGAAGAAGAGACACACCAGTCAGCAGGGCAAAGTACTGTTGAACTGTACTTGTGATCTTATGGTTACTTTTACAGTTAGTGTTCTTTTTATGGCTTGAAGATTTTCATAACTTTAGAGTTGACCACTTTTAGCAAAAAGACTTGGTTTGTATTTTTACAAATTTATCTGGTGAATAGTTCCTGAACTGAAATTTCCAAACGACTTTTTCTTTTTTTTTTCAAACTACTTTTTAAAGTCTTGTTTTTCTTGTTTTTTACCCCCTGCACAATCATGAATTTTTATTTAACTTTTTGGATACAGAGTTTTGTTGTTTACAAATATGTATAATTCCAGATTAGTCATATGTATATCCCATTCACCCACATCCCAAGCCTCTAGGCCATCACATATCCCCCATGTATGATCCCTTAGTCTCACAGCACATTGACAATAGTTAAAGTCTTGGTTTTGATTGTGTATTTTCTTATACTAAGGAGTTAAAAATGTTTATTTCATCTTTTAGCATATGATAACTCTGTTTTTTATGATAGAAATCAGAAACAACTGGCATTTATAACTCAGAAAGAAAGCTTCCTATCCAAAAGAAAAGTAGACATAAAAAATATGGAAGAAGGACTTGCCACTCTCAGTGAGCTTCATCGGTATGTTTATTGCCTTTGAAAATTTTAATCTTTAACCCTCTGAATTTATTTTTTAACAAATGGTAACAAATTATACCAACTTTGAGTATCTATAGAAAAGGAAGTTCATAATTGCCTCTTTCTGTTTTACAGTCCAGAGAAGTCATTATTCTTGAATCTTTCAATGAAAGGATAGACAGGCGCTGAGTTCTACATAAGCTGCTTCACATTCCGCTCTCAGATTCACAAGCACAACTTCCATTCTTTTTTTTTTTAATTATTATTTATTTGGGGGGGAGCGGGTTGTGGAGGGAGGGGTCAGGCGGGCCACTTCTATTGGCCTTTCATTTATCTATTTTCATCCATCTTCGTTCTTTGGCCCGTGTGGGCCTCCCATCGCAGTGGCCTCTGTTGTCACAGAGCGCCGGCTCTGGGCGCATGCGCTCCAGAGCTCCGGCTCGGTAATTGGACACATTGGTCCAGCCGCTCCGCGGCACGTGGGATCTTCCCAGGCCAGGGCTCGAACCGGCGCCCCTTGCACTGCAAGGCGGTGTCCTTACCCACTGGACCACCAGGGAAGCCCCACAACTTCCATTCTTAATGACTGCTTATCCTTAATTCAAGAATCTATACTGGCTTTCTAAATTATTCCTTGCAGCAAGTCAGAACTCAGTTCAGAGTTCACCAATGTTTCTAAACCCTTCCTATGTCATAAGGTTATTTCCCTTCATGTCCTCTGTATGCAGTAAGTTTACCTTAGTCCCAAGAGTTCTGACTAGCAGCTCCTTTCCTCTGTGTCTTTGCAGATGATGGTGTGTTTTCCTTGGTGAGATTTCACCTCCATTCTGGCAATCCATTTCCCTCCCTCTATTAAACATTGTTCTCTAACAATTCTCTCAAGGCCCCTAAACTGCTTTGCTTTAATCTGTTCTTTCTTATTGTTGGCTTCAAAACTTACAAAATTATTTTGCACTTGCCAAAAAAATTGTACCTATCTTTCCATTAGGCTGTCACTAAAATCTTTAATTGTTTTGTCTCCCAATTAGATGGTAGCCTTATTGTGCATGAGAATTATACATATAGTCTATTATGCTTTTAACAGCTCCCATAAATGCAAAATCCAATGTATTTTTTTTCTTTTTTAGAGCAACAAAGGAAGTATATCGGAAACAAGTAAAAATTCTGAATGAGAACCTGGAAAGAGAAACTCAGAGATGGTAAAATAAATAAAAAAAGCTTATTTATGTGTACCATATGTTGGCTTAACAGTGCACCAAAAGAAATCAGAGTGCTTCTTGGATCCTAGAGTCCAAGAAAGTTATTTTCCCCAAAATTAAATTGTGTGAATTCTCTTTGATTTAGATGTGTTTGTTAGTTTGATATTTTAGACACTGAAGAAAAACAAAGCTTTTCTCAAATCATGTGAAGTCACCAGAGTATAATTGCCAAGATTTGTGACAATGAGTCTTGCTCACCCAGGTGTCTGTGTGGACCAGTAAGGAAGTCAGTGAAGGGAGAGAGGAGAGTGGTTAAGCACACAGGCCTAGCAGATGGATTGCTTTGGTTGCTTTGGTTATTTTAGCACTATGTCTAGGGCTAAGCTATTTAATATCTCTCTTCTCCTATTCCTATAAAGTAAGGAATAATAGTAGCACCCACCTTGTAAGGTTGCGTGCATGATAAGTGAGATGATTTATGTAAATCAGCCCGGTGCCCAACACCTAGAATCCATTTGTAGAAACTTCAGTTCAGTTCCTCAGTCATGTCTGATGCCGCGACCCTGTGGACTGCAACACACCAGGCTTCCCTGTCCTTTACTATCTCCCGGAGTTTGCCTAAACTCATGTCTATTGACTCAGTGATGCCATCCAGCCATCTCGTCCTCTGTCGTCCCCTTCTCCTTTTGTCTTCTATTTTTTCCAGCATCAGGATCTTTTCCAGTGAGTCATCTGTTCGCCTCAGGTGGTCAAACTGTTGTAGCTTCAGCTTCAGCATTAGTCTTTCAGTATTCAGAGTTGATTTCCTTTAGGATTGACTGGTTTGTTCTCCTTGCAGTCCAAGGGACTCTCAAGAGTCTTCTCCAACCCCACAGTTCAGAGGCACCAATTCTTCAGTGCTCAGCCTTCTTCATGGTCCAATTCTCACATCCATACATGACTACTAGGAAGACTATGCCTTAGACTATACAGACCTTTGTTGGCAGAGTGATGTCTCTGCTTTTGAATACACTGTCTAGATTTGTCAGAGCTTCTTTCAAGAAGCAAGTGTCTTTTAATTTCAGGACTGCAGTCACCATCCACAGTGATTTTGGAGCCCAAGAAAATGAAGTCTGTCACTGTTTCCACTGTTTGCCCATCTATTTGCCATAAAGTGATGGGACCAGATTCCATGATCTTCATTTTTGGAATGTTGAGTTTTAGGCCAGCTTTTTCACTCTCCTCTTTCACCTTCATCAGGAGGCTCTTTAGTTCCTCTTTGATTTCTGTCATAAGGGTGGTGTCATCTGAGTACTTGAGGTTATTGATATTTATCCCAGAAATCTTGATTCCAGCTTGTGCTTCATCCAGGCCAGCATTTCACATGATGTACTCTGCATATAAATTACATAAGTAAGGTAGCAGCATATAGCCTTGACATATTCCTTTCCCAATTTGGAACCAGTTTTTTGTTCCATGTCCAGTTCTAACTGTTGCTTCTTGTCCTGCATTTAGGTTAGACAGGAGGCAGGAAAGGTGCTCTGATATTCCCATCTCTTTCAGAATTTTCTGCAGTTTGTTGTGATCCACACAGTCAAAGACTAGTGTGGTCAATGAAGCAGAAGTAGATGTTTTCTGGAATTCTCTCGCTCTTTCTATGAGCCAACAGATCTTGGCAATTTGATCTCTGGTCCCTATGCCTTTTCTAAATCCAGTTTGTACATCTGGAACTTCTCAGTTTACATACTATTGAAGCATAGCTTGGAGGATTTTGAGTATTACTTTGCTAGTGTGTGAAATGAGTGCAATGGTGCCGTAGTTTGAACATTCTTTGGCATTGCCCTTCTTTCGAATTGAAATGAGAACAGATCTTTTCCAGTCCTGAGGCCATTGCTGAGTGCAGAAACTTAGCTGTATTTTATTGTTTTTATAAATCTCCAATTGCATATTTTTCATCTTTTCTGGTTACCTTTTTTATGTTACAGTGAAGAGAAAAATTTGAGAACTCAGCACCTTCTTCAGCACTTCCATGGTCCAATTCCATACATGACTACTAGGAAGACTATGCCTTAGACTATACAGACCTTTGTTGGCAGAGTGATGTCTCTGCTTTTGAATACACTGTCTAGATTTGTCAGAGCTTCTTTCAAGAAGCAAGTGTCTTTTAATTTCAGGACTGCAGTCACCATCCACAGTGATTTTGGAGCCCAAGAAAATGAAGTCTGTCACTGTTTCCACTGTTTGCCCATCTATTTGCCATAAAGTGATGGGACCAGATTCCATGATCTTCATTTTTGGAATGTTGAGTTTTAGGCCAGCTTTTTCACTCTCCTCTTTCACCTTCATCAGGAGGCTCTTTAGTTCCTCTTTGATTTCTGTCATAAGGGTGGTGTCATCTGAGTACTTGAGGTTATTGATATTTATCCCAGAAATCTTGATTCCAGCTTGTGCTTCATCCAGGCCAGCATTTCACATGATGTACTCTGCATATAAATTACATAAGTAAGGTAGCAGCATATAGCCTTGACATATTCCTTTCCCAATTTGGAACCAGTTTTTTGTTCCATGTCCAGTTCTAACTGTTGCTTCTTGTCCTGCATTTAGGTTAGACAGGAGGCAGGAAAGGTGCTCTGATATTCCCATCTCTTTCAGAATTTTCTGCAGTTTGTTGTGATCCACACAGTCAAAGACTAGTGTGGTCAATGAAGCAGAAGTAGATGTTTTCTGGAATTCTCTCGCTCTTTCTATGAGCCAACAGATCTTGGCAATTTGATCTCTGGTCCCTATGCCTTTTCTAAATCCAGTTTGTACATCTGGAACTTCTCAGTTTACATACTATTGAAGCATAGCTTGGAGGATTTTGAGTATTACTTTGCTAGTGTGTGAAATGAGTGCAATGGTGCCGTAGTTTGAACATTCTTTGGCATTGCCCTTCTTTCGAATTGAAATGAGAACAGATCTTTTCCAGTCCTGAGGCCATTGCTGAGTGCAGAAACTTAGCTGTATTTTATTGTTTTTATAAATCTCCAATTGCATATTTTTCATCTTTTCTGGTTACCTTTTTTATGTTACAGTGAAGAGAAAAATTTGAGAACTCAGAAGCTTGAAACTTCTTACTAGCACTTTGAATGATTTAGGTAATTCCTTTACCATTTCTGTTAGGAACTCCTCCTTTTCACCAGCCCCCAAGCCTTCCCCATTTCTGTCCTGTACCTCAAGGAGGCAAAGTACCAAATGGGGTTTGTCCAGTCTCCTGCTGGATGTACTGACACAGCTTCATGTGAAGCAGCTTTTGGAGACGGCGTCCTGGCAGTTAATGTTCTGTCTTATTTTTTCAGCTTGTGTGCCTCGTTGGCACCATCAACAGCATGGATAATTTTGTATGATTATAGTTGGATTTGTTTTATTGTGAATTCCTTCATCCTTTCAGTAAAGTAACGATGTCAATTTGATGGTAATTCTTTTTGTTCTCATCTCCAGTATCATAACTCAGTGGAAAATAGCTTGTTTAAGGAAAAAACATGCACGTTGGATCAAAAGTACAAAAGATGAAATACAGTACCATATAGAGAAAATTCAGAAGGCCGAAAGGAGACGCACTGAATTAATAGAAGAGGTAAAGGAACTCCGGGAGCTTAGTACTTGCTCCCTGTATTGACTGCACGTCAGTGACTCTTCAGTATATCATGACACTTTACCTTATTGCTGATTTCATGTCTAGAGTGAATTATGAACTTTCTTAAGAAATGTAGCCATTTGTGGGCATTAATTATAGGAATTCAGCAAAGTAGCAGCTCTCTCCAGAATATGCTTCTGAAGCATGTAACTGAAACTTGAGGATAGTGTTTAGGGAAACTATCTTTAAAAGAAACTAAATGTCACTGATTTAGTTCCTGTATGTATCCCCTGCCTACCCTACTGGTTCTATTCCCAATTTCCTCATGTCATTTATGCGTGTTGTTTGGTGAAGAAATTAATTTCTGGAGGGAAAAATGATTCCCTCTGCTCCCTGCAGTGGTTACTGAGGAATAATATAACCTAAAATCATAGCCAAATGTCATGCACACAGATATTAATTAATCTGGCTGTTTTAAAATATAATATCAACTGCTACAAGACAGACAATAAATTCTCATTTTTTTCCTCTAATTAGACCATTACTAGAGAAGCTGAGATCAGTGAATTTTTGGTACAGGTCGAACAACTTACATTAGAATTAAAACAAGAGGAGGAGGCATTTGTTTTCAAAGAAAAAAAGTTAATTCAGGCATTAAGCAAGTTTGAGGTAAATTTTTAAACATTTATTTGATTTATTTATTTTTGGGGGGGCGGGGTGGGGAGGGGGGCACTTCTATTGGTCTTTCATTTCTCTATTTTCATCCGTCTTTGTTCTTTGGCCCATGTGGGCCTCCCATCGCGGTGGCCTCTGTTGTTGCAGAGCGCCGGCTCTGGGCGCATGGGCTCCAGAGCTCTGGTTCGGTAATTGGACACATTGGTCCAGCCGCTCTGCGGCACGTGGGATCTTTCCAGGCCAGGGATCCAACCAGTGCCCCTTGCACTGCAAGGCGGTGTCCTTACCCACTGGACCACCAGGGAAGCCCCTGAGGTAAATTTTATTTTACATCTAAGAACAATTTTAGGTGGCTATATGAGGGGGAGGGTATATTTCATGCTATTTTAATCAGCTCATTGTAAAGTAAATCTTCTGGTTTGAACAGCACTGCAATTAAATTCTGAATATTTCTTCTTTTCCTAAAAAGATAAATAGAGCAGCAAGAGATACTTTTTAGTTAAAAAAAAAAAAAAAATGACACACTCCAAGTTATGTAGAAGTGCTGGCAAAATTCACAAAGACAGGTAGAGTGTTGGATAAAGCCAAGCAGAACTGGAAGATGAGAGGCTGGAGGGAGGAATGAAGGTTGAGGGAGGCCCAGAAGGCCAGTCTCAGAAGTTTCCTTAAAGAGAGTGTGTGGTACCGACCTGGGAATGCCAAGGGCCGCCCTGGGATAGAAGAGAATGTGGATGCTGGAGAGAAGAGTCACTGAAAAGACCCAGGGGGCCCAGAATGGGGAGGCTTCTGGAAACACAACAGAAAGCAAACCTTTTCAAGGTCATGGTGTTACCTTGGCAGGTGAGGGCATGTTCCCTGGAGACCACCATTGGTAAAGTAGCTAAGAAGAAAAGATCTGGTAGTAGAAGGCTTCTTTAACTTGATTCAGTTTGAAGAGGGAAAAGAAGGCCTGACTATTCCAAAGAGTAGCTTTATTTGAAGGCAGCAGGGTGTTGCTGTAACAGGAGAGTAGGGAGTCTGTATGGTTCAAAGTTGAGATCTTCCCTGGTCCAAGCCCAGTCTCCTCCCTCCACCACTGCCACACACACACTGCCACGTCCTGCAGAAACCCTCTGCAGATAACTGGTCCCAGAAAAAGTCAGTTCTAGAAGCAGATACATCTTCTGCACAAAAATACTATGAGGAAAACAAGGGAAGGGGTAATGAAACTTTCATAAAATGAAGAACAATCAAAAAATGGAGAACATTCAAAAAATAGTTCTGGAACAGATGAAAACTATGATTCAACATTCCTCTGTGAATTCACAAAGAAGTATGTTCATAGAGGTGCCAAGGAAGATTAGCAATGTGAAAATATAGGCACTCAGGGAAGACGTCAGAAGGGGATGGCCAGAAATAGTAAGAGAGGAAATGGATACTGGCACAACTCAGGAAACAAAGAAGGGAAAGGAAGCATTGCAGAAATGCTTCCAAAATTAGGAAGGAACAGAAAGAAAAAGCAAGGTGGAAAGCATTTCTCCATTGGTTGTAGCTTGTCTAGGTGCTCAGTATTTTTCTAGATGTTGAAAACAAAAATGTTTAAAAGGAGAGGAAAAAAGACAAAGAGCTTTGTCCTTATGGAGTTTATGTTCCATCGGAGTTGGGGTGGTTGAAAATAAACAAGATTTACAGCAGAGCATTAATATATTTAATGGTGATAGATGCTAGAGAGAAATAAAACAGGGAAGTAGAATCGGGTGAGTGTATGTGATGTGGTCTATGTGTCAATAAAATAAAATGGTATGAGGAAAAATTTTTTTTGGTTAAGAGAATGTGGATGCTGGAGAGAAGAGTCACTGAAAAGACCCAGGGGGCCCAGAATGGGGAGGCTTCTGGAAACACAACAGAAAGCAAACCTTTTCAAGGTCATGGTGTTACCTTGGCAGGTGAGGGCATGTTCCCTGGAGACCACCATTGGTAAAGTAGCTAAGAAGAAAAGATCTGGTAGTAGAAGGCTTCTTTAACTTGATTCAGTTTGAAGAGGGAAAAGAAGGCCTGACTATTCCAAAGAGTAGCTTTATTTGAAGGCAGCAGGGTGTTGCTGTAACAGGAGAGTAGGGAGTCTGTATGGTTCAAAGTTGAGATCTTCCCTGGTCCAAGCCCAGTCTCCTCCCTCCACCACTGCCACACACACACTGCCACGTCCTGCAGAAACCCTCTGCAGATAACTGGTCCCAGAAAAAGTCAGTTCTAGAAGCAGATACATCTTCTGCACAAAAATACTATGAGGAAAACAAGGGAAGGGGTAATGAAACTTTCATAAAATGAAGAACAATCAAAAAATGGAGAACATTCAAAAAATAGTTCTGGAACAGATGAAAACTATGATTCAACATTCCTCTGTGAATTCACAAAGAAGTATGTTCATAGAGGTGCCAAGGAAGATTAGCAATGTGAAAATATAGGCACTCAGGGAAGACGTCAGAAGGGGATGGCCAGAAATAGTAAGAGAGGAAATGGATACTGGCACAACTCAGGAAACAAAGAAGGGAAAGGAAGCATTGCAGAAATGCTTCCAAAATTAGGAAGGAACAGAAAGAAAAAGCAAGGTGGAAAGCATTTCTCCATTGGTTGTAGCTTGTCTAGGTGCTCAGTATTTTTCTAGATGTTGAAAACAAAAATGTTTAAAAGGAGAGGAAAAAAGACAAAGAGCTTTGTCCTTATGGAGTTTATGTTCCATCGGAGTTGGGGTGGTTGAAAATAAACAAGATTTACAGCAGAGCATTAATATATTTAATGGTGATAGATGCTAGAGAGAAATAAAACAGGGAAGTAGAATCGGGTGAGTGTATGTGATGTGGTCTATGTGCCATTATAAACAGGGAGTCAGAGAAGAGAACAGTGCTGAAGGATATGAGGAAGTGTTGTGTGCAGATACCTGGAGAAGGTGGCTTCAGGCAGAGGACTTGCTGTGAGGGCTCTGAAGCAGGATTTTCCTAGTGGAAGAATGATAGGGATGGCTGCAGCAGAGATAGGGGAGAAGACGGGACGTATGGCGACTCATCTTCCAGAAGCAGATGCAGACACGGAGTTAGGAGTTCAAAGGTTTATTAAGGTGTAATGCCTAGGCATTGCTAGGCACATTACTTGAGTACATTGTCTTTCACTCTGCGTGGACTGGAAAGCCGTTGGAAGGTTCTGAGTGAAGATCATTTGTTCTGAAACAATCTGACTTTCATTTAAATAGGAAAGCGAGCAGAATTTAGGAAAGCAGTGGTGGATACAGGAAGACCAATTACCAAGTGAGAGCAATACACCAAGTAGCTTGACCCAGAATGGTAACTGAGGAGGGGGTTGCAGGTAGCCGGGATTTCAGATGAGTTTTGTAACAGAGCTGACAGAGTTTACCAATCATAGTTAACGGTAAGTCAATAAGGACAACCCTCTTCGAGTTAGGAATAAGACAAAGACTCAAGCTTATACACTGAAATAAGGTGAAATAGGTAAATTAGAAGTGTAAGACTGCAGATAAAATTTCTTTGGACACTCTGTTTGCCAGGCTGTGTGCCCCCTGCAGGGCTCTGTCCACCTGTGTCTCATTTACACAAAGACATGGACAGATGGCAGCTTGTGTGCCACTAGTATAAATCCACATTTCCAAAATTAGGAAGGAACAGAAAGAAAAAGCAAGGTGGAAAGCATTTCTCCATTGGTTGTAGCTTGTCTAGGTGCTCAGTATTTTTCTAGATGTTGAAAACAAAAATGTTTAAAAGGAGAGGAAAAAAGACAAAGAGCTTTGTCCTTATGGAGTTTATGTTCCATCGGAGTTGGGGTGGTTGAAAATAAACAAGATTTACAGCAGAGCATTAATATATTTAATGGTGATAGATGCTAGAGAGAAATAAAACAGGGAAGTAGAATCGGGTGAGTGTATGTGATGTGGTCTATGTGCCATTATAAACAGGGAGTCAGAGAAGAGAACAGTGCTGAAGGATATGAGGAAGTGTTGTGTGCAGATACCTGGAGAAGGTGGCTTCAGGCAGAGGACTTGCTGTGAGGGCTCTGAAGCAGGATTTTCCTAGTGGAAGAATGATAGGGATGGCTGCAGCAGAGATAGGGGAGAAGACGGGACGTATGGCGACTCATCTTCCAGAAGCAGATGCAGACACGGAGTTAGGAGTTCAAAGGTTTATTAAGGTGTAATGCCTAGGCATTGCTAGGCACATTACTTGAGTACATTGTCTTTCACTCTGCGTGGACTGGAAAGCCGTTGGAAGGTTCTGAGTGAAGATCATTTGTTCTGAAACAATCTGACTTTCATTTAAATAGGAAAGCGAGCAGAATTTAGGAAAGCAGTGGTGGATACAGGAAGACCAATTACCAAGTGAGAGCAATACACCAAGTAGCTTGACCCAGAATGGTAACTGAGGAGGGGGTTGCAGGTAGCCGGGATTTCAGATGAGTTTTGTAACAGAGCTGACAGAGTTTACCAATCATAGTTAACGGTAAGTCAATAAGGACAACCCTCTTCGAGTTAGGAATAAGACAAAGACTCAAGCTTATACACTGAAATAAGGTGAAATAGGTAAATTAGAAGTGTAAGACTGCAGATAAAATTTCTTTGGACACTCTGTTTGCCAGGCTGTGTGCCCCCTGCAGGGCTCTGTCCACCTGTGTCTCATTTACACAAAGACATGGACAGATGGCAGCTTGTGTGCCACTAGTATAAATCCACATTTCCCCTTGAAAATCATCACCAACAACCCCAGGCACACTGGAATCTGATTTCTGCCTTTAGTTCAGTGGCATGAGAAGCCCCAAATGGACAGGCAATAACCTCAGATTTTGATTTACAGGAATATTATTGTACCCATGGTGGGATCATTCTCACCAGTAGTAAGACCTCTGGATGGACAGAGCTCAAATTCACAGGAAGGCAAAGCAAAATCATTAGGTTTAATAGTGAGCCTCTCATAACTGGGCTACATATGTACATGACTCAGGAAGCAGGGAAGCTGAGGGAGGATTTGAATGATCTGAAGAAACTGCGCAACTCCAAGAAGCTAAGCCAGCAAACACCTCCTTGCTTGAGCTGCAGCAGCACCTGGTACCCATCCTCTCTCCAAAAGCATGGTTTCTTGTTAGGGGTTTGCTGGCAGCCTATGCCTTGCGCAGGCAGTGGGAGTGAATTAATGTACTCACATACTTCCTTTTGCGAGGAAGGAAGCCATTCTTAGGCCATTCCTTTTTTAAAGAACATAGTATAGATAATACAGGATTGAGTTTCTTAACACTGAAGTCTGGAGAAATTTACTCTTGACTCTGCATTGTCATAATTTTGTGGTGTTTTATGTATGGTTTTGTCTTTCTCTGTTATTCATAAGGGTTCTACTGGCACTTTGGAGGGGGACATACCAGGCCATTACATCACTGTATTATTGTAATTAGGGTACAAGCAAGGGACTCTCAAAAAATGCCAAAATACAGTGAACACAAGCAAGATGTGCACTGAAGGGTTAACATTTCTCTATCTTTTATTAGAAAATTGATCTCAGCTTAGCTTTCTAATTCTTTCCCCAGTAACCAGATAAAGATGGATTATCAGTCACATTATCAGGTAACATTACTTGTGCAGATGACACTTTGGTATACTGCATCTTAACCAGGAGAATAATCAGTGGGAAATCAGAGCATTGGGCTTTCCTGGATTTGGGTGACTTTTTTTGGCGGGGTGCCTCTTTTAAATGGGCATGTCCCTGGTTATGGACCTGGAAGGTATGCCCAAATTTTTTAAGGTTAACATTAACCCTTGGTGCAGATGACCCCTATTGGTTATACTGGGGATACCGAAAATCATAAAAAGGCAACTGGAATCTGATTTCTGCCTTTAGTTCAGTGGCATGAGAAGCCCCAAATGGACAGGCAATAACCTCAGATTTTGATTTACAGGAATATTATTGTACCCATGGTGGGATCATTCTCACCAGTAGTAAGACCTCTGGATGGACAGAGCTCAAATTCACAGGAAGGCAAAGCAAAATCATTAGGTTTAATAGTGAGCCTCTCATAACTGGGCTACATATGTACATGACTCAGGAAGCAGGGAAGCTGAGGGAGGATTTGAATGATCTGAAGAAACTGCGCAACTCCAAGAAGCTAAGCCAGCAAACACCTCCTTGCTTGAGCTGCAGCAGCACCTGGTACCCATCCTCTCTCCAAAAGCATGGTTTCTTGTTAGGGGTTTGCTGGCAGCCTATGCCTTGCGCAGGCAGTGGGAGTGAATTAATGTACTCACATACTTCCTTTTGCGAGGAAGGAAGCCATTCTTAGGCCATTCCTTTTTTAAAGAACATAGTATAGATAATACAGGATTGAGTTTCTTAACACTGAAGTCTGGAGAAATTTACTCTTGACTCTGCATTGTCATAATTTTGTGGTGTTTTATGTATGGTTTTGTCTTTCTCTGTTATTCATAAGGGTTCTACTGGCACTTTGGAGGGGGACATACCAGGCCATTACATCACTGTATTATTGTAATTAGGGTACAAGCAAGGGACTCTCAAAAAATGCCAAAATACAGTGAACACAAGCAAGATGTGCACTGAAGGGTTAACATTTCTCTATCTTTTATTAGAAAATTGATCTCAGCTTAGCTTTCTAATTCTTTCCCCAGTAACCAGATAAAGATGGATTATCAGTCACATTATCAGGTAACATTACTTGTGCAGATGACACTTTGGTATACTGCATCTTAACCAGGAGAATAATCAGTGGGAAATCAGAGCATTGGGCTTTCCTGGATTTGGGTGACTTTTTTTTTTGGCGGGGGGTGCCTCTTTTAAATGGGCATGTCCCTGGTTATGGACCTGGAAGGTATGCCCAAGAGATGTTGGTTTTGATTTGAAAATGGGGCTTCTAAACCAAGGAGGCCTTCACAACCACCCCTGTGGGTCTCCTTCTCTTGCACTGAGTTATCACCATGGACCATGCTGGGGGTCGGTGGCCACTAGCCTCTGGTTATGAGGGCATCTCCCACTGGGGCAGTATGTTTGGTGTTGCTCTGCTAGTACTCAGGGTTCCCTTTAAATTATGTGTGTGTGTGCAACTTAGATTTTAAAAATTAAAAAAACAAAAAAACAAAAATACAGTAAACTGGGTTGTAAACTGTCTTGATCTTAAGAGTTTGAGTATCTAGGTTAAGAAGACCCCCTGACATGGTCATTACAGAAGAGAGATGTTTATTTCTGTTTCCTAATACAGGCTAAAGGGAGAGGTTGGAGGGCTGGAAGGGCCCTGCATTGGTGGAGTCAGGTGTCAGCTTCCATTCTCATCCTCTTCTGGCCAGGGGAAGGAGGAAGGACCCAGGAGGCATATAACTGTTCCTGCTGTAGGGACAGGACCCAGAAATGGCACACCCCACTTCTGTTCACAAACTCACTGATCACACCCGCCTGGTAGGAAAGCTGAGCAATCACTGTTGTTGGCAGCCATCTGCTCAACTAAAACTCAGGAGTCCTGATACTGCAGGAGTGGATGGAACATGCCAGTTGGCTGTCTTTGCCTAGTCACTCATTTAAATGCACCCTGACTTTCTAAGAGAGACTCAACTATATTCCATTTGAAACTAAATAAAACCTGAGTTTGAATAAATAAACAGGCATTTTCATGTTTTGCCTTGGGCACTTTTAACCCATTTATTGTAGTATTATATCCATTTATTGCCACCCCTTCTCCATTTCTTACTTGCATCCACCTGTCTTAGAGCTGGCATATATTTTGTCTTGCTGCCTGTTTTTTTTCCATAAAATGTGATCAATCAAAATAAAGTTTCTCAAGTTTGTTGTAGGGTACCTATAAGGTAGCAGTTCAGTGGACAATTGAAAATTGGGAGGGGGACGGGCTTTCCTGGATTTGGGTGACTTTTTTTTTTGGCGGGGGGTGCCTCTTTTAAATGGGCATGTCCCTGGTTATGGACCTGGAAGGTATGCCCAAGAGATGTTGGTTTTGATTTGAAAATGGGGCTTCTAAACCAAGGAGGCCTTCACAACCACCCCTGTGGGTCTCCTTCTCTTGCACTGAGTTATCACCATGGACCATGCTGGGGGTCGGTGGCCACTAGCCTCTGGTTATGAGGGCATCTCCCACTGGGGCAGTATGTTTGGTGTTGCTCTGCTAGTACTCAGGGTTCCCTTTAAATTATGTGTGTGTGTGCAACTTAGATTTTAAAAATTAAAAAAACAAAAAAACAAAAATACAGTAAACTGGGTTGTAAACTGTCTTGATCTTAAGAGTTTGAGTATCTAGGTTAAGAAGACCCCCTGACATGGTCATTACAGAAGAGAGATGTTTATTTCTGTTTCCTAATACAGGCTAAAGGGAGAGGTTGGAGGGCTGGAAGGGCCCTGCATTGGTGGAGTCAGGTGTCAGCTTCCATTCTCATCCTCTTCTGGCCAGGGGAAGGAGGAAGGACCCAGGAGGCATATAACTGTTCCTGCTGTAGGGACAGGACCCAGAAATGGCACACCCCACTTCTGTTCACAAACTCACTGATCACACCCGCCTGGTAGGAAAGCTGAGCAATCACTGTTGTTGGCAGCCATCTGCTCAACTAAAACTCAGGAGTCCTGATACTGCAGGAGTGGATGGAACATGCCAGTTGGCTGTCTTTGCCTAGTCACTCATTTAAATGCACCCTGACTTTCTAAGAGAGACTCAACTATATTCCATTTGAAACTAAATAAAACCTGAGTTTGAATAAATAAACAGGCATTTTCATGTTTTGCCTTGGGCACTTTTAACCCATTTATTGTAGTATTATATCCATTTATTGCCACCCCTTCTCCATTTCTTACTTGCATCCACCTGTCTTAGAGCTGGCATATATTTTGTCTTGCTGCCTGTTTTTTTTCCATAAAATGTGATCAATCAAAATAAAGTTTCTCAAGTTTGTTGTAGGGTACCTATAAGGTAGCAGTTCAGTGGACATGAATTTGGACAAACTCTGGGAGAGGGTGGGGACAGGGAAGCCTGGTGTGCTACAGTCTATGGGATTGCAAAGAGTCAGACATGGCGACTGAACAACATCAAAGGTAGCAGTAATAGAACCACAGCAGTAGAGCTATAGGACTGAGAGGATCTTTAGAATATTTAATCCAAAATATTAAATATTTAATAATATTATAATATTATAATCCAGAATATTTAATCTCCTAACATTAAAGATTGCCAGAGAGTCAGCCAACAAATATTTATTAAATATCTAGTGTGTGCCGGATACCTTTCAGTGCACTTTAGGGTAAAAGGTGTCCAAGACAGAACTTTCCCCATCAATAAACTTACCTTCTACTCTAGAATATTGTGTGAATTCTTCATAGTCATGCCTTACAATAAGCTTTTCTGTCTTTCAAGCAAAGAGTTGCTAAAGAAACGCAAGTTAAACAAGAAAAGGAAGTTGAACTAGTTGAGTGTCTTCCGCAACTTCAAGTGGCAGAAGAAGAATTCACGAACAAAAACAGAAAATTTGAAAATCTCATTGAAATTGTTACAGGTACATATGAAGCACTTAGTAATTGACCTGAAGCCCAGGTAAGGATTTCACTGTTGCCTGCTAACACAAGATCAGTCATTCATCAGAAGCCAGTGGTGAAATTCTCCCAAGTTTTTCCCATTACCTTTAACTCTCCACTTCTCTAGTTTTTGCTTCTTCTCGTTTCCCCTTCTCCACACCACAATCTTACTGTTAACTCTTGTTGGATTTTTCCTTTTCTCTTTTAAAGACTATATAAAATTAAGAACTAGTCACTACTATCTTACATTGTTTCTATCTGTACTTGGTAAAGGTAGAACCAACTTCTTTATCTTCTACCATGTGTTACTTAACATGAAAATTTTTCCACTTATGCTTTAATCTTAGTAGGCACTTTTAACCCATTTATTGTAGTATTATATCCATTTATTGCCACCCCTTCTCCATTTCTTACTTGCATCCACCTGTCTTAGAGCTGGCATATATTTTGTCTTGCTGCCTGTTTTTTTTCCATAAAATGTGATCAATCAAAATAAAGTTTCTCAAGTTTGTTGTAGGGTACCTATAAGGTAGCAGTTCAGTGGACATGAATTTGGACAAACTCTGGGAGAGGGTGGGGACAGGGAAGCCTGGTGTGCTACAGTCTATGGGATTGCAAAGAGTCAGACATGGCGACTGAACAACATCAAAGGTAGCAGTAATAGAACCACAGCAGTAGAGCTATAGGACTGAGAGGATCTTTAGAATATTTAATCCAAAATATTAAATATTTAATAATATTATAATATTATAATCCAGAATATTTAATCTCCTAACATTAAAGATTGCCAGAGAGTCAGCCAACAAATATTTATTAAATATCTAGTGTGTGCCGGATACCTTTCAGTGCACTTTAGGGTAAAAGGTGTCCAAGACAGAACTTTCCCCATCAATAAACTTACCTTCTACTCTAGAATATTGTGTGAATTCTTCATAGTCATGCCTTACAATAAGCTTTTCTGTCTTTCAAGCAAAGAGTTGCTAAAGAAACGCAAGTTAAACAAGAAAAGGAAGTTGAACTAGTTGAGTGTCTTCCGCAACTTCAAGTGGCAGAAGAAGAATTCACGAACAAAAACAGAAAATTTGAAAATCTCATTGAAATTGTTACAGGTACATATGAAGCACTTAGTAATTGACCTGAAGCCCAGGTAAGGATTTCACTGTTGCCTGCTAACACAAGATCAGTCATTCATCAGAAGCCAGTGGTGAAATTCTCCCAAGTTTTTCCCATTACCTTTAACTCTCCACTTCTCTAGTTTTTGCTTCTTCTCGTTTCCCCTTCTCCACACCACAATCTTACTGTTAACTCTTGTTGGATTTTTCCTTTTCTCTTTTAAAGACTATATAAAATTAAGAACTAGTCACTACTATCTTACATTGTTTCTATCTGTACTTGGTAAAGGTAGAACCAACTTCTTTATCTTCTACCATGTGGAATTTTTTTTTATGTTACTTAACATGAATTTATAATTATATCTTTTTCCACTTATGACTTTAACCATCTATCAAGTAGGTACTCCTCACATTTTTTTCGCTAATCTACCCCTAAGGCAGAAATAGATAAGAGCTTGTCTCAGGTCTGAGGGCTTCATACAGGATAGATGTCTGAAATAACCATGTGTGTGTTTAATATAAAAAGAATTATTCCCCCCACAAAAGTTGGATGTGGCATCTAGCCCTGAACCCAAAAGTTCACAGATCCAGAACCATCCCTAGCAATGTGAATCTTGTCTTGAATTTGGGCAGTAAAGGGTTATTATTCAAGAATATAGGTTATTAAGCAGGAAAGCTTCCAGAACTTCTGTCTTCTAGATGATAGAGGAAATGCCATTGGAATCAGAAGGCCTGGACCAAAATTACAGAAAGTACTGGAATGGGAGCAAAAAGTACGCACTAACCAGCTGGCAAAGATGAGCATAGGGATAAGAATTAAAACAGTGTATCAAAACAAAGGCAGTCATATGAAAACCCAGTATGGTCATATGTGAAATAGATATTCAAAGTGAATAGTGGTGATTGTCAAGGAGGGTGGATTTTTAAGAATAAGTACCTGGGTAATTGGTCTGGTTCCCAGTCCTCAGTTGGTTTTCTCCTTTTGCCAGGTTTTCATCTAGTCAATCCAGTTAGCTTTCCTTGGTCTTTTATCCCTTTTATCAAGACTTACAACATATATGTATATACGCTGTTCCAAATTACCTACTTCCCCAACTTTCCTTTTTTCTTTCTTGCACAGGAGATAAAATTGTTACAGGTACATATGAAGCACTTAGTAATTGACCTGAAGCCCAGGTAAGGATTTCACTGTTGCCTGCTAACACAAGATCAGTCATTCATCAGAAGCCAGTGGTGAAATTCTCCCAAGTTTTTCCCATTACCTTTAACTCTCCACTTCTCTAGTTTTTGCTTCTTCTCGTTTCCCCTTCTCCACACCACAATCTTACTGTTAACTCTTGTTGGATTTTTCCTTTTCTCTTTTAAAGACTATATAAAATTAAGAACTAGTCACTACTATCTTACATTGTTTCTATCTGTACTTGGTAAAGGTAGAACCAACTTCTTTATCTTCTACCATGTGGAATTTTTTTTTATGTTACTTAACATGAATTTATAATTATATCTTTTTCCACTTATGACTTTAACCATCTATCAAGTAGGTACTCCTCACATTTTTTTCGCTAATCTACCCCTAAGGCAGAAATAGATAAGAGCTTGTCTCAGGTCTGAGGGCTTCATACAGGATAGATGTCTGAAATAACCATGTGTGTGTTTAATATAAAAAGAATTATTCCCCCCACAAAAGTTGGATGTGGCATCTAGCCCTGAACCCAAAAGTTCACAGATCCAGAACCATCCCTAGCAATGTGAATCTTGTCTTGAATTTGGGCAGTAAAGGGTTATTATTCAAGAATATAGGTTATTAAGCAGGAAAGCTTCCAGAACTTCTGTCTTCTAGATGATAGAGGAAATGCCATTGGAATCAGAAGGCCTGGACCAAAATTACAGAAAGTACTGGAATGGGAGCAAAAAGTACGCACTAACCAGCTGGCAAAGATGAGCATAGGGATAAGAATTAAAACAGTGTATCAAAACAAAGGCAGTCATATGAAAACCCAGTATGGTCATATGTGAAATAGATATTCAAAGTGAATAGTGGTGATTGTCAAGGAGGGTGGATTTTTAAGAATAAGTACCTGGGTAATTGGTCTGGTTCCCAGTCCTCAGTTGGTTTTCTCCTTTTGCCAGGTTTTCATCTAGTCAATCCAGTTAGCTTTCCTTGGTCTTTTATCCCTTTTATCAAGACTTACAACATATATGTATATACGCTGTTCCAAATTACCTACTTCCCCAACTTTCCTTTTTTCTTTCTTGCACTGGGTGGAGGAGATAAGAAATATTATGAGTATAAAAGTAGGCAGTATATTGGAGTATACTGCAAACACTAATTCTCTTAAGTCAAAGTAAAGGGATAAAATACTAAAAAAATAGAGAATAAAGAGGAGATCAGGAGAAAGGAAGGAACAAGGACATGAGAATAATGTGCTTCAGAGAGTAGAAAAATATGCTTCACCTGCCAGCAGTGATATTTACAGATAGCAGAATCTCTGTAAGGGCTCAGTACACGTAAAGAATAATGTGACTTGTGGTTCAGTATGATGGGCAAAATACATGCATCCATCTTTGTTCCCTAATAAAACTTCATAAAATATATACAAAAGATTTATTTAAAGAAATAAACCCATAAATACAAAGACATGGGCAGAGAAGACATTAATAGATAATAAATATCAGCACATTTTAGGAAGATGTGATTGGATAGAGGTATTAGCAGAAAGAGAAGTTTGAATAGCAAGTGCTTGCAGAGAAGCATAGCAAGAAGGGGAGAAGTTCTCTCCAGGAGACCAGGGAAGCCTTGGACATTGGAGAACAGTGATACTGTGAAGCCTGAGATGAATCATGTAGCTAAAGACTGACTGAAAGTCTTTGTAGAGAGCAGTTAGATCTCCAAGTCACATGCCCTCTTCTGTGCATCTGAGTGTCTCTTCCTCCACAGCACCAGCAAAGAAATTTGGCCAGAGGGTTCTAAACTTCAGGATATCAGATATGGCTGAGCACAGAAAACAGGTGCTGTTCTGAGACCTTCTTTCACTGCTCCTCAATGAAGGCTGCCAGCCAGTTGTCTTATGATGCTACTCCCTTCCCCACTCTGAAGTAGATGGTTGGATCCTTCCCTGAGGACATGGAACACTTAAAAGTCCCACAGAATATGATGTTTGAGAGTCTTCCAACAAAAGGGCTGGTCCTTCCGGATCACTGTTCAGTGAAGTGGAACCTTTTGGTCCCTTACTCCTAAGTAAGAGTGCAAGGGGAAGTCCCAGGAGGCCAGCTTTGAAGCCGAACTAAAGAAAAGTGTACAGAAGGCAATGAGGGAGAGCAGAAAAATGGAACTAATGGACTACTTAATGTGTTTGACAAAGTGGGAAGTAATGTTCAGAAAGATTCTAAAATCTGTTATAGATTTTGGTGTGAATTAATGGTGGCTCAGAAGATAAAGCATCCGCTTGCAATATAGGAGACCCAGGTTCAATCCCTCGGTTGGGAAGATCCCCTGGAAAAGGAAATGGCAAACCACTCCAGTATTCTTGCCTTGAGAATCCCCATGGACAGAGGAGCCTGGCAGGCTATAATCCATGGGGTAAAGAGTTGAACACAACTGAGCAACTAACACTTCCACTTTTCAATGATATGTACATGGAAAACTAAGTAATTTTTTTTAAAGAGTGAGGTAATTTTTTACTCCAAGAAAAACAAACAAAAAAACTATACAAGAAATATAGTCATACTACACCATTTGTCTCATCAGTGGATAATATTTGCATTGTCATAATGATCCAAACAATTAAAACTCATTTAAGCAAAATCCGTAACTTACAAGGAGGTTAGAGGAAGGAAACGTGGAGGCTGTGGATGTGCATGGCAAATGTGACGGTGGGAGTAAGTGTGTCGTGTCCTCAACTCCATCAGGAAGTAGGTAGAAAAAATTGAGAAAGAAAAGGACAAAAAAAATGTTTTTAAAGTTTCTTAAAATTTTCAGAAAATGTAAAGGAAAGGGGAAAACTTAAATGAGTTACAAATCTTTGTAGAGAGCAGTTAGATCTCCAAGTCACATGCCCTCTTCTGTGCATCTGAGTGTCTCTTCCTCCACAGCACCAGCAAAGAAATTTGGCCAGAGGGTTCTAAACTTCAGGATATCAGATATGGCTGAGCACAGAAAACAGGTGCTGTTCTGAGACCTTCTTTCACTGCTCCTCAATGAAGGCTGCCAGCCAGTTGTCTTATGATGCTACTCCCTTCCCCACTCTGAAGTAGATGGTTGGATCCTTCCCTGAGGACATGGAACACTTAAAAGTCCCACAGAATATGATGTTTGAGAGTCTTCCAACAAAAGGGCTGGTCCCTTCCTGATCACTGTTCAGTGAAGTGGAACCTTTTGGTCCCTTACTCCTAAGTAAGAGTGCAAGGGGAAGTCCCAGGAGGCCAGCTTTGAAGCCGAACTAAAGAAAAGTGTACAGAAGGCAATGAGGGAGAGCAGAAAAATGGAACTAATGGACTACTTAATGTGTTTGACAAAGTGGGAAGTAATGTTCAGAAAGATTCTAAAATCTGTTATAGATTTTGGTGTGAATTAATGGTGGCTCAGAAGATAAAGCATCCGCTTGCAATATAGGAGACCCAGGTTCAATCCCTCGGTTGGGAAGATCCCCTGGAAAAGGAAATGGCAAACCACTCCAGTATTCTTGCCTTGAGAATCCCCATGGACAGAGGAGCCTGGCAGGCTATAATCCATGGGGTAAAGAGTTGAACACAACTGAGCAACTAACACTTCCACTTTTCAATGATATGTACATGGAAAACTAAGTAATTTTTTTTAAAGAGTGAGGTAATTTTTTACTCCAAGAAAAACAAACAAAAAAACTATACAAGAAATATAGTCATACTACACCATTTGTCTCATCAGTGGATAATATTTGCATTGTCATAATGATCCAAACAATTAAAACTCATTTAAGCAAAATCCGTAACTTACAAGGAGGTTAGAGGAAGGAAACGTGGAGGCTGTGGATGTGCATGGCAAATGTGATGGTGGGAGTAAGTGTGTCGTGTCCTCAACTCCATCAGGAAGTAGGTAGAAAAAATTGAGAAAGAAAAGGACAAAAAAAATGTTTTTAAAGTTTCTTAAAATTTTTCAGAAAAAATGTAAAGGAAAGGGGGAAAACTTAAAATGAGTTACAAACGGTTGATTCTGAAAAGTCAGGCACAAGGGTGGAAGCAGCATTGGGGAACACTTGACTTCTGGTTTTTGTTACAAGCCTTATAATAACATTTAACTTTTCAAACCAGGCATATGTCTTATTTTCTTTTATTTAAAGAACATTGTGGATAATTATGTTTCTCTCTTTTTTTTAATAGCACAAAAGCAAGACCACAATTTACTGAATAATAACATTTTTAAATTCACAAGAGAATTTACAAGATACATTAATAACACGGTAAAGAATCAATACATTCATTCTTTTTTCTTTTATTAAAATATTGGTATATATAGACAATAATACCTAGCACCACTAGAGTTTTCAAGAAAGTCACATTGTTCAAGCTTTATTTATTACAAATGTTTTGCAATTTTTAGTTACAACATCACACATGTATATAGACACACGTGTCTATATATATGTATACATATGCATCTATATATGCATATATGTATCTATACATATGTACGTGTGTGTATGTGTGTATGTAGGTGGAGAGAGAGAGCAACATTAGAAGCAATTAACATGTAACCTATAATCATTGGAAAATCCCTCCCTGGAGGAGGGCTCAATTTCTTTATTTAAAGGGTGCCTTGTGGGCTAAGTCATGTCAGTTGTGTCTGACTCTTTGCAACCCTATACTGTGGCTTGCCAGGTTCTTCAGACTTCCACTTTTCAATGATATGTACATGGAAAACTAAGTAATTTTTTTTAAAGAGTGAGGTAATTTTTTACTCCAAGAAAAACAAACAAAAAAACTATACAAGAAATATAGTCATACTACACCATTTGTCTCATCAGTGGATAATATTTGCATTGTCATAATGATCCAAACAATTAAAACTCATTTAAGCAAAATCCGTAACTTACAAGGAGGTTAGAGGAAGGAAACGTGGAGGCTGTGGATGTGCATGGCAAATGTGACGGTGGGAGTAAGTGTGTCGTGTCCTCAACTCCATCAGGAAGTAGGTAGAAAAAATTGAGAAAGAAAAGGACAAAAAAAATGTTTTTAAAGTTTCTTAAAATTTTTCAGAAAAAATGTAAAGGAAAGGGGGAAAACTTAAAATGAGTTACAAACGGTTGATTCTGAAAAGTCAGGCACAAGGGTGGAAGCAGCATTGGGGAACACTTGACTTCTGGTTTTTGTTACAAGCCTTATAATAACATTTAACTTTTCAAACCAGGCATATGTCTTATTTTCTTTTATTTAAAGAACATTGTGGATAATTATGTTTCTCTCTTTTTTTTAATAGCACAAAAGCAAGACCACAATTTACTGAATAATAACATTTTTAAATTCACAAGAGAATTTACAAGATACATTAATAACACGGTAAAGAATCAATACATTCATTCTTTTTTCTTTTATTAAAATATTGGTATATATAGACAATAATACCTAGCACCACTAGAGTTTTCAAGAAAGTCACATTGTTCAAGCTTTATTTAATACAAATGTTTTGAAATTTTTAGTTACAACATACACACATGTATATAGACACACGTGTCTATATATATGTATACATATGCATCTATATATGCATATATGTATCTATACATATGTACGTGTGTGTATGTGTGTATGTAGGTGGAGAGAGAGAGCAACATTAGAAGCAATTAACATGTAACCTATAATCATTGGAAAATCCCTCCCTGGAGGAGGGCTCAATTTCTTTATTTAAAGGGTGCCTTGTGGGCTAAGTCATGTCAGTTGTGTCTGACTCTTTTGCAACCCTATGGACTGTGGCTTGCCAGGCTTCTCTGTCCATGGGGATTCTCAAGGCAAGAATACTGGAGTGGGTTGCCATGTCCTCCTCCAGGTGATCTTACTGACCCGGGGATTGAACCCACATCGCCTGTGTCTCTTGCAACGTGGGCGGACTCTTTATTGCTGAGCCACTGGGGAAGCGCTATTTAAAAGGCAGAGATTGGATTATGCTTTCTGAGGTTCTTTTCAGATCTGTTTTTCTGGTAAATTCCTGTGAAGACAAGGATAAGTGAGCAAAGGTTATGGGGATTAAGAGAATGAATGAGATGGGAGTAGGTAAATATATGTTTACTACTTTTTAACATTTTATAATCAGTAGTTAATGTAAACATATGTATGTGGTATTGATTATTTGAACATAAAATGTATTCTTTAAGTGATATGTGAAGTAACTTTTAATGCGTTATGGAAATAGAAAATATGAAGCGGAAAATTATGAGTGAGTATATATATGAACTTCTCCAGTGACTCAGCAGTAAAGAACCTGCCTGCCAATGCAGGAGACACAGGAGACTTGGGTTTTATCCCTGGGTCAGGAAGATCCCCTGGAGAAGGAAATGGCAACCCACTCCAATATTCTTGCCTGGAAATCCCATGGACAGAAGAGCCTGGAAGGCTACCATCCATGGGATTGCAAAAAAAGTCAGATACCACTTAGTCACTAAACAACACACAAAACATACTATATATATATAATTGGTTTTTTTTTTTTTTTTTTGCCACTTCTATTGATCTTTCATTTATTTATTTTTGTTATTTGGCCTGTGTGGACCTCCCATCGCAGTGACCTCTCTTGGTGCAGAGCACTGGCTCTGGGCGCATGCGCTCCAGAGCTCCAGCTCGGTAATTGGACACGTCGGTCCAGCCGCTCCGCGGCACGTGGGATCTTCCCAGGCCAGGGATTGAACCAGCGCCCCTTGTACTGCAAGGCAGTGTCCTTACCCACTGGACCACCAGGGAAGCCCATAATTGTATTTTCTTAATAGGATGCTGCCAGGGATGATAATACTATATACAAAGATAATTTGATTTATAACTGTATAATAATTTTTTTTTTAAAGATTTATTTATTTATTTATTTTGGGCAGGGGTCGGGTTGGGGAGGGAGGGGAGCGGGCGGGCCACTTCTATTGGTCTTTCATTTCTCTGTTTTCATCCGTCTTTGTTCTTTGGCTCCTGCGGGCCTCCCATCGCGGTGGCGTCAGTTGTCGCAGAGCGCCGGCTCTGGGCACATGCGCTCCAGAGCTCCGGCTCGATGATTGGACACATCAGTCCAGACGCTCCGCGGCACGTGGGGTCTTCCCAGGCCAGGGATTGAACCGGCACCCCTTGCACTGCAAGGCGGTGTCCTTATCCACTGGACCACCAGGGGACGCCCTGTATAATAATTTAAAACTAACTAATAGAGAAAATTGTAGAGAATTCTGAAAAATGCATGAAGTGATATTCTTCTTCCTTTGAGAGATATCAAATCCTCCCTGAAAGAGCCTCAATAAATCAGGCAATTGTTCCTATATCAAAGTATATTCTGTTTTGCGAAATTGTCTCAACAACTTGACTTTGGCTGTTAACTTGGGATTTTATAGACTTGATACCCAGAGTTTATTAGCTTTGGAATTTAAAGTTTTTCAAAGGAAGATGTTCATAACCTCTCTTGATGGTCAAGGAATTACAGTTGACCCTTTGACAACATAGGTTTGTCTTGCATGTGTCCATTTATACGTGGATTTTTTTCAATGATTGTACTGTGCAGTTTGTGGTTGGTTGAATCAGGGTATGTGAAACTGGGAATAGAGGACTAAATGCCCAGATTTTTGACAGGGCAGAGTTGGTCCCCTTCCCTCCTGCATTGGTCAAGGGTCAGCTGTAATTAGAACCTCTCTGTGAATGTGGTCCATATTACCTCATACACTGGTGCCCTGCTAGTTGAACTATGTAAGATAATTGTGGGTTTTATGTTTGAGCAGAAGGTAGTGAAGCAAGAGTTGAAACAATTAAGAGATCATGAAAGCTATAAAATCAGATCTCATTTTGAAATTCTAAAGAATCAGGAAAAGGAAATATATCTACAGGACCTAAAAACAGATGCTTTGCTCCTGGAAAATAAAAAATTAAAAGAGGTAAGTTCAAGAGTACTTAACTTTGTACAATGGTCTTGATCAATTTCTGTATCTGTACTGGTTAAGAGAGAAAAGGAGAGAATAACTCTGAATACTTTTTAAGTGAAACTTAAAGTACACAAAAAAAGGTACCCAAATTGTAAGGGCACAGCCTAATGAACACACTGAATAACCAGTACCTAGATCAAGAAACAAAGCATTTGTCAACAGAATCCAGATACCTTCTGTATGCCTTCCTGTAATTGACCTCTCCATAGGGGCAATGCTATACCAGCTTTTAACACCTAGATGTGTTCTACCTGTTTTTGAACATTATATGTATGAAATGATATAGCATGTACCCTTTTGCCCAATATTATATTTCCCAGGTTCATTCTTCATGAACTTATGTTTCATTCACTCTTAATTCTGTATTACATTGTACTGTATGTGTATATTGTATTGCATTGTATGGCTGTACTACAGTTTATACACTCTGCTATTGATGGAGGTTTGGAGAGTTTCTAATTTGGACTAGTATTATGAACATTCTACTACATGTATTTGGGTGAATGTAGTGACGTATTTGTTTTGGATAAGCATCTCAAGTGGAATTCTCGAGCCGTAGAGGTGCATATGGTCCACGTTAGTGCACAGTGCCAGCCTCCCAAGGACATGGTACTAACTGCCACTGCCATGTGTAGTGTAAGAGAGCACAGTAGTTCCTCATTTTCAGTGAAACTGATCCTTTTCCAGTTTAATCATTCTGGAGGGTGTGTAGAGGTGATCCACTGTAGTTTTAACTTGCATTTTCCTGATGATTACTGAAGCACCTATTCATATGTATATTCTACTGGACTGTCTTCCTATCAAGATGATGAAGATTATTTATTAATCTAGTTGGAATTTTCATTGCTGTTTTGGTAGTGAGTGAGCAAATGAATGGCTATGTGAAACATTGATTCTAGAAGTTCTGGTTTGGGATTCAAGGTCTATCTTCCCCCTGGATGACCCTATGCTTTTATCTTATTCATTCATCTTTGTTTTGATAGCCTCATCTCTTTATTCAACAAACATTTTAAGCATCACTGGGTCCCAGCCTCTAGGGAAGGAACAGTGGATACAAATACAAGCAAGACACTGTCCCTTAGGAAGCTCACAGGCTGGCTGGGGAGACAGTATACAAACATAATTATAGTTGGGTTGTTAAGTGTGACAATCCACCCAAGGCACATATACATAGTCACCCAGAGCAAGACCATCTGATCACACCAGGTGAGGAGCTCCAGGAAAAAGTCTGACATGTTGCCATTAGTACAGAGGTAGGATTTACACCTGGAAGATGGTGAGATTCCTTGGTTATAGTTAATGAGAATAGTGAGGTGTGAACAGAATTTGAAAGAAAAGCAACTTTGAAAGAGTGAACAGTAGAAAAGGAGACCAAAGGGAGACTAAAAGTTAGAGTTATAGGTCAATTGAAACTAGGCAAGTCTACAGTGATCCATGTTCAAAGAGAGCAAGAATGGTGACTTGAACTTAGATTAAGGTGGCTCTCACTTAGATTCACTGCAAAACCTGCCAACAAGCCTTGCAAAAACTGACACAAGGTCAAGGTTGCAGGAGAGCTCTTCTAACACGTGCTTATACACAGTCCTAAGGAACAGTGCCATGTCTTCTTCTATGGTACTAGAGCCATTTCTAAGATTTTTATCAGTAGTTTCTAGTATTTGACTATTTCTCTCCTGAAACTTGGCCAGTGCCTACTTTGTATCCCAAAACCCGTATGGTCAGATTTCCCAGACTTAAGGAGTTCCTGAGCATTGGGTAGTCCGAACAGAAAGCCATGACTCTGATATCTAAACCATTGCTACCGCTGCTGCCCAACCTAATGAAACATCCAAGTAGTGTGAGCAATTCCATAGGATCTCCTGACTTGATAATTCTGAGGCCCTGGGAACACCTCCAGTGAGGCAGCATTGCTGCCTTGTAGCATGTACTGAACACATATTTTGCAAAAGGATAATTTTCTTACAGTAGACAACAATGCATTTTGGCAGTATACCTTTTAGTTTATTTTTGTAGCGAATTCAGAATACTATGTTTGTGTGCTGAAATACTTACTAGGAAGGAAGTCTTTTATTTTCCTCACCAGAATGTAAGTTTATTAGTAAGAGCTGTGTTTACCACTGTTACCCTTGCAGCTAGAATAGTAGGCCACACAGAGGAAGGATTAAGAAATGTTTAATAAGTGACTACCTGGATAATTAACCTACAATAACTGAACAGCTTAAAACAACCTCTTGCCTTTCATTTCTAGTATATTGCATACATGGAGGACAGCATAGAACAATACAAAAAGGGAGAAGAAGAGCTCATAGGCTCCACAAATGACCTGTCCTGTCAGCTGACAGATATTCACAGTAAGTAATGTGTCATAAGTGACCTTTACATAAAAAAACTAAAGTTTTGTTTAAATGAGTTTTACTGGTTTGCATATAGTAAAATACACCTGTCTTAAGTGCGATGAGTTTTGACAGATGTATATACCACCGGAATCACGAGCACTACAAGACACAGAACATTGGCATCATTGAAAAGCATCCCTTGTGTCTCTTTGGGGCTGAGCCTACTAAGAGCTTTCTAGAAACCACCGAAGTGCCTTCTGTTCCTAAGAATTAGATATAATATAATGGAATAATAGAACATTCACTGTTTTGTACCTGGCTCCTTTTATTCAGCACGCTGTTTTTTAAGATCCATCCATGTTGTTGCACATTTTGTTGTTTGCTCTTTTCAATAGCTGTGTAGTGAAAGTGAGAGTGGAAGTGTTAGTCCCTCAGTTGTATCTGACTCTTTGACCCTAAAGACTGTAGTCTGCAAGGCTCCTCTGTCCATGGACTTCTCCATGCAAGAATACTGAATTGGGTTGCCATTCCCTTCCCCAGGAGATCTTTCCAACCCAGGGATGGAGCCCGGGTCTCCTGCGTTGGCAGGCGGATTCTTTACCAGGGAAGTGACTGTAATGGTAGTGGTCCCTTAAATGGATATACCATATTTTGTTTATCCATTTACTAACTGAGGAACATTTGGATTGTTCCCATTTGGGGGTTGCTATTTGTAAGTATTTTTGAGAATGTTTTCATTTCTCTTGGGTAGATATGACGGAGAGACATCACTGGATTATACCATCAGTGGAACAGGTTAAACATTATAAGAAATGGCCAGTTTGCCAAAGCAGTTGTACAGACTTATCATCCTACTAGCAGTGGGATACTACATAGCCTCACCAACACTTAAAATTGTCAAAACACTTATAATTGTTAACATTTTAGCCATTTACTAACTATGTAATGGTATTTTCTCTTGACTAAGATTGTTAAGTATCTTCTCATGTGCTTTTTGGCCACTTGCGTATCATTTTTTGTAATGTGTCGTTAACAAATTACCTATTACAGCATAACAAAACATTACAAGTTACATCGCTCACAAATTGTCAGTTTGGTTAAAACTTAGTGGAGACAACTCCTACCTGTTCTATATGACATCAGTTGGGGCAACATGATGGCTGAGGGGTAATTCAGCAGCTGGGGACTAAAGTCATCTGAAGACCTTGTCACTCATGTGTCTGATGTCAGTGCTGGCTTTCACCTGAATTCAGGGGAGACTGTTAACCAAAATACCTTTGTGGGGTCTCTCCATACACTTAGCTGCTTCACCTGCTGTGTTTCAAAAGCTAACATCCTAAGAAAACAAATGGACTCTCATGGCATTGTGACTTGACCTCAAAAGTCAGAGTGCTCCATGTCTGCCCAAATCTTTTGCTCATTGCTTTGTGTTCGTTGTGTCTCTTATTGAATTAAAACCTTTATACAGTTTGAAAATGAGTCCTTTTTCAGTCTGAGTCTTGACTTTTCATTTTCTTATGGTTTCCTAGAAAAAAAATTGAAAATGTTCTTTTTAACAAAATCTGTTTTACCAAGTTTGTCTTTTAGGGTTACTATCTTTTGTGTCCTCATACTTCCTCGCCCAAGACAAGTTCTCAAATGTTTTTTTTTTCCTATATTTTCTCTACTAGTTCTTAGTTTAGCTTTTGTGTCTAGATCCCTAGTTCAAGTTAACTTTTTCATACAGAATGAGATAAGGTTGAAATGTAATGGTTTTCTCTTCTGTATATGCAGTTGTTTTAGCACATTTTTGAAAACACTTTCCTTTTAACACTGTATTAACCAATAACTTTTTAAAAAATTAATTTTATAAGTCTGTTCTTGTTTCTAAACATCTAAATTTGTACTAATATTTCACTGTCCTGACTGCTATTACTTCCTATTCAGTCTGGAAATCATGTAATACAAATTCTCCACATTTGTGCTTCTCTGTTGCAATCATTTTGGCCATTCTAGATATTTTGATTTCCACATAAGTTTTAGAATTAGCTTATTAATCTACACACACACACACACACACACACACACACACACTCACATACCCCTGACAGGATCTTAACTGGGTGTGTGTTGAATCTATGCATCAATTTGGGGAGAATTAACATCTTAACAAAATGAAGACTTCCAGTGCAAGAACACCGTGTGTATCTCCATTTATTCAGAATTTCTTTAATTTTCCTCAGCAAGATTTTGCAGCTCTTAGTATAGTTTCAGTGGTCTTCAAGACCATCCTCAGTCTAAATGATTAGCTGGAAGGATTTATAGGAAGTTGTTAGGGTTATTGTCTATTACAGTGAAGGATACCGAGTAAAATCAGAGAAGGGAAAGGGACTTGGAGGAAGCCAGGTACGAGCCTGCAGGTGACCTCTCCCAGTGGAATTGCACGAATGCACTTAATTCTTCCACCAGCAATGATGTGTGACACACGAAGTGGCACCAGGCAGGGGAGATCACAGAGTGGGGTGTCCAGGGTGCTTATTGGAGGGGTTCAGTCATGTGGGCATGCATTGCCATTGTGAATGACCTCAGTGACTCAAGCTTCTCCCAAGTTGCTCAGGTGAGGTTTCTGCTTTTCAAAGTTAGTGTGGGAAATTGCACTGATTGATTTTGGAATGTGAAACCATTTCACCCGTGGAATAAAATCTGCTTGTTCAAACGCTTTCTTGTTTTCATATATTGTTGGATTTGATTTGCTAAGCTTTGAACAGATTTCTGTGTCTGTGTGCAAGTCTGTCTTGCTCAGCTTGGACCCCTGGAGAAAGCCCAGTGACCACAGGGCTCACATTTCTGTCCCTTATTTCAGGTTGGTCACCATTCTATGCTGCCCATTCTCCAGTATCTGAAAAATGAATATTGCAATAAATATATTTATTTTATATATTTAATCCCATTTTCTCCTTGTTTACAATGGGAGGGCAAGTGTTATTCTGACATTTTGGAAGTAGAAATTTTTAGATAAAAGCAATGTTTGAAAAACAAATAGCATTACTTTAAAAAGTTCAAATTATTTCAGTAATATTTCCATTTTAAAAATCTCTAATTTAGCACAATATTCGGATTTGTGGGCTGCATTTTGGACTACACTTAAGGTGAGCTTCTTTGTGTTGCCTCCGTAAGTATTGTATTTCTAAGATATTCATCTAATAAGTGTATGTGTGTGTACATGTATGTGTAAGGAAGAAGGTCAGGATTTAGGGGGAATGAGAGAGCTCATGTGTCACCATATCCTAAAATGTGTTTTTTTGTTCTGCTAAAAAACATTTCAACTGAGTCAGTTTTAAAGATCTTACTGGGTTTATTCAGCATCTCATGAATCATTCAAGCTAGCAGACAGGAAGCAGCTCTGAAGAGCTGTACAGATGACTTTTATAGGTGGAAGGGAGCAAGAACAAGGAAGTTATTCCAGGTAAAAAAAAGGCAGGTTTGCTATTGCAAGGCCACTTTTCTTTTGGGGATGGCAGAGGCTGACCACGCAGATGACCTGATTAGTGCTGACTGGATGATTCTTGTTTGACTGGTTTAAGATTCCATTTCTGGGAGAACTGAAACTAAGTCTCTCGGTTTGGTGATGTGGGTTTAGTGTAAGTGGCTCCAGTTTGGGCCTGTTGTCTTATTTTTAAGAATACAAAATGTCAAAAAAAAAAAAAAAAGAATACAAAATGTCATTATGAAATCTGAAGCCTTTGGGAAGCTGTCTTCCTGCTCTACCACTAAAGTTAAAGTGGAAATGTGAAAATGATGTTTTTTTAAAGCACAAACTGAACACATATTATTTTAGGACAAATTTGTCAATTCTGAACTCCGTCTTTCCTCCTCTTTTTACCAGCTATACACCATCTCCACCTCTCCCCACTTTAGAGGCAGGTAGACTGGAGTATAAATCCTGGTTCTGCTACTTTCTAAGCATCTAAAGTTTACATGTGATCCTTGTTTAACCCTTTAAAGGAGGCTAAGAGAAGTGCTAGTCATGCCTTTTTTAGATGAAGCTACTGAGGCTCAGACAATTGACCAGGACCAGACTGGAGCCCACCACACTCCTCTATCCATGGAATTCTCCAGGCAAGAATACTAGACTGGGTAGCCATTTCCTCTTCCAGGGGATCTTCCCAACCCAGGTATCAAACCTGCATCTCCTGCATTGCAGGCAGATTCTTTACCACCTGAGCCACCAGGGAGGCCCATTAATGAACTTAGAGGGGTTTAAAGCTCAGATCTCCCTGATTTCAAAGTTCTTTCTCTTAAGCTGAAAGCTGTGCTGAATCCCCTCTGCAATTCTGTGGTGCTTCTGAGATGATCTGGGTTTTTATGCTATTGCAACCATCACTACCCTACCCAGTTAAAATTTTGTGTTCAGTGAGCATTCTATTAAATCTCATTTGCTAATCCACTTTTCTGAGGTCTTTTACAGAACTTTGTGAATTTGCATGTACACTTACTTTACGTAACCAGTATCAGTCTTCCGTGTGTATTTTTGTCTTGTACACGATCACTGGTGCAACATATTTTTGTTTGTTCCTATTTATATTCACATACCCCCAACTATGCGAGGCTGACCACGCAGATGACCTGATTAGTGCTGACTGGATGATTCTTGTTTGACTGGTTTAAGATTCCATTTCTGGGAGAACTGAAACTAAGTCTCTCGGTTTGGTGATGTGGGTTTAGTGTAAGTGGCTCCAGTTTGGGCCTGTTGTCTTATTTTTAAGAATACAAAATGTCAAAAAAAAAAAAAAAAGAATACAAAATGTCATTATGAAATCTGAAGCCTTTGGGAAGCTGTCTTCCTGCTCTACCACTAAAGTTAAAGTGGAAATGTGAAAATGATGTTTTTTTAAAGCACAAACTGAACACATATTATTTTAGGACAAATTTGTCAATTCTGAACTCCGTCTTTCCTCCTCTTTTTACCAGCTATACACCATCTCCACCTCTCCCCACTTTAGAGGCAGGTAGACTGGAGTATAAATCCTGGTTCTGCTACTTTCTAAGCATCTAAAGTTTACATGTGATCCTTGTTTAACCCTTTAAAGGAGGCTAAGAGAAGTGCTAGTCATGCCTTTTTTAGATGAAGCTACTGAGGCTCAGACAATTGACCAGGACCAGACTGGAGCCCACCACACTCCTCTATCCATGGAATTCTCCAGGCAAGAATACTAGACTGGGTAGCCATTTCCTCTTCCAGGGGATCTTCCCAACCCAGGTATCAAACCTGCATCTCCTGCATTGCAGGCAGATTCTTTACCACCTGAGCCACCAGGGAGGCCCATTAATGAACTTAGAGGGGTTTAAAGCTCAGATCTCCCTGATTTCAAAGTTCTTTCTCTTAAGCTGAAAGCTGTGCTGAATCCCCTCTGCAATTCTGTGGTGCTTCTGAGATGATCTGGGTTTTTATGCTATTGCAACCATCACTACCCTACCCAGTTAAAATTTTGTGTTCAGTGAGCATTCTATTAAATCTCATTTGCTAATCCACTTTTCTGAGGTCTTTTACAGAACTTTGTGAATTTGCATGTACACTTACTTTACGTAACCAGTATCAGTCTTCCGTGTGTATTTTTGTCTTGTACACGATCACTGGTGCAACATATTTTTGTTTGTTCCTATTTATATTCACATACCCCCCAATGCTATTTTTTTAAGGAACTGATAGAGAGTGGTAATGAGATCTTGAGAGAAATACAAACACTGATACAGAAACTACAGGAAAGAGATGAAAAAATCGAGCAAATTGGTATTTGGATTCAATCAACCCTTGAAGAGTTGCGTAATCTTATGAAACAGGAATCGGAGACAGACCTTGAAAATCTCAACACCTCAAGAGTTTGGGGTAACTAAGAACTTTCTGCTCTTTTACTGTCACAACAAAAAAAGAGTGCCAACCACTAATTTAGTTATCCTCAATAATCCATGCCCAATAGTGTCAATTCACTGAATTCTCATTTATGAGGTTGGATATGGCAATGCAAGCAGTGTTGGGCAAGTCTCCCTTTCAGCTGAGTGAGTCTCCTAAATAACTGAATCTCAACTTCTTTCTGATATTTTTAAGACATCCCCTTATCCTTTTTTAAATTCTTTTGCACACTTCCTTGTCTTTTTTTTTTTTTTTTGCAGGGGCACGGGGAGTGTAGAAAAAAGCTACAAGGAAAAATAAAACTGTTGAGTCAATTATAAGAAAAAAAAATGTAAATTAAAGCACAGAAAAGCCATTAACTGAGAATTCCACATAACTGCAACAATTTTAAGACTGCATTTGAAAACAATACAAGCAGCATCTCGAACAGTAGAATGATTTAACTAGCACAGGGCAAATCCTGAAAGCTCTTAAGTTCATATAGTTGTATCCCCTTAGTAACAACAGCATGCTATGAAAAAACTTAGCATACCATAATGAACTTAGAGGGGTTTAAAGCTCAGATCTCCCTGATTTCAAAGTTCTTTCTCTTAAGCTGAAAGCTGTGCTGAATCCCCTCTGCAATTCTGTGGTGCTTCTGAGATGATCTGGGTTTTTATGCTATTGCAACCATCACTACCCTACCCAGTTAAAATTTTGTGTTCAGTGAGCATTCTATTAAATCTCATTTGCTAATCCACTTTTCTGAGGTCTTTTACAGAACTTTGTGAATTTGCATGTACACTTACTTTACGTAACCAGTATCAGTCTTCCGTGTGTATTTTTGTCTTGTACACGATCACTGGTGCAACATATTTTTGTTTGTTCCTATTTATATTCACATACCCCCCAATGCTATTTTTTTAAGGAACTGATAGAGAGTGGTAATGAGATCTTGAGAGAAATACAAACACTGATACAGAAACTACAGGAAAGAGATGAAAAAATCGAGCAAATTGGTATTTGGATTCAATCAACCCTTGAAGAGTTGCGTAATCTTATGAAACAGGAATCGGAGACAGACCTTGAAAATCTCAACACCTCAAGAGTTTGGGGTAACTAAGAACTTTCTGCTCTTTTACTGTCACAACAAAAAAAGAGTGCCAACCACTAATTTAGTTATCCTCAATAATCCATGCCCAATAGTGTCAATTCACTGAATTCTCATTTATGAGGTTGGATATGGCAATGCAAGCAGTGTTGGGCAAGTCTCCCTTTCAGCTGAGTGAGTCTCCTAAATAACTGAATCTCAACTTCTTTCTGATATTTTTAAGACATCCCCTTATCCTTTTTTAAATTCTTTTGCACACTTCCTTGTCTTTTTTTTTTTTTTTGCAGGGGCACGGGGAGTGTAGAAAAAAGCTACAAGGAAAAATAAAACTGTTGAGTCAATTATAAGAAAAAAAAATGTAAATTAAAGCACAGAAAAGCCATTAACTGAGAATTCCACATAACTGCAACAATTTTAAGACTGCATTTGAAAACAATACAAGCAGCATCTCGAACAGTAGAATGATTTAACTAGCACAGGGCAAATCCTGAAAGCTCTTAAGTTCATATAGTTGTATCCCCTTAGTAACAACAGCATGCTATGAAAAAACTTAGCATACCATAATAGCCTTTTTAAAGGGAAAGCTTGACTTTTGCCTGGTGTCTGGCAGTGTAAACTACTGACAAAAAGAACAGAGTATTCAGCCATACCTTACACACTTCCTTGTCTTTTTATTTTTTATTTATTTATTTTGGGGGGCGGGCAGGCCACTTCTATTGGTCTTTCATTTGTCTGTTTTCATCCATCTTTTTTCTTTGGCCCGTGTGGGCCTCCCATCGCAGTGGCCTCTGTTGTACTGCAAGGTGATGTCCTTACCCACTGGACCACCAGGGAAGCCCCCTTGTCTTTTTAAATAGAAGATATTGAACATCATTTTGCCTTTTCTTCCTGAGCCGAGTTTAGCATTAAAAACAGCAGCTATTGCCTTCTTCGAAAATCTAATGATGCTTTCTGTAGCTTCCGAGATGTTAACACATCCTATATAACACGGCTGATTCATGAACTAGCAAACCAGTCCCTTCCGAGGAAGATTAGTCTCCATTCTCAGTCCCTATTCTAGTGTCATGTTACACACAAGGGCCACAGAACTGTCCACATTAGGGCTGGAGTGAAAGGCAGAGGTGAATCCTTGCCCAGTACAGCCGAGATCCCAGGGCTGGAATCCCTTGAAAAGGTCTCCACCCAGTGGAGTAGAGGGGGCCAGTAAGAAGGAAAGAGAGTAGAGCCTAGAAAAGAGATGGAGAGGTGAAATGAAAATAATGTCTTCTGACAAGTGTATGGATCGATTAGAGGTTACTAAGAGCACTATCATTAAATAAGCAATAGTAATGGTGGGTTGTAAAAAAATAAAATAAGATGAAATAGACGTCAAATGAAGGAAAGTGGTACAATTGAAAACATCTAAATATTTGGTAAAAACCAGAGTTCTAAGGGTGTTGCTTGACAAAAGAAATAATGTTTTAGCAGCCAGTAAGGAATTTTGTGGGTGAATTTTATCAACCAAAAAGTTGTCTCTGTGGTCCTGCTCCATCTCAGTGGTACTTATTATCCGTGTGCTCAGTCACTTAAGTCGTATCAGACTCTTCATGCCTTATGGACCATAGCCCACCAGGCTCCTCGGTCCATGGGATGATTCTCCAGGCAAGAATACTGGAGTGGGTTTCCATTTCCTCCTTCCTGATCCAGAGATCTAACCCATGTCTCTTGCATTGCAAGCGATTCTTTACCCCTTGGCCACTGAGGAAATCCCTATACTTACATTTATTGCATAAAGGGTCTTTGTGAGTCTTGCTTAACTGTGCATTTTCTTTGTTAGGACAGGCCATCCCTAATCAAGCAGACGTTTTTTTTTAATTTTTAATTTTTTTTGGCCACTTTTATTGGTCTTTCATTTATTCATTTCCATCCATCTTTGTTCTTTGGCCTGTGTAGGCCTCCCATCGCAGTGGCCTCTCTCGTTGCAGAGCACTGGCTCTGGGCGCATGCACTCGAGAGTTCTGGCTCAGTAGTGGAACACATTGGTGCAGCCGCTCCATGGCACATGGGATCCTCCCAGGCCAGGGATCGAACCGGCGCCCCTTGCCCTGCAAGGTGGTGTCCTTACTCACTGAACCACCAGGGAAGTCCAAGCAGACTTTTAAGAGTTAAATAATTTCTAAGTTCACCTATCCTGTTTTCACATGAGAAAAATCTTCCATTTTTGTCTGATGGAATCTTTGCCATGGAGCAAATTTTAATAGATTTTACTGAAAAAGCTAAGCCCACTGAACAACTAATATGATAGTTTTCTTTTCACGTATTTTGAGGGTGAACTTATTGATAATCAATGAAAAGTGGAGGGTTGCAGCACAGAAATAATGGAAGTCTCCTCAAATGAGAACTACCTGAGGCATAAAGCTTGGTAGACCAGGGAGTTAGAGTCTTCACCACGTATTCTTGGCAGAGATTCAGAGGCAGCTGGAGAGTGGGAGAGGTTTAATGTTGAAGGGGGAGGAAGGCTTCGGGTATGTTCTGACTAGAGGTTGTTGTCATGGGGACGTGGGCAACAGGCTGACTAGAAGCAGGACAGTCCATGTGATCAATTAGTGAGCATATTTGGCTCTTCTCTGGTTGGTCCTGAGTCAGAAGAAAGATCATAATAGAGGGAAGTTGGAGGTCATTGATCAAATTATGACCATTCTGGGCTAACTGCAGATATGGTCAATTCATAGGTCTATTGTCATGTATGGTCTGGCTGTTGTCAGTTTGTATATTCCATACTTCAGCATGAATTTTAATTTTTACTTCCATTTTCAACTTAAGCTATTGTGTTCAGAAGCAAGTAGTATTAATAGTTGCCTTGTGTGAAAACCAACCCAAATAAAATATAAATAATGGGCTTTCCTGGTGACTTGCCTGGTAAAGAACCTGCCTGCCAATGCAGGAGATGCAAGAGATGCAGGTTCAGTTCTTGGGTCAGAAAGGTCCCTTGGAGAAGAAAATGGCAACCCACTCAAGTATTCTTGCCTGAAAAATTCCATGGACAGAAGAGCCTGACAGACTACAGTCCATAAGGTTGCAGAAGAGTCAGATACAACTGAGCACACCACATGGACACACACACACAGTGGGCCAATCCAGTATATGCCATTCATTTTTATTTCATCTAACTGCTACAATCATTTAATTAAAATTTGAGTTCACTTGATAGGCAATCAGTATACATGACTATTAGTTAAACTGTCCTATTCTAGACAACTGGAAGAAATTCCAGTTAATATTTATTATGAAATATTGCAAGTATGAAAAGTATACAAGTCACACACACGTAAATACACCATCAGACACAAATGTTAACCTTTTACCACATTATGATATTTCCACCCCCTACTGCCCCTAAGAACAAGAACATGACAGATGAAGTCAAAATTCCTTACAAACTGCTGAATTCCATTTTCCCTCCTCCGTTCCCCAGAGGGGTGAATGGCATCATAATGGAGGCTTCTCGGGTCCCAGCTGCCTGCCTGGAGGAAGCTCAAGGCCTTTTCTCTGACATCCCTCTCCGACTTATGGAGAAGTGCATCCAATTTTCTCTTCCAGTGCGGGCCCCAGACAAAATGAGAGCTCAGTCTCACTGCTCAGGATTTCACCTCATTTGTTCAAACCTTACAGACTTCCCTTGGTTGCCTGCAATTTCAGCTTTGCATTGAAAAGGAAGTTTGTTATCCTTCCTCCTAGGTTACTAGATGTTGAAAATGCAAGGAGGATTTTCTGATTATTTAGTTTACTCATTTTTCCCAAAGGCCAAAGTTAATAATTCGATTGAGGGTATTTTTTGTCAGTGATAATTGTACTGTAAGCCAAGCCTCCTGCATTATACCCATTCAGCAGCCTGAGTGTCTTCCTACAATACTTTTCTCTGCTAGGGTGCAGACCTAGAGTAACAATGTCACCTTACAAGCTTCTCCGATTTACATTATTCTCTATCATTGAGCAACACTTGTTTCCACATTTCACTATTAACTTTAAACTGAATCCTGTTGTAAGTATTTACTAAAAGCCAATTCTGTGGCAAGTACCTTGTTAGGCTCTAAGATTACAGTGGTGAAGGAGAACAGATATAATCCCCACCCAAATGGAACTCACAACCTAGTACAGAAATCAGCAAATGTTAAAGGCCATAATATTTTTTGGCTTTGTCACCCCTGAGGTCTGTGTAGCATCTGCTCAGGTCTGCCATTGTAGCTGGATTGTGCCGGCAGTTTACTGACCCCTGACACTGTCAGAGAACCAAGTATGAAGCAAATGTGTTTAAATCTCGTCATAGGGACTTCACAGGTAGGGCATAAGAAGTATGAGAGAACCTAAGAGGAAGAGAGATTTGACCTAGTTAAGGAATCGGGAGAGATCTCTGTAGAACTGGAAATGGAGGTGATATATAAAGGAGGATTTCTGGATTCCCTGACTCCACTTGTTTTTGCTCCTGGAGCACTGGCACCACATGGGCTTTGGAGGAAGGTGGGCCTGGGATCACATCTCCACTCTGCTTCTTACTCATTGTTTAGCACGTTAGCCATCCTTTTGTGCCGCAGGTGGCTCAGTGGCAAAGAATCCACCTGCAATGCAGGAGATGCAAGTTTGATCTCTGGGTCAGGAAGATCCCCTGGAGAAGGAAATGGCAACCCACTGCAGTATTCTTGCCTGAGAAATCCCATGGACGGAGGAGCCTGGTGGGCTACAGTCCATGAGGTCTCAAAAGAATCAGACACGACTTAGCAACTAAACAACAACTTTAGTTGCCCTGATTTTAAAATGTGGATGCTAACAGGAGTAAAAAATAATGCCTCAGATACATATTAGGCACTGAGATTCCTGAACTCTTCTTCATTTCTAAGGAGCTAATAGTTAACCTTGGCCCCTTGAATTACTCTAAGCCATCTGCTCTCTCCTAATTCTTGAATATTTCATGTTGAATGGCTTGTGTCACTGATGAACTTCTAGAGAAGTCCTTGATCTCTTCCAGCTTAACAGCCCTCTGTTACACCCTCTTCTGGACATAATGTGTCACTGTAGCCCTGCAGGTCCTAGCTTTCTTCAGTCACTGCACTAGCTGTATTAGCATATTGAATACTTTTGTGGCCCCACACTAGAGCGTGCATGCTCAGTCCTGTCCTTTGCGACCCTATGGATTGTAGCCTGCCAGCCTCCTCTGTCCATGGGATTCTCCAACCAAGAGTGGATTACAGTTTCCTTCTCCAAGGGATCCTCCCAACCCAGGGATCAAACCTGTCTCTCCTGCGTCTCTTGCATGGGCAGGCAGATTCTTTTACCACCAAGTCACTTGGGACACCCACTAAAGCACATGCTTAGTTTCTAAATTGAACATGATTTGGTCCCTGAACCTTGAAGCACATACATTGTGAGAAACAGACAGGTGAAGAGATGATTAGAATATGTGTGTTCTTTCTAGTGAGTGGTTATGGAGGGTAGACGCACCTTCTTAGTCTTTTGGGGTGTTGGAAGTACATGGGATATCATCCTGAAGGTGCAGCAGACATAAGCTGGAAGGGAGCAGTAATGATGTGGCTGAGTTAGAGATCTGCTGGGGGTACACATTGGCAAGAGTGAGGGGTCAGCTTGGCAGAATGTGGACCCATTTCTGAATGTCATCCTGAAAACTAACAGTGTTACTTTTTTAACAATCTTTCTTGTAAATTAAAGACAAATCAATTAATTTGGGGGTATAATTAATCTGCATACAGATATTTTTTAATTTTTATTTTACTTTTACAGAGTTTTGTTGTTTACAGATATGTATGATCCCCAGATTATTTTTAAAGACGTATTAAAAATAATTTTTAAAATTCCAAAGATCTGTCAGGTAATTCCAAAGTATTATACCATATATTCTAACTTAAGCTACAGATAAACAATTTGTGTGCTAGTCAAATATCTTGATAGGTGCACTGCAGAAGACTTTTTTAGGCCAAGATATTTTTAAGAGAAAGATCAAAAAATTCATGTAGCTGTCTTTTTGTGATTGTGATCAAAAGGCTTACTATAGGGCTTCCCCTGGTGGTCCAGTGGGTAAGGACACTGCCTTGCAGTGCAAGGGGCGCCGGTTCGATCCCTGGCCTGGGAGGATCCCACGTGCCGCGGTGCGGCTGGACTGATGTGTCCAATCGCCGAGCCGGAGCTCTGGAGCGCATGCGCCCAGAGCCGGTGCTCTGCAACGACAGACGCCACCGCGATGGGAGGCCCACAGGAGCCAAAGAACGAAGACAAATGAGGATGGAGAAATGAAGGACCAATAGAGGTGGCCCGCCCGCTCCCCTCCCTCCCCAACCCAACCCCCGCCCAAAGTAAATAAATGGATAAATCTTTAAAAAAAAAAAAAAAAGACTTACTATAATTACCTATATTTTGATCACTTAATTCTGCAAAAGAACCTAGTTATTGAAGCAGAATCAAAATTTCAGTAAGAAAGACTTAAGAAAACCATTCACTCAGAAATTTCCTAAAGCTCTCTTGGAAAAATTAAGATCCGAACTAGGAAGTTTAGATCATAGTTTTCAAGCACTGAAGTCACCTGGGGTGTTTTAAGATTCCATTGGTTCAGCCAGACCAATTCACCATTAGTCTCTGGAGTGAGACCCATGAGTGTTTTTAGAGTTCTGTCTAGTTGGTTCCATTGTGCAGCCAAGTCTTGAAAGCTTTAGACAAATACATTCCATGTAATTGTTAAATTTAACTGACCCAAATTAAGAAAATTTTAGCTTTCAAATTATCTATCCAGTGGTTAGCAAAATAATTACCATATACTGTAGCAGCAAGATCTAAGACAAAAGTGTATTTTTAATGACTGTTTTTAACAGATTTAGTAATATTAGCAATGAGTTGCTATAAATTGTCCTAGTCTTGTTCTTATGGAAGCAAATTAAAAGTGCAAGTATGTATTAAGTATTCCTGAAATTCTTTGTATTTGAGAACTTGTAATCATATTACTTGCATGATTTCTCCCTTTGCATGCACATTTTTCTGCTAGAAGAGGACATTGGAGAGGAGGTAATTATCAACATGTAGTGAGACCAAAAGATTGCCCTGGTAATCAGTTGCATGAGCCCCCAGCACCACCCCACCATCCCCCGTCTCCTCACTCATTGTACAGTCATCCAACTGAGGATTATTCTTGGAGCAGTTTAAAATTGTATATACATAAACTTTTGTGAGATGCATATTTGTGAGAATTTTTACATTTGATTTGTTCCTACAGAAAAGAAGAACCAGAGTCCTGTCAAAAGAATCCGCTTCCCAGCAATTAAATGTGCCATGAAAAAAACACCAATGAAGAAAAGTTAACAAAATAAAGGCTAGAGTGCTATAAATTCGAAAGGTACAAAACTACAGGAAACGTGAGTGTACTTTCTTTTGTATTTTGCAACTGTCAATGGAAGTCTTAAAAGTCTGAGATTTAACATGCAAGTCTCACCAAGGAGCAAAATCAGGAAATAACCTTCAAAATAATACAAATGGATAAACAAGGACTGATCATTAAGTCCAAAAATCTTATTTTGCTTCCATGATCGCAGGTGTGAGTCTCTTGAAGGCTTTAGAGCATAAGAACCACAGCACACATATTAACAACCAGCCATAGGAAGACTAGGTACTGTATATATTCTGTATTTTGTTAAACCTAAGAAGCCATCACATGAGATGTTACAGTGTGACAGAAAAGTATGTCTTGAGATTTATAGAATATGGCATGTGTGTTTATCCTTCAGAAATGAGATGTGTGGCAAGGATGTGTGTGGATATTCATGTTTATTCATTTAGGAAAGTGACACCAGTTAGCTACTTACCATTTTGAATTATTTCTACAACTAATGTGGCAAATGTAATTAAATGCCAGACATTTGAGATTTTTTTTGCAGTGAAGCTTTTTATTATTGTTTTTCTTTACAGGAGCAGGAATAATCTGAGGATGTACTTCAACTAAACTACCTTAAAAAAAAGACCTATAATATAAATTATGCTCTATTTTTTGTAATAGATCAAAAGACTATATTGGTGAAAATAAATAGATAACAAAAACATACTTTATTTCCATGTTTGCTATCAGACCCCACAAATACATTTGACTTTATAATTCAGTATACCTGGAAAGCAAATTGAAACACAATAGGCATGCACAATTATGCCAATGTTAAGGATTTCAGATTATACTTGTTAACAGTTTTTCTTAATTAAAAATAGGCATTTACACATCCCAACATGTAGTGAGACCAAAAGATCCTTCACTCAAATTTTGTACAGTCATCCAACTGAGGATTATTCTTGGAGCAGTTTAAAATTGTATATACATAAACTTTTGTGAGATGCATATTTGTGAGAATTTTTACATTTGATTTGTTCCTACAGAAAAGAAGAACCAGAGTCCTGTCAAAAGAATCCGCTTCCCAGCAATTAAATGTGCCATGAAAAAAACACCAATGAAGAAAAGTTAACAAAATAAAGGCTAGAGTGCTATAAATTCGAAAGGTACAAAACTACAGGAAACGTGAGTGTACTTTCTTTTGTATTTTGCAACTGTCAATGGAAGTCTTAAAAGTCTGAGATTTAACATGCAAGTCTCACCAAGGAGCAAAATCAGGAAATAACCTTCAAAATAATACAAATGGATAAACAAGGACTGATCATTAAGTCCAAAAATCTTATTTTGCTTCCATATCGCAGGTGTGAGTCTCTTGAAGGCTTTAGAGCATAAGAACCACAGCACACATATTAACAACCAGCCATAGGAAGACTAGGTACTGTATATATTCTGTATTTTGTTAAACCTAAGAAGCCATCACATGAGATGTTACAGTGTGACAGAAAAGTATGTCTTGAGATTTATAGAATATGGCATGTGTGTTTATCCTTCAGAAATGAGATGTGTGGCAAGGATGTGTGTGGATATTCATGTTTATTCATTTAGGAAAGTGACACCAGTTAGCTACTTACCATTTTGAATTATTTCTACAACTAATGTGGCAAATGTAATTAAATGCCAGACATTTGAGATTTTTTTTGCAGTGAAGCTTTTTATTATTGTTTTTCTTTACAGGAGCAGGAATAATCTGAGGATGTACTTCAACTAAACTACCTTAAAAAAAAGACCTATAATATAAATTATGCTCTATTTTTTGTAATAGATCAAAAGACTATATTGGTGAAAATAAATAGATAACAAAAACATACTTTATTTCCATGTTTGCTATCAGACCCCACAAATACATTTGACTTTATAATTCAGTATACCTGGAAAGCAAATTGAAACACAATAGGCATGCACAATTATGCCAATGTTAAGGATTTCAGATTATACTTGTTAACAGTTTTTCTTAATTAAAAATAGGAACACCGCATTGCTAGGTACACAGAGACATGATTTTGCTGAAAGAACAGCTAAACTGTTGGAAGAGGCAGTGCTTCCTAATAGGTCTCCAGTGGAATATAATGGAGTGCTGCAAGTGTACTGTGTGTTATACTATGTAAGGGAGAATTAAGGTATTTTGTATTTTACATCAAACCACAAATTCTGTTAAGCTGAAAATAGAAAACAAACTCCCCAAAACATTAGATGTACAGACAATCATATTCCCTTGTCTGGAAGAAGAGTACTAATGCATTATTTCTCTTTCGTTACTTTTTTTATTATTATTAAGATTATTTCTTAGGTTTTTGGGGGTTTTTTTTTGGCATTTTACATTCAGTGTCCATTGGCTCCTTCTGAGAGTATCCGTGAAGGCTCGGTAAATTTTGCAGTGAACAAGTAAAAAAGGGCTGGTGTGGGTACCAGTGCCAAAAGGGGTAAATCTTGCTCAAGTTTATCCACTCTGGAAATGGAGATTATCCCATAGGCATGAAGTAACCAGTGGCTGAAGAGAACAATGAGTCTTTTCTTTCTGACCAGAAGATCATAGCAGTTCTACACAATTTTGTAAAAGAAAGAAAAGAGAAATACAGATTATTGGGCTGAATCAGCCAGATAATTCATTGCAATTGAATATAAAACGTTATTTTGCACAAAATCATAGCCTCAGAATCACGGGAACCTAGGAAATTACCCAGTTTGCTACTACGCTTTACAAGAATGAGGAAGCAGGATTTTTATTTTTTTTCTTGAGGAATATGAGGATGTACTTCAACTAAACTACCTTAAAAAAAAGACCTATAATATAAATTATGCTCTATTTTTTGTAATAGATCAAAAGACTATATTGGTGAAAATAAATAGATAACAAAAACATACTTTATTTCCATGTTTGCTATCAGACCCCACAAATACATTTGACTTTATAATTCAGTATACCTGGAAAGCAAATTGAAACACAATAGGCATGCACAATTATGCCAATGTTAAGGATTTCAGATTATACTTGTTAACAGTTTTTCTTAATTAAAAATAGGAACACCGCATTGCTAGGTACACAGAGACATGATTTTGCTGAAAGAACAGCTAAACTGTTGGAAGAGGCAGTGCTTCCTAATAGGTCTCCAGTGGAATATAATGGAGTGCTGCAAGTGTACTGTGTGTTATACTATGTAAGGGAGAATTAAGGTATTTTGTATTTTACATCAAACCACAAATTCTGTTAAGCTGAAAATAGAAAACAAACTCCCCAAAACATTAGATGTACAGACAATCATATTCCCTTGTCTGGAAGAAGAGTACTAATGCATTATTTCTCTTTCGTTACTTTTTTTATTATTATTAAGATTATTTCTTAGGTTTTTGGGGGTTTTTTTTTGGCATTTTACATTCAGTGTCCATTGGCTCCTTCTGAGAGTATCCGTGAAGGCTCGGTAAATTTTGCAGTGAACAAGTAAAAAAGGGCTGGTGTGGGTACCAGTGCCAAAAGGGGTAAATCTTGCTCAAGTTTATCCACTCTGGAAATGGAGATTATCCCATAGGCATGAAGTAACCAGTGGCTGAAGAGAACAATGAGTCTTTTCTTTCTGACCAGAAGATCATAGCAGTTCTACACAATTTTGTAAAAGAAAGAAAAGAGAAATACAGATTATTGGGCTGAATCAGCCAGATAATTCATTGCAATTGAATATAAAACGTTATTTTTGCACAAAATCATAGCCTCAGAATCACGGGAACCTAGGAAATTACCCAGTCTTGCTACTACGCTTTACAGATGAGGAAACTGAGGCTCCCTACATTCAGTGTGCAGTGGCAGCAATAAGACGGGAGCCCACATCTCTAGGTTCTGGTCTACACCACCATTCGACCCTGGACACACTATAGCTTCTTCTGAAAAACTTGAACAGGAAGGGAACTCTGGATTACGTGCCTTTGTCCTACCCTGATCCATGGCAGCTGAGTCTACAGGTGGGAAGTAGGAGGTACATATAACTGACTTCGAGCATTCCTAGAGTCTGCTGCCTGGATACTTTGAAGGGAGCAGAAGTGACAGGTGACTACTGTGATTTCCCTTTAACCTATAATACCACTCTATAATACACAGAAATTAGAAGGAGCAAACTAAAGTAATATCTAAATGTGCTAATAAACATACTAAAATACAATCTGCAACTGGCTAGTTAACAACTTTCCCTCATTAAATGGCTCATCAGCTCAGTTCTATGTAAAATAAAGAATTTTTATGTTTCTCTTAAAGTAGTGTTAATAAAGTTCAAGATTTCACTAATCAAATATTTTCTATGTGGATAAACTATGTGAAATGATTTTTTTTCTCTAACATGCTAGATAGTTAAGGCTGACTACTTCACTAATTTCCCAAGCAAATACAGTCTAGCTTACAACTTTGAGCCAAAAGTTATTAAATGGCATTGTTTAGCCAAGGATTAATAAAACAGTTGTAACATATCATATCATATGCACTACTGTCCTATTCAGTAGTCAAATCTATTTAAAAACAAAAACAAAAAACTTTTAACAAAAGAAAAAGAGATATCCTACCTCTATTTCAGAAGCTGACATGTACACAGCCAGAGTAACCAAAGATAATACTAATATAATGTATGGAAAGGCATAGTCTGAAAGACAAACATTGGAATTAAAATTATGATGAAAATTATGATAAAATTTGATGAAAATTAAAATTTCTGAATAAACCATCAAAAAATTCAAACAGTGTACTTCTTTCCCTAGACAAAAACCTTCTCAACCAATCCTGTGAGAGAAAGAAAGCCCTAATGCTCTAAGGCAGGGGGTCAGCAAACCTTTTCTGTAAATGGCCATATAGTGAATATTTTTGGCTTTGAGGGCCATGCAGCTGTAGTGGGAAAGCAGTCAAATCAACATAATGAATGGATGTGTCTGTGCTTCAGTAAAATTAGCTTTATTAGTTTGTAAGTTACAACTTAAAGGTTATTCAGACAATAAAATTCAAATGTCATACAACTATCATGTTAAGAAATACTACTACTCTTTTGATTTTTTTTTCCCCAACCATTAAAAGATGCAAAACTAGCCTTGACCCAGCAGCTTTGAAGACCCCTGTCTTAAGGCTTTCACTGATGTCAAGAATTAATTTCTCAGGGGCTTCCCTGGTGGTCCTGTGGGTAAAGATACCACCTTACAGTGAAAGGGGCACCATTTCGATCCCTGGCCTGGGAAGATCCCATGTGCTGCGGAGCAGCTGGACAGATGTGTCTGACTATCCAGCCAGCGCTCTGGAGCGCATGCACCCAGAGCCAGTGCTCTGCGGTGAGAGAGGCCACTGAAATAGGAGGCCCACACAGGCCAAAGAACAAAGATGGAAGTAAATGGAAGACCAACAGAAGTGGCCAAAAAAAAAAAAAAAAGAATTAACTTCTCTCCTATGCATCTATGTGTCAAACTTGGGAGAAGTGGGAAAATAATTATTCAATTTTCAACTTTGTGTGGTCCAGATGGGGAACTTCAGTTGAGAAAGGCTATGTAGAAGGGTAGTTCGGCTTTTACTGAAGGGTCATATATCAGTAAACCTCAAAGGCTAAATGGATCATTCAGTGCTCTTAATGCCAAATTTCTAGACATTTCTACTTCAAATACAGTACAGTAAAATAATGCTTTAAGCAAAATTTTTACTTAAAAAGACCACCTTTTTTTTAAAATGTTTTAAATGTATATAGCTCACTAAAACATGAACAAATTGAGAAAAATATCTTGAATTATTTTTATACAATTATTTTAAAACATTTAACTTCAGTTATATTAGGCTGATGCAAAAGTAATTGCAGTTTTGCCTTGCTGAGCTTTGCCGTTTGATATTGGAATACATTCTTAAATAAATGTGATTATGTTATACACCATTTTAATGTGCATTTCTCACTTTATGTTTTTTTGCTCATGACTTATTGTGTATTTTACATTTATTTTAGACTATGGAAATGATGTTAGACAAAAAGCAAATTTGAGCAGTTTTCTTTTTTTTAAAAAAAAGATTTATTTATTTATTTATTTTGGTGGGGGTGGGGTGGGGAGGGAGGGGAGCAGGCGGACCACTTCTATTGGTCTTTCATTTGTCCATTTTCATCCACCTTTGTTCTCTGGCCCATGTGGGCCTCCCATCGCAGTGGCCTCTGTTGTCGCAGAGCACCAGCTCTGGGCACATGCGCTCCAGAGCTTTGGCTCGGTGATTGGACACATCAGTCCAGCCGCTCCGCGGCACGTGGGATCTTCCCAGGCTAGGGATTGAACCGGCGCCCCTTGCACTGCAAGGCGGTGTCCTTACCCACTGGACCACCAGGGAAGCCCGAGCAGTTTTCTTATTCCAGTTCAAAATGCTTCATAAAGGAGTGGAGACAGCTCACAACATCAACAACACATTTGGCCTAGGAACTGCTAATGAATGTACAGTGCAGTGGTGGTTCAAGAAATTCTGCAAAGGAGACGAGAGCCCTGAAGATAAGGAGAGCAGTGGCCGGCCATTGTAAATTGACAAGGACCAACAGAGAGCCATCACCAAAGCTGATTCTCTTACAACTACATTAGAAGATGCAGAACTCAACGCTGACCATTCTACAGTCATTTGGCATTTGAAGGAAGTTGGAAAGGTGTAAAAGCTTAATAAGTGGGTGCAGTGTGAGCTGACTGCAAGTCAAAAAATTTGTTTTGAAGTGTTGTCTTCTCCTAAACAACAACAAATCATTTCTCAATTGGATTTATGACATGTGACAAAAAGTGGATTTTTATATGACAACTGGTGACAACCACCTCCATGGTTGGACTAAGAAGCTCCAAAGCACTTCTCAAAGCCAAATTTGCACCAAGAAAAAGTCACAGTCTCTATTTGGTGGTCTGATCCAATACAGCTTTCTGAATCCCGGTGAAACCATTACATCTGAGAGGTATGCTCAGCAGATCAATGAGATGCATCAAAAACTGCAATGCCTGCAGCTGGCATCGGTCAACAAAATAAGCCCAATTCTTCTCCATACCACCACCCAACCTCACACTGCACAACCAACGCTTCAAAAGTTGAATGAATTGGGCTACGAAGCTTAGCCTCCATCCACCATATTCACCTGACCTCCTGCCAACCAACTACCACTTCTTCAAGCATCCTGACGACTTTCTGTAGGGAAAACACTCCAGCAGAAGGCAGGAAATGCTTTCCAAGAGTTCGTTGAATACTGAAGCATGGATTTTTATGCTACAGGAATAAACGGACTTCTCCTTGGCAAAAATGTGCTGATTGTAATAGTTCCTGTTTTGAGTCTAGTTATAATGATTTAAAATCCATGATCTGAAACTGCAAGAATTTTTGTACCAGCCTAGTAAAACTATTAATCACTGTGTATCACAGTGGAACCCATTTGGAGCATTGTCAAATGTTGATTAAGGATGTGACAGCCAGAAACTCTGAATTATCTATAAGGGCCTTGATTCCAACTTTACTAAATAAATAAATGACTCCTTGGACATTAAGAACCTTTTACTGCCTAAACAGATTAGGTATCATTCCTGAAATTGAAACGAAGGACCGATAAGGAGAGCAGTGGCCGGCCATTGTAAATTGACAAGGACCAACAGAGAGCCATCACCAAAGCTGATTCTCTTACAACTACATTAGAAGATGCAGAACTCAACGCTGACCATTCTACAGTCATTTGGCATTTGAAGGAAGTTGGAAAGGTGTAAAAGCTTAATAAGTGGGTGCAGTGTGAGCTGACTGCAAGTCAAAAAATTTGTTTTGAAGTGTTGTCTTCTCCTAAACAACAACAAATCATTTCTCAATTGGATTTATGACATGTGACAAAAAGTGGATTTTTATATGACAACTGGTGACAACCACCTCCATGGTTGGACTAAGAAGCTCCAAAGCACTTCTCAAAGCCAAATTTGCACCAAGAAAAAGTCACAGTCTCTATTTGGTGGTCTGATCCAATACAGCTTTCTGAATCCCGGTGAAACCATTACATCTGAGAGGTATGCTCAGCAGATCAATGAGATGCATCAAAACTGCAATGCCTGCAGCTGGCATCGGTCAACAAAATAAGCCCAATTCTTCTCCATACCACCACCCAACCTCACACTGCACAACCAACGCTTCAAAAGTTGAATGAATTGGGCTACGAAGCTTAGCCTCCATCCACCATATTCACCTGACCTCCTGCCAACCAACTACCACTTCTTCAAGCATCCTGACGACTTTCTGTAGGGAAAACACTCCAGCAGAAGGCAGGAAATGCTTTCCAAGAGTTCGTTGAATACTGAAGCATGGATTTTTATGCTACAGGAATAAACGGACTTCTCCTTGGCAAAAATGTGCTGATTGTAATAGTTCCTGTTTTGAGTCTAGTTATAATGATTTAAAATCCATGATCTGAAACTGCAAGAATTTTTGTACCAGCCTAGTAAAACTATTAATCACTGTGTATCACAGTGGAACCCATTTGGAGCATTGTCAAATGTTGATTAAGGATGTGACAGCCAGAAACTCTGAATTATCTATAAGGGCCTTGATTCCAACTTTACTAAATAAATAAATGACTCCTTGGACATTAAGAACCTTTTACTGCCTAAACAGATTAGGTCCTAATCAACCATTCCAAAAAATCCAAGTTAAGTTATAAATAGCTAAACAATGTTACTAATGATACAAATTTAAGGCTTGGTAGTAAAAAGCATAAAGAGAATTTCCAACATGGCCCAAACTTGTGAAAAGCAAAGGGAGGTTCTGGGCTACATAGCAGGATTTACAGTTGCTTTAAGACAATACAAGACAATTGCTTTAAGTTGCTTTAAGGCTTGAAGACAATGTAAGATTTTAAGCAACGAAGAGTGGGGGCAGTGGCTAAAAAGCTGCATTTTAGTTCTGCAGGTGGTTCAGAGGAACATCACACTACAAACTGGCTTCAATAACACTTCCAAGCAAGCAGAAGTTTGTCACTGACATCTTCCTAATTACCCGCCATGTCTCCTTCCCTGAACTCTGATATCCTGAGCTACCAGAAGCAGTTTGCTGCTCTGCTTTGCTCAGGCTTGCTACATTCCCTTGTCATGGACTAAATGTTTGTGTCTGCCACCCACATTCTTATGTTGAAACCCTAACCCCCAATTTGGTGGTGTAAGTAGATGGGAGGTAGCTTTGGGGTGATGAGGTCATGTGGGTGGAGCCCTCATGAATGGGACTGGTGCCCTTATAGAAGAGACCTCAGAGAGCTCTCCCCTCTTCTGCCATGTGAGGATTCTGAAAGAAGCCAGTCATCAGTGAACCGAGAAACAAATCTTCATCAGACTCCAACTCTGCTGGTGCCTTGCTCTTGGACCTCCCAGTCTCCATAAATATGAGAAGTAAGTCACTGTTGTTTGTAAGTCACCCAGTCTTTGGTATTCTTTTATAGCAGCCTGAACTAAGACACCCCTGCAAGCTAAAAATTAGTTCTTTTTTTCCATCATAAAATTTATGAGTTGTTATGATGCCCTCTGTGACTAATTTCAGCAGATTGCATAAGTTTATACTTAATGAAAATAGTAACTCCTCAATCCGCCCTTGACTGTGCTTTGGATGGAGGCTTGTGGGAAAAGGCATTTTTCCAGTATAGACAGCTACAACACAGGAAGCAACCTCCTTGGGTTAACCTTCCAGACTTCTCCCTGCTTTCCACAGCTTTCCTCTTGCTCCCATTTCATAACCAACAGGTTCTCTGCAGTCCAGGACACAGGGACTTGAGGGCTGACAATTCTTAAATCTTTAGTCAGCACTCCCAAGCTTGTCCGGTATGAAGAAATACCTGTGCTCTTTTGGATATTCCATGAATACCAAACTATTTGCTTCTTCTAACATTCCTTATTCATTCAGTCACTAGTTACTAAGTCAGAAAGCTCCTTTATCATACTCTCCGAATCCCTCAACCCCTATATTTTAATTAGTTTCCTAGTTTAGTTAACTCTGTCTTTGAAATAGTGCTTTGTTCCTGGTGCTTCTCTTTCTTCCTTAGGTCACATAGTCAGGCTTGGTTTATGGCAGTAATCTCTTAACTGATTTCCTGGTTCTCTTCCCGCCAATCTGTCTTCCACACTGCTACCAAGTTATCTTTCTAAAATGCAAATCCAGTCCTGTAACTCTTCCTCCTGAAGTCCTTTTTAAGAATAGGTCTCTAGTTCCCTACAGCAAGAAAAGCAACTTCAAATGCTTACAAAGGTTAGCCAGGACAATAACAAAGTGGGACAAATCTAAGAAAATAGAAAATGGTAGAAGGTAGAAGAAATTAGAGATTTTCAAACACCATGCAGGCTGAAGGAAACAAAACATCTGTCAGCATATAAGGGCTACCAGAATCCTGACTAGTCTCCAATTTCCTCTTCCCTTGGTTCTACCCTCAGCTCCACCCTCATTTTGAACCAAATTCATTACTAAGCTACAGTACTTGCACAATCATGCCATCTTGCCCACTCCTGCAGGCCAGAAGTTTGCCCTCTGCACCCTGGCAGGCTCCATATACTGATGGTATCCAACAGCCTTGAGATGTTCAGTGTTACGCATTCAAAAAGTACCAGTCTCTATCCTCAGCTACTTAGCATAGCTTTCCTAGTAGTAAGGTGAGCTCTTTAGCACCAACTTTCATTCTTCTTTTGAGTCACAGATCAGTATAAATGGCTGATGAATAAATGAATGGATATATTAAAAAAATATACTTATAATTTCTTTTACTGTATGTAAAAATTTTTCATGAAAGAACTTAGAAAACTAAGACCTAACTTAATGGTAAACAGTATATAGTATTAAGTAATTTCCATTTATTATATGTAAAAGCCAGTTTTTGTTTTAATTTATATACAGGTTTTAAAAATCTTTTTCTTGAGGTTGTGACCTTTAAATATGAAGTACTTTCTAAACAAGTCAGTTTTGATTAAGAATGACATGTTTTAGTAAAAATATATACTATGGCTTACTTTCAAGGACAAAGACAAAAACAAAACTAGAGAAAAAGGCCCAATATTTTACTCAGAGAAAATATCACATATAATAAATATACTTCATTGACTTTTCCTATCAAACTTACATAAAAGGCCTCCACCAACCTAGTTTAAATAGTGCTTTGTTCCTGGTGCTTCTCTTTCTTCCTTAGGTCACATAGTCAGGCTTGGTTTATGGCAGTAATCTCTTAACTGATTTCCTGGTTCTCTTCCCGCCAATCTGTCTTCCACACTGCTACCAAGTTATCTTTCTAAAATGCAAATCCAGTCCTGTAACTCTTCCTCCTGAAGTCCTCCTGAAGACCTAAGAATAGGTCTCTAGTTCCCTACAGCAAGAAAAGCAACTTCAAATGCTTACAAAGGTTAGCCAGGACAATAACAAAGTGGGACAAATCTAAGAAAATAGAAAATGGTAGAAGGTAGAAGAAATTAGAGATTTTCAAACACCATGCAGGCTGAAGGAAACAAAACATCTGTCAGCATATAAGGGCTACCAGAATCCTGACTAGTCTCCAATTTCCTCTTCCCTTGGTTCTACCCTCAGCTCCACCCTCATTTTGAACCAAATTCATTACTAAGCTACAGTACTTGCACAATCATGCCATCTTGCCCACTCCTGCAGGCCAGAAGTTTGCCCTCTGCACCCTGGCAGGCTCCATATACTGATGGTATCCAACAGCCTTGAGATGTTCAGTGTTACGCATTCAAAAAGTACCAGTCTCTATCCTCAGCTACTTAGCATAGCTTTCCTAGTAGTAAGGTGAGCTCTTTAGCACCAACTTTCATTCTTCTTTTGAGTCACAGATCAGTATAAATGGCTGATGAATAAATGAATGGATATATTAAAAAAATATACTTATAATTTCTTTTACTGTATGTAAAAATTTTTCATGAAAGAACTTAGAAAACTAAGACCTAACTTAATGGTAAACAGTATATAGTATTAAGTAATTTCCATTTATTATATGTAAAAGCCAGTTTTTGTTTTAATTTATATACAGGTTTTAAAAATCTTTTTCTTGAGGTTGTGACCTTTAAATATGAAGTACTTTCTAAACAAGTCAGTTTTGATTAAGAATGACATGTTTTAGTAAAAATATATACTATGGCTTACTTTCAAGGACAAAGACAAAAACAAAACTAGAGAAAAAGGCCCAATATTTTACTCAGAGAAAATATCACATATAATAAATATACTTCATTGACTTTTCCTATCAAACTTACATAAAAGGCCTCCACCAACTGCCTGCAGCACAGTTAAAATTGGGAAGAAGTAAAGTGCAGCATAAATACTTTTAAATCGATCAGACTTCCCTAGCCCACAGGCAATCTTCTTTACCAGAAGAGGTCGGAGCAGCATCATTAGTACCAAGCAGAATGCATAATAGATAAATACAATGGTGTATCTGGGAAATAAAAGAGAAAGTTATAACATCAAGAATATATTTTAAAAATGTCCTTTTATCATCAATCATTTTAAAATCAAAGATTCTGAAAAGGTTTAAAAAGTCTACCCATCGAATATTCAGATTGATGGAGGGTTGGCCGAAAGACTCTCATATACTGCTAGAAAATGTATGTTGGTTCCCTTCTAGTAGGCAGTTTGGAAATATATATCAAAAAATCATAAAATGTTTATATTTTTAAATCTAGAAATTTCACTTGGAGAAATTTATCAAAGGGAAACAATCATGTGTATACAAAAATGTAATGAACAAGCTTTTTCATTGAATCACATGATAAAGAAATCTGAGGAAGAGAATACATATTCAACAGTAGGAAATTGGTTAAATTTTAGAATGTATTTATGCTGGACTACTATGTAGACATTAAAAATCCAGTTATGAAAGAAACGTCAACAACACAAGTAACTGAGACTCATACATTAAGTGACAAGAACAGGTCACACACACATACACATACGGAAATGCAGCTGAAAAGACATTTTAGCAGTGATCATCTTAAGAAATGAATTACACATTTTTAAATTTGGGATATGATTTTTCCATTTTCCAAATGTCCTATAATGTAATTTTTTTAAATCATGAAAAAAAAGTTGTAGAAAGATACCTCTCTATATCAGCAGACTATATTTTCTAGCTCTTTATTCTGAATAATGGGATTTCTATGTACATAGTTCTAACTTCCTTTTCATGAGGATTTTAAAATTATTTTTAAACTTAACCTCTCATAGTATCAGCCCAGACTATATTTTACTCAGAGAAAATATCACATATAATAAATATACTTCATTGACTTTTCCTATCAAACTTACATAAAAGGCCTCCACCAACTGCCTGCAGCACAGTTAAAATTGGGAAGAAGTAAAGTGCAGCATAAATACTTTTAAATCGATCAGACTTCCCTAGCCCACAGGCAATCTTCTTTACCAGAAGAGGTCGGAGCAGCATCATTAGTACCAAGCAGAATGCATAATAGATAAATACAATGGTGTATCTGGGAAATAAAAGAGAAAGTTATAACATCAAGAATATATTTTAAAAATGTCCTTTTATCATCAATCATTTTAAAATCAAAGATTCTGAAAAGGTTTAAAAAGTCTACCCATCGAATATTCAGATTGATGGAGGGTTGGCCGAAAGACTCTCATATACTGCTAGAAAATGTATGTTGGTTCCCTTCTAGTAGGCAGTTTGGAAATATATATCAAAAAATCATAAAATGTTTATATTTTTAAATCTAGAAATTTCACTTGGAGAAATTTATCAAAGGGAAACAATCATGTGTATACAAAAATGTAATGAACAAGCTTTTTCATTGAATCACATGATAAAGAAATCTGAGGAAGAGAATACATATTCAACAGTAGGAAATTGGTTAAATTTTAGAATGTATTTATGCTGGACTACTATGTAGACATTAAAAATCCAGTTATGAAAGAAACGTCAACAACACAAGTAACTGAGACTCATACATTAAGTGACAAGAACAGGTCACACACACATACACATACGGAAATGCAGCTGAAAAGACATTTTAGCAGTGATCATCTTAAGAAATGAATTACACATTTTTAAATTTGGGATATGATTTTTCCATTTTCCAAATGTCCTATAATGTAATTTTTTTAAATCATGAAAAAAAAGTTGTAGAAAGATACCTCTCTATATCAGCAGACTATATTTTCTAGCTCTTTATTCTGAATAATGGGATTTCTATGTACATAGTTCTAACTTCCTTTTCATGAGGATTTTAAAATTATTTTTACTATCTTAAACCCTCTCTGCAGGGGTGAGTCGATGACCTATTGGCCATCTCTAGTCTAATCTCGTATTTTTTGATTCTCCTACTATAGGATGCACGGATATTATTAACAACATTATAGATATGATTAACAGTGAATAAATCTGATTTTGTTTTAAATAAGATGGTTATGTATAATTTAAGAACTTACTCTATTAGATACCTGTTTAAGTTATTAAGTTCTCTAAACAGAACCAAGTTAAGTTCTGCAAGTCCTCAAGACAATATGCAACAAGAGAATAACAGAAACTGAGGATTATGGCTCTATGAAATCAACAAAGAAGATTATCAGTCTTTTAAATACAGCTAATATGTATAAAGTATATGTCTGGCTGTCTCTATAGTAAGTTTATATATTCATGAAATAATCTGTAGGACTTAAAAGTTAAGACAAGCAGTTGGAAAAGATTCTCCTACCTCTATATCTGGATCTCATTTTTTTGTTTTGTTCCTTTTTCTATTTTTCGGATCTCATTTTTTGAAAACTATCTTTTTACATACTTGCATGTATGTTTTTGACACTTGGTACTATTACCTAAGGCTTGCACAAAAAAAGTCTAACTTGTCTAGCATATTCCATAATGGTAACTTGCTATAACTGTGAAAATATAAATACTAGACTTCCATTGTACCTTTACTGAGAAAAATCCATCAAAATGAATACCGACAATTCACAGAAATTTTACAAATGTAGTCTTGGATAATATTATACGGAATCTTGAGTTTGATTATTTTTAAAACGTTCTAGTGGAAATTACAAACATTTATTTGTGTAAAAAAAATAACATTAACCCAACTAATAATAATGCTAGCTACTTGTAAGTGCTTCCTGTATGTAAGGCAATCCTCACAGCTGCCTCACAAGGTATCATTCTTCCCATTTTTACCAGTGGGGGTAAAAGAAGTTACACAAGGTTCTTCATATGTTCAAATTAACCGCTGACAGCCATGGGATTCAAATTCCACAGCCCATATTATTTCCTATAATCAGATACTACTTCTCTGTTGTATATCAAAAAGGATTCTTTCTAATTCTTTTTTAAGAAACATAATTTTATCTTAGACATGCTTAGACACTTCAACATCAACACAAGATTAGTTTCACTTCTTTTATACTAAGATGTATTTCTATTCACTCTGAGCAGACTATGTATCACTTCAGAGAAGAAAATAATCTCTGTTTATCTCCCCTAGTGCCTAGGAGTCATTTCATAAAGCTCAATCTGCTGAAATTAATGAAATCTACAATCACTATTTTTTAAAGAATGATCTAAATCAACACTTACAGTGGGTAGACAGCTTCATGGGTACAGTGCACTGTGGTAACGTAGTCTGGACTTGGGTTGTAAAGCATGGTGTACCAGTCAGAAAGCATCAGGACTCGACACGAACGGATGTACAGCACACCGACGGGCTCGCTCACAAGCAAGGTGATGATAGCTGCCATCGTGCACTCAAACAATGCAGTGATGTGCTGGAAAAGGGCACTGGAGCTGGGAAGGCAAAGGAAACACAGCTACCAGAGAGTTCTCAGCATGTAACTGGCTTTTAATAAAACCCGTGTGTGCTTCAAATACAGATTCTAAAAAGAAGCTGTAACTGATAAATCCTGCAACGAAAAAATCTTCTAAATAGGTAAGAAAAGTCAAGCACATATAAAACCTACTTGGGAAGAATTTAATCTTGTTTACTAAAAAGGGATAAATACATACCCTATATGTGCCAATGTCGTCTAAATGTGTAGAAGAGTAGAAATTGGATCTACCTTTATCTTTAGTATCTCGCCAAACTATTACAAATGTCTTAAAGCTATCTATGCATCATTTTAAATTATCTTCAATATTAACAGTACATAAAAGATCATATGTAATATACATTAGTTATAAAATATAAGAAACACTGTAAGCTCACCACCTAACTCAGTAACTAGAACATTAACAACTTATATCTACCTTTCCTCCTCATTCCACATTTCTGTCTCTCCCCTGGAAATAACCATTATACTAAATTGTCTTTATCAGTTTTGCTAAACAGTTTTTATTCCAACTGTACTTATACTTCAAAACTACTATTTAGTTTTGCGTATTTTTAAACATGATAAAGTGATGTAAGCTTTCTCAGATTTTTTTTCTTCTACTCAGAATTATATTTGGAAGATTCACTTACGGTCTTGCTTCTAGCCAAAGTTCAGCCACTCGCTGCTGTATAATATTCCACTTGCGGTGGTTTCTCCCCAACCCCATTATTTATTCTGCTTTGTTAGTACAATGTGTTGCAAATGTCTTCTTCTCAGTTTATGGGTTGAATTTTCATTTTGTGATGTCACTTTATGAACAAATGTTCTAAATTTTAATATCAATTTTAAAATTTTTGTTAACAGATTCTCACTCTAAGAAAAATATCTAAGAAAAATATTTTTCTTCTAGAAGTACTGTTTTGCTTTTCATGCTTCCATCTTTAAATCATTTAGAAAACATTTCTATGTATAAGTTAGAAGAGATTTCTGTAGATAATTTAGAATATAACTTTACCTTTTCCCATTTGAGTAGCCAACTGTCCAGAGCAGCATTTCATTGGAAGACTTACTCTTTTCCCCTCACTAAGCTGCCATGCCACTTCAGCCATATAAAGTTCCCTTTATAGCTGGTCAGTTTTTAGGTTCTCTATTTTGTTCCTGGGATTCATTTATCAATCCCCAATACAACACAACCTAGTGCACCTGGTGCACTGCAAACATCCCTAAAGATTGTTAAGTTACATAAAAACAAATTACAGAAGCAGCACGGCTTCTGGCTTCATTACATAAAAATATCCAATTTCTGCCTATTTCTGCCCTGGCCTCATAGGAAAACAAATTTAATACTAAACTCTGGAGAAAGCAAAGCAAGTGAGCAGCGCCCATGTGCTGATAGCTGACAGCCAGCGCCTACTCCACCATAAGTTACTCTTTTTGAACACCACAGCCCAGTTTAGCCTCTAATTGAGTGCATCCTAACTAAACATCACATGGAAAAGGACGGACTTCAGTTGCTATTGGCCGTTAACCGTAGGCAACCCAGCCCTACTGCCTGCTTTGGCTCCAGCTCAGGGTGGATTTGCTTGTTTTCAGAGACAACCTCTCAGAGATCCACTCCCCTCATTCCTGTGAGAACAACAATGTCTTAAATACTATGTCTCTTCCAGATTTTAGGTATTCCATGCAGGAGGATCACCCAGAGCTTCTAATTAGCTCATGGTGTTGGAAGCAGAAGTGTTGGGCCATTTTACACAGATGAAAACACCAAGTATGTAAGTAAATGTGTGCACTTTCATATTATAGAATTCAATCTTTTGCTTCTTTATAGAATTCATATTTTAGAGACAAAATCCCAAAAAGGGAAGTTCTGATTATAGTTGCTCATTTGGAGCTTTATAGCTTAGAGTGGAGAAGAGTGGATGAGGTAGACAAACCATCACAGAGTATGTGAGGGTAGCCTGTAGAGATATGTACAGTTATAAGGCTACCTTAAAGAGGGAAGAAGTTAATTCTTTCTTCTCAAAATAGGGTGATGTCACAGGAGAAAAAACTGATTTTAAGCTGAATTTTGAAAAATTGAAGAAAGAATCTATAGAAGGAAAAATGTGCAAAAATACAGAGCCAAGCAAAGCACTATATAACCAAGAAATGAGAGCTGAGGGTGCTATGAGGAATACAGACTAAGTGAGACCAAGATATAAAGAGATCTGGGGCTGTGAGAGTCTTAGGAAGTATTCCCAGGACCTGGGGATAATTCTGGAGCTAATCTGAAAGGATACATATACCGTTTATCAGGTAGGTGACATATGTTTTGAGGTGCAGAATGGAGCATGCCAGGATGAGTGGAGCAGTAAGGAAACAAGCAGTCGTGTGAGGCCAGGAAGTGCGGGAGATGAGGGGAGTGGGAAGTATTTTTCCTTAAAAGCAGATGGGACTCACTGAAGTAGACTATTTGGGGGAGTTTTAGAAGCAGATTCCATTTTTTAAAGATTACGTAGTTGACTGAAGATGGACTGAAAGGAAGTTTGATGAGAAGAAGCCAGTAAGAATGTTACCAAAATCATGGCAAGAACTGACAAGGTCGGGATTTTGCTAAAAATAGCAGAAGTGTAATTACTTGATGCTGTGCTATGCTTAGTGGCTCAGTCATGCCCAACTCTTTGTGACCCCAAGGTGTTTAGCCCACCTGGCTCCTCTGTCCATGGAATTCTCCAGGCAGGGATACTGGAGTGGGTTTCCATGCCCTTCTTCAGAGGATCTTCCCAACCCAGGATTGAACCCAGGTCTCCCACATTGCAGGCGAATACTTTACCATCTGAGTCACCAGGGAAGCCCATAATTACTTGAGAAGGTCTTCTAAATGGTAACCATTTCCAACATCAGTTCATTCAGATACATTCAGAGAAAGTGCTAACCTCTTTTTCCCCGAGTACCATTCAATGAAGAACCAATGTAAAACCAGAGGAAGCATAGCCATAAATCCAAGATAGAGCCAGTCATAAAGTTCTGGAGACTCTGTGCAAGGCTGACAGTATTTCTGTGCATTTGTTCTCTGTCCTCTTGGACACACCTACAATATATAAGAACAGTATTTTATGTACAGATATTATTTTAAAACATTAACATCCCCCCAAAAATCATTCACTAGGACATCACATTTCAGCTGAAGCATTGGTTTACATGTGCATCTTTTTAAAAAAAGAGAGAAAGCATTTATAAAATAAAAAAAAAAATCTACCTTATATTTTCTATACTTGTATAATGCTCTATTAAATTACTAAAATATTTGACTAATATTATACAAAAAAATGTAGTTATTAACACCATATAAAAATGGCAAAGAAATGCTCTGGAGTTGTAATGTTAAACTACTGTCCAAGTCACTTGTCTACAGTAATAAAACATAATTAGAAATTACCAAATTATCCATTTAAAAAATATTTAGTAACTGTGACTGTTACAAACGTGTATTATAGACAATCAATATGAAGATACACATAAGAACGTTATTAATGCCTCCATATTCTTTCGTAAGCTGAAGTACACTGAAGAAAAATGTTATTCTACATGTCCCAATATTTCAGAAGCAAACAGATTTTACAAACGAAATAACATACAAAGTTAAAACTTACCCCACATTCTCCATATATTTCAGTTGAGCCATTTTTAAATAACAGGGTCTTCCCACAATAAAGTCCAAGGCATGCTGGTTGAATATCGACAGCTTTTTAAAAACAAATGCCAGTATAGTAACATCTTTTGTGATTACAAAAAAATAAGATAGCTGAAACAGTTGGCAGAAATTATCTCCACACAGTTCAGATGAAAAAATACGTATTAAACAAAAGTCTTGATATATACTAGACCAAAGTCTTAAAACTTTATAGTTTTCCTTTTACACTGTGATACCGCTAAAGGTTAAGTGGAACCTTGTTGCTACTACTGTTCCTTAAGATTAAGGTCCCCATCCAGCAGGGCAGACTCTGCCCAGGACTCAGAGTCTAATCTTGCTGGAGCCAGTCACTCTCCTTGACTAGATAGTCCAGACTTGAATTTCCTATTTTTGTTTAACTAGAGGATTAAAAAAGGATCAGTACTTCTAATTTTCCTCCAGTCAGCCCATTAAGTTTTGTCTTAAAACACATGAAATTATCATAAACTCTCTTTGTGACAGACACGTTTTAATATCAGAAAAGCAGAAAGGACGTAACTCCAGAATAAAGGGAAAGCTTTTAGGGTAAATAAATTCACTTTGTAAGAAGCCGAGTAAGTTAATTTTGGTCATTTCTGTAGAGGACAGGTGAAAATTACATGAAGGCTCTCACTGGGCACTCACTGGGCCAGTAGTTAGGAATCAGCCCCTCAGAATCCACCCTCTGATCTCAAGGCTTAGACAACATAATAAGCAGCTCTTTTTAACCAAAAAGTGCAGGCCCTACAGATTGTCTTTGACTTCATCTACAGGAAAAAGTTATCAAAGGAATTTTTTTCATCAGTGACATCTGAATCCCTTCAATCATCAATTCATTCATTCAGCAAACACGCATTCAGTATGATTCCACTGGTTACGGACCCTATATATCCACAAAGAATATTCCACATGTAAGACTCCATAGTATTTCAGTTGAGCCATTTTTAAGATATTAAAAGCAAACAGATTTTACAAACGAAATAACATACAAAGTTAAAACTTACCCCACATTCTCCATATATTTCAGTTGAGCCATTTTTAAATAACAGGGTCTTCCCACAATAAAGTCCAAGGCATGCTGGTTGAATATCGACAGCTTTTTAAAAACAAATGCCAGTATAGTAACATCTTTTGTGATTACAAAAAAATAAGATAGCTGAAACAGTTGGCAGAAATTATCTCCACACAGTTCAGATGAAAAAATACGTATTAAACAAAAGTCTTGATATATACTAGACCAAAGTCTTAAAACTTTATAGTTTTCCTTTTACACTGTGATACCGCTAAAGGTTAAGTGGAACCTTGTTGCTACTACTGTTCCTTAAGATTAAGGTCCCCATCCAGCAGGGCAGACTCTGCCCAGGACTCAGAGTCTAATCTTGCTGGAGCCAGTCACTCTCCTTGACTAGATAGTCCAGACTTGAATTTCCTATTTTTGTTTAACTAGAGGATTAAAAAAGGATCAGTACTTCTAATTTTCCTCCAGTCAGCCCATTAAGTTTTGTCTTAAAACACATGAAATTATCATAAACTCTCTTTGTGACAGACACGTTTTAATATCAGAAAAGCAGAAAGGACGTAACTCCAGAATAAAGGGAAAGCTTTTAGGGTAAATAAATTCACTTTGTAAGAAGCCGAGTAAGTTAATTTTGGTCATTTCTGTAGAGGACAGGTGAAAATTACATGAAGGCTCTCACTGGGCACTCACTGGGCCAGTAGTTAGGAATCAGCCCCTCAGAATCCACCCTCTGATCTCAAGGCTTAGACAACATAATAAGCAGCTCTTTTTAACCAAAAAGTGCAGGCCCTACAGATTGTCTTTGACTTCATCTACAGGAAAAAGTTATCAAAGGAATTTTTTTCATCAGTGACATCTGAATCCCTTCAATCATCAATTCATTCATTCAGCAAACATGCATTAAGTATGATTCCACTGGTTAGGGACCCCTATATATCCACAAAAGAACATGACAGAGGCCCTACCCTCAAAGAACCTACAGCCTACTGTGGAATAAATCCTGTAGTCAAATATGAATTTGAGAAATTATGCATTTTATAGCTAGTCATGAACAATCCTTTCCCAAATTCTTCATGAATACACAATCTAAAGATGGCCTGATCAACAATACTTTCTTCTTTCAAACTCAAGTAGACTTTCTCCTTTCTCTGTATGCTGATGAAATAGAAATAGCACAGACTAAAACACCTCAAGTTTAGTATTTTCACCTTTGTCAAATTCCTGGCTTTTTAAAGAACCCACAGGCTTCTTTACCTTACGTGGCATTTAAAATTTTTTTTCACTATTGCAGTTGATTCATTTATTATCTATGTATTGATATTGGTTATTATTTTTGTCTGCTCTGGGTCTTCGCTAGGGTTTCACAGGTAGCATTAGTGGTAAAGAACCTTTCTGCCAATGCAAGAGACATAAAATACAAGGGTTCAATCCCTGGGTTGGAAAGATCCTCTGGACGAGGGCATGGGATCAAGATTCCATGGAGAAGGGAGGGCATACCACTCCAGTATTCTTGCCTGGAGAATCCAGTGGACAGAGGAGCATGGTGGGCTACATACAGTCCATAGGATTGCAATGTGTTGAAATCGACTGTGCCGACTAAGCACGCACGCACGCACGCAACGGTCTTTGCTGCTGCTCACTGCCTTTCTCTAGCTGCAGCAAGTTTCTTCACTGTGGTGCCTGAGCATCTCATGAGGTGGCCTCTCTCCTTGTGGAGCACTGCGCTCTAGAGCGCTGGCTCAGTAGTTGTGCTAGAGGGGCTTAACTGATCTATGGTATGTAGGATCTTCCAAGACCAGGGACTGAACCCCTGTCTCCTGCACTAACAGGCAGATTCTTAACTGCTGGACCACCAGCAAAGTCTGGCACTTATTTTTAAATCAACTGTAGCCACAATGTTCTAAACTAATAGATGGAAACGAGTTGTTTCAGATTTTTTGAGAACACAGAGATTAAAAAATTGGAAACTTCCTTTATACGGGTTTTGCATCTAACAGTGGCTTAATACATTTGATTGTGAATAATCTAAAATTTCTCAAAATCCCAGACCTGAAAACCCGTAGGATAAAATGAAACTGATAAGCAAAAAACTGATAAACTGATAAGCAAAAGCTTATTGTAGACTAAAAAACCCCTAACTTCCACTGTCCGCTCATTTCCCCCTTTCATTTCCTTAGGGTAAATGAGATCTAAATTTTTTACTTTTTTTGCAACCGATCATGGCCCTTTGTGAACGGTCCCCCAAACTTAAGTTTGACGCTGAAGCAAGACACAACAGTGAAGCAGCTATTAGTTTCTGCTTCCCCGTATAGCTTACCTGCACTTACGCTTTAAATTGTCAAGTTAACCCTCACCCGTGTTAAACAAAAGGACTGACTAAAACAAAGGGACTAAGATGTCATTTTGAACAAACAACAAAGGGCTGGCTTTTCACAAACGGCCGCCCCTCTGCCGTCTGTTCCCCAGTTCAGTCACCCTGGGGCAGCTATCCCCATCCCACTTCGACCGGGCCCAAAGCGGGTAGGAACAAGGGACAAAGATTCACCGCTAACCGGAGGTCACCCGATGAAGCCGAGCCCAGAGCTGGCAGCGTAGGGAAGAAGCAGGGACTAAGATAAACGCTTCGAGGGACCTCAGCGAGCACTCACCCATCAGCAGCTTGTAGGTTTCCTTAGAGAGGATAGGGGACTAACCGACCCAGCCACCGCGCCCGGACATCCGGGCCAAAGCGCCCTCGACAGCTCCGCCTCCTGGTAACCCGGGCGACCGCTCCGAAGCCCCGCCCCGCCCTGCACTTCCGGGACTGGGCTCGAAGGCCCCGCCCCCCGAGACAGGAAGCGGCCCCCCGAGACAGGAAGCGGCCTCCCGGTCTACCGCGGAGGAAGCGGGCGGGTTCGCTGCTGGAAGCTTGCGTTCGCGTGGCGGTAACGTTCTTTCCCGGACAAAGACAATGGCAGGCATGCTGACTGTGCCCCGGCTGCCTCCGCACGACTCGGGGACGCCGGCGCTGTCGGTGGTGGACATGCATACGGGCGGCGAGCCCTTGCGCATCGTGCTGGCGGGGTGTCCGGAGGTGGTCGGCCCCACGCTGCTGGCCAAGCGACGCTACATGCGCCAGCACCTCGACTATGTGCGGCGACGGCTCATGTTCGAGCCCCGAGGGCACCGGGACATGTACGGGGCCGTGCTGGTACCGAGCGAGCTGCCGGACGCGCACCTGGGCGTCTTGTTCCTGAACAATGAGGGCTACAGCTCCATGTGCGGCCACGCCGTGCTGGCGCTGGGCCGCTTCGCGCTCGACTTCGGCCTGGTGCCGGCGCCCCCGGCCAGTGCCCGAGAGACCCTGGTCAACATTCATTGTCCCTGCGGGCTTGTGGCCGCCTTCGTGGAGTGCGAGGGCGGCCGCAGTCGCGGCCCGGTGCGCTTCCACAGTGTCCCTGCCTTCGTGCAGGCCACAGGTAACCGGCAGGACTCTTGCAGCTCTGCAGCTCAACTAATTACACTAACCGCCTCTTTCGGCTGAGCCCGCGCAGCGCAACTAACCCACTCCACAAGCCTTTACAGTCAATCAGAAGGGAATTCTAAATCCCTGCAAGTGTATGTCAGCGTCTTCGTCTTGTGAATTTGGGTAGTGCACGCAATTTGAGGCTTTTCTAGTGGCTCAGTAGTAGGACATACACCTGCCTTTGCAGGAGACACGGGTGTGATCCATAAGTTGGAAAGATCCCCTGTAGAAGGAAATGACAACCCAGTCCAGTATTCTTGCCTGGAAAATCCCATGGACAGAGGAGTCCATGGAATTGCAAAGAATCGGACACCACTTAGCGACTCAGCAACAACATGCAATTTGATTACCCTGCGGATCTATCCATCTGTGGTTTTGGAGACCATTGAGGAGTAAGGAATACCGTTTTTCCCTTACTCAGCACTTCATTCCCCTATTTTGTTCATTCCTGGAGATTTCACAGTTGGATAAAGCAGGGTGCACTAGAGTCGAGGAAAGCGCAAAGAATAGTCACGGTACTGGGGCTGCGGACTGTCTCAGAATATGCTTGCTAGGCACATTATTTTCCCCTGACAAGTTAGTGAACACAGGTTGCAAAAGCTCATCTGTAAACAGTGCTTTCCCCGGTTCTTGGGGGAAGAAATAAAGAATTAAATCTGTTCGAGGAAATGCAGCTGTTGCTGCTTGTATTTTTTAAGAATGGTCGGCCCCACGCTGCTGGCCAAGCGACGCTACATGCGCCAGCACCTCGACTATGTGCGGCGACGGCTCATGTTCGAGCCCCGAGGGCACCGGGACATGTACGGGGCCGTGCTGGTACCGAGCGAGCTGCCGGACGCGCACCTGGGCGTCTTGTTCCTGAACAATGAGGGCTACAGCTCCATGTGCGGCCACGCCGTGCTGGCGCTGGGCCGCTTCGCGCTCGACTTCGGCCTGGTGCCGGCGCCCCCGGCCAGTGCCCGAGAGACCCTGGTCAACATTCATTGTCCCTGCGGGCTTGTGGCCGCCTTCGTGGAGTGCGAGGGCGGCCGCAGTCGCGGCCCGGTGCGCTTCCACAGTGTCCCTGCCTTCGTGCAGGCCACAGGTAACCGGCAGGACTCTTGCAGCTCTGCAGCTCAACTAATTACACTAACCGCCTCTTTCGGCTGAGCCCGCGCAGCGCAACTAACCCACTCCACAAGCCTTTACAGTCAATCAGAAGGGAATTCTAAATCCCTGCAAGTGTATGTCAGCGTCTTCGTCTTGTGAATTTGGGTAGTGCACGCAATTTGAGGCTTTTCTAGTGGCTCAGTAGTAGGACATACACCTGCCTTTGCAGGAGACACGGGTGTGATCCATAAGTTGGAAAGATCCCCTGTAGAAGGAAATGACAACCCAGTCCAGTATTCTTGCCTGGAAAATCCCATGGACAGAGGAGTCCATGGAATTGCAAAGAATCGGACACCACTTAGCGACTCAGCAACAACATGCAATTTGATTACCCTGCGGATCTATCCATCTGTGGTTTTGGAGACCATTGAGGAGTAAGGAATACCGTTTTTCCCTTACTCAGCACTTCATTCCCCTATTTTGTTCATTCCTGGAGATTTCACAGTTGGATAAAGCAGGGTGCACTAGAGTCGAGGAAAGCGCAAAGAATAGTCACGGTACTGGGGCTGCGGACTGTCTCAGAATATGCTTGCTAGGCACATTATTTTCCCCTGACAAGTTAGTGAACACAGGTTGCAAAAGCTCATCTGTAAACAGTGCTTTCCCCGGTTCTTGGGGGAAGAAATAAAGAATTAAATCTGTTCGAGGAAATGCAGCTGTTGCTGCTTGTATTTTTTAAGAATGGAAACAGGCAGTGCCTGGATTTAAATCCTGACACCTCCTTAAAGCTGTGCATCCTTTGTCAAATTACATATGTTCTCCTTTGCTACTGTGTCTTCGTTTTTTCTAATTGAGATTTTTGTGTGTGTATGTGCGTGTATGTGAGGATTTCCTGAGAGTATGCAAGGTACTTAGAATTTAAAAAATTATCTTCCTAGAGATACAAAGACTACAGAATATATAGAGTTGTTAGTTTAGAGTTCTCTAGGTGTGCAGAGCCTTGAAAAGATTTTGGTGGGTTCTCTAGTACAGAGCCTGTTGGTCATGCAAAACAATGTCTTTAGTTATAATTCTTGCAAAATCCCTACAAATCCTATCTGTGAAGGCTAAATTCTATCAGAGGAGGCTTTAGTAGTCTGACGAGAAGTGAGCTGGGAACTTGTTAAGTCAATACAGGAATAGGGTTATCACTCCTTTCCTTCAAAGACTTCAAGCCATGCAGATCATTCTGTAATTTGGTCTTGACACTCCTGATGGATTGGGGATTCCCAATTAGCCTGATTATGAATGTTATGAATGAGGCAGTAATAGCCCAAGTGTTTGAGAGTCTTAGAATAGCCTCAGGCAACTGAAACACAAGTTGGTAAAGAATGCCACTGGGAAAACTGACGCCACTTTCCCAGAAGGAATGGTGTCACCTGCAGATTGGGAGGGCACGTGAGGGAAACAGGAATTGTGTTAGGGTTGCATCTGAGAAGACCTCACCCATTACCTAGATGGTTACCCGAATTCCCCATAGGCCACCCCAGCAGCAGATTAGATGCACTCTTGTTTTTGTGGGAAGTGACAGCTGGCAGCAGGATCACCCACTGTTTACATCATGGTTTGGGTTTGGTTAGAGCAGGGACAGCCAATCCCACAAGCCCTGTAGTTCCTGAAAGCATCTCTGTGTGACCATAAAATAATCAGTGGGCATTAATGGTCACTTTGAGTCATGAAGAAAATGAAATCCTGAAATTCTCTCCTTGGAAGTCACATAAGAGGAGATGGGTAGTGTTCAGGATCACAGCTATGCCCCTTCCCTCTCTATAACCCTGTGAAAGGGATTCCATGCCTCAGTGTCATCTATAAAGTGAGGATGACAACAGTCTCCGCCTCAGGGGACTGTTCATCTCTGCTCTAGCTAAAATGAAAACTAGTTTTCTTCACTGTATTTAACTACTAGAACAGTATGCAATCAATGAATATTTGTTGAGTAAATAAATGAAATTCAGAGCAGACTGTTCACTGGCAAATGTAAGTATCTCATCCTCTCAAGAGCTCTATTCCTGTTGGATGTTAAACTTTTTGGCTTTCATGTTAACATTTATTGCATTCTGAATCTGTGCCAAGCATTCCCCACACATTATCACATGAAATTTTCAAAACAAACCTGTTAGGAAGGAAATAGCAATTCTGTTTTACACATGAGAACTCCAAAGCCACTCTAAGCTTTCCCCTTTCTGGCATTTCCTCATTTCCCTCTAATTCATCAGCCTCCTCTCATTCGATTTCTTTTGCATGTTGCATCAGCATCAAGATAAAACATTTTCCTCTTCTGGAGTTAAGTTCCACCAGCGTGTTTTACTCTTCTGATGATAAGTTTGCTCTGTTTGATGCATCATGTGTTAAAAGGGTTCTGTGGTTCTGCTCTGTAACTGATAGCCCTGTGGTGTCTTTGTGTAACTCACTGTGCAAACTAAGGAGTATAAAAACTATTGAATTGAGACCCCTCTTTGCCCTATTGGTTGACTTTGCTTCATCCTTCCGTGGGCCCTTTTCTAAGAGATGTGAGCAAAGCTTTCTTGAAAGTGCCATCTTGGAGGCGAGGGCCTTAACAACTTGCACAGTTAACCAGGGAAGCGTCATTTGCCCCAGACATGTGGCCCCTGCTTCGTTCCCACCTCTCCCTTCCTGTTGCTGTCTCTATCACACCCCTTAGCTTCCTCATTGTGCTGTGGCAAAGTCCACATAAGTCTTCTTTTTTTTTTAAATTTTTTTATTTTGGCCTCTTTTATTGATCTTTTATTTATTTTCTTCCATCTTTATTCTTCGGCCTGTGTGGGCCTCCCATTGCATTGGCCTCTCTCATTGCAGAGCACTAGCTCTGGGCGCATGTGCTCTAGAGCGCTGGCTCGTAATTGGACACACTGCCACTCTGCGGTAAGTGGGATCTTCCTGGGCCAGGGATCAAACCGGTGCCCCTTGCACTGCAAGATGGACTCTACCCACTGGACCACCAGGGAAACCCAGGTGCTCTATTGACCAGGAGAACTATTCTCCTTTTGGGGCATTCCTTCTCCAACAAATCTTCCCCTGATAACTTAGGTTTCCCTGAAACAAAAACAGAAGGACTTGCTTTCTCCCCTAATATATGCCTTCCCCAGAGGCAGTGATTGCTAAGCCCACTCGACTTGAGGAGGAGAAAGAGAAGAAAATGCAATTAGTGTAAACAGTATTAATGTCCCCAAATATCACCCATTCCCATTCCTTTGAAAATACAAATTCAAGATTCCGAACAACTGCACTTCAGGTGAAACTTTGGGTATGTCAGGGACTTAAAATACCCAGATAAAAACTCTGATGCAAAATGATAGTATAAAGGCTGCTAATTCTATAATGGCTGTATTCTGGGTATTAGCCTGGGGGACACTTTCATGAGATGAAAACATCTAGATAAATAAGTATATATAACTTACATAGAAATTTTTTTTTCGTTTTGTTTTGATATTATAGCTGAAGAAAACCAATTTGTGAATAGGATCCCAAATCCTCAGTGTTTTAAACCATTCGCAATAGTATGAGAGGGACCTACATTTTCCTTCATAGTTTTCACAGGTTCATATACCAGGGTTTTCTCTCTCTCTCTCTGCTTCAATGATGTTTTCTAGAAAAGATCCTCAGAATAGTTAACAAAATATATAAGAAACATCCTCAGAATAGTTAACAAAATATATAAGTATGATTTGGGAAAAACATGGCATTCAAATGTTCTAAAACTTGGGACTTGCCTGGCAGTCCAGTGGTTAAAAATCCACCTTGCAATGCAGGGGATGCAGGTTTGATTCCTGATCAGGAAACTAAGATCCCACCTGCCTCATGGCATCTAAGCCTGTGCACCACAACTAGTGAGCCTGTGGGCCACAGCTAAGACCAGTGCAGCCAAATAAACAAACATTTTAGAAAAGTAAATAAAAAAGAATGTTATAAAATTTATGCAAACCTTGTTAAAGATAAAAATATAAAAATGTACTTAGCTAAAGGACTGTTATTATTTACTTGGTGCATATTCATTTTTAGAGTTCACTTTTGCTCCATTCCTTTTTAAGAAAAAGTACCCCCACCTCCCACAGAAATACACATGTATTTAAAATGCTGTGAATTTTATTGCTGAAATAAAAAAACACAAACCCTTATTTGCATCTTTTTTAGATCTTCGAGTGGATGTTCCTGGTCATGGAAAGGTGGTGGTGGACATTGCATATGGTGGCGCATTCTATGCATTTGTTAGTGCTGAAAAGCTAGGACTCGATGTTTGTTCTGCAAAGGCAAACGACCTCGTGGAAGCAGCAAGTGCCGTGACAGAAGCAGTGAAAGCTCAGGTCAGTCCAGCTGCTGTTAGCCGATGTCTTCCTCTATGGCATGAGGGGAGAATAAGTGACATGTCTCCACAGAAAACCAAACATCTCTATAGTCAAGTTACTCATAGTACAAGAATGGCTACTGGTTATAATCTTAGGCTCTGGAGCAAGACTTCCTGGGTGTTTGACGTTTGTAACTTGTGCAACCCTGAATAAGTTATATCACTTCCATATCCCTCAGTTTTCCTACCTGTAAATGGAAATTATGAAATGCCTGCGTCATAGGAAATTGTAAGAATAAGTCAGTATATGGAAAGAATAGTGCCTAGCCATGGTTAAGTGTTTATCAAATGAAAACTGTTAGCTTTAATAATAAATAAAAATATAATTTGTGGTTATTTACATAGATATGAAATGTATTAGATAATATTCTACTTTGAAATGCTTTGATATACGTGGTCATTCTGCAAAACTTGAAACAATGAATGTCAAATATAATTTACAAATAGATTTCATTAAATATAATAGGACTTTTACTTCACAGAGAACATTAATTTCTAGTTAGTGGAGTTTTTCTATATTGCTAAGAATTACTTCAGAACTACTCAGGTAACTCCAGTGTGACTTGGGAAAACTGTTGTTATAAAATCAGGTCAGATAATAAATAATTCTAGAATATTCTTTCATTTTTAACACATGTTTGCCATTTTACCTAATTGGGATCTATATATAAAAGTCATATAATATACTTGAGTGTTTTATCATATGAGAATTTAATTATAATTCTAAGTAAAAAAATAGCTTAGGAAAGATAGAATCTAATATACTTTCACTAATAGTTATTTATGGGCCTATTTAACATATCTGAGGCTTCAATTTAACATAATCACCTATAACTCTATAACTTAAATAAGAAAATGAAAATATATGCTTATATTCCTTTTCTAAATTATCATTTTTCAGGACTGTCAATACAAATATTAGAATTATTTTATAATGGCTGAAACTCTGAATTTACATCTGTTTTTTGTTCCAGTAGAGAGCTAATAGTTAGAGTTAACAATTTGACCTTATTTTTTAATAAAATCAAGAGAAAAGGGCATTGTTTTCTTAATAAAAGGAGGAATTTAAAATTTCTCATTAAAGCTAGAATGTCTCACTAAGGTGGTAAGGGGTGGACTTTGAGGGAGGAAGGGTTCTGAGGAAAACATGAGAAGTTCTGTTGGTGATGAAGCAAGCAAGAGGCCTACTTTCTGAATTGCTGACCACCCATTACTGCTGATGGAGATTTAGGCAGAGGCCATTTGGGAGGGAAGGGGGCTAAAGTAAATATAATACAAATTCATCTTTATCCTTTTAACAAACATTTACCAAGGACCTAGTGTGTGTCAGACACTTTGCTAGATGTTGGAGACCAGAGGAAGAACAAACCCCACCTCATTCAAGGAGCTCAGTCTAATGAGGGAAGCATCCCTGTGTGCAAGGTGATGTACTGCTGCCATCATGGAGGGAGGCATAGGGCCTTTAAGGGGATGGAGAACAAAGATCCAATATGCAAGCCTCTTTATCTGGGTTATATGAATAGATAGACTCCTTAGGTTTTAAGACTTCAGTCTATTCAACTGCTTTAAATGACAGGTAGGTGGTAGGGGAATGTACTAACCATTGGGATACAATGGAAGTCACCTTTGACTTCCATTGTATGGAAATCAGAGGAATATAATTACAGTCATCTTGGCCAGGCTAGCAGACATTAGAGAAATCCACAAGTTAATCAGACCTCCCAAGAAGAACAGGAAGCATTGCACATCTGCGCCTAACCAAGCTTCACCAGTGTTGTGACTTAGCTGCCCTGCCATTGTTGCTCTGTGTACCTACTGCTTTTAATGATACTGATGTTAATCCTTTATAATGTCTTTTTTGCCCCATATAATTGTTTTTCTTACCTAATCACTTCTGCATCCTTAGACTTTGTGCTTGCTTCTGACCTCCTAGTTCTTATGTCTGTCAGTGGTACTAATTTCAGCTCTAGATAATCATTGCTTGATTTTTCTGCATGATCCTCTTCAAGTTCCTGAGGGTGAGACTAGGATTGCCTTCTCCTCCTGTTTGAGCAGCCATGGCTGGCCTGTGAATTGACCATCCTGGGTTTCAGTGCTGGAGTCATGCTTCAAGGAGTATGTGTGTTTGGTGGGGTAAGTGTATAAAATAAGGCTGTTTCTTCAGTAGAAACTATGTGCAGGATGACTTCCTTAGAAAGGGCTCAAAGTGTAAGAGTCATAACTTCCAACAAAACTAAAATTTATTCATTAGAAGAAGATATAGTTTCTAATATCAATATTTAGGGCTGTTACTTGAAAAATGTTATTAAATGATAAAGATGGAAAAGTTGTATCTAAGAGTAGCCAATATATGTTATTTAAAATATAAATTTGAATGAAAATATTTATTTTACATGTGTTTGTTAATTATTTTATTTACAGTTTAAAATTAATCATCCTGACAGCGAAGACCTTGCCTTTCTATATGGAACTATATTAACAGATGGAAAAGACGCTTACAGTGAGGAACCAACCACCAACATCTGTGTGTTTGCCGATGAACAGGTATTAAAAGCTGAAATTGTTAGGCACACAGCCAGGCATTATGGAACTAGAACACTGTGAATGCTCTTGTCTTCATTTATTCTGAAACAGGTTGACAGAAGTCCTACTGGCTCAGGAGTGACTGCCCGAATTGCCCTTCAGTATCACAAAGGGCTTCTAGAACTGAACCAGACCAGAGCCTTTAAAAGCAGTACAACCGGCTCAGTATTCACAGGGGAAACCTGTGAGGGTGAGTGGTACCCATAGCTTCTTGTTTGTAAATATGTTAACTTTGGAGACTATGGAAATCTAAGTGAGGTGTTAGGTAAGTTTTCTCTTAGAAGAGAATTTTAACACAGGCCTGAGAAAACTTCCGTTCAGCTAGGCTATTGGTTTTCAGAGCGTGGACAGGAGCCTGGGGTCCTATCCAAGTGTCCACAAGGTCAAAGCTGTATTCATAATAATCCTGAGATGTTGCTTGCTCTCCACTTTCATTATCTCACAAATGTACAGTGGAGTTTTCTCTCTTTTTTTTTTTTAATTTTATTTATTTATCTTTTTGGGGGTCGGGCTGGGGAGGGAGGGGTGCGGGCGCAGGCCACTTCTATTGGTCTTTCATTTCTCCATTTTCATCCATCTTTGTTCTTTGGCCTGTGTGGGCCTCCCATCGCGGTGGCCTCTGTTGTCGCAAAGCGCCTGCTCTGGGCGCACTCGCACAGAGCTCCAGCTCGGTAATCGGACACATCAGTCCAGCCGCTCCGCGGCACGTGGGATCTTCCCAGGCCTGGGCTCGAACCGGCGGCCCTTGCACTGCAAGGCGGTGTCCTTACCCACTGGACCACCAGGGGAAGCCCTACAGTGGAGTTTTCTAGGAGCTTCATGATGTGTGATATCCTAATTGATTGAGTGCAGAAGCAAAGATGAGAATCTAACTGTCTTTTGTTAAGCCAGACATTAAAAAGGGTTGCTAAAATGTAAAAAAAATGTTGTTATTTTTCATTACTATTTTTTTTGTTTGGGCAGATGTATTTATTTTCACAAAAAAATTGTTGTTTATGACAACATGTAATGGATTCATTGTTTTTAAATGAATTAATGAGCAAATATCTTTAATTCCCAATATAGCAAATATTAATTGCTATAACCTAAAAGCTGAAATTGTTAGGCACACAGCCAGGCATTATGGAACTAGAACACTGTGAATGCTCTTGTCTTCATTTATTCTGAAACAGGTTGACAGAAGTCCTACTGGCTCAGGAGTGACTGCCCGAATTGCCCTTCAGTATCACAAAGGGCTTCTAGAACTGAACCAGACCAGAGCCTTTAAAAGCAGTACAACCGGCTCAGTATTCACAGGGAAGCCTGTGAGGGTGAGTGGTACCCATAGCTTCTTGTTTGTAAATATGTTAACTTTGGAGACTATGGAAATCTAAGTGAGGTGTTAGGTAAGTTTTCTCTTAGAAGAGAATTTTAACACAGGCCTGAGAAAACTTCCGTTCAGCTAGGCTATTGGTTTTCAGAGCGTGGACAGGAGCCTGGGGTCCTATCCAAGTGTCCACAAGGTCAAAGCTGTATTCATAATAATCCTGAGATGTTGCTTGCTCTCCACTTTCATTATCTCACAAATGTACAGTGGAGTTTTCTCTCTTTTTTTTTTTTAATTTTATTTATTTATCTTTTTGGGGGTCGGGCTGGGGAGGGAGGGGAGCGGGCGCAGGCCACTTCTATTGGTCTTTCATTTCTCTATTTTCATCCATCTTTGTTCTTTGGCTCCTGTGGGCCTCCCATCGCGGTGGCCTCTGTTGTCGCAGAGCGCCAGCTCTGGGCGCACTCGCACAGAGCTCCAGCTCGGTAATCGGACACATCAGTCCAGCCGCTCCGCGGCACGTGGGATCTTCCCAGGCCTGGGCTCGAACCGGCGGCCCTTGCACTGCAAGGCGGTGTCCTTACCCACTGGACCACCAGGGGAAGCCCTACAGTGGAGTTTTCTAGGAGCTTCATGATGTGTGATATCCTAATTGATTGAGTGCAGAAGCAAAGATGAGAATCTAACTGTCTTTTGTTAAGCCAGACATTAAAAAGGGTTGCTAAAATGTAAAAAAAATGTTGTTATTTTTCATTACTATTTTTTTTGTTTGGGCAGATGTATTTATTTTCACAAAAAAATTGTTGTTTATGACAACATGTAATGGATTCATTGTTTTTAAATGAATTAATGAGCAAATATCTTTAATTCCCAATATAGCAAATATTAATTGCTATAACCTAAATAAACAAAAACACTTCGAGGTCCTAAAATCCTTTTAAATTGAAATATGGTTGATTTACAATATTGGGTTAGTTTCAGGTGTAAAATATAGTGATCCAGTATTTTTGCAGATTCTCCTCCATTGTAGGTTATTATAAAATGTGGAGTATACTTCGCTGTGCCACACAGTATATCCTTGCTGCTTCTCTGTTTTATATAGTAGTTCATGCCTATTAATCCCAGGCTTTTGTCCCTCACCTTTTCCTCTCCCCTTTGGTAACCACAAGTTTGTTTTCTGTATTTGTGAGTGTATTTTCTGTTTTGCATATACTTTTACTTGCATTATTTGTTAGATTATATAAATATATGAGGTCATATTGTATTTGTGTTTCTCGGACTTTCACTAAGCATAATATTCTCTGGGTCCATCTGTATTGCTGCAGATGGTCTTATTTCACGGTTTTCTGTGGCTGAGTAATGTTCCATTGTGTGTGTGTGTGCCATCCATGGTCCTTTGATGAGCACTTGGGTTGTTTCCATGTTTTGGTTATTGTAAATAGTACTGCTGTGAACACTGGAGTGCATGCATGTTTTTGAATTAGTGTTTTCATTTTTTACAGATATATACACTCAGGAGTGGAATTGATGGATTGTGTAGTAGTTCTGTTTCAAATTTTTTGAGGAACCTCCGTATTGTCTCCCATAGTGACTGTACACATTTACCTCCCCTCCAATAGTATAGGCAGGTTCTTTTTGCTTCATATCCTCTCCAACATTTGTTAGTGTTAGTTGTAGAATTTTTGATGATAGCCATTCTGACCTGTGTGAAGTGGTACTGTAGTTTGTGTTTTTTTCCCCCTCTTTGGCCATTTCTATTGATCTTTCATTTATTTATCTTTTTTCTTTGGCTTGTGTGGGCCTCCCATCACAGCGGCCCCTCCCGCTGCAGAGCACTGGCTCTGGGTGCATGCACCCCAGAGCTCTGGCTTAGTAGTTGGACACATCAGTCCAGCCACTGCACAGCACGTGGGATCTTCCCAGGCCAGGGATCGGCCCTGGTACCCCTTGCACTGAAAGGCGATGTCCCCACCCACTGGACCACCAGGGAAGCCGGGTACTGTAGTTTTGATTTATATTTCTCTGATTGCTATGGCTAGGATTTCTGATACTAGGTTAAATAGAAGTGGCAAAAATGGACATCCTTGTCTAGTTTCTGAATTTACTGGGGAGGCTTTCATCTTTTCACCTTTGAGTAATATACTGGCTATGGATTTGTCATAAATGGCCCTTATAATGTCAAAATATGTTCCCTCTATACCCACTTTGATGAGCATTTTTTTTCAAGGAATACTTCTTATTTATTTATTGGCTATTCTTTGTTTTCACTGCTGCTGCAGGCTTTTCTCTAGTTGCAGGGATTGGTAGCTACTCTCTAGTTGAGGTGAACAGGCTTCTGGTTGCAGTGACTTCTCTTGTTGTAGAACTCAAGCTCTAGGGCACATGGGCTTCAATATTTGCTGCACTTGGACTCAGTAGTTGTGGCTTATGGGCTTAGTTGCTCTGCAGCGTGTGGGATCTTCCCAGATCAGGGATTGAACCCATGTCTTCTGCATTGGCAGATGAACTTTTCACCACTGAGCTACCAGGGAAGCCCTGATGTGCAGTTTAAATCATGAATGGATGTTGAATTTTCTGGGGCATTTTTTTCTGAATCTGTTGAGACAATTATGTGTTTTTTTTCTATTCCTTTTGTTAATATAGTGTGTGACATTGATTGGTTTGTGTATGTTGAACCACATACACAAATGCTGTGACCCTGGTGTATATCTATCTTGATCATGATGTGTGATATTTTTTATGTATTGGGATTGGCTTGTTGAGTATTGTTGCCTCTATATTCATCAAAGATACTGGTCTGAGTTTTCTGTTTCTTTAGCATCTTTTGTTTTTGTATTAAGGTAATGACTGGTAAGGTCCTCAAATCTTAGAGTATAAAGGGAGCCCGAGTCTAAAGTGTTTGAGAGCAATTAAGCTCGAGTTTGCATTTTTTGTTTTTATTCTATAGGAATATTCCATTTCATATAGTAGGATGTGAAAGTCCTGAAAAGTTGTGGAAAGTAGAATTTTTATTAATATAGTGGAATCAAATTTTAAATGTGCTAATAGAGCTAATTAATGAATTTACTCATAGTAGTAAGTGAATCTACTATAGTATGATTAAATTGCATCTGGTAAATGAATCTACTCACAAAGCAATAATATATAGCAAATAATTTATCCTAATAAAGACTTTTAAGTCCTAATATAGCTGTTTTTAAAGTTTGGTTTTTCTGAATACTGAATTTTAAGTTAGGTATTTCTACATAATATAGTGATCTTATGGGATACCATGTTATATGCACAGACTTGGAATACATTGTCTTCAAGTGTGAAATTTAAGATAAAATAATAATCATCAACATTTATTGGGTGCTTTACTATGTGTAAATTTCCAAGCTAAGCATTTCATATATACAATCTCTTATAATTCTCACAAGAATCCTGTGTGAATTAGAGTTTAGATCATTTGCCAGAGGTCATTAGACAGGCAGCAGAGCCAGGCTATGAAGGTGGGTCTCTCTGACCCTATACTGTTAACCACCATATTTTCTTGCTCTTAGGCAGCACATTTGCTGCAATGGCAGTTTCACCCATGTGAGAGTGAACTCAATTCTCAGCCACCCAAATCTTCATCCCTACCATGCTTGTCTGTGCCTCTCTCCCAAGTCGAACACTGTCCACTAAACTCCTTTCAAGATGATTGTCCCGAGATATCTCAAATTCAACTCGTGAAGAAACTCTTCCTTCCTAAATGTATTCTTCCTGTCTCAGTCCTCATCTTGGTTAATGGTGGCACTAGCTGCACTTCCAAGCTAGACACTATGGTCATACTCAACTCACCTCCCTTCTCACCAGCTGTGTACACCAGCCCTTACCCAGGTCTATCAATTCTACCTTCAAAGTATTTCTGTATTTTGTTCTCCATTCTCATTAAAAACTGCCCTCCTGGGCTTCCCCTGGTGGTCCAGTGGGTAAGGACACCGCCTTGCAGTGCAAGGGGCGCCGGTTCGATCCCTGGCCTGGGAAGATCCCATGTGCCGCGGAGCGGCTGGACTGATGTGTCCAATCACCAAGCCAGTGCTCTGGAGGGCATGAAAGTCCTAAAAGTGGGAAGAATTTTTATTAATATAGTGGAATCAAATTTTAAATGTGCTAATAGAGCTAATTAATGAATTTACTCATAGTAGTAAGTGAATCTACTATAGTATGATTAAATTGCATCTGGTAAATGAATCTACTCACAAAGCAATAATATATAGCAAATAATTTATCCTAATAAAGACTTTTAAGTCCTAATATAGCTGTTTTTAAAGTTTGGTTTTTCTGAATACTGAATTTTAAGTTAGGTATTTCTACATAATATAGTGATCTTATGGGATACCATGTTATATGCACAGACTTGGAATACATTGTCTTCAAGTGTGAAATTTAAGATAAAATAATAATCATCAACATTTATTGGGTGCTTTACTATGTGTAAATTTCCAAGCTAAGCATTTCATATATACAATCTCTTATAATTCTCACAAGAATCCTGTGTGAATTAGAGTTTAGATCATTTGCCAGAGGTCATTAGACAGGCAGCAGAGCCAGGCTATGAAGGTGGGTCTCTCTGACCCTATACTGTTAACCACCATATTTTCTTGCTCTTAGGCAGCACATTTGCTGCAATGGCAGTTTCACCCATGTGAGAGTGAACTCAATTCTCAGCCACCCAAATCTTCATCCCTACCATGCTTGTCTGTGCCTCTCTCCCAAGTCGAACACTGTCCACTAAACTCCTTTCAAGATGATTGTCCCGAGATATCTCAAATTCAACTCGTGAAGAAACTCTTCCTTCCTAAATGTATTCTTCCTGTCTCAGTCCTCATCTTGGTTAATGGTGGCACTAGCTGCACTTCCAAGCTAGACACTATGGTCATACTCAACTCACCTCCCTTCTCACCAGCTGTGTACACCAGCCCTTACCCAGGTCTATCAATTCTACCTTCAAAGTATTTCTGTATTTTGTTCTCCATTCTCATTAAAAACTGCCCTCCTGGGCTTCCCCTGGTGGTCCAGTGGGTAAGGACACCGCCTTGCAGTGCAAGGGGCGCCGGTTCGATCCCTGGCCTGGGAAGATCCCATGTGCCGCGGAGCGGCTGGACTGATGTGTCCAATCACCAAGCCAGTGCTCTGGAGTGCATGTGCCCAGAGCCTGCACTCTGCGACGACAGATGCCACCACGATGGGAGGCCCACAGGAGCCAAAGAACAAAGACGGATGAAAACAGAGAAATGAAAGACCAATAGAAGTGGCCCGCCCGCTCCCCTCCTTCCCCAACCCGACCCCCGACCCCTGCCCAAAAATAAATAAATAAATAAATCTAAAAAAAAACCCAAAAAACTGCCCTCCTGTCTCTAGATTTATTTGATGAATTAAGGTTACCTCTTAAAGGTTGCTGGGTTTGTAGTCTCTCTCTTCTCCAATTAGTTCTCCACTTTACAGATAAACTTAATCTAATACATCCAGCCACTTACCTTAAAAGCCTCCCATTGCCTGTATGATTACTGTATTCAGTTGTGGCCAACTCTTCTCGATCCCGTGGACTGTAGCCCACCAGGTTCCCCTATCCTTGGGATTCTCCAGGCAAGAATACTGGAGTGGGTTGCCATGCCCTCCTCCCAGGAGTCTTCCTGAACCAGGGATGTTCTTGACTCAGGAATCAAACCTGCATCCACTCTGTCTCCTGCAGGTGAATTCTTTACCACTGAGCCAGCAGTTAATCACTGAGCCTGATTATCTCTTGGATTCTCTTTAAAATTATATAAAACTGAGCATACACTTTTCAGGCTAGGTAAACTGTGCAGGCAGTGCCTTGATATTGTCCTCTCATCTTGTGTTTTCAGGAAGCAAAATGTGGTGATTTTAAAGCTATCATAGTGGAAGTATCTGGGCAAGCGCATTACACAGGTACTGCAAGTTTTACAATAGAAGATGAGGACCCACTGAAGGATGGATTTCTTCTCAAATGACTTCTGTGGCTCATAAGGGCTTTCCTTTCCTAGACATTGTTATTGTAAGTAATTTTTCTCTGAATTATGTGGAAAACTATATCCAAATTGTACACGTAAGCCAACTAACATTCTAAAATACTATGGCTAAATATAAAGTCATTATTCCCCACTTTGTACATGTGTATCGGTATAACTATTACCTATAGAATACAAAGTGCCCAAAATGCAGAATACATTTCTAATTATTAACACATCAGGTAAAATTAAAACCTTAGTTCTTATTACTTTAAAAATATTACTTTATGCTAGTTACTATGGTATTTTGTTTTAAATGCTCTTTAGCTTGAATTATAGCCCTCACAACAGTGGATCTTACAGGTTCATTGTTTAAGTCTTCCAGTTTTTGAGTAAAATCATGCCCCGTCTCTAAGCAGGGTGCAAGGGAGACAGATTATTATAAAGTCCTCAGTAGTTAGCGGTCGTAAACTGGGAAGGAGGCAGATGGTCAGCTTCTTTGGGTGGAAGGTATTGTAGCTGCGGCTGGATAAAGCTGCTGCTTTGTCCTCTAAGCTGCAAAGCCCAGCTCCTACCTCCATGAACTCCTAAGAGGAGACCAAGATATAACATTAAGACTCTTAATAACCTTTTACAAGATTATTGCTTATTGCCTTACTGAAGTACAGATACACAGTAGGATTCAATCATTGACTCTCTCTAGTGGGGTAGGACTTAATACTCTGCCAGCTACATGTCAGGTAATTTAAAACATGAAAGAAACGGTAACTATTAGCATTCTTGCTAGTTAATTGTCTGTGAGTCTGTGAAAAAATAAAATTTGATCATTATCAATCATTATAAAATGAAATATAAAAAATTAATCAACATGTGATTCAATATTCAGTAGACTCTTTTTTGAGGTAAGTATTTCTCCTTCTGAATATACAGACAGTGAAGTAATTAATTCATCTTAACTGACTGTGCCATTCAGCAACTCTGTTCAGACCCCGTTATTAGGTCTGTGGTTGAATCACCTGTCCAAAATGAAGGCTTTAGAGTTAATGTTCTTGATTTCCCTACTAAATACACAAATGCTAATGCTTTCCACTCATTTTATCTTAAATTTTGTGATAAAGAATTCACCTACCTCCAAAAAATAACACTAAATATCACCAAAACATTTTCTACAGATTAGGCAGATTAGGGAGATTTGCTGTACTTTTTAAAAAAAAAAATAGAAAAAAACCGACCATTTTCTCTCTAAATTTCACAAAGTGCCCAAAATGCAGAATACATTTCTAATTATTAACACATCAGGTAAAATTAAAACCTTAGTTCTTATTACTTTAAAAATATTACTTTATGCTAGTTACTATGGTATTTTGTTTTAAATGCTCTTTAGCTTGAATTATAGCCCTCACAACAGTGGATCTTACAGGTTCATTGTTTAAGTCTTCCAGTTTTTGAGTAAAATCATGCCCCGTCTCTAAGCAGGGTGCAAGGGAGACAGATTATTATAAAGTCCTCAGTAGTTAGCGGTCGTAAACTGGGAAGGAGGCAGATGGTCAGCTTCTTTGGGTGGAAGGTATTGTAGCTGCGGCTGGATAAAGCTGCTGCTTTGTCCTCTAAGCTGCAAAGCCCAGCTCCTACCTCCATGAACTCCTAAGAGGAGACCAAGATATAACATTAAGACTCTTAATAACCTTTTACAAGATTATTGCTTATTGCCTTACTGAAGTACAGATACACAGTAGGATTCAATCATTGACTCTCTCTAGTGGGGTAGGACTTAATACTCTGCCAGCTACATGTCAGGTAATTTAAAACATGAAAGAAACGGTAACTATTAGCATTCTTGCTAGTTAATTGTCTGTGAGTCTGTGAAAAAATAAAATTTGATCATTATCAATCATTATAAAATGAAATATAAAAAATTAATCAACATGTGATTCAATATTCAGTAGACTCTTTTTTGAGGTAAGTATTTCTCCTTCTGAATATACAGACAGTGAAGTAATTAATTCATCTTAACTGACTGTGCCATTCAGCAACTCTGTTCAGACCCCGTTATTAGGTCTGTGGTTGAATCACCTGTCCAAAATGAAGGCTTTAGAGTTAATGTTCTTGATTTCCCTACTAAATACACAAATGCTAATGCTTTCCACTCATTTTATCTTAAATTTTGTGATAAAGAATTCACCTACCTCCAAAAAATAACACTAAATATCACCAAAACATTTTCTACAGATTAGGCAGATTAGGGAGATTTGCTGTACTTTTTAAAAAAAAAAATAGAAATAGAACCACTATTTTCTCTCTAAATTTCACAAGACACATTAATTGGGAGGCGGGGAGATACATACATTGTTTAGAAGTTATGTTTTATAGAAGTTTTGTAATGTGAGCATTGAAGTACATCCCCTGTACTTCACTAGAAGTTCACTATGAAATTTGTATTATTATCCCATGGATACCAAGGGTAAGAGTATTTTATTACTGATATTCTTTAAAATTGTTAGCACATGGTGATAATACAAAGGCAGACTGACATTTAGTCAATTTTATTATTGTTTCAAAATTGTCTACAGACAGTGTAGAGAATTGCACTGAACTCTGACCAACTGCACCCAGACTGGCACCCCTCTTCCTGCCCATTGCCTGCCACCTGTTTTTATCTCATTCATGAAAATGAGAGAAATCCAAGTCAGACGTGTTGAGTAACTCTCCTGAAGTCACATTTGGGCTGTCACTCTAGGGCTGCTGACTCCAGTATTTTCCTGCTACCCTTCCATCACTTCTAAGACAGGACAGCCAGAACTTGTTCTAGGATATAGTACTTGCACAAAAATACTCTATTTCTTGAACATTGAAAAATAACTACTGCCTAAATCTTCCTAAATTCTAATCCAAACCAGAGCCAAACCCTTGCAATAATATTCATTCCTTCTGTATTTCACTGTGTCTTCCGTGGAGTCAAAACTGCTAGGGAAGTTGCTGATCCTCTTGCTTCCAAGTGTCTATAATCAGTCACATCGCCCTGTTGATTCTATTTAATACCTTCTAGAGGATGCTCACCTCTGTCCCTTCCCATGCCGCCTAATCATTAACCTCATTCAGGAGACCTCCTTTCCCTCACTAGTTCTCTCTAAGATATTATTGAGTATCATCATAAACAGCATGAAATAATTTTCCCCTTGTCCACCTTCCCTCTTCAGTCTGCTGTCTGTTACCCCTTTTCCTTCTGTTTATAGTCAAGCTACTAAATTCCTTACTGTCTTCTCATTAGATACATTTTCTCATCTTCCATTTGCTACTCAACTATTGCGGTCTGGTACTCACTGGAAACTAAGTTTGATCTAACCCTAGATTTAACGGTCACTCAAGGGCTTATGTCATCCACGGTGGATGCTGCTGCTTGCTCTGGCAAGCAGGTGAGTCCACTGCGGCAGGAACCTCTGCTCCCTTGGTGCAGAGCTCAGACAGAGAAACATTCCCTGAGGCACTCAAGACCATAGGTTAGTACCCAGGCCCCTTTAACGCCTACCTGTGCTGCAGCGTGTGGGCCCAGATCCATCTCTTCTTCACCATGAACTTCCAAGTGCTTTTTGATCCAGGTTCTCTAGACTCCATAAGAGTTGGGGGAACTCTCCACTTCCTCCCTCTGATTCCATAACTTCCATGCCATCCCTCCTTAGGACAATGCCCCTCATACTTCAGTATAGGTGTGAATTACCCAGGGATCTTAGAATGTAGATTCTCATTTCTTAGGCATTGAGTGGAGCCTTTCTAACATGCTCCAGGTGATGTGGATGCTACTGGTAGGAGGACTGGAGTTTTGTTGTTCTTGTTGTTGTTGTTTGTTTTTCCCCATCATTCTTCTTTTATTTTCTTTTATATCTATTTTTATCCATCTTTTATTCTTTGGCATGTGTTGGCCTCCCATTGCAGTGGCCTGTCCCATTGCAGAGCACCAGATCTGGGCACATGCGTTCCAGGGCACTGACTTGTAATCGGACACATGGGTCCAGCCTCTCTGTGGCACGTGGGATCTTCCCAGGCCAGGGATCAGCCCCGGTGCCCCTTGCACCGCAAGGCGGACCCTCTACCCACTGGACCACCAGGGAAGTCCAGGACTGAAGTGATCCCAAGCTTTGCATGTGAGTCTCCCTACCTGGACTCTTCTCTTTCTAGCTCTGAAATACATAAGAAGCCTGTTAGCTCCCTATATGGAGGTAACGAATAGAACTAACCTCATCATCACAGCAAGTTTCCTGAGACGAGGGTTGAGAAAATTACATTCTCTTCTTTCCTGAAAAGGAAAACAAAACACCTGGAAACACAAGATAGCTGATTTCTGCCTGGTTTTTCTCCCTTTACCTGCGTCTGAATTTTTGCTCCTCCCTAGTGTTCCACCTCTGGTTCCGTTCTCTCTTCACTCTGTTCCTAAGTCATCACATTCATGCCCACGGTTTTCTCTCTTGTAGAGAGGCTGACATCTCTCAAGTCTCTAAATCTGCAGCACCATTCACTGCTTGGTGGGCAAACCGGACTCATCTGCTCCCAGCACGTGCCCCTCCTCCCACAGTCCTTAACTTGATCAGTGGTACCACCAGCCACGGAGCCAGAAACCTGGGTGCCATCCTTGGCGTCTTGTTTGTGCCCTTTCATCCTGTCTGTTGATGCCCTGAGTGGATGTCTGTGGATTTGGTCGGCACCATTCCTTTCCCCTTCTTTTATCAACAGCACTCTCCTTTTCCTTTGGGAAACTATCCATCCCAGCACATAGCCTTGCTGAGGCTCCCAGGCAAGGGGGTACTCCAGTCAGACTCTCCCCTGCAACACCTACGATCTTGAGAGAAAGGACATAAGGTCTGAAAAGTGGTTGACATAGACTTATTTCATTTACCTTCTATAGAGCCCTAAAGAGATCACCCTCAGCTTCTTTCTGCTCTATCTGCATGCATATCTCCCTGACTTCTCTTGTTCTTGGGGTTGGCTGTTAGACTGTGCCTTTAAACTCCCCCTATCCTTCCATCCAATTCCGGTTTTGCTTAAATGAGACAGAAATCTCATTGTATTGCTTATATCCAAAGACCTCAATCCGTACACTAACTGCCTCCTTGAAATCTCTTCCCCTTCTTCACTGTAAATGCTTAGTTCAGACTCTCATTTCTCTCCTGGGTTATTACTATGCTTTTTCTTTCTTTTTAAAAAAGATTTATTTATTTATTTATTTTTGGGTGGGGGTTGGATTGGGGACGGAGGGGAGCGGGCGGGCCACTTCTATTGGTCTTTCATTTCTCTGTTTTCATCCGTCTTTGTTCTTTTGGCTCCTGTGGGCCTCCCATCGTGGTGGTGTCTGTCGTTGCAGAGCGCTGGCTCTGGGCGCATGCGCTCCAAAGCTCCGGCTCGGTAATTGGACACATCGGTCCAGCCACTCCGTGGCACGTGGGATCTTCCCAGGCCAGGGATTGAACTGGCATCCCTTGCACTGCAAGGTGGTGTCCTTACCCACTGGACCACCAGGGGAAGCCCATTTACTATGCTTTTTCTTACCTGATCTCCTAATGGCCAGATTCTCTTCCTAGAGTCATTATATTTTTAAACATTTATGACATTGTAATACATTTGTGTTTGCCCAAAAGTAATATGTATTTCTGTCTTAGTTCAGTGGTTTTCAGCTGAGGTTATCCCTCCTTTCGTTCCCTGCCCCAGCAATGTCTGAAGACAGTTTTAGTTGTCACTACTGCCATCTTGTGGGAAGAGGCTAGGGATACTCTTAATATCCTTCCAAGACTCGGGTAGCCTCCATAAGAAAGAATTATCTGGCTCATAATGCTGAGACCAAGATACCCAGTCTTATTTTACCATCTTAAATGAACTTTATTTATATTGTAAGTTTCTAGTAGGATATTTCCCTCACCCAAATAAGCACCAAAAACGCTAACATCATTGATTCTGAGACCCGAAAGTATACTAGTCATTCTTTCGATCAGTGTTTCTCAAACGAGCATCAGAATCACTTGTAGGGTTCATGCCTGGGCTCCACCCCGAGTCTCAGATTCAGTAGCTTTGGGGTATGGCCTTAGAGTCTGCCTTTCTAGCAAGTTCCCAGGTCATGCTGATGCTGCTAGTCCAGGGTCTATACTTTGCAGACCACTGATGTACACTTTTCCCCCATAAGAGACCATGCCCAGAAGCTTGAGATGCAGCTTCCCTGGGCAGGCAGGCCCTTCCTGTTCCTTTATCTTCCCACTAGATACCTGGAGCGGCATCTGTGGTGATTGCAGCACTTTAAACTCAAAACATGCCACATTCCAGAGAACTGACAAAGGCTGAAATTCGCAGGTCAAGGGACCAGTGACTCCCCACTTTCCTGACGCATCTGAGACAGTAATGGTCCTGAGGTCCAGATCCTTGAAAACAAGGAGACATCCTTTCTCCAGAATCTGTATCTTGGCTCCTCCAAGCACCTGTATCAGAATACCTTTTGGGTTTTGGATTCATGGGCCCATTCTCAGTAATGCTGGGAGTCAACCCCTGAATGTGCGTTTTAATAAGCTCCTTACATCAGTGGTTTTTGAAGCTTGGAACAGCAATATTATCCACTAATAACGTGTTAGAAATGTAGATTTTTGGATAGGACCAAAGGCCTAGTGAATCTGAACCTCTGGGTTGGGCCTAATCACTCATGTTTTAACAAGCCTTTCAAGTCAGCGGTCCAGACTTTTTCTCACCAGGGACCGGTTTCCTGGAAGACAGTTTTGCCACAGACAGAGCTGGGAGGTGGAATGGTTTCGGTTTAGCCCCCTGCTCACCTCCTGCTGTGCGGCCCAGTTCCTAACAGGCCAAGGACCCTTACATGTGGCCTGAGGTTTGGTGATCCCTGCTCTAGGTGACTCTTGAGTGCTCGAGTTTGAGAATACCTGGTTCAGTCTCTGTGTACCCTCAAGTTTAAGATCACCGAATTTAAGATTGTTTTCCACTTCCGGTTCTAGATTCCTTTACTACTTGCAGATGCCAGAAACACCCACAGGAAGCAGCAGCGCCCCCCTCCCCCCACAAGACATACATATAGAACGAGAGAGCTTGGCGTGAACTCTCCTTGAATTTGGCAATCTATGTGAAGGTCAATTCCATTTTAATCTGGCCGGGCAATGGACCCCAGAAGGTCCACCTGGGACTCTCTGAAGCCCACCCACCCTGGTCATGAAACCTTGCGGAGAGATGATGTTCTGGACAACGCTTCACTGATGTACACTTTTCCCCATAAGAGACCATGGAGCGAGCATTCCCTGGGCAGGCAGGCCCTTCCTGTTCCTTTATCTTCCCACTAGATACCTGGAGCGGCATCTGTGGTGATTGCAGCACTTTAAACTCAAAACATGCCACATTCCAGAGAACTGACAAAGGCTGAAATTCGCAGGTCAAGGGACCAGTGACTCCCCACTTTCCTGACGCATCTGAGACAGTAATGGTCCTGAGGTCCAGATCCTTGAAAACAAGGAGACATCCTTTCTCCAGAATCTGTATCTTGGCTCCTCCAAGCACCTGTATCAGAATACCTTTTGGGTTTTGGATTCATGGGCCCATTCTCAGTAATCCTGGGAGTCAACCCCTGAATGTGCGTTTTAATAAGCTCCTTACATCAGTGGTTTTTGAAGCTTGGAACAGCAATATTATCCACTAATAACGTGTTAGAAATGTAGATTTTTGGATAGGACCAAAGGCCTAGTGAATCTGAACCTCTGGGTTGGGCCTAATCACTCATGTTTTAACAAGCCTTTCAAGTCAGCGGTCCGCAGACTTTTTGTCACCAGGGACCGGTTTCCTGGAAGACAGTTTTGCCACAGACAGAGCTGGGAGGTGGAATGGTTTCGGTTTAGCCCCCTGCTCACCTCCTGCTGTGCGGCCCAGTTCCTAACAGGCCAAGGACCCTTACATGTGGCCTGAGGTTTGGTGATCCCTGCTCTAGGTGACTCTTGAGTGCTCGAGTTTGAGAATACCTGGTTCAGTCTCTGTGTACCCTCAAGTTTAAGATCACCGAATTTAAGATTGTTTTCCACTTCCGGTTCTAGATTCCTTTACTACTTGCAGATGCCAGAAACACCCACAGGAAGCAGCAGCGCCCCCCTCCCCCCACAAGACATACATATAGAACGAGAGAGCTTGAGCGTGAACTCTCCTTGAATTTGGCAATCTATGTGAAGGTCAATTCCATTTTAATCTGGCCGGGCAATGGACCCCAGAAGGTCCACCTGGGACTCTCTGAAGCCCACCCACCCTGGTCATGAAACCTTGCGGAGAGATGATGTTCTGGACAACGCTTTTCTGAGGGTTCTCGGCCCGCGGCCCGCCCCGCGCTCCTGCGTAAACACGCGGTTCCCTCGGCAACGCCTGGAACGCACGTCAAAGGCTCCGCGGGTCCAGGGCGACGGTCGCTCCTCCGGCCGAGCACTATTCCCAGCAGAGGCCCCTCGGCCCGGCCCCGAGCAACCTTGGGCTTGCGGCCGCCTCCCCTGGTGCGGGATGAGCAGACCCGAGGCCGCCGCGGGGCCCCATGGAGGAGCAGCCGCCACCGCCAGCCCGCCAGCCAGTGAGCACGGCCTTGTCGAGCAGCCCACACCCCGGCGCCCCCTCCGCGGCCGGCCCTCCTGGCGGGACTTCCTTCGCGGCGACGGCGGCGGCCGTGCTGTCCTTCAGCACCGCGGCGGCCGCGGCGCTGGGGAACCAGAGCGACGGGAGCGGGGGCGACAGCACTGGCGCCGCGGCTGGCGGCGTTCTCCGCGGGCGCGCGGCGTTGGAGGCGGCGGGGAGGCCGCCGCTGGGTCCCGAGGCGGCGCCGCTGCTGTCGCACGGGGCGGCGGTGGCGGCCCAGGCGCTCGTCCTCCTGCTCATCTTCCTGCTGTCTAGCCTGGGCAACTGCGCCGTGATGGGGGCGATTGTAAAGCACCGGCAGCTCCGCACCGTCACCAACGCCTTCATCCTGTCCCTGTCTCTGTCGGACCTGCTTACGGCGCTGCTCTGCCTGCCCGCGGCCTTCCTGGACCTCTTCACGCCGCCGGGGGGCTCGTCGCCCGCCGCCACCGCTGCCGCCTCGGGGCCCTGGCGCGGCTTCTGCGCCGCCAGCCGCTTCTTCAGCTCGTGCTTCGGCATCGTGTCAACGCTCAGCGTGGCCCTCATCTCGCTGGACCGCTACTGCGCCATCGTGCGGCCGCCGCGGGAGATTGGGGCCCCCGCAGCTGCTGGCCGGCCTCCCCACAAGACATACATATAGACGAGAGAGCGGGGTGACTCTCTGGACAGAACATTCCATTTTAATCTGGCCGGGCAATGGACCCCAGAAGGTCCACCTGGGACTCTCTGAAGCCCACCCACCCTGGTCATGAAACCTTGCGGAGATGATGTTCTGGACAACGCTTTTCTGAGGGTTCTCGGCCCGCGGCCCGCCCCGCGCTCCTGCGTAAACACGCGGTTCCCTCGGCAACGCCTGGAACGCACGTCAAAGGCTCCGCGGGTCCAGGGCGACGGTCGCTCCTCCGGCCGAGCACTATTCCCAGCAGAGGCCCCTCGGCCCGGCCCCGAGCAACCTTGGGCTTGCGGCCGCCTCCCCTGGTGCGGGATGAGCAGACCCGAGGCCGCCGCGGGGCCCCATGGAGGAGCAGCCGCCACCGCCAGCCCGCCAGCCAGTGAGCACGGCCTTGTCGAGCAGCCCACACCCCGGCGCCCCCTCCGCGGCCGGCCCTCCTGGCGGGACTTCCTTCGCGGCGACGGCGGCGGCCGTGCTGTCCTTCAGCACCGCGGCGGCCGCGGCGCTGGGGAACCAGAGCGACGGGAGCGGGGGCGACAGCACTGGCGCCGCGGCTGGCGGCGTTCTCCGCGGGCGCGCGGCGTTGGAGGCGGCGGGGAGGCCGCCGCTGGGTCCCGAGGCGGCGCCGCTGCTGTCGCACGGGGCGGCGGTGGCGGCCCAGGCGCTCGTCCTCCTGCTCATCTTCCTGCTGTCTAGCCTGGGCAACTGCGCCGTGATGGGGGCGATTGTAAAGCACCGGCAGCTCCGCACCGTCACCAACGCCTTCATCCTGTCCCTGTCTCTGTCGGACCTGCTTACGGCGCTGCTCTGCCTGCCCGCGGCCTTCCTGGACCTCTTCACGCCGCCGGGGGGCTCGTCGCCCGCCGCCACCGCTGCCGCCTCGGGGCCCTGGCGCGGCTTCTGCGCCGCCAGCCGCTTCTTCAGCTCGTGCTTCGGCATCGTGTCAACGCTCAGCGTGGCCCTCATCTCGCTGGACCGCTACTGCGCCATCGTGCGGCCGCCGCGGGAGAAGATTGGGCGCCGCCGCGCGCTGCAGCTGCTGGCCGGCACCTGGGTGGCGGCCCTGGGCTTCTCCATGCCTTGGGAGCTGCTCCTCGCGCCCCGGGAGCCCCCGGCGGCGCAGAGCTTCCATCGATGCCTGTACCGGACGTCCCCCGACCCCGCGCAGCTGGGCGCAGCCTACAGCGTGGGGTTGGTGGTGGCCTGCTACCTGCTGCCCTTCCTGCTCATGTGCTTCTGCCACTACCACATCTGCAAGACCGTGCGCCTGTCGGACGTGCGCGTGCGGCCCCTGACCACCTACGCGCGCGTGCTGCGCTTCTTCAGCGACATGCGTACAGCCACCACCGTACTCATCATGATCGTCTCTGTCATCTGCTGCTGGGGGCCCTACTGCTTCCTGGTGCTGCTGGCCGCGGCCCGGCAGGCCCAAGCTGCACAGGCTCCCTCGCTCCTCAACGTGGTGGCCGTCTGGCTGACCTGGGCCAACGGGGCCATCAACCCTGTCATCTACGCCGTCCGCAACCCCAACATTTCCATGCTCCTAGGGCGCAGCCGGGAAGAAGGCTATCGGACTAGGACCGTGGACTCTCTTCTGCCGAATCAAGGCCGGGCTCTGCAGCCTGGAAGCCTCAACCCACTTCGAAACCGCTATACCAACCGCCTGGCTGCCTGCAGCACAATGTCCTCTTCCAACCCCGCCAGCGGGGTGTCAGGGGACGTGGCCATGTGGGCTTGCAAAAATCCAGTTGCGCTTTTCTGCAGGGAGGGACCAACAGATCCTGTGACAGCAGCAGCTAAACAGCCTAAATCCGAAGCCGGTGATACCAGCCTCTAAGTAGGGTTGGGATGCACAGCTTATGAAGACAAATTTTCACCCGCTTCGATTAACAAAAGGGGGTGTATTTCATAAAGCCAAACATTTTAAAAAGACACAGAGGGGAGGCTTATCCCTTCTCCCCAAACAATATACAAGAGAATGTCCTTTCCTTTAGAAGTGCCAAAAGGAATGTAAAATGCGAACATTAAAACGATCTTAAACCACACAACCAAGCATTGTGAACTGTAAGTGCCCAAAATGACAAAAATAAAATTACTGAAAATCACATATTACAGGAATCACACTGTGAAACAAACAAAAAACTCATTGAATGCGACTGATATTTGTTCATATACATAGAGTTCTAGGAAAGAATAGAGACCTTAAGAACTGCTTGAAGGCCCCACTAAATCACCAGCATTCAACAGAACCTCAGATTTCTAGAAGCTGCACCTCTGACACATGCCTAGGGTGCTTAGGTTAGGAGTAGCAATTTTTATCTATCCTAATACATGTTGGTGCATTTACTTCCCACCCCCACCTCCCCATAATCTTTGTGGGAAATTTTTAATTCAAATCCCATTTAAAAGCATTTTAGGGTTTTGAGGGTGATGTATTACTATAAAATCTAACCATATGAGGGACAAACAGAAGTATGAATGTAAAGAAATGTGGGTAATTTTTAAAATATTTCAAGATTATATTTAGAAGTTAATGTCCCACCAAACCCCCCAAAATATCTGTCTTGGAAGCTTTGAGGCTTTAACCTCACTCTAACTGGCTGCTTTTGTTTTTAATGATTTAGGGGGTGCCACTCTCAGAAAGCTTTCACATTCTTAAATAATTTTCATAGTAGAGAATCTTTGCATTTGAAGTAAATTTGATTTTTTGGATACAGTAAAAAATGTAATTTAAGTCAAGTTGATTGAGTCCTGTGAGTAATGAATGCATCTATACGTATGAAAGCTCTATAAAGTAAAAGGCTTGGCTATCCAATGTAACTTTTAACTAACTGAAGATGCTTCCAAAGAGGAATTCAAAAAGTATTCTGAGAAGTGAGTGCATCTTTGGAGTAAGCATAAAGCTCTCTGAGAAGATCATGTTCTCTTTCATTTGGAAGATTGGGTATGTTTGTTTAAAAAAATAGTTGCTTTTTAGACATTACATCTAAAATAATGTGGTCTTTATTCAAAAGGAGAATGGCTGTGGGATTATTGTATGTAATTGAATATTCATAACTTAAGTATAAAGTCAGAGAGGTACTTTAATCAAACTGGAAATATGTTTAGAAAGATGCAAAACAAAGATGCTTTTTTAAAAAAAATTCAAAGCATGATTCAGAATTTGTATGGGTGAAATTTCTCACATTAAATGCCACTGCATAAAGAATCATTAGCTCAAATTTTGAAAGATGTTTTTGTATTTTCACGCTTTTTCTTCCATCTTGCCCCTTTTTTCTTTAGTGTTTCACAGCCTGAAGTGAATGAGTATTTTAGATATGAAATGTCAGCTCTCCTGTGAAGATTTTAATGTGAAAATAGCCACATTTTTTCCTTTTAAAGTATTTAAAGATCTTTATTAGTATTTAATTTTGTGTGTGTGACAGGTTGGTATATGTCATTATTTTGTGATCAGAGATGGAAATATAAGATTCTTGTCAAAGATAAATTTAATGTTTTCCCCTTTCTCAAGGCATAACCCAACCAGAAATTTATGAATATCATTAGGATAGAGTGCATGAGATCATCCTCCACTTTAGCACTCGTTATAAAACATTTGCTGTCAGTGCAGCTGAGCTCACGTTTAACAGATATCCCATTAAAGGTTAAAAAAAAAAAAGTTGTGTTATTTTTCATACTGTGAAAAATGGAAGTGATGTCTGGTACTTAGGGGAAATGATCATCTTCCAATTGTGAAATTGAAATTCAGCAATTGTGAATAGAGGCAGAAAAAAGAGAAATCTTAGCAAAGGAGCAAGTATTTAGCAAAATAGGTATTGGCTAGGAAGAAGAGTTGAAGGAAGGCATTTAAGAATAAACACAGGGCTTCCCTGGTGGTCCAGTGGGTAAGGACACCACCTTGCAGTGCAAGGGGCGCCGGTTCGAGCCCTGGCCTGGGAAGATCCCACGTGCCGCGGAGCGGCTGGATGGATGTGTCCAATTACCGAGCCGGAGCTCTGGAGTGCATGTGCCCAGAGCCGGTGCTGTGTGACAACAGAGGCCACCTCGATGGGATGCCCACACGGGCCAAAGAACAAAGATGGATGAAAATAGACAAATGAAAGACCAATAGAAGTGGCCCGCCAGCTCCCCGCCCCCCCCACCCCCCCCAAAATAAATAAATAAATCTTAAAAAAAAAAAAAAAGAATAAACACAACATGAAATAAAGCTGCTCCATGAGTGAGGGGGATATCCATGAGATTGGGCACTCCAGAGTGGTGGAATGAAGGACTGTAACCAGACAAGCAGCTCTCACCCTAAGTCTTGGTAGGCAGGTGTAGGAAGTTTTAGGAAGGAGGTGGCTTGGGAAGGAGATTGTTCTGTTAGTGGTTTTAAGAGGAATGATGGGTAAGAATGGAGACAGAACGTGCTAAGAGGGTATGGAACAATTTACAGGGTTGTGTTTGTTTTAAGTATTTTAAAACGAGTCGTATGAAGTGAATGAGTATTTTAGATATGAAATGTCAGCTCTCCTGTGAAGATTTTAATGTGAAAATAGCCACATTTTTTCCTTTTAAAGTATTTAAAGATCTTTATTAGTATTTAATTTTGTGTGTGTGACAGGTTGGTATATGTCATTATTTTGTGATCAGAGATGGAAATATAAGATTCTTGTCAAAGATAAATTTAATGTTTTCCCCTTTCTCAAGGCATAACCCAACCAGAAATTTATGAATATCATTAGGATAGAGTGCATGAGATCATCCTCCACTTTAGCACTCGTTATAAAACATTTGCTGTCAGTGCAGCTGAGCTCACGTTTAACAGATATCCCATTAAAGGTTACAAAAAGTTGTGTTATTTTTCATACTGTGAAAAATGGAAGTGATGTCTGGTACTTAGGGGAAATGATCATCTTCCAATTGTGAAATTGAAATTCAGCAATTGTGAATAGAGGCAGAAAAAAGAGAAATCTTAGCAAAGGAGCAAGTATTTAGCAAAATAGGTATTGGCTAGGAAGAAGAGTTGAAGGAAGGCATTTAAGAATAAACACAGGGCTTCCCTGGTGGTCCAGTGGGTAAGGACACCACCTTGCAGTGCAAGGGGCGCCGGTTCGAGCCCTGGCCTGGGAAGATCCCACGTGCCGCGGAGCGGCTGGATGGATGTGTCCAATTACCGAGCCGGAGCTCTGGAGTGCATGTGCCCAGAGCCGGTGCTGTGTGACAACAGAGGCCACCTCGATGGGATGCCCACACGGGCCAAAGAACAAAGATGGATGAAAATAGACAAATGAAAGACCAATAGAAGTGGCCCGCCAGCTCCCCTCCCTCCCCACCCCCCCCAAAATAAATAAATAAATCTTAAAAAAAAAAAAAAGAATAAACACAACATGAAATAAAGCTGCTCCATGAGTGAGGGGGATATCCATGAGATTGGGCACTCCAGAGTGGTGGAATGAAGGACTGTAACCAGACAAGCAGCTCTCACCCTAAGTCTTGGTAGGCAGGTGTAGGAAGTTTTAGGAAGGAGGTGGCTTGGGAAGGAGATTGTTCTGTTAGTGGTTTTAAGAGGAATGATGGGTAAGAATGGAGAGAGAACGTGCTAAGAGGGTATGGAACAATTTACAGGGTTGTGTTTGTTTTTAAATTTGAGGTTATTCAACCAGTCAGTGCTAGAAGTAGAACTTGAAGCTCAGAGCTCTGTATTCCTTTGTCTAGTCTCTGTTGCACCCACGAAGATCAATGCAGAGAGAAATAAAGGACAAGAAGCTGTGGTATTGTCACCGCCACCATCACTGGCTACCAGCTTTATTTCCTGCTTTATGTAGAGCAACTTCCTGGGGTGCTAAGGCTACTAAAGGGTAGAAATCATATTACCTGTCTTAAGAGGGCATACAGCCTGTCTGAGGACTTGGTACTTTATAAAAATTGACCATAATCAGGACTCTTTAGTTTACCTGTGAGGAAGAAAAGGTGCAGCATTTTCAGATGTGTTTATCAAAGAGAGGAGATGTATTTGGAAGCAAAAGACAAGGAGATTAAGTCCAAGAGTCATCTTGTCCAGTTGAAGATACTCATAGGCAAAGAATGACTTGAATATATGACATAGACCTTTCCTCATGACTGTGGAAAAAGGAGAAAGAGAAGCTATGTAATACTGGGATGTGTTAAATATTGCTTAGACATCAAGGCCAGAATATAATCCTTCACATCTCGTTCTTCTCCCAGCTCAAGTATTTCATTTAAATTACAATAACAAGTCATACTTAGTATTGTAGATGTATTAGCTCATTTAATCCTCAAAGCAACTTTGTGAGTGGCGGAGAAGGTGCTAGTCTCACCACACAACCCATTTTACAGATGAAATTACCGAAGCACACACAGAGGCTGTGTGATTCGTCTGAGATCACATAGGAAGTAAGTGCTAGATCTGTCCCTAGTGGACTGGTGCCAGAAGTTTCAACCAGTATACAGTACTGCTGCCTTAATTTGTAAAAGATAATGGGAAATCTGGGAAAGAGTCCAGGAATATAAAAAACCAGGGCTTCCCGGGTGGTGCTCATCATAAAGAATCTGCCTGTCACTACAGGAGATGCAAGAAATACGGGTTCGATTCCTGAGTTAAGAAAATCAGGTGGAGGAGGGCATGGCAACCCACTCTAGTATTCTTGCCTGGATTCTCCATGGACAGAGAAACCTGGCGGGCTACAGTTACAAAGAGTCAAACATGACTGAAGTGACTTAGTGCAGCGTAGCATGGATAAAAACAATTATCTAAAGCAGTGGGAAATAGAAATCATAAAATTTGAAAGATTTGTTTAATCTGGAGAACAGCTATATGGGATGTGTGTTTTAAAAATATATGGAGAGATATTGAGCAGTTATTTTCTCATACAAGTCTGGACCCTGGGTGACTCCATGCATTAGCCTTCTTCATTCTTACTCATGTGAACTCTCCCCACTCAGTCTGAGAGGACCCTGCTCTAAACCTGGACACCATTTGAGCCCTTGTTTGGACATAGAAAGATTATTACTCCATCTCAGTACCAACGGAGGGCTGTGATAATCCCTATCGTGTTGTCTTAAGCAGTTTTTAAAAGTTAAGTTTTAATATTTTTGATTATTTGAAACTTTTTGGTATTGTTGGGTCAATAATAAAAATGCTAGATAAACTGTATGTTGGGGGTTCTACTTATGAAATGGCAATGAGGACACCTGTGACTTGCTCGCTAGTGAGACAAGTGTAGCTGGTAAAAATTAGCTAAAAAGCAACCATCTGAAATCTCTGGATTGTCATTAGAGCAAACCCATAGGTAATGGTTAGTCAAATTCATTTCATCTGCCTTCACTAACCAAGTTTATTTTCAGACTGCGTGTCCTCCAAGCCCAACGTGCTGGCCTGAGTTGTTGCCCAGGAACTGAGACTCAGCTGCATCTAGTTTGAGAGGAGCTGATTAAGATTGGATAGGACCAACTGGTTATGCCTGAGTTTCATCTCTCTGACCTTTTAATGTGGGAAGACTGAGAACTCCACCCACAGATCAGGCTAAGTACTTACACGTTTGAAATGCAAATACCTGTAGTTTAGTTACACCTGCGCAGAATGACAGTTACTGCAGCTTTTTCCAATGACCTTTCCCAACCTGCCCCACGCCTCAGACTGCCCATCTTTTTTATTCCTTATCCCATGAACACCCGCGCCCTTGCTTTGGGGGAGGTGGATTTGAGGCTCGTTTGTCCACCTCCTCGCTTGACAGTCGTATGAATAAGCCCTCTCTGCTGCACAGCTCAGTGTCTCAGCATTTCACTTGCTGTGAGCTGGGCAAGATGAACCTGGCTGAGTAACAAGAGCATAAAGCAAATGAAGAAGCATTTTTGCAAGAAAGTCTACAATAACTCAGTGAGAACAGCAAGAGTGAGTAGAATCTGAATTATGCCGTGTTACTTCTCCCAGCTTACTGCAACAGAACCTCTCCTTCAGGTGAGTACAGCCAAGACCCCAGGGCGTCCACTTTCCCCAGTTCTCAGTCCAATACTGCTATTGCTTCTTGGGAGGAGCAGGCAACAAGAACGTTTCGTGTTTCCAACTACCTATTGCAGAGACTAAATCCCAAGTGCCTGCAGCCACTGTGGGTGGGAGTTGTCTTGGTTGGTCCCCATTCATAGCGTGGGTGCTTAACCTTACAGTAGTGTTCTGGGAATACTGTGGCCATGATTGTCCTCACCCAGCTTGTCTGTAGGGCAGAGGCTCCGTGCTAGGAAAGACTAAGAAGCTGAAAAGATTAGAGCCTAGTGCCCCCATCACTGCTCTGTCCCTGTACCCCTGGGGTATCACTCCTAAAGAGGCAGGCACTTCAAAGAAGCAAGCCACTCTGAAGCCACCCCCAGGTTCGGAGCAGTGGTCAGGTGTTCTAATCAGTGGACAGGGGCCTTTCAGCAGAGAGTCCAGAAGCACTCCCTAAGGAACTAACTTTATTTGAAACAGAGTGTGGGAAAATTAAAGTCTAAGAACATTTTCAGATACACATTTTTGTGTAAACAAAACTTAGGGGTCTGATATCTTTCTGAGAGTTACAAACTTTTAATGTGGGAAGACTGAGAACTCCACCCACAGATCAGGCTAAGTACTTACACGTTTGAAATGCAAATACCTGTAGTTTAGTTACACCTGCGCAGAATGACAGTTACTGCAGCTTTTTCCAATGACCTTTCCCAACCTGCCCCACGCCTCAGACTGCCCATCTTTTTTATTCCTTATCCCATGAACACCCGCGCCCTTGCTTTGGGGGAGGTGGATTTGAGGCTCGTTTGTCCACCTCCTCGCTTGACAGTCGTATGAATAAGCCCTCTCTGCTGCACAGCTCAGTGTCTCAGCATTTCACTTGCTGTGAGCTGGGCAAGATGAACCTGGCTGAGTAACAAGAGCATAAAGCAAATGAAGAAGCATTTTTGCAAGAAAGTCTACAATAACTCAGTGAGAACAGCAAGAGTGAGTAGAATCTGAATTATGCCGTGTTACTTCTCCCAGCTTACTGCAACAGAACCTCTCCTTCAGGTGAGTACAGCCAAGACCCCAGGGCGTCCACTTTCCCCAGTTCTCAGTCCAATACTGCTATTGCTTCTTGGGAGGAGCAGGCAACAAGAACGTTTCGTGTTTCCAACTACCTATTGCAGAGACTAAATCCCAAGTGCCTGCAGCCACTGTGGGTGGGAGTTGTCTTGGTTGGTCCCCATTCATAGCGTGGGTGCTTAACCTTACAGTAGTGTTCTGGGAATACTGTGGCCATGATTGTCCTCACCCAGCTTGTCTGTAGGGCAGAGGCTCCGTGCTAGGAAAGACTAAGAAGCTGAAAAGATTAGAGCCTAGTGCCCCCATCACTGCTCTGTCCCTGTACCCCTGGGGTATCACTCCTAAAGAGGCAGGCACTTCAAAGAAGCAAGCCACTCTGAAGCCACCCCCAGGTTCGGAGCAGTGGTCAGGTGTTCTAATCAGTGGACAGGGGCCTTTCAGCAGAGAGTCCAGAAGCACTCCCTAAGGAACTAACTTTATTTGAAACAGAGTGTGGGAAAATTAAAGTCTAAGAACATTTTCAGATACACATTTTTGTGTAAACAAAACTTAGGGGTCTGATATCTTTCTGAGAGTTACAAACTATAGGTCAGCTAGTTTACCAGAGAGAGGGAAAGATATGTTTAAAAAGGTAGCACTTGAGCAGTTCCTCTGTCAATTTATAAAAAATATTCACAAATATGAGCAGAGATTTAGAGATGATTATCACTGTGTTATCATTGGGAATTAGTAAAACACCCAGTGATAAATGGTTAAATGTGTTTACACAAAGAAATACAGCCATTATGGATTGTTTTGTGCACATTTAGTAAGTTGGGAAAATCCTCATAATTTTAACATAAGCACAATTCTGAACTGAATGTTCAGTGCAACACCTACTTTTTTAAGGGATGCACACACATTAAAAGACTGGACATTAACATATCATAGTGTTAACAGTGATGGTTTCATTGTTCCAAGGGCTTCCCAGGTGTCTCTAGGGGTAAAAAGAAAAGAAAGAAAAAGAAACACCTGCTAATGCAGGGAATGTAAGAGACTTTGGTTTAATCCCTGGGTTGGGAAGATCTCCTGGAGTAGGAAATGGTAATCTTGTCCACTATTCTTGCTTGGAGAATCCCATAAACAGAGGAGCCTGGTAGGCTACACTCCATAGGATCACAAGGAGTCAGACATGACTGAAGTGACTTAGTATGCACAAACTGTAGACTGCCAGGCTCCTCTTCCGTGGGATTTCCCAGGCAAGAATACTGGAGTAGGTTGCCATTTCTTTTACAGGGGATCTTCCTGACCCAGACATCCAACATGAGTCTCCTGCATTGGCAAGTGGATTGTTTACAGCTGAGCCACCGAGGAAGCCCATGCACTCAAGTTACCCCTTTCTTAAAAGAACGCCAATCATATTGCATTAGGGTCCACCCAAATGACTTAATCTTAACATGATCATATCTGCAAAGGCTGTTTCCAAATACAGTCATGTTTATAGATACCAAGAGTTAGGTCTTCAAACACAACTTTTTAGGGGGAGACAAGTCAACCCATAACGGTGCTATACTACCTTTTCCAGATCTCCTGTAATAATTACACATTCACTATCAGGAGTGGCTAAGGAATCCAGCTTTGGGGTTGTACTAACATAATGTAAAGCTAACCTCCATCTCTTAACAGCTATTTGACAGTGAGCCAATTAACCTCATAACGTCTCCGTTTCCCCATATGTAAAAGGAGGAGACTAGTTAATACCTACCTTTAGAGGATAGTGTATATGATGCACTTAGCTCAGTGTCAGATCTTTAGTAAATACTCATAGTAAATACCTGGCTATTATGGCTGAAATAACAATAATAGACAAATGCTACACACAGAGAGTACAACCCAGGTAAGAGTGGTAAAGAACTGGCCTGCTGATGCAGGAAAAGCAAAAGATGCAGGTTGGATCCCTGGGTCAGGAAGAATCCCCTGGAGAAGAAAATGGAAACCCACTCCAGTATGATTGCCTGGGAAATCCCATGGACAGAGGAGGCTGTTGGGCTACAGCCCATGAGGTCACAAAGGGTCAGACACGACTTGAATGATTGAGTACATACACAGAAATAGAATGAGGATTGAAAAGAAGCAATTATTGACTGTAAGGGGTTGTTGTAGGTGTCAGCCTATAACAGATACCATATACCTTAGTGATTAGAAGTGAGAAATTGAAGGCAAGAAATAAAAGCCAGCCTCTTACGGACTTGGGCTACAGAGAACAGAAGAAAACTAGAGCAAACAATGGAAGTACATTTGTATTAATAAGGATGACTAGATCTTATTTTTTTTAAATAAGGAGAAGTATATGGATAAAGAGAAAATGAATATAAAGTATTGGTGAAAATTGAAGGACTGAGAGAGGTAGGCAGTCCAGTTTCTGGGTAACACAAGTATGTAGTATACTCTTCAGGAATTTGAATACCTATTAAGGATTTTTAAGATGTATTTTTGTGTAATAATTTTTTAAACTATTTGAAAGCTTATCAATCTTGAAAAAAATAAAAAAAGCTTTGACCATTTTAGAGAAGTCTTAGGTTCACAGTAAAACTGAGAAACAAGTACAGAGGTTTCCCACATGCCCTGTATTCCCACAAGAGTGGAGCCGCCTCCGTCATTTGTCTCTATCTTCCACCAGATTTGTGACAGTTGGTCAACCTGCATTCATACATCATAGCCATTCAGAGGTCATAGTTGATGTTAGTGTTCACTCTTGGTGTTGCAAGATTCCCTGGTATCTCAGCTAGTAAAGAATCCACCTTGCAATGCAAGAGATCCCAGTTTCCCCATATGTAAAGGAGGAGACTAGTTAATACCTACCTTTAGAGGATAGTGTATATGATGCACTTAGCTCAGTGTCAGATCTTTAGTAAATACTCATAGTAAATACCTGGCTATTATGGCTGAAATAACAATAATAGACAAATGCTACACACAGAGAGTACAACCCAGGTAAGAGTGGTAAAGAACTGGCCTGCTGATGCAGGAAAAGCAAAAGATGCAGGTTGGATCCCTGGGTCAGGAAGAATCCCCTGGAGAAGAAAATGGAAACCCACTCCAGTATGATTGCCTGGGAAATCCCATGGACAGAGGAGGCTGTTGGGCTACAGCCCATGAGGTCACAAAGGGTCAGACACGACTTGAATGATTGAGTACATACACAGAAATAGAATGAGGATTGAAAAGAAGCAATTATTGACTGTAAGGGGTTGTTGTAGGTGTCAGCCTATAACAGATACCATATACCTTAGTGATTAGAAGTGAGAAATTGAAGGCAAGAAATAAAAGCCAGCCTCTTACGGACTTGGGCTACAGAGAACAGAAGAAAACTAGAGCAAACAATGGAAGTACATTTGTATTAATAAGGATGACTAGATCTTATTTTTTTTAAATAAGGAGAAGTATATGGATAAAGAGAAAATGAATATAAAGTATTGGTGAAAATTGAAGGACTGAGAGAGGTAGGCAGTCCAGTTTCTGGGTAACACAAGTATGTAGTATACTCTTCAGGAATTTGAATACCTATTAAGGATTTTTAAGATGTATTTTTGTGTAATAATTTTTTAAACTATTTGAAAGCTTATCAATCTTGAAAAAATAAAAAAGCTTTGACCATTTTAGAGAAGTCTTAGGTTCACAGTAAAACTGAGAAACAAGTACAGAGGTTTCCCACATGCCCTGTATTCCCACAAGAGTGGAGCCGCCTCCGTCATTTGTCTCTATCTTCCACCAGATTTGTGACAGTTGGTCAACCTGCATTCATACATCATAGCCATTCAGAGGTCATAGTTGATGTTAGTGTTCACTCTTGGTGTTGCAAGATTCCCTGGTATCTCAGCTAGTAAAGAATCCACCTTGCAATGCAAGAGATCCCAGTTCTATTCCTGGGTCAGGAAGATCCCCTGGGGAAGGGATAGGCTACCCACTCTGGTATTCTTGCCTGGAGAATCTTATAGACAGAGGAGCCTGGCAGGCTTCAGTCCATGACTCTGTCATGGGTTGCAAAGAGTCACACAGAACTGAGTGACTTCACTTTCACTTGGTGGTGTATGTTCAGTGGGTTTGGACAAGTGTCTGTGGACATGTAATTTACCCTTCAGAGAAGTTTCACTGCCCTAAAAATCCTCTGTGCTCACCTATCATCCCCCAGCCACCAGACTCTGGCAAGCAATTCCTTATCGTTGTCCCAGTGCCTTTGTCTTTTCAAGAATGTCATATAGTTGGAATCAATAGGTAGGTTTTTCCATTTGACTTCTTTCACTTAGCAGTATGCATTTAGGCTTCCTCCATGTCGTTTCATTGCTTGATATGCTCATTTACTTTTTTTTTTTTTAATTATGGCCTTGTTTTATTGGCCTTTCATTTATTTATTTGCATCCATTTTTGTTCTTTGGCCTGTGTGAGCCTCCCATTACAGTGGCCTCTCCAGTTGCAAAGCACTGGCACTGGGCACCTCTAGAGCGCACGCTCATAATTGGACACACTGGTCCAGCCGCTCTGCGGCATGTGGGATCTTCCCAGGTCAGGGATCGAGCCGGAGCCCCTTACACTGGGAGGCAGACTCTTTACCCACTGGACCACCAGGGAAACCTGCTCATTTACTTTTAACACCGAGTAATATTCTGTTGTCTGGCTGTACCACAGTTTATTTTTCCATTCTTCTACTGGAAGACATTTTGGTGACCTCTGTATTTTGTGAATAATGAATAAAGCTGCTATAAACATCCCTGAGCAGTTGTTTATGTGGACATAAGTTTTCAGCTCATTTGGGTAAATACCAAGGAGCATGGATGCTGAGTTGCACGGTTAGAGTATGTTTAATAAGAAACTGTCAAACTCTCTTCCAAAAAAGGCTCTATCCTTTTGTATTCCCACCAGGAACGTATTCCTGTGCTCTGCAAGATTCCCTGGTATCTCAGCTAGTAAAGAATCCACCTTGCAATGCAAGAGATCCCAGTTCTATTCCTGGGTCAGGAAGATCCCTGGGGAAGGGATAGGCTACCCACTCTGGTATTCTTGCCTGGAGAATCTTATAGACAGAGGAGCCTGGCAGGCTTCAGTCCATGACTCTGTCATGGGTTGCAAAGAGTCACACAGAACTGAGTGACTTCACTTTCACTTGGTGGTGTATGTTCAGTGGGTTTGGACAAGTGTCTGTGGACATGTAATTTACCCTTCAGAGAAGTTTCACTGCCCTAAAAATCCTCTGTGCTCACCTATCATCCCCCAGCCACCAGACTCTGGCAAGCAATTCCTTATCGTTGTCCCAGTGCCTTTGTCTTTTCAAGAATGTCATATAGTTGGAATCAATAGGTAGGTTTTTCCATTTGACTTCTTTCACTTAGCAGTATGCATTTAGGCTTCCTCCATGTCGTTTCATTGCTTGATATGCTCATTTACTTTTTTTTTTTTTAATTATGGCCTTGTTTTATTGGCCTTTCATTTATTTATTTGCATCCATTTTTGTTCTTTGGCCTGTGTGAGCCTCCCATTACAGTGGCCTCTCCAGTTGCAAAGCACTGGCACTGGGCACCTCTAGACCGCCCGCTCATAATTGGACACACTGGTCCAGCCGCTCTGCGGCATGTGGGATCTTCCCAGGTCAGGGATCGAGCCGGAGCCCCTTACACTGGGAGGCAGACTCTTTACCCACTGGACCACCAGGGAAACCTGCTCATTTACTTTTAACACCGAGTAATATTCTGTTGTCTGGCTGTACCACAGTTTATTTTTCCATTCTTCTACTGGAAGACATTTTGGTGACCTCTGTATTTTGTGAATAATGAATAAAGCTGCTATAAACATCCCTGAGCAGTTGTTTATGTGGACATAAGTTTTCAGCTCATTTGGGTAAATACCAAGGAGCATGGATGCTGAGTTGCACGGTTAGAGTATGTTTAATAAGAAACTGTCAAACTCTCTTCCAAAAAAGGCTCTATCCTTTTGTATTCCCACCAGGAACGTATTCCTGTGCTCTGCATCCTCATCAGCGCCGTGTTTGGTGTCCTTGGTGTTCGGGGTTTTGATCATTCTAACAGGTATGTGCTTATTTCATTTTTTTTTTTTTTTAATTTTGGGCGGGGGTCGGGTTGGGGAGGGAGGGGAGCGGCGGGCCACTTCCGTTGGTCTTCCACCTCTCCGTTTTCATCCGTCTTTGTTCCCCGGCTCCTACAGGCCTCCCATCGCGGTGGTATCCGCCGTCGCAGAGCACCAGCTCTGGGCGCATGCGCTCCGGAGCTCCGGCTCAGTGATTGGACACATCAGTCCAGCCGCTCCGCGGCACGTGGAATCTTCCCAGGCCAGGGATCGAACCGGCGCCCCTGCACTGCAAGGCGGTGTCCTTATCCACTGGACCACCAGGGGAAGCCCTAGTTCATTGTTTTAATTTGCTTTTCCCTGATGACCAGTGTTGTACAGTATCTTTTCATATGCTTATTTTCCATCTGGATATCTTCTTTGTGTCTGTTCATATCTTCTTTGTGTCTGTTCGTATCTCTTTTTAAATGAGTTATCCATTTTCTTATTGATTTTTACAAGTTTTTTTGTATATTTTGAATAATAGTACTTAATCAGATGTGTGTCTTTTGCAAATGTTTCTCCTAGTTTGTGGTTCACCTTGTATCTTGAACTTTTCAACATTTTAAAGAACACTCATTAATCTGATGGTTTTAAGACTATGGTGAAAAGATAGAGCTGCTTTTATTATTAGGAATATTACCCATCCTAAGGGGGCATTTTGCAAGCTGGGTGGGGGGATATTTGGTGTCACAATGTCACTTATTGAGTGGTGTCCAAGAATGCTAACTGTACTGAGAAACATGAGATACTCTCTGGGGCAGCGTTTTCCCACGTCTCTCACAATCAAATATTCTACCGAACATTGAAATGGCTGACAAATCTATGAATCATTATGTAATTTTAGGATTTTATGGTTACCAAGGAGCATGGATGCTGAGTTGCAGGTTAGAGTATGTTTAATAAGAAACTGTCAAACTCTCTTCCAAAAAAGGCTCTATCCTTTTGTATTCCCACCAGGAACGTATTCCTGTGCTCTGCATCCTCATCAGCGCCGTGTTTGGTGTCCTTGGTGTTCGGGGTTTTGATCATTCTAACAGGTATGTGCTTATTTCATTTTTTTTTTTTTTTAATTTTGGGCGGGGGTCGGGTTGGGGGGGGAGGGGAGCGGCGGGCCACTTCCGTTGGTCTTCCACCTCTCCGTTTTCATCCGTCTTTGTTCCCCGGCTCCTACAGGCCTCCCATCGCGGTGGTATCCGCCGTCGCAGAGCACCAGCTCTGGGCGCATGCGCTCCGGAGCTCCGGCTCAGTGATTGGACACATCAGTCCAGCCGCTCCGCGGCACGTGGAATCTTCCCAGGCCAGGGATCGAACCGGCGCCCCTGCACTGCAAGGCGGTGTCCTTATCCACTGGACCACCAGGGGAAGCCCTAGTTCATTGTTTTAATTTGCTTTTCCCTGATGACCAGTGTTGTACAGTATCTTTTCATATGCTTATTTTCCATCTGGATATCTTCTTTGTGTCTGTTCATATCTTCTTTGTGTCTGTTCGTATCTCTTTTTAAATGAGTTATCCATTTTCTTATTGATTTTTACAAGTTTTTTTGTATATTTTGAATAATAGTACTTAATCAGATGTGTGTCTTTTGCAAATGTTTCTCCTAGTTTGTGGTTCACCTTGTATCTTGAACTTTTCAACATTTTAAAGAACACTCATTAATCTGATGGTTTTAAGACTATGGTGAAAAGATAGAGCTGCTTTTATTATTAGGAATATTACCCATCCTAAGGGGGCATTTTGCAAGCTGGGTGGGGGGATATTTGGTGTCACAATGTCACTTATTGAGTGGTGTCCAAGAATGCTAACTGTACTGAGAAACATGAGATACTCTCTGGGGCAGCGTTTTCCCACGTCTCTCACAATCAAATATTCTACCGAACATTGAAATGGCTGACAAATCTATGAATCATTATGTAATTTTATATCTTTAATCCATTCTTCATATAGTTTTTAAACATGGTTTCATATAACTATTTTATATGTAAAAATGTGTATTTGTTTTAGATTTTTATCAAGCAATATTTACTTTTATAAAGTGTAATTGCAATTTGATACACATCTTGAGATAATGGGTTGTGAAGAAAGCACTGTTGTATCTGTCTACACCTGTAGCTATGGTAATCACTGATTCTGCATTTAGGTGTTCACCTATAACTGCTTCACTGTTTACTTTGCAGTAAGCTCCTTGCCACACAGTAACACAGATGAATGCTTGACATTTTGCTAAGAGAAAAATCTGATACAAAAGAATACATAGTATATGACTCTATAAAAAGTTCTAAAATAGGAAAAATATAGTAGAAATAAATAGAATTTCTAGTTCTTACAGTCTCCACCTGTTCATTTATTCATGTCTATAATAGGTGTTTTTAAAAGTTCTTATCTGTTCTTTCAAACATCTGGGCTATACAAAAGTCTGTGTATTGCTTCTCCTGAATTATGGTTGGTAGTTTTTTTTCCTCGTCTAATTATCTTAGATTATAAACTGGACAGTGAAACAGTGCATTGTAGACAATGAGCTTTGTTTTCCCTTTAAAGGACTTTTTACATAAATTACCAGTGGGTACTTTAGATCCTTTCAGACTTGATTTTTAATCTTTGAGCTAGTCTAGTGTTGGCCTTAATCCTAGGATATGACTCTTATCTGGGGGCCTGATTTTCACTGTCCAGTTATAGTCTCTCTGCCTTAAATGAGTGCCTAGTGTGCTCTGTGAAATCTCTCCACCTCTGATTTGACTATAACTCTAGCATGATACAGTCTAGCATAATTTCAGGTATCTGTCTTCATTCATCTCCAGTTTTACCAGAGGCACCCTCTCCTAGGGCTCATGGCAATTTTTTCTATATATTTACACTCCAGTTCTATAATAAAGATCTCTGGGAGAACCCCCATGCTGACTTCTGTCTCCTCCATCACTTGAGTCCTTTATCTCTAGGACTATAGCCTGTTCCTAACTGTACTAAAACGTCTCTCCCCCAATCAAATATTCTACCGAACATTGAAATGGCTGACAAATCTATGAATCATTATGTAATTTTATATCTTTAATCCATTCTTCATATAGTTTTTAAACATGGTTTCATATAACTATTTTATATGTAAAAATGTGTATTTGTTTTAGATTTTTATCAAGCAATATTTACTTTTATAAAGTGTAATTGCAATTTGATACACATCTTGAGATAATGGGTTGTGAAGAAAGCACTGTTGTATCTGTCTACACCTGTAGCTATGGTAATCACTGATTCTGCATTTAGGTGTTCACCTATAACTGCTTCACTGTTTACTTTGCAGTAAGCTCCTTGCCACACAGTAACACAGATGAATGCTTGACATTTTGCTAAGAGAAAATCTGATACAAAACAATACATAGTATATGACTCAATAAAAAGTTCTAAAATAGGAAAAATATAGTAGAAATAAATAGAATTTCTAGTTCTTACAGTCTCCACCTGTTCATTTATTCATGTCTATAATAGGTGTTTTTAAAAGTTCTTATCTGTTCTTTCAAACATCTGGGCTATACAAAAGTCTGTGTATTGCTTCTCCTGAATTATGGTTGGTAGTTTTTTTTCCTCGTCTAATTATCTTAGATTATAAACTGGACAGTGAAACAGTGCATTGTAGACAATGAGCTTTGTTTTCCCTTTAAAGGACTTTTTACATAAATTACCAGTGGGTACTTTAGATCCTTTCAGACTTGATTTTTAATCTTTGAGCTAGTCTAGTGTTGGCCTTAATCCTAGGATATGACTCTTATCTGGGGGCCTGATTTTCACTGTCCAGTTATAGTCTCTCTGCCTTAAATGAGTGCCTAGTGTGCTCTGTGAAATCTCTCCACCTCTGATTTGACTATAACTCTAGCATGATACAGTCTAGCATAATTTCAGGTATCTGTCTTCATTCATCTCCAGTTTTACCAGAGGCACCCTCTCCTAGGGCTCATGGCAATTTTTTCTATATATTTACACTCCAGTTCTATAATAAAGATCTCTGGGAGAACCCCCATGCTGACTTCTGTCTCCTCCATCACTTGAGTCCTTTATCTCTAGGACTATAGCCTGCAAATTCCAGTTAGTCCACTTATTTTTCCCTGCAGTGAAGCGTTGCATTTAAGGGACTGTTGACTGATGGTACTGCCTTTTCTGCCCGGTAACCTCTGAGTGAGGCCTGAGTTATTGGCTTAGGCCCCTGAAAATACATCACCATAGGAGGAATTCTAAGTTGTATGTCTGAGAAGTTCAACTGAATAAACGGTTGTTTTTTCCTTAATGGTAAGTCAGTCTTTTTTTTTTTTTTTTTTAATTAATTAATTTATTTATTTATTTTTGTACATGTATGTTCCCAGATCAATCAGATGCATATCCCTTCTTTCAGTCATACTCTTAGATTAGCACTCTTTTGGATTCAGATAGCTTTTTCTATCCATATGTGGTTATCCTCTCCACATGAGAGCAGAAGTAGAGAATAACTCCATGTCATGACATCCTTGTCCCCGAGTGTTCCTCCTCCAGCTGGGTCTCCCTGTATCACTGGAGAAGAAAGCACAAGCCACCAGAATCTAACAGTTGTTACCATGTTTATTCACGAAGTTGAGCTCGCTGAGCTGATCTCTCCCCCAGAGCATGGGGCTTTGTTAAACAAGGCTACCTTTCCTCTCAGAGAAATGTGCTATCTGGTCAAAAGTAAAGTCTCTCTGCTAGTTTAACGCAAACGCACACCTGAGTAGTCTATACTCTCAAGGGTCCCACTCTGGGCCAGTTTGAAAGTCAACAATTGTCAGTTACCTTGTTTTCTCTCCAAAGAAGCTAGAGGTCACTTTAAAAAAAAAAAAAAAAAAGACACACACACAAACCAAAAAAACCCCGCTACTGTTAATTGTGTTTTAGCTACAAGGACTACAGGCAAACCAAAGGGGAGATGGTGGAGGTTGCCATTCCATAGTAGTCATTCAGTGCTGACTTGTCTCCACATGTAGGGCCTTCGCTGGCAAATGCATATATTCTTGGGAGTTCTGCCATATGTGCTTCCACTGCAAAGGAGGAAAAATTAAGATAGTATTCTACCCGTGATTTGAAAGACTGAAGTACTATTAATTCCCCACAAGGAGGCTCCATTATCAAGAACAACAGTTTTTAAAAGAGAGAAAATGATCAACTATTTTTAAAGTATTATAGTGTGTTTAAGTGCTTTAGTATTATTGTTCATGGTTTGGTTCTCATCACATAAAAACAATGTATCATCCTAGTACTATGCAGATTTAAGGTAAATATGTCATGTGTTAGGTATTTAGCTTTAGTCGCCTCAGTCGTGTCCAACTCTGCGATCCCATGGACCCTAGCCTGCCAGGTTCCTCTCTGCATGGAATTCTCTGACAAGGATACTGGAGTGGGTTGCCATTTCCCACTCCAGGGCACATTCCTGACTCAGGGTTCGAACCTGGGTCTCCTGCATTGTAGGCAGTTTCTTTACCATCTGAGCCACTAGGGAAGCCCAAATTAAGCTGAGTGCATGGAGAAAGACAGTATTTTTGTGGGACAGAGAAGGCTAATGGATGGTAATTATAAAGTAAAATTATATTTAAAAAATTATAACAATTCCCTTATGCTTCAGTTATTACATTTTCTCCAGCAATTGTCACATAGGTTCAACTTTGGCTTTCTAAGTCAAATAAGAAAGGTTATTAACCTTTGGCTAAAATTCTTTCCTTTTACAAGGCAACACTGTTACCTGTTTGGTAGCACACACGACCATGGCATTATTTTAATATCATTCTTTAAAACTGAAGCAGTGAATACTTCTTATTGGATGATGTAATGTCTTAAAGTATTGGTAATAAAATTTCTAAATGCCCAAGAAGTATTTAATAGGAAATACAGACTAAATGATTATTTCTAAATTAAGATCTGTATCAACATGGAATGTTATAACTAGATATCGAATCTAACATAATACAGTGTTGCAGCTTTCTTTGGCCTCCTAATTCTCTCAAAAAAAAAAAACAAACCAAGTATTGACTAATGCTGTGAATGTACACATCATTTATTAAATTATGTCATTTATTTCATAACATGTGTTAATAGAATGTCCGGGCAATTGAGAGACAAATTTCTTTATAGAACGAGGCTTGTAACTTGAGAGTTCTAGCCTTCTAACACGTTACGCTTTAGAGTGGGATTTTGGATTTAGCTAGTATTTCCTAGTGCTTCCACCAGGTCCTCTGCTTATATCACTCGTTTCATATCTATGGGCCAGATATTCCCATTCCACAGATGTAGAGACTGAGACTCAAAGAAACAACTTATTCAAGATCACATAGCCAGCTAAACAACAGCTAGAATTGGCAGTACTGATACTGGAACCCCCTCAGCAGGTGTGGGGGTGGGTAAGGAAGGGGTTTGGGAGTCAGGATAATGTGAAATGAGTATAGTCTCTCACCTGGGAGCCTTGAAAGGTAGGATGTATCTCCAGTAGCATGCTTCCCTTGTCCTTATCAGGCTCTCTGGTGCCAGGTGGAGCTTGACATTTTTTTTCAGTTTGAATTTCAGCATTAATACTAAATTGAAAATGTTAAGAGTAAAATTGACTTCTGTGATAGATTCTTAAATGATGGCTGGGTGTCCAGGCAACCAGCTCCTGACTGGCCAACCTCTCTTCCTAAAGGTCAGGACTGAGCGTGGCCATTCTGATAACAGAGTAAATCTAGTGGCCATGATTCTGGGCAGCCTGAGCCAAGTAGGCAGGAGCTAACAGACTCACACGTGACCGCTGCGCACCTGGAAAAACCTGGTTTCCTTGTAGATGCTCAGACTGGCTAATTAACTCTTTCCCTTTCCTTGGCAAGCATACCATCCAGGCCAACTGCAATGGAGTAAACCTACATGCCCTCCCATCTTCCCCCCAGGAAGGACAGGAGGCTGCATTAAAGCTTGCTTCTGGGACTTCCCTCGTGGTGCAGTGGGTCAGAGTCTGCCTTGCAGTGCAAGGGGCACCGGTTCACTCCCTGGCCCGGGAGGATCTCACATACTGTGGAGCTGCTAGACTGGTGTGTCCAATTATGAGCCAGCACTCTGGAGCCCATGCTCCCAGAGTCAGTGCTCTGCAATGAGAGAGGTTGCTGCAATGGGAGGCCCACACAGGCCAAAGAACATAGATAAACAAATCAAAGGGCCTTGAGAGACAAATTTCTTTATAGAACGAGGCTTGTAACTTGAGAGTTCTAGCCTTCTAACACGACGCTTTAGAGTGGGATTTTGGATTTAGCTAGTATTTCCTAGTGCTTCCACCAGGTCCTCTGCTTATATCACTCGTTTCATATCTATGGGCCAGATATTCCCATTCCACAGATGTAGAGACTGAGACTCAAAGAAACAACTTATTCAAGATCACATAGCCAGCTAAACAACAGCTAGAATTGGCAGTACTGATACTGGAACCCCCTCAGCAGGTGTGGGGGTGGGTAAGGAAGGGGTTTGGGAGTCAGGATAATGTGAAATGAGTATAGTCTCTCACCTGGGAGCCTTGAAAGGTAGGATGTATCTCCAGTAGCATGCTTCCCTTGTCCTTATCAGGCTCTCTGGTGCCAGGTGGAGCTTGACATTTTTTTTCAGTTTGAATTTCAGCATTAATACTAAATTGAAAATGTTAAGAGTAAAATTGACTTCTGTGATAGATTCTTAAATGATGGCTGGGTGTCCAGGCAACCAGCTCCTGACTGGCCAACCTCTCTTCCTAAAGGTCAGGACTGAGCGTGGCCATTCTGATAACAGAGTAAATCTAGTGGCCATGATTCTGGGCAGCCTGAGCCAAGTAGGCAGGAGCTAACAGACTCACACGTGACCGCTGCGCACCTGGAAAAACCTGGTTTCCTTGTAGATGCTCAGACTGGCTAATTAACTCTTTCCCTTTCCTTGGCAAGCATACCATCCAGGCCAACTGCAATGGAGTAAACCTACATGCCCTCCCATCTTCCCCCCAGGAAGGACAGGAGGCTGCATTAAAGCTTGCTTCTGGGACTTCCCTCGTGGTGCAGTGGGTCAGAGTCTGCCTTGCAGTGCAAGGGGCACCGGTTCACTCCCTGGCCCGGGAGGATCTCACATACTGTGGAGCTGCTAGACTGGTGTGTCCAATTATGAGCCAGCACTCTGGAGCCCATGCTCCCAGAGTCAGTGCTCTGCAATGAGAGAGGTTGCTGCAATGGGAGGCCCACACAGGCCAAAGAACATAGATAAACAAATGAAAGATCATTAGAAGTGGCCAAAAAAAAAAAAAATTAAAAAAAGAGGCTAACGTTAAAAAAAAAAATCTTACATCTCTTGCTTTTAGCTTACAGCTTTTTTCCACCTCTTTAAAGGAAAGCAATTCTCCTAGTTGTTTAGATATGGAAAGAGTTTTACAGTTTTATGTTTACAGTCTGAAGATGAAACAGATTATTCTTAGATTATCTACACAGGCTGCCTCTGGGAACTGGGATTGGTCAGTTTCTCTTGGAAATGATGCACAATCAGACAAGGGTTGGATGGGAACTGTTTCAGTGGAAACACATTCCTCTTGATTACATGAGACCCACAAGAGAACAACACCAACCCCTGTCCCCATCGCTTAAACATTAAAAAACATTAAAGTTACGTTAAGTCAGGATTTCCTGACTTTGAAAAAGTAAAACATGAGAAGAGGAATAGCAAATGTGATCCTGTGTAAAGGTTCTTTGTCTTGTTACTGAACATTCTCTGAACATTCTTCCTGTGACATACTTCGAAGGGAGGAGGGAAGGGAGAGGAAGAAATCTCTTCCTAAAGAATGATAAAGGGAAGAAAGAAGAGGGACCTGAGAAGGGAGGGAGGAGATAACAAGTTCTTTGAAAAAAGGAAAGAGGCAAAGAAGTTGGCTGCAATTATAGGATGTCAGATGAGCAACCAAAATAGTAGTTTGAAATATTTACTGAGCATCTAGTATGTCCATACTCTCAAACTATGGTTGATGGCAGGGGAACAAGTGATTGTTTTGTCTTAAAGAGCATGTATATTGAGACAAGCACAGAATCTACTTAAATTAGATTGCTAATAAATTCTTAGTTCATTCTGTTTTATCCTATTCCTTTCATCCCCCATAACTTCATCCATGTTGTTCATTGTTGTTCAGTTGCTAAGTTGTGTCCAAATCTTTGCAACCCCAGGGACTGTAGCATGCCAGTCTCCTTGAGTTGGCTCAAATTTGTGTTCATTGGGTCAGTGATGCTATCTAACCATTCATCCTCTGCTGTCCCTTTCTCCTTTTGTCCTTGATCTTTCCCAGCATCAGGGTCTTTTCCACAAACCTAAGTAAATAGAACTTAATTTACTCTGGACTATCAGAATATGACAATATGACATGTAAAAAATTTCCAATCTAACTTTCCTTTTGCTTTCCTAATTGGGGCAAGGTTTTTTGTATTCCTGAATGTCTATTTATTTTAAAGGAGCTGATTAAAAGAAAAAAAAGTACTAAGTCCCATTTAGGATGCTTAATCAGCCTATTTGCAAAAATTTTTCTGAGCAATGTGAAAAGCGAAAAAGTCAGAGTCAAGAGTGGATTTTGTTTTATATTAGTAATTGGAATAGATGTGGGACAAAAATAACCCGAAATTAAACACAATGTTGGATTTAGCATGAAGTAGATAACAGTCTGTCAAAAAATCACAACAACAACAACAACAACGAAGAAATCAGATACACTTGTGTACTGAAACATTTGAGTCAATAACAGAGGTAAATTTGAGGTCAATGCTGTCATAAGTTCTATATTATAGATTCCAGATTGGTTCTTTGCTTTGGAGCCAAAAAGACTGATCATATTTGTGTCTACAACTTTACCTTTTAAATGATGAAACTGCAGGTGCAATAGACCAATATTTAACAATCAGTATGGCATGGACACAGATACTTTTATATAAAGTAAAATATATATAAAATATAGTTTGTGGTACAACCTGGCTGAATGAATGAAATGATAAGTGTTAGACACTTTGTCGTGTCCGACTCTGAGACCCCATAGACTGTAGCCTGCCAGGCTCCTCTGTCCATGGAATTCTCCAGGCAAGAATGCTAGAGTGAGTTGCCATTCCCTTCTTTAAGGGATCTTCCTGACCCAGGGATCAAACCTGTGTCTCCCACACTGCAGGCAGGTTCTTTACTGTCTGAGTCACCTACCCTAATTATGAGGAAGCTGATAGATAGTTCACATGGAATTCAGTTCCCTTCTTTGCCCATTTAAAAATGAGATTACTCCTTTAGAAGAAAGTTGATGTGACTGACTTGGTCCTCAGCCAGCATAGCTGACATGGGAAAAGAAGAGAGCATGTTCCTCCTGAAGAGGTGCAACCCCAGGGACTGTAGCATGCCAGTCTCCTTGAGTTGGCTCAAATTTGTGTTCATTGGGTCAGTGATGCTATCTAACCATTATCCTGCTGTCCCTTTCTCCTTTTGTCCTTGATCTTTCCCAGCATCAGGGTCTTTTCCACAAACCTAAGTAAATAGAACTTAATTTACTCTGGACTATCAGAATATGACAATATGACATGTAAAAAATTTCCAATCTAACTTTCCTTTTGCTTTCCTAATTGGGGCAAGGTTTTTTGTATTCCTGAATGTCTATTTATTTTAAAGGAGCTGATTAAAAGAAAAAAAAGTACTAAGTCCCATTTAGGATGCTTAATCAGCCTATTTGCAAAAATTTTTCTGAGCAATGTGAAAAGCGAAAAAGTCAGAGTCAAGAGTGGATTTTGTTTTATATTAGTAATTGGAATAGATGTGGGACAAAAATAACCCGAAATTAAACACAATGTTGGATTTAGCATGAAGTAGATAACAGTCTGTCAAAAAATCACAACAACAACAAAAACCCGAAGAAATCAGATACACTTGTGTACTGAAACATTTGAGTCAATAACAGAGGTAAATTTGAGGTCAATGCTGTCATAAGTTCTATATTATAGATTCCAGATTGGTTCTTTGCTTTGGAGCCAAAAAGACTGATCATATTTGTGTCTACAACTTTACCTTTTAAATGATGAAACTGCAGGTGCAATAGACCAATATTTAACAATCAGTATGGCATGGACACAGATACTTTTATATAAAGTAAAATATATATAAAATATAGTTTGTGGTACAACCTGGCTGAATGAATGAAATGATAAGTGTTAGACACTTTGTCGTGTCCGACTCTGAGACCCCATAGACTGTAGCCTGCCAGGCTCCTCTGTCCATGGAATTCTCCAGGCAAGAATGCTAGAGTGAGTTGCCATTCCCTTCTTTAAGGGATCTTCCTGACCCAGGGATCAAACCTGTGTCTCCCACACTGCAGGCAGGTTCTTTACTGTCTGAGTCACCTACCCCCTAATTATGAGGAAGCTGATAGATAGTTCACATGGAATTCAGTTCCCTTCTTTGCCCATTTAAAAATGAGATTACTCCTTTAGAAGAAAGTTGATGTGACTGACTTGGTCCTCAGCCAGCATAGCTGACATGGGAAAAGAAGAGAGCATGTTCCTCCTGAAGAGGAGCATGTTCCTTCAGTTTTGGAGGACTTCTAGAATATGTTGGCATTCTGGTTGTCAACACTATGTCGAAAAGATGTGGAGGCTGCATTTTGAAAGCACATGCCTGCTTAGTGTATATCGAAACATCAATAGCCATACTGTGAGACATGTGGAGAGAGGAATCAAAGGATAGAGACTTTCTAAGTGATGGCTTCCCTGATGGATGAACCTAACTATGCTTTTCGACTGTATTGCTGATGCCACCAGTCCAGCGGGAGGCAGCATTGCTGTTGTCAGTAGGGAAGGAAAGAGTTTGTTTCACTGGGTCTCCTGAGCATCTTTTAGTGTTCTTCCGCCTGTCTTGGCAGTAAAGCAATAAGTGCCCCGAGGAAAGCATAGTGAGGGATTTGGCTCACAGTAATGAGAGTCTAGGTCACTTGAGTAGGTAAAGCACCTAGACTAGCAGAAGTTCTAGCCAAGAGGGAGGGGAATTTGAGATGGGTAGCAGAGGGAGCAGATGCTGAATATTCATTACATTTTTGACATCAACTGCTGTAGTCAGATCAGCCCACTTATGTTTATCCCCTTAGTTTCCCAAGGGAAAGAGACCAGCCAGAATCCCATGGAAGCTGTACCCTGAGGAAACAAATGCTTTATACAAGACATCTGAGTCCAGGCAGTGGTGGGGGTGAACTGTGATGGATGCCGTGACACCCTGTGCAGATACTCCCGTCTAGACCAAATCACTCCTTTCTAGAGCTGGCAGATGTGTTACCTATTGATAATTCATAGCTAATCCCTCCCCAAGATGAAAGGAATTGCTTCACCCAAAGAGATGACCACTCCCCGGGGTCGCCCACATCCAATGACTGGCCAGCTTTGTCGTTCAGTTGGTACATTGTGTCCAACTGTGCGACCCTGTGGACTGTAGCATGCCAGGCTCCTCCGTCCTGCACTGTCTCTCAGACCTTGCTCCAATTCATGTCTATTGAGTCGGTGATGCTACCTAACCATCTCATCCTCTGCTGCGCCTTTCTCATTTTGCCTTCCATCTTTCCCAGCATCTGGTCAATATCAGGGTACAAAAATCTAAGCTACATACTTTAATTTGGACAGCTCTGCAGGGCTATTCCAGCTCTCAAGCGTCTGTGGGTTCAGCTGAGACCTTTCTTGAAATTTCATCACAGTTCAGCTTCTTCCATCTTTCTTGCTTCCTTAATGCCTCACAATTTTTACTCCTGAGAATAAAACTACACTCATACTATACTCTACAACATACTTCCTGTAAAACAAACTTTTTTCCTGGGATAAATGATATAAGCTTTTCCTATTAACTATTTTTTCTATTTTGAACCCCTTTCCCATTGTGGGTTTTTCCTTATTGGAATAAACACTTATTATGGACTTCTCTGCTTGTCATGCTTTGCCAATAACATCTGTTCATTTACTGAGTAGGTCTAGTTATCATCAGGTTAAACCAAACAATATTACTTCTAAGAAAACTCAGTTTACAGTGAAAGAAGTAAGGCACTTGGCTGCTATTCATGAGGTTCCCTAGTCTTGTGACCCCCAGACAATTGGCTTTATGGAATATTGGAATTACTTTTTTGCTGTTCACATTTTCACTGAAGTGTAGATGGTTTTCAATGTTGTATTAATTTAAGGTGTACAACAAAGTGATTTAGTTATTCATGTGTATATTATATATATATATTTCAAATTCTTTTCCCTTATAGATTATTATAAATAATGAGTATAGTTCCCTGTGCTGTACAGTAGGTCCTTGTTAATTATCTATCTTATATATAGCAGTGTGTATATGTTAATCCAGACTCCTAATTTATCCCCCTTCCTTTCCTCTTTGGTAACAGTAAGTTTGTTTCTATGTTTTTGTGTCTTAATTATGCTTTGTTAAGTAAGTTGTATCACTCTTTTTAGATTCCACATATAAGCAATATCACATTTGTCTTTGGCTTACTTAGTATGATCTCTAGGTCTATCCATATTTCTATAAATGACATTATTTTATACTTTTTATGGCTGAGTAATATTCCATTATATATATATATATATATACACACCACATCTTCATTCATTTGTCAGTGGCTATTTAGGTTGTTTCCATGTCTTGGCTATTGTAAATATGCAGCAATGACCCTAAAAACTATTTTAAACATATGCGGAGAAGTATATATTTGTGACACATTTCATCAAAAACATGCTAGAAATATGTTATGGTTGACTTTATGTTAACTAGTTTAGCAAACCCTAGTAAAACAAATGCAAAAGTTTGACAAAAAAACAGTATTTGGTAATTAGTTCTAAATCACTAGACAGGCATTCTAAATAGTTTTAAGGATGTATTCTTTTTTCTTGCTGGTTCATTAAGTACTTTATTTTTTTAATATTAATTTATTTTAATTATTGATTTCTTTACAATATTGATTTGATTTCATTGGTACATCAATATGAATTAATGGTATGTGTACACATGTCCCCTCCTTAAATCTCCCTCCCTTCTCCTGTCCATTCCCACCCCTCTAGGCTACTAGAGAGCCCCAGTTTGAATTCCCAGAGTCATAAAGCAAATGTTCATTGGCTTTCTATTTACGTGTGTTAGTGTATATGCTTCCATGCCACTCTCTCCATTTACCTCCTCCTCTCCTCTTTCTCCCCGACCCTGTCCTTAAGTATGTTCTCTGTGTCTCCATCTCCATTGTGCTGCTCTGTGACCAGATTCATCAGTACCACCCCTCTAGATTAAATATATATGTGTTAATATACAATATCTCTTTCTGACTTACTTCACTCTGTATGATAGGCTCTAGGTTTATCCACCTCATTAGAACTGACTCAAATGCATTCTTTTTTATGACTGACTAGCATTCCATTGTATATATGTACCACAGCTTCTTTATCCATTCATCTGTCAATGGACATCTAGGTTGCTTCCATGTCTTGACTATTTTAAGTAGTGCTGCAATGAACAATGGGGTACATGTGTCTTTTTCAGTTTTGATTTCTTCATGGTGTATGCCTAGAAGTAATGTTGCTGGGTCATATGTTGGTTTTGTTCCTAGATGTTTAAGAAATCTCCATAGTGTCTTCCATAGTGGCTGTATCAATTTACATTCCCACCAGCGGTGTTTCTCCACAGCCTCTCCAGCACTTGTTATTTGTGGATTTTTTGATGATGGCCATTCTGTCCGGTGTGAGGTGATATGTCATTCTAGTTTTGATTTGCATTTATCTAATAATGAGCGATGTTGAGCATCACTTCATGTGTTTATTATCCATTTGTATCTCTTCTTTGGAAAAATGTCTAAGTCTTTTCCCCATTTTTTGATTGGGCTTTTTGTTTTTCTGGTATTGCTATATGAGCTGCTTGTATATTTTGGAAATTAATCCTTGGTCAATTGTTTCATTTGCTATTGTTTTCTCCCATTCTGATGGTTGTCTTTTCACCTTGTTTATAGTTTCCTTTACTGTGCAAAAGCTTTAAGTTTAATGGGTCCCACTTATTTTTGTTTTTATTTTCATTATTCTAGGAGGTCAGTCTAAAGGATCTTGCTATCATTTATATCATTAAGTGTTTAGTCTGTGTTTTCTTATAAGAGTTTTTATAGTATCTGGTCTTACATTTATCCATGTCAAGTTTATCTTTGTGAATGGTATTAGGAAATGTTCTAATTTCATTCTTTTGCATGTAGTTATCCAGTTTTTTCCAGCACCACTTACTGAACAAGGTTATGTTTTAATAAGTAATATGTTACTTATTAAAAATATAAAATAAGTAATATATTACAAATCAAGTAAACTGCTGTAGTTCTTTTCATAACATTTGTGGCTAATAAACACTACTATAATGCTTTCAGTTTTCCATGCTTTTTTTTTTTTAAGATTTATTTATTTATTTACTTTGGGCGGGGGTCGGGTTGGGGAGGGAGAGGAGCAGGCGGGCTACCTCTATTGGTCTTTCATTTCTCTGTTTTCATCCGTCTTTGTTCTTTGGCTCCTGCGGGCCTCCCATCGCAGGGGCCTCTGTTGTTGCAGAGCACCGGCTCTGGGCGCATGCGCTCCAGAGCTCCGGCTCGGCGATAGGACACATCAGTCCAGCAGCTCCGCGGCACGTGGGATCCTCCCAGGCCAGGGATCGAACCAGCGCCCCTTGCACTGCAAGGCTGTGTCCTTATCCACCGGGACACCAGGGGAAGCCCTCTGTTTAATGTTTTGAAGAATGGCTAAACTTTTCCAAAGTGGCTGCACCATTTTCTGTTTTCATCAGCAGTGTATGAGATTCTAATTTTTCCAAATTCTCTCCTACTCTTCTTACAAATTATTATTTTGTTTTGAATATCAGTCACCTAGTTGTCATGAAGTATTATCTCAGTGTGATTTTTTTTTTAAAGATTTATTTATTTATTTGGGGGGGTGGGGTGAGGCGGGGTGGGGTGGGGAGGGATGGGGCGGGTGGGCCACTTCTATTGGTCTTTCATTTATCTATTTTCATCCATCTTTGTTCTTTGGCTCCTGTGGGCCTCCCATCATGGTGGCCTCTGTTGTTGTAGAGCACCGGCTCTGGGCACATGCGCTCCAGAGCTCTGGCTTGGTAATTGGACGCATCGGTCCAGCCGCTCCGCGGCACGTGGGATCTTCCCAGGCCAGGAATCAGACCGGCGCCCCTTGCACTGCAAGGCGGTGTCTTTACCCACTGGACCACCAGGGAAGCCCTTTCAGTGTGGTTTTGATTTGCATTTCCCTGGTGACTAATAATGATCCTGTGATGAATAGTGAAGAAGAAAATGGATGTTTAGGGCTTCCCTGGTGGTCCAGTGGGTAAGGATACTGTCTCGCAGTGCAGAGGGTGCCAGTTCAATCCCTGACCTGGGAAGATCCCACGTGCTGCGAGCGTTTGGACCGATGTGTTCAAGTACTGACCTGGAGCTCTGGAGCTCATGCACCCAGAGCCAGTGCTCTGAACCAAGAGAGGCCACTGCCATGGGAGGCCCCACACAGGCCAAAATAACAAAGATGGAAATAAATGAAAGACCAACAGAAGTGCCCCCCCCCCCCCGAATAAAAGGATGTTTAACTTGGAAAAAGGAAGATTTTGGCAGGAGAGCCTGATAGATGTCTTTAAGTGTTAGAGTAGGAGGCAGAATTTTATTTATAGATATACAGAGAGGTGATATTAAATAGTGGAATTTATCTGTGTGTAAATGGAAAGTCTAATGAACAGACTGAATAGGGAAACAGTAGGTCCCCGTTCCTTAGGAATGTTCAAGCAGATGGTGTAGGAGGATTCTGTAAAGGCTACTCTAATATGCTATTGTTTGTAAGCCTATGTGGCCAATTTACAAAATATTTTGTGGCTACTTTTTTAAACCATGCATAGATAATCTTGACTATAACGTTGTTTCAAATCAAGTCATTCAAATCAAAAGATTCACATCTTAATAGGTACTCTGGAAAATGGTTTTAAACCATTTGGAGCCCATATGGTATGGAATGTATTAAAGACAAAGAGCTTCTCAGAAGCCCCCATATTAGGTGAATGCTAGTCCACCTGGATTAGTCATGCTCGAAGCCACTAGAAAAACCCCTTTGACTCCTGGGGATCACAGTATCTTTTCTGAATGTCTTTTCTGGTTTGAAAAACCTCTTTAATAATCCCCTAAAGAATATTTCTAGGGCATGATGCCACATTCTGATATTCACCTTTTTGAAAATCCAAATCTTTACTGTTCTGACATGTCTACTGGATGTGTGGGTAATAATTTAATTCCTAGCGTGTGTGTGTGTGTGGTACCTGTGTGGTCATTCAGTTGCCAAGTCATGTCTGACTCTTTGTGACCTTATGGACTGCAGCAAACCAGGCTTCTCTGTCCTCCACTGTCTCCAGTGTCTGTTCAGGTTCATGCCCATTGACTCAGTGAAGCCATCCATCTGCATCTCATCCTCTGTCACCCACTTCTCTTTTTGCCTGCAGTCTTTCCCAGCATCAGGGTCTTTTCCAGTCAGTCAGCTCTTCACATCGAGTGGCCATAGTATTGGAGCTTCAGCTTCAGCATGAGTCCTTCCAATGAGTATTCAGGGTTTCCTTAGGATTGACTGATTTGATATCCTTGCAGTCCAAGGGACTCTCAAGAGTCTTCTCTAGCACCACAGTTCAAAGGCATCATCTTTGACACTCAGGTATGCAGATGACACCACCCTTATGATAAAAGGATGTTTAACTTGGAAAAAGGAAGATTTTGGCAGGAGAGCCTGATAGATGTCTTTAAGTGTTAGAGTAGGAGGCAGAATTTTATTTATAGATATACAGAGAGGTGATATTAAATAGTGGAATTTATCTGTGTGTAAATGGAAAGTCTAATGAACAGACTGAATAGGGAAACAGTAGGTCCCCGTTCCTTAGGAATGTTCAAGCAGATGGTGTAGGAGGATTCTGTAAAGGCTACTCTAATATGCTATTGTTTGTAAGCCTATGTGGCCAATTTACAAAATATTTTGTGGCTACTTTTTTAAACCATGCATAGATAATCTTGACTATAACGTTGTTTCAAATCAAGTCATTCAAATCAAAAGATTCACATCTTAATAGGTACTCTGGAAAATGGTTTTAAACCATTTGGAGCCCATATGGTATGGAATGTATTAAAGACAAAGAGCTTCTCAGAAGCCCCCATATTAGGTGAATGCTAGTCCACCTGGATTAGTCATGCTCGAAGCCACTAGAAAAACCCCTTTGACTCCTGGGGATCACAGTATCTTTTCTGAATGTCTTTTCTGGTTTGAAAAACCTCTTTAATAATCCCCTAAAGAATATTTCTAGGGCATGATGCCACATTCTGATATTCACCTTTTTGAAAATCCAAATCTTTACTGTTCTGACATGTCTACTGGATGTGTGGGTAATAATTTAATTCCTAGCGTGTGTGTGTGTGTGGTACCTGTGTGGTCATTCAGTTGCCAAGTCATGTCTGACTCTTTGTGACCTTATGGACTGCAGCAAACCAGGCTTCTCTGTCCTCCACTGTCTCCAGTGTCTGTTCAGGTTCATGCCCATTGACTCAGTGAAGCCATCCATCTGCATCTCATCCTCTGTCACCCACTTCTCTTTTTGCCTGCAGTCTTTCCCAGCATCAGGGTCTTTTCCAGTCAGTCAGCTCTTCACATCGAGTGGCCATAGTATTGGAGCTTCAGCTTCAGCATGAGTCCTTCCAATGAGTATTCAGGGTTTCCTTAGGATTGACTGATTTGATATCCTTGCAGTCCAAGGGACTCTCAAGAGTCTTCTCTAGCACCACAGTTCAAAGGCATCATCTTTGACACTCAGGTATGCAGATGACACCACCCTTATGGCAGAAAGCGAAGAGTAACTAAAGAGTGTCTTGATAAAGATGAAAAAGATGAGTGAAAAAGCTGGCCTAAAAATCAACATTCAGAAAACGAAGATGATGGCATCTTGTCCCATCACTTCATGGCAAATAGATGGGCAAACAGTGGAAACAGTGCTAAGACTTTATTTTCTTGGTCTCCAAAATCACTGCTGATGATGACTGCAGCCATGCAATTAAAAGACACTTGCTCCTTGAAAGAAAAGCTATGACAAACCTAGATAGTGTATTCAAAAGCAGAGATATTACTTTGCTGACAAAGGTCCGTATAGTCAAAGCTATGGTTTTCTTGTTAGTCATGTATGGATGTGAGAGTTGGACCATAAAGAAGGTTGAGTGCCAAAGAATTGATGCCTTTGAATTGTGGTATTGGTGAAGACTCTTGAGAGTCCCTTGAACTGCAGGGAGATCAAACTAATCAATCCTAAGGGAAATCAGCCCTAAATATTCATTGGAAGAACTGATGCTGAAGCTGAAGCTCCTATACATTGGACACCTGATATGAAGAGACAACTCATTGGAAAAAATCCTGATTTTGGGAAAGACTGAGAGCAAGAGGAGAAAGGGGAAATAGAATGAAATGGTTGGATGGCATCACTGAGTCAATGAACATGAGTTTGAACAAGCTCCAGGGGATGGCAAAGGACAGGGAAGCCTGGTGTGGTGCAGTCCATGGGGTTGCAAAGAGTGAGCACGATTGAGTGATTGAAGTGAACTGAACTTCTTTATGGTCCAACTCTCACAATACGCACACGACTACTGGAAAATCCAAGGTGCTGACTATACAGACCTTTGTTGGAAACATGATTTTCTTTGCTTTTTTTTCTTTCTTTCTTTTTTGGCCACTTCTATTGGTCTTTCATTTATTTCCATCTTTGTTCTTTTGGCCTGTGTGGGCCTCCCATCGCAGTGGCCTCTCTTGCTGCAGAGCACCGGCTCTGGGCACATGCACTCCAGAGCTCCGGTTCGGTAGTTGGACATATTGGTCCAGCCGCTCCACGGCACGTGGGATATTCCCAGGCCAGGGATTGAATTGGCACCCCTTGCACTGCAAGGCAGTGTCCTTACCCACTGGACCACCAGGGAAGTCCTCTTTGCTTTTTAATACACTTTTCTCCAAAGGAGCAAGCATCTTTTAATTGCATGACTGCAGTCACCATCAGCAGTGATTTTGGAGCACAAGAAAATAAAGTTTGTCACTGCTTCTACTTTTTACTATCTATTTGCTATGAAGTAATGGAACTAGATACCAGTATCTTAGTTTTTTGAATGTTGAGTTTTAAACCCTCTTTTTCACTCTTCTCTTTCACCTTCATCAAAGACTCTTTCATTCCTCTTCACTTTCTGCCATTAGAGTGGTATGATCTCCACAGCTGAAATTGTTGATGTTTCTCCTGGCAGTCTTGATTCCAGCCTGGCATTTCACATGATGTATTCTGCATATTAAGTTAAATAAGCAGGGTAATAATGCACAGCCATGATATAGTCCTTTTCCAATTTTGAACCAGTTGGTTGTTCCATGTCCAGTTCTAACTGTTGCTTCTTGACCTGCATATAGGTTCTCAAGGGGAAAGTAAGGTGGTCTGGTATTCCCACCTCATTAAGAATTTTCCAGTTTGTTGTGATCCACACAGTTGAAGGTTTTTGTATGGTCAATGAGGCAGAAGTAGATGTTTTTCTGGAATTTCCTTGCTTTCTCTATGATCCAATGAATGTTGGCAGTTTGATCTCTGGTTTCTCTGCCTTTTCTGGAATTTCTTGCTTTCCATATTGCTGTAGCCTAGTTTAAAGGATTTTGAGCATAATCTTACTAGCATGGAAAATGAGTGCAATTGTCTTATAGTTTGAACATTCTTTAGCACTGCCTTTCTTTGGAATTGGGGATAAAAACTGACCTTTTCCAGTCCTGTGGCCATGACTGATTTTTCCAAATTTGCAGGCACAATGAGCGTAACACTTTAATAACATCAATTGGGGAAATTTTAAACTGACCTTGTTACATTCTAGTCCTGTGGATCTTTTGGCCTGTGTGGGCCTCCCATCGCAGTGGCCTCTCTTGCTGCAGAGCACCGGCTCTGGGCACATGCACTCCAGAGCTCCGGTTCGGTAGTTGGACATATTGGTCCAGCCGCTCCACGGCACGTGGGATATTCCCAGGCCAGGGATTGAATTGGCACCCCTTGCACTGCAAGGCAGTGTCCTTACCCACTGGACCACCAGGGAAGTCCTCTTTGCTTTTTAATACACTTTTCTCCAAAGGAGCAAGCATCTTTTAATTGCATGACTGCAGTCACCATCAGCAGTGATTTTGGAGCACAAGAAAATAAAGTTTGTCACTGCTTCTACTTTTTACTATCTATTTGCTATGAAGTAATGGAACTAGATACCAGTATCTTAGTTTTTTGAATGTTGAGTTTTAAACCCTCTTTTTCACTCTTCTCTTTCACCTTCATCAAAGACTCTTTCATTCCTCTTCACTTTCTGCCATTAGAGTGGTATGATCTCCACAGCTGAAATTGTTGATGTTTCTCCTGGCAGTCTTGATTCCAGCCTGGCATTTCACATGATGTATTCTGCATATTAAGTTAAATAAGCAGGGTAATAATGCACAGCCATGATATAGTCCTTTTCCAATTTTGAACCAGTTGGTTGTTCCATGTCCAGTTCTAACTGTTGCTTCTTGACCTGCATATAGGTTCTCAAGGGGAAAGTAAGGTGGTCTGGTATTCCCACCTCATTAAGAATTTTCCAGTTTGTTGTGATCCACACAGTTGAAGGTTTTTGTATGGTCAATGAGGCAGAAGTAGATGTTTTTCTGGAATTTCCTTGCTTTCTCTATGATCCAATGAATGTTGGCAGTTTGATCTCTGGTTTCTCTGCCTTTTCTGGAATTTCTTGCTTTCCATATTGCTGTAGCCTAGTTTAAAGGATTTTGAGCATAATCTTACTAGCATGGAAAATGAGTGCAATTGTCTTATAGTTTGAACATTCTTTAGCACTGCCTTTCTTTGGAATTGGGGATAAAAACTGACCTTTTCCAGTCCTGTGGCCATGACTGATTTTTCCAAATTTGCAGGCACAATGAGCGTAACACTTTAATAACATCATCTTTTAAGGTTTGAAATAGCTCATTTGGAATTCCATCACTTCCCCTAGGCTTGTTTGTAGTAATGATTCCTAAGACCCACTTGACTTCACATTCTAAGATGTCTGGCTCTAGATGAGTGACCACACCATCATGATTATCTGAGTTATTATGACCTTTTATGTATAGTCCTTCCCTGTATTATTGCCACCTCTTTTTAATTTCTTCTGCTTCTGTTAGGTTCTTACTATTATTGTCCTTTATTGTGCCCATCCTTGCATGAAATATTCCCTTGATATCTCCAACTTTGTTAAAGAGATCTCTAGTCTTTCCCATTCTGTTGTTTTCCTCTACTTTTTTGCACTGTTCATTTAAGGGCTTGTTATCTCTCCTTGCTATTCTTTGAAACTCAGTTGGGTATATCTTTACCTTTTTCCCTTGGTTTTTTGCTACTCTTCTTAGTTATGTGTAAAGCCTCCTCAGATAACCACTTTGTCTTCTTGCATTTCTGTTTTTTGGGGGGTGGGTTTTGTCACCAACTCCTGTACAGTGTTATGAACCTCTGTCCATTGCTCTTCAGGCACCCTGTCTACCAGGTCTAGTCCCTTCAGTCTACTCATCACCTACCCTGCATAATCATGTGATATTTGATTTAGGTCATATCTGAATGACCTAGTTGTTTTCCCTACTTTCATCAATTTAAGCCTGAATTTTGCAATAAGGAACTCATGATCTAAGCTCCAGGTCTTGTTTTTTGCTGACTTGTATAGAGCTTCTCCACCTTCAGCTGCAAAGACTATAATCAATCTGATTTTGGTATTGACCATCTGATGTCCATGTGTAGAACTGGCTCTTGTGTTTCCTCTAACCAGTGTGTTCTCTTGACGTGATACATGGTATGTATACATGTGTGTATATCTCTCAGTAACTACTTGTCGAATGAATGAATGGTGATGATTTCATGGGAAAGGGAGTAATGTCAGGTAACATGAAGCTGCCACCAAAATATGAAACAGGGAAAGGAGAGAAGTGCATGGATAGCTCTAGATAAATCTACTGTGATTTATTTGACTCCTAGTTTTCCAAAATGGAAATACAAAAGGGAAAAAGAAGAATGACATTTGCAGGCACAATGAGCGAAATTTAACATCATCTTTTAAGGTTTGAAATAGCTCATTTGGAATTCCATCACTTCCCCTAGGCTTGTTTGTAGTAATGATTCCTAAGACCCACTTGACTTCACATTCTAAGATGTCTGGCTCTAGATGAGTGACCACACCATCATGATTATCTGAGTTATTATGACCTTTTATGTATAGTCCTTCCCTGTATTATTGCCACCTCTTTTTAATTTCTTCTGCTTCTGTTAGGTTCTTACTATTATTGTCCTTTATTGTGCCCATCCTTGCATGAAATATTCCCTTGATATCTCCAACTTTGTTAAAGAGATCTCTAGTCTTTCCCATTCTGTTGTTTTCCTCTACTTTTTTGCACTGTTCATTTAAGGGCTTGTTATCTCTCCTTGCTATTCTTTGAAACTCAGTTGGGTATATCTTTACCTTTTTCCCTTGGTTTTTTGCTACTCTTCTTAGTTATGTGTAAAGCCTCCTCAGATAACCACTTTGTCTTCTTGCATTTCTGTTTTTTGGGGGGTGGGTTTTGTCACCAACTCCTGTACAGTGTTATGAACCTCTGTCCATTGCTCTTCAGGCACCCTGTCTACCAGGTCTAGTCCCTTCAGTCTACTCATCACCTACCCTGCATAATCATGTGATATTTGATTTAGGTCATATCTGAATGACCTAGTTGTTTTCCCTACTTTCATCAATTTAAGCCTGAATTTTGCAATAAGGAACTCATGATCTAAGCTCCAGGTCTTGTTTTTTGCTGACTTGTATAGAGCTTCTCCACCTTCAGCTGCAAAGACTATAATCAATCTGATTTTGGTATTGACCATCTGATGTCCATGTGTAGAACTGGCTCTTGTGTTTCCTCTAACCAGTGTGTTCTCTTGACGTGATACATGGTATGTATACATGTGTGTATATCTCTCAGTAACTACTTGTCGAATGAATGAATGGTGATGATTTCATGGGAAAGGGAGTAATGTCAGGTAACATGAAGCTGCCACCAAAATATGAAACAGGGAAAGGAGAGAAGTGCATGGATAGCTCTAGATAAATCTACTGTGATTTATTTGACTCCTAGTTTTCCAAAATGGAAATACAGAAAAGTAAGAATGCTGAGCTGAACTCTTACAGAAGCTAAAACAAATTATAGACTTAATAAGCTTCCTAAAATAATTCCTATATTTTGCTTGTTTAGTAGCAGAGTTCAAAAGAGTCAGCCATTATAGCTGATCCAACATCTTGCTATGGGAGCTGACTGGTTTTTTGTAAGCTTTAAAGTACACAGTCAACATCCAGCTTATAAGAAGCAAATCTTACCTTCAAAATATTTCAATAAAGTTATAAGAGAAAACTTGATCTCTTGTTTCTCTTTTCTTCCTTTGGTAGCTGCATGGTATTTTAATTTATGGTATAGCAAGTCAAGGTACTAATTACCTATTGCTGCTGTAACAAATTGCCACAAATGCTGTGGCTTAAAATAATGTACATTTATTCTTAAAGTTTAGAGGCCAAAAGTCTGAAATGAGTCTTGGAATATTAAAATAAAGGTGTCGACAGGGATGATTCCTATGGAGGTTTCACAAAGAATCCATTTCTTACCTCTTCCAGCCTCTAGAGGCTTCCAGCATTTCTTGGTTTAGGGCCACATCATTCCAATCTTTCCTTCTAAAATCAATTGCCTTTTCTCTCTGATGTATTTTTTCTGTTTTGTGAAAACTCTTGTGATAACATTGGGTCCACCTGGATAACCTAGAATCACCACATCTTAAAATCATGGTTAGTCATATCTGCAAGGCCACTTTTGCTATGTAAGGTTAACATTTAGGGGATTAGGACATGAACCTCTTTGGGGAAGCATAATTCAGTCTATCACAGTATATAACATGTATTTATAAAATAATAAAGCTTAAGTCATTTTGGGAGTTAGGTAAGTACATCCCCTGCCAACCAAGCAGACAATTAATCATCTCTTGTTGATATTATTTATCTCTTGCTTACTTTACTGTCATGTCACCTAAATACTTACCAGTTAAGAGAAGAAGTGAACTTAAAAAACAAGAGGTTAATCGCTTCTCGGCCTTTTGGCTAAGATCAAATGTATTATCTGCTCTTATCAGTTTAATATCTGATACATCCTCTATCCGAGGACAATAAATTAAAAAAATACTGGGGGTGTTCTCTATCAGTGTAAATTCACTTTGTTAGTTTAGGAACAGAGAAAAATAGATATCACTTTGCTTATAACATTGGAGTCATAAGGTCTTTTTAAAAAAATAAACCAGAAAAACAAAAACAAAAAAACAAGAGGTTAGTGTCAAGCACTGAATTCTGTGTTGATTTTCATGATATCTGCTCAAGTAAGTGCTTTTGACTCCAGTGGAAAGGAGGAACGTAGAATGTAACCTGGTACCTGGCATCTGCCTGAGAGGCATCATGACCACTTCCTGAATAATACGTGGGTCAGTTCTGCACAGGGAAAAGCCACTGGCAAAGAACACCAAAGTCATAGCTGTGGGATTACTCAGAATCAGAATATTTAGAGAGATCAACTTTTTTGATAGTTTAAAAATATTATTGAACTCTTTAAAGAAAACTATAGACTCCTATGCAGTTCTATGAAATAAAAGAGCCTGCATGCCTTTTACTCAGTTTCCCCAATAGTAACATTTTACAGAACAATATTACAACCAGCATGTTGATACTGATACAGTCAAGACAGGGGACATTTGCATCACCCTCTGAATCCTTCCTGTTGCCTTTTGCTGGCCACATCCTTAATCCCTAGCAAATGGTGATATGCTCTCTGTTTCTGGAAATCTGTCATTGTTAAGAGTGCTCCACAAACAGAATGCTACAGAATGTAACCTTTCTGTACCGGCTTTCTTCACACAGCAGTTATTCTCTGGAGATTGATGTAGGTGGTTCTATATATTAAAAATTTGTTCCTTTTGATTGCTGAGGAGTATTCTGTAGTATGAAGATTCTACCATTTGGCTGTGGTTAACCATTCATCTGTTGATGTCTTGGTTATTTCCATTTGAGGATTGTTGAAAATAGAGCTCAGGTGAACTCTTGTGTATAAGCTTCTGTGTAAATTTAAGTTGTCACTTAAATAAATGCAGGAGTTCAGTTACTGGGTTGTATAGTGGTTGCACATTTAGGTTTTTAAGAAACTGCCAAGTTATTTTCCAGAGTAGTTGCATCATTTTTTATTCCCATCAGGACAGTATGCACAATCTTGTTTCTTCCTATACTTGCCAGCATTTGGTTTTCTGATAGGCATACAATGATATCTCATTTCATTAGAATTTCCTTAATGGTTAGTGATGGTGAGCATCTTTGAATGTGCTTATTCACTTACTTAGCAGCAATCTCTAGAGCATGCTTGGTGTCACCATAAGGTGGATGGGACAGACTAGAGAGCTAGGTTCAGGGACCCCCTCCTGCTTTGGCCAAAGCTGCTCCATTTTTTAAAAGGCTCATTTTACCTAACTTATTGGGCTTTTAAGCAAGATTTTATTTAAATAAGATTTCCTTTGTTAAAGGAAAAAAGTGCAAAATCAACTCATTTCACCTATTTTACTGGTTATTTTATAGGAAATAACTTGATTTTCCACTACTGTAGACAAAAACTAAATTCAGAATTAGAAATAAATTTGTTCCTATATGTAAAATATATTCAAAAGCCAATTCTTTAAACCACCATTTGAACATTTTATACGTTCCAGTGAATCACTGCAAGCTGACTCTAGTTTTTAAAAATGAAAATAGTCTCAACAAATTTAAAAAAGGCTAACACATCTCTTATTAATAGTGTGAAAGACAGTTTCCTCTCCTACAGAACCAGCACATCAAATATCTTACCTATGTGTTAGACAGGAAGGGCACTGGTTGTTCAGTCACTCAATTGTATCTTACTCTTTGTGACCCCATGGACTGTAGCACACTAGGCTTCCCTGTCCTTCACCGTCTTCAGGAGTTTGCTGAAGTTCATGTCCATTGAGTCAGTGATGCCATCCAACCATCTCATCCTCTGTTGCCCCCTTCTCCTCTTGCCCCCAATCTTTCATGTCAGGTGGTCAAAGTATTGGAGCTTCAATTTCAGTGTCAGTCCTTCCAATGAATATTCAGAGTTGGTTTCCTTTAGGAATGACTGGCTTGATCTCTTTGCTGCTCAAGGGACTCTGAAAAGTCTTCTCTAGCCACAGTTTGATGCTCAGGTGAACTCTTGTGTATAAGCTTCTGTGTAAATTTAAGTTGTCACTTAAATAAATGCAGGAGTTCAGTTACTGGGTTGTATAGTGGTTGCACATTTAGGTTTTTAAGAAACTGCCAAGTTATTTTCCAGAGTAGTTGCATCATTTTTTATTCCCATCAGGACAGTATGCACAATCTTGTTTCTTCCTATACTTGCCAGCATTTGGTTTTCTGATAGGCATACAATGATATCTCATTTCATTAGAATTTCCTTAATGGTTAGTGATGGTGAGCATCTTTGAATGTGCTTATTCACTTACTTAGCAGCAATCTCTAGAGCATGCTTGGTGTCACCATAAGGTGGATGGGACAGACTAGAGAGCTAGGTTCAGGGACCCCCTCCTGCTTTGGCCAAAGCTGCTCCATTTTTTAAAAGGCTCATTTTACCTAACTTATTGGGCTTTTAAGCAAGATTTTATTTAAATAAGATTTCCTTTGTTAAAGGAAAAAAGTGCAAAATCAACTCATTTCACCTATTTTACTGGTTATTTTATAGGAAATAACTTGATTTTCCACTACTGTAGACAAAAACTAAATTCAGAATTAGAAATAAATTTGTTCCTATATGTAAAATATATTCAAAAGCCAATTCTTTAAACCACCATTTGAACATTTTATACGTTCCAGTGAATCACTGCAAGCTGACTCTAGTTTTTAAAAATGAAAATAGTCTCAACAAATTTAAAAAAGGCTAACACATCTCTTATTAATAGTGTGAAAGACAGTTTCCTCTCCTACAGAACCAGCACATCAAATATCTTACCTATGTGTTAGACAGGAAGGGCACTGGTTGTTCAGTCACTCAATTGTATCTTACTCTTTGTGACCCCATGGACTGTAGCACACTAGGCTTCCCTGTCCTTCACCGTCTTCAGGAGTTTGCTGAAGTTCATGTCCATTGAGTCAGTGATGCCATCCAACCATCTCATCCTCTGTTGCCCCCTTCTCCTCTTGCCCCCAATCTTTCATGTCAGGTGGTCAAAGTATTGGAGCTTCAATTTCAGTGTCAGTCCTTCCAATGAATATTCAGAGTTGGTTTCCTTTAGGAATGACTGGCTTGATCTCTTTGCTGCTCAAGGGACTCTGAAAAGTCTTCTCTAGCACCACAGTTTGAAAGCATCATTTCTTTGGCATTCAGCCTTCTTTATGGCCTCTCACCATATGTGACTACTGGAAAAGCCATAGCTTTGACTATATGGATGTTTGTTGGCAAAGTGATGTCTCTTCTTTTTAATGCACTATCTAGGTTTGTCATAGCTTTTCTTCCAAGGAGCAAGTGTCTTTTAATTTCATGGTTGCAGTCACTGTCAGCATTGATTTTAGAGCCGAAGAAAATGAAAATTGACACTGTTTCCACATTTTCCCATCTATTTGCCATGGAGTAATATGACAGGATGCCATAATTTTAGTTTTTTGAATGCTGAGTTTTAAGACTGCCGTTTCACTCTCTTCTCTCAACTTCATCAAGAGGCTCTTTAGTCCCTCTTCACTTTCTGCCATTGAAGTGGTATCACTGCATATCTGAGCTTGTTGATATTTCTCCTGGCAATCTCTATTCCAGCATGTGATTCATCCAGCCCAGTATTTCACATGATGCACTCTCCGTATAAGCTAAATAGGCATTGTGACAATATACAGCATTGACGTATTCATTTCCCAATTTGGAACCAGTCAATTGTTTTGTGTCCAGTTGCTTCTTCTTCCGCATACAGGTTTCTTATTAGGCAGGTAATGTGGTCTGGAATTCCCACCTCATGAAAAATTTTCCAGTTTGTTGTGATCCACACAGTTGAAGGCTTTATAATAGTCAATGAAGCAGAAGTTGATTTTTTTTTTTGAATTCCCTTGCTTTATCTATGATCTTGCATATGCTTGCAATTTGATCTCTGGTTCCTCAGCCTTTTGTAAATCCAGCTTGTGCATCTGGAAGTTCTTGGTTCGTGTACCGCCAAAGCCTAGCTTGAAGGATTTTGGGTATAATTTTGCATGTGAAATGAGTGCAATTGTCTGATAGTTTGAACATTCTTAAGCATTGCGTTTCTTTGGGATTGGCATGAAAACCGACCTTTTCCAGTCCTGCGGTCACTGCTGAGCTTTCCAAATTTGCTGGTATAATGATGATAGCACTTTAACAGCATCATCTTTTTAAAAAATTGTTTATTTTTAACACCAAAATCACTTTGTATTCAGGTATAGCCAATTAACAATGTTTTGATAGTTTCAGGTGAACAGTAAAGGGACTCAGTCACACATACACATGTATCCATTCTCCCCCAAATCCTCTCCCATACAGGCTGGCATATACCATTGAACAGAGTTCCACGTGCTATACAATAGATTTTTGTTGGTGATCCATTTTAAATGTAGCAGTGTGTACATAACCTTCCCTAAGTCCTTAACTATCCCTTCCCCACTGCAACCATAAGTTCGTTTTCTAGGTCTGTGAGTCTCTTTGTTTGTGTCATTTCTTTTTAGAATGCACATATAAAGGATGTCATATATTTCTCCTTCACTCAAAGTGACACTCTCTAGGTCCATCCAGGTTGCTGCAAAGGGCCTTATTTCATTCTTCTTAATGGCTGAGTACTATTACTATCTATCTACCTATCTGTCTGTCTGTATATACACAGACACACACACATACACACACACACACACCCCAACCAGGGATAAAACCTGTGTCACCTACATTGGAAGACAGACTCTTAACCATTGGACCACAAGGGAAGTCTCTGTTGAGAGGTTTTTAATCATGGTTTCAATTTCAGTGATTGTGGTTGGTCTGTTCATATTTTCTATTTCTTCCTGGTTCAGTTGAGGGAGACTGTACCTTTCTAAGAAGCTGTCCATTTTTTCCAGGTTGGCCATTTTATTGACTGTTCATCATAGTCTCTTATGATTATTGGTATTTCTGTGGAGTCAGTTGTATGTGCTTTTTCCTTTCTGGTTTTACTGATTTGAATCCTCTCCCCAACCCACCCCCTTTTGTTTTTTGATGAGTCTGGCTGAAGATTTATCAATCTTATTTATCTTATCAGAGAACCAACTTTTAGTTTCATTGGTTAGTTTGTTGCTTTGAGAGTTTTCTTGTTTCTTGAAGTATGATAGTGTTGCTATAAATTTCCTTCTTAGAACTGCTTTTGCTGCATTCCATATGTTTTGGACCATTGTGTTTTTCATTTGCATTTGTATCTATGTATTTTTTTAATTCCATTTTTTATTGCTTTAATGATTCAAGTGTTGCTTAGTAGTGTATTGTCTAGCCACCACATATTTATGTTTCTTAGAGGTTTTTTCCTTGTATTTTATTTCTAATTTCGTAGCATTGTGATCAGAGAAGATGCTTGATATTATCTGAATTTTTTGAATTTACCAGGGCTCACCTTGTGGCCCAGCATGTGGTCAATCCTGGAGAATGTTCCATGTGCACTTGCAAAAAAAATGACTGAAGTGCTCCAAGTGTTGGGTGCATATATATTTGTAATTGTTATATCTTCTTCTTGGATTGAACCCTTGATCATTATGTAGTGCCTTACTTTAAAGTGTCTCTTATCACAGCATTTGTTTTAAAGTCTGTTTTGTCTAATATGAGTATTGCTACTCTATTGTATGAAATACCTTCTCTTTTCCCTTTTCAGTCTGTGTCACTAGGTATGAAGTGGGTCTCTTGTAGACAACACATATATGGGTCTTGTTTTTGTATCCATTCAGCCAGTCTATGTCTTTTGGTTGGTGTGTTTAATCCATTTATATTTAAGGTAATTGTTGATATGTATGATCCTATTACCATCTTGTTAATTGTTTTGGGTTATTTTTAGTAGATCTTTTCCTTCTCTTGTGTTTCCTGCCTAGATCCTTTAGCATTTCTTGTAAAACTGGTTTTAAAAGCATTCTACCTTGGATTGGGACTTAAACTCAAAACTCAGTTTGGAACTTGAACCCACATGGCTGGGACTCAAACCCAGCCAAAACCTGCCATACCTGCTTTCAGGACCTAACAGAGCTCAGGTTCTTCATGTCTCTTCGCAGAAAAGGATTCAGTGATGTCCCGACCCGCAGGATTCGTCAGCGAAGACCTAGGATTCCTCAACGCAGACCCTAAAGGGGGGGAGTGGGAATGAAGAGGACAAGAGACACGAGAAATGGAGACAAGACAGGAGTCTGATCAAGTCTCGTTTTATTGTTGAAAAGTGGGGAAAACAATCATGTTAAAGGTACTGATAGTGTTGCTATAAATTTCCTTCTTAGAACTGCTTTTGCTGCATTCCATATGTTTTGGACCATTGTGTTTTTCATTTGCATTTGTATCTATGTATTTTTTTAATTCCATTTTTTATTGCTTTAATGATTCAAGTGTTGCTTAGTAGTGTATTGTCTAGCCACCACATATTTATGTTTCTTAGAGGTTTTTTCCTTGTATTTTATTTCTAATTTCGTAGCATTGTGATCAGAGAAGATGCTTGATATTATCTGAATTTTTTGAATTTACCAGGGCTCACCTTGTGGCCCAGCATGTGGTCAATCCTGGAGAATGTTCCATGTGCACTTGCAAAAAAAATGACTGAAGTGCTCCAAGTGTTGGGTGCATATATATTTGTAATTGTTATATCTTCTTCTTGGATTGAACCCTTGATCATTATGTAGTGCCTTACTTTAAAGTGTCTCTTATCACAGCATTTGTTTTAAAGTCTGTTTTGTCTAATATGAGTATTGCTACTCTATTGTATGAAATACCTTCTCTTTTCCCTTTTCAGTCTGTGTCACTAGGTATGAAGTGGGTCTCTTGTAGACAACACATATATGGGTCTTGTTTTTGTATCCATTCAGCCAGTCTATGTCTTTTGGTTGGTGTGTTTAATCCATTTATATTTAAGGTAATTGTTGATATGTATGATCCTATTACCATCTTGTTAATTGTTTTGGGTTATTTTTAGTAGATCTTTTCCTTCTCTTGTGTTTCCTGCCTAGATCCTTTAGCATTTCTTGTAAAACTGGTTTTAAAAGCATTCTACCTTGGATTGGGACTTAAACTCAAAACTCAGTTTGGAACTTGAACCCACATGGCTGGGACTCAAACCCAGCCAAAACCTGCCATACCTGCTTTCAGGACCTAACAGAGCTCAGGTTCTTCATGTCTCTTCGCAGAAAAGGATTCAGTGATGTCCCGACCCGCAGGATTCGTCAGCGAAGACCTAGGATTCCTCAACGCAGACCCTAAAGGGGGGGAGTGGGAATGAAGAGGACAAGAGACACGAGAAATGGAGACAAGACAGGAGTCTGATCAAGTCTCGTTTTATTGTTGAAAGTGAGCAATATTTATACTGTACAAAAGGCGGAAGAGCCCAACAATAGACCAATCATGTTAAAGGTCAACTATGCACGAGATTACATAATGGTAAGAGTCTATGAGGAGCATGTACTGATCACGAGCACGGAAACTTCACTCAGCCAATCACGGCAATGAGCACACGTCCCAGACAGCGCAAGACCGCGCCCCTCCTGCTCCCGCTAGGCGCCATCTTTGGAAGCCTGTGGCGATGTTCTCAAACTGAAGGTCGTGGCGTGGTTAAGGTTCTCACAGTCCCAGTCAGGATGATGATATTCTCATGCTGGGAGCTCCGCAAGCGCTATCTCAAATGTTACATTGTAGCATTCATGCTTGGGAGGCTTAGGATGCGGCCGGGCCGACCTGCGGTCCTGGACAGGCAAAGCTATAGGATGTGGCCGGGCCGACCCGCGGTCCCGGACAGGTCCCCCCTTTTTATTCAAAGCCAAGAGAAACCCTCGAACTGCGCCTGTCTTAGGTCGGGACACAACATTAGCAGGCATTACCGTCATGGGATAAGGCAGCAGCCATGGCAGCCCTCCTGTCTTAGGTTTGCTCTGCAATGATGTCCTCTTACCCGTCTCTGGCTGACCAGTTCAGCTCACGGGAGGTGATTGCTCTCCACTAGTAGAAAGAGATGCTTCACCTTGTTCTGCCATCTCAAGGCGATGATAATGGACCTGAATTGGCTTTGCCAAAATAGCCTCAATGTGTTGCTTAATGAATGCTATAAGCTTATTAAACAGCATGGGTCCAAAAGCAAATAGAAGAAGTAGGGTGATCAAAGGTCCAAGTAAGGGCATAAGGTAAGGCAACAGTCCATTCCATCCCGTCAGGAAGGGGTTGGCAGCGAGGTCACGTCTTCGTTGCTCAAGTTCTTCTTGTAGTTGTTTCACCTTGTCTCTGACTATGCCAGACTTATTGACATAGAAACAGCATTTCTCCTGTAGAGCCAAACAGATACCTCCCTGCTCTGCAGTTACTAAGTCTAGACCTCTTCTATTCTGCAATACCACCTCCGCTAAGGAGTCAACCTGGTCTTGGATATCTTGTATAGTTTCTGATATAGCTTGCACATCGGAAATTAGTTGTTGGGACAGCTTGGCATATCGAGTAAGAGAGATGCCCATACCTGCTGACCCTGTGGCTACTGCAGTTGTAATACCCAAAACTGCTAACAAAGGGGCAAACAATACTGCGCTTTGGTCTATAGAGAAAGTGATCAATACTAGGGATAGGAACTTCCTGACCTCCTGTGATTATATCTACATCTGGAAGGAGATAGGTCAATAAACATTGTCCCGTCAATTTTGATGCAAATACGTATATGCAAGACTATTCCGCACACAAAGACTGCACCATTGGTTGCACACAAGGCGTCAGTGATGCTTATTACCGTGGCACATTCATTTCCTATGATCCCTACGTCTATATCATAACCATTATTTTTCCTGATTTAAAACAGATGTGCAATTATCAGCATTCAGTATCAAGGATACAGTAATGGGAAGAGTAGGTATACATGTCAAGCGATTAGTATAGAGGCTTATGTTGGTGTGGCTGAAATAGGGCATAGCAACAGGACGAGGGACTCCCTGATGCAAGCAGAGCCAGCAGTCCTTAGCTAAGTCTGGTTGGGTATCGTTCAGCAACCTATAGGTAGCATTTAAAATATCTAAAGTCTGTGGATCAAGTTGCAATTTTCCTCTCACCTTTGGTAGTGCTATAGGGTGATATTTTAGTTCAGGCGGGAGTTCTTGTCGGAGCCTTTTTATCTGACCCTTTATTGTCTCTTCTCGATACAAATCCTGTGGTCCTCCTCCATCTGACACATGTATGGGAGCTTTCATTCGCCAGCATATTTGATCTCTCTCTTTGCCAGGACATCCTGCTATAACCAATCCTCCCGGGCCCTTTATCTCTTTAGTAGGGCCGCGCGCTAAGGTAGCACTGAAAACAGTTTCACTGCCAAATCGGCACAGTTTGTATTGAATATAGCAGGAGCTATGTACTGCGATATGCACCTGTTTGCAGTAGCTACATAAGAGGCTCGGGTGAGTTGCATCTACTTTAGGACTGGGACTACATACCCATCGGTTATCGGCTAGGAGGTATGCTTTATGACCTCCGCAATTTATCGTGGTGATATATTGACCTAACTTAGGAAGGCTATATCCCCCTAAGCATTGACAGGGTCGTCCATACCGTTCTTGCAATATCTTGCGAACATCCGACGGGTCGCCAAAACCTGCTTCTGTTTCTGTCAGTCGTCTATATAGCATCAGGAATAAGGCCAACATCTTGACGACGAGCATTCTGTAGAAAGAGAAGAGAGCTTCTCAGGAGACACTTTTCCCTGGTTTCTTAACTATCCATTTGGCTCCCAAGGCGTTCAGGTAGCCATCGTGCGGCATCATATTCACGCGCAAACACGCAAACTGATCCTCGTCCCCAGATTAACACTGGATCTGGACCATGCCAGGAATTGTCAAGAGGATCTTTCCATCTGACCATGGCAAAATTTGTATTTGTTGTTGAATGCCAGAATCGATCAGCTGCAGATTTTCCTTGAGCGTCCAAATTTAAAAAATTTAAAATAAAAAGGGCATGATTTAGTATGTTTCTGGGGTACCCTTGGTAGGGTACCAATCTCCCTTTTATTTTTCAATGATAACCTTAATGGATAGATGAGCACGTTCTACCATGCCTTGGCCTTGAGGGTTATAGGGGATACCTGTGGTATGCTGAATGCGTAAAGTAGTACAGAAATCTTGAAAAGCCTTGGAAGTATATCCGGGGCCATTATCTGTTTTGATTTGTGAGGGTATGCCTGCTAGGGCAAAACAGTGTAAAAGGTGTGCCTTAACATGTTTAACAGCTTCTCCGGATTGAAGTGAGCCCATAAGAAAGCCACTGAAAGTATCAATACAGACATGAACATATTTCATAGTACCAAAGTCATTATAATGGGTAACATCCATCTGCCATAACACATTAGGCAGAAGACCTCTTGGGTTTACACCAAGGTGAGGTACAGGTAAATGCTGAATACAGGTAGTACAACTCCTAACAATTTGGCGAGCTTGTTCCTTGGTGATTTTATGCAAAAGTCTTAAAGTCTGAGCATTACAATGATGCAAGGCATGAGTACTTTGTGCTCGTTGTAAATTATCCACCATCACAGTCGTGACCAGTTTGGTAGCCATGTCAGCTATGGCATTACCCTTGGCCAATGGTCCTGGAAGACCAGAATGAGCTCTGACATGACCCAAAAAGAAAGGATGTGTCCTTCGTCGAATGATTTGTTGACATTGTAAAAATAACATGGCAGTTTCCGATATTGATTTAATCTGGGCAACCGTCTCTAAAGGAGGCACCGAACGAGCTACATAAGCACTATCAGTATATATATTGATAGGTTATTTTGGGAAGGCACACAGAACAGCAATTATAGCCTGTAATTCAACTAATTGTGCTGAACTATATTTAGTTTTAAACTTTATTATTGTATCTTTAAAAGTATAAGCAGCAATTCCTGAAGAAGATCCATCAGTGAATACTACTAAGGCGTCGTTCAATGGTTCTTTGCTGACAACACGTGGAAAAACAAAGGCATGCAATCTACTAAATTGAATAAACTTATTGGGTGGATAATGATTATCCAGATTCCTGCAAAAGAAGCTAATGCGAGAAGCCAAGAGTCACTGTTCTGTAAGAGCCAAGTAATTTGATCTCGGGTGTAAGGTTGAATTATCGTTGATGGTTCAAACCCAAAATACTTCCTACTCTGTTCTCTTCCCAGGATAATTAGATCAGCAAGAGCATCATAATACGGTACTAAGATTCTTTTGGGGGAAGAGTGGAGATGAACCCACATGATAGGATTATCCTGCCAGAAAAGGCCTGTAGGGGTTAACTCGTATTAAAGGTTATAAAGGTTAAAGATTTGTTATAATCTATATATGTCACAAATTGATTAGCAATTGCTGTTTCTACTTCAGTAAGGGCATCCAGAGCTTCTGGAGTCAAGGATCGAGGCGATTTTGGATTTGGATCTCCTTTTAATATATCAAATAAAGGCTGTAAGTTACCAGTAGGTATTTTTAAATCGGACGAAACCAATTTATATCTCCTAAGAGTTTTTGGAAATCATTGAGCGTTTGCAATTGGTCTTTCTGAATGGTTGCTTTTTGATTAATAACCTTTGGCCCCTGGAGTTCAAAACCTAAATAAGTATAAGGGTCTTTTAATTGTACTTTTTCTGGTGCTATTTGTAGTCCAGCAGCATTCAAACTATTTTTAAGCTGATGGAAACATTGTAAAACTTGGGCTCCTATACGTCCCGCTATTAGGATATCATCCATATAATGGATTATATACATCTGCTTCCAGGCTTTTCGTATAGGCCGTATCGCTGTTGCTACAAACTTTTGACACAACGTTGGACTATTGGCCATGCCTTGAGGCAACACTTTCCATTGATAGCGTCTCATGGGCTCTCGGAAATTTACGGAAGGCAAACTAAATGCAAACCGTTCCTGATCATTAGGATGTAATGGTATAGTAAAGAAACAATCTTTAAGATCTAGAATAATTTTAAAGTAGCCTCTAGGGACAGCCACTGGAGAGGGCAATCCTGGTTGTAAGGCACCCATTACTACCATGGTGGCATTAATGGTTCTCAGATCTTGTAAGAGCCTCCATTTACCAGATTTTTCTTTACAACAAAGATAGGAGTATTCCAAGGGGAAATGCTCTCTACTATATGTCCAGCCTCCAGCTGTTCCTGTACTAATTGCTGGGCGGCTTGTAATTTTTCAGTGGTTAGCGGCCATTGAGCAACCCAGACAGGCGCGAGGACTTCCAAGTTATAGGATCTGCGCATCTCTGGGGTACAGGCAAGTCAATGGTCGCCATTAAAAACTTCCCAAACCTCTACGATCTATTTTGCATACAGCCTGGACAGGTTCTACTATCCCATCCTCCCTTCTTCCTAGACCTTTTCCAGGGGTATATCCTTGGGCTAGCATCTGTACTGTAACTACGTCATTTGGGCTACACATAATTATTTTCATTTGTGACAGCAAATCTCGACCCCATAAATTTACAGGCAGGCGAGCAATAACAAACGGTTTAATCAATCCAGAATTATTTTCTTTATCTTTCCAAGTGAGATATTTGGAACTTTGCCTGGGGTTGGTACTCTGCCCAATGTCTCTTAAATTTGTCATGGTTTTTGAAGTAGGCCAATTAGATGGCCAATCTTCTTTTTTGATAATGGTTACATCAGCTCTTGTATCTATTAGCCCATTGAATAATTTTCCATCTAACCAGAGAGTCAACGAAGGCTTATTATTGGTGATCTGTTGTACCCAATATGCATCTGAGGATTTAAAATTCTTGGCTTTTTTTTTTTTTTCCTCGACTGTGTTATATGATCGGTTGTAATCAAAGGTATTAATATCAATTGAGCTATTTTCTTTCCTTGATCAATAGTTGTAATACTCTCATTAGCCTGGGCCATAATTTTAATCTCCCCTGTATAATCGTTATCAATAACTCCTGGGAAGACTTGGAGACCCTTTATGGTGACATTTTTATGCCCTAGGAGTAACCCAAAAGTTTTAGGAGGCAGGGGACCATAGACCCCTGTAGGCAAGGCTTGAGGCCCCATTTCTGGAGTCAATATTGTGTGGGTGGCGGCACAGAGGTCCAATCCTGTGCTGCCTGGGATTGCTCTATTAAGTCCTGAAAGGGGTTGTTGTTGTTCTGAGCTGGAACAAAGCTGACTGCCCCATATGCTTGTCTCGGGGCCTGAGGCTGGCCCCTCTTCTCGTTTCCCTGCTGGGGTGTTAGAGGATTTCCTTGAACATCAGTCTTAGATCTACACTGATTCATCCAGTGTTTTCCTCTTTTGCATCTAGGACAGAGGCCAGGGGCTTTCTCGTCAGCTTTTTTATCACTATCTTGAGCTACATTGTTGCAATTTCGAGCAAAATGTCCTGGCCTTCCACATTTAAAGCACCCCCTTTTATTTCTATCTCGCTCAGCTAGAAAGTCCTTGACTGTTTTTCCACTAAACGCTGCTGCCATGGCCAAACCTTGTTGATATGATGGTCCAATATCTGCACAAAGACGTATATATCCCGTCAAGTCAGTCTTTTTTCTATAAGGCCTAATTGCAGCTTGACAGGTTGCATTGGCATTTTCATAGGCCAACTGTTTTACATAATCCAGTCCCGCATCAGCGCTTCCAAAACTCCCGCCTGCCGTTGTGATCACTCTGTGCACAACGTCTGCAAATGGCTCCTCCGCTCCCTGTTTTACCCCCGTAAGTGAGGCTCCGAGATCTCCTTTTGCTGGGAGTTTTCTCCAAGCTTTAGTGGCAGCTGTCTGAATCTGTGCAAATAATCCAGCATCGTATTGCATTTGTGCATCACCATTATCATAGTGACCAGAACCTGTCAACATATCGAGAGTCCACCCATTTCCTGCCTGGAAATTTTTCTGTGCTGTTTCCTTACACGCCTCAAGTACTCTGATTTCCATAACAGATGATCACCCCTGTGAGAACTGCTCTGACTAAAGTATTCCAGTCCCCAGGTGTAAGCCAAGTGTCTGCCACAGATTCTAATATGGCGATGGTATAGGCGCAGTGGCTCCATATTGGGAGACTGCAGTTTTCAATTCTTTTATGATAGCAAAATCAAAACCCCTATGATGTCTCCATATCGTTCCCTGATTGTCTGTGGTCTCCGTGACCGGAAAGGCAACTTTACAGTCATAATCTCTCTCTTCCGGGTAAGCAGCCATCTTGCCTTTAGGGACATGTTTACCAGGCTGCTGGTGCTGACGTGCGGTAGGACTTTCTTTCACTACGTCATCAACCCGCTCGTTTCCAGTTTTTAAACTTTGCAATTTAGTAATTAATGACTGATGTAATTCTTCAAGCTTTATTTGTTCTTCTAATAAGGCAATCTTATCTCTCAGTTCCTCCCTAGGATTAATATCTTCTCTCTCACCCACGGCCGCCATGACTGTAGGCGCGGAGGCCATTTTGTAGGGGGGAGGGCATGAAAATGGCGGAAGCTGGTCCAACCCATGACTTTTTACGACCTCTTCTTTTAAGTTATCCCAACCAACCTCTAAAGGGCCAGGACCATGCTTATCCTGATTCTCACTCTCTATTTGTAACTTGGGATATATTTTTGGAACCTTTCTCTTTAGTTCTGTCTCAGGGGGTTCTCCTATAACCTCCTGTTTTTTCTTAACAGGAGTGGCAGCAGGCTCCTTATCATCACTCTCTAAAGATATTAAATCTGTCTCTTCTTCTAAGGGAGACTTCTTAAGATCTGCTTGAGAACTAGTCTTTAAGATTTCTTCTGTATGAGCAATAGCAATTGTTATTTCTGGAGGTCTATCTCTAGTATCTATAAGTTCTTTAACTAGATTCCAGTAACTGAAAGCAGTCACGGGAACTTTCTCTGGTCCAAAAGCGTCATAAAAATCCCGCAGTGCATTTCCTACCCGCTTCCACTTGCTTAAAGTAATAGTTCCTTTTTGTGGAAACCAGGGGCAGACATCTTTAACAAAATCAAAAAATTTAAACAAATCTTGACTTTTCACCTTTACTCCTCGTGCCTTTAAAGCTCTTCCTAATTGTTTTACATACACATCATGTTGACTCAATTCTTGTCCCATTTTGCAAATTTTTTATGCTTGTCCCTATTTGGTGCCTATCTTTACCTCAATCCTGGCGCGGCAGGTTCCGCAGCAGCTGAGAGGCAATTCACTCTTCTCTGTTGTCGCGGCTCCTGGCACCGCTTCCTCACGGGGACCCCGTGCCCGTGCCACGTTGGGCGCCACTTGTCCCGACCCGCAGGATTCGTCAGCGAAGACCTAGGATTCCTCAACGCAGACCCTAAAGGGGGGGAATGGGAATGAAGAGGACAAGAGACACGAGAAATGGAGACAAGACAGGAGTCTGATCAAGTCTCGTTTTATTGTTGAAAGTGAGCAATATTTATACTGTACAAAAGGCGGAAGAGCCCAACAATAGACCAATCATGTTAAAGGTCAACTATGCGAGATTACATAATGGTAAGAGTCTATGAGGAGCATGTACTGATCACGAGCACGGAAACTTCACTCAGCCAATCACGGCAATGAGCACACGTCCCAGACAGCGCAAGACCGCGCCCCTCCTGCTCCCGCTAGGCGCCATCTTTGGAAGCCTGTGGCGATGTTCTCAAACTGAAGGTCGTAAGGCGTGGTTAAGGTTCTCACAGTCCCAGTCAGGATGATGATATTCTCATGCTGGGAGCTCCGCCAAGCGCTATCTCAAATGTTACATTGTAGCATTCATGCTTGGGAGGCTTAGGATGCGGCCGGGCCGACCTGCGGTCCTGGACAGGCAAAGCTATAGGATGTGGCCGGGCCGACCCGCGGTCCCGGACACAGTGAGAGACAAAGTGATAGGTAAGAAATGAACTTATTTAGATTCAGAGGAAAGCACACTCCACAGAGAGTGGACCATTGCGGAGCGAATCCAGTAACCCCGAAAACATGGTGTTCTTAGCTTTTTTTTTTTTTTTTTGGCCACTTCTATTGATCTTTCATCTATTCTTTTTCATCCATCTTTGTTCTTTGGCCTCTGCGGGCTCCCATCGCAGTGGCCTTTGTCACTGCAGAGCACCAGCTCTGGGCGCATGCACTTCAGAGCTCCAGCTCGGTAGTTGGACACATTTGTCCAACTGCTCCGCGGCACACGGGATCTTCCCAAGTCAGGGATCGAACCAGCGCCCCTTGCACTTCAAGGCAGTGTCCTTACCCACTGGACCACCAGGGAAGCCCACGTTCATAGCTTTTATCTATATGCTAATGAGTGGGAGGATTATTCCAGTTTTTTGGGGGAAGGGACGAAACTGTCATGGCACCTTTGGGTGTGTCATTTAACTTGCTGACTGAGGATCAAGGTATAGTCTACCATCTTGGACCTATTTGATTCTAATGGGTCTATGCTGTGTCCTTGGGCTATGATTTTCCCCCCAAGGGGTAAATTACTTTTGTTTTCATAGACAAGACAGGAGTCTGATCAAGTCTCGTTTTATTGTTGAAAGTGAGCAATATTTATACTGTACAAAAGGCGGAAGAGCCCAACAATAGACCAATCATGTTAAAGGTCAACTATGCACGAGATTACATAATGGTAAGAGTCTATGAGGAGCATGTACTGATCACGAGCACGGAAACTTCACTCAGCCAATCACGGCAATGAGCACACGTCCCAGACAGCGCAAGACCGCGCCCCTCCTGCTCCCGCTAGGCGCCATCTTTGGAAGCCTGTGGCGATGTTCTCAAACTGAAGGTCGTAAGGCGTGGTTAAGGTTCTCACAGTCCCAGTCAGGATGATGATATTCTCATGCTGGGAGCTCCGCCAAGCGCTATCTCAAATGTTACATTGTAGCATTCATGCTTGGGAGGCTTAGGATGCGGCCGGGCCGACCTGCGGTCCTGGACAGGCAAAGCTATAGGATGTGGCCGGGCCGACCCGCGGTCCCGGACACAGTGAGAGACAAAGTGATAGGTAAGAAATGAACTTATTTAGATTCAGAGGAAAGCACACTCCACAGAGAGTGGACCATTGCGGAGCGAATCCAGTAACCCCGAAAACATGGTGTTCTTAGCTTTTTTTTTTTTTTTTTTGGCCACTTCTATTGATCTTTCATCTATTCTTTTTCATCCATCTTTGTTCTTTGGCCTCTGCGGGCTCCCATCGCAGTGGCCTTTGTCACTGCAGAGCACCAGCTCTGGGCGCATGCACTTCAGAGCTCCAGCTCGGTAGTTGGACACATTTGTCCAACTGCTCCGCGGCACACGGGATCTTCCCAAGTCAGGGATCGAACCAGCGCCCCTTGCACTTCAAGGCAGTGTCCTTACCCACTGGACCACCAGGGAAGCCCACGTTCATAGCTTTTATCTATATGCTAATGAGTGGGAGGATTATTCCAGTTTTTTGGGGGAAGGGACGAAACTGTCATGGCACCTTTGGGTGTGTCATTTAACTTGCTGACTGAGGATCAAGGTATAGTCTACCATCTTGGACCTATTTGATTCTAATGGGTCTATGCTGTGTCCTTGGGCTATGTCATTCTTTCAAAAATTGTGCCCTGCCCCTTTCCCGAACCCTTACAGTTTGGTGGTGCTAAATTCTCTTTTGCTTGTCTGAAAAGCTTTTGATTTCTCCATCAAATCTGAATGACAGTCTTTCTGGATAGAGTATTCTTGCTTCTAGGTCCTTCCCTTTCATCACTTGGGATATATTGTGCCATTTCCTTCTGCTTTGTAGAGTTTCTGTTGAGAAATCGGCTAATAGCCTTATGGGGTTAACCTTGCATGTTAGTTGTCTTTTTTCCCTTGTTGCTTTTAATATTTTATCTCTTTTTAATTTTTGTCAGTTTGGTTACCATGTGTCTCAGTGTTATCCTGCCTGGGACAGTCTACTTCCTGGACTTGGTTGACTATTTCCTTTCCCACGTTAGGGAAGTTTTCAGCTATTATCTCTTACAAAGATTTTCTTGAGTCCTTTCTCTCTGTTCTCCTTCTGGGACCCCTATAATGGGAATATTGGTGCATTTAATGTTGTCTCAGAGGTTTCTTAGACTGTTTTAATTTTTTTTCATTCTGTTTTCTTTATCTCTGTTTTGCAGCATTGATTTCCACTATTCTGTCTTCCAGGTCACTTATTTGTCCTTCTGCCTCAGTTTTTCTGCTAATGATTCCTTCTAGTGTATGGCTCATCTCTGTCTGTTTGTTCTTCAGTTCTTCTAAGGTCTTTGGTAAACATTTCTTGCATCTTCTCCATTCTGTTTCTGCGATCCTGGATCATCTTCACTGTCATTGTTCTGAATTCTTTTTCTGGGAGGTTGCCTTATCTCCAGTTTATTTATTTTTCTGGGGATTTATCTTTCTTCCTCTGGGACATAATCCTATTTTTTTTTTCATTTTGGGTAGCTTACTATGACTGTGGTATTAGTTCTGGAGTCTGATGGGACTGTAGTTCTTATTTCCTCTGTCTGCCTCTGGTAAGGATTAAAAGCTTGTGAAAGTTTCCTGATGGAAGGGACTGGCTGTCAGGGGAAACTGGGTCTTGCTCAGGTGGGCAGGGTCATGCTCAGTAAAACTTTAATCCAATTGTCTGCTGATGGGTGGGTCTGTACTCTCTCCCTGTCTGGCCTGAGGGAACCCAGTTCTGGAGTCTAGAATTGGACCTATTTGATTCTAATGGGTCTATGCTGTGTCCTTGGGCTATGTCATTCTTTCAAATTGTGCCCTGCCCTTTCCCGAACCCTTACAGTTTGGTGGTGCTAAATTCTCTTAGCTTGTCTGAAAAGCTTTTGATTTCTCCATCAAATCTGAATGACAGTCTTTCTGGATAGAGTATTCTTGCTTCTAGGTCCTTCCCTTTCATCACTTGGGATATATTGTGCCATTTCCTTCTGCTTTGTAGAGTTTCTGTTGAGAAATCGGCTAATAGCCTTATGGGGTTAACCTTGCATGTTAGTTGTCTTTTTTCCCTTGTTGCTTTTAATATTTTATCTCTTTTTAATTTTTGTCAGTTTGGTTACCATGTGTCTCAGTGTTATCCTGCCTGGGACAGTCTACTTCCTGGACTTGGTTGACTATTTCCTTTCCCACGTTAGGGAAGTTTTCAGCTATTATCTCTTACAAAGATTTTCTTGAGTCCTTTCTCTCTGTTCTCCTTCTGGGACCCCTATAATGGGAATATTGGTGCATTTAATGTTGTCTCAGAGGTTTCTTAGACTGTTTTAATTTTTTTTCATTCTGTTTTCTTTATCTCTGTTTTGCAGCATTGATTTCCACTATTCTGTCTTCCAGGTCACTTATTTGTCCTTCTGCCTCAGTTTTTCTGCTAATGATTCCTTCTAGTGTATGGCTCATCTCTGTCTGTTTGTTCTTCAGTTCTTCTAAGGTCTTTGGTAAACATTTCTTGCATCTTCTCCATTCTGTTTCTGCGATCCTGGATCATCTTCACTGTCATTGTTCTGAATTCTTTTTCTGGGAGGTTGCCTTATCTCCAGTTTATTTATTTTTCTGGGGATTTATCTTTCTTCCTCTGGGACATAATCCTATTTTTTTTTTCATTTTGGGTAGCTTACTATGACTGTGGTATTAGTTCTGGAGTCTGATGGGACTGTAGTTCTTATTTCCTCTGTCTGCCTCTGGTAAGGATTAAAAGCTTGTGAAAGTTTCCTGATGGAAGGGACTGGCTGTCAGGGGAAACTGGGTCTTGCTCAGGTGGGCAGGGTCATGCTCAGTAAAACTTTAATCCAATTGTCTGCTGATGGGTGGGTCTGTACTCTCTCCCTGTCTGGCCTGAGGGAACCCAGTTCTGGAGTCTAGAACCTTCAGGGTTAGTGGTGATCTCCAAGAGGGCTTATGCCATGATGCAGTTCCCAGAATTATTGCTATCAGTGACTTCATCCATGTGGTAGACCACTACTGACCCATGCTTCTGCAGGAGACTCTCAGACACTCAGATAGATCTGACTCAGTCTCTTTTGGGGTCACTGCACCTTTCCCTTGGATCCTGGGGCACACAAGATTTGTTTGTTCCCCTCAAGCATCTCTGTTTCACCCAGTTGTAGGGAAGTTGTGGAATCAAATCCCACTGGCCTTCAAAGTCAGATTCCCTGTGGACTCCCAGTCCTTTGACCAAATCTCCAGGTTGGGGAGCCTGATGCAGGGCCGAGCACCTTAACAACAGTATGAGAACCTCTTTGGTATAATTGTTTGCCTACCTATAATTGGCCCATCCGGCAGGTGTTGGATTTGATTTTATTGTAATTGTTCCCCTCCTACCATTTCATTGAAGTTTCTCTTTGTCCTTGGATGTTGGATGTCTTTTTTTGGTGGATTCTAGTGTCTTCCTATCAATAACAGCATCATCTTTTAGGAGCTCAACTGGAATTCTGTCACCTCCACTAGCTTTGTTCATAGTGATGCTTCCTAGGGCTCACTTGACTTCACAGTCTAAAATATCTGTCTCTCAGTAAGTGATCACACCATCATGGTTATCAGGGTCATTAAGAGCTTTTTTGTACAGTTTTTCTGCATATTTTTGTCTCCTTTCCTTAATCTCTTCTGCTTCTTTTAGGTCCTTGCCATTTTTGTCCTTTATTGTACCTTTCTTTGCATGAAATGTTCCCTTGGTATCTCCAATTTTCTTAAAGAGATCTCTGATTTTTCCCATTCTATTGTTTTCCTCTATCTTTGCATTGTTCCCTTAAAAAGTCTTTCTTATCTCTCCTTGCTATTCTCTGGAGCTCTGCATTCAGATCGGTATATATTTTTTAAATTATTCTATGCCAGGAAACTGGGTCTTGCTCAGGTGGGCAGGGTCATGCTCAGTAAAACTTTAATCCAATTGTCTGCTGATGGGTGGGTCTGTACTCTCTCCCTGTCTGGCCTGAGGGAACCCAGTTCTGGAGTCTAGAACCTTCAGGGTTAGTGGTGATCTCCAAGAGGGCTTATGCCATGATGCAGTTCCCAGAATTATTGCTATCAGTGACTTCATCCATGTGGTAGACCACTACTGACCCATGCTTCTGCAGGAGACTCTCAGACACTCAGATAGATCTGACTCAGTCTCTTTTGGGGTCACTGCACCTTTCCCTTGGATCCTGGGGCACACAAGATTTGTTTGTTCCCCTCAAGCATCTCTGTTTCACCCAGTTGTAGGGAAGTTGTGGAATCAAATCCCACTGGCCTTCAAAGTCAGTTTCCCCTGTGGACTCCCAGTCCTTTGACCAAATCTCCAGGTTGGGGAGCCTGATGCAGGGCCGAGCACCTTAACAACAGTATGAGAACCTCTTTGGTATAATTGTTTGCCTACCTATAATTGGCCCATCCGGCAGGTGTTGGATTTGATTTTATTGTAATTTTTCCCCCTCCTACCATTTCATTGAAGTTTCTCTTTGTCCTTGGATGTTGGATGTCTTTTTTTGGTGGATTCTAGTGTCTTCCTATCAATAACAGCATCATCTTTTAGGAGCTCAACTGGAATTCTGTCACCTCCACTAGCTTTGTTCATAGTGATGCTTCCTAGGGCTCACTTGACTTCACAGTCTAAAATATCTGTCTCTCAGTAAGTGATCACACCATCATGGTTATCAGGGTCATTAAGAGCTTTTTTGTACAGTTTTTCTGCATATTTTTGTCTCCTTTCCTTAATCTCTTCTGCTTCTTTTAGGTCCTTGCCATTTTTGTCCTTTATTGTACCTTTCTTTGCATGAAATGTTCCCTTGGTATCTCCAATTTTCTTAAAGAGATCTCTGATTTTTCCCATTCTATTGTTTTCCTCTATCTTTGCATTGTTCCCTTAAAAAGTCTTTCTTATCTCTCCTTGCTATTCTCTGGAGCTCTGCATTCAGATCGGTATATATTTTTTAAATTATTTTCATAATTGATAATTGTTTTACAGATTTTTTTCCTGCCAAATATCAACATGAATCAGCCATAGGTATACATATGTCCCTTCCTTCTTGAATTTCCCTCCCAACTGCCTCCCCCTCCCACCCCTCCAAGTTGTTACAGAGCCCCTGTTTGAGTTTCCCAAGTCATATAGCAAATTCCCATTGGCTTTATATATGGTCCTGTACATTTCCATGTTACATGCTCCATGCATCTCATCCCATCCTCCCTCCCTCCACCAATGTGTCCATAAGTCTGTTCTCTATATCTGTTTCTCCATTGCTGCCCTGCAAATAAGTTCATCAGTACCATCTTTCTAGATTCCATATATGTGTTTTAGTATATGATATTTATTTTCCTCTTTCTGACTTACTTTACTCTGTATAATAGGCTCTAGTTTCATCCACCTCAGTAGAACTGACTCAAATGCAGTCCTTTTTATGGTTGACTAGTATCCTATTGTATATATACTGCTTTTTTATCCATTCATCTGTCAATGGACATCTAGGTTCTTTGCTTCCATGTCTTGACAATTGTAAATAGTGCTGCAATGAACAGTGGGGTATATGTGTCTTTTTCAATTTTGGTTTCTTTGGGGTATATGCCTCATAAAGGGATTACTTGGTTCTATGATGGTTTTATACCTAGATGTTTAAGGAATCTCCATACTGTCTTCCATAGTGGCAGTATCAACTTAAATTCCCAATAGCAGTGCAAGAGGATTCTGTTTTCTCCACACCCTCTCCAGCAGGCTTTTTTTGTTGTTTTGTTTTACTTTTACAGAGTTTTGTTGTTTACAGCTATACATAAATCTAAATCAGTCACAGGAGTACCCTTGACCCCTCCCACCTGAACCCTCCCTCCCAGTCCCTCCTCATCTCGTCCCTCCAGGTTGCAGAGCCCCCATATAAGTTCCCTTAGTCTTACAGCTTATCTACAGTGCTTGTCCCTTTTATATATGGTGGTGTAGATTTCCATGTTAATTTTTCCAAACTTCTCATCCATTCCTCTCACCCTCCAATGACCATGAGTCTATTCTCTGTCTGTTACTCTATTGCTGCCCTGCATATGCATTTCTCAGCACCATCCTTCACACACATGTGCCAGCACACTACATCTGTCCCTCTTTCTCTGACTTACCCCACCCAGCACAACAGGCACCAGATTCATCCACCTCACTAGGACTGAATAAAATGCATTTCTTTCTACGACTGAGAAACATTCTATTGTATATATGCACCATAGCTTCTTCATCCATTCATCTGTTGATGGACATCCAGGCTGCTTCCATGTTCCAGCCATGGCAAAAAGAACTGCGATGAACATTGGGGTACATGTGTCTCCTTCAATTTTGATTTCCTCAGGATATATGCCTAATAGTGGGATTGCTGGGTCATATGGTGGTTTTATTCCTAGTTTTTTAAGGAATCTCCATACTGTCTTCCATAATGGCTGTATCAATTTACATTCCTACCAACAGTGCAAGAGTTTCCTCCACACCCTTTCCAGAATTTACTGTTTGTAGACTTTTTGATGATGGCCATTCTGACTGGTATGAGGTGATATCTCATTGTACTTTTGATTTGCATTTCTCTAATAACGAGTGATGCTGAGCTTCTTTTCATGTGTTTGTTGGCCATCTGTATGTCTTCTTTGGAGAAATGCCTGCTTTGGTCTTTTTCCCAGTTTCTGATTGTTTTTTTTGTTGTTGTTATATTGAGTTGTATGAGCTGCTTATATATTTTGTAAATTAATCCTTTGTCAATTATTTCATTTGCTATTATTTTCTCCCATTCTGAAGGTTGCCTTTCACCTTGTTTATAGTTTTCTTTGCTGTGCAAACACTTTTAAGTTTAATTAGATCCCATTCATTTATTTTTATTTCCATTACTCTATGAGGCGGGTCATAGAGGGGATCTTTCTTTGATTTATGTCATTGAGTGTTCTGCCTTTGTTTTCCTGTAAGAGCTATAGTTTCTGGTCCTAAATTTAGATCTTCAATCCATTTTGAGTTTATCTTTGTGGATAGTGTTAGGAAGTGTTAATTTTATTCTTTTACATATAGCTGTCCAGTTTTCCCAGCACCACTTATTGAAGAGGCTGTCTTTGCCCCATTGTATATTCTTGCCTTCTTTGTCAAAAGTAAGGTACCATAAGTGTTTGTGTTTATCTCTGGGCTCTCTATCTTATTCCATTGGTCTATATTTCTGTTTTTGTGCTGGCACCATACCATTGCATAGCTTTATAATATAGTCTAAAGTCAAGAAGGTTAATTCTTCCAGTTCCATTCTTCTTTCTCAAGACTGCTTTGACTATTTGGGGTCTTTTGTATTTCCATATGAATTGTGGAACTTCTTGGTCTAATTCTGTGCAAAGTGACATTGATAATTTGATAGGGGTCACATTGAATCTATAGATTACATTTGGTAGTATAGTCATTTGCACAATATTGATTCTTTCAACCCAGGAACATGGAATATCTCTCCATCTGTTTATGTCATCTTTGTTTTCTTTCATCAGTGTCTTATAATTTTATGTGTACAGTTCTTTTGTCTCCTTAGGTAGGTTTATTCCTAAATATTGTATTCTTTTACTGTCTTCCATAATGGCTGTATCAATTTACATTCCTACCAACAGTGCAAGAGTTTCCTCCACACCCTTTCCAGAATTTACTGTTTGTAGACTTTTTGATGATGGCCATTCTGACTGGTATGAGGTGATATCTCATTGTACTTTTGATTTGCATTTCTCTAATAACGAGTGATGCTGAGCTTCTTTTCATGTGTTTGTTGGCCATCTGTATGTCTTCTTTGGAGAAATGCCTGCTTTGGTCTTTTTCCCAGTTTCTGATTGTTTTTTTTGTTGTTGTTATATTGAGTTGTATGAGCTGCTTATATATTTTGTAAATTAATCCTTTGTCAATTATTTCATTTGCTATTATTTTCTCCCATTCTGAAGGTTGCCTTTCACCTTGTTTATAGTTTTCTTTGCTGTGCAAACACTTTTAAGTTTAATTAGATCCCATTCATTTATTTTTATTTCCATTACTCTATGAGGCGGGTCATAGAGGGGATCTTTCTTTGATTTATGTCATTGAGTGTTCTGCCTTTGTTTTCCTGTAAGAGCTATAGTTTCTGGTCCTAAATTTAGATCTTCAATCCATTTTGAGTTTATCTTTGTGGATAGTGTTAGGAAGTGTTAATTTTATTCTTTTACATATAGCTGTCCAGTTTTCCCAGCACCACTTATTGAAGAGGCTGTCTTTGCCCCATTGTATATTCTTGCCTTCTTTGTCAAAAGTAAGGTACCATAAGTGTTTGTGTTTATCTCTGGGCTCTCTATCTTATTCCATTGGTCTATATTTCTGTTTTTGTGCTGGCACCATACCATTGCATAGCTTTATAATATAGTCTAAAGTCAAGAAGGTTAATTCTTCCAGTTCCATTCTTCTTTCTCAAGACTGCTTTGACTATTTGGGGTCTTTTGTATTTCCATATGAATTGTGGAACTTCTTGGTCTAATTCTGTGCAAAGTGACATTGATAATTTGATAGGGGTCACATTGAATCTATAGATTACATTTGGTAGTATAGTCATTTGCACAATATTGATTCTTTCAACCCAGGAACATGGAATATCTCTCCATCTGTTTATGTCATCTTTGTTTTCTTTCATCAGTGTCTTATAATTTTATGTGTACAGTTCTTTTGTCTCCTTAGGTAGGTTTATTCCTAAATATTGTATTCTTTTTGTTGAAATGGTGAATGGGATTGCTTCCTTGATTTTGCTTTCTAATTTTTGATTGTTGGTATATATGAATGCAACTGATTTCTGTATACTGATTTTGTATCCTGCAACTTTATTAAATTTGCTGATTAGCTCTAGTAATTTTCTGATAGCATCTTTAGGGTTTTCTATGTGTAGTATCATGTCATCTGCAAATAGTGAGAGTTTTACTTCTTTTCCAATGTGGATTCCTTTTATTTCTTTTTCTTCTCTAATTGCCATAAGTAGGACTTAGAAACACTTGAGTCCAAATAAGTGAAGAGGAAACAGGCAAACTATCTGAAAGTGAATTCAGAATAATGATGGTAAAAATGATTAAAAACCTCAAAACAGAATGGTAAAAATGCAAAAATCAGTTAACAAGGACCTAGAAGAAATTATGAACAAACAGAGACAATACAATTACTGAACTGAAAAATACTCTAGACGGAATCAGTGTTAGAATATCTGAGGCAGAAGAATGGATAAGTAAGCTCAAGGATAGAATGGTGGAAATAACTGCTCAAGGGCAGAATAAAGTACAAAGAATGAAAAGAACTGAGGATAGTCTCAGTGATCTCTGGGATAATATCAAATACATCAACATTTGAATTATGAAGAAGAAGAGGAAAGGAAAGAATATGAAAAAAATTTTGAAGATATTATAGTTGATAATTTCCCCAACATGGGAAAGGAAATAGTAAAATCCAAGAAGGGCAAAAAGTCCTAATCAGGGTAAACCCCTGGAGAAACACATCAAGATACATACTAATCAAACTAACAAATATTAAACACAAAGAAAAGCAGCAAGGGAAAAGCAACAAGTAACATACAATGGAAACCCCATACATTTAACAGTTCATCTTTCATTAGAAACTCTGCAGACTAGAAGGAAATGGCAGGACATATTTAAAGTACTGAAAGGGAAAAATCTACAACCAAGATTACTCTACCTAGCAAGGATCTCATTCAAAATTGATGGAAAAATCAAAAGCTTTACAGACAAGCAAAAGTTAAAAGAATTTAGAACCACTGAACCAGCCTTACACCAAATGTTTAAGGGACTTATATAGTCAGGAAATACAAGAGAAAAAAAGATCTTCAAAAACAAACCCCAAACAATTAAAAAAAAAAAAGGCAATAGGAAGACATACATCAATAATTACTTTAAATGTAAACAGATTAAATGCTCCAATCAAAAGACATTGGCTGAATGGATACAAAAATAACATCTATGTACTATTTACAAACAAACCCACTTCAGACCTAAAGACACATATAGACTGAAAGAGGATGGAAAAATATATGCAAATAGAAATCAAAAGAAAGCTGAAGTAGTAGCAATTCTCATATCAGACAAAATAGACCTTAAAGAATATTACAAAAGATAATGAAGGGCATTACAGATAGGTGTATCTTTTTCCCTTTCTCCTTTCCTTTCACGTCTCTCCTTTTCTCAGCTATTTGTAAGACTTCCTCACATAGCTGCTTTGACTTCTTGCATTTCTTTTTCTTGGGTATGGTTTTGGTCAACACTTTCTGTACACTGTTACTAACCTTCATCCATAGTTGTTCAGGCACTCTTGTCTACCAGATCTAGTCCCTTGAATCTATTTGTTACCTCCACTGTAAAATGATAAAGGATTTGATTTAGGTCATATCCAAATGGCCTAGTAGATTTCTCTACTTTCATCAATTTAAGCCTGAATTTGGCAATAAGGAGCTGATGATATGAGCCACAGTCAGCTCCTGGTCTTGTTTTTGCTCACTGTATAGAACTTCTCTATATTTGGTTACAAAGAATATAATCAGTATGATTTTGGTATTGACCATCTGGTGTAGTCCATGTGTAGAGTGATTTCTTGTGTTGTTGGAAGAGAGTACTTGTGATGACCAGTGTATTCTCTTAGAAAAATTCTGTTAGCCTTTCCCTGCTTCATTTTGTACTCCAAGGCCAAACTTGCCTGTTACTGCAGGTATCCCTTGACCTCCTACATTTGCATGCCAGTCCCAGTTGAAAAGGACATCTGTTTTTGGTGTTGGTTCTTGGATGTCTTACAAGTCTTCATGTAATCATACGACTTCAGCTTCTTTGGCACTAGGGGCGGATTACTGTGATGTTGAATGGTTTGCCTTGCTTAAAAGAATTTAGAACCACTGAACCAGCCTTACACCAAATGTTTAAGGGACTTATATAGTCAGGAAATACAAGAGAAAAAAAGATCTTCAAAAACAAACCCCAAACAATTAAAAAAAAAAAAGGCAATAGGAAGACATACATCAATAATTACTTTAAATGTAAACAGATTAAATGCTCCAATCAAAAGACATTGGCTGAATGGATACAAAAATAACATCTATGTACTATTTACAAACAAACCCACTTCAGACCTAAAGACACATATAGACTGAAAGAGGATGGAAAAATATATGCAAATAGAAATCAAAAGAAAGCTGAAGTAGTAGCAATTCTCATATCAGACAAAATAGACCTTAAAGAATATTACAAAAGATAATGAAGGGCATTACAGATAGGTGTATCTTTTTCCCTTTCTCCTTTCCTTTCACGTCTCTCCTTTTCTCAGCTATTTGTAAGACTTCCTCACATAGCTGCTTTGACTTCTTGCATTTCTTTTTCTTGGGTATGGTTTTGGTCAACACTTTCTGTACACTGTTACTAACCTTCATCCATAGTTGTTCAGGCACTCTTGTCTACCAGATCTAGTCCCTTGAATCTATTTGTTACCTCCACTGTAAAATGATAAAGGATTTGATTTAGGTCATATCCAAATGGCCTAGTAGATTTCTCTACTTTCATCAATTTAAGCCTGAATTTGGCAATAAGGAGCTGATGATATGAGCCACAGTCAGCTCCTGGTCTTGTTTTTGCTCACTGTATAGAACTTCTCTATATTTGGTTACAAAGAATATAATCAGTATGATTTTGGTATTGACCATCTGGTGTAGTCCATGTGTAGAGTGATTTCTTGTGTTGTTGGAAGAGAGTACTTGTGATGACCAGTGTATTCTCTTAGAAAAATTCTGTTAGCCTTTCCCTGCTTCATTTTGTACTCCAAGGCCAAACTTGCCTGTTACTGCAGGTATCCCTTGACCTCCTACATTTGCATGCCAGTCCCAGTTGAAAAGGACATCTGTTTTTGGTGTTGGTTCTTGGATGTCTTACAAGTCTTCATGTAATCATACGACTTCAGCTTCTTTGGCACTAGCGGTTGAGGCAAAGACTTGGATTACTGTGATGTTGAATGGTTTGCCTTGGGCACTAGAATGGAAGAATGAAAAATGAAGGCTCTCATAATTTGGTTGTAACATCTTAGATTTACTTATAACACCTGGCAATGATGACAAATGCTTGCAGGTCATCTGACTTTGTGATTCTATAGATTTGTTCCTAGAAAATAAAACATTCCCAGGGAGTGTGAGGAGGTTTCTCTGGAGACACTATATTTTAGCCTTTCTTCCCATATTCAGGTCCTCTTGTTTTTTTTCCTCAAGAAGAGATCTTTTATGAGCAAGGCCAAAAACTTGTCACATTGAAACAAACAAAAAGCACAACAACAGTGCTCTTGCTTCTCCACTTCACAGCCTGAGGGTGGGAGTGTCAGAGTCAGCCTTCCTGAAGGGAGGCACGAGAGGGCATTATGTAGCTGGCTGATGCTAATTGGCAGGAACTCGGATGGCCTCAGTAAGGCCATGTGAGTTGACAGGCTGCTCTGGATTGGAGCCAGTGTGAGCCTCACCCTCCCGGAGGACTGAGAGACAGAGGTCACCCCATCCCCGCTCCTGGGGGAGCAGCATGACCTCCCCAGCTGCTGTGGGAGGCCACGGAGTCTCTCGGCTGCCTGTCCATGTGCATGTGAACAGCTCTCCAGAGGAAGAAGAACTGGCCACAGTGGAGCATTTTTCTCTCATATCATCATCTATCCCTATCCTCCTGCTGGGAAATCTGTAGAAAGTCAAGAAGAAACCTGGTGAAAAGAAAATGGAAACAAAACACATTCATGTGTCTCCCTTCTGCACACGTACCTTCCCCAAATACTGAAGTCCCCACAGCTCTATTTTAATGGCTGCATACATGGTGGTCAGAAGGCTCTTTGGAGAAGTTCCATGCTATTGGCTTGATTTCCTTTGTCTCTGTGTGTGGTAGAAAGATTGAGTCGGGGGTTGGGGGTAATCTCTTTTGGAATAATGTTTTATGATCCCACTGGACCTTGTGTTCTCTAGCACAAGTAAATGTTGAGTGTTTGCCTCAAGGTAGAACAGAGGCCTGCTGGCTGACTACACTTTGGGGAAGAACTTCTGTAACTTCAGCTCATGCCTCATTGAGTTACCCTGCCCAGGCCCGGTCAGAACTTCAAGCAAAACTGAAGGTGAAAAGAGGGTGCTGACCAACTCCATCTTTCCCATGAAAAAGTTAATGGTGTTCCCACCAAATTCACTTTAGCACCAGCCCATTCCCAAATAACTATGGAATCAAGGCAGTCACAGTACCTGTCTGATCCTGGCTTTTCCAAATAAATGTGGTTTGAGTTTTTGCATAAAGATGAAGTGCTGGAAACTGAATGTGGAGTTGGTTCTGGAGGGCTCATGCTTAACCATTCAGTAGTACCACCAGGAAGCACCACCAGGAAACTGCACCAGGAAGGGTTTTGAGGGCTCATGGGAGAGACACCAGAGACTGGGGCTTAGTGTGGGGGCTGAAACTGGGAGAAGTCTCTTGGACTCAGCAACTTGCTCAGTCCTGAAGGATGGAAAGGAGTTAGAAAGGCAAGAAGGGTCAGAGGTGGGAAATGTACAGATTCAACCAGAAAGAAGGGGAGGTACACATGCTCACAGGCAAGGGGGAGCATGGCGGGAAAGTTGAGTGGTGTGGTCTGCTTGGATCCTAGAACTTTGGTTGGATGGAACAAAGGGGAAAGATGGCGAGCTGACATAGAGGTGAGAATTAAAACTAGCGAGCTAACTCAAGCCAGAGAACATTTACTTTTGAAGGTTAAGGGTAATCGGTAAAGGATTTTAAGCAGAGGTCAGGGTGGTAAGTTTTGCATTTCAGAAAGATCACTGTTTAGGGAATCTCTGCAGGGAATGGGGGCACAGGCTTTGGCAACCCTGTTAAATGTGAGACCAAACATTTTGTCATTGAGTCCCCACAGCTCTATTTTAATGGCTGCATACATGGTGGTCAGAAGGCTCTTTGGAGAAGTTCCATGCTATTGGCTTGATTTCCTTTGTCTCTGTGTGTGGTAGAAAGATTGAGTCGGGGGTTGGGGGTAATCTCTTTTGGAATAATGTTTTATGATCCCACTGGACCTTGTGTTCTCTAGCACAAGTAAATGTTGAGTGTTTGCCTCAAGGTAGAACAGAGGCCTGCTGGCTGACTACACTTTGGGGAAGAACTTCTGTAACTTCAGCTCATGCCTCATTGAGTTACCCTGCCCAGGCCCGGTCAGAACTTCAAGCAAAACTGAAGGTGAAAAGAGGGTGCTGACCAACTCCATCTTTCCCATGAAAAAGTTAATGGTGTTCCCACCAAATTCACTTTAGCACCAGCCCATTCCCAAATAACTATGGAATCAAGGCAGTCACAGTACCTGTCTGATCCTGGCTTTTCCAAATAAATGTGGTTTGAGTTTTTGCATAAAGATGAAGTGCTGGAAACTGAATGTGGAGTTGGTTCTGGAGGGCTCATGCTTAACCATTCAGTAGTACCACCAGGAAGCACCACCAGGAAACTGCACCAGGAAGGGTTTTGAGGGCTCATGGGAGAGACACCAGAGACTGGGGCTTAGTGTGGGGGCTGAAACTGGGAGAAGTCTCTTGGACTCAGCAACTTGCTCAGTCCTGAAGGATGGAAAGGAGTTAGAAAGGCAAGAAGGGTCAGAGGTGGGAAATGTACAGATTCAACCAGAAAGAAGGGGAGGTACACATGCTCACAGGCAAGGGGGAGCATGGCGGGAAAGTTGAGTGGTGTGGTCTGCTTGGATCCTAGAACTTTGGTTGGATGGAACAAAGGGGAAAGATGGCGAGCTGACATAGAGGTGAGAATTAAAACTAGCGAGCTAACTCAAGCCAGAGAACATTTACTTTTGAAGGTTAAGGGTAATCGGTAAAGGATTTTAAGCAGAGGTCAGGGTGGTAAGTTTTGCATTTCAGAAAGATCACTGTTTAGGGAATCTCTGCAGGGAATGGGGGCACAGGCTTTGGCAACCCTGTTAAATGTGAGACACAGAACTAGTTAGGTGAAAAGTGCAATTGTTAGTCATTGAGTTGTGTCTGACTTTTTTCGATCCATGGACTGCAGCCCACCAGTCTCCTCTGTCCACGGAATTCTCCAGGCAAGAATACTGGAGTGGGTAGCCATTCCCATCTCCAAGGGATCTTCCTGATCCAGGGATTGAACTTAGGTCTCCTGCACTTCAGGCAATTTTTTTACCATCTGAGCCACAGGACTAGTTAGGAGACAGTGCCTAGTCCAGTAAGAAACGAGGGCACAGATGAAGAATGGCAGTAGAGGTGAAGAGGAGGGATTGAACCTGAGAGCTATTAAGGAGAGTGGAAAGACTCTGAGTGGGGAGCGTGAAGACAGGGAGTGTTCATGGTGAAATAACACACATGTCATTATACAAGATACAGGGGAAAGGGGCAGGACTGGGAATGACATGGAAAACGGTAATGAGAGCGACTTAGAACATCATAGAGTTTGAAGTAACAATGGGGCATCTAAATAAATATTCCATTGGGGAGGGAGGATTAGCTAATTGAGTTTACGGTTCTAGAGAAAGGCTTGGGCTGTGGAAGTGGCTTTTTTTTTTCCCCCTGTGGTATTTGAGTCTCCGGGGTCATGCCAGTTTTTCCCTCTTGATCCAAATTCACTCTCGGGGCTCATTTTCAGTTGATCGAGCTGAGTCTGCAAACCACATTTGTGCTTTGCCAGCTGCTGCCTCTGCAGGCTTTGCCACCAGAGGGCAGCTGCGAGGCTGAGGAGGGAGAGCCAGCAGGTCCCCTCCAGCCTCCCTTCTTTGAACCCTTCAGCAGCTGTAGTTCATTGCAGTAGGAGATGGCTGGGCCAGCATGCGGTTTTCTAACACTTGTAGAACCTCTTGCTCGCATTAGGCACTCCAGCCCCCAGCTCTGCCCTCTCCCCCACAGCCTGGGTCTCCGCTCATGAGACCTCTTCTCTAAATGCTAGTTTTAATAATCCCTACTTCCTTTCGTACTTTTAGTCCTTGGACTAGTGTTGCTTCCTGCCATACCTTAGAGTAATCTCTTCACGCTTGCAGTTACCTGGTTAACAACTTTATGCCTAGTTAACAACTCTATATATGAATTTATCTCAGTGAAAATAACTGATGTGGTTCTGAATCCTCACTGGACTCTGACTTTGTAGGGCTATTGACTAAAAAGAATGAACAACTTGAGAGTTGTGGGTTAAGTTTTATTGGAGGCACAATTAGTACTGCAGCCCGGGAGGCAGCATCTCAGACAGCCCTGAGAAACCACTCCAAGGCAGCAGGAGGAAAATCAATATATAAGGAAAGGGGAGCTTAATACCAATAACAAAAGGTTTTCAGTTAGTTATAAGGATCTGATGTCACCATGAAGGGATTTAGTACTTTTCTAAATATGAGGTGATGCAAAGATTGAGATAATACAATCTGTTCCCTAAAAACATCCACCTGTCTAAAGACCTTCCCCACCAGATTCCCCGGGGCACAGAGTGTCTCCCATACTCCACCCTGAACTACCTTGGCGGGTGTTGAAGGTCAGCAGCTGTTCCAGCACAGGGTTCAGTCTCCACAGAGGCAGAGGGCAAATGCCCTTGTTTACTCATTGATGATGTAATTGGTAAATGCCAATTGTAGTTGAGAGGGCGAATATGGGGAAACCCCAGGAAAGTGTGGAGGGTAATGGAAAAGAGAGCTTTGCAAAGGACCCTGGGGCCACCTATGTTTAAGGGCTCAAAGCAGTGGACCAGGCAGATGCTGGCAAATCCAGAAGATTCTGTGTCTAAGGGGAAAAGATCAACCAAGGAGAGAGAGAACGTTCAGACTAGAGAGAGGATTATTAATGGGGCAAGGTTCCTGAGAAGGTGGAGGGAGTAGCCTTTTTCCTGGAAAGGAAGAGGTAAGGAATGGAGAGGAGTGAGGGGTAGAGGGGAGCTCCAGGGTTGAGTGCAGGATGTGGCATAGAGGTTTGCAGTAGCCTCTGGAAAGGATGGAAAAGAGGGCTGGCCCAGGCTTTCCTGGGGGACAACACTGGGGGGTCTGTGGAAGGGGACCGTCAGAGCAGAAAGTTGACATGACTCTAATCCACGTGACTGTATGTGTTTGTGTTTGATACTGTTAGGACATAGCAGCCTTCAAGTGGGATTTACTCAAAGGAGTTTGCAGGGTGGTCAGGTGATGTGGGTATGAGCAAGAAGGGGCACCAGACTGAAGGACCCTGACCAAGGCTGGCTAGGAAAGGAAGTGAAACTCATGGAGGTTGATGTACAAAACTGAGAGTGTGCATAGGGTGGAACTTTCTTGAAAGCCATAAAAGGAAAAGTTTCCAAATATATTCTAGCCAGGCAGAAGAAAATCTCCCACAGCATTGGGACGCTAGTTTTAATAAAACATGGTGGTTCATTTTTAGTTCCAACCTAATTTACAAATTACCCAAGTCAAACAGCTTATAAATCTGTATATTTAAAGTCCTCATTTATTTAGGAAAGAAACTGTGCTTGAGAAGCAGTATAATAAAGAGCTTAGAAAACTTAAGAATACCTCAAATATGAAGAATCAGGGACAGTGTTGTAATGAATATAACTTTTGTTTTTTTACTATTTAAACATTCTTATGGCTGAGATCAAGTCTGATAAGCACTTTAACTTAGGCAAATAACAACAGTAATAAAATATCATGCCACTGCAAAATACACTAAATGCCTGGGCTTCTGAACTTTTCCAATAATTTTCTTGTAAATGCATTTGTATGGGGATAGTTTCCCCCTAGGACAGACTATAATTTTAAAAACTTGAATTCACTGCAGCCCAATAAATTACTGTTTCCCCTTAATGTTGGCAAGTAGTGATTTATTTTAGTCAAATTTTAGACCTCACTAGGCATGCTTTACTTCCCTAGGGCAAGGAAGAGTTTTTAGTGTATTATTTGGAGGAAGCATAAAAGCTGTTAAATTCATAAATTAATTTGCACATGAATTCCTAGTTTGCTCTGATTTGTCATATGTTTTGTTCAAAATGCTGGTTATACTTGCATGATTCACAAGCAACTAAAATATACAACTGTTAGTAATTCTTACATTTTTAGAATAGAGCTTTATTGGTGCCAACTCTTTTCAAAGGCATCTTTTTCACTTTGCAATCCTACTTATGAAAAGGTGTTTATACAATTTATATCTGAGACTCACTTTTTCATTGACATGAAATCTACTTTAATGATTCTCTTAGCACAGGTTTATCCAAGAAGGGCATAGGAAAAATAGTTAAGCCAACATAGGTGTGATTTTTAATTTAATTGTAGAGACATTTGAAAATAAAACATATCCAGAAAAATGTATGAAAAGGTGAATGTAGTATAAAATGAAATACTAAATGGTTTAGGGTGTGGTAGGGTTCCAATGCCATGAAGCTCCGCGATGCCACCCGCTAAAGAGTCTGGGTTTTACTGCACTGGGGACCATGGAGGTGGGCAGTGTAGGTGTCGTCACACACCTGCAGAAAAGAAATTACTCAGTGGAGACAAATATATGTTCAACTTACAGCTCAGCCACTTAACTAGCTTTGACCTTCATCAGTTTAAACTTAGTCACCAGTTATTTGTCTGAAAATTCGAGATAAAGTAATTGCCTCTCAAGGTCCTTGTGAAAAGTCATTGTGATTGCAGGTGTTGAGAGCTGGCATCTGTAAAGCTTAGGGGCACAGTGGCCTCCTGCCTTTCTGGGCCCTGCCTCCTCCTCCTCCAGGTTCTGACCTCCCAAATGAATCTGGGAAGACATCAAGGAAGATTTTACTAGAACATAAAGGGTAGATGCCACCAATAGACCACCATCCTTTAACTGACTGCAAACTTGAAAATGTGGAACTATTTTTATTTTGAAGAGCTGATGCAAAATGTGTGATGGAGAAAACAAGTTTGTTCTAGAAATTGTCTCCTTAAAAGGGAGAGTGAATGGCAACATTGATTCCTCCTCCAATACCATGTCACAGAAGCCCCCAAGCATTATCACATTAATTTGGAAGCATTGAAAATGCAGACTCAAGAAGCAGTTGGAATGATGAAGAAAATTGGAATGATCCACCTGGTTATTTGAACCACATGGGAGAAAATCTCTTGTCAAAAATAGCTTGGCTTAATGACTCCTTTGTTACCATCTTCTTTGCAAGGACTTGCAGTGTGATTATTTTATTTGACTGTTTCTCAGAACCATCAAAAAATCAATCCCATATGTATTGCTGGTTGACCTTCTCCGCAGCAGCTGTTCATTCTTCTGTTTCTCATCAATGTGAGTCTTTGCAGGACTTGACAGCTGAAAAGGATTTTCCTGTTGGTAACCTCCTTAGACACGTTGGACAGGTTTCATCCATCTCTCCTCAGTTCTTATTCCTTCTCTTCTTGATGGCAATTCCAACCCTCCTGGGAAGATCTGTCACCCACCCTCTCATGTCTACCAACAGTTCCTGGCCGGTACTGATACCTTCCAGACTCTTTCGCCTGTACTCTTCTGTGATTAGTCCCCATTTCTGCTTGTCCTCTCGACACCTTCACACTCAATGTCTCACAGCTACCTTGAACTTCTCTGAGCCAAAGCTGAACTTACCTTTCCTCTTAGCGAATTTTTACTGGTTAATGACATCACTGTTCCTTTGGATACAGGCTCAAAAGCTTTGACTTCTCTTTTGCCTTCAAGATTTCAGCCATTTCTGTGTTCTGTATAGTTTTCTTTGAAAGAAAGTCCTTCAAATGGACTCCTCACTTAAATTTTTATACTTTAAGCTTTATCTCAGATTCTTACTACCTTCTCCTAGAACTACGGCAATGACCTTCTAGTGAGCAGCCCAGCTTTATCTGGTTCTTTGGGCTCTTGCCAACCCTCAGCTGTAATGCTGGTGCTTCCTACTCCAGCATCTCTGAGAGTCCTTACTGCTTATGGACCTAAGATCCAACTTCTCATCCCTCACGAAGGCTTTCTGCATTATGAGTCCCACTTACTTTCTGCTCCCTTATCTCTGCTTGTACAGATTGCTTGAAAGCAACTTTTTAGTGATCACTTACTATGTTTTAGACACAATAATAAACATTTAAAATGTGTCATTTAATCTGCGTAGCATATGATGATATTATTTTGCCCATATTACAAATGAGCAAATTGAGATTTTGGAGAATTCAGGTAAATTGCCCTACATGTTAGTAAGTAGCACTGAGAAAATTTAATGTTGACCTCCCTAAATAGACCTTATGCTTTCTTATCTGCCTTTCAATAATCAAAGGTGAGTTATTACTCAGTTCTTACCAAAAGTGAGTCAGTAGCGAACCACATGGGAGAAAATCTCTTGTCAAAAATAGCTTGGCTTAATGACTCCTTTGTTACCATCTTCTTTGCAAGGACTTGCAGTGTGATTATTTTATTTGACTGTTTCTCAGAACCATCAAAAAATCAATCCCATATGTATTGCTGGTTGACCTTCTCCGCAGCAGCTGTTCATTCTTCTGTTTCTCATCAATGTGAGTCTTTGCAGGACTTGACAGCTGAAAAGGATTTTCCTGTTGGTAACCTCCTTAGACACGTTGGACAGGTTTCATCCATCTCTCCTCAGTTCTTATTCCTTCTCTTCTTGATGGCAATTCCAACCCTCCTGGGAAGATCTGTCACCCACCCTCTCATGTCTACCAACAGTTCCTGGCCGGTACTGATACCTTCCAGACTCTTTCGCCTGTACTCTTCTGTGATTAGTCCCCATTTCTGCTTGTCCTCTCGACACCTTCACACTCAATGTCTCACAGCTACCTTGAACTTCTCTGAGCCAAAGCTGAACTTACCTTTCCTCTTAGCGAATTTTTACTGGTTAATGACATCACTGTTCCTTTGGATACAGGCTCAAAAGCTTTGACTTCTCTTTTGCCTTCAAGATTTCAGCCATTTCTGTGTTCTGTATAGTTTTCTTTGAAAGAAAGTCCTTCAAATGGACTCCTCACTTAAATTTTTATACTTTAAGCTTTATCTCAGATTCTTACTACCTTCTCCTAGAACTACGGCAATGACCTTCTAGTGAGCAGCCCAGCTTTATCTGGTTCTTTGGGCTCTTGCCAACCCTCAGCTGTAATGCTGGTGCTTCCTACTCCAGCATCTCTGAGAGTCCTTACTGCTTATGGACCTAAGATCCAACTTCTCATCCCTCACGAAGGCTTTCTGCATTATGAGTCCCACTTACTTTCTGCTCCCTTATCTCTGCTTGTACAGATTGCTTGAAAGCAACTTTTTAGTGATCACTTACTATGTTTTAGACACAATAATAAACATTTAAAATGTGTCATTTAATCTGCGTAGCATATGATGATATTATTTTGCCCATATTACAAATGAGCAAATTGAGATTTTGGAGAATTCAGGTAAATTGCCCTACATGTTAGTAAGTAGCACTGAGAAAATTTAATGTTGACCTCCCTAAATAGACCTTATGCTTTCTTATCTGCCTTTCAATAATCAAAGGTGAGTTATTACTCAGTTCTTACCTTGGTCAGAGAATTATGATGTGATATTGGTAACAAGATGGATTCTTTCCTATGTCCATGAGTGCAATATTAACCAGTATCTTCCCTTCCATTCTTCAGTTAAATCTGGGAGTGTTCAACATGGAAAAGCCCTTGCAATGATAGAACATAGCAATTTGACTCCACAGAAAATGTATGAAAGTACATGTTCATATGAAACTTGTGCAGTATTATGCATAACAGCCAAAACATGGAAACAGTCCAATGTCCATCAGCCAATGAATGGATAAACCAAATAGATACATAAATATCTATACAATGTGGTATTACTCAGAAATAGAAAGCAATGAAGTTCTGATGCATACTATAACATGGATGAACTCTGGAAATATGCCAAGTAAAAGGAGCCAGTCACAAAAGACCAGATTTTGTATAGTTCTCTTTATAGGAAATGCCAAGAACAGGAAAATCCATAAACACAGAGTTGGTTAGTGGTTGCCTTGGTCTGGAGGGGAGAGCATGAGGGGGAAATAGGGAGTAATGGGGTCTTTTTTGGAGTAATGAAAATATTCTAAAATTGATTTTGGTGATGGCTACACAATCTAGTGAATATGCTAAAAGTCATTGAATTGTACATTTTGAATTATGTTGTATGGATCATATTTCAGTAATGCTTTCATTTTAAAAAGCTGGTAAAATAATGTCAAGAATTAGTATGAGATGGAGAGATATGCTAGTCAGTTGTTATCTAGGCTATTAAAAACTCTATATGGAAAGAAATTCATCACTTGAATAAGCAACTACCAAGCTTTCTTCTTGAAACAGATTACAAGGAAGCAGAAGAGATGAAAAGGAAAAGGTGATTGGAGCTTTGCACAGTGCCCTGGGATATTTTACTTCAACCAAAGATTATACTTTGGTTTAGATCAGCCAGGGAATACATTTTCAAAAATACTTTATCCTCTTCTGTACTTAAAAAAGGCAAAAATAAACATTTTACCATTTGGATAATGATGAACTTTTATTTTTAGCTTTGGTATTTTAATTTTAAAAGACACTCAACACAAATGAGCATATTTACCCAGCTAGATATATGTGTTTTAAAACAAACAGTTTCAAGCTTATCTAAGGGCATTAACAACTGAGCTATACATGGAAACTATTAAAGAAAAAAAAAAAAAAAGGCAGTTGTGGTGTTAATGACTAGTGTGTACTCCCAGCCAACTGAGACTTGACAGAACATTGGACTCCAGAAACCCTTTAAGTGAATATCATGGGAAACAGTCTATAAATAGGAAGAGTATCAGGTATTTGCCAAAACACACAGACTCTGGTGTGACCACACAGAAAGGAGTAGGAACATCATCGGGGTTTCTGACAAGCTGAGTGAACCTTGGACACGCAGACGGCAATAAAGATATTATGTTCTCCTGAGCAGATGTTAGGGGCTAGCTCAAACCTCATCTCTTACTTGGTCCCTTTCCAGCTCTCCAGAAGGGAAAGCTGAGCCTGGGAAGATGAAAGTGTGAGAGTGAAATGGGGGTCCTTGGCTCTGATGCTGGACTCCCTGTGTTCCTCAAAGCCCATGCCCAGGAGTTGGAATGGCAGGGATGGTTCACTGGCTTTGGGCATACTGAAAGTCTAGGGGAGCCTGGAGAACCCCTGAACAACGTGCGCAAAGCTGAGTGCTTTTGTCCTGCCACTATCGGGAGGATGGTGCCTGTGGCTGTGTGAGTTTCTCCCAACAGCCTTATACTCCTGCTCCGCTGAGGTTCTTTCTCCTCATTTCCAAACACACTTGGTCTGATACTGCTGCATCGGGGCACATACCATTCCCTTTAGTCAGAAGTTCCCTCTTCCTCGTCTGCAAACCTCCTACTCATCCTTTCAAACCCACCTTTTCTGTGGAGCCTCCTCAGCTCCCTCAGGCAAAATTCATCATCTCCACCTCTGAATGCCTCCCCCCAGCATCATTCTCCCTCCCCAGACAGTCAGTGCAATACACATTTTACTTCAACCAAAGATTATACTTTGGTTTAGATCAGCCAGGGAATACATTTTCAAAAATACTTTATCCTCTTCTGTACTTAAAAAAGGCAAAAATAAACATTTTACCATTTGGATAATGATGAACTTTTATTTTTAGCTTTGGTATTTTAATTTTAAAAGACACTCAACACAAATGAGCATATTTACCCAGCTAGATATATGTGTTTTAAAACAAACAGTTTCAAGCTTATCTAAGGGCATTAACAACTGAGCTATACATGGAAACTATTAAAGAAAAAAAAAAAAAAAGGCAGTTGTGGTGTTAATGACTAGTGTGTACTCCCAGCCAACTGAGACTTGACAGAACATTGGACTCCAGAAACCCTTTAAGTGAATATCATGGGAAACAGTCTATAAATAGGAAGAGTATCAGGTATTTGCCAAAACACACAGACTCTGGTGTGACCACACAGAAAGGAGTAGGAACATCATCGGGGTTTCTGACAAGCTGAGTGAACCTTGGACACGCAGACGGCAATAAAGATATTATGTTCTCCTGAGCAGATGTTAGGGGCTAGCTCAAACCTCATCTCTTACTTGGTCCCTTTCCAGCTCTCCAGAAGGGAAAGCTGAGCCTGGGAAGATGAAAGTGTGAGAGTGAAATGGGGGTCCTTGGCTCTGATGCTGGACCCCCTGTGTTCCTCAAAGCCCATGCCCAGGAGTTGGAATGGCAGGGATGGTTCACTGGCTTTGGGCATACTGAAAGTCTAGGGGAGCCTGGAGAACCCCTGAACAACGTGCGCAAAGCTGAGTGCTTTTGTCCTGCCACTATCGGGAGGATGGTGCCTGTGGCTGTGTGAGTTTCTCCCAACAGCCTTATACTCCTGCTCCGCTGAGGTTCTTTCTCCTCATTTCCAAACACACTTGGTCTGATACTGCTGCATCGGGGCACATACCATTCCCTTTAGTCAGAAGTTCCCTCTTCCTCGTCTGCAAACCTCCTACTCATCCTTTCAAACCCACCTTTTCTGTGGAGCCTCCTCAGCTCCCTCAGGCAAAATTCATCATCTCCACCTCTGTCCTCCCAAAGCTGTCTCCATCACAGCCCTTGAAACGAGCATCATTCTCCCTCCCCAGACAGTCAGTGTCTCAAATACTAGGGTTACATCTATATTTTACAGTATTTATCACTTGACTTGTCTGCCATATAGTTAAGACTTAATAAATACTTGTTAAATTCCACTAGATTGAGATTCTGAGATCCAGTCTGAGAACAGAGATGAGTAAACCAGCTGTCTGGCTCAGAAGGCGCTACAAGTGTGTGTGTTTAAGATTAAGAGATTATTAAACTGAATAGTCAAAGCCAGAGGACTGACTGCCTCTCATGGGAACGTTCCAGACATCGAGAGGAAAGAGAGTTGTTCAAATCATACTATAGAGAACATATTAGTTTGGTGGGGTTGCCATAACCAAGTACTATAGACTGCAGTTACTTAAACAACAGAAACATGGTTTTTCCTCTGATTCTGGAGGCTCAGAGTCTGAAATCCCAGCATCCACATGATTGGTTTCATCTTCATTCTTCTCTCCATTGTCATAGGGTCTTTCCTCCATGTGCATCTGTGTCCTAATCTCTTCCCACCAATCATATTGGATTAGGGCCCACGCTAGTAAAGGCATCTAATCTCAGTTACTTCTTTAAAGATCGTATCTGCAAATATAGTCATATTCTTGGGTGCTGGGGTGGGGGGGTGGTCTTCCATGTATGAATTTTGTTGTTGTTGAGTAGCTAAGTTGTGTCTGACTCTTTGCGACCCCGTGCTCTGCAGCATGCCAGGCTTCCCTGTCCTTCACTGTCTCCCGGAGTTTGTTCAAACACATGTCCATTGAGTCAGTCATGCCACCTAACTGTCTCATCCTATGCTTTCCCTTCTTTTCTTGCCCTCAGTCTTTTCCAGCATCAGGGTCTTTTCCAGTGAGTTGGCTCTTCACATCAGAGGACAGCTTTAGAGCTTTAGCATCAGTCTTTCCAATGAACATTCAGAGTTGATTCTCTTCAGGACTGACTAGTTTGATCTCCTTGCTGTCCAAGGGACTCTAATGAATTTCGAAGGCATGATTCAGCCCATAGAAGTGGGTAACCACCTACTTAGCCTGAGGTTAAGGCATGCCTGTACATCAGTTCTGCAAACTCGTTTTATCTACCTTGAACTTGAATTCAGATCTAAGCAATGTTGACAGAGACCCTTCAAAAACACATTTAGACAGTAATTGGAGCTGGCAAATGGGAAGCCTAGATGCTAATGCAGATTTTCCTTCTCAGTGCTGCCCAGGCTGAGGTGACATAGCCTCAAGACCCTTTCCTGGGATGTCACAAGGTACCTGGTCTTTGACTCTATTACAGCCTTTATTTCACAAGCTGCATTTATGCCACAAAAGGATGTGTCATCACAAGGCTTTGCCAGCATTTGCTGTCACTGCTCTCAGGTGAGCACTGCTCAGCTCCGAAGCTTAGCGCTCATATGTGAAGCTGGAGGAGGAAAGATGATCAGCCAATGTCTCTGTACCATCCTGACAAGCTATCACTGTGAACAGTTCAAGACACCCAGCCCCGGGGGTGAACTGAAAGCTAGGCAGGTTGGAGCAGCACATCATTCAAGTGCAGATGTCCCTTTTAATGTAGAGCAGGGTTCCCCAACCCCCAGCCACAGATTGGGCCGCATAGGAGGAGGTGAGCGGCAAGTGAGCAAGCGAAACTTCATCTGGATCTCCAGCTGCTTTCCACAGCTCACATAACCAGCTGAGCCGCGCCTCCTCTCAGTTCACTGGCAGCATAATACGTGTCATACACTTGAAGTATCCCCAAACCATCTTCCCCTGCATCCCCCATCTGTCCGTGGAAAACCGTCTTCCATGAAACTGGTCCTTGATGCCAAAATCTGTGGGGACCACTGTGATATACAGCAAAAGAATCACTATAATATTGTGCAACTCCTCAGAGTGGATTCTTCTTGGAAAGAGCAAAGCTGGAGGGATTTCCTGAGATAAGTTTGGGTTGATAGGGTTGGCACTCCAGAGACACTCTTCCCCTCCTTTAGTTACATATTTCCCGCAAGTGAGGTCCCAGGCCACTGATGGTAGATTCACATGGGGATCTTAACAAAAGAGTTCCTCTGTACCTCACAACGATTGTTCCAAGGGACTCTATGAATTTCGAAGGCATGATTCAGCCCATAGAAGTGGGTAACCACCTACTTAGCCTGAGGTTAAGGCATGCCTGTACATCAGTTCTGCAAACTCGTTTTATCTACCTTGAACTTGAATTCAGATCTAAGCAATGTTGACAGAGACCCTTCAAAAACACATTTAGACAGTAATTGGAGCTGGCAAATGGGAAGCCTAGATGCTAATGCAGATTTTCCTTCTCAGTGCTGCCCAGGCTGAGGTGACATAGCCTCAAGACCCTTTCCTGGGATGTCACAAGGTACCTGGTCTTTGACTCTATTACAGCCTTTATTTCACAAGCTGCATTTATGCCACAAAAGGATGTGTCATCACAAGGCTTTGCCAGCATTTGCTGTCACTGCTCTCAGGTGAGCACTGCTCAGCTCCGAAGCTTAAGCGCTCATATGTGAAGCTGGAGGAGGAAAGATGATCAGCCAATGTCTCTGTACCATCCTGACAAGCTATCACTGTGAACAGTTCAAGACACCCAGCCCGGGGTGAACTGAAAGCTAGGCAGGTTGGAGCAGCACATCATTCAAGTGCAGATGTCCCTTTTAATGTAGAGCAGGGTTCCCCAACCCCCAGCCACAGATTGGGCCGCATAGGAGGAGGTGAGCGGCAAGTGAGCAAGCGAAACTTCATCTGGATCTCCAGCTGCTTTCCACAGCTCACATAACCAGCTGAGCCGCGCCTCCTCTCAGTTCACTGGCAGCATAATACGTGTCATACACTTGAAGTATCCCCAAACCATCTTCCCCTGCATCCCCCATCTGTCCGTGGAAAACCGTCTTCCATGAAACTGGTCCTTGATGCCAAAATCTGTGGGGACCACTGTGATATACAGCAAAAGAATCACTATAATATTGTGCAACTCCTCAGAGTGGATTCTTCTTGGAAAGAGCAAAGCTGGAGGGATTTCCTGAGATAAGTTTGGGTTGATAGGGTTGGCACTCCAGAGACACTCTTCCCCTCCTTTAGTTACATATTTCCCGCAAGTGAGGTCCCAGGCCACTGATGGTAGATTCACATGGGGATCTTAACAAAAGAGTTCCTCTGTACCTCACAACGATTGAATTGGGATCTCTGGGTGGATGTAGGAAATGGAATTTTAATTTTGCCAGTGTTATTCTTAGCCAAACATGTGCGAACCACTGATTAACTGCCTGGAAATTTAGGAGAGGCACTTCCAGGTGTTTCGTTTTGCTTGAACTGTGGCCTCGTGATCTACCCAGGCTGGCCATGGGTGTGGTTTCCAGGGACTCAGACAGACAGGTCACTAAATCCGGGCACCAAGGACCCACCTCCTGAATCACACTCCAGGCTCTGCCCAACAGCTCCAGTTGATCTCGTTTCCTTATCCCTTTATTCTTTGAAGTCACAGCTTGGATCATTCCTCTTTTTTTTAAAAAAAGAAAATTGCCTGAAAGTTTCCTAATCCTGAAATGACTCAGTGTTGGTGGTGGTGCTGGCAGTAGAAGGGAGCTCTCACACCCAGCTTCTGGGAATGGTAACTGGTATAGTTCCTTCCAGAGGGCATTTTGGCAGGATGTAGTGAGAAACTATGAATTCTATTTCCAGAAGTGAACCCCAAGGGTAAACTGAGAGATTCTGTCAAGGATCGTATACAATATTCATCAGAACCTTATTTGTGATGGTGAAACATGTTCAACAGACAGGAAACTTGTCAAAAAATACTTGTCCTAAAATTAAAACATTGGACTTCCCTGGTAGCTCAGTGGTAAAGAGTTTGCCGGCCAATGCAGGAGATGTGGGTTTGATCCCTGATCTGGGAAGATCCCACATGATGCGGAGCAACTATGCCCATGAGTCACAACTATTGAGCCTGTGATCTAGAGCCTCGGAGCTGCAGCTATTGAGTCCATGTGCCCTAGAACCCAAGTTCCACAACAAGAGAAGTCACCACAACAAGAAGCCTGCTCACCTCAACTAGAGAGGAGCCCCCACTCCCTGCAACTAGAGAAGAGCCTGTGGGAGCAGTGAAAACTCAGAATAGCCAACAATAAATAAATACTTTTTTTTTTAAAAAAAAGTGCTTAGAACATGATTAACAGTGAATGTCAACTATTAAAAAAGAAATCAAAGCATTGTCATCATTTAAAATTCCACTGTCACAAAATACCTAAGAGGTAGAGAAATTCATTTGATTAAGTTTCAAAAAAGTAGGGCAAAAATCTCTCCATGCGTATAAGAATTCCAAACTAAAAAAAAAAAAAAGAATTCCAAATTTCCCTCCCCTACCACACACACACACACACACACACACACACACACACACACACACACACACACATTTCTTTCTTTATCTCCATCTGAAGAGAAATATACGTAGTTGTAGTTTCAGGTGAACACTGAAGGAGCTTGGCCATACATTTACATGTGTCATTCTCTCCCAAACCCCGCTACCATCCAGGCTAGTACATAACATTGAGCAGAGTTCCATGTGCTATAAAATGGATTTTGGTTGGTTATCCATTTTAAACATGGCAGAGTGTTCATGACTTTCCCAAAGTCACCAGTCATCCCCTCCTCCCTGCAACCATAAGTTCATTTTCTAAGTCTCTTTCTGTTCTATAAATAAGTTCATTTGTATCATTTCTTTTTAGAATCCACATAAAAGGAATGTCATATGATATTTCTCCTCTGTCTGACTGACTTCACTCAGTATGACACTTGCTAGGTCTATCCATACTGTTGCAAATGGCCTTATTTCATTCTTTTTAATGGCCAAGTAATTTTCCATTACATATACCCACTCCCCCACCCCCTCCGCCCCACACACACCACATCTTTATCCATTCCTCTGTTGATGGACATTTAGGTTGTTTCCATGTCTTGGCTATTGTAAACAGTGCTGTGGTGAACACTGGGAAGCATGTATCTCTTTGGGCCATGTTTTTCTCTGGCTATATGCCTAGGAGTGGGATTGTAGGGTCATATGGTAGCTCTATGTTTAGTTTTTTAAGGAGCCTTCACACAGTGCTCCATAGTGACTATACCAATTTACATTCCCACCAACACTGCAGGAGGGTTCCCTTCTTTCTGCATCTCTCCAGCATTTGTTCTTTGTGGAATTTTTGATGATTGCCATCCTGACTTGTGTTAGGTGGTATCTCATTGTCATTTTAATTTGCATTTCTCTAACAACTAGTCATTTAGAACATATTTTCATGCGCCTGTTGGCCATCCACATGTCCTATTTAGAGAAATGTCTATTCAGGTCTTCTGCCCACTTTTGGAGTGGCTTGTTTGTTTTGATGCTATTGAGTGTCATAATCTGTAAATTTTGGAGACCAATCCCTTATCAGTCACATCATTTGCAAATATTTTCTCCCAGTCTGTGGGCTGTCTTTTTGTTTTATTTATTATTTCCTTTGCTGTGCAAAAGCTTTTGAGTCTAGGTAAGCTCCATTTGTTCATTTTTGCTTTTATTTCCATTTTTCTGTGAGATGGATTTTAAAAAATTTTGCTGTGATTTATGTCAGAAAGTGTTCTATGTTTTCTTCTAAGAGTTTTATCATGTCTGGTCTGACATTTAGGTCCCTAATCCATTTTGAGCTTACTTTTGTATGTGGAGTTAAGGAATGACCTAAATTCATTCTTTCACATGTGTCTGTCCAGTTTTCCCAGCACCATTTGTTGAAGAGACTGTTTTTCCAACATCGTGTAGTTTTGCCTCCTTTGTTGTAAGTTAATTGACTATAGGTGCATGGGCTTATTTATGGGTTTTCTGTCCTGTTCCATTGATCCATATTTCTGTCTTTGTGCCAATACCCCAACTGTCTTGATAACTGTAGCTTTGTAGTATAGTCTGAAGTCAGGGAGGCTGATTCCTCCAGTTCTATTTTTCTTTTTCAGGATTGCTTTGGCTATTTGGGGTCTTTTGTGACTCAATACAAATTCTGAGTTTTTTTGTCCTAGATCTGTGAAAAATGCTATTGGTAGTTTGATAGGGATTGCATTGAATCTATAGATTACCTTGGGTAGTGTAGTTATTTTAACAATGTCGATTGTTCCAATCCACAAATATGGTGTATATTTCTATCTGTTTATGTCTTCTTCAATTTCTTTTATCAGCAATTTATAGTTTTCAGAGTACAGGTCTTTTGTCTCTATTTTATTCTTTTTGATTCAATGGTAAATGGAATTTCTTCTTGAATTTCTCTTTCTGATCTTTCATTATTAGTGTATAGAAATGCGACAAACTTCTGTACATTAATTTTGGAACCTGCAGCCTTACCACATTCATTGAGTTCTAATAGTTTTCTGGTCACATCCTGACTTGGTTAGGTGGTATCTCTTTCTTTAATTTGCATTTCTCTAACAACTAGTCATTTAGAACATATTTTCATGCGCCTGTTGGCCATCCACATGTCCTATTTAGAGAAATGTCTATTCAGGTCTTCTGCCCACTTTTGGAGTGGCTTGTTTGTTTTGATGCTATTGAGTGTCATAATCTGTAAATTTTGGAGACCAATCCCTTATCAGTCACATCATTTGCAAATATTTTCTCCCAGTCTGTGGGCTGTCTTTTTGTTTTATTTATTATTTCCTTTGCTGTGCAAAAGCTTTTGAGTCTAGGTAAGCTCCATTTGTTCATTTTTGCTTTTATTTCCATTTTTCTGTGAGATGGATTTTAAAAAATTTTGCTGTGATTTATGTCAGAAAGTGTTCTATGTTTTCTTCTAAGAGTTTTATCATGTCTGGTCTGACATTTAGGTCCCTAATCCATTTTGAGCTTACTTTTGTATGTGGAGTTAAGGAATGACCTAAATTCATTCTTTCACATGTGTCTGTCCAGTTTTCCCAGCACCATTTGTTGAAGAGACTGTTTTTCCAACATCGTGTAGTTTTGCCTCCTTTGTTGTAAGTTAATTGACTATAGGTGCATGGGCTTATTTATGGGTTTTCTGTCCTGTTCCATTGATCCATATTTCTGTCTTTGTGCCAATACCCCAACTGTCTTGATAACTGTAGCTTTGTAGTATAGTCTGAAGTCAGGGAGGCTGATTCCTCCAGTTCTATTTTTCTTTTTCAGGATTGCTTTGGCTATTTGGGGTCTTTTGTGACTCAATACAAATTCTGAGTTTTTTTGTCCTAGATCTGTGAAAAATGCTATTGGTAGTTTGATAGGGATTGCATTGAATCTATAGATTACCTTGGGTAGTGTAGTTATTTTAACAATGTCGATTGTTCCAATCCACAAATATGGTGTATATTTCTATCTGTTTATGTCTTCTTCAATTTCTTTTATCAGCAATTTATAGTTTTCAGAGTACAGGTCTTTTGTCTCTATTTTATTCTTTTTGATTCAATGGTAAATGGAATTTCTTCTTGAATTTCTCTTTCTGATCTTTCATTATTAGTGTATAGAAATGCGACAAACTTCTGTACATTAATTTTGGAACCTGCAGCCTTACCACATTCATTGAGTTCTAATAGTTTTCTGGTCACATCTTTAGGATCTTCTGTATATGGTGTCATGTCATCTGCAAACTGACAGTTTTGCTTCTTTTCCAATTTAGATTCCCTTTACTCCCTTTCCTTTTCTGATTGCTCTGACTAGGACTTCCAGAACTATGTTGAATAAAAGTGGTAAGAGTGAGGGCTTCCCTGGTGGTCCAGTGGGTAAAGAGTCTGCCTTGCAGTGCATCTACTGAGATCATATAATTTTTATTCTTCATTTTGCTGATATGGTGTATCACACTGATTTGTGAATGTTGAAAAAACCATGCATCCCTGGGGTGAATCCGACTTGATCATGGTATATGATCTTTTTAATGTATCATTGAATATGGATTGCTAGAATTTTGTTGAGGATTTTTGCATCTATGTTCATTAGTGATACTTGCCTGTAATTTTTTGTTTTTTGTGGTATCTTAATTTGGTTTTGGTATCAAGGTGATGGTGGCTTGATAAAAAGAGTTGGGATGTTTTCCTTCCTCTGAGACTTTTTGGAATAGTTTGAGAAGGATAGGTGTTAACTTTTCTCTAAGTGTCTGATAAAATTCACCATGAGCCATCAGGTCCTGGACTTCCGTTTGTTGGGAGGCTTTTAATCATGGTTTCAGTTTTGGTGCTTGTGACGGTGCTTGTTCATATTTTCTTTTTGCTCCTGGTTCTGTTGAGAGAGATTGTACCTTTCTAAGAAATTGTCCATTTCTTCCAGATAGTGCATTTTATTGGCATACAGTTGTCTATAGTAGTCTTTTATGATTCTTTGTGTTTCTATGGAGTCAGTTGTAAGTTCTTTTTCATTTCTAGTTTTACTAATTTGAATCCTCTCCCCACCCCTCACCCCCATTTGTTTTTCGATGAGTCTGGCTAAAGATTTATCAATTTTTATCTTATCAGAGTACAGGTCTTTTGTCTCTATTTTATTCTTTTTGATTCAATGGTAAATGGAATTTCTTCTTGAATTTCTCTTTCTGATCTTTCATTATTAGTGTATAGAAATGCGACAAACTTCTGTACATTAATTTTGGAACCTGCAGCCTTACCACATTCATTGAGTTCTAATAGTTTTCTGGTCACATCTTTAGGATCTTCTGTATATGGTGTCATGTCATCTGCAAACTGACAGTTTTGCTTCTTTTCCAATTTAGATTCCCTTTACTCCCTTTCCTTTTCTGATTGCTCTGACTAGGACTTCCAGAACTATGTTGAATAAAAGTGGTAAGAGTGAGGGCTTCCCTGGTGGTCCAGTGGGTAAAGAGTCTGCCTTGCAGTGCATCTACTGAGATCATATAATTTTTATTCTTCATTTTGCTGATATGGTGTATCACACTGATTTGTGAATGTTGAAAAAACCATGCATCCCTGGGGTGAATCCGACTTGATCATGGTATATGATCTTTTTAATGTATCATTGAATATGGATTGCTAGAATTTTGTTGAGGATTTTTGCATCTATGTTCATTAGTGATACTTGCCTGTAATTTTTTGTTTTTTGTGGTATCTTAATTTGGTTTTGGTATCAAGGTGATGGTGGCTTGATAAAAAGAGTTGGGATGTTTTCCTTCCTCTGAGACTTTTTGGAATAGTTTGAGAAGGATAGGTGTTAACTTTTCTCTAAGTGTCTGATAAAATTCACCATGAGCCATCAGGTCCTGGACTTCCGTTTGTTGGGAGGCTTTTAATCATGGTTTCAGTTTTGGTGCTTGTGACGGTGCTTGTTCATATTTTCTTTTTGCTCCTGGTTCTGTTGAGAGAGATTGTACCTTTCTAAGAAATTGTCCATTTCTTCCAGATAGTGCATTTTATTGGCATACAGTTGTCTATAGTAGTCTTTTATGATTCTTTGTGTTTCTATGGAGTCAGTTGTAAGTTCTTTTTCATTTCTAGTTTTACTAATTTGAATCCTCTCCCCACCCCTCACCCCCATTTGTTTTTCGATGAGTCTGGCTAAAGATTTATCAATCTTGTTTATCTTATCAGAGAAACAACTTTTAGTTTTATTGATATTTGCAATTGTTTTCTTTTTCTCTATTTCATTGATTTCTGTTCTGATCTTTATGATTTCCTTACTTCTACTAACCTTAGGCTTTATTTATTTTTCTTTCTCTGGTTCTTTTAGGTATAAAGTTAGGTTTTTCTTTGAGAGTTTTCTTGTTTCTTGAAGTATGATAGTATTGCTATAAATTTCCCTCTTAGAACTGTTTTTGCTGCTTCCCATATGTTTTGGACCATTGTGCTTTCATTTTCATTTGTATCTATGTATTTTTAAAATTTCTTCTTTTATTTCTTTAATGATTCAGCATTTGTTTAGTAGCATATTGTTTAGCCACCACGTTTGTGTTTCTTAGGGGTTTTTTCCTTGTAGTTTATTTCTAATCTCATAGCATTGTGATCAGAGAAGATGCTTGATATTATCTGGATTTTTAAAATTTACCAAGGCTCACCTTATGGCCCGGCAGGTGGTCAGTCCTGGAGAATGTTCCACGTGCACTTGCAAAAAAATGTGTAGTCTACTGTTTTTGGATGGAATGCTCTATAAATATGAGTTAAGTCAAACTCATCTAAAGTGTTATTTAAGGCCTGGGTTTCCTTATTGATTTTCTGTTTGGATTATCTATTCATTGATGAAAGTAGGGTATTAAAGTCCCCCTCTATTATTGTGCTACTGTTAATTTCTCCTTTTATATTTGTTAGTATTTGCCTTAGATATTGAGGTGCTCCAAGTGTTGGGTGCATATGTATTTGTAATTGTTATATCTTCTTCTTGGATTGAACCCTTGGTCATTATGTGATGTCTTACTTTGTCTATTATAACAGTATTTTGTGTGTGTGTGTGTGAGAGAGAGAGAGAGAGGAAAGTAAAGTTTATTAGGGTGGGAGAAGGGAGAGTCACTGCCAGTACAGTGGGCCGGCTTAAGGGAGAAAGTGGGAGACACTGTGAGAACAGTGGGTCTCACACTGTGCTAGCTCAAAGGAGAGCTGACATGGCTAGAGTGCGAGACACTGTGAGAATAGTAGGCTTCACAGTGGGCCGGCTCAAGGGAGAGCTGACCCTAAGCAGGGATCTTTGATTCATTTTCTAGTGAGGATCTAAAGAGTAGCATGGGGGTCTTAAGGATCACTGCTGATTGGACACTGTACTGGGTGAGGCACAGTTATGACTATAGCATGAGGGAAAGATAGTAGGGTCCAAGGAGTGGCATAGGGGTCTTAAGGGTTGGATGGTGTAATATAGCCTAGGGGACAAGAGGTTTATCTCTTCTTGCATTCCAAGACCCTCTTCATTTACCTTGTCCTTTCATTTTTGGGCACCATATTCCTCCCTCTCTTTATTTTTAGAGCCAATTCTTTGGCCCCTTTGGATACCCTGCTCATGTCTAACTATGTATCTATTTCCCTTCTCAGGCATTTGGGTACCCAGTCTCAAGGGAAAAGTGACAATGATCACTCTGGCTTCTTCAGGCTGTACAGGGGTATTGTGAGGCTCTGGGTTCCCAATGCCTGCTCTCTGTCAGGGTACATTTAGGGAGGAAAGTGTGGCTCCACGGAACAATATGGTAGCTTGTTTCAGCACTGTCTGGATGTTGGCCAGGTGATATTCTTCTTGTACTATCACTTGTAGATCTGTCATATTCTAGAAGAAACAAAGTTAACAAGAAAGTTAAAGATGCATAGCTCAGAGATAAATAGAATTAGAAAAGCTGCTGAGAGGCTACTCAGCCAGGATAACCAGGACCAGACATTGGTCTGTGATATGCTGCTCTAGGTATGAGAAGATGCAAGAATTTGGGACTCAGAAAAATCTTTACCTGGAAACATCTGACTTTCTGAAGGCCTATTCTTCCAGTTTTTCCCAGAGCACAGACTACCTTATTTCCAATTTCCACCCTGAACTCCTTTCAGGGGGCATTGAAGGTTTGCAACTTGCAGTGGTCATGATTTATTCTCTAAAGAGGCAGCTGACAAGTGCCAACTACTAGTTGACAGGGCCTGTTCATAGCCACATATTTGACTATGCCTGGGGATCATTTCATGACCATGGTGTTCCATGATGCTGGGAAGATTTATTCCCAGGTCTAGCGAAGATTCCATTGATAGTCCACTCAGTATGCATTACTAGACCAGGCCTTGTGAGTAGCAAAAGTCTCTGGACCATACCTATCTTACTAGCCTCTTGGTCCAGGAAAATATTCCCTCTTGTTGCTTCTTCCCATATCTAGAGTTACATTATTGTAATCATTGATTTCATATAGGATTGTATATCAATATTTTATCATAAGCTCAATTACACATTAGGTAGCATAAGAGACAACAATTTTCTAAAACAGGTGACATAGAACATAATATGGGTATAGATGCTACTAGTAAGGTCCCAAGTAAGCAATTTTTAATAACTTAAAACTTTTAGCAAAATAACATTATTAAATTTATCTGAAATCTCATATCTCATTACATTTGTTTTAGAAGATTCTTCACTTGAGGTACTTACCTTGCTGACAAACAGATATAACAATATTTAACTTATATTAAACCTAGTCACCATGCAAATATTATAGTTAATGACTGTTAGACATGCCTAATTAATTAGGTCAACAAATAAACATTAATACCAGAGAATTAATATTGAGTATTTCCCATTTCACATGAACCTGAAATGCTTTTCTTTTTCTGAGTTTTTTTTTCTTTTTTTTTTTAAGCCTTTAGTTTACTTTTAACTTTTACAGTGTTTTGTTGTTTACAGGCATGTATAATCCCAGATTAGTCATATGTATATCCCCCCCATCCCACCCCTCCAGACCATCACACAGCACCCCTGCAGGATCCCCTTTTCTCACAGAGCAATGACTATAGCTATTTTCTTCACTATAATAGTACAGGCCTTCACACTACTTCCTTTACACCTCCCACCCACTGTTCTTTCCCCACAATATCCATATGTCCACTGTCCATGTCTGTCTCTCTATCGCTTCACTGCATGTGTCATCATCACCATCCTACTAGATTCCATGTATATGTATTAGTATACTGTACTTGTCCTTCTCTTTGTGACTGACTTCACTTTTTATGATAGGTTCTAGAGCCAGCCACCTCATGAGGGTTGATTCTTCTGCATTTCTTTTTACAGCTGAGAAGTACTCCATTGTATATATGTACCAGAGCTTTTGGGTCCATTTGTTTGCCGATGGGCATCTAGGTTGCTTCCATGTTCTAGCTATTGTATAGAGAGCTGCAGTGAACATTGGGGTACAGGTGAAATCTTTTGGATTTCATTAGGGTGTAAGCCTAATAGTGGGATTGCTGGGTCCTATGGTGTTTCTAGTTTTAGTGTTTTAAGGAATCTCCATACTGTCTTCCGCAGAGGCTGTATCAATTTACATTCCCACCAGCAATGCAGGAGGGTTCCCTTTTCTCCACACCCTCTCCAGCATTTATTGTCTGTCGATTTGTGGATGATGGCCATTCTGATGGGTGTGAGGTGATATCTCATTGTAGTTTTTATTTGCATTTCTCAAATAATAAGCGAGGTTGAGCATCGTTTCATGTGTTTTGGGGCCATCTGTATGTCCTCTTTGGAGAGGTGTCTGTTGAGGTCCTTTTCCCATTTTTTGATTGGGTTGTTCATTTTTTCTGGTGCTGAGTTGTCTGAGTTGCTTGTAGATTTTGGAGATTAATTCTTTGTTTGTTGTCCCATTCTGTGGGTTGTCTGTTCAGCTTTTTTGTAGTTTCTTTTGCTGTACAAAGCTTTTAAGTTTCATTTGGTCCACATGTTAATTTTTGTTTTTAGTTCTGCTTTTCTAGTAGGCAGGTCATGGAAGATCTTGCTTTGATTTATGTCCTTGAGTGTTTTGCCTATATTCTCCTCTAAGAGTTTTAGGACTTTTGGTCTTATATTTAGGTCTTTAATCCATTTTGAGTTGATCTTTGTGTATGTTGTCAGGGAATGTTCCAACTTCATTTTTTTGCATGTAACTGTCCACTTTTCCCAGCACCATTTGTTGAAGAGGCTGTCTTTGTCCCATTTTATATTTTTGTCTCCTTTGTCAAAAATAAGGTACCCACAGGTGCGTGGCTTTATCTCTGGATTCTCGATCTTGTTCCATTGGTCGATAGTTCTGTTTTTGTGCCAAAACCATACAGTCTTGATGACTTTTGCTTTGTAGTATAGTCTGAAGTTAGGGAGGCTGATTCCCCCAGCTCCATTCTTCTTTCTCAAGATTGCTTTGGCAATTCGGGGTCTTTTGTGTTTCCATATGAACTGTGTTATTGTTTTGTCTAGTTCTGTGAAGAATGTCATTGGTAATTTGATAGGGATCACACTGAATCTGTAGATGATACTTGGTAGTATGGTCATTTTCATAATATTGAGTCTTCTGACCCAGGAACATGGAATATCTCTCCATCTGTTTAAGTGTTCTTTAATTTCTTTCATGAGTGTATTGTCATTTTCTGTGTACCGTTCTTTGATTTCTTTGGGTAGGTTTATTCCTAGATATTTTATTCTCTTGGTTGCACTGGTGAAGGGGATTGCCTCTTTGATTTCGTTTTCTGATTTTTCATTGTTTGTGTATAGGAATGCCAGTGATTTCTGTGTATTGATTTTGTATCCCACAACTCTGCTGAATTCATTGATTAGCTCTAGTAGTTTTCTAATAGTGTCTTTGGGGTTTTCTATGTATAATATCATGTTGTCTGCAATAGAGTTTTACTTCTTTTCCAATCTGGATTCTTTTATTTCTTTTTCTTCTCTTACTGCTGTTGCTAGAACTTCCAGGACTATGTTGAATAATAGTGGTAAAAGTGACCACTCCTATCTTGTTCCTTATCTTAGAGGTAATGCTTTCAGTTTTTCATCGTTGAGGATAATGTTCGCTGTGGGCTTCTCACGTATGACTTTCACTATGTTGAGATAGGATCCTCCTATGCTCATTTTTTGAAGAGTTTTTATCATAAATGGGTATTGGATTTTGTCAAAGGCTTTTTCTGCATTTATTGAGTTGATCATGTGGTTTTTGCCTTTCAGTTTGTTGATATGGTGTGTCACATTGATTGATTTGTGGATATTGAAGAATACTTGCATGCCTGGGTGAACCCGACTTGATCATGATGTGTGAGTTTTTTGATGTGTTGTTGAATTCTGTTTGCTAGGATTTTGTTGAGGATTTTGGAGTCTAAATTCATCAGTGAGATTGGCTATAGTGTTTTGTGTGTGTGTTGTCTTTGTCTTGCTTTTGTATGAGGGTGATGGTGGCCTCGTAGAATGTGTTTGGAAGTGTTCCTTTCTGTGCAATTTTTTGGAAGAGTTTTAGAAGGACAGACATTAGCTCTTTAAATGTTTGGTAGAATTCACCTGTGAAGCCATCCGGCCCTGGGCTTTTAGTTTTGGGTAGATTTTTGATCCAAAGTCGATTTCTGAGCTTGTGATTGGATTGTTTATAATTTTTGTTTCTTCCTTGTTCAGTCTTGAAGATTGAACTTCCTAAGAAACTCTGTTTTTTCCAGGTTGTCCAGTTTGTTGCCATATAGTTGTTCATAATAGTCTCTTATAATCCTTTGTGTTTCTGTATTGTCTGTTGTAACCTCTGCTTTTTCATTTCTGATTTTGTTGATCTGTTCCTTCTCTCTTTTTTTACTTGATGAGTCTGGCCAGTGGTTTGTTGATTTTGTTTATTTTTTCAAAGAACCAGTTTCTGTTTTATTTCTCTTTACTACTGTTTCTTTCATTTCTTTTTCATTTATTTCTGCTCTGATCTTTATGATTTCTCTTCTTCTGCTAACTTTGGGGTTTTTGTTCTTCTTTCTCCAGTTGTTTTAGGTGTAGAGTTTGGTTGTCTTTTTGATGTATTTCTTGTTTTTTGAGATTGGATTGTATTGCTATGAACTTCCCTCTTAGAACTGCTTTTCAGGATCCCATAGGTTTTGCACTGTCGTGTTTTCATTGTTGCTTTCTTCTAGGAATTTTTTAATTTCTTTTTTGATTTGTTCAGTAATCTGTTTATTTTTTAGGTATGTGTATTTTAGTCTCCATGTGTTTGTGTTTTTAGCAGTGTTTTTCTTGTAGTTTGTATCTAGTCTCATAGCATTGTGGTCTGAGAAGGCAATTGGTATAATTTCAGTTTTCTTGAATTTACTGAGGTTTAATTAGTGGCCCAAGATGTGGTTTATCTTGGAGAATGTTCCATGAGCACTTGAGAAGAAAGTGTATTCTTCATCTTTTGGATGGAAGGTCCTAAGGATGTCAATGAGATCTATCTCTTCTAATGTGTCGTTTATAGTTTGTGTTTCTTTATTAATTTTCTGTTTTGATGATATGTCCATTGGTGTAAGAGGGGTGTTAAAATCTCCCACTATTATTGCATTACTGTCAATTTCTTGTTTTATGTTTGAAAGTGTTTGTCTTATGTATTGGAGTGCTTCTGTGTTGGGTGCATAGGTATTTATGATTGTTATGTCTTCCTCTTGGATCGATCCCTTGACCATTATGTAGTGTCCTGCCTTGTCTCTTATCATCTTTTTTATTTTAAAGTCTATTTTGTCTGATTGGAGGATTGTTACTCCAGCTTTTTTTTGATTTCCATTTGCATGGAATAAATTTTTCTATCCTCTCACTTGCAGTCTATAAGTGTTGTTAGATCTGAAGTAGGCTTCTTGTAGGCAGCATATGTATGGGTCTTGTTTTTGTATCCATTCAGTCAATCTGTGTATTTTGGTTGGGGCATTTAGTCCATTTACATTTAAGGTAGTTATTGAGACATATGGCCCTATTGTCTATCTTCTTCAATGGTATGGTGTGGTTTGTTGTATAGATCTTTTTCTTGTATTTGTTGCTTAAATGAGTCCCTTTAACACTTATCGTAAGGCTTGTTTTGTGGTGCTGAATTCTCTTAGGTTTTGCTTATCTATAAAGCTTTTGATTTCTCCATCAATTTTTCTTTTTTTAAATTTTATTTATTTATCTTTTTTGGGGGTTGGGGAGGGAGGGGAGATAGGCGGGCCACTTCTATTGGTCTTTCATTTCTCTATTTTCATCTGTCTTTGTTCTTTGGCTCCTGTGGGCCTCCCATTGTGGTGGCCTCTGTTGTCGCAGAGCACCGGCTCTGGGCTCATGCGTGCCAGTGCTCCGGCTCGGTAATTGGACACATCGGTCCAGCTGCTCCGCGGCACGTGGGATCTTCCCAGGCCAGGGATCAAACCGGCGCCCCTTGCCCTGCAAGGCGGTGTCCTTACCCACTGGACCACCAGGGGAAGCCCATCTCCATCAATATTGAATGAGATCCTTGAAGGGTAGAGTATTCTCTGTTGTAGATTTTTCTCTTTCTGTGTTTTAAAAGTGTTTCGCCATTCTCCTCTTGCCTGCATGGTTTCTGTTCAGAGGTCAATAGTTAAGCATATAGGATTTCCCTTGTATGTTGCTTGTTGTTTGTCCCTTGCTGCTTTGAGTATTCTGTCTTTGTGCTTGGTCTGTGTTAGCTTGATTAGTATATGTCTTGGTATGTTCCTTGTAGGGTTTGTGCTGTATGGGGTTCTTTGAGCTTTTTGGACTTGGTTGTCTATTTCCCTTCTCATACTAGGGATGTTTTCAACTATAATCTCTTCCAAAAATTTGTTGTATCCTTTCTTTTTTTCTTCTTCTTCTATATTCCAGCTCACTTACCCTTTGTTCTGCCTCAGATATTCTACTATTGAGTCCTTCCATAGTATTCTTAAGTTCAGCAATTGAGTTGTTTGTCTCTCTCTCTCTCTTTTTTTTTTTTTTTGCTTTCTTGCAGGTCTTTATCCAGTGTGTCAATTCTCTCTACTATTCTATTTTCAGAGTTTTTGATCATCCTTAGTATTTCTCTTCTGAATTCTCTTTCTGACAGTTCATATAGTTCTTCTTCGGTCATTTGGGTTTGTATGTTTCTAGTTTGTCCCTCCATTTGTGCGGTGTTTCTTTGTCTTTTCATTATTGTTATTTTTGATTTTCTGTGTTTGATTCTTGGAGTCAGTGCTTTCTCTCTGAGGTTCTTGGTTTTGATCTTTGGCCAAGGACTGGAGATTTACAGCGTTCAGTGGTATTAGGCCCAATATAAATGTATGAGGGAAGAAAGGTGCATCCCTGTTTCTGGTTCTCAATTGTGAGCTTACCTTCTCATCTGTGTGAGGATCATCTGTTGGAGTTTGCTTCTGATGCAGTCCCAGTAGTTTTTTGGGTCTGTTTTGGCAGGGGGCAATTGTGGGCCTTGCCATACGCTGGAGCTCTGGAGTCTCTTCTGCACGTGCCAGGGCTCTGGCGTCTCCACGCCACGTCCCAGGGCTCTGGCATCTCCTCTCTGTGCCGAGTGCTGGGGTTCTGGCATTTCCTCTCCACACCGCGGGCTGGGGCTCCTGAGCATCTGTGAGGCCGATCCAGCCCGACCCTGAACATCGAATTTTTAATCAGTTTTTTCACTCTCCTATTTCAACTTCATCAAGAGACTCTTTAGTTCCTCTTCGGTTTCTGCCACGGGTGATGTCATCTGCGTATCTGAGGTTATTGATGTTTCTCCTGACAATCTTGATTTCAGCTGTGCTTCATCAAGCCTGGCATTTCACATTATGTACTCTGCATATAAGTTAGATATCTAGGCAGGGTGGCAATATACAGCCTTGACGTACTCCTTTCCCAATTTGGAAGCAGTCCACTGTTCATATCATCAGCACAGAAGTGCAGAAAAATTAGGTGGGTGATTCACTATTGTTTGCAAATTCTTTATTTATTTAGGTTTCAGACTTTTTGGTCAGATTATAGCTGAATTTTGTGTGGCCTTGCATAAATTTATTACTTTTCCTGAGTCTCAGTTTCCTCCTCTGTAAAATATGAGTCATTGGGTTTTTATTGCATTATTTCATGACAAATGGTTATTACAGTGCCCAGTCTTATTAAATGATACTTATTATTATAAAATGAAATTGTCTCTCAAATGTTGACCATGAAAATTGATAGTCATTTTTTTAATGAGTTCATTTTCACAAGTTCATGAAAGCCTGGAGACAGGGTAAACATAGTTCTTGTTTCTCAACAACAAAGCCCAAGGGGCCTAAGGAAATGAATGGTAAGTCACTGATTTACTAAAGCTGCACATTTGTGGTCTATGAACAGACATGTCATAGGGATTATGTCCAAGTACATAGCTGGTCTTCATATTTGACAGCAACTGGGGCAACCTGATAGAAGCATTATAAATCCTCACCCTGAGGACTCACTCTGGCTTTCCCTGAAAAGGTTTCCTCCCCAATGACTTCCACATAATGGTATGGATACCATATTTCTATAGAATATTGATACAGAATCAAAGTCCCATACATCCTCTGTCCTTTGGCAAATGGGAAGCGCTGCTGTGACTCTTTGAAACATCACTCTGATGACTAAAGTACAGCTGGGTTTCAGTCCAACAGTGTGTCCTGGGAGTTATGAAACCACATACTTCCGGAAGCAGCTTACTAAAGGATTTTAAAACAAAGAGGGGCTGGAGTCCGGGGAGAGAGTTCCACTCACTCATCACAAGCACCTTATTAGGAATGGGAAATGGGGAAAGGAACTGTTTCTAATGCAGATTTACAAATTATCCTGGTGTGACTAGAATTATGTCTGAGAGAGAGGGAGATTCCGGCCTCTCCCCTGAATACACTTCCTTCCTGGGGAGAGTGTGAGTTGGAAAGTTTACCCTTCTCTCTTACAAATAAACGTCGGTGTTCAAATGCTCAGCATTAACCCTCCATGCTCCCCCTAGAGCTCTCAGAAGAAATGGGTGATTCAGCACTTCTAGTCTTCTTGGGGAGACATGGAAACACAAGAAATACTAAGATCAAGCAGAAATCAGTATTAAATGAACACTCATTTCTGCAGCTCACAGGCCCCTTGGGGCTGGACAGGTTTGTCAACTTCTCCGCACATATGGCCAAACCCCTTGCTCAGCTAGAGGAGATTTCAATCAGCAAGCTTATCTGTGCCTAATGGAACCAAGTCCAAATTTGTCACCAGGCCATGTTTGAAGGCACAGGCAATTTGTTGAAGTCATTTCGGATGCAGGAAATCCTGTGTTTACTACCTAGGAAATACTACATAAAGGTTGGGAATTTTCCCCCTTGTAGTGCTCTTTCAAATGGAAATTTGGCAACAGAGCCACTGCTGATAAGAAGAATGTGGCTCAGGAAATGACAATATGGTGATAGCCGATCATACACAATAGGCTTTACTTCTTTATCCCCATCCTGACTCCAAAGTTAGGCGACAGAATCGCTTCCTTCAGGGAGTCCAGTCACTTTCAGGTTCATGTCTTGAGTGCCCTGTGTCTTCAGGGAAGGATTGCAGTCTCCCTGTTCAGTCACTAAGTCATGTCTGACTCTTTGTGACCCCATGGACAGCAGGGGACCAGGTCCCAAGGGGACCTATAGCAGTGTGTCCTGAGGAGTTTTTTGAAAAACCAAAAACATACATCCTCTGTCCTTTGGCAAATGGGAAGCGCTGCTGTGACTCTTTGAAACATCACTCTGATGACTAAAGTACAGCTGGGTTTCAGTCCAACAGTGTGTCCTGGGAGTTATGAAACCACATACTTCCGGAAGCAGCTTACTAAAGGATTTTAAAACAAAGAGGGGCTGGAGTCCGGGGAGAGAGTTCCACTCACTCATCACAAGCACCTTATTAGGAATGGGAAATGGGGAAAGGAACTGTTTCTAATGCAGATTTACAAATTATCCTGGTGTGACTAGAATTATGTCTGAGAGAGAGGGAGATTCCGGCCTCTCCCCTGAATACACTTCCTTCCTGGGGAGAGTGTGAGTTGGAAAGTTTACCCTTCTCTCTTACAAATAAACGTCGGTGTTCAAATGCTCAGCATTAACCCTCCATGCTCCCCCTAGAGCTCTCAGAAGAAATGGGTGATTCAGCACTTCTAGTCTTCTTGGGGAGACATGGAAACACAAGAAATACTAAGATCAAGCAGAAATCAGTATTAAATGAACACTCATTTCTGCAGCTCACAGGCCCCTTGGGGCTGGACAGGTTTGTCAACTTCTCCGCACATATGGCCAAACCCCTTGCTCAGCTAGAGGAGATTTCAATCAGCAAGCTTATCTGTGCCTAATGGAACCAAGTCCAAATTTGTCACCAGGCCATGTTTGAAGGCACAGGCAATTTGTTGAAGTCATTTCGGATGCAGGAAATCCTGTGTTTACTACCTAGGAAATACTACATAAAGGTTGGGAATTTTCCCCCTTGTAGTGCTCTTTCAAATGGAAATTTGGCAACAGAGCCACTGCTGATAAGAAGAATGTGGCTCAGGAAATGACAATATGGTGATAGCCGATCATACACAATAGGCTTTACTTCTTTATCCCCATCCTGACTCCAAAGTTAGGCGACAGAATCGCTTCCTTCAGGGAGTCCAGTCACTTTCAGGTTCATGTCTTGAGTGCCCTGTGTCTTCAGGGAAGGATTGCAGTCTCCCTGTTCAGTCACTAAGTCATGTCTGACTCTTTGTGACCCCATGGACAGCAGGGGACCAGGTCCCAAGGGGACCTATAGCAGTGTCAGGAGACATTTCATTATCACAGCTTAAGAAGCTGTGCTAATAGGTAGAGACCAGGGCTGCTGCTAAATATCCCATAATGCATGCAATAGTCCCTACAGCAATTGCTGTTGAGAAACACTGTCAAACGAAAAGAGGTTTTATCTTTTCAAATTTATCTTTGTTTAAAATATATCACTTAACCTCATCACTTGCATTATTCATATCATCGCTACTTTTTGTGTATTTGATCTATCAAAGAAAATGGTATATTGAAGTCATTCACTTAATTTAACATGCATCCTCTTGTATGGCAGACCTTGTTCCAGGTGCTTCAGTGAACAAAGCACAGTAACATCTCTAACTTCATGAAGCTTTTATTTTAGTGGGTGGTGTTGGAGCAGGAGACATAATTTAAAAAAATGATATGTAAGATAAATGGTAAGTGTTATGAAGAAGAGCAGAGAACAGGGATGGGTGCTGGGATACTTGTGGTTGTAATCATAAACAGAGCAGCAAGAAGGTTAATCTCAGGGAATTGCATGGCAGTCCAGTGCGTAACACTCCATGCTTTTATTGCCTGGAGCCCAGGTTCAGTCCCTGGTCAGGGAACTAAGGTCCTACAAGCTGTGTGACATGGCCTATATGTGTACACACTCTCACGAAGATGACAGAAAGTGCTGTGGTGTCTTAGGAAAGAGCGTCTTAGGCAAAGGAAAGAGAAGTGCAAAGACTGATGTAGATCAGCACTTGGTATGGTCAAGGAAAAAGGGGAAGCAAAAGGAGGAAGAGGGAAAGTAATGGGGATGCAGGAAATCCTGTGTTTACTACCTAGGAAATACTACATAAAGGTTGGGAATTTTCCCCCTTGTAGTGCTCTTTCAAATGGAAATTTGGCAACAGAGCCACTGCTGATAAGAAGAATGTGGCTCAGGAAATGACAATATGGTGATAGCCGATCATACACAATAGGCTTTACTTCTTTATCCCCATCCTGACTCCAAAGTTAGGCGACAGAATCGCTTCCTTCAGGGAGTCCAGTCACTTTCAGGTTCATGTCTTGAGTGCCCTGTGTCTTCAGGGAAGGATTGCAGTCTCCCTGTTCAGTCACTAAGTCATGTCTGACTCTTTGTGACCCCATGGACAGCAGGGGACCAGGTCCCAAGGGGACCTATAGCAGTGTCAGGAGACATTTCATTATCACAGCTTAAGAAGCTGTGCTAATAGGTAGAGACCAGGGCTGCTGCTAAATATCCCATAATGCATGCAATAGTCCCTACAGCAATTGCTGTTGAGAAACACTGTCAAACGAAAAGAGGTTTTATCTTTTCAAATTTATCTTTGTTTAAAATATATCACTTAACCTCATCACTTGCATTATTCATATCATCGCTACTTTTTGTGTATTTGATCTATCAAAGAAAATGGTATATTGAAGTCATTCACTTAATTTAACATGCATCCTCTTGTATGGCAGACCTTGTTCCAGGTGCTTCAGTGAACAAAGCACAGTAACATCTCTAACTTCATGAAGCTTTTATTTTAGTGGGTGGTGTTGGAGCAGGAGACATAATTTAAAAAAATGATATGTAAGATAAATGGTAAGTGTTATGAAGAAGAGCAGAGAACAGGGATGGGTGCTGGGATACTTGTGGTTGTAATCATAAACAGAGCAGCAAGAAGGTTAATCTCAGGGAATTGCATGGCAGTCCAGTGCGTAACACTCCATGCTTTTATTGCCTGGAGCCCAGGTTCAGTCCCTGGTCAGGGAACTAAGGTCCTACAAGCTGTGTGACATGGCCTATATGTGTACACACTCTCACGAAGATGACAGAAAGTGCTGTGGTGTCTTAGGAAAGAGCGTCTTAGGCAAAGGAAAGAGAAGTGCAAAGACTGATGTAGATCAGCACTTGGTATGGTCAAGGAAAAAGGGGAAGCAAAAGGAGGAAGAGGGAAAGTAATGGGGATGGATGGGGTCAGAGGGGTGATGTTGCTGGGCTGTCAGACCATTTAGGACCAGAGATGCCATTGTGAGAATTGTGGTGTTTATTTCTAAGTGAGATGGCAAGTCAGAGCGTCAGCAGACTGAAGGATTTTACACACACTTTGAAAGCATCACTTTGGCTGTTGTGTTGGGAATAGATTATGGGGGGAAAGGGCTGACGCAGAGAGACTCGTTAGGAAGCCATTGCCATAATCCAGGGGAGCGATGGTGGTGCTTTGTTGCGGTGGGTGTGGGTAACGGTGAAAATTGTAAGAACTGACTGAATCCATTAGGTACACCTACACATTGCTGGAAGGAATGCAACATGGTACAACCCCTCTGAGGGGAATTTAACAGTCCTTAATAAAATGACCTAGGTGTCTATGCTTCAACCTAGTGATCCCATTTCTAGGAATTTATACTGAAAATATACCTACCACAATAATCAATAGAGAAGCACAAGGTTATTTATTTCAGTGTTATAGGTGACTGGAAAATTTTGGAGATTAATTGATAAACTGTTTATTCAATATATACCATGGAATACAATGCAGTTATGAACATTAATGAGGCTGAAGATCTGTATGAATCAATGTGGGGTAATTTCCAGCAGATATTAATTGTAAAAGGTGCTCTGCCAAAAGAGCATACTACCTTTGTCCAAAAAAAGAAGGAAAAATAAGTGAGTACTTATGTTTATCATTATAAAAGAAAATGTTAAAGTTGAGTACTTCAGAGTTTAGGGTTGAGTGAAGGGAGACAGGAGAGAGACACAGCTGAGTATATCTTTTCATAGACTTTTGACTTGTGGTTGAACATGACAGGTTAATCTCAGGGAATTGCATGGCAGTCCAGTGCGTAACACTCCATGCTTTTATTGCCTGGAGCCCAGGTTCAGTCCCTGGTCGGGGAACTAAGGTCCTACAAGCTGTGTGACATGGCCTATATGTGTACACACTCTCACGAAGATGACAGAAAGTGCTGTGGTGTCTTAGGAAAGAGCGTCTTAGGCAAAGGAAAGAGAAGTGCAAAGACTGATGTAGATCAGCACTTGGTATGGTCAAGGAAAAAGGGGAAGCAAAAGGAGGAAGAGGGAAAGTAATGGGGATGGATGGGGTCAGAGGGGTGATGTTGCTGGGCTGTCAGACCATTTAGGACCAGAGATGCCATTGTGAGAATTGTGGTGTTTATTTCTAAGTGAGATGGCAAGTCAGAGCGTCAGCAGACTGAAGGATTTTACACACACTTTGAAAGCATCACTTTGGCTGTTGTGTTGGGAATAGATTATGGGGGGAAAGGGCTGACGCAGAGAGACTCGTTAGGAAGCCATTGCCATAATCCAGGGGAGCGATGGTGGTGCTTTGTTGCGGTGGGTGTGGGTAACGGTGAAAATTGTAAGAACTGACTGAATCCATTAGGTACACCTACACATTGCTGGAAGGAATGCAACATGGTACAACCCCTCTGAGGGGAATTTAACAGTCCTTAATAAAATGACCTAGGTGTCTATGCTTCAACCTAGTGATCCCATTTCTAGGAATTTATACTGAAAATATACCTACCACAATAATCAATAGAGAAGCACAAGGTTATTTATTTCAGTGTTATAGGTGACTGGAAAATTTTGGAGATTAATTGATAAACTGTTTATTCAATATATACCATGGAATACAATGCAGTTATGAACATTAATGAGGCTGAAGATCTGTATGAATCAATGTGGGGTAATTTCCAGCAGATATTAATTGTAAAAGGTGCTCTGCCAAAAGAGCATACTACCTTTGTCCAAAAAAAGAAGGAAAAATAAGTGAGTACTTATGTTTATCATTATAAAAGAAAATGTTAAAGTTGAGTACTTCAGAGTTTAGGGTTGAGTGAAGGGAGACAGGAGAGAGACACAGCTGAGTATATCTTTTCATAGACTTTTGACTTTGAACATATGCTAGTAGACTGAATATTTGAAACATAAAATTGATGAGAATGAGAAGGGGACAAAACGTAACTAAAACTGAAAGAAAATGGAAAGAAATGAATCCAATTGTATTTCAAAAGATTACAATAATCATACTGAAGGAGAAGGGAAAAAGAGCCAATCCAACTAGTTTTATGAACACAGCTTTTGCTTATCTTTCTCAGTCTGAAACAGAGTGGAATGTTGGAGGGGAAGTAGAAAGAGAAGTACATACAAATTCTGTGCTCTTTAGTAGGTTAGTTTTCGATAGTGTTGTATAAGAAGCAATGTTGAAACTCTTTTACATTTAATATAGGATTGAACAAATGAGTAAATATGTTGATATGGTTGGGACTTAAGGTTCTCACTCTGGAAAGAGGGAAATACAAAAATAGAACAGGAGGCAATAGGACCATGTAGGGATGGAGTAGAATTTGAGATATTGACATGAGTCATCATCTGTAAAACATCTTATGGGTATACTTGTTTTGTGCACATGTAGGTTTGTGCGTACATGTGTTATGTGGATATATGCATGTATACTTTCCCTCACTCTGTGGAAAGGGTCAAGAAGCAAAAGAAATCTTGGTTTCTAATGATATGCCCACTAAAAGGCATCAGAGTTCAAGGACATAGGAACAAACTTGAGAGGACTCCCTCTGGTCAAATCTAGAACAACCTGAGTATTAAGAATTATGAATCACTGAGCAAACAGGACTTTATGAGCTTCTACTAATGAGAGGTAATTACCAATGGAGGAAGTAGGAGAGATCTTGCTCCCAGCAGAACATTGAGGCCAAACTGGTAAATGTGGAGTGACTACTGGAGCTGAACTATAGCATCATTTTATAATTATCATAAAGATTGTTCCAGCCAAAACCCACTGATGGATGCATATTATGTCTTAAATCTACCTTTGTCCAAAAGAAGGAAAAATAAGTGAGTACTTATGTTTATCATTATAAAAGAAAATGTTAAAGTTGAGTACTTCAGAGTTTAGGGTTGAGTGAAGGGAGACAGGAGAGAGACACAGCTGAGTATATCTTTTCATAGACTTTTGACTTTGAACATATGCTAGTAGACTGAATATTTGAAACATAAAATTGATGAGAATGAGAAGGGGACAAAACGTAACTAAAACTGAAAGAAAATGGAAAGAAATGAATCCAATTGTATTTCAAAAGATTACAATAATCATACTGAAGGAGAAGGGAAAAAGAGCCAATCCAACTAGTTTTATGAACACAGCTTTTGCTTATCTTTCTCAGTCTGAAACAGAGTGGAATGTTGGAGGGGAAGTAGAAAGAGAAGTACATACAAATTCTGTGCTCTTTAGTAGGTTAGTTTTCGATAGTGTTGTATAAGAAGCAATGTTGAAACTCTTTTACATTTAATATAGGATTGAACAAATGAGTAAATATGTTGATATGGTTGGGACTTAAGGTTCTCACTCTGGAAAGAGGGAAATACAAAAATAGAACAGGAGGCAATAGGACCATGTAGGGATGGAGTAGAATTTGAGATATTGACATGAGTCATCATCTGTAAAACATCTTATGGGTATACTTGTTTTGTGCACATGTAGGTTTGTGCGTACATGTGTTATGTGGATATATGCATGTATACTTTCCCTCACTCTGTGGAAAGGGTCAAGAAGCAAAAGAAATCTTGGTTTCTAATGATATGCCCACTAAAAGGCATCAGAGTTCAAGGACATAGGAACAAACTTGAGAGGACTCCCTCTGGTCAAATCTAGAACAACCTGAGTATTAAGAATTATGAATCACTGAGCAAACAGGACTTTATGAGCTTCTACTAATGAGAGGTAATTACCAATGGAGGAAGTAGGAGAGATCTTGCTCCCAGCAGAACATTGAGGCCAAACTGGTAAATGTGGAGTGACTACTGGAGCTGAACTATAGCATCATTTTATAATTATCATAAAGATTGTTCCAGCCAAAACCCACTGATGGATGCTAAACCTCATGGGGACATTTTGGTGAGGAGCAGACTGCGTATTAATTTCGAGAGAACAAAATACTGTAATTAATTACACAGAGAAGAAACTGGTTGACTCCTTGATTGGGTGATCAGACTTTCACATATGAAGGAGGGACAAACGTGTCTCCAGGTGTGGTGTCTTGATACCATCTTTGGTATATTCCAGCTAAGACTGTAGGGCTTAATTATATATATATATATATATTTATATATATATATAATTATATATGTATATATAATTATATATATATATATATATAAAGTCAAACACAGAAAAAAGAACACTATAAAAGAAGTAGGTGGGGGGGCTTATATTTCTTGGCTTGTGTCCCCCTTCCATCTTGAAAGACAGAAGTCACATTCATCTGTTTCTGTTTTCATGTCTTCTCCAATCCTCCTGCATCTTTCTTATAAGAACCCTTGTGATTACATTGGGCTCACCTGGATGGCACTGGACAAACTTCCTATCTCAGGATCCATAATCACATTTGCAAAGCCCTCTTTGCCATGCGAGGTAATGCATGATATAGTTACAGATTCTGGGAACTAAAACATGGTCGTCTTTGTGGTGGCCATTTTCCATCCACAGGACTGCTGTTAAAAATTGTCAGTGTCATAAAAGACAAAGATTGAAGAGTATAAGAGGCTAAAGAGATAAGACATCTAAATTCCATATCTGAATCTTGGACTAGATCCTTTTCCAGAGGAGTGAAATGCTATAAAGAAATCTTGGTTTCTAATGATATGCCCACTAAAAGGCATCAGAGTTCAAGGACATAGGAACAAACTTGAGAGGACTCCTCTGGTCAAATCTAGAACAACCTGAGTATTAAGAATTATGAATCACTGAGCAAACAGGACTTTATGAGCTTCTACTAATGAGAGGTAATTACCAATGGAGGAAGTAGGAGAGATCTTGCTCCCAGCAGAACATTGAGGCCAAACTGGTAAATGTGGAGTGACTACTGGAGCTGAACTATAGCATCATTTTATAATTATCATAAAGATTGTTCCAGCCAAAACCCACTGATGGATGCTAAACCTCATGGGGACATTTTGGTGAGGAGCAGACTGCGTATTAATTTCGAGAGAACAAAATACTGTAATTAATTACACAGAGAAGAAACTGGTTGACTCCTTGATTGGGTGATCAGACTTTCACATATGAAGGAGGGACAAACGTGTCTCCAGGTGTGGTGTCTTGATACCATCTTTGGTATATTCCAGCTAAGACTGTAGGGCTTAATTATATATATATATATATATTTATATATATATATAATTATATATGTATATATAATTATATATATATATATATATAAAGTCAAACACAGAAAAAAGAACACTATAAAAGAAGTAGGTGGGGGGGCTTATATTTCTTGGCTTGTGTCCCCCTTCCATCTTGAAAGACAGAAGTCACATTCATCTGTTTCTGTTTTCATGTCTTCTCCAATCCTCCTGCATCTTTCTTATAAGAACCCTTGTGATTACATTGGGCTCACCTGGATGGCACTGGACAAACTTCCTATCTCAGGATCCATAATCACATTTGCAAAGCCCTCTTTGCCATGCGAGGTAATGCATGATATAGTTACAGATTCTGGGAACTAAAACATGGTCGTCTTTGTGGTGGCCATTTTCCATCCACAGGACTGCTGTTAAAAATTGTCAGTGTCATAAAAGACAAAGATTGAAGAGTATAAGAGGCTAAAGAGATAAGACATCTAAATTCCATATCTGAATCTTGGACTAGATCCTTTTCCAGAGGAGTGAAATGCTATAAAGGACATTCATTCTAAGGTCAGCTGACAAAATGCAAGCATGGATGGTTGATTAGACACAAATATTAGTATAAATTTATAGAATTGATAAGTGTAGTGAAATCAGTTCAATTCAGTTCGCTCAGTTTTGTCGAACTCTTTGTGACCCCATGGAATGTAGCATGCTAGGCTTCCCTGTCCTTCACCATCCTCCAGAGCTTGCTTGAATTCATGTCCATTGACTCAGTGATGCCATCCAGCCATCCATTCTCTATTGTCCTCTTCTCCTTCTGCCTTCTGTTTTTCCTAGCATCAGGGTCTTTTCCAAGGAGTTGTCTTTTTGCATCAGGTGGCTAAAGTATTGGAGCTTTGGCTTCAGCATCATTCCTTCCAATGAATATTCAGTGTTGATTTCTTTTAGGATTGACTGGTTTGATCTCCTTGCAGTCCAAGGGACTCTCAAGAATCCTCTTCAACACCAGAGTTCAAACGCATCATTCTTTGGCACTCAGCCTTCTTTATGGCCCAACTCTCACATCCATGTATGACTACTGGGAAAACAATAGCTTTGACTATACGGATGTTTGTTGGCAAAGTGATGTCTCTACTTTTTTAATACATGGTGTAGGTTTATCATAGCTTTTCTTTCAAGGAGCAAATGTCTTTAAATTTCATGGCTGCAGTCACCATCTGCAGTGATTTTGGAGCCAAAGAACACGAAGTCCATCACGTTTTCCATTTTTTTGCCAATCTATTTGCCATGAAGTGACAGTACCAGATGCCATGATCTTAGTTTTTTGAATGTAGAGTTTTAAGCCAGCTTTTCCACTCTCCTCTTTCACATTCATCAAGAGGCTCTTTAGTTCCTCTTTGCTTTCTGCCATAAGGTTGGTGTCATCTGCATACTTGATGTTATCGATATTTCTCCTGACAATCTTTATTCCAGCTTGAGCTTCATCCAGTGTGGCATTTCACATGATGTACTCTTCATATAAGCTAAATAAGCAGGATGACAATATACAGCCTTGACATACTCCTTTCCCAATTTGGAACCAGTCCATTGTTCCATGTCCAGTTCTAACTGTTGCTTCTTGTCCTACATACAGGTTTTGCAGGAGGCAGGTAGGGTGGTCTGGTTTCCTATCTCTTTTAGAATTTTCCACGGTTTGTTGTGATACACACAATCAAAGGCTTTAATGTAGTCAATGAAGCAGAAGTTGATGTTTTTCTGGAATTTCCTTGCTTTGTCTATGATCCAAGAGATGTTGGCAATTTGATCTCTGGTTCCCCTGCCTTTTCTAAATCCAGCTTGTATATCTGGAAGTTCTCAGTTCACATACTGTTGAAGCCTAGCTTGGAGGATTTTGAGCATCACGTTGCTAGCATGTGCAATTGTGTGGTAGTATGAACATTCTTTGGTATTGCCCTTCCTTGGGATTGGAATGAAAACTGACCTTTTCCAGTCTTGAGGCCACTGCTAGGTTTTCCAAATTTGCTGGCAGACTGAGTGTAACATTTTAACAGCCTCCACCTTTTAAGATCTGAAATAGATTAGCTGGAATTCCATTACCTCTACTAGCTTTGTTTGTAGTGATCCTTCACAATCCAGTTGACTATTTTGGCCCAACTCTCACATCCATGTATGACTACTGGGAAAACAATAGCTTTGACTATACGGATGTTTGTTGGCAAAGTGATGTCTCTACTTTTTTAATACATGGTGTAGGTTTATCATAGCTTTTCTTTCAAGGAGCAAATGTCTTTAAATTTCATGGCTGCAGTCACCATCTGCAGTGATTTTGGAGCCAAAGAACACGAAGTCCATCACGTTTTCCATTTTTTTGCCAATCTATTTGCCATGAAGTGACAGTACCAGATGCCATGATCTTAGTTTTTTGAATGTAGAGTTTTAAGCCAGCTTTTCCACTCTCCTCTTTCACATTCATCAAGAGGCTCTTTAGTTCCTCTTTGCTTTCTGCCATAAGGTTGGTGTCATCTGCATACTTGATGTTATCGATATTTCTCCTGACAATCTTTATTCCAGCTTGAGCTTCATCCAGTGTGGCATTTCACATGATGTACTCTTCATATAAGCTAAATAAGCAGGATGACAATATACAGCCTTGACATACTCCTTTCCCAATTTGGAACCAGTCCATTGTTCCATGTCCAGTTCTAACTGTTGCTTCTTGTCCTACATACAGGTTTTGCAGGAGGCAGGTAGGGTGGTCTGGTTTCCTATCTCTTTTAGAATTTTCCACGGTTTGTTGTGATACACACAATCAAAGGCTTTAATGTAGTCAATGAAGCAGAAGTTGATGTTTTTCTGGAATTTCCTTGCTTTGTCTATGATCCAAGAGATGTTGGCAATTTGATCTCTGGTTCCCCTGCCTTTTCTAAATCCAGCTTGTATATCTGGAAGTTCTCAGTTCACATACTGTTGAAGCCTAGCTTGGAGGATTTTGAGCATCACGTTGCTAGCATGTGCAATTGTGTGGTAGTATGAACATTCTTTGGTATTGCCCTTCCTTGGGATTGGAATGAAAACTGACCTTTTCCAGTCTTGAGGCCACTGCTAGGTTTTCCAAATTTGCTGGCAGACTGAGTGTAACATTTTAACAGCCTCCACCTTTTAAGATCTGAAATAGATTAGCTGGAATTCCATTACCTCTACTAGCTTTGTTTGTAGTGATGCTTCCAAAGGCCCGCTTGCCTTCACTCTCTGGCATGTCTGGCTCTAGGTGAGTGATCACACTGTCATGGTTATCTGGGTCATTAAGATCTTTGCTGAATAGTTCTTCTGTGTATTCTTGCCACCTCTTCTTAGAATCTTTTGTTTCTGTTACGTCCATACCATCTCTGTCCTTTATTGTGCCCACTTTTGCATGAAATGTTCCCTTGGTGTCTGATTTTCCTGAAGAGATTTCTAGTCTTTCCTATTCTGTTATTTTCCTCTATCGTTGCATTGCTTTCTTATCTCTCCTTGCTATTCTTTGGAAATACATTCTTATGGGTATATCTTTCCCTTTCTCCTTTGCATTTCACTTCTTTTCTCAGCTATTTGTAAGGCCTCCTCAGACAAACATTTGTTGTTTGCATTTCTTTTTCTTGGGGATGGTTTTGATCACCACCTCCTGTACAATATACCACCTTCTGTACATCGCCTCTTTCCATTGTTCTTCAGGGACTGTCTGTCAGATCTAATCCCTTGAATGTATTTGTCATTTCCACTGTATAATTTTAAGGGATTTGATTTAGGTCGTACCTGTATGGCCTAGTGGTTTTTCCTACCTTCTGCAATTTAAGTCTGAATTTTGCAGTAAGGAGTTTATGACCTGAGCCACAGTCAACTCCTGGTCTTGTTTTTGCTGACTGTATGGAACTATGCCATCGTTGGCTGCAAAGAATATAATCAATCTGATTTTGGTATTGACCATTTGGTGATGTCCATATGTGAGTCATCTTGTGTTTTTGGAAGAGGGTGTTTGCTATGACTGGTGCATTCTCTTAAACTCTGTTAGCCTTTGTCCTGCATCATTTTGTACTTCAAGGCTAAACTTGGCTGTTATGCCAGGTATTGCTTGACTTGCTACTTATGCATTCCAGTCCCCTCTGAGGAAAAGGATCTTTTTTTGGTGTTAGTTCAAGAAGGTCTTGTAGGTCTTCATAGAACCATTCAACTTCAGCTTCTTTAGTATTAGTGTTTGGATTACTGTGATATTGAATTGTTTGCCTTGGAAATGAACTAAGATCATTCTGTTTTTGAGACTGCACCCAAATACTACATTTCTGACTCTTTTGTTAACTATGAGGGCTACTCATTTCTTTTAAGGTATTCTTGCCTACAGTAGTAGATATAATGGTCATATGAATTAAATTTGCTCATTTCTGTCCATTTTAGTTCACTGATTCCTAAAATGTCTAAGTTCACTCTTGCCATCTCCCATTTGATCTCTTCCAATTTACCTTGATTCATGGACCTAACATTCCAGGTTCTTATGCCATATTGTTCTTTATAGCATCAGACTGTACTTTCACCACCAGACACAACCACAACTGAATATTGTTTCTGCTTTGGGTCAGCCTTTTCATTCCTTCTGGAGCTATTTTTCCACTCTTCTCCAGTAGTGTATTGTACAACTACCAACCTGAGAGAAGGGGTTCATCTTTCGGTGTCCTATTTTTTTGCCTTTTCATACTGTTCATGGGGTTCTCAAGGCAAGAATGCTGAAGTGGTTTCTCATTCCCTTCTCTAGTGGACCATGTTTGTCAGAACTCTCCACCATGACCCATCCATCTTGGGTGGCCTTTACACAGCATGGCTCATAGTTTCATTGAGTTAGGCAAGGTTGTGGTCCATGTGATCAGTTGGGTTAGTTGCCTGTGTTTGTGGTTTTCATTCTGTCTGCCCTCTGATGGATGAGGATAGGAGGCTTGTGCAAGCTTTCTGGTGGGAGGGACTGGCTGTGGGGAAAACCATCTTGTTGAGGTGATCAAGGCCATGCTTAGTAAGTCTTTGGCTACAAAGAATATAATCAATCTGATTTTGGTATTGACCATTTGGTGATGTCCATATGTGAGTCATCTTGTGTTTTTGGAAGAGGGTGTTTGCTATGACTGGTGCATTCTCTTAAACTCTGTTAGCCTTTGTCCTGCATCATTTTGTACTTCAAGGCTAAACTTGGCTGTTATGCCAGGTATTGCTTGACTTGCTACTTATGCATTCCAGTCCCCTCTGAGGAAAAGGATCTTTTTTTGGTGTTAGTTCAAGAAGGTCTTGTAGGTCTTCATAGAACCATTCAACTTCAGCTTCTTTAGTATTAGTGTTTGGATTACTGTGATATTGAATTGTTTGCCTTGGAAATGAACTAAGATCATTCTGTTTTGAGACTGCACCCAAATACTACATTTCTGACTCTTTTGTTAACTATGAGGGCTACTCATTTCTTTTAAGGTATTCTTGCCTACAGTAGTAGATATAATGGTCATATGAATTAAATTTGCTCATTTCTGTCCATTTTAGTTCACTGATTCCTAAAATGTCTAAGTTCACTCTTGCCATCTCCCATTTGATCTCTTCCAATTTACCTTGATTCATGGACCTAACATTCCAGGTTCTTATGCCATATTGTTCTTTATAGCATCAGACTGTACTTTCACCACCAGACACAACCACAACTGAATATTGTTTCTGCTTTGGGTCAGCCTTTTCATTCCTTCTGGAGCTATTTTTCCACTCTTCTCCAGTAGTGTATTGTACAACTACCAACCTGAGAGAAGGGGTTCATCTTTCGGTGTCCTATTTTTTTGCCTTTTCATACTGTTCATGGGGTTCTCAAGGCAAGAATGCTGAAGTGGTTTCTCATTCCCTTCTCTAGTGGACCATGTTTGTCAGAACTCTCCACCATGACCCATCCATCTTGGGTGGCCTTTACACAGCATGGCTCATAGTTTCATTGAGTTAGGCAAGGTTGTGGTCCATGTGATCAGTTGGGTTAGTTGCCTGTGTTTGTGGTTTTCATTCTGTCTGCCCTCTGATGGATGAGGATAGGAGGCTTGTGCAAGCTTTCTGGTGGGAGGGACTGGCTGTGGGGAAAACCATCTTGTTGAGGTGATCAAGGCCATGCTTAGTAAGTCTTTAATCAAATTTTCTGTTGATGGGTGGGGCTTTGTTCCCTGAGGCCAGACTACAGTAGGGGTAGTAGGGTTATGGCGACCTCCTTCAACAGGACTTACACCAGCTTCCCAGGACTGTTGTGGTCAGTGGCCCTGACTCTGTGGCAGGCCACTGTTGACCCACACCTCTGTCAGAGACTCCCAAGCACACACAGGCTCAGTCTCTTTTGTAGTCACTGCTCCTATCATTACCCTTTGGAAATGCACACTGGAGTATTTAGCAATTAAGGGCCATGATACATGCAGTTTACCCTCAAATGGTTCAGAGGGGAAAAAAAAATATATGTACACACATATATACATGAGCAAGAAACAAATGAAGCAAATGGAGTGAGATGTTAATAGTAAGTGAATCTGGAAAAGGGGATAGAATGTTCTCCATGATATTTTTACTTTTGCAGTTATTTTTAAAGTTTGAAATTGTTTCCAAATAAAATGTTTTAAAAAAATCATTATTCAACCTGCCATTTAGTCCTAAACTTCTGACATCATCCCTAATGGGATGGATGTGTATTGTGTAGAGATTTGATTACCTTTAAGGCAGCCTGCCCAGTTGCTGTTGGTTTAAGAGTTTGGAGGGTCTCTACAGGTTAGGGTGTCTAAGCAGTAAAGAGTCCACCTAAAATGCAGGAGCCCCAGTAGATCTGGGTTTGATTTCTGAATTGGGAAGATGTTGTGGAGCACAGCATGGCAACCCACTCCAGTATTCTTATCTAGAGAATCCCATACACAGATGAGCCTTGTGGGCTACAGTCCATAGGGTCACAAAGAGTCAGACACGACTGAAGCAATTTAGCATGCACGCACATTGGTTGCAGCCATGTTCTCTGGGAAAATACAGAATAAATCTTTTCACTCTTCAAATATTTGAGGCACCCTGCTGAATCTCCTTCGTAATTTGTTTTGCGAGTTAAAAGGTTCTTGTCAGTGGATGCCTCTGAGACAGTTTTGAAGCTTCATTGGGATGCGTTTTGGTTGCATCTAGAATGCAGGGTCTGCTTGAAGATTGCCGTTGAGCTGTGGCCACTCTGTGGCAGGAGCAGGGAGCCCATATAGTGAGTTTGGTTTGTTCCTTCCTCTTCTTCCAAGTTCACTCTGGCCAGGTCAGCGAAACCTGTACAGGGAAAAGCCAAGTCAGTGGTATACATGGATTTTATGACTAAATCAATGTATGTGGTTTTGGTGCAGCTCCCATGGGGCCCTGAGGATTTGTGTTACCACAGTTGCCTGGGAAACAGAAGGAAACCCTGGAGTGAGCCTCTGCTGCTGAAATGTAATCTGCCCTGCACCACTGTGTGACTGTTGGATAGTGTGCTTAGTGCTAGTCAGTCGGTGGGTGGCAGCAACTCCCTGGCACCCAGAGGCCTCTGAGGCAGGACCATGGCATCCTGTGAATGGCAGTTGTAGAACTGCTCTGCTTAGCTCCCCAAAACGGAAGTGAAAGCACTGTGGAGCTCCACAAGGGTCCAGCTCACATACGTCTGGAACAGACAACTCAGAGTGATCAGGATCCAGTGTGCTGCTTAGAAATTGTGACAGGGACGCTTGGGAGCACTCATCTGTGGGGAGTATTTTAAGGTTTTGTTTCAACTGGGGGTGGTTCCAGGAGGAATCAGGGTCATCTGAGCCACATATTAGTGAGGGAAAGTCTATGCCAGTTGCCCTGGAAGACCATTTCTCCAGATCTTGTGTACAGAGGCTCCTCCCCCTTTGCATTAATCTCTCAGAAGTGGCCCAGTGAGACAGGCTGGCCTGACCTCTCTTAGCAGGGCTGCTAGCCAACACGGAAGGCCAAGCTCTTAAGTGTGAATGCACCAGTCATAAAATGTCAGGTCACTAAATGGCTAGTGCATTTCAGGGTCAAATGTCTCACATTCAAGGCGATAGGAGAGGACTGTTTTCCTGCAAAAGGCTTTTAAGAGAATTTCACATAATGAGGTCTTTATGATGGTGGAGTAACTAAGGAAACTGGTTTGAGAGAAGGAAGAAAGGGAGGGAGGGCAGGTAGGCTCTTCCTTTGTGCCTTCTAATGACAGTCAACCTGTGGAAACTCTCTTAATCTGGAAATCCTACAAGTTTATGACCTGAACTGCCCAAGTGTGATTAGCTCACTAGTGACCAGCCCTGCCTTTGTTTCTACACTCTCCTCTGCCTCCCACCCCACCTCTGGGCTTCTAAAGTAAAAAGCTGAGACATGGACAGCAAGGTCCTATTGGTCTAAGAGTTAATCCTGATCTTTTAAAGACTGGGCTGAAGTCTCAAAGGGTGTTTTTTTTTTTTTTTTTTGGAGCTACACCCAGATATGAATAAACTAGGTAAGTCAGAGGGCACCTTCAATTAACAAAGGGAGTTTAGCTGAGGGAGTGTGTATGAGGCAAGAGGGCAGCCTCAAATGGTTTGGTAGGAAAGTGGCCAGGCATACAGGGCCTTTTTTTAAAATTAATTTTTATTGGAGTATAGTTCTTTTACAATAGTGTTAGTCCCTGTTGTACAGCAAAGTGAATCAGCTATATATATAGCTCCCCAAAACGGAAGTGAAAGCACTGTGGAGCTCCACAAGGGTCCAGCTCACATACGTCTGGAACAGACAACTCAGAGTGATCAGGATCCAGTGTGCTGCTTAGAAATTGTGACAGGGACGCTTGGGAGCACTCATCTGTGGGGAGTATTTTAAGGTTTTGTTTCAACTGGGGGTGGTTCCAGGAGGAATCAGGGTCATCTGAGCCACATATTAGTGAGGGAAAGTCTATGCCAGTTGCCCTGGAAGACCATTTCTCCAGATCTTGTGTACAGAGGCTCCTCCCCCTTTGCATTAATCTCTCAGAAGTGGCCCAGTGAGACAGGCTGGCCTGACCTCTCTTAGCAGGGCTGCTAGCCAACACGGAAGGCCAAGCTCTTAAGTGTGAATGCACCAGTCATAAAAATGTCAGGTCACTAAATGGCTAGTGCATTTCAGGGTCAAATGTCTCACATTCAAGGCGATAGGAGAGGACTGTTTTCCTGCAAAAGGCTTTTAAGAGAATTTCACATAATGAGGTCTTTATGATGGTGGAGTAACTAAGGAAACTGGTTTGAGAGAAGGAAGAAAGGGAGGGAGGGCAGGTAGGCTCTTCCTTTGTGCCTTCTAATGACAGTCAACCTGTGGAAACTCTCTTAATCTGGAAATCCTACAAGTTTATGACCTGAACTGCCCAAGTGTGATTAGCTCACTAGTGACCAGCCCTGCCTTTGTTTCTACACTCTCCTCTGCCTCCCACCCCACCTCTGGGCTTCTAAAGTAAAAAGCTGAGACATGGACAGCAAGGTCCTATTGGTCTAAGAGTTAATCCTGATCTTTTAAAGACTGGGCTGAAGTCTCAAAGGGTGTTTTTTTTTTTTTTTTTTGGAGCTACACCCAGATATGAATAAACTAGGTAAGTCAGAGGGCACCTTCAATTAACAAAGGGAGTTTAGCTGAGGGAGTGTGTATGAGGCAAGAGGGCAGCCTCAAATGGTTTGGTAGGAAAGTGGCCAGGCATACAGGGCCTTTTTTTAAAATTAATTTTTATTGGAGTATAGTTCTTTTACAATAGTGTTAGTCCCTGTTGTACAGCAAAGTGAATCAGCTATATATATATCGCCCCTCTTTGGATGTCCTTCCTATTCAGGTCACCATAGAGCATTGAGTCGAGTTCCTGTGCTACACAATAGGTTCTCATTAGTTAGTTCTCATTTCATACATATCTCCCAATTCATCCCACCACCCTACCCCTTTCCCTCTTGGTGTCCATGTTTGTTCTTTATGTCTACATCTCTATGCTTTTCAAATAAGATCTATACCATTTTTCTAGATTCCAAAAATATGGAATGCTTCATGAATTTCCATGTCAACTTTGTGCTGGGGCCATGCTAACTTCTCTGTATCATTCCTATTTTAGTCTACGTACTGCCAAAACAAGCATGGATTTCCTCTCTTTAAACAGCTCGGCAGAGACACCTCCTTCTCTTCACTGCCCTGTCTTTCAGAGTCCTTGCTTGGCATTACCATCACCTCCTTTCTTGGCACCCCTCCCATCCCTGAGTCAGGATGGTCCTCCAATCTCACTAGACTTAGGAAAGTTCGTTTACATTGGAAGTGGAGTGGGAGGATGGGGGCAAGGACACTAAATAGGAGATGCTTACCATCGATGGGGCATTGCAGCTTCCTTTGTCCCAGAAATGTCCTCACATGACCAAAAGGGTGTAAATGAAATGTGAGATGGTACCAAAGAGCAGTACAGAGCTATTGCCTTTCTTCCTCCTCCCAGTGAAAGAAACCACAGGCAGAGAAGCAGAGAGAACACATGCTTTATTTAAATGACATGGGAAAATTACACTTTCTCTTTCCCATGAAAAACAAAAACATATCAAGGTTTGATTAAAATAATCTCTGTTGTCAAAACCCCCGAGTATGCAGTCTTGTGTTCATGTTGTTGGTTTGATACCATGGAAACACACAGTTGATTGCTGTGGACAAAAGCATGTCAGGGAAGAAGTCAAAGGTTAGATCTGATGTTTTCCCAACAAGATGAATAAAAAGTAATTCACTGGTCATTGTTATGGAAAACCTGAAACTCCTTATACATTTCTTTCCTCCAGGGGTTCCAAGCCTTCTCCAAGATAAAGTAGTTACAGATTTTAAGCCTTTTCTTATTTATGGACTCAAAAGGTTTTTACAGCAGTAGACTTCCCAGTAATAAAGGGTCCCAGTGCTATAGAGATGTAGACCAATCTACAGACCCCATGGAGACGAGCACTCACTCCACATAGTGATGCTCTGTGATGACCCTGATGCAAGAGCCCTGACTTTCAACCTCTCCACACCCAGTCCAGTAGTTCCTGAAGCTAGTGCTTAGGAAAGCAAATGGTATCAAGTAGTTGTACCTTGGGAGGACTTCACTTAGGTGTTGGGTATGACAGGAAACTGGTGGTGTTTGTTACTTTTAAAAAAGTTACCCCAAATTCCCTTTCAGAACCCGATCTTTTAAATGTGTCCAAACTAGTTTATTAAAGATTATTTGTGTTAAGTTATAGAAAAAGGGCAGAATGTGCCTCTAACAGAAATACAGTTTGCCCAGGGATGATTTTCTGGGGAAAACTGAAGACCTAGAAGTAGGCATAAGGATCTGAAAGTTTCTATTTTTTCCCTGTTTCTATCAATACCCCAGGGCCACTGAGGGTCTAGGTGGTTCAGGATATAGCTCCACACTGAAGTGTATAAATAGGACATGGTATACTGTGTTTGTAAGAAGGAATATAAAATTGCCCACCTTGTATAAAGATCTCTCTTCCATCTGAGTGCCAGTGCAAGAACAAAATACCCCTTGGATACTCTGCAGGATCCAGGAACTAAATAAAAAGATGGTTAGCAATTGTAAGACTCTCATGAGTCCATTCTCAAGACGAGAAACACTTGAATTATCCAGCAACCACTAGGATCATTTGCTTTCAGTTTGACTTCAAATTGGGTAGAGGATGGTCAGAAAGTTCAAGTGATGTAGGGCAAAAACAGAGTTGCAGTTTTTAGAGGATGTAATACACACTCCTTCTGTACAGGTGATCACTTCACATAAATTAATTTTTTAAGGAAATGCTTCAACATGAAAAAGATTGATTATAGAGATTCTTTTCTATACCTCCAATCCCAACAAGATGAATAAAAAGTAATTCACTGGTCATTGTTATGGAAAACCTGAAACTCCTTATACATTTCTTTCCTCCAGGGGTTCCAAGCCTTCTCCAAGATAAAGTAGTTACAGATTTTAAGCCTTTTCTTATTTATGGACTCAAAAGGTTTTTACAGCAGTAGACTTCCCAGTAATAAAGGGTCCCAGTGCTATAGAGATGTAGACCAATCTACAGACCCCATGGAGACGAGCACTCACTCCACATAGTGATGCTCTGTGATGACCCTGATGCAAGAGCCCTGACTTTCAACCTCTCCACACCCAGTCCAGTAGTTCCTGAAGCTAGTGCTTAGGAAAGCAAATGGTATCAAGTAGTTGTACCTTGGGAGGACTTCACTTAGGTGTTGGGTATGACAGGAAACTGGTGGTGTTTGTTACTTTTAAAAAAGTTACCCCAAATTCCCTTTCAGAACCCGATCTTTTAAATGTGTCCAAACTAGTTTATTAAAGATTATTTGTGTTAAGTTATAGAAAAAGGGCAGAATGTGCCTCTAACAGAAATACAGTTTGCCCAGGGATGATTTTCTGGGGAAAACTGAAGACCTAGAAGTAGGCATAAGGATCTGAAAGTTTCTATTTTTTCCCTGTTTCTATCAATACCCCAGGGCCACTGAGGGTCTAGGTGGTTCAGGATATAGCTCCACACTGAAGTGTATAAATAGGACATGGTATACTGTGTTTGTAAGAAGGAATATAAAATTGCCCACCTTGTATAAAGATCTCTCTTCCATCTGAGTGCCAGTGCAAGAACAAAATACCCCTTGGATACTCTGCAGGATCCAGGAACTAAATAAAAAGATGGTTAGCAATTGTAAGACTCTCATGAGTCCATTCTCAAGACGAGAAACACTTGAATTATCCAGCAACCACTAGGATCATTTGCTTTCAGTTTGACTTCAAATTGGGTAGAGGATGGTCAGAAAGTTCAAGTGATGTAGGGCAAAAACAGAGTTGCAGTTTTTAGAGGATGTAATACACACTCCTTCTGTACAGGTGATACTTCACATATTGACTATCATAAATTAATTTTTTTAAGGAAATGCTTCAACATGAAAAAGATTGATTATAGAGATTCTTTTCTATACCTCCAATTGAATAATTTTACCAGGAGCTCCACTAGGAAACTAATTCATACAGGGCTGTTACACAAAAATGTCAGTTTCAGAAAGAGGTAGTTTCTCATGGTTTGCAGACGTGTTGAATGCTGCCATAGCAGAAAACTATGCTTCTCTAGGTCCAGTATGAACAAGTTAAAAAAAAAAAAGCATTATTCTTAACTAACAAATGATTTGCAATATTTAAATTTAGTGGTGAACAGTGCATAGAAGTTTTCTATTTTGATAATTCATAGAAAGCATATACATACACATAATGAATTCATCTTTTTATTGCATATTGCTATTTAAAAAAATGTACAGTCTCATAACACATACAACATTTTTTCTTGGTACTATAACAACAGTCTTGCACCTAAAGACTAAGTGGTTCCAACTACTAAACTAATAAGATACAGACATATAATTAAGTTTACAAACTATAATGCTTTTTCTTTTTGGCATTAATTTAAAAAAACAAACAAAAAACTTTAAAAATACACACCCAAAAGAGGAAAAGTGGCTACTTACACCAGCACCAATCTAAAAAGTAGTTTTTTTTTCTTTTATTTTTTCCAACAATGGCACGTGGAATGACCTGCACACAGCTTTCGGGAAAAGAAACAAAAAAATGGAAATGGCAAAGGAGGCCTACCAGGACGGCCATATCAAAATGAGGATGATTACAAAGGGCGAGAGGAACCTGCTACACAAACTTGCTCCTTTATGTGACTCCCTCCTCTTGTCCATTCCTTAAACTGTAAAACAAAGTCATTTTCAAATGACCGTCCCCAACTTGAGCTAGATCAAATTTCTTCTGCTCTAAATAGAAAAGAATATGTATAGAGGCACTTTAGTTAAGGAATAGACAAACCCATTAGTGTACCCCACCCCTCCTCACCTCCAAGCTCTTTTGAGCCAAGTCTCTGCACCTTCAACATGGCGTCCTTGCAGCCTTTGATACCTAGGAGCTGGGGGTGCGTGACGTCTGCTATGTATTTCTGACTGTTTTCTTTGCTAGTCGCTTACTTCTGTATAATGTGTAGAAAGTCGCTAAGTTTGGAGTGAGGGTAAAAAATGTAAAACCATGTCTCTTGCCAACTGTTAGAGCACTATTTCACAGCTTTCACGTAGCACAGAGACCTTGCCATCTGTGCTAAGTGTTATAGTTTATACAAATTATCCTTAAATAGCACGATTCCTGTACAGCGCACACATTGGTATTCTGTTTGCCCCTTAACTGTCCCCATTAGAGCACAAGCTTCCTGGGGGCAGGGGCTCTGTCTTGCTTACCACTGTAGCCCTACAATGCCTGGCACACAGTAGGTGTTACAATAAATATTCGTTAATTGACGGAAACTCAATTTAGTGTGTAGATAACGTTCTAGTGCAATAGGACAAACTACTCTCTTCCACAGGAAACCCAACCACAACAGGATCGATGGAAAGAAAATAGAGAACCTCCCCTACTACAAATAAATAAAGCAAAGCAAAAAAAAAAAAAAGTAACAGTCCTCTTTATATATCATATAATTTAAGGATATTAAGAGTTGGTAGGTTAATGGTAAGCATCTATACTTTATTTTCTAATGTTCATTGTTTTTATTCATTTCTCCCTGAGAACTTTATCTTTTGGACTGAAATTTTACAGGTAGCATTATTGACACACAATTTAAAATGACAACATATAAACAGTAAACCACTTCAAACATACTTAGAGATAAACAGATCTTGGCATCTCTGTTGGTGGTGAATTGTACATTCACTAAATGTTCTTTAGTTCAGACCTATATTTACGATTCCCCGAAAACAGAAAGAGGAACCTGCTACACAAACTTGCTCCTTTATGTGACTCCCTCCTCTTGTCCATTCCTTAAACTGTAAAACAAAGTCATTTTCAAATGACCGTCCCCAACTTGAGCTAGATCAAATTTCTTCTGCTCTAAATAGAAAAGAATATGTATAGAGGCACTTTAGTTAAGGAATAGACAAACCCATTAGTGTACCCCACCCCTCCTCACCTCCAAGCTCTTTTGAGCCAAGTCTCTGCACCTTCAACATGGCGTCCTTGCAGCCTTTGATACCTAGGAGCTGGGGGTGCGTGACGTCTGCTATGTATTTCTGACTGTTTTCTTTGCTAGTCGCTTACTTCTGTATAATGTGTAGAAAGTCGCTAAGTTTGGAGTGAGGGTAAAAAATGTAAAACCATGTCTCTTGCCAACTGTTAGAGCACTATTTCACAGCTTTCACGTAGCACAGAGACCTTGCCATCTGTGCTAAGTGTTATAGTTTATACAAATTATCCTTAAATAGCACGATTCCTGTACAGCGCACACATTGGTATTCTGTTTGCCCCTTAACTGTCCCCATTAGAGCACAAGCTTCCTGGGGGCAGGGGCTCTGTCTTGCTTACCACTGTAGCCCTACAATGCCTGGCACACAGTAGGTGTTACAATAAATATTCGTTAATTGACGGAAACTCAATTTAGTGTGTAGATAACGTTCTAGTGCAATAGGACAAACTACTCTCTTCCACAGGAAACCCAACCACAACAGGATCGATGGAAAGAAAATAGAGAACCTCCCCTACTACAAATAAATAAAGCAAAGCAAAAAAAAAAAAAAGTAACAGTCCTCTTTATATATCATATAATTTAAGGATATTAAGAGTTGGTAGGTTAATGGTAAGCATCTATACTTTATTTTCTAATGTTCATTGTTTTTATTCATTTCTCCCTGAGAACTTTATCTTTTGGACTGAAATTTTACAGGTAGCATTATTGACACACAATTTAAAATGACAACATATAAACAGTAAACCACTTCAAACATACTTAGAGATAAACAGATCTTGGCATCTCTGTTGGTGGTGTTGACATTTCGTACATTCACTAAATGTTCTTTAGTTCAGACCTATATTTACAGAAGATGCAGCTTGTCCTACAAAACAGAAAATACCAGAAAAGCACCCCATAAAATTCTTTTAAAAATCACTTTTATCCCTTCAGAGAATTCTTTCTTTCAGGTCTTGGGTGGGTGGGACATTTTAAAATTTATAGTTCTATACTATTAGGAAAACAAGCACATTATGGTAATTTTGTTCTTTAACAAGAGCATGGATTGCATTTAGATAAATAAGTGTTCTTTCCAAAAGCAAGGTGAAGAAATCATCAAGACTGCTTGGTGGAGAACTTGAAGAAATTAGGGGGAAAAACTGACGTCCAAGTTTCAAACATAAAAGAACTCTGATTGACGTTCTACATAATTCAGATTGTGTGCAAGATGTTCTCCATAAACATTTACTGACTGCACTCCCCCACCAACGTCAGAAATTCTAAGCTGGTCCTGTCAATTACTGATGTGATACACCAGCATCCTACTTGTCAACTATCAAAAACCATTTGAAATCTATATTTTTTCAACACCAGTTTTCACCAGTGAAAATAATTTCAAAGTATATCAAGCTTGGAAACTATAAAATATTTCTCAAGCTTTATATATTTATTTTTTCTTTTTACTCTAGGGAATGTCTCTATCTCTTTCAGGAGATAGTATTGTGCTTCTGAACAGTCATGGTATTTGGGGGAAGATGAGCCACACTCAATATGAATGCATACGCAAAGGGGTTCTGAGCACAGACATAGTTTTTTTTTTTTTTTTCCTTTTCTAACCAAACATATAGGTCTACAGACAACACTCAGACTGCTATATACATTTCTTAATATATACACACACATACATTTACATACATACACATTCACTCACAGATGAAAGGAGAAATTTCCACTGTTTGGATTGCAAGGCAGTGTAATGAGAAGTTCTAGTCACTTCAAAGGGCCACTAATGAGCTTCCTAAAAAAAGTATTCAAGGGAAATTAGAAGTTAAGTTTTGTGACTGGTCTCTCCCGGCTGCTGTCTGTCATTTGGTTGGTGATGCGCTTGCGATTCCGTTTCAGTTTGGAAAGGTCTTTGTCAAACACTTCTCCTGAGCGCAAAGCAGAAACCAGGTCATCAAACTCTCCGCCTTCTTCACTGTTCTCTTTTGCTTTTCTCATTTTCCGTTCCCGTTCACGTTGTTCTTTGAGCTGCACATGGAAAGCGAACTCTTAGAGAAGTGTCAAAACAATACTGTATTTTGTACTCAGTGGAGCCGCACACTGTGGACATGGCTGTGCTTCAGTCACGCCAAGCCACGTTTGTCAACTGCTGCCAAAGCCTTGGATGTCCCAGGTGGGTGACTGGGATGTGAGGGCTCATTGCAGAAGCAAGGAGCAATGAAAAATAAAATGACTACCATTCTGTGACTAGGCTCTTACTGTCTAGAACCTGGCGCACCTCATGATACTCTAGGTGATAAGGCAGCAATTGAAGTTACTCATATTTCTAGGCTGAACTGAGAAAGTCAGTACTATTAAACAGACCCCAAATACTGGCTTCTTTTGTATAGAGAGGCGAAAGCAAATGCTCATCAGGCCACGTTCCTGATATCAAAGGCTTAGCCTGTATCTACCATGGATGCCTGGAACCCACTATACAAGAGTTACTATTATTAAGATCCAAATAATATGCATATATTATAGGAAATTTACATATTCAGATAAACAAAAGGGGAAGAAAAATCCTTAATTCTATCAAGAGATAACCATTATGAGCCTTCTGGGGGTATACTATTAACACTTATTTTAAACACACATACATTTACATACATACACATTCACTCACAGATGAAAGGAGAAATTTCCACTGTTTGGATTGCAAGGCAGTGTAATGAGAAGTTCTAGTCACTTCAAAGGGCCACTAATGAGCTTCCTAAAAAAAGTATTCAAGGGAAATTAGAAGTTAAGTTTTGTGACTGGTCTCTCCCGGCTGCTGTCTGTCATTTGGTTGGTGATGCGCTTGCGATTCCGTTTCAGTTTGGAAAGGTCTTTGTCAAACACTTCTCCTGAGCGCAAAGCAGAAACCAGGTCATCAAACTCTCCGCCTTCTTCACTGTTCTCTTTTGCTTTTCTCATTTTCCGTTCCCGTTCACGTTGTTCTTTGAGCTGCACATGGAAAGCGAACTCTTAGAGAAGTGTCAAAACAATACTGTATTTTGTACTCAGTGGAGCCGCACACTGTGGACATGGCTGTGCTTCAGTCACGCCAAGCCACGTTTGTCAACTGCTGCCAAAGCCTTGGATGTCCCAGGTGGGTGACTGGGATGTGAGGGCTCATTGCAGAAGCAAGGAGCAATGAAAAATAAAATGACTACCATTCTGTGACTAGGCTCTTACTGTCTAGAACCTGGGCGCACCTCATGATACTCTAGGTGATAAGGCAGCAATTGAAGTTACTCATATTTCTAGGCTGAACTGAGAAAGTCAGTACTATTAAACAGACCCCAAATACTGGCTTCTTTTGTATAGAGAGGCGAAAGCAAATGCTCATCAGGCCACGTTCCTGATATCAAAGGCTTAGCCTGTATCTACCATGGATGCCTGGAACCCACTATACAAGAGTTACTATTATTAAGATCCAAATAATATGCATATATTATAGGAAATTTACATATTCAGATAAACAAAAGGGGAAGAAAAATCCTTAATTCTATCAAGAGATAACCATTATGAGCCTTCTGGGGGTATACTATTAACACTTATTTTACACACACAAAAATATTTCATGTAGAAACCATTCTATAAATATTCTCACATGAGAAAAGACATGCCTTTTAAGGACTGCATAAATAGTGCATTATGTGGCTATCACATCATTTAGAATTGACACCCAGTTGGTAAACAGGTTGCCCTAGGTTAGGGCTTTGTTATAAAAGATTGCTGTTCACTTTGTGCAAGTGTATTTTTTTTAGAATGACTTCTAAAGAAGTGGAACTCCCTATCAAATGGTGAGGATATACTGGAGTTTGGAAACAGACTGCCACACTGCCCAAGATAAACTTTCCTCCAATTGAAACTCCCAGCAGCATTCTAGAGAGGACTTTGATGCCCTCCTTGCCAGCACACTGGACTGCTTCCTAAAAACCAAGGAAATGCAGCAACAGAATTGCCAGGAGGTGGGGCTGCCTGCCCGGCCCTCTTACCTGAGCCTCCATGCGAGCTCGGCGCTCTTCCTCCTCCTTCTTCTTTCTCATGTTTTCATTCTCTTGTTTGGCTTCTGACACTGCCTGAAGAAACTGATCAAAATGCCAAAGAACTCATCTGGCTGTATTTTGCCAGCCTCTTCCCAAGTGTTTTACTGCTTTAGTAAACTGGAAAAAGAAGGTTTATAGAAGTTCAGTGTTCCAAGAGAACACCATGATCATACATGTATCGTCTCTCTCCAGGGACTGAAGCTCCAACTGAGTCAAATATAACTTGCTGGATTTACCTTTGGTTGCTGAACATGTCTAATCGCTTCTAAGGGAAAATTTGATACTCCATGACTTGGGAAACCATTTATTCTTGTCTACCTCATTTCAACTTAGCGTCTAATCGCTTCTAAGGGAAAAATTTACTTGGGAACAGTACTATTAAACAGACCCCAAATACTGGCTTCTTTTGTATAGAGAGGCGAAAGCAAATGCTCATCAGGCCACGTTCCTGATATCAAAGGCTTAGCCTGTATCTACCATGGATGCCTGGAACCCACTATACAAGAGTTACTATTATTAAGATCCAAATAATATGCATATATTATAGGAAATTTACATATTCAGATAAACAAAAGGGGAAGAAAAATCCTTAATTCTATCAAGAGATAACCATTATGAGCCTTCTGGGGGTATACTATTAACACTTATTTTACACACACAAAAATATTTCATGTAGAAACCATTCTATAAATATTCTCACATGAGAAAAGACATGCCTTTTAAGGACTGCATAAATAGTGCATTATGTGGCTATCACATCATTTAGAATTGACACCCAGTTGGTAAACAGGTTGCCCTAGGTTAGGGCTTTGTTATAAAAGATTGCTGTTCACTTTGTGCAAGTGTATTTTTTTTAGAATGACTTCTAAAGAAGTGGAACTCCCTATCAAATGGTGAGGATATACTGGAGTTTGGAAACAGACTGCCACACTGCCCAAGATAAACTTTCCTCCAATTGAAACTCCCAGCAGCATTCTAGAGAGGACTTTGATGCCCTCCTTGCCAGCACACTGGACTGCTTCCTAAAAACCAAGGAAATGCAGCAACAGAATTGCCAGGAGGTGGGGCTGCCTGCCCGGCCCTCTTACCTGAGCCTCCATGCGAGCTCGGCGCTCTTCCTCCTCCTTCTTCTTTCTCATGTTTTCATTCTCTTGTTTGGCTTCTGACACTGCCTGAAGAAACTGATCAAAAATGCCAAAGAACTCATCTGGCTGTATTTTGCCAGCCTCTTCCCCGAAGTGTTTTACTGCTTTAGTAAACTGGAAAAAAGAAGGTTTATAGAAGTTCAGTGTTCCAAGAGAACACCATGATCATACATGTATCGTTCTCTCTCCAGGGACTGAAGCTCCAACTGAGTCAAATATAACTTGCTGGATTTACCTTTGGTTGCTGAACATGTCTAATCGCTTCTAAGGGGAAAAATTTGATACTCCATGACTTGGGAAACCATTTATTCTTGTCTACCTCATTTCAACTTAGCGTCTAAGACTACATCCTATGACTTCTTATTAACTAAACAGTAGTAAAAACAAGAAAGTGGAATACCAGAGGACAGAGCACTCGGGGTATAAAACTAATAGCAAACTCAGCAGGGGTAAGGAAACTTGTACTTTAACATCTCTTTGAAGTAGTTCAGTATCATTTATTGGTGCCATATGGTTAATATCAAAAACAAATGGGATACAATGTTTCTCAGCTGCTTTTCCTGATCATAAATAATGCTGACATTATTCTGTTTCCTGGGCCTCAATTAGAAAACAATCGCTGATTACGGAATCATTAAGGCAACTCAAAATAGAACACATCTTTCCCCAAATCCTTTGTTACAGTACCCCCTTCAAGGCAGATCTTTTGGAAATGGCTAAAGTGCAAAATATTAAGGGAGAATTTTTTAAAATTAAAAAGATATATATGGTAACAGAGCAGCATAGCCAGTCTTTGTTTTAATGTTTCCATTTTTAGTTCTTTTGGTGCTTATCTTCGTACTCAAGATAGTATGCTTTCAAGTGTCTTAGCATTACTATAACCATCCAAATGCTGTTCAATGCGACCCAAGTTGTTTTTAAGAAATACACCCCCTTCTGTAAGGGTCTAATGCTTTAGGCCTCAGCTACAAAGGACGGTATTTCTACCTTCAAGGTCAAATGAATTCTCAATCCGTAAGCCTAATCGACAACTTAAAAATTTCCAGATCTTTCCTTTTCTTCAATAGTTAGAAACTCTTAGGGGAGCACTGCATAAATACCTCATGGTCTAATGACTTCTATTTTTCTTGCATTATTTGCTTTTAATAAGTTTCTCTGACATTTTGGCAATATTACCTACGTATAGGAAATATTTCCAACATTTATTCTTAAATAAGACAATTTTCAGTTGCTATCCATATAGTTCATATCTTAAATTTGTAATATTCTATAACCATTTTTCTCCTCACCAAGGCATTCTCAATCTTTTACTTATTTGGGGATAGTCTAGTAGAAACTAAGCTCTTTAGGGAAAAATGCAACGCTCTTCACACACCACACACAGTGCTTTAGCTTGCGCCATCATTTTTATAAGCTAATTTCTAAAAGTTCTGGTATGAACAAAACAGTAATAGAGAGCCTACGACTGCATTTTGAAAACATTCAAGTTCATGTACTTCAAGCCATTCTGAATGATCTTTTTATCTTGGAATTCTAGTGATGATGAAGTCATGTATATTTTAGTCTTAGAAATCTGACGAAAACTAGTCCCAGACTAAAGTTCCCACACTAAAACTTTTTTTTTAAACAGGGGATGTAGATAAATCAAAAATTGATTCTTAGGAAAACGTCTAAGCCCTTGATGAAGTGAGTAATTCGTGGCCTGGTTTGGGGTGGGGGCCATCACAGTGGAGGCTGCTGATACCAGTTCACTGGCTTCAATCAGGGTCATCAGGAGCTGGAACAAAACATGTCTTGTGTTTATTTAATAACATTGGTGGTGGCGGGGGGTTCATGCTGAAAATAGCTAATTTACCTTAACATGGTTCTACTTCTGCACTTTAACTAGTATGTGTGTATACGTACAGTCATCCATGTCTACCACTGAACCAGAGGGCCACAGAAAAATAAGATTCTTACTCAAGTTTCAAGAGAAAGATTCAAGTTCAACCAAAGACTGTTGTCATAACTGAGAAAGGGGTAGTGTGGAAGAATGCAACTGGGTAGGGAGCAGTTTGCTGTCATTTATTAACAAGGGACAAGAGAATGTGCACATGTGTATGAATGTATATGAATTTTGGAAAAGGAACCAAAGATATATACAGAAATGGAGTAGGGGGATTTTAAGGTGTTGGTTATTTGTCAGTGAAAACCTTTCTTTTACAGGAAAATAAGATTTTATGATAGCAACATTCATTTTTAAAAAAGTCCTATTTATGTCTTTCCAATGAGACTGTGATTTAAAGTGCCTATCATTTAGTAAGTTCTTAAAGAGGGCACATCCTGTTCTCCTAAGTCTCTATCTGCTCGTGTAAGGTAAGTATTTTACAAGTTTCCAAAGCACATCTCACATGTCATCCTGCTCTTGGTTTTTATAATCACCTCTCTTCTGTTTCCCAGAGATAATTACTTTGACCCAATCATAACCAAGAGAAAGCTGTCACAGTATTTACTGGTTTAACACCATTTAGATATTCCAAGGTCTTACTAACCTAAAGACAATGTAGGCTAGTTACAAAGGATTGTATCAATTGATCAGTCCTAGAAATGAAAGAGTACTTGTAATATCTGAAGGTACCAGCCCTGTCAAACAACAGTGCATAAGGGGAATTTACCAGGTCTTTAGCTTCTGCTAGAAGATCTTCAACATCAGAGAAGCTGAAGCTGGCTACTGTGATGAACTGGCTGACGACAGACACAAATTTATCTCCAGGCTGTGGGGGCTGAGACCTCTGATATTCCAGCTCCTGAAATATAGGAAATGGATAACCGCAGGATTCAAGTGCAGGTGCACCCTGTCTCATTTTCCTTATATATCAAATTAAATACGTCAGCATGGCAAACACATATAAACTGATGTAAACCATTTCATGACAGTCCAGTTCCCCTCTGCCCGCCATGCCCACAGTGCACATACACATTTGCAAAATGCAGTTTAACCAGTCGTCTGAGTATTTTGTTATTGTGGATTTTGTATATTGACTTTAGAATGTAAACAGATTAGCTTTTTGACAAAAGTAATAGAAGTTAAATAATGGAGAGCAAGTTGGGATTCAAAGGGTGTGTGACTGGAAGCAAGAGAATCTGACTGTCAATATTCTGTGCTCAGAACTCTGGTGCCTTGGTTTTTTCCCCTTTTTTTCTGTGTCTGCCAAGTCTACTCCCTTCCTAAACTCTTTATATCTAGGTCAGTAGAATTTCAGCTTTGCTTTGGGACCATAATGCCATCTTTCTTCTCATCCATTTTTGCGCAGTTATGATTTCAGTGAAAACCTTTCTTTTACAGGAAAATAAGATTTTATGATAGCAACATTCATTTTTAAAAAAGTCCTATTTATGTCTTTCCAATGAGACTGTGATTTAAAGTGCCTATCATTTAGTAAGTTCTTAAAGAGGGCACATCCTGTTCTCCTAAGTCTCTATCTGCTCGTGTAAGGTAAGTATTTTACAAGTTTCCAAAGCACATCTCACATGTCATCCTGCTCTTGGTTTTTATAATCACCTCTCTTCTGTTTCCCAGAGATAATTACTTTGACCCAATCATAACCAAGAGAAAGCTGTCACAGTATTTACTGGTTTAACACCATTTAGATATTCCAAGGTCTTACTAACCTAAAGACAATGTAGGCTAGTTACAAAGGATTGTATCAATTGATCAGTCCTAGAAATGAAAGAGTACTTGTAATATCTGAAGGTACCAGCCCTGTCAAACAACAGTGCATAAGGGGAATTTACCAGGTCTTTAGCTTCTGCTAGAAGATCTTCAACATCAGAGAAGCTGAAGCTGGCTACTGTGATGAACTGGCTGACGACAGACACAAATTTATCTCCAGGCTGTGGGGGCTGAGACCTCTGATATTCCAGCTCCTGAAATATAGGAAATGGATAACCGCAGGATTCAAGTGCAGGTGCACCCTGTCTCATTTTCCTTATATATCAAATTAAATACGTCAGCATGGCAAACACATATAAACTGATGTAAACCATTTCATGACAGTCCAGTTCCCCTCTGCCCGCCATGCCCACAGTGCACATACACATTTGCAAAATGCAGTTTAACCAGTCGTCTGAGTATTTTGTTATTGTGGATTTTGTATATTGACTTTAGAATGTAAACAGATTAGCTTTTTGACAAAAGTAATAGAAGTTAAATAATGGAGAGCAAGTTGGGATTCAAAGGGTGTGTGACTGGAAGCAAGAGAATCTGACTGTCAATATTCTGTGCTCAGAACTCTGGTGCCTTGGTTTTTTCCCCTTTTTTTCTGTGTCTGCCAAGTCTACTCCCTTCCTAAACTCTTGATATCTAGGTCAGTAGAATTTCAGCTGTAATGCTTGGCACCATAATGCCATCTTTCTTCTCATCCATTTGGATTTTGTGAGCAGGCAAGTACAGGTATTAATGTTATTAGTTATCCATCCTCTCCATTACCATGGTGATGAACACAGATTATTCATATCTCATTTCAATAATAATTTCAGCCACTACCAGATGCATTTTCCTGTTTCATTCTACAAAACCTCTACAAGGGAACATTATTATCCCAACTGTACAGACACATAAATTGAGGTTCAGAGGGCTTCTTTGCTCAAAGTCAAGTAGCTGACAGGTGACAAGAGCCAAAATTTGAACTCATGTCTGCCTCACTCCAGGGTCTCAGTAACAGCCGTTCTGTGTATCTACTGACTTACTCTGGATCTGTTTTCTTCTATCCCTGCTCTGGCAGAGAGTCTGACAAGCAGGAAGGTAGAGGCTACAGGCTAGCGGTTGATTCAGCTTAGCCACTGACTTGGTTCTTACCCGTGGCAGGCAGACTGGGTCTTAGTTTCTCATAAAAGGAGGGCAGTATACATATCTCCACGGGAATCGAATGAAAGAAGCAGAAACTTTTATAAATCATGGAATTTACTGTGATAAAAGAAATTGCCATAATTCTAGTACTTGGGCTGGAAAGGGAGTGTATTAATGTGTGTGAGGTGCAGAGACGTGAAAGCAATGTTAAAGCGTTTCATGAAAGTATAATTTCATAAGAATTCCATCTTTGATACCTTTCCAACAATAAAAGTGAATTATGCAAAGCATAGTTGGGACACATGAATACTCACACAGCTTAAAGTCTGTCCCCCAATATTTTCTTCCTCTTAACCTTTAAGCTGTCAGGAGTGGGGAGAAGCTTTTGCAGCCCTCTGCGATGAAGAGTGTGTTAAATGTACATGACCCAGGGGCTGGAGAGATTTCAGCAAAACGACCTTTAATAAACCCCTCAAACACACAACTTCCTTGGGACCCCTCTCTCATGCCTTGCCCTGAACTAGCTCAGAAGCAGGGGTCCAGAGCATCCATTATTAGGCTTTAGGACTGTCAGAGTTGCCCTGCTAGGCTCAAGAGCTGCTGCATCTCCACTGGGAGGAAATGCAGCAGAGTGAGGGCTATAAAACAAGCCTCATCCTGAACCACCCTTAGAGCTGAGGACCATGCGCCATGCTCACGCAGTCTCCCAGTCACAGGGACTGGGGAAAGAGTGCACTCAGTTCATCTCTTGCTCTTTGAGAACAGTGACCCACCTCCATGACTCCTCAACTAAGGACAACTTCACATGCTCCTTAATTTCTTAAAAACAGAAAAGATGAGCATCGTGAGATTTTATTAGAGTTCTTTCTATAATACTTCTGCCAACTACTACCAGTTTTACTATTACAAGGAGGAAGGTCCTCTTGGCACTACTCATACGTGACCTGTGGGCTGCCTTCCTGAGCTGCCTGTGAACCAGCCTCCTGCACCAAGGGCCCGGCCAGAGCCCTGTCTGCTGTTGGGAGCGAGGCTTCTCACCCTGACCTACCTCCACCTTGGCAGCAGCCCCCGTACGGTACCTACGGGGTGCTGCACCCTCAGTCAGGGTTAAGTTTCCTGGCTCCTCTGCTTCTGGCCCTCAGACCTGCTCACTACCCTTCTAAGCCACAGCTCAAAGTTCATCTTGTCTAGAAGAGATGCTTCCTCTCACACACACTAGACATTCCCTAAGCCTCAGGCTAATCTAAATCACCACCTTCCTTCTCAAGGCCTCTTTGTCATCACTTTACAACTGCTCCTGGCCACTGTAATACCTGGAGGGCAAGGATTCGGAGTCATCGTGATCTGCTCGCCTTGAGAGTGGACTGTACCCTCATAGTGCTTGATAAATACTCCCTCAAGGACTGACGCAAGGGCAACAGAGAAGTTCCACTGCTCCACGAGAGTGAACATGGACCAAGAGAGCAGAACACTGAGGAGACCTTGAAGATGCTGCAGCCCAATCCAAGGGTACGAGTCCTGCTTCACAGGTAGGAAAGTGGTGGAACTCTAGGTACAGTGCCCCAGCTCCTGCTCCCGTGATCCCCTAACCATGAGTGTCTGCTGCCAGCCACTGTGTCACCAGAGTAAGCAGGCTGACAGTGACTATCCCGAGCATACCAGCGGGCACATGCCAAGGCCACCAGCAACTCTTCCACCACACCCCAGCACCTAAAGGCGGGTAGTGAAAGGACTGAGAATTAGAACAAGAAACCGGTACTCACCATCTCAACTGCTTTCAGGCCACTTCTCAGTGTGCTTATTTCTTTGTCCAGCTCCGTCATGCTGTTTTAAACAGAAGCATTTTATTAACTAACATGGGACTTACACTTGTACATTCAACGTATGATGAGTTTAAACAGTTCATGCTTGGGAGTCCACACTATTTTAAATATTTAAAATTCCCTTCAGCGTTCAGAGCTCACAGAAAGACGGCAACATTTTAAACTTACGAAATTTAGGTTTGGGATTATGTCTCTTGTTTTCCACAACCAGCAGGTATGATAGATGTCAGTTAAAAAGGACAATAGAAATGTTTTAGTCTCACAAAAACCTCACACAAGCAAATTACTATAGATAGAAATAAATTCCTCATCATGTGTGACTCCCTTTGGATAAGGAAAAGAAAAGAGCTGAGGTACAATCAGCTTTTTAAATTTTTCATATATATGTATGTATACACACGGTGGAGAAGCCGTCCTCCAGAAGGGGCTCTAGAGCTTCCTCCTGGTTACAAAGGGTAAACACAATACAAAGAAAATAACCCCCAATGCTCCTGTGGCGGCTGTGCTCCTCACTAAGGTACTGCTTTTCACAAAGGTGCTGACAGTATGAATATTACAAAGCAATGGCCTACATGTCAATCAACAATAATTTTTCTTAAAGTTTTCCTAACTAGTTTTCATTTTTATTGATTTTTTTCTTTAAAAAAACAGAGCAAGTTTCCTGGGCTTTTCTCAAAATGCTTTTTTTTTTTTATCTGACCCCTTTTAAACATTAGAGATTATACCTTAATTCCCACAGAGAATTCACACGTAAACAAATTACCAATCCTCCATTTACCTTAATATTTTAATTTCATGTCTTACATCATGGTACATGTCTCTCAAACTCTACAGAGGAAAAAAATTGGGCTGCTTCTCAGGTTTTCCAAAATCACTTTGAAAGATGAAGTGTTTTTTTTTTTTTTTTTCTTTTTAAAGAAGGAGAGATACAAAAGGATGAGCAGCAAGGACAAGTGCCTGCCCCTCATGAGGTCTCTGAAAAGTGGTATGAAGTTAGTGGGAAAAACCTGGCAACTTTCCACTTTATTTGTATGCTTTCATTTGCATAATAAGGACTGCTTTCCATTAAAAGGTTACTTGGTTTCTGGGAGTGTGTGCACAGATATTAGCAACGCCCTGACCTGTGGGAATTCTTGCTTAGTGACATATCCTTGTTTAACTACGGGTGTTTACACCTGAATTTTAAGCGCACCACTCTTTCCAACAACTAGTGAAACCACATTCCTTCTCTATATCCTTATAACCCAGAAAATTAGATTTTTCAGAAGTTAAAAATTGTATCTGAAATAGCTAGAACAGGTATACATTGACTCTTGAACAACATAGGTGTGAACTGTGAGGGTCCACTTAGACCAGATATGTTTCCACTAATTATAACCTGGGTTAATCATATATTCAAAACTATGTAATACATATGAGTGACTTGGAAATGATTCAAACTTTGTTTCATATACTATTCAGGAGAAAACAGAGAAAAGAACCCTCTTCAGGTTACACTATCTCGATGGCTAAAGCATAGACCATGTGATTTGGAACGCTAAACAATTCACTGTAAGTACTTACTTGACTTTTGCGGCTTGAGGAATGTCCCGCAGCTCCTCGTTTAGATTGAGAACCTTGGGGTATTTATTTTCCACAATAGTGATGAGATAGTGCAACAGTGTAATGTTCCTACAAATAGAGAGTATTAAACATGGTTGATATCTGCAGCTGATTCACATATTCAAGTGTCTGGTTCCAAACAAAGGCTACATTCCTGCATTACTTTGCAAAATCTGGAGGTTCCTGTAAAGCAGAGATTCTCAAGAGAAAAGGTTAAGAGGGGAGCCTTCATGAGAGTTACATTAATATATGTCGAAAGCAGCACACATCTTTGGGAAGGGCAAGGGATAAGAATTACACTTTTTGGCCTGTAATGAGGACCTTTTGGAATCTGGGTAATGTGATGAGTGATGGAAAAGAGTCTGAACCCCTGCCCGTGGGGGGACACCCTTTCTCAGCACCCACGCAAAGACGAGGCCGGCCCTGCCAGTTTTGAACGAGCAGGGTGGGGTGGGGATTGAGGGAGGGATGTCTAAAGCACTAAAGATGACAGCTTTCAGTCAGAGAGTACAGAGCAGTGACTCACTGATGGGAACTACTGAGAAAATTCTCATTTAAGGTGTCCTTCGACAGGGTGATACCATCTTTCCCCTCTGACTCATTTGTTGCTGTTGCAAAGTTAGGAAGCCCCCCGTTTCAGGGCAGCGCCTGGAAGTGGGCCAGGACTTCCATCATGGACATGATATCCTCCCATCCTAGTTTTAGCAACACTTCAGCTCCTAACTGCATAACCAGCTCCCTCTTCGGTGGTGACAGGGCTGAACCCTGGCTGACCTGGGTTGAAAAGGCAGACATCTGATAACAACACTATCCATGAGGGCGCACCGTGGGAGACTGGTCCCCTGGCCCTGATGCATTTTACAATCACCTGTACTCCACATGCCTGGGCCAAGCTGGGATTCCATCAATTGGAATGAGGTGGGATCAGGCACGGCTATCACTTTATTTTAAACTGCCCACTGAGTCTCACAGCCAAGATCAAGACCACTTAGTCTATTGAAATTATCATAATCAGGAAGACACAAATGCATTTCTTTAAAAACATTTCCATAATTTTCAGGCAGTTTGCTAATTCACAAGGCTAGGTCACCATAGTCCCCCTAGCAACTCAAGTAAAGCAAAGTTGTCAATTTTATTCCTCCCGTATCAATGCAAACTATTTCTGGTTACCCTTGCAGCTTCCTAGAAGTCCGTCCATCCTACTCCTCTGAGACAACTGGCTCACGTGGAAAAAAATTAGCTCTCCATACCTCAGCTCTGTTATTCATGGAATCTACGAGCGTCAAAATCCCAGAGACCAGCATGAGAGACAGTAATGCTGTTTTCTTTCATTATTTCAGAGAAATACTTTGTTATTTAGAGAAATGTATTTAATTAATCACATATACCTCTTTTAGGTAGCAAGACTTGACTTAAAAACCAAATCAGAACTTCCATATTTGTCTGCTATCCAAATAACACCTCATTTGAGTGAACATAAATTCTTTTTTTTTTTTTTTAAATGTGATACTATTTACTCTTCTACCTCAAGAGCAGGCCACTGAGGTAATCATATTCCCCGTTTCATGGCATACTATATTAATTATGTATTGCTATATAACAAATGACCACAAATTTAGCTTCACTCAGTGTAATTTCATGAGCTCATGATTTGGGTAGGGCCAGGGAATATAAATTCTTGAATAATAAAAACAATAAACAGCCTCATCTTTGATTATTCTCTGGTTATTACCAGAAACAAGCCTATAGCAAAGAGGGAAAAGGAGATGATCAGAAATGTTTTTTATATTGTCTGCTAGAGAAGTTTTGATATTAACTAGCAGATAATTGTGTAGTAAGTAAGTGCCAGGTTATCAATAAGTTGGAAGGGTGAGGTGCAAAGGGTATTAAGGGCATGGATGTGTGCAAGTACATGTGTGTGTGGAGGGAGGGCAGGACTGATCAGTGGTGAGGACTTCCTTCCCCAACCTGCAAGCCCAGAGACAGAACTCCCTTCCTTAAAAGATAGCTGCTCTTCATCTGCAAGTAAGATGCTGCAGTTACTTACTACAAGCTTCAAATAAGGTCTGTGGGTAGACGACTAGAAGAGCTGTCAAATACCAGTAAGGCCGAACACCTTGCTGGTGGTGACCTCAGACAGGCTGAATGGGCCACTTGGCACTGCTGCCTCCATTTCTTTATCTGAAAACAGGCTGTGTGACAACTCAAGGTGAAAGGGCTCTGAAAGGGTCAAGTGGTTACATTAAAAATAAGGTGGTGATAGAATGTATGAACTGCCCTTTGTTAGTCTATTTCTTCTACCTGATGTAAAAGGCTTAGCTCTAAAACTAAACACATTGCTTATTTCTTAGAGCATGGATTCAGTGTTTCCATAATTCTATGCTTCACTAATCCTATAGAAAAATACAGAGCAAAAAGCCTCACTGGTTGGGAATAAACAGCCCATATTTCTATAAAGAATTCAGGTTACAGAGAAGTTTACCTGAGAAACAAATTCCTTCCAGGTCAGCAAGAAAGAAACAGTTCTCAGAGAGGCTAGAGTGACTATGCCTAAGGGCTCTTGCTGGTAAATGACGCCAATGCATTCTCACATTCTGTTGTCTATAACAGGAATCTGGTCCCTTAAAACACACTTTCTAGGAAGCATTTTAATGAGTCCTGGGACGAGCAGCTGAACACCAACAGTCAAAATGCATTTCTACACTGTCATTTTTTCATATAGCTGCTCACTTCCAGGTTCCAAGGAAAACACAATCCAAAAAGCCAACATTCACATTCTGTGCCTACCTGTTAGGGTTTTTTTTTTTTTGTGGAGGAGCAATTAGAAGAGGTTACCAGGAGGGTGTTGGGATGCTGGTAATTTTCTTTTTCTTAATCTGAGCACCAGTTACACAAGATGTGTTCAGTTTGTGAAAATTCATCAGGCTGCACATTTCCAATGAGAGGACTTGTCCCTTATGTATTATTGCACGATAACTAAAACATTTACCCAATAAAACCCCAAACACAAAAAACCTCAGACTGGATGATATCCTTGTGGAATGAAAATGAAGGAGGAGGAACTTGGAGGTTCATGTGGTCCTGAGTCAGGTAAGAGAGGACTGGTGTTGGCAGATAATGAGCAAGGAGAAAGACAAGTGCGATTAGACACTTGAGTGTACAATGCTGAGCCCTGACCTAAGTGTCCAGGTTCTCCACACTTACTTGTCAATACTGGATTTGGTATCGGCAATCTTATTTAGGCTGGATATCTTGAATCCATATGCATTGCCTCTTTGGCCTTTATTCATGTAATTTCCAAATGCCAAGACGACTTCCAGCAGCTGCTTCAGGGCACCACTTCGAAACACCTCTTCAGAGCCAGAACGAATTGCTTCAAAACAAAATACACAAAACTATTAGAACCAAGACTTTTCAATGATACTCATCCTAAATCCACACACCTGATAACAGATACTGAAGATGTAAGATGGAGTCGTTAGACTACCAGGGAGCATCTTCTGAACAACACCAACACCAGAAGCAAGTTGCAAGCGGGCCAGGAGAGCCAGCTCAGGTTGTTCAAGAGACCCAGAGGCAGCTGCACAACCCCAGCCTTTCTCAGTCGTCTTTTTCTTGGCCGACTCATCCACCCTAAGTAGTTAGTTAGGAATATATAGAGCAGTGATTGCATTTTCCAAATTCCTTTGCAAACCCTTTCTTGCCTAGTGTGAGTCAGATCACGGGACTATGATCAATTCCAGTGATAGAAAAACCGAGCAAACGTGCGACACATCACAGCTGGCAGGTGTCATCAGCCCTCAGGCCAGCCTGCACTCTGTTTGGTGTTCTTCAGTTGCTCACATTTCAAACCCCTAAAAATGGTGTTTGAAATCAAGTTGCCTACCAGCCTCGTATCATCCTTTATAAAAAATCTAGTCAGGCCCCACTGCAAGAAAGCTACCTGAGTTTAATGGCAGTAGCAATCAAATTCCTCACCAACACCCAGATACCAAAAGCCAGTTCTGCAGAGGAGTCCAGGGGCTGTTCTTTGAGCTTCAGAACTCAAGCTAGGCCAGCAAGCCTTAAGTAATTATCGGCCTGAATTCCAACAGATATCGAACAAAAAAAGAAAAACACCAAAGGGATCCTATTTAAGGGGTCCTATTTGCACTTGTCAATGGGCACTTGAGATGAATAGCGTTTCCAGTGTGTGTGTGGTGGGGGGAACTTTACCTTCTACTTTTGGTTTCACTTCTGCTACACGCTCAGCAAACTTCTTTTTGAAGTATAGTGATTGCAGTCTTTGCTGATAATGATTAATTCTGTAAAAGCAAGCATCAACTAGTGAACACTTAATACACCCAAGTTCTCTCAAAGGTGTTGGTACCTTAGAGCACCTGCACTGCCTCCTGCCCCTCTCCCAGAGTTCCTCTCGTGCACAAGAGTCCAAGGCCTGAGTACAACTGTGCCTGGAGAACCTACTTCCCACTGCCCGAAAGGGTGTGTTCCTGCAAGTGCAGCAGGTCCTTAGCTCCAATCAGCTTAGGCAGTTGCTAAAAGAAAAGTGAGAGCTAACTGCTGTTGACTAAAGCCCCCTTCTCTTCCTCAGAGTTCCAGCAGCTCTTAAGAACAGAAAAGATATAAAAATTAAAGTAATGGAAATGTAAAGACTCCCCCTTATGCTGTAAATAAGAGGCTGTCTGCCTGCCCTCCTCCTGTGCTGCCTCACTTTTACCAGTTTTGCTCATGGCAGAACTGTAGGGTAAAACTTGTCTCCAGCCTCTTTCCTCACACCGTTCTCTCCCCACTCACGTCCCCAAATCTTCTTCTTTCTTCACAGCTGGCTCTATCTGCATCCCTCAGGACTGGAAAGCTCTGCCTTCCAGGAGAGCAACTACTGCTTAGTGGTAACAGGAAACTGGCCTCCTACCACCACTAAGGCATGCTGCCTGGTGGTTCTGAGTGGGTGAGAGTGGGCACTCCTGCCAGGCCTTCTGAAATCACTGCCTCATTTGCTCTCCGGTGCAAATTTCAGTTTAGTAGGACCAGGGATCAGTCCTCATCCAAAACTAGGCCATAGAATCAGACGGTTCTGCTCTTATTAGGTGACCTTGAGCAGGAACCTTACTCCATTAGCTGGCAGAGAATGATTCCCTGCCTGAGAGCCTTCCTGGCAGGGCTGATAGAAGGATTAAGATGTGTGCAAAGATCTAGACAGTTACTAAGGGGAAGCTACTGCAAGTGGCCATGTATTTGTCCACATGATTGCTAGGCACAGCTGTCCAAATTTCAAAACCAACCTTTACAGTGGTATAGGAAATGGCAAGTTAAAATGACAACAACAAAAATAAGTCCAGACACAGCAGAAATGTACATAGAGTGACAGGAATGCTCACCTTGGCCACTGTGTAGGCCGTCGGCTCTCAGGGGAAGAACTCTGCCCTGGGGTTGACTCAGAGTTTCAGGACCACTGGTCCTTGTCTAATGCAGAATCAATTTGCTAGGCCTGGGATGGCAAATCAACTGAGCCACATGCCAAATTCAATTATGGAGCAGAAGCTGCCGCGGGGCTTTCTGGAGAAGGGCTGAGAAAGCTTGCCAAGGCTCCATGGGAAGAGTGCCACGATTGATTAGTGATGTCTGCGTGTGTCATGATTTGACATCCAGACCCTGGCTATTTAGGTATGTGGGCTCCAGGCTGATACCTCTGAGTCTGTCCATTGTTTTCTACTTTACAACAACCTTGAGAAGTTGAGGTACAAAGAGGAGCTAGGATCCCAAAAGATCAAAGTGGTGAGAAGAATGGCAGTGACTGGAATGAAGAACATTTATGACTTAATGAGACCAAAGTACACGAGCCAGAGGCCCAGAGATAGAGGCAATTGTGAAGAAACCCTGACTCTGACTTACACACAGGTGGACGAGAACTCACATAAACAAAACAGTCAAGTTCCACAAGACTCAGACTTGAGGAGATTTGGGGATTTAAAAACACTTCAAGTTAAGGCAGGTTAATTGGCCCAGATAATTCAACAGGAATCAAAAGTTTCACTTCCTTAGAAAGGACAGGGGCCTCTTTGCTTTTGAGACATTTTCAAACTTACCTGCTCATCTCGAAAAGAAATCTGTCAGCCTTAGCCATCCGATCCAGTTCATGTTTATGTTCTTCCAACAGATCAATGTCACTTTTCTCAGGAACAAATTTCAAGAGCTAGCAAGTACACACAAATATTAAAACAGAGGCTTCTAATTTAAATTCTTGTCCTAACTTTTCACCCTGTCAGTTAAATCTGTCCCAAGATTTTAATTTTCAATTCACAGCTCTCCTCATAGGTGACTGTTAAGATACAATAGAAGTGATTAAATTCTCCCATTTAGGTGACTATACAATAAAAACTTCCAGTTATAAACTGGTACGGGGGATGTAATGTACATGATGGTTATAACTGACACTGCTGCTTGATACATATGAAAGTTAGTAAATCCTAAGAGCTCTCATCACAAAAGAAAAAAATCTTTTGCTGTAAAAAATTTTAATCTACATGAGATGACAGATGCTAATAACTAAACTTACAGAAATTATTTCACATTTGTTAGTCAAACCATTGTGCAATACACCGTAAACTTACAGTGATGTATATTTTAATAAAAATGGGGAAAAAACTTTATTTTTTCCTCAAAAAACTAGGAATAGAACCACCATATGACCCAGCAATCCCACTATTAGGCATATACCCTGAGGAAATCAAAGTTGAAAAAGACACATGTACCCTATTGTTCACTGCAGCACTATTTACAATAGCTAGAACATGTCCATCAATAAATGAATGGATAAAGAAGCTGTAGTACATATATACAATGGGATATTTTTCAGCTGTAAAAAGAAATGCATTTGAGGTGGATGAACCTAGAACCTATTATATAGAGTGAAGTCAGTCAGAGAAACATAATATAGTATACTAACACATATATATAAAATCTAGAAAGATGGTACTGATAAATGTATATGCAGAGCAGCAATGGAGAGACAGACATAGAGAACAGCCTTATGCACACTGAGTGGAGGGAGGAGTGGGCAAGAGGTATGGAAAGAGAAACGTGAAACTTACATTACCATATGTAAAGAGACAACCAGCGTGAATCTGCTGTAAGACTAAGGGAACTTACACAGGAGCTATGCAACAACCTAGAGGGGTGGGAAAGGGAGGGAGATGGGAGGAAAGTTCAAGTGGGAGTCACATGTATACCTATGACTGATTCGAGTTTATGTATAACAGTAAACAATAAAACTGTAAAAAAAAATAAATTAATTAAAAAAAAAGAACACAAACTTTCTCTTTTTGCCTGAAAGTAGTTACGCTGGTGGAAGATTCATTTCTGGGTGCTTGTTACTTAGTGCCTCTTGAGTCAGAAATGAGAAGGTCTTTACCAGGGCCCACTTCACACAGACCCTTAGAGGGACTCTGGAGATTCAGTACTCTCATAAGATGATACAGCTGTGGTCCAGAGAGATGAGGCCACTCACCCAGGATTATAAGCCAAGTACATGGGATCTTCGGAAATAGAACCTGGGTCTCAACTTCCAGCTATTTTTTTTAAAAATTTCTTCTATTACAATGTGCTGACATGAATAATTCTATGTGTATTGTCCAATCAATTTGCTTATTTCTTTGGCTCATCTAATTCCATCTCACTGTTTGCTCTATGTAGAGCTGGGTGAGAGGGACACAGTAGGACTTGAAGTTTAAGCATAGACTGTAGGAGAGAAAGCAATAAGACTTCAAACTGAAAAAGCACTTCTGTATGTGTCTAATTTCCTTTAAAGGCACAGACGTGTATGTGTACACCCAGGCCTGTGCTTGTGTGCTTATTTTCTAGATCAAATATTCTTGGACTTATAAAACTTACACTGAGCCCCTGGGCCCTGAGATCCTTCTCAAAACTTGACGCTGGCATTGGGTGGTCCATTTAGCAGGTTTTCAAATGTTTGTTGGGTTTAACTAAGGGACCTCAGAAAAGACAGTCAGTCTCGGTACTGCCAGCAGAGAAAGAGAACTGAAACTACAGGGAAGGAGGTGAACGGTGTGAGGATGGAAATATATTCCCAGTAGAGTGCTTATGGTGCTGGACTCTGGCGTGGGGTGTGCAGCATTTACACAGGAGGAAGAGCGGCAGTGGGGGAGGGCGGTGGTGGGCAAGATCAGGGAGAAGGAGCAAGGGCCTCGTAAGAAATTCACTCTTTATTTTGAAGGCATGGAATGTAACGTAACTCTTAAATAGAGGAATGAGTTTGCACTTTAAAAAGATCACTGCGCCTGCATAATGGAGAAAATCAGAAAGGATCAAAAGTATTAGGAGGCTGGGGTTAGATTATTGATGCAGTAATCTGGGTGAGAGACGACAGTGGCCCAGAACAGGTAGTGGACAGGTTTTGGAGCTACTTGGAGGGGTTGAACTGGCCTGAATTGTTGACTGGTAAACGAGGTCAAAAGGATGAGATCCAGGCAACAATGTATATCGAGTGGAACAAGGAATACGGGTGAAGAAGGATGGGGGAGGGAGAGGAGATGCATTTAGTATTTGAAAGACTGAGAACAGAGGCAATTCAGTACTAGTTCAGCTGTGGTCCAGAGAGATGAGGCCACTCACCCAGGATTATAAGCCAAGTACATGGGATCTTCGGAAATAGAACCTGGGTCTCAACTTCCAGCTATTTTTTTTAAAAATTTCTTCTATTACAATGTGCTGACATGAATAATTCTATGTGTATTGTCCAATCAATTTGCTTATTTCTTTGGCTCATCTAATTCCATCTCACTGTTTGCTCTATGTAGAGCTGGGTGAGAGGGACACAGTAGGACTTGAAGTTTAAGCATAGACTGTAGGAGAGAAAGCAATAAGACTTCAAACTGAAAAAGCACTTCTGTATGTGTCTAATTTCCTTTAAAGGCACAGCCGTGTATGTGTACACCGAGGCCTGTGCTTGTGTGCTTATTTTCTAGATCAAATATTCTTGGACTTATAAAACTTACACTGAGCCCCTGGGCCCTGAGATCCTTCTCAAAACTTGACGCTGGCATTGGGTGGTCCATTTAGCAGGTTTTCAAATGTTTGTTGGGTTTAACTAAGGGACCTCAGAAAAGACAGTCAGTCTCGGTACTGCCAGCAGAGAAAGAGAACTGAAACTACAGGGAAGGAGGTGAACGGTGTGAGGATGGAAATATATTCCCAGTAGAGTGCTTATGGTGCTGGACTCTGGCGTGGGGTGTGCAGCATTTACACAGGAGGAAGAGCGGCAGTGGGGGAGGGCGGTGGTGGGCAAGATCAGGGAGAAGGAGCAAGGGCCTCGTAAGAAATTCACTCTTTATTTTGAAGGCATGGAATGTAACGTAACTCTTAAATAGAGGAATGAGTTTGCACTTTAAAAAGATCACTGCGCCTGCATAATGGAGAAAATCAGAAAGGATCAAAAGTATTAGGAGGCTGGGGTTAGATTATTGATGCAGTAATCTGGGTGAGAGACGACAGTGGCCCAGAACAGGTAGTGGACAGGTTTTGGAGCTACTTGGAGGGGTTGAACTGGCCTGAATTGTTGACTGGTAAACGAGGTCAAAAGGATGAGATCCAGGCAACAATGTATATCGAGTGGAACAAGGAATACGGGTGAAGAAGGATGGGGGAGGACGGGAGAGGAGAAGATGCATTTAGTATTTGAAAGACTGACAAGAGAACCAAGCAGTGATTTCTAGAGGTGTGTGCGCTCAGTTGCTAAGCTGTGCCCAACTCTTCGTGACCCCATGGACTGCAGCCCACCAGGCTCCTCTATCCATGGGGATCTCCCAGGCAAGAATACTGGAGTGGGTTGCTATTTCTTCTCAAGGGGATCTTCCTAACCCAGGGATTGATCCAGCCTATCCTGTGTTCCTGCATTGCAGGAGGAGTCTTTTCCACAGAGCTACCTGGGAAGCCTGTGATTTCTCGTAGGCAGGCAGACATGGTCTGAAATCCCAAAGAAATCTGGAAGACAATGCTTTGGTGTGGGCTACAACATGTGTGGATGTGAGTAAGGTAACCAGGGGTTCCATCAAGTGAAGAAAAGCCAGGATGGAGTGAAGCTGGCCTTAACGGGATGAGGAAAAGAAGAAGAACCTTCACAGGAGGCAGTGAAGGGGCCTATGGAGTCACAGGGCCAAGGGAAGAGGCGTTTCACCACGAGGCAAGTGGCCACTGGTGTCATACCCCACCAGTACATCAAGGACAGTAAGGGCTGCCAAGTGTCCCCTGGCTCTGGCAACAAGAAAGTGCATGTCCTCAGTGAGAACCGCTTTAGGAAGGTGAGAAGAGTGAACGGGCACTGAAGAACTCACTGTGTTGAAAGAGAGAGAGTAGCAGATGGAGATGTGAGGTCTTAACAGGGCTGTGTGCACGTGAAGGGCTGTGTGCGTGGGGGAGGGCTGAGGTGGTCTTTATTTTGAAGGCATGGAATACGATTAAGGTAGTTTGCACTTTAAAAAGATCACTGCGCCTGCATAATGGAGAAAAGCAGAAAGGATCAGAAGTATTAGGAGGCTGGGGTTAGATTATGGATGCAGTAATCTGGGTGAGACGACAGTGGCCCAGAACAGGTAGTGGACAGGTTTTGGAGCTACTTGGAGGGGTTGAACTGGCCTGAATTGTTGACTGGTAAACGAGGTCAAAAGGATGAGATCCAGGCAACAATGTATATCGAGTGGAACAAGGAATACGGGTGAAGAAGGATGGGGGAGGACGGGAGAGGAGAAGATGCATTTAGTATTTGAAAGACTGACAAGAGAACCAAGCAGTGATTTCTAGAGGTGTGTGCGCTCAGTTGCTAAGCTGTGCCCAACTCTTCGTGACCCCATGGACTGCAGCCCACCAGGCTCCTCTATCCATGGGGATCTCCCAGGCAAGAATACTGGAGTGGGTTGCTATTTCTTCTCAAGGGGATCTTCCTAACCCAGGGATTGATCCAGCCTATCCTGTGTTCCTGCATTGCAGGAGGAGTCTTTTCCACAGAGCTACCTGGGAAGCCTGTGATTTCGTGAGGCAGGCAGACATGGTCTGAAATCCCAAAGAAATCTGGAAGACAATGCTTTGGTGTGGGCTACAACATGTGTGGATGTGAGTAAGGTAACCAGGGGTTCCATCAAGTGAAGAAAAGCCAGGATGGAGTGAAGCTGGCCTTAACGGGATGAGGAAAAGAAGAAGAACCTTCACAGGAGGCAGTGAAGGGGCCTATGGAGTCACAGGGCCAAGGGAAGAGGCGTTTCACCACGAGGCAAGTGGCCACTGGTGTCATACCCCACCAGTACATCAAGGACAGTAAGGGCTGCCAAGTGTCCCCTGGCTCTGGCAACAAGAAAGTGCATGTCCTCAGTGAGAACCGCTTTAGGAAGGTGAGAAGAGTGAACGGGCACTGAAGAACTCACTGTGTTGAAAGAGAGGAGAGTAGCAGATGGAGATGTGAGGTCTTAACAGGGCTGTGTGCACGTGAAGGGCTGGGACTTGAACAAGTTACGTGTCGGGAGGGCGAGGTGGAAGACCTTGAGGAGAGGGGCAGGGTCTTCTGATCGGAAGGAAGGATGGGCCAGAACAGAGGCCAGGGGCACCCCCTCTCCTCATGGGGTAGAGGGAGGGGATACGGAAGCAGACAGCAGGGAGTCCATAGGTCTGGGGGCCTGAGCTTCCAGACATGGGTGCTCCCAGGTCCCAGGTGTGACACTGGATGGGACACGAGGCTTCTCGTTCTTCCTCAGTGCAGAAGGGAAGGTGGTACGGGCAAGGGAAGGAAGGAGGAAGAGAGAGCATGAGGCTTGTTTTTCCTCTGGGGTTTGGATTTTTATCTTCTGGAATTCAGTTCTAGTATCGGGGATCCACCACACCTGCCCTTCTGAGCCCACAGGCCCCTGGTTGGGGTAACACCATCCGTCTCTCTCTCTCCTGTTACTCAGAAGAGCACAGTGAGAGGCTGAGGCTAACGGGCCAGGCAGAGTTGCGAACAGACAGTATGGACAGTTGTGAAAAGAAGGAAGAGTTGAACAGTCACCTGAAGATGAGGAGAAAGGTGTGCATCCAAGAAAGTGGAGTGTGTGGATCTCACCTGAGATCTGACCTCAGCGGCTGAAAGCAGCAGGACCAGAGGGGATGAATGCAGCTCAAATGCAGACCGTACTGAGTCATATGGGATGTGGTGCGCAGGCAGAGGAAGGAGGGTAGAGCAAGGAGGAGAGCAAGCCTGGAGACGAGCAGAGAGCACGCCACTCAGGGCTCTCGGGAGAGCCCAGGTCAGAAGCATCTCATTCGGCCAGAGTCGGCCTCAGTAGATGGTTTTTCTTGCTCATATTTACTTCAAGTACATTCTGTTCTCACTACAAGCTCCTTTGGCAAACTTTTGAAATCCATTCCCTCATGGAGGAATTTTGCTAGATGCTATTTCACAGTAAACAGATCTTATGGAATTTTAAACATACAACCTTGTCAGCAGAGGCTGAAGATCTAAGGACCGAAGCAGCTTTCTGCCTAGGTCTTCACTCTGGGGCTCTACCTGAGGCAGAGGCTCTGTTTTGACTAGTGTTCTGCGAGGGCGGGGAGAGTGTGCAGAGGAGCTGCAAAAGGCTCAAAAAAGGAATTTTCCGTTTAGGAAGAGTTTGAAACTATTTATACACAGAGCATCCTAACAGACTTGGAAACATAGTCATTAACTATTTTGGGAAGGAAATCAAACCTTAAAAGGCTAGCAGGACAAGTTTTTCCACTGCTGAGTGTGAGGGTTTTCACCCCAGATGACTGCAGCTGCAGAGGTTTCAGGGAAGGACCGGCCCTTGGAAGTGTGGTGACATCACAAGTGTCACTCCTCCCACCTTGTGTCCAAGGCCTTTGAGGAAATCGTGCCAACAATGGAGGAGGCACACACAAACAGGCACTCCCCCTGGAGCAGCAGCCTCCGCCACCCCGGGATCCTTGTTAGCGGAGCAAAAGAGCCTTTTCCTCTGCTCCCGGGAGCTGAGCACGCCTACAGGTCACACCTCAAGTTCAGCCTGGAATCATGATCACCTGTGCGCACCCATAATTTCAAGTGGGCCTGGCACTAACAAATGAGGACCTTGTGACCAAAATCTCTCAAAATGTGACTCTGTTGCAGGGACAACGAGACAAGGAGGCAGAACAGGATTAGATCATTCAGAGACATTCCCACAAAGCACAGAAAGTTTAGGCTCAGACTAATAGATAGCTAACAATCCCTGGGGTAGCTACCAGCACAGTATCTACAACAGTATCACTGGGGAGAAAGCCGAGCCAAGCTGCTGACAACACACAACACAGCTGGCGTGACTGCACAGAGCATGTTATGGAAATACTGCCAAAGAGAGACTAGGGCACCATGTCCCACTTGTTGCCTGGCCAAATTACAAATTATATTCAAATATCATGGACAATGGGCTTCCCAGGTGGTGCTAGTGGAAAAGAACCCACCTGCCAGTGCAGGAGACATGAGAGATAGGTTCAATCTGTGGGTCAGGAAGATCCCGTGGAAAAGGACATGGCAACCCACTCCAGTATTGTTGCCGAGAGAATCCCATGGACAGAGGAGCCTGGCAGGCTACAGTCCACAGGCACGTACAGAGTCCGACACGACTGAAGCAACTTAGCATACCAGCAACCACGGACAAGGATGGATACTGTGTCTAAGTCTACGCTATGCTCACCAGCCCTGGATTTACTGCCAACACTGACAGTACACGAAGAGCGCAGTACAATCTATGGAGACAGGACCCAGCCCTAAGAAGTTCACACCCTGCCTTATGGCACATGCAGTGTTTCAATGAGGATGACGGTGCCAGGGGTTAACAGTGGATTTGGTGTTGTGGGAACGGTGAACCAAGACCGAGACACAAATGTGCCAGGGATTAAGCAGTGATTCAGCTTATGCACTGCAGTCTGTGATCTCACGGTGCTGAGATTCTCAGTGTTTCGGTGAATTTTCTACTATGGCTAATAGATTCATGTGACCTGCTAAAGAGAACTCGATGGCGGTAACATGAGAGACAGACTCTGACATTGAGGGTCCCAGGCATTTGATGCACTCTGGACGAGCCTTCTCACCCATCATTTTGAGAAAGCGGGCAGGATCAAGTCCTAGGCTTCTAACAGAGCCATGTGGAACCCTGGCCCGACCTCCTCCATTCAGAGATGAAGAAACTGTCTACTAACCACAACCTGGTCTCCCTGGTGTATCTCCACTGAGAGTCCGGCGTCACCTGTGCCCTGAGTGTTATCCGGCAGCTCACCTGTTCCAGCATGTCCTTGGGCAGATCCTCCTGCTCGTCCATGGTTAGAATTGCTCGTTTGATTTCATCATTGGATAATTTCAGCCTGGAGAAAGAATGTTTTATTTGTTGTTAACAATATTGGCTTGAGTAGTTAACGATTTAATTCATGATACCTTATTTTGCTACTCCAGCTGCTGACCTTCAAGTACGTTGCCTGCAAATTACAAATTATATTCAAATATCATGGACAATGGGCTTCCCAGGTGGTGCTAGTGGAAAAGAACCCACCTGCCAGTGCAGGAGACATGAGAGATAGGTTCAATCTGTGGGTCAGGAAGATCCCGTGGAAAAGGACATGGCAACCCACTCCAGTATTGTTGCCGAGAGAATCCCATGGACAGAGGAGCCTGGCAGGCTACAGTCCACAGGCACGTACAGAGTCCGACACGACTGAAGCAACTTAGCATACCAGCAACCACGGACAAGGATGGATACTGTGTCTAAGTCTACGCTATGCTCACCAGCCCTGGATTTACTGCCAACACTGACAGTACACGAAGAGCGCAGTACAATCTATGGAGACAGGACCCAGCCCTAAGAAGTTCACACCCTGCCTTATGACACATACGAGTGTTTCAATGAGGATGACGGTGCCAGGGGTTAACAGTGGATTTGGTGTTGTGGGAACGGTGAACCAAGACCGAGACACAAATGTGCCAGGGATTAAGCAGTGATTCAGCTTATGCACTGCAGTCTGTGATCTCACGGTGCTGAGATTCTCAGTGTTTCGGTGAATTTTCTACTATGGCTAATAGATTCATGTGACCTGCTAAAGAGAACTCGATGGCGGTAACATGAGAGACAGACTCTGACATTGAGGGTCCCAGGCATTTGATGCACTCTGGACGAGCCTTCTCACCCATCATTTTGAGAAACGGGCAGGATCAAGTCCTAGGCTTCTAACAGAGCCATGTGGAACCCTGGCCCGACCTCCTCCATTCAGAGATGAAGAAACTGTCTACTAACCACAACCTGGTCTCCCTGGTGTATCTCCACTGAGAGTCCGGCGTCACCTGTGCCCTGAGTGTTATCCGGCAGCTCACCTGTTCCAGCATGTCCTTGGGCAGATCCTCCTGCTCGTCCATGGTTAGAATTGCTCGTTTGATTTCATCATTGGATAATTTCAGCCTGGAGAAAGAATGTTTTATTTGTTGTTAACAATATTGGCTTGAGTAGTTAACGATTTAATTCATGATACCTTATTTTGCTACTCCAGCTGCTGACCTTCAAGTACCATTTTTCTCAAAATCTCTCAGTGAAAGCTTACTTCCTGACAGGGTTGCACCTAAAAATAGTATTTTGAAACAGCTTTAACATTCTTTCAGAGCTTTGTCATGCTCTGCTGACACAGAGAACAAAGCTGTTATGTTCTACCATTTAGTTTCCTTAAGCAAGGGATTGGAAGATGAAAAATAGGGAAAATACCCACACACAACTGTTTAACACACAGTATTTATGAACTGCAGGTCAAGGAGGAAAATTAACCTTTTAACTTGATTATGTGTCAGGAGCGTTTAAAATTTGCTCTCAGACATATTCTCTAAACATAGAGAGTTTTGAGAATATTATTGTTAAAAAAACTGAATAGTTGATATTCAAAATAACGTAGCTGAGGAGTGTTCATATATATTATTTCAAATGGGATTCAAAATAACTGACTTTTTTTTTTAAAATAGTGGTAGAAACAGAGGCTCAGAATGACTGAGTGATTTGCCGAAGGTCAAACACAAAGGGGAGTATTTACCATATCCCAAGACTTTTGATTGCTAATCCCAAATTCTTTTGGCAGATAATGCTTATCTAGTTAATATATCACAGGGAAGGATTTAAGCAAAAAACCCAAATCTGTTTTCTGTTTCTGTCTACTATTAATTCCTATGATTTACTAATTTATATTAAGGATTTATGTTTTGATTATGGCAGGAAAACCAAGTGCTGACTGGAAAAAAAAAAACCCTAAAGTTAAAACACGCTTGCAAAAATATGTTTTTAGTAGATACAACCAAAAGTCTTAACCAGGGCAAAAAACCTTAATCAGATTAAGAGCTCTCACAATAGGGCCATTCTTTTGGTGGTAAGCATCAGACCCAGACTTACTGAAAAAATCTTATTTCCTTATGCTGCTGCTTAGTCACTTCAGTCATGTCCGACTCTGAGTGACCCCAAGGACGGCAGCCCATCAGGAATCTCTGTCCATGGAATTCTCCAGGCAAAAATACTGGAGTGGGTTGCTGTGCCGTCCTCGAGGGGATATTCCCAGCCCATGGATCGAACCCGGTTAGTATTTGCCTTTAACAATATTGGCTTGAGTAGTTAACGATTTAATTCATGATACCTTATTTTGCTACTCCAGCTGCTGACCTTCAAGTACCATTTTTCTCAAAATCTCTCAGTGAAAGCTTACTTCCTGACAGGGTTGCACCTAAAAATAGTATTTTGAAACAGCTTTAACATTCTTTCAGAGCTTTGTCATGCTCTGCTGACACAGAGAACAAAGCTGTTATGTTCTACCATTTAGTTTCCTTAAGCAAGGGATTGGAAGATGAAAAATAGGGAAAATACCCACACACAACTGTTTAACACACAGTATTTATGAACTGCAGGTCAAGGAGGAAAATTAACCTTTTAACTTGATTATGTGTCAGGAGCGTTTAAAATTTGCTCTCAGACATATTCTCTAAACATAGAGAGTTTTGAGAATATTATTGTTAAAAAAACTGAATAGTTGATATTCAAAATAACGTAGCTGAGGAGTGTTCATATATATTATTTCAAATGGGATTCAAAATAACTGACTTTTTTTTTTAAAATAGTGGTAGAAACAGAGGCTCAGAATGACTGAGTGATTTGCCGAAGGTCAAACACAAAGGGGAGTATTTACCATATCCCAAGACTTTTGATTGCTAATCCCAAATTCTTTTGGCAGATAATGCTTATCTAGTTAATATATCACAGGGAAGGATTTAAGCAAAAAACCCAAATCTGTTTTCTGTTTCTGTCTACTATTAATTCCTATGATTTACTAATTTATATTAAGGATTTATGTTTTGATTATGGCAGGAAAACCAAGTGCTGACTGGAAAAAAAAAAACCCTAAAGTTAAAACACGCTTGCAAAAATATGTTTTTAGTAGATACAACCAAAAGTCTTAACCAGGGCAAAAAACCTTAATCAGATTAAGAGCTCTCACAATAGGGCCATTCTTTTGGTGGTAAGCATCAGACCCAGACTTACTGAAAAAATCTTATTTCCTTATGCTGCTGCTTAGTCACTTCAGTCATGTCCGACTCTGAGTGACCCCAAGGACGGCAGCCCATCAGGAATCTCTGTCCATGGAATTCTCCAGGCAAAAATACTGGAGTGGGTTGCTGTGCCGTCCTCGAGGGGATATTCCCAGCCCATGGATCGAACCCGGGTCTCCTGTATTGCAGGCAGATTCCTCACCACTGACCCATCAGGGAAGCCCCTTACATATATATATTTGAGACCCCCATGTACTGTAGCTCACCAGGCTTCTCTTCATGGAACTTTCCAGGCAAGAATAGTGGAGTGGGTTGCCATTTCCTTCTCCTGTATTTCCTTATAAACTATCACTAAGGTATCATATTAACATTAGTTGATTCATTCTTATTTATGATCGTCAAAAAGAATCACACGTGGGAAAGAGGATAAAGACATAAACACACAAATATAGAGCAAGGCATACAGCCTTCATGTATAACATTTGAAGGAAGGGGCTCTGGCACCAGATAGGCTGTGCCTGTGTCCTGGCTCTGACACTTCCTGGTCAGTGTGACCTTGGAAAATATGTTTTCTTTAGCCGCAGTTTCTTAATCTATAAAACAGAGATAACTATGTGGGGAAAAAAAGGATATTTATTGTGTCTATAAAGTGAAATAGTGCAAAGTAGCATAATGACTCACTATAGAAAGGGCACAATGTATATGTGTATTCTGCAAAGCAGACTTTTCCACCCAGAAAAAGCAGCAATACTTATGTAACATTAATATTTAAGTGCAGCTATCTGATCATCAAGTAGTACGACATCAGTAGGCTTATCATAAAACTTCCCAAAGTACTCTCAGACCCACTATTTCACCGGAGTTTCCTCTCAGTCTATAACATTCATTAGGTCCTGGAGTAATAAAAAAAGAACCAGAAGTCATGATGCTTATTTTAAAGGTGCTCATGCTTGGGAGAATCAGATGATACGCTTTAACACTCCACGCAAGGTCACCTGTGCCTCCCGAGAGGGCTGGATGAGTGCAGGGGTGGCCACAGAGCCCACAAGGAGGAGGAAAGGACTGGGGCTTGGGGAGCTGGGTGAAACTGAGCCCATTCTGTACATCTCCGGCCTGTCCTCTTCCCCAGATTTTGACATTATCTTGTTACAATCATCCATCCTGCCACTGAAACCGCATGTTGTTTCATATACCAATAAGTAGGCCAGGGAAGGAACAGATTAGGGAATCTATTGTATCAATACCACTCTATTTTGTGCTTTCAAGCCCAACTAGAGCACCTCGGCAACACGCCAACTTGTCCATGGTGTACAGTAAGATCCATTCTCTTCCCTAGTCTGAATTGCGGTACTGACAAAACTCCTGGGCTGTGGACAGTCACTCTGGACCTGGACAGACTTCTCCAGGTTGATCTGGTCTGGAGACAATCATTTCCCATGAACACTGTCACTAGAACATCATGATGGAAAAGAACACATTTAAATGATACAACTTAGTCAAACTGAGATGGATGAAAATAGACAACAGGGGAAAACTCTATCCTGGCCCAAAGTCTCCACCATATGAGCTCCAGGTAGCCCTAGATTCCAGGTCACTAACACCTGTTGAGTCCAGAGAGGGCAACTTAGTCAAAAACTGAGATGGAGGAACACGTAGCTGTGGCACTTCCTGGTCAGTGTGACCTTGGAAAATATGTTTTCTTTAGCCGCAGTTTCTTAATCTATAAAACAGAGATAACTATGTGGGGAAAAAAAGGATATTTATTGTGTCTATAAAGTGAAATAGTGCAAAGTAGCATAATGACTCACTATAGAAAGGGCACAATGTATATGTGTATTCTGCAAAGCAGACTTTTCCACCCAGAAAAAGCAGCAATACTTATGTAACATTAATATTTAAGTGCAGCTATCTGATCATCAAGTAGTACGACATCAGTAGGCTTATCATAAAACTTCCCAAAGTACTCTCAGACCCACTATTTCACCGGAGTTTCCTCTCAGTCTATAACATTCATTAGGTCCTGGAGTAATAAAAAAAGAACCAGAAGTCATGATGCTTATTTTAAAGGTGCTCATGCTTGGGAGAATCAGATGATACGCTTTAACACTCCACGCAAGGTCACCTGTGCCTCCCGAGAGGGCTGGATGAGTGCAGGGGTGGCCACAGAGCCCACAAGGAGGAGGAAAGGACTGGGGCTTGGGGAGCTGGGTGAAACTGAGCCCATTCTGTACATCTCCGGCCTGTCCTCTTCCCCAGATTTTGACATTATCTTGTTACAATCATCCATCCTGCCACTGAAACCGCATGTTGTTTCATATACCAATAAGTAGGCCAGGGAAGGAACAGATTAGGGAATCTATTGTATCAATACCACTCTATTTTGTGCTTTCAAGCCCAACTAGAGCACCTCGGCAACACGCCAACTTGTCCATGGTGTACAGTAAGATCCATTCTCTTCCCTAGTCTGAATTGCGGTACTGACAAAACTCCTGGGCTGTGGACAGTCACTCTGGACCTGGACAGACTTCTCCAGGTTGATCTGGTCTGGAGACAATCATTTCCCATGAACACTGTCACTAGAACATCATGATGGAAAAGAACACATTTAAATGATACAACTTAGTCAAACTGAGATGGATGAAAATAGACAACAGGGGAAAACTCTATCCTGGCCCAAAGTCTCCACCATATGAGCTCCAGGTAGCCCTAGATTCCAGGTCACTAACACCTGTTGAGTCCAGAGAGGGCAAAGACCATGGTGAAAACCAGTAAGGCCAAAGAAGTGAGATGTGCGGGGATGTGGAAACTGCCACTAATGAAAACCAGCAGGCTGCAGAAATGTCTAAAATTATCACAAAAAGAGCTCCACTTATTTTTTTTTGTAAAGAAAGATTAGTTCTGTGTCCTTTTCACACCAAGTGGGAGAAACCACTTTATGGTGTCTTTCCGCTGAGTCCTTCTGTTTTGTATTTAAGAGAAAAGGGGTTGAACATCAGAGTGAGAGCAATACTAGAAGTATCGGATTTGCATTTCATTAGCTCTCCATCTGGAGTGCAGAACTTCTTGCTTTTGAAATTGTATATATTTATGCTGTTCAACCCCCAGAGGCTGTCTGGACTAAACACTGGCTCTAATTCATAACAATGTTGGTTTCCCTTAATGTGGCCCACAAAGAGACTTGAGATTTTAATGGCTAGTACTTAGAAAGTCTACCTGTCAACATCCCGCCTAGCGCATGGCCTGTGGGAGCCGACAAAGAGGCTGATCCTTTGGGGAAAGAGGAGAGGGGCCCTTGATCCTCTGGGAGGCTTCTGTAGGTTGACAAACAGTTCTTAGTATCGTGTGTCATCACCACATAAGCTGCTAATCTTGGTAACTGAAGGACCCCAGCAACCCTAAACTTTTCATTGCTTTGAGAGTTTGGCAGTGTTCTGCGTGCAGGAGGGCGGTAACTTGTGAGACACCCACTTCAACTTGCTGTGCAAGGCAGGAAACAAACTGGCCATTTAAAGCAGTCTTTAACTCCACCTTGCTCCACTCAGGCATTTCAAAAATTCGCCAAGAGACCTGGAACATCCAGGCATAATTAAACTGAGTTAAGGATGGGTGGCTAGATCAGCCTGAGCTCTGCTTCAGTGGATTTAAGCCAAATGCCTGCACTTAATAGTAGCTTTTTGTGGCTTACTTCACCCTGGTTGTCATGTTAAGTGAGCATCTGGAAAAAAAAGAATGGAAGAACACTTCATAAAAGTCTATTTTAGGTGGGTTCATTTTGTAATATAAGCCAGCTTATTTTGCAGAAGAAGAAAGATTCTTTTTTAATGGAAGGGAGAGGTCTGTTTTTAGTGAACACAGCAGCGTGCATTGTAAGTTGCCACATGTCACCTACATACACACAGCAGAGAAGCTGTGGCTGGCTCTGCCGAGGGCCTGAGGAACCATTCTCATCCTCAGGCCCGTTGTGGCCATTCCAGTCACTTCTCAGGTCTGTGAACGGCAGGGTCCCTGGTGACCTGGAGTGTCCCACCTTCCACCTTCTTTCTGGGCGCTGTGAGAGACCCTGGCCTCTCATGCTACAAGCACATGTACTTCCTCCCTGGCTTGGCCCCTGCGATGAGGCGGGCTTTCCCTCCAGCTGACCTGGGCTCCAGGTGAGGCCGTGGCACTGTGCCCCTGGCCTAAGGGTCCACAAACTTCACAGTGTGGGGGTTAAGGAAGAGCTTTTAAAGACAACCAAACACTGCACATGTGTGTATTACAAAACTGCCCATAGAACGTGCCACAGGCTTTCAGTGTGGTGGCATTTGGTGCAATGACTACATTGCTGGTAATTAAATTCCCAGTCTGCAAGATAAGACACAGAGAGGATCACCAGACTTTGGGAATGCAATAAGCAGAAAAGAAGAAAGCAAGTGTGGAAAGGCAGGAGATCTTGACATCAGCATGGAATCACTCCTACTCATTGTCCCCAGGCACAAAGTCAGCTTCCAAACGCCAGTGACAGTTTTTCTCTCCTGTCCGTCCCTCATCAGGTCTTTAACTGGGCAACAAAAAGAGCTTCCTATCTGATGGCAGCGACCCTTCCCAACCTATCCTGCCAGCCCATGAGAGACCAATCTCAAAACCTAACTGAGACAGTGTGCATCTCTGGAACAATGGCAGGGACTCCGGATCCCCTGGGAACATAAATGGGCCACTGACTGAGCTGCTGCCATGGGCAGGCACTCTGTCAGTGCCTCTCCACGCTGGGTTCTCATTCTTCTAAGCCTACCACTTTCATCACCTCCACACTACAGACTGATCCGGGGTGGACTTGGGCCCTGGATCTCAGACCCTCCTGCCTGGCCTCATTTAATCCAAGCAAGAATCGTTGGCTGCAACTACACAGCTCTCTCGACAGTTTGGCTTGTACCCGCTCTGCTGCCTTTGCTCCTGCCATACCCTTGGATCCCCCCCCTGCTCCCTGTCTGGGAACTGCTAACGCCCCTCCCCCCGAGTCGCCCTCCAGGCCCAATTTCTCAGGAAAGCCCTGCTGGGGCCCCCCTCTCTCCCTTGGCTGGGGTCTCTGTCTCCTTTCAGCCAGACCCGTCTAAGGCCTGCACTGTTCACAGGTCATCTCGCCTGTGCCATTGTTCTTCTTCAATTAGTCAGGCACTGCCAAAGGCAACAGGGTGATCTTAAGTCTTGGGACATCCTACCGCATCCAGCACAGTGCCCGGCAAATAAACACTTCAAGGTGATAACTCTAAGGAAAAAACATCAAAGCAGGTTTTCAAATCTTTCCTTCCTTGAACTCCCTCACTCCTTTTGTATATAGTCATGCATCAAAACGGAAAAAGGAAGAGCAAAAGTAAAGTAAATCGCTGAGTGGTTAAATACCTAAATAAAAAAAAAATTAGTTCTGCTTAATTTCTTTTACTTTTAGCCCTGTGTTTTCCCAATGAGAGAGTAAAATAAGACACTGGGCAGGAAAGCATGTGGTCCTGATTCAATTAAATTCCAGTCTGCAAGATAAGACACAGAGAGGATCACCAGACTTTGGGAATGCAATAAGCAGAAAAGAAGAAAGCAAGTGTGGAAAGGCAGGAGATCTTGACATCAGCATGGAATCACTCCTACTCATTGTCCCCAGGCACAAAGTCAGCTTCCAAACGCCAGTGACAGTTTTTCTCTCCTGTCCGTCCCTCATCAGGTCTTTAACTGGGCAACAAAAAGAGCTTCCTATCTGATGGCAGCGACCCTTCCCAACCTATCCTGCCAGCCCATGAGAGACCAATCTCAAAACCTAACTGAGACAGTGTGCATCTCTGGAACAATGGCAGGGACTCCGGATCCCCTGGGAACATAAATGGGCCACTGACTGAGCTGCTGCCATGGGCAGGCACTCTGTCAGTGCCTCTCCACGCTGGGTTCTCATTCTTCTAAGCCTACCACTTTCATCACCTCCACACTACAGACTGATCCGGGGTGGACTTGGGCCCTGGATCTCAGACCCTCCTGCCTGGCCTCATTTAATCCAAGCAAGAATCGTTGGCTGCAACTACACAGCTCTCTCGACAGTTTGGCTTGTACCCGCTCTGCTGCCTTTGCTCCTGCCATACCCTTGGATCCCCCTCCTGCTCCCTGTCTGGGAACTGCTAACGCCCCTCCCCCCGAGTCGCCCTCCAGGCCCAATTTCTCAGGAAAGCCCTGCTGGGGCCCCCCTCTCTCCCTTGGCTGGGGTCTCTGTCTCCTTTCAGCCAGACCCGTCTAAGGCCTGCACTGTTCACAGGTCATCTCGCCTGTGCCATTGTTCTTCTTCAATTAGTCAGGCACTGCCAAAGGCAACAGGGTGATCTTAAGTCTTGGGACATCCTACCGCATCCAGCACAGTGCCCGGCAAATAAACACTTCAAGGTGATAACTCTAAGGAAAAAACATCAAAGCAGGTTTTCAAATCTTTCCCTTCCTTGAAGCCCCTCACTCCTTTTGTGTATAGTCATGCATCACCAAGGAAAACGGAAGAGTGAAAGTAAGGTAAATCGCTGAGTGGTTAAATACCTAAATAAAAAAAAAATTAGTTCTGCTTAATTTCTTTTACTTTTAGCCCTGTGTTTTCCCAATGAGAGAGTAAAACTAATGACCACTGGGCAGGAAAGCATGTGGTCCTGATTCCTCTTTGGCAGGGATGGTTTTAGGTCCAATTACCATAAGGGTAACTGGGTCTCAAAATCAGCTTGTCATACCACATTTTCAAGATTATGTGCTCCTTATAAAACTTACTGGTTAAATTGGATATTAATAGATAATTGAATAGATATGAGACAAGTTCTTAGAAATGTCTACTAGAGAGTTTAGACACATTTACATTCTAGGTCACCTTAATCTTTGACACTTTTGATGTAACAAGGGAATGACATACCACAAATATGAAAAAATCTCTCCAATAATGAGGTGGGAAATTTGCCAGAACGAGTTGTAACTTTATCTATGACTAGTGTAATTACCCTCGATGGCATCTTGTATGGAGAATAACCTGTTTATGAGAAACTGGGTCACAGTTAGAGCACTTAAATACTAAAGAATTCAGTGTTGGGTCCCTTTGCCAAGTAGTTTTTAAAGGGCTTTTCTAGACTTCAAAAGCACAAAACAGACAGGGAAATTTTTTTCATTTAATTTTGCTATTAAGTAAAAAAAAAAGAAAACATTATTTGTAAAAAAAAATTATAACAAAATAAATTGTATAGACTATAGAAAAATATGTAGACCTTCAAAACTATTCTCAATAGTGTCTTTCTGAACAAAAGTGGGCATAAACACAGGGCCTGACCATTTACACAGCTTTCAGCCAGAGGCAGAAAGTACATGCTAACAGGATGGCTCGTATTATCTTACTGTTGTATTAAAACTCAGGGGTCTTACCAAGCTCCAATTTCTCTTTCATTAAAAGAAACATTTGCTCCCTAAAGTAATATACGTCTGGCTATCAATGAAGCTTCTATGCTGCAAACCAAGTAGCAGTGCTTTGTGTTAAACTTATTCTAAGATCATGTGAACTACTGGGTCTCCCTGATAGCTCAGTGGTAGAGTTCACCTGCCAATGCAGGAGACACAAGTTTGATCCCTGATCTGGGAAGATACCACATGCCATGGAGCAACTAAGCTTATGAGCTACAGCTACTGAGCCTGTGCTCTAGAGCCTTGGAGCCGCAACTATTGAGCCTTTGTGCCACAACTATTGAAAGTCCATGTGCCCTCGAGCCCAAGTTCCACAACAAGAGAAGTCACGGCAACAAGAAGCCTGCTCACCTCAACTAGAGAGTAGCTCCCTCTCCCTACAACTAGAGAAGAGCCTGCAGCAGCAGTGAAAACCCAGACTAGCCAAAAAATAAAATTGAAAAAAAAAAAGAGAAAGAACTACTACTTTCCCTCTTTACTCTCCCTGAATGAGAAGTCACCTTACACTAGTCTCGATATAGACACACATTCTTTCCAGAATGTAACCACTGTGATTTAGCTTGTACTGAATGCCCCAGAATTCAAGGTTCATTTTCTTCACTTCACCAACATTAAGTATCTCTGCCTAATGTGAAAGTCCCTTTTCAGAGAAAAGAAGAAACCAGATTCAGAAAAGCTACTTGAAATGTCCAAGATGACCAGACATATTCCCTGAAGCTTTTTATAATCGGATTGCAGACTCCCAAATTTCCTTTCTTTTGTTTCAAGTTCCAAGGCCATGATAGTTCACCAACTGCAAAAGATACTTGTGAACAGGTCTGAACTGGATAAATTAGCATTTCACTGAGGTTTATAGACATATCTTTTAGTCCTAAAAATTTTCATAAAGACCATGAAATGATGTCATCTGAAGTATAAAATTGGTGACGTGAGGAAGCAGAATGAAACAAAGAGGCTTCACTGGTGGGTGCTGACTCTGGTGGTGTACTTCAATGGCAAAAGCACCTGTGAGGCACAGAACAGTACACAGGGCCTGACCATTTACACAGCTTTCAGCCAGAGGCAGAAAGTACATGCTAACAGGATGGCTCGTATTATCTTACTGTTGTATTAAAACTCAGGGGTCTTACCAAGCTCCAATTTCTCTTTCATTAAAAGAAACATTTGCTCCCTAAAGTAATATACGTCTGGCTATCAATGAAGCTTCTATGCTGCAAACCAAGTAGCAGTGCTTTGTGTTAAACTTATTCTAAGATCATGTGAACTACTGGGTCTCCCTGATAGCTCAGTGGTAGAGTTCACCTGCCAATGCAGGAGACACAAGTTTGATCCCTGATCTGGGAAGATACCACATGCCATGGAGCAACTAAGCTTATGAGCTACAGCTACTGAGCCTGTGCTCTAGAGCCTTGGAGCCGCAACTATTGAGCCTTTGTGCCACAACTATTGAAAGTCCATGTGCCCTCGAGCCCAAGTTCCACAACAAGAGAAGTCACGGCAACAAGAAGCCTGCTCACCTCAACTAGAGAGTAGCTCCCTCTCCCTACAACTAGAGAAGAGCCTGCAGCAGCAGTGAAAACCCAGACTAGCCAAAAAATAAAATTGAAAAAAAAAAAGAGAAAGAACTACTACTTTCCCTCTTTACTCTCCCTGAATGAGAAGTCACCTTACACTAGTCTCGATATAGACACACATTCTTTCCAGAATGTAACCACTGTGATTTAGCTTGTACTGAATGCCCCAGAATTCAAGGTTCATTTTCTTCACTTCACCAACATTAAGTATCTCTGCCTAATGTGAAAGTCCCTTTTCAGAGAAAAGAAGAAACCAGATTCAGAAAAGCTACTTGAAATGTCCAAGATGACCAGACATATTCCCTGAAGCTTTTTATAATCGGATTGCAGACTCCCAAATTTCCTTTCTTTTGTTTCAAGTTCCAAGGCCATGATAGTTCACCAACTGCAAAAGATACTTGTGAACAGGTCTGAACTGGATAAATTAGCATTTCACTGAGGTTTATAGACATATCTTTTAGTCCTAAAAATTTTCATAAAGACCATGAAATGATGTCATCTGAAGTATAAAATTGGTGACGTGAGGAAGCAGAATGAAACAAAGAGGCTTCACTGGTGGGTGCTGACTCTGGTGGTGTACTTCAATGGCAAAAGCACCTGTGAGGCACAGAAGTATAAATAACAGTAAACTCCCTCTTACAGGCTCTTTGGAAAAGCAAATCAAAACACTGATCTGAGATGTTCTGCTTTTTAAAATTTAGGAGTCACTGGAAATTAAACCCCAAGAAAGTAGGCAGACTCTGACATACTCCATGACGGAAAGTAAACACTAAGACTCCTCTTCACCTCAGACAGAAAAAAAGCAGACCACTGACCCTCAGCAGAGTCCAAGTAAAAGAATGTGTCCAACCATTTGGAGCCACAGGACAGAACAGTTGGTCCTACCAGAAATGTTGGGACAACATCAACAGTACCTCGAGAGAAGGATGTTGCAATTCTGAGCTCTCCGACCATCGATCACCGAAAGCTCTCTGACTTTAAGTTTGGAGCCCAGTGTGTCATCAATGGCATCTGCTTCTTTCTATAAAGAGCATGAAAGAAATCCATCAAAGTCAAACAGGGACATTCCAACTTCAGACACACAGTTTTCCTTTATATTTGCTGTTTACACACACACACACGCATACACACACGCACAGCTGAGATGGTGAGGAGGGGAGGGTTGGGAGATGGTGGAATTGAAACAAAGGCTAAAATCTAGTTGACAAAGGAAAATAACAAGAAAAGCTGACCACCCACATTTGAAAAGGCATTATTTGGAAGAACAAAGTGCTTGTAAGTTAAAGATGCATAAATTATCAATGAGCGGTACCCTCCTTTTGTCCCCCCAAATCCCAATGTGGAGCAGACAGAAGGACTGTCACTATGAATCAAGCTCAGCTGAGGAGTGCCACTGCTGGTCCAGCCGTTTGCAGAGCCCATTCACCCCAGAACCATTTGCATCCTGAACACTCAGAAAGCTGAACAATAAAACCTCCCAAACGTCTTCCCCGTGTTCAACAGGAAGCTTCCAGATGGTACCTTTCATTACCCTGGAGCCTGACAGACAACAGGGAGGTCACAGTTCAAGGAATTAGTTTAATTTACTTCAATGAACAATAAAACACCACATGCACACTCTGCTGCTCTGCAGAGAGTTGTAAGCAAGGAGGGCTGTAATTCACAGTGGAAGAGGCATAGGACAATTGCATCCTACAATAGTGTGAGTGCACAGACTGAGTTGAAAAACAGCAAGTCTGATGTTCTGAAAGGTCAGGATCAAGTTAAAAACTAGATCACAGCATTTAAAAAAATGTAAGGAAATCAGACAGTTCTGGAACTGGATAGCAGTTTAGGAAACAAAGGTGACATAGTCTATAATAACAGACACCATGTGACCAAACTTTACTGCTTCGTATTGTGCAGAGATTTCAGGCATATCTCTAGATATTTGGAAGTTGAAACCCAATATGGAAAATTAACATTGTGTTAATGTTGTCAGAAAAAAAAAAAATCGGAAAACCAAGACATCTTGTAAGCCATGGAGCTATATTAAGCACGGTGGGAGTTTTAGCTCACTTACCTGCTTGGAGTTACTGTTCACAAAGAAATCCTACAGCCATGGCAGAGGCATGGAAAAGGCAAATTAGATACATGCAGTTCAGAAATCATAGCAGCACATGAAGGCAAGTCAAGGAAATAGTGACACAGGGTAAGAGGTGATTTATGCTCCGGAAGTAGCAATGAGAGTCGATGAAGATGAGAGTCTGGCTGAAGACACACTGAAGATCAGGGTACTAAGTGCTCAGATTTGAGAGAGAAGATGGCATGTGCTGTACACAATTTTCAATGGTGGCAAATCAAATTCAGATACGAAAAGTCTTAAAATGCTCTCAAAAGAGTCCAAGTTAGGGAAGGAACCAAACCCTCTTTGAAAGGACCACGGGGCTCCATGTATTTAACATGATGATTGAAGCAGAAAATATCAATCAATTCCATCAACCTGAGGAAACTGCTACCAGAAAAAACAAACTAACAAATATATATGTATATATTGAAGGGATAGAATAACCTCTTGTCTTCTTGTGTCATGAGGAAGCATTAAGAAAAGAAAAAAGACAAGTTCAACAATATAGGTCAGGGCTTCCCTGGTAGCTCAGTGGTTAAGAGTTAAGCCTACCAATGCAGGAGACATGGGTTCGATCCCTGATCCGGGAAGATCCCACATGCTACAGAGCAACTAAGCCACAACTATTGAGCCCATGTACCGCAACTACTGAAGCCCGTGTGCCCTAGAGCTGAGTTCCACAAGAGAAGTCACTGTAACAAGAAGCCTGCTCGCCTCAACTAGAGAGTAGCCCCCATTCCCTGCAACTAGAGAAGAGCCTGTGGCAGCAGTGAAAACCCCAAATAGCCAAAAGTAAAAATAAAAAAATTAAAAAAACCAATACTGGTCAGTAAAACCAATCCTCAGTACAATTTCAAAGTACAATGCCTGTAGGTGCTCTGGGCATGTATGAGGAGAAAGACAAGACACAATAAGTGATTCATGGGCTGCGCAGTCATTGGTGATCCTGTCCCCGCTGCCTCAGGGCTGTTCTTGTGACAAGGACAACAGCTTCTGTTTAAATGAGTTCATAGGGAAGATTGGGAGTGAAGAAGGGAAAGAGGAAGAGGTGACATATGAAAAAGTCAGAGTTTTCTTTGCATATTTTTGCCATGATGGCACAGATAAAGCTTCAGTGTGCAAAACACACCCCAGCTTTCGGGCCAACGACTTGCACAACCAGCATTTACTCAGCAGATTCCTGAAGGGTTCACTGGTCCCAGCAGCACTGCCCAGGCCAGTTTCTCACAGATGAGCTGTTCTGCATCGTTTTTGGAATGGGAAACAACATGTATCCTCCCCTCGCTCCACCCATACAAGGAGGGATTACTTTTCTGGAAGGGCATTTAAAAAAGTAGATAACCACATGAAACCTTTCCTTCCTCTGATGTCCCAGTTTTTGTTTGTCCCTGTTAGAGCTGTCAAGTCTTTTACTCTGAAACTTCTTAGGACTCTCTGCCTGTAAAAGCAGCTTCTCCTTTCAAGAGCAGAAAAACTCCGGTGAAAGGACCACGGGGCTCCATGTATTTAACATGATGATTGAAGCAGAAAATATCAATCAATTCCATCAACCTGAGGAAACTGCTACCAGAAAAAACAAACTAACAAATATATATGTATATATTGAAGGGATAGAATAACCTCTTGTCTTCTTGTGTCATGAGGAAGCATTAAGAAAAGAAAAAAGACAAGTTCAACAATATAGGTCAGGGCTTCCCTGGTAGCTCAGTGGTTAAGAGTTAAGCCTACCAATGCAGGAGACATGGGTTCGAGCCCTGATCCGGGAAGATCCCACATGCTACAGAGCAACTAAGCCACAACTATTGAGCCCATGTACCGCAACTACTGAAGCCCGTGTGCCCTAGAGCTGAGTTCCACAAGAGAAGTCACTGTAACAAGAAGCCTGCTCGCCTCAACTAGAGAGTAGCCCCCATTCCCTGCAACTAGAGAAGAGCCTGTGGCAGCAGTGAAAACCCCAAATAGCCAAAAGTAAAAATAAAAAAATTAAAAAAACCAATACTGGTCAGTAAAACCAATCCTCAGTACAATTTCAAAGTACAATGCCTGTAGGTGCTCTGGGCATGTATGAGGAGAAAGACAAGACACAATAAGTGATTCATGGGCTACGCAGTCATTGGTGATCCTGTCCCCGCTGCCTCAGGGCTGTTCTTGTGACAAGGACAACAGCTTCTGTTTAAATGAGTTCATAGGGAAGATTGGGAGTGAAGAAGGGAAAGAGGAAGAGGTGACATATGAAAAAGTCAGAGTTTTCTTTGCATATTTTTGCCATGATGGCACAGATAAAGCTTCAGTGTGCAAAACACACCCCAGCTTTCGGGCCAACGACTTGCACAACCAGCATTTACTCAGCAGATTCCTGAAGGGTTCACTGGTCCCAGCAGCACTGCCCAGGCCAGTTTCTCACAGATGAGCTGTTCTGCATCGTTTTTGGAATGGGAAACAACATGTATCCTCCCCTCGCTCCACCCATACAAGGAGGGATTACTTTTCTGGAAGGGCATTTAAAAAAGTAGATAACCACATGAAACCTTTCCTTCCTCTGATGTCCCAGTTTTTGTTTGTCCCTGTTAGAGCTGTCAAGTCTTTTACTCTGAAACTTCTTAGGACTCTCTGCCTGTAAAAGCAGCTTCTCCTTTCAAGAGCAGAAAAAACTCCGGTGAAGTGAACAAGAGGTCATCTTACCCTACTTTGCTCTCTTAAAGAGACAGGTTGCTAGCTGAATTTAGATACTGCGCTCCCTGTCCGGTCTTCAGAAAAGAAACTTGTATGCAGGTCTCTGTAACTCATTCTCCCTTAGTTCCCACTGTCAGGAAATTAAGGCCAGTGACCCCTACTGCAGTGGGCTACAGAACCAGGCCCCTACCTTTTGCTAGGGATGTGACTGGGGGTTCAGTTTCACTGTCTGTACAATGAAGTAAATAACTGGATTATTACTGTGAGGATTAAATGTGATAACAAAGGTAAGGTAATTGGTACAGTACCTGTCACACATTTATGAGCTCAACACTTGGAAGCCATCATACATCACAATTATTTTATCTTTCAAACTGATGATCAAGTCCATTTCTTTGCCTATTGCTCCGTTTTTCAGCTGAGCTCAAGAACAGTTGGTCAAGATCTCCTGTTTATCACCAGCAGCGGCACCAAGTGTAACAGTTAATAGCAGTAATGTATCTTATCTTTGCAAGGCAAGGATGAGGAATGCCATGGGGAAGTCTGGTTAATTGGAGTCTTGAGATTCCCATTCTTTAAGAGTCCTTTAATCATCACATTGTGAATAAAAACACTTCTTAGACAATTGATCAATGTTAAAAATAACGATGCTTCCAGGCCTAATTCAAATAAGTTAATATTCTTTTGAAACTTTAAATGATTCACTAATTGCCTTGGGCCAAACATCACAGAATTGTCTACATTTGACTCCACCGAACAGGATGTATGATTTTTCCAAATGATTTCTGGTGTAGGGCTTAGGGTTTGGAAAATAAATAGGAAACTGGAGCCTGCATTTTCAGAAACCAGTGCTGATAAATTCCTATAGAGTTTCACCATGTAATAATGACTCAACATTTCATATACAATGACAACTTTTACATGGATGGTTCTTAATCTTTTTGAGGTTGAGATCCCTTTGTATATCTGATAAAAGTTGAAGATCCCTCTCCAGAGATATGTATGCACTAATATTTATATGAAACCCTGTATTTGATGAACTCTTACCATGTTGTCCAGCTATAAAACCTCTACCTTCTATTGTGGTATGAAGAAAACCCACTATTTACAGCTTTCATTTTCTGTCTTCATGTGCCATGGCTAAAAGACCACTATTTATTTTCCCCCCAAGGTCTCTGTTAGACTCCCTGTCCGGTCTTCAGAAAAGAAACTTGTATGCAGGTCTCTGTAACTCATTCTCCCTTAGTTCCCACTGTCAGGAAATTAAGGCCAGTGACCCCTACTGCAGTGGGCTACAGAACCAGGCCCCTACCTTTTGCTAGGGATGTGACTGGGGGTTCAGTTTCACTGTCTGTACAATGAAGTAAATAACTGGATTATTACTGTGAGGATTAAATGTGATAACAAAGGTAAGGTAATTGGTACAGTACCTGTCACACATTTATGAGCTCAACACTTGGAAGCCATCATACATCACAATTATTTTATCTTTCAAACTGATGATCAAGTCCATTTCTTTGCCTATTGCTCCGTTTTTCAGCTGAGCTCAAGAACAGTTGGTCAAGATCTCCTGTTTATCACCAGCAGCGGCACCAAGTGTAACAGTTAATAGCGAAGTAATGTATCTTATCTTTTGCAAGGCAAGGATGAGGAATGCCATGGGAAAGTCTGGTTAATTGGAGTCTTGAGATTCCCCTTCTTTAAGAATCCTTTAATCATCACATTGTGAATAAAAACACTTCTTAGACAATTGATCAATGTTAAAAATAACGATGCTTCCAGGCCTAATTCAAATAAGTTAATATTCTTTTCGAAACTTTAAATGATTCACTAATTGCCTTGGGCCAAACATCACAGAATTGTCTACATTTGACTCCACCGAACAGGATGTATGATTTTTCCAAATGATTTCTGGTGTAGGGCTTAGGGTTTGGAAAATAAATAGGAAACTGGAGCCTGCATTTTCAGAAACCAGTGCTGATAAATTCCTATAGAGTTTCACCATGTAATAATGACTCAACATTTCATATACAATGACAACTTTTACATGGATGGTTCTTAATCTTTTTGAGGTTGAGATCCCTTTGTATATCTGATAAAAGTTGAAGATCCCTCTCCAGAGATATGTATGCACTAATATTTATATGAAACCCTGTATTTGATGAACTCTTACCATGTTGTCCAGCTATAAAACCTCTACCTTCTATTGTGGTATGAAGAAAACCCACTATTTACAGCTTTCATTTTCTGTCTTCATGTGCCATGGCTAAAAGACCAAGCTTATTGAAATCCATGTCCTAAGGCACATAATTTTTCAGTGTAAAAACTATATATGCAGAATAACAAAACACTGGAAAAAGAATGAAAAAGCAATTTCTCTGACCACTCATAAAAAAAATCTAAGGATATCACTGAATATTCCAAATGAGACCCCAAGAATGACTTGCATATTACATGTTAGCAGTAGAGTCAGATTCTGAGCCTAGGATAGTGGTTATCCTTTGTTCTCGGTCAGAGCTGTGAGGCTTTATACTATGTGCTGCTAACAGGACCTGAGAAAGAGTGTCACCAGGTAAAGATGGAGGAAGAGGAATGGAGACAGATGGCTGCTCATTTCTTGCTACAGAAACCTGTGTCCCTTTAGATGTAGTACCTGCAGTTCATTTTCCCTCTACCAGCTGCACAGACAGGGAGAAGGAATGCATAAAAAGAGGAAAATTTCCCACAAAGCGAAGATAATGCTAATAAGCAATGCGCTACATTATGCATTAAAATAAGTCTTTTGTGGCTGGCCTAGAAATCATGTGTAACATAGTTTCAATGAGGAAAAGAGGTTCTGAGATTCAAGACTCTGACTTTCAGATGAATCTTTGGGATGTGAGCACGGGAATAACTGCATGCTATGAGATTCCACTTCATGTGGCACATCAGCTTACCTAATCAGCTCTGCACATCTCTGATATCCACCCTGGATAAAAAAAAAATCCTGAATAGGATGGTCTTGTTCATAAAACTGGAGTTAAAAAAAATCTTTTACAAAACCTAACCTTCATAACCAATAAAATCATGGTGTAAGAACCAAGCGAAACTGAGAATGATGCCACTTGTACACATGTCTGGACACTGAATACACACTGAGCCCCATTTTTATTATTGTGATGAAGGAATAACAACTTAAAGAACTGGTGTAAGGGCTAAATTGAACAAATAAGTGGAAGAGGTCCTCGAGAACTAACTTCTAGAGCTGATGAGACTGGGACTATATAGATTGGGTATACATGTGTGCTAAGTGACTTTAGCTGTGTCTGACTCTTAGCCCACCAGGCTCCTCCATCCATCGGATTCTTCAGGCAAGAATACTCCAGAAGATCTTTCTGACTCAGGGATCAAACCTGCATCTCTTTGTCTCCTGCACTGGAAAGTGGGCTTTTTACCACTAGCGCCACGTGAGAAGCTCCTGTATATACTGTACTTAGCACCCACAATGTAATGGATACTTAGTGTAGATTACCATCTTTTAGTGTATATTTCAGTTATTTGCAGATTTTCCTCATCTATGCTATTATATTAAAGGTGAATTATGTTGTTGGTGTATAGTCGCTAAATCGCATCCGATTCTTCCGTGACCCCATGGACTGTATTTCCAGGCTTTTCCGTCCATGGGATTCTCCAGGCAAGAATACTGGAGAGGGTTGCCATGCCCTTCTCCAGGGGATCTTCCCCACCCAGGGATCAAATCCTGGTCTCCTACATTGGCAGGGTATATCCTGTGTGTGTGTGTGTGTACATTTATTTATATAAAATCCCTCCTAAATGTCATTAATCAGTGTTTACCTAAATTACAATAATCTGAAACTTGAAAAAAATTTTAAAAAATCTCACTGTGTGTAGTGTTCCTGTTGCATGCATGCAGACAATGTTATTCATGTGTTCTTCGCCTCTCTGAGAAACTTATTTGGCCACACAACTGGCTGAAATCCAGAGTTTGATCAGGGTCATATAACTCTGGAGGAAAGAAAGACAGTGTATCATAGAAAAAAAAAAAGGTTCCTGGTAATCATTTGGGAGTAGAAAAGAGAGCAGTTCCAGGGCGACAATAATAATATACAGCACTGCCAACACTAAGATGAAAAAGCATAGGTCCTCACACTGCTGTTAGTCATAAGACTAAGGGACACAATGACAGGCACCTCATTCCCTTTTTCCTATGTGTTCCTATTAGACTGCTTTTCATCTTTCGATTTTCTGTTCCCTTTCTGGAATTTCAAATTTCCTTCACTGGGGAAACACATTTATGGTTTAAAAATTCTTAAGGAAAATAACAACAAAGAACTGGTGTAAGGGCTAAATTGAACAAATAAGTGGAAGAGGTCCTCGAGAACTAACTTCTAGAGCTGATGAGACTGGGACTATATAGATTGGGTATACATGTGTGCTAAGTGACTTTAGCTGTGTCTGACTCTTAGCCCACCAGGCTCCTCCATCCATCGGATTCTTCAGGCAAGAATACTCCAGAAGATCTTTCTGACTCAGGGATCAAACCTGCATCTCTTTGTCTCCTGCACTGGAAAGTGGGCTTTTTACCACTAGCGCCACGTGAGAAGCTCCTGTATATACTGTACTTAGCACCCACAATGTAATGGATACTTAGTGTAGATTACCATCTTTTAGTGTATATTTCAGTTATTTGCAGATTTTCCTCATCTATGCTATTATATTAAAGGTGAATTATGTTGTTGGTGTATAGTCGCTAAATCGCATCCGATTCTTCCGTGACCCCATGGACTGTATTTCCAGGCTTTTCCGTCCATGGGATTCTCCAGGCAAGAATACTGGAGAGGGTTGCCATGCCCTTCTCCAGGGGATCTTCCCCACCCAGGGATCAAATCCTGGTCTCCTACATTGGCAGGGTATATCCTGTGTGTGTGTGTGTGTACATTTATTTATATAAAATCCCTCCTAAATGTCATTAATCAGTGTTTACCTAAATTACAATAATCTGAAACTTGAAAAAAATTTTAAAAAATCTCACTGTGTGTAGTGTTCCTGTTGCATGCATGCAGACAATGTTATTCATGTGTTCTTCGCCTCTCTGAGAAACTTATTTGGCCACACAACTGGCTGAAATCCAGAGTTTGATCAGGGTCATATAACTCTGGAGGAAAGAAAGACAGTGTATCATAGAAAAAAAAAAAGGTTCCTGGTAATCATTTGGGAGTAGAAAAGAGAGCAGTTCCAGGGCGACAATAATAATATACAGCACTGCCAACACTAAGATGAAAAAGCATAGGTCCTCACACTGCTGTTAGTCATAAGACTAAGGGACACAATGACAGGCACCTCATTCCCTTTTTCCTATGTGTTCCTATTAGACTGCTTTTCATCTTTCGATTTTCTGTCTCTCAACATTCAATAAATTCAATGGAATGGTTCAAATTACCTTCACTGGGGAAACACATTTATGGTTTAAAAATTCTTATCTCACATTCTTACACTAAGAGGAGGAACATATTTGAATCAACTGAGCAAGCAGGCTGAAATTTTTCTCCGGGAAGCACTATTGGAAATGTCACAAATGATTTTCCCTACTAGACTATGATTTAGTGTTAAGTGCAACTGAAATGTACTGGTCTATCCTGACTGGCAGGACTGCGGATTATTTAAACAGCAATTGGTTGCTAGGATACAATTACCCAACTGCCAAGCTTTCTGCAACCCTGTCACTTGCAGCTCTTGAGAGCCGTCCACATATTCGTCCCAGAGCATTTTGGCATCATCCTTCTGCACCTTCTGCTGAAAGGCAGTTAATTATGAGTCTTGTAAACTTGGGTCTTTCAACCACCTGCCTTCACAATAAATGCAGTCCACAAGCTCAGGCTTGAATAGCATCATTTGGAATAACTGCTGTTTTCTCTTCCTTTATTTAGTTCAAGTTTCCAGAGCTTCATCTTAGGTAACATTCATAGACCAGTATTAACAATTGGAACTGAAGTAGGAGATCAACGGAATGTATGAGGAGGTCAGAAGATTATTTGAGTCTTCCAAGAAACTGGCTAAAAATGTTCTAAAAGGCCCAGAGTAAACCTTCTTGGCACAGAGAGAGAGAGAGAGAGAGAGAGGAGAAGGCCTGTTGTGGCCATTCAGGAATGAGTCTGATCCAAGTACCTGCCATATAAGGGCTCTCAACACATTCTTCGTTCTTTGAAAGATTAGGTATCTTGCTTTCGACTGGATAATGTCCTATCTTCTTTTTCTTCATTTTCCTTTGTTTGGTGTGTATGACACTGTACAAGTTTGCCTTCATACTTTTTGGGGGTAATCATTTGGGAGTAGAAAAGAGCAGTACCAGGGCGACAATAATAATATACAGCACTGCCAACACTAAGATGAAAAAGCATAGGTCCTCACACTGCTGTTAGTCATAAGACTAAGGGACACAATGACAGGCACCTCATTCCCTTTTTCCTATGTGTTCCTATTAGACTGCTTTTCATCTTTCGATTTTCTGTCTCTCAACATTCAATAAATTCAATGGAATGGTTCAAATTACCTTCACTGGGGAAACACATTTATGGTTTAAAAATTCTTATCTCACATTCTTACACTAAGAGGAGGAACATATTTGAATCAACTGAGCAAGCAGGCTGAAATTTTTCTCCGGGAAGCACTATTGGAAATGTCACAAATGATTTTCCCTACTAGACTATGATTTAGTGTTAAGTGCAACTGAAATGTACTGGTCTATCCTGACTGGCAGGACTGCGGATTATTTAAACAGCAATTGGTTGCTAGGATACAATTACCCAACTGCCAAGCTTTCTGCAACCCTGTCACTTGCAGCTCTTGAGAGCCGTCCACATATTCGTCCCAGAGCATTTTGGCATCATCCTTCTGCACCTTCTGCTGAAAGGCAGTTAATTATGAGTCTTGTAAACTTGGGTCTTTCAACCACCTGCCTTCACAATAAATGCAGTCCACAAGCTCAGGCTTGAATAGCATCATTTGGAATAACTGCTGTTTTCTCTTCCTTTATTTAGTTCAAGTTTCCAGAGCTTCATCTTAGGTAACATTCATAGACCAGTATTAACAATTGGAACTGAAGTAGGAGATCAACGGAATGTATGAGGAGGTCAGAAGATTATTTGAGTCTTCCAAGAAACTGGCTAAAAATGTTCTAAAAGGCCCAGAGTAAACCTTCTTGGCACAGAAGAGAGAGAGAGAGAGAGAGAGAGAGGAGAAGGCCTGTTGTGGCCATTCAGGAATGAGTCTGATCCAAGTACCTGCCATATAAGGGCTCTCAACACATTCTTCGTTCTTTGAAAGATTAGGTATCTTGCTTTCGACTGGATAATGTCCTATCTTCTTTTTCTTCATTTTCCTTTGTTTGGTGTGTATGACACTGTACAAGTTTGCCTTCATACTTTTTGGGGGGTAAGGAGCCTGGCTGAGGGCTCCTATTTTAGGGTCATGCTGCCATGGAAGGCACCACCTGCCTTTCTGTTCTTTAATGAAATAGCATAAAGGGTACCACAAAGAAGTGTCCCCTCACTTCAGGGAAAATATTCTGGCTAAAAGACATACTCCTTTTCCTTCTCAAGTTAAGTTTCATCAAAGGCCATTTTCAAAAAGAAAACCCTCAGCTGTTGTTTCTCTCCAGCCTCAGTCCATGTTCTCCTTTGGGGCTTGGTCATTCTGCTCTGAGACACAGTTCATTGGGAACCAGGTCAAGTATCAGCAGACTTGGAAGTCTGCTGCTTGCCTGAGGACACTCCACTCTGGGTGTGATTCATGCCGGAGGTAAGGGCCTCTCAGCAAAGCCAAGGAAAGCCCCTGCAGATGCCTGGCATCTGCCTGTTCCTGTTCAAGATGCACTCTGCACTCCTCCTCAGCACTTCTCTCCCTCAGTCACCCTTAGAGCCTCTCTCCTGACACTCTAGGACGTACTTTTCCCCATTCTAGATCTCTGAATGACTGTTTAATAACTCCACCTTGTCCTGTTTTTTCTGAGACTCTATACCAGGCCACTTGGCTGTGAACTCTACTAAGATGCCCTCTCCAGGAGGGAGAGGTACCACCCAGATGTGATCGGGGCTCATGAGGTCACCCTGACTACTTGGCCACATCAGCACCACATCAAATCGCGTGTCCTCACTGCTATCACGTCACTCACTTGTCAGAAGCTCCTTAGGTCCCGTTTGTTCCACTGCCATCCCTCCACTTTCTCACCCTCCACGGGCCTGCTTTTGAGTTGATCAGGCTCCTGACAGAGTAAAAACATCCCCCTAGATTCTATCAAGCTGCCAACTTACAGTCATTTCCCAATCCTGCTACTTCTGAAGGTTCTGTCTACTCAACAGTCCTACCTCAAGATCATACTATACCACACAGGGAATGTGTTCAATATCCTGTGACAAATCATAATGGAAAAGAGTATGAAAAAGAATATAAATATGTATAACTGAGCCACTTTGATGTACAGCAGAAGCAAAACACCACATTGGGGGAAAAAAAAGTCCTTAAAAAGAAATGGAGTCCACTGCTGATAATAATCTCTTGAGATAAATATAATCAAAATAGCTTCATAAACAAACACTGGAAGGTGACACAACCAGTTAGGTCGTTCTCCTAACATCTTCACCTGGTGACCCCCTTTGACTAAGCACAAGTGACAATAAGATACAGATCTCCTTCCACCAATGGAGGCAAGGTTGTGGACACACACCAGAGAATTACTCTCCCTAGCAAGCAGCTTGTACACCTTCAGCATCTACACACATGCACACATATGCACACTGAAGGACCTAGCCACACATGCAGACTCATGCACCATGCTGTTTGCAGGAACACTTTGGGGTAGACCAAACAGCCTAGAATTAAGATGCCCATCACATCACGGTTATGGCAGATGGCCCAGGGACCATGCGCGAGAACACGACTACTTAATTGTTTTAGTGTCTGGAAGGCACATGCTCTTACCTGCTGTCTTTGATAAGCAGAGAAGGTTCTTTCAAGGTCTTCAAGATCTAGAACTTTGAAGACTTTTGTATCATCAATTTCGGTCCACACTGTTCCTTCCAGTTTGTTCTGCAAACATCAAGTCAGTAAGTGCTGGGGTTTATAGTTAGACACAAAAAGAACAGATGCAGTTATTTTTTAAAAAGTGCTGCTCTCCCAAATTTTTCGCTTACCAGATGCTCAGAATGGGCTGGCTTTAAATAACATGTCATTTATTTTAGAAGCTTTATCACTGAAATATCTGAGCTAGTGAGAACCCTGAGTCCATGTGAGAAAATGAAACCATTGGGCAGCTGAGGCTGTCTCCCTGGCAGGGACAACATGGTGGGCTGCTAATGCAATCCATGAGAAGGCTACTTGGAACAAATGGCTTACCTCAGGCAACTTCGACCAGTTGAAAGATTTCAGGGCATTTGTGGGTTGAGGAATGTTCTTCTTCTTGAGTGCCAGACCCAGGGGGGCACCAGGAGGTGGCATGATTCCCCCTAAGGGAGGAGGACCTGGTGGGGAGGGGCCCCTGGGGAAGAGGCGGGGTGGAGGAGGAGAATGAAAAGAATATAAATATGTATAACTGAGCCACTTTGATGTACAGCAGAAGCAAAACACCACATTGGGGGAAAAAAAAGTCCTTAAAAAGAAATGGAGTCCACTGCTGATAATAATCTCTTGAGATAAATATAATCAAAATAGCTTCATAAACAAACACTGGAAGGTGACACAACCAGTTAGGTCGTTCTCCTAACATCTTCACCTGGTGACCCCCTTTGACTAAGCACAAGTGACAATAAGATACAGATCTCCTTCCACCAATGGAGGCAAGGTTGTGGACACACACCAGAGAATTACTCTCCCTAGCAAGCAGCTTGTACACCTTCAGCATCTACAACATGCACACATATGCACACTGAAGGACCTAGCCACACATGCAGACTCATGCACCATGCTGTTTGCAGGAACACTTTGGGGTAGACCAAACAGCCTAGAATTAAGATGCCCATCACATCACGGTTATGGCAGATGGCCCAGGGACCATGCGCGAGAACACGACTACTTAATTGTTTTAGTGTCTGGAAGGCACATGCTCTTACCTGCTGTCTTTGATAAGCAGAGAAGGTTCTTTCAAGGTCTTCAAGATCTAGAACTTTGAAGACTTTTGTATCATCAATTTCGGTCCACACTGTTCCTTCCAGTTTGTTCTGCAAACATCAAGTCAGTAAGTGCTGGGGTTTATAGTTAGACACAAAAAGAACAGATGCAGTTATTTTTTAAAAAGTGCTGCTCTCCCAAATTTTTCGCTTACCAGATGCTCAGAATGGGCTGGCTTTAAATAACATGTCATTTATTTTAGAAGCTTTATCACTGAAATATCTGAGCTAGTGAGAACCCTGAGTCCATGTGAGAAAATGAAACCATTGGGCAGCTGAGGCTGTCTCCCTGGCAGGGACAACATGGTGGGCTGCTAATGCAATCCATGAGAAGGCTACTTGGAACAAATGGCTTACCTCAGGCAACTTCGACCAGTTGAAAGATTTCAGGGCATTTGTGGGTTGAGGAATGTTCTTCTTCTTGAGTGCCAGACCCAGGGGGGCACCAGGAGGTGGCATGATTCCCCCTAAGGGAGGAGGACCTGGTGGGGGAGGGGGGCCCCCTGGGGGAAGAGGCGGGGGTGGAGGAGGAGCCATTCCACCTGGCAGAGGTGGGGGTGGTGGGGGAGGGAGGAGAGACCCTGGCAGAGCAGAAGGAAAGGGTCCCCCGGGGGCTCCGGGTGAGGATACACCTGGGAGGGAAGCACACACGGCCCTCTGAAAAACAGAAATAGGAAAAGTCAAGATCATCGGGAGAATTTACTAATTCGTTGGATGATTTGGAGAGTCTGAAACTTTGCCTAACATGTATATTACACAGAAATGCACACATGTGAGAATGCGGGTTTTAAAGGGGCAGTAAGTTGAGTGGACTTGTATGTCTTATTCCACGTCTATACTTCTGGTACCATCCTCCCATTTGGTTTTCAGGATATCAGTTTTTAAGAAATTAATGTGATTTCCACACTCTAGTGAGAGGATCTGCATTGGAGAATGAATGCATGTTTGCAACCACTTCTGCTAACGTGCAGGGTAAGCAGAGGCAGTGGGTTGCACCACCACTGTGATGGGTCAGGAGAGGGTTCAGTCCCTTCCCCTCCCCACAGAGCTGATGACTTAATATGAACGGGGCTCCAGGCAGCTGCCCTGTCACAGAGACCCAGCCCTGGTCCCGTGGCCTCACCCTGCTGAGCTCCTGCAGCTGGGCCGTGAGGTCTGCCACCTGCTGCTTCACTTGCTTGTGCTCTGTGGTCTCCTTTTCAAGTTTCTCTTTCATTTTATTTAAGGTCTGCATCATCTCTTCCTTCTCCTGGGCCTTGGCATCACATTCTCGCTCTTTCTTTTCCAGTTTCTGTTGTAATTCATTGTGCTCTACAATAGGAAAACAGTTGCACATGTAAACGGTGAACTCTTTGGAGCTGAAGCATTTTCTCCAAGAAAATTGATTGAGGTTGACTGGAAAGTTCTTTATTAGGTAAATATCATTCCTCTTTTCCATCAAAGGGAGAAACTCATGGGCTCAATGGTCCTTGTGCTTGGAGGGGACTTCGGATGACCAACTGTATCAGCTACATCTACAAAAGGCTGAAAAGGCCTTCCAGTCACAGTTCCAAAGAGGGAACACAGGTGTGAGCAACTATTTGTGGAGGTGAATGGTGCCTGCTTGGTTTTTAGTTTAGAATCCTGCCATAGAAATGGACCTTTAGTCACAATAGGAAAATGACTATTAACAGAGTCTCTTTTCACAACTTAGAAATGGGAATGAGAGAAGACCAGAGCTCATTAGCTGGGTTTGCTGGCTCGAGTCAGATCGGCGGAGGGACCGAAAGGGAGGATTCTGCTCTGGGAGGAAGTGCAGCTGTGGACCCAGGGTTGGTCCCAGTGTGAAGCCACTGTTCCCGCTCTCCTCAGAGGGCCCCCTGGACTTGAAGTGCTGTATGCTATATTAAAACCTGCAAAGGCAAATCTTATCATCTCAGCACTAAACACCTTAAGGTCAGGAGTACCTGATGAGCCTAAGAACCATGATAAAAGGAGAAAATGTTACCTCAGCTGTGGTTACACTGACCCCCAATTGCATTGGAGAATGAATGCATGTTTGCAACCACTTCTGCTAACGTGCAGGGTAAGCAGAGGCAGTGGGTTGCACCACCACTGTGATGGGTCAGGAGAGGGTTCAGTCCCTTCCCCTCCCCACAGAGCTGATGACTTAATATGAACGGGGCTCCAGGCAGCTGCCCTGTCACAGAGACCCAGCCCTGGTCCCGTGGCCTCACCCTGCTGAGCTCCTGCAGCTGGGCCGTGAGGTCTGCCACCTGCTGCTTCACTTGCTTGTGCTCTGTGGTCTCCTTTTCAAGTTTCTCTTTCATTTTATTTAAGGTCTGCATCATCTCTTCCTTCTCCTGGGCCTTGGCATCACATTCTCGCTCTTTCTTTTCCAGTTTCTGTTGTAATTCATTGTGCTCTACAATAGGAAAACAGTTGCACATGTAAACGGTGAACTCTTTGGAGCTGAAGCATTTTCTCCAAGAAAATTGATTGAGGTTGACTGGAAAGTTCTTTATTAGGTAAATATCATTCCTCTTTTCCATCAAAGGGAGAAACTCATGGGCTCAATGGTCCTTGTGCTTGGAGGGGACTTCGGATGACCAACTGTATCAGCTACATCTACAAAAGGCTGAAAAGGCCTTCCAGTCACAGTTCCAAAGGGGGAACACAGGTGTGTGCAACTATTTGTGGAGGTGAATGGTGCCTGCTTGGTTTTTAGTTTAGAATCCTGCCATAGAAATGGACCTTTAGTCACAATAGGAAAATGACTATTAACAGAGTCTCTTTTCACAACTTAGAAATGGGAATGAGAGAAGACCAGAGCTCATTAGCTGGGTTTGCTGGCTCGAGTCAGATCGGCGGAGGGACCGAAAGGGAGGATCCTGCTCTGGGAGGAAGTGCAGCTGTGGACCCAGGGTTGGTCCCAGTGTGAAGCCACTGTTCCCGCTCTCCTCAGAGGGCCCCCTGGACTTGAAGTGCTGTATGCTATATTAAAACCTGCAAAGGCAAATCTTATCATCTCAGCACTAAACACCTTAAGGTCAGGAGTACCTGATGAGCCTAAGAACCATGATAAAAGGAGAAAAATGTTACCTCTCAGCTGTGGTTACACTGACCCCCCCCAATCCTGCTATAATGGAACAAGGCATTCAGCCTGTGCTTACTTAGGTTGCCAACACGCCTGCTTAAGAATTGACAGGAGTGATGCTCCTTGGAAAAGAGGACTTGTGAGGGTTAGGCTGCATATTTTCATTTCAAATACTTGGTCCCAATTCCTAGTCTTTTTATGTCCAGAAACCCATAGAGATAAAACCTACAGGGACAGAGCTATACAGAGTTGAGCTCTGTTTCTGAATTTGATAACACATTTAAATGCTTGCTTTATCTGTGTCTCATTTCTCTTTTTTGAGTCCTCCAAAGTCAGAGTTCGCAGAGAAGAGTTCAAGTCATTAAAATCCTTGCATTTCACCATCCTTGGCGTTAAGATAACCGTCAGCCTACTTGCATCCCCTTTTCCTATCTCCATTTCATTCCTCTTTGACAAATGACTAAGGCCTGACTTTCTATCATTGGTCATTAGCCTCTGACAAATCGGGCCAACCCTCAGAACCACCTGAGAGATTTTAACATTTCAGGACCCATTCCAGGGACTCTATTCTATAGGTCAGGGGCAGGGCTTAGGAACCTGTGGCCTTCAAATGTTCCTTAGAGAAATCTGGTGAAAGGCCAGGTTTGGGAAGCTCCAGCCTAAGGGATTCTCCCTATAAATGGCCTCTATTTGCTAAGCTTTTATTCAGCATTTCCTGGGCAGGTTGCACTACAGAGAATTCTCCCTAGATATTCTCCACCTTTCAGGTCCATAGAACTTCCTGTCTCCTCACAGCCTCCACACTCTGAGAACTTCACCAGCAGATCCCTCATTAATAGAACTTTGCTGCTTGACACTTCCAGAGAAATATTAACAACGTCTCCTTTTTTGCACTCCATACATGATCTCACTTTAAACTATTCTATTCCTTCAACTGAGTGAGCCATTTCCTCTTGTACCACCTTAACCACTTTAATCCTAAACAAAGTCCACTGTTCCCGCTCTCCTCAGAGGGCCCCCTGGACTTGAAGTGCTGTATGCTATATTAAAACCTGCAAAGGCAAATCTTATCATCTCAGCACTAAACACCTTAAGGTCAGGAGTACCTGATGAGCCTAAGAACCATGATAAAAGGAGAAAAATGTTACCTCTCAGCTGTGGTTACACTGACCCCCCCCAATCCTGCTATAATGGAACAAGGCATTCAGCCTGTGCTTACTTAGGTTGCCAACACGCCTGCTTAAGAATTGACAGGAGTGATGCTCCTTGGAAAAGAGGACTTGTGAGGGTTAGGCTGCATATTTTCATTTCAAATACTTGGTCCCAATTCCTAGTCTTTTTATGTCCAGAAACCCATAGAGATAAAACCTACAGGGACAGAGCTATACAGAGTTGAGCTCTGTTTCTGAATTTGATAACACATTTAAATGCTTGCTTTATCTGTGTCTCATTTCTCTTTTTTGAGTCCTCCAAAGTCAGAGTTCGCAGAGAAGAGTTCAAGTCATTAAAATCCTTGCATTTCACCATCCTTGGCGTTAAGATAACCGTCAGCCTACTTGCATCCCCTTTTCCTATCTCCATTTCATTCCTCTTTGACAAATGACTAAGGCCTGACTTTCTATCATTGGTCATTAGCCTCTGACAAATCGGGCCAACCCTCAGAACCACCTGAGAGATTTTAACATTTCAGGACCCATTCCAGGGACTCTATTCTATAGGTCAGGGGCAGGGCTTAGGAACCTGTGGCCTTCAAATGTTCCTTAGAGAAATCTGGTGAAAGGCCAGGTTTGGGAAGCTCCAGCCTAAGGGATTCTCCCTATAAATGGCCTCTATTTGCTAAGCTTTTATTCAGCATTTCCTGGGCAGGTTGCACTACAGAGAATTCTCCTAGATATTCTCCACCTTTCAGGTCCATAGAACTTCCTGTCTCCTCACAGCCTCCACACTCTGAGAACTTCACCAGCAGATCCCTCATTAATAGAACTTTGCTGCTTGACACTTCCAGAGAAATATTAACAACGTCTCCTTTTTTGCACTCCATACATGATCTCACTTTAAACTATTCTATTCCTTCAACTGAGTGAGCCATTTCCTCTTGTACCACCTTAACCACTTTAATCCTACAGAAGTTTCTACCAAATGTCAGGCACTACACGAAGACCTTTGTATTTGTTATTTAATCATTACAACAGCCTCGTTAAGTACAATCTTGATTTTGCAGAGACAGACTGGAGGAGTAAAGCACAGGACTCAGCTTACTCACACAACAGTCAAGGCAGAGCTGAGTCTCAGATCCAGAGCCCAGCACAGCACCTGACCTGGCAGCCATTCAGGACGTTCCTACTGCACGAAGGACTCCAAAGCATATGTCCTAAGTACTCTCTTTTTCACACTGAGTCTCCAGGCTCTAGGGTATATCCCTTATTCATTGACTATCCCTCATTCATTGACTATTGTCTCTGGTATAACTCTCACTTTACCCTAATTTGTAGCCAGTGTCTATTTTTTGGTAACAGTTTCTGGAATTAATTTATAAAAATGTATGTGCAGCCTCACTTATTTAAGACCAATGTGAATTCATATGAGGAACCCATAATAGAATAGAACTTCATATTTCATAACTTCCAGTATCACTGGCAAGTGTGCTTTTCTGCTCAATGGACAAAATGTGATGAGAGGAAAGGAAATGCTTCAGTATCTCTTGGATCAACTTTCAACACACTGAATATTGGGATGAGTGCTACTATATGTCACTGGCTGTGACTGAATGACTTAAGACAGGGAAAAGGAAGTCAGTATGCCAGGAACCACCTGAGAGATTTTAACATTTCAGGACCCATTCCAGGGACTCTATTCTATAGGTCAGGGCAGGGCTTAGGAACCTGTGGCCTTCAAATGTTCCTTAGAGAAATCTGGTGAAAGGCCAGGTTTGGGAAGCTCCAGCCTAAGGGATTCTCCCTATAAATGGCCTCTATTTGCTAAGCTTTTATTCAGCATTTCCTGGGCAGGTTGCACTACAGAGAATTCTCCCTAGATATTCTCCACCTTTCAGGTCCATAGAACTTCCTGTCTCCTCACAGCCTCCACACTCTGAGAACTTCACCAGCAGATCCCTCATTAATAGAACTTTGCTGCTTGACACTTCCAGAGAAATATTAACAACGTCTCCTTTTTTGCACTCCATACATGATCTCACTTTAAACTATTCTATTCCTTCAACTGAGTGAGCCATTTCCTCTTGTACCACCTTAACCACTTTAATCCTACAGAAGTTTCTACCAAATGTCAGGCACTACACGAAGACCTTTGTATTTGTTATTTAATCATTACAACAACCTCGTTAAGTACAATCTTGATTTTGCAGAGACAGACTGGAGGAGTAAAGCACAGGACTCAGCTTACTCACACAACAGTCAAGGCAGAGCTGAGTCTCAGATCCAGAGCCCAGCACAGCACCTGACCTGGCAGCCATTCAGGACGTTCCTACTGCACGAAGGACTCCAAAGCATATGTCCTAAGTACTCTCTTTTTCACACTGAGTCTCCAGGCTCTAGGGTATATCCCTTATTCATTGACTATCCCTCATTCATTGACTATTGTCTCTGGTATAACTCTCACTTTACCCTAATTTGTAGCCAGTGTCTATTTTTTGGTAACAGTTTCTGGAATTAATTTATAAAAATGTATGTGCAGCCTCACTTATTTAAGACCAATGTGAATTCATATGAGGAACCCATAATAGAATAGAACTTCATATTTCATAACTTCCAGTATCACTGGCAAGTGTGCTTTTCTGCTCAATGGACAAAATGTGATGAGAGGAAAGGAAATGCTTCAGTATCTCTTGGATCAACTTTCAACACACTGAATATTGGGATGAGTGCTACTATATGTCACTGGCTGTGACTGAATGACTTAAGACAGGGAAAAGGAAGTCAGTATGCCAGGATAATTAAGGAGTAGTGGCTGGAAGCATGATTGTTTTCTCAAAGGGTTCAACTTTAATTGGCTAATTTTGAATGAGGAGAAAGGTTACATCCATTCTGTGAGTGGCTGTCATGGTGATGGGCATGACCCCCAAGTTATCTGATACAGAGTGTTAATATCAGAGACATACTGAGACACTCACCAAGAGCTGGCCTGCATAACATGTATGTCTACAGTGGTCAGAAGTTTTCTCTTTTTATAACTGGTGCCAGATTAAGGTCATGTGGACAACTGGACTACTGAAACCAAGTGGCCTGAGCTTCTCTTTTAAACTTCTTGGTAATCCCTGGTGTCCCTTATTTCTTAAAATCCAGTGTGATATAAAGAGCAGTGATGGGGAAGGCTGGCATGAATGGTGGTTAAGAAAATCTGAATTAATGAATATTGAACAGCAAATGCTTCAAAAGTGTAGATGATTACAATAAAAGGATAAAATATTGAGGAATCAACATGACAACTAAGACAGTCTGATTCAAGAAAAACTAGGCAGAATGCCCTGAAGACATGGTGGTAGGAAAAGGCTGTTTATGCACTGAAGTCAATAAGAAGTATTAATGCAAATTTCTAAAATATACAGAGAGGAGAGATATCCAATAACCGGTAATACAACCTCTTCTCTGGTCAGGACCTCATCATTTACCTTTTCTCATTTTTTCTGCTTGTTCTTTCCACTGCTTAACTTCATTTTCATTAACCAACCTGTATAATAGTTAAAGGAGCATTCATTACAAAAAGCACAAAAGATCCAATGTTAAATGCATGCTCTAGGTACAAAAATTATTTAATGCGGAGCCAGCCCTCAGCATGCTTGAGACCCACTTTGAACCCAGAAGGCACACACATATTACATATCCAGTATCACTGGCAAGTGTGCTTTTCTGCTCAATGGACAAAATGTGATGAGAGGAAAGGAAATGCTTCAGTATCTCTTGGATCAACTTTCAACACACTGAATATTGGGATGAGTGCTACTATATGTCACTGGCTGTGACTGAATGACTTAAGACAGGGAAAAGGAAGTCAGTATGCCAGGATAATTAAGGAGTAGTGGCTGGAAGCATGATTGTTTTCTCAAAGGGTTCAACTTTAATTGGCTAATTTTGAATGAGGAGAAAGGTTACATCCATTCTGTGAGTGGCTGTCATGGTGATGGGCATGACCCCCAAGTTATCTGATACAGAGTGTTAATATCAGAGACATACTGAGACACTCACCAAGAGCTGGCCTGCATAACATGTATGTCTACAGTGGTCAGAAGTTTTCTCTTTTTATAACTGGTGCCAGATTAAGGTCATGTGGACAACTGGACTACTGAAACCAAGTGGCCTGAGCTTCTCTTTTAAACTTCTTGGTAATCCCTGGTGTCCCTTATTTCTTAAAATCCAGTGTGATATAAAGAGCAGTGATGGGGAAGGCTGGCATGAATGGTGGTTAAGAAAATCTGAATTAATGAATATTGAACAGCAAATGCTTCAAAAGTGTAGATGATTACAATAAAAGGATAAAATATTGAGGAATCAACATGACAACTAAGACAGTCTGATTCAAGAAAAACTAGGCAGAATGCCCTGAAGACATGGTGGTAGGAAAAGGCTGTTTATGCACTGAAGTCAATAAGAAGTATTAATGCAAATTTCTAAAATATACAGAGAGGAGAGATATCCAATAACCGGTAATACAACCTCTTCTTTGGTCAGGACCTCATCATTTACCTTTTCTCATTTTTTCTGCTTGTTCTTTCCACTGCTTAACTTCATTTTCATTAACCAACCTGTATAATAGTTAAAGGAGCATTCATTACAAAAAGCACAAAAGATCCAATGTTAAATGCATGCTCTCTAGGTACAAAAATTATTTAATGCGGAGCCAGCCCTCAGCATGCTTGAGACCCACTTTGAACCCAGAAGGCACACACACATATTACATATATACATATAGGAACCCATATCTGACCTTCAGAATATTTCAGTTCTCCCAACTGCTATTTTGAAGTAGGATAAAACAAAGGTCTTACATTGTTACTATTCTCTCAAGGGCAGCAAAATAAAAAGCAACTTACATTCGGACGACATTCTTAATATTAAAGTTTTCCAAAGGTGTGGAGTCAGGGTCTTGACCTTTGTCATTTTGAATAACTATTTGCTGTATGATTCTATCTAGAAGTAGCCAGTATTGAACTGTGTTGCCACTTCTCTTGTCTAAAAAAGAACAGAACAGTGGAAATACTTTGAGTGGTTTCAAAACTTCAACAAGTATTTTTCAACAGTGGTCACCTGTCAGAGCTACAGAACCAGACAGATGCTTACTACCCTTCCTGATGTTTTTGGAATTCTGACACAGCATGTTCATTAACCACTTACACAACTGAAAGGCACTTTTTGCCTCCTATGTACATTGTAAGGCATGTATTTATTTTTAAAATCAAAGTGAGTTATAGTTCATTTCATTTTGAGAACTTTGCAACACCCCTTAAATTGTGCAGGGACATTTTGTTTTTGTTTAGTCACTAAGGTGTGTCTGACTGTTTGCAATCCCACAGACTGTAGCCTACCAGGCTCCTCTGTCCATTGGATTATCCAGGCAAGAATATCCACTGGAGGGGCTTCCCCTGGTGGTCGAGTGGATAAGGACACCGCCTTGCAGTGCAAGGGGTGCCGGTTCCATCCCTGGCCTGGGAAGATCCCATGTGCCGCGGAGCAGCTGGACTGATGTGTCCAATCACTGAGCCGGAGCTCTGGAGCGCATGCGCCCAGAGCTGGCGTTCTGAGACAACAGATGCCACCGTGATGGGAGGCCCGCAGGTGCCAAAGAACAAAAACGGTGAAAATATAGAAATGAAAGATCAATAGAAGTGGCCCGCCCGCTCCCTACCCTCCCCTACCTGACCCCCGCCCAAAATAAATAAATAAATAAATATTTTTTTTAAAAAAAAGAATACCCACTGGAGTGGGCTGCCATTCCCTTCTCTAGGGGATTTTCCCTGACTCTGGGATTGAACCCGTATCTCCTGCACTGATAGGTGGATTCTTTACCACTGAGCCACCAGGGAAGCCCAGAGAGACATTCCAAGGTTTAGAATCCCTGGTAAGCACCCAACCTAAGCCACACTATTCAGAAGACAGAGAGGCCTTTGAATGATGTCCCAACAGTCACAAACACACTCACAAGGCATTTGGAGGCAGTGGTGCAAGATGGACATGAAGTGAGGGTAAGCTTCACTGTGGGTGAGCCTCTTCCTGGTCAGCTCAAACATCTGAGTAGCACTTTTTGTGTCTATGTGAACCTGTTTCATATGAAAAAGAAATCTAAGTCAAGCATTCAAGTTCTTCAATTCCTGCAAGGTAAGGTAGGCAAATCCAAGACAAACACATGCTAATCCTGTCACTTAGATACCAAAACAGAAAGGTGATTTTCTTCCTACATTGCGTATCAACTGTATGACACACATTATAAGAGGGAAATTCGTAAGTTGATGAGTCAAAACAGAATAATTGTAAGCACACGTACCAGTTCAAATCTTTTGGCAAATTCTAGCTCATCTTCATTTCGGAGCATTTCAAAAAAATCTAAATGCCTGGAAGACAAAAACAATTTACTAAAAGTAGAACATCCTATAAACACAGGCACATTAGAATTAGGACATAAATACTAAGAAAGTCCTTAAAAATCCAGAGATCTCTCCAAAAGAAGTATGACTACAAAATTTGAGTGCCTTCCCTTAACTATGTTCTAAGGGAAAAAGAATTTAACTGAAATGAGATCACTACAAGAGACAAATCTAAAAGCCTAGGAGATAATTCATAAAAGTTTACCAAATCCAAAACAACCAAATCCAGATTCTACTCACAGAATCTCTTTATGGAAAAATAAGTCCATATAAGTAGCTTGATTGACCATTGAATTAAAGAGTACAAAAGCAACAGTCATGCCTTTCTCTTATTCATTCAATTATTTATTGAGACCCTACTACTGACACTGGGGATGATAAATCCTGTAGAGATAAACGTATTCAGGTAAAGGCAGTAGGGAATGATGGGAGATGAGGTGAGGTGAAGAATATAAACACAGGACCTGGAAAAGGTCTCTGCATGGGAGTAAGGGAATAAGCAATTTAGATATCTGTAGGAAGATCTTTCAATGCTGAGGAAATAGCAGGTGCAAATGCCCTGAGGCAAGAGTATTTTGACATGTTCATACAATACAAGAAGAAAAGCATTGTGGAGTGTGTGAATGAGGGAGAAGAGTGGTAGAAGGAAAGATGTGAAAACTTGTAGGGTATGTTAGAAATTGTAAATGATTGTAGATGAGAGCAAATGAACAAGGAAGTGGAAATTAACACTCATGGAATGTCTATCAAAGAGATCATGTGATTCCACATGCTTGACAGTAAAATTTCATAAGAACTCTTAAAGATAGTGTCATAATTTCTTCAGATATAAAAAAATAACGTCCAGAAAAAATTTAGTAACTTGACCAGAACACAGAGCAAGTAGGCAGCAGGACTAGGATTTGGATTCAAGTTTAACGTCAAAACCTACACGAAGTTCTCTGTACAATGTGCTGCTTCTTTCAATGAGAAAGTCATACTATTCTTCATTAGTCAGTCTAGCATTTCAGTACAAGTTCCTGAGGTCATAAGTACTTCACAGACTGGAACTATACACATGGAAAGCACATGAACAGTGTGTCTTACCTATCTAATGTTGAATTTTCGTGTTCCCTTAATTTATCTATTACAGGTTGAATTCCCAACATCAGAAATTCATAGCGAAGATGAAGCCTAAAGTCCAAACTTTCCTGAAAGTAGAGGGGTGATGGAACACATTTTTAAGCTCTTTAGACAACATACTTGGTAGTCTTTTATAAAAAATTATTCTTTAATAGTGTAACTTTAGATGATGGTCCAGAAGGCTCTTACCACTCCTGCGCCTTGGCTTAGCACTGCATTGATGAAGGACATGATGGCAGTTTTGAGACTCACTTCATCTCGATACCGCCCTGTGCTCTTGTCCAAGTCGTTAATTAATGTCTACCAAGGATACAAATGCAAAAACAAAAGGACTGAAATAGTTACTACCTTATATTCATTTTATTGATTTTTTAATACTCAGAAGTTACTTTTTAAAAGCTTGTGCCAGAACTGCATTGATCCAGAGAAAGTTACCTTAAGATTAGTCCTAAAAACTTTACTTTCAAAATCTTACATCATATATGTTTAAACATACATGTATACAAAGTACAAAAGACTGTGCTTCATTAACTCTGCTTGTTTCTCATATCTGAGTATAAAAAATGTGGTGACATAGTCTCATTGTTTATACCGATCCTAAATCAAGACTGGCAATCTGTAAAATTTTCAGGGAAGAGCCACTGAGTGGATTGAAAAGAATGTTATATACTGAGAGGGAAGGAGGGCTACACTTTTAAGTTCGGTACAGTGGTCTCCCCTTCTCCACAGGCAATGTGTTCCAGCATTCCCAGTGGATGCCTGAAGCCATGGGTAGTATGAACCCTACATAAACTTCTATATAGACTGTTTTTCCTCCATTACCAGCTGGGTGGTGCATACAGCGTGGGTAGTATAGACAAAGGGATGATTCACATCCTGGGAGGGATGGAGCAGGATGGCATGAGATTTCATCACATTACTCACAACAGCTGCACAATTTAACTTATGACTTGTTTATTTCTGGAAGTTTCCATTTAATACTTTCAAACAGCAGTTGACCACAGATCATTAGTGCCATGGAAAGTAAAACTGTACACGAGAGTGAAGGATCACTGGAAATCCACAAGCCCAGTTGATCAACTACAGAAAGAATATTCTACTCTCTACCCAAGGTGAAGGAAATGCTTGAAGCCACAAGTGAATGTTCACCACAGGGGGAAATTTCAAGTTACGCCCGGGCCCCCCACCTTGGGGCCAGGAAAGGGACGTATCAGGAATGAAGGAATGAAGGAGTGGTGAGGAAGCACCCACCTGAAAGCGGGTTCTCTCGCTGGCGTACTTCTGGTAGTGCATCATGGCCTGCAGAACCTTCTTGTGGCCCCCGGGAACCAGGCACACAGCGCCCAAGATTTCCAGCACGGCCACCTTCGTCTTAATGTTCTCTGTGCTCAGACTCTGAGCAATTACATTAATACTCTCAGAATGAGCCAGGACGTGAGCCCGACCTTGAGAGTTGTTCATTAGTGCCTTTATACATCCAATGAGAGAGGTATGTATTCGAGACTCTGAGGTCTCGTAGTCCATGGTCTTTAGAAAGTTGAGAATACATGACAGGCCATCCAAGTCAATGAATCTGGTTACAAACCTGTCATGAGGAGAAGTTTAAAGTTCATCAGACTTAAGTCTCTTTGGAAATCCTTAATAGCCCTTAACAAAAAGGTTTAGGGGGGTGGTGGGCAGATGTAGTTCCTAAAGTATCAGAAGGCTTACATTGATGAAGTGTTCTTAATTGAAGGCCTCTTTCCTGGCCCAGACCCAGTGGTCAGGTTTAACCAGAAGTGTGAAAAACCTCCATTTGAGTTAAAAAAAAGATCTTAGTTGATACAAATAACCAATTAACAGACCTTATAATCACAGAAAACCGGGAACAAGAAGACACTCAGATTATCTGCCTTAGGTTAAAGTCATCTGCTGATCCTGTGTTAGAACAGCACCCTGATTCCATGCCTGTTTAAGTGTTGACCACTGACTCAGGCATGCCCCGTACCAGTGAAAGTCAAAGAGCATCCTTAAACTCTATTTATGATATTTAGGTGTCAAATGATCATCTATCTCCTAAAGGTTTCATAACAAAGCCCTTCTTTTGTATGATATGCTATATGGAGTCCCACTATATAAAACAAGTAAAATAATACTTTATTACTGTGCACTATTTTTTTGATATTTATAATGAGAGTAATTCACTATGTACACCTGCAGGTTAAGCCTTTCGAAAAGTTCCAAAGCAACACAATCCGTTAATGTGATTACTCCAGAAATTTCCAAACTTATTTAGCCTTGGACATCCATTAACATCTGAGAATTCAGAACACATATACAGAGGGAAACACGGTTAGGACAGACTAGATAACTTCTGTCATACAACTGTATGTAATTTTGGAGAAACCAGCAGATCTTTTCTTAGCATTTTATAGTCAAATATAGGGAATCTTTATTTTCCAGTCATTTCACCCAACCATGTGACCCAGATCCAGTCAAGCTTCACTCATGGCACTTGTTCTAATAAAATGCACCTATGGGCTTCCCTAGTGGTCCAGTGGGTAAGGACACCATCTTGCAGTGCAAGGGGCGCCAGTTCGATCCCTGGCCTGAGAAGATCCCATGTGCTGCGGAGCGGCTGGACAGATGTGTCCAATTACCGAGCCGGAGCTCTGGAGTGCATGCGCCCAGAGCCGGTGCTCTGTGACAACAGATGCCACCGCGATGGGAGGCCCACAGGAGCCAAGGAACAAAGACGGATGAAACTAGACAAATGAAACACCAGTGGAAGTGGCCCACCCGCTCCTCTCCCTCCCCACCCCCGCCAAAAAATAAATAAATAAATGTTAAAATGCACCTGTAAGCACCCCCATATCTAAGGGGCATTAATAAGGTGTGAGAGGCAATATAGTAGATGATAATCCAGCTTTTATAACATTTTACTGAACTATAACTTACATGCCGTAAAATCCATACCTTCAAATGTACAATTGGGTGATTTAAAAATAAATTTGTTTTTTTTTAATTTTGGCCTCTTTTATTGGTTTTCCATTTGTTTCTTTTTAATTTTGGCTTCCTTTTATTGTTTTATTTCTTTATTTATTTTCATCCATCTTCATTCTTTGGCCTGTGTGGGCCTCCCATTGCAGTGGCCTCACTAGCTGCAAAGCACCGGCTCTGGGTGCATGTACTCCAGAGTGCTGGCCTATAATTGGACATACTGGTCCAGTCGCTCTGTGGCACATGGGATCCTCCTGGGCCAGGGATTGAACCAGTGCCCCTTACACTGCAAATTGGACTCTTTACCCACTGGACCGCCAGGGAAGCCCAGGTGATTTTTAATATATCCACAATCTTGTGCAACCATGGTCACCATCTGATTGTGGAACCTTTAATTACCCCTGGAAGACCATCACCCCTTTCTTCTCTCTTCCTAACCCCACACAACCACTTATCTTTTTGTCTCTCTGGATTAGCCTTTTTTGGATATTTCATATAAACAGAATCATACAATATGTGGTTTTGTGTTGGGCTTCTTTTACTTTGCACAGTATTTCCAAAGCCCCACTTATATTGTAGCATGCATCAGTATTCCAGTCCTTTTTATGGTTGAAAAAATTCCACTGTATGGAGAGATTATGTTTTACTTATCAATTCATCAGTAGGTAGAATTTGGGTGCCTTCAATTTCTGGCTATTATAAATAATAGTGATGTTCACATATAAGGTTTTAGGGGACATGTTTTTATTTGCCTTGGCTATATATCAAGGGGTAACACTGTTAGTTTATATGGCAACACAATGTTTGGTATTCTGAGGAACTGTCCAGCTGTTTCTAAAGTGGCTGCACCATTTTATAGTCCCACAATCAATGAATGAGGGTTGCAATTTCTCCACATGTGCACCAACACTTGTTAGTTGACTATTTTTAATTTTAGCCATTTTCATGCCTATCTACATCTCTTTTAATTGAAGAAAAATAATTTATTGTATGTTCAATGATTAAGGTATTTCATCCATAGTTTGACTACATGTTTTTTAATTTACGACTACTTCAAAAATTTGGCTACTGCAGAAAAATTAAGGAAAAGGGGGAAGAAAGGAAGGAGGAAGAAAGTGAAAAAGAAGAAAAGAAAAGAGAGCAGTAGTACATGCTGTCTAGGAAAACATTACCTCATTGGTTTCGTTCTTAGCGCAGTTCCTTTTATTGTTTTATTTCTTTATTTATTTTCATCCATCTTCATTCTTTGGCCTGTGTGGGCCTCCCATTGCAGTGGCCTCACTAGCTGCAAAGCACCGGCTCTGGGTGCATGTACTCCAGAGTGCTGGCCTATAATTGGACATACTGGTCCAGTCGCTCTGTGGCACATGGGATCCTCCTGGGCCAGGGATTGAACCAGTGCCCCTTACACTGCAAATTGGACTCTTTACCCACTGGACCGCCAGGGAAGCCCAGGTGATTTTTAATATATCCACAATCTTGTGCAACCATGGTCACCATCTGATTGTGGAACCTTTAATTACCCCTGGAAGACCATCACCCCTTTCTTCTCTCTTCCTAACCCCACACAACCACTTATCTTTTGTCTCTCTGGATTAGCCTTTTTTGGATATTTCATATAAACAGAATCATACAATATGTGGTTTTGTGTTGGGCTTCTTTTACTTTGCACAGTATTTCCAAAGCCCCACTTATATTGTAGCATGCATCAGTATTCCAGTCCTTTTTATGGTTGAAAAAATTCCACTGTATGGAGAGATTATGTTTTACTTATCAATTCATCAGTAGGTAGAATTTGGGTGCCTTCAATTTCTGGCTATTATAAATAATAGTGATGTTCACATATAAGGTTTTAGGGGACATGTTTTTATTTGCCTTGGCTATATATCAAGGGGTAACACTGTTAGTTTATATGGCAACACAATGTTTGGTATTCTGAGGAACTGTCCAGCTGTTTCTAAAGTGGCTGCACCATTTTATAGTCCCACAATCAATGAATGAGGGTTGCAATTTCTCCACATGTGCACCAACACTTGTTAGTTGACTATTTTTAATTTTAGCCATTTTCATGCCTATCTACATCTCTTTTAATTGAAGAAAAATAATTTATTGTATGTTCAATGATTAAGGTATTTCATCCATAGTTTGACTACATGTTTTTTAATTTACGACTACTTCAAAAATTTGGCTACTGCAGAAAAATTAAGGAAAAGGGGGAAGAAAGGAAGGAGGAAGAAAGTGAAAAAGAAGAAAAAGAAAAGAGAGCAGTAGTACATGCTGTCTAGGAAAACATTACCTCATTGGTTTCGTTCTTAGCGCAGTCTTCAAGCTCTCTATGGTTTTACTTCTCTCTTCCTCCTCTTCCTTCTCTAAAGCCAGCAGAGATTTTCTCTACACAAAGAAAACTAAAGTCACTTCTTCAAATTGTATGTTTTAATTATGGCACAAGCAAGACAAGCCCAAGATTATACACTACTATCACTTTTAATACAATCAATGAAACTATGACTAAGATTTACTACAAGCCGAAATATAGAGCAAAAGCACTAAAGATCCATTCTCTCTGCTACATGTTAGCTCTTTTGAATATAAAGTTTGAAGAAAATGTTGAGAAATCTTAGTAGAGATTGAGTTGTCCAAACACTGGTATAACTATTCTATAACTACACTCTGATGAAGACATTGCTATTTATACCTGATAGAAAGATTAGGCTCATAGTTAAATATAAAATTCTGAAAATAAAATCACACTATCAAACAGAGGTGGGCAGCAATCTTCCCATGTTCTCTCTCTCATTGCTCAGCGCAAAAGTGTAATCTTTTACACTGTCTGTTATGTCAAATTGTTTTTTAAGAAGAATGACTAAATTGGACTTGATGCAAATATAGATGATACCTTCATAAATGGTTAAGTTTTAGAAATGATTCAACATCATTTGGAAATCAGGATATGGAGTGACCCAGGGGCAACTAGAGCAGTACTTCTCAAACTTTAATATGGATACGAAAATTGCCTGGGGACCTTGTTTAAACACAGGTCTTGATTCAGCATGTCTGAGGTGAAGCTAAAGATGCTGAGCTCCTGACACAGTAAATGCTGATGCTGCAGTCTGTAGACCTGACTTCAAAAAGCAAGGCCCTAGGAAGCAGATCTCAGTTGATATCATAAAGTCACGAATGCTAGTAAGGCTCACAGACTTGTTAAGAAGTCCATTTCATTCCTTCTACCCCATGACCACCTAGATGTACAAAAAAGTTGTTCTTGAGTCGTCACTAAGTGGTCTCCAACCCTTTTCAACCCTATGGACTGTAGGTTCCTCTGTTCATTGGGTTTCCCAGACAAGAATACTAGAGTGGTTTGTCATTTCCTCCTCCAGTAGATCTTCTCAACCCATGGATCAAACCTGTGTCTTCTGCACTGGCAGGTGATTCTTTACCCCTGGCAACCAGGGAAGCCTGGTACTAAAAGTATCCCAAGTCTTATGGTCACAGATGCCTCCACAGGTCCCTTTTAACATGTGCTTGTCCAGTCTCAGTTTTTTTACCTGTTACCTATTCTGTTAAAGTGCAGACTTGGGAAACAGACTGGGATATTGAAAAAAAAACTTTGGCTCTTATTCACATGTCTCAATGGTCCAGTCTCTCCCTTTCTCTCAGGACCACACATCATCACGGGGTGACTATACATTTTTCTCTTTTTAATAATTATTTTTCTTTTACTTTTACAGAGTTTTGTTGTTTACAGATATGTATAATCCAAGATTGGTGACTATACTTTTCTCAAGTTAACAGTACAAGCATTAAGTAACTAAATGTTAACTAAAACCTAAATTTGACTTCACATGTAGGAGGATAAACATCAGAGCAAACACGTATCTGTGTCATTAACGGCAGCTGAAATAAAGTCAGGAAAGTCTTGCTTTGTAAGTCTGGATTATTTCTGCTAACGCTGTCCTCCTGCTAGAGATGTGCCCTGACAGCTGTCACCAGGGGTTGGCAGGGGAAGAGGCTGCGTGTACCAATAGCCAATGAATTTTTTCATGGCTCTGTGAGATTCATCTCCTGGAAAATTTAGCACAAACCCAGCCAAGGATGTTTAATCTCCTGTGGCACAGCTGAATTTGTTTAGACTCTTAAGTAATCACCTTGAATCCACAGTCTAGAATCAAGACTTTTATAAACATCATTTCTTATTCCTAAGCTTAGTCACCCAAACCTCCCAAATTAAAGACTAAACACATTTCTTACTGTGGTTCATTAATACTAAATAAAGAGATACATATTTATCCTTTCAACAATCTTAGGATTAAACTTGGACTGTTTATCAGACTCTGCAGATGCCTGACCCACCTCAGAAAGCTGGGAGGTGGGGGTGTGGGTGGGATTTCCAGGCCTCATAAAAACCTCCAGATAAAGGCGCCTCGCTCAGGCTTCCCTGGTAGCTCAGTGGTGAAGAGTTCACCTGCCAATGCAGGGGACACAGGTTGGATCCCTGATCCGGGAAGATCCCACATGCTGCAGAGCAACCAAGCCCGTGAGTCACAACTATGGAGCCTGTGCTCTAGAGCCTCTGAGCCGCAATTATTGAGCCCAAGTGCCGCAACTATTGAAGCCCGTGTGCCCTAGAGCCCAAGTTCCACAACAAGAGAAGTCACCACAAGAATAAGCCTGCTCATCTCAACTAGAGAGTAGCCCCCAAGCCCTGCAACAGCAGTGAAAACCCAGAATAGCCACACACAAAAAAAGCCTCTCCCTAGCAGTGTTGGGAGCTTCACGAAAAGAAATTTAAATTAGAATTTCTTTTCTCAATATAATAACTATTACTTTACTCTCAAAACAGAAGACATTATGCTCTTTTCTGTATGTAGGACAATCAGAAATGAGTGTCAGATTATTTATTGTATTGAGAAAATTGAGGCTATGTAGATGAACCTGATAGTCTAAAGTGACTTTTCAAAATAACTTATGTAAAGTCTCAAGTTTTCAAGCTTCACATTTATGCAGAGGTCTAAATTTGCAGCTTTTCGTAGAAAAGGAGGATATAGCTACATTTCAGAAGACGGCTGCTATGCCCAACAACCAGTATGCACCTTGGCATACACCGGACAGGCCTGGGGTGGCTTCTTAGGGTGCTCTAGGCATTTTCTAAATCTCTGCTCACTTGAGGAATGGGAAAAGGACAGACCATGTCCTAGCAGAGGCTCTTTTGGTCAAAGAGTCTGAGGTTTACATTGGAACATGAAGGGTGGAGAGAGATCACAAAAATCCCTGGCCAAAAAAAATTTTAAACATCATTTCTTATTCCTAAGCTTAGTCACCCAAACCTCCCAAATTAAAGACTAAACACATTTCTTACTGTGGTTCATTAATACTAAATAAAGAGATACATATTTATCCTTTCAACAATCTTAGGATTAAACTTGGACTGTTTATCAGACTCTGCAGATGCCTGACCCACCTCAGAAAGCTGGGAGGTGGGGGTGTGGGTGGGATTTCCAGGCCTCATAAAAACCTCCAGATAAAGGCGCCTCGCTCAGGCTTCCCTGGTAGCTCAGTGGTGAAGAGTTCACCTGCCAATGCAGGGGACACAGGTTGGATCCCTGATCCGGGAAGATCCCACATGCTGCAGAGCAACCAAGCCCGTGAGTCACAACTATGGAGCCTGTGCTCTAGAGCCTCTGAGCCGCAATTATTGAGCCCAAGTGCCGCAACTATTGAAGCCCGTGTGCCCTAGAGCCCAAGTTCCACAACAAGAGAAGTCACCACAAGAATAAGCCTGCTCATCTCAACTAGAGAGTAGCCCCCAAGCCCTGCAACAGCAGTGAAAACCCAGAATAGCCACACACAAAAAAAGCCTCTCCCTAGCAGTGTTGGGAGCTTCACGAAAAGAAATTTAAATTAGAATTTCTTTTCTCAATATAATAACTATTACTTTACTCTCAAAACAGAAGACATTATGCTCTTTTCTGTATGTAGGACAATCAGAAATGAGTGTCAGATTATTTATTGTATTGAGAAAATTGAGGCTATGTAGATGAACCTGATAGTCTAAAGTGACTTTTCAAAATAACTTATGTAAAGTCTCAAGTTTTCAAGCTTCACATTTATGCAGAGGTCTAAATTTGCAGCTTTTCGTAGAAAAGGAGGATATAGCTACATTTCAGAAGACGGCTGCTATGCCCAACAACCAGTATGCACCTTGGCATACACCGGACAGGCCTGGGGTGGCTTCTTAGGGTGCTCTAGGCATTTTCTAAATCTCTGCTCACTTGAGGAATGGGAAAAGGACAGACCATGTCCTAGCAGAGGCTCTTTTGGTCAAAGAGTCTGAGGTTTACATTGGAACATGAAGGGTGGAGAGAGATACAAAAAACAGGTGCAAAAATTATCCCTGGCCAGGAGTCTGGGAGTAAGCTCCTTTTTGAAACATTTCACTGGTGTGAAATCAATAAGCCAATCCGCTAAGCACACCGAACTTCACCTCACATCCTTGCTCCCTGAGATCTCACGTAAGGAGAAGCCACACACTAAGAAAGCCCAGGTCCTTCTGGAGCATGCCCTCTTTTATTAAACTGTTTTTCACTCTTTAAAGCCAAGAGATTACTCTGGGGTCCTTTAAAGAACAAAGCATTCTTGTTATGGAGGCTTCCATAAAGTAAGTGCACTTGTTTCACAAAGGGCTTCATGGACCAGCAAGTACTGTGGTTCTCCACCTGGACTGTTGATCAGACTCTGCAGATGCCTGGCCCACCACAGCTGGGAGGGGGGGCTGTGGGTGGGGTTTCCAGGCCTCTTTCACATGCCAAAGGATTTTTATTATTATTATTTTTTAAAGATTTATTTATTTATTTATTTTGGGTGGGGGTCGGGTTGGGGAGGGAGGGGAGTGGGCGGGCCACTTCTATTGGTCTTTCATTTCTCTATTTTCATCTGTCTTTGTTCTTTGGCTCCTGTGGGCCTCCCATCGCGGTGGCGTCTGTTGTCGCAGAGCGCCGACTCTGGGCGCATGCGCTCCAGCGCTCCAGAGCTCTGGCTCGGTAATTGGACACATCGGTCCAGCCGCTCCGCGCCACGTGGGATCTTCCCAGGCCAGGGATAGAACCGGTGCCCCTTGCACTGCAAGGCGGTGTCCTTACCCACTGGACCACCGGGGGAAGCCCCCAAAGAATTTTTAAAAACTGAGTCAGTGAGAGGCAAATTGGAAAGGAGTCCTTGAGCTTAGATGGATAGGGTTTAAATTCCAGCTCTACAACTTCAAATGAGATGACCTTGGGCAAGGGAAACTTTTTCTTGAATTTCAGGCTCCTTATCTGTAAATAGCACTTACAGACTCGAAAGATGAGATACAACATTTTAAGCTTTTTTGCTCACTTGAGGAATGGGAAAAGGACAGACCATGTCCTAGCAGAGGCTCTTTTGGTCAAAGAGTCTGAGGTTTACATTGGAACATGAAGGGTGGAGAGAGATACAAAAAACAGGTGCAAAAATTATCCCTGGCCAGGAGTCTGGGAGTAAGCTCCTTTTTGAAACATTTCACTGGTGTGAAATCAATAAGCCAATCCGCTAAGCACACCGAACTTCACCTCACATCCTTGCTCCCTGAGATCTCACGTAAGGAGAAGCCACACACTAAGAAAGCCCAGGTCCTTCTGGAGCATGCCCTCTTTTATTAAACTGTTTTTCACTCTTTAAAGCCAAGAGATTACTCTGGGGTCCTTTAAAGAACAAAGCATTCTTGTTATGGAGGCTTCCATAAAGTAAGTGCACTTGTTTCACAAAGGGCTTCATGGACCAGCAAGTACTGTGGTTCTCCACCTGGACTGTTGATCAGACTCTGCAGATGCCTGGCCCACCACAGCTGGGAGGGGGGGCTGTGGGTGGGGTTTCCAGGCCTCTTTCACATGCCAAAGGATTTTTATTATTATTATTTTTTAAAGATTTATTTATTTATTTATTTTGGGTGGGGGTCGGGTTGGGGAGGGAGGGGAGTGGGCGGGCCACTTCTATTGGTCTTTCATTTCTCTATTTTCATCTGTCTTTGTTCTTTGGCTCCTGTGGGCCTCCCATCGCGGTGGCGTCTGTTGTCGCAGAGCGCCGACTCTGGGCGCATGCGCTCCAGCGCTCCAGAGCTCTGGCTCGGTAATTGGACACATCGGTCCAGCCGCTCCGCGCCACGTGGGATCTTCCCAGGCCAGGGATAGAACCGGTGCCCCTTGCACTGCAAGGCGGTGTCCTTACCCACTGGACCACCGGGGGAAGCCCCCAAAGAATTTTTAAAAACTGAGTCAGTGAGAGGCAAATTGGAAAGGAGTCCTTGAGCTTAGATGGATAGGGTTTAAATTCCAGCTCTACAACTTCAAATGAGATGACCTTGGGCAAGGGAAACTTTTTCTTGAATTTCAGGCTCCTTATCTGTAAATAGCACTTACAGCAGAGGGTGCTTGTAAGGATTTAAAACATCGTGTAAAGTGGTTGTTATTCTGCCTGTCACTCGATGCACATTCAACAGCAGTAGCCACTACTGGTGCTGAAGACAGCGGATGATGACAATGTGGATAAACAGCCCTTCAACAATTCCCAAAGCAGAGCCAAAAAACTTAGCTGCCAGGCCGGGAAAGGACCTGAAGGAGTCCTGTGCCTTTCTAAGTCACCAGGGATGATGTCTAGGGATTTCTGCTGTGTGCTGTAAGGAATTCTCTAGTCAGAGAGGTTAGCTAGAACACTAGAAGGAGGTGGTAGCCACAAACAGGGTGAAAAAAAAAACAAAAACAGAAAACTCAACAAAGTTTCTGGTCTCACTGGACCTCCTTGCTTCTTTGTGGGTGCAGGAGTGGTGAAGTCTCATTATTTCATCAACTGTTATACTGCCTTTGACCCTTAACCCTGAAAAGACTCTGGCTTTGTCTTTCTAGAAGCAAAAGAAAGCTTTGCGAGGTGTTTAATGCATTTGTTGTTGTTCAGTCACTAAGTTGTGTCTGACTCTTGGCGACTCCATGGACTGTAGCCTGCCAGGCTTTTCTGTCCTCCACTACCTCCTGGGGTTTGCTCAAATTCATGTCCACAAAGAAGAGCAAGTCAGTGACATTTAAGGGCCTGGAGATAGTCTTGGAGAGGGCTTTAAATTAGGAAGCAAGTATAATTAAAATGCAGACAATTTGTGAATGTGGCAAAAGGTCATCCAGGGACCTGGATCAAGAAGGGAGGCTCTTACAGAAGAGTCAAAAAGCGGGACATCATGGACCTTCCAGTGCAGGAAATGAGCCAGGCCAACTGCAGACAAGGCGCAGAGTAAGTCACTAAAGGACAGATTTACCGAACTGCCCCAAATTTTGAAGAACGGAAAGAACCTAGTCATTCAGTACTTCTCTGCTGATAGAAGTGAATGCATTAACAAAAGAGCAACTTCCCTTGTTAGACATCAAATAAGGCTGACTTAATCAGAGAGACAGCCTGCCTGACAGCTCTTTTTTTCCCTAACAGCCAAGAACAAGAATTCAGAAAATCACCTTTATGTGCAGGAAATGCAAATGGCTCTATATTATTATTACTCAGGCAGATGGAGAGAAAAATCCCCGATGGTCATCACCAGTCTCACATTCAGTTAACATATTCATATGAATTCGGAGATCACCCTTTTCTCATCTTTGCCATTGTGTAGGATGCCTGGTAGAAGGATTTGGTGGTAATTTCCTGTTCTTTTCTGCTGTGCGTTTAGAGAAACCCTTGGGGCAAAAGCTTGTGCAGTTTCTTCTATAATTTATACAGCTCTGTTCACATTTACCAGGCTGTTTATTATTCATGGTGTGTCGGAAGAAGAAGCATCATCAAAGCAAAAGCTAGAAAAGAGGAAGTTACCAAAAGTCAAGGCCTCTGAAAGTTTAGCCGAAGTGTGAATGAGTCACATATTCTAGTCCGTTTTTAACTTTTTTTTAGTAGTAGCAAAATATTAGACAATCTGGAATGTTTGCTCTAAGTGATAAGAAATGAATTCTCCCTCAAGGACTCTGGGGAAGAGAGGAAAGGGAGAGGTAAAGAAAGCACCATGGAAGTTATCATCAGCTTGAATATAATAAACTCAAAGTTGAACCTGACAGATTAACTCTTAACATCAGAAGTAGAGGCAAAAACCACTATCCTGTGGGCAACATCCGGTTTTGATTGACATGAAGAGGATTTAAGCTATTAAGAGTCAAATGTTGATGATGTGTTTTCTGCTGTGCATTTTTTTTGCTAGCTCAGCAGGCACCCCTCAAGCAGCCCAAAACTCTGGCATCACAGAGACATCCATGTGACCAGAATGCATATTTTAGATATTAAGAACACCTTTTTAGCAATTACTGAACCAAAAATACACCTACTAAAGATTTCCCAAGGACATCTCAGCATTATCATTATTATGCCTTTTCATTAAACCACCTATTCCATGAACTTCTTCTACTATTTATATGTGTAGAAAAGTACTTTGGCACCCTATAAGGTCAAGAATCCAGAAACTAAGAAAGTCCTCAGTTTAAAAAAAACAGGGGAGGGGAAAGAGAACAATGAAGGGATAATTTCATTGTACTATTTTTAAATGGTAACTTTTAGAATGGTGTTGCCCTATCAAGTTCTACATTATTGGTAAAAGCAACAGCAAAGTTAAAGTTGAACGGAAGCCAGACTTATGATTACATTTCCTCTACTAACATTCAATTCACTTATATTTTAGTATGTGTTGATTTTATGTAAGACATACTGGAAAAATTCATTTTGCGAAGTACCACCCCAGCCAACACTGAGTGCTAGGAATGGAGTTTGGAGAGATAATGACATTCAGTAGTTCTTACTCAAGTGAATTTATTATGCAACGGTGTGCCTTGTACTAAACTTGCATTTTAAACTGTGTGTTGGAGAACAGAAAGGATACCTACAGCAGCCATGGAATTGAGCTGATCAATGTAGAATTCAGGCCAACTTGTTGCTCCTTTGTTTTCTTCCTGGTCCTAAAGAGAAAAGAGGAAGTTACCAAAAGTCAAGGCCTCTGAAAGTTTAGCCGAAGTGTGAATGAGTCACATATTCTAGTCCGTTTTTAACTTTTTTTTAGTAGTAGCAAAATATTAGACAATCTGGAATGTTTGCTCTAAGTGATAAGAAATGAATTCTCCCTCAAGGACTCTGGGGAAGAGAGGAAAGGGAGAGGTAAAGAAAGCACCATGGAAGTTATCATCAGCTTGAATATAATAAACTCAAAGTTGAACCTGACAGATTAACTCTTAACATCAGAAGTAGAGGTAAAAACCACTATCCTGTGGGCAACATCCGGTTTTGATTGACATGAAGAGGATTTAAGCTATTAAGAGTCAAATGTTGATGATGTGTTTTCTGCTGTGCATTTTTTTTGCTAGCTCAGCAGGCACCCCTCAAGCAGCCCAAAACTCTGGCATCACAGAGACATCCATGTGACCAGAATGCATATTTTAGATATTAAGAACACCTTTTTAGCAATTACTGAACCAAAAATACACCTACTAAAGATTTCCCAAGGACATCTCAGCATTATCATTATTATGCCTTTTCATTAAACCACCTATTCCATGAACTTCTTCTACTATTTATATGCGTAGAAAAGTACTTTGGCACCCTATAAGGTCAAGAATCCAGAAACTAAGAAAGTCCTCAGTTTAAAAAAAACAGGGGAGGGGAAAGAGAACAATGAAGGGATAATTTCATTGTACTATTTTTAAATGGTAACTTTTAGAATGGTGTTGCCCTATCAAGTTCTACATTATTGGTAAAAGCAACAGCAAAGTTAAAGTTGAACGGAAGCCAGACTTATGATTACATTTCCTCTACTAACATTCAATTCACTTATATTTTAGTATGTGTTGATTTTATGTAAGACATACTGGAAAAATTCATTTTGCGAAGTACCACCCCAGCCAACACTGAGTGCTAGGAATGGAGTTTGGAGAGATAATGACATTCAGTAGTTCTTACTCAAGTGAATTTATTATGCAACGGTGTGCCTTGTACTAAACTTGCATTTTAAACTGTGTGTTGGAGAACAGAAAGGATACCTACAGCAGCCATGGAATTGAGCTGATCAATGTAGAATTCAGGCCAACTTGTTGCTCCTTTGTTTTCTTCCTGGTCCTAAAGAGAAAGAAAAAAAAAAATGATATACCACCAGATGTATATACACAGCAGTTAGAAGCACATCTGACATTCAGAGCCTCTAAACAATGACCTGCACAAACCATCAGAAGACATGGAGATTTAAGGTATTTGTGTTTTTCTTTTTAAATTTTGGCCTCTTTTATTGATTTTTTATCCATTTATTTTCATCCATCTTTGTTCTTTGGCCTGTGTGGGCTTCCCATCGCAGTGGCCTCTCTCGTGGAAGAGCACTGGCTCTGGGCGCATGCGCTCCAGAGCGCTGGCTCATAATGGACACACCAGTCCAGCCACGCTGCGGCACGTGGGATCTCCCGTGCTAGAGATCGAACCGGTGCCCCTTGCACTGCAAGGCGGACTCTTTACCCACTGGACCACCAGGCAAGCCCAGTATTTGTCTTTTAATGTTGGTTTTATATCACCAGACTGTCCCTCTGACCAGGGTGGTCTTCCTGACCCAATTTCCACAGACAGTGCTGAAGTCAGAATTAGGTGTGACAAAGGGCCCATTTTTGAACCAGGGGTCAAGGGGAGGTGAAATGAGAACTTGGCCACACGCAGTATGATGATACTGTTTTCCTTTAAGGGAATGATAACACTGGGAACAGGTCTGTGTTTGCTGCAATGACAAAGGATAGCAGCTCTAGGTTCTGTGTCGCACTAAGGACAGTATTGCAGGACTACACATCTGGATAAAACTCACAAAAGAGGGGACATTATCTTTAAAAGTTACTGTGGGATTTGGCCAGTAGACTTTTGCAGTTAGTTTACTCAGGCTCCAGCAGATGGCAAATATTCTGAAAAAGGGTTTCTTTCACGTGATGTGACCAAAACTAGATACTGCTTCAGATGAGGGGGTAAAATAAAGCCCAGCACTGGATGGAAGACAAAAAATGAACACAATTAGTCCCACCCAGGTCCAGCCCTTCTGCCATGAAAGCTTGTGAGTTTGAGAAAACGTAACTGAAGAACATATCTGAGCTGAAGAGAACTGAAACCCAAGGAATTCAGGAACCCAGTCTTGCCTCTTACAAACTAGGGTGACTTGAAGTCACCACCAGAGCCCCTAGGAGCTTCTCTGGATGGAAGTTCTTTGTCAATCTGAGCCCATACCTCCCCCCAAATCAGGTGACTGTGGCCTCTGGCCTATCAGAGCTTCAAGTTCACTTGAAGATGGCCTTGTGGTGGGAGATTTCCAGGCATGTGTGCAAACCTGTATGAGTCTAAGGCATTTGTCTGCTCAAACAAACTTGAAGGGGGAAATTTTCCACTCTTCTCTAGTTTCACACTCAGAGAACATCTTAGTACAATTGATAATTCTTATCTCAAAGAGCTGGGACAGAGACATGGAGCTACTACCAGATGATGAAGTAGTTACTACCCATTTACTGTGTCAGGATCCCCATCCTTGGGATAAGAACTTCAAGGCAGGGCTAGTAATTTCAGTCCTACACTTTACTTAGAAGAAACAAATCTTTCTAGGCAGGTCTACTCTGGTGATATAAAAGAAATAATTTTCAAACTGTTCTTTAAGTAGTCATATAGACCGGGCAAAGTATTGCAATCACTGCTCACAGTACCTTAAAAGCTGGCAGTAACTGATATCTGAACTCAGGGAGCTACATGAATTTCATCTGGAGACTGAACAAGCCAGATGACGAGGGCAAAGGCTACAGCAGCAGCTTTGAAGTTGGACTGAATTACACTTCCATGGCTTTTAAAAGCTAAGGAAATTTGATGAGTTTTTAGAACAGTCCCTGATTATTATTTAACATGTTAATAAAATAGCTACAGTGGGAGTGTAAATGCTGAACCCTTCTCTCCTCTTAAAATGCAGTATTAAAGTTAGCAAAGCCCCACTGTTACCAAGGTATTCAGCAAGCCAAAACCCACAGTGATATTCTATGGTATTTGAACCTATAAAATGAAACCAAAGGTGCCAGATCTTTCTATTCTCTGAAACTAGGGCAAATTTCCAAAACTACAACAAAATCAGGTCCCACGTCTAGAGCCCCATGAGATCCTGCTATAAGCTTAACATTCATGGCTACAGAAGAGAGATCATTTTAGAAGCTTAAGATTAGTATACAGAGAAAACTCTATATACTTTGAAGATGCTTTTAAAATAATGGAAATGGATTAAGAGGAGATCTATATACTGCAGTCAAAATTAGGGGAAGAAAGCTTCATTTTTATTTTACGTGCCTCCATGCTGAGAAAACAAAATGAGTGAATGTATGTGAAAGCTTCTAGTAAAAATACAGAGTGTGATCACTATATCCCGCAGCAGGTGATCCTCAGATTCGCTTATTTTAGCAATGCGTCATCACTTTCCTCTGTGTAATTCCCTGGTCCTCCTCTACAGATGCGCGTGTGTGCTGCGGTAGCCAAGAGCAACTCATCTCTGTGAACCAAACCCCGTCTCCCTTGTGTAGCTGTTGGAGTCTCCAGTGACACAGAGACGTGAGCCAGAAGGAGCTGAATGCAACTATTCTCTCAGGTCCCCTAGAGAGCCCTGGACAGGAAGATGTGCCAAGGGGGAAAACTTTCCCCTAAGAAGTTCATGACAGAGGTCTCTGATTGAAGGTTAAGATGTACAATAATTCTGGGAGGGAACAGAGTTCTTTGCCTTACCAACCTCTAACACGTATTATTCTTTGAGCCACCTGTTTTGGTTCTATATACTGGTTCTAGAGAAGTGAAAAAACACACAAACTTGTACAAACAGTATCATTGCATTTGGAACGGAAACAGCAGCAACATCCAATATATACAGAACTTACCATGAGTCAAACGCTGTGCTAAGCACTGCGCTCTTCATTTAATCTACCCTGTGAGGTCAGTGCTGTCATCACACTCGTTTTTACTGAAGAGGAAACAGGCAAAGGGAGTACAGATGAGTTGCTAAAGGTCGTCCTGCTGGAAATTCAGAGGCAGTGGGAAAGAATCGTGACCACCTCTTTCCTAAGATGAGATCTCAGATTAACCACAAAGCAATAGACACTGAGTGCAAAGTGGCTCTCTCACTCTTCACCACTCCACTGTGAGAGACTCAAATATGACTACTGGACCAAAATGAGCTCACCTTTCCTTAAACTCTGAGTGCTGCTTTTGCTATGTTTAACATTGCTGAATATTATTCTAAGGCCTCATGTCTTACCTGGACTACCCTGAACCCTCTCTCAAGGCTTTCTGTGGGAATGCTTCTGCTCCTCTATCCACACCTCATCTATTCTATACATGTGCATGCAGAGGGTGCTCAAGAGGCTTTTCCCTAACCTATTCTCCTGTTCTGTTATACACTGCATGTTACAGGCTGTCTTCATGGGGATTTCTCAAGAGCTCTTGAAGATGAGTTCACGGCACTGACCATCTTCAGATACTGAAATTACAGCACAACCCTCCCTGAATTATATCTATCTAACCCTACTTTGGGGTACCTGTTTCACTGATTGTCTTAGAAATTTTCTCAAATGAGCAAAAATATTGCCTTCATTCTATTCTTTAAAAAGCTGTTTCCTCTCTTTAAAACAGATTGTAGGTAATTCTTAGAGACACCTATGGATCAAGGTTCTACCCCTGCACAGTGAGCCAGAAGGAGCTGAATGCAACTATTCTCTCAGGAGAGAGCCGGGAAAATGCCAAGGGGAAAACTTTCCTAAGAAGTTCATGACAGAGGTCTCTGATTGAAGGTTAAGATGTACAATAATTCTGGGAGGGAACAGAGTTCTTTGCCTTACCAACCTCTAACACGTATTATTCTTTGAGCCACCTGTTTTGGTTCTATATACTGGTTCTAGAGAAGTGAAAAAACACACAAACTTGTACAAACAGTATCATTGCATTTGGAACGGAAACAGCAGCAACATCCAATATATACAGAACTTACCATGAGTCAAACGCTGTGCTAAGCACTGCGCTCTTCATTTAATCTACCCTGTGAGGTCAGTGCTGTCATCACACTCGTTTTTACTGAAGAGGAAACAGGCAAAGGGAGTACAGATGAGTTGCTAAAGGTCGTCCTGCTGGAAATTCAGAGGCAGTGGGAAAGAATCGTGACCACCTCTTTCCTAAGATGAGATCTCAGATTAACCACAAAGCAATAGACACTGAGTGCAAAGTGGCTCTCTCACTCTTCACCACTCCACTGTGAGAGACTCAAATATGACTACTGGACCAAAATGAGCTCACCTTTCCTTAAACTCTGAGTGCTGCTTTTGCTATGTTTAACATTGCTGAATATTATTCTAAGGCCTCATGTCTTACCTGGACTACCCTGAACCCTCTCTCAAGGCTTTCTGTGGGAATGCTTCTGCTCCTCTATCCACACCTCATCTATTCTATACATGTGCATGCAGAGGGTGCTCAAGAGGCTTTTCCCTAACCTATTCTCCTGTTCTGTTATACACTGCATGTTACAGGCTGTCTTCATGGGGATTTCTCAAGAGCTCTTGAAGATGAGTTCACGGCACTGACCATCTTCAGATACTGAAATTACAGCACAACCCTCCCTGAATTATATCTATCTAACCCTACTTTGGGGTACCTGTTTCACTGATTGTCTTAGAAATTTTCTCAAATGAGCAAAAATATTGCCTTCATTCTATTCTTTAAAAAAAGCTGTTTCCCCCCTCTCTTTTAAAACAGATTGTAGGTAATTCTTAGAGACACCTAGAAAGGGTTCTTATGGGAATGCAAGGTCTAGCAAGCACATGAAATGCTCTTTTTATTCTACCTACAGAATGAATAATTCATACTAATATCCAGCTTCATTTCCTCTTGAAAATATAAGCATTTAGGTTATATGTCCATCTTTAGAAGGTGTACTAGAAACTCAATTGGCAGAAACATTTTATGTTATTAAACTCTGCAATGATAATTGGTTTCTGAGAATACTGGCAAACACCACTTACATTCAGAGAGATGGTATGGTGGAAAAATGACCAGATAGGCCACGCAAAGATGAGATTCAAGAACTTGCTGGGTTCTTGCATTTACTCAATCTGCATCTTTTGCTAAGGTTTAATATCTCTGGGTCCTGTTTTTCTCCTGTTCAGATTAAGAGGTGAGACTAGACTGTTTCTAAAGCACCTACAAATTCTAAGATTCTATATGATTCTAATAGTGAGATATCACGGAAAATATCATTTGTTACTATTACTATATTTAGTTTGAATGCTTGATTTCTAAAATCAATAATTAAAAAAAATTATATTGTTCAGTGACTCAGTTACCCTTAACTTCCAACAGCTACTTCCTTTATATGGTAACACAGGGGGGCTCTCTCAACATTAATAATTTGATTATTTCATTAATTCAACTAATCCTAGTTTCTTAGTAAATTGACAGGCAAGAATAAGAGTGCATTGAAGGACACAATTCCTGTTGGGTGACACTCTGACACTCTGCCTTTGCTTTCAGTCTGCACTGACTACAGCTTTAACCTCTTTGCTTTTCACTTTGCTCCTACAATCTCAAATTCTAAAAAACAAAACAAACTCCTTGCTTAGATCAAGAACTTGCTGTTTTTAAAAACAGGCTGTCTTCATGGGGATTTCTCAAGAGCTCTTGAAGATGAGTTCACGGCACTGACCATCTTCAGATACTGAAATTACAGCACAACCCTCCTGAATTATATCTATCTAACCCTACTTTGGGGTACCTGTTTCACTGATTGTCTTAGAAATTTTCTCAAATGAGCAAAAATATTGCCTTCATTCTATTCTTTAAAAAAAGCTGTTGCCCCCCTCTCTTTTAAAACAGATTGTAGGTAATTCTTAGAGACACCTAGAAAGGGTTCTTATGGGAATGCAAGGTCTAGCAAGCACATGAAATGCTCTTTTTATTCTACCTACAGAATGAATAATTCATACTAATATCCAGCTTCATTTCCTCTTGAAAATATAAGCATTTAGGTTATATGTCCATCTTTAGAAGGTGTACTAGAAACTCAATTGGCAGAAACATTTTATGTTATTAAACTCTGCAATGATAATTGGTTTCTGAGAATACTGGCAAACACCACTTACATTCAGAGAGATGGTATGGTGGAAAAATGACCAGATAGGCCACGCAAAGATGAGATTCAAGAACTTGCTGGGTTCTTGCATTTACTCAATCTGCATCTTTTGCTAAGGTTTAATATCTCTGGGTCCTGTTTTTCTCCTGTTCAGATTAAGAGGTGAGACTAGACTGTTTCTAAAGCACCTACAAATTCTAAGATTCTATATGATTCTAATAGTGAGATATCACGGAAAATATCATTTGTTACTATTACTATATTTAGTTTGAATGCTTGATTTCTAAAATCAATAATTAAAAAAAATTATATTGTTCAGTGACTCAGTTACCCTTAACTTCCAACAGCTACTTCCTTTATATGGTAACACAGGGGGGCTCTCTCAACATTAATAATTTGATTATTTCATTAATTCAACTAATCCTAGTTTCTTAGTAAATTGACAGGCAAGAATAAGAGTGCATTGAAGGACACAATTCCTGTTGGGTGACACTCTGACACTCTGCCTTTGCTTTCAGCCTGCACTGACTACAGCTTTAACCTCTTTGCTTTTCACTTTGCTCCTACAATCTCAAATTCTAAAAAACAAAACAAACTCCTTGCTATAAAAGGGAACTTGTACAATGCAAAGGACCTTCAAGAACATTGACTGATTTTCTTTTTTTATAAATCAGGCTCTAATCAACCAACTCATTTAAAAGGTAAAGAAATACATAGTCATTTCCGACTAGTACATTTTTTCACCCCATATCGCTGGTCAGTGGCTGCTATAAATAAAAAATAAAAACCAAGAGATCCTCCCCTATCCTCTTTAAATGCTCCACAATGCATTTGTTTTTCTCAGCCTCATTTTGCCCATAGGAATAAACTTTGCACTTATTTGTTTGTTTGCACTCTTTCTGAAGCAAGCATTCACAACTTATGCTAGTCTTCTGTCTCTTACTTCACTATCATTTCTCTCTTGATCCAAGCTCACTTGGATTTTCACTTCTTTTACCATCATCAACAGACAGACATTTGAGTCCTCAACCACTCACTATCTTAAGTGACTTTTGGTAGACAAGGTAAACTTCTATGTGTGACAGCTTTAGTCTCCTTTTCCGTAAAAGGGGTGCCTGGTTCATACAGTCATTTTGAGGATATAATAAGCTAATACAAGTAAATAAAGCTCTGGGAAGGGAACACACAGAAGTGCTCAACAGATGTTAGCTAGGATGATAATGATACCATTTTAGGATCTTAAGCTATGGCCATTCTAAATCCCTGTTACTAGGGCTGCAAAAATTTGGAGCAGTTTGGAGGTAAGTTTTGGCAGTAATTGTTCACATATAAAACACACACAGTCTTTGTAAATCTATTCAGAATTTAGCCCATGATTATGCTTACACAGATACGTATTACAAAGATTTGTTCCACTGCAGAACTATTTGAATTAGCAATAAAACAAAGTTAAACAAGTATACGGAAAGGGGAATGTTTGAGCAAATTACTTTGTACCAGTAACAAATAATGAAGTAGAACTGACCAAGTAGGGACTTCCCTGATGTTCTAGTGGTTAAAACTCCACCTTTCAATGCATGAGGATGTGGGTTCAATCCCTGGTCAGGGAGTGAAGATCCCACATGCCTCATGGCCAAAACAAAAACACAAAGCACAAACAATATTGTAACAAATTCAATAAAGACTTTAAAAATGGTTGCCATCAAAAAAAAAAAAAAGACCAAGTATATTATGGAGAGGAAAATGCTTCAAAATACTATTTCCCATCTGTACACTACACAGACATTTCTGGAAACAGATACAACAAAATGTAACAACAGATACCCCTGAGTAGCAGTAGGAAAAATCTTTTACTTATAAACTTTTGCACAAACTTTCATTTTACTAAGAACATACACTATTTATACAATTAAAATAGGAGTTTGAAAGCATTACATATTCTGTTAGGACAAGAGTTCTGGTTTTTCTAATGTTCTGTGTGACACGAACAACATTTGGGGTATTTCTGTTCTCCATCCTTGGGGGACCCTTATGCTCCCAAATTATTTGAAAATATTTCTTTAATTAACTCTTCTGACTGGATTTTTCTATTTCTAAACCAGACTATTAACCTTAATATATCAACTGCAGACAAAGAAACAGCATGACCTGGGATAAGGTTTGTATACCAGAAGCATGCTAACATTTTCTAAAGTTTCCACACTTACTGTGTTGCAAAAAATTTCTTTATAGTATTGGAAGTCTTGCAGTGATATAAGTGGGTCTCAAAGTGCAGTTTAAATATTAAGCCTTAATGTTAAGAATACTTCTTTCAAAATTATCAAAGGACAAATTTTAATAGGATCAATTAAAAATATGTAAAATGTATTAATTTTGCTCTTCAAAGGCCCAAAATAGGCTTTGCAAAATTTGGAGCAGTTTGGAGGTAAGTTTTGGCAGTAATTGTTCACATATAAAACACACACAGTCTTTGTAAATCTATTCAGAATTTAGCCCATGATTATGCTTACACAGATACGTATTACAAAGATTTGTTCCACTGCAGAACTATTTGAATTAGCAATAAAACAAAGTTAAACAAGTATACGGAAAGGGGAATGTTTGAGCAAATTACTTTGTACCAGTAACAAATAATGAAGTAGAACTGACCAAGTAGGGACTTCCCTGATGTTCTAGTGGTTAAAACTCCACCTTTCAATGCATGAGGATGTGGGTTCAATCCCTGGTCAGGGAGTGAAGATCCCACATGCCTCATGGCCAAAACAAAAACACAAAGCACAAACAATATTGTAACAAATTCAATAAAGACTTTAAAAATGGTTGCCATCAAAAAAAAAAAAAAGACCAAGTATATTATGGAGAGGAAAATGCTTCAAAATACTATTTCCCATCTGTACACTACACAGACATTTCTGGAAACAGATACAACAAAATGTAACAACAGATACCGCTGAGTAGCAGTAGGAAAAATCTTTTACTTATAAACTTTTGCACAAACTTTCATTTTACTAAGAACATACACTATTTATACAATTAAAATAGGAGTTTGAAAGCATTACATATTCTGTTAGGACAAGAGTTCTGGTTTTTCTAATGTTCTGTGTGACATGAACAACATTTGGGGTATTTCTGTTCTCCATCCTTGGGGGACCCTTATGCTCCCAAATTATTTGAAAACATTTCTTTAATTAACTCTTCTGACTGGATTTTTCTATTTCTAAACCAGACTATTAACCTTAATATATCAACTGCAGACAAAGAAACAGCATGACCTGGGATAAGGTTTGTATACCAGAAGCATGCTAACATTTTCTAAAGTTTCCACACTTACTGTGTTGCAAAAAATTTCTTTATAGTATTGGAAGTCTTGCAGTGATATAAGTGGGTCTCAAAGTGCAGTTTAAATATTAAGCCTTAATGTTAAGAATACTTCTTTCAAAATTATCAAAGGACAAATTTTAATAGGATCAATTAAAAATATGTAAGAACTGGTACTGTTAATTTTCTTTAAAGATGCTCTTCAAAGGCCCAAAATAGGCTTTGCAAAGGTCCATCAGTTTTAAGGAACACACTCTGTGGTTGTTCACTAGACCACAAATCACAGACTAAAGGAACATGCACTTGGCCAACAAAAGCCATAAATCTCCATTCAGTTACAAACCCATGAGGTTTTTAGATAATACTTGTTAGGAAAGAAAGGTATCTGGGAGCATACCTATCTGTAAACAACAAAACTCTGTAAAAGTTAAAAGTAAAATAAAAGTTAAAAAAAAAGAAAGAAAGATATACTTACCATCTACATTGACTAAAAATTTTCTAGCGATACACAATAGTACAATCAACTTAAAAATAGTAGAGCTATAGTAAGGTTTAACTAAATGAATTTCAATAGCAAAAAGGTACTGTTTCATATGATACAAAGTAAACTTCATCTGACAATGTTCATTATAGGGCAAAGGCAACTAAACACTAATAAACTTGTCATATTTTTTTTTTTTTTTTAAAGAAAATGCTATTAGAAAACATGTTCACCATGACTGAACAGGCTTAAGATATTCTATCCCTTGTTAATGATCAAAATGTCACCTTCTGCATTAAATTATCATTCCTATTCTAGATTTCATGGCCTCAGCCCCATAGACGAATGACTACAACAAATGTTAAATAAAGTCATAAAATATTTAGAATTTTTACAGAATACTAAGCAGAAAGGGCCAGAGAGGTCAAAATATTTTATTCTTTAGGTGTGTCTCCATGATGTGTGTGTCATCTAATAAACTCAAATGAATGATAGGAAACAGATCCCAATGTGGGTGAGACCAGGTCCAAGGAACAGGGAAAGAGGAGCAGGTAGGATGAAGAGGGAAAAATATTCTGTGGACGGCCTTGATAATAACTTCTGCTACCTTTCCCTTCTGGCCCAATACTATTAGTATAATTAGCATCATCTTGACGGATGGCCATAATGAAGTATAGAAGTGCCACTTTTTTCTGTAAAGGGCCAGATCATACGTATTTTAGGCTTTGTAGACCACACAGTCTGTTGCAAGCATTCAATTCAATTCTACCCTTGTACACGTGAAAGCAGCTATGATGACGGTGCTTTGGTCACTAAGTCATGCTTGACTCTTTGCAACCCCATGGACTGCAGCCCACCAGACTCCTCTGTCCATGGGAGTTCCCAGGCAACAATAGTGGGTTGCCACTTCCTTCTCCAGGGAATCTGCCTGACCCAGGGATCCAACCTATGTCTCCTGCTTGGCAGGCATCCCAGGTGGCTCAGTGGTAAAGAAAGCAGCTATAGATAACACTTAAAGAGTGAGCCCTGCCATGTTTCAGTAACACTTCGTTTATGAAAACAGGTCACTGGCTAGATTTGACCCATGGGCCAGACTATTGTAACCTCTGTGCTAGATTAAGCTTGGCTCTCAAGAGGGTGGGAGTACATCAGAATTCTCAAAATTCTTACTTGCTCGCCAACTATTTTCCATGCTTTCTCCTCTCTTTAAAGCCACTCAATGTCCAGTAAACCCCAGTTACAAATTAGAACAAGTACATAAGGTTTGTGGGATTTTCTCAGTAATAGATATTCTTCCACAAGGAGGAGTAGGGCCGGAAAAGTCTACATTCTTACCAAGCTTGGTGCTTCCTGATATCTCATTTTTTAAAAAATAGCACAGAAGCATTAGGTTCTTTAAATCCTAATATTTGCCTCTAAATCTTTTCTTCCTCTTCTTTCACTGGGAAAAGAAAACCCAGTAGGTCCACAAGCCTGGATTCTAGAGACAGCTGTAAAAAAAAAGTCAGAATACTAAGCAGAAAGGGCCAGAGAGGTCAAAATATTTTATTCTTTAGGTGTGTCTCCATGATGTGTGTGTCATCTAATAAACTCAAATGAATGATAGGAAACAGATCCCAATGTGGGTGAGACCAGGTCCAAGGAACAGGGAAAGAGGAGCAGGTAGGATGAAGAGGGAAAAATATTCTGTGGACGGCCTTGATAATAACTTCTGCTACCTTTCCTTCTGGCCCAATACTATTAGTATAATTAGCATCATCGTGACGGATGGCCATAATGAAGTATAGAAGTGCCACTTTTTTCTGTAAAGGGCCAGATCATACGTATTTTAGGCTTTGTAGACCACACAGTCTGTTGCAAGCATTCAATTCAATTCTACCCTTGTACACGTGAAAGCAGCTATGATGACGGTGCTTTGGTCACTAAGTCATGCTTGACTCTTTGCAACCCCATGGACTGCAGCCCACCAGACTCCTCTGTCCATGGGAGTTCCCAGGCAACAATAGTGGGTTGCCACTTCCTTCTCCAGGGAATCTGCCTGACCCAGGGATCCAACCTATGTCTCCTGCTTGGCAGGCATCCCAGGTGGCTCAGTGGTAAAGAAAGCAGCTATAGATAACACTTAAAGAGTGAGCCCTGCCATGTTTCAGTAACACTTCGTTTATGAAAACAGGTCACTGGCTAGATTTGACCCATGGGCCAGACTATTGTAACCTCTGTGCTAGATTAAGCTTGGCTCTCAAGAGGGTGGGAGTACATCAGAATTCTCAAAATTCTTACTTGCTCGCCAACTATTTTCCATGCTTTCTCCTCTCTTTAAAGCCACTCAATGTCCAGTAAACCCCAGTTACAAATTAGAACAAGTACATAAGGTTTGTGGGATTTTCTCAGTAATAGATATTCTTCCACAAGGAGGAGTAGGGCCGGAAAAGTCTACATTCTTACCAAGCTTGGTGCTTCCTGATATCTCATTTTTTAAAAAATAGCACAGAAGCATTAGGTTCTTTAAATCCTAATATTTGCCTCTAAATCTTTTCTTCCTCTTCTTTCACTGGGAAAAGAAAACCCAGTAGGTCCACAAGCCTGGATTCTAGAGACAGCTGCTTTACTCAGTCCTTCCAGTACTTACCTCTTACCCCTAGTAGTGGGCTAACACTATATCCTATGTCTGAAGTTTGCCAAAGCAGGCAGTTGGTTTCAAAAAGTAATTTCTATGTTGTCACATTTCAAGAGAGTCACGTGGTTTCCTGGGACTCCCAACCCTGGTTACATTTTTTGGCCACTGCCACAATTACACACCAAACATATCTGCTGCCAAAATCCGCTGGGCCCACACAAGGAACGATTACAGAACAGCAGCTTCTTCATCCGCCAGGAAATCCAATACCTCCTCCCAAGCCTCAGAATGTCAGTCACTTTCTAGAAAGACTGGAGGGTGACTCATAAGAGCTGTGGCTTTCATATTTAACATTTAGAATCACAGGAGAAGAGCATACCTTCTTCCCCATTTTTCCTAATGCTATAAAACATCTGCATGTTTTTAAGGCAAGCCATCATGTAATTATATACATAGGTCTTTGACCCTAGGGACACCCTAGTTTGAGTTTCTCCTTACAGGGATTCCTTATATAAGGTCACCAGCAGGTAATCAATCATGTGTTCTCTGAGAGAAGACTTCAAGGGCCCACAGTTGTCTGGAACCAGCATTCTCACTGACTATTAGAAAACTCATCTCATACTGCATTGACAGATATCTCCTTGTAACTCCAAGCACTTGTTGGCCTTAGCTACGCCCTTGGGAACTATGTGGACTAAGTCTAATTTCTTCAATGAGCAATAATCTAGGAAATATTTAAATGATTCAAAAAAAGCTATTATGTCTTCCCGGCGTCATCAACTAGGCCAAAAATTCTCCACTGATTGAACAGCAAACGTTTATCTTCCTCAATTCACAAAAAAAAAAAAAGAAAAAAAAGTTCAAATCTTCCATACGTTCATCATACCCTCATGTCTTGTTACTTTATCTATGCAACTTTCCTGTACATCCAGCCCTTCAAACATCAAAGGAACTTCTTCCATGTATAAAGCCTAATACTTCTTTTGATCTCCTGAGTTCTGCTTCTTCCCTTTCTCTAGTGGATGCAGGTTTAAAGTTCAGTAAAACTGATATACCAGACATGTTTTCCCAGACAGGGCTTGCCACTATAATATCATGTACTCATTTAAAATATGATTAAAGATCTCAGATTATTTAAAATAAGGTAGCCCCTCTATCAATTCTAAGTTTAAAACTCTGTATTTGGCAAAGGATAATTTTTTTTAATGCTGGCAAGATTTCGGCATGACTCAAGTCAAAGATTTTGTTGAACTCATGAGAGAGAACCAGTAAGATGTTACAATAGGTTCAAAAGCAAATTCATTAGCAGCGATATGTAGACGTTGATTTACAAACAGACGCAAAACTAATCAAAGGGTCAATAACCAGTCACATTAGATATTCCAATGGACAAGAATCATTTATATTGTTATCAGTTTTTTAAACAATCTGTAGATTTGTGAAACAGCTTAAAAATAGCAAAATGTCGGATTTAACAGACTAAAATTAGCAAAAAAGGTAGATATACTTGTGGTTGAAGGAACACAGAAACTTTACTTTATTTCTGGCATTTAAAGACTAAATTTAGCAAAAAAGATGTATGACTAGTACTTGTTGGTTGAAGGAACAATCTCATAGGCGCCTCCTTTTAACTCCATATAAGGTCACCAGCAGGTATTTGTTCTGGGCCCTTAACCAGCATTCTCACTGACTATTAGAAAACTCATCTCATACTGCATTGACAGATATCTCCTTGTAACTCCAAGCACTTGTTGGCCTTAGCTACGCCCTTGGGAACTATGTGGACTAAGTCTAATTTCTTCAATGAGCAATAATCTAGGAAATATTTAAATGATTCAAAAAAAGCTATTATGTCTTCCCGGCGTCATCAACTAGGCCAAAAATTCTCCACTGATTGAACAGCAAACGTTTATCTTCCTCAATTCACAAAAAAAAAAAAGAAAAAAAAGTTCAAATCTTCCATACGTTCATCATACCCTCATGTCTTGTTACTTTATCTATGCAACTTTCCTGTACATCCAGCCCTTCAAACATCAAAGGAACTTCTTCCATGTATAAAGCCTAATACTTCTTTTGATCTCCTGAGTTCTGCTTCTTCCCTTTCTCTAGTGGATGCAGGTTTAAAGTTCAGTAAAACTGATATACCAGACATGTTTTCCCAGACAGGGCTTGCCACTATAATATCATGTACTCATTTAAAATATGATTAAAGATCTCAGATTATTTAAAATAAGGTAGCCCCTCTATCAATTCTAAGTTTAAAACTCTGTATTTGGCAAAGGATAATTTTTTTTTTTAATGCTGGCAAGATTTCGGCATGACTCAAGTCAAAGATTTTGTTGAACTCATGAGAGAGAACCAGTAAGATGTTACAATAGGTTCAAAAGCAAATTCATTAGCAGCGATATGTAGACGTTGATTTACAAACAGACGCAAAACTAATCAAAGGGTCAATAACCAGTCACATTAGATATTCCAATGGACAAGAATCATTTATATTGTTATCAGTTTTTTAAAAAAACAATCTGTAGATTTGTGAAACAGCTTAAAAATAGCAAAAAGTAGAGATCACCCAGAAGAGTACTACAGACAGAACGTTTAACATTTATTTCTGGCATTTCAACAGAACTACAATTTAGCAAAATAAAAGATGTATGACTAGTACTTGTTGGTTGAAGGGAACACAGTCTACAAAGGTGTACTGTGAAGGCAAGCTGTATGACTAACAGCTTGCACCAGACTCCTCACACCTAAACTACACAAATGCTCAGGCTTGCCCAAAGCTTCTGCTGAAGAACAGCACCCCATCCTGACCACTTCAATTTTGCCTGTTTTCATTGTCTTGTCTAGTCTGTGTGGCATTGTTTCTATTTACACACCTCTGAGTCTCTGGCTTGAAATCACTGAGACGATTCTACTCCACCCTCCACTCCACTTACACCCACAGATGCACCTGGGCCTCTATCCTCCCAGAAACTTTCTGGTCAAGTAGCTTTAAAAAAAAAAAAGTTAATTTACTTGGCAGCTGGTCTTAGCTGCCACATGTGGGATCTTTAGTTGCAGCATATGGGATCTACTTCCCTGACCAGGGATTGAACCAGGGATCCATGCATTGGGATCTTAGCCACTGGACGACCAGGGAAGTCCCCTAGAGTACTTCCAAGAGATTTCTTGCACTCCTCACAAAAAAAGTGGTCAACTTAATGAATTTAGACTCACTCTCCACTTCCCCAACTCCCATCCCAGACAGAAAGAAAACTACACTTGACCACTGTTCAAAGAAGAAAAAAAAAAAAAATCAAGCTTGGGCCACTTCTCAGTCAGCTATCACTTTTGTTCTCCAAAATCACATACACCTAAAAGCAAAAAAAGAGTGCAACTCAAAAGACACCTAGTGGGCTTCCCTGGTGGTCCAGTGGGTAAAGAATTCACCTTGCAGTGCAGGGGGCACCAGTTCAATCTCTCGCCCAGGAGGATCCCACGTGCGCAGGAGTAGCTGGGCTGGTGTGTCCAATTATAAGCTGGCCCTCTGGAGTGTATATGACCAGAGCTGGTGCTCTGCAGCGAGAGAGGCTACAGGGATGGGAGGCTCACTCCAGTCAAAGAATAAAGATGGATGAAAAATAAATGATGAGCTAAAGACAACAAAACAAAACAAAAACAAACAAAAGTGAGGCAGAGGGTGATGAAAAATTAAAAAAAAAAATAAAAAAGGACAGTCTCTCTATGGGAACAGCAGCAATGAAACAAAGAGTAACAAAGTGACTTCAACAGTAAAGAAACCAGCTGCATTTCTCAAACAGCTCAGGGGCCCAGTCTGTTCCAACACCCTCTTCTTTCCTGAAAAAGTCTTGTCTGGCTTTACAGGACTGAAATCTCACAAGTCAAATGCTACAGATCCTTGGGGAAAATCCATTTCATGTGCTAAGAATAGCTTAGAAAATAGCCACAATCCTTACCTAGAACTAAAAGCTGAGGCTTTACAGGCCATTTCCCAAACTACGAGATATTTTATTTATTTTAACAAGTCCCTTCTCTGGCAAAGCACTTCAGGGCATGGAATATGACTAGAGCCTAAACATCTCAATCAGTGTAACTTCAACATCTGAGGCCAATTTTAGATGACAATTTCCCTTCATTTTCATGGCAGAGAAAAAGAAACAGGCTCAGTTTATTACTTTCAGAAATGACACAAGCCCATGTTCCCCTGCTGCCTATGACACAAAGGTGTGCAATGACTTAAAACAAATTACTTCTGTGTAGCTTGTTAAGAGTCGAGTCTTTGACCCACATGTCATCCGGGAGTGCTACAGACCCAGGTACGATTTAGTCCAGCTGGTTGGTAAATTAACATGTTTGGACACACATCAGTAAACCCTCATGCAGTGTGGAAATCCAATCAGTGGTGTCAATGGCCTTTGTTGCCTCACATCTTGCTACCAGATTTGCTACCAGATCAGCCTTTCAGAATGTTGTAAAGCAGGTTTTGATGTTCTGTAACTTGCTCTTGGGAAAACAATCAGAGTGTGTTTATGATTTGCAATATAATACTTAACACGAGGCCATAAAGAGAGGACTTTGGAAAATAGTAATTAAACTAGGAAGAGGATCAGGGGAAACAGTGAGCCCATAAAGGCATATCCCATTCAGGGGAGCATTCTCAGGATGTCTGTGAGCAATGCTCTGGCAGGGTTAACTGTCTCCGAGACAGAGAATCATAATTGTATTTCTTAATTTAAGTCTTAATCATAGCATTTCTGGAAAAAGAAAGAAAAAAAGAAAAGCATCCATTGGAAGATGTCACTGTTTCAGAAATGTCTAAATGTTAGGGGGTGGGGGAATATAGCTTAGAATCTGAGGACACGTAAACTGCTTTTCCTTGCATCTGGGGACAGATAAAAGGACAGCATTTTAAGACTGCTCCAGTCAAGGCTGTTCCACAGCGCATTGAAGAATAACAAGAGAATTTAAGACACTCACTTAAAGGCAGGATTCTTTGATAGACTTTCTACTGCAACCCATTTCTAGTTTCACACATTATTCGGTCTCTGGAGTGTATGGAACCTGGAGCACCCCACACTAAAGTTATTCATGGCACATTCTAACATGCACTGGGAGCACAAAGCTTCTTCCTACTTGCCCAGGGGGAGAACTCTGAAATGCACCAACTATAATATGAATTCAATCACATTAGGTGTGCTTGAGCTATTAGTGAAAATAATGAAATATATATATAGGAAAAACTCAGGAAAAGGGGCTTTTTTTCCTTCTTGGAGCTCTCTTCCAAAAGTTGATACTTCCTTCTACTGACGTCTTTCTAAACCTGTCTCCCAGAGCTGGTAAAGTCAGGCTGGCTTGGGGTGGTCTTTTTAGGAAAGTAAGTGCCACACCACTTAAAGAATCTGCAGAGAACCAGGGAGTGACCCAAATGAAAGAAGCATGGAAGGTAATACTTATGCACAACCATAATCTAGGCACAAGAGGAATCTTCAAGAGCAAGGAGGGTAAATTTGTGTTACATGTGCCACATTCTAACATCACATGTTAAGGCAGACAGTGCTACTCAATTACCCCACTATTCATACTGAGGTTACTCATAACCTCCAAATGCTTCTCAAAGTGTTCCAGGCTTTCAATCTGTCCTGTTTAGAGTTAGTAATCAAGATAAATCTTTTTGCCAACTCTGCTTGCAATTATTCAGTGTTCTCCATTAACCAAGGAAGGAAGCCGTCCACAGTCCAAAGGAAAACTGAAACAGAGGATGTGTTGGTCTGGAGTATCTCATGAGATACATGTCCCTAGGCTGGTGATAGCCAGAACAGGCAGGCAGTTCTAGAGTCTCACATGTGAAACAGACTGATACTCCATTGGAAGATGTCACTGTTTCAGAAATGTCTAAATGTTAGGGGGTGGGGGAATATAGCTTAGAATCTGAGGACACGTAAACTGCTTTTCCTTGCATCTGGGGACAGATAAAAGGACAGCATTTTAAGACTGCTCCAGTCAAGGCTGTTCCACAGCGCATTGAAGAATAACAAGAGAATTTAAGACACTCACTTAAAGGCAGGATTCTTTGATAGACTTTCTACTGCAACCCATTTCTAGTTTCACACATTATTCGGTCTCTGGAGTGTATGGAACCTGGAGCACCCCACACTAAAGTTATTCATGGCACATTCTAACATGCACTGGGAGCACAAAGCTTCTTCCTACTTGCCCAGGGGGAGAACTCTGAAATGCACCAACTATAATATGAATTCAATCACATTAGGTGTGCTTGAGCTATTAGTGAAAATAATGAAATATATATATAGGAAAAACTCAGGAAAAGGGGCTTTTTTTCCTTCTTGGAGCTCTCTTCCAAAAGTTGATACTTCCTTCTACTGACGTCTTTCTAAACCTGTCTCCCAGAGCTGGTAAAGTCAGGCTGGCTTGGGGTGGTCTTTTTAGGAAAGTAAGTGCCACACCACTTAAAGAATCTGCAGAGAACCAGGGAGTGACCCAAATGAAAGAAGCATGGAAGGTAATACTTATGCACAACCATAATCTAGGCACAAGAGGAATCTTCAAGAGCAAGGAGGGTAAATTTGTGTTACATGTGCCACATTCTAACATCACATGTTAAGGCAGACAGTGCTACTCAATTACCCCACTATTCATACTGAGGTTACTCATAACCTCCAAATGCTTCTCAAAGTGTTCCAGGCTTTCAATCTGTCCTGTTTAGAGTTAGTAATCAAGATAAATCTTTTTGCCAACTCTGCTTGCAATTATTCAGTGTTCTCCATTAACCAAGGAAGGAAGCCGTCCACAGTCCAAAGGAAAACTGAAACAGAGGATGTGTTGGTCTGGAGTATCTCATGAGATACATGTCCCTAGGCTGGTGATAGCCAGAACAGGCAGGCAGTTCTAGAGTCTCACATGTGAAACAGACTGATACTCCTTTTTCAAATATGCAGTGATTGCTGAGAACACTCATTCAGTGTGCAATTCTACACATGTAGACTGCAGAATTTGAGAAAGGCAATGGACCAATGCCTATGTGCTTCAACACACAGGCAAGGGGTTGAAAGGGTATCACACAGTTGCATTTAGAACCCTGGTTCCACAATGACACTGTTGAAAAGTACGCTATAACAAAGACTGCGCGCTCCAAGACAGTCATGCACTCCAAACTCTGCAATCAACACATGATGGAGGGGCTTCCCCACCCACTGGTGGTCCAGTGGGTAAGGACGCCGCCTTGCAGTGAAAGGGGCGCCGGTTCGATCCCTGGCCTGGGAAGATCCCACGTGCCGCGGAGCGGCTGGACTGATGTGTCCAATCACCGAGCCGGAGCTCTGGAGCGCATGCGCCCAGAGCCGGCGCTCTGTGACAACAGACGCCACCGCGATGGGAGGCCCACAGGAGCCAAAGAACAAAGACTGATGAAAATGGAGAAATGAAGGACCAATAGAAGTGGCCCGCCCGCTCCCCTCCCTCCCCAACCCGACCCCCGCCCAAAATAAAATAAATAAATCTTAAAAAAAAAAACACATGATGGAATTTTTCCTGTAGCCAAGCTGTCAAAAGGAATCTGCTTAAGAATTAAGATTTGGAAGCCAAAGATAGCGGCTCTGTGGTAGCTGAGAACAGCTGCTCTTCCAGGACCTCCATTCAAACCCACAGCTCCAAGCCTCTCCCAGTGAGTGGAGCTGAAGCAGGAGTGTTCTCACAGTGTGGCATGGATGGAGGCATGAGTGAAAAGTGGAGAGAAAGCTGTGGGGTTTGCTTCTCTAGCCCTCCTTCCAGGGGGAAAACAGCTCCTCACTGAGCTCCACAGGACACACCACCTCCATGTTGTTGTTCAGTCGCTCAGGCTTACCTGACTCTTTGCTACCCGATGGACTGCAGCACACCAGCCTTCCCTGTCCTTTACCATCCCCCAGTGTTCGCTCAAACTCACGTCCATCGAGTCGGTGATGCCATCCAACTACTATCTCATCCTCTGTCATCCCCTTTTCCTCCTGCCTTCAATCTTGCCCAGCATCCAGGTCTTTTCCAATGAGTTGGCTCATCTCACTCCCCATGACTGCATGTTAATTAGTCTGCCCAACTAAGATAACTTTGTGTCAGCTCCACATGCTTATTTATATTCACTGTTGTTTGAAACACTACAAGTGAGTGCAGAATGCAGGGTCATTCTCTCCCACCCTTTTCCATCCTGATGTTCTCTGATTAGTGAAAAAGAAAGGCCTTGGATGAAGGGTGTTACTCACTGAAAAAATACAAGTATGAGGAAGCACAAAAGAGAGACGCTATTCACAAAGTGGATACATATTCACTGTTTTCACAAGGCTGCAGAGAACACAGCAGAGAGAAGTACTCATAGACAAAAGAATCAGCAGTCCCCAATCTAAGAACTGACTGATCTGCACATGAAAACCACCTCAGACGGTAGGCAGGGAGGATAGACAGACACCAATTACCCTTCTCAATTTCTCAGTATCTGAAGGAATCCCTGAGGAAAGGGGAGAGGCTTTCATAATTTGTATAAAGAGATGTCCCATATACAGGTGCTCTGGTGAGAGGAGAAGAAAGAGGCCAATTGTGTGCTTTTCCAGCCACCACAAACTTGCCTGTTTGTGTGGATGGTCCGGGTCTGCACCTGAACTTTAGTCACCGCCAGGGAATTGGCGGATGCCTCAGAGGAACTTCCTGTGTTTGGTGATGGCATATATCAGTCAAGAGCTGGCTAAAGATGGAAACACAGCTTCCCTGGGTCTGGACATGAGGGTGCAAAGAAGCCCGGAGGAGAGGAAGAGTGAACCACACACACAGCAGCTTCCTTTGTAGTCAAACCAAATAAACATAATGCTGAGGGAATGGTCCATTTTTAGTTCCTTGTAACATTTTGTACTTTTGTTCAGCTTTATGGATATTTGAGTGGAACACTTTGATTTTCTAAACCTTGGGGTTTTCTTTTTGAACATGAAATGTTTACTTTCTATTCCAGGAATTTTTACTTTGAGAAATGAGAAAAAACTAAAGAACTTTAATGACAGTGTCTTGGTACTCTAAACATTCAAACTTATGCAAAGTGATTGATCAGGGCATCCAGATGCTCATTTCATCTGATCTGACAATATCAAGCTCCTGTATAATTCACTGCAAGTATAAACTATGACAACCACTTTGGAGAGGTGAAAATGTTCAAACCAAATGACCCAGTAATTACATGTCTAGATGCATATCCTAGAAAAATTTTTGAACATATACACAAGGATGTTTGCTGCAAATTTTTTTAAAAATAATGAAAACCTGGAAACAGATACTATCCAAAGAGAGATAAAAAGAACTAAACTGTGACATGTTCATATAATGAAGCATTATATCACAGTTAAAGACATACCATACACTATCTATGGATATATACATTCAGAGAAAGATTGCATATATATATATACACACACATACACATATACATATACAAAATGGCAATGGAAAAAACATATCACCTTCAGAATAGAGGTCACCTTTGGGCTTCAAAATATTTATGATACTTTATTTCTTTTTTCAAAATTCACGATGAGTATGATAAAATGTTAGCATTTGTTAAACGCAGGTGTTTTATTATATTCTATACCGTTTTTGCACATAAAAACATTTCACACACACCCCCAAGATAATCAACCAGGAAATACTAGCTTATTGCATGCCTGAGAGAAAGTTATCAGGAGTTTGTTACTTTTTGGTTTTTTTAGAAATTTTAGAAAATGTCAATTTATTGGAAGTCAGAAAGTCCACCCTGGTAATTAAGTCTAAGACTTCTAATAATAACAGCCACTATGGAAACAGTATGGAGGTTTCTCAAAACACTACAAAGAGAACTACCATATCACCCAATTCCATTCCTGGGGATATACCCAAAAAACCCAAAAATACTAATTTGAAAAAATACATGCAGCCCAGTGTTCATGGCAACAATTATTTACAATTTCTAAGGCACAGAAACAACCCAAGTGTCCATCAACAGGTGAATAAAGAAGACGTGGTTTATATACTACTCAGCCATAAAAAGGAATGAAAATTTGCCATTTGCAACAACACTGATGGAAGCTGGAGGGCACTATGCTAAGTGAAATAAGTCAGAGAAAAACAAATACTGTATGATATCACTTATATGTGGAATCTAAAAAATATAACAAGCTAGCAAATATAACAAAAAAGAAGCAGACTTACAAATACAGAGAACAAACTAGTGGTTATCAGTGGGGAGAGGGAAGAGGAAGAGGCCAGGTCAGTTAGGGAATTAAAAGGTATAAACTACTATATATAAAATAAGCAACATGGATATCTTGTACAACACAGGGAATATAGCTAATACTTTATAATAAGTGGAGTATAACCTTTAAAAGTTTTGAATCACTATATTGTATATCTATAACTACCGCAGTATTATACATCAACTATAATCTGGAGAATTCTGTGGACAAAGGAGCCTGGCAGGCTATAGTCCAGGGGGAGAGCAGTGAGTCAGGTATGACTGAAAGTTGCTGAGATATCAACTATAGTTTAATAATAATAAAAAACCTCCTAATAGTAATAGTATCTACCACTGTGTTGAAACATTCTTTTATAATTTTCTCAACACTGACATTTTGTTTTATCAGCTTAGTTTCAGAAATCATAAACGTAGAATGCACTATGAGATCATAATGCAACCTGAACAAATTTTGTTGCTGAGCAGAGAACTTGTAAATCTGGTTCGTTTTGACCTAATAAGTTACTCATTTGTGAATATTGACTTGTTTAATGGAGCCTTTTGATGCTGTGTCCTACAAAGTGACTTTCCCCACTGTCAAAATGACAGTTGCAATGTTTTCATCTCAAAAATATTCTTTGCTTTATTTTGAGAATTGAAGATATTTATTAACCACTTGCCTTTCTTAGGCTATGAAGAAGGAAGTTTTATTTTATTTAACAACACAGTGTGACCCATATACATGTCCTCTTTCCAGAGTTTGAGTGGTGGTCATGACTGTTTGCCAGGAGCTCAAGGTCAGCAGGGACTGAACACTCAGAATCCCAAAACCCAAAATACTAATTTGAAAAAATACATGCAGCCCAGTGTTCATGGCAACAATTATTTACAATTTCTAAGGCACAGAAACAACCCAAGTGTCCATCAACAGGTGAATAAAGAAGACGTGGTTTATATACTACTCAGCCATAAAAAGGAATGAAAATTTGCCATTTGCAACAACACTGATGGAAGCTGGAGGGCACTATGCTAAGTGAAATAAGTCAGAGAAAGACAAATACTGTATGATATCACTTATATGTGGAATCTAAAAAATATAACAAGCTAGCAAATATAACAAAAAAGAAGCAGACTTACAAATACAGAGAACAAACTAGTGGTTATCAGTGGGGAGAGGGAAGAGGAAGAGGCCAGGTCAGTTAGGGAATTAAAAGGTATAAACTACTATATATAAAATAAGCAACATGGATATCTTGTACAACACAGGGAATATAGCTAATACTTTATAATAAGTGGAGTATAACCTTTAAAAGTTTTGAATCACTATATTGTATATCTATAACTACCGCAGTATTATACATCAACTATAATCTGGAGAATTCTGTGGACAAAGGAGCCTGGCAGGCTATAGTCCAGGGGGAGAGCAGTGAGTCAGGTATGACTGAAAGTTGCTGAGATATCAACTATAGTTTAATAATAATAAAAAACCTCCTAATAGTAATAGTATCTACCACTGTGTTGAAACATTCTTTTATAATTTTCTCAACACTGACATTTTGTTTTATCAGCTTAGTTTCAGAAATCATAAACGTAGAATGCACTATGAGATCATAATGCAACCTGAACAAATTTTGTTGCTGAGCAGAGAACTTGTAAATCTGGTTCGTTTTGACCTAATAAGTTACTCATTTGTGAATATTGACTTGTTTAATGGAGCCTTTTGATGCTGTGTCCTACAAAGTGACTTTCCCCACTGTCAAAATGACAGTTGCAATGTTTTCATCTCAAAAATATTCTTTGCTTTATTTTGAGAATTGAAGATATTTATTAACCACTTGCCTTTCTTAGGCTATGAAGAAGGAAGTTTTATTTTATTTAACAACACAGTGTGACCCATATACATGTCCTCTTTCCAGAGTTTGAGTGGTGGTCATGACTGTTTGCCAGGAGCTCAAGGTCAGCAGGGACTGAACACTGCAGGGGCACGTGTGTGAAAGAAGAAAGAAGTGGAGCGCAATGTAACTTCCTCTTGGCCCCCACTGTCTGAGATATCGATTAAGGGTGCTCCTGAAATCAGATTCAGGGTTTTACCCAGAAACTAAGGGACATCCCCATTGATCACCATTGCCTTAGAATATCTGAATTAAATGGGGGCACTTTCTAACAGTTTCTGAGGCTCACAATCAAGACTTTCTAGATCTCTTCCCTTATCTTCACAATGTATTCTCCTTACTATCTCAGAAATGTCCTGTGAACAACTAAGGGAGAGGTGCTTTTGAAATGGTCATGACTGTTCTGAGAAACCCAGGTATCATCATTTACAAATATGGAGCTGAATCCAAGGCCAGCATGAGTGTGAACGAACAGAAACTCAGTCCATACCATTATTTCAATTCCTGTTACCATTAATGACACTGTCAGTGATAAAAGCTAACACTGCCATGCCCCAAGTTCTCCGACAAATTCAAGATCATATTTCCTCAATTTTCACGACAATTTTATGAAACTGACCTCATTGTACAGGGAATAGATAAATGAGACGGGTTAAGAAATACACGCACAGCTAGCTAATAAATGGGGTATCCTGCCTTCTCAGCTTACCCTTAGTGAGGTCCTCTCACAGGTAGTATCTCAAGACTGAAAAACAGAGAACTCTACAGAACTGGAAGGTAATACCCCAACAGAAGAATCCAGAAATGGCCCACTAACTTCACCAAGTACCAAAGAAGAAAGATATACTTTGGTTCATTCTATGGGCAAGTTTGCTCTCTGTTTCTTCATTAACAAACCTAAATCAATGTTAATCAAAACACAAATTGTGAATTCATGACCATCTGGACACCCCACAGCAGGGGTGGCAGTAGGAACAGCTGGAATGATAGAACACATAATACAGGGAGGAAAAAATACCCCCAAACTTCTGTTGTTAAGAGATATTAGGAAGGGGAGGCAAGAAAATCCTCAGGAACCACCTGCCCTTTACTGGGATACCACTTTGGTGTAAGGGCTGCCAGGGGCAGAGAAGCCATGAATTTTGGACTCCAATTCTAAAAACTGGTGCTCATTTAGATAGCACTAGCTTTTACAACAAACAAACAAAAAAGTCAGAACATGGCAGTACTGGCTATGAGATTATGCTACTAAGTGGGGAAAGGGCCATGACATCCCGTCAGCTGACATCTGGGCAGAAAGCTGAGGCCATTTCATCAGGACTGAAAACTGCCACGTTTTCACAGTTACTGCTTAAAGAGATAAATGGTATTGAAAAACTCTGGATGGTCTACAGATTCACCTTTGCTTCAATCCTCCCAAGAAAGAGTAAACTGATATAGGGCCCCAGAGCTAAAGAGAAAAAAAAAAGGAAAAAAACCTGCCAGAGTTATCCTGACAACACACGTACTGGTTGAATTTTAAATGATACTTTCTTTTCCCTCCTAATTTCAGAGAGACATATGAAGGAGCTTTGTAACGTTCAAGGTGGCTAGGTTGAACCAACTTGCCTACAGGTTTCGAGGAGGGTAAGCCACTAGAGACTCTTACGGGGGAGATGTGCAGGGTGGCAGCGAAGCGGCAGCCATTCTGTAGTTTATAGGCACTGTCCTTTATCAGCCGGCTCACCTCATTGGTGTGGATCAGCAGGCAGGTCCACACCAATGAGGTGTGCTCCACCTTCCCCTGGATCTTCCTCCAGCTTCACCTGGCGGGGGCGGGGTGTGTGTGTGGAATTCCATGACTAACAGCTTAAGCCTCTGCAGGACACCCACTCCAGGGTCAGGCACTGGCAGCTGCCACAGGCACTGGGCGTCAGTCTTTCCGTGTGGGCTCCAGCCTGTGCTTGCTCTCCTCTCTTTACATCCACCCTCCCTCCCAATTGCCTGCTCCAAGGACCTAAAGCTCCAGCATTAGAAGCAAAGACAGCAGCTTTACAGGGAGTGCTTAGCCAGTTTCTATGATTGCATAAGGGTTCATCTCTTTGCATGTGATTTCCCCCAGCCTGTGTTTCCCCCAGCAGCCCTGCTTTTCTGACTGAAACCTGACAAACTATACTGTACATATTATTTTTTTTGCAGATTTTTACCATCAGAAAAAAAACCTTATCCTAAGGTAGGAGAGAGAACAATGACCATGGTAAATTTGGGAAATATTTGTCTAAAGAAAAAATAAATAAAAATAAACTGCCCACAATCCCAGCAAACGACAGTTTCTGTCTGCCTACTTTCATATCTACTCTTTTGCCAACTTCTGAGGGTATTGATTACAATCTTACATCTCCTTTTAAACCGTATTGCATTTCCAATCACTGGCCTTTCGGATGGATTCAGTTACTGCTTAAAGAGATAAATGGTATTGAAAACTCTGGATGGTCTACAGATTCACCTTTGCTTCAATCCTCCCAAGAAAGAGTAAACTGATATAGGGCCCCAGAGCTAAAGAGAAAAAAAGGAAAAACCTGCCAGAGTTATCCTGACAACACACGTACTGGTTGAATTTTAAATGATACTTTCTTTTCCTCCTAATTTCAGAGAGACATATGAAGGAGCTTTGTAACGTTCAAGGTGGCTAGGTTGAACCAACTTGCCTACAGGTTTCGAGGAGGGTAAGCCACTAGAGACTCTTACGGGGGAGATGTGCAGGGTGGCAGCGAAGCGGCAGCCATTCTGTAGTTTATAGGCACTGTCCTTTATCAGCCGGCTCACCTCATTGGTGTGGATCAGCAGGCAGGTCCACACCAATGAGGTGTGCTCCACCTTCCCCTGGATCTTCCTCCAGCTTCACCTGGCGGGGGCGGGGTGTGTGTGTGGAATTCCATGACTAACAGCTTAAGCCTCTGCAGGACACCCACCCAGGGTCAGGCACTGGCAGCTGCCACAGGCACTGGGCGTCAGTCTTTCCGTGTGGGCTCCAGCCTGTGCTTGCTCTCCTCTCTTTACATCCACCCTCCCTCCCAATTGCCTGCTCCAAGGACCTAAAGCTCCAGCATTAGAAGCAAAGACAGCAGCTTTACAGGGAGTGCTTAGCCAGTTTCTATGATTGCATAAGGGTTCATCTCTTTGCATGTGATTTCCCCCAGCCTGTGTTTCCCCCAGCAGCCCTGCTTTTCTGACTGAAACCTGACAAACTATACTGTACATATTATTTTTTTTGCAGATTTTTACCATCAGAAAAAAAACCTTATCCTAAGGTAGGAGAGAGAACAATGACCATGGTAAATTTGGGAAATATTTGTCTAAAGAAAAAATAAATAAAAATAAACTGCCCACAATCCCAGCAAACGACAGTTTCTGTCTACCTACTTTCATATCTACTCTTTTGCCAACTTCTGAGGGTATTGATTACAATCTTACATCTCCTTTTAAACCTTCAGTACATGCTGAGCAATTTCCCAAGTCATCAAAATTTCTTTTGAAGTGTGACTTTTCAGTGGGAGCAAGACACTGTTATGGTTGTGTCCAGTAATATAATTATCCCCCTTTAAGTTGTTTACCATCACTGGCTTTCAGAGACAACACTGCAAAGAAATACCTTACACATAGTTCTTTGCTTGCATCTTTCATTATATCCATGGGATCAACTTCTAGAAGATGCCATGTGTCAGGCTCTGGGTACATATTATCAAATGGTTTGGGCCACTGTCTTTAGATCTATCAGCATCTCATACTTAGGCCACTGTTCAAAATCTTCATTAAACAACATGGGCATCAATGAATTGGAACTAATAATGCAAAGTGGGAATAGAGTCCTTTTGTCCCCTGCCTGTCATGCCAGAAGATAACCCCTGAGTCCCGGAATCATGAAGGAAGGCTAATGAGCCCTTGCAGGGAAGGTCAGATTGTCAGGGCAGTCTTCACTGGAAGGGCTTAAGGTAGCTGCTCTCTACCAACCGAAACTGGCAATATTTTGACAGACAAAACAGTTTCACTGCGGTATGGATGCCTAATGAAGAGCCTGAGTTGGTGTTTTCAAGTGACTACTCTGGGCTGAAGAAACCTCAGTTATTTCAGCCTTCCCCTCTTCATTTTTCTAAAGTGTAAGCCTCTCTATAGATTTCCTAACAAGCTCTAGAAACCGTTTAGTAAAGACCAGATTACCCAACAGTCTAAACTTGACCTTTTAAACACTGGCAAAAGGGACAAAGAGCAAAGTACAAGTGAAGAGAGAAACTGTACGGTGTATGTTGAACACAGCTCAGTTGTTGGAAAAGGAGCCCGTTCTAAATGACGGGCTAAAAGCATGACATCAGCTCGCTCGCGGGCACAGCCCCGGGAGTGGTCACAGTGGTGAAGGAACTGTGTCTCTGTCGCACACAAACACCCCCAGGCTTGGAGGCTCCTCCTTCTACACCCTGAAACCTGCTTACCCTAGAATAGAGCTTCTGGAAAAACCTGGCAATTATCTGATTTCATCTGCTGCTTCTACCTGGACCATCAGCTCCAGGAAATTTGACTTGCTTGTTTAATCACCTTCAGAATCTAGCACACAGTCTGCCCCAGATATCCAGTACATGTCAGGGTGAATCACGTGCCAACTAGCCCTTTATCAACTGCATTGCTTCACTGACTGAAGCACCAGATTTTCAAAGCATGCTGCTTTTTCACTGATTCAGTCTGGGATTGAAGCACATCTCTTACCGCTGGGGAGTATGCAGACCAGGCAGGGAGTTTCACAGCCTAGAGATACCACTGTCCTCTAGCTACTGTGCTTTCCTCATCTATTCTCAGAGAAGTAGAGGCTGAAAGACAGCCCAGTCTTCTTTCTAATCATTTGTAAATCTGCCACATTCTATATCCTCATTAGTATTAGGAGGACAAATGCCAACTAGAATCCATTATCAGGGTGAAAACTCAATGACAGGAGACTAAGCCAGGTACTTCTAAAGAAGTCTAACAATAGTTACAGATATCTAGTTTACTCCCTCTCCCAAATCACCAGCATCTAGCAAAATGGGCACCTGAAAACCTAAGACTCACCCTACTGTATATTCAATTACCGTAAAGAAGGAAAAGGAGACCTAACTCTTCACCCCTCTTCTTTTTCCATTCAGGAGACGGGGAACAACCAGAGGATTAACATATCAACATCCCACTTCCTTGTTGTCCAGCTGGGTTGTCTGAGTCCTGAGTAGACCAAGAATTCTTTTGTCTTTAATTCCACTACTAGCATATGTTCCTTTAAATCCCTTTGATCTTCCTTTTGATAGATTTCCTAACAAGCTCTAGAAACCGTTTAGTAAAGACCAGATTACCCAACAGTCTAAACTTGACCTTTTAAACACTGGCAAAAGGGACAAAGAGCAAAGTACAAGTGAAGAGAGAAACTGTATGGTGTATGTTGAACACAGCTCAGTTGTTGGAAAAGGAGCCCGTTCTAAATGACGGGCTAAAAGCATGACATCAGCTCGCTCGCGGGCACAGCCCCGGGAGTGGTCACAGTGGTGAAGGAACTGTGTCTCTGTCGCACACAAACACCCCCAGGCTTGGAGGCTCCTCCTTCTACACCCTGAAACCTGCTTACCCTAGAATAGAGCTTCTGGAAAAACCTGGCAATTATCTGATTTCATCTGCTGCTTCTACCTGGACCATCAGCTCCAGGAAATTTGACTTGCTTGTTTAATCACCTTCAGAATCTAGCACACAGTCTGCCCCAGATATCCAGTACATGTCAGGGTGAATCACGTGCCAACTAGCCCTTTATCAACTGCATTGCTTCACTGACTGAAGCACCAGATTTTCAAAGCATGCTGCTTTTTCACTGATTCAGTCTGGGATTGAAGCACATCTCTTACCGCGGGGGAGTATGCAGACCAGGCAGGGAGTTTCACAGCCTAGAGATACCACTGTCCTCTAGCTACTGTGCTTTCCTCATCTATTCTCAGAGAAGTAGAGGCTGAAAGACAGCCCAGTCTTCTTTCTAATCATTTGTAAGTCTGCCACATTCTATATCCTCATTAGTATTAGGAGGACAAATGCCAACTAGAATCCATTATCAGGGTGAAAACTCAATGACAGGAGACTAAGCCAGGTACTTCTAAAGAAGTCTAACAATAGTTACAGATATCTAGTTTACTCCCTCTCCCAAATCACCAGCATCTAGCAAAATGGGCACCTGAAAACCTAAGACTCACCCTACTGTATATTCAATTACCGTAAAGAAGGAAAAGGAGACCTAACTCTTCACCCCTCTTCTTTTTCCATTCAGGAGACGGGGAACAACCAGAGGATTAACATATCAACATCCCACTTCCTTGTTGTCCAGCTGGGTTGTCTGAGTCCTGGAGTAGACCAAGAATTCTTTTTGTCTTTAATTCCACTACTAGCATATGTTCCTTTAAATCCCTGTTTTGATCAAACCACTTCCTTTTTGCACTCCAAACACATCTGACAGATCCTGATGACCATTCACAATGCATCTTGTGTGTGGTAAAGGAAAATTCCTTGTGGAGAGGGGTGGGGAAGTGATCCAATTAGGATATGCAAACCAAATAAAGGAAGTGAATGAAAGGCATGGGGAGAATTTTCAGCCGCTTTTCCTCCATGTCTCTCGAACACGCCTGGCAACAGGTCAGCACTTCCCACAAAGCTTAACAGCTCAACTGTGGCCAAGTTAGACAAGGTTCTTGAGTGATTTAATTAAACTAGAGTCAAACAAACTCAGCTGCTGAGTGAAAACTCACCTTTTTCAAAGTAGACCTCAAAAAGATACAGAAATGTAATGTGGAGAAACCAGAACCATGACTTAAGCCTTGGTGTATGGATTAGAAATAGAAGGAGGAAAAATTAGGTACAGGCATTGAATTCTGATCTTTGCCTCAAATATAGTTCACAGCTTCTAGCCTTGTTCACAGACCGTGGACTCTGAAGCTGATGGAGGCAGGCAGGGGAAGCATTTTCTGGACACTTACAAGGACTGGTTAAGTGACACAGCTTCTGCAACTGCTCCTGTGAAGAAGTGTGACTAAAGAAGACTTCTGCCTATGTCAATCAGACTGCTGTTGCCATAACACAGTGTGTACACCATGTTAGCTTCTCCTCTCTGAAGACCTACTCCTTACTTTTCCCAGGGTTTGAAAAATCATGTTAACAATAAGCAAATATAGCATGGCCAGATGCCTTTCGTGGTCAGATGGCTCATTGTTTAAAAAGCTTCAGTTTAAAATCCAAAAGATTGTTAACAGATGCAGTTTCTGGCTGAAGACTGGGAAAAACCTCACTTAAACAAAAGAGTATGTTGTGATTGGAACTAAAAAGGGAATTACCTTTAAAGATAAGAACCACAAACATTTCCTATTTGAAAATACCCCCAGCCCCACCAACAGAACCTTCTCTTGGACCTTGTGTAAAAGTTAAAAAAAGTTGACAGTGAACTACTGCATATGACAAACCATGGCCGACCAAACCAGTCTAAGTCATTTTTTACAGATTTGTTTGGACTTTCAACAAGGCCACAACATCCATCTCTTGCTCTCCCCCAGATTACTTAATTAGGGCCCCAGAAACACTTTTGCAGCTTTCCTTTTGGCTGTGAAATGGGTTCTCAACCAGAGGGCTTGGATAGAGCGGTTTCCCGCAATATGCAAACCAAATAAAGGAAGTGAATGAAAGGCATGGGGAGAATTTTCAGCCGCTTTTCCTCCATGTCTCTCGAACACGCCTGGCAACAGGTCAGCACTTCCCACAAAGCTTAACAGCTCAACTGTGGCCAAGTTAGACAAGGTTCTTGAGTGATTTAATTAAACTAGAGTCAAACAAACTCAGCTGCTGAGTGAAAACTCACCTTTTTCAAAGTAGACCTCAAAAAGATACAGAAATGTAATGTGGAGAAACCAGAACCATGACTTAAGCCTTGGTGTATGGATTAGAAATAGAAGGAGGAAAAATTAGGTACAGGCATTGAATTCTGATCTTTGCCTCAAATATAGTTCACAGCTTCTAGCCTTGTTCACAGACCGTGGACTCTGAAGCTGATGGAGGCAGGCAGGGGAAGCATTTTCTGGACACTTACAAGGACTGGTTAAGTGACACAGCTTCTGCAACTGCTCCTGTGAAGAAGTGTGACTAAAGAAGACTTCTGCCTATGTCAATCAGACTGCTGTTGCCATAACACAGTGTGTACACCATGTTAGCTTCTCCTCTCTGAAGACCTACTCCTTACTTTTCCCAGGGTTTGAAAAATCATGTTAACAATAAGCAAATATAGCATGGCCAGATGCCTTTCGTGGTCAGATGGCTCATTGTTTAAAAAGCTTCAGTTTAAAATCCAAAAGATTGTTAACAGATGCAGTTTCTGGCTGAAGACTGGGAAAAACCTCACTTAAACAAAAGAGTATGTTGTGATTGGAACTAAAAAGGGAATTACCTTTAAAGATAAGAACCACAAACATTTCCTATTTGAAAATACCCCCAGCCCCACCAACAGAACCTTCTCTTGGACCTTGTGTAAAAGTTAAAAAGGCTGACAGTGAACTACTGCATATGACAAACCATGGCCGACCAAACCAGTCTAAGTCATTTTTTACAGATTTGTTTGGACTTTCAACAAGGCCACAACATCCATCTCTTGCTCTCCCCCAGATTACTTAATTAGGCAAAATTCCAATTAATTTCTTTCCAATTTTTTTAGCCCCAGAAACACTTTTGCAGCTTTCCTTTTGGCTGTGGAAATGGGTTCTCAACCAGAGGGCTTGGATAGAGCCGGTTGAGAAATGAACACACAGCTTGATAAGCAGATAGCCACCGCTGGGACCCAAGTCTCGACTGGATGGAAAAGAGCCACTTGGCCAAGGAAGGCTTGGCCCCATCTTCAGTTCCCAGTCCCATTTGTCTCCACAACTGCTGTGCACTTCTACACAGAAAGCCTGCTTTTCCCTCGACTCTGTTTCTGTTGGCACTTTGTGGCCCTTACTCTATGCTTTCACTATGTGTGAGAACATCTACGATGCCCTAGGTTCTAATCTTGAAAGACGGAAAGTCTGAAGGAGTCATGGGGGTATAGCTTTCCCTCAGCCTGAGAAATAGATGTGATCTGGTTTGCCGGTGACAAGTCTTATTTGAAAAGGCTATACAAAAGATGGTTCAAGGAAAACAGTCTGTTCTTGGTGTTAAGGACGGCCATCATGGGCTCCCTTCTGAAAATGGGCAACCTGTCTCGAACGAGATCAGGTTCTTTGAAGACAGCCAACATCATTTCCTTTTCACGCTTAGGCTCTTGTGTTCTTATTGTGGCATTTCTCAATTTATTACAGGGTACCAAAAGGTCAGTTGCAGACCAAAGGCACAGAGTAGTTTTAACAGTCTGAGAAGCTCTAATCAATAAAATCCTTAGTCAAGCCATTTTAAAGCAAGGCAGATCCATAAACCTATGAGATTCCCCTGAGAGTTAAGATACAGCCACACCATTGCAAAGTCACAAAGAGAATCCATAAAGGGAATCCATAAAGGGAGATGGTGAAGGACAGGTACTGGTGTGCTAGAGTCTACAGGGTCACAAAGAGTCGGACATGACTGAGTGACTGAACTGAAAGAGAATCCAACCTGCTAGAATGAAGCTGCCTTTGCAAAGATCTGCACAATCAGGCCAGGTACTCAGAGGAAGAGCCTATCCGTCAGGAAATGGGATTCCGAGGCCAGTGGCCATATCTACATCCATTCTCCTACAAAGAGCCAACCCCGCCATGCACACAGGATACAAGGTTTGCACGGGGATTTGATAGGCCTGGAAATTGAAAAACGAGCAGCAGCTGTGAGGCCAAGGTCACTTCTATCCTCCAGGGCTTGGCTTTTCTAATCTGAGGGGCAGCAGTTTCCATGATTAACTTTCAATTGCCATCAAGGGTGTAATAAAATCTGGGAAAGAAGAAAACTTTCCCTTCAGTAAGCTGCTCCCATTCTCCTGCCCTTTCTTCTCCTCTGGTGCGTATTCTCAATCCCCGCTTCATGTTGTTTCCTAACTCTGAGAAAAAAATCTGTGCTTGGATGAGCCAAAATAGACAATGTCCTCTGTGTATGCAGGCACTTTTCCAGTTCTAGGGGCCGGGTCTTAAAGACAGCTTCCTGAAAACTTCTCTTGTTTTCATGGCTATACAACACCATTACTATCAGAACAGAGCACATGTTAATTTTCATTTCAAAATTCTTTCAATTTTAAAATCTTTTTTCTAAGCTATGATCACCAGTTTGACAGGGAGAGGTCTTCCCATTGGTAAGATGTGCAGAGAGAAAGAAGAGGACATACTCATGCACAAATGCATTTTACTGGTTACCCCTGCATTAGAAGCCCTTAACGCTTGATACAATCTAAGTGGCGCGGAAGTCATCTTTGAGAGGCTACAGCCAGACACATCTCTCGGTAAAGGCCCCACATGTAGTTTAATCAATCACATGGCTCACACGGAAAATTAAATGTGCTCTAGACTGTTTGAGAGGTAGGTATAACCCAGCAACTCAGTGCTTCATTCATCATACCTTCGCTTCCAGGCATCAGATGCTGGTTTTACAAAGGTTATAAGGCCTGGCAGGAGAGGAACACAGGCAGGCTCACTGCAGGAGAGATGCTCCCGGGCGGGGGTGGTGGGGGTGGGGGTGGTGCTGGTCATGCCAACTATGCAAGGCAGTGGTAGGGCAGGCAGCCATGGGGGCAAATCAAGGTCCCCAAGTGTATCCTAAACCCCTAAGGAAAGGTTTCTTTGGCTGACATCATGTCTTCCCAAGATACTGGGTTGTTATAGCTTATTCCTGTTTCTCTGCTTTCAGAGGTGAATAATCTAGTGCCCACTTCTGCTGAAGAGGTAACTCTTCTCTTAGGTCCTAGCCCTGCCCTCTTCCTGCTTCCCTGTCTTAAGTCTCTCCTAGAAAAGAAGGGAAAGTGGCAAAAGTTCACCGTGAAAACAACCTGTTCCAAAAATGGGTGAGAGAACAGTTGCAGAATTTGCCACAGGGTTTGAAAGATGGCAGAGTGAGCTTTACGGCAGGAGATACAGTCCATGGGTGATGCCTAGTGTAGTGGAGGCTGGGCAAGAGACTTAGGTATTTTCTCTGCCCCATGATACCCTTTTTTTCCCTCCTCCAAAGGTACCCGAATCACCAGTTTTTATGTGAGGATGACCACATAGAATAAGACAGCATTCCTGGTCTTCCATGTTTTTCACTTTTTTTTACACAAGTTCTAGGGGCCGGGTCTTAAAGACAGCTTCCTGAAAACTTCTCTTGTTTTCATGGCTATACAACACCATTACTATCAGAACAGAGCACATGTTAATTTTCATTTCAAAATTCTTTCAATTTTAAAATCTTTTTTCTAAGCCATGATCACCAGTTTGACAGGGAGAGGTCTTCCCATTGGTAAGATGTGCAGAGAGAAAGAAGAGGACATACTCATGCACAAATGCATTTTACTGGTTACCCCTGCATTAGAAGCCGTTAATGCTTGATACAATCTAAGTGGCGCGGAAGTCATCTTTGAGAGGCTACAGCCAGACACATCTCTCGGTAAAGGCCCCACATGTAGTTTAATCAATCACATGGCTCACACGGAAAATTAAATGTGCTCTAGACTGTTTGAGAGGTAGGTATAACCCAGCAACTCAGTGCTTCATTCATCATACCTTCGCTTCCAGGCATCAGATGCTGGTTTTACAAAGGTTATAAGGCCTGGCAGGAGAGGAACACAGGCAGGCTCACTGCAGGAGAGATGCTCCCGGGCGGGGGTGGTGGGGGTGGGGTGGTGCTGGTCATGCCAACTATGCAAGGCAGTGGTAGGGCAGGCAGCCATGGGGGCAAATCAAGGTCCCCAAGTGTATCCTAAACCCCTAAGGAAAGGTTTCTTTGGCTGACATCATGTCTTCCCAAGATACTGGGTTGTTATAGCTTATTCCTGTTTCTCTGCTTTCAGAGGTGAATAATCTAGTGCCCACTTCTGCTGAAGAGGTAACTCTTCTCTTAGGTCCTAGCCCTGCCCTCTTCCTGCTTCCCTGTCTTAAGTCTCTCCTAGAAAAGAAGGGAAAGTGGCAAAAGTTCACCATGAAAACAACTGGTTCCAAAAATGGGTGAGAGAACAGTTGCAGAATTTGCCACAGGGTTTGAAAGATGGCAGAGTGAGCTTTACGGCAGGAGATACAGTCCATGGGTGATGCCTAGTGTAGTGGAGGCTGGGCAAGAGACTTAGGTATTTTCTCTGCCCCATGATACCCTTTTTTTCCCTCCTCCAAAGGTACCCGAATCACCAGTTTTTATGTGAGGATGACCACATAGAATAAGACAGCATTCCTGGGCTTCCCTGGTGGTCCAGTGGGTAAGGACACCGCCTTGCAGTGCAAGGGGTGCGGGTTCAATCCCTGACCTGGGAAGATCCCATGTGCCACAGAGCGGCTGGACCGATGTGTCCAACTACTGAGCCAGAGCTCTGGAGCGCATGCGCCCAGAGCCGGTGCTCTGCAGCGAGAGACGCCACTGCGATGGAGGGCCCCCACAGGCCAAATTACAAATATGGAAATGAAAGACCAACAGAAGTGGCCAAAAAAAAAAAAAGACAGCATTCCTGGCTGGGGGGCGGGGGTGGTGTAGGGAGGTGCTGTGGCCATATGGCTAACAGTGGGATGTGAGGAGAACTCAGGTCAGGAATGCTTGAATGTGGCCTTAAGAGCAGGGGTGGGAGTTGTGCTCTCCCCTTTCCTCCATCCCCAGTTTGACACGTGAAATGGATGGAGAGCCACCTCACACCACGAGGACAGGCCACAGCTTTGAGATGGTGAAATGGAAGGTTGGAAGGTAGTCACAGAGAGCTGTGAAAACTACAATTGTAAAACCACAATGCTAGTCCTCACCTACCTATGTAAAAACTTTCATGTAAAGGGCAAGGGAAAAACTCTTCAGTCTTCTATAAGCTGATGTTATTTGGGGGGATCTCACATATACAAGGCTACAAATAATAGTGTGAGGTGAGGTGAGGGGGTGGTTGAGGGGGGTGTGCAGTGAAGTGTTGACAAAAACAACATCAAAGAAGCTGTCCCTTTACCACTCGTAGTCTTAAGGCCACAAGGCCTTAAGGACACATTCAATCTGGTTTATATATTATAAAGAACTGTCAGAAGTCCGATGGTGAAATAGGAGTGCAAAGGGCATCAAAAAAAAAAAAAGAGAGAATTTTCCAGTTAAACATAATCATCATGAATATCTTACCTTTTTCTTGCTACAGTATATTTGCCATTTTTTCTCTGCTGGAAGTGCAAACATGGCTTCCCTGTGTTTGTCTGTGAGGTCAAGTTCATCCTGAGAAGAAAAATAATAATTATTACACAGATTAAATGTTATTCCTGTAAGGGAAGTTGTCAGCATCATCCGAGTGAGGAAACACCACCAACACTTATTTAAATGAACCTGGGGAAAAACCAAGACGCTGCTAAGTGTCTGTAAAGGGCATTAAGAAAGCAAGTCCCTGGCCTGGGGCTAAGCACCCAGTGGAGTCCCGCACTTACTAAAGGGTGGAGAAAGCAGGCTGAGCAAGGGGAGAATTGTTTTGGGCCACCGTGTACTGCTGCAGAAGGTCTTTAAAGCTCCAGAGTTTGGAAGGATTTAATCATTTCACAGAGGAAGGGTGGGTAAGACCGGCTCAGCAAACACTGACAAGCAGGATGGGCCCTGAGGGACATGATGAGGGGGCAGAGGAAGAAAACCAAAGGTGATGGATTAGAGTGTTTGGGGGACACTGAGCAGCTTAGCTGAAGCATTAGGCTTTTGCAAAGAACCATCAGATAAAAGGTTTGGGGCCACTGGATTTGCTCTGCCATGGCCCACACTCTGTCTGTGGAGTGTGCTTTCTCTGAATCTGAATAAATCCATTTCTTACCTATCACTTTGCCTCTCGCTGAATGCTTCTCTGCAAAGAGACACGAAGAACCTGAACCTCAGTGGGTCCAGACATTGGGAGAGGGCTGCGAACAATTTATATGGCCAATCTGATGAAGAATCTCAGAGGCAGTGAACTGAGGGGCTTGTCTGGAGCTACAGAAATTAATGAACTACCTTCCTCTGGGTCTGTATACCAGCTAATAAAACCTTGGATCTTTTTTTTAGAAAAAAAAAAAAGGTTTGGGAGGTAAGGAGTGACTTGTTTGTGGAAAATCTTGAATGGCAGATTAAGGGGTTTATTTTCTTGACCAAGAAGAGCCAGTGAAGGTTCTGAGCAAGGGACGGGCATCTACATCCCCAAGAGCATCCCCAGTATTTATTAAGTACTTCACACACCAAGCACTGTGCAGGCATCCACCTTGAAATAATACTTTAGCACAGCTAGGGGAAGTTTTGGCAGAAGGTTAGGTAAGTATCCTGCTCAAAGACCACAGGCCTGGGAAATGATGGGGTGTGGGGTTTACGCCTAAGAGTTGTCTGACTCCAGAGGCCAGCCTTTCAGCCTTTCACATCAGTGTCCAGAAACATTCATTGTATCGTGGTGTGCAACTTAGACTGGACACTGAGGGAAGGCCATTTATGAACATCCATAACTAATGAACGACAGTGAGATAATGACTATAAAGTGCATAGGGAACAGTTCTTGGCATTTAATAACTCAATCCATGGTCAGCATTATTATTAGTACTGAGCGTCTGGTACATTTTTATTCCTAGAGGGAAAGTTAAACCTAGTTAAGGGAGGCAGATTGATAGGTGTGAGACATATGAAATTACTATATATTAAGGCGCAGTAATAAAGTTCAGATATGGGAGGCATAGAGTGCCTCCAGGGTGGATCTGCAGCTCTGCCACTTGTGAGCCTCCCATCTTACACTCCCATCTCCGCTGGTCATCAAGTGCTACCATTTCTTCCTTGAAAAACCTCACAATTTTCCCTTTGTTTTCACTGAAACCACCCAAACTCATGCCCAAATCACCTCTCCTTTTGCCCCTGCAGCAGCCTCCCCAAGATCCTTGCCCTCTGCATCCTTCCCACATCATGCCCACAGATGCACGACAGCAGTGGTCCTCAGACCTGAGTGAGCAACAGAATCACCTGGAAGGCTCCTTACATCATTGGGCGCCCAGTGGTGAGGGGTGAGAAGGTGGCAGGAAGTGCAAAATGTCATTAGTTCCACACAGCTTGCAAAATTAACCATACATCCCTCAGGCTGTCTTTTGAGGTCTTCCATTTATCTCATTAAGCCTGTGATTCCCCATCTCCAGGGATGGGCATGTCATTTCTCTTGCAGGGCTCTGTGAGGATTAGCTATGTATCAATTCAACAGGTAGCAATCCTTGGCACAGGGAGGGGCAACTGTACGGTGGTCAGTTCTCTCATCATTTAAATACAAGTCAGGCGGTATTTTCTTTTAAGAGCAAGGTAAGCCGTTAAGTCCACTAAAACACCCACCCACACACTATTACACTCTAACCACGGGAAACTAGTTAAGAATTTCAACAGTGAAAAACCAGGGAAAGAATGAAAAATATTTACAGAAAATTCCATTTTATCAGGGAACACGTTAAAAATGTTAAAATTCTGGCATGCAACTGTTATATATGGAAAGTAATTATTTTCCCCTTCCTTCCTTTTATAATTTCCTGTAAGTTATGCCTGTTCTCATCTATTGATGAATGGGGGATATGGAGACATAAATCACTTCCCAACAACTAGGGTTTTCTTGGGGTTGGATTCAGGGGTCAGGTCAGTTATTCAAATTGCTCACAAAACGGTGCTTAGTTTGGGGCAGAAGGTTGTGATTCGTGAGAGAGAACAGTGCTACTAATATTCTATCCTTGACTACATTGCAGCACTGTTTTTCCTAACTGAGCTGAGGTGTGAAGAAATGCGTGAATCCTAAAAATCTAGAAATTCGCAGCAAAAGTATTAACATTACTATATTCTGTTGTTAGTAATAAAGTTCAGATATGGGAGGCATGGCCTCGGGGATCTGCAGCTCTGATGTCCCATCTTACACTCCCATCTCCGCTGGTCATCAAGTGCTACCATTTCTTCCTTGAAAAACCTCACAATTTTCCCTTTGTTTTCACTGAAACCACCCAAACTCATGCCCAAATCACCTCTCCTTTTGCCCCTGCAGCAGCCTCCCAAGATCCTTGCCCTCTGCATCCTTCCCACATCATGCCCACAGATGCACGACAGCAGTGGTCCTCAGACCTGAGTGAGCAACAGAATCACCTGGAAGGCTCCTTACATCATTGGCGCCCAGTGGTGAGGGGTGAGAAGGTGGCAGGAAGTGCAAAATGTCATTAGTTCCACACAGCTTGCAAAATTAACCATACATCCCTCAGGCTGTCTTTTGAGGTCTTCCATTTATCTCATTAAGCCTGTGATTCCCCATCTCCAGGGATGGGCATGTCATTTCTCTTGCAGGGCTCTGTGAGGATTAGCTATGTATCAATTCAACAGGTAGCAATCCTTGGCACAGGGAGGGGCAACTGTACGGTGGTCAGTTCTCTCATCATTTAAATACAAGTCAGGCGGTATTTTCTTTTAAGAGCAAGGTAAGCCGTTAAGTCCACTAAAACACCCACCCACACACTATTACACTCTAACCACGGGAAACTAGTTAAGAATTTCAACAGTGAAAAACCAGGGAAAGAATGAAAAATATTTACAGAAAATTCCATTTTATCAGGGAACACGTTAAAAATGTTAAAATTCTGGCATGCAACTGTTATATATGGAAAGTAATTATTTTCCCCTTCCTTCCTTTTATAATTTCCTGTAAGTTATGCCTGTTCTCATCTATTGATGAATGGGGGATATGGAGACATAAATCACTTCCCAACAACTAGGGTTTTCTTGGGGTTGGATTCAGGGGTCAGGTCAGTTATTCAAATTGCTCACAAAACGGTGCTTAGTTTGGGGCAGAAGGTTGTGATTCGTGAGAGAGAACAGTGCTACTAATATTCTATCCTTGACTACATTGCAGCACTGTTTTTCCTAACTGAGCTGAGGTGTGAAGAAATGCGTGAATCCTAAAAATCTAGAAATTCGCAGCAAAAAGTATTAACATTACTATATTCTGTTGTTAGAGTCAGAAAACTCCTGCTTCTGCTGAGACACAAATGACCAATTTTGAACAGAGAGGACTCAATTAAACTAGGATTCCAGGGCAGATGATTTCATGCAAGAATTTCCAAAAAATTTAAAAAAAATTAAAAATTGCTATAAGTCCTCTGGGCTTCACAGACGGCTCAGTGGTAAAAAAATCTCTCTGCCAATGCAGGAGACACAGGAGACCCAGGGTCGATCCCTGGGTTGGGAAGATCCTTTGGAGGAGGAAATGGCAACCCATTCCCATGGTTTTGCCTGGAGAACCCCATGGACAAAAGGAGCCTGGTGGGCTTCAGTAAATGCCACCACAAAGAGTGGGACATGGCTGAGCACAGCATAGGCCCTCTGGCTATAATTTGGGATTACAGTAAGACAATAGGAAGGAATAGATAGATATTGGTAATGGTAACAGCTAACGACTGCTGGGCACTTTCTGTGTTCTTACTCGTAGTGCTTGCTATACAATAATCCTATAAAGTGGGTAGTATTACCCTACTTTCCAGGAAACCAAATCAGAGAGATTTAATAGGCTGTTCAAGGCAACAAAGCTAGTAACTGGCAGAGGACGAACCTGAGGCTAGATTGTCTGCTTCCTGGCAATCTAAGTTGATGGCTTAACAGGTGCGTAGAACATGACACTGACATCTGTAGGAAAAATGCACCTTTGAGTTGCAGTGGCAGTCTGCTGGGCCTGCTGAGTGTTTGCACAGAGAGAAGGACTTTGTTCTCAGACACTGCTGAGTTCCAGGTCTCGCTATTATGAATCACGTAAAATTTAGACTTAACCTCTAAACTTCCATCCACTAAATGTTAGGCATTGTGGGTGTAAGGAATAGAAAGGCAGCACAGAGCCCATAGGTCGAGGGGGCAGAAGGGAAATCAAATAATCACGCCCAGGGATGGGCACACAGAGTTGAGCTGAGAGCCCACTTGCTCTGACAGCAAAATGAGCTGAGGTGTGAAGAAATGCGTGAATCCTAAAAATCTAGAAATTCGCAGCAAAAAGTATTAACATTACTATATTCTGTTGTTAGAGTCAGAAAACTCCTGCTTCTGCTGAGACACAAATGACCAATTTTGAACAGAGAGGACTCAATTAAACTAGGATTCCAGGGCAGATGATTTCATGCAAGAATTTCCAAAAAATTTTTAAAAAATTAAAAATTGCTATAAGTCCTCTGGGCTTCACAGACGGCTCAGTGGTAAAAAAATCTCTCTGCCAATGCAGGAGACACAGGAGACCCAGGGTCGATCCCTGGGTTGGGAAGATCCTTTGGAGGAGGAAATGGCAACCCATTCCCATGGTCTTGCCTGGAGAACCCCATGGACAAAAGGAGCCTGGTGGGCTTCAGTAAATGCCACCACAAAGAGTGGGACATGGCTGAGCACAGCATAGGCCCTCTGGCTATAATTTGGGATTACAGTAAGACAATAGGAAGGAATAGATAGATATTGGTAATGGTAACAGCTAACGACTGCTGGGCACTTTCTGTGTTCTTACTCGTAGTGCTTGCTATACAATAATCCTATAAAGTGGGTAGTATTACCCTACTTTCCAGGAAACCAAATCAGAGAGATTTAATAGGCTGTTCAAGGCAACAAAGCTAGTAACTGGCAGAGGACGAACCTGAGGCTAGATTGTCTGCTTCCTGGCAATCTAAGTTGATGGCTTAACAGGTGCGTAGAACATGACACTGACATCTGTAGGAAAAATGCACCTTTGAGTTGCAGTGGCAGTCTGCTGGGCCTGCTGAGTGTTTGCACAGAGAGAAGGACTTTGTTCTCAGACACTGCTGAGTTCCAGGTCTCGCTATTATGAATCACGTAAAATTTAGACTTAACCTCTAAACTTCCATCCACTAAATGTTAGGCATTGTGGGTGTAAGGAATAGAAAGGCAGCACAGAGCCCATAGGTCGAGGGGGCAGAAGGGAAATCAAATAATCACGCCCAGGGATGGGCACACAGAGTTGAGCTGAGAGCCCACTTGCTCTGGAAAGTCATGGGGCAGTGAAGGCTGTGAATGAAGTGAGACCTGAGAGGTGAGATGAGACCTGAGGAATTAAACAGGTAAAAGCACAACAGACTGTGAACGGCAGCCTTGCAGGCCACTGTGAACTTTATCTTAAGAGCAGTCAGAGGTGGTGGTCTTTATCTTAAGAGCAATCGGGGGTCACTGGCAAATCTGAGCGAGGAGGGGTGACATAGATTAAATAATAACAGGGAGTGCCTAGGCACAATGCCCAGAGTGTAAGGAGACCCCCCTCCCCTTCATTCCAAAAGTTTCTCAGCTCTGACTCATTCCATTTTAATAATACAGCTTGAAACAAGCATGCAAGACTCTAGGAGACTATCACACAGCCTCAGAGATCAATCAGCACCTACTCCATGTCCTACCCATTCCAGGACCATGGCCAGATATTACAAAGGATGCAAAGAGGACTAACAGACCCTGATTGCATGGAATTTAGATTCCAGTTAGGAAGACAAGATGATAGATGGCTTTGACAATTCCTCTTCTTCTCAGGATAAAGTCCAAATTCTTTAGGTGGTAGGTAGGGCTCTTCATGATATGGCCTTTGCTGACCCACCACCCCATCATGCCGCCTCCTCGTCCTCGTCCTCCGCCTCCACTAGCTGCCAATTTTCAATACGTGGGATCACAAGTTGCCCATTTCTGAAACCTCTTCACAAAGAGACCTGTCCACCATGCCTAAGGATCAGCCCTGTTTATCTAAGCTTTTACAAGGGATTGGCTCTCCCAGTAGGCAGCCAGCCCTGGCTTAACAGGTAGAACATGACACTGACATCTGTAGGAAAAATGCACCTTTGAGTTGCAGTGGCAGTCTGCTGGGCCTGCTGAGTGTTTGCACAGAGAAAGGACTTTGTTCTCAGACACTGCTGAGTTCCAGGTCTCGCTATTATGAATCCGTAAAATTTAGACTTAACCTCTAAACTTCCATCCACTAAATGTTAGGCATTGTGGGTGTAAGGAATAGAAAGGCAGCACAGAGCCCATAGGTCGAGGGGGCAGAAGGGAAATCAAATAATCACGCCCAGGGATGGGCACACAGAGTTGAGCTGAGAGCCCACTTGCTCTGGAAAGTCATGGGGCAGTGAAGGCTGTGAATGAAGTGAGACCTGAGAGGTGAGATGAGACCTGAGGAATTAAACAGGTAAAAGCACAACAGACTGTGAACGGCAGCCTTGCAGGCCACTGTGAACTTTATCTTAAGAGCAGTCAGAGGTGGTGGTCTTTATCTTAAGAGCAATCGGGGGTCACTGGCAAATCTGAGCGAGGAGGGGTGACATAGATTAAATAATAACAGGGAGTGCCTAGGCACAATGCCCAGAGTGTAAGGAGACCCCCCTCCCCTTCATTCCAAAAGTTTCTCAGCTCTGACTCATTCCATTTTAATAATACAGCTTGAAACAAGCATGCAAGACTCTAGGAGACTATCACACAGCCTCAGAGATCAATCAGCACCTACTCCATGTCCTACCCATTCCAGGACCATGGCCAGATATTACAAAGGATGCAAAGAGGACTAACAGACCCTGATTGCATGGAATTTAGATTCCAGTTAGGAAGACAAGATGATAGATGGCTTTGACAATTCCTCTTCTTCTCAGGATAAAGTCCAAATTCTTTAGGTGGTAGGTAGGGCTCTTCATGATATGGCCTTTGCTGACCCACCACCCCATCATGCCGCCTCCTCGTCCTCGTCCTCCGCCTCCACTAGCTGCCAATTTTCAATACGTGGGATCACAAGTTGCCCATTTCTGAAACCTCTTCACAAAGAGACCTGTCCACCATGCCTAAGGATCAGCCCTGTTTATCTAAGCTTTTACAAGGGATTGGCTCTCCCAGTAGGCAGCCAGCCCTGACTTTCCTTGGGATTGGGGGTGGGTGTGCCCCTCTCTGCTCTAACCTTTTGGCTTTTATCACATTGCCGCAGCCATTATGTTATTGGCATGTCTGACTTCCTTCCTAGACTCATTCCCAGAGGGCAGGAATGAAATTCATTCTGTTCATCTTTGCATTAATTGCCAGTACCCTAAACGATATCTAATATATAGCTGGACAGGAAAAAAAAAAAAAAAAAACTAAGATGAGGGAAGGTGGGGCAGCTGAGAAGGAAGGAGAGAGGAATCATTCTGGGAAATAATGAAGATCAATGAGTTTCAATGATTCAAACCCATTCCTCTTTTTTTTTTTTTTGCAGTAAGATGTACACAGTAAATTTACTTTCTTAAGCATACAATTTTCATATTTTGGGAAAGGTATACACTGAAGGAGTTTTCTGCACTTCATGCTTCGGAAGCTGGTTGAACCATTTTGCTCTCCTTCCAGCAGCACATGGCAGTTCCCGTTACTCCACAGGCTCACAAACACCTGGGGCCAGGGCTTTTTAACTTCAGCCATTCTAGCATATGTGAAGTGGTACCCCAATGCAGTTTCAATTTGCATTTTCCTGATGAGAGCTGATGCTGAGTACGCCTTTTCACAAGTTCACATACCATTCATACATATTCTTTTTTTGAGTTATCTATTCAAATCTTTCGCTCACTTCTGAACTGCCTGTCTTACTGTTGCCAAACGTGTCCTTTGTCAGAGGTACTACTCTGCCAGTATTTTGCCTCACCTCTGCCTTTTCATTTTGTTAAGTTTACTTTGATCACTGTTATTTTATGAACTATAACTTTGTAATATTTTTTTAGAGTTAGTGCCTTTTGTCTCAGGTAAGAAATCTTTGCAAGCTGTAGACAAGGGAGTAAGAAAAAAGCACTATGGTTTCTTATGGAGGCTGCTAGCTTTAGTTTTACCTTCTGTGTCTGAATCTACACACCATCTCACCGACACCACTCTTGGGGTCATTCTTTGGCTACAAAATGAATGGATTGCTTTTGGCTACTTTCTTTTCCAGTTACATGCACTCATTTAACCACACTGCTGGGCAAGCTGGGGAACTGATGAAAGTACAACTGATGAAAGGAGGAAAAAGAACAGAGTATAAGCAAATTTGAAATCATCTCACATTAGTTTCCTCAAGGCTATGAAATTACTTCAAAGTAATATTGCAAGAGGCTTTCCTTTTTTTTTTTTTTCTTTTGGTTGTTTCTTTATTTTCATCCATCTTTATTCTTTGGCCTGTGTGGGCCTCCCGTTGCAGTGGCCTCTCTCGCTGCAGAGCAGTGGCTCTGGGCACATGCGCCCGAGAGCACAGGCCTAATTGGACACACCAGCCTAGCCGTTCTGCAGCACTTGGGATCTTCCAGGGCCAGGGATTGAACCAGTGCCCCTTTCACTGGGCCACCCACTCTTTACCCACTGGGCCACCAGGCAAGCCCTATTTTCTCTATTTTTTTTTTTAACTTTTATTTTACTTTTAACAGATATGCACGTTCCCAGATTACTCATATGTATTTCCCCCACTTCCCACACCTCCCGACCATCTCACAGCACCCCTGAAGGATCCCCTTTTCTCACAGAGCAATGACTAGAGCTATTTTCTTCACTTATGATAGCACAGGCCTTCATGCCACTTCCTTTACGCCTCCCACCCTCTGTTCCTTCCCCACAATGTCCATATGTCCACTGTCCATGTCTGTCTTTCCATTGCTTCACTGCATGTGCCATCATCACCATTCTACTAGATTCCATATATATGTGTTAATATATTGTATTTGTCCTTCTCTTTCTGACTGACTTCACTTTTTATGATACGTTCTAGATTCAGCCACCTCATTAGGGCTGATTCTTCTGCATTTCTCTTTACAGCTGTGCAGTATTCCATTATATATATGTACCAGAGCTTTTGGATCCATTCGTTCGTCGATGGGCATCTAGGTTGCTTCCATGTTCTAGCTATTGTATAGAGAGCTGCAGTGAACACTGGGGTACAGGTGCTTCTTTCAGATTTGATTTTATCAGGGTATAAGCCTAAGACTGGGATTGCTGGGTTGTATGGTGCTTCTATTTTTAGTTTTTTAAGGAATCTCCAGACTGTCTTCCATAGAGGCTGTATCAATTTACATTCCCACCAGCAATGCAGGAGGGTTCCCTTTTCTCCAAACCCTCTCCAGCATTTATTGTCTGTCGATTCATGGATGATGGCCATTCTGATGGGTGTGAGGTGATATCTCATTGTAGTTTTGATTTGCATTTCTCTGATTGTAAGTGAAGTTGAGCATCGTTTCATGTGTTTTGGGGCCATCTGTATGTCCTCTTTGGAGAGGTGTCTGTTGAGGTCTTTTTCCCATTTTTTGATTGGGTTGTTCATTTTTCCAGTGCTGAGTTGTCTGAGTTGCTTGTAGATTTTGGAGATTAATTCTTTGCCTGTTGTTTCATTTGCTATGATTTTCTCCCATTCTGTGGGTTGTCTGTTCAGCTTTATTGTAATTTCTTTTGCTATACAAAAACTTTTAAGTTTCATTAGGTCCCATGTGTTCATTTTTCTTTTTAGTTCTGCTATTCTAGTAGGTGGGTCAGAGAAGATCTTGCTTTGATTTATGTCCTTGAGGGTTTTGCCTATATTCTCCTCTAAGAATTTGATGGTTTCTGGTCTTACATTTAGGTCTTTAATCCATTTTGAGTTGATCTTTGACAAGAGGCTTTTCATTTTGATAATTCAAATACTGAAAGAGGCTCTCGTGGAAAACAAAACAATTCGGATCACTGCATCTCAGATAGTAACTCTTTACATGAATTTTTAAAGAAAAAAAGTCAATCTACAGAAGTAGAAAGGAGATCAGTGGTTGCTTGGGACTAGTAACAGGAGTAGAAATTAACTGCAAATGGACCCAAAAAGAGATAAGGTGACAGAATTGCTCTAGAACTGGATTGTGGTGATGGCTGGAAAACTACACAAATTTATTAAGACACACTGAACTCTACATTTACAATGGGTCAATTCTACGGTGTATAAATTATATCTCAATAAAGTTCTTAAAAAAAAATGAAGCCTGGTTGCTGCAGCCTCAGGAAAATAAAAAATTCAGAATAGAGAAAATGGAGCCTTCCATACATAGTAAGGAAAGGGAATTCTGGCTGAATGTTAGATAAACTGAGGAATCGGTATAGGAGAGAAATTGAAAAGAAATGTATGAAGAGGAGGGAAAGGGAAAAAGTGGATCTCTTTAAAGTAAGTTGTTCAATCTGAGAAAAGCGACAACTTCAGATATAATTTCTGTTTAAAACCATTATCGCTTCCATGAAATATTCTTGTCTTTCCTTGAAAATAACACAGACTCCATTAGCATGCATTCCATTTAGACCAAAAGACAATGTTTTCCCCACTGTCCTTTAAGATTAAATTAGGGACTTCCCTGGTGGTTCAGTGGGTAAGGACACCGCCTTGCAGTGCAAGGGGTGCCGGTTCGAGCCCTGGCCTGGGAAGATCCCACGTGCCGCGGAGCGGCTGGACCGATGTGTCCAATTACCGAGCCGGAGCTCTGCAGCGCATGCGCCCAGAGCCGGTGCTCTGCGACAACAGAGGCCACCGCGATGGGAGGCCCATACGGGCCAGAGAACAAAGATGGATGAAAATAGACAAATGAAAGACTAATAGAAGTGGCCCGCCCGCCCCACCATCCCCCCCCCAAAAGATTAAATTAGACGATGTGTGCTGTGCTTAGTCGCTCAGTCGTGTCCAACTCTTTGTGACCCCATGGGCTGTAGCCTGCCAAGCTCCCCTGTCCATGGGGATTCTTCATGCAAAATACTGATTTTTGGGTTGCCATGCCCTCCTCCAGGGGATCTTCCTGACCCAGGGATCGAAATCAGGTTTCTCTCATTGCAGGCAGATTCTTTAGTGTCTGAGCCACTAGGAAGCTCAAGAATACTTGAATGGGTAGCCTATCCCTTCTCCAGGGGATCTTCTCAACCCAGGAATCAAACCGGGGTCTCCTGCATTGCAGACAGATTCTTTACCAGCTGAGCTACCAGGGAAGCCCAAATTAGGTGACAGGTTAAGGTAATGATTTAAGCCCTGAACAATCTTTTCAGTTTCTCAAGTTTCATGGCCTAGAGAAGAATACTGGCTTCTCTGTGGGTTAATTGCCAAGCTTTTCACTAAAATTAACAAACAAATGAAGTTAGCCTCAGGAAGCATCATGGTTACTTCTAGGTCCCCTTACTCTGAACCTCTCATAGTAGCTCCCCCCCTCCACCCCCATCTTGCAATCTGGCTGTATCCTGTTTTGAGGACTGGCAATTGATGCAAAGATAAATATAATAAATTTGGTTTTTGCTACTATAATCTTAGACTGGGATGGTCTAAGCTCCTTTCATTAGCCAAAGATTTCTTTTATATTATTCTTATAGAATTTTAAATGTTAAAGGGAAATAATTTAGTGAATGATAAAGAAACATCCGTACCAAACATTATTCTTCTCCAGAGAAAGTGTGAGTTTCTTAAAAATAGAAACCAATAAAGGTTTTTCTTCTGGGAGAAGACACCAACTAGGTTCTTCGTATCTTTATAAAATATTTATTGCCTATATTTATAATATCTTGAAGAAAATGTAATAATTAGACATTTTTTATTAAGAAGAATGGTGAAAGAACCCCAGTTGAGGGAACTAATGTTCTAGCTTCATCTCTCACAAAGCATGTCATAAACCCCACTTGCAAAAGACCCTGTACAAAGAAACCACCCTTCCCCCTAAGTCCTACACTCTCAAGTAGGCAGCTCTGTTGAGAAATCTATATAAATCAGAAAACAATTGACACAGCACAAATAAATCTAAGGAAATAGACTGATTCGCTAGATAAAGCAAAGGAAGGAATTTTGAAATAATATACAATAAGGGTCTTGAATGAGTTGAAAAGCTCTTCAGAGATGCGGCCGAGACAAAAACATGGATTTATTTAAGAACACCTTCAATGCAATATTTAAAGGACTTATGTTTTGAACATCTGCCAAGACAATAGATTTTAGTGAGCTCACAAATGAGTTTTCAAGTAACAAGAGAAATCTCTAATGAAGAAATTCAGGATTTCTATTTCTAATGAGTTAAGTTAACACTATATTATACACAAGTAGAAAGATATGCTGAAAGCTGGGGGAAAAAATAGCAAAAACATGAATAGAGGGAAAACTAAGACAGACAGGTCCTTGGGGTTACCCTGCCAATCAACCCATAGCTTTTGAGTTGTCTAGAGTTTTTGTTTTGGTTTTATTTAGTTTTGACTTTTAAATGGTCCTTGAAAAGGTAACCATCCATCTGACTCAATGCATAGAGTTCACAGTATTTTTAACATTTTATTATTCACACGAGGGTAACTTTTCTCCTTCAAAATAACTATACTAGTTATTTACCTATAGCAAACAAGCCCAAGTTACCCATCTTAACCCCACCCACCAAAGACTTCTTGCCCAGCAGGTGGCAACCTCCTGCTTCACCTCACATAAACCCAACATCAGCAGTGCCTGCTCTGGGTTTAGCCCTCTCCAGTGTCCATCTTTGCTTCTCACACCACAACTCAACACCATCAGATACAAGAAAAACCCTCTTGGGGGGACTAGGGGCCAGGCCTTACATCACATGACACGGTGGTAAGTACCACATCACAGGGAAAAGGCCAAAGCAGACAGAGGACTGAAGGGTGACACTTTGGCAACAGCAAAATTAGACTTCTATGAATGTATGGAGAAAAGGTACCATCCAGCTGCAGTAATTCATTAAATGTATAAACACCCATCCTTCCCACAGCAAATAACCATCACATCCAGGAGTCATGAACTGCCATCACAGCTCTTAAAATTTAACCAGCATGACCCTGAGAACACTATTTTATTTTCATACGGGCAGTTGGAAACCTGAAAGTTAGATAAGCCTTTTGTTGGTTTAAATAGAGGTGCATGCAGTGAATTATTACCTGTTCCTAACCAGTCAAGAAGGACATCAATGGAAAACAACAGAGAGTGTTAAGTCCAAAAAAGAGATGTGTACACACAGAGAAAACCCTTGAGGGTTTCCAGCTTGTGAGATTTCTGCCATGGTCATTACACAAAATACCACAATGTGACTCACCACCACCTACACAGTAATGTTCTCTATGCCTGACAGATGTGTTTTCATTTGACATATAAAAATAAGAAGTGAGAAACCCCACAAGCAAAGGCTGACTAATAGAAATAGTTTTTAGTTTCTTACTACCCATGGTTAATTGTTTTATAGTATTTCCTTTCCTACTCCGAAGAGTAGGCAGTGCAAACTATATCCAGTTCACTAGACAAGGTCTGCTGCTAAACCTGTAGGCTCTTATTTGGCTTCTCTGTGTTATTTCAACTAGAAACTCATTAGAGCAACTAATTTTTAATTATTTCACACGAGGGTAACTTTTCTCCTTCAAAATAACTATACTAGTTATTTACCTATAGCAAACAAGCCCAAGTTACCCATCTTAACCCCACCCACCAAAGACTTCTTGCCCAGCAGGTGGCAACCTCCTGCTTCACCTCACATAAACCCAACATCAGCAGTGCCTGCTCTGGGTTTAGCCCTCTCCAGTGTCCATCTTTGCTTCTCACACCACAACTCAACACCATCAGATACAAGAAAAACCCTCTTGGGGGGACTAGGGGCCAGGCCTTACATCACATGACACGGTGGTAAGTACCACATCACAGGGAAAAGGCCAAAGCAGACAGAGGACTGAAGGGTGACACTTTGGCAACAGCAAAATTAGACTTCTATGAATGTATGGAGAAAAGGTACCATCCAGCTGCAGTAATTCATTAAATGTATAAACACCCATCCTTCCCACAGCAAATAACCATCACATCCAGGAGTCATGAACTGCCATCACAGCTCTTAAAATTTAACCAGCATGACCCTGAGAACACTATTTTATTTTCATACGGGCAGTTGGAAACCTGAAAGTTAGATAAGCCTTTTGTTGGTTTAAATAGAGGTGCATGCAGTGAATTATTACCTGTTCCTAACCAGTCAAGAAGGACATCAATGGAAAACAACAGAGAGTGTTAAGTCCAAAAAAGAGATGTGTACACACAGAGAAAACCCTTGAGGGTTTCCAGCTTGTGAGATTTCTGCCATGGTCATTACACAAAATACCACAATGTGACTCACCACCACCTACACAGTAATGTTCTCTATGCCTGACAGATGTGTTTTCATTTGACATATAAAAATAAGAAGTGAGAAACCCCACAAGCAAAGGCTGACTAATAGAAATAGTTTTTAGTTTCTTACTACCCATGGTTAATTGTTTTATAGTATTTCCTTTCCTACTCCGAAGAGTAGGCAGTGCAAACTATATCCAGTTCACTAGACAAGGTCTGCTGCTAAACCTGTAGGCTCTTATTTGGCTTCTCTGTGTTATTTCAACTAGAAACTCATTAGAGCAACTAATTTTTAATTAGTTTGCATTACCGGCAGTTTTCCAGTAAATAACTCTGTTCTAAATATATACAAAATTCATCTTCCAGTAGTCATCCAGTCACTCAAATTTCTGATTTTTATATTTATAATCAAATACTTCTGTTGACAAGGCTCAATTTCTAAGCAGTGTTTTCCTGACTGAATGGAGGTATTTTGTCTCCTGAGACCAGAGTCAGCTGGTGGAGTGACAGCTGAGAAAGGCATCCTGAGGCCCTGTGGGCAACTGTGGAGCCACGTTCCCACACAGGTCCCCTCCTGCAGCGATGCCAGCACTGCTCACCCCCCTGCTCAGCCTGCCCTCTAGAGAACTTGCTAGGCAGTTCACCTGTACTTCTAAGTTTTAACTAAGTCAAAAGATATCTAGCCCAATGTACCCCTTCCCACATTGCAGCTATTTATTTATCTTACCAGGTGATACAGGGTAGAGAGACTGCTAAGGACATAAAATATTTCTTAGACAAGAATGCTGATGCTGCAGCTAAAGCTCCAACACTTTGGCCACCTGATGCGAAAGCCAACTGGTTGGAAAAGACCCTGATGCTGGGAAAGACTGAGGACAGGAGGAGAAAGGGACGACAGAGAATGAGATGGTTGGATGGCATCACTGACTCAATGGATGTGAGTTTGAGCAAACTCTGAGCGATGGTGAAGAAAAGGGAAGAAACCTGGTATATTTCAGTTCATGGGGTCGTAAAGACTCAGACGCTACTGAACACCACCACCACCATCCTTAGCCTTTTAACCTACTACCCTTCAGCACACCCACAGTAACTGTCATCCAAATGAAGATGAGTAGAGAGAGTGACAAAAGGTGGGCAGGGATGCAGAAAGAGTGCAGGAATCAGCCCTAGTCTATCACTACTACTTCAAGAACAATTCAGAATAGGAATCCAGTTGCTGAATGATTCAGTCATCATTAATTCACGTGTGCACACAGATATTCGCTCAAATACTTCTGAGCATGCGATGTATAAACCTTCAGTAGACATTTATTCATCTGGGCCACAAACATTTACTGAGCATGGATTCTGGGCCAGGCACTGCTGAAAGCCCTGGTGATCCTGAGAGTGAAAAAGCCAGATACGATGCCTGTGTGCTTTTGCTCTCTGACAGTGCAAAGGTACATGCTCACAGTGGACTTGGCATGTTGAGTGCTCATACGTAAATAAACTGTTTAAAAGATGGCAAGGGACTTGCTTTTTCCTCTATATCCAAGAAACGCCCATCTTTCCTGAAAACAACCCAAGTATATACTCTAAGTAAGCTTCCTGTCATTTGGTTCAGTTTACTTCTTAAATATTACATAAACAGCTGGATGTTTCCGGTGAATTTACTTAACATTTGACAAGAGGGGGGGAAATTCCAACTTTTTTAGGAATCTGGCTTTTTAAAATATATATTATATATGCATGAGGCAGAAAATCGTGACTAAATGATGTAGCTGGTACTGTGCTTCTACATCACAAATTAAAAAACAGTCTGAAATTCCAGAGGAATTGTGCATGGAAAAGTGGAGATTCCAAGCCTAGAGAGTAAGAAGAGTGGAGCACAGTTTAAAACTGCAATTCATGGTCCGTGTATTGGGTACTCACCTCCTGAGGGCTGTATGACATATGTTCTGTGAAAGCAAATGGTATTTAAATGATTCCCAGTACATCAATATATATCCTCAAGTACAGTTATTTGTACAAACTATCAGATTGTTCTAGCCATTACTGAAACACATTTTCAAAATTACACTTGAAAGCTTACCTAAACCACACTACTTATGGAGATCAAATTATCCTCCTTGTCTTTAAAACCTATATACTAGCCTGTATGGGGACATGTAAAGAGTTGGCAAGTAGTGCAGTTTGCTGACTGTGTAATTCACACATGGCAGACTGAGGATTAAGTTCAATAATCAGATTTTAAATTGCAGCCAAAAGCTAAGTAGGTACATACCTCTCAACATCTCTTTAGGACTCAGGATAGTGAAAATCATCAAGGCCAAGGGGACTCATAACCATTTTCTCAATAACATTATTAGTTCTGAGATGGTTTTGCAGGATTTGTATTAAAAAATTAAAGTTTTCATGTTCCTTTTCTCCATCTCTCCCTGTGCTTCCATCTCCATTTCAGTCCCTAAATGAAGAAGCACCTAGAAATAAATGGATTGATAACAAAGTGTCTAACATGAAGTAAAAAAAATGTAAATTTAACAACATGGATGAAAGGACATTTGGAATAGTCTTGATGGGATAAGACACAAATTTAGGACTAGAGGGAATAAAATGGTCTGTGGTTTCAGCTTCAGTTTTTTTGGATATGTTTAATGAATCAGAAGATAAGAAGAAAACTCTGAAAACCATCTTGACCATCTTGCAATCTCTAAGGAGACAGGACCTCAACCAGTACAAAGAAATGTACACTGTCCATTGGGATGAAGCTCTACTGACAATCCTACTTGATTTCTGGATGTATTGCAAAGTTCTATTCAAAGGTACAACCGATACGAGCAAGCAAAACTACCTATATCAACATCCCCTGTATCACAAACCATCAGTTGCTCTCAGGGCCTAAGTGCTTATAATAAAGCTTTGGGTTTCGGATCACCTTTTGCCTATCTTTAAACTGACTGTATGTTGGCAGTAGGTCACAGCCATCCTGTAGGAATTTTAGCACTGAAATTTAGCATTGAACACATTTAAGCCCGTATCTACATTTCCTCTTTCCTTTGTGATGTACTGCATATTTTCACACAGTTCCAAACAATTCTCTATGAACTCATCAAGCTGATTTATCCAAAAATACCACAGTATCAAGGGAATATCTACTCAATATTTTTTTTCTTCTCTGTCAACTAGCCTTTAGAGAAACTGAATTTCCTCTTCTGATATTCATAGGTTTTGTCAATGGAAAAGAACTTTTAAACTCATGGAAATTGAACTATTGTGATATCAGTTCCTTCATTAGACTATGATTTTTGGCTTCCAGACAACAGAACACTTTGAGACTATTGCAGATAAACCTTTGAAGTCTTTATACAGTCTGACTTCCTCTGCTTAATTACCAACCAATAGTTTACACCAGGGATTCCCAACCGGGATCTAATTCCTGGTGATCTGAAGTAGAGCTGATGTAATAATAATAAAGTGCAATTATTAGTTCTGAGATGGTTTGCAGGATTTTTTTTTTCATGTTCCTTTTCTCCATCTCTCCCTGTGCTTCCATCTCCATTTCAGTCCCTAAATGAAGAAGCACCTAGAAATAAATGGATTGATAACAAAGTGTCTAACATGAAGTAAAAAAAATGTAAATTTAACAACATGGATGAAAGGACATTTGGAATAGTCTTGATGGGATAAGACACAAATTTAGGACTAGAGGGAATAAAATGGTCTGTGGTTTCAGCTTCAGTTTTTTTGGATATGTTTAATGAATCAGAAGATAAGAAGAAAACTCTGAAAACCATCTTGACCATCTTGCAATCTCTAAGGAGACAGGACCTCAACCAGTACAAAGAAATGTACACTGTCCATTGGGATGAAGCTCTACTGACAATCCTACTTGATTTCTGGATGTATTGCAAAGTTCTATTCAAAGGTACAACCGATACGAGCAAGCAAAACTACCTATATCAACATCCCCTGTATCACAAACCATCAGTTGCTCTCAGGGCCTAAGTGCTTATAATAAAGCTTTGGGTTTCGGATCACCTTTTGCCTATCTTTAAACTGACTGTATGTTGGCAGTAGGTCACAGCCATCCTGTAGGAATTTTAGCACTGAAATTTAGCATTGAACACATTTAAGCCCGTATCTACATTTCCTCTTTCCTTTGTGATGTACTGCATATTTTCACACAGTTCCAAACAATTCTCTATGAACTCATCAAGCTGATTTATCCAAAAATACCACAGTATCAAGGGAATATCTACTCAATATTTTTTTTCTTCTCTGTCAACTAGCCTTTAGAGAAACTGAATTTCCTCTTCTGATATTCATAGGTTTTGTCAATGGAAAAGAACTTTTAAACTCATGGAAATTGAACTATTGTGATATCAGTTCCTTCATTAGACTATGATTTTTGGCTTCCAGACAACAGAACACTTTGAGACTATTGCAGATAAACCTTTGAAGTCTTTATACAGTCTGACTTCCTCTGCTTAATTACCAACCAATAGTTTACACCAGGGATTCCCAACCTGCGGGATCTAATGTCTGATGATCTGAAGTAGAGCTGATGTAATAATAATAAAGTGCACTTTAATCATCTCTACAGCATCCCATTTTCCCAGTCTCTGGAAAAATTGTCTTTTGTGAAACTAGTCCCTGGTGCCAAAAGAGTTGGGGACCACAATTAACTACACTTAATCAGAGTATAAAGTCTACATTCCAATTAAGAAACAATAGATGAAAACTATGACTTCCCACAAGACATTTTTTGGTTCTTCCATTAGGTTAAAGTGTTCCTACTATCCAATTTTTTCATCTTTCTTGGAAACAAAGAACTGACTAGCTCATGCAAGAAACTTTCTATTCTTAGTCACAGTCTTCATATAAAAAGCAAGTTTTAAAAATAAAGACAACTTTTCATCAATTCTGATGATAATGGATAGGTTTATTACTAAAGAGGGCTTAAAGAAGTCCTAATAATAAAGAAATTATGTTGCCAGTCTGAGAAGATAGGTACCAATGTGGTGCTGGAGAAGACTCTTGAGTGTCCCTTGGACAGCAAGGAGATCAAATCAGTCAATCCTAAAGGAAATCAACCCTGAATATTCATTGGAAGGACTGATGCTGAAGCTTAAGCTCCAATACTCTGGCCACCTGATGTAAAAGGCTGCCTCATTGGAAAAGACCCTGATGCTGGGAAAGACTGAAGGCAGGAAAAGAAGAGGGTGACAGAGGATGAGATGCTTGGATGGCATCATTGACTCAATGGACATGAGTTTGAGCAAACTCCAGGAGATGGTGAAGGACAGGGAAGCCTGGCATGCTGCAGTCCATGGGGTCACAATGAGTCAGACATAACTGAGCAACTGAGCTATTAAAGAAGCAAACTGTACAATGGTAAATAATATGACTAACTTGGATTCCTGTAGCTCCTTTCATACCAAAGTGACTTCATAACATGAAAAATGAAGAGCTTACTGATGTATGTTTCCAAGGGAATTCACCTGGGACAACTTACCCTGACTGTGAATTCATCTAACTCGGATACACCAACTAATCCTCTCATTTTTACTGTCTTCATTTCTCAAAGTCTGTCCTGCTCACTAATGTTGACAGTGTCCTCAAGACCTAATAATAATAAAACTGACCCTTAGTAAGTGATTATATTTATGAGCATACAAATCTGCTCATCATCTACCATCTTCCCTATTCAGGTGTTAACTTTTGTTGACAATCCTCAATTATATAAATGGTGATCATTAATGAATCCCTAACTTAGTTTCCTTAAAATATTTTTTATGTTTCCTGGAAGGCACAGCACTTAAAAGATGGTGTTACACAAATAAACTTTTTAAAACAGCAATCCACTTTTGGAAATCTGTTCTTTAAAAAAAGAAAAAAGAAAACAACTATATATTGGCCATCTAAAAAACTATACATTGGTCAGTGACTATTTTCCACTTGTAGCCAGCATAACCTTTTCTATCTAAAGATCTAAAGATAGAATGTAGATATGCCAAAACGGGAATTTCAAAAAGTGACTTTTGGCAAACTAAAATGTCAGACTGCCATGCCATACATAGAGCTGGGTTTGGAAATGAGTTACATAGATAGAACCTTGCCCTTTTAAAGGGTCACTGAGTATTTCCCAGTGTGGAGAGGGAACACTGCCACTTGGGATGGGCCCAAAACTCCAGCAACACCATCCGTCACTGCAGCATGTACAATCCCCTCCTACCATGTTTCCACTGCCCCCAGGTAGTGGAAGATTGAGTTGAAAGCAATGCTTCCACCATTTTCACTGCAAACAGTAAAAGGCAGTGAAAGGTGTTAGGACAGATGGCACTAGTGGTAAAGAATTTGCCCGTCAATACAGGGCAAAGAGACAGTGGTTCGATCCCTGGGTTGGGATTAGACATAACCAATGGTGAAGGACAGGGAAGCCTGGCATGCTGCAGTCCATGGGGTCACAATGAGTCAGACATAACTGAGCAACTGAGCTATTAAAGAAGCAAACTGTACAATGGTAAATAATATGACTAACTTGGATTCCTGTAGCTCCTTTCATACCAAAGTGACTTCATAACATGAAAAATGAAGAGCTTACTGATGTATGTTTCCAAGGGAATTCACCTGGGACAACTTACCCTGACTGTGAATTCATCTAACTCGGATACACCAACTAATCCTCTCATTTTTACTGTCTTCATTTCTCAAAGTCTGTCCTGCTCACTAATGTTGACAGTGTCCTCAAGACCTAATAATAATAAAACTGACCCTTAGTAAGTGATTATATTTATGAGCATACAAATCTGCTCATCATCTACCATCTTCCCTATTCAGGTGTTAACTTTTGTTGACAATCCTCAATTATATAAATGGTGATCATTAATGAATCCCTAACTTAGTTTCCTTAAAATATTTTTTATGTTTCCTGGAAGGCACAGCACTTAAAAGATGGTGTTACACAAATAAACTTATTAAAACAGCAATCCACTTTTGGAAATCTGTTCTTTAAAAAGAAAAAGAAAACAACTATATATTGGCCATCTAAAAAACTATACATTGGTCAGTGACTATTTTCCACTTGTAGCCAGCATAACCTTTTCTATCTAAAGATCTAAAGATAGAATGTAGATATGCCAAAACGGGAATTTCAAAAAGTGACTTTTGGCAAACTAAAATGTCAGACTGCCATGCCATACATAGAGCTGGGTTTGGAAATGAGTTACATAGATAGAACCTTGCCCTTTTAAAGGGTCACTGAGTATTTCCCAGTGTGGAGAGGGAACACTGCCACTTGGGATGGGCCCAAAACTCCAGCAACACCATCCGTCACTGCAGCATGTACAATCCCCTCCTACCATGTTTCCACTGCCCCCAGGTAGTGGAAGATTGAGTTGAAAGCAATGCTTCCACCATTTTCACTGCAAACAGTAAAAGGCAGTGAAAGGTGTTAGGACAGATGGCACTAGTGGTAAAGAATTTGCCCGTCAATACAGGGCAAAGAGACAGTGGTTCGATCCCTGGGTTGGAGAGATTCCCTAGCATAAGAAAAGGTACCCCAGGCCAGTATTCTTGCCTGGAAAATTCTATGGTCAGAGGAGACTGGCACGCTACAATCCACGAGGTCGCAGAGAGTCAGATATGACTGACAGTGCCCATGCACACACAGCACTGGATAACAAATTATCCCAGAACATTTAACACATTAGTCAAACAAATGGAACACTAAATACTCAATCTGAAAGAAGGCAGGTTAACCAGAAGAGTATAAATGGAATTGGTAACATTTCGAGCTTAGGAAAACGAGTTTGTGTTGCTTATTATTTTCAACTAGCTATAAATTCACAATGGTGTGCTTTCATAGAAAGGAAGGTTTTCCTCTGGTCAGTCTATGAAACTGATTCAAATGACACTTCAAAAATCATGACCAGATTTGTCAGAAACCTGGTTTCTCACCTAGGAGAAGCAGCTGTATATTCTGATGTTTCAAAAGGCAAGAAAACTCAGGGAACCTATGAGGAGATGTCATTTTTGATATAACTGTTGCTATGAAATATTTTGTGGGATACCCTCAGCCATCAACTCCTGGTATATTCAGAAGTCTATGTATTTGAATAGAAAAGTGGAAGGGAGCTCTTAGTAAATTCTTTCCTTTCCATTTCAAAGGTCAAGTGGCCAGAAGAAGTATGCATTCAAACAGGGGATCTCTCCTCAATAATTGGACACAAAGGAAAGATATTCAGAATCTACCCAAGGCAGAACTTTTTAGCGCACTGGCCAGCATACATAGAGCTGGGTTTGGAAATGAGTTACATAGATAGAACCTTGCCCTTTTAAAGGGTCACTGAGTATTTCCCAGTGTGGAGAGGGAACACTGCCACTTGGGATGGGCCCAAAACTCCAGCAACACCATCCGTCACTGCAGCATGTACAATCCCCTCCTACCATGTTTCCACTGCCCCCAGGTAGTGGAAGATTGAGTTGAAAGCAATGCTTCCACCATTTTCACTGCAAACAGTAAAAGGCAGTGAAAGGTGTTAGGACAGATGGCACTAGTGGTAAAGAATTTGCCCGTCAATACAGGGCAAAGAGACAGTGGTTCGATCCCTGGGTTGGAGAGATTCCCTAGCATAAGAAATGGTACCCCAGGCCAGTATTCTTGCCTGGAAAATTCTATGGTCAGAGGAGACTGGCACGCTACAATCCACGAGGTCGCAGAGAGTCAGATATGACTGACAGTGCCCATGCACACACAGCACTGGATAACAAATTATCCCAGAACATTTAACACATTAGTCAAACAAATGGAACACTAAATACTCAATCTGAAAGAAGGCAGGTTAACCAGAAGAGTATAAATGGAATTGGTAACATTTCGAGCTTAGGAAAACGAGTTTGTGTTGCTTATTATTTTCAACTAGCTATAAATTCACAATGGTGTGCTTTCATAGAAAGGAAGGTTTTCCTCTGGTCAGTCTATGAAACTGATTCAAATGACACTTCAAAAATCATGACCAGATTTGTCAGAAACCTGGTTTCTCACCTAGGAGAAGCAGCTGTATATTCTGATGTTTCAAAAGGCAAGAAAACTCAGGGAACCTATGAGGAGATGTCATTTTTGATATAACTGTTGCTATGAAATATTTTGTGGGATACCCTCAGCCATCAACTCCTGGTATATTCAGAAGTCTATGTATTTGAATAGAAAAGTGGAAGGGAGCTCTTAGTAAATTCTTTCCTTTCCATTTCAAAGGTCAAGTGGCCAGAAGAAGTATGCATTCAAACAGGGGATCTCTCCTCAATAATTGGACACAAAGGAAAAGATATTCAGAATCTACCCAAGGAGACAAGACACTTTTTTCCAAAACTTACTGTCTCTCACAGACACTGCAATGAACAAGGGTTATTTTTGTAAATATAACCAAAGAGTAAAATATTTGATGTACTGTGGTATATTTAGTTCATTGAGAAAACTTGTAAGAAAGCCCCCGCCAAGGGAACTGATCTGTCAATTAATAACATGTTCTTCTGTTTATCCCAAAGGAAATCTTCCACTGCTAATGTTAAGATGGAAAAAGTTTCATGAATAAGGACTGCGTACAACGCTACGATCCCTAGCACTCTTCAAACATGCTGGTGGGGATAATCTAAGACCTAAAAACCTATTAAAAAGACAAGAGTTTAGCTGAATCTTATTTTCTGGGAAAGTACTGAGTCTCAGATTGGTTACATTCTTGATTGGTGACTGAGACAGAGGACAAAGCAGAAGTGGAGAAGGGAGATGGGAGAGGTAATACAGAAAAAGGACTGATGTTCAAAGGCATAAAATATACAGTTAGCAGAGATAACACTGATTCTTGGTATTTTATTTTTAAATATCTCAAATCATTTAAAAATTGCTGGCAGGAAGACTACTTCTATTTGGTAATTCACACATATGCATACACACATTCCCAGGCTACTTGTCCTCAGTGCTCCAGGAGCTACAGAATTGCTTCAAAAGCAGTTGGTCAATCAGAAGGGAGTGGAAAATAGCAAGAATTAGTGAAGATGTGGAAACCTGGAACTCTCATGCACTGCTGGTGGAAATGTAAAATGGCGTAGTGCGGCCAACTTGGAAAACAGTTTGGAAATTCCTCAAAAGTTACACATAGTGCTTCATATGACCCATAAATCTCACGCTCAGATATATACCTATGAGAGCTTAAACTACATTTCCATCCCCCACCCCAAAAAAACCTTGCATATGAATGTTTAGAGCAGCATTACTCATAATAGCTGAAGACAGGCCATAACCCAACTATTCATCAACAATGAGTAGATAAAACAAAATGTCTTATGTCCATGCAATGGAATATTATTCAACAATAATGAGAAATGAAATATCGATACATGTATGCTACAACTTGGATAAACCTTGAAAAGATTATGCTAAGTGAAACGAGTCAGTCACAAAGGACCACATAGTATGTGATTCCACTGACAGGAAATGACCAGAACAGGTCAAGTCACAGAAACAGAGTAGATTAGTGGCTTCCTGGGGACATTAGGGTTCAGGGGAAATGATGAGTAATGACTAATGGGTAAGGGAGTTGCTTTAGGGGTGAGGAAAATGTTCTAAAACGAATTGTAGTGATGGGGGCATTATTTGTGAATATACCAAAGTCATTGCATTGTACACTTTACACAGGTGAGTTACTCGACTAGCCAAAAAGTTTGTTTGGGTTTTTCCCTAAGATTTTACGGAAAAACCTGAACTTACTTTTCAGTCAACCCAATGTATGGAGTGTGAACTGTTTCCCTACAAAGCTGTTACTAAAAGAGCAAGGGGCGGGGTGTGTGTGGGGGGGGAGGGGAGATGTTGTGCAAAGTATGGGACTGGGACCTCAAGAAACCACTACAACCTGAAACTGGAATGCGCTTGACTGCACACTGTTAAGAGTATGAGGTGTTGCTCAGAGCCCATGTTCTTTAAAGATTCACATGACTGACCTCCCATTCAGGCTTGCTTTATTTATGAGATGATAAGATTGCAATAAGCAATTCTGAAAGCAACCTATTTGGTATCACTTTTAAATATATCAAATGAGTGACTCATCAGAAGAGGCAAAGGAAACTGGCTTACAATGACAGGCTCAGATGAGATGCTTTCCACCAGATACAGGCAGAATGGCCTGCAAACTAGGACCCATATTGGCATGCTCACAGCAGGCAGATCAGCTTTCAAGAGAAGGGAAAACCTGGGGCATTTTCCTGGAGTGGTGTGCCCAGAACACACCTGAATTAGCTCCCATCCTTCCCACTGTACTAAGATGTGGGATATGAAGAACAGCTACCAGTCTTTTAAAAGAAGCTGTCTTCTTTAATCTGTGTACCAACTCATCATAAAGAAGGCATTATGTCCCATTTTACAGGTGAGGAAACAAACTCAAATGCCAACAAAAATCATCTCAAAGGCAGGTTAGACTGCAGTACGCTCTGGCTCCAGAGGCCACACATGCTCCACCTCCCCACATGGCTGCCCTCTCCTGTGCACGGCACACGCAGAACTGCTCCTGCAACTACTCAAGAGAAGCCCGGGCAGGGGTTTCCAGTGGCTCTGAGCCCACCTCCCCTGCCCCGGGACACCCTTGGTGGTTGGATGGATTTGTGGTCTAAGTCCCTGAAGTCAAGAATAGACAAAAATTCATCCATCACCCACCAGGACAGATACAAACCTCAAGATAATTTGTTTTCCAATGGTTTTGGCTTAAAGTTCTGGTTCGGCATTGGCTTTTTAACAACTAACAGCTGTAGGCAATTTTCACACAGAATAAAGACATCAGTAAGGCAGAGGGTAGAATTTTCTCCCTTATGCACACAGAACAATGAACTGTCTTCAAGATGCACATGGAGCTGTCACCCACGGGCGCTGGTTTGGGTCTCCTTTGGGGAGGCTGGCAGAGCACAACTGAAAGGACCACGGAGGCGGTGCCTGAGGGGACCAGCTCTGTCCACCAGCTCCTCCACCACTGAGGAGGCCTTTGTCTACCAGCAACAGCTGTCTCCTTAGGTTGACTTTTGGTTTTAAAATACTTTTACTAGGAAATGACACCAAGCCCATCAATGCATCATTATTGCCTTTTAGGACAGTCATCATGATCCATGATTCACTGCCCATCCCTGGGAAAGGACGTGTCCTCCTCCCATCCCAGTGACCTCAGGCTTGGCCCTGTGACTTGGAGTGCTAGTCCTTACAGAAGGATGACACATCCTCACCCTGTGAACTTGGCAGTGGTTATGTAATTGTGTAGGCCCAAGGAACATGAGCTGAAGTGACACATGTCATCTCCAAGCTCAAGCTTAAAGCCTGCGAGCAGTTCACCATGTCTCTCTTTCCTCTGCCACCAAGCCCAGGTATTGGTCTTGAGTATGCGATGGCACAAAGCAGAACCACAGCTAATCCACAGTGGACAGGCAGCATCAGCAACAGAGAAGCCTCTGTTGTAACCACTGAGGTTTTGCTATCACAGGATAAACTAGTTGCTGAGGACTGAGACCGCCAGTAATGCTTATGCCTTCCACTTTCCCCTTCCAATCCCTCCTCACCACTCGCCTCCTCCAGGAAGTCTTCCCTGACCACCCTTCTCCTCATCGTTTCCTACACTCCACAACACAGTTACACATGACCTATGCTGGGGCGCATGTGTTTCTTCCTTAGGTGGCATTACATCTCTCATCAAACCATGAAAACTGTCAGCTCTTTGGGAGCAGGTTCTAATTTTCCATTTTGAAACTCTTCACTAACATCTAGAACAGAGTTCTGCATACAGTAGAAATGGGAGAGGGCAGAGATTCCTGAAACACTGAAAATATGCAACATCATCAAGTGTAAACACGCTGCCAGGCATCATCTCTTTTCTTTCCCAACCAATTTTGGTTGGTAATTGGCTCATTAATCCAATAAGGCCAAAACTCAAACATCAGTTTCACAGTATTAATACTCATGCTTCTTGGTTTGTAAGAGAAGCTTATAGGTAGATTTTGGTCCATCAAAGCTGGAGTGATACAGCAGTTCAGTTACTAGCCCTGGAGGGCAATGACACAGTCTACAATGTAAGACTCGCTTAAAGTGATAGCTGTCCCTCGTATCTGTTGAATACATATGGTTTGATTAGAACGCACACCATTACAAAACGCCAGGTGATCAAGGGAGGACAGCATCCTTTGTAATATTCCTTGAGCATCTATAAAGGGGCAGGCACTCAGCCATCCCCACTCTGTGATTCTCATTTAAACATTTCATCAAACCTAGCAGGTGTTTTTTTCCTTTCACTTTCCAGAATACAGGCTCAGAAAAGTCATTAGCTTTTTCCACAGATACAGATAATAAGGTCAGAGCAGTAATGTGAACTGAGGTCTTCCTAATGCCTGTGCCAGTACCCCTGACCATCCCATAATGCCCTCTGAAATGCAGACTGCAAAGAAATGCTACTTTGCAGATGCTTTGGAGAAAAATATTCCTCTGCCACCAAGCCCAGGTATTGGTCTTGAGTATGCGATGGCACAAAGCAGAACCACAGCTAATCCACAGTGGACAGGCAGCATCAGCAACAGAGAAGCCTCTGTTGTAACCACTGAGGTTTTGCTATCACAGGATAAACTAGTTGCTGAGGACTGAGACCGCCAGTAATGCTTATGCCTTCCACTTTCCCCTTCCAATCCCTCCTCACCACTCGCCTCCTCCAGGAAGTCTTCCCTGACCACCCTTCTCATCGTTTCCTACACTCCACAACACAGTTACACATGACCTATGCTGGGGCGCATGTGTTTCTTCCTTAGGTGGCATTACATCTCTCATCAAACCATGAAAACTGTCAGCTCTTTGGGAGCAGGTTCTAATTTTCCATTTTGAAACTCTTCACTAACATCTAGAACAGAGTTCTGCATACAGTAGAAATGGGAGAGGGCAGAGATTCCTGAAACACTGAAAATATGCAACATCATCAAGTGTAAACACGCTGCCAGGCATCATCTCTTTTCTTTCCCAACCAATTTTGGTTGGTAATTGGCTCATTAATCCAATAAGGCCAAAACTCAAACATCAGTTTCACAGTATTAATACTCATGCTTCTTGGTTTGTAAGAGAAGCTTATAGGTAGATTTTGGTCCATCAAAGCTGGAGTGATACAGCAGTTCAGTTACTAGCCCTGGAGGGCAATGACACAGTCTACAATGTAAGACTCGCTTAAAGTGATAGCTGTCCCTCGATCTGTTGAATACATATGGTTTGATTAGAACGCACACCATTACAAAACGCCAGGTGATCAAGGGAGGACAGCATCCTTTGTAATATTCCTTGAGCATCTATAAAGGGGCAGGCACTCAGCCATCCCCACTCTGTGATTCTCATTTAAACATTTCATCAAACCTAGCAGGTGTTTTTTTCCTTTCACTTTCCAGAATACAGGCTCAGAAAAGTCATTAGCTTTTTCCACAGATACAGATAATAAGGTCAGAGCAGTAATGTGAACTGAGGTCTTCCTAATGCCTGTGCCAGTACCCCTGACCATCCCATAATGCCCTCTGAAATGCAGACTGCAAAGAAATGCTACTTTGCAGATGCTTGAGAAGCTAAGTTGAAGAGAATGCCTACATCTCTTCTTTTTTTTTTTTAAAGATATATTTATTTATTTATTTAGACGGGGGTGGGGTGGGGAGGGAGGGGAGCAGGCGGGCTACTTCTATTGGTCTTTCATTTGTCTATTTTCATCCATCTTTGTTCTTCGGCCCCTGTGGGCCTCCCAGTGCGGTGGTATCTGTTGTTGCAGAGCACCAGCTCTGGGCACATGCGCTCCAGAGCTCCGGCTCGGTAATTGGACACATCGGTCCAGCCGCTCCGCGGCACGTGGGATCTTCCCAGGCCAGGGATCGAACCGGCGCCCCTTGCACTGCAAGGCGGTGTCCTTACCCACTGGACCACCAGGGAAGCCCGAACACCTACATCTCTTGATGAATGGGGCCTACACTAGACACATCTCTCACTTCAGTATAGTGGATTTTAAAATATGATAGCATCTATTAAAAGTTTCCCACAACAGTTATTACTACAAGCCTATCATTAGGCCAAATAATGATACTCTACTTAAGTAATAATATCTTTCATCCAAAGATCAAGGACAGAAGAGACAGTGTGACTAATTTCTTTAAAAGACACTAATACTGGGAGTGGCAGGAAGCATGGGGAAATCCCAGGAGGTGTGAAGGAAATATTGTGCACATAAGCATCTCAGGCTGGGATGGGAAGGAACAGAGCAATTGAGGGTCGCATATTTGAAGACCTAAAGATCTAAATCCCTCCATTTAAGCACCAGCAAAGCCCTCTGATGTAGTGATGTTACCATTTTCTTTCTCCTCCACAGACTCAGCGCTGACAGTGTGGGTGAAGCTGGGGACCATTTCACTGCAGAAAGGCAAGCCTGTGTCTAACCAAAGCGTCCACAGCCTCTCCCCTCTCTCCTGGCTCCCAACCAGCCCTGGATGAAGTCTGAGACTCACCACGAGTTCGCTGAACATGACGTCCAGCTCCTCCACAGGGGGCATGGGGAACGCTGGCTCCATGGTCTGAAGCGCAAAGTTGCTATCATTTCGCAGCCGATATGTGATTTCTGGGTGATCATTGTTTCGGAAACAGCAGAAGATGAACGAAATCCCCCGTCCGCCTCTCTTCCTTGGGGCCATAGCTGGATTCTGTTGTATTTCTCGACGGATTAAACTCTGCCAAGAGTACATGACATGGTTACAAATACAACACTGGATAAAATATACCTGTATTTCAAGTCAGAACAATTCGAGAAAGAGTCCCCTGTGCCGAAGGCAATGTCAGCGGGGCTGACAGCTGGAGACAATGTCCGCGGGGCATAGAGGACCAGCCCAGGAGGGCCTGGGGTCCAGCTGGGCGGAAAGCACACGTCCTTCTAAGTCATGTGTTGAATGTTCCCCAGGAGCTACTGCTGAGCAAACAGTACCAGCCCAGCCATCCAGAGCCACACCTACACTCCATCACATTGGGCTCCTGGCCAGGCTTTGCACTTCATCTGCTCTTTCTTGCCAACCCATACCGGTCTTGTTACTCCCCTGACAGCATGGCCTTCTCTCCCTTGCCACCTAGAAGATGTTCTTACTCATCCTCTAGGGTGTGACTGCAATTTCTCCTGTACATCCCCAAGTAGAATTAGTAACATATATGCTAAGGCACCTCTACCTCTTCCAGCTCTTGTCAGTCTAAGCTCCTCAGCAGTGTTTCTTCCGGTTGGACCAGGATGACTAAAAGCATGAGGAAGGGGCCATGTATCAAGCAACCCAGTAGCCTAGTGCTCTGCACAGCACCAGGAAAACAGAAGGTACCACAGAAACACTGCACAGCTTTAAGTCACAATTATATGCATTGTCTTAGGAAAATATCTAAGTTACACTGTTAAGGGAAAAAGCACCTCAGAAAGAACGTGTTGCAATTTAAAATGTCCTTTCAGCGCTGACAGTGTGGGTGAAGCTGGGGACCATTTCACTGCAGAAAGGCAAGCCTGTGTCTAACCAAAGCGTCCACAGCCTCTCCTCTCTCCTGGCTCCCAACCAGCCCTGGATGAAGTCTGAGACTCACCACGAGTTCGCTGAACATGACGTCCAGCTCCTCCACAGGGGGCATGGGGAACGCTGGCTCCATGGTCTGAAGCGCAAAGTTGCTATCATTTCGCAGCCGATATGTGATTTCTGGGTGATCATTGTTTCGGAAACAGCAGAAGATGAACGAAATCCCCCGTCCGCCTCTCTTCCTTGGGGCCATAGCTGGATTCTGTTGTATTTCTGACGGATTAAACTCTGCCAAGAGTACATGACATGGTTACAAATACAACACTGGATAAAATATACCTGTATTTCAAGTCAGAACAATTGAGAAAGAGTCCCCTGTGCCGAAGGCAATGTCAGCGGGGCTGACAGCTGGAGACAATGTCCGCGGGGCATAGAGGACCAGCCCAGGAGGGCCTGGGGTCCAGCTGGGCGGAAAGCACACGTCCTTCTAAGTCATGTGTTGAATGTTCCCCAGGAGCTACTGCTGAGCAAACAGTACCAGCCCAGCCATCCAGAGCCACACCTACACTCCATCACATTGGGCTCCTGGCCAGGCTTTGCACTTCATCTGCTCTTTCTTGCCAACCCATACCGGTCTTGTTACTCCCCTGACAGCATGGCCTTCTCTCCCTTGCCACCTAGAAGATGTTCTTACTCATCCTCTAGGGTGTGACTGCAATTTCTCCTGTACATCCCCAAGTAGAATTAGTAACATATATGCTAAGGCACCTCTACCTCTTCCAGCTCTTGTCAGTCTAAGCTCCTCAGCAGTGTTTCTTCCGGTTGGACCAGGATGACTAAAAGCATGAGGAAGGGGCCATGTATCAAGCAACCCAGTAGCCTAGTGCTCTGCACAGCACCAGGAAAACAGAAGGTACCACAGAAACACTGCACAGCTTTAAGTCACAATTATATGCATTGTCTTAGGAAAATATCTAAGTTACACTGTTAAGGGAAAAAAGCACCTCAGAGAATAATGTGTATAACGTGTTGCATAATGTCCTTTTAAAACATGTCCCATTTTAAAACAATCTTACACAAAAACCTAAATAATTTACATGTAAATACACAGCAAAAGGCCTGGAAAGATACATAGCAATTCCCTAACTCTGAGAGAGGTAAGAACATATTCATGTATAACTTCTGTAGATTTTTAACTTTTAAAGAGATAGGGTTGAAAGGCTGAGCTGGAAGGGCAGAGGAGGAGAGCTCCATACGTGCCGGGAAGACGTGGGAAACAGAGGCTTGACGTCCAGGGTGGAGTCAGGGGAGTGAGAGCAGAGAGGGGGGCTGGTGGGGAGAAGCTGCGGCACAGGCCGAGGAGTCAAGATTTATCCCATGAGCAATCTCGAGTACCTGTCCCCACTTCTTTTGTTGAAAAATGTATATATAGAGAGAGTAAGCAGATTTGGTTGGGTCTTGATGATGCTCATACTTTACAGCTATGGGCGATCTTGCTGGAGAAGCTACAGTGACCGCTGAACACCACAGAAAGTGCCCTGCGGACCATGTGCTCAGGTCCCATCCAGAAAAACACGCACTGCTGAGACACAGCTAACAGTACTTCCTGAGATGGAAGAAAAAACCTGAGTGGGAGGCAGAGGTCCGCAACCATCCTCTCAAATGAATTCTATAGGCCACTGCTTAGAAACAGAGTCAGAGCTTTGTCACCGCCCCTAGGCCCAGGCTGAATTTAAAACTAATCAGTAGAAGCTGTAAGGAGACTTGAGGAATTTTCCCTGACAGCATGCCCCCCACCTAGAAGATGTTCTTACTCATCCTCTAGGGTGTGACTGCAATTTCTCCTGTACATCCCCAAGTAGAATTAGTAACATATATGCTAAGGCACCTCTACCTCTTCCAGCTCTTGTCAGTCTAAGCTCCTCAGCAGTGTTTCTTCCGGTTGGACCAGGATGACTAAAAGCATGAGGAAGGGGCCATGTATCAAGCAACCCAGTAGCCTAGTGCTCTGCACAGCACCAGGAAAACAGAAGGTACCACAGAAACACTGCACAGCTTTAAGTCACAATTATATGCATTGTCTTAGGAAAATATCTAAGTTACACTGTTAAGGGAAAAAAGCACCTCAGAGAATAATGTGTATAACGTGTTGCATAATGTCCTTTTAAAACATGTCCCATTTTAAAACAATCTTACACAAAACCTAAATAATTTACATGTAAATACACAGCAAAAGGCCTGGAAAGATACATAGCAATTCCCTAACTCTGAGAGAGGTAAGAACATATTCATGTATAACTTCTGTAGATTTTTAACTTTTAAAGAGATAGGGTTGAAAGGCTGAGCTGGAAGGGCAGAGGAGGAGAGCTCCATACGTGCCGGGAAGACGTGGGAAACAGAGGCTTGACGTCCAGGGTGGAGTCAGGGGAGTGAGAGCAGAGAGGGGGGCTGGTGGGGAGAAGCTGCGGCACAGGCCGAGGAGTCAAGATTTATCCCATGAGCAATCTCGAGTACCTGTCCCCACTTCTTTTGTTGAAAAATGTATATATAGAGAGAGTAAGCAGATTTGGTTGGGTCTTGATGATGCTCATACTTTACAGCTATGGGCGATCTTGCTGGAGAAGCTACAGTGACCGCTGAACACCACAGAAAGTGCCCTGCGGACCATGTGCTCAGGTCCCATCCAGAAAAACACGCACTGCTGAGACACAGCTAACAGTACTTCCTGAGATGGAAGAAAAAACCTGAGTGGGAGGCAGAGGTCCGCAACCATCCTCTCAAATGAATTCTATAGGCCACTGCTTAGAAACAGAGTCAGAGCTTTGTCACCGCCCCTAGGCCCAGGCTGAATTTAAAACTAATCAGTAGAAGCTGTAAGGAGACTTGAGGAATTTTCTCATGTCTGTGGTTGAGGTAGGATGGAGGTGAGGAGTCCCTGGCTCCCCTGTCTTCAGACTGGAGTTAGCTGTTAGAAATACCTAAGGCATAAGGTACTCAACTCCCGGATGGAAGTGGAGAGAGAAATTAGAGATTCTCTGTAGGTGCTGGTTTGAGCTTCTCACTCTAGCTTCAATGCCAGCAGCTCTGCTTTTATCCTTTTGGATACTCACATACTAGGTATTAGTCTCATAAAAATGTCCTGTGGCTACTCACTGCAGTTATAAGAACATGCAAAGGTCACACAACAGCCTCTAGGGACATCACAGTATGGCTCTTGCTTGTCCCCTCTCCCCATCATTATAGGGTTCTTTGTATGAGTCACTGAACTTCAACTACACTGCCATGCTGACTCCTGCCTCAGGGCCTTTGCATCAGCCCTGTCCTTGATAGGATGTCTGGCCACACCTATACATGGCTAGTTCTTCTCATCATTAAGGCTTCAGCATGAATTTCACTTTCTCAAGAAGCCAACTCAGCCATCATATCTGCCACATTCCTGAGCAATGCTCTAGTCACTCTTCTTCCTTTATCCTGTTTGAAGTTCTTCAAGGCAAGTACCACTATTTCCAACTATCCTATGTGGTTATTTCATGGGGGCAGGGCCTTTGCATATATTATTCACTGCTGTGTCCTCAGCACATAATAGTACATGGGACACATGTATATGCCTCACATACTTAACTAGAAGAACAGAAAACTGTTTTACTTCAACGAAATGTTTAAAAAGCTTCCCTGGTGGTCCATTGGGTAAAGAGTCTGCCTTGCAGTGCAAGGGATGCCGGTTTGGTCCCTGGCCCGGGAAGGTCTCACCTGCTGCAGAGCGGCTGGACTGGTGTGTCCAATTGTGAGCTGGCGCTCTGGAGCACATGCGCCCAGAGCCGGTGCTCTGCAACAAGAGAGGCTGCGGCAATGGGAGGCCCACACAGGCCCAAGAATGAAGACAGATGAAAATAAATAAATAAAAAAGACCAATAAAAGAGGCCAAATTTAAAAAAAAAAAAAAAAGATGTTTAGACTATTATACATGGGGATGCAAGTCAAGGAGTCCTGAAGCTTAAAAAAAAAAATGTATCTATATATTATTTATGCAGTTAAAAATAAAAGTGTACACACAGAGGAAAGACCAGAAGCAAGTGTGTAGACATTTAACAATGGTTAATTCTGCACAGTGAAGAAAGGGATGTCTTCTTTGAACCCGGTTCTTTATAAGTTTTAAAAATAAAACCCCACTTAGGGGCTTATGGTATCTCTTCCAAATCAGAGAATCCAACTCCAAAATCTGTCACCCCAGGTTTTTTTTTTTTTTTGATTGTGTAATTAACTCAATGATGCAAACTTGGGTAAAAATTCTCAGAAATAACTGATTTGCAAACATTTCTAGAGAAAAGTCCTCCACTCACTTTAAGGGATAGTGGCCTCCAAAAGCTAGCAACCGGAGGTCTCTGAGTTGGGAAGGGAGCAAAGAGGTTAAGAGCAAGGCATCTGTCACAGTGCTTATATGATGACCTAACTGGCTCTGGAATAAAGACGTGGCCAAGATATCCCATATTCCATTCTGTTGAAACAGGTATCTCCCAGCCTAGGGAGTACCTGTGCAAGGTCCTATGAGACATATTCAGTACCTGGAATTCCTTTGATAAATGCATATTAATATCTACTATATTCCAGCCATGATAGCAGGTACCTAAGGATATTGAAAGAAGGGGTCACTAGGAGCTTCTAATCATTTGGGAGAGAGTGCTTTGCAACCTTATGGACTGTAGCTTGCCTGGCTCCTCTGTTCATGGGATTCTCCAGGCAAGAAATATTGGAGTGGGTTGCCATGTCCTACTCCAGGGAATCTTCATGACCCATAGATTGAGCCCATATCTCCATGTCTGCTGCATTGCAGGCGAATTTTTTACCCACTGAGCTAACAAGGAATGCCCAAGAGAGAGTAGTGCACCAAACAAGTATAATAAAAGTAATATGACACATCATACACTAAGTGCTAAGCAAAAACTCTGTGGGGGAGAATCTGGTTCCTGATGCTTGTGTGGAATTTTGACAGACACCAGAAAGAAGGGCATTTAGACAGAGGCAATAGTGTAAACAAAGGCATGAGCTGGGAAGGGGTGTGGAGCACACAGGGAGTGGGGGCTGCTGCGTACAGTATGGGTGGTGCTCCGTAACACTTTCCCATAGACCAGCCCTGGAGGGTGTCGGCTCTTTACTCAAAACCCACCAATGGCTCCCCAACATCATTCTAAATTGGCTTTCGGTGCACCATAAAATCCAATTCCAACTCACTGCTTCTATCTTTTTGTATTTCCTTAAAAGTATCCTAGGGACTTTCCTAGAGGTCCACTGGTGAAGACTTTGTGCTTCCAGTGCAAGGGGTGTGGGTTTGATCCCTGGTCAGGGAACTAAAATTCCACATGCCAAAAAATTTTTAAACATAAAAAATAAGATAAAAAGCGTCCTACATTTAGCCAACAGACGGTTTCCACGCCCCATAAATATCTCGCACCCTCATCATCGTCCATCCAGGTGACCCACTCATTTCCTCTGCCCTTCTCTTCGTCAGCAGTATACCCAGGCTGGCAGTACCAGACCTGAGAGTACTCAGCACAGGAAGCCTCCTCCACTGCTGGTGGTGGATGACGTTTGGTTCAACATTTCCAAAGGGTGATTTACCAAGGCCTTAATATGGTCAAGATTTCTGACCTAGAATTTCCACTTCTGGAAATATATTCTAATGACACATTCAAAGATAGGATCAAAAGTGATTTCAGAAAAATTTTCTGAAAAAAAAAAAAAAAGTATGATCTATAAGAGCAAATAAACAAGGGCATAAAATAGGTGCTAGTGATAAAGAACTATATGGGAAGAGTAAGTTATGGTACAACTAGATGGTAAATCACCATGCAGTCCTTTGAAATAGAATATTTAATATAAAGGATGTATTATACAGCACAGGGAATATAGTCAATATTTTATAAAAACTATGAATAGAATATAATCTAAAAATTCTGAATCATTATTACATGCCACAATTAATATAATACTATAAATTAACTATCATGTAATAAAAATTAAAAAGAATATTTAATGACATGCAAATACTTAGAATATATGCAATAAAGAACAGGTAGGTACACATCTCATTTACGTATCCCAAAAAGTTATACATATTAGCAGGGGGAAAGGACAAGAGAAATACACCAACACATGAGCTGCAGTTTGCTCGTGTCAGCTGTATAGATTTCTTTTAAAAAACCCAGAAAGTCTTGTACTCTCTAAGTTGTTCTCACAAGGAAAACATACTGCTTCACAATTAATAAAATGGGGTAAGATTTTTAAAAACACTTTATATGATTATTTATGTGACAGGGGGTGAGTATGTATGCAAAATGTTCCTAAGCTTCTAAGTTATGGTGATCTGCATACCAGCTTCTCAAAGTATCTGTGGTGAAGGATGGCTTTTTTCACCAATAAGTTACAAATACATTTTTGTAAAATGTAAAACATCTCAGCAATGTCAAATTGATAAGGTTCTAGTGTGCAATTCTTTCACTTTCTTAACCAACACAGGTAGGCAACAATGCACTGAGGTATACCAGGAGATGGTTAATAGACTTAGCCCATTAAATTGTTAGTGTTCAGGTTTGTGCCTGGTCTGTGTCCTCAGGGCAGGAACCACATCCCACTCAAGTGTCCTGCATACCCTGCCACTCCCAGTCCACAAACTGAAGAGAGACTCTTCAGAGACTACTGTCCAGGTCTGCCTATATATACACGTGTGTTTGAGAAGATAGTGCAGGCAGTGTTCAGGCTGTTTAGAGATAAGGTCAAAAAACCAAAGCAGGTGAAGGCTAGCTCATGGAGAGCCACAGGTCCAGGCATGGCCATCAAGTTCACCGGCAGCCACTTGCTAAACCAATCCATCCGAATGTGATTTGGGCACTGTGAGCAATTTGAGACCCCTACAATGAATAGTCAACAGGTATGGTAATTTGTGGTCTGGGTCTTTCTTTCCCCACTGAAAAGTCAACTCCATACGGGAAAGTGCCCATGGTGTGTGCTGCACAGCCTCACACATGTAGGAGGGCAACTACCGTATTTGAGAAACGAATAAAGAGAGCAATTACTTTGCTCTTGCATTTTACAAGCTGTTTCACTTAAATGTAAGTTTTGGCAATACTACCTTCTGGTGATACTTAAGAAGAGTGTAGAGGAAACATTAAGATCTAAAAAACAATCAGTCCAATGCATTTTTCAAGCTTAGAAATAAATGCCAACAGTTCTATAAATAAAAGGACACTAAGGAGTCTTGCTAGTTTCAAAGATGAATAAAAAGATATAGTGACTATTACATTTAAGGATCTAATTGAAATCATTTTAATAAGGATAAATATTGATAGGTGACTTATGTTTAAAAGCCTCAGTAAAGCCCTAAGACCAAGTTTTTATGATCACTCCCTTGTGGACCCTGAAATACCTCCACAAAACCCATCCGTAAACTATAGGTGATGGCAAAACTCTGGGATTTCTAACAACCATTTTTAATGGAGCTCCATTACCTGGAGCTTCGCTGTACACAGCCTAGTTTCCTAGAGATAGACCAAAACAAGAAGCAAAATTAATTATTCCACTTGACTCCTCAGTGGCAACAGGCATGTCCAGCCGCCTTTAGCACTTTACTAATAAGTGATCCCAACAACTGCCTGTGCACATGATTCCAGAAGCACATTCACACCCCCACTTGACAGATGAAATTTAAAAGGAGACTTGGCAGGGAGAGGGGCAATTAGGAAAAGAATCCTTTGAGAGTGACTTGATTTGCTGGTTAAGGTAAAGAGATGCTTATTCGGAAGAGTCCAATTGTTAGGGAGGAGGCTTGCAGAGGTCAGTGCCCTGGGTTGCTTAATTCAGCTGGAAAGGGGGGCCATTCGGGTTTTAAAGGGCCAAGGTGAAGGCTAGCTCATGGAGAGCCACAGGTCCAGGCATGGCCATCAAGTTCACCGGCAGCCACTTGCTAAACCAATCCATCCGAATGTGATTTGGGCACTGTGAGCAATTTGAGACCCCTACAATGAATAGTCAACAGGTATGGTAATTTGTGGTCTGGGTCTTTCTTTCCCCACTGAAAAGTCAACTCCATACGGGAAAGTGCCCATGGTGTGTGCTGCACAGCCTCACACATGTAGGAGGGCAACTACCGTATTTGAGAAACGAATAAAGAGAGCAATTACTTTGCTCTTGCATTTTACAAGCTGTTTCACTTAAATGTAAGTTTTGGCAATACTACCTTCTGGTGATACTTAAGAAGAGTGTAGAGGAAACATTAAGATCTAAAAAACAATCAGTCCAATGCATTTTTCAAGCTTAGAAATAAATGCCAACAGTTCTATAAATAAAAGGACACTAAGGAGTCTTGCTAGTTTCAAAGATGAATAAAAAGATATAGTGACTATTACATTTAAGGATCTAATTGAAATCATTTTAATAAGGATAAATATTGATAGGTGACTTATGTTTAAAAGCCTCAGTAAAGCCCTAAGACCAAGTTTTTATGATCACTCCCTTGTGGACCCTGAAATACCTCCACAAAACCCATCCGTAAACTATAGGTGATGGCAAAACTCTGGGATTTCTAACAACCATTTTTAATGGAGCTCCATTACCTGGAGCTTCGCTGTACACAGCCTAGTTTCCTAGAGATAGACCAAAACAAGAAGCAAAATTAATTATTCCACTTGACTCCTCAGTGGCAACAGGCATGTCCAGCCGCCTTTAGCACTTTACTAATAAGTGATCCCAACAACTGCCTGTGCACATGATTCCAGAAGCACATTCACACCCCCACTTGACAGATGAAATTTAAAAGGAGACTTGGCAGGGAGAGGGGCAATTAGGAAAAGAATCCTTTGAGAGTGACTTGATTTGCTGGTTAAGGTAAAGAGATGCTTATTCGGAAGAGTCCAATTGTTGGGAGTAGGGTAGGGAGGCTTGCAGAGGTCAGTGCCCTGGGTTGCTTAATTCAGCTGGAATCCAGTTCCCACTCTAACCTCAAGGCCTCCTCTCATCTCTCACCTGAATGACCACAACAGCTTAACTCCTCTTCCTGACCCCAGTCCAGGGGCTGACAAACCTTTTCTGAAATGGGTCAGAGAGTAAGTATTTTAGGCTTTGTAGGCCATTAAGCCTCTATCACAACTGCTTAAGCCGGCCATGCCAGGAAAGCAGGCATAGACATCTGTGAACAAGGGTGTGCCTGTGTGCCAATAAAACTTTATTTGTGAACACTAAAACTGAATTTTATATAAGTTCTCTCATATCACAAATATTTTAAACTATTTTAAAATGTGGAGGCCATTCTTAGCTCATAGAACATATAAGAAAAGGTGGTATGCCCATGTGGGCTCATGGGCTGAGGGCTGCCAACAGCTGCCCTGGTCCATTATGTTTATTCATTTAATTATTAATGAGGCATGAAACACTGTGCTAGGTACTAAAGAAAAAAGGATGAAAATAAGAGAATGTGCCCTTAGGGAGTTTATGTGAATTGAAGAAGGCAGGGGGGGAAAAATCAAGTAAAACATAACTACTGATTTTGGTTAGTACTCCAGGGGATACTGAAAGACAGAGAAGCCTGGCATGCTGAAGCGCATGGGGTCATAAAAAGGCAGACACCACTGAGCAACTGAACTGAACAGGGGATCCAAGAAGAAAATGAAAGAAAATGGTGGTGATGGTACTGGTGAGAGGGGATGACTACTTTAGAAACTGTCAGCTAAGAGGCCATTGAAACTGAGGCCTGATGGATAAATGGGACCCGCTCTGCAGTGTCAGAGATGAGGACTCCAGGTGACAGGGGAGCGAGCAGACGCCCGAGGCAGGTGGGGACCTTGGCACACTGGAGTCGGGGAAGACGACAAGTGGTACTGGAGCGCAGTGGGTTATGGGATGCTGTTGAGAGAGGGGAGGCTGCAGGGGGTGGGGGCTCAGAACCCAGCACTTCTGACACCAATGGAGGGGCTTAGGAAGAGATGCTTATTCGGAAGAGTCCAATTGTTGGGAGTAGGGTAGGAGGCTTGCAGAGGTCAGTGCCCTGGGTTGCTTAATTCAGCTGGAATCCAGTTCCCACTCTAACCTCAAGGCCTCCTCTCATCTCTCACCTGAATGACCACAACAGCTTAACTCCTCTTCCTGACCCCAGTCCAGGGGTTGACAAACCTTTTCTGAAATGGGTCAGAGAGTAAGTATTTTAGGCTTTGTAGGCCATTAAGCCTCTATCACAACTGCTTAAGCCGGCCATGCCAGGAAAGCAGGCATAGACATCTGTGAACAAGGGTGTGCCTGTGTGCCAATAAAACTTTATTTGTGAACACTAAAACTGCATTTTATATAAGTTCTCTCATATCACAAATATTTTAAACTATTTTAAAATGTGGAGGCCATTCTTAGCTCATAGAACATATAAGAAAAGGTGGTATGCCCATGTGGGCTCATGGGCTGAGGGCTGCCAACAGCTGCCCTGGTCCATTATGTTTATTCATTTAATTATTAATGAGGCATGAAACACTGTGCTAGGTACTAAAGAAAAAAGGATGAAAATAAGAGAATGTGCCCTTAGGGAGTTTATGTGAATTGAAGAAGGCAGGGGGGGAAAAATCAAGTAAAACATAACTACTGATTTTGGTTAGTACTCCAGGGGATACTGAAAGACAGAGAAGCCTGGCATGCTGAAGCGCATGGGGTCATAAAAAGGCAGACACCACTGAGCAACTGAACTGAACAGGGGATCCAAGAAGAAAATGAAAGAAAATGGTGGTGATGGTACTGGTGAGAGGGGATGACTACTTTAGAAACTGTCAGCTAAGAGGCCATTGAAACTGAGGCCTGATGGATAAATGGGACCCGCTCTGCAAAGTGTCAGAGATGAGGACTCCAGGTGACAGGGGAGCGAGCAGACGCCCGAGGCAGGTGGGGACCTTGGCACACTGGAGTCGGGGAAGACGACAAGTGGTACTGGAGCGCAGTGGGTTATGGGATGCTGTTGAGAGAGGGGAGGCTGCAGGGGGTGGGGGCTCAGAACCCAGCACTTCTGACACCAGATGGAGGGGTCTGGGATTTACTCTCAGCACATCATAAACCCAATGGTGTCACTCAGCTCTGCAGTATCTCCTGGTTGTGGTTCAGTTTCTTAGGTTGGACCACAGGACCCTCCATGGCCTGGATCTCCTCCTCTATTTCTAGCTCTGCCCCTATACCCTGAATGCTGTGCAGTCCCACACCCACTCCACAGCAGTAGTTTCAAACACCTCTGAGTCCACCCCTCCACAGTGCCCTCAGCCTAGGCGTTCCCTTCCAGTCAAGACCCACTCCAGTACGGCCACGTTCGAGAGCCTTGAATGTCCCGGAGGTGATCACACCTTTCTTTCCACATCTCCAGCACCACAGCTGAGTCTTTTTAAATTCAGGTCTGTTTTCCCCACAAAGCTCTGAGATCCTGAAGACAGGGACTAGGTTTCATTCAGCCTTTGGCACACAGTATACGCACAGTGTTTGCTGAATGCAAAAGCAGAAACGCCTAAGTGAACAGATGGTCTCATCGCTGAACTTCGGCATGGTGCAACTGGGTGTTCTTCCCACAGTTGCCTGTAGATCTGCTTCTCACGACTGCCGAAGCATCTGAAGGCAATTGCACCACCACATGCTCTTTAAGCTTCTTGTCAAGATTTTTGATGCTGACAGTAGCCTCAAAAACAGACTTCATCCTAGGGCGGAGGGTGGGGGTGGGGGATGCATTCGCAGCTTCCGTCGAGTGAGAAATATCTCTCTGGCTGAGCCAGCTGGTACTTGATTTTTCTACCCATCCTTCAAGCAAGCTCCACTGCAAACAGACCTGCTGCTAGAATCCTTACAGACATTTTCCGCCCTCCTTACTTTCAGTGAACGCTTCACCCAAGATGTATGCACTTATGCAGCCAGCATACCCGAACTTCCTTAAGAGGCCAGATTCAGTGCAAGGTGCTGGAGAAACAGATGAAGAACACTCACAGACCAGGGAGATCACAGTTTGTTGGGACATTTAGGGAGCCGTGAAGTTGGGCCTTTTGCCTACTGAAGAGGAAATGTGCAGTTACTGAAACCAGGGGCATGTACTTGAACATCTTGGCCCCCTTTGTAATCAGATGAGCCTCACGGAAAGGACTAATTCCACCATTTCAGCTGGGCTCTCAACCAGAACACAATGTCTCATCTCAGCTTCTGGCACTGCTGCAGAGGGGAAGAGGGCATTTCTGGGACATCCAAGATGCAATCCGTCTATAACATTACGGATGGCTATTGCTATGCCGTGCACACGGAAGCAATTAAAAAGCTACTTAAGATTCTGGAGCAGGTGCATTCTGCTTAGTAAAGAATCAAAAATCCAATTCATTTGTGGCCTAGCGTGAACTCAGAGTCATTTGTACTGATCTTTACCCAAACAATAAGACTCTCAATGTGATAACAGACAGAAAATGAGGACCAGACTTTCAGGAATGATGATGAGGAGGAAACAAAACAAAACACAACTCACTAGAGAACAAAAACAGTCCCTAAGAAAACCCCCTTCAGTACTTTTCCTTGGATAATGTCAAGTCACAATACATACCTAACATGGAAAGATTGTTTTCGACAAAGCTACACATGAGTGGTACCTAACACAGGGGGAAAACTGGAAGGTCATGTTGATAAAATAGATTTCCATCGAAACATACATCATTCTGGGCTTCCCTGGTGGCTTAGATGGTAAAGAATCTGCCTAAAATGTAGGAGACCCAGGTTCGATCCCTTGGTCGGGAAGATTCCCTGGAGAAGAGAATCATACCCACTCCAGTAATACCTGGAGAATTTCATGGGCAGAGAAGCCCGGAAGACTGCAGCCCATGGAGTTGCAAAGTAGGACAAGACTAAGCAACTCACACTTTCATACATCATTCTAACTGGCTCATTGGGGACTCATGCCACACATTTATAAGATGGCTGAGGGACATGCTTACTGGCTAAGTTACCTAGGGTCTCCTCAAACTAAAGTAGTTATAGGGGAAACAAAAGCTTATATCCTGGAGGAAGGGGAAGGAGAAGGTGAACTCCTGTCTTCCATCAACTTGGTTAAACAGCCAGCAGTGTCTGCATGCACACACAGAAGGCACTAGGGACCATGCATTTGAGCCACACGTCTATTATTTTAATCAAGATGGACAGGATTTCACATTTAATTTTCCAATCATGATTTTCCCACTAAAATACTGTCACTGTTTATTACAAGTAGTCTCTGAAATTTCTGAAACAATGTCACAGACACAAAAAGGACCAAAAAAAAAAAAAAAATGCCCAAGAGCATTTTAACAAGAAAGGTTAAGAGAACCCTCAGTTTTAATCATCAAACCTATTATTTTCAGAGCTGCAGTTTACCTCACATTTTGCAGAGGGCCCTGACATATGACTTGGGTTTCAACAACATGTTAATGTTAACCCAAATTCTCTTATCAAGAAGAATGTGAAAGGGAAAAATGGCTCTGCTTCTTTCCTTGGCCATCTCTCTTTCTTCTCACATTCCTCATGTCTGGTTTCATTTCCCAAGAACACCAGATGCCAAGTACTATTTGAAGCTTTAAAAAATGATGAGACACAGTCTAAAGGTTGTAGGAGAAACAATTGAGAGAGAATATGTTTTCCCTGTGAGTTTCAATATCCTTTCCACCAGGAAACGGAAAGGGTGTTTCTCTGTGTGTCCAGTGGAGGGGCAGCCCTTCCCACACACTTGGTCCCCAAAGGATGTTCTATTAGAGGGCACTTCTCAGTGTGGCTCCTGGAAATTCACCCAGCAGTCAGTCCTCTCAACCCAGTGACTTTTCTGGAGAAGAACAATGAGGACATGTCCCCATAGATGGGGAAACTAAGATCCAAGCATTCAAATAAGCCAGTGGGACCCTGGCAACACTTCCTTTCCACTGTGTAAGTAGGACAGCAAAAAATCCTGTGTCTGCCTGCATCAGTGTAGGTGTTGGGTGAGGGGATGGTAACTGCAAAGTAGAAGACAGAACCAATCCCCTTCCTTCCCTACTTCCTCCCAAGATAAGGGCGGAAGGAACCCAAGTAAAGTCCATGCACAGCCTCAAGCCAGACCAAGCTTCAACCAGCACATAATTAACAGCACATAATTAACAGCCTTGTTCTGGGCCCAAGCCATGGACTCCAGCCCCTCCTCACATAAAGAGCAAAGGGGAGGACCTCCAGGTCTTTACCATGAAAAGCTGGCAACAATGCTCTGTCATGACTCAATACTTTACCATGGGTTTAAGGTGTAAATCCCTAAAGCCCATGTAACACAGATCTCGAGTGAGGAAGTCTGTGCTGGTCACATGACAGAAACTGGTCTGGAAGCCAGGACATCTCATCTAGATCATCTGGGAGAAAAGCCAAATCTAGTGTCACAAGAGCTCCCCACCAAACAAAGCACAGCCTCATGGGAGGGCCTGCACCCGTGGGCCTGCTGACTTGTTGTAGACTGTGAGTAGAGTCAATAAACAAATTTAAATCCAAGCTGAAAGAAATGCAAATCATTTCCCTCCTAGAGTTTCTATCTCCCTGCTTCTCAGGGACCCACCCAGAGTCTACAAAGACAAATTCAAATGTAGGGGTTATACAAACATAAGAAGCTACAACTCAACAGCTAGCTTTGTCACATCAAAGCTCTCTACTCTTCCATGAGGCCAAGTTTCATTTTCAATGAATATGCAAACGAATGCAACTTTCCCAAATCACCTAGCACCTCTTTCAGCAACAGTATGACAATAAGCTATCAGTCACAAGAAAAGAGTACTTGTGCATTTTAGGATACCAGTAATCACCTGTTGTCTATATGCTCTGATCCTCTGCTGATACAACTGAAATAATCCCCAAAGGTCAAAGTCCTTACACAGGGACTGAACCCCAGGTCTCTCACATTGCAGGCAGATTCTTTACTGTCTGAGCTACCATGGAAGCCCAGAGTCCTCACCATTACAGGTCAATGTTGCTGTTGTTATTTAGTCACTAGGTCTTGTCTGACTCTGTGACCCTAGGGACTGTAGCCTGCCAGGCTTCTCCGTCCATGCTATTTCCCAAACAAGAAAACTGGAATAGGTATCCACTTCCTTCTCCAAGGGATCTTCCCAACTCAGGGATCAAACCTGTGTCTCCTGCATTGCTAGGTGGGTCCTTTACTGGTGAGCCACCAAGGAAGCCCCACAGGTCCATGAAGAACCTCTTAAAATGATCACACTTTAGGTACTTATGGTTTCAGACTTTCTCAAACAAGCAGTCAACTCTTTAGTGCCATCTACACAGAAAATGCAAATAACATTAAAAAGACTTTGTCTTAAAAGAACAGTACTAGGCATTTTTCTTGAATTTCTTCATAACTGAAATAATTCTGATAAATTCTGAAAGAGAAAAGTGAACAGATACATACAGTTGACTCTTGGACAATAAAGGGGTAAAAGCACAGCTCCCTGGCACCAGACCAAAGGACATCTCATCTAGATCATCTGGGAGAAAAGCCAAATCTAGTGTCACAAGAGCTCCCCACCAAACAAAGCACAGCCTCATGGGAGGGCCTGCACCCGTGGGCCTGCTGACTTGTTGTAGACTGTGAGTAGAGTCAATAAACAAATTTAAATCCAAGCTGAAAGAAATGCAAATCATTTCCCTCCTAGAGTTTCTATCTCCCTGCTTCTCAGGGACCCACCCAGAGTCTACAAAGACAAATTCAAATGTAGGGGTTATACAAACATAAGAAGCTACAACTCAACAGCTAGCTTTGTCACATCAAAGCTCTCTACTCTTCCATGAGGCCAAGTTTCATTTTCAATGAATATGCAAACGAATGCAACTTTCCCAAATCACCTAGCACCTCTTTCAGCAACAGTATGACAATAAGCTATCAGTCACAAGAAAAGAGTACTTGTGCATTTTAGGATACCAGTAATCACCTGTTGTCTATATGCTCTGATCCTCTGCTGATACAACTGAAATAATCCCCAAAGGTCAAAGTCCTTACACAGGGACTGAACCCCAGGTCTCTCACATTGCAGGCAGATTCTTTACTGTCTGAGCTACCATGGAAGCCCAGAGTCCTCACCATTACAGGTCAATGTTGCTGTTGTTATTTAGTCACTAGGTCTTGTCTGACTCTGTGACCCTAGGGACTGTAGCCTGCCAGGCTTCTCCGTCCATGCTATTTCCCAAACAAGAAAACTGGAATAGGTATCCACTTCCTTCTCCAAGGGATCTTCCCAACTCAGGGATCAAACCTGTGTCTCCTGCATTGCTAGGTGGGTCCTTTGCTGGTGAGCCACCAAGGAAGCCCCACAGGTCCATGAAGAACCTCTTAAAATGATCACACTTTAGGTACTTATGGTTTCAGACTTTCTCAAACAAGCAGTCAACTCTTTAGTGCCATCTACACAGAAAATGCAAATAACATTAAAAAGACTTTGTCTTAAAAGAACAGTACTAGGCATTTTTCTTGAATTTCTTCATAACTGAAATAATTCTGATAAATTCTGAAAGAGAAAAGTGAACAGATACATACAGTTGACTCTTGGACAATAAAGGGGTAAAGGGCTCTGATTCTCTATACTTGAAAACCCAAGCATCATTTACACTTGGCCCTCTGCTTACTTGGCACCCCCTGCATCCACAGTTCTATACACGAGAATTCAACCAACTGTGGATCATGCAATACTGTAGTATTCATGCCTGAAACAACTCCATGAACAAGTGGACCTGTCCAGTTCCAACCAGCATTGTTCGAGGGTCAACTGCACTTGGTTTAAACAATTATGTTTTCCAGATCTTCAAGCAAAGTTCAGTGCGATTTAGAGAATATAAACTAGGGGTACTCTAGGCCAAGGATTCATGACACATCCTCCCAGTAATATTAAGTCCTTTTACCCAGTGAAGCCATACGATGTGGTCCCCTGGAAAAGTGAATATTGCCACTGACTCTCACAGCCCCAAACCAGATACTGTTCAACCTTACCCCTTCTCAAACTTTATTTTACCATCAAGGCCAAGTATAAGTATAATTTTTATTTCTACACAAGCCTTGTGGAAAATAATGTATTTTTATCATATGAAAGCTACAGATCTGAAAATAAAGAAATAAAAACTCACCTAGAGGGTTTCTATGTTTTCATGTTTACTGAAAGCAAATTTTAAAACTCACTGTTTACATTTATCTTTTCATGCTCTTTCTAATCATTGTTATGCCAAGACCACTTTATTACAAGTGCAACAACAGGAAATAAAATACCATGCAGAACAAAAGTTCTTGATTAAAATTAGCCTCACTCTCTTGTAACCATTAAGAAACTCCCACCTTCCTCTTGGTAAATGCAGCTTTTCAGTTAGGGGAAAATAGATGAGCAGATACAATACGACAGGCAGCCGTGGATTCACGAGCTGGGTACAGGTATCAGTTAACTTTTTTTGGCAAGTGACTTTAAAAAAGACTTCAGCATCCTGAAGTCCTTTATACATGTTTGATGGATTTCAAATGGACTTTCTCAAACAAGCAGTCAACTCTTTAGTGCCATCTACACAGAAAATGCAAATAACATTAAAAAGACTTTGTCTTAAAAGAACAGTACTAGGCATTTTTCTTGAATTTCTTCATAACTGAAATAATTCTGATAAATTCTGAAAGAGAAAAGTGAACAGATACATACAGTTGACTCTTGGACAATAAAGGGGTAAAGGGCTCTGATTCTCTATACTTCTGAAAACCCAAGCATCATTTACACTTGGCCCTCTGCTTACTTGGCACCCCCTGCATCCACAGTTCTATACACGAGAATTCAACCAACTGTGGATCATGCAATACTGTAGTATTCATGCCTGAAACAACTCCATGAACAAGTGGACCTGTCCAGTTCCAACCAGCATTGTTCGAGGGTCAACTGCACTTGGTTTAAACAATTATGTTTTCCAGATCTTCAAGCAAAGTTCAGTGCGATTTAGAGAATATAAACTAGGGGTACTCTAGGCCAAGGATTCATGACACATCCTCCCAGTAATATTAAGTCCTTTTACCCAGTGAAGCCATACGATGTGGTCCCCTGGAAAAGTGAATATTGCCACTGACTCTCACAGCCCCAAACCAGATACTGTTCAACCTTACCCTTCTCAAACTTTATTTTACCATCAAGGCCAAGTATAAGTATAATTTTTATTTCTACACAAGCCTTGTGGAAAATAATGTATTTTTATCATATGAAAGCTACAGATCTGAAAATAAAGAAATAAAAACTCACCTAGAGGGTTTCTATGTTTTCATGTTTACTGAAAGCAAATTTTAAAACTCACTGTTTACATTTATCTTTTCATGCTCTTTCTAATCATTGTTATGCCAAGACCACTTTATTACAAGTGCAACAACAGGAAATAAAATACCATGCAGAACAAAAGTTCTTGATTAAAATTAGCCTCACTCTCTTGTAACCATTAAGAAACTCCCACCTTCCTCTTGGTAAATGCAGCTTTTCAGTTAGGGGAAAATAGATGAGCAGATACAATACGACAGGCAGCCGTGGATTCACGAGCTGGGTACAGGTATCAGTTAACTTTTTTTGGCAAGTGACTTTAAAAAAGACTTCAGCATCCTGAAGTCCTTTATACATGTTTGATGGATTTCAAATGGACATTACAAAGGGAACTGAGAACTACATTTAAAGGCTGGAAGGGGGATGCATATTTGTTAGCTACTGTTTGGTGGAAATATGCTAACCAGATTCCTCTCCCTGACATTCTTGTGTGTATCAGCTGAACAAATTCCTGGACTGAGACTGGTTTAATCTCTACAGGGCAGTTGACACCACTAAATCAAGCACCCTGCAGGTTAGTCAGCTTCTCTGCAAATTGTGGGAAAGTCTCTGAGGGTTTGGAGGCAGCGTGGAAAAGTCATAAAAAAAAAAAAAATAGAAAACTTAGCCTTCTTGTATATTTTGAAGCATTCGACAGGTTTGATATTAATATTTTGATCTAACCACATCACAAAAACCACCACACAGCATACCCTGCTGAGTCACTGCAACGACACTGACGTTTGCAACACTGACCTGATTCCTCTTCACATTTCCCTCGGTCACTGAGCTCATCTGTTTATTATTTTACTTTCAACATCGGAAGGCAGCCTGTCCACCCAAGGAAGTAATTGGGAACTGGTCATTGAGGTAGAAAACCTACTGCAAGCACCTGGGGCCACTGGCTTTCCCAGATTTGCCTCAGAAAGAGTATTGCGAACAAGCACAAGTACAGCCACGGTTCGCCATTATAGATGTGAATAACGTTTATGCGGAAAGCTAAGGAGATGGTGATTCCTGGGCTCCAGATTACAGTGTGGTGTGCTGTTTACTAGACAGATGCCAAGTTTCTCCACACCCCTGCTGCTCCAAAGGGTTCGCTTTGGGCCAGACCAGCACCACAGCCGTGCTCGGGCTGTCCTAATGAGTCCTACTTTTGACCAGGAGAGAGTGGCCACCCAGAAACAACTGCGACCAGATGAAGGAGTCGCATTATGAAAACTGAAACTCTCTTCAAAAGAGGCACCCTACCCTTCATAAAAATTCTACCCTTCATAAAAATTCTACCTATAAATTTTACATAATAATCCTTCAAGAGAGGCTTATGGAAAGATGACCATAAAAGCTTCCATGGAAGGCGAGTTCAAGTGTAGAAAGAAGGCAGTAAAGAGGCACTCTGGCCTCCACCTGTTCAGGTCTTGTGTGGCTCTGGTAGGTGCAGCTCTTAAATCACAACTGCCCAGCCCTTTGAGAGACATGCATGCCTCTAATGAGTAGAAGTGAAGGCGGAACTTTCATGTCAGCCCATGAAACTAATGTCCAAAGACACAGCACTCAAAAAACCTAGGGAAATAAAGCGCTGACATGGGATTTCCCCAACATCCCTCCATGCTGGGAACCTTCATTAGCACTTAGACATATAGGCCTGCAAAATCGTAGCAAACTTTTTTACAACTGGGGTGTGAACTGGAGTGAGGGAGACCAGTCTTTTTCTTTTTTTTTTTTTTAAGGCAGAAGAAAGCCCTTTGCCCAACAGTGGCCATCAAATAATTAGAAAGTCAGTTATATTGCGATCTGGCAGTATCTATTGTTCTTTATAAAGTACTTGCCCAGTAAGCCTCAACTAAGAATTCCTAGATTCCATATGTAGGAACTGAACTACCAGTATACTTACACATCAGCACAGAGATATTAACAAGAATGTACACTACAACATTGTCACAGAAAGAAAACAGGATTCATTACCTGTAATAGAAACCAAGTGTCCTTCAAAACGCAACTGTTTTAATTAATAACTCTGGGAGCACCAACAGTATAAATCACTGGTTCTTATTCTGATACCCAGGTTTTATACCACATCAATCATATAAAACTCTCCAGTACTGGGGGCCCAGGCTTGGGTAATTTTCCAAATTCCACGCGTGATTCCAATGTGCAGGCAACCTTGAGAACTAGTGCAGCAAACTCCTATGCCTGGTTTCAAAGAATATGCTAGGTCCATGGATACTGACTGGGCAAGATCTAACATATTCAGAGCAGGGGGAAAAAAATAAATTGAATAATACATATATGTCACCATTTATGTTAAAACTGTATTTGTAGCTACACACAAGCATATGCATGCTCGCACAGACACACACACACACCTCTACCCCTATATATGTGAATACATAGAAATGCTTCCAGAATTCAAAGTATTAACTGTAAAGTCACTAAAGTATTTAGCTAGGTGTCTGGCACATGGAAGATGCTCAATAAATAGTGGCTATTATTTTCATGTGTGCCCAAGACTGGGGGAGCTTCCTGGAATAGTTTCATGTGGATAATGGACTCTCACAAGTACATCATGCAAATGTAACTTTTCTGTTGAAAGTCTGCAAGATTTCTCAATAAAACTACATCAAGACTCTAAGTATGTACTTGAATAACTTGCTAATAGTGATACCCATTGCTTTATTAAAAATTACAGCTTGCAAAGAAATTTTAAAAAAAAATTACAGCTTGCTTTCTGCATACTTGCATCCCATGCCCCCAAATGCAGACAGCTTCACTGTCAATATTATATTGATTTGGAGATCCACCAAAATGAACCATTTAAAAGCTGTTCTACATCAGCCAACAAATCTGAAAACATCAATGTAATACTAGATGCAACCCTTATAAACACACAGAAGAATATTCCCAAGGCTGCAAGTACCAGCTATAGGAATAACAATGCGACAAACTTGGAAAAAAAAAAAAAAAATTTTTTGTTATACACCTTGCAGGCCGCATGAGGAAACTGTTGGAGAATTTTTGGTTCATTAAAGCCAGTGTAATTAAACATGTTTTAAAATTGTGCTTTTATAAAGGCAAAATTCAGTACAATTTTCAAAATTCTTCTCTACTTCTAGGTACTCTGAAAAAAGATATGCATAATCCATATTTACTTGGGTGCGAACATGTTTGGCTACAACAACTTTAAAGTTGATTTCCAGCAATTTTCTCTCAAGGACATGTTTCATCTTTAAAAGGAACTTCAAGAAATGTTGGGGGTCCTCCTTATCAATCAATAAAAACATAATCACACTGCTTGTAGAACCAATGAAAACATGGTGACTGTATGAATTTATAAGGCAAGAGATGGTCTTTCCAGGACCACATTAAAATTTTATCAACAAATGTTATGAAACTGAGCTCTGAATGCTGACAACACTCCTATAAGAGTCTAACTATTCATACTCGCCAAAAGTTTACATCATTGAAAGCTGATTCCTTTAAATATCACTAAATATTATTCATTGCAAACAGCTGCTAAGAAAATAAATGACTCTGAGAGCGGCAAAATGATCACCAGTATATTAGTGTCAGTTTCAAGGAAATAAAGTTACCATTGCTTTGGAAGCAAATGCCTATTGTAAAAGTGAAACAAAATGGATTTTTCTGAGATCATTAGAAGACACTAAAACATAAGCATGCACAGCTCATAGACAATGACGACAAGGTCTGAACAAATCAGCATCAGTCAATGCGACATGTCTATCAGGCCTTGGGAAAACAGCAAAGACATGAGAAACTTATTCTGATATCTACTGAAGTAAAGCTCTTCTGGTGACTGAGTTCCAAGTCACTTTCAGAAATCTCAGCTGGCCTGAGGAGAAATGGATAATGATGCCATTTCTGGTGCCAAGAAGCCATACAAAAGCAGAGCCTTGAAATACTAAGATGAGGTATGTGCTCTCCGGAAAACAATGTTTTTCTTTCAATATGTACTTCAAAACTGCCTAACTATACACAATCAAAGCAATGAACAGACCTTGAGGATGGGGGGAAAAGAGGTTGTGAGAGCTAAGTGGGAACATAGCAAGGACACAAGAGCACATGTGTCGAGCGAGTGAACTGATAAGTATATATTATTATCTCTTTTCATTAAACAAAGTTAGCAGTCAATCCAAATGGAAATTACTAGCAGCTACAACAGAGTGTGTCTTCTTATTCATGATTTTCTACAGAAGCCAAATAGTGAGGAAGGATCCTTACTAAATTTTCATCATTACTTACTATAAATGGATGACCATACTCCTGATTTAAACTGGAAAATGTCAATTTTCATTCTAATCCCAAAGAAGGGCAATACCAAAGAATGTTCAGACTACCACACAATTGCACACATTGCACATGCTAGCAAGGTCATGCTCAAAATCCTCCAAGCTAGGCTTCAACACTACATGAACCAAGAACTTCAAGATATACAAGCTGGATTTAGAAAAGGCAAAGGAACCAGAGTTCAAACTGCCAACATCTGCTGGATCACAGAAAAAGCAAGGGAATTCCAGAAAAACATCTACTTCTGCTTCATTGACTAGGCTAAAGCCTTTGACTGTGCAGATCACAACAAACTATGGAAAATTCTTAAAGAGATAGGAATACCTTACCTGCCTCCTGTGAAACCTATATGCAGGGCAAGAAGCAACAGTTAGAACCAGACATGGAACAATGAAGTGGTTCCAACTTGGGAAAGGAGTACGTCAAGGCTGTATATTCTCACACTGCTTATTTAACTTATATACAGAATACATCATGCAAAATGCCAGTCAGAATGAAGCTCAAGCTGGAATCAAGATTGCCAGGAGAAATGTCAATAACCTCCAGTATGCAGATGACACCACCCTTATGGCAGAAAGTGAAGAGGAACTAAAGAGCCTCTTGATGAAGGTGAAAGAGGAAAGTGAAAAGGCTGGTCTAAAACTCAACATTCAAAAAAGTAAGATCATGGCATCTGGCACTATCAACTTCATGGCAAATAGATGTGGAAACAATGCAAACAGTGACAAACTTTATTTTCCTGGTTCCGAAATCACTCAGACTTGAAATTAAAAGACGTTTGCTCCTTGGAAGAAAAGCTATGACAAATCTAGACATTGTATTCAAAAGCAGAGATATCACCTTGCTGACAAAGGTTCGTATAGTCAAAGCTATGCTTTGTGAGAGTTGGACCATAAAGAAGGTTGAGCACTAAAGAACTGGTGCCTTTGAACTGTGACATTGGAGAAGACTCTAGAGAGTCCCTTGGACTATGAGGAGAACAAACCAGTGAATCCTAAAGGAAATCAACCCTGAATATTAATTCATTGAATGGACTGATACTGAAGCTGAAGCTCCAATACTTTGGCCACCTGATGAGAAGAGACATTTCACTGGAAATCACCCTGATGCTGGGAAAAACAGAAGGCAGGAGAAGGGGATGCCAGAGGACAAGATGGTTCAATGGCATCACTGACTCAAGAGACATGAGTTAGAGCAAGCTACGGGAAATGGTGAAGGACAGGGAAGTCCGGCATGCTGCAGTCTATGGGGCCACAAAGAGTCGGACGTGCCTGAGTGACTGAACTGAACCAAATTAATTTAAACACTGGCCAAAAAAAAGTCCTCCCATCTTCATCAAAAGGGAAGTGTGAAGGAAGTTGATACTATCCACTACGTCCACTACACTCAACTGTGTAATTTTCTACATAATTAGGTGAGAGCAGTAATTGCTTTACTGAGTAATTCAAGAAGACTAGACGCTAAACAGACTGCCACTCTTGCAAAATCTGTTCTAAGCAAAATAATAAAGAACTCTGTTTTATAACAGAATACATCATGCAAAATGCCAGTCAGAATGAAGCTCAAGCTGGAATCAAGATTGCCAGGAGAAATGTCAATAACCTCCAGTATGCAGATGACACCACCCTTATGGCAGAAAGTGAAGAGGAACTAAAGAGCCTCTTGATGAAGGTGAAAGAGGAAAGTGAAAAGGCTGGTCTAAAACTCAACATTCAAAAAAGTAAGATCATGGCATCTGGCACTATCAACTTCATGGCAAATAGATGTGGAAACAATGCAAACAGTGACAAACTTTATTTTCCTGGTTCCGAAATCACTCAGACTTGAAATTAAAAGACGTTTGCTCCTTGGAAGAAAAGCTATGACAAATCTAGACATTGTATTCAAAAGCAGAGATATCACCTTGCTGACAAAGGTTCGTATAGTCAAAGCTATGCTTTGTGAGAGTTGGACCATAAAGAAGGTTGAGCACTAAAGAACTGGTGCCTTTGAACTGTGACATTGGAGAAGACTCTAGAGAGTCCCTTGGACTATGAGGAGAACAAACCAGTGAATCCTAAAGGAAATCAACCCTGAATATTAATTCATTGAATGGACTGATACTGAAGCTGAAGCTCCAATACTTTGGCCACCTGATGAGAAGAGACATTTCACTGGAAATCACCCTGATGCTGGGAAAAACAGAAGGCAGGAGAAGGGGATGCCAGAGGACAAGATGGTTCAATGGCATCACTGACTCAAGAGACATGAGTTAGAGCAAGCTACGGGAAATGGTGAAGGACAGGGAAGTCCGGCATGCTGCAGTCTATGGGGCCACAAAGAGTCAGACGTGCCTGAGTGACTGAACTGAACCAAATTAATTTAAACACTGGCCAAAAAAAAGTCCTCCCATCTTCATCAAAAGGGAAGTGTGAAGGAAGTTGATACTATCCACTACGTCCACTACACTCAACTGTGTAATTTTCTACATAATTAGGTGAGAGCAGTAATTGCTTTACTGAGTAATTCAAGAAGACTAGACGCTAAACAGACTGCCACTCTTGCAAAATCTGTTCTAAGCAAAATAATAAAGAACTCTGTTTTAAACTGTTACCGCAACTCAAGTACCAAATTTGGAGCATCTGGACTAAATATTTGGATTTCATACTAAACAGCCAACAGATATCATGTGGCTAAATATGGGAAGCTATCAATACAAGACTGGCTAAATGATTTAGATTACTTCTAAATGTAATGAAATATCATACAGTCATCAAAAAGAATGAGCCATCTTTTCTGATATTCAGAGGTATCAGTTCAATTCATTTCAGTAGCTCAGTTGTGTTCAATTCTTTGTGACCCCATGGACTGTGGCACACCAGGCTTCCCTGTCCTTCACCATCTCCCAGAGCTTGCTCAAACTCAAGTCCATTGAGTCGGTATATATTAAATAAAAAGTTCAATTTGCATAATGGCCATTGTATATCATAAACATAAGAAGGATATGCTTATTTAAATATACATATGATAAAATAGCAGGACTTCTCTGGTAGCTCAGCTGAGTAAGAATCCACCTGCAATGCTGGAGACACCAGTTTGATTCCTGGGTCAAGAATAGGCTACACATTCCAGTGTTCTTGGTCTTTGCTATTGGCTTAGATGGTAAAGGATCACTTGCAATGTGGGAGACCTGGGTTTGATCCCTGGGTTGGGAAGATCCCCTGGAGAAGGACATGGCAACCCTCTCCCATATTCTTGCCTGGGAAATCCTCATGTAAAGAAGAGCAAGCTCATTTGTGGAAAGGCATGCTGGTTAACAACTAGACTTGCTCATAAGGGGAAAGTCACAGGACAGTGTCAAGCTACGATCAGAACAGGGTGCCCCTGCATTTGGGCCACAAAGAGTCGGACGTGCCTGAGTGACTGAACTGAACCAAATTAATTTAAACACTGGCCAAAAAAAAGTCCTCCCATCTTCATCAAAAGGGAAGTGTGAAGGAAGTTGATACTATCCACTACGTCCACTACACTCAACTGTGTAATTTTCTACATAATTAGGTGAGAGCAGTAATTGCTTTACTGAGTAATTCAAGAAGACTAGACGCTAAACAGACTGCCACTCTTGCAAAATCTGTTCTAAGCAAAATAATAAAGAACTCTGTTTTAAACTGTTACCGCAACTCAAGTACCAAATTTGGAGCATCTGGACTAAATATTTGGATTTCATACTAAACAGCCAACAGATATCATGTGGCTAAATATGGGAAGCTATCAATACAAGACTGGCTAAATGATTTAGATTACTTCTAAATGTAATGAAATATCATACAGTCATCAAAAAGAATGAGCCATCTTTTCTGATATTCAGAGGTATCAGTTCAATTCATTTCAGTAGCTCAGTTGTGTTCAATTCTTTGTGACCCCATGGACTGTGGCACACCAGGCTTCCCTGTCCTTCACCATCTCCCAGAGCTTGCTCAAACTCAAGTCCATTGAGTCGGTATATATTAAATAAAAAGTTCAATTTGCATAATGGCCATTGTATATCATAAACATAAGAAGGATATGCTTATTTAAATATACATATGATAAAATAGCAGGACTTCTCTGGTAGCTCAGCTGAGTAAGAATCCACCTGCAATGCTGGAGACACCAGTTTGATTCCTGGGTCAAGAATAGGCTACACATTCCAGTGTTCTTGGTCTTTGCTATTGGCTTAGATGGTAAAGGATCACTTGCAATGTGGGAGACCTGGGTTTGATCCCTGGGTTGGGAAGATCCCCTGGAGAAGGACATGGCAACCCTCTCCCATATTCTTGCCTGGGAAATCCTCATGTAAAGAAGAGCAAGCTCATTTGTGGAAAGGCATGCTGGTTAACAACTAGACTTGCTCATAAGGGGAAAGTCACAGGACAGAGACGCCCACAGTCCATGGGGTTTCAAGAGTTGGACATGACTGTGCAACTAAACACAGCACAGCATGATAAAACAGCAGATACAAAAGTCAATGATGAGTGTCACTTTTCAGAGAATTAAGTGAAGACTAGAGAAGGAAGGAGGCTTGCTTGCATTTAGTTCCTCCTGTTCTTTTTTTTTTTTTTTTAGAATAGGTTTGGACTACATTTCTGATTTAAGTTCAGAAAAGTTTAGCAGTATCTGTTTCTAAACTATTCTTTTTAAAATTTAAATAACTCTCAGTTATCAGTCCTCTTTAACATTCCAGGCACTTTCAATGCCCTTTACATCCATTCATTATCTTGGTTAATCAAAGAGATAAGCCATGAGTCCTGAAGTGTCTCTTTCTGTCCTTTGGAGACCACAGTCCACTGTCAGTGAATATCTCAGCTCTGGCCCTGGTTCACAGAATGCTTTCATTTTTGCACTTTTTCACTTCACACATCCATTCCTACAACTGTTAGTTCTCAAAATGAAAACAATCTGTTCAACTGTAAAGTACCAATATGAATAATGACTTTTTTCCTTTAAACTTTTAATTTAGAATGGTGGGGGGACAGAAGAGAAACCTATTAAAGTCAAGACTGTATCACTGCAGCTCCATCTCATCACCACGGCAAAAGAATGTATAGCTGCTCAGTTTTACCAAAATTGTATAATTGAGAATCAAAAAAGAAGAGAAAATTTACTTTAGACTATGAGCTTGCCAAATAATAGAGTCGGTATATATTAAATAAAAGTTCAATTTGCATAATGGCCATTGTATATCATAAACATAAGAAGGATATGCTTATTTAAATATACATATGATAAAATAGCAGGACTTCTCTGGTAGCTCAGCTGAGTAAGAATCCACCTGCAATGCTGGAGACACCAGTTGGATTCCTGGGTCAAGAATAGGCTACACATTCCAGTGTTCTTGGTCTTTGCTATTGGCTTAGATGGTAAAGGATCACTTGCAATGTGGGAGACCTGGGTTTGATCCCTGGGTTGGGAAGATCCCCTGGAGAAGGACATGGCAACCCTCTCCCATATTCTTGCCTGGGAAATCCTCATGTAAAGAAGAGCAAGCTCATTTGTGGAAAGGCATGCTGGTTAACAACTAGACTTGCTCATAAGGGGAAAGTCACAGGACAGAGACGCCCACAGTCCATGGGGTTTCAAGAGTTGGACATGACTGTGCAACTAAACACAGCACAGCATGATAAAACAGCAGATACAAAAGTCAATGATGAGTGTCACTTTTCAGAGAATTAAGTGAAGACTAGAGAAGGAAGGAGGCTTGCTTGCATTTAGTTCCTCCTGTTCTTTTTTTTTTTTTTTTAGAATAGGTTTGGACTACATTTCTGATTTAAGTTCAGAAAAGTTTAGCAGTATCTGTTTCTAAACTATTCTTTTTAAAATTTAAATAACTCTCAGTTATCAGTCCTCTTTAACATTCCAGGCACTTTCAATGCCCTTTACATCCATTCATTATCTTGGTTAATCAAAGAGATAAGCCATGAGTCCTGAAGTGTCTCTTTCTGTCCTTTGGAGACCACAGTCCACTGTCAGTGAATATCTCAGCTCTGGCCCTGGTTCACAGAATGCTTTCATTTTTGCACTTTTTCACTTCACACATCCATTCCTACAACTGTTAGTTCTCAAAATGAAAACAATCTGTTCAACTGTAAAGTACCAATATGAATAATGACTTTTTTCCTTTAAACTTTTAATTTAGAATGGTGGGGGGACAGAAGAGAAACCTATTAAAGTCAAGACTGTGTATCACTGCAGCTCCATCTCATCACCACGGCAAAAGAATGTATAGCTGCTCAGTTTTACCAAAATTGTATAATTGAGAATCAAAAGATTTTTTTATGTAAAAGAAGATTTTTTGTATATTTTTGTATTTTTTGCTGCAGACATAAATATTGCTACCTTTATCTTTAGAACATACTGTCTTCAGACAGTGGGTTCAAGAGCATTATATTTAAAAAACTAGAAACGTCTAATTAAGGAATTTTTTGTTAGGTATTTATTGGCAAGTTTGATCCAAAAGGAAAGAATTTGCTTAGTAATCCAAAACCCTACGTCCAAAAGCTCAGCTCTAAAACTACTGAAAGAGCAGTACAGTGTATTCCTGTTAGATTCATGGCTTCTGACCAACTTTAAATAAGCAAGCAAATTTAGTAATGGAAAGAATAAATTTCTAAAGGGTACCAATGGAAGCATAATAGCCAATACCCAAAAGACAAAGGCAAGCATTGGTAACTGCTTTTTAAAGAAGGATGAGAAAATTAATGCCAAAACAAGAGGCTGTTGGTGGTGGCGTTTAGTTGCTAAGTCGTGTCTGACTCTTTTGCAACCCCATGGACCATAGCCTGCCAGGCTACTCTATCCATGGGATTTCCCAGGCAAGCAAACAGGAGGTAGCACAACACTAAAAAGATCTAAAACTAGTCCAGAAAGTTAGGCTTTACATTTCAAGAGAGCATTCAATCTACTTGAAGACATGACAGGAAAATGCTAAACCCTTACTTTCACATAATTGCCACACACACGCCATCACCTTTCCCCTGCACTCAGGATCTTTTTTTTTTTTTTTTTTTTTCCCTAAAACCATCACTTACCTTACAGGTATCACTCTCCATTCCACAAAAATAATCCACCAAGACAGTCTGTTTTTGTCAGATCCCCCTCCTATTCATCAGCAGTAACCAGAGCTGTGATCAGTGTCTTGCTAACCTGGCTACTGACTCCCCTGGGGTTCCTCCCCCTCCACTGCCCCACCTCACTGGGTGGTGGCAAGCGTAAGGGAAGAGCCAGCTCATTTGTGGAAAAACATGCTGGTTAACAACCAGACTTGCTCATACTGGAAAAGTCACAGGACAGAGATGCCCACAGATAACCAACCTACATGCACACACAGACACAACGGCAAACTAGTTTTGCCTAATAGATGATTCACAGGCAGACAAGATTCACTCCCCTCCCCACACAGGAGCACACCAACCCCAAATTCACAATTCTGCATGTGTGACCATTTATACATTTTTATCCATTCATTCATGGCCTAATGGTGTGCCTGATAGCCTGTTGCATGTTGGGACAAGCATGAACAAAGCAGACATGAACCTTGCCCTCACAGGGCTCGTTCACAAGCATCTAAGCACTGGCTGCTCAAGCCATTGCAACCTTCCAGACTCCAGCTCAGAGAAGACAGATGATGAGTGAGTAAAGGGAGGGGTCAGCTTGTCAGTCCCTCTTCAGAACAAATATTTTCCTCACTTCAAATAGCAATTCACTTTTACTGGAAACTTCCACGTTCCCTGCAGTATGGAGCACCCAGGAGAGGAGGGGATAGGGAGCAGAGGATGATGTGTATGTTCCTAAGAAGAGGGGACAAAGAGCTACCCCTGAGGGGCAAACATTCGGAACTTCAAACACTATCCTTAACTCCCACTTCCCCTCATGAAGGATTAACTGCTATGGGAATAACACTACCAGTAACTACAAAGATGGACAGAATACATCAAACTGAGAGAATGAAATTCCAGGTGAGGGGAGCCCTACTGCTGCCCCACTCTGTTTCAGGCAATAGTGCAGGAAGAGGAAACCCAAGCCAAGTTCAGGGGCATTGCTAAGATGTACAAAGTTCAGGGAGACTGAGGCAACTAGAGCTCTGGAAATTTGCCACTGGGGTTGGCGGCGGGGTGGGGGTGGGGTGCGGTTGGTTCCTTCAAAGTTTCCGCTGAGGACTGCGACCTGCACAGGGCTGGGAACAATCTGTATTCCCACCAGTCTCACAAGACAGAGCTGAGACAACCTGAAACACCAGGGAGAGTCTCCAAAAGGGTCCTAGACTCAGGCTGCTCTGGAAAAAGCTTAAAAGAAACCTTAAAAGGATCACTGAGGAACTTAACTGTGTTCCAGAACAAAGTCAATGCCCTTCAAAGGACGTCCTTCAGGCAGAGAGAAATTGATACCAGACAGAAATGTGGATCTTCACAGAGCAATGAAGAATGCTGGAAATGACCAGCCTGCGGGTAAAAAGAAAACCAGATGCTGCCTCAGAGCTTTCCGAGCTACTGACCAAGAGGATGTACTTTTGTAGAAATCCAGTGATGATACCAATGGGTCAGAAGGTCAGGATCAAAGCAGTCCCCATGTGCACTGCTTGTTGCTGTTGTTCAGTTGCTAGGTCATGTCTGACTCTTTGTGACTCCATGGACTGTAGCACACCAGGCTCCCCTGTCCTTCACTGTCTCCCGGAGTTAACTCAAATCTGTGTCCAGTGAGTTGGTGATGTCATCCAACCATCTCATTGTCTCTCTCCCTTTACCTTTCACCTTCAATCTTTCCCATCATCAGAGTCTTTTCCAATGAGTTGACTCTTCATGTCAGGTGGCCAAAGTATTAGAGTTTCAGCTTGACCATCAGTCCTTCCATTGAATATTCAGATTGATTTCCTTTCGGATTGACTGGTTTGATTTCCTTGCAGTCCACGGGACTCTCAAGAGTCTTCTCCAGCACTACAATTTGAAAGTATCAATTCTTCAGCACTCAGCTTTCTTTATGGTCCTGCTCTCACATCAGTTCATGACAAGTGTACCACTCATCATCCCTAACCTGTCAGGCTCCTGATGCTCTCAAGCCATGATGTCCTCAGGATATTCTCTCTTAAACCATCCTTACATTAGATAATGACTATGCAAGTGCTTTGAAAATTTCAAGAATTCAGCAAATGTTTACTGAGTCCTTTCTCTGTATATTTCTAAGCCAAGCCCTATAGGTCTGGGCTCATCATAAATTAAAGATAATAATAGTAGCCAGGCTGCAGGGTTGATGTTTGAATTTAAGTAAATAAATATATAAAGTACAAAGAATAATGTCTGGCCATAGCCAGGTCTTACAGATGTATTTTTATTATCATTAGTATTACTACTATTATATTACTACTGCTACTACTAATTAGTGCTACTATGAGGCATATGATGATGAAAAGGACCAACTTGGTTCTTGCCCTCTGAATTTATATTTGAGCTGTATCATAAGGAAAACAATGCTCTGGAGAAATCGTTAAAATTTTGCGTCAGAAAACTGAGCTCAGATAGCTGAGGTGGGATGGTGGTTGGGGGAGGGAAAGATACTAGTGTGCAGGGAGCCCTAGCCTTAATCCCAGCTCTGCCCCTTAAGTAGCTCTGCAACCCTGTTAGCCTGTTGGAGCCTTACTTAATCCTTAAAGAGGTAGGAAAAAGAGCTTTCAGATCATTTCCAGTTCTAGCATATGATGACATAAATCAGAGGATCCACTAATTTTGAGGAAGTGAAATTTATGATTTAAGAAAGAAGAGGGCTTCCCCTGGTGGTCCAGTGGGTAAGAACACCGCCTTGCAGTGCAAGGGGCGCCGGTTCAATCCCTGGCCTGGGAAGATCCCACGTGCCGTGGAGCGGCTGGACTGATGTGTCCAATTACCGAGCCAGAGCTCTGGCGCGCGTGCGCCCTGAAGCTAGTGCTCTGCGACGACAGAGGCCACCGCGATGGGAGGCCCACCAGAGCCAAAGAACAAAGACGGATGAAAACAGAGAAAGGAAAGACCAATAGAAGTGGCCCGCCCTCTCCGCCCGCTCCCCTTCCTCCCCAACCTGACCCCCGCCCAAAATAAATAAAAAGAAATGAAAAAAAAAAAAAAAAAGAGAGAGAGAAGAAATAGACCCTAGATCTAGAATTAGCATAAAAGTCTGCATATAACTCCCAAACCAAGAACCAAGATCACCTGATTAACCCTCTAAAAATGGGAAGGAATGACCACTGGTGGTCCAGTGGTGAAGAATCTGCCTGCCAGTGTAGGGCACATGGGTTCAGTCCCTGGGATGGGAAGATGGCACATGCTGTGGAGCAACTAAGCCTGTGTGCCACAACTACAGAGCCCATGCTCCGGTCAATAAGAAGAAGCCTGCAGGGTTGATGTTTGAGTTTAAGTAATAAATATATAAAGTACAAGAATAATGTCTGGCCATAGCCAGGTCTTACAGATGTATTTTTATTATCATTAGTATTACTACTATTATATTACTACTGCTACTACTAATTAGTGCTACTATGAGGCATATGATGATGAAAAGGACCAACTTGGTTCTTGCCCTCTGAATTTATATTTGAGCTGTATCATAAGGAAAACAATGCTCTGGAGAAATCGTTAAAATTTTGCGTCAGAAAACTGAGCTCAGATAGCTGAGGTGGGATGGGGGTTGGCGGAGGGAAAGATACTAGTGTGCAGGGAGCCCTAGCCTTAATCCCAGCTCTGCCCCTTAAGTAGCTCTGCAACCCTGTTAGCCTGTTGGAGCCTTACTTAATCCTTAAAGAGGTAGGAAAAAGAGCTTTCAGATCATTTCCAGTTCTAGCATATGATGACATAAATCAGAGGATCCACTAATTTTGAGGAAGTGAAATTTATGATTTAAGAAAGAAGAGGGCTTCCCCTGGTGGTCCAGTGGGTAAGAACACCGCCTTGCAGTGCAAGGGGCGCCGGTTCAATCCCTGGCCTGGGAAGATCCCACGTGCCGTGGAGCGGCTGGACTGATGTGTCCAATTACCGAGCCAGAGCTCTGGCGCGCGTGCGCCCTGAAGCTGGTGCTCTGCGACGACAGAGGCCACCGCGATGGGAGGCCCACCAGAGCCAAAGAACAAAGACGGATGAAAACAGAGAAAGGAAAGACCAATAGAAGTGGCCCGCCCTCTCCGCCCGCTCCCCTTCCTCCCCAACCTGACCCCCGCCCAAAATAAATAAAAAGAAATGAAAAAAAAAAAAAAAGAGAGAGAGAAGAAATAGACCCTAGATCTAGAATTAGCATAAAAGTCTGCATATAACTCCCAAACCAAGAACCAAGATCACCTGATTAACCCTCTAAAAATGGGAAGGAATGACCACTGGTGGTCCAGTGGTGAAGAATCTGCCTGCCAGTGTAGGGCACATGGGTTCAGTCCCTGGGATGGGAAGATGGCACATGCTGTGGAGCAACTAAGCCTGTGTGCCACAACTACAGAGCCCATGCTCCTCAATAAGAGAAGTCATTGCAGTGAGAAGCCTGTGCACTGCAACTAGAAAAGGCCTTGATACAGCCACTAAGATGCAGTGCAGCCAAAAACAAATAAATTTAAAAAATGAAAATGGGAAGGAGTGCAACAGCCTACTCTTTCTACCCATTGCTGGGTAAACCATCATTTTGATCTTTGAGAAACCAAAGAATATAATTAAAGGAAGCAGGGAACTCTTGCTTCTGGTTCCAATGTTTGAACTGGCTTCAATGAAACAGAGAAGCCACTCTCCTGTCTACAGTTCCACAACTGAGAAGAAACATGGTAGTACTGTAGAAGTTCCTTACACTGAGAGAACAAGAAGAAATATGTAAATAGCCAGCTTCTTTTATCCACTATTTACACCAGCATGTACCACAACTGGTAAGCTACCAACTACAAACACAAAAGCTCCCACAAAATTAACTGCCTCAAACTTTACAAAATGCAGATAATTGTAGCCAAGTCTCAGAAATCAATGTTTTCCTTATTGATAAATGCTTTCAAGAAAAGGTTCCATTGGCAGAAACAGGAAGCAGTAGAACCCTAAGAGAATGAATCTATCACTGGTCTTCCAAAAATAGTCGTGGGAGCACCTTTCCAAATGTGTTCCCAACATTTTGCAGACCACAAGCCAGAGATTTTGCAGAACCTGAAAAATTTCCTATTAACTTTCATAGAGAGAACTTCTTGTGCAATAGTAACTTGGAAAAAACCTTTTCCTATACATTTATACAAAATGCTATACGAGATTTCAGGGAGGTACCAGACTCCCTGCAATTCACTGTGGGCCTCAGATCGAGAACTCAAGTTTAAAGTAACACATAATCACAATATCCCTTAAAGCACAGACATGCACAGTGAGAGTACACTATGTCTGTCTTTGGGACCTTGGATCACTACCCCTAGGTAACATGTCCCTAGCCTGTCTGTCTACTTTGCACATCTTTAGGAATGGATTCATCTCTTCATGTGATTCTAATGGAATATTCAACCAAAAGGTCTTGCCTTTTCACCTAGAGAAGGGGGCACATGGCATTGGCTTGGCCAATCAAGGCATTCCACCCCTCGGACTGCGTGACTGATCTAGGACAGGCACATAACACAAAGACGACCAGAAGTCTTTATGTGGAGAGATGCTGTGGATGAGAGGACTGTTCTTCCCTGGAATCACAAGATAAAAAGACCACATACACCTGAGATTTACAGTAGCTGTTTTTTCCACCAGGCGTTAGAAAGTGCCCAAGAATGAAAGCAGCATAGAAGTAAAATGAGAGAACAGGACGAGGCATCTAGGAAGAGAAAGAGGCTTTAATGACATTGTTGAACTAGTAGATCCAACTGAGTCTCAAGTCAGATATGTCTTGACCTTCCCATTGCATGATTCAGTGAAGCTTCTCCATCCCACTTCAGGCCAATTTAAGCGGGATTTCTGTCCCTTAACAATGCAAAGAACACTGATTCTTGCTCCACTTGACTAAATGAGATGCCAATGAACTACAAACACAAAAGCTCCCACAAAATTAACTGCCTCAAACTTTACAAAATGCAGATAATTGTAGCCAAGTCTCAGAAATCAATGTTTTCCTTATTGATAAATGCTTTCAAGAAAAGGTTCCATTGGCAGAAACAGGAAGCAGTAGAACCCTAAGAGAATGAATCTATCACTGGTCTTCCAAAAATAGTCGTGGGAGCACCTTTCCAAATGTGTTCCCAACATTTTGCAGACCACAAGCCAGAGATTTTGCAGAACCTGAAAAATTTCCTATTAACTTTCATAGAGAGAACTTCTTGTGCAATAGTAACTTGGAAAAAAAACCTTTTTCCCTATACATTTATACAAAATGCTATACGAGATTTCAGGGAGGTACCAGACTCCCTGCAATTCACTGTGGGCCTCAGATCGAGAACTCAAGTTTAAAGTAACACATAATCACAATATCCCTTAAAGCACAGACATGCACAGTGAGAGTACACTATGTCTGTCTTTGGGACCTTGGATCACTACCCCTAGGTAACATGTCCCTAGCCTGTCTGTCTACTTTGCACATCTTTAGGAATGGATTCATCTCTTCATGTGATTCTAATGGAATATTCAACCAAAAGGTCTTGCCTTTTCACCTAGAGAAGGGGGCACATGGCATTGGCTTGGCCAATCAAGGCATTCCACCCCTCGGACTGCGTGACTGATCTAGGACAGGCACATAACACAAAGACGACCAGAAGTCTTTATGTGGAGAGATGCTGTGGATGAGAGGACTGTTCTTCCCTGGAATCACAAGATAAAAAGACCACATACACCTGAGATTTACAGTAGCTGTTTTTTCCACCAGGCGTTAGAAAGTGCCCAAGAATGAAAGCAGCATAGAAGTAAAAATGAGAGAACAGGACGAGGCATCTAGGAAGAGAAAGAGGCTTTAATGACATTGTTGAACTAGTAGATCCAACTGAGTCTCAAGTCAGATATGTCTTGACCTTCCCATTGCATGATTCAGTGAAGCTTCTCCATCCCACTTCAGGCCAATTTAAGCGGGATTTCTGTCCCTTAACAATGCAAAGAACACTGATTCTTGCTCCACTTGACTAAATGAGATGGAAACTGCACTTGCCGAGCACCCCTCATGTGTCAGAGATCGTGCGGGACATCAGTGTACATCATTTCAGCTCATTTTAATGGTCATGCTGGGAAGCAGGTATCAAGAGCATCCAGAGAACTAGATGTCAGAAAGGGTTTAAACCTTGTCTCACATCAGCCCATTCTCTTTCTACATACAACACACCCTCAAACCACAAACGTTTTCAAGCATTACTATTTTCCAAGAATCAACCTAACAAGTCAACCTAACATTCAAGCCAGAAATCCAAACACAAATGTCTCACTTTCAAGAAGGCTCTGAAAATTTTGCTGCTCACAAAATAACACCTCTTTTCTCAAAGGGTTCCTATTTTGGAAACAAATTTTGCAAGACTGACTTTCCAGGAATCTTAAATAAGCCTAGTGGGGTACTTGTTCCTTGAAGCTGGGAAGGTACATAGTATTGTGCTGACAATAACGGAGTTACTTGAATGTAGAAGTCATCATCAATGCTAGGCAGGGAGCATTCAGAAATCACCACCACTATTTTCCTAACTCAAAGGCAGGCCACAGCTTCATTTCAGCTATTCATCTCTACCTCTGTCCCCAGCAGTAGATTCTGAGACAGAAACGTGGTCGCAGAGAAGGAATATAACAAGGGCAGGGAAGGAAGAAAGAAAAAAAAAAAAAAAGGCAGATGCAAAGTTTAAGAGAAGGGTCAAGAATCTGAAAAGTCTACCATTAAGCCTGCAAAAGCAAATGTCACAGGGAAAGTTATCAAACCAGATGAGAACAGTGAGAAGAGAGGGATAAAAGCAAGGGGTAGTGAGTAAATATAGTGTCCTGCACGGAGCATAAAATTCCTTAGCTAGCACTCCTCTTTGTACTTAGAAAAAGAACGAGCAAGGCAATAAGAAAACTATGTTTAGCTATTAGGCATTACACCCCATGGCATTTTACTGATTTTATTAAGATAAACTCGATTGTATTAATCTATAATACAGGGGTTCCCTGGTAGTCCAGTGGGTAAAGGGTCCACCTTGCAGTACAAGGGACACTGGTTCAAACCCTGACTGGGGAAGATCCCACGTGCCAGGGAGCGGCTAGATGGGTGTGTCCGGTTACAAGCCAGCATGTGTCCAGAGCCGGTGCTCTGCAGTGAGGGAGGCCACTGCAACTGGAGGCCCCAAAAGGCCAAAGAATAAAGGGATTAGAGAAAAAAACCACAACAATAAAAGGGGCCAAAATTATATAAAAAATCTATAATACATTTATAATACATTAATATACTTACATTTTACTAAATATGAATTACATGTATTTTTTTTCTTGTGCTAATTACATATGCACTATAGAATTTTCAGTTAGTCGTGGTGACCCTCTTCTCTTTTCCTCTCAGTCTCTCTAGATTATTTATTCTATTAACAACTTATATTTTCTAATATTTGGTTGTTATACCTAAATAATATCCCTCATGATATAATGAATGTATTTTAATCTATTTTCACTTTAGATTTATTAGGCTTTATCATTACAGGGTAATAATCCTAGATTTTTTAACATTCGGAATATTCTTAAATATTATTAAATCAGGGCTTTCCTGGAGGCTCAGACAGTAATTAGTGGGTGATTTGAGGAAAACTGTTTTCTGGGCGGGGGAGGAGTTGCTTTGTATTTTGTTTCTTTTTGGGGTGGGGGGGCGGGTTGGGGAGGGAGTGGAGCAGGCGAGCCACTTCTACTGGTCTTTCATTTTCATCCGTCTTGGTTCTTTGGCTCCGGTGGGCCTCCCATAGCAGTGGCCTCTGTTGTCGCAGAGCACAGGCTCTGAGCGCATGCGCTCCAGAGCTCCAGCTCAGTAATTGGGCACATGGGATCCTCCAAGGCCAGGTATCGAACTGGCGTCCCTTGTACTGCAAGGCAGTGTCCTTACCCACGTGAATCCGTATCAAACCAGATGAGAACAGTGAGAAGAGAGGGATAAAAGCAAGGGGTAGTGAGTAAATATAGTGTCCTGCACGGAGCATAAAATTCCTTAGCTAGCACTCCTCTTTGTACTTAGAAAAAGAACGAGCAAGGCAATAAGAAAACTATGTTTAGCTATTAGGCATTACACCCCATGGCATTTTACTGATTTTATTAAGATAAACTCGATTGTATTAATCTATAATACAGGGGTTCCCTGGTAGTCCAGTGGGTAAAGGGTCCACCTTGCAGTACAAGGGACACTGGTTCAAACCCTGACTGGGGAAGATCCCACGTGCCAGGGAGCGGCTAGATGGGTGTGTCCGGTTACAAGCCAGCATGTGTCCAGAGCCGGTGCTCTGCAGTGAGGGAGGCCACTGCAACTGGAGGCCCCAAAAGGCCAAAGAATAAAGGGATTAGAGAAAAAAACCACAACAATAAAAGGGGCCAAAATTATATAAAAAATCTATAATACATTTATAATACATTAATATACTTACATTTTACTAAATATGAATTACATGTATTTTTTTTCTTGTGCTAATTACATATGCACTATAGAATTTTCAGTTAGTCGTGGTGACCCTCTTCTCTTTTCCTCTCAGTCTCTCTAGATTATTTATTCTATTAACAACTTATATTTTCTAATATTTGGTTGTTATACCTAAATAATATCCCTCATGATATAATGAATGTATTTTAATCTATTTTCACTTTAGATTTATTAGGCTTTATCATTACAGGGTAATAATCCTAGATTTTTTAACATTCGGAATATTCTTAAATATTATTAAATCAGGGCTTTCCTGGAGGCTCAGACAGTAATTAGTGGGTGATTTGAGGAAAACTGTTTTCTGGGCGGGGGAGGAGTTGCTTTGTATTTTGTTTCTTTTTGGGGTGGGGGGGCGGGTTGGGGAGGGAGTGGAGCAGGCGAGCCACTTCTACTGGTCTTTCATTTTCATCCGTCTTGGTTCTTTGGCTCCGGTGGGCCTCCCATAGCAGTGGCCTCTGTTGTCGCAGAGCACAGGCTCTGAGCGCATGCGCTCCAGAGCTCCAGCTCAGTAATTGGGCACATGGGATCCTCCAAGGCCAGGTATCGAACTGGCGTCCCTTGTACTGCAAGGCAGTGTCCTTACCCACTGGACCACCTGGGAAGCCCTGTATTTTGTTTCTTGATCCTCAACACTATACTCTTGACAAATAGACATATTCATCATGCTTATGATGAATAAAGTGAATAAATTTTTTTTTAACCTATTAGGGTTCCTTTTTGCAGGATTTAGGTAGAACAAGTAGAACTTGAGACCCTAATTTGGGTAATAGTCAATGGTCCTAATTATAGGTTGGATTACTTCTTTCAGAGAATCTCAAGAAAATCTATGTGTTGAAACCACAGGGTATAAGCCTCCTTTATAACATGTAATAGTATACTCCCTTTGTAATTTACAGTCTTCTAAGTACTTGTGTATGCACCATATCATTTGACTTTTCCAAACAAATTTTTCCTAAAAGAGGAAGAAAGAGGCACAGGCAATCAGATGTTGTTTTTATTTCTACTTTACAGATAAAAAACTTCTTTGAGCACTAGCATGACCTCCGCACGGTCAAAGCAGTCTTACACAGCAGGGCAGGGACTGGAATCAGGTCTCCTTTCCCCAGCGCTCTGCACTGCTGTACTGCCCACTCCAGAATCAACTCAGAAACAGCTCTCTGAGGCTTTCAATGCAAGGCTCTGATGGAAGAAACAGCATTTAAATGATGTGTGAAATAAGATGATGGCCATGTGTCATGAACACATTTGATGTTTTAGAGGGTAATACATTATGCTCTCAGGAGGTGTATAAGTCAGCAAAAAAAAAAAAAAAAAAAAATCACACAAATGTAGACATGCCAGTGTTTTATTGGGTTCACTACAGCTTTACTCTCTCTTCCATTAAGCAGCTATCTGTCAGGGTTTATACGAGGAGGATTAGGAATACAGAATAGAACAAGCCATTCTCTGTGCCTTTTAGAAGTCAAGTAGATAAAATGGAGAGGCTGCCCTACAGATGTGCACTGAGAATAAAGGGGAAGGAGAAACTATACCCTGTCTTGATAGGATGCGAGACAGTGAGAAAAACCACACTTGGTTCCAGTCATTCGGGAACTTAAAGTCTAACAGAGAACAGACTTGTGAACACAGCACTAGATACAACTGCCACAAAAGAGGTATTAAGCATTACAGAGATGCAGAGGATCTTAAGGGCACTGCCAATTAGGATGACCTCAGAAATGTTTGAAACAGATGAAATATGAATGGGCCTTCAGAGGACTATTGCATCTTAGCAGAAGAGAAGGAAGGGACTGCAAACATCAGCTGCCAGCTCCCTGTGGCGAGGCATCCTGAGAAACTCTGGTTGCATTTGGGGCTATCACAGCCACTGAACTCAGGGCATGGGTGCTGCTGGCTCCTCGGAGTTTCTTCTCACTCACAAGGTCATAAACGCATCTCGTAAGACAGATGGACAAAACTGATAAACGATAACAATCAAAACACTCATTTTATCAGGACCTGAGCCATTAGGTAAGAATGCAAATTACTTCTGTTTCCACTGTTTCTCTCTACATAGCCTTCATGCTCAGTGATGGAAAGATCTCAACATAAAGAACAAATATCCTACCATGCAAAATTGTCAACTATATCCTCACAAGTCATTCCAAACAGACCATGTGGTTCTGAAGGAAAAGCAAGTTGTGAATGTATCATCTAAAAGCATTCTAATAACTTCAAAGGGATATATGAGCTTCCCAATTGGAGAAGGAAATGGCAATCCACTCCAGTATTCTTGCCTGGAAAATCCTATGGACAGAAAAGTCTGGCAGGCTATAGTCCATGGGCTTCCCTGACGGCTCAGTGGCAAGGAATCTACCTTCATTGCAGGAGACCCAGCTTCGATCCCTGGGTTGGGAAGATGCCCTGGATGACAGCACAGCAACCCACTCCATTATTCTTGCTTGGAGAACTCCACGGACAGAGGAGCCTGTCAGGCTACAGTCCATGGGGTCCCACAGAGTTGGATGCAACTGAAGCAACTAAGCAGCAGCAATGTTCCCAATTCGCACAAAACTGGAGCTAGCATATGTGCTCAACTAAAAATCACCCCAGATTATAAAAGAGACTTGAGAGATCATCTTCATTTTATAGATACAAAGTCTTTGGGGGATTAAATGACTTCAAGGTCCCAGTCATTTAAGGCTGCAGCAATTAAGTAGACTCAAGGAATGATTTTAAATAGATTCTTGATAACCAGACAGCTTGACCTAGCAAAGGAGCCTTAAAATCCTCTATGACTGCTTTTGTATCAAAACTAAAAACCTATATGAATGTTTCTGGTTTATAATGATACTGTTTCAAGCACTGTTTGAAATTTCATCAAGATTTGTATACTCTAATTAGTAGAATGAATCAACTTTGATTGCATTCTTTCAAACACTTTCAGCCAAAGAAGAAAACTAAAAACCCAGCTCCAGAGGCAAACTATGTGGTGTATCATTTGTGAATCTACAATTCCTCAAATAACTGAATGAGCCAGTTCAGAGATACTTCTCACTGACCAGCTGGTTGGTTCCTGCTTTGGGGAGCAGTGTGGGAAGAAGGGAGAAAGTTCAGGGACTAACAGCTCAGCCATGTGGTAGTGTCTTATTAGAGGCAACAGTGCCTGTGTCAATCCTGGTACAAAATGTTTTATAGATGCACAAGTTTTCTAAAGTATGCTTGATGGCATTTTGGTATCCTTGAGTTTGGCCCTCCTTCAGAAGAAAAGTACATAAAATGCTCCCATAATTTCTGATCCATTCCCTAAATTTGCTGTATTAGCCTAAACTAAATCCTATATTGGCTAAGCTTGGCCATGGGTGGTCAAAATAGAGTCTTTGGACTTCTTATAAATATTTCTCCTGGTATTTCCATTGCCAATGCTAGATCAGTAGTTAACCCTTCTGTTATAAGACTCTCTAATATGTACTCTACCACATATATGGGATGTCCCTCTTTGGGAATGTTCCTATCATGCTTCGGGTAATTTTCACTACACATTCCCCTCTAACATAACAGGAATAGATGTTCACACTTTCCTAGTTGTAACCAGCTGAACTGAGCTTCTGATTAAAACAGCTACTCTTCAAATCACACACTCTGCGGCTCCCCTCCCTCACCAACATTTTCTGTAGATAAAGTATTATTGGATCATAGTCACAACTATGTTTACAGACTGGCTATGGCTGCTTTCTTAAGTGATTTTCAGGGAGGTATTTTGGTCCCCCAAATCTAGAACATTTACTATCTAACTAACTAACATCTTACAGGAAAAGTTTGCTTACCTCTGGTCTATACTAAGCACATGAAACTTGGGGGAGGTTTTCAAAAACACTAATATTAAAAATAGGTTAATTCATTTACAAAGCATGTAAATGACCACCTTTGGGGATTCTTCTAGGTATTAAAGACCCATCAATGAACAAGGAAATGTGGCCCTCATCTTCACAGAGATCATATTTTCGTGAGAGGGGGCAAACACAACTACTCTAATTTCCGACAGGTATGAAATAGTAAGAGAGTGGTCAAGGATTCTGAAAGGGGAATGCTTTTTCAGAAGATGAAATGTCATGAAGAAGACAGCAGAGAAGATCTGTATGATGAGAAGAAACCAGTCAAGCAAAAATCTAAACAAAGACTGTCCCAGTCAGAGAGAAGAGCAGAGGCTGGAGGGGAGCAAATACTGGGCTGCTCAAGAAACCAAAAGGTGGATAATGAACCTGCAACACAGTGGACAAGGGGAAGAGGCCCAAGGCAGGGCCCAAGGGCTCAGCAGGTACTAGTCCACACGTGACAAGTAAGGGGCAGAAATATCCACCTTCAGATCCTTACCTACGAAAAACCACACCTAGACAGAAAACTGATCATAGTGTAAGGATTCTTTGGCAACTCCATTTTGCCACAACGTCTTTCTTTTGATCTGCTGAAAATTACCCGAAGCTTCAAACGTGGAGTAGCTCAAAAAAGAACACTTTGTTAGAGGCAGTTTCTGCTAAGGAAGTGATTATTGACTCCCTGGGAAAAAAAAAGAAAAAAAGAAACTGACTGCCTTCATCACTGTAAAGACCATTTTATGTCATTTCAAATGGGATTTTTTTTTTTTTTTAAGAAAGGGAATTTCCCATTATTAAGCATAAGTAAGCCTATTTCCCCAAGTCTACCAGGCTATTCACTGGATGAAGGAAGTTCTGTCTCAACGCTTCTGCGTACCAGCTGTGTGCATGTCCCACAGAAAGCTTTCAAAGCAGTTGGCTGGTCTGGATAAAATGCAGTATTCCTTGAAAGCCTAGAAAGATGTACCACATGGCCTGATTTACCATCTCCAGGCTAAATGGAAGGTTGTTTCAAGGGCAGAGAATTTCAATATATGGGTGATTAGCCATCAAATCAATCCCCTTTGTCAGTGTCCTTTTGTCTCCAATTTTGTAGAGTATTTATGAATCTGAAAAGGTAACTGTCTACTTTTAGATCCAAGAATAAAAGAAATCAAGGGCATTCAGAAGAAAAGCCAAGTCAGAGGTGCTCTGTTAAAACCATGACTCCCGGTCAACAATGTAAATTTAGGAAGACTGAGTAGTTATAAAATATTCTAGAGGTATGACATCTGACTGGCCTTCCTAAGACGTGACAGTGCACAGATCTGCAGAACAGGCTTTCCTCATGGTGAACGCTGTAAGAGGACAAGTACTGATGTTTATGGGCACACCTAAACAGGTTATCAAAGAACCACAGTGAAACTATGCAGAAGCATGGGACTTCCCTGGCAGCTCAGCAGGAACGAATCCACCCGCAATGCTAGAGATGGGAAACCGAGCAAATACTGGGCTGCTCAAGAAACCAAAAGGTGGATAATGAACCTGCAACACAGTGGACAAGGGGAAGAGGCCCAAGGCAGGGCCCAAGGGCTCAGCAGGTACTAGTCCACACGTGACAAGTAAGGGGCAGAAATATCCACCTTCAGATCCTTACCTACGAAAAACCACACCTAGACAGAAAACTGATCATAGTGTAAGGATTCTTTGGCAACTCCATTTTGCCACAACATCTTTCTTTTGATCTGCTGAAAATTACCCGAAGCTTCAAACGTGGAGTAGCTCAAAAAAGAACACTTTGTTAGAGGCAGTTTCTGCTAAGGAAGTGATTATTGACTCCCTGGGAAAAAAAAAGAAAAAAAGAAACTGACTGCCTTCATCACTGTAAAGACCATTTTATGTCATTTCAAATGGGATTTTTTTTTTTTTTTAAGAAAGGGAATTTCCCATTATTAAGCATAAGTAAGCCTATTTCCCCAAGTCTACCAGGCTATTCACTGGATGAAGGAAGTTCTGTCTCAACGCTTCTGCGTACCAGCTGTGTGCATGTCCCACAGAAAGCTTTCAAAGCAGTTGGCTGGTCTGGATAAAATGCAGTATTCCTTGAAAGCCTAGAAAGATGTACCACATGGCCTGATTTACCATCTCCAGGCTAAATGGAAGGTTGTTTCAAGGGCAGAGAATTTCAATATATGGGTGATTAGCCATCAAATCAATCCCCTTTGTCAGTGTCCTTTTGTCTCCAATTTTGTAGAGTATTTATGAATCTGAAAAGGTAACTGTCTACTTTTAGATCCAAGAATAAAAGAAATCAAGGGCATTCAGAAGAAAAGCCAAGTCAGAGGTGCTCTGTTAAAACCATGACTCCCGGTCAACAATGTAAATTTAGGAAGACTGAGTAGTTATAAAATATTCTAGAGGTATGACATCTGACTGGCCTTCCTAAGACGTGACAGTGCACAGATCTGCAGAACAGGCTTTCCTCATGGTGAACGCTGTAAGAGGACAAGTACTGATGTTTATGGGCACACCTAAACAGGTTATCAAAGAACCACAGTGAAACTATGCAGAAGCATGGGACTTCCCTGGCAGCTCAGCAGGAACGAATCCACCCGCAATGCTAGAGATGTGGGGTAAATCCCTGGATCAGGAAGATTCCCAGGAGAAGGAAATGGCAACCCACTCCAGTATTTCTGCCTGGGAAATCCCATGGAAAGAGGAGCCTGGTGGGCTATAGTCCATGGGGTTGCAAAGAGTCAGACACAATTTAACCACTAACCCACACCACACAGACTCTATGCAGAAGCATAAACCTTCCAGTAGTACTGTTGGAGAAAAAACAGTGCATAGCTTCCCAAAATAATTAGCTTGCCATCAGTTTCCTCCTCTGTAAAGTGGGATAAAACAGGCTGGTCCAGTGTTTATCAACTGTACAAAAAACAGCATATTTATCAAACGTGCCAATCACTTCACATGCCTTATCTCACTCAATACTTGTTAAGGACGGAAGTTGGTACTACTATGCTAAACTTACAACTGATTAGAATCAAAGGCTCAGAAAAGTCACATAAGCTGCCCAAAGATAATCAGCTAGTAAACGGTAGCACCTAGACTCAATGCTGGCTAGCTCCAAAGTCTGTGCTCTTAAAACATAAGTTGCATATTGATGGTTCATTCATAGGCTTTCTTAGACCCTCTCAGAAAGTGCTGACTGAGAATACAGCAGCAGCTAGTATTTATTAAGCACTTAACTATTTGTCAGTCACTGAGTTCTTCTAATGGGCTTTCTCATCAAGTTCTAACTACAAGCCTATAACAGGGTTTTTAAATTACCAGGGCTATTGTCAGTGTCCTTTTGTGGCTCCAATTTTGTAGAGTATTTATGAATCTGAAAAGGTAACTGTCTACTTTTAGATCCAAGAATAAAAGAAATCAAGGGCATTCAGAAGAAAAGCCAAGTCAGAGGTGCTCTGTTAAAACCATGACTCCCGGTCAACAATGTAAATTTAGGAAGACTGAGTAGTTATAAAATATTCTAGAGGTATGACATCTGACTGGCCTTCCTAAGACGTGACAGTGCACAGATCTGCAGAACAGGCTTTCCTCATGGTGAACGCTGTAAGAGGACAAGTACTGATGTTTATGGGCACACCTAAACAGGTTATCAAAGAACCACAGTGAAACTATGCAGAAGCATGGGACTTCCCTGGCAGCTCAGCAGGAACGAATCCACCCGCAATGCTAGAGATGTGGGGTAAATCCCTGGATCAGGAAGATTCCCAGGAGAAGGAAATGGCAACCCACTCCAGTATTTCTGCCTGGGAAATCCCATGGAAAGAGGAGCCTGGTGGGCTATAGTCCATGGGGTTGCAAAGAGTCAGACACAATTTAACCACTAACCCACACCACACAGACTCTATGCAGAAGCATAAACCTTCCAGTAGTACTGTTGGAGAAAAAACAGTGCATAGCTTCCCAAAATAATTAGCTTGCCATCAGTTTCCTCCTCTGTAAAGTGGGATAAAACAGGCTGGTCCAGTGTTTATCAACTGTACAAAAAACAGCATATTTATCAAACGTGCCAATCACTTCACATGCCTTATCTCACTCAATACTTGTTAAGGACGGAAGTTGGTACTACTATGCTAAACTTACAACTGATTAGAATCAAAGGCTCAGAAAAGTCACATAAGCTGCCCAAAGATAATCAGCTAGTAAACGGTAGCACCTAGACTCAATGCTGGCTAGCTCCAAAGTCTGTGCTCTTAAAACATAAGTTGCATATTGATGGTTCATTCATAGGCTTTCTTAGACCCTCTCAGAAAGTGCTGACTGAGAATACAGCAGCAGCTAGTATTTATTAAGCACTTAACTATTTGTCAGTCACTGAGTTCTTCTAATGGGCTTTCTCATCAAGTTCTAACTACAAGCCTATAACAGGGTTTTTATTACAGGCATTGTTTTCCAGTGAGGATCTGGAGCTCAAGGATTAGACTGCTCAAGGTCACACAGCTACTGACAGCACAACTGGCTGTTTGAACCCTGGCTGTCTGGCTCCAGAGCCAAACTCTTAACCACTGGACCAAACAGCCTCCTTAAAAAATAATGCTTTAAAATGTAGTTTTGTTCATTGCCAAATAGTTGGGCATTCTATTAACACGTTCGTTCCTAAGCAGCAACAATCTGATGCAGTTTGCCAGGGTCCCGCCACTCCTTGCTCTTTTTCCTACACCAAGGCCAGGAGTTGGTTGCCACTTTTCATCTGTATCACTTGCACATAAATAATAAGACAGTAAAATAATTCCTGAGCTTACATTTCTATCAAAAGTGGGAAAACAGAATACGGTGTGCCATATGTCCAAAGACAAGTGAGAGACAAGGGGAAATGAATATTCTTGTGTGTTTAATATGCAAAATGAATGACAGCTTTCCTTCCCATGCTGAGTTACACGGTTACCCACCTGCTAGAAACATTTGAATTTGATTGGTCCTAAAGCTCAGTGGTTAAAAAAATAAAATCCTCCTGCCAATGCAGGAGACGTGGGTTCCGTCCCCTCAGCCAGGAAGATCCCTTTGAGAAGGAAATGGCAACCTGTTCCTGTCTTCTTGCCTGAGAAGTCGCATGAACAGAGGAGTCTGACAACAGTCCATGGACTCGCAAAGAGTCAGACATGATTTAGCGACTAAACTACGACAAACAACCACCTCTACATCACTTCTGTAAGGAGCAAAAGACAGGCTGATAGTAAATACACATTTGTTCAAAAGAGAAAACTTCTAATTCTGACAACAGGATGGTGAAAGGAGTCCCATGTGTCATGGAATTCAAATGGTCAATTACGATCTTTTTCGTTTTTTTTAAGTGTTTAATTTGCTTGGATAGAACGAAATCAGACCCAGGCGGAGGCTGCATGTCATCCTGTAGAAGACTACTGCCTCCCTGAGTGAGGACCCTTTTTGGTAAGAGAAGCCCCCTAAGCATCTCTGTTCTGCCAACCATGACCACCACCCACAATCATCTCAGCCGTCGCCACCACGACCACCAGCATGCTTGCTCACCTGCAATATTTGCTTCCAATTACACCAGTCTCTGAGCCACCCCAGTCAGGCTTTCAGTTGGCAAAGGCTCAGTGAAACAAGTCCTACCATGGCCTACCTCTGGGGAGCAATTTGTAAGGAAGCAGCAAAAAGGGCCCCCCCAGATACCCACTGTTTCACAGAGAAACAGTGGACTTATCATGTGGCTTGCCTCATCTGCAGCTGAAATTCCACTTGTAAGGGGAAGAAAGTTGATGACAGGCCTTAAATTTAAAATCAACTAAGGTTTACACCAGTAAGCAGACAGTACTAAATTTACCCTTTCACTGTCCCATCATTTCAAACATTCTACTAGCAAAATGGGTGTTGGTGGGAAAAACATACTTGACATTCACTGCAACCCAGTGAACTATTTATAGACAGGACAATAGCCCTGGCCACCCACCAGGATGGAAATACCATCCAATGCCATGGGTTCCCTGAAGGGCCTCTGCGAGCTTGCTAAGAACAGAAGCTGACCCACTGAGCAAGGGGAGCCTCCTATCTTTGAATTTCAACCAAGAAGTGTTTCAAGCACATTTTATACAACTTAATTACTTTTAGCAAGTTGTTAGAACTTAGGACTACACTGCTGACCACCCACTACTTGGTAAAGGAAGGGAGAAATGTTTCAACTGTATTGGCTTCAAAACTGAGAGCAGAATAACTTATGCAAAGGGCCAAGAGAGTACAAATAAATCAGGGTCTTCCTTTTAATCTTATTTGCATATTTTAAATCTTGGGTTTTTTTGTCTCTTGAAGAACCATGTGAAGTGAGCTTCTAAATCAAACTCAAAGAAACAAATTAAGTGATACACTGGCAGAGGAAGGTCTCCTCTAAACATAATGGAAAACAAACATGTCATGCTACGATCTTTTCGTTTTTAAGTGTTTAATTTGCTTGGATAGAACGAAATCAGACCCAGGCGGAGGCTGCATGTCATCCTGTAGAAGACTACTGCCTCCCTGAGTGAGGACCCTTTTTGGTAAGAGAAGCTCCCTAAGCATCTCTGTTCTGCCAACCATGACCACCACCCACAATCATCTCAGCCGTCGCCACCACGACCACCAGCATGCTTGCTCACCTGCAATATTTGCTTCCAATTACACCAGTCTCTGAGCCACCCCAGTCAGGCTTTCAGTTGGCAAAGGCTCAGTGAAACAAGTCCTACCATGGCCTACCTCTGGGGAGCAATTTGTAAGGAAGCAGCAAAAGGCCCACCCAGATACCCACTGTTTCACAGAGAAACAGTGGACTTATCATGTGGCTTGCCTCATCTGCAGCTGAAATTCCACTTGTAAGGGGAAGAAAGTTGATGACAGGCCTTAAATTTAAAATCAACTAAGGTTTACACCAGTAAGCAGACAGTACTAAATTTACCCTTTCACTGTCCCATCATTTCAAACATTCTACTAGCAAAATGGGTGTTGGTGGGAAAAACATACTTGACATTCACTGCAACCCAGTGAACTATTTATAGACAGGACAATAGCCCTGGCCACCCACCAGGATGGAAATACCATCCAATGTCATGGGTTCCCTGAAGGGCCTCTGCGAGCTTGCTAAGAACAGAAGCTGACCCACTGAGCAAGGGGAGCCTCCTATCTTTGAATTTCAACCAAGAAGTGTTTCAAGCACATTTTATACAACTTAATTACTTTTAGCAAGTTGTTAGAACTTAGGACTACACTGCTGACCACCCACTACTTGGTAAAGGAAGGGAGAAATGTTTCAACTGTATTGGCTTCAAAACTGAGAGCAGAATAACTTATGCAAAGGGCCAAGAGAGTACAAATAAATCAGGGTCTTCCTTTTAATCTTATTTGCATATTTTAAATCTTGGGTTTTTTTGTCTCTTGAAGAACCATGTGAAGTGAGCTTCTAAATCAAACTCAAAGAAAAAAATTAAGTGATACACTGGCGAGAGGAAGGTCTCCTCTAAACATAATGGAAAACAAACTACAAAAAGCATCCTCTGCTCAATGAAAACCAGGAATGTCTTTGACCAACATGCTAGGTCAATACCTTCCACCACTAATATGTAAGGTTGGGCAAAGTGACCTACACAGAGAAAACACCCAGAGAGGACATCATCCAATTCAGTTTATTAAACTAAGCTTCTTAATTCCAATACTTGCTGGCTCATCAGAGCTATAAATATTTAGTCAAATCTTTCAAAAAGGTAATTCATTAGACTATTTCTCTAACATTTCCTAAATATTCATTATCCACTGTAAAAGAAAAATCAATGGAAAATTAAGGTGCTTGAGAACCCAAGGGGAGTATTCATTCAACGCATGGATGGTCACTGGACAAAGAAATTACTTCAAACTAGAGTTAAATCTGAAACAAAGCAATCTTTTGATCTACAACACTTGAGGGGAGAAGGGACGGAAGAGGCAGGCAAAGAAGACACACAGTTTATTCATATTACAGACTGACATGTGTACAGGCTGTGCTGGCCTCCAGGTGGTTCTGGGCAGAGAAGAATAAGGAAAAGTCATCAACCACAGTACACACAAATATGACCCTGGCCCTGGGGGAAAAAAATCTGAGTAATGAAGCCCAAATATAGGCGTGCAATCTAAAAATAACCCTTCTGCTTCTACTACAGAGCTATTTCCCTTTTAGCATCCATTTGAAAATGTGTGGGAAGACAAAACCACTGGAGTTAAGTGAACTTCCAGATATCATCAAGTGATGCTCTGAACAATTTTTGACCAATAGTAAAAATGCAATTTCCCCTTCCTTCAGTTTTCTCTTCTTAAGCAGAGGAGGCAGACAAAGAACAATACTGGGCAAGAATGTCATTTCTAAAGGCTATGAGAAGTTGATATTATCTCAAGGTAAAATATCTTAAAATTCAACTTATGTCATGGGAAACCATTAGATTGTTGGAATTAGGTCAATGAGAACCACTGTGATTTTTTTTTTTTTCATAAAGAATGATGAATGGAGGCTGAAAGAATGTTGACACTGTAATTACATTTTCCTATCATGCTACAAATTTAAAAGATTTTAGTATCACTGCCAGGGTGTTTTCTCTCCCTTAAGACTAAAATAAAACGAAGAATATGGTAAGAAAGACCAACGTGTGGGCCAAATATGTCGTAATTCCAGCACTTCTTC